>OV050031.1:160652420-163243693 GCA_920105625.2 Clusia tigrina
AAGTTTCCACCTCCATTACTGCCACTACTCCAACCGGTGCTACTATTATTATTAGTACCACTGAAACCACCACCTCCACCACCACCACTATTCCATCCCCCTTCACTTCCCCCACCCTGATTATTCCATGGTGCGGGTTGGTTGTTCCAACCACCACTCCCAGAGCCACCACTTTGGCTACTACCACCAAAGTTACCGTTGTTACCACTAAAGTTGTTACCGCCCCAACTTCCTCCATTTTGTCGATTATTACCCCCCCAACTACCTTGATTACCTCTATCTCCACCACGACCACCAGTCCGCCCACCTTGATTACTACGACCTCCACCACCACCTCCGGAACTACCTCCACCTGATTCTCCCCCACGCCCACCACCACCGCCACTACCAGATTGACGATCCATATCTTGCTTAGCAATGGCTTTTTTTACATCAAGTGTTTTATTCTTTATCGTGTGGCTTTTTTGCAGAATGATTTTGTCCACGGGATCGTAGTCGTCAAATTCAACAAAAGCGAATCCTCGCTTTTTACCAGTCTCTTTATCAGAGACAATGTTGATGCCTAAAATATTTCCAAAATCTTTAAAGTATTCCCGGATGCATTCTTCGTCATGATCATCACGTAGACCACCTACGAATAGCTTCTTGACAGTGGCTCCGGCATTGGGACTATCAATATCTTGACGTGGAACAGCACGCTTTGGTTCAACTGTACGTCCATCGATCTTGTGGGGACGAGCGTTTTGCGCGTTATCTATCATATATGACTGCGAGTATGTAATAAAACCAAATCCTCGCGACCGTTTAGTCTTAGGATCTTTCATTACGACAACATCGACTATGTTGCCCCATTTTTCAAAGTGGGCTTTGAGTCCGTCATCTGTGGTTCGATAATCTAAGCCGCCAATAAATAATTTACGTAGTTGTTCTGGTTCGGTGATAGGCTAAGGATTATTTAGAAATTACGATTAACTCCTTTTAAGACCATTAAAACATTTATTAATAAATATTAATCAAATAAATTAGTAAATTTTTGTTCAGTAAGCACTGTTATTTAAAAAAATATTATAATTAGTACAGTCATCAAACACAAATATACATGCGTTATTAAAATACAGTAAGGCCAATGAGGTGTTGTTAGTGCATTTAAGCAAATATTATAATCTATTGTGACGAAGTCCGACTAATACAAAATTATTGAATTAAAAGGAATAAATATATATTAATTACATATCTTAAAAATCTATTGTAAAATTTTTTATGTATATTTTCATAGCAAAATGCAAGCCGCCATTTTGCTTTCCAGACAATATGGAGTCTTAATTAAAGCTAAAACTAAATCAACTTGAAATATGTATATTCACAAACCTCGTCATCGTAATTTCCATTTGAATTTTCATTCTTAATATCACTCATTATACAATTTACCGAAACCGCGTGATACAAAGTACTTAACTATTCACAATTTGTAACTTACGATACAAATTTAGATAAATCAACCTCACACACTTTAATGGTAAATACACAAATGAAACTCTCTGACGCCCAATAAACGAATGAAAGAATCGATTTAAAATACTGTGAATGAAATATGTTAATAACTTTTATTTAACATACATTTAATACTTAGGAAGTGTTTTGAAAGGAACTTTTAATTAAACTGATTTACACATGAATATAATATTGGATTTACATCTATTGATATATGATCTAAGAAATGTAGAAAATATTAATTTTGTTATAGTGAAAATATTCACATAACTCGAAATATAGCTAGAGAACACAGACAAATTTCTTGTTTCAAACCTATCCATATAGGCAATTAATGATAAACAAAGACAGTTTTTTTTAAACGTCAGAAAATTTGAATTTTTAGTGTCCCTTCTCTGTGTTCTCTGGTATAGCATAGCCGAAATATATAATAATGTTAATTAACATTATATTGAATACCACAAATATTCATAGCTTTTAATAACAGCCGTGGGATAGGCAATTGTTAAAGGAAATTATATTATTAAATTAAAAAATATGAAAACCTAGTATGAAGGCTGGAAAGTCGTTAATACCAATAATTTCGTTGTACTACTAGAACACTTATTTATTGTAGATATCACATGTCTGTAACTTACCTCTGTGACATTTGTTGTGGGTGAAATGAGGGTAAATAAAAGCATTTAGAAGAAATGTTCAGGACAAATGTAATGCGGAGTTATTCCAACGAAAGTCTAGAAATTCGAAGATTAATTTCAGATACATATATCTCGCATTAAATATAGTTGAAATTAACGAAAAACAAATTTTCCTTTAGTAGGTTCTTAATGATACTACTTATATGATGTAAACACAAAAAATATATCTTCTAGCGATCCGCTAGTTTTGATATATCATGGAAGATTCTTGAAATTGTTTAAAAACATTGTAAAATGCCGTATACAGGAAAGTTCTCATGAGCATATGTATTAACTGTACATCTCTGATAAATGGCCTATTTCTGTATAAGAAATATTTTGCAGATTTTTGTAGTGCAAGTTTTCTCGGTTTCTTACGATCAAAATATGAGATTCTGCAGAATTGTATTTAAGCCAAGAATAATAATTACCTGAATTTGTCATACTTTGGACACAATTCGGGAGACATAACCTAGGTGTTCCATAATATGTAACAGTCTTATAAATTAGTGGCTACTTCATATATTGCAAATTTTATATTTCAGGGATAGAATTACTCAATTAAAAATGAAATAAAATTTAAAACATGATATCGAATATTTGAATAATAAATAAAACAGAACTCATTTTATTAGAATTCCTTCAGCATGTACAAATTCACAATTAAATTAATAAAAAAATTTATCATCTGCACCAAAGGCGCAGAAATTCGGAGACTCAATTACTGCTCACACTGCTGTCAAAATACATTGAGCTAATGTTTTTTAATATTTCATTCATTTCAATGATATATGTTGACTGATTGATTGTAGTTAAAATTTTTTATTTTTGCGTTTGTAAGTATAACTCATATTTATATGAATTATTAATTTTCTTCTTTTATGTTGCTAAAAGTAAAAGAAAAATATTCTGTTGGGAACGTCAAAATTATGCCGTTGTGCTCAGACAACATTTTAGTACGAACACAATAGTGTGGACTCATGTCAAAATTAGTCGGCTTTTTGAGGCTACTATGTCATGTACATGGTCAATGGTTTATTATTAAATCATACTATCCATACCTAACATAGTGTCTCGACTAGGAATAATTCATAGCAATGTTCATGTTCATGTCAGAGTAGCTGATGGCTGTCAGAATATGAAGTGGGCAAATTATGTTAAAGCATTTAATTTTTTTCATGGCTTTGAAGAGTAAACAACAGAGATGCGTTCTCACATTGAATGCTTTAAGAGAGTTAAAAAAACTGCAATCAGAAATTGAAGAGTTTGTAATTGCACAAACACTCAAATTCTCGATAAATAATTATTAAATTAATTATTTTGCTTCTATTTAATTTAATTTGTGCTATTTTTAAATAGACAAACGTTCAAATTGAGTGAAACTTCACATTTATGTCACCCTACGTCTCCACGGGCAAATTTTGATGGTATGCCATTGGCAATTTCAAGCAAATTGCCAATGGAGACTCCAAATTCCTTCAAGTTGGCAATTTATGTTATGAAATATGTTATGCCATAAATTGCCAACGTGCTGTGTTGCAATCAGTTGTCATTTTGTTTGTCTGACAGACATTTTTCATTTTTTCGTGACGCTTACAGTGGAAGCATCGTCGGACAATTTCGTTTTACCGCATCTATTAAATTAATAAAAACGCTAAAATGAATGGAGACTGTGCATTTGCATTCTTTGTAATAAAGGATTCACCCAGAATTTCGGTTTCCTTCTTTTTTCCTCTTCATCGTATAAATAACATTTTTTTTCAAGCGTGGGTACAGCGAACTAGATTGCTTGACGGCAGTTTCAAAATGACAATGGCATAACATCGCAAAGCCCACCATTAAAATATTGCCAACCATTGCAATCAAATTTGACAGATGTTATGCCATCAAAAATTGCCCGTGGAGACGTAGGGTCAGGGTTTCTGGCAGAACTGCTGTCTTGACATAATGTTTAATTTTTTTGGTATGACATTAACATATGGAGTCTCAACATTTTGATGTTAAGACATGAACATTGCCATGAATTATAGCTAGTCGAGACACAATGTAAATCTTGAGAGTAATAAAAAGCAAAATGTAAATATAGTTGTTACATATACTGCTTTTTCAGAACACATCCTAATTAAGTTTGCCGCCATTTGGGCAATTAATAGGTTATAGTTCAATGGAAATCAACACATTTCCGTTTGGTGCGGCAAGGTTAACGTTGCGAAGTTTACATTAATGAGCTGTTCGGTTGAATAAATTTGTAGAATTTGTGAATTAAGCAGAAATTTGTCTAGAAAGTTGGTGCAATTTCTTAATTTATTAAACATAAGGTGTGAGTATTTTAAAAAAGTGCAATAATTCTGGAAATTGTTGGTTAATAAATATATTTACAAGTGGCGAGTTTTGGTATTAAGCCGTCTTGTCGCCATTTTGTGAAAAATGTGCGGCATTTTTCTCCCACTAATGGTTTTTTGATTGATTAGATAAAAATCTATAATTTTATTAGCAATAAATAATTTTTTAAAGGATTAACATAAATAAGAAGCGATGGTTGGGTCACGCGTTTATGTTGGAGGATTGCCGTATGGTGTCCGCGAAAGAGATTTGGAACGTTTCTTTAAGGGATACGGACGCACACGCGATATTCTTATAAAGAATGGCTATGGTTTTGTGGTGAGTTAATATGATGTAAAATTTCATTCGAAAATAATTGTTTAGCAGTAAATCAACATTTTTTCGGAAATTTTGTATTTACGTAAACAATTATAAATAATAAAATATTGAGAGTCTGAACTTAATTCCTTAAATCTGTGCTTGATTTACATTCATACTAGATAAGAAAAATAATATTAAAATACAATACTAATTTTTTTTTATATATATGCAGGAATTTGAGGATTATCGTGATGCTGACGACGCTGTATACGAGCTTAATGGAAAAGAATTGCTCGGAGAAAGGTACAAATAAAATTTATATTATTTGTGGTTCATTTCTTATATAATTTTCTTTTTTTTTCTATAAAATAGAGTTGTGGTAGAACCTGCAAGAGGAACCGCCCGTGGTAGTCATAGAGACAGATACGATGATAGATATGGGAATCGGCGAGGTGGTGGAGGTCGTTACAATGACAAGTGAGTACAAATTTTTTGTTTTTTCTAAACCTAGAGACTACAGTCCACTAAGCGCACGGAAAATGCATTTATTATTCCCTTTAAAAGGCAGGCCACAATTTAGAATTTAGCGGTAGGATAGACTCACCCGTGTCTAATTCGGATTCCATTCGGATATATATGAATTTAAAGTGTACATGGTACATATGTACATTTATTTTGTTAAGCATTAGAAGCTCTAATCGAGTAGGAAAAAAATATTACTTCAACTTGGCTTTTTTAATTCTGATGAACATTCTTGTATTTTGGAAACCGGCATATCTTTCGAGTCGACACATTCCATTTAAGTGTCGCATTTAGAGGTTTCTGGTCAAATCGAAAGAAACTCGGGTCTAATCATGGAAAACCAATGTGTCCCAAAGCATCGTAATCAGGTAGTAGCTCCACCAAGAATTTATCTATTCCTTTCCCAATAAATGGAAATAAATGTGGAATTATTTTATTTTTGTTATAACTTATTCACAAGGGAACAACTTATCGCGAATCTTCTGTATATGATACAATTATAATAGTACGAGTCTGTTTCCACTGTGATTTTGCTCTTACTACCTAGACGACTCTTGCTATTGTTAATTTCGTCATGTAATACGAGTCCTAACACTACTTTAATTTTGTTCATTTAAATAATTCCGCAGAAACAAAAATTCCAGATCATCTTCACGATATGGACCGCCTTTGCGTACAGAATATCGCTTAATTGTTGAGAATTTGTCGAGCCGCGTCAGCTGGCAGGTATGTACACTCTTTTATGGTATAAATTTAGACTTAGGTACTTTAGGATAGGTTAGCTTATAAGTAGATAGTCTGGTTTGGATTTGGTTGTTTTAAACAAAAATATTTGCTTTCTTTTTGATTTACCTGTAAAATGTCATTTATAATTTAAAAATTGAAAAATGGTAAAATACTTCAAGGAATCAAAATTAGGTAGGCAAATGCAACCGAACTTCTTAACGCTCGTATTTAATGAAGAATGCGTTTTATACATATTTATTATTTAACAGATTTGTGGTTTGCTTTTAGAGCTACTAACTGCTTGCACTTTTATTCTCCCATTTTTATAATTTTTGAAGTATACAAAAATTCATTTATACATATTTTTTGTTGTTTTTTTTAAATTTTTTCCATATAACCTTATTGAACTGTAAAGTTAATATTTTAAAGTGTTTATAAATACATATGTATATAACTAATTAAAAAGTATAATTGACCGGTGTTATCCCATAAATTATTTTTTTCGCACAAAAGAATTCCAACTAATGGGTTCACCATCGCCATGAGTAGTATGATGAGGCTTTATTGACTGTCGATTATGTGGTAATATACGCATGCACCCATAAAGGCAAACATTTGTGAGACCGAGTTCATCCTGAGTGACACAGCGTGGAGCCAATGGTTTTAACTAAGCATAACGGGTTTTTGGTCTTCATCCCAAGATGCGAAATAGAGACGATAAATTATTGAGCGTAAAATATTCAAATCTAAAGTGTTTGGCGAAATCCTATTTAAGTGAATCAAATCGAGGTTGACCTGTGAACGCGCACTTTTGTGCCAACGACTGAAAATTTGTATGAAACAGAACACGCTGTTTGAAATCATCACATATGCTTACTAAATTACCAGAAGCAGCCAAACATGAGAGTGGTTTCGTTGAGAAAGACTAGGGTTTGACAGCTTTTGCATATCGAAGTGGCACTCGGACGAAAGCAAACTACCATCAAAGCTGAAGACGAGGCAACACAGTATTATATGTATATCGAGGCCTATAAAATTATATAAACTCGATATTTATAAACTTTGGTTTGCAAATATTTAGAGATATAATTTTATACGCTTAATCATAGCGGTACTTAAACTTAGGTACATACATTTGAATGTAAAAAGCTTGTATTTTTAAAATATTTTAATTTTTAGAATTGTTAAATTCCTTATAGTGAGTCCAATATACAAAGGGTCCATGTCAAGTGTTTGTTTGTCTTGGCAAAAAATTTCTGCAAATCGCTTGTGAATGGTGCAATGTGGTGGTTCCGATGGCTTGAGCTAAATCTGAAAACACCGCTTATCCATCTATGGTCAGGGTCCGCTCTTACTTCATATGAACTGACGCGCCAGTGATGTTTGCTACTTGGTTCAACTTCTACTGACATGATGATGTGTGAGGTGTGGCCAACCGGTCATTCCATAGTCCTTTCTGGTGACAGGATGACTGAAAAATCAGCACCGTTCCAATCTGAAGATGAAATGTTCGGTCGAGTGTCCAGAGAATGCTACGTCATGCCTCAGAGGCATGAACACATTTCCCTTTCTTTTTCCAGTACTAGTTCGCTCGCACTATTCAATATTTAATGCAATGGTTTTTGATGGCGTTGGACCACCAAATGCTCCAACACGATTACACCGTTTTCATTCGTAAGCTGATGATGCACGATCCGCGACGTAACGACATTTGCGAATAAAGTATCAAATCAGAAATGAAAATTTAAACATTTTTGCGTGAACTGGCAAGATTTCCAATGATGAGTATACATGCGTCAGCTAAATGCTTCCTTCTCAATTGCTTGAGGCTCCTAACTGATGTTCTTTGGGCCTCTCTGTTACCTCCTCGGTGTGGCTTGTGCGTGTTTGGCTAACAATTGATGACGACATTAATCTGGTCTGGTAGAAGACGCGTATCCATTTGGATGGCGATTATTGTCGATTAACTGCCAAACTTACCTCCCTTAGGACATGAAAAAAACAATCCATACAGCAAATGAATATCAAACGTCAGCCTTCCCTCCAGTTGGTGTAAATCGCGCTAATATTGAGGTCTCTGAGTCCACAAGTGGATTCATGAAACACTTGACAGACAGTAAAATATTACAAATAAGCGATGTGTCAAATGCATTATGTAAGAATTAAATTATCTCTAATAATTAAATTTAACTTAAGGTCAACATACTGTTATTAGTTTCACATATATCCTTATATTTTTATTTTGATTTGATGCAAAATAAATATTATAAAATTTATTGAACGAATTTTTGAGGAATGTCCTATACTGGTATTATATAAGTATGTGAATTGGATAGACCACGTGTGTGCGGGCAAATCCAGGATGGTGTGAAAGCTGTGGGCGGCGACTGCGATCAGTAATCAATATTGATTGATAGTTGATTTATTCAATAAATTTTTGAAATATTTATTTTTTATTCGACTTATTTGATAACTATTATTATGTAAATCTTTTTAAAACCTCCTTTTTCTAAATTTTTTTGTTGCACTTTTGATATACATGCAGGATCTTAAAGATTATATGCGTCAGGCAGGTGAAGTGACTTATGCAGATGCACATAAACAGCGTCGGAACGAAGGGTATGTTTTGAGAAGGATAAAGTGTAATTTAAGAAGTGTATAATGTGAACTTAATTTATTTACAGCGTTGTCGAATTTGCTTCATTGTCTGATATGAAGACAGCTATTGAGAAATTGGATGATACCGATTTAAATGGACGCCGTATTCGTTTGGTGGAAGATCGTCGTGGAGGCCGAAGCGGTGGTGGTCGAGGAAGGTCTCGGTCTTCGAGTTCACGTTCACGATCTCGATCCCGCAGACGTTCGCGTTCTAGGTCCCGTCGGTCTTCGCGTTCACGCTCAAAATCTCGCAGCCGATCAAAATCTCGTGGTGCACGCTCTAAGTCTAAATCCCCAGTAAAGTCGCGCTCTCGTTCTCATTCAAAGTAAGATTTAATGCAGTTTATCTTGTATGTTTTTAAATTTATATTTGACTTTCCATTAGCAAATCGCGTGAGGTGTCAAAATCTAAATCTAAATCTCGTTCCCGGTCACGTTCCCGTTCTGTTAAGCATGACTCGCGTTCGCGCTCACGTTCAATCTCTAAGCGTGAGTCACGATCACGTTCACGTTCTAAGTCTCGCAGAGATTCACGCTCACGGTAAGCGTAAACAATTGAATGTGTGCATACACTTCATGAATAAAAAATACTTTCACTTTAGTTTTAAATTAAATGAATCAATTAATTTCCTATTCTGCTCTGTTCTGTTGTTTTTCTCACTGTCTTAACCACTTTTGTTTGGATTGCTGTCTTTTTTAACTAAAAAAATATTGATTTATGCATATTTTATATGGAAGTAATTCGTCTTCAAAATGCTGAAACTTTTCTTATTGCAATTTCTTTAATATTATAGTGATCGTTCTGGATCCGTCGATAATAAATCACGTTCTCGATCACGATCTGTATCTGGAAAAAATGGCAACGCTTCACCCGACAGGAATGAGAGTATGGATGACTAGTGGCTCTCTTAACTGCTGTTTTTAGTCTTACCGTTTACATATTTAATCATAATAATCACTACACATAACACCCCAAGCCAAGTTTGACAGTACGCAATCAAGTTGGAGCGTAAATTAAGAAAAATAAAATAAAATTTACTTTTTTATAATTCCTACATATGTATATTTCGTACATATATGGAGAAGTAAACAATAGAATTTGTTTTTTTTAATTCAACAAACGAGAACTTTTTCATATATATAGTTTATTTTAGGGATATGAGCAGTTTGGAAATATTTTTAACTTTTTGCGTACGTAGTAGTCCAATGATCTATTTCTTAAGTTGCATGTCACTGGTGTATCAATTTGAAAGTTGGTTTCATCGGTAACTGTATTTGAAATCTGTCTTGTTTATTCCACAGTACGGTTAATGAAAATAATTTATAAAAATAAAAATTTAATTGTACTTGATTTTTTAAAAATAACTTTTTATTTAATACATGTATGTGTACTGGTTGTTTCAAATTGTTTGTTAGCCATTCGTTTACTGGTCGTTAGTTTTGATCTGGTACACTCATCGGTGTTTCGGGCTCTTCCCACAGCCATTCATCCCAACTGACGCAATCCTTGACGCTTTCCATGAATGCGGTCTGGTCGGGACAGCGTTGCAAAATTGCTGGTTCGTTCAATTCTACACATTTCCAATACGAAGTTGGGTCCCAGTTGTTACGGAAGATTCCTACATTAACTTCTTCCTCTGTTTTACATCCGGGTTGTCCATTATGGGTCACGACAGCCGAGGAGGCAATAGCGATAATGCAGAGGAGAAGTACTTGAAATAAGCGACTAGTTTTGAAAAAGAAATTCATAGAAAAATACAAATTTACCCATAAAAGAGTGCATTTTTGTGGTCCAATTAACGTTGATTTCAACTGTGGAATGTCGATTCATTCGGGAAAGGTACCCCATTTTATATGCTCAATATTTACTGTTGCTTAATGGAATTGTGTGGTAAAGTAAATGTTGATTTTGAAGTGTCGTTCGTTACTTGTAAAGTGAATTATGCTCGGTATAAGTACTTTGTTGTTGAAGATAGCGGTTTCTATTTGATAATACGTACATACTTGTGAATGCTATTAGTGTAGGTACGAATTGGGGGGAAGGTACTTATTGTCCCTGATTGACGTCACTGCATGTGCGTTTTTTAATGTATTCTAGGTTTTCAACGGTTTTTGGTCAATACATGGTACGTATTTAGGGAAATGCTCCTTTAAACTGGTCGACATTTTTTTCTTTAACCCAAGATGACTAAGCTGTAACATGTCTGTTAAAACAGGACTTGTTTTTTATCTTTAAAATTTGGGTGCACCATCATACCTAATAATGCTTCAAGCAAGCATCCGGTAATTCACTTGGAATTTAGCGATGGTTGCCTGTGCGTAATAAAGGTGTGGTAATCGCGTTCATTGGTTATTTCACGCTTCAAATTCACATTACATTCAACATTTGCTGCTTCAGGCATGCTGTATCTTACCGCTGTTTCCACATCATAAAAATAAAGCTGCAAAACACGGCTGACGGCCGTTTTCAAAAGTTAACGCACTAGCACGATAGTAAAATATTCACGTATTTTAGAATGATAAACGCCATTCAAGGTTGTATCAGACAACTTGGCCTCAGAACTATCCATTGCAAATGAAGAATTATAAGAACGAATATTTGAAATATAATTTTTGGAACGTTGCTTTATTTTTGGGTCATCTTGTTAATTAAGGCCGACGAAAAGATTTTGAACGAATGCATTTTGACTAAATGGTGATAAGTGAACTTTACCTTTGTGCCAACATAAGGTAAATGTTTCATTGTTACCTGCTGTAATCTCTGAACGAAAATATGAGGCACCACAGAACAACGTACTGATAAATAACTTCAATTAAATAAATCGAAATTTCGCGGAACTAAATTTAACGCCACCTTATTGGAAACAATTAAGGTTGGGTTAGGCTAAACTGGCTGGACACACATAGAACTGCAAGGTCCTTTGCGGTGTCAGAGGGATATCCGATTAAAAGTTGTAGTATAAATCGTTAAACAGAGAGACTGTCTAATTGTGCGATCTCTTCTAGGTCTTCTAGTTCTGTTAGGCGCATTTCTGATTTTCCCGGGAATAGGCATAGTATGCTAGTAGATGCTCCAAAAATTTCCCTGGTGCCCTGCTCCCCACATATCCTGCATTCATTGTTGTTTGTGAGTCCCATCCTTTTACCGTGTACAGCCGTTAGACAGTAACCTGTCAATATTCCTACTAACGTTCTGTAATCCTTCCTCGGATGTGTCAATATCGATTTGGTTTGAGTACCGTACAGTTTGCACATGAGCTTTGCTATTTTACATGTGGTAGCACTTCACCTTTCTTCCACCTTTCTCATCATGTTATATTCAATACGGCTATTGATCCTTTCTAGAGGTATCAGTCCGTTACTTACTTGCTCGTTTGGTAGTAAGATTCCGCTTTTAGCAATAGTTGTCCGTCCTGGATTTGCCTGACATCCCATCGGACGCGTCCCCAGGTGGCGGATAGGGGGACCCTTGGTAGGCAAATGACATTACTTCTGAACCTGTTAGGAGGGGCGGGAGTTATGGCTGTCGGTCTATCACAATGATGGTATAGAGAATGGGTACCATCCGCGGACTAAACTGGCTAGGGAGGAGTCCCGAACAAAAACCATAGTCTGGCGATGGACAACAATAGGTTAATTACTCCAGGTGGAACCCACGCATGTGGAAATCCACCCGCTTCGGCGGCAGGGGCACGGATTCTGGAGGCCCCAACCATGGCTAAAGTCTCTCGCCTTTATCAGCGAGAGCGCATCCTGGAGGAGACGGGGATTGTTACCGCAATCTCTTCTTCTTCAGAGACGGAGGAACGTACCCTGGATCCAGAGGGCCTGCGTTGGGAAGTCACCACAGTGGCGGAACGACCGACCAGTGGTTCTAGGGCAACGCGAACTCAAGCGAGGAGACAGAGAAAGAAGCGGCTTGATAGGCTCGTGCAGGAGACTCCCTCCAAAAGGCCCAGGTCGGCGGAAGTGACACCCACGGAAGCCACCGAGCCTGCGGAGGGATTGACCGCTCCGAAAGCTCGCTCGCGAGGTAAGCGGCGGAAGATTGTTGCTGAAAACAGCATTCCCACCTGCCCTGCAGCTGTTACTGCTGGTGGCGCCACGACCCCAAAGGGTACGAGCGGAACCTCGGTGGCGGCTAATGTGGCGGGGAAGAATGTTGCCAATAAGCTGCAGCTTGCCCAGCCCCTCGTATCCAGCAAAACCATCTGCCCGGCGAAATCTCTGCCAGTGGCGGGTGGTGAGCTGGACTTTCGCCCAAGCGCTTCCAAAGGTGCAGCCAAGCCATCGTACAGCGAGAAGGCTAACGGCCCGCAACCAATGGCGGTGATTGGGAAGCTGGGGCCTGACCATTAGCTAACTGATGCAGAAATAAAACACTGCAAAGGTCATCTGATGTGTCGCGTCATTGCCTCCGGTGCTGAAGCTAATGCGACGGCCTATGAGACAAAGGACGGCACTCTACAGGTGTCGTGCGCGTCTCAGGCCAACTTTGATTGGCTCAGGGGTGCAGTCAATGACGTGCCCCCCATGGGGACCACTCGCTTCGCGGTCTATAGCGAAGCAGGCGTGTCCCTCAGGAAGGCCATCTGCTGGATTCCGGATCCCGATCTGACGACCACAGATGTCCTTTCTTGTCTGCGTGCTCAGAACCCTGGCATCAACACGAGGCTTTGGAGAGTTCTTTCGCACACCAGGGGTAGCAACCGGGATGGTAAAGAAGGTGCTACTCTTGTGGTGCGAGTGGATGAGGCCACTGTTGATGTCATGGTTTCTCGGTACCGGAACCGTCTGAGTCTCTTCTTTGGGACTGTAACCTTTCATGTCTTTCCCAGATGAATGCCTCGGACGATTCTCGTAGCTATCGTCCTTTGACTGTAACGCAGATCAACTTGCAGCATTCTAAAGCCGCTACTGTACTCCTAAGTAGACGACTCACCCAGCTGCACACATCACCCCACATAACAACAGTACAAGAGCCCTGGGTCTTTAGGGGTCGCCTCTGTGGCCTTGGCTCGTTGAAAGGGGCCACGATATTATATGACAGAAACTCGATTAGACCTAGAGCCGGTCTTATAATATCATCCCATCTTGCTGCGACCTGCCTTGACGCATTCTGTTGTCAGGATCTGGTTGCGGCAGAGATTAGTTTTAAGAGTATGCACGGATGGTCGAGGTTTGTGATTGCATCTGCTTACTTTCCTTACGATGCTTTAGAGGCACTACCACCTATGAAGGTCGC
Organism: Clusia tigrina; assembly: GCA_920105625.2. Lineage (NCBI taxonomy): Eukaryota > Metazoa > Arthropoda > Insecta > Diptera > Clusiidae > Clusia > Clusia tigrina. Next base: position 160,666,383 of record OV050031.1, read on the forward strand.
TACTCTCGTAGGGTTCTGTGAGCGGCGCAGTCTTGGTCTGGTTCTTTGTAGCGATGCTAATGCCCAGCATTCGATTTGGGGCAGCAGCAAGTGCAATGAGCGGGGCTCTCGACTTATCGAGTATATTGCCTCCTCCAGCCTGAACATCCACAACGTAGGCAGGCAGCCTACTTTTGTGACTACGAGAAGGCAGGAGGTAATTGACGTCACCCTGTCAAATCCAAGACTGGGATGGTCGATCAACAACTAGAGGATCCTCGCCGAAGACTCGTGCTCGGACCACAGATACATTGAGTTTCAGTGTGGCGAGCGGGCGCAGATGCCATTGCCCACCAGAAACCCAAGAAAAACAGACTGGCCAAAGTTCAGGGAGGCACTGCGTAGCAATCACGTGACGCCACTGAAACTTCGCAAGGAGCAGAACATTGAGGCGGCTGTTGAACATCTCAACACCGCTCTAGCTTCGAGGTAGCCTGTAGCCAGACTCCTGTTCCATGGTGGAATCGAGAGCTTCAGGTGCTGAGGCGTGAGTCTAGAAAACTTCTCAACCGGGCCCTCAAGGTGAATCTTGATGAGGACTGGGGACGATATCGACGTGTTCAGAGGGACTACAATAAGCTAATTCGGGACTCGAAAAGGACTTCTTTTAGAGACTTCTGCAGTGATATCGAATCCCTGAGTGACACGGAAAAACTGGTGAAAGTCCTGGAAAAGGAAACCGCTAAGCTGGGGTCGCTCAGGAATCCTGATGGCTCCTATACGGAGAGGCAAAGTGAGACACTCAGCTTGCTGTTGGAGTCCCACTTTCCAGGAAATCAGGTAAGCATAGCCCGTCAACAACCACCTTTGGTCGGAACTGTTGTCAGGGCAGCTGCACCCTCTCGACATGATTGGTATTTCGCCAGAACTGTGGCGAATGAGGCTGCTATTAGATTTGCTATCAAATCCTTTGACAGCTTCAAGTCGCCCGGACTGGATGGCATATATCCGATTGTGTTGAAGGGAGGCATTGAGTTAGTGATGGCAACACTGAAGAAGATCTTCACTGCATGTCTCTAACTGGCCTATGTACCACGCTCTTGGAGGATGGTGAGGGTGGCTTTCATTCCTAAGGTTGCAAGAGACGACTACACCAATCCCAAGAGCTTCAGACCTATTAGTATGACCTCGTTCATGCTAAAAAGTTTAGAACGGCTGGTGGAGCTTCGCATGCGTAGGGAGTCTCTGCAGACGCATCCATTCTCTCCAGTTCAGCATGCCTATCAAAGCGGAAAATCCTGCGAGACGGCTCTGCAAAACCTTGTTGGAAGGATAGAGCGAGCCATCGACAGGAAAGAATACGCAATAGGCATCTTTGTGGACATAGAGGGTGCGTTTGACAATGCTACTTTCGACAGTATGTGCGGCTCTGCTAGGCGGCATGGCGTAGACCGGGTCCTAGTAAATTGGATACGTTCAATGCTGGCCCAGAGAATCATAACGGTGCGGGCGGAGGAAGATTTGCTGGTGTCGTCTGGGGTTAATAGAGGCTGTCCCCAAGGTGGCGTACTGTCTCCATTGCTCTGGTGCATGGTAATCGATCCCCTGCTTAACGCCATTAATGACTCGGATGTCTACGCTCAGGCATATGCGGATGATGTTGGCTGTCTTGTGACAGGTCCATCCCTTATGAATGTCTGCAGAAGGGTGCAGAGAACTCTGGATATGATTGAGACATGGTGCAGTGCGAATGGGCTATCGGCTAATCCTGTCAAGACTGGTATTGTCCTCTTTACCAGAAGGAGAAAGCTTGATGGACTTATTCTGCCTACACTAAAAGGAGTCACTATCCAGCTATCCAAGGAAATCAAATATCTTGGAGTCATCCTTGATAACAAACTTTTTTGGAAATCACATGTCGAACTGAAGACATCCAAAGCAGTGTCAGTTTTCTGGCAGTGTAAGGGTACTTTTGGTAAGACATGGGGTATTTCCCCTAGTAAGGTCCTATGGATCTATACAGCTATGGTAAGACCTATTATCACCTATGCATCGATGGTTTGGATGAGCAGACTCTCTCTTGTAGGGGTCAAAAAAGCTCTATCGAAACTACAACGAGCTGTGGCCATATGTTGTACCGGATCATTTCCGACTACTCCAGGCCCGGCACTTATGCTTTGGTGAATCTCCCGCCACTAGATGTCTTCATCCGCGGAGAGGCCATTAAGGCCATCTGCAGAGTGAAACATAGTGGCCACCGGTATGGGGTGTACTCGATATTGGACGACGGCGCATGCACTGACAGCGATTCTGCAATCCTGTCTATGCCCCCTGACTCCATGTCATCAACCGTCATACTAGAAAAGCGGTACAATGTGTTGCTGCCAGAGGCTCGTTCATGGTTAGATCCCGAGAACGAGCCCGGCAAACACTGCTGCCGTATTTTCACTGATGGCTCCAGGACTGAAGAAGGTTCAGGTTCTGGTGTCTTCGTGGAATCTTGTGCGACCCGTCGGTTCTTTGCCCTTGGCCTACATGCGTCTGTGTTTCAGGCGGAGGTGTATGCGATACTTGAGGCGATGGACTTTGTTGTGGAAAACAGGTGGAAAGGCAAATCTATTTGTGTCTGCAGTGACAGCCAAGCTGCGCTCATGGCCTTGGATAGTCCGACCACCACTTCCACGATAGTCAGGTCCTGCAAATCCAGGCTAAATTGTGTTGGAAAACATAATAGTCTGAAGCTACCTTGGGTACCGGGACACGCTGGCATTGCGGGTAACGAGACCTCTGACTCCTTGGCCAGGATGGGCTCCGAGACTGTTTTTATTGGCCCTGAGCCTTTTCTGCCACTCCCTTCCGCTGCCATCAAAGCCACTGCAAACAAGTGGGTTGTTTCGACCCACAAGCGAGCATGGCGGGCTGAGAGAGGCTGCGGATGGACAAAAATTATGCTACCTGCTATCTCTGAGCGATGGTCACGGTTCCTTCTATCTATAGGTAGGGGGGATTGCAGGCTGTTGGTTGGCGTGATGACAGGGCACTTTCTATGGGCTAGGCACATGGACAGGATTGGCATATCAGACAGTACGCTGTGCCCAGCCTGTGGAGGAGAAGACGAGACGGCGGACCATTTTCTTTGCGTATGCCCTGCCTTTGCTCGAATCAGGTTTGGGATTTTTGGCACTGATGTGCTGAGGAGTAACCAACTTGGCTTTTTGGCACCACAGGATCTACTTCTATTTCTTCGGAGGTCGGGTAGCTTTAAAGAAGAGTAAAAGGGAACCTTAAGTGCAGTACAATGGATATATACTTTGTCTGAGTGCTGCGCTTACTAGATTGTTCCGACAAAAAAAAAAATAAAAAAATAAAAAAATGGTATCCGCGCTCTCGTTTCCTTCTATGTTCTTATGCTAGTCTATCCATTGCTGCCTTGCATTGCCGAACATTTCTGGAAGATGCGCAGCATGAAGTTATAGATTTGGTCGCAGCCTGGTGATGGAACTTGAAATTTCCTATCCCAACTATGCTTTGAAAAAGAACAAACTAATAATTAAGATTTAATGATTTATTAAATTGAATTTGAATATGATGCTTCTGATCTGAATAAGCGAATAAAGAATTTGGAACTTTTGGGCCTGATACCTTTTGCGCCAAAATGCTAACACTTGCTGATATATCAGGTCGCGTATTAACAGATATATAAAGCAATCGCCCAATCAGTTTCTGATAGTTCGTTTTGCTGAGTAGTTGTTCTGATGTTCCTGTCTTACCATAATTAAGCTCAATTGGAGTTCTGGATGGTTTTGAATTATGTAACTCAAAGTCTAATGCAATATAGCTGGATTGATTTAGCACATAGTTTCCATGAATATCCTTTGAGATTGACATACCTAAATAATGTTTGATGGGTCCAAGATTTTGCATTTTATACTTAGAAGAAAACATATTTGCAACGGCTTTTAAATATTCCTCACTTTCACATGCTAAAACCAAATCATCAACATATATTAGTAAGAAGCACCAACTACCATTTAGGTTCCTTGAGTATAAACAGCACTCCGATTCACTCTGCTTAAATCCTGTTTGTGTTAGTAGAGTCTGCAGTGTATCATTCCATACTTTAGCAGCTTGTTTTATCCCATATATGCTCCTTTTTTAGCAAACAAAGCTTCTTTGAGTTTTTTTTTATAAACCCCGGTGGCTGTTTCATGTAAATTATTTCGCTTAAATTTCCATTTAAAAAAGCTGTTTTTGCGTCCAAATGAGGTACTATTATGTTTTGTTTCGCTGCGATGTATAAAAGTAATCGAAACGTTGTTTGTCTTTGAGAAAAACTTTGCGCGACTAAACGTGTATTATACCTTTGAATACTATCATCTTCATTAGTTTCAACATTAAAAACATTTGCTACCAACAGCTTTACGATCATCTGGCAATTCAGTCAAACACCAAGTATTATTCTGCATCGCTTTCTCCCATTGTTCCTTTTCTTTGCATGCAATTGCATCGTTATAACAAGTAGGCACGGTAACTTCTTTCACAACTTGTATTTGCTCGATCAGACGTTTTGCTGGAACACCCTTCGTAGAACGTTGAGAAGAGCACAATGGTTCATTATCTGGACTCATTTAAACCACTTTGACAGTCACTATCTCCTCCTCAATACATGCATCAACGGCTGTAACTTCTGAGATGAATCTATATCTATTGCAATATTAGTATCCCTTTTATCTTGCGAGTTAGAACTGAAAGTCACGTCACGACTTATAACAACCTTTAGGGTTTCTGGATTGAAACATCGATATGCCTTTAAACATACTATCATAGCCTAGAAAGATAACTTCTACACCAGTATCATCCAATTTTTGTCTTTTTTCTGAAGGTACATAAGCAAAACATTTAGAACCAAAAACATGAAAATGTTCATAACTAGGTTTGATACCGTTCCAATCTTCAAATGGCGTTGCATTTGTTGCTCTAGTGATTAGGCGATTTTGAATAAAATTAGCCGTATCTACCACCGCAAAAGGTATATGGTAAATCCGCATCAATCAACATACAGCGTTCCATTTCAATCATAGTCGGATTTCTCCACTCTGCCACTCCATCTGTTGAGGACTATAACTAGCCGTTACTTGAATATCGATTCCTTCTGACTTTAAAAAATCTCTGACATTTTTTCTAATATATTCACCACCGCGATCAGATTGAATGACCTTCGGTTTCCGCCCAAATTTATTCTTCACAAAGTCTATATAATGCTTTAATTCAGTTTCTAAAAATTTTATGACTAAATCGAGAAAAATCATAGATAAATGTTACAATATACTGTTTACCACTGGGTGTTTTAGTTTGCATTTTGCCGCATTGGCTTTGGATCTCTATGGCCCAGCTTTCTGTGCCACTCGTGAATACAATTTTCTCTGTGTTCCATAAAAGTATTAAGTTTTGCTGCGTAAACGATATACATATATTTTCAAACGCATCCACTATACCTATTTGTTTGTGTTTTTGCATAATTAGACAGGAAGGTTTCTTGAATATAATCTCAAAATCCATTTCAGTTAAACGTGAAACAGAAAGCACCCTACCTACCAAATCTGGAGCATACTTTTCTTTTAGAAACATGCTTTTGTTTTAGAAACAGACCCTTTATCGCTAACAAGCGTTAAATATTCAGTTCCCATGCCTTGTACTGGTGCCATTGGGCTGTAACTGAAACATCAAATTTTTTACCGTATGAAAAAAAACGGGTTCCTTTGTACTAAAAATTTCATATTACGAAATTGTAGTGTGAAAAGAAAAAAAGGAACAATCAGAATAAAAGAGTTTATCACTTTATGGTATTTTTTATTAGTAAAATGGAATAATAATAGAATACAGAATAATAATAAGAAAAATTTGTATGCGACAATATTTAAATTATTTTATTTCGTCCAGCTCCATACGAGTATGTATTAATGCAAAGTTAATTTTTTTATACATTACATATCTAAAGCAATATTTAACTAAATGGAGTCAACGTATTTAATTAAAAATTTCTTGCAAGACTATAGTATTAGAATTATACTATATTATAGTATTGTTTGCATCCACGGCGCTGAGCGATTCATTAAATTGTATGAATTTTGACAAGGTGTTGAGTAATTCAATGTATATAAGATTTTGTAAGCTACATGGTATTTGTTATAATTTAGCGAATTGGGTGTTTGTGAAATTAATTCTCATTAATAATAAACAAAATAACGTAATTATATAAACTATCAAATCTATTTAGATGCAAATTAGTATTTAAAATAATACTGAATTCATTGTTGAATGTATACACGCGTTCGCAGGAGCATTATATGTGGAGTTCCATCCACAGAAACCCACATAAGTCATATATTTAAATACTGCTTTTTGCATTGGGATTTTATAATTTGACTAATACATTGTAGTTTCTCTGGAATATATTTTGTATTCATCAGTATTAGCTATGAGTTGAAATAAATGCCCTCAAAAATAGTTGTTTCAAAACAAATACGTATATAATATTTATTTAATTAAATATAGGTACAGAATTGTGTTGCTTTTTTATATTTATTACTAAACATTTAAAGTTTCATAGTTTAACAACAGAGTTTAATTCTAATAGATAAACATTTTCTTTTAATAGAAAAATATTTACTTTAATTTTTAGTACTTTTGTTGGCATTGAGTTCATTAACAAGAATTAACAAGCCAAAAAAATTATAAAAATAATATAAGAATTAAATAATAGTTTTAATAAATGTATCTGATTAGCATATAGAGTAGTGTACCTAATAGTAGTAATGATCAAAATTATTAATCAGAAGAATTATTCACTAAATATTAAAATCTTAACGGACGACAACCCCAAATAATGCTTTTTCCAAATCTCACCAGTTTTTTTATATCCAGTGGGGAATGAAGAATTGGTTTGTTTACGCCCAGTGGGGAAAAAATTGCAAGCCATACATTTGTATTCTGTGAATGTATTGTAAGTTTCATTTCTCATTTTCTCTGCTGGTGCTGTTGTGCCATTTGCTAATTCAACAGATCTATTATATGAACAGTCAAACTCTTCAAAGAAACGGCTATCTTTGACAACATGCCGCGTAGCTCCGAAGTCCAAAATCCATCCTGTTTGCTACTTTACAATAATGAATAAAAAATCATTGGCATCAGCACATGACTGTTCCTACCGATTTTTAGCTGCTGGCTTCTCCTCAATTGGTTTTCAGGTCATTTGCTGGTCGCGTGTCCAAACTAGTTATCAGGGAATGGGTAGACTCTTCAATCAAAATGCTTCGCTCCACTTGTCGGACAGCTTCTCCTTGCTAATATCACGTAATTTTACAAACAAATCTTGCATTTTATTTATATGAATACGTGCATCTCCACCATCGCTTAATTTTAAGGGACAAATTGAGCGCATTAAATGTACCTTATTTGCCAATGTATTCCTTTCATAGTATACTTTACGAGCTTTCTCGGTGTCCAACGCTGTCTTCACTGATACCTTTCGAATGTGCGTAAGCTGATTGTCGGCGACTGCAAGACCAATTGTTGCTTTGGCTTGATCATCTGCCTGATCCCATTCCTCTATTTCCTTTAGATTTTTGGGCTTTCGGAGTAACAATTCCATCTTGAACTTCCAGTTGGAATACTTGGTTTTATTAAGTCTATCAACCAATAGTTTAACTGCCGACATCTTGTCCTGCTTCAATTCGCCTTTACTTTATTTTGTCAAACAAATGAACAACTTAAGATTAATTATAATTTGCGTTCTGGGCTCATAACCTGATGGAACTTGAAATTTCCTATCCCAACTATGTTTTGAAGAAGAACAAACTTATAATTAAGATTTAATGATTTATTAAATTTAATTGAATATGATACTGCTTATCTGAATAAGCGAACAAAGTCAATGTACTTTTAACATTTTAAAGGGTGCCTCACACGACGCTATTATAATGGCTCGTTCACATTTCAACAGAAGGGCATTGTTGTAGGCGAGCTCTGCTGCTTTCCATATTGCAAAAACTTCCCCTTGAAAAATACTGCAGTAGTTAGGTAGTCTCAAATGCTGTCTGATATCTAGTTCGGGGCAGGTGTCACCGCCTTCCATGTTCGAACCGTTCGTGAATAGGTTGAAGGTTTTGCATTTTGCATTCATGCCTCAATGGCAGTGGCGCTGAAAATTTTGAGAATGGCGTACATTCAAACGAAATTTATTATTGCACTAAACAAATTTTTGAGAGCCATAATCCAAAAAGTTAAGTTGTTCTTAAATCGATGGAAGTTTTTATTTGTAATGTAGCTCATTAAAAAAGCTTTATTTTGTTATAATAACTAGCAAAACAATATTTTTTCTTTTTTTTACAGAGGTTTACGAGGTTTGTTCAAAAAGTATCGCGAATTTCATTTTTTTTTCAAGAATTATTTGTTTATTCATTAATATCAAAGCACTCCCCATCAGACATTATACACTTGTGTTAACGATTTTTCCAAACCTCGAAGCATTTTGAAAAATAATTTTTTGTGATCTTGTTCCGCTCCTCCTCTGATGGCGTCTTTATCTCCTCAATCGTAGCGTAGCGTCGTCCTGTCATGGGCCTTTTCATTTTCGGGAACAAGAAAAAGTCACAGGGGGCCAGGTCTGGGGAATACGGTGGCTGCGACATTATTACAGGGTTGTTTTTGGCCAAAAATTCGCGCACAAATAATGATGTGTGAGCAGGGGCATTATCATGATGCAAAAGCCAATTTTTGTTCTTCAACAAATCCGGGCGTTTATGGCGGATTGCTTCTCGCAAATTGCGCATTACTTGAAGATAATATTCCTTACTGACCGTTCTACCCTGCGGCAAGAATTCATAATGCACCACGCCCCTGCAATCAAAGAAAACTGTAAGCAAAACCTTCACATTCGACCGAACTTGTCGTGCTTTTCTGCTATCATAATCTGAATACCGAATTATTTGCCGCGGAAACAAATACAATCAAAGGAAATAAATTCAAAAATCAAATCGAATATTATTTTGTCTTTCTTAATCACAACAGCTGGTCTGTGTAATACGCGCCTACTGTATGCATTTTGCTTTTTCAAATATTTTTCTTTATACTATGTCAACACAGCCTTCAATCCATTAAATTCAATATTTAACTGAAGTTCTTTACACTTTTGCGTTGTATATGTTGTGGTCAACAACATTTTTTTAAACTTTTCCTAAATTTTCCGTCCCCATTTAATATTTTTTTGCTTATCTCTTCGTACGCTTTTCATATAAAGAGATGCATACTTTTAGACCCATATTTTAAACAGAGTGCCATCTGTTTTTGTTTTTGCAATCGCAAACAGCGGCTGTGTGGCGGATATACATCTATGTATATAAGTATGTTATTTAAATATATATTTTTTATTTATACAATTTGCACTAACGCAGAAAACGTAAATTTTAAATTAAATTAGTTAATTAAAATAGTGTCAGTTTCTAATAAAGATCATAGCCAGTGCGCTTTTCAACACAGCGCATGCGCTCTCAAAGTGTGTCTGCACTAGCACCTAATTCTGACTTGCCGTCAACATTACATCAGACGGTTTCTGATCAGCATCCCGGGACATGTGAGTGAATCCAACATGTTTTCTTCTCTCCCCAAAGTAAAGACCGACAGCGTCAACATTCCTGTGCAAAAAATGGTCCAAATTTATTTAATAAAATTGCCGGTTCTGCCGGGCATACTAACACACAGGCAGGTTTAACAATGCCAGAAGTAATATACACTCAGCTCAGCGCTCGTGGAAATCTCAATGCGCTTCACCGTACACAACCGAGCAAGAAAACATGCGCAGACATACTGACAATATATTAAAAAAATAAAATCGTCACACAAATACATCAATCTGCTAAATCAGCTAACTTCTCTCGGGTTCTGATCAGCTAAATCAGCGTACTTCTCTCTCGGGTGAACAAATTACAGCTAGGGCGACATTACAGACAGGCATAGCTCGCTACATGCATGTAAAGAGAAAATTAAGTCCTCAAACTAAATGGGCAAACAGGCAGCAATATCCATAAGCCAAATAGTAGTAATAATAGGAATCACTATAACGAAAATCGATTTGCTATTTTATCGACAATCGATGCGCCGAACTCGGGAGTCAAAAATCAAACAACTTCCAAGTCCTATAAGCCACCACCTATCTACGTAAAAGCAGCTCTAACGCATTAGTGTAAAGTTTGAGCCAGCTAATCGGTAGCAAGCTTCAACTTCCGCGAGAGGGCGATTGCGGTTTGTGGTGACATAAAGGAAATGTTACATCAGGTGCTGGTTCGGCCAGGCACAGGCACGCGCAGAGATGCCACACGCGAGCCTGATGTATATGACGATGCTGCGTATGACGTTGGCTCTGCATGCTCGCCTTGTTCGGCACAGTATGTGAAAAATACGAATGCTTTGGCTAATTGTAACTACAATCGTCGCGCTGTGGAGGCAATATTGCGGCATCATTATGTCGACGATTTCGTGGATAGCTTCACATCCATAGCCGATGCAATACACATTGCAGACATCGGGATATCCATGGAGACGCGGGTTTCGAACTGCGTGGCTTCATGTCGAATTCGCCAGATGTTTTCTATGCATTGAACGCTGGCAATTCGCGACTTAAGGGTCAAGTTTTGGAAGCGATGGGTGGCAGAGTACCTACCGACACTGACGCGCCGGGTAAAGTGGTGTGCCAGGACTGTTCCTATAAAGGACGACGATTTGGTATTTATTTGCGATCCAAATGCGCCCAGAAGCCAATGGCGTCGCGGGAAGCTGCTGAAAATTTACCATGGAAGGGTTGGTGTTGCGAGGCGTGTGGAGATGCACACCAACAGGGGAGTCGTCATGAGAGCTGCATCGAGGTTGGCTGTCCTGGACGTCGAATAGGTGAATCGGGGTCGATTCACGGGGTCGGGGGTGTTAATAATTGCGCCCACTGTTGTCCGCCGAGTAGACTTATTTTGAAGTGTGAGTGTGAAGTTGAATTGTTAGTGTAAAACCTTATCGCAGTTTCTGTTTCTCCTTCGTGTACTGGAAATATGCCTCTATTGTCAAAAGGGCATTATTAAGCCGCTAGCCATTGCGCCGTTGGGCATTTGCTGAAAAGTTGAATTTTAGTTGAAGTTTTGATAGCGAAGGAGGAGGAAGCTGCTGTAAGGTTATTTTAAAGAGATATATGTATATTTTAATTTGTTCCCTTTTTAGAAATAAACACATTGTTAAATTTGCATCCTCCTTGAACTTCAACATCGACAATTGCAAATATACTCGCATTCATATAAACGTTTAATGGGCTGGATTATATTCGAATCTAAACCATGTTAAGGACACCGAATCAATTAAGCTCACATACAATTACGAACAGAACCAATCTCATATACTGTCTTCTTGGAAAACTCCATACAAAGTATAGACAAGGAGGTCCATTGGACAATCACCAGTATAAGGAAGAAGTAAACTTCGACGATATTGACTTGGCTGATAGATGGTATGATAAGACTTCTAATGGGAATACATGAGCATCTACCATATGGTAATCGCCATCCAACTCGTCACCTACAATGCGTCAATTTCCCAGACAAAACATAAATGTGCTTTCTGTTAATGTAAATAATATATTTTATGCTTTAGTTCTGATTTAAAACGACCTCCTTTTAATGCTAGGCATCTGTACTTTGCATTTAAGTGACAGATCCGAAAATTATAAGTGTCGATATAATTGTTGATTTGGGATAATTTTTTTCGAAGTAAACCGATATATTGGAACATTTAAATAAAGCCAAAAAAATTGTATTTTGAAAAATTATTTGGCATTGGATCTTAATCTCGTTATGAAAATATAATAATTATACAGCATAATTTTATCTGGAGTATTGTACTTTCCACTAATCAGCGCTTAAGCAATTCAAGTAACACTGATATATTTACAAACGCTTATCACTTTTTTACGTCCAGGGTGGTACAAGAGATCATCAGCCATATTTCAAATCAGAATCAAAGAATGAAATATATTATTTACTGTGTGTTCACATTCACAGAAAGCACCGGTATGTTTTGTCTAGGAAATTGACGCATTGTAGCTGATGAGTTGGATGGCGATTACCATATGGTAGATGCTCAGAAGTCTCTCCATTACATGTCATCTATCAGCCGTATCGTCGTAGTTTACTTCTTCCTTACACTGGTGATCGCAGTTGTCGTCCTTGTCTACCTTTTGGTTGGGGTCTTCCAAAAAGACATATACGAGTATATATATTTTTTTTGTTACAAGAATTTATTATTTATTGAATCTGCTTAAATTAATTAAAGCCTAAAAATAGGTAGGTAGGTAAGGCGGCCACCCGAAAAGGGTGAACTTTCGCCAACATTGACCCTTTGTGATACCGCATCAGACAGTCAGTAGTCCATTTAGAGAGAATGTTCAACATCAAATCTCTCAGAGTAGATATGTATTTTCCCGAGATACTAATAACAACATCATCCGAATACGCAACAACCTTGCACCCTTCCCTCTCCAGTCGAACAAGCAGCTGATTTACCGCAAGATTCCAGAGTAGGGGTGAAAGAACTCTACCTTGAGGTGTGCCTCTGCACACGGACTTCTTGGCCGACGCCGCCCCCAGCTGTGAATTGATTATCCTGCTACTAAGCATGTTTTCAATACACCTGCTAATGGCGGGTTCCACCTCCAAGTCTCGCATCGCACCGATTATTGCGTCTGTAGTTTCTGTATTCTATTGTGAGCCTTAGATGAATGTCTAACAACCTTTCCAGGATTTTCAGACAGAAGTTGGGCAGACTAATGGGTCTGGAGCTGTGTGCTAGCTTTTGACGGCCTTGAGTATAAAAATTACCCTCACATGCTTCCATGAGTCTGGAATATACGCTAATTCAAGACAAGTATTGTATATCTTTAGCAGCCACTCTATTATAAGATTCTCTGACTGCTGAATTTCAATTAGAGCTACACCATCTGAGCCAGATGCTTTAAATGGTTTGAAGCTATGGATAGCCCATTGCAATTTTGGCTTCGTGACTATGGCTGAGTTGACTTCAACTGCATTCCTGCTGGGTTTCGTTCTCCGCGGAATGGTGCTCGAATAACCAGGGAAGTGAGTCTCCAGAAGAAGCTCTAGAGTCTCATTACTATTTGAAGTCCAAGATCCATTATCCTTCCTCAGGTATCAGATACCATTGGAGCAGTTGATAGGATCTTCCTCAACCTGGACGTTTCAGAGATATCTTCTACGTCACCACAAAAGTTTCTCCACGATTCTCTTTGTGCCTTCCTAAACTTACTTTTGAAGGCTCTGAGTGCTGCCTTATATGAAGCCCAGTCTGCACTATCTCTAGATTTCTTGGCGCTGTTGAAAAGTCTGCTAAGGTTTTGTCTGAGTCCCCTAATTTCCTCCTCCCACCACGTAGGTTTTTGTTTCCCTCTGGGTCTACTGAGGGGTTAAGAGACCAATAGAGCCTTATTAAGAGCAACCGTTAGAACCTCCACAGACCCATAAATTTCGTCACACGTGCTTGTGCTTGTGGGGTTCTGATGTAGTAGTCTAGCTACAGTCACCTTGTAGAGGTCCCAGTTTGCTTTCCTGACATTTCTAAAAGCCTTAGGGCTAGGTAGACTATCTAGAAGATCAAACTGAATTAACCTATGATCCGAAAAGGAGTGTTCCTCAAGAACTCTCCAATTTGAGATCCGATCAAAAATTGATTCGGAGGCAAGGGTTGTGTCAAGGAGTTCTTGCCTATTAGCAGTAATGAAATTGGGTTCTGAGGCCTTATTACATATAAGAAGGTTAGTCGTTACAATATATTCATATAATGACTCACCGCGTTCATTGACATCCGTGCTTCCCCAGATGTCGTGGTGCGCATTGGCATCGCATCCAATAATAACAGCCACCCGTTGAGCCTTTGCATCCACAACAAGCTTCTGTAGGTTGGCTTCTGGAAGGATCTCATGGTCATGCGCTATATAGGCCGAGACCAGCCAGTACCGTCCCTTGCCAGTTTCCAGGCAGACGGCCGTTAAATCCTTGTTGCTGTAATTGACCATAGAGTCACTGCCTTTCGGGTGCATGGCGGAGTCCTCAGCAGCAGTAGGATCAGCAGTTACCCCTGAAGGAGTCACTACCGCTTGATCCATGTCCGACAGTTGCCCGTTATTTTTATATACCTTGAGGCTTGTGGATGAGAAGCCATAGCCCACGACCCAATTGGATTCAGCTAGAGTCGCCAGAGATTCGGCGTTCACCACAAGGGTAATTGACCTGGAATCCCCTCTTGGTTCCTCTACCTTAGTCACCTTCCAATTTTTAGCCGGGAGCTGCTGGTTGCTCAACCTAAAGATCTCCAAGATAGACGGTTCGACTAGGATTCACGCGCGACTAACATTACTTCTTTAGAAGTAAAGGAAAAAAAAACTAACATTACTTCTTTAGAAGTAAAGGAAAAAAATAAGTTTTTATTATTATTAACCCGAAGGTTTCTTTTTTTCTTTAAATTCAGATTAAGACTGACTTACTTAAAAATATTACAATCCAATGTAACCTCTTAAGATACAAAAGAAATACATTACTACAAAAATACAAAATACATATTTCCTGCCTTTGATTGCATTTTTTGTGTTGCAACCAATATTTAAAATTGTTTACGTATGAAAACCCAAAACACTTAGGTGGGTCAGTTGGATTGCAAGAGCAATGCGATACATTGTTTACACATTGCCGACGCTGTTGAATTTTGGGTTAAGCAACAGCGGCACATGACAAAATGTTCTGTAATCCGAGAATATGTTTTTGAGTTAAATGTTTTTAGATTCTTTATTCGGTTAATTGTTTCGAAACCATTGTATGTATGTTTCGAAACAATTAATTTATGTTGCCCAATTGACTGGCAGTTTGGTTGAAACCTGAGGTTTCTCAAGTGACGTTGATGTCGACATGACCCCTCCCCCCTTGGATTGAGAACTCTCCTGAGTTTGAGGGTTGACGATACTTATCTTAAGTGTTCTGTTCTTTCTTACAAAATATATGTATACAAATATTGCTGATAGGGATAATATCATAAGAGAAGAAATAAGTACAATGAGATTGACAGTTGTAAAATTCTTTCTGTGATACTTTAATTCTTTTATTTTTTCTATGTTTTCTATTTGTTGAATAACAATTTCTTCAAAGGTTAGTTGGGTTTTTGAACTATTTAATTTTTTTATTGATGGTACAGCAAATCTTTCATGAAATATTAATTCTTTATTTGAAAAATGTTCTTCATTTACTTTTATTTTACAATCATTAAAAGAAATTAAGTAGTTTCCATTCAGTTTAGTTTTTCTATAATCACATGTACTATTTAATTGTGAATTTATTTGATTTTTTAACAAAATTAGACCAGGTTTTATATTAATAATTTCTGAATGATTGTTTTTGACTTTTAGACAGTTATCTTTGTAAATACATAGCTTTGATTTTTTTAAGTTTTTAATGTTTACATCACTATTATAATCATAAAAAGTATTATTTATTTTTATTACTTCTTGCATACTAATAAGTAATTCTTCATGTTTTGCGTTTGAAACGGGTACTACTAATGATCTTGGTACAGAAAGCATATTTTTAGGAATTTCTATTACAAATATAATTTCGTTATTTTTATATTCACCTACACCTAGTCGTATGTTTCTAAGTTTGTCAATGTCGATGTTGTATTGAGTTATTTCGTCGTCTGTTAATATGTTACTTGTCATTATGTCGAGTCTTGCTGAAGCGATGTTATTTTGTATATGTTCAATGTGATCCTCCAAAATTTTAATTTTTAATAAAAAGTCTAAGTAAAGAAATTGCGCATACATTCTTGAATTCGTTTCTTCTATGTCATTAAATTTTTCATTTATTTTATTTCTGTCCGACTCTATTGTTTTCCTTAGCATTTCGAATGTTTTATTAAAATGGTCATTTATTTGGATATTTTTGTTAATATTTTCAATTGCCATATGATTATTTGTGTCAATAATTTTTAAATGTTCTTCTATTTCTGTCCTATCATTGTCGTCCATTGTCCCATAAAGCCATTTAAGTCCTGTTCCAAAAATGTTTATAAGTCCCCTCTTCTGTCTATGTGGTAGGATGGTTTGAATTTTCCGTCTAAGTGTTTTAAGTTGTGAATTTAAAAGTTGCTTGTTTTCTAATAACTTTAATTGTTGTATTTCGGATGTAAAGTCGTCTATGATACTTTCTATTTCGGATGGGTTAATTATATGTAAAATCATGTTGTAGTTCTTAATGATTTGTGCGTTTTCCAGTTTTATTTCAATGAATCCATCGTCGGTTTCTATTTTGTCGATCATAAGTGTTCCACAAGCCTTAGTTATCATTATTAGTAAGGTCAAAACGAGTAATGTCCAATTGATCTGAAAATTTGGTTGGTCTTTTAATATTTGTTGGATGAATATTTTCTATCTTTAATCTTCTATATCTTGGTTCGTATTTGTGTCTGAGTGCTTTATAATTCTTTACATATCCTTCTTGTTTATTGTGTGTAAAATCCTCACGTTTCCTGTTAAGTTTATCAATATTTTGCTCTTTTTTACTTTGAATTAACTGCCTAATTTTTTCTTTATCGATTTTACCTTCTTCTACATCAATAGGTTTTTCTTTTAGAGTTGAATGCACTGATCTGTTATACCATTCTACACATTTAAATATACGTTCTTGCGTCGATAAACTAGACTTTTCTGCTTCTAGTGCTCTGAATTTTTCAGCAATAGTGCTATGGAATCTTTCTATGTCGGAATTTCCAGTGTGACTATTGGGTTTTGTAAAATGCACTAATATTTCTTCTTGTCTCATAAATTCTCTAACATTGACAGAATTGAACTCGTTATCCATAACAATTTTGTCTGGTTTACTTTTTATTGACAAGTACAGTCTAAATTTTTCTATTAAAGTGTTGCTATTTCTATCTTCTAAGTAAAGAATGACCGCGAATTTAGAAAATTTATCTATAAATGACATAAAACTGTGTTTCTTATTTGTATAAACATCTACGTGTATAATCTGATTTTTGTCGGTTGGGGTTTCTGTTAAAAAATATTTCGGTTTGATTGGTTTCCTGTCGTATTTGGCCCTACTACAGATGTCGCAATTATTCACGTACTTCTGTATTAATTTCTTTAGGTCCTTATAATAGATAAGTTTTTTCAATCCCTCGTAATTTGCCTGTATGCCACCATGTCCTGTCTCTAATTTATGATATTTTCCTATTTGTTTATATGTTTCCTCTTCGTTTGACATATCTGTGGCATGGTATGAGCATCTATAGAATTTAAGAGTTGAACCGAAGAGTTCTACTAGTT
The DNA here is from genome assembly GCA_920105625.2 of Clusia tigrina. Taxonomy (NCBI): domain Eukaryota; kingdom Metazoa; phylum Arthropoda; class Insecta; order Diptera; family Clusiidae; genus Clusia; species Clusia tigrina. The sequence continues at coordinate 160,683,781 of OV050031.1, forward strand.
TCTGTTGTACTATGTTATATTCATGGTCCGTTATTTCCGAGTAAATGCCTGTTTTACCTGTTTTTAAATATCTTCTAAATATATCTGTCATAAAATTATTTTTAATATCTTCAGGACTAATAAAAATTTTTCTTTTATCATGAACTACTTCAATTTCTCTTACCTTGTTGTTAGTTAAAATTAGCTGTGTGTTAAATCTATTCACTATTGTGTCCAATATAATAAAATGGTCATTTTGTTCCTCTTCTTGAGAATGAATTGTAGCATCTGTGCTTCTGTTGTCTTCGTGTTGAACTTCGGTCTCTTGGTTACGTGAATCAATTGCATTTATCTGTCCTAAATCCGCATTTATACGACTCATAAAATCGGCAGCTATATTTTCCTTACCTTTTATATAGTTTATTTTAATGTCATATTCTCCTAACTTAAGTAACCAACGTTGTAATCTTGGATTGATATCTTTGCCAGTGTTTTTGATTTTCAACCACACTAATGGTTGATGATCAGTTATCAAATCAAAATTTCGTCCGTAGATATATGGTCGAAAATAGTTAACCGCCCATACAATAGCTAACAGTTCTTTCTCTGTTGTAGAATATTTTCTTTCGTGCTCGTTTAGGGTTCTACTTGCATAGCTAATTGGATGCTCACTTTGAGTGAGAACTGCACCAATAGCGAAATCACTAGCATCTGTGGCTATTTTAAAACGTTTATCAAAGTCGGGGTATCTAAGTATTGGAGCTTCTGTTAATAATCGTTTCAATTTCTGAAAGGCATCTATGTACTGTGGATCTTGTTTATTAATTTTTGCATTTTTCTTCAAATATTTCGTCATTCCATGAGCTACTTTGGCATAATCCTTCACAAACTTTCTATAATAACCGGTAATTCCTAAAAATGACTTGATTTGTTTTGTTGTTTCAGGGAGTTTAAGCTTTTGAATGTTTTCAATTTTACTCTCATTCGGCTTTACTCCTTCTGTTGTTAGAATGTGCCCTAAGTATTCAGTTTCCTTAGCAAAAAATTTACATTTATCTACCTGAATTTTTAAATTATGTTGTCTCAATTTATTAAAAATTTTTTCGAGGCTTTCCAAATGTTCTTCTAGTGAAGTGCTAAAAATAAGTATGTCATCAAGGTAGACAACACATATTTTGTTAATAAATTCTCTAAGGACTGAATTGATTAATCTTTGGAATGTGGCTGGGGCATTTTTGAGTCCGAATGGCATTCTCGTAAACTCATAGTGCCCAAGAGGAGTAGAAAATGCTGTCTTTTGTCTATCGCATTCTTTTATTAAAACCTGATGAAACCCTTTCGCTAAGTCTAGTGTTGTGAAATATTGGGACCTTCCTAGTTTCTCTAAGATATTTTCAATATTAGGGATGGGAAATTTATCGCTAATAGTTTCTTCGTTCAATTTCCTGTAATCGATGACTATACGCCATTTCTTTGTACCGGAATTGTCCGCCTTCTTTGGAACGATCCAAAGCGGTGAGTTGTACGGTGAGTTGCTTTCCTTTATTATTCCCTGTTCTAACATTTCTTTTATTTGTTTATTGATTTCGGTCTCGTGTATCTGTGGATATCTATAAATTTTTGAGTAAAGTGGCCTACTTGTTGTAGTCACTATTTCGTGCTGAATTTCGTGTGTATGAGTCAATTTTTGTCCTTCTTGAAAAAATAAGTCTTTGTGCTTATTTATTAAATATTTTAGATAATCTATCTCTTCAGAGTTCATCTCTATTCTTTTTAATTTTTCAATAACGCTTTGGTTAATAAACGAATTTTCAATTGTATAAATTTCGTCAAATTTGTACGGACATTCACTCAAAAATGTAGTTTTTACCTTATTGATTTCAATGTACCCCTCTCTAAGATTAATAATTGCTTGCATTGGTGCAAGTATATTTTGTCCAATAAGTGCGTCGAATTTTTTATTTTTGAACTTTGTAAGTTTCCAGCTCAAATATTTTTTTTCGTTAAACTCTTGTGGGAGTTCCGTTATTATTTCATGGCTTATGTTTGTTTGTCCACTGAGTGTATTAAATTGTAGATTATTTTTTAATTTTAGTCTTTTATATTTTGATAATTTGTCCTCGTTGATAAGTGTTGTTGTCGATCCTGTATCAATCAAGCATTTTATTTTTTCATCTCCTACAGTCAGCTCAACTATCGGTAAATTAGGTCCTCCCCCGGCAATTGAAAATTTACCTCATTTTGTTCTATATGGTCTACATCCATTCTACTCGTCCTAGTTTGGTCCGAATTTCTTTCGCCTGTATTTTGCGGATTTTGTCTGAACGGGTTTCTAAATTGTCCAGAGTTGTTATTTTGTCTAAACTGATTTTCTATTTGGTTATAGTTTTGTCTAAATGAATTCTGATTTTCAACTTGGTTGTAATTCGGTCTAAATGAATTCTGTGTAAAGTTTGTGTTTCTAAAATTTCGCGAGTTTGTGTTTCTATTTTTGTACGCTTTTTTCTCTACTTGTTCTATCATACCCGTTTCTTGTAATGTATAAAACGCTAATCTTAGATTTTGAATATTCCTACTGTGGATGATGCTGGCTAGATTGGCATCTAGTCCATTAACGAATGTTTTTAAAATTATAGATTCATTTACAATAGGTGAAAACTCTACCGGTTTATTTTCATCGAAATCATATTTAGTGTTTAGTTTATCTAATATGTTTCTTAACTGATAAAAGTAGTCACTTACATTAAGACATTTTGTGTTGATTGCTTGGTGAAACAGGTTGTGATATGTTTCTCTTATACCAAAATTCCTGACCAGCTCTGTTTTAACTTCCATCCACGATGGGTTCTGTCACAGCGTCCTCACTGCTTGTAATGCTGTTCCTTGTATTTTAGTCATGATGTGGCGTTGGAAAATAAAATCCTTTAGAGCAGGGTTAACATCAAACATTGGAAGGATCAGTTCCACTTCCCTAATGAACGATGATAAGTCATAGTCCTTGTTTCCTCGGAATTCCCCAATTCTCGCAGCTTCCTTTATAATTTCCGATGCTGGAATCTGCTGGGCCGTCGTAGCTGCTTGGTGTTGCCTCATTGCTTCTGCTGCCGCCGCTGCTGCTGCTGCCTCATGCTTTTCCATAATATTTGTTGTTTTATTATACTGTAGACTTGTTTTATTTTTCTCGTACTTTGGCATTCGCCTCTTAAATTAAGCTTTTTTTTTTTTTATTCCGGTCAGTCTATTGACTTATTTAAATCTTTCGATTTAAAGTTTTTAGTTCACTAGATTTCACTTTATTGGGTACCAATATTTGAATTAATTTAGAGTTATTTAAATCTTTTGATTTAATTTTTAATTCACTTAGTTACTTTAGTTACTCAAGAGTTAAAAGTTCAGTATCAATCTTTTGATTAATACTCCTGATTCGACTGCGCCACTAACATTACTTCTTTAGAAGTAAAGGAAAAAAAAACTAACATTACTTCTTTAGAAGTAAAGGAAAAAAATAAGTTTTTATTATTATTAACCCGAAGGTTTCTTTTTTTCTTTAAATTCAGATTAAGACTGACTTACTTAAAAATATTACAATCCAATGTAACCTCTTAAGATACAAAAGAAATACATTACTACAAAAATACAAAATACATATTTCCTGCCTTTGATTGCATTTTTTGTGTTGCAACCAATATTTAAAATTGTTTACGTATGAAAACCCAAAACACTTAGGTGGGTCAGTTGGATTGCAAGAGCAATGCGATACATTGTTTACACATTGCCGACGCTGTTGAATTTTGGGTTAAGCAACAGCGGCACATGACAAAATGTTCTGTAATCCGAGAATATGTTTTTGAGTTAAATGTTTTTAGATTCTTTATTCGGTTAATTGTTTCGAAACCATTGTATGTATGTTTCGAAACAATTAATTTATGTTGCCCAATTGACTGGCAGTTTGGTTGAAACCTGAGGTTTCTCAAGTGACGTTGATGTCGACATGACCCGCGCGCTCTAGGTCTATTAGGGATCAGCTCCCTAGGTACGACTTCGACAGCCGCCGCAGAGTGTGCGGGGGATTTTGGATGCCCATCAGAATTAGCGTTTAGAGACCGCACGTCAGTTTTTTTTAAAAGTTTTTGTTCATACTGGCTCGTACGGCCGCTTGATTGATCAAGCTAAGGCAGCCAAAAATTTGAAAGGGGAAGGGGTGGGTCAACTGTGGCAGTGCCCCGTACCACAGCAAGGCCATCGTTACTACCTGAGGCGGCCTGATATCAGAAACGGGAGCTCCATTAGGATACAGCCTAATTAACCTCCTGGCTGCAAAACAACATCCAATGGGCACGATCCCAAGAACACCCTGGATTAGGAGGGAGATATTAGTTGGATTACTCCGCAGTATACAGTCGGCCAGGGTAATCCCATATGAGCCCAAAACTCCGCCATCCTAACCCATTGCCTCATTGCAATCATTTAAGCCTTCGTACCCCGACAAGGTGACTGCTCTTCACGAAGGAACTTAACAATAAGTACATCAAATCTTAAAACTAGTAACTAAAAAATTTATTTTAACCCAAATTGAATTTGGCCATCAAAATTTTGGCTATGCTTTGCTTTTCAAAAGGTCGGAAACTCTCCTCTCTGCAGGCGGAATCGGCTTATCGGTTTTGCGAGGAATTTAGCTAATGGATTCTTGTGATTTTCCAGTTTTGCTATGTATATCTGCTTTCTAGACTTTACTTCTGTAATAATTGTTGGTATAAGTTAACGTAACATATGCAAAAATTTCAATATAAATTAATATGCAAGCCACTCAGTGCAATTGCACTTTATATTGCACCAGCGGTCACACGGTCTACCTGTGGTGGCATAATTGCACGCGCGGATCGGATGACACAATTATGCTAACGTAGCGTCTGGAGCAGTTCCGCCGGTGGGAACTGAAGCAACTGGAAGGAAGACACGCAGCGGCAGCATGATCACCCCAAGGCAGCGAGGCTTATATTATTTTCAACTTAAGTTAGTTCTAAATTGAAGTTATCTAAATAAAGACGTGCCAAGAGCACAATAAAAATAAAATTTTTTTTTTTTTTTAAAATCGACATAAAATAATTTTTCTGGCGCCCGAGCAGAAATTCGGAGTCTGACCGCGAACTTTTAAAGGATACGTTTTGAATTAAAAATAATTTTCATTCGTACATATAATACAAAAGTGGAGTGACAAAAAAATAATAAGCATTGAATGCTAAATAAAGAAGTTTAAAAACAGTGCAAAAATGTGTTAATTAACTGTGAAAACATTTTGTTGGAAAAAATTTTAATATGCTCCGCTTCCTGTAATTAAAAATAAAATTAATCTACGCAATTACTAAAACAATATACATTGGCCAATGTTACGCACGAACTAACGTAAAACAAAATTAAAAAAAACAAAAGGAAACCAAATCACTAAACTAATAAACTTCGTGGAAATCAAAAAGTTCGCTGGGAAAAAATCTTCGGAATCTGGCTGGTCCAAAAAATCCTGTAGTGAGTGTTATTGGTGATCGAAAAATCTAATATCTCATAATATTAGTGATCACAAAATCCAATAACGAGTACTATTGGTAATTTAAAAAAACAAAGAAAAATCCAATTACTAGTGCCCTCAAGTAGTGCCCGCGTATTGGTAAACAAACATCCTTTAGCAAGAGTCCTTAAGTAGTTCGAAGCTAAAGATCGCGAATAAAATCCTTGTAGGATGCTCGCGCCGACTTAGTACAGAGAAAGAGGCCCCCTAGTAGATTTTAAGCAAACGGGACGCGTTGCACGCACGCCGCTCTGTCAAAACTTTAATTGAATTAAAAACAATAATTTAAAAAAAAGGAGAAAAACAAAACAACAAAAAAAATTATAAATATTTTGAAAATATTTGAAATACTAAAAAGAATGAAAATAAAAGAATAAATCAGCTAAAAATCCAGTTAAATCGCTGAATAAAAATCCCAAAAATTGGTGTAAAATAAATTTTGAAATATTGCATAAGAAAAAAAAAAAAATGAAAAAAGATTTCTATACTGGTAAATGAAGAAAATATTTGCGTGAAATTTAACAATAAAAAAGGAGAAAGAGATAAGAAAAGATACGAATTTAGAAAAAATAAATACTCACGCACAAATTTGAAATTCAAAAAAAATCGAAAATACAAATAAATAAAAACAAAAAGTGAACAATTTTTGTATACGAGAAATAATGCCAATAAGTGTCGGAATGCTTTTAACACTATTGTAAGTAATAATTAATCTTCATGGCAAAAATTTTGTATTATCGCCGTTTAAGAAAACTTCAAAAACCTATTGAAAGTTTAACCTAAAATTGATTCATATTTAAAAAATAAAATTTTGTAACATTTAAACAAAAGAGGAAAACACATTCCCTAAAAACTATTTGATAATTTTAAGAAAAAATTCAAAAGAAAATACCAATTGTAATTTTGGGAAGAAAAAAAAAATCAAAATGCAAAACGAATCCATCCTTAAACCTTCCCTCCTTGACCCTTCCTCAAACCTTTCCACGCAACAGCGAACAAGCCAAGGCACCGCATTAGAAAGCATGGTGTCTACCATGGTTAACCGAATCTTGCAGGCCGAAGGACGGGACATACTAAGATCCCTAATAAACCCACAGTCGGAATCAAATGAGGCAACCGACCAGACTATCAATGAGGAATATAGAAATGACATATCGGATTTAGACAGGATTCCCGATGTGGTCAGGTGTCTAAGAGAATTCTCAGGAAAAGCAGGGGAATTCAGCTCCTGGAAAAAGAGCGTAGACAGGATTTTGAATATTTATGAGGGTTCAAAAGGAACTCCTAGGTACTTTGGAATATTAAATGTGGTTAGGAATAAAATCGTGGGAGAGGCAGACATGGCCCTCGAATCCTATAACACTCCGCTCGACTGGAAAGCTGTTTCAAAATGCCTAACAATGCACTACGCTGACAAACGTGATTTGGGTACTTTGGAGTACCAAATGACATCATTGATTCAAGGGAACTTGTCAGTAGAAGAATTTTACCAACAGGTGTATAAGCATTTGTCATTGATCCTTAATAAAATAGGCTGTATGGAGATAGGAGCGGAGTCCATGAATCTCTTGACGCAAACTTACAGAGACAAAGCACTGGAAACATTCGTTAGAGGACTTAAAGGCGACATGCCCAAGTTGCTAGGCATACGCGAGCCGGCAGACCTGCCACAGGCTCTACATCTTTGCGTAAAACTTCAGAACCAAACTTATAGAACAAATTACGCGATCAATACACATACAAACACTAGAAGGCAGATATTTCAACCAATGCCACCACATAAGGGATACTTTGGCAATAACAATTTTTATCCGCAGATATTTCAACCAATGCCACCACATAAGGGATACTTTGGCAATAACAATTTTTATCCTCAGCTGGCGCACTTCCCCAAATTCAACAACAATTACAACAATCCTAGGCACAACCCCCAAAATCAACGCCCCTATTTCAATAATTCTAACTTCCAAAACCAACGCTTCCAAAATGATCGGTTCCACTATGCACCTCCAAGACCAATGGCACCTAAGCCACCAGTACCTTTGGAAGTAGACCAGAGCCTCCGGACAAGAGCAGTAAACTATGCCAACAGGCCACAATCAGGATTTGCACCCAAATATGAGGCAAGCAGCCAGCATGCTGGAATTCCATATAAGACGCAAAGAAACTTCCATATCAATACAGCCAACGCCTATCTCAATGACTTTAACCGGACTATAGCGGAGGAGGAAAATCGTGGTAATCAACCTTCTAATGAACATGGAACAGGTGCATCTCACGAACAGGATATTGTAGACTATTCGGACATCTATTTTTTAGGAAATCCTACTCGTCGCTCCCATACGTCGAAACAAGGACAGAGAGCGGCGAGATACTAAAGATATTAATAGACACAGGGTCAAATAAAAATTATATTCAGAATTCACTAGTACCAACACCCACACTTAACAAGAGCCCATTCTTCGCCAATTCAATAGGTGGAGACATCCAAATAACTCACCATACCGTAGCACATCTTTTCGGCCAAAATGATATTGACATCAAATTTTATTTGTTACCTACCTTGAAATCCTTCCATGCGATCCTTGGAAATGATAGCCTTAAGGAGTGTTTGTACCTGCTCCAACGCAAAACTCCAATCAGCAATTCCCATCACCAATGCCCGCTCGTGAACGCAGAATAAGCAGTACACCCGATGAACGGATATACAGCGTGTGAAGCCTCATCAGCATTTCCGTACACGTGCGGGCTAAAGTATTAATTTGCCCTACATACGCACAAACCCTGGTGCCTTGCACATAATTGCAGGCACCACAAATATATTTATTTCTGTAGCATAATCAAAATTATAATATAAATTCAATCAATTTATAAATAAAAATTGAGATATACTTTTGAAGTCAACCATTCAACAGTGTTTTCTTTGTCGCCACTTTCAACCACAAGGTTAATTCAAAATTAATACTTGATTAACCACAACACTCTTTCGGTACTGTACCCAAAGAGATATCAGACTTCAGTATTGCACTTGAAGTCATCATCACGATCCTTCGGTATTGCACCCAAGGAATCGGCAACCGATTAGTAAACCAACTAATCGGTATAGAAACATTTTGGAGGCCCCGGCGAGATAAGAACTCACGATCTCCTGTTTACCACAAGGCGAGATTCTGAAGGATGGCGCATCACCAAGAAACAATTGAGCAGTTGGACAAGTTGACCAGGGCACAGTATGAAGTGGGCTCGGCAATAGAGCAACTGGTGAGCAACTTTAAAACGGACACACAAGACCGTAAAACCATCGAATATGCCAGTAAACGCATGAAGACTCTGAAGGAGGCATGGTCTACATTCGAACATCAACATCATCTCGTACTCGAGCTAGACGAAGTTAATCATGAGTACTTCAAACAGGATTATAGAGGCAACGTAGCAAACCTCTACGACTGGCTGTCCACCAAATTACAGCACATCATCAATGAGGAAGGAGAAAAGCGTAAAACGCCAGTGCAACTTGAAGTTCCCTTCCACGTCCATCAAGGAGGCTCTAACCGCAAGGACAGCACACCGCGAACCAGCCATCACGAAGGCGATGGACTCTTAGCCCTAGTACGGCAGCAAAAGGCGTTGGTGCGTGCAATTTCTCGAGTCATTGGGGATGTGCACTCGGAAACTGATCAGTCACATCCACCAGTGTACTATGATATCAAAACAAAACTATTGATACGTTACCACGATAGTCTGGTGCAAAATAACCAATGGATATGGCAACGAACAAACCTGGCGGAAATTGATGGTTATGATGCGGACAAATTCTGCGAGATCGAAGATGCGCTTCAAAACATACTCATTAAGTTACGACAACATATTCCAGTCAGTACACCAAGCAACTCCACGCCAATCCACACCATACCACAGGCATTAAATGTGCATTTGCCTAAAGTTACCTTGCCAGTTTTTGACGGTAGCTATTCAACGTGGATACCATTTCGCGATTTGTATGTTAAGATGATACATACTCAGCCAATAAGCAACACACAAAAAATGTTTTACTTGGCTGCCAACGTAACCGGAGAAGCTAAAGCACTCATCGGTCACTTGCCAGCATGCGAGGAAAACTATGACGCAGCCTGGCAAATCTTGTGCGATAGGTTTAACAATAAACGCAAATTGGTTAAAACTATCTATAGCAAGCTGTTTAATATAAAGAATGCTAGCAGTGAAATGGGCTCAACGCTTAAAACTATACACGATGCAGCCAAGGAATGCATTTACGCGTTAAAAAGCCAAGGAGTTCCCGTAGATAGCTTCCACACAATTTTGGAGTATCTTTTATTGCAGAAGTTAGATAACACGTCAAGATCCGAGTATGAACTGACGCTAGATCAGCCTCAGGAGTTCCAACCCATTGACCGACTATTGAAATTCTTAGAAAAACGTTTACAATCATGTGAAGACTGAGAACCACAACACAAAATTATCAACAATAAATCGACAAACGCGAAGTATCATTCAACGCTATTCTCAGCAACCAAGGCCGCAACGGACTGCCTCGTATGCAAAGGCAATCACCAACTTTTTGCATGCGCACAATTCTTGGCGAAAACGCCGCATCAGCGTTTTGATATAATTAAACAACACAAGTTATGTGCGAATTGTATGAAAAATGGTCATACATCGAAAACTTGTTCAATGAGAGGATGCACCAAATGCAACAAGAAGCACAACTCATTAGTGCATTTTGATCAACAGCTAGCTAAGGGCCCATCCAATAACTCGGGTCAGTCCAGTCAAGGGTCATCTCAGACACTCACAACATTCGTAAGTGAGCCTACCGTGGAGTTACATAGCTATACCAGAGCCATAGAAAAACCACTCACCACTTCATTAGTGTCCCCGGTCAATCGTGCGGGCGTGAAATATGTGCTGTTGAGTACTCTCGTCTTAAAAGTCAATGACTTCCGTGGCAATGAATTTCAATGCCGTGCAATTTTGGACGGCGGTTCGTAGACAAACTACATTACGGACAGGTTGGCAAAGAAGCTCGGATTACCAACACAATACAATCCGCAGTACTTTGATGGAATTGGGGAAATTCAACAACGCGCTACTCACCGAGCCAACATTAAACTTGAGTCACGATTGACTAGTTACTCAGCCCGAATTGAAGTTGTCATACTGCCAAAAATTACACATCCACTGCCAACACAGAGTTTCGACGTGACAGCCTGGCCTATTCCTAAAAATATTCAATTGGCTGATCCGGAGTTTAATCAATCAGGTCCAATTGACATTCTTATAGGCAACGAATGTTATCTGGAATTGCTAGTAGTCGGCCAAATCAAATTGGGAACCGGACTCCCCATATTGCAAAACACCGTGTTCGGATGGGTGCTTCGTGGACACATCACAGTTCCATCAACAGCTGAGACTACGTTCTGCGGTATTGGAGTTACGAATGAAGATGAATCATTAACCCAACAGCTCGAGCGTTTCTGGCAGCTAGAAGAATTTGACACCAACAGCCCGCCGCTAACAGCGATAGAAAGAACTTGCGAAGCATTTTTCAACCAAACGGTGTGTCGAGCAGCGAACGGACAGTTCGTTGTGCGCTTGCATTTCGTTGATAACGCAAGCCCTCTTGGAGACTCGAAAGCTATCGCATTACAACGCTTTTACGCCATCGAACGTAAATTGCAAAGAAACCCCGTCATCAAAGTGCAGTATACTGCCTTCATGGAGGAATACCTGCGGCTAGGTCACATGGAAGAAGTTAGCGGAAGCATAAACCAACCCCACTACTTCTTACCTCACCACTGCGTTCTGAAGCCAGACAGCACCACCACAAAGTTGCGTGTCGTGTTCGACGCATCAATGAAGACGTCAACAAATGTATCATTGAACAATGTGCTACTACCAGGTCCAAAACTTCAAGAAGACTTATTTGCGGTTCTTTTGAGATTTCGAGTTCGCAGATATGATTTTACGGCAGATATCGAGAAAATGTACAGACAAATTATCGTGAACGAAGCTGACCGCAAGCATCAACTAATCTTGTGGAGGAACACGCCAAGCGAACCTCTGAAAAGTTACCAATTAAACACAATGACTTATGGAGTCACATCGGCACCATATTTGGCGATAAAATGTCTACGCATATTAGCCAAGGAACATAGCACACAATATCCGCACGGCTCCAGATGCTTACAACGAGATTTTTATGTGGACGATGTTATGAGTGGAGCCGACACGTTAGCAGAAGCCTTGCGCGTACAGGAGGAATTAAACTCCCTCACCAAGTCAGCAGGTTTTAAGTTGAGGAAATGGTGTGCGAGTAATAAAACACTGTTAACGAACATCAACGCAGAGGATCGAGCAATCCAATTGAATTTGGACAACGATAGTTTTACCATCACAACGCTTGGTTTAACGTGGCAACCTGGGACTGATTACTTCCTAATAAGGACCAAATGGAGCACAACAGCCAACATAACGAAACGCCAAGTACTGTCGGACATCGCGCATATTTTCGACCCAATAGGTTTTTTGTCACCAGTTGTCTCATGTGCAAAAATATTCATGAAATCGCTGTGGCGTCTAAGCTGGGACGAAGCACTCCCTATGGACTTACATACCTTCTGGAGCCAGTTTAGAGAAAACATCCAGGAACTTGAGAACTTGCAAATTCCACGCTACGTATTTCCAACCACAAAGGACAATGTGCATCAGAGAGAATTACACGCGTTTGCCGATGCATCCGAGCAGGCCTATGGCGCTGTTATTTATGCAAGGTCATGGATCTGTGAGCGTTCAGCTGTTGTGTTCTAGATCAAAGACTACACCACCAAAACAACAAACGCTCCCTCGGCTGGAGCTCTGTGCTGCACGGTTAGCAGGCCAGTTATTTGACAGGGTAAAACATATTTTACAATGGACAGGCGAATGCTTTCTGTGGTCTGACTTTGAAGTGACGCTAGCCTGGATCTCTGCCAGTTCGTCTTCCTATCAAAAAGTAACGGTGAAGCAACAATGGCGTCACGTACCTACAGACAAAAACCCGGCAGACATGATCTCACCAGGCATCAACCCGGGTGAATTCAAACAACAAGGCATGTGGTTTCATGGACCACTGTTTCTATACGGACCACCGTCATCGTGGCCAGCGGCATCAGCCAATTCAACCACAGAATTAGAGAAGAGACAGGTATGTCTTACTACGTCACAGATTCCGTCGTTTACTTCAATGATTGACCATCGAAATTCATGGATACATCTTCAAAGAGTCACCGCATATGCACTTCGATTCATTAAAAATTGTCGTAATGTGCCAGTTCAAACATCCATCAACCTCGACGCAGAAGAAATTAAAGGTGCTACTCAGACTATAATCAAGGACCTGCAGAGACAAGCATTCAATCCTGAATATAAACTTCTCAAGCACAACAAACCAGTTGGAAGAGGTATGGGTGATCTTATACTATTTCTGGATAAAGACGACATTATGCGGGTAGGAGGACGATTAGCAAATTCAGCCCTACCACATGAAGCAAAATATCAAGCCCTATTGCCATATCGGAGTGATATCACTAAAATATTGATGACACACATCCACATTGATAACAAGCATGTTGGCCCAGCAGGTCTAGTAGCAGCGACACGGGAAGCTTATTGGCCGGTTAATGCGAAAACAATAGCCAGATCAATCGTGAAAAACTGTGTATCTTGCACTAAAGCTATGCCGAAGCCATTGCAGCAACTCATGGGACAGTTACCTGCATCGCGGGTTCAACCAAATAAACCTTTCATTCACGCTGGAGTCGATTTTTGTGGGCCATTTAAATTTCATTACAATCAAAGGGGAAAGACGCCACAAAACTGTTATGTGGCGATATTTTGTTGCTTTGCAACTAAGGCCGTACACATTGAAGTGGTAAGCAACCTTACGACCAACGCCTTTATCGGAGCCTTGAAGAGGTTTGTGAGCCGAAGAGGGAACTGTCGGCATCTTCATTGTGACAACGCGACTAATTTCGTAGGAGCACGAAATCAATTGAGACAGATTGCGGACATCATCCACAACGTAGATACCAAATCACAGCTGATGAAATTCTGCGCACACAAGGGAATCGAGTTTCATTTCGCACCTGCTAGATCGCCACATTTTGGCGGCTTATGGGAAGCAGCGGTTAAATCAGCAAAGAATCTATTTTACAAAAGTTTGTCCAATGCCCGATTAACATACGAAGAGTTAGAGACAGTTATGGTTGAAATAGAAGCCATTCTTAACTCGCGGCCGCTGACTCCTATGTCAGATGATCCACACGATTACGCAGCATTAACTCCAGGTCACTTCTTAACAGGTGCACCATTGACAAGTGTTGTCGACCAGCCCACTGAGAATCTGAATATAAATTTACTGAAGCAATGGGACTTAGTCACAAGGTTGAAACAGGAATTTTGGAGTCGGTGGAGTAAGGAGTATCTAAACTAACTCCAGCATCGCTACAAATGGAAGACCATGCGTCATAATTTACAGCCTGGTACAATGGTATTAATGAAGGAGGATAACTTGCCAGTTATTAAATGGCGGCTTGGTCGAGTAACTCAAACATTTCCTGGTGCTGACGGCCTAGTGCGAGTAGCGGAAATTCGAACTTCAACAGGCCTCACCAGAAGAGGCGTCCATTTACTCGCGCCATTACCCATGTCTACCGAAAGTAATCCAGTAGAACAACCTGATAAGCATCCAGCTCCAGTAGAAGAAGCCACAAATCTCAAAGACGGCATAAGTCATACACCAGCTAAGCGAAGACGATCTGTGTCACCCTCGTCAGTATTGTTGCTATGCATATGCTTTCTAATTGCTCTAGTAGCAGGTGATGACCCCATTACTAAGGTACCTTTCGGAAGTCAAACAGGACTCTATTTCGAAAAAATGGGTCTGACTTACTTAACAACAACAGATTGGAATATAGTTGTGTATTACAATATGTCCCAATACTGGCTTGAGCGCAACAACATAATGCAAGGAATAACTGCAATGCAGCGAGCGTGTTCACGTATCCAAAGCGGTACAATTAATTGTGAGAAAACTGTGGAGCAGTTCCGTACTAAATGGCAGCTAATCCAACAAGATGATGAGTACTTACAATACGACGAACAAATCCATCGTCAACGGCGAGACGCTCCATTAGCAATTGTTGGAAGCTTGTCTAATGCGTTGTTTGGAATTTTGGACTCCAACTATGCTAAAGAAATGTCTGCAACGATAAACGGCATATCCTGCAACGAAGAACATCTTCTGCACCTAATTCGAAACCAAACATCGGTAATTGACTCCACTAGCAATATTTTAAAGAAATCTGACGATCAAATTCAACAACTACACAAGCAAATAAAATATTTATATAGCCAGCAGGACAACTTCACAAAGTCAGAATCCCACCATGCAATAGCCGAAATGTTTAATGCGATGTCCGGTCGAGTACTTATGGCTATGCAGGACTACCAACGAAATCAAGAGCTCTTTTTAGATGTACTAACGGACACACATCATGGACAGCTCAATCCTCTTCTGCTGTATCCGTCTCAGCTGCAACAACAACTGAGAGCAGTCAAAGACCATCTCCCACCAACGTTACAAGTTCCCAGCAAGAATACCATTGAGATCCTTAAACTCATCTCTGTGGAAGCACGCATCACGCCAACTGAGATGATCGTGCGTCTTAAGTTACCATTAACTAATCAAGAACCATTCGAATTGGTACATGTGACTCGACTACCTATATTGGGAGGCACTGGAATTTTCATGTTGGAAGGGACAATCGAGTCAATCGAATAGTCACTAATCTACATCGAGACAAATATTATTCGTTATCAGCAGGAGAATTGTCAACATTCAATTCTAATATGCATGTATGCAAGCAATTACATCCAACACATCGCATTACATCAACCAATCGACTATGTGAGATGGAAATATTATGTAAAACTCCAAACCCAAAAAGCTGCAAGGTTCATCGCACACACGACTCACCTCAATGGATTCCATTACTTAAAGAAAACTCATGGATCTACATCGCACAGCCAGCTCGTACAATCAGCGTCATCTGCGGTTCAGACATCCTTACAGAATTACTGGAGGGAATAGGAACCTTAACCTTGAGACAAGGATGCACCATAAGAGATGAGTATACAACCATAATGGCACATCGGACATATGTTTCAAAGGTCACCAGCACGATCATATCGAAAGTGAATCTAACTGAGTTGATCGCAGATTATATAATGGCTGCAACACACTCATTAGAATACCAGTCCAACCTGACGGACGATATTCAAGTCCTACATGAACATGTGCAACAATTGCAAAACAATGAGCAAATGGATCTACCGCTTAAGAGCCGAGAAATCCATCAGTTCAGCATCGGATATATCAGTTTGCTCATCACATTGATCTGTCTTATCTGGATCTCTCACCAGCGATATTCGAAGCAAAAGAGGCGACGAGCTCCAGATTTTCGAGTACGGGTTCGCGCAAACAGCATTTAATTCGAAGTTGAGAATATGCTCAACAGGCGGGAGGATGTTTGTACCTGCTCCAACGCAAAACTCCAATCAACAATTCGGAAAAATAAATTATTTTCTGTTATAGACTTAAAGAGTGGGTTTCATCAAATACCACTTAAGGAATCCGATATTGAAAAAACAGCATTTTCTGTAAATAATGGAAAATTTGAATTTTCAAGGCAATCTTTCAAAGAACTCTTGACGACATACTTCGCGAGCATATTGGCAAAATATGTTTTGTTTACATCGACGATATTGTCAACTTTAGCAAAACTACAGCGGATCATTTAGAAAATATAGAGAAGATCTTTAGGACTTTGGAAGATGCCAACATGAAAGTTCAATTGGACAAGTGCCACTTTCTAAAGGAAAAAGTTGATTTTTTAGGATTCGTAATATCGGAATCAGGAGTAAAAACTAATCCATCAAAGGTCGAAAGCATCGTCAATTTTCCACAACCTAGGACACTGAAGGAATTGCGTTCCTTTTTGGGTATGTCAGGGTATTATAGGCGTTTTATAAAAGGATATGCGCAAATAGCCAAACCTCTTACTTCCTTGCTACGGGGAGAAGCAGGACGGGTACCAAAATCTGTTTCTAGTAGAAAATTAATATCAATAAATAACAGTGCAGTTGAGGCATTCAATAAATTTAAAAAAATTCACTCGTCTCCGAGGATATCATCCTCTCGTACCCAAACTTTAACTATGCGTTCCACTTGACAACAGATGCTTCAAATTATGCCATTGGAGCAGTCCTGGAGCAAAATAGCAGACCTTTAACCTTAACCTTTATTTCGCGAACGCTAAGTAAAACAGAGGAACAATATGCTGCTAACGAAAAGGAGATGTTAGCAATTGTTTAGGCACTAAATTCTCTCAGAAGCTACTTCTATGGTGCAGCCAAAATAGTTATTTTCACAGACCACCAACCGCTTACATTTGCCTTGAGCAACAAAAATAATAACAGCAAAATGAAACGCTGGAAGGCAATACTGGAAGAACATAACTATGAACTCAGATACAAGCCAGGAACGACGAACGTGGTCGCAGATGCCTTATCAAGACTACCACTAACTACACAAATAAATTCACTTACTGCCTCACAGCATAGCGATGAAAGTTCCTCTCATGACCGCATACCAGCGGTCGAAGTTCCTATAAATGCCTATAAACAAATTTTCATCCTTTCTGGAAACCCTGATAATTATCAATTCGAAATACCATTCCCTACGTACCACAGGAATATTGTCACTAAACCAGAGTACACAAATCAGGATCTAATTTCAATCCTTAGAAGACATTTAAACCCCAGTGTAATTAATGGTCTGTTTACAACAGAAGAAATAATGGGAAAAATTCAAGAAATTTGTCCCGAACACTTTAGTAGATACAAAATCCGTTTCACCCAAACAAAAGTCAATGATGTAACTAGCGAAACAGAACAGGAAGAGGAAATTCTAAAGGAACATAGAAGGGCCCACCGAAATGGGCGTGAGAATAAAATCCAATTATTAGAAAGGCTTTACTTTCCGAAAATGAATTCAAAAATTAACAGATTGTTGAAGGAGTGTAGAATATGCCAAGAGCATAAGTATGACCGTCACCCCAATAAGCCCCAATTAAAAGAAACCCCAATTCCTGAATATCCTGGTCACATTCTACACATAGATATTTATAGCACAGAAAGGAAACTAGTCCTTACAGCAGTGGATAAATTCTCAAAATACGCGCAGACAAAACTGA
The DNA here is from genome assembly GCA_920105625.2 of Clusia tigrina. NCBI lineage: Eukaryota > Metazoa > Arthropoda > Insecta > Diptera > Clusiidae > Clusia > Clusia tigrina. The sequence goes on from OV050031.1 coordinate 160,701,637, forward strand.
TTCAATCCAAGGGAGTAGAAGATATCCGGGAACCACTACGCCAATTATTATTTAATTATGGAGTTCCAAAAATTGTTGTGATTGACAATGAGAAGTCCTTAAATTCTGCCTCTATAAGATTCTTATTACATGACAAGTTAAACATACAGATTTTCAAAACACCCCCTTATGTCAGCACAGTCAATGGGCAGGTTGAAAGATTTCATTCAACTTTGACGGAAATTATGAGGTGCTTAAAAACTGATGGAACTCATAGATCTTTTGAAGAATTGCTAGATAGAGCTGTGTATGAATATAACTGCTCCGTGCACTCGACAACAAGGAAGAAGCCAATCGAGGTATTTTTTGGTAGGAGGGTTAGCACGGACCCAAGCCAATTCGAAAAAGCAAGGCAGGATAATATCGCACGGCTAAGAGAAAAACAAAGCATCGATTTAGGGCAACAAAATAAGAAAAGGCATCCTATTGAAAACTATGAGCCGGGAGATGTCATTTATGTAAAGCTAAATAAAAGAGTAGGATCCAAGTTATCCGCACGTTACAAAAGGGAGACTGTTAGAGAAAACAAGTCAAAGACAATAATAACTGAAATTGGGAAAGTCGTCCACAAAAGCAATATTAAAAGTTAGACTCTTTTTTTTTAGGTTTCTTGTGGCCTCTTGCTTGGCCGATGTAAAAATGTTGGACTACTCAAACTCAGAATTGATCACAGTAGAAACAGGATCATCAAAAGTGCAGTCTGGGACGGTTAAACTGATTCATATAATTGACCTTTCCTCTTATGAAAAAATTATTGAAGACTTAAGAGACGAAGTCAACAATATCAACGACACAAATCCTCTTCATCCATTCCTTCGACACGAACTAATCCTCATCCAAAACCACCTAAACCGCCTAAAACCTAGAAATAAGCGTTCATTAAATTTTTTGGGAAGCGCATGGAAATGGATAGCTGGCAGTCCAGACCATGACGACTTCGAAATTGTAAAAGGAAAGATCAATGATGTGTCATCAAATAATAACAAGAAAATTGTCATAAATAAAATGCTAATGGAAAGGGCAAGTAATATAACGAAGATCACAAATAATATTTTAAAAGTTTTCAAACATGAAAAACATGCTCAAGATGCCCAAGTAGCCAATGTTAAACTCAGACTAGATATGATAAAGGAAGAATTAATAAATGTAGAATATGCCGTGCACTGGGCAAAGGCTGGGATCATAAATTCATTTATATTGTCTAATACAGAAATAAACGTTGTAAAAGAAATTTTCGAAAAAGATGATATCCCATATATAAATATTGAAGAAGCCTTTGAGTTTGCATCTGTAAAAATAGCATCAAATTATACCACTCTTGTTTATATAATGAGCATTCCGACAACTAAAAGTGAAGCATGCACAACATTGATTGTCAAACCCGTTAAAAAGGGGTCATTCATTAATAAAATCGATTTTGAGAAAATTCTGCAATGTAATAAAAAAACTTTTGGCATAAAAGACAAATGTAAAAATTTCAACTTTCTATCCATTTGTAAAGAAGATGAAATAATTGACATAAGTAATTCACATTGCATTCCAAACCTCCTTCGGGGTGAATCATCCGACTGCCTTCGAACCAACAATCAACACATACCTGAGGTAGAAGAGATCCTTCCCGACGTAATCCTGCTAAACCAATTCTATGGGACCATTACGGATAATAATGATCACATTAATCTGACCGGCACCTTTCTAATTTGGCATCACAATATTACCATCAACATAAAAAACAAAACCTTCTGTAACGAGCAAATAATATCTTCGAAGCCTATGCCATCTATCCTACAAAGAGGGAGCAGCTTTAAAGCGGTTGAAGAGCTACTCACGTTAGAAATGATGAAAGAACTCCAACTTGAAAACACTAAAAGCATCGAGTTGATTGGCGATAAACAAATCTATCCTGTCATCATGGGGTCAAGCCTGTGGATAATGCTACTATCCGCAATCGCAGTTGTCATCGCAAAGAAATGTGTTTCCAAGGCAAAACCAAACCACAAATTGGTCATCGAAACTAAGCCAATACCGAATCCAAGAGGGAATTCAGAGCAACAGCCCCAAACGTCTGCAGCAGTAGAAACGGTAAACGAGAAGCCCACCAGGATCTCTCAAATCCCATTTTTTTGACGACAGCCGAGGAAGTCTGTTTTTGAGGGTGGAGGAGTTAACGTAACATATGCAAAAACTTCAATATAAATTAATATGCAAGCCACTCAGTGCAATTGCACTTCATATTGCACCAGCGGTCACACGGTCTACCTGTGGTGGCATAATTGCACGCGCGGATCGGATGACACAATTATGCTAACGTAGCGTCTGGAGCAGTTCCGCCGGTGGGAACCGAAGCAACTGGAAGGAAGACACGCAGCGGCAGCATGATCACCCCAAGGCAGCCAGGCTTATATTATTTTCAACTTAAGTTAGTTCTAATTTGAAGTTATCTAAATAAAGACGTGCCAAGAGCACAATAAAAAAATAAAAAATATTTTTTTATTTTAAATCGACATAAAATAATTTAACTTATACGAGTATTCAGGTCTTTGTGAATATTAGCGTTACGCATGTACCATGGAGCACCTGTTATTAACCTAAGTATCTTTGACTGACACCTTTGAATTATGGCAATGTTAGAAGCGGATACATTACCCCACAGTTGAATCCCGTACAGCCATATCGGCTTAATAACTGCATTGTATAGGAGGATTTTATATTCCAGACTTTAGGTAGATTTATGGTTAATTAATTAGCCAATGCAGATTGGCGACCTTCAACTTCAAATGCAAAATTTTAGCTGAAATGTGCGTACGCCAAGTTAAGCGCCTGCCTAAATGAATGCCTAAGTGACATCATTAGCTTTTGGAATCTCGATATTATTGAACCGAATAGTTGGACACGTGCCAGGCTTCAATGAGAATGTTGCGTGCTTGCTTTTTGCTCATTGACCTTTATACGCTACATTCCTAGCCATACTTCTACCCTAAATAAGTGCTCTTGTAGTGTCCTTAACGCCTTTATCGAACATTTAAATTAGTGTGCTTTCACTTATAGGAGTATCAGATGTAAATACTACATATAATGTAGGGCCTTGTGGTACACCGGCTGAAATTGGAAAATCTTCGGAAATAAGTTCGTTTACTTTTACACTGATACGTTTATTGGATAAGTAAGACTCAAGATTTTTATGACATCTTTTTGGCATCAGTCCTTGATGCCATACCTTATGAAATGCTGGAGACACGTCAAGGAATATTGCAAAGCAAACTCCCCAAGTTCAAAAGCTTTTCTTATTTCATTTGTAATTCGATTCAATTGTTCAATAGTGCTGTGCTTTTCTCGAAAACGAATTGGTGTTGCGGTATTATGTATGTTCATGAAGAAAAGCAAATAGTTTATTTAGTAGTAGTTTCTCAAACAATTTGGAAAGGCAAGGCAACAGCCAGGTCTATATGATGACGGGAGCGTTGCGTATTTTCCAGGTTTAGCTATCAAATATATATCTGAGACTTCTTGCATACATTCGGATAGTAACCGATGTCCAAAATTGCGTTAAAAAGCTTACAGAGAAATGCAGACCTTTATGGTCCAAATTTCCTCCATTATAACTTTTACGACAGCGTGATGTGGGTAAGACACAGGAACATAAGGTGGACTTATTGGAAGCCGTGACGGTGCGGTTTTGATCTTCAGTGATGGTTGCAGGCGTAATTTGTTGAAGGCGGAAGTAGTCTTCTATGCCGTCTGTGTATCGGGCTTGTAATTCGCCATCTCGCTACAAACGCCGTTCGAGCTGATGAACCCCATTTAGAGCGATTCGTTTGGATTTTCCTAACGTCTGGTTAGGGTCGTACAAATTTTTAGGGGTAATCGTACTAAATATTTACCGTTATCTTGCCGAATGGGAGTGCTTTGGAAGAACTCCTCACACCATTGGTCTTGCGCCGACATTGGTGTTTCGATAGGTACCTGCTCAAATTACTAGAATTTCTTCACGAGGGTTTCTAGCTCAATATTAGCATGATGGCAGCGAAATGTTGCCGTGGGGGGGGGGGGGTGCTGCGGCTTTTACTCGACCAGACAATATCCAGCCTAAGTGGGTATTTTGTGCAATTTGTTGGTTTGCATTACCAATTCGAATTTCTGGCAATAGTATATATTTGCGCTATTATATCAGCACCGATGATGAGATCGATACTTTTCGGCTGGTAATACGTTGGATCTGCTAGCGTGAGATCATGGAAGTGCGCCAAACTCTGTGCCATGATTGTTTGACTCGGCAGCTGAACGCTGAGTTGTTTCAGCACATACGAGGTGTGATCAAAAAATAACCGTTATTGTGTGATCAAAAAATAAAGTATTTATTTATTCATCAACAACTATCTTGTCCCCTTCAAAGTAATTCCCCTCAGATATAATACACTTATGCTAGCGTTCTTTCCAGTCCTCGAAACACTTCTGAAACGCTTTTTTTGGTGTCGCCAACAGCTCCTGTTTCGATTTTTCTTTTATCTCCTCAATCGTAGCAAAACGCTTTCCTTTCATCGGTGTCTTCAGTTTTGGAAAGAGGAAAAGTCAGCGGGGGCCAAGTCCGGTGAATACGGTGGTTGAGGCATGATAACGGTTTTGTTTTTGGCCAAAAACAGCTCCTGAGCGATGTCCATGCGACGTTGGTTTTGCTCAAAATTTAGCAATTTTGGGACAATCTTCGCTGCCGCACGTTTCATGCCTAAAACATCCGTTGGCATGAGCCGAACGATATGCCAACATCATCAGCAACCTCTCTGATAGTGATTCGGTGATTATCCAAAAAATTGACGTGCTCGGGCGACCAGGACGAGCATCGTCATTGACATCTTCTCGGCCTTCCTTAAACCGGTTATACCACAATTGAACTTGTGTTCTGCTCATAGTAGACTCGCCAAAGGCCACAGTCAACATTTCAAATGTCCTTGCGCATTTAATTTCATTTTTTACACAAAACTGAATACAGTTTCTTTGATCCATTTTTTCGAATAGTACAAAATCGAAGCGCACACCAAAACACGACTAACCTTTTTATCTGTCAAAAACAAACTGACAATCCAAAATTGTTGGTATTGCCAACATATATAACAGACATGTGTACCAACATAACAGAAGAAAAAATGCGAACATCGAACATACGTAACTCACGAAAAGATCAAAATAACGGTTATCTGTTGATCACAACTCGTACGCCGTTTCAATGTGGGCCGCCAAATTTACATCGTGGCAGGAAAGAAGTGTGCAACTAACCGTTCAGCGTGATTGGCTGAAATAGCTTCGACCCACAACGCAGATATCTGCTGAAGTCGGAGAGCGTTGAAGTCCAAGTCGTTGGACAGCAGCTTCGGATATGAGGGTGCCTTCTTACCCTTTGTCGATTAGAGAGTAAACGAGTGAAGATTGGTTGGTAGCTTCATTGTATAAAGATACTAAAGCTGTAGCTAGGAGAATTTTCTGAGATAGAGCTGCAACTGCCAAATTCGTGTTGAGTTGAGTTTGCAGCCATGATAGCGTGTACGTTAATGACACGCCTTGGCTCAAAAGCAGCTGCTGAGGTGGATGCTGTATAGAAGTTAGCCGGTTGCCTATCGGACGGAGCCGGAGTGTTATCGACATCTGATGAAACGCGTTGAGTTGATGGCGGTATAGCTGCCTTTTTAGAAAAGTAGTTGTGATGATAGGGAAGTGCAGCAACGATGATGGCCTTGTTCGCATAGAAGGCAGTTTTTGCTGCTTGTGCACTTTGCGAGTACGTGAGACTCGCTCAAACAATTGAGGCACAATCTTGCCTTGTCAACTATGGTCTTTCGCTGATAGCAATCTTTTGCAAGGAAAGTTGGGCATCGGCGTATGATGTATGATTGGCCACATGGAGTGCAGCCATATTGATGATCTTGGCGACGTTAGTGGCAGCATGGAAAGTTTTGATATGGTGTGTCGAGCGTGGCGAAGATTTCGAAAGATTTCGAATGTAGATTGTTGGCAGGTTTGCCCAATTTGTGCGCAGGAATTGCATTAAAAGCGACGTTACGATTCTCGATTGCATCGATGGTAAAAAGGCGAGTTGTTAAGAAATCTTGCAGATCCGCAAAAATTGGTATGTCAGTCTTAACACCTAAATGAGAATGAGAGTTTATTATTTTTTTATTATTTTATTTATTATTATTTATTTATTACAATACAATATTACAATAACAATTATATCATAAGTAATTTAATAATAATGTTAAGCCTGCATTCTGTAATTCTCAAGGAACTAGAAGCGAATGCAGTTTTTTAAACCAAGTATATAATCTACATGGGGTCATTCAAGATAAATTAAGATACAAATTTTATTATACGAGTAGGAAATTTTAATTTAAAGTTGACAATAGAACCTTATGTATTTAGTTATTAGATAGTTATATTAAGTAGACAATAGACATCTTGGTAGGACAAATCAAAAAGCCACGACTTCATCTGTTTTAAAAAAGCAAATTTATTCCGAAGGCACCTTATGTTGTTTGGAAGGCAGTTGAACAGCCTGGGGGCTATAGACGTATAAAACAATAAAAAGTGTTGCACGCTATGTGGCGGAACTTGAACCATATTAAGGTGATTTATTCTTAAGTTATAATTTGAGTAACATCTATTTGTCAGATAGCCGGACCCAATAAAAAATATTTTCAGAACTTTATAAAAATACAAATGCTTCACAGGCAATATATTGAGTTGTTTAAATAGTGGTAGACTACCTTCAATCCGATTTCTTTTACATATAATGCGAATGACATGTTTTTGAGCAGTTAGTAGGGGATTAACTTTATTATTATGCGTACCTCCCCAACATGCCAGACCGTATTCTAATTTTGAATGGAAAATGACATAGTAAATACTAGTCAGCAATTTTTCGGAACAACAATGTTTTAATTGATACATCTGCCTGGTTGCTGTGATTAAATATTTCTTCAGAGCAGTTGTGTGATCAGTCCAATTCATTTTCCAATCAATTATTAACCCAAGATATTTAAAACTTTTAACACAGTCAATACGAAAGCAATTTGAGGAACAAGAACCGGATTCAACATAAGTGTGGATGTTATTTTGTGAACTACAAACAGAGTACTTTTTACAGTTTGCGCAGTGAAACATGAAATTGTCAAGTTCAAGTTCTTTTCCACCAACATGAAAAAGCATGATTTTAGTTTTGTCACTAAGAACCAACTTGTGAGTTGTGAACCAATGCCTTAAGATTTCCAAATCGCTATTTAATGCAACATTAAAGTTAAACACTGTATCACAGGAATATGTACAAGCCATATCATCTGCAAATGCGATCGTCTCACTAGAGAATTTTTGCGAGAAGAGTGAATTTATAAATATCAAAAACAAAATCGGACCAAGTACTGAACCTTGAGGAACACCAACGTCTCTATAGGAACTGAGATGATTGCATATTTTCACTCTTTGCGCTCAGTTTCACAGATATGAAGAAAACCATTCATAAGTATTGCTTCTGAAACCGCATCTATACAATTTATTTAGCAGAATTTTGTGATCCACCGTATCAAAAGCCTTAGTCATATCAATAAATAGAGCTGCTGAAATCTTTTTGTGATTTAAACTTGAATAAATATTGGAACAAAAATTTAAGAGAGCATCTTCAGTGGACATACCAGATCTAAAACCAAATTGATTGCTATTAAAAAAAATATATTTATTTAAAAAGTTCAGCATTCTTGTTTTGACAGCTTTTTCAAAGATTTTGGAAAAGGTTGAAAGAATGGAGATTGGTCTGTAATTATTAAGAATGCATTTATCTCCCTTTTTAAAAAGGGGAATTACTTCTGCCCTTTTTAGACACTCCGGGAAAATGCCTGCCTCGATACTTTTATTGAATAAATGACTCAGAACATCTACAATATTAAACACTATTTTTTTAATAAATGTGCTAGAGAAACTGTTTTCAGTACAAGAATTTGAACCCTTCAAAGACATAATAATTTTGTAAAGCTCCAAGGACGATATGGGCTCAAAAAAGAAAGTGTCATTAAGATAATTCTCCTTATCCAAACAATTACAAGAAATACTCTGCAAGCCATTGTCAGAAACCACAGCTTTTCCAATGCTTGAAAAATAATCATTAAAGATATTAGATTTATCGTCAATAGTTGAAATTACATTATCATCTATTTCTAAATTTGGAATACTAGCGTTCTTTTTAGTTTTGTTTAATATGTTATTTACTAGATCCCATTCTTTCTTTACGTTACCCGTTATTTTGGTGAATTCATTTAAATAAAAATTATTTTTAGCTATAAGAGTCTCCTTGGAAATTTCTTTGCTATAATTTCTATAGTTGCTTTTCATAATAATATTAGTTGGATTTTTTAAGCATTTTTTATATAGCCTGTTTTTCAACGTTATTTTGCTGAGTAACTCTGAGGTCATCCATGGTTTAAGCCGTTTTTTATTTGAAACTGCGTTCCTTACGCTTTTCGCACAGTGACCAACATGTTGTGTTAAAGTTTTGATAAACTTGTCGAAAGCCATTGATGGATCAGATTCAGTGTATACGCCATTCCACGACTCATACAGTAGAATATTGTTTAGCTCCATAAAGTCTGTTTTGTTTGTCGTTGAAGTCTGAGGTCGGTTATCATTTTTATTATTTTCAATATTATTAAAATTTAGAAAAATTAAGCAATGGTCTGATAAGTAAAGATTACAAACTGAACTGCTTATTGAAACCTGTTTTGACTTATTTAAGCGCACAAAAACATGATCAATACAAGTTTCAGAAGCGTTCGTTATACGAGTTGGTTGATTTATGCAACTTTCAAGACCATATGAGGAAAGCAAGAGCAAGTAGTTATCCAAAAAAACAGAAGTCTGTAAAACATTTATATTTAAATCGCCTAAAACTATCAGATTATCAGATTTATCAATTGATATTAAATCATTTAAATCACGTAGAAAAACTTCTTTCGATGTTCCTTCGTGAAACCTATAAATACATATAAAGGAAAATTTTTGGTTATCAATTCTACAATTTATCTTCAACACATCAGAACTTTGAAAATTCAAGCATTGAGACGCACAATTTATATTTTCAACAACAAAAGCTGCAACACCTCCAGAAGCGTATTTACCATTACAATTTGCAAATAATTTATAACCGGGTATGACAATGAAAAGATCTAGTAGCCATCCATGTTGAAGTCTCAACAGAGAAGGGAGCGCAGGAAATTGTTTGTGCGTCCGCCTACTTTCCAGGTGACTCCAACGTTATACCTCCCGTGGAGGTGCAGGGGCTTATTGGGCACTGCAAAAGTAACAATCTGCAGACGCGCATCATCACGTCTGGGGAAGCTCGGACATCAACAACAGGGGTGAGTCTCTCTTAACAAACACAAACATATGCAATAAGGGTGCAAGGCCAAGCTTTATTAACGCGGTTAGAGAAGAGGTACTAGACCTAACGCTAACCAGTCCTTACATCGCCAATTTTCTTAGAAATTGGCATGTATCTGACGAGCCCTCTCTGTCAGATCACTTGCATATAAGATTCGACCTGCCAGGTGAATCTGAATTAAAAAATGAAGTATTCAATTCAAAAAAAAAAAGAAATTGGAGACTATATAGAGGATTATTAGAATCAATATCCAATTCGCTGCCTACAAGTATAACTCCTGTTGGTGAGCTCGAGGAGGCGATGTATCGACTAAACGATATAATAATCTCACCATATCTTGAAAGCACTGTGGTCAAAACTCACAATGCGTCTCGCAAGGTCCCATGGTGGAATGATAAGCTTGCAGATATGCGTAAAATTATAAGAAAACTGTTCAATCGTTGTAAACGCACGAAGGTGTGGGACGACTATAGGGTCGCTGTGACAAATTACAACAAAGAACTAAGAAGATCCAAGCGTGAGTCTTGGAGAAAATTTTGCGAAAGCATAGTCGAAACGCCAGAGAGCGCTAGACTCATAAAGCTTTACGCAAAGAACACTCGAACGGTGTTGCAACTTTAAAAAGACCAGATGGGTCTTATACAGAGAACAGGAGGGACACTTTAGAATACCTGCTTCAAGTGCACTTCCCGGGGTCAACTAGAGTGTTAAAGACACTGGATCAGCCGTCATGCGATCAAAGGGCCGTATTAGACAAAAAATCCTGCAGTTTGTCTGGAGTAATATTTACCCCAGACAAAGTTAAATGAGCTGTTGGGTCCTTTAAACCTTCAAGACACCAGGTGAGGATAACATTTTTCCAGCTCTCTTGATAAGAGGACTGGATATAATGCTTGAATCACTGGTTGCTCTTTTTAGGAACAGTTTCAGCAGGGAGTACATACCATCCATATGGCGTAAAGTCAATGCGGTATTTATTCCAAAATTGGGCAAGCGGTCCAGCGAACTGCCTAAATCTTACAGACCTATCAGTCTTACGACGTTTCTACTAAAAACCATGGAAAGATTGGTGGATCTGCATATTAGAGAAACTCTAGAAAGAACAACGCCTCTGCACCCATCTCAGTTTGCATATAATAGGGGAAAATCCACGGAGGGAGCGCTTCATTACCTTGTAACAAAGATAGAGAACGATGTTATATTTTAAGTATGCGTGCATGAGAAGTAAAGAAGTCGATATTAAGCTCCTCGATGTGTTTGAGTCTTTGCTGAAATTACGGCATAGTTTTGCGAGCGATTGGGTCTTTCTTAAAATTATTGTGGCGTTTTTCAAGTGTGGATGCATGGTTCAGTTGCAGCTTAATTGCTGAACGTCTGCTGTTGCCTCCGCCATTGTCAATTTACAATTAGGTCACTCAAAAATGAAAATGTTTATACGAGTAGTTCAAATCAAAGTACACACTTACCTTTGTTTCGTCATTCTGGTCTTTCAATCGTGCTGTTGTCTCTAACGGCTCTAGTTTATTGCCTCCAGAATGAAGTGCTGTTTTCAGTATAGCGTCTCGCTAAGGTAGAAGAGTAAACGAAGAAAAGTGAAGAGCGCCACGCTTCAGCGCGGTACGATGTGATGATTGTTAGCTTCACTGTGTGGGCTGACAGCAGTGAGGTGTTGGTGTAAGAGGGTAATTTTAGAGCAGCGACCAAAGACTCGTTACACTGCGAACGTCAGCTACAGGTATGCGTATGTATGCTAAGAAGCACAGGTAGCAGCTAAAATACGTTAATTGATCGATGCCCAATTATGTTTTAGGCTGCAGCGCCCTTGATGGCGGTCAAACTTTGCACAATTAATATTTTGTTGTTAATGTCACTAATATAATGATGCTATGTGAACATTCTACAATTTTTTTACACGTAATTTAACATTGAATCACTTTGTTGTCTTAATTTAGTGAGAAATATCAATTCCCCCTTGGGCCTCCATAAAATGTGTACTATGAAACTATTGTTTTGAAGTTCCAGATTTATTTAATATTTTTTATTTGTATAATTGTTTGAATGTTATTAGGAATTTCTATCTAAATATAATAACTTCCCGATCCATCTGTGTTCACTACTCAACGTATACTAACTGGCATGTAGGCGACAAAAAGAGTATACGAGTATGGCGTGACAATACTGACAGCGTTAGCGGCTCTCTGATCAGGCTCCGCGCACAGTGGAGAAGGATCGATGGCAATTGTACAGTTACAGTAAAACAGGGTGGGCAGTATATAGCTGAAAGCGTCAGGCCTTTGTCACGATTTTTAACAAATACTGATGTAGCTTGCATCCATTGCATCGAATGCGATTGCATTAGATGATGCTTAAGCCGATTTCTGATTAGTATAGGCGTACTGCCATATGGCTTACCATCAGGATGATTTGAGCAAAAAATTTTAAGCCTGGGAGATGAACGTTGTATTTGTTTGTGAGATGTGTTTCGGACAAAATCATAACATCAATTTCGTGGTCATGCAGAAACTTGTTAGGGGCTAGTTTATGCTGGTTAACACTGTTTGCGTAACTCATTTTTTATTTACAAGAGTTGAGTCATACACTGATTAAGATTTAGAATCATGGCTTCTACTTCACTATTAGATGCATTGTTATTTTTAACTTGCTGTGCGTTGCCCTGCAGAACACTTGCGTAGGTTGCTTGACCAGAATTCAGTTTTTGAACAATAGCGTCACCTATCTGAGGATTTGTGGTGGCAGGCTGAATATAAATAAGATTTGGGGATAAGTTACATTTTAATTGTATACCCTGCGACAGTTTTAATTTTAACTCTTTATATACAGGGCAACCCCTGTAATTAGCCGTGTGGCTACCACCACAGTTACTACATTTCTTTGCGGATGTATCAGCTTTAGCTAAAGTGCAACTACTTGTAGGGTGGAGATCACTGCAAACTACACAAACACTGCGCAGAGTGCAGTAGGATTTAGAGTGGCCGAATTCTTGACAATTCGTACATTGTATTGGACCGTTACGTTTGCGCGGTTCTTCAATCGTAATTCTGCGGTGTAAAATATACCTTAGGTTATATATTGGGTGCGTCTCGTTATTTTTAAGTTGGGTTGAGATGTTAAACTTTAAATATACGTTGTGGTACCTTATTTCTATTCACAATATTAATCACAACCTTTATGGGAAACCCTTGCTCTTCAAGAGCCTCTTTTATATCGCCAAAGTCTACTGTGGCATCGATTTCTTTTAAGACAATAACAAGGCCTTTTGTGCTCTTTAGCTGATAGGAATAATAATTTTTGTTTTTCGCCGTTAAAAAATTTACAATATCACGATACTGCTTTTCACTATATGCCTGGATCTTTGTCTCCTCAATGCTAACTTTTCTAAGAGGCACAATGTGAAAATTGTTTGTGCCTATAATATTTGCGATGTTCAATACTAGTTGATTGGAACTACACTCGCGCAAGTAAATTGGTGGCGGTCTGGCGTTACTGACTATAGGTTCACCCCTCTATATATTAGTAGAATTGTCGACACTAAGAAGTGCAAATCTATTATTCTCCAAAGAAGAAACTGTGTTGGTTGTGTTTGCCCTTCTGGAGACACCCATGCCCTTTTTTGGACTTATCTTTCTTTTGGTGTTAATTTGGCGGTCAGTACCAGTCTGCACGACCGCCACTTTTTGAATTTCTTTACCTCACTGTTTGTTACCGCCGACAGAGACATTATTGCTGGACACCTTAAGCGGCCCCGACACGTTACTGCATTACTTACATCATACTCACTGCAGTATCTCAGCACCGACACGTTATTGCATACTCTTCAATCAGTCATTTTTCGTTTACTCTTTCGGTGTGCGGACGACAATGTCAGACGTGGATAAAATAATTTTGACTGCGGTTGCGGTTGTTGAAAAACAAAAGCAACGAAAAAATAATTTTGATGAAAAATTGATACCGAAAACAGAATGAGTTTACTCATAAAAATTTACTCACGATATGAAATTCTGCTTCGAATGAATGCAGCTTCAGTCACGCAAATACACATGATGTATTGACTGAACACATCATGCATGCAGTAAGCAAAATCCAAATGATTTGGATTTTGCTTACTGAATGGCTTCAGTCATGTAAGACGCATTCCTGATCCATCCAGAGAACATGTTCAATGAGATTATTTTCTATAATGACTTTGAATTCCGTTCATTTAAATGCAGTTCTATTGTAAGTCACTACAGTACCTGGTAAATAGTGTATAGTAAGAAATGGGCCTAGTGGCTTGATAGAACAAAACATCCAACCATTTGGAATCCGAGACTCCAATTATAAAAAACAATTAACTTTTAAAAGTCTCACCACGAAGAGTTCGACTTCGGCGCCTTTGTCATACCACCAGAAATTTTGCTAATTCATTTCTTCCTTCGATTTCGGAATATCCTATATGACGGAGCATCTAGTACTCCCACAAACTAATTCCTTTGATTGTCGACGAACGTATAACGGATAAAGAGTGCGAAAGCTTTCGGATCATGGGCGTAACGCCTTACCGACTTTTGCTAAAGCAGATTTTTAGCGTTTACTGCCCTATAGTAAACATCGTAATCATAAGTATGTCTTCATGATTGGCTTGATCTTCTTCAGTAACGATAGGTGAAGGGTTTTAAAAATCAGCATTACCCCTTTTTGTATTCGAATACATCAGGCACAATAGAAACCAAATAGAGATCAATATAATCAAAATATAGCCCAGAATTTTCCACCAACAGTGTTATATTCAAGGATATGGTACAAATGAAAATCAAAGATAAATTCGAATTGCAGCAAGTACACGATGACTTGTTCCTGATCAACATTTGACATTGATAGACAGACGCTCATCTCAAGTAAAAGCAAACATGAAAATGAGGTGTGACATGTGCAACGATCCTCGTCCATCACCCTAACTTCATATACGAGGTGTGATCAAAAGATAACCGTTATTTTCATCTTTTCGTGAGTTACGTATGTTCGATGTTCGCATTTTTTTTTTTTATGTTGGTACACATGTCTGTTATATAGTTATGTTAGCAATACCAACCATTTTGGATTGTCAGTTTGTTTTTGACAGATAAAAAGGTTAGTCGTGTTTTGGTGTGCTCTTCGATTTTATACTATTCGAAAAAAATGGATCAATGGATTCAGTTTTGTGTAAAAAATGAAATTAAATGCGCAAGGACATTTGAAATGTTGACTGTGGCATTTGGCGAGTCTACTATGAGCAGAACACAAGTTCAATTGTGGTATAACCGGTTTAAGGAAGGCGAGAAGATGTCAATGACGATGCTCGTCCTGGTCGCCCGAGCACGTCAACAACCGATGAAAACATTGACGCAGTGAAGAAAATGAGTTTGGATAATCGTCGAATCACTATCAGAGAGGTTGCTGATGATGTTGGCATATCGTTTGGCTCATGCCAAGCAATTTTTACGGATGTTTTAGGCATGAAACGTTCGGCAGCGAAGATGGTTCCAAAATTGCTAAATTTTGAGCAAAAACAACGTCGCATGGACATCGCTCAGGAGCTGTTTTTGGCCAAAAACAAAACCGTTATCATGCCTCAACCACCGTATTCACCGGACTTGGCCCCCGCTGACTTTTCCTCTTTCCAAAACTGAAGACACCGATGAAAGGAAAGCGTTTTGCTACGATTGAGGAGATAAAAGAAAAATTGAAACAGGAGCTGTAGGCGATACCAAAAAAAGCGTTTCAGAAGTGTTTCGAGGATTGAAAAAAATGCTGGCATAAGTGTATTATATCTGAGGGGAATTACTTTTAAGGGGACAA
Source organism: Clusia tigrina (assembly GCA_920105625.2). Classification (NCBI taxonomy): domain Eukaryota; kingdom Metazoa; phylum Arthropoda; class Insecta; order Diptera; family Clusiidae; genus Clusia; species Clusia tigrina. The sequence goes on from OV050031.1 coordinate 160,716,926, forward strand.
GATAGATGTTGAAGAATAAATAAATACTTTATTTTTTGATCACACAATAACGGTTCTTTTTTGATCACACCTCGTATAACAGTTTTAAGTTGAGAAAATGCCGCATATAGATGTGGTCGAAGTTGACATTTTAGGTCAAGATAACCAAACATCTCAGTGTCAGGGAATTTTAGTTTTTTAGATCTGTTTTTCCTGAAGCACGTCATCAGACTCCCAACTTTTCCTGGAACAATATACGTTAAGAGACACCAGCACAACATTCTGACCAAGAAAGTACAATTAGTTGCTTATAATTGTAAATCAGCAAATAAGCTCAAATCAGATCCTAAAACACGCATTGTAAAATACTGACCATGTAACGTGAAATTGGTTTACTCCGTACACTTTTGAGCGGAAATCCTGCCAGGTTTGCTAAATGTTCTCGAGTAAAATACAATCGGATTTTCGCTACCAATTCCATAGGGATAGGTATCACAAACGATCTCCAGGGGTAACTCTCGTCATAGTGCACTAGCACTTGATCAGATACCATCATATATTTGATATACCCAATATAAAATTTACTTTTAGTAGGACTGAAACCAGTAAATATTTTACACATTATGTAGTAGAAATATGCAATTTTTTAAAATTATAAATGTTGACAGTGCCGCCGGTACACACAAAAGATTAAAAGCGCCACATCGTCGAAAATCTATGTATAAAAAGCAATACTTTAATTGGGCATTTAACGAATATTCTTCGGGAAGCATTCAACACCTCATTTTGCTATTAGTATATTATATTTCGAGCTATAAATAGTTAAGACAAAAAAATTTTTAATTTGGTTCTAATATTTAATACAAACAATAATATAAAAGCTAATTGATAAAATTCAAATTATAATTTTGTCAAGTTTTTCTGTGTGTATAACGGTCGATAGGTCCATTCAGAAGTTTCTTTGTTTCAGACATAGCTATCGCTGGAACGCATATAGACTCTTGGTACGTTGTTATACCAGTTCTATAGAACTTATTAGGCTTAACTCTACGTGGATCCTTTCTTTCTTCTAGAAAATGTCCGTAAAGAGACTCATTCATCTGTTCCAAATCTTTATAGCGGTTGTAATAATTTCCATATGTAGTCTCAGAATGTTCCATATTTGTGAGCTCTTGCTCTTGTTGCACATTAGGAAATCTGCAGGCTTCCTTTCGAGGGACATATTGATTAGCCGAATATACAGATTGATATGTACTCTTTTCTAGATCTCGTAACATTTTTTCTACCAGCTTAATATTGATACCTTGAGAATTGAAGTAAAGCTTGAACATTTCTTTATTGTTCTGGCTTAAGCGAATTAAATAGTTTTTGTATTCCTCGACGTCAGCCTTTGGTTTTGTCCACACTTTACTACATATGGGAACTCCATTTACTTGTAAATTATTTATAAAATGTCCGTTTATCAGCATCTCATCGGGCTGTGGTATCTTTTCAGCTTTCATGGGAGAGCTACCTGGTGCGAACGGCATGTAATGATCTTGGTATGTTGATTTATACTTATTTCCAACACAATTGAGCATTTTTACAATCTTTAAAAATTAAAAGCTATAAAATTTAGACGTGTTTTAATAAATTTGTTTCAAAATTCATTGTTTTAAATTATTTAGTTTCATTCAGGTTTTACTGATTGTGAAAATGAGCTTGTGCAAGTGGTTGCTATGGATACAAGTTTTGAGAATGAACTATACAACGAGTGTCTGAATACTGATATTTGGTAGGTGGCTTTGACTGATGTTTGCGCCATGGCTTGGATGTGGCTGAAAATAAATTCAAATTTATTACATCAAAGTCTTGTACAGCTGTGGTTTCCTCTACATGCCTAGCAAATTTTATTTATACACTCCAAAGGCAGTGAATTCATGAGATCAAGCCATGGTTAGATCTTCAATCGCTCAAAGAACATTACCAAATTACATCCATTATATTATATGTCAACAAATTGATAAATGGTCATTAATAACTATATTTACTCTATGATTCGCAGGTAGGTAGGTCGCATTTCTTCTCAAATGTCTAGCTGTTTGAAGCTTTTGATAAAGCCATTGATGTAGCTTATTAATTCATTTGAAATGTCTCCCAGGGAGTCTAGAAAGTGGATATTGGAATTCCTCACTAGACCTGAAACTTAAAACTAAACTACACTAAACTAAAGCTCAACTCCGCGCTCTCTCGCTTTTTCCTCATCGCCACTCGAACATTTCGCCGTCGCTGCAGTCATTACATATTTGCATTATCACAAACATTTGTTGTTGTTGTCTCTTTCCCAACTCAACTTTCCCAATGCTCAAGCTCAGCCGCTCTGCCAATATGCAGAAGTAAGCGAACGAGTCATTGGATTACGAGACTCTCAAGCGTTTCGGCATCACTCTTCTCCCCCTAAGTGAGAAGCTTCCACGAACCACAATAATGCACACCGCGTGACAAACCAGCGCTCTCGTTGTCATTTGTAATATGAATCAAAGCCAACATGCAATTGAGCATTGTTTCATAGATTATCGCAGAGAAGTTGCCATATTATGAGTTGTTGGGTCTTTTGCGAGTGAGCGGAGGAGATTTGTGAATTCTTGTCTGGTTAATAGACTTATGTTAGTACTATTACAATAATACAAAATTCGAACTAAAAATATTCCTTCCAAAGGCTTTCCTAAAACGAAATAAACTTAAACTAGTTTAACTGCTTACCTACAATTTTTACAATATCTTAAATACTATTATTTCTATAATATTAAGTATAATAATTTATAAGGTGAGATGCTCAATTGCCGTACTTTGATATCATCATTGTGAAATAAAGTTAAATTTGACTTTGCTCGTAATTTTTTAAGTGTAGAAACACAAAGTGCGTATTCATTTCAAATTATTCTAATGGACTACCCTCCCTTTAATAAGAACTGACATTCACTAATCTTTTTCTATTATTTGTTCTTCGTATAGGGGAGTCAATTTTTTTTCCTAGTCTCTTGTTCCTTCTTACAAGAACTTTATATCCTATATTAAAAAAACGTTTTATTCTATCTTTGTTGTGTGTTTTAAGAACACTTGCATATTTAAGTTAGCCGTTGTGCACCGGAATAAATCAATAGTGGCTTAATGCCCACAATTATTCTGGACGATATTGTTTGCACCACCGCGAATTTCGAAAACTTATCTATGCCAGTCAGAAAATACTTCGAGTCAGTAGAAAATAAGTCAACGTATTACGACGTCGGTTACGATGATATTGGAGTTTCAGCTATTGCATGTTGTTGCTGACGTCTATCGTACTTTGACCACGAACATATTTTGCAATTTGCCGCTATTTCTTACTCCTCTTTTTCCCATCTTTGGAATGAAATAATAGTTCAAAATTTGTTTCACATTTTCCTGCACGGTTATGCTCTGTCGTCACTGTCTCTAACTGATCATTTTGATCAAAAATATCGGGTACGAATTTTTTTGTGGATCTATATTTGGTGTTCGGAAGTCTCTGCATTAAGCCGTGTTGAATATAAGCCAGGACAGATAACTCGCAGTGAGTGGCGTTAACTACATCGGTGTTCACCAAATCCTGAATGACCTCTAAGATACTACTTTTGTCTTTATATCGTACCACATGCCTAGTTTTTTCCAAATATAATAAAAGCATGTTTTGATGGAACTTCCGCTTCTTCAAGGACTATTTGGTTCCTGAAACAATGTACAGGCTTTTCAACTGCCTCTATAGTGTACGTCAGCGATTACTCGCTATGAATAGTCGCTGCATCCGAATTAGAATCCTCTTCTATTGCATTTATATTTTGGCGCGACAGACCATCAGCAACATAGATTTCCTTTCCAGGTTTATAATGTAATTTCGCGTTATGCTCGTCAATAAATACTTTTCAGTGCTTGATCTTTGTAGCTGCTGGTGATCTGTGAATATATTCAGATTTCTTACACTATAGAGGTAGTTTCGAAGAGATTTAAGTGCCCACACTATGGCCAAAAGTTTTCTTTCGTTGGTTGCGAAATTTGTCTCATTGTCTTTCAAGGTTCTCGATATCATAGTTATAGGCTTTCCCTCTTGCGACAGAACTGCACCTAGGCCATGACTGGAAGCATCAATCGTTAGATCAAACGGTTTCTTGAAATCCGGGTACACAAGCATTACATCTTCCGATGCCAAAATCTGGTTTTAGTCATTCAATGCCTGGTGTTATGGTGTATTGCAGCGAAAGATTAAACAGTAATAATTCGAATTGTTGTTTTTTCAACCAACAGTTTTAATGTATATCACAATTGAAAAAGTAAGAAGGCAATATAAAAACAGCACATTTACGATTTCATTAACTTTCTCAGTATTTGAATGACCAGAACATATCACAATGATGATTTGTAATATTTTTATTTTATATTTTATTTTTATTAAAATATATTGAGCAAATCACTTAAACAAGATTTTCCGTGAATAAGAAAAAAAATGTTAGTTGTTGGTATTCTTTGAACTGGTTCTCAGCCACGCTGCTTTCAACGTCGTTCGATATGGTTCAACGCCGCAATGGTAACATCTTTGGTTATTAGTTTTATTTGTTTGAAATTTTTGTTGAAATTGACCGAAACTAATTTTTTGCGAATCGGATTGGCAATCGATTTGAAATATTTGTATTATCTTTCCTCGAGCTCCAAGCTGGACGCCAATGAAAGTGTTTTTGGGTTTGCTGTACAAAATTTGTATTTTATTTTACAATGTCAGTTGGGTGCTTGTTCAATATTTGAATTCCTCACAAGAACTGAAACTTAAAACTAAACTATACCAAAGATAATATACTAGAAATATGCTGCATCGTTCTCTTCACTCAACGAAATGAGTAAAAATTGCGTGGCTGACTATGCCATAATTATTTAACTCAACGTCCGAAGGTGCTCGGCAATGCAAGAATGTTTTTTTTCCCTTTTTTTCAGTTGTCAATCATCTCTCATCGAGTGCGCTCAACTAACTTCGCTTATTAAATTTCGCTTTGACAATAAATCATCTCCCCTTAAGTACGGTCACGTTGTTATTTTTCCATTCGATAAAAGTGAACATAACTCATTATCTCCATTGGTTTTTCAACTAACTTTAAGCCACCATGGCCTCCGAATCTGGAGGGGCAACTATTATCCTATCCTCGACAATAGTAAAAAGAGAAGAATAAATCTAAACAACCATTTAGACTTTCCAACAATAGACAAGCAAAAAACAAAAAATTTGACAAAAACCAACAAGTGTCCAAAGTACATTCTCGTAAAAAACACAGACGAAAGCAAACCAATAACAAACTTTAACATTTTCATAGTGTCAAAAGCCATAGAAAGCATTAGCACAGTAAACCCCTTTCAACCTCCTACACCCTAGAAGGCCAACTTCTCATTCTTACTAACAGTAAAGCACAAGCAAACCGGTTTTTGAAAGCAACAAAACTTTCAAACATCTGAAACATAAAAACTCAGCTACACCCTACACTGAGCACAATTAAAGGAGTAGTCTATTCCAGAACACTGACACAATTTAGTGCCGAGGAAATAGTTGAAGGCCTGAAAGAACAAAATGTGGTTGATTGTAAAAAAATAACTAAATTCATTACTGGCAAAGCTATTAATTCCCTACTTCATATACTTGCTTTCAATTCATACGACTTACCGTACGAGATAGATATTGGATGGGAAAAAGCCAAAATCGAACCCTACATTCCTGCACCAATGCAGTGTAAAAACTGTTTCCTTATCGGATACACAAAAACCACTGCAAAAATGAAAAAAATTGCTTTGTTTGCTCTTGCAGCGATCATGTCACAACTAACTGCACCAAAGTCGAGTGCATCAATTGTAATAACCAACATCGCTCAAACAACAAAAATTGTCCTACATTTAAAAAGCGTCAAGCAATTCTAAAAGAAAAAAACATGAAATAAATGCTCTTTTCACGAAGCAGCACAAAAAATAAACGAAAATCAAAACAACTTTAAAAAAGACTGTCCCATCGAAAAACTAAAAGAAACTCTAGCTGTAAAAAACAAAAGCTTCAATAGAGAAAACAAAACAATACAAACAACTACAACAGCAACAACAAATAGCACTATCATTGACAAAAATACAGTAAATTCCACACTCGAAAAAAATCAAACCAACAGCAAAACTTTAAACAAAACTGACGCCCTCAAACATATATAACGCAAAAATACAACTCACTCAAATCTAACAACATAGAAAACACTCAAGAACACAATATACCAACAACAAGCTCTCTTACAAACAACAATTCCGCTCACACCAAACCAAACTCTTCACAAAACAATCTCTCTCCACAAACTCATAAAACTTCCTCTTCAGATCTCTCTCAATTTACACTCACACACCTATCAAACCTTGAAAAACTGAAACAATCCAGACAACAACAAAACAATAAACGCAACACACAATAAATCAGCTCTGAGCCAGACATGGAAACAACTTAATACTCTTCCATTTGTTTAAATAATTTACACAAATGTTAAGAGTCTTTACTTTAGAACTCAATTAGTATATATGGTACTAAGATTCCTTCAATGGAACCTTAAATGCTACTACAATAACTACAACGAGCTCCAAATTTTAATTAAAAATAAAAAAACCAAACATAATATATCTGCAAGAAACTCACCTAAAATCCCATCCTTCAACTAGTTTAATTCCAAAAAGTTTCTCACTCTATGAAAAAAACGATATCGACTCTACCTCCTCAGCTAAGAGAGGAGTAGCTCTACTAGTTTCAAATGAAATCGAACACTCTCCACTCAATATCAACTCAAATATCCTAGCCATAGCAATTAAAGTCAAATCGCAGACTACCTTTATAATAATTAATATTTACATATCTCCATCTGACAACTCCTCCGAAAATTGCCTATTCAATCTGACCTCTAACTTTAACCACCCAATATTACTTCTTGGCGACTGCAATGCATGGAGCCCTCTATGGGGCTCTCCAAATTACAACAAAAAAGGTAGAATAATCTCAAAATTCATCGAAAAAACAATCTCACCCTCCTAAACGATAAATCACCTACACATTTATCGACACATTTGACGTTCACACATGTAGATCTAACTATATGTAGTCCCCACTGAACATCGCAGCAAAATGGAATATTATTGATGACCCTCATGGCAGTGATCATTTTCCAATCTGTATTTTCCTTTTTGCCAACACACTGCAACGAAAAACTATATTAGACCAAGATTCAAAACAGAAATTGCAAACTGGACTATTTATCACAAATCTGTTGAAAAGAAGTTTTGTAACTTTAAAGCCACCTCTAACATAAATCAAAAAGGAGCCAGTATTTAAAAAAAAATAAAATGCAGTGCATACGAAAGTATTCCCCAAACAAAGTATAATCATACTTCAACTACAGAATATTGGTGGAACGACACCTTAAGGAGACTAAGAAAAGAAAAAGAAGATTTATGGAAAACTCGTAAGCAAAGCCCCACTATAGAAAATGTATTAAATTACAAGAGAGCAAACGCCAAATTCAAAAGGGAGTGAAAAACATCCAAGAGAATAGCTTTTGCCAATTTTACTAAAGACAAAAATCACAAAACACTATCAAAAATTCTTTGGGACAAGGTTAGAATTATATACGGACATAAGACCTCAAATCATATTCACGCAATGGAGACGAAAATGTAATTTCTCCAAAAGAAATAGCTGAACATTTGGGAAGAACCTGGTCAAACTTTTCAAATAATAACAACTTCCCAAATGATTACCTATCACACAAAAACACTTTCAATACCACCATCCAAACAATTATAACCTTAACAACTCAGCCAAACAAATAGAAACACCTTTTTCACTCGTTGAACTCATATTCTCCTTTTCGTCCTTGAAGGGCAAAACCCCAGGGCTAGACAATCTCCCATACTCAATATTTTCTAACCTGCCTACAGTTGGTAAGCTGAAATTGATGCGGTATAATACCGCAGCAATGGAAGGTCGCTTTGATTATGCCTATCCCAAAGCCTAATAAACGAAAGAATAGCACGGAGGGATATCGTCCTATCTCTCTGATCCCATGCATATCGAAGGTAATGGAAAAGATGATCTCTCGTCGACTAATGTGGTATCTCTCAAACATAAAACTAATAACAACTAACTAGTCTGGTTTTAAACCAAGCAGAAGTACACTAGATGCTCTCCTTACCCTTGATAAACACATTACTAATTGCTTATCTGCAAGAAACCATTTCTAAATGCTTTCGATAGACATAGAAAAGGCTTTCGATAGAGTCAGCATACACTCAATCATTGAACAGCTTACCTCATGGCGAGTTGGCCCCAAAATAATAAATTATATTAGACACTTCTTGACCAACTGTAAAATACGGGTAAAAGTTAATCACACACTTTCAGACACATGGCCCCTAGACAACGGCATCCCACAAGGATCGCCACTGTTAGTTACTCTTTTTTTGATCGCTTTCGATAAACTAAGTCGTCTAATGGACGAACAGAAATACTTTAAACACTTAAATATGCAGATGATCTATATATTTTTTCAAAAGTGCATAGCACACAATTTACTCAGAAAAATGTCACACTCTCTTCCATGAATTGTTAAAATGGTGCCAGGACAGTGGGACAAAGGTCTCAAAAGAAAAGTGCAAACATCTACATATATGTAACAAACGTAATTGTGAAAACATTAATATTCAACTAGATACTACTTATATAAAAAATGTAAGCAAATTAAAAATATTAGGCCTAGTTTTTATTTGTAAATTTTCATGGAACGATCACATTAGTTATCTATGACAATCCCTTAATAATAGACTTAATATCATTAAATGTTTTAGGAATATTAAACTTGAAAGTAACACCAACTTTCTTAAAAACATTGTAAAAGCCACAATACTCTCCAAAATAGACTACGGCCTTCCAATCTATGGCAATATGCAAATATGAAGAAGTTGACATCCATATATCACTCAGCGGCTAGATTGTCATTAGGAGCTTTTCGGACAACCCCAATAATTAACATTTTAACGGAGGTAGGACTACCATCGCTAAAAGACAGACTGACTCATCTAACAGGACGCTTGGTCACAAAATTGATACACTCTGATGAATCTGAATTAAACAAAGTTCTAACAAATCGGCTGAAAAGGAAAACTCACAAGAACTCAACGCTGCAGAGAATCATGGATTTGGCTTGTTCTATGAACATCAACCCGAAGATTACCCAAACTCCTCGATTACCCACACCACCATGGACACTCAATCCCTAATCGATAATACTAGATTTAACCCAACACAAAAAAGGAAACAACTCACCATCTATTTTCCGACAAGATTCGCAATAAGCATCCAAATTGGCACCTGCTTTATACGGACGGTTCTAAATCCGACAAAGCAGTTGGATATACCGTCGTAAACGAAAACTCAACAATAACTGCAATTATACTTCCTGTACACTCTTCTGAATTCGTTGCCGAAGCCGAAGCAGTACTACAAGCCAATCTTTATAGCCAAAACAAGCAAACAAAAGCACTTGATTTGCTCGGACTCACTTTCAACTCTTCATGCAGTCAGAAACACAAACAACAACGATCACACATTAGCCCGCATAAGAGACATACTTATCTTAAACCAGGATAAAATCAAACTCATGGATACCCATTCATATTGACATAAAGGTAACATTCTTGCAGACTCAGCCGCCAAACTAACAACAAAATCTCCCCTAAAGCTCACAATGTCTAGTAAGAAAAGAGATATAAAATTGCGGTTGATAACTACAACCTTGAGAGCTTTCGACAATACTGGACAGAATACTCACACCCTTACAAATCCTTAAACCCAATCCCACTTACACCCTGCTTCCCAGTGACAATCTCAAGAAGACTTGGTATCATATATACTCGATTGCGTCTTGGACACACAAGAATAACACACAAACACCTAATGGAGCAAACCAACCTTCCCACCTGTCACTTTTGCAACTCGGATTACATAACCATTCCACATATCCTCAATAACTGTGAGGCAATCAACCAAATCCGCCAAGAACTGGAAATCACAAACATCGAAGAATTACTAAGAAATGTAAACCACACCAATATCAAAAAAATTGGAAAATTTATTGGTAAACTCAATCTGTACTTTGAACTATAACTAAGAACTAAATCAAAATTATCATACCCTTTTAAACAGTAAGCTTAAGGCCTTTGTTTCTATAGCTAGTTATAAGATTGACAACTGTAAACTATTAACTTTTTTTCAATAAATTATATTAATTAATTGTTAATTGGAATGAAAACGAATTTCAATCATATCAATTGAGGACGAGGCAAAGACAATTGGCCTCATGCATAAAAAGGAGTAAATTCGCTGAGTTGCGTCATGTGAGCCATTGCTTATAGTTTGAGTTCAAGCAAGCAGCAACAGCTTTTGGTCATTTTGATATGCATAAAAATGAGTGCAAGCAAATGCACTTGACTTGTGATTAATGAGATCAAACCTAACGTTTTTGTGCAAACAGGGCTCAAGCGAGAGTGAATGTGAGATCAGTGAGAAAAATGAAAATTATAATAATGACGATTTAAATTACAATATAAATAAAAAATAAGAATAATAAAAAACAAAATAAAAGAATATGAAAAAAACCGGCGGAAATTATTAATATCATTATTATTATTATTATCATTATTATTATTACTATTTTTGTTATTATTATTATTAAAATTAATTTCATATATAAAACATAAACATTTGAATAATGAAATTGCCCAAAAAATAAGAAACAAATTACATCAATATTATTTGAATAATAAATTAATTTGACAACAAATTTGCGATCGTGTCTCTTTTATTTTTTCCAGCTTCTGATATTCTTGTTGTGTGTGGTTGGCAGTCCGTTTCTAAATGCCATATATCATTGTTATTATCATAATCGATTTGGTATATATAATGGTCTTTTAAAAATTTAGCGATATTATGTAAAATGAAACAACTGGCTATTACGTGTGGCACTAATTCTGTGGAAAATCTTTGCTTCAGTTGCCCAAAACACCGTTCTATAATAACACGTTCCCTTGTAAATATGATGTTGAATGATTTTTCTATGTCAGTTGTTGGGTGTCATGAGCCACGGGCAAATTCCATAGCCCTCATCCCCAAGAAGTAATGCATCGTTCGCTGCATTTTCCATTATGGTATATACACTGCTATTTCTTAAGATGCGTGAGTCATGAACTGATCCAGACCAGGATATGTCTACACCTGTAAACAATTCGCGTGCGTCACAAGTTGCCTGTACATTTATAAAGTGGAATCCTTTTCTGCAAATATACTCATCGCTTTGAGTTGTGGGCTTTTTTATCTTGATATGGGTGCAATCAATCACTCCGATTGAAAATGGAAAACAGTACTTTTCGTGCCACTTCATTTGTGCAGCCTTCATATAATCAGCAGTCGTCGGGTATTTTATCCACTCACTGGCTTTTGCGGATATAATTTTCGCAACTTCGGCAATAGTTCGCAAGACAGTTGATTGGCGAACTCTGTGGCTATACCATTCTGAAATCCGGGATCTACACAAAATTTTAAATAAAACCGCATTTTATCAATGTTGCTGAGGACACCACCACGCGTTTCTTCCAAAAAGTAATTAGCCAACCAGCAGATGCTGCTATTTTCAAATCTATGTATTGATCATATATATTTTTTTAAAAAACATCTGAATAATTTGGCAAACAAACCTGTATAGTTTTTTATCTTCACTTAATAAATTTGTTTTTCGCTTTTGATAGCACTTAGTTCTTTTTTCTGGCACCAGATATTCAGCCATACTATCTTGTTGTTAATATACGAGTCAACTATAGGGCAGCCTCAACAAAATGTAAGCATCAGTTCTCAAAAGAAAGAAAATGGTTGCTTTTATGCATACGAAAATGAGCTTAAACTCCCAATCTAACATGTAACGGAGTTCCAACAAAAGCAGTGAGTCAAAGCAAGTAAAATTTTTTTATGCTTACACCAAGCACTTTTTACTCGAAAAATCAAATCGGAGCTCAAACTCACGTTTTATGCATGAGGCTCAATATGTTAACAGCGTACCGGTTGTGATGTGTACATGCACTTTGAGTGGCTGTAGGAAAAGAAGCAATCCGACTTTGTTAACCCCTGCACACATGTAATTCAGATATATAATAATACAAATGTTTTTATTCGGCAGTGTATAATATTAAATGTATTCAGGAACCGTAGATTTAGATTATTTTTTTCACAAGTGTAAATAATATAAATGTATTTTTTTATTTAATTTTTTATTATTATTATTATTATATCTTACACCATAATTAATTATGAGTGCAAGGTGTTGGGGGAATGAGTACTAGCTACAGAGGCTTTCGACTCGAAGAGAAAAGGGTTTTATAGAAAGAAGCATTTTGGAGACCAAGCTCGTGGCAGGATTTAAACCTGAGACCCTCGGGGTGTGAGTCTAGCATGCTTACCACTAGACCATAGAGGGTGGCTAAATTAATTTTTTAAATGTAATCATATATTAGTAATTATCAATAAATGGAACTACATTTACGTCGAGTAAACCCAAAAAATTGGCAGTCTCCAAAACTAATGGGCAACTGGATAAACTTAATACCTTTATTGAGTTTATCCAGAGTTTGACAGTGCTGCTATGCTACAATACATTGCATTGACGGGTTACACCCTATGCAGTATGCGAGCACTCTGCAATGATTTGTTTAGTGACGAGTCAGTTAAGTATGTTATGTTGGCTAAGATGAATCAGGACTGTCTGGAACATTTATTTATTTTCCGTATTGAGATCTAAACTTGGAAACAATGTTATTCCCTCAGTACGAGAAATAAAAGATCTTATTATCTATGAAAATCGTCACAGTCATTCTTATTGAATACTAACTGCAAGGATAATTTTGATACTAATATGGACTGGAACTTCTCCCTGACGTCGGAGGCTAATACTGTATCGTATGACCAAATTATTGATAAGTTATGTATACTTCCGGACAATTTAGACAATTCTGATATTCACGACATTTATTGACAATAGTACTGAAAATGGCGGTGGGCTTGAAACAAATGCAGAAGCTGCTGCTTCGCGCTACTTTGCTGGTTACAGTTTGCAGGCTAGACTTAAAAAGTTTAACTGCGCAAACTGCAATCTGACTGAGGCAAAGGGGGACTCTTTTAACTTGGATACCGAAAGATCCATTAAGGAAAAAACTGCACACCAAATCTTCTTAAAAATTCTTCTAATATATTTTTCCAGATCTGCAAAATACATGTTTACGCTATAAATCGTGTTTTGCTGGCTATATATGCTATTTAGAATTTTTTCAATGGCTTCAACTGGTTTGCAGTTATGACTTCAGCTAGTTTGCTTCTTCATCACCTATTCCATATTTAAATTTTCTGTTGTTTTTTTTTCTTTTAACTTAATATAAACCATAAAATTCGGTTTATAGATTCTCTCTTATATTATAATATAGTTATGCTATAAAGTATAACTTCAAATGAAAAATTACCGAACCTCATTGGAATTATATTTGTGAAAATTATGCTACAAATTAGATAGCCATTTTCATATGGGTACACTATTCCCCTCTGATTTTCCGGTCTACCTATATACGATATTTCAAGGTTCATATATACTTTTAGGATGCTAAGCATAGATTTTGCAATGCGTGAAACTTGGCTGTGTAATTATTTCTGTTATCGATATGCTTTGGATCAAATATTTCTAATCTCTTAACCATTCAATTGCATTGTTCTTGGAGGTGTTTTTTTTTATGGCAAAACGATTATTGATATTGGTTTATTAAATTATTGCCTGGATTCATGGAACCAAAGCTATTGATGGCGATTATGGGAAATTTCCAGAGTTACATGCAATGGACGGACACACATATGGATTAGGCCTATTGGGGAGACCACATAAAAAAAAACGCGCCACTTACAAATTCTGGTTATGCAACTATAATATTTTTAAATTATAATTTCCTTTAAACAATGCATTAATTGCACTGTATTAATATAGCAACTAAAAAATAATAAAAATATACTATATAGCTGGAACAAATATTACACTGCTATTTCATAAATGTATAAAATATTCAAAGTAAAATATTTTCTATGCATGCATATTTATTTTATGTTGTCAATTGTTCTAATATATACAGATTATGCTTCCTCATGACATGGCAAAACTTTTTTATACGCAAAATCACAAAAGTCTTGTTTTAAACCCCACTTTCCGTATAAAAAATCTTTGCCATATAGAAAATTCATTCTTGTGTATTTTACCCCAAAAAGAATGAAATGAAAATAAAAGCGTCATTTCTAGCTTAGAAGTTTTTGTTGTATGATGTGCGGTGTGGCTTCTTTAAATATAAAGTGAAGCAGAATTAGAATTCAATTTGTCATGAAATTTTGGATATGGGCAAATTGAAATCGTACAAAACTAATACAGTTTCATGCCCACATGAATTTATGCACATACATATGTGAGTTAAGAAACACCGTTATGACTATTTTTAGAAGATATGTACATATGTATAAATTTCTTTGCTGTAAAGATCTGCTATAGCAGCAGCAATTCAATGTGGTTATTAATACTGGATAGTTTAAGCTAAAGTAGAAACTATTCTTAATATTTTTTATAAAAATAATTATTAGTTTGCTTTCAAAAAAAGGATGAGCAATTAAAAAAATATAAAAATAAACATATTTCTCAGCGGACTTGAACTCGGCATCATAAAATTGATAGACCGACGCTTTACCACTTGGGCTTCGATCTTTATAAAAGATCCTATGCATGCATATTTATTTTATATTGTCAAGTGTTCTAATATGCACGCATTATGCTTCGTCATGACATGGCAAATCTTTCTTATACGCAACACCACAAATGCTTTGTTTTAAGCCCCACTCTTCAAATAAGAAACCTTTGCCATACAGAAAATTCATTCTTGTGTATTTAACCACAGCCACACAGAACAGAAAATAAAAATTTGATTTCAAATTAGTCGCTTCTGCTGTGAGCACACACAAAAACACACACACTAAATTATTCATACGAATGTGCGAACAACAATATTCATGTGTGTGACTGCCGATGAATACATATTCACGACTGCTTCGTGAAATTGCCGATCTGAATTCCAATGTGCTTGCCAGCAATTTCAATATGTTGATTCTCACTCAAGAGAGCAATGAAAGGTCTTTCTGTATATTGTCTTTGCTGCTACTCATACAATTTAAAATTTAAATTTTAAAATTTTTGGCTTCTGGATGTTACACTTATTTTCACTCACTGATTATTTAAATTATCTATATGCGTCCCTCCTCTAAGTTTATAATTTGCACATTGTATTTTGCACTACAAAATATGAAGAAATTGCGGAGTAAATAAAAATACATCAGCAGTCTACAATAAGTACAAATTTGTACAATGCACCACGGATGACAAAAAAAAATTTGCTTCTTTCTCTTTGGCGAACTTCCCTTTATAATACAAGGTAGAATTTATTTAAGAATTGCATACAATTTGTTGAAATATACCATAATATTATCCACAATTCGTTAATTTACTCCAATATACAACCACTGCAGTGATGATGAGACTCATGTAAAATCTAATTTGTTTAATATATATATATGTTTATTAATTTTCTTAACACAGTTTTAAAAATTTTATAAGTCTTAATATATATGTAAATTAACAACTAATGGTTAAGTTCTTTATCACAGTTATTACATTATGATACCCTACACCCGAATAGAAAATGTACCGCGGCCGCAATAGTAGTTTTATATTGGATGTGGACACAACATTTGTAATTGTTGACCAAAAATGTAACCCAAGCTTATATTATATATGTTGTATGTCTGCATATGATTATTAATTTCATTTTATGCCACGTTTTTGTTATTTTTATTGTACAGGATGTAGGGTATTTTATGTCTTTGAAATTTAAATATAACTTTTTCACAACAATATTTTACACTAATACATTAAACCATGATAAATTAGAGTTATAATTAAACTATGGCATCATGTTAAAATCGGTTTTTCTTCACAGTACTTTTTGTGAAAGAAACTTTTTAACTATGGCTTAATATATTTCTATAATACTAGTACTTGTTTTTATTGTAAGGTTTACTTCATATAACTAAACTCAACCAGATATAGTAAAAGTGATCCTGTCTGGTTTCAAAATTTATACGTTTCAAAATATTCTACTAATAATATATTTTTTTTGTATATTGAAAAATAAGTAGTAACGCGTGTACGCATGTCAGTATATATTGCTAGATATACATTCACATACATATGTAAAACACGGTAGCTCCTGCCTTATAATTCACTACTTCTAAATCAGTATAAGTGTTTTAGAATTTGCATTTGCAGTATAACTAATATGTAGGTATCTGAGGACTTGTCGTTCAATAAACGCTCCTTGATAATTCATGGAAATAATTGTGAGGAAGATGCTTTATAATTTTTCTTAAAACTTTTGTCGTTTCTGTTCTGAAAAGAATAAATTATTTCATGGAAATAGTTGGGTAGCCGGTATATGCTCCTTAAAATTCTTGTCATTTTTGTTCTGAAAAGAATGTTCCACATCAATCGACAACGGATGAAAGGATTCTGTGCCCGAAATAGTTTTTATTAGTGAACTCGAAGTTAGCGATTCCAGCTCATGCGTTTCTGAATTGATAAGATCTCCAACGGCAGAGCTCGATGGGGTTAGTAACTGTTCACTGGCAATAATATGACTTTGCTTTCTAAAAAAAATCATCAATGTTTAAATAAGTCTATAATTAATATTTTCATGCACACCTTTCGTAAAATTTGATTCCGTTTGTAGCTGGACGTTGGTTAATCCTTGGATAATTAAACTGCATAAACCCATATTGTGGTCCAGCAAGTTTCAGCAGGCTCATAAGAAAGAAAGTTGCATATAACCAACTTACTGTCATTGCAACCACTAAGAAGATTCCAATCTGTATGTATGGTAATACATTCGAAGTCAACATTAACGTGCCTGCTATCCCTGTGGTCACAGCTGCCATGGCCGTGGGACCTATTATTCGCGAAAGAGCAAACCGTGTAGAGGCAATACGCTCACTTGTTGGACAGAGTCGGAAATGTATGCCGTAGTGTAAACTAAAATCCACGGCGAGACCAATAGCAGTACTGACAGTTACACTTTCTAACACGTTTAACTTCCATCCAAGCACAATAAGAATAGACACTATAGTGAATATAGTAAAGGTGACTGTAATCACAGCGTATAAAGATATTAAAACGTTTAACGTTGATAATAACAGCACAATAAAAGAAGCAGTCATTGCAAGCGCAATGGCAATAATAGTACCGCGTGATAGCGTGTCTTGTACGTCAAAAAATTTCAATTCGCTTATAAACCATCCTCCATTCATTTCTTTTGGCGCTGTTCTTAGCTGCTTTGAAAACCATAACTCAACATTTCCTATAAACGATTTCACGTCGTGATACCCAGTAGTGAAGGACATATTTGATTCGAATTCAATTACAAGAGCTTTAACTAATGGTGGACTTGAACTAGAGAAGTTGGAATTTTCTTCAAATTCCTCATTTGAAGTGTTTTCAGTATTCTGTGTAGCTGCAGCAAATTTCGGACCGGCAACACCAGGTATGAAGAATTCCCTCGGTGTGGCATATAATGAGGAAATACTTTGCGGTAAACAAAGATCAAAAATATGCGGCTCATAGGGAAATTTGGAAATATCACAACAGGGAGTACGATCGGTACCATCCATGCTATCAATGCACCTACAAATAATATACTGATTTCAATATTTTTTTAATTATTTCATTTTGCTTACATGCGCTGCATAAATGTCCTAAAATTTTCGATAAAACAGTTGGGCAAAAGCAAACCAAAGGTTAGTTGATAAAATGGCTGCAGCTTCAAATTTTCACAGAAATTAGAAAGCCATGTTTGTGCAGCTTTCGTAGATATATTAAAATTATTGTCATAATGTAGAGTTCCATGGGAGTAAGGATTTGCGTAATCGCCGTCATCAACCGGTTGAATGCCCCATACAAAACGCAGCGGCATTTTAAAGTTTTCAAAAGACTGAAATGTTTTGTTTTTTATGTTTTATAAGTATTTATAAGGAGAATATATATATATATATATATATATATATATATATATATATATATATATATATTTCAAAAAAGCTCAACTTACCGAAATTGACTTTTCAAACCAAAATTGATTTTTCAATTTTGTATTGTAAACTTCAAAGGGATGTTTACTAGCGAATAATTGAAAATGGGCATTCTCTGGTAACTGCAGGCTGGGCCAATACAAAACTATCACTGCACTCCCAAATCCAACAGTAGCTAAAAAAACAATAACGAACACATTTTAAATAAACATAAGTGAACCAAGTTTTGATAATGAATATATTACCGAATATAACCATCCACGATACAGAGTACTTCATAACGGTGGAAGTCACTTTCTTCTCAAATGCGATACAAAATTTATTAATTGACTTATTTGCCATCAGTAAAAATTGTTGAATCTGTAATTTACTGCAGGCCCTGCACGCTGTAAATCGCTCCGTGATAGATACAGACGCTGGCAGCCAAGTAACCATAAGTAAATAATTCGCTATCACAGCGGTGCCAGCGAAAACACTAAAATGAAATGTTCAAGTTGTAAGTAACTAAAAAAATTTACAAAAATTCTATGCAAATTACCCAAAACATTTAATTGCAGTTATTGAGCTAACGAACGATGCGTAGAATGCGCACGCTGTTGTGATTGAAGTCACAAACATTGAAATTGCTGCATGGCGTAAAGTCCGTGCCATTAAATCCTGCAGAGTTTCCGTATATTCAGTTTCAATATTTGACAACGATTGAGTTGTAACTGTTGATGATTTGGTAAAGCGTTCTGCCAAAACACACTGCCATATTTTAATAAAGATAAATGCATCATCGGTGCCAATACCTAGTAAAGTAAATATAGTTAATAATGACCATTTATCATTAATTTTTCAATTTTTTTGCTCTCATTTGGTGGGCTTCCATGAGTGATTTGGGATCTAACCATGACTTGAGCTCATGAATGATTTTGCCGTGGCAGGCTCGAAATAATATCCATACCTTACCCGGAAAATATTGTAACCAACATATCAGCTTTCATATATACCGCAATCAAATAAATTTGTTGGTCAGCTTTCGATATAAATGAAGTAAACTAAAATTTATAGTACTGTAACTAAAGTAATTACGAATTTATTTTGTCTTAATTGTGAAGTCTTTACATATTTGCAACCACATTTGTATGAAATTGTATGAACTTACAAATATTTTTTTAATTTACCGATGCTAAAATTAAATTTACCGGGATGCTATCGACATATATACATATATAAATGTTTGAAGAATTGTATTTGATATAAGCTTATGAATAGTTGCGTATAATGCAGCTGTGAAGATATTTTCACACTTAATATGATCAACTTACCAACAACCACAACCAGAGCAAGCAAATTCATATAGGGGAAAAAAGTCATCTCAAACACAAGTGTGTAAACAAAATATGCCAGGCCTACGGAGAAGACCACAGCCGCACAAGTCATCGCTGTAATAAATATCGAAGTTGTATATAGCCACATGCAGGCCATGATGAAAACACCGCCCAGCGCCACCAACCAACTATCAGTAATCAGATACTCGTTGAATAGTTCATTTTCTAGACCCATATCCATAGCAACAACTTGCACAAACTCATTTTTGAGCTTACTAAAATATGAAAGAAATTGAAAAATGTAATACAATCAATTGAAACATAAAAGTACAAATTTATAAAAACAAATCATTTAAAAAGAAAGTCTTACATTTATAAGTTGAGTATAATATTCAATTGTGTTGGTAGGAGAAGCCAAGTAGAATTCAAACTAACTGCATAACTGTTCTAAGAACGTTTGAAAAGGCTGTCAAAGCAATGTCCAAACATCCATATTTACACAAATTTTAAAATGTGAAATGAATGTAAATAATAATTAATTTTAAAAAGAAATTCCTAAGGATCTAATTCAAATAGCCGTAGCTAGTTCAGCAGGCTCATGGTTCAATTCCCAGCCATGTTTATATACTCGAAATATTTATATTAACTTTACTTTCGATTTGTAAATAAAGAGTTCTGATGAAAGATGTGTGTGGTGGCTGCCCGTCATTTGAACTGCTTGGCGTGGCTAACATCGTCATTTGAACTGTTTTTTTTTTAGTTCTTTTCAAATACATTTCTTCATAAAAGCTTTATTCGATCGAAAATTAAATGATAATAACTATGCCTCATGGTCAATTCAAATGAAAACTGTTTTTATACATAATGAGCTATGGCCAGCAGTGATTGGAGGAAATATCATTCCGGGGCTAACGGAAGATGGAAGGGTAGCATACGAGGCGAAAGATGAGAAAACGCTGGCAACAATTATATTGTGTTTGCATTCATCGCAGCTGAATTACATAAAGAATAGCAAAAGATCGATAGAAGCTTGAACACTCTTCGTAACATTTACCTAGGATCAGCTCAGAAGAGACCCTCTTTAAGAAGCTAATGTCATTAAAATTACAAGAGGGTTCTAGTGTGATTGCCCATATACATGATTTTTTGTATGCTCTCACAAGTGAATACCGGCATTGCTGAGGAAATCCTCTCCATCATCCTTCTTACAAGCTTACCAGAAACTTATGACAATTTCGTAGTGGCAATTGAAGCATGGGAGACATTCCCAGCGTTAAAAGTGTTAAAAGTAAAGTTACTTGAAGAAGGCGAGCGAAGACAAGTGAAGGAGGACGATAATCTATCAATAATCAATCAAATATATTACGCGGACATGAAACAAAAATCAAAAGAGCAACCAAGGAGCAAGAACAAGAAAGACAAGAGAAACATCAAGTGTTATATATATATAGAGAGAATGCAAAACTACGGAAAAGGGCGAAAGGGTGAGCGAAAATAAGACAAAAAGGACCACCGTTTATCAATATTAGCAGCAGCCGTGATTGAAAACGGTACCTTAAATCGCAGTTGTTGGTGTATAGTGGTGCAACAGCACATACAAGGTGTGATCAAAAAATAACCGTTATTGTGTGATCAAAAAATAAAGTATTTATTTATTCATCAACAACTATCTTGTCCCCTTTAAAGTAATTCCCCTCAGATATAATACACTTATGCCAGCATTTTTTTCAATCCTCGAAACACTTCTGAAACGCTTTTTTGGTATCGCCAACAGCTCCTCTTTCGATTTTTCTTTTATCTCCTCAATCGTAGCAAAACGCTTTCCTTTCATCGGTATCTTCAGTTTTGGAAAGAGGAAAAAGTCAGCGGGGGCCAAGTCCGGTGAATACGGTGGTTGAGGCATGATAACGGTTTTGTTTTTGGCCAAAAACAGCTCCTGAGCGATGTCCATGCGACGTTGTTTTTGCTCAAAATTTAGCAATTTTGGAACCATCTTCGCTGCCGAACGTTTCATGCCTAAAACATCCGTAAAAATTGCTTGGCATGAGCCAAACGATATGCCAACATCATCAGCAACCTCTCTGATAGTGATTCGATGATTATCCAAAAAATTACCGTGCTCGGGCGACCAGGACGAGCATCGTCATTGACATCTTCTCGGCCCTCCTTAAACCGGTTATACCACAATTGAACTTGTGTTCTGCTCATAGTAGACTCGCCAAAGGCCACAGTCAACATTTCAAATGTCCTTGCGCATTTAATTTCATTTTTTACACAAAACTGAATACAGTTTCTTTGATCCATTTTTTTCGAATAGTACAAAATCGAA
This sequence comes from Clusia tigrina, assembly GCA_920105625.2. NCBI lineage: Eukaryota > Metazoa > Arthropoda > Insecta > Diptera > Clusiidae > Clusia > Clusia tigrina. Next base: position 160,738,851 of record OV050031.1, read on the forward strand.
GAGCACACCAAAACACGACTATCTGTCAAAAACAAACTGACAATCCAAAATGGTTGGTATTGCCAACATATATAACAGACATGTGTACCAACATTAAAAAAAATGCGAACATCGAACAAACGTAACTCACGAAAAGATGAAAATAACGGTTATGTTTTGATCACACCTCGTATATGCTGTGACAGTAAACTTTTCACTTCTTTGTCTACAATTACCGAAAAAATGTGGCTTCCTGACAATACAACGGTACAGGCGTGCGGTCGCGGTGAAATTCGAATTAAAATCGGGGAAACGGTATTGGTAACAGACAATGTGCTGCACGTTCCAGCATTACAAAATAGTTTTATGTCAATCGGTCGTATTACCGCTGATAAAAGCACAGATAAATTCTCTGATTCGGGAGCAATAATAAGAGATAAAAGCGGTAAATTTGTACTTAAAGCAGAAAGAAAAAATATACTTTATGGATTTGAAAGTGAAATAGAAAACAACAATAACAAATGCAATTTCGTAAGCGATAAAGAAAACGGTGTAATGAAAAGGCACAACCGGTTTGGCCATATAAACTTTACTACACTGAAGGAAATGGCAAATAAGAAGATTGTACGAGGTCTTACTGTAAATGATAGACAAAGTGATTATAACTGCAAAACATGTGCACAAAGTAAAATTTGTGTGTTATCATCAGAAAAGCGGTCAGAAGAACTTCTTCAAATTGTTCATAGTAATCTGTGTGGTCCCATGAATAAAAAATCGTTTTCGGGTTACAAATATTTCGTCACATTTATAGCTGATAAATCGCGATACGCAAGTACGTTTTTTAAAAACAAATCATAGGTTTTCAATGCATTTGAATCGTTTAAAATAAACATGGAACGAGAAACCGGAAAGAAATTTAAAACGCTATGCAGCGACAATGGCCGTGAGTATTTGAACCAGGTGTTCGACAACTATTTAGCTGAAAATGGTATCAAGAGACAAGTAACTGCCATATACACCTCAACAAAATGGTGTCGCAGAAAGAGCCAACAGAACCTTAGTGGAAATGGCGAGAAGTTTGGTGGTGTTTTCGGGATTAGATGAAGCATTTTAGGCAGAAGCAATCATGAGAGCAGCTTACATACGAAAAAGGTAGTAACTAAGTTTTAATTGATAAAACACTATTTGAGATATGGCATAAGAGAAAACCCTCAGTAACGCCTTTCAAGATATTTGCTTCACCAGCCAGCTAGACAAAACTGCGAAGCACAAATTTCGTTCAAAAGACAAAGTGATGACGCTTGTTGGATATCCAGTCGAAAGCATATCGTTTAGTCTTTAAAAGCGAAGAAAATTATCGTCAGCAGCGGTGTCGTTTTTTTGGAAAATATAATGGATAAAGCCAATGTAGAATCCGTACGTTTCGATACTGAATTGCTTGAGCCGCAACAACAATCAGAAAATGAACCGTATCACAACCAACAAACAAAATTTGAAGAAGCAGATGAACCAGATGTTATAAATGACTCTTCAGATGATGTGCTTGTCAATAACCCAAAAAGTGCGGGCGGAAGACCAAGGATTATTAGGATGGGCAAATCAGGACGTCCGAGAAAACGTTACAATACAGTGACTGCACTAAAAATGGTACAACAAAATATTGCTGTACCAGTGTCAGTGACTGAAGCATTAAATGGCGAAAACAATCAACAATGGATGGCATCAATGGAGGAGGAATACAAGGCACTAATTAAAAATCAAACTTGGTCGCTAGTTGAGCTCCCAGAAGGCCATAAGGCAATTGAATGTCGTTGGGTTTTTAACTTAAACAAACATGGCGAAATTGAGCGCTTTAAATCACATTTAGTACCAAAAGGTTGTAACCAACAACAAAGTGTGAACTACAACGATACATTTTCTCCCGTAGTTCGGTACGCTACTATCCGTATGATTATTGCATTGGCAGTTCAGTATATGTCGGCGTAAATAATATATGGGGCCAATTTAACGGCGTAGAAAAACACATTCAGCAGGAATATCTTCATACTCGCTATGTGAACTGCTCAGCATATGTGCAAATTTTGGGAATATCCCCATACAATTCATATATGCTTTGGGTCATCGTAGAAATTTATAATTTTTTTTTATTTCCAAAAGAGGGTGTCGCCCTTTCAAGGTCCTTAGGAAGATATTCCACCAGTGTTAAGAGATTAAGCGTAAGTAGGTGGACATCGAAATATAATGCAATATCGACATTTATTCCTTTATTGTATTTTATAAACACAGCTACAGATACCATAATTGCCAGAAACGATGTGTTTTATACATTTTGCCTTTGTGCAACAAACTCCAATAAAATAAAGATATATTTAGCATTAGCGAAATTGTAAAAAAACTTGTAATTGAGAAAAAAATGTATGGCATTATATAAAATCCAATTACAACTACGGAAGTCATCGACAAAATGTGTGGAAAACCACGTATATTTAACTTCATTGTTGAAATTACAAAATTGTTCTTATTAAAAATGAAATTTCTCTAAATGTGGTTTTGTTCTGTACAAAAAGTAATATTAATGTTATTGTAAATTCATGCTAAAAATAATGGATTATATTTAAACCGCAAAGTACTAAATTAAAAACTTTTTACACCATAACATCCCCTCGCGCCCTTTCAAAAATCCTAAATATTCGAATGATATCCATTAATAAACTTTTAGTAGCATTATACCATGATGACATTAATATCGTCAGGACTCAGAAAGACGGCTTCTTATTGCCAATTGCCGAAATTATTATATTGTAATGAAATTCAAATTCAAAATCATGAGTACACGTGAATAAACAGGACATTCAAATTCTAGCCTTTACATTCACATTATATGTTTGTAGAACATTCAATTTAAGTAAATGTTGCTATTTCAATCTCGTTAGGGTGTGGTAAAATTATGTGGTATATTTTACTATGACAGCCAACTATATCTTAAATGCAGTTTAAAAAACATCAAGGTTTATTTATCAGACTTCGTCCTTTTATATGATTATACAAATTCCAATGACCTATTGCCCAAAAATGAAGTTATCTTAATAATATTGTAGACGTATTAAAATTGTTTTTTTTTTTTTTGTTGTGAACCACTCGAGTACAGTCACTATTATAGACTCTATATATGTATAATATATAAGCGTACTTACACTTGCTCCCATGCATGAAAAAGTGGCAAAATTTTAGTTGAGCGTATAACAGGTACATATATGATCGAGTATTTTAGGAATATATTTGTGTCCTGGAAATAAGAAATTATTAATAAGTAAATATTTTAGAGCACAAATGAATTTAGATGATACATTGAGATACACATATGGCCATTTCCACAGAAAGGTCCACCGGGGCAGAAAAAAATGTATAAAAAACGTTTTCAAATGATATAAAGAAAATATTCAGGTTTATTTAATTTGAAGGTTGACCGCTTAATTCAGTTCCTATCAAAAGAAATGTGACAGCGAAATTGAATTTTTTTATTTCGCTCGTGATCAATTTTAATAGCAAGTTCTTTTTAATATTATCTCTTTAATTAAGATTATCTCTCAACCAATTTGATGACAGACAAGTGCACCCGGTAGATGGAAATGTGTGGATATGACACCGTAATTATTGTCAGGAGAATTATTGAAACATTTTGGAAATCTTATAGCTATTTCGCACTCTAAATTACTGTGTCCCATTATTACCCCCCTTTTTTCTTTCTCTTTAAGGGAGATGTTGCAATTACACTTCAAGCTCAAAAGCTGTCTCCAAAACATAATTTGTTATCATTACTTCTGCGTTATAGGGCCAAAGTGATTGACAATTTAAATTTAAAGCAGGTTTAATGTTTATAACTAACAAAAAACGAATTGGATCAAATTAACTTAAAAATATTATTACGCATGTGAAACTAATTGCACTCCATTGTTTTTATGTACCTGGAAAAATTCCGCTTTAATAACAAAAATGTTTTACGGGTAGTGTTTTATAACAAAACTTGTACAACAAACAAATAACCAGCATGGATTTTTCAAAATAACTTTGTATTCTCAGACGGAAGCAAATTTATTGCTTGGAGCATAGCAGATTTTTTAGTAGAATTCGGTTGCAAAAATATTGAATGGAGTAGGAGCTGTTCGTTAAAGAAAACTTTGCCAGATAACCAAAAGAAAAAAAATTGTTTTACATAATGCTTCATCTTCTTTGGAATGTGCTCAAGACCACATTAATGGAGTTCATTTAATAAATATTTCTGCTGAGCAGATTAAACAGTTTTTCCACAGTTAATTGAGGAATGGAATGAGGAGCCCAATATCCCTGGCATCCATAAACTTCATTGGATATCATATGATGAAAATTTTAAAATAATAGTAGCTCGAAAGGCATTTTCTTCAAAAAGAAAATTTATAATGCATGCTTAAAAGATTTACTATTTTTAAGTATTAATCCTTATGCACAATCATATATGTATACAAAAAAAAAGTGAAAATTAAAACTGTGCGGACGCCATTTCATACGTGCTCCGTGATTGTGAGGATTTTTCACTCTGTTTAATCTGAATTCGTTCTTTAAACTTCGCGATATAGACGCAAATACAAAAGTGCAATTTATGTACATACTTTAATAATATTTTATCTTGCAAGAACACATTAAAAGTGAAGTGTAAAATTTACAAAATATTTCAAAAACAACAAAAACATAATTAAAATGAGTATCTCTGACACTCATCAACCAAAGAAATCCAGCAATTAAAGAAATCCATAAAATGTCTGGAATTAGAAGGATAAGTGACTTTAGAGGACCAATTACCGTGTCAGCTGTGTACTGCCCTTCCAAACATAATAACACAAATGCTCAATACATAGACTATTTAAAATCATTGGGAAACCGTAGCTAGAGGAGACTATAAGGCAAAAAACTCTAAATGGGACTCTATACTGACAAACTTGGAAGGCCGCTAAATACTAAACGCCATAAAAGAAAACATTAGTCGCTTTATTAGTATTAGATACAAAAATATCTGGAGGCTTATATAATTACAAAACAGACGCCATTTGATAGAAAATAACATGCCAACAAACATTTCATTAAAATCAAATAAAGAAATTGACACAGCCTACGTAAATGACAACATCGTCAGACCAGCAATTCAGTCAGCACCAATTCTGAGCCCATCACAAATTACTACTGTCCCAGCTCAGATTAAGCATAAAATAGGACAGAAAAGAAGACTCAGGAAACAATTCCAAATTACTAGACACCCTGAAGTCAAAACTAAATTCAATAAAGCGGCAAAAGAACTGAAGGCAACGATAAAACAATATGAGAATTGCAAACTAGAAAATTATCTTAACAATTTAGGGACGACGGCCGCTACAAATTATTCCCTCTGGAAGGCTACTAAAAAACTAAACAGTGCAATAATACATAAACCACCCATAAAAACAGAAAATAATACCTGGACAAAAACGAACATTTAGAAAGCAACTACTCTCTCAAACACTTCGCAAACATTTTCAGCAATGACATAGACACTCAAATTATCCAATTTAACAACCTACACAATGTCCACTACAACAAAACAAAAATGACGACAATAGCTGAAATTAAAACACAAATCTCGAAAGTGAAAAACAAAAACACACCTGGATACGACTACATAAACAGGAAAATATTAAAAGAACTACCTGACTTTATAATAATATATATTAGAAATATATTTAACGCCATATTTAGACTAAACCATTTTCCAGTCTTGTGGAAGGTAGCTCAAATAATAGCAATCCCGAAATCAAACAAAGACTCAACAAGAACCAGCTCTTATCGACCCATCAGCCTATTGTCAATTCTGTGATATAATACTGTGTGATAGAATTGAACCTATCTTGACACAACAAAACGTTATTCCAAGCTACCAGTTCGGATTTAGAAGGCACAATTCAACCGTGCAACGACATGGATAAAAAAAGTTTTGCGTGGCGGTATTTTTGGACGTTGCTAAAGCGTTTGATAGAGTTTGGCACAAAGGACTTTTAAATGAAATAAATAGTGCACTAACTTAAACTACTATTACTTATTAAAAAGTTGTATAAGCAACAGGCACTTCTACATAAAATACGACTATGAATGTTCAGATATTTTATAAATGACAGCGGGAGTGCCTCAAGGTAGTGTTGTACTAGGACCACTCCTATATTGAATATATACTGCCGACATTCCAACCCCCCCAACACCAGGAAGCATGATAGCAACATTTGTGGATGATCCTAGCGTCAAACAACGACGAAAAAATCGCGACAAATACGCTGCAAAAAATAATAAAAAATACAGTTCTCTGGTTCAAAAAATGGGGTAATGAAATAAAGAAAGAGAAATCTGTTCAAGTTATCTATACTAATAGGAAATCCGAGAAACATCCTCAAACAATTAAAGACGAAAATATTAAAATTCAACCCAGCGCAAAATACCTTGGCATAATAATTGACATCCAAACTTCCGTGGAGACAACACATAAAAAGTAAACAATATGAAATAAGAAACAAATTCTGACAATTAAGTTGGCTACTAGGAAGAAGTTCCTATTATAACTACATAATAAGCAAAAAATATACAAGACAATAATCATACCAACATGGAAATTTGGGATAGAATTCTGGGGGCCTGCGAGCAAAATCAACATACAACTGATCCAAAGAGCACAATCAAAAATTCTCCGTGCAATAATGAAGGCTGAGTGGTACGTGGCGAATGAAGACATTCACAATGACTTGAAAATCGACACGGTGGAAGAAACCATAAAAAAATGTAGTCGAAAGACCCACGAAAATCCCCATATGCGGCAACTATCAGAGATGACAAATTTCCCACAAAGAAGACTAAAGCGAATCGCACCCACAGAACTTCCACGTAGGTTTTAATATTATCTTTTGACGTTTTGTTCTATTTATATATATTAATATGTATGTTGCAATTAATAATAAATTTTCTTGACTAAATAATATTTGTTCTGGCAATGGCCAGAATATATAGTGTAGTCAAATTGTTAAAACAATTTTACTTATTGTTGTAAAACATATTGTAAATAAATTGGGTTAATATATATATATATATATATATATATATATATATATATATATATATATATATATATTATATATATATATATATATATATATATATATATATATATATATATATATATATACATACATATATATATATATATATATATATATATATATATATATATATATATATATATATATATAATTAATTATGGTGGAAGATATAATAATAATAATAATATATATATATATATATATATATATATATATATATATTCAAAATAATATACTAATTAAAAATTTACATTTTTTCCCCACTTAAGAAAAATTTTTATTTAAAATAATATGAACAATGCTTTAAGTTCATCATTAAGGAAAAATGTGAAGTAACGTATGTCACATCACGTATCATATAATGGTTTGCTTAAAAAAAAAATGAAGACTGTTTTTTAACAACACAATTATGAATATCAGTAACAATATTCCAGATTATATTAAAATAAGATGCATTAAAAAGCTCGGGGTCTTTTCAAAGATTTTAACGTTCTTAAATATGCAGACGAAAACCACTTCTATTTTTGTCACGTAACTTATCCTTATTTGTTTGCTAATAATATCTTCGAATCAATCTTTCTTTAACTCTCAGCTTTTACGTTATATATAGTGCTACTAAAGTGCTGTAAAAAAGGAAAAACAAAAAAATGTAATTTTTCTTTTTTTCACATTGAAGATGTACAGCTGTCACGTGCGTAAACATGGAAATACCCTTATATAGCTTTAGCGCATCACACAGTATTAGAAGTTTTAGGTTTCTCACAGATAGAAAGCAATTGGAATTGGTCGAACAAAACAAGATCCCATACTCACCTTCACAAAATATGAGTAGAGAAGGTAGAAAAAATAATTTTGGCACATAATTACTTATCAAATTACATAAAGTCCACTCTCGCTTCCTTTTGTAATATCAATTTGCTAATGTAAACTGCTGAAATTGTAAGCATCTAATATATATAAATTATGTTTCGATAGCGAATATGCTCATAAAGATTCAGATACTAAACATATAAATATCCAATTTTGCCTTGCTATATTATATTAGTATATAAGAAAGTCGGGCAAGTATCCAAGCGAACAGTTCTTATGCCAAAGATTTTAATTTTAAACCTTGTATTAAAAAAGTTTGCTAAGAAATAAAAATATATATATTTCATGTTACTTGCAGAATCTACAGTTTGAGTCTAGACTTATCTAACAAGCATGCTGTCTGAGAGTTGTTATATTTCAGAGGTTTCTCCAGCTTGTCTCCAGTCCGAAAGTGGACGTCCCAACAACAAATTGTAAAGAAATTACTTAATACAAGTATACCTTCTACTAACTGAACTGTGATTAGGTAAGAAACTACTATTCAAAATTAGAATATAGGCATTATATGTTTGTGTGTGGTACTGAAAACATAGAAGTTCTGAAAAATAATACAAATTAGAATTTATGACTACCTAATGCTATATACATAGATACATCTATCTCTATTTAGAAGCTAACAATTTCAGTTTAAGTACCATAATTCAAAAATTCTTTATAGGACATTATATGGGAAAAAAGGATCAACAGTATAAAAAGAGTGAGATATGCATCAATACCTTAAAATGGAGTTTTTTAATATTTGCAATAAAAGTTAAATACATATGCTAAGAATGTACCTCTTATATAAGACAGACAAGATCGATATATGCACTTTTTGACTCTAACATTTGTTAACTTTTTAAGGTAGTTCTCATTTTATGAACTAGCAATAACATGACAAAGGGGTATTTATATAAGGGCATGTACTTACATTAATTTTAATAAAATTGTAGTCCGTTAAGTAATACAAAATTTCGAACACAATATTGTGACGAGTGCATTCTGCTGGGGCATTACATCGATTGTATTCGCTGCAATCAGATAAAGGGACTAATTTCTTATGGATATATTTAAAACACACAACCAAAAGATTTTGCAGCTCCGTGACATCTTCATTCTGAAATCAGAAAGGAAAATTATATTCAATATAAAATACTGAACTTAGTGAAACTGCTTACTGTTAAATTAAAACAAGAACTCTTATTTGCTAACATAGCTGCGTAATTCGGTAAAGACCACGGACGGCAACAATTTTTTGTAAGCATTTCCCTCAAACAGTATTCCTGGTAGTTTTCAACTGCAATGATTCGATTATGCAACTGGCACATCGCTAGCAGTCCATTTAAATCAAATAGGGAATCGGTTGCATTAGGGCCTAATCTTTCGACTACAAAGTGTGAGAATTCTTTATCAGGCGATTCGCAAAAGTACCCATGTATCGGGGTGAGCATTTTATCGCTCAATAGCGGCGGCTCCGCAGCCTGCTTCAGAATGCGCCAAGTACTCTTTTTGTATTGTACTTTCTCGCGATGATAATCATCATCGACGAATGTCATATTTCGACCATATTCAAATAGTTCGGTCTTGTTCTTCTGTTCTATAATTGATGACCAAGAATCATTGGTGATTTCGTAGTCGCGAAAAACGCCATTATCTCCATTCCACTGTGACGGTATACGATCCAATTCGTCTCCATTATCATTTTGGGGATCATGTATTCCTTTATTCAAGGTTAATATTTTCTTCGTCTGTTCGTCATTGGATTTGTTTTTATAATTTTGTTTTTTTTTTTTACGATTTCGTCGATGTTTCCGTTTCATAGATAATGTATAGTCTAAATCATCTAAATGATTTATATATTGTAAATCATTCGGATCCGCCACTAGTGTGCCACCAGTACCAGTTTCTTGAAGAAGATTTTGCCAGGCAATTAGACGGTTTCCTATCTCAGTACCACGGGTCTCAAAGCCCTAAAAATAATTAATTTGAAACATTTTTATGAAAACTTTCCTGTAATAAATCTTACCAATGTTGGATCACTAAAATCTGGTAATGTGTTTGAAGTCAGTGATACAATAATGCAGGCCAAACAAAGCACTGTGATTGCCAGTACCATCAAATAAGGTTGGCGCACAAGAAAGTTGTAGTACCAGTACATTTTTAAATTTAAAAGAATGTAATTCGGGTGGTTACAAGATTATACTTATTTGTATATCAATTGATATTCACGTTCAATTCTTATTACGATAATTTTTTATATTTGTTTCCAAATGCCTTTGCATGTGGAAATCAAAATATACTGCTCTAGCATCTTTAAATGTTTTTTATTTGTAAATTTCAAATGTTTGTTATTATTGATGATTTTTTTGCTTTTTTGGTAATTTATTTTATAAAAAAAATATACACAAGTACGTACTTATCCCCAGAAGCTGTGAAAATTTGAAGCATCATAAATATCTTTCTCGCTTGTATACATTAAACAATTTTGACAGCTGATTTTCACAGTGATGCCACATTGAAATGGAGTGAAGGACGAAGGATACTTATATAAGAAAAATTATAAAATTATAAATGTATCTATATGATATAAAATATCAAGCGGTTAAAAAAATATGATAGAAAAGCAGGTCGCCAGAAAAATAAATTCAGAATCAATTCTCATATGTTGCATTTGATTTGCATGTATTCATGTTTAGGTAACGGATTGTAGATGGGCACTAACCGTTTATTAAGGCCACTTGTCCATCGATTTTCGAAGCTTAAATTAAGAAAACTTTGTGTCTTTTCTTTCTTGATTCAAAAAATTATATTTTATTTGCATCATCAATTTTATCTAGCAAACGTCTATCACAATATATTATTTATAAATTTCATTATTAATTAAAATTTTAGTAAACTGACACGCAGCAGCTATTCAGCCAACAACTAATATTTACAAAATATAATTAAAATAAAAAAACTTATACATTCATATATAAAAATATCCAAGGCTACGTGAAAGATGGCTAGTAGAAAATCATTCGACTGAACCCTCCCCGAGAGTACCGGGTGGCAATATGTCTACAATGGCATCACTTATCTGATCGTGCTGGATCTAGCTAAGGTCAGGATGTAACGCTCAGTGTTTGATACTCCTTAATAGTACAGCATTGAGAAATATACCTTGACTATGGTTCGAAGGTAAGGGCTGGATCAAAGTGTCACGCGACCCGTGCTGATGATCTGCTAGGATAGAGGGCCTGTTAAATAGTCTAGTCGTGAACGGAGCCTCCGAATAAGGCTAATACGCCTTTTGGTGGTAATAGCCTAGATCGGATATTGCGGATCTCTGCCCGAGTGGTCTTTATATTCTGCGCAAAAAAGAATTTTCATGAAGAAAAATAAATTAAATCAAAAAATTCCGCGGGACAACACCGCTATTTAATTGGAGCAAACAATTCTTGATGCTTAGTGGGGCAAGATCACCCGCTAAGTCCAACTCAAGTGCTGCTGCGGTCAATGAACGGAGACCTTCCTTCGTGACCAAGATAGTGGGTGGACCTATGGGACCCCCAATGGTAGTAGACAGAGTGGGTGGTGTAGGAATTCGGAAACTTTCCATCCATCCCGACCTACCAGCGGGGAGAAGATCTCTAGGATGGCCAAGAAGGGAATCCCTCTTTCCGATCGTGGTCAACCTGGGGGTTTGCATGACCCGAGAAGAAAGGAGCTAAGTGGAGCTGGAGTCAGATGGTATCTCACCAACCTGGCTCAGGGTTTGCAACCAGATGATGCTCTTGCCAAGGCAAAAGAGGGCAGGGTTGTAAAGGATACGGCTGGCAAAACATAATAACCGAACGTGAACACGAACCTGAAGAAGGGGGCACGACACACCTTTTCTCCTAACCTTGACCCAGCCAAAAAGAGGAAGACGGCAACACCGCCAGGGCCCACCTAGTCGTGGAGGGTCCAAGGCAACAGGTAGCTACGCTAAGGCGGCATCCGTCACCAAGGTGGCTGTTGTTTCTGCGGACTATCCGAACACCATCCTGACTAGCAAGGAGCTGACAAGTGCTGAGCAGATGTTGCTTGAGAGGCTGGTTGGAGAGTGGACCAAATAATTGTCCTTCGATGGTATCCACTTCAAGCCTGGCTTTCTGAGCATCGACTGCTGTTCGAGGGACTCGGTGGAGTGGCGGAAAAGGGTCGTGACGCAGCTTTCAGTGAAAGAGAGAGTCAGTTTGGTCGCCAGAGTGGAAGATAACATCCCACAATCACACACAGTCTTCCACTTCCTCCCTCGTAGTAGTGGATAAGAGGTGGCTGTGTCACTTAAGTTTCTCTTCAGCAATAATATTGAGATAAACACCAATTTCTGGAGAATATGGAGTTGGAAGGACGAGGACAACGGACAGTTGTTGTCCGTGGATATAGATGATGGTTCCATGCAGCTAATCAAGAGTTCGGGGAATGCGTTGAACTACCGGTTTGGCAAGATCAAGGCCGGATGTTCCAAAAGTATTCAAGAAAAGCCCAGGGCAGAGGAAATAGGGGAGACAAACATCACACCTCTGTCAAAGGTAATTACGAGTAGTAGCCTTCCATCAGGTGAGGCTGAACCGAAAACTGTGACCCGGAAATCTCTTCCAGGGTCCCCAGTGTTGAGATAGGGCCTGAGGCCTCATACTGCCCTTCACTTGTACACAGTATGGATGATGTGTCTATTGGCGAGGATGGCGAAGATGGGAATAGCATCATCCCGTCACAGCCTGTTCCATTAGATGACTAGATTGAAAGTGGCTCAAGCAAACATCCATAATGCCAGAGCAGCCTCGGCTGTAATTTGGAGGGTTTTTGCCAACAACTGGCTGGCCCTCATTCAAGAGCCATGGTGTTACAAATATAAAATTGGGGACTTTTCAAGTAACTTTACAAGGGTAATATGGGATGCCTATGCTGACACTTCCCGCACCTGTATCCTGATTATAAATGATATTAATTACTTTTGTCTTTCAGAATTCATGCCCCTAGATCTCACACCTATCATGGTAAAGTATGAAGATGATAGGGTCTCTCGCGATATGGTCGTTACATGCAGCAGGAATGTTCCTTGGTGGAACTCTAGTCTATCTACTAGAAGTACTAAGGTGCATAAGCTATTCAACCCAGTTAAGCTTTTGGGGGAGTGGGAAGAATATAACAAAGAGTTGACAATCTATAATTATCTTTCTTGCGACCAAGTTGACTGACAGCTGGCATTGAGATCTGAGGATGGGACGTTCACGGCGAATGAAGAGAATTGCTCTCTCCTTTCTATCTACCGGAAGCATGTCGTACAGCTAAAGTGGTATATATCCCCAAGATAGGCAGGAAGGATTTGCTTCATCCGAAATCCTTCAGGCCTATCAGTTTGACATCCTTTGTACTAAAAGCAATGGAGAAAATAGCTAATATATATCTGCTTGAGACCATATTGAAAAGAGAGCCTTTATATCCGTACACTATACCATCTGTCTGAATTTATTGTATCTTTCTTGATATTGAGGGGGCTTTTGACAACACTTCTTAATAATATGTGATTAGGGCTCTTAACAATAGAGAAATAGAGAATACCACGTCCAATTGGATACGAGCTTTACTCAACAGTAGACTGATTGAAGCTGAAGCAGGTGACAAAACTGTTAAAGTGCATAAGGATGTCCGCAGGGTGGAATATTGTCACCCATTTTGTGGGTGGGGGATTTGCATAGTAGTTGATGATACTGAATTGTGCAGGGGAACAGGATTGAAAATCAATGCCTCGAATATTACCATTGTGCCGTTTACTAGAAAAAGATCTTTACAATACATGAAACCTATTCTTCTAAATGGTACACATGTCGATATTAGCTCTGAGACCAAATATGAGTCATTATCGACAAAAAGTTATTCTGGAAGGCTCACCTAACAGCAACCAGACAGAGGGCTACAGCTGCCTTAATAATATGTAGACGGTTTGCTGGTAAATCTTGAGGATGTAACTCAAAAATCGTTCGCTGGATGTATACCATGATGGTGAGACCAATTATCACCTATGGTTCTGTAGCCTGGTCAAATAGAGTCAGACTTAAGACAGCGAAATCTGCGTTAAGTAAATTACAACGCCTTGCCTGCCTTGTTATCACTGGAGCTATGCGCACCTGTCCAACAGCAGCAATGGAAGTTATACTAGGTCTAACACCCTAACATCTAGTAATTCAAGATTCTGCTAGGAAATCTCTTAGCAGAATACAAGAAATTATCTCGAGAGAATAAAATTACACCCAAAATATAAGGGATATCCATTAATGAAGAGCATGAGCTTCAATCCATACAGTCAATCCAATCACATTCCTAAGTATGTGCTGGGAAAATAAAAATAATTTATTTAACAAATTTACTTTAATTTCTCACATCTTATCGCAACGGTGCTGGGAATTTTATTGCCAATTATGTTTAAATTTGTATATTGAATTGCATTTACTTCGTCCGCTAGCTACCGTGAAAACAAAACCATTCTCACGGTTTTGTGCTAACATAGCACACGGGCTTAAATAATTACTAATAATTTTAATATAAATATTGGGCAATTTTGTACTTAAGATCAGAATAATTCTTTACTTCGAATAAACACGTTGGATTTTCCTCCACCAGTGGTAAGAGATCCAACTTATATCCAAGGAAGAAATTCTCTACGTTTTATTTGAAAGCACTAAGAGAAGTGTATTTTTACATGGTGACTCCGATGTGATACACAAGCTATCACTACTTTCACAAAAAGTCCCCCACCTGTGGTAAGACTTTATTGTGAAATCAGGTGCGTGAGCTAGGCCATAACATAGCTCTGTAAACAGGCAATTATATTTACTGTAACTAAATCAAGAGCCAACGAAGATGAATATTGCAGAACTAATCGACATCCAGTTACAGGTTGGCAAGGAAGTGGAACGTCAATTCGAGAACTTCAGGAAGCCGAATAAGGCACGCAGGGAGAAGCTTGCTTATGTCGAAGGCTGTATTGACACACTCAATGAATTGTGGGAAGAATTCCAAAGGAATCATCAAGCACTGGAAGCTGAAGCCCCACTAGCGAAACGCCAGTAATATCCTTACTTCACCAACGATTTCTTTACTCAAGCAAAGGCTGTGCGGGACACCTATTTTCTTAAACTGCAGGAAGTATGTATTCCATTACAGCAACAGGCCGAACGAGCCAGATTGAGGACTGTGTCTTCACCGAGGCCAACAAACATTCAGCATCCTAAGGAATCAAGCACCACATCGAAATCCAATATAGCAGTTCCAATGATGTCAGCAAATGTAGCCACCCAAATCCGCTTACAAGAAATTGCCGTCAAACAACTTGAGGCAACGTTGGAACGTATCACCAAGGCACTTCAACAACCACAAACCGAAGATTATGCGAAGGTGATGTTGGAAATTATATCCACTCAATGGGCAACTTATTTTGCGCGGCACGAGGTCATCTGTCTTGAAATTGGCGACAATTATGTAAATCGCACATTTGAACTGGAAAATACTGTGCAACAAGTGACTATCAGTCTACATCAAATACTCAGAAAAGCACGCAAGGGCAAGTCCAAAGTACAAGAAGTCACATTGCCTAAAATTGAAATCCCTAAATTCAGCGGATCATACACTCAATGGCAAGAATTTCACGATTTATATACTCAAATGATCCATGAATCAAATATTGTGAACGCACAAAAGATGTGGTACCTGAAAAATACTTTGACAGGTGAAGCATCAAAAATAATTTCACATATAACTGTCTCCAGTAATAACTATGACATGGCTTGGCAAACAATTAAGGCTCAGTATTCAAATAAGAGGCTCATAATAACTGGGTTAAGTGACAAACTTTTCAACTTTCCAGTGGTACAAGAAGATTCATCGGAAGTGCTCAGAACACTCTATAGCAATACAATGAGTGTCTCTTGAGCATTGAAGCGTTGAACACCGAAATTGATGGATGGGATTCACTGTTGGTATATATGTTAATCAAAAAGCTTGATAAACGCACGGATGCATTGTTCGAGCAATCTTTGGCAAACCCTCGTGAAATTCCAATATTGGGGGAACTCCTCCAATTTATCGAAAAAAGATTCCAGGCACTACAGCTCTTGGAAATTAAAGCAAGACCAGAAGTGAAGCGAAGGGGATTGTTAAAGGCTCGTGCCTTTACTGCAATAAACACCATGCGCTATACATGTGTGAAGGGTTTCTTAAAATGTCGCCTAAAATCAGATTTTATGAAATAAAAAAACCGAAGGTTTGCATAAATTGTCTGACGCCCGATCATACTGTATCAGAGTGCAAAATAAGAGGATGCACCATTTGTGGCAAAAAACACAACACCTTGCTGCACTTCGAACAAATAAAACAGAACCACCAGAAAAACAGTACGAATATGGCTTCAACACATCAAGGTTCATCAATGATTGCATCAATAACTTCTTCTCGGACTAATACCTCCTTAACAACAACAACGAAATGTTCATACGTGTTCTTAACAACAGCTCTATTACAAGTTAAAAACAGCAGCGGGAATTTCATGAACTGTAAGGCAATATTGGACTCAGGGAGCCAAGTGTACCTTATATCTAAAAGATTTGCTAACAAACTAGGTTTGAAATCAACACATCATTCCTTACAAATCACAGGGATTGGTAACAACACATCGAGTGCAAGCAACTATACAAACATTACCATCGCTTCTACAATTACAGGCTTCACAACCAACATTGACACGCACATAATTGATCAAATAACCAATGATCAACCCATTAATAACATTGATATCAGCAAATGGAAAATTCCAAGAAATATAAAATTGGCTGACCCAACCTTCCACCAGTCATCGAAGGTGGACTTACTAATTGGAGCTGAATTTTACTCCTCACTAATGTCAATAGGGCAGATAAAAATAGCCAAGCATTTGCCTACACTTTAAAATACTGTATTGGGATGGATAGTACTGGGAAAGGCTGCAACAGAAACTACCGACTGTATTCTGCGGACTTGGCTATGAGGACGACTCTCTCAATGAACAAGTTTCACGATTTTGGAAATTGGAATAAGTCAATAATGAAACTAAACTAGTTAGTGAAGATGAAGCACGATGTGAGGACATCTTTAAAACTACAACAACCCGTGATAATGATGGTCGCTATACTGTACAGTTACCATTATAAATGGATCCAGTGGTTCTCGGAAATTTTTGCAGCATGACGATTGGAAGCTCGCTTGGATAAATCCAGTAAACTAAGGCAAGCATATTCAACCTTCTTCAATGAATGAAAATCTTGAGCACATGGACGAAATAAGGTACAAAAATACAAGCCAAAGGCGGTATTTTATACTTTATACCTCATCATTGTGTATTCAAACCGGAAAGCAGAACCACAAAATTGAGGGTAGTTTTTGATGCATCCGCAAAAACATCAAATAACGTTTTTCTTAACGATATAATGCTTTGTGGGCCAGTAGTACAAGACAATTTTTTTTCAATTCTACTGCGATTCAGGCAGCATCCATTAGCTGTGACTTCAGATATTGCTAAGATTTACAGGCAATTCCGCGTGACAGAAGAAGACTCTCATTTGCAAATAATAATTTGGAGGGATTCTGTAACCCAGCCATTAAAGTTCTTCAAACTAAGGACAATAACATGTGCCACCAAGTCGGCTCCATATCTAGCTACAAGGTACTTAAACCAATTGGCTGAAGATGAAGGTGCATCCTTTCCATTAGCTGCTGCTGTCACAGTCAAGGATTTCTACGTTGTTGACTTAATGATCTCATTCAAAACCTTAGACGAGGCACTCAGAACTCAAGATGAGTTAATAAAAATTATGAAACGTGGGGGGTTACAACTGCGCAAATGGTGTTCCGATCACGAAGCGTTGATGCGAAACTTAAAATCAGAAGATCGCGGAATCAAACTGGACATATCTTTTTTTTTCTATTAACGAATCTTATGCCATATACAGAAACGTTTTATAATTGCAACTAGTAAATACAGGTAAGACTAACTAGCAATTTTGTTCGAAAAAATTAAATAAATTAAAAGAAAAGCGTTAAGAATTTTATGTACATGCTAACATATAACATATAAATAAAATATCGGCTACTTAGAAGTTCCATTAGGCCTGACACTGTTTTCCGTTTTAGCCGCCTACGCTGCGAAGTCATCAGAAGTAAACTGGATGCTGCAACGTTGACATGCGTTTTCAGTCGCTGTTTGTGATAAATGGCAAATTTTTTTGTCACATTAGTGACAGTTGGCATGCCAAGATACCGATGGAGATCGCTATTTCTAATATAAGTTAAATTTTTTTTATGTCGATTTAAAATAAAAAAAATATTTTTTATTTTTTATTGTGCTCTTGGCACGTCTTTATTTAGATAACTTCAAATTAGAACTAAGTTGAAAATAATATAAGCCTCGCTGCCTTGGGGTGATCATGCTGCCGCTGCGTGTCTTCCTTCCATTTGCTTCGGTTCCCACCGGCGGAACTGCTCCAGACGCTACGTTAGCATAATTGTGTCATCCGATCCGCGCGTGCAATTATGCCACCACAGGTATATTGAAGTTTTTGCATATGTTACGTTAACTCCTCCACCCTAAAAAACAGACGTCCTCGGCTGTCGTCAAAAAAATGGGATTTGAGAGATCCTGGTGGGCTTCTCGTTTACCGTTTCTACTGCTGCAGACGTTTGGGGCTGTTGCTCTGAATTCCCTCTTGGATTCGGTATTGGCTTAGTTTCGATGACCAATTTGTGGTTTGGTTTTGCCTTGGAAACACATTTCTTTGCGATGACAACTGCGATTGCGGATAGTAGCATTATCCACAGGCTTGACCCCATGATGACAGGATAGATTTGTTTATCGCCAATCAACTCGATGCTTTTAGTGTTTGCAAGATGGAGTTCTTTCATCATTTCTAACGCGAGTAGCTCTTCAACCGCTTTAAAGCTGCTCCCTCTTTGTAGGATAGATGGCATAGGCTTCGAAGATATTATTTTCTCGTTACAGAAGGTTTTGTTTTTTATGTTGATGGTAATATTGTGATGCCAAATTAGAAAGGTGCCGGTCAGATTAATTTGATCATTATTATCCGTAATGGTCCCATTGAATTGGTTTAGCAGGATTACGTCGGGAAGGATCTCTTCTACCTCAGGTATGTGTTGATTGTTGGTTCGAAGGCAGTCGGATGATTCACCCCGAAGGAGGTTTGGAATGCAATGTGAATTACTTATGTCAATTATTTCATCTCCTTTACAAATGGATAGAAAGTTGAAATTTTTACATTTGTCTTTTATGCCAAAAGTTTTTTTATTACATTGGAGAATTTTCTCAAAATCGATTTTATTAACGGGTTTGACAATCAATGTTTTGCATGCTTCACTTTTAGTTGTCGGAATGCTCATTATATAAACAAGAGTGGTATAATTTGATGCTATTTTTACAGATGCAAACTCAAAGGCTTCTTCAATATTTATATATGGGATATCATCTTTTTCGAAAATTTCTTTTACAACGTTTATTTCTGTATTAGACAATATAAATGAATTTATGATCCCAGCCTTTGCCCAGTGCACGGCATATTCTACATTTATTAATTCTTCCTTTATCATATCTAGTCTGAGTTTAACATTGGCTACTTGGGCATCTTGAGCATGTTTTTCATGTTTGAAAACTTTTAAAATATTATTTGTGATCTTCGTTATATTACTTGCCCTTTCCATTAGCATTTTATTTATGACAATTTTCTTGTTATTATTTGATGACACATCATTGATCTTTCCTTTTACAATTTCGAAGTCGTCATGGTCTGGGCTGCCAGCTATCCATTTCCATGCGCTTCCCAAAAAATTTAATGAACGCTTATTTCTAGGTTTTAGGCGGTTTAGGTGGTTTTGGATGAGGATTAGTTCGTGTCGAAGGAATGGATGAAGAGGATTTGTGTCGTTGATATTGTTGACTTCGTCTCTTAAGTCTTCAATAATTTTTTCATAAGAGGAAAGGTCAATTATATGAATCAGTTTAACCGTCCCAGACTGCACTTTTGATGATCCTGTTTCTACTGTGATCAATTCTGAGTTTGAGTAGTCCAACATTTTTACATCGGCCAAGCAAGAGGCCACAAGAAACAATAGTGTTAAAAGCATTCCGACACTTATTGGCATTCTTTTTTGTATATAAAAAAAAAATTTGTACACTTTTTGTTTTTTGTTTTTATTTATTTGTATTTTCGATTTTTTCGAATTTCAAATTTGTGCGTGAGTATATATTTTTCCTAGATTCGTATCTTTTCTTATCTCTTTTTCCTTTTTTATTGTTAAATTTCACGCAAATATTTTCTTCATCTAACAGTATAGAAATCTTGTTTAATTTTTTTTTTTTTTTTCTTATGCAATATTTCAAAATTTATTTTACACCAATTTTTGGGATTTTCATTCAGCGATTTAACTGGATTTTTAGCTGATTTATTCTTTTGTTTTCATTCCTTTTAGTATCTCAAATATTTTCAAAATATTTATTATTTTTTTTTGTTGTTTTGTTTTTCTCCTTTTTTTAAAATTATTGTTTTTAATTCAATTAAAGTTTTGACAGAGCGGCGTGCGTGCAACGCGTCCCGTTTGCTTAAAAGCTATTAGGGGGCCTCTTTCTCTGTACTAAGTCGGCGCGAGTATCCTACAAGGATTTTTTTCGCGACCTTTAGCTTCGAACTACTTAAGGACTCTTGCTAAAGGATTTTTGTTTAGCAATACGCGGGCACTACTTGAGGGCACTAGTAATTGGATTTTTCTTTGTTTTTTTAAATTACCAATAGTACTCGTTATTGGATTTTATGATCACTAATATTATGAGATATTCGATTTTTCGATCACCAATAACACTCACTACAGGATTTTTTGGACCAGCCAGATTCCGAAGATTTTTTCCCAGCGAACTTTTTGATTTCCACGAAGTTTATTAGTTTAGTGATTTGGTTTCCTTTTGTTTTTTTAAATTTTGTTTTACGTTAGTTCGTGCGTAACATTGGCCAATGTATATTGTTTTAGTAATTGCGTAGATTAATTTTATTTTTAATTACAGGAAGCGGAGCATATTAAAATTTTTTCAAACAAAATGTTTTCACAGTTAATTAACAAATTTTTGCACTGTTTTTAAACTTCTTTATTTAGCATTCAATGCTTATTATTTTTTTGTCACTCCACTTTTGTATTATATGTACGAATGAAAATTATTTTTAATTCAAAACGTATCCTTTTAAAAGTTCGCGGTCAGACTCCGAATTTCGCGACTGGTCCCTGCTCGGGCGCCAGTTAAATTATTTTATGTCGATTTAAAAAAAAAAAAATTTTTTATTTTTTATTGTGCTCTTGGCACGTCTTTATTTAGATAACTTCAAATTAGAACTAACTTAAGTTGAAAATAATATAAGCCTCGCTGCCTTGGGGTGATCATGCTGCCGCTGCGTGTCTTCCTTCCATTTGCTTCGGTTCCCACCGGCGGAACTGCTCCAGACGCTACGTTAACATAATTGTGTCATCCGATCCGCGCGTGCAATTATGCCACCACAGGTAGACCGTGTGACCGCTGGTGCAATATGAAGTGCAATTGCACTGAGTGGCTTGCATATTAATTTATATTGAAGTTTTTGCATATGTAACGCTAACTTATAGTATGGTGCATTAACAATACATCGCAGCAATTTATTTTGAAAACGTTTGATAGTGGCAATGTATATTTCACTAGCACATCCCCAAAATTGGATGCCATAGGTCCAGGTCGGCTTCAGTATTTGTTTATACACCATTAGTTTGTTGTGAATTGACAGGGTAGAGTGCCTGCCAATAAGGTGGTACAATTTGTTGAATTTCAGAAAAAACTGGACATTTCTGCAAATGAAAATCAATTCAGTAAAACTCTTAGGCTAATCTGGTAACCTCAGTCTGACAACTTCTGCATTAAATCATCATGGCCACCGCCAAAAAGGCTGACAAAATGCTCTGTATTAGCAGATATATCCCAGCTATTCGATCCGCTAGGATTTGTAAATCCAGTAGTAGTTATTGGGAAGGTTTTTCTCCAACTACTCTGGAAATTGAATTTGGATTGGGATGCCGCCCTACCTCAAGAGTTACATACCAAGTGGCTCAGATTTAGGAACCAGCTCCCTCAATTAGCTACACTTTGCTTACCAAGACATGTGCTTGCTTCCGAACCACTTGGAATTCAATTACACGGTCTCTCAGATGCCAGCGAAATAGCGTATGGGGCATGCATTTACCTCAGATCTGAGGACATTAAGGGACATTTTGTGTCACACTTACTATGTGCGAAATCCAGAGTAGCTCCGAGGAAGATACATTCCTTAGCGAGACTAGAGCTATGCGCAGCAAAACTAATAGTACAACTTATAAGAAAGGTTCAGCAAGCACTGACATTAACGTTTGATGAAATAGTTTGCTGGACGGATTCAACCATTGTCTTGGCCTGGATAACATCACCGTCTTCCAGCATGAATTCCTTCGTGGCAAACAGAGTGGCCAGCATTCAACGCTCAACAACAGACAGTCAATGGAGACATATAGCAGGTGGCGAAAATCCAGCTGATATTATATCAAGACGAACTCATAAAATCGAGGTTATGGTTTCATGGGCCTCCATTCTTATATTCTGACAAGAAATGTTGGTCTATACAGCCAACCATTACGTCAAACTGGTATCAAGAACGGAAGAAACAGATAACTATTCTCACTACCACGCATCAACCAGCATTCATTGAACAAACAAATTCTCACAATTCGTTTAAAAGATTGCAGCGAACAATGGCATTCACTCATAGATTCAAAAACAACTGTCGGCTACAAACGGCGAAGAGAACATTAAAATACATCCCACCATTGAAGAACTAGATCAGGCGTTAACAACCATTGTAAAGCATATCCAGAAATAAGCTAACTCAAGAAAGGAAAGGAGGTAAATAGCTGCAGTCCACTTTCTCCATTTACTCCATATATGGTGGAGGGAATCTTAAGAGTAGGTGGTAGACTACAAATGTCAAAACCACCGTTTTCGGATCAACATCAAATATTCCTTCCTCATTCCAATCCAATTGTCACCCTGCTAGTACAGCAATATCATGAAGACAAAATGCATGCGGGCCCAATGACATAACTAGCAGCCCTGAGGGAAAAATTCTGGCTGCTGCGAGCTAATGAAATCACAAAATGTGTGTGCAAAAACTGTCGCAAATGCTTTTTTGCACGCCCCGCAAGTATTTCCTAACTCATGGGAAATTTACTTTTGAGCCGGTACAACCAGCTAGGCCATTTACAAACATAAGGATTGATTTTTGTGGACCTTTTCAAATACATTATTGTATTAGAGGAAAACGTCCCACAAAGGCATACATTGCAGTATTCATATACTTATCTACGAAGTCTTGGAAATAGTATCACTTGGAAATAGTATCAGACCTTACAACAGCTGCTTTCATGAATGCGCTCAAAAGATTTTCATCACGAAGAGATATTCTAGGAAAAATGACAACGCCACTAATTTCAAAGGAGCTCAGTCAAAATTGCAGGAAACATATATTGTTGAAGGATGAAACCAATTAGATTGAGCAGCATGTTACTCAAAAGGGTATCAAATGGATCAACATTCCAACCAGATTTCCTCATGTAGGCGGAATATGGGAAACAGCAGTAAAATCATTAAAATACCATTTCAAACGAGTAATCGACGACTATAGCTTGACCTATGAACAACTGCTGAGAGTTGTGGTTGAAATTGAAGGCTTATTGAATTCTAGGCCACTAACACAAGTGTCCACAAGTCCAAATGACTTCCGAGCACTTTCACCCAATAGCTTTCTTAATTAAGTAGGAGTGGCCGCCGAGTTTGCCAAAAGCACACTTAAGAACACATAATGGCCCATTGTGATACCACGGTCTGGCGCCGTTCAAGCACTAACTAAAAAGTTCCCTTACTTGAGATGGTGATAGTCAGCGCAAGGACAGCTCTGTCAGGCTTGTAAGAAATGGGGCGAATTCTTCTCCTGCTCAAGGATGGGCAGTGGCATAAGAGGTAGAAACCCGTCTCGTCCTCCTCCTTGGAGCCACAGCCTCGGCAAAAATCATTTGAGGGTAGGCCCAGACTTTCTGAAAGCTGTCCCATTATGCAGTGGTCGACAGTGATACGCGATCAAGTCGAAGAAGATGATTGGTTCTGTTTTTGTCCATTCTTGCCCAAGTTAGTCTAGCCGTGTGGCAGGGTCCTCGCCCAGGATTTGTGGGCGTCAGCCAGATATTTCCGTTTGATTTCGAGCTTGGCTGTTGCCAGTGGAATGCCGATATTTACGGAGGGCTGAATTTCGTGCAGTAGCGTGCCTGCCTTGGCAAGCTCGTCCGCCTGGCAGTTTCCCGGGACTTCGCTATGTCCGGGAACCCAGACTAGGTGCACCTGAGAGTAACTTGCGAGCTCATTTAAAGATGTTCGACATTCATGAACTAGTCTTGATGTGGCCGTGGAGCCAACAAGAGATTTAATGGCGGCCTGTCTGAGAAGATAGATACGTCGACTGCGGCGATATCGCTACTAAGCATCCATTTGGCTACGAGATAAATGGCCATGACCACAGCTTGAAAAACGCTGCAATGATCTGGGAGACGTAGGGGGATGTTTAAGTCCAGCTTGTCGGAAAAGATACCGCTGCCGACTCCACCTCCAAGCGTCGGTGTAGATTTCGACTGTTTCTCCGACGATTAGGTCTTTTGAAGTCCAGTCGTTTCTGCTTGGAATAGTGAGGTCGAAGGTCCCTGTTCAAATCGGAAGAGACCGACATGTAATCGATAAAGTTGGGGACAGGTGGATCCTGATTCATAGTAGAGGCATGGCCCGTGAGGGTTATGCGCCAGTGCGAAAGAGCGTTAAGTCTAATCGCTGTCAACTTGGCTTGTTGATTAACCAGGATCCCCGAGGGGAGCCAGTGCAGCATGGCAAAAAGGGCTTTCGTAGGTGTGGGTTAACCCCAAGTTCGAATTCACGACACCAGTTCGACACAATAGAAAGTGAATAGTTAAGTTTTTCGGAAAGTGTTTGGGGGAATTTGCCGGATGCCGCGTTTGCTATCACGTCCGCATAGGCTATCACTTTGCATCCAGTAGAATCCAATCTCACCAGTAGTGTGTTAACTGCCAGGTTCGAGAGGAGGGGTGATAAAACACCCCCTTGTGGCGTGCCCCTGTTAACCACCCTCCTGGATTGGGCACTGCCGATCGTGGAAGTGATGATTCTAGATTTTAGTGGAAGCTCTATAAATTTAAGAAGGCCTGAATTCAGGTTAAGATTATAGAGTGTGGAAATGACAGCGTTGGGGCACACATTGTTGAATGTCCACAAATATGGCAACTGTGAATTCCTTGAACGCCAAGGATTTGTCAACTTGAGAAATGGGAGAATGAAGTGCTGTTTCAACCGATTTGCCTTTAGAGTAGGCGTGTTGGGATACAGAGAGAAAAGAAGGGTTGATCGACATCCTGATATGTAGGTCTAGAGCTCTTTGTAGAACCTTAAGAAGAAAGGATGTTAGACTTATGGGTCTGTAATCCTTACGTTTGGTGTGTGAGGCCTTACCCACTTTTGGGATGAAGACGACCCGAGCCATGCGCCAGCGTAAGGGAATATTTTGCAATCTGAGGCTTGCATTATATATTTGTAGCAGCCATGGAAGGATAATCTCTTCCCCATTTTGGATATCGGCAGGAATGATGCCGTCCGGCCCGGGGGACTTATATGTCTTAAAGGTTTGAATAGACCACTCAAGGTGACTTTTTGTCACTTGGAATATGGGGAGGCTATCATGGGAAACCTGATCTAAATGGTAGAGTGCTTGATCCGCTGAGGCTAAACTCCCTGGGAAGTGGGTGTCTAGTAGGATATCAAGGGTTTCGGCGATTGAGTGAGTCCAGCTGTCATCTGGTTTTGGATACACTCAAGGGCTTTGTTAGAGGAGTGGAGATTTTTAAGAAGATGGCTAGCCTCGGACGTCTATTCAATGCTTTCGCAAAACTCCCTCCATGACGCTCGCTTTCCTCGCCTAATGGCGTATTTAAACTATTTTTGTTTAGTTTTGAAACGGGGCCAATCAGCTGTTACTTTAGCTTTGTTGAAAAGCATTCTACAAGCTTTGCGAAGGCTTGCAATTTCCGAGTTCCACCACGGAGGTTTAGGTTTGCCCCGTGGTTCGGGAGTGATGCAAGAAATATGAGTGGCTTTTTTAAAAGCTGTGGTCAGGTCGTCGACCGCCCGATCAATGTCGGGACAGTTGTGGATAATGGGGGAGTCGTTGCTAAGCATGACCCCAGTTTGAGCCGAAAAAGAGGCCAGATCGTGTTTTTCCTATTGACTGGTTTAAGAGATACTGTATTGCCTGTAGTCTCCCTCGAGTCAATGTCAAAGGTGATATAGCAGTGGTCCAAAAAAGAGCAATCCTGGGAGACGAACCAACTGCTTATCATGTTGGAGTAGTTATCGCTGACGAGGGTGGTGTCAAGCACTTCCTTTCTGACGGATGTACGGAAGGTGGGCTAATTTCCTCGGTTAGCAATGCCTAAGTTATTTGAAAGGATAAAGTCGAAAAGACACTCACCTCGATCATTTGTGCCGGAGCTGCCCCATATTTCGTGATGGGCATTGGCATCGGCGCCGATGATTACCGGAATCTCTTTCTGGTGGTCTATCACAACAATTTGCTTTAGTATGTCTGATGGCGGAGAGTCGCCATACTCATGAGCCATGTACGAGGGCAGTTCGAAATGTTCTTAGCCTAACAATGAAAAACAAGACCTAGATTTTTAAAATTATTTTATTTTTCAACATAATCTCCTGAAACTTCAATACATTTAGTCCAACGTTTTTCTAACAATTCTACCCCTTGATTAAAATAATTTTCCGGAAGCTCCTCAAAATAATCGTTTACAGCTGCCATTGCATCTTCATTGTAGGTAAAACGTTTGCCAGCAAGGAATTTTTTTAGATTTGGGAGCAGGGAGCTAAATCAGGAGGTGGGTGGTCAAGCAATTCGTACTTCAATTCGTTCAATTTTGCCATTGTTAATACACTCTTGTGGCATGGTGCGTTGTCCTGATGAAAAATAATTTTTTTTTGTTGTAAACCAGGTCGTTTTTCTCGAATTTTCAAATTCAATTGATCCAAAAGGTTACAATAATATTCAGAATTTATTGTTTTACGTTTTTGAAGATACTCGATTAATAAAATTCCTTTGAAATCCCAGAAAACCGTTGCCATGACCTTACCAGCCGATTGAACTTTTTTTGCCTTCTTTGGTGCACTTCCACCAGCTTCAGTCCATTGTTTGGATTGTTCTTTTGTTTCTGGTGTGAAGTGATGGATCCATGTTTCATCAACAGTTATGAAACGACGCTTAAAATCCATTTTATTATCCAAACAAGCTTGAGAAATTTTCATTCGAATACGTTTTTGGTCAACTGTTAACAAATGCGGCACCCATCTTGCAGAAAGCTTTTTCATATGTAATTCTTGTTGCAAAGTAAAATGTACTCGATCATTTGAGATGCCTATGGCATTACCTATTTCACGCACTTTCACTCGTCGATCGTCTAATACCATATCATGAACTTTATCTATGATTTCTGGCGTTGTTGCAGTTTTTGGACGTCCACTTCGGGGTTCATCTTGAATGCTTGTACGACCACGTTTAAATTCAGCAATCCAATTTTTTACTGTTGCATATGAAGGGGCACTTTCACCTAACACATTCACCATATCATTATGAATTTCTTGTCCCGATAAACCTTTGTTATGTAAATATTTAATCACACCACGAATTTCTAATTTTTCCATTATAAAAAAATCACTGAAGCTTCTTCTTTGAACCCGTGTTACTATACGAATGAGTTGCCAGATCTCAACGAAATTTAACATGTGTTCATATGACGGATGGAAGTTTCCATTATAGAAAGCTTTTTGCTGTTTATACCGCCATCTATATGTCAGGCTAAGAACGTTTCGAACTGCCCTCGTAGGTAGAGGAGATCCAGAAGGTCCGTGAACCCAATTCGATTACATTGTCTTTGTCACTGAATCTAGGAAGTAAATAGCTTTCTTGGGTTTGAACCAATTGGTCGGCAATCAACCCGGCCACCAGGTGAAAGCTTGCTATCCCAATGGAAAAACCTCAACCAAATAATGCAACAGTTTTGGGAGCGCTGGTCAAAGGAGTATCTTCAAAGTCTTCTATCAAAATGGCGAAAACCTTCCGATAACATCCCGGAAGGTACACTGGTGCTACTCCAGGATGATAACTTACCTCCACGTCAATGGCGAGTAGGAAGAGTAGTGAAGGTTCACAAAGGAAATGACGGTTTGGTACGAATTGTGGACCTCAAGGTCGATTCAGGAAACACCTTCCAGTCCATACATCGAATTTTCCCTTTACCACCAGATCGTCAACCTATAACTCCTCTCGATATTTCTTCAGAAACCGACCCAAGTGAATTGAAACAGTCTCAACAAATAACTTCCCTCGATAAATCTTCAGAAACTGACCCAAGTGAGTTGAAGCAGTCTCAACCAAAGCAGCAGGTTCTTTCCTTATGTACAACAGGCCGATCTATCAGCCGAAGACCAAGATTCAAATCAATAAAAAAACTGGTTACAACCTGAGACCAAGGCTAGAATGCAGCAATATGGACGAATCAGTAAAAATGTGGCAGATCCTGCAAAGGAAAACAGTACGGAACCTTCGTAAAAAGGAAGGAAAATTTCATCAGGTATTCTAGGATTGCTTACCAAGATTTTAATCACCACAGCCATAGCTCTCACTTCAAGCAGCAACTTGGTAGAAATTACACCATTTGAACATAACCCTGGGATTTATTTTGAAGACATGGGCACAATGAATTTGATTCAAAGTCATTGGAATATACTGGTGTATTTGAATCTTAGTTCTTACTTTGCTGAACCTAATGGATTCAAATCAAACTTTTATGACATGCTCGCAAAAAGACACGAGTCCATGATCGAATCAATTCGTAATTTGTTTCGCAAGACTACTGATCAGATTGAAAACCAGTTCAAGGCACTAAAGGAACATATAAAAGAAGCAGTTCAGGTCGAAATATTTACGGCTCTATAAGGAAACTCACTCATACTAATGAACAACTATGAGAAATTACAAACCGAAATTACAAACAGCAAATTTACTTCATACGAGAACAATTGCCTTCCAGCCTCACACTTCCAGTTCAAGGAGAGGACTTATTATCAATTTACAAAATGATGACTTCAAAGGGTAATAAGAGACAAGATTGTATTCAAACTTCAAATTCCGTTACTAAGTTTGGAAACATTCAGTCTTATGCATCTGTATTCCTTTCCAACTCGAGTAGCAGATAAGTTCTTGTTCATTCAACCAACAACCGTGTATTTAGCAAACTACTTACACAGGGACGCTTACTTTCCGCTAAATACAATGCAGCTCAACTCGTGCTACCAAATCAAAAATGGCAAATTTATTTGTACTCAAGGGCGACCCATATATTCTAAGGAATCATCAGTCTCCCAATGCGAGGTGAGCATGCTCAGTGACATCAAACCGGACTTAGCTCTCTGCAGGGTTATGGCCACGATTCCTTCTCAATATTGGATGCAGCTAAGGGCTCCATGCAATGGTTTTTTTCGGTATCAACAACATCCGTCATCAATGTGGTTTGCAAAATGCAACATGAAAGAAGAGACATCTCCGGCAGCGGCATCATCAGCCTAGTACCAGGATGCCTAATTCACCACAAAACAATGACGATCCAAGCACCAAACACTTTCGAGACCTCTGCAACATACACAATGCCTATTAGCAGTAATTTAACAGAAATGATTTTGAATCACTCATATTTGCAGTCACATGCAATTTCACCAGCATCATTGCCAGAATTCGACACGGAAGGTGGCAAGGAGCCAATAATGTCAATGAAGCAGCACTCCACGTTTGACAAAGTCCATCATGTACATCACTCATCGTCGGCGCTGTTATCATACTAGCGATATACACATACCAACACAAAAAAAACCAGGCGAAATTTACATTGAAAAGCCTCGGAATACCCTTGCACACCTTTAAAAGGGGGGAAGATGTTCATGAAGAACATGAGCTTCAATCTATACAGTCAATCCAGTCACATTCCTAAGCATATGCTGGTAAAATATAAATAATTTATTTAACAAATTTACTCTAATTTCTCACTTCGTATCGCAACTGTGCTGGGAATTTTATAATAATGTCTTACGCAATAAATTCCGCAGTACCTTGCCAATTATGTTTAAATTTAAATATTGAATTGCATTTACTTCGTCCGCTAGCTACCGTGGAAACAAATCCATTCGCACAGTTTTGTGCTAACACAGCACACGGAATAATTCTTTACTTCGAATAAACAAGTTGGATTTTCCCCCACCACTCTGTACGTTTAATTTGAAAGCACTAAAAGAAGTGTATTTTTACATGCAGCTCAAGAATATGGTATCCTAAAATGTCACAAGGAATGTATGCCAAGAAAAGTCAACTGTGTACACAAATACGAGTACAGTACAAAGTTGAGTTTCAAAAAAGATTGGAAAGGTCTCACTGAGACTTATAAAATTAGAGAACACTCCCTCTTATGGTTTACAGACGCTTCTAAGACTGTGGACGGAACTGGGGCAGGGGTATTTTGCCCTAGATTCAACTACTGGGAGCCAATGGCTTCTTACTCAAGTATTTTTCAAGCGGATCAAAATAACTCAGATCAACATTGACAGGAAGTATCGTGATACTATCCGATCGGCAAGCAGAACTCAAGAGTTTGAGCTCACCCGTGGTGAAGTCTAAACTTTTATGGGACTGTATTGGGAAATTTAACTTCCTTAGCAATATGAACACGCTATCTCTAATGTGTGTACCAGGCCACTTAGGAGTTGAGAGAAATGAGAAGGCTGGTAGCTTAGCAAGAAAGGCTGCGGCCTCTCATTTTAACGCCCCTGAACCCTTTTGTGAACTATCATCCCAAGTCATTGGAGGTCTGCTGAAGAAGTGTACAGATGCAAAAAGAAATCAAACCTGGAAAAATCTTCCGGGATTAAGACAGTCTAAAGCACTTCTGGTAGATTTTAATCCTAAAAGAGCTAAGGAGTTAATAAATATACCTCGGAATAAATTAAGAATCATCACTGGCATTTTAAGCGAACACTATGGACTCAACTATCATATGAATAAGTTGGGTATATCTTCAGATGGCATCTGTCGATTCTGTGGAGAAAATGACGAAACCTCGCTGGGCCTGTTCACAGGCTGTGGACCATTAGCACAGAAAAGACTCAGGTGTTTTGGAGAATATATCTTAGATATGAGCAAGATCCCTCAATTTGATTCCTCCTGTTGTAAATATTAATTAATGAACTCTAATTTTGTTCAGTGTATTACTGACCTACGTCAATTATGACATATATGAATGTATGCATAAAAAACAAAATAAAATTAAAGTCTTTAATACACATGGTGTATGGCGGAACCTAACCTTAAAACCAGTGTCAAAAGCAGCAACCAAGAGGAATCTAAGGTTAATATAGAAGCGACCACAACAACAACACAAACAACGCAGGCTGCAAAAATGTCATCGTCGTTGCTTGCTTCTATTGAAAAGCTAAAAGGTAGGGAGAACTATTGATCGTGGAAGTACTCAATTGAGAGTTACTTAGCAATTGAAGATCTGTCCAAGTGTATCAAAGGTGAAGAGATAGACGAAAGGAAAAATGCAAAAGCAAAAGCAACAATAGTTTTGACTATTGATAAAACAAATTTTGTGCATGTACAAGGTGCCAATACACCACAAGAGGTGTGGTGGCAAGACATTTTTGAAGACACTGGCGCAGTACGAAAAGTCACCCTTATGCGAAAAATGGTGAATACTAAATTAGAAAATTGTGCATCGATGGATGTGTATGTGAATGAAATAGTTTCTACAGCCCACAGACTTAATGAGGCTGGTTTTAAAGTGCCAGATGAGTGGCTAGCGATATTTTTATTAGCGGGTTTAAGTGACGATTATTTGCCAATGATTATGGCCATGGAATCAAGTGTAAAATTACTTACAAGTGACATGGTGAAATCCAAATTGTTGTTGGAAACAACAAAAACTATATCAACCTCTGAAACTGCATATTTTGCGAAAAAATCGAAAACCATTCAATAGAAAATTTAGTGGTATTACGTGTTATGCTTGTAGAGCAAAAGGCCATAAGGCAAATAAGTGCCCTGAGAAGAAAAAGACGAATGAAAAACAGCAGCAATCAATCGAGTTCTGAAGTGAATGAAAGCCGAAATACGTTTTTTGCTTTCAGTGCTGCGTTCTTAACCGATAAAACTGGAAAGTGCGATTGGTACATTGACTCAGGTGCTACCAGGCACATGACAATGCACAAGGAGTGGATGACGGAATAAAAGAATTGTGGAAGCTCGGATATAAAGGCGGCTAATAACGGCAATATGAAAGTGGAGTGCGTTGGAACAGTTCAACTGGCCGTAAATATTAATGATGAACGCGCTTATGTACAAATGAAAGATGTACTGTGTGTACCTAGCTTAACAGCAAATCTTATATCTGTAAGTCAACTTGTTCTGAAAGGCTATAAAGTGATTTTTTCTGAAAATGAATGCGAAGTACGTGATGGAAAAAATAATTTGCTGGCTTTTGGCTTACGCGAGTGTGGCTTGTTCAAGCTTTGTGGAGTTCTTTCTAATAATAACTTGGCATTAGTTGCTAAAACTGAAGTCTCGATAAATTTGTGGCATCGCAGGCTTACACATCTGAATTGTTCAGATATGGAGAAAATGAAAAACGGTGGTGTAATTGGAATATCATATGTTGGTGCAGACATCAGTGCATGTGTTGCCTGCTGTAAAGGAAAACAATCAAGAAAACCTTTTCCATACACTGGATCCAGAGCGAAGTGGTTACTAGAGCTAATTCATGCGGACTTAGCGGGCAAAATGGACACAAAGTCAATTGGCGGCAGTAACTATGTGTTGGTACTGGTTGACGACTATAGTAGGCGTACGTTCGTGTATATGCTGAAAAACAAAAACGAAACGTTTAACAAGTTTTGTATATTTAAAAACTTAGTTGAGAACCAAACTGGTTTGAAGATAAAACGTTTCCGGAGTGATAATGGAACTGACATTTGTTCAAATGAATTCGGCCGATTTGAGAGAGACTTCAGTCCCTTATACACCACAACAAAATGGTTTAGCGGAGCGAACAATACGAACTATATGTGAAAAGGCCAATTGTATGATTCAGGATGCGAATCTAGAAAAGAAGTTCTGGGGTGAAGCTGTGAATGCGGCCACATACATCAAGAATAGGACTGTATCGAGAGTATTGGATAATAAATCTCCCATGGAAATTTGGGATGGTAAGAAACCCGACATAAGTCATTTTCGAGTTTTCGGATCTCGTGCGATGGCGTTTGTTCCAGGTGCTAAAAGGCATAAATTTGACGCAAAATCAAAGGAGTATTTGTTTGTTGGATACTGTGAAAATCAAAAGGCATATCGTTTAATAGACAAACATACTGATGAAGTTATGGTTAGCAGAGATGTCGTGGTATTCGAAGATGATTGTATTCGTCTGCGTGCCGTTGATGGGCAAATTTGTCCTGCAGATGATGGTGATTTAAAATTAGTTGCTGAAGATGATAATGAACTAAGTGTTGTTTCTTCAGTAAAAAACAATGGCGTGCAGCATGGCCATAACAATGTTGCAAATGGCGTTGAACATAATTTAAATAAAGATATAGGTGTGCAACATGACCTTAACAGTGTTGCAAGTGATAATGAAGCTAACGGCGTACAGCATGGCCGAAACAGTGCTGTCATTAATAGAACAAATCTGGAGTTGGGTGACGATTCTCAGGATTCAGAGAATGAAGGCGATGCAAGTAGTCTCCAATTAGATGATGATGACCAAGACTACATACCAGATACCGATGTGAGCTACAACAATGAAACTGGCGAAAATTTTCCTAGGCGCTCAGCAAGGGCATCCAAACTGGTTGAGAGGTTCGAGTCTACCCATTTGGCAACTACAACAGTTGAAGGTGAGCCAACAAGCGTTTATGAAGCTTTAAATTGCGACGAAAGCGTACATTGGAAGAAGGCGATGGATGCAGAGTATCAGTCACTTTTACAAAAGTGTACTTGGCAGCTTGTTAATTTGCCGCCTGGTCGTAAATGTATACGTTGTAAATGGGTCTTCAAACGAAAGTTGGACTTAGAGGGAAAAACTGAGCGTTACAAAACGCGACTTGTCGCCAAAGGTTGCAGTCAACGAGAAGGTGTGGACTATTTTGAAACCTTTTCCCCTGTAGTCCGGTATTCATCAATAAGGTTGCTAATGGCTATGGCAGTTAAATTTGGTTTACGAATTGACCAGATGGACGTTATAACTACGTTTTTGCACGGGGACGTCAACGAAACTATCTTTATGCATCAACCTGAAGAATACGATGACAGAAGTGGACGTGTTTGCCAACTTCGAAAGGCATTATATGGCCTTAAACAGGCAAGCCGTCAATGGAACTCTAAACTAAATGAAGTTCTATCTAAAGCTGGGTATCAACGATGTAAAACAGATTCTTGCATTTACCTACGTCGAAATGGTGAGTCAGTAGTAGTCGTAGCAGTCTATGTCGATGATCTGCTTATTTTTTACAACACCTCCAATATATATGAATATCTGTCATAAATTTACCTGACAAAAGGTCTGTAGATGAGACTATCCTCATCTTTCAAATAAATAGGGGCATCATAACAGACCTTTCAGGTCGTTGTGTATAACACCCTTACATAAATCTATCTATTCATCTCTACGTGAAAGATTTTTGTTAGATAACAATATACAG
The DNA here is from genome assembly GCA_920105625.2 of Clusia tigrina. Lineage (NCBI taxonomy): Eukaryota > Metazoa > Arthropoda > Insecta > Diptera > Clusiidae > Clusia > Clusia tigrina. Next base: position 160,773,840 of record OV050031.1, read on the forward strand.
TGCGAACGCAATTTGCGCAACACTTGATTTGCAAAACCCCTCGATTTACACAACAGCCATTTACACTTTTCATTAGGTACATTATAAGTGCAACTTTCAAAATAAAATAACTCGCCAAGTGCAACTTTCTTATTTGCATCTATATAAAAGTGTACATTTTGATGTTTTTGTATTATTTTTTGTTACTGCTTCTTTTTCTATGATATGTGTCGACAGTTATTTTACTGTTATTCACATACTTTTCCTAATTTGCTTTGATATAATTTTCATTACTAAATATTTTGTGCAGTGAGTAGTTCGTATTATCATTAGTTTATATCATGGGAATTATATAATTAAAAATAGATGATAAATCCATTTTTATATATAAAATTCCAAAATAAAATGAGTGAATCATGCGTGGATGACAACAATAGTTTTTGATTGCTGGTTTCATAACACCTGAAATAAGGGAATTTCTTGATTCTAAGAGTCTTCCAAAGAAAATTATGACGGAATGTATATAATCAAGTTTCTTCCTCCTAACTGCACCAGTGGGACCTCCTTTTCAGTAGGACGAGGAACATGCCCTTCCTGTATGTCAAATTTCAAATTGTATGTCTTCAAGAAACTAGAGATGCTGATGTGGATATTCAATTAAATTTTAAAAAAAAACTCAATATTATTAGGAATGTTTGTTTATCTCAAATATAATATCTTACACGAGTTTTGAACCTAAAAAAATGGTAAGACTGGGTTATAACAACAAATTCTGTTATTGCAACTGTCTATATTTCTATTAGTTCCGCAAATCGCGTTGGCTCTGTATAATATGATTAATATATATAATACATAGTTAAGGATTTAGTCGCTAGATGTTGGTGCATTAACGCCACCGTGTTGTAGGTGTTAGCTATCACACGAATCAATCAACCACAATAAATCGAGAAAATATACTGGTAGCAATTGAACCAAGTTGGGGACAATCAAGCTGAGTTTTGGTAATTAGTTGGTTTTTTCTTGGCAAGCGCACTGCTCGCGGTAAATTTAGTTGTTAGCTTTACTTGTCTGGAGTTGACGAAAGGCTGGGGACATGGTTTGGCTATCACTGCAGTGGATTGGTATTTTCCACTAGGTAGAGTACCAAGTACAAGAACCTCTATGGGCGAATGTGAGGGTGAGAGAGGCAGTGATGGTAGAGAGCGAATAATGGCCTTGGCGGTTTTGTTGGCCACGATCGAGCGGCAATTGAAAGAATACCTGCGAAGAACGGGAAGCTTGAGAGTGAGAAGGACAAATATAAGCAAGAGAAAAAGAAGAATAGGGCAGTTTATGAATGTTGACTGGAGAGAAATAAGAGAAAAATAAAAAAAAAAAGAATTTTGTAAAAAATCGGGAATCTTATTTGAAATTTTGGTTTCACGAAACTTCAATTAAAAACGTTGTCAGGAGTCACAGCGAAAAGGTTTCCGTGGCCCCAAAAGAAAGTGTTATAAGCTAAAAAATAGTATTAGTGAGAATTGTATAAGAAAAGGCAGACGGAGGAATCCAGCTGCAAGATCATCCACAAAATAGAAACCAGCAACAGGACCGTCCGCCAACCCTAAACAGATAAGTTAAATTTTAAGAACTAAAATAGAATTAAGAGTAAGCAAATAAAAGAAAAAATAATGCCGGAATAAAAGGATACGGTCAAGGTAAGGGAATGATCATGGTTGGATGGAGTAGCGCACATATAGAACGAGAAGGTGAGTAATTTAAAAAAATTATAGGGGTGATTGCAAATTATTTATCATCCACGATGCAGGTAGAGAATGGCGACCGTATGCGAGCTAGCCAGTGCATATGATGACTTTGGTTTGGCAACACCCACAAGTAAATGTTGATTTTAAGCCAACTTAATATGAATGCAATTTATTTATAACATATTTAAAGAGAAACTTTTTATTAATTTATTTGTATGCAAAAACGTTTTAAATAAAAATTAAATGAGGTGTAATATGACGATGAGTCCCGGGAACTACTTCGAAAAGAACCAACTATCGTTGTTGCTTAAAATCGTTTGAATTCACGATAAATTTCATTTCATTTATGCAGTATATAAAGGGGGGGAAGAAGAGAATATTATCCTATAGATACCAGTGTTATTTACATTATGAATAAGAGCCTAATGATTGACTTGAGTAAGTACTTTATGCACATGCTTTACACATCGATGACAGCTGCCACTTAGTGCGGAGTTCGCTTTGGTTTCTTCACATCTGTGCGGAGCATGAAGCAGAAAGAGCTCCCCGCATCGTGTCCCGGAAAGCTGTGAGCGGTTAAAGTGCCCAATACACGATTAATCTGCTTGACAAGCATCCTTACTTATATTAGTGAAGTATAGCCGCATGAAGCAGAAAGAGCTCCCCGCATCGTGTCCCGGAAAGCTGTGAGCGGTGAAAGTGCCCAATACACGATTAATCTGCTTGACAAGCATCCTTACTTATATTAGTGAAGTATAGCCGCCCGATGATTGACCTCTCTTTAACGCCATGCTTGAGTATTTATTTCAGTTATTGAACCATAGAGGGATCAGCATCGAGTTTTTTTTTATCAATAGGCATGGGAGAAGATGGGGCCCAATAGCCCGCCTAGCGCCTAATCACTGTATATTTCTTGCTTTTCAACTTTCATCTTTTTTTTTTTTTTTTTTCTTTGTCAGATCAATCTAGTAAGCGCAGCTTCTCAGACAGAGTATATATCCATTGTACTGCACTTAAGGTTCCCTTTTACTCTTCTTTAAAGCTACCCGACCTCCGAAGAAATAGAAGTAGATCCTGTGGTGCCAAAAAGCCAAGTTGGTTACTCCTCAGCACATCAGTGCCAAAAATCCCAAACCTGATTCGAGCAAAGGCAGGGCATACGCAAAGAAAATGGTCCGCCGTCTCGTCTTCTCCTCCACAGGCTGGGCACAGCGCACTGTCTGATATGCCAATCCTGTCCATGTGCCTAGCCCATAGAAAGTGCAATGTCATCACGCCAACCAACAGCCTGCAGTCCCTCCTACCTAAAGATAGAAGGAACCGTGACCATCGGACAGAGATATCAGGTAGCATAATTTTCGTCCATCCGCAGCCTCTCTCAGCCCGCCATGCTCGCTTGTGGGTCGAAACAACCACACTTGTTTGCAGTGGCTTTGATGGCAGTGGAAGCGAGTGGTAGAACAGGCTCAGGGACAATAAAAACAGCCTCAAAGCCCATCCTTGCCAAAGAGTCAGAGGTCTCGTTACCCGCAATGTCAGCGTGTCCCGGTACCCAAGGTAGCGTCAGACTATTATGTTTTCCAACACAATTTAGCCTGGATTTGCAGGACCTGATTATCGTGGAAGTAGTAGTAGGGCTATCCAAGGCCATGAGCGCAGCTTGGCTGTCACTGCAGACACAAATAGATTTGCCTTTCCACCTGTTTTCCACAACAAAGTCCATCGCCTCAAGTATCGCATACACCTCCGCCTGAAACACAGACGCATGCAGACCAAGGGCAAAGAACCGACGGGTCCCACAAGATTCCACGAAGACACCAGAACCTGAACCTTATTCAGTCCTGGAGCCATCAGTGAAAATACGGCAGCAGTGTTTGCCGGGCTCGTTCTCGGGATCTAACCATGAACGAGCCTCTGGCAGCAACACATTGTACCGCTTTTCTAGTATGACGGTTGATGACATGGAGTCCGGGGGTATAGACAGGATTGCAGAATCGATGTCAGTGCCTGCGCCGTCGTGCAATATCGAGTACACCCCATACCGGTGGCCACTATGTTTCACTCTGCAGATGGCCTTAATGGCCTCTCCGCCAGAAAACTGACAGTGCTTTGGATGTCTTCAGTTCGACATGTGATTTCCAAAAAAGTTTGTTATCAAGGATGACTCCAAGATATTTGATTTCCTTGGATAGCTGGATAGTGACTCCTTTTAGTGTAGGCAGAATAAGTCCATCAAGGTTTCTCCTTCTGGTAAAGAGGACAATACCAGTCTTGACAGGATTAGCCGATAGCCCATTCGCACTGCACCAAGTCTCAATCATATCCAGAGTTCTCTGCACCCTTCTGCAGACAATCATAAGGGATGGACCTGTCACAAGACAGCCAACATCATCCGCATATGCCTGAGCGTAGACATCCGAGTCATTAATGGCGTTAGGCAGGGGATCGATTACCATGCACCAGAGCAATGGAGACAGTACGCCACCTTGGGGACAGCCTCTATTAACCCCAGACGACACCAGCAAATCTTCCTCCGCCCGCACCGTTATGATTCTCTGGGCCAGCATTGACCGTATCCAATTTACTAGAGCCCGGTCTACGCCATGCCGCCTAGCAGAGCCGCACATACTGTCGAAGGTAGCATTGTCAGACGCACACTCTATGTCCAAAAAGATGCCTATTGCGTAATCTTTCCTGGCGATGGCTCGCTCTATCCTTCCAGCAAGGTTTTGCAGAGCCGTCTCGCAGGATTTTCCGCTTTGATAGGCATGCTGAAATGGAGAGAATGGATGCATCTGCAGAGACTCCCTACGCATGCGAAGCTCCACCAGCCGTTCTAAACTTTTTATCATGAACGAGGTCATACTAATAGGTCTGAAGCTCTTGGGATTGGTGTAGTCGTCTCTTCCAACCTTAGGAATGAAAGCAACCCTCACCATCCTCCAAGAGCGTGGTACATAGGCCAGTTAGAGACATGCAGTGAAGATCTTCTTAAGTGCTGCCATCACTAACTCAATGCCTCCCTTCAACACAATCGGATATATGCCATCCAGTCCGGGCGACTTGAAGCTGTCAAAGGATTTGATAGCAAATCTAATAGCAGCCTCATTCGCCACAGTTCTGGCGACATACCAATCATGTCGAGAGGGTGCAGCTGCCCTGACAACAGTTCCGACCAAAGGTGGTTGTTGACGGGCTATGCTTACCTGATTTCCTGGAAAGTGTGTCTCCAACAGCAAGCTGAGTGTCTCACTTTGCCTCTCCGTATAGGAGCCATCAGGATTCCTGAGCGACCCCAGCTTAGCGGTTTCCTTTTCCAGGACTTTCACCAGTTTTTCCGTGTCACTCAGGGATTCGATATCACTGCAGAAGTCTCTAAAAGAAGTACTTTTCGAGTCCCGAATTAGCTTATTGTAGTCCCTCTGAACACGTCGATATCGTCCCCAGTCCTCATCAAGATTCACCTTGAGGGCCCGGTTGAGAAGTTTTCTAGACTCACGCCTCAGCACCTGAAGCTCTCGATTCCACCATGGAACAGGAGTCTGGCTAAGAGGAGGTCTAGTTGGACAGGCTACCTCGAAGCTGTTTGTTAGAGCGGTGTTGAGATGTTCAACAGCCGCCTCAATGTTCTGCTCCTTGCGAAGTTTCAGTGGCGTCACGTGATTGCTACGCAGTGCCTCCCTGAACTTTGGCCAGTCTGTTTTTCTTGGGTTTCTGGTGGGCAATGGCATCTGCGCCCGCTCGCCACACTGAAACTCAATGTATCTGTGGTCCGAGCACGAGTCTTCGGCGAGGATCCTCTAGTTGTTGATCGACCATCCCAGTCTTGGATTTGACAGGGTGACGTCAATTACCTCCTGCCTTCTCGTAGTCACAAAAGTAGGCTGCCTGCCTACGTTGTGGATGTTCAGGCTGGAGGAGGCAATATACTCGATAAGTCGAGAGCCCCGCTCATTGCACTTGCTGCTGCCCCAAATCGAATGCTGGGCATTAGCATCGCTACAAAGAACCAGACCAAGACTGCGCCGCTCACAGAACCCTACGAGAGTAGCGACCTTCATAGGTGGTAGTGCCTCTAAAGCATCGTAAGGAAAGTAAGCAGATGCAATCACAAACCTCGACCATCCGTGCATACTCTTAAAACTAATCTCTGCCGCAACCAGATCCTGACAACAGAATGCGTCAAGGCAGGTCGCAGCGAGATGGGATGATATTATAAGACCGGCTCTAGGTCTAATCGAGTTTCTGTCATATAATATCGTGGCCCCTTTCAACGAGCCAAGGCCACAGAGGCGACCCCTAAAGACCCAGGGCTCTTGTACTGTTGTTATGTGGGGTGATGTGTGCAGCTGGGTGAGTCGTCTACCTAGGAGTACAGTAGCGGCTTTAGAATGCTGCAAGTTGATCTGCGTTACAATCAAAGGACGATAGCTACGAGAATCGTCCGAGGCATTCATCTGGGAAAGACATGAAAGGTTACAGTCCCAAAGAAGAGACTCAGACGGTTCCGGTACCGAGAAACCATGACATCAACAGTGGCCTCATCCACTCGCACCACAAGACTAGCACCTTCTTTACCATCCCGGTTGCTACCCCTGGTGTGCGAAAGAACTCTCCAAAGCCTCGTGTTGATGCCAGGGTTCTGAGCACGCAGACAAGAAAGGACATCTGTGGTCGTCAGATCGGGATCCGGAATCCAGCAGATGGCCTTCCTGAGTGACACGCCTGCTTCGCTATAGACCGCGAAGCGAGTGGTCCCCATGGGGGGCACGTCATTGACTGCACCCCTGAGCCAATCAAAGTTGGCCTGAGACGCGCACGACACCTGTAGAGTGCCGTCCTTTGTCTCATAGCCCTTCGCACTAGCTTCAGGACCGGAGGCAATGACGCGACGCATCAGATGACCTTTGCAGTGTTTTATTTCTGCATCAGTTAGCTGATGGTCAGGCCCCAGCTTCCCAATCACCGCCATTGGTTGCGGGCCGTTAGCCTTCTCGCTGTACGATGGTTTGGCTGCACCTTTGGAAGTGCTTGGGCGAAAGTCCAGCTCACCACCCGCCACTGGCAGAGATTTCGCCGGGCAGATGGTTTTGCTGGATACGAGGGGCTGGGCAAGCTGCAGCTTATTGGCAACATTCTTCCCCGCCACATTAGCCGCCACCGAGGTTTCACTTGCACCCTTTGGGGTCGTGGCGCCACCAGCAGTAACAGCTGCAGGGCAGGTGGGAATGCTGTTTTCAGCAACAATCTTCCGCCGCTTCCCTTCCCTCCGTGGGTGTCACTTCCGCCGACCTGGGCCTTTTGGAGGGAGTCGACACAGAAGGGCCGGCAGAGCCACGTGAGGATTTCTCCTGCACGAGCCTATCAAGCCGCTTCTTTCTCTGTCTCCTCGCTTGAGTTCGCGTTGCCCTAGAACCACTGGTCGGTCGTTCCGCCACTGTGGTGACTTCCCGACGCAGGCCCTCTGGATCCAGGGTACGTTCCTCCGTCTCTGAAGAAGAAGAGATTGCGGTAACAATCCCAGTCTCCTCCAGGATGCGCTCTCGCTGATAAAGGCGAGAGACTTTAGCGATAGTTGGGGCCTCCAGAATCCGAGCCCCTGCTGCCGAAGCGGGTGGATTTCCACATGCGTGGGCTCTACCTAGAGTAATACACCGAGAGTTGTCCATCGCCAGACAGTGGTTTTTGTTCGGGACTCCTCCCTAGCCAGTTTGGTCCGCGGATGGTACCCATTCTCTATACCATCATTGTGATAGACGGACAGCCATAACTCCCGCGACGGGAAAGTGTCCGATGGGATGGCAGGCAAATCCAACACGAGACTTAATGAGACCTCGAGATGCGTATAAGGCCCCGCTTTTCTTCATAGAGATGATGAATTTGCACTGCCACGAATGTCATCCGAGCAATGCTCTCCTAAAGAAACTAAACGAAAGTTTTCTTATCAAATGCGCGTAATCTCTTTATTATATTAAAGAAAATATACATATATCTCAACATATGTATATTTTCTTTAAAAATGTACATATGTTGAGAATCATCTCTTACTACTAAATCGGGTGTAGCAGAGCTAAAGAAGCAGATGACCAACCAAATACAGGCATTAAAACGAGAAAACGAAGCGCTAAAATTGGTGCTAGAATCAAGACAGAGCATTGGGGAAAAAGGGAACTCAAACACGTAATAGACTATAGCAAGCTGAGCAACGGGCAATTTAAGGGACTGAGAAACAAGGCAAGTTCAAAGAATCAGCAGAAAATCTTTGCAAAGAGAAATTAAAGCTGTAAGAGGTAACTGTGAGCACAATGCAAACCATACAAGAACGATACAATTGCATCAAAGTCATAGCCGAGATTGAGGCTACAGAAATTGCAGCAACTATCTTAAAAATTCTAAGAAACTGGCAGGCACTGCTATATATATAGAAAAAAATGTGTGCGAGCATAGACAACAACAGAAAGCAACACTCCTGCAACTGAAGAAGAAGCTTATGGCTTGGGATAACTCTCATAAGATCTTAGTAAACAACGAACGCATGCAAACTGGTGACAAGTGGATTGGTTTTAATGACCTTGACGAGCGGATCCCAAAAAGCTAAAATTATATTAGATAAAATATATGGGTCAAAAGTAAACGAAATAAATTTAAGATATCATAACTTTACCACAAATTCCTCTTCCCAGAATTCTTCCCATTTTTAAAACAGTTCGAGGTAATTGCACTACTGGAAACACATATCATAGAGGACAAAATATGTCAACCAAATAAATATTTCAAGGATTTTGATTTGCTGAAAAGCCTTACGGAACAAATGGGAGTAATGGTCAATTCATTAACAACATTGATCTCTAAACTGACTTCATGGAACAAAAACCTAAAATTGCGGTATGGAATGCGAAAGGGCATTCTCGTCATAGTAATGAAGTCAAAATATTTGTGTTACAGAACAACATTGACATAATGCTAATATCACAAGCAAAAGCTATCTTCTTTAAAAACAAAATTTAACACACAGTGCAAGACAATTATGAAAAATCCAACATTCAAGCAACAAGCATAACAATATAGAACCAATACGCTAACCATAACATCAGTGTATTGCCCTCCGAGGTATTCCATTAAAAAAGAGCAATATTATCATTTCTTTCAAGCACTAGGTGTGCGACTTTTATCTGATAGAAACTAATTTCCAGATGTCATTGACTTCTGCGTGATGAAAGGTTTTCTCAGAAGCTGTGTTGAGATATCCCCGTCGCTGGATCTGTCATCAGACCACTCTCCTATTATTGCAATACTGAACTCGAAGGTAGAATGGACAATAAAACCACCCACACTACATACGAAACAATCAAACTGGCTGCACTTCAAGGGAATGGTAGATGACATTCTGCCACTCAATATTTGTCTAAAATGTGCTGAAGAAATGAGTTGAGGTTCCCGTTGAAAATTTTAACAAAACTGTCCAATACGCTGCATGGAACTTTACTCCGGAGCCAAGGTGAATTTACTTACAAGGAGGCGGCAAGGTGAATTTCGTACCTCCGGAATTGTAAAACACAAGCAATCTCCGATTAGCTATTGTTCAAAATAAACGAAATTGAGAGGAATGGAGAAATACATAAGAGCTGCTTAAAGTTGTACACAATTTATATAAAATATATTTAATAGTTAAATAGACTCATAATTTCTTCATGTTTGGAGAAATTGTCCAAATAAAAAACGAAGAGATTGTTTATATTTAAACCATTTACTATTCACTTAATATTTTAACAACTTTCAACTAATAATACCGCATGTACTCTAAATTCCACCAAAACCGGAAACTCAAAAAAAAAGAGAAACATGTATATAATATAACACAAAAACGAAACTTAGAATAAAAAAGAATAATATAAAACAGGGCTGCATTTATATAGTTTTTAGACAATCTGTAACATTTCCGCCCACCTCGTCCAGTCTCTGCGACGACCCCTTAGTCCGAGGACCGCCCACCGTATGCGGATGAGTTATCTTGTTGAGGCTCGATCGGAAGTCACGAAACCTTGGAAATTGGGCGCTTGAGAACCGTGTCCTTGGTCTTGATAGTGACAGCCCGGATATGCCCGTCTTCTGCTGGAAATGGCTCGACGATTCGACCAGAGGCCCATTGAGTTGGGGGCAAACGTTCATCGCGGAGTAGGACCAGTCGACCAATGGCAATGTTCTTTTGCTGTTGTTGCCATTTAGGTCGGGTGTGCAGCTGGTGTAAATAATCGAGCGACCGTCGGCGCCAAAAATCTTGATGCATTTGGCCGAGCTGCTTCCATCGACTCAGCAGTTGAGGTTTCAAATCTAGGCTGCAAGGCTCTGGAAGCGATGTAAGAGCTCGACCCGCGAGGAAGTGGCCGGGGGTCAAAGCCGTGAGGTCAGTGGGATCATCAGTTAAAGCTGTTAACGGCCGTGAGTTAAGGCAATCCTCTATTTTCTTTAGCACCGTGTAAAACCCTTCAAACGTCAGCGTGGTTGCACCAGCTACCCGTTTCAGGTGATACTTCATGCTCTTCACCCCAGCCTCCCAGAGCCCCCAAAAGTTAGGGGCAGCTGGGGGAATGAAGTGCCAGTTCACGCCAAGCTTAGAAACATGTAGTGCAGCTGCGCTCTGTTGGGCGTGAAAAGCGGGTAGTTCTTCTTTTAGAAAGGTGTTCGCGCCAATAAAATTCGTTCCGCGATCACTGTAGATATCGCAGCAGATCCCATGCACTGAAATGAATCTGCTCAATTCGGCGATGAAGGCTTCTGCTGTCAAGTCGCTTACCAGCTCCAAGTGGATCGCTTTGGTTGGCAGGCAAACAAAGAGTGCGACGTAACCTTTGTAACTTCGGTGTCCACGACCCTTGGAAGTGCGAACGCTAAAGGGCCCGGCATAGTCCACACCGGTGTGTATGAAGGGCAAGGATGGATTGCAGCGTTCAGTTGGCAAGTTTCCCATAATTTGTGTGAGCGGCGCACATGATTGGCGAAAGCATGGGATGCAGCTTCGAATTATTCCTTTGACCACAGTGCGGCCATTGATAATCCACCATCGTCTGCGAAGGAACTGCAACGTTGCTTGTGTGCCTCCATGTAACGTTCGTTGATGTGCGTCTTTGATGAGTAGTGCAGTCAAAAGGTTGATCTTTGGTAGTAATATAGGATAACATTCGCTGAAAGGAATGTGCGCGTTGTTCAACCTCCCACTGAGGCGCAGGATTCCCTCAGCATCTAAGGTCGGATTCAGTTTGATAAACTGGCTGCTTACAGGAAGTGGTTGGTTACGTTGCAGACAATGAATTTCTTGTCGAAAAACAGCGTGTGGAACTCGCTTGACCCAAAAAAACAATGCTGCGTTGCGCTCAGACCATAAGCAGAAAGACTCAGTCGGATGTGGGTTTTTGCGGACGGCATTGACAAACCGTTGACACCAAGCTGTCGTGGCAAGAAGTTTCTCAAGTGTGGACTAGTTCGCCAATAGAAACGATGGCGCAGCCTCGGCTTGAGCTAGGCAAACTTGTACCTGTTTCAGTTCGGGCAGCTCGTCAGGAATTGGTGGCTTTTATTGTGGCCAGTGTGCTTGGGCTAGCTTCAACCACGAAGGACCGGACCACCAAAGCGGTTGGTCAATAAGTTCGCTTGTTGTTATGCCACGGCTGGTACAATCCGCCGGGTTGACCTTTGTCGGGACGTAGTTCCAAACCCATGCGGATGAAATATCCTGGATTTGTATAACTCGGTTAGCTACAAACTCTTTAAGCTTACCAGGACTTGTTCGAATCCAATAAAGTGTTGTTATGGAGTCCGACCAGAGGTAAGTTTTGGTCTGATGCACATCGAAATGAAAAACGCTGTGTACCTTTCGAACGAGCTTATCTGCGAGAAGAGCTGCACACAGCTCTAGCCGCGGTATGGTGACACGCTTCAAGGGAGCAACCTTCGTTTTTGCCGTGAGCAAGTGCACGGTTTGGTTGTTCGATGAAATGACTTTTAGATATGCAACTGCTGCATACGTCTGGGTAGATGCATCTGCAAAGGCATGAAGTTCATACGATGAACTGTGTGACGACATATGTATCCAGCGCGGGATTTTGACCTTAGCAAGGTTCTTCAAGTCGTTGCGAACTCGATCCAGTTTGTTTGAAGTTCGCTTGTGAGCTCGTCATCCCAGTTTAACCCGGTAAGCCACAGGCATTAAAAGAAGATTTTGCCTCGAATAACCACTGGAGCAAGGAATCCAAAGGGGTCGAACCATTTAGACACATCCGAGAGCAGCTGTCGTTTTGTAAGAGTCTTGATTGTATAGTCAAGGCTAACTCTGTAGCTGAACTCGTCCGTCTGAGTGTACCAGATCATGCCAAGAGCAGTGGTTGCTTCATCGAATGAATCCTTCTAGCTTATCCACAGGTTTGTCCTCATTCGGTGCGATGGTCTCCAAAAACGACGAAGAGTTTGAATTCCACTTCCTCAACGTGAATCCACCTGTTTGCAGTAGTTCCTTGAGCTGCTGGGCTTCCTTGACTGCAGCAGCTGGGTCATCAGCACCAGACAGCACATCATCGACGTAAAAATTATTTAACAGTGTTTTTGATGCGTCTGGATAGCGCAGTTTTTCATCGCAAGCGAGCGTGCTAAGAACGTTAATCGCAAGGTACGGCGCGCAGTTCGTTCCATAGGTTAAGAGCCGAAAAGGTGTCGGTACATCACGTGTACTAGTACGCCATAAAATTCGTTGGAGATCAGCGTCTCTCCTGTCGATCCAGATCTGGCTATACATCTTTTCGATATCACCAGTGAAGGCTATCTGATATCGACGCCAGTTAAGAACAATTGTTGTAAGGTCGTTTTGCATTTTGGGGCCAACATGCAAACAATCATTAATCGACACACCCAATTCGCTCTTTTGCGAGGCGTTAAAAACCACTCTCAGTTTAGTGGTTGAGCTTGATTCTTTTATTACGCCATGATGTGGCAAATAGCAGACATCGTTCGTAGTTGAATGATCCGTAATTTCTTCCATGTGGCCAAGCATCAGATACTCGTTCAAGAATTTGTCGTAGCTTTGCTGCATGACTACATCGCGAAGAAGTCGGCGCTCCATGCACTTCAAGAGATTCATGGATGCATGATATGTTGATCCAAGCTGTGTTACGTTAGTGTCTTCCTTCACTGGCTCTGACAACGTAGCGGCCGCTATCTAGACGCCTGGTAGTTTTGTGGAAGAATTCTTGACAAGCGCGTTCATCCTTTGTGAGTGCAGGACTCAAATTTTCCTCTTCCAATTCCCAAAATCTACGGAGAGATTCATCCAGGTCGACGATAGTGAAGTTGCAATTGCATGCTTGTTCGTTTGCTGCAAGCTTGTGCTTCGAGGTGAGACCACCAAACACAACCCATCCCAGATGAGTGTTTTGAGCAACGGTGTTGTTGACTTTACTCCGTTTAACATCATTCTTAAGCATCACGGCATAGTCTGCAGCACTCAGAATAAGGTCAATGCCTCCTGGAACATTAAGCCTGGGATCTACCAAATCAAGTTCTTGAAAGTCGATAAGTTGACTAGGTGGAATTCTGAATGTTGGAACAAGATTCCCAACACGAGGGAGAACTAATGCCACGCATGTAGCCTCAAATGATGATGTTTTAAGAAACTTGATCGTGAATTCCACGATACCTCGCGCGAGTGCGATTTTACTGCCACTGGCTCCATTCACTGGAATATGAGTGGCCACTCGTGTTAATTGTAATTGTTTCGTAGCAAATTCGCTTATAAATGACTCCTCAGCTCCGCTATCGATTAATGCCCTGAGCGTGAGTTTGTGTCCACTGTTGGAGACTATTGAAACTAAAGCTGTTCCTAGTAGCACCGGTGAAAGCTCAGGAATGGATTTTGGTGATGAATCATTGAAAATCGTTGCGTTATTTGCATTAACGTTTGTCGGTTTAGGAACTGTATGCGTTGATGGGCTCGTGATGACATTAGGGCTGAAATATTCATGCAGCATAGAGTGATGCATTTTGTTGCAATGCTGACAGCGTCGATTTGATGAACATGCTGACTGTTGATGCCCATATCTCAAACAGTTGAGACACATGTTGCACTTTTCAATAAACTTGTAGCGCTCCTGAGGAGACTTCCTTCTAAAGTCTTCGCAAAACATGATGATGTGTTTGCCGGCACACCCAGGACAGCGTCCAGGGGCGGCATAATAATTTTTAACTCCATGGTGGGGTTTATTTTTAGATAGAGCTGTATCTTTGAAGGCAGGCTTCGGATCCAGAGAGCTCTGGAAAATTTCTAGAGATCGAGTACGATTCTATAAAAACTCTTTAAGTTGATCGAAAGTAGGCATTTCGTCACCAGAAGGGAGGGAAAGCTCCCAGGCTTTTCTGGTAACTGGGTCCAGTTTGTGGACGATCATGAAAACTAGCCAATCATCCCAGTGGTCAATAGGGCAATTCAGTCATCGATCAACTTTCGTAAATTAGATGCGCTTTCCGTTTGAGCGGCTGGTAGGTGAGTAACTTCAGCTAAGTGTGCGTTAATGATTACGCGCTTATTCTCGTACTTGCTTCCCAAGCAATAGAAAAGTTTCCATCAGTTATTGTTATATTCTCGAGTGGGTACGCTGCTGCACCGGTAAGGTTTTAAAAAGGATCCGTCGAATGGAGGAATCTTCAGTCGAGGTAGACTCTGAGCTGGGCTATGGTGAGCGACAAATGATGATTGTTGTTGCGTAGCATCCACGGAGCTCGCTGGTGGTGTGATCAAGTCTAGTAACTCATGTAACTCACCCATAGCCTCAGCGTAAGTGCATTCAACGTCATCATACTCGACTAAATGCACTTCAGTAGATTTATCTTTGAAATCAGTTTCTAAGCTCACTTCGTTGTAGAGCGCCACATATTTTGCCCAATATTGTTCCAGAAGTTGTCTGCGTGCAGTGAAAAACCCTTTGGCTTGTTTTACTTGAGCAGTTTTTCGCGTATTTGCGGCAAATTTGGTGATAATTGCTACACTTGTCTTCAGCTGCTTTAACTTGTCCATTTTTTCCGATTTTAATGCCGCTTATGGACTTCACAATATGTTTAAAAAAATGTTTTCAAATTTCACAGTTCGAAACAGAATCAAAATAGTCGTCGAATTTTATTATTTGCTCCTTTTAGAGCAAACATAAAAATGCCGAAAAGAAAGCAAAATATGAGAGTAACACAGAAAATATGGAATGGAAAAAACGAAAATGTTAACTGCGCGCACGTCTCACACTTTGCTGTGTTTTGTTTTTTCTTCCCTGTTATTCTAGCTGAACTTGTTGGTGTTTTATGTTCGAAAGAGACGGATATTGCCGACGTCGCTGCGACGCGCTAAACGGAGACTGCTCTGCCCTTAGACACTTTTACGAAAATGTGATTGCACAGGTTTGAGGTTAGGGCTTTCGCGATATGAGGAAAAGTTGTGCCACTCTGCCCATGCAAATGTTCAACTTTGGAGAACAACGTGGAGCGGTCACTTTGTCAAATAGTTTGAACCCGCACAGATAAGATTATTTGGAGCCCGTTCTGGAAATAGATTCCCTTGTTTTGAACATTTTTATCACAGCCGGTGGAGGTAGACTCTTTTCGTCACGCCGCGCACGGAATAGGGTTTAGGTTGTAGTCACTCGCGTAAGGAAACAGGTTCACTTGAATCGATAGGTTGGAAGTAGGTTCCTTTTTTTCTTTTTAGTTTGGAAGTAGATTCCTTTTTTCACTTTTGCTTGCAGGAGCAGGGAGCAAAGGATGCCAATTTTTGGGGAAATTGTCCAAATAAAAAACGAAGAGATTGTTTATATTTAAACCGTTTACTATTCACTTAACATTTTAACAACTTTCAACTAATAATACCGCGTGTACTCTAAATTCCACCAAAACCGGAAACTCAAAAAAAAAGAAACATGTATATAATATAACACAAAAATAAAACTTAGAATAAAAAAGAATAATATAAAACAGGGCTGCATTTATATAGTTTTTAGACAATCTGTAACACTTCATAATGTTCAAATTTCACAAAAATAACTATTAAAAAACTCTTATTCACTCAAAGCAAAACTCTATTTGCAATTATTTGCATATTTGTTTTGATCACATTTTTCTATAATTTCAATTTTGACAGCTACTGAGGGAAAATTGGTTCAAAAAATTTTGTTCTTGCAGCCATCATGTAAGTAAATTCCCCGTGTCCGGAGCCTAAAGATCAACTGAACAAGCATCCTTCCCATCTCGTTATTAGAGAGATGGTTGATAAGAAACGCAAATTAAGAAGGGTGTGGCAAAGTACCAGGCATCTGAAAAACAAAAATTATTTTAATAGAGCTGCAAAAAACCTTAAGCGGTACTTGGCACAGAAGCAGAATGAAGAAATACAGCACTACTTGTGCTTTTTGGCAGCAAAAGAGACCACAAATTACTCACTTTGGAAGACGACAAAAAGCTGAAGCAACCGACCCCCCGTGCTCCTCCTATGAAAAGCACAAATGACTCCTGGACAAACATTGATAAAGAGAAAGCAATTACATTTTCCAAACACCTTACTGGGGTCTTTAAGACGTTTCCACCAATTTCACAGCAAGAGGAAAACGAGGTATTTAATCTTCTTAATAGTCCAGGTCAGCTAGAGTTACCTACCACGCCCATTACAAAAAAGGAAGTATATAACGCAGTGCACAGGACATTGAATGTGAAAATGGCACCGGGCTGCGACCTGATAACATGTAAAATATTAAATGAACTACCAAATAAAGAAATAAAATACCTTACCTATCTCTTCAATGCAATAATTAGATGTGGATATTTTCCGCGTCAATAGAAAGTGGGCGAAATTATTGTCATTCCTAACCCCGGAAAGCCCTTGGAGGAAGTCACTTCTTATAGCCCAATTAGACTTTTGCCAATTATTTCTGTCAGTGAGTGAGTCAGTCTAATACCAAAACATGAAAAAACTTATAAAAATTAACAACAAATTCCAAACTACCAATGTTACTCCTTATCCAAATGTGTTCCCCGCACTCAATTCATATAACACTCGAAAACTGAAAGAAAATAATAAATTGAGCGATAGTTATTTCTTTGAAAGTAACACACGCTATTATTTGTTATGTTTAAATTTTTACTGAATATCGTTCGAAGTTATCGAATTAAAAAAACCCCCACTCTTTCCCCATATACATAGATTTTTTCAAATATTTCGACACCAGCGGAACCAGGGGCACACAAATTCGTATTAAGGACAGTCTAGCATTTGACTAGAATTTGGTGTCATTCGGTCCGTTGGTTCAGGAGAAATAACGGGCTTTCCCAGCGCCACCTGGCGGATCTAATTAACAGAAACCTGCTTAGAGCCAAGACCAACATATTGTTACGAAATTGCCCTCTTGACAATTTACTCTGTTACAAAATTGCCCTCCTGACAATTTCTCTAACTCTCTGTACTCGGACTCGTACCACTGGATTGTGTAGTAATCAAACAATCGCTGGTTAAATTAAAATAATTAGCTTTATTTAATTATTGCTATTTACACATTTAATATTAGGCTTAAAGTTTACTTAGTTATGATTTGCACTTTATTTAACACTTTATTTAATAAGTAATTTCATCACTTTATTTAATAATGAATTTCATCACTTTGCACAATTACAAATACTGCTAATTCTGCTGCTTAGATTAAAATGCCTGATGTATACACTTTTACGATCTCTGATCTACTGTCCTCGAGTTTGAACAGTCTTGTCGCTTTTATAGTTTTCGAATGGTTGGTGTAGAAACTTCTACGCTATTCTCGTAGTTTCTAGAAGCTTCTATCCTCTTCGACAGAAGTCGAGAATATTCTTTTTGATATTACCGGCAGATGGTTCTTGAATAAACTTTTATTCGAATAGTTCGCATCTTGACTCACAGGGGGCACTCATTCTCTAAGATGGGATCCTAAAAGTATGCAATCCCTTTTTACTGAGCTATCACGTTTCACTGCCCTCCGCTTAAACTTGTTCGTCCCGAACAAGGATAGTACTGCAACGTTTATAAGGAGATACTCTCTCTAAATGAACGACTTTCATTTTGCTCCTGACATTTCTCGTCCACTGGATGCGGTATCTAACATCGTTGATCCGTTCTATCACCTTATAAGGTCCTTCCCAGTGTGTTTGCAGTTTTGGCGATAATCCACTTTTCCTTTGCGGATTATGAAGCATAACTAGTTGCCCTTCCTGAAATCCCTTAGAGTTTACTCGTACATCATATCTCGCTTTCCTTTTATCACTCATCAGTTGCGTACGATTTCTGCTGTTTCCATGAATTTCATTCAACTGTCCTCGTTTTTTAGGTATACAATTGCTGCATGGAAGTACTGTATGTGACTCTTTAGACCATTCTTTCGCTAGATCGTCGGGTAGCTTTTTATTAGCTCGTATCTTGCTTTGCGTGACTCGCGGTTGCCTCTCACAGTTTACAATTGCTGAAATTCTGTGGCACCTTACCTCCTTTTCGCTATGGTTTCAGCGGTATTTGAAATATTCACTACTTTTTCTGGTACGATTCGGCTCTTATGCTTCCCAACATCTCCGCCCATTTTGGCCCGTATAACTGACTTGGGTGCGATTTTTGTCCGTCGCGATACAATGTCTTGTTTAACAGCTCCATACTTATCATCACCTATAAATAACGGTATTTCGGTGTTCGCATATTTCAGTACTCGGCTTTTAAAATCTAGTGTGAATCCATTCCGGATCATAAAATCCACACCTAAGATTACTTCATCCACAATATCCGCAACTATAAACTCGTGCTTCACTGTTGTGGTGCCGATAGTGATTTTCCGTGTAACTTTTCCAAGTACCGGTGCATCATCTCCAGTGGCCGTACGCAAACTTATTCCCTGAAGCGGCTCGATCCCCCGAACGAGATCCCTTCTGATTATGGAATGTGATGCCCCCGTATCCAATGTTACCACAACTTTTCTTCCGCTTATTACACTGTTGACAGTTAGGCTGTTATTTTTCCGCGCCATCTGAGAAACGAAGATTCTTGGGCCATCAGTTGTGGGAGTCCGTTCATTTCCCGGCTTGACAATCTTTTCCGATTCCCTAATTCGGACTTTGTCTTGCTTTGGCAATCTTACCGGAGCGTGTGTTGCATAATGTTTCCATCTCAACTGACAATCACGAGCCATGTGCCCCACATCACCGCAGGTAAAGCATTTGCCCGTGAAACTTTGTCTGTTCTCGACTCTTATCTGACGGGCTGTGCATTCTGACCGACACACCAATGCTGCTGTCTCTGATAACAAAGCGCTAGCTACTGTCTCCATATATGTAGCTTTCGGATTAGTTATTGCAGAACGCTTTATCTCCGCATCGCGAATGCCATATACAAAGGTGTCCATCATACACCTCTCAGTGATCTCTCCTGGGTAGGCAAGATGAGCCAACCGTTCCACTTCCGCCGCAAACTGTTGTAGAGACTCACCACTCTTCTGCACCCGTGTTCGTAGCTCTACTTGGTACATCTGCTTGCGATGTTCACTACCATACTTGCGCTGAACGGCATTCATCAAGCTTTCATAGCAGTCTCGCTCACTTTCTGAGATAGTTTGAAGCACATCAGCGGCAGCACCTTTCAACGAAACGGTTAATGCAGCCACTTTTTCGCGAGCACTCCAACCATTTGTGCTAGCGGTAGTCTCAAACTGCATTCTGAAGACACTAAATGTCGTGGTTCCATCATAGGTAGGAGGCTTCAGTTTTATTGAGGATAAAGCTGGCACAGGCAATGCACCTTCCTGTAGTAGATTAATTCTTTGTTCTATTTGTTGCTTAAATTCATTCTGCCTTTGTACTAAAGATTTTTCGAACGATTCTTGCCGTGTCTCAATTTCACAAACCTTCCTGTCTACCATCTCGGACATTTCTTTCATCTGCTGTGAGTTCTTTTCCACTAGTTGAGTACGTCGTATTTCACTCTGCTGTAACTGTTCTTTGACATCCTCTTTGACTGCTTGTTTGAGCGATTCAGCACTCTTTTCTACGTCCTCTTTGACGGATGCAACACTCTTTTCGACGGTTTGAGCATTTTGTTGTAATTGTTGCTGCATCTTTTCATCTCGCTGCTGCATCTTTTCATCTCGCTGCTGCATCCTCTCTTCGGCTGCCAGAGCGTTTTGTTGTAACTGCTGTTGGATCCTCTCTTCAGCTGCTTGAGAATTTTGTTGTAACTGCATCTGTATTAGCCCGATAAGTGCACTCATGTCAAAGTTACCCGTGTTAGTTTCTTGCGGTGTTTCTTCGTGTCGAGATGTCGTTGGCTCTTCACATTGGAATTCATGCTCATCGACATCTATACCCTGCTCCTCTAAAGCGCTTCTTAGTCTCACCTGCAGCTCCGCTTTAAGCCCTTGTGTTTGCAAATTTAAACGCTCAAGCTCCTTCTTGAGCTGCTCCAATCTCAGTTTTTCAAATTTAACCATTGTTTATTACAGATACACAATCCCACTTCTGACACCAATTGTTACGAAATTGCCCTCTTGACAATTTACTCTGTTACAAAATTGCCCTCCTGACAATTTCTCTAACTCTCTGTACTCGGACTCGTACCACTGGATTGTGTAGTAATCAAACAATCGCTGGTTAAATTAAAATAATTAGCTTTATTTAATTATTGCTATTTACACATTTAATATTAGGCTTAAAGTTTACTTAGTTATGATTTGCACTTTATTTAACACTTTATTTAATAAGTAATTTCATCACTTTATTTAATAATGAATTTCATCACTTTGCACAATTACAAATACTGCTAATTCTGCTGCTTAGATTAAAATGCCTGATGTATACACTTTTACGATCTCTGATCTACTGTCCTCGAGTTTGAACAGTCTTGTCGCTTTTATAGTTTTCGAATGGTTGGTGTAGAAACTTCTACGCTATTCTCGTAGTTTCTAGAAGCTTCTATCCTCTTCGACAGAAGTCGAGAATATTCTTTTTGATATTACCGGCAGATGGTTCTTGAATAAACTTTTATTCGAATAGTTCGCATCTTGACTCACAGGGGGCACTCATTCTCTAAGATGGGATCCTAAAAGTATGCAATCCCTTTTTACTGAGCTATCACGTTTCACTGCCCTCCGCTTAAACTTGTTCGTCCCGAACAAGGATAGTACTGCAACGTTTATAAGGAGATACTCTCTCTAAATGAACGACTTTCATTTTGCTCCTGACATTTCTCGTCCACTGGATGCGGTATCTAACATCGTTGATCCGTTCTATCACCTTATAAGGTCCTTCCCAGTGTGTTTGCAGTTTTGGCGATAATCCACTTTTCCTTTGCGGATTATGAAGCATAACTAGTTGCCCTTCCTGAAATCCCTTAGAGTTTACTCGTACATCATATCTCGCTTTCCTTTTATCACTCATCAGTTGCGTACGATTTCTGCTGTTTCCATGAATTTCATTCAACTGTCCTCGTTTTTTAGGTATACAATTGCTGCATGGAAGTACTGTATGTGACTCTTTAGACCATTCTTTCGCTAGATCGTCGGGTAGCTTTTTATTAGCTCGTATCTTGCTTTGCGTGACTCGCGGTTGCCTCTCACAGTTTACAATTGCTGAAATTCTGTGGCACCTTACCTCCTTTTCGCTATGGTTTCAGCGGTATTTGAAATATTCACTACTTTTTCTGGTACGATTCGGCTCTTATGCTTCCCAACATCTCCGCCCATTTTGGCCCGTATAACTGACTTGGGTGCGATTTTTGTCCGTCGCGATACAATGTCTTGTTTAACAGCTCCATACTTATCATCACCTATAAATAACGGTATTTCGGTGTTCGCATATTTCAGTACTCGGCTTTTAAAATCTAGTGTGAATCCATTCCGGATCATAAAATCCACACCTAAGATTACTTCATCCACAATATCCGCAACTATAAACTCGTGCTTCACTGTTGTGGTGCCGATAGTGATTTTCCGTGTAACTTTTCCAAGTACCGGTGCATCATCTCCAGTGGCCGTACGCAAACTTATTCCCTGAAGCGGCTCGATCCCCCGAACGAGATCCCTTCTGATTATGGAATGTGATGCCCCCGTATCCAATGTTACCACAACTTTTCTTCCGCTTATTACACTGTTGACAGTTAGGCTGTTATTTTTCCGCGCCATCTGAGAAACGAAGATTCTTGGGCCATCAGTTGTGGGAGTCCGTTCATTTCCCGGCTTGACAATCTTTTCCGATTCCCTAATTCGGACTTTGTCTTGCTTTGGCAATCTTACCGGAGCGTGTGTTGCATAATGTTTCCATCTCAACTGACAATCACGAGCCATGTGCCCCACATCACCGCAGGTAAAGCATTTGCCCGTGAAACTTTGTCTGTTCTCGACTCTTATCTGACGGGCTGTGCATTCTGACCGACACACCAATGCTGCTGTCTCTGATAACAAAGCGCTAGCTACTGTCTCCATATATGTAGCTTTCGGATTAGTTATTGCAGAACGCTTTATCTCCGCATCGCGAATGCCATATACAAAGGTGTCCATCATACACCTCTCAGTGATCTCTCCTGGGTAGGCAAGATGAGCCAACCGTTCCACTTCCGCCGCAAACTGTTGTAGAGACTCACCACTCTTCTGCACCCGTGTTCGTAGCTCTACTTGGTACATCTGCTTGCGATGTTCACTACCATACTTGCGCTGAACGGCATTCATCAAGCTTTCATAGCAGTCTCGCTCACTTTCTGAGATAGTTTGAAGCACATCAGCGGCAGCACCTTTCAATGAAACGGTTAATGCAGCCACTTTTTCGCGAGCACTCCAACCATTTGTGCTAGCGGTAGTCTCAAACTGCATTCTGAAGACACTAAATGTGGTGGTTCCATCATAGGTAGGAGGCTTCAGTTTTATTGAGGATAAAGCTGGCACAGGCAATGCACCTTCCTGTAGTAGATTAATTCTTTGTTCTATTTGTTGCTTAAATTCATTCTGCCTTTGTACTAAAGATTTTTCGAACGATTCTTGCCGTGTCTCAATTTCACAAACCTTCCTGTCTACCATCTCGGACATTTCTTTCATCTGCTGTGAGTTCTTTTCCACTAGTTGAGTAAGTCGTATTTCACTCTGCTGTAACTGTTCTTTGACATCCTCTTTGACTGCTTGTTTGAGCGATTCAGCACTCTTTTCTACGTCCTCTTTGACGGATGCAACACTCTTTTCGACGGTTTGAGCATTTTGTTGTAATTGTTGCTGCATCTTTTCATCTCGCTGCTGCATCTTTTCATCTCGCTGCTGCATCCTCTCTTCGGCTGCCAGAGCGTTTTGTTGTAACTGCTGTTGGATCCTCTCTTCAGCTGCTTGAGAATTTTGTTGTAACTGCATCTGTATTAGCCCGATAAGTGCACTCATGTCAAAGTTACCCGTGTTAGTTTCTTGCGGTGTTTCTTCGTGTCGAGATGTCGTTGGCTCTTCACATTGGAATTCATGCTCATCGACATCTATACCCTGCTCCTCTAAAGCGCTTCTTAGTCTCACCTGCAGCTCCGCTTTAAGCCCTTGTGTTTGCAAATTTAAACGCTCAAGCTCCTTCTTGAGCTGCTCCAATCTCAGTTTTTCAAATTTAACCATTGTTTATTACAGATACACAATCCCACTTCTGACACCAATTGTTACGAAATTGCCCTCTTGACAATTTACTCTGTTACAAAATTGCCCTCCTGACAATTTCTCTAACTCTCTGTACTCGGACTCGTACCACTGGATTGTGTAGTAATCAAACAATCGCTGGTTAAATTAAAATAATTAGCTTTATTTAATTATTGCTATTTACACATTTAATATTAGGCTTAAAGTTTACTTAGTTATGATTTGCACTTTATTTAACACTTTATTTAATAAGTAATTTCATCACTTTATTTAATAATGAATTTCATCACTTTGCACAATTACAAATACTGCTAATTCTGCTGCTTAGATTAAAATGCCTGATGTATACACTTTTACGATCTCTGATCTACTGTCCTCGAGTTTGAACAGTCTTGTCGCTTTTATAGTTTTCGAATGGTTGGTGTAGAAACTTCTACGCTATTCTCGTAGTTTCTAGAAGCTTCTATCCTCTTCGACAGAAGTCGAGAATATTCTTTTTGATATTACCGGCAGATGGTTCTTGAATAAACTTTTATTCGAATAGTTCGCATCTTGACTCACAGGGGGCACTCATTCTCTAAGATGGGATCCTAAAAGTATGCTATCCCTTTTCACTGAGCTATCACGTTTCAATATGTTCAACATTTGGTCGCATTTGGATTAGTAGTTTCTGAGATCAGCGGTATCCACCATATGCATAATCGTCTTCATATATTATATATTGAAACGTGATAGCTCAGTGAAAAGGGATTGCATACTTTTAGGATCCCATCTGGAGAATGAGTGCCCCCTGTGAGTCAAGATGCGAACTATTCGAATAAAAGCTTATTCAAGAACCATCTGTCGGTAATATCAAAAAGAATATTCTCGACTTCTGTCGAAATGGATCGAAAATTCTAGAAAATACGAGAATAGCGTAGAAGTTTCTACACCAACCATTCGAAAACTATAAAAGCGACAAGACTGTTCAAACTCGAGGACAGTAGATCAGAGATCGTAAAAGTGTATACATCAGGCATTTTAATCTAAGCAGCAGAATTAGCAGTATTTGTAATTGTGCAAAGTGATGAAATTCATTATTAAATAAAGTGATGAAATTACTTATTAAATAAAGTGTTAAATAAAGTGCAAATCATAACTAAGTAAACTTTAAGCCTAATATTAAATGTGTAAATAGCAATAATTAAATAAAGCTAATTATTTTAATTTAACCAGCGATTGTTTGATTACTATACAATCCAGTGGTACGAGTCCGAGTACAGAGAGTTAGAAAAATTGTCAGGAGGGCAATTTTGTAACAGAGTAAATTGTCAAGAGGGCAATTTCGTAACAATTGGTGTCAGAAGTGGGATTGTGTATCTGTAATAAACAATGGTTAAATTTGAAAAACTGAGATTGGAGCAGCTCAAGAAGGAGCTTGAGCGTTTAAATTTTCAAACACAAGGGCTTAAAGCGGAGCTGCAGGTGAGACTAAGAAGCGCTTTAGAGGAGCAGGGTATAGACGTCGATGAGCATGAATTCAATGTGAAGAGCCAACGACACACTGTGTCACGAGGCTGGCCAAAAATGGTTAAAGTCAATGTTAGAATTTCAACGTTTTTTTTATATATATTTTTTTAACACTCTGGTTAGATGATATCTAAAATATCTTCTTAAAATGTTTACAAATTTTAAGGTTATAGTGGTTCAAAGTCAAGGTTTGTGTTCAGCATACGAAATTTATGGGAAAATCCCAAATTTCATGTCCATTTATAATACTAAGAATTTAAGTATTTGAATGTAACGGCTACCAAAATTTGTAACAGGGTTGTAGTGATGCTTCTAGTTATAATTACAACACTGTTTTTGTTTACAAATATTGATCATATGTTAGATACCGTTCGAAAAAAGATAGTAGTGAGGCATTGTCAAGACTTTTCAGCAACCGTGAACTTTCGTTGAGAATTTAAAAGAAAGTAGAAATAACACTTTTCCTATTTTTTTGTATTTTGTAGCTACAAGTATGTATTTTAATATATTTAAAGTTCAGCTGCCCGATATTGCCCGAATTCTTTTTGTGATTGTTTTTTAGTGTCGACCTCGTTGCGGATTCGTAGTATTTTTCAACTGTGGCTAGAGATAAAGGAAAACAGACCCTGCGATGTTGTGGGTCATGTTAAAGATTTTTTAGAAAATCATTTTGAACGAGTATTATTAAAAAGGGAAGAACAGAAAATAAGGGTTACTCTTTTAAAATTTTTCTAACAATTGGTCTAAATATCATCGCATGAGAGATAGATTTGAAACTGAGTTGAGTGACTGTCTAGATAGCGATTTATTTGGTGAATTCATTTGTAATGTAAGTTTCCGTATAAAGTTCTGGTTTTGGAATAAAACTAAATTGTGTTATACTATATTAGGAAGCAAATACAAGTGGTAGAGGCCGACCGAATGTTTCTTATGAGGAGGGTTCAATGAGAACAAAAAGGAGGCGAGTGGAATAACTTTTCTGCTTCTACTTCATCTGAAGCTCTTAAAAAAGCCGCATAAAGGGTAACAGGTTCAAATACTGATAAGAAAATTTGTGTTGAAAGTGCTCTAGCATTTTACATTGATATGGATTTATCTATGAGGGAGTACAATATGATGAGAAAATTAGTAAATTCTGTTCACGAAAATTGCTTTCCGTCATACTATATGATTGCAGATGCTAAAAAAAAAGATTTTGCCTGATGACATACAAGTAACAGAAACTCCTGCAGAGGTCCCCTTACAAAAGATTTTAGACAAAACTGTAAGAAGCATTTTAGATGTTCATGATATTGACACCGAAAATGATATAGTTCTGGAATGCAAGTGGGGATTTGACGGCAGTAGTGGTCATAGTGTATACAAACAAAAATTTGAAAATGAGGAAGGTAGTGATGAATTTATGTTTGTTACTTCTTTCGTTCCTTTACGCTTGTTGGATTGGGCAGATGATCAAGTAGTTTGGGAAAATGATAAGCATTAGTCTTGGAGGTTATGTAGACCACTTAAAATCATTTTTACAAAGGAGAATCAAAATGTAATACAATCAGTAAGGGATGGCATAAATTCAGAAATTGAAGGTACATATAATTACATTTCAAAAAACAAAAATCGTAATGTTCATTATAAAATGCAATTGACGATGATAGATGGTGCAGTTTTAAATGTATTAAGTGGAAACAGTACTAGTTCAACTTGTGCTTTATGTCGAGCTAAGCCAACTGAAATGAACAGCTTATCGATTTTCGAAAGGCCTGTGAATGAGCAGTGCTATCAGTATGGATTGTCGACATTACATGCATGGATCAAATGTTTTGAATGCATTTTGCATATTTCTTACAAACAGCATATAAAGAAATGGAAAGTGGTAGGAAAAGAAAGTAAAGATCAGGTTGCTGAGCAAAAGAGAAAGGTGGCCGTGGCGCTTGTCCGATTTTCTTGAAAATTGGAAATATGTTACAATATTACTAAATATATTCACATGCAAAATTTCAATCTTATGGGATTGCTAATTTCCAAATTATTACAATTTTTAAATTTAGGTTGTATGGGAGGTGGGCGTGTCCTTTGAGATAATTTCATAAAATTTAACAAAGTTATCAGGAATATATCAGAGACCAATCGACCTAAGTTTGGTTCAATTCTAGAAACAACTTTGGAAAATATAAGGTTTTTTCATTTCAGGATATATGGGAGGTGGGCGTGTCGGATTTTCTCTAAACTTCGTTTTTTTTCTTTCCTACTTATAAAAGCAATGTGTACTAATTTTCATTCTTTTATGAAAACTCCTTCTATTTTTGGCCACCGTTTATATGAAAACACCACACTGTGCGACATCTCGACGCGAAGAAACACCGCAAGAAACTAACACGGGTAACTTTGACATGAGTGTACTCATTGGGATAATATAAACAATCAAACAGGATATGCAGCAGCAGTCACAACAAAATGCTGAATCCGTCGAAAAGAGTGTCGCATCAGTCAAACAGGACGTTGAAAAGAGTGCTGTATCCCTCAAACAAGCAGTCGATGAGAGGATACAGGAGCGATTACAACAAAATGCTCAAGCTGTCAGAGAGGATGGTAAAGAATAGTTACAGCAGAGTGAAATACGACTTGCTCTACTAGCGAAACAGAACTCTATAGCAGCAGATGAAAGAAATGCCCGAGATGGTAGACAGGAAGGTTTGTGAAATTGAGACACGGCAAGAATCGTTCGAAAGAGCGGTAGTACAAAAGCAGAATGAATTTAAGCAACAAATAGAGCAAAGAATTCACCTACTACAGGAAGGTGTATTGCCTGTGCCAGCTTTATCTCAATAAAACTGAAGCCTCCCACCTATGATGGAACCACGACATTTAGTGTCTTCAGAATGCAGTTTGAGACTACCGCTAGCACAAATGGTTGGAGTGCTCGCGAAAAAGTGGCTGCATTAACCGTTTCATTGAAAGGCCGTGCTTCAAACTATCTCAGAAAGTAAGCGAGACTGCTATGAAAGCTTGATGAATACCGTTCAGCGCAAGTATGGTAGTGAACATCGCAAGCAGATGTACCAAGTAGAGCTACGAACACGGGTGCAGAAGAGTGGTGAGTCTCTACAACAGTTTGCGGCGGAAGTGGAACGGTTGGCTCATCTTGCCTACCCAGGAGAGATCACTGAGAGGTGTATGATGGACACCTTTGTATATGGCATTCGCGATGCGGAGATAAAGCGTTCTGCAATAACTAATCCGAAAGCTACATATATGGAGACAGTAGCTAGCGCTTTAACTTCAGAGACAGCAGCCTTGGTGTGCCAGCCAGTATACAGAGCCCGTCAGGTACAAGTCGAAAGCGGCCAAAGTTTCACGGGCAAATGCTTCACCTGCGGAGAGGTCGGACACATGGCCCGTAATTGCCCATCGAGACGGAAACGCTCTAGATCACGCTCACCGGTAAGACCTCCAAAGCAAGTCAGATTCCAAAGTAGGGAATCAGAAAATGTTGACAAACCGCCGACAAACTAGATGGAGTCAGTCTCGAGGGGCTTGATCTGACTCCCACAACAAGTAGCCCCAGAATCTTCGTTTCTCAAATGGCACGGAAAATCAACAGCCTAACAGTCGACAGCGTAGTAAATGGTAGAAAAATCGTGGTAACATTGGACACGGGTGCATCATATTCCCTAATTAGAAGGGATCTCGTTCGGGGAATCGAGCCGCTTCTGGGAATAAGATTGTGTACGGTAACTGGAGATGATGCACCGGTACTGGGAAAAGTTACACGGAAAATAACTATCGGCACCACAACAGTGACGTACGAGTTTGTAGTTGCGGATATTGTGGATGAAGTAATCTTAGGTGTGGATTTCATGATTCGGAATGGATTCACACTAGATTTTAAAAGCCGAGTACTGAAATATGCGAACACCGAAATACCGTTATTTATAGGTGATGATAAATATGGAGTTGTTAAACAAGCCAATATATCGCGACGGACAACAATCGCACCCAAGTCAGAGGCAGTTATACGGGCCAAAATGGGCGGAGATGTTGGAAAGCATAAGAGCCGAATCATACCAGAAAAAGTAGTGAATATTTCAAATACCGCTGAAACCATAGCGAAAAAGAAGGTAAGGTGCCAGAGAATTGTAAACTGTGAGAGGCAACCGCGAGTCACGAAAAGCAAGATACGAGCTAATAAAAAGCTACCCGACGATCTAGCGAAAGAATGGTCTAAAGAGTCATCTACAGTACTTCCATGCAGCAATTGTATACCTAAAAAACGAGGACAGTTGAATGAAATTCATGGAAACAGCAGAAATCGTACGCAACTGATGAGTGATAAAAGGAAAGCGAGATATGATGTACGAGTAAACTCTAAGGGATTTCAGGAAGGGCACCTAGTTATGCTTCATAATCCGCAAAGGAAAAGTAGATTATCGCCAAAACTGCAATCACACTGGGAAGGACCTTATAGGGTGATAAAACGGATCAACGATGTTAGATACCGCATCCAGTGGACGAGAAATGTCAGAAGCAAAATGAAAGTCGTTCATTTAGAGAGGCTATCTCCTTATAAAGATTGCAGTACTATCCTTGTTCGGGACGAACAAGTTTAAGCGGAGGGCAGTGAAACGTGCTAGCTCAGTGAAAAGGGATTGCATACTTTTATTATTCTCGACTTCGGTCGAAGAGGATAGAAGCTTCTAGAAAATACAAGAATAGCGTGGAAGTTTCTACCTCAACCATTCGAAAACTATAAAAGCGACAAGACTGTTCAAAGTCGAGGACAGTAGGTCAGACACCGTAAAAGTGTGTACATCAGGCATTTTAATCGAAGCAGCAGTATTAGCAGTATTTGTAATTTTGCAAAGTGATGTTATTCATTATTAAATAAAGTGATGAAATTACTTATTAAATAAAGTGACTAATGGTTTGTGAAATAAAGTGCAAATAATAACTAAGTAAACTTTAAGCCTAATATTAAATGTGTAAATAGCAATAATTAAATAAAGCTAATTATTTTAATTTAACCAGCGATTGTTTGATTACTACACAATCCAGTGGTACGAGTCCGAGTACAGAGAGCTAGAAAAATTGTCAGGAGGGCAATTTTGTAACAGAGTAAATTGTCAAGAGGGCAATTTCGTAACAATTGGTGTCAGAAGTGGGATTGTGTATCTGTAATAAACAATGGTTAAATTTGAAAAACTGAGATTGGAGCAGCTCAAGAAGGAGCTTGAGCGTTTAAATTTGCAAACACAAGGGCTTAAAGCGGAGCTACAGGTGCGATTAAGAAGCGCTTTAGAGGAACAGGGTATAGATGTCGATGAGCATGAATTCCAGTGTGAAGAGCCAACGACATCTCGACACGAAGAAATACCGCAAGAAACTAACACGGGTAACTTTGACATGAGTGCACTCATCGGGATAATACAATCCTTCAAACAGGATATGCAGCAGCAGTCAAAACAAAATTCTCAAGCAGCCGAAGAGAGGATGCAGCAGTTACAACAAATTTCACAAGCAGCCGAAGAGAGAATGCAGCAGAGAGATGAGAAGATGCAGCAACAGTTACAGCAAAATGCTGAATCAGTCGAAAAGAGTATTGCATCCCTCAAAAAGAGTATTGCATCCTTCAAACAAGATATGCAGAAGCCCTTCCAGCAATACGATGAGGATATACACCAGAGGTTAAAGCAATATGCTCCACCAGTCAAAGAGGATGTCATTGAACAATTACAGCGGAGTGAAGCGCGGTCTACTCAACTAGCGGAAAATAACTCACAGCAGAAGAATGAAATGTCCGAGATGGTGGACACGAAGGTTTGTGAGGTTGGGACACGACAGGAGTCGTTCGAAGGATTTGTGGAACAAAATTCGAATGCGACTGAGCAAAGGCAGAATGAAATTGAAGCTACTGCCAGCACAGATGGTTGGAGTAATCGCAAAATACTTGCACCATTTTCTATGTCATTGAAAGGTGCTAATGTACTGCCGAGAATAGCAGAGGGTGAGAGATACTGTTATGAAAACGTGATGAATGCCGTTCAGCGGAGGAGTGGTGAGTGTCTACAACAGATTGTGGCAGAGGTGAAACGGTTTGCCCATCCTCCCTGTCTAGGCGAGATTGCTGAGAGAAGTATGATGGATACTTTCGTATGTGGTATTCTCGATGTAGAAATGGACTGTTCAGTGATAACAAATCTAAATGCTACAAGTATGGACACAGTGTCTGGCGTTTTACCGTTGGAGATCGTGGCCGTGGTGTTCCAGCCAATATGCAGAGCCTGTCAGATGCAAGTTGAAAGTGGGCAGGGTTGCATGGGCAAGTGCCTTGCCTGCGGTTCCTAGTTGTCGGACAAAACGCAAATGTTCTCCATCAGACTCGCATGTGGGACCGCAAAGGCAGGAAATTGGATGATGTTGTTAAGCTGTCGACAAACTAAATGGAGTCAGTCTTTCAGTCCTTTCAATGACATAGCCAATGGTGCCAGTACTTCGCGATTACTCCAACAATCTGTATTGGCAGTAGCTTCAATTTCGTTCTGCCTTTCCTCATTCGCATTGGATTTTTCTTCCACAAATCCTTCGAACGACTCCTGTCGTGTCCCAACCTAACAAACCTTCGTGTCCACCATCTCGGACATTTCATTCTTCTGCTGTGAGTTCTGTTCCGCTAGTTGAGTAGATCGCGCTTCACTCCGCTGTAATTGTTCATTGACATTCTCTTTGACTGGTGGAGCATATTGCTTTAACCTCTGGTGTATATCCTCATCGTATTGCTGGAAGGGCTTCTGCATATCTTGTTTGAAGGATGCAACACTCTTTTTGAGGGATGCAATACTCTTTTTGAATGATTCAGCATTTTGCTGTAACTGTTGCTGCATCTTCTTATCTCGCACTTGAGAATATTGTTGTAATTCCATCTGTATTACTCCGATAATTGCACTCATATCAAAGTTACCCGTGTTAGATTCTTGCGGTTTTTCTTCCTGTCGAGATGTCGTTGGCTCTTCACATTGGAATTCATACTCATCGACATCTATACCCTGCTTCTCTAAAGCGCTTCTTAATCGTACCTGTAGCTCCGCTTTAAGCCCTTGTGTTTGCAAATTTAAACGCTCAAGCTCCTTCTTGAGCTGCTCTAATCTCAGTTTTTAAAATTTAACCATTGTTTATTACAGATACACAATCCCACTTCTGACACCAATTGTTACGAAATTGCCCTCTTGACAATTTACTCTGTTACAAAATTGCCCTCTTGACAATTTACTCTGTTACAAAATTGCCCTCCTGACAATTCCTCTAACTCTCTGTACTCGGACTCGTACCACTGGATTGTATAGTAATCAAACAATCGCTGGTTAAATTAAAATAATTAACTTTATTTAATTATTGCAATTTACATACTTAATATTAGGCTTAAAGTTTACTTTATTACAAATTGCACTTTTTTTAATAATTCATTAATCATTTTTTTTACTTCTTAATACCGTAACTGCTACAAGTGAAATGCACGATTTTTACACTGTTACGATTGCTATTCAACTCTGTCTCGACTTTAATTGTGTGGTGGCTTTTATACCTTCCGAATGGTTGAAGTAGAAAATTCTAGAATATTCCCTAAACTATAAAATAAATTTCTGGAACATTCTCGAATCTTATCTACACTTATCGAATCTTATCTCTAGATAATTTTCTACACAATAAAATATGTTTCTGGAACTTTCTCGAATCTTATCTACACTTCGAAATATGATTCTTGAGTAAACTTTTTGTTCGAATAGATTGTGTCTTGACTTATATACATACACCTCCCTCGTAGTAACTGAACTTAATAGAGATATCCTAAAAGTAAGCAATCATTTATGTTTATGTTATATTTTGCTATTCTAAGAACCGTCATTGCGTTATTTTGAGATTAAACTTTATTGTTGTTGTTTTGCTAATTCACTTTTGGGTACAAAGCAAATTACTGACACAAACTTGGACGCCATTGTCATTTGCATGCAAAATAAAAAATTTGACAGAATTATATTCCAGGTTAGTAATTTTATTATTTGCTTTCAAATATTGTATTATAATGTTTGCTTTTACTGTTTTTAAAATTCATCTAAAAAGAAAATGCAATATCGGTCGATCGATAAGAAATTCAGTGAGAGAACAAGATTTCGTTATCAAACAAATAGGACCAGCTTAGAAGTCTCTCAAAGATGATCGCCAATGACTATACAGAAGCAATGAGTTGCAACAAATATTACAGTGAAATGAAGGCGCATAAAGCAATTAAGCTGTTTCAATTATAGGAGACAAATTGATTATGCCAGCGAGTGCAATGTACATAAGATTAACGAAATTTGTTGTTATTGCAAAGCATTAACAAGGAAAGGTGAAACAAAAAATGTGTGTTGTTCTTCCGGAAAAGTTCATGTGGCATCTACCCTGATGTGTTCAGGGCCAATGAGAGGTCGCGACTGCCGCATGCCTTTTTGGACTCTCCAGTAGTTCAGCAGACCTCGTTTTTCCTGTTCGCACAACAAGTTATTTATGAAGCTGCTGTTTACCCCACAGAAGGGTTCTGGACCAATGAAAGGAGTGCCTGCGCCCCTTTTTGCCAAGGAGTCCGCCATTTCCTTGCCTTCATGTCACTTATGTCCCGGTACCCACATTAGTGTAACAGAGTTTCGCGCTGCTAGGGTTAAGAGCATTCCCAGACCAGCTTTGATTGGAATGAGAAGTTTATTAATGATTTTAGAGCTGCCTGGCTATGCATATTGTGGTGCTGCGTGCACCCCTGCGTAAACATTCTCTAGCACATAACTCTAAAGCGTGGATCTCCGCCTTGAAAATGGAAGCTGTTTTTCCCATTGCAATTGCTTTTTTGAAATTTTCCCTACCATCTTCCATTTTCGACTCATGTGTATACCACAAATGTGAGTCCTTTTTTATTATTACTTCATTGTTTCTCCACGCTGAACGGTCACTGATGACCACTTTGAAGTGCTTGGAGAAGTCTAATTTTCTGTCCATCTTGTCAAAGACCATGAGACACGGAGAATTCCAGACAGTGTATAGAATCTTTCCGTATCCCGTTAGGCTGCCTTCTTTAAGATGGGATAAATTAGGTAGCCTTAGGGCCGCGCTGGCTGCCATCCTCTTAACGGCAAGGTGTAGAGGACTGAGTCCAATGATCATTCCTAACGCTAGTGTTGTGCACGTTCTCATTGCTCTCGTCACACCCAAACAGGCTATTCGTTGAATCTTGTTAAAGTTCATCTAAGCCTTTGTTAAATTTACTTTTGGCCACCATACCAAAGAAGCATAGGTGATCATTGGTAATATTATTGTTTTATATGACCACGCCATCATTTTTGGTCATAGTCCCCATGTTTTACCGTACAGCCTCTGGCAGGCATAGGGTGCTCTTAAGGAATTACTAGTTATGTATGATAAAAAAAAATTTTTCAAGTTAGAGTTTTGTCTAGGATTAGTCCTAGATATTTCATTTCGTTGGATATTATTAAGTTCGTGCCCCTAAACTTAAGTTCCCCAGATTCAGTTTCCTTCTTTTGGTGAAGGGTACCACATTTGTTTTATTCGGATATATTGATAGTCCTTTCTCCTGACACCAGTTTCGCGTGATGTCAAGAGCTAGTTGCACGCGATCTGTTATGGTGGAGTCAAACTTGCATCTGACCATAATTACCAAATCATCCGCAAAGCCCTGAACTTCGTATCCGAGGTCATTGAGAGTTTGTAAGAGCTCGTCAAAAACCAATAACCATAAGAGACGTCTTCCTGGGGACATCCTTTGGTTGACCTGACTATTAACCTTTCTGCCCCTGTTTCGAAGATTATTGTTCTGTTTTTCAGCATATTGAGAACCCATGTTACGATCAGTATTTGTATACCTTTCCTGTTCATCCCCTCCTCAATTGATCTGAAAGTAGCATTATCAAAAGCCCCCGTAATGTCAACCGATGCACGGAGAGCTAATTCTTTACCTTCCAACGCCTTTGCCGATTTGCCTGATTGGTAAGCATCCAGAATTTTTTCCATAACTTTTAGCAGGAATGAAGTTAGGCTAATGGGGCGATAGGCCTTTGGCGTGTGGTCCGTATTTTTGCCTGCTTTCGGTATGAAAGCCACCCTAGCCTCAATCCAATGTTTAGGCACTATACCCAATTCCAGGTTTATCCTGGAAATGTGTGTTAGCACAGGTGCGAATACAGCAACACCTTGCCGAAGTAGGCACGGTTGTATATTATGGACACCTGGGGATTTGAATGGTCTAAAAGTGGAGATAGCCCATTTAGTTTTGTTGACGGTCAAGATTCTGCGAGCCAGTGAGAGTTTCCTCCGTATAGGCATCAAGAAACGAGTATTCTCCATCGTTTTACTGCCTTCTCCACTAGTGACACAGCCTGGAAAGTGAGTGTCCAACAAAAGCTGTCCCGTCTCTTCCAGGCTCTCCGTAAAATTTCCGACAGCTTTCTTGAGTGTAGAAAGTGAGCTTTATTAAGCGATTTCTGGAGTCGAGTAGCTGCTGGGAATGTTTCAATCTCCTTACAGTGCTTTTTCCATGACTTTTGCTTAGGTCTTCTCAACTCATTATTATAGGCCGTTAAGGCACTTCTATAGGATGCCCAGTCACCAGTAGACTTGACTCTATTAAAGATTTGAGGGCCTTTTTTGCGGAAAATGTTTATCTCCCCGCTCCACCAGGGTACGTTCCTAGAAAGTTTCTTCACAACTAGATTACAACTGTTTTCAAACGCATCTATTATTCTATTGTTTAATTTGTTAACTTCAAGATCTAGTTCCTGAGAGTTACTTATTTTTTCACTAAGGCACGCAATATTTTGCTGTAAGGAAAAGTTAAATATCGACCAGTTGCTCTTCCTAACATTTCTTATTTCGAAAGTGCCTTCGATTCACACTACAAAATTATGTAAAGCAAGCAGACATTCGAATGGCACATATACCAAATTTAAACAGCGCTGTACTTAATCATCTGCACAATACCAATTTCTACATAAAAACCTCAAAACAACTATGCAATTATTCCCTGCTTCCGAAAAAATGGCTATAAATTAGTAATTAATGCGGATCAACATTTAACAACAGAACATAGAGGACGTTCAATCGAACCTACTACTAAGGAATTGGTGATGTCTTAGTAAATCAAGAATGAAACAAAAGATATATTGTTATTCGTACACACGACAATCGACTTCAAAATGTTTCTTACACTAATGGAGCATATGATGCGCTTCAATACTCTCTCATGGTTGCTACGGAGAAGATTGAAATCTTTCTCGAATGAACTTGAACTTTATGTCTACATTTTAGTTCTAGCCGAAAATGAGTTATTCTGAGCGATATACATTGCATCTTGTTATCGCAATAAAGTTCAACGAATTTTGGCGCGGTAGGTGTTAGCTCTCTTTCTAACTACTTCAGCTATATCGATTCTTGCAAGCCGCTGTCGCTTTGAAAACTAATATATTGCACTCGCCTGAAAAGATAAAACATATATTGTGGTTGATCTTCCATCATTTATCTGACCTGCCCAGTCAGCATCAAAAAACGTATTGCTCGATGATAATACAGAGGGTATTTATTTGGTCTGCGCATGAAAAGCCCCTGCGGAAACAGGCCTGGAATGACCTGATAAATGCTTCCAGCTGATTTTTCAGCTGGTTGAGATTTATACGGGCAATGAGATTTGAAATTGCAGGAAGTACGCAGATGCCCCTCTAGCTGTTGCACTCTCTAAGGTCGCCTTTCTTTTGCCAGCTTGACTATGATTCCCTTTTTCCATTCATGCAGGAAAGATTCTTGCTCCCAAACAAATGTAATTAGAGGAAATCAAATTTCCGCTGAGAGCTCGGCATCGTTTTTATAAAGCTCAGCAGGTATAACATCGATTCCGGCAGCTTTGCCATTTGGCAGTTGTTTTTTTACACTTAGAGATATTTAAATCCTGAAATTTCTTTCGATGTTACCGCTGGAAATGGAGGGCTGGTCAGCAGAGAAATCTAACACGTTGTTAAGTACAGCCGAGAAGTGCTCAAACATTTTTTAAATCGAAGACTCACTGCAATATCTATTTGATTAGCTGAGCAAAACCGATCCGTGGATAACCATGTTGCCTTGTGACAGTCTTTATACTCGAAGATGGTATCTTCAATGACCTGGTTCCTGGTTACGAGGTCCCATCCTTTCTCTACACATAACGTGCTGTAACGAGTATTATCCATACCGACTTTGTATTTAGATCTCCCAAAATAAATCCGCATTTGGGTGGCTATAAAAGTTACCGTTTTGGTAATCAGTTGCACTGTCTACTAAAGTTCCTTCTAAGCTGCACCGCCTCGCACTAATTTCTCGAAAGTTGCGTAGCAGTTTTTGTATTCCGCGCACAATTAGCTTGTTCACCATAATTTTTAATATAATTTTATTCAAGAATTGCATCTAAAAATGGGAAAAATCCAAACAGGCACAGGACGAAACACTTTTACATACGTTTTGAACATTTTTGCTTTCACATACTTTTGTAACGCGCAGTCAGAGAAAAAACTACGGTGAACATTGCCGTCCACTGGCGCATCACACTGAATTATGGAAATGTTCCTCACGTTCTATTTGAAACGAGTCCTCATTAATCTATCCGAGACAGGGCTTCACAATATAAAGCTGCATCTCGCTTTCTGTTTTAAAAGAAAGCCAACTCCAGACATGTGCTTACAGCCTTGAGGTTTGCTCGCGATAAAAATGAGCAAACGCAATAATTAAAGTCAAAGAAATCGGTACAATTAAATGAAAGGCATTGTTGGACTCTACGTTGGAAGTTTGTCTGGCTCCAACACAACTATTTCGTAACTGCACATGAAAGTAAACTTTAAGGAGTTATTCGATTCTTTACTTTGAATTTGATAAATTATTATCAAAACTTAGTTCTTAAATAAATGTCATTGGAGATAATTATATTGTGTTTTTTTTTAAGGTCCAAGGACCAGAACCTTAGGTTACGTTATGTTTACGTGACAGTCAGTCTACAGACCTACTCACTCAAACCACTATTGGCCCATTGCAATTCCACCGCCTAACGCTGCATTTCTACTTTCACTCGTCAAACCATTTTCAAGCCCTAATAACCTTTGACCTTCGTGTGTAATGTGCCTGTAGCTAGGAGTGTGTTAAGCCTATAGCTAGGAGCGAACAGATACGATTAGCTACGAAATCTTTATATAGCGGGGTAGGCCGCTTATCCGACATGCCGAATAGAGTTTTTACTTCTCAATGTTTATACAGCGGAGAAGTTACGCTTATTGAAAGAATTCAGGGTTCTTTGCTTAATGACAGCAGAATCTAGAATCTGCCATTTATTTAATAATTCGAGTTTTTATACAATTAGTTTCCATTGGATTCCCATTTGATTTCCAGTGAGCTTCCAATAGTTCAATTTCAAACGCACAAATAAATTTGGTAACTTCTACTGACCTAAGCAATATGGTTCCAAGCCATAGCGCTGCATATCAACTACAACCAAGTACGGTCAGCGCACTTAAAGAAATTAGAGCCGGGTGCGCTGCCCTCTCGCGAGCACTTTGCTTGCAACGCAGCTTTTATGTGCAGCTATTACAAATTCTTGCGTTTGCATTTGCTTACATTTTTGTTTCTGTTTTGCTTAATCTATTATGTAGCGAGTACACTACACGTGGCGTAAACTTCCGTAAGAGAGCTGAAAGCATATTTGCCTAAGGAGCCCGCTCAGCATCTAGCTAGAACTGGTCACCTACAGAAGAGATGTTCCATAGTCTCCTCCTCCTCTTCATTTCCAAAGTTTCTGCAGTATTCATGAAAGAATACTCGCAGTCTGAGAGCATGCCTGCCGAATAGACAATGACTTTAGAGATATATTCTCTCGACTGGGCAAGCAAGTCTCTAGATTTTCTCATATCAAGCTTCGGACACATTGTGTAAATCAAGAGAGTTAGGCTGTGTTTTTCGGTTGCTCCTCAATTATATGGTGATTTACAGTGAAATACTTTAATGTTTTGATTTTTAAGCCCAGCGAAATTGACACATAATACAGGTTGTTTAATAAAAGGCAGTTTGTGAAATTGGCAAAAGGAGTTTGTGCGAAATATCAGCTTTTAAACTTAAAATTTGAATTTCTGTAAGCTTCTAATAAAGAAGCGGAACTATGGCCGTCAGTGGATGAGCGTATTGCGCTCTCCCACTCACCCGGTGCGCTCTCCTGTTCAGCGGATGCGCTCTCAAAGTGTGCCTGCATTTGCACCAACACCTGATCTGCCTCAGTCGCTTTCCCAGCAGCGTCCGGTAATCGCGCAACTGAGTGAGTACAGTATGTTACCTTCTCTCCCCAATGCAAGGTCGGATGTTCTCGGCTTGACTGTCTATAGCGGTTTGACGACGAATGTGGTTTGCTCACCACCTTTGCCTGCAAAACAGAGACAGGCCACCGGAGGTAGAATGTCCCACAACGGCGGGCGGCCGGGCGGCGGCTCTCATGCGACTGCAACTCCACAGCGTACAATTGCGACTGCACTTAACAATGCAAGTGCAAGTACACAAAGGTCGCACTCAAACCTGAAACAATGTCCAAAAGTGTCTCTGTCACTCTCTGCGCATGCGCCCTCTTGGAGCCCTCAATGTTCAACAACCAGTCCAACGGCGTCCACAACTAAAGAGTGCAAACAAGTTCCATCCACGTCTCTCTCTCTCTCTCACTCGTCCGATCGTGCTAAAACAAAATCGCCAACAGTGGCTGAGCGCACTTTCAATACTGAAAATGCACTCACACCAACCATCAATGCAAACCACTCAACCAAAAATTTTTCAATCAACCCAGCAGGGAAATGTGGAACATCACAAACTGGTTTAGATCGGTATATCCTTATAAACAAGCGCAAGCGAAGCCCAAAATCGAGTGGCATCAAAACTAACATCGCAAAAATCAGTAAAACTAGCGAGAGCCTACTCTCTAGTAATAATCGCTTCGCACTACTTCAAAATGCTGAGGACGCAGACGCACCCAAAACTGAAATTGTATTTAAACCACCTCCCATTTACCTACGAGAATGTAACTCCAGTAAATTAGTTGCAAAGCTTACCGAGCTCATTGGTCCAAAAAATGTCCATGTCACCCCTCTTGTTAAAGGAAATATCCAGGAAACAAAAATTCAAATACATAGTGAGAGCAATTACA
The DNA here is from genome assembly GCA_920105625.2 of Clusia tigrina. Lineage (NCBI taxonomy): Eukaryota > Metazoa > Arthropoda > Insecta > Diptera > Clusiidae > Clusia > Clusia tigrina. Next base: position 160,813,967 of record OV050031.1, read on the forward strand.
GAGTGGTTATAAAAAACCTCGACACTGATAAAAAGAGCTACTACACCTCACTGCTTAAAAGTAGCAAAAGTCTTACCGTTGTCATAACCTTTATGACTTGAATCGGATATTCCCCCCGCTGAAGTCAAAGAAGCACTACATGAAGCAGGCTTCGCTGCCCGCTCTATTATAAATATAATCACCCCAATTCTCAATAACTTTCCGCAGTGAATTTTTTCACTTTCCGCTTTCCGCATATTCTAAACAAAATCCGCATGTGACTTTTCACATTTCATTGTCGAACTTGCGAAAAAATCCGCAAAAGAATTCCGCAATCAACGGTATTCTAAAGAACATAAATTAGCGGAAATTTTTCACATTTCACATAATTTTGTTCGCCAACATTTTTGATTTGAGATTAGTGGAATCTTGTAAGTATTTAATTAAAACTTCTTAAAAATCCAATTCTTTTAATAAAATGGGGTTATAAATTAAGCTGATGAATTAAAATATGTTTATCTGTGAGTTTTTTTTAGGAAAATTTTAAATATTCTTAAATTTGGAAATTTATTTGCGGGCAAGCACAAGAAAAATGTAAGTTTTTAATGCACAAGGTATGTATATTTGTAAATTGTGAATGCTTTTTTAAGGACGAAGACAACCAACAAGCTTCAGAGGGAAAGTCTATTAGAAACAATGTTTGCAAACCGCGACATTGCCAGTGGATTCCACAAGAGTTTGAAGGAAGAAGTATCCAAGTTCTGGGATGAAGAAATACGGAAACTAAATAGTGTTGGTCCGCCCCTTAAATCAGTGGTCGAATGGAAAAAGGTAACTATATTAATTTTTTAGAACATAAATAAATAACCTACATTATTTTCATTATTAAATAAAATCTAGGTTTAGGCTGATCAAAAGCGATATATTCGGAAGAAGATTGCTTCTAATGTTGAAAACCAGAATGGAACAGGTGGTGGTCCCAATAGAAAGCTAAAATTAACTCCCAACGAAGAAATTCAGGCTACTCTTATTAATTCAAAGGCGGTTATTGAGGGCAGTTGCAGAAAAAAATTCGGCTACGACAGTGCACCACGAAATGATAAGAGCGATATGGATAAGGAAAACCAAGAATCTTTTGAAGGAGCAATGATGCGGACATGTGTTCCATCTACACAATCGATAACTCCTGGTATTCCATGTTTGGAATAAAAGCCAATCCCAACTTTTCTTTTCTCGTCGATTGTTTGCACATTTGTATCCATTGTGGACTAAGCTAACTTTCAAAAATATTTAAAACTTCCGAAAGCACTTACTAAAACTGGACTGAGCTATCGTACATCGTGGTCCTTTCCAACTCCAGTTTGGCAACCTCCTTCTGCAAAGAAGTGCAAACACGCACTTAGCTTCACTATTGGAGCAATTGCAAATTTCTTATTCCTCCGTTGCAAAACACCAGTTAATATTTGAAGTAAATATAGGAAAGCATCCTTATTTACTCTGTAGTATGTATGAAATCTTAAAATGCAAGAACATTGTATATTGTTCCTAAAAGTACCAAGATTAATTTACACTTACAGTGATTCAGTTAATTCAAGAGGGTTGGAACTGTCCCTCAGATTTCTCCTTCTAAATGCTACCACTGCTTCTGCTTCCTCTGCAACCATTCTAAACGCAATACTATGCATATTTATTATTAATAACAATAACATAACAATCACTGAAACAGATATTTTTAACCCCTTTATGATTCTTTATGAACTTTTTGGGAGTAAATTATCAAACCAAATCACATAAGAAACTCAGCTGTTTATAAGTTCGAAGTGTGGTTGGAAACTTCACTACGAATTCCGAATCCGCATAAATTGAGAATAGGCGGAAAAAATCCGCACGGAAAATAAAATCCGACTGAAAAGGAATCCGCATGCGTATTTAGAATTGGGTTGAATAAATCGCAACAGAATCCCTCAGCCATTGTTTCGCGTAGAATTGGAGCCTGAAACCCAAAAGCTCAAAAAAGGAGAAGTGCATGGTATTTATAATCTCCGCTATCTTATGCATCGTAGAATTACAGTGGAGGAGCCTCTCAAACGAAACGGTCCAGTTCAATGTTCTAATTGCCAAGAATTTGGGCACACAAGGTGCTACTACACTCTTCGTAGTGTATGTGTTGCCTGTGGTGATTTACACCCCACATCAGAATGTACGAAGACTAAAACTGATAGAGCTGCTAAAAAGTGCAGTAATTGTGGTGGTAACCATACTGCCAACTACAGAGGTTGCTCTGTTTACCAGGAAATTAAGAGAAATGACCCTCAGTTAAAGAATAAGCGCACTCAACCTAGTCCAAATATACCGACCATTGTACAACCACGTAAGTCAATTCCATCCCCAGACACAGGGACGACGTATGCAGGGGTACTTAAGTTAGGGGTGGATCAGCAGTCCGGGACTGGTTCAAATCTGCACAATTTTGAAGGAATGATAGCAACGCTCACACGATGTATGACGCAGTTCATGACCTCCATACAAACAATGATTCAAGAAATGATGAGAAACCAAAACCAGCTAATGCAGCTTCTGTTATCTCCGAAATGAACGTACTTAAGATCTATCAATGGAATGCAAACGGTGTAAGGCAGCACAAGTTAGAAATCAATAAATGTTTACTCGCTAATGAAATCGACATACTTCTTATATCTGAAACCCATCTGACCGAAAAACAAAATTTTTACATACCGGGATATAAATTCTATGATACAAAGCATCTCGCTGATAAAGCCCATGGTGGCACTGGAATCCTAATCAGACAAAGAATAAAACACTTCGCTATGGAAGAACACAACGAGGAGTACCTACAAGCAACATCAATTTGTCTGGACCGATGGGAGGATAACTTAACAATATCCGCTGTGTACTGCCCACCTAGATTTAAAATAACAAGTAACCAGTTCTCAGATTTCTTCTCCACACTTGGAACAAGATTTCTTCTCCACACTTGGAACAAGTTCTCTAACCGAAAAACAAAATTTTTACATACCGGGATATAAATTCTATGATACAAAGCATCTCGCTGATAAAGCCCATGGTGGCACTGGAATCCTAATCAGACAAAGAATAAAACACTTCGCTATGGAAGAACACAACGAGGAGTACCTACAAGCAACATCAATTCGTCTGAACCGATGGGAGAATAACTTAACAATATCCGCTATGTACTGCCCACCTAGATTTAAAATAACAAGTAAGCAGTTCTCAGATTTCTTCTCCACACTTGTAACAAGTTTTCTAGCTGCTGGCGCCTACAATGCCAAAGACACTTACTGGGGCTCACGGCTAACAACACCAAAAGAAAACAACTATATAACTTCATGCTTTCTGACACCAAGATTGATATTATCTCTTCAGGACAACCATCGTACTGGCCGACAGACCAACGTAAGATACCTGACCTTATTGATTTTGAAGTTGCTAGAAACCTAAAACGAGAGCAACTCAAAGTAGAACACCTTAACGACCTCTCTTCAGATCACTCTCCTATTATAATACATCTGAACAAAAAGTTACGCCCTACCTACGAATTCACACCCACTAAAACTAACTGGCTGAAATACAGAAAATACATCAGTAATCATCTCAGCTCAAATCCAAGTCTCAAAACTAATGAGGACATTGAAACATTTCTGGAACAATTTACCTCGACCCTAAGATTAGCTGTGCTCCAATCTGCGCACAACCGTGACAACAACTGCAACAGCATCCGGCGCCTACAAACCTCAACCCAAATCGATACTCTCCTTACTGAAAAAAGGAGGACATGTCGTGAATTGCAAAAATCCAGGTCCCCTTTCCAAAAACGGAAGTTATCTATGCCCAGTGAAAGCTTGAGAAAAGCCTTGCGTCTTGAATCAAATCGTTGTCTGAACCAATATATCCAAAACCTTTCTCCGACTGACATCACCAACTACTCTCTGTGGAAAGCTGTCAGAGAAATGAAACCACCTACACGCGGAATTCCACCGATTCGTACAAAAAACAGAAACTGGGCAAGAAGCGATGATGAAAAGTCTGCTGTTTTCGCAGAACACTTAAGAGATGTTTTTACCCCCAACCCACCTCGCAATACTAATAACCTAATGTTAATCCCCTCGCCAGATACAAAGTGGTCGCCTATTAAATTAAAAACAAAAGAAGTAAGTAATGCAATTAATAACCTTGCTCTTAACAAAATGATCAAGGAGTTGCCCCAAATAGCCATCATCTTACTTACTTCACTATTTAATGGCTTGTTGCGCTTAGGATACTTTCCTAATGCCTGGAAAGTTTAAGTAATCTCAATGCTCACGAAACCAGGAAAAGACCTCTCCCAATCGTTATCATATAGACCGATTAGCCTCCTGCCTATCTTATCAAAACTCTTTGAAAGGCTGTTTCTTGCAAAACTAATGCCGCATATAAACGAAAAACGTACTACTCCCACTCACCAATTTAGCTTCCGCGAACACCATAGTACAATAGAGCAGGCTCATCGAATAGTGAACGAGACAAAAAATGCATTCGACAAAAAGCAATATTGTTCAGCCATCTTTTTAGATGTGGCGCAGGCGTTTGACAAGGTCTGGCACGAGGGGCTTATTTACAAAATCAAAATACTGTTGCACACAAAAGTACACCAAATATTGGAATCGTACCTGAGGGGCAGAAAGTTCAAGGTAAGGTACAATAATGCTTACCCTAAATGCTATGGCATCAAGCTTCCGTACCACAAGGAAGCGTGCTAGGTCCGGTGTTGTATCTACTATATACTTCAGATCTGCTTACCAATAAATACTTAACAACAGCAACTTTTGCCGATGATACGGCTATCCTTAATATTCATCCAAATTCCAAAATCCCATCCCGTGACTTAGAAGATCATCTGGTCCTAGTATTGGTTTGGGTGACTGGCGAATTAACGTTAATGAGTCGAAAAGTACGCATATTACCTTTACTATAAAAAAAGGTTTATGTCCAGCCATTCCTATTACACAAGCAAAAGAAGTGAAGTACCTAGGAATTCATCTTGACCCATGTTTGACCTGGAAGCGCCACATCGAAGTCAAAAAAAAACAAATGACTTTGAAAGCAAATAGCCTACACTGGCTCAAGCACAAAACCAATTTGGACTTACGGTAGCCAATTGTAAGGCGGCGCAAGCAACTCTAATATAGAATTGATACAAAGAATACAGTCCAAAATTCTAAGAACCATTACTGGCGCACCTTGGTTAATAAAGAATACCAACATTCACAAAGATCTGAATATTCGCTCGTAAAAAAGGAAATCTTTGACGCCAACTTAAAATATGCACAAAAAATCAAAGAGCATTCAAATTATCTAGCTAGAATACTAGCATATAATAGGGTTCCAAGTCGCCTAGAACTTACGAAATCACCAGCACAACTAACATCGACCCCTTAATCATGTACAAACACTAATATAACATTTATTACAGTAACTAACATATAACATTGTGATTACTAAAAAGCACTAAGCATTGGCGAGGTGTATTGTTATTAATTATTTAGTTTGTAAGATATGCTTACTTATTGTTAGTCCAAGCTTAGAAGATACAATAAATAAATATATGGAATAGAAAAAAAACATTAGCCTAGTCGTTAAGCAACTGCCTTCGTCTGCCCAAGACCTATTGGCGTCACTCACGACGATATCCTCCATCATTAGTTTACAGGTGGCAATTTGTATTGCAACCTCGCATCTGTCCATACACAAAGTAAGGTTGATACCCTATCTGGCTAGCTTATCAGCCCAGCAGTTCCCCTCAATATCCTTATGTCCCGGAACCCATATTAGGCGTACCCTGAAAAAGGTGCTGATGTCAAAAGGCCTGCCAGCTAGTCCTGGGCAACCATTAATTTCAGTGTTCAGGGGTGGTCCTTAAAACAGCAGAAATGCACAGAAAAGCTCTTCTTTGCACCGTGCTCAAGAGCTTCAAATAGCTTTGTTTCTGAATGCTTATAATAATATAGGTATAATAATATAGGTCTGACCACAGAAGTGTGCCGGTGCATAATTCGTGGGGATAGTCCGCACCTAATTCCGATCGCTTTTTTAGAAGTATACAAAGCAATATTGGCTTTCCTAACTGTTTCCAGGTAAGTTTGCTGTCTGGTATTAGTCCCAAATATTTCACGGTCTCCTTCATCGGAATTTCTACACCTTTGTATATTAGTAGGAGATCGTAGGATATCTATTTTCTTAGAGAAAAGGATTAATTCAATTTTATTGTGGTTTATTCCTAGTCCCTTTCTTTCCGTCCAACAAGTAAGCGTTCCAGCTATATTAGAGCGGAAAATTGCATTAGAGTATTTGGATATTTCCCTCGAGTCACAATTGCCAAATCGTCAGCATAGGCGATGACGTGGCAACCCCCCCTCTCTAGGGATAGCAGTAAGGGATTTACCAAATTCCATTTAATTGGCAACCCTTAAAAAATGAAAAACACATCGGATGGTGGTAATAATAAAATCTTACAAAAATCGCCGTATTTATTGAGAGAATAAAAGTAATTTCACGCAAGCATGAAAGTTCAAAAATCCAAGAAACATTAACGTAAAATTCTTTGCTTTTTAAAGAAAGTGCAAACACAAAACCAAAACATATAAAAATGGAAACAACAAATAATTATAAAATAAGTACAAAGTGAGACAACCGCAAAATAGCTCTGCTTTTATACGGTTATGGGTGTACATATAAACATTAAATTAAAAGCGGGCTGGCAAGAATCTAGTGTAGAGTTTTCAGTCATTTTAAACAAAAAAATATTATTTTAAAAAAACTGGGTGTAGACCGTACCCCACCTAGAGGAGAGGGTTAACAACAACAACAGCAATAGCAATAGCAAGAACAACAGCTACAACAACATCAGCAGCAACACCAATTACCCAACATCATCAACAACAACAGCATCAACAACTGCAAATACAAATGAAACACCTTCTTCTGAATCCGCTCCAAAAGTCCTGTAATTCTCAATGCCCCTCTCCACCTTTATTCTTGTCCTACCATAATACAAATAGCTCATAGCAAACTGAAGAACTTCAGCGTCAGCTTCAACTGCTATATAAACAGCAACAAGTTGTCTCTCCCCAAGTCACAGTAAGTGTACCCCCAAGGACTGGAAAGCGGATCAACACAAGAAAAGGCAGAGAGAGAGAGAGAGAGACCAGGTAAGACAAAAATTACTCAAAAATAAGCGAAACTTGATAAATACTGGATAGGAGATCCGCAGAAAACAGAAAACTGATTTTCGTCCCTAGAAGATATTGAAGAATGCGACCAAAATACAGAATATAAAGAAAAAGTTCCGAAGCCACCCGCCAATAATTCATACGAATTAAAGCTCATAAACAATGAGCAAGTTAAAATCCAAGCATTTTCTCCAGAAGCATAGAAGACAATAGTTCACCAGTAGTAGTACTCAAGAATATGCACCCATTTATAGGCACAGATGAAATAATCCACGCCCTGCAAAACCTCTGTCACTCTGTCACGAATATTTGAAACATATAGAAAAGCAACACAAAAAAATCTCTGGCAATATTTATCATTGAGCTTAAGAGACACCCAAACAAATTATGTAATTTATGAAGTCAAATACCTACTTCATACAAAAATTGTATTTCAGCACCCGAGTCTGACTCGCGATATTTCCCAATGCGGTAACTGTCAGCAGTATGGGCATACAAAAACGGACTGCCGCAGAAAACCAACGCACATTCAATGCGCTGGAAGCCACACGTCTTCAGATTGTGTACGTAAAAGCAGATAAGATGAACTCAAATACGTCTTATGTGAAGGTAATAACCCAGCAAATTACAAAGGTTGTGTAGTTTATAAAAATCTGTAGAAAATGATATACCCGCAATTAAGGAAAAAAGACAATTTACCCATGAATGCTACCCAACAACAAGATATTCCGTTACAACACAGTACATTAAAAAAAATCAAAATATAATTTCATACGCTCAGGCACTGGAACACTATACACAAGCAATCAATGAGAACACAATGGTCCTACCCATTAATACTGCCCCTGCAAAAACCCAAGTTCCGATCGACATGCGAGAAATGATAATACTACTCCAGCAAGTCATGATCAACTTATTAGTGATCCTCACGACTAAGAATTGAATATACTCCTAATATCTGAAACCCATTTCACCGACAAAAGCCATTTTCAGATTCCGAACTTTTACCACAACTTGCACCCAGATAATAAGGCTCATGGAGGTACAGCAATTCCAATACACAATAATATAAAACACTGTGAGAGCACATCTTATCGCCCAGAATCTATACATGCTACGAATATAATTGTTGTTGACTGGAAAGAGCCAATTACAATTTCCGCAGCCCACCTAAACACGCAATAAAAATGGAGGAGTATGAAAAATTCTTTAAGGCCCGTGGCAATAGATTCCTAGCTGGAGGAGACTATAACGCGAGAACACATACTGCAGTTCCCGCCTCACAACACCAAAAGGCAGACAGATTGATCGACTTCTGTCTGATGAAAGATGCCATGCTTAGTGGTTCCAAATGTAGCCCAAGTTTTGATTTGTGTTCTAACCACTCTCCCGTTCTGGTTGAGCCTAACAACGATTTTCTCCTTCTTCCCACCCAATGTAGCTTACATAATCGCTAAACTGATTGGAATCGCTTCTTATATACGGTACCTTTCACAATTGATTTAAAACCATCAGTTAAATCTGAAAAACACATAATTGCGGCTGTTGAACACTTCAACAACTGCATGCAACAAGCTACGTGGAACTCCGCACTGAATGAACGAAAATGAACGATCATCTTCAAACTTATAAAAAAAACTGAGAAAAACGATTTGCAAGAAAAAAGTGGTAGCAAACTAGACATCTTGAAGACAAGAAAAAACTAAATGCGCTTACAAAAGAACTTAAATAGATCCTTAATAACGAACGAAACATCCAAATCCATCATTACCTTAGTAATCTCGATGCAACAGTTGCTACAGAATCCTCTCTCTGGAAAGCAACTAGGGATCTAAAGAGACCCATAATGTCCCAATCCGCTTTACGAATGGTAAATAACTAATGGGCTAAAAGTGACTTTGAAAGAGCAGACACATTTGCCCGACACTTGAAAAGAGTATTTACCCCACATGAAACTGAGCCCCCAGCCAGTACCCATACGTAAATTTTCCAAATCCGAAGTGAAAGCAGCTGTTGATAAGTTAAATATTAAAAAAAGCTTCTGGCCATGACCTTATCACTGGTGAATAGTAAAACAATTTCAAGAAGAAGGAGTTACATTCCTAACTTAATTATTTAACACTGTACTAACATCTGCCTTTATACCTCCCCAATGGAAGGCGTCGCAAATAAAAATGATTCGCAAGCACGAAAAAGCGCTGATAAAGCTGAATCGTTTCGCCCAATTAGCTAATTGTTGATTACCTCTAAACTCATGGCAACCCCTTTCCTGAAAAGACTACTCCTAATTATAGAATCATCAATTTGGATTCAGGAAAAAACACAATCGAACAGGTTCATAGGATTGTTGAGTATATACACACTGCATTCGAACAGAAAACATATTTCACAGCGGCGTTGCTTGACTTGCTTTACAAAATAAAAACTACACTCCCCATTAACTACTATGTGTTAATCAAGTCCTATCTTACACACAGATATCTGTTCTTCGTGAAGCGCAGTCACCTTATCGGGGCACGAAGGAATGGGTTGGGAAGGCGGAGCTTCGGCTCTTATGGGGTTACCCTAGCCGGACTGACTACTGCGGAATAATCCAATTAAGAACTGTCTCCCTCTTAATCCAGGGTGTTCTTGGGATCTTCCCACTGGATGTTATTTTGCAGCCAGGATTTGCAGCTGTATTTTATAGAAGCTCCCCTTCTTGATACCAGGCCGCCTCAGGTAGTAACGGTGGCCTTGCTGTGGTACTGGGCACTGCGACGGTTGTCACCACGAAGTCTTTCAGCGAAGTGCTGAACGGACATCAGGTTATGGCGGTTATAGATTGTAATGACCCGGATGGCAGTATCTCTCCTGAGTGCTGGAAGAAGGTAGAAGTCAGCCTTTCAAGGCTCTTCCTCCAACTTATGAATGAATTCCCGGGTGCTTTTCCCTCTTTCCCTAAGTTAGGCGACTCAGAAAAAACTGTAAGAGACTTTTTAACGCAAAGAAGTCAAGAGATAGAGCAGACTGGGATTTGTACAAAGCATCACTTAGATTATTCAAAAGTAAGCTTAGGAAGGTACAAAGAGAATCGTGGAGAAACTTTTGCGGTGACGTAGAAGATATCTCTGAGACGTCCAGGTTGAGGAAAATCCTATAAACTTCTCCAATGGTACCTGGTAACCTGAGGAGGGGGTATGGATCCAGGACCTCAAATAGCCATACGACTCTGGAGTGTCTTTTCGAGACTCACTTCCGCGGAGAACGAACCCCAGCGGGAGTGTAGAATGTAGACATAATCATGAAACCAAAACTGAAATGGGCTATCCATAGCTTCAAACCATATAAAGCATCTGGCCCAGATGGTGTAGCTCCATTTGAGATTCAGCAGTCAGAGAATCTTATAGAAGATTGGCTGCTTAAGATCTACAAAAGTTGTCTTGAATGAGAGCATATATTCCAGACCCAATGTGAGGGGAATTTTTATACTCAAGGCCGGCAAAAGCTCACACACAGCTCCAGGGGACCTAAGGTCCATTAGTATGTCCTCCTTCTGTCTGAAAATCCTGGAAAGCTTCTTAGATATTCATCTGAGGCTCACTATAGACAGACAGAAGTTGTCAGTCTCTCAGCACGCCAACTTCAAGGGTAAGTCTTTTAGTCTCTAGTATTGAGTTCTCGAGGGTAGGAGGTAATGTATTCTCAGAAGATTTGGACATTAACATGTCCTTTAGGATGCCCGACCATTGCAGTGTTTTTCAGGCAGAGGTCGCGGCTATAGAGGCAGCACTGTATTGGCTAAGGAAGAAGAAAATATCTGGACATGATATTTCCATTCTATCCGACAGTCAAGCAGCTTTGCGCTCCCTGGAATCTGCTATTATCTCCTCAAAAGCCGTCAAGAGCTGTCGCAAGTTTTTAGACGAGATAGCTAAGCAGTTTGTGCATCTGTGGTAGGTTCCCGTCTACATCTGTGCTGGGTTCCCGGTCACATATTCCAGGGAACTGTAAAGCGGATGAACTTGTCCGTAAGGGTACTACCATACCGATTGAACCAGATAGGTCGATATTCCTATTGCCACATGTAATCTCTATAAATATAATATCTTTAGGCACACCGGGCAGGCGCTGGTCCGAAGGTACAGGATGCAAAATAGCTATACAAACCGCCCAGAGATAAATGTCAAGCGTTCAAAGGACCTAGTGTCGTAAAATAGACAAAGTATAGGCTCCGTGATTAGTGTCCTAACGGGACAGCCTCTCAAATATTTTTGGGAGGAAATTTTGAGACTGATTGGTCTGAAGTCTTTAGAATTAAGATTATGCGAAGACCTTCCCGCTTTGGGTATGAAGGAAACTTTCGTATCTCTCCTTCTCAGAGGAATATAGCCTAGGTTAAGACAACTTACGAGGGCGGATTGAAATTAAAGCTACCTAAGTAGGAAAAAAACATTTTTTTTTTCAAATCCATTTATTTTTCAAAATAGTCTCCTTTTACTTCGACACACTTAGTAAGACGATATTCCTACTTTTTTATACCATCTGAATAATACGATTTCGGGAACCCCTCAAAATACGTGTTTCGGTAATCACTTCTTCGTTTGAGATGAATCTTTTTCTTTCTGCGAGCCATTTTTTCAAGTTTGGAAACAGGAAAAAGTCACTAGGAGCAAAATCTGGACTATCAGGTGGATGATTAACCAATTCAAAGTGCATTTCACGTAATTTTAGCATCGTATCTAATGCTGTGTGAACCGGTGCGTTGTCTTGAAGAAAGAGCATTTTTTTCTTCTTTAAATGTGGTCGTTTTTCCTTGATTGCATCAATCAATTGATCCAATAATGCACGATAATACTTTCCTGTGATTGTGGATCCTTTTTCAAGATAATCGATGAGCAATATTCCGTGTCCATCCCAAAATACAGTGGCCATAACCTTGCCAGCCGATTTCACTGTCTTCGCCTTCTTCGGAGCACTTCCACCAGCTTCCACCCATTGTTTCGATTGATTTTTGGTTTCAGGTGTGTAGTGGTGAACCCACGTTTCATCAACAGTTATTAATCGACGCCAAAAATCAACAGGATTACGCTTTATCATGTCCAAACACCGCTGTGAAGTGGTCTGTCGAACTCGTTTTTGTTCGACACTGAGCAAACGCGGCACCCATCTTGCCGATAGCTTTTTCATATGCAAATGTTCATGAAAAATGTTGAACACACGTTCATATGATATGTTTACCATTTCAACAATCTCACGCAGCTTGACTCGGCGATCATTCATAACGATATCGAGGATTTTCTTGATATTTTCTTCAGTAACCACCTCTTTTGGCCTGGTATTGTTGCAGTGCTTGTTCGGCCGCGTTTAAATTCAGCAATCCAATATTTTACCATGTAATCTGACGGAGCAGACTCACTGTAATGTTTATCGAGCTCTTCTTTTGTCTCTTTCGCCGTTTTCCCTTTCAAATAATAGTGTTTAATCACTGCACGAAATTCGCTTTTTTCCATTTTTCAAGAAACACAAAAGTTGCTTACTTCAAACGACTACAAAAAATAAACTAATCAATGAATTTGGGTGAAATTTTAACAGCTGACGCTTGACAGATCGCAATTTCTAAAAAAAAAAAAGTGTTTGAGTTTGTGCTGCCATCTAGCGCTAGGTAGCTTCAATATCAATCCGCCCTCGTATATTTGCAGCCACACCCAGGGGGTAATTATATCACTAGATTGTTATAATTTTCCTGTGTAAATTCCATCCGGACCCGGAGATTTGTAAGGGCCAAAGGTTTTAATGGCCCACTCAACTTTCTCAACTGTAACTATCGCATTTCTTATCTCAGACTGCCTACCATAGGTGTCAAATTATTACACTCCATCGTGCTACTGCCTGGAAAATGTTATCTAAGAAAAAAGCCAAAGATTCCTCGCTCGATGTACTGCACACATTCCCCGGACCCTTTAGGTAGCCCAATGTGGATGGTGTCATCGCTAGGATTCTCCTTAGTCTGTCTGCTTCCGATGTTTCTTCCATCAGTCCGGCAATCATTTTGCCAGGACTCTCGTTGCGTAATTCTAACTGCTTTTTTATATGACTTTAGCTCCGCCTTATAGGCCCAAGGTTTTAATCCTGTTGAATAATCGTGTATTAGACTTCCGAAGAAGGCGTAGATCCATCGACCACCAAGATGGTTTCTTCTAGCCTCTCCGTTTCATATCCGGGCACCCGGCTGTCAGTGAACTGTTGAAGGCCCTCGTTACCTTGTCTATCAGCCCGTCTAACTGCACTGTGGGGTCAGATGGGGGAATCCTTGGCAGAGGCTTTTAGATTCTTTCAAAGAATACTTTCCATAGTCTATTCTCCGTATATTCCTATAGTTATTAACTGGAGATACTGAGAAGTTCAATTCGAATTTTATATATCTCGATGGTCAGAGTAGGAATTTTCGGTCGAAACTCTTCATCCGTTTTACATTGTTTGCGAATTGATCGAAGGTCAGGGTATTATCCTAAACTACCTTTCCTTGCTAAAAATGTCGGCTCTGATCCTAAATTTAAGACACTAAGATTATTTTCTATGATAAAATCTAATATTTACTCACCTCTTGCATTTGTGTTGGTGCTTCCCCACAATGTGTTGTGGGTGTTTATATCGCAGGAGACAAGCAAGTTCCTGTTGGCTGCTGCTGTCTCCGCCACCAATGCCCAAACCTCCTCTCGTGGGGCATCCTTGTCATGGAGCATGCAGCTACCCAGAATCTGCTATATGCGATGAGCTTGGATCTGCCCAAAAACCAGCCAGCATCGTGACATAAAGGATGGGTTCCATGGTTTTCCTCCAAGACTTGAAGGTAGACTTCGGCAATCGCTTGCTCCACCCACCACCACTTCTCCTTGGGTATAACCCCTTCCTCCTGCTTCCGGTATATGATAACTAGCATGTCGTCCCCACCTTTAACAACGTCGCTGTAAGACGGGTATTTCTGGCTGCCCACTTTTTGCCTTATAACTGTCTTTTCCCACGATCATTGCTTTTTTAGAGCTAGGTTTACCCAAGCTGGGTAGCACACATTTTGTCCACTCTACCGATTTGGTGTGCTCCTTAGTGAGCTGGTTCGTGGGTAAAGCCTCGTCTTTGGCTATGGCCCTTATGGCCGCCTTCCTATCCTATAGGCCTGCGAACATGTTTTGTCGGTCCCTCCTGGCCTACTCCTAATGATTGCTGTCGTTTGATCCCAGGTGCAGCCACCCGCCCACTGTCCGCAGTTATCGTTTGGGTCTTAACCACCTCCCCGAGGTTTCCCCCCGCAGCCCCGCTCTGTCTAGAGATCAGGCACTTCAAAGAAGATTATCAGCTAGCACAACAGTCTCGCAGCCTCAGGCGGGGAACACCTACTAAATTGCACTAGGCCAATGACCACAGGTGATGCGTTTGAATTACTGGCGCACAGCCCAGTAAGCACCCTGTTGGATTTGTGTGCGCTCTTAGATAGAACATATTTGAAGCAGAAATCTTATGATACTCATAAGAGAGATCCAGGAGACAACACAGAAACCCGGTGAGGGCCTGACAGCTTGTGGACGAAGGCTTAGATCTTTGGGGTAGGCTGCTGAGGCGGAAGCCAATAGGCAGTTTCCAAGAAACATTGCAACATACAAGGCTCAACTGAAACGAGCTATGATTTCTGTATTCATGGCAGGCCTAATAAATAGGGAGCGAATTACACACTTCATCTACCGCAGAGAAGTATAGCAGAGTTAGTTGAAGCGGTCTCTTCCGTTGAAGCAGCAATCCAACAGCAAGCGGCAACAGGTGGAATCTGCTGGACTAAGACGCCTGCGGAGGTAGCTGCGGTACAACAACGGAACATACGAGAAATTGGTAAATTTGTGTGCCATTTTCCGCAACCAAGGATACCCGGTCGAGAGATTCCAACAAAGACAACCCATTTGCTCATTCTGCCGTAAGCCAAAGGATGTGTGTTTTACACACAAAAGCACGTCCTACTGTATGGAATTCCAAACATATGGTCATGAGGCAAGTCGACAGTGCAGAGTGAGTACAGAATGAGATCAAAATTTGAGACAGCCAGTTACGAGGCGCCCAGATCCGCCGAGGAGAGAAGGCGGAAATAACTTCAGCAGAACTAGAATTAATTCCACGGAAGGAATTAGCCAAGAAAGGAAGCCCTTCAACACTCGGAGTAGTCAGCAGCGTCCAAATTCGAATTCCAGAAGTGAATCAAGGATGAGCAACACCATACAGGGGTTGAAATGCTACTCATATCAGCGAATAGGACATCGAGCAGCAGAGTGCAGGCAAAAACAATCCCAACAAACAGACCAGGGAAACTTCCTGCAGCCCTGTCGAGACCAATAGACTGGAAAGCCAAGAAGAAAAAGTTAATAGTAGTCTGAAAGTAGCGGATAGAGTGAATCGCGTGTCAAGTGATGTAGGGGCGATAACCCAAGATAAGGAGGACCATGTTGCGTTTTGATTTGGTTTACAGTGGTGGTTCTAGTAGTAGGGTTAGGTTTTGTTGAAGTTAGGAAGCATAGGCCGGTAGTCGTAAAAGCGGTATGGTAGTACAATAAAAAGACAACTAGGCTAGCACATAAGGAGTATAGGTATATAAGGAAGACCTTCAACTCATGGTGGGAGAGTATCAGAGAGTTAGGGAATATATTCGCATTTATTTTGGAAACAAGAAGACGTTGCTTCGTTGTTAATAGAACAGCCGATGCATTCATCAAGATACTCTGCATAGAGGCAGCTAGTGCAAAACTTGTGCTATTGATAGAATGAGGAGCGGACACCAACCAAGTTAAATGTAGTCTTCTACAATAAATACTGGTAGTTAATGAAACGACTGTGAAGACTCTGAACAGTGCTTTTGGTGGATGTATAGTAAAGCTTCGGACTGTTGTTTAACATAAACAGCAGGTGGCAGAGGGTGTATATATATGCCAGATAACATAACGCACGTTGGCAAGGGTAAGGTGTATGCTTGCGTACTAAATACATCAGAAAAGGACTACCTTTTAGATAGGGATTTTACGCTTAAGTTTACTAGTTACAATAATTTAAAGGCACCGAATTGTGGGTCTGTTAACTAGGCTAAACATGTAGATATAGTAAAAAATTTGGGAAGAGTACTAGAATCACTCAAGTTACACCCAAGCGTAAACTCAGAGGAGAAGGCCTCGATAGAAGCCATTTGTGCGCCGTTCTTGTCGGAAGGAGACCAACTGTCGTATACACTGGACGTAGAACATGAAACGACAACTGGGGCGGATCAGCCGCCAATCAATCAGAAGCAATACAAACTGTCACAAACTCTAAACATATAGTTTCAAGGAATATTAGAGGATAACAGAATTTCACCCTGAACCTCGCCTCGAAACTCTCCAATAATTTTGTTGACAAAGAAGGAGGGTACTCAGATTCAGAAGAAAAAGAGAATGGTCGTCGATTTTGGGATATTGAACGACGCCACTATCAAGCAGCTGTTCCTGATACCAAGGAAAGAAGAAATCATGTATGAATTGGGACATAGTATACATTTTTCTACACTTGATTTATGAAGTGGCTACCACCAGGTTCTGGTGGATACCCGAGACAGGTAGAAGACCACGTTTAGTACCGGTCTAGGACATTATGAGTTCAACAGGATGGTGTTTGGATTAACAGGAGCCCTGCTTACATTCCCACGGCTAATGAACCATGTCCCAACAGGCTTACAAGTGTTAGATTGTTTTGTGTATCTCGATGATATTGTAATCTATGGGAAGAATTTGCAGCAGCATTCGCAACGCTTGTGCCAGGTACTCCAGAAATTTCATGAGCACAATTTGAAATTGAACACGAAGAAGTTTCAATTTTTGCGAAGAGATGCGGTTTACCTGGGCTATCGTTGTTCACAGGTAGGAGCACTGCTTGACCTGCAGAAGTTAGAATGCGTTAGAAATCTACCAATTCTGAACAGAAAACAAGTGCAAGCTTTTTTAGGAATAGTGAACTATTATAGAAAGTTCGTGGAAGGACTACCCGGAATTGCGTTGCCAATCAATAAGTTCCTACGTAAAGAAGCAAAGTTCAAATGGGCAGAGAGCTATGAAAAGGCGCTCGAGAGGCTAAAGAGATAATTAGCTCACTGCCGCTTTTGGCGGACCCCTATTTATGTTCAAACTCTTTGTTGACCACTGATGCTAGCAATAAAGCATGTGGGGCAGTGTTGTCACAAGGGGAAGTCGGAAATGACCGACCAATAGAATTTGCCAGCAATGTGTTTAGCGATACGGAGAAGAGTTACTCCACAATAGAGAAGAGATTTCTAGCTATTGTTTAGGCTACGAAAAATTTCAGGGCATATCTGCTAGGACCCCCAATTAAAATCTACACCGATCACCAGCCATTGAGAGGCATGTCAAATATGAAGAATAAAACTTCTAGGTTAACAAGGTTATCTGAGTATGATTTCGAAATCATATATAAGCCTGGGAACAAAATCTGAATGCAGATGCACTTAGCAGAGTGCCACAAAAGCAAAAGATATCAGTAGTACAAACTGAAGCAAAAACAAAAGCCGACAAGGAGAAGACCAATATTGAAATGTCAGTAAATGACGCATAAGCGGCAGAAGTGAAAAAACGAATGAGTAAACATACAGCTAACCAACAGGGTAGAGTGAGTTAAGAATGACAAATATGTCCAAGGGGTACTGAAATGGTTCCAGGTCCACGTCTAGGTCACCAAGGTTCTTGGAGAACCTACAAGAGAATCAGACAGGTATATGCCTGAAAAGGTATTCTCAGAGACTTAAAAAGTATGTGAGGAATTCTCCAAAATGTGAAGTCAATAAGAGTTTCAGGTTGACAAAGATGCTAATGGTGTTGATGGACACACCGAAACAGACATTTGACAAGGACATTCTGAGAATCTTTGCCGGAAACAATGTCAGGGAATAAGTACAGGGTGGCCCAAATGAGACCTAGGGATGTTAAACACGTGTAACTCTTGTAATAACGGGTTTTTTTAAATGATTTATTTTAATATGTTAAATACATTTTATGGAAATTTAACGTGACTATGTGTGAAATATGACATCAGACAAATGACCACCATTTTGCTCGATACAGGCATTGGCTCTTTTTAGCGCATTTTGCATTACACGGCGTAATGTTTCTTGTTGCAGGCGCCGTATTTCGTCTCGAATATTCTGCTTTAGCTGTCCAAGTGTCTGTGGTTTGTTAACATACACTTTGTCTTTTAAATATCCCCATAAAAAAAATCGGGCGCAGTTAAATCTGGTGAACGAGGAGGCCAAGGGAAATCTGAATTTCTTGAAATTATGCGTTCACCAAAAATTTCACGCAGCATGTCAATAGTTTGCCTAGCAGTATGCGCAGTGGCTCCATCTTATTGAAACCACAAATTAGGGTGTTGCTCCACCATTGGCCGCAAAAAGTTGTAGATCATTGTTCTGTAAGAAGCCCCGGAGACCGTTTCTGGCGTTTCATCCTCATTCTCAAAGAAATATGGGCCGATGATTTTTGTGGCCATAACACCGCACCAAACAGTGCATCTGATTGGGTGTGACTGATGCTGATGTATTGCCCTTGGATTTTCGGAGCCCCACAAAGGCGAAGTAAACTTGTAATCATGGAAGATGTGGGCGCTGATCTTACGTTAAAAAAACGGCGATAATTTCGCTGCGTCAGAACAATTGATCGTTGAGAAGAATAATAAAATTCGATCATTTTAATGCGTTGTTGTGGACTGTACGTATTCATTTTAAATTTCCAAGAGTTCAGTTATAATCTGCAAAAAGAAAAAATAAATTATGTTAAAAAATAAAAAAGTTATTTGTGTTTCACATCAGCTGGTCTTATTTGGGCCACCCTGTATATCATGACATTTCAAGATGATCTTTCAAAGTATATGGCATGCGTAGCCATACCTGTTGCCAAGGCGAGTACGGTATCCAAAGCATTTTTTGACGAAATGGTAGCGCATTTCAACATGCCGAAGGTTCGAATTTCGTATCTAAACTATTCTCTGAGATGTGTAAAATGCTATTAAACAATTGCACATTACTCCCTATCATCTGCAAGCTAATGGGTCGTTAGAACGGAGTCATCGACCTCTGGCAGAATACTTGCGTAGTTTCGCCAAAGAGGATGGCTCCAACTGGGATCAGTGGTTGAATACATAACAATACTGTACAAAAACTGCACAATAACTTGCTAAAGTTATTCCATCTGTGAACTCACAACTAAAAAAAAACATTTGTTTATGGTATCCTACACTCGTAGGCACTCATATTCCTCATTTGATGAGCAACTGAAATCAGCAAGAATAAAATAGCGTTAATTCCCTTTTCAAACTCAATGCCAACATGAAATCGGAACTACGGTCGGTAGCAAGCTGCATAATGTGAATATGCAAGCAAACATTGCAGCCGAAATGCAGTAGGAACAAGAATGAAAAGAGAGAGCTGAAAAACATTAAGTAAGAAAATAATTAAAAATGGAAAAAACAAACAAAGTTCAATTCAAAACTCATCTGGGTAAAGAAAAATGTGAATAAAAGATTTGTTTGGTACATACGGGCAAACCGAAAGTGCATTGCCACAATCAGTTGTCCAAAGCGCAGAGTGAAGCGCAGGCAGGGCAGAAATTTCAGCTGTGCATGTATGCTAGTAGACGTACATTCGTACAAACTTTGCGTATACTATGAAGATTGGCACAGTCTGTCCCTATTGCAACACAATAGAAAATATGGAATGAGTGTATTAGCATACACTCTCATAAGGAAGTATAGCAGTAAGGATTTTTTTCAAAAGCCTAATTATTTCGAATAGCAATTCAGGTTGGCCAGCGAAAATATACTTTGGGGTGATAGGATTAAGAAGCAGGAATATACAATTTTAAGTAAGAATTTAAATCAAACTAATTAGGAATAAAAGAATAAATCAGGCATCATGTAAAACAAAAATTACATTTGTAAAATATAAAAGTGTAAGACTAACAATTCATTGTGGATATAAAAACTCTGTACGAGTCAGCATTATAACTATATTTATGAAGGTACGTCAAACCAAAGAATATCAACGTAATAAGAAGTCCTATAAAGAAGAAGAACAAAATATTTGATTTTCTCTTCACGTTACGAGTTAAGTGGGCGACAAATCTTGATAGCTACAGAATCATGAAAACTACATAATTTTTAATTTTGTTGTGAATAATTGTACACACACGGGCTTACATACATATGTGTATGTATGTTTGCATTGCAAATAGAAATAAAGAAAAAAGAAGCACGTGTGTATATACATACATTTATACACATTTAATTCTGCAGGTAGTTACTTCTGAAGGGTGCGAAACGCGAAATAAGAGCAAAGACTTTTTTCAAATTTACATATCAATTTGAAATTAAAGAATAATTTCAATTTTCAGTTGATATTGTGAAGTGTGAAGCTGTTTGCGATTTCTGTTCGCTTGGTATGATCGGCCAACATACTCAGTAGAAGGAAACCTGTTTTATTTATTTATTTATAATATTATTATTATAATTACAACAATACTTTCAAATCCAGTAAAAACTGAAGTACCAATAATTGAAAAATCAATCAATATTCAATTTTCAAGATTTCAGTTGAGAAGTCAAAAAATCTGTTGGTAGTTCCCTTAGTTTATCAATAAAAAGTACAAGTTTAATTACTTTATATTGTCCTTATAGACCACCCTCCCCTTAATGGGAACTGTGGTTCCAAAATCTTTTTCTACCACCTATTCTGCATACAGCGGGGTTAACGTACATATTTCCTAGTCTTTTGGTCCTTTTCACAATAACCTTATCTCCTGCATTAAACCTACTTTCTACGCTGTCTCTATTATGTGTTTTCAGTTCTGATTCTTGCGCTTGAGTTATGCGTGCTGACACCCGACTATTTTAATTTACTGTTGTGGATCGAAATATATCAATCGGTTTGTCACTGAGTGGATTGTCTTGTTATATTCAATAATTGATAACAAAATGAAATCATTTGTTTCTTCTATACAGCTTTCTAGCTTTATGCACCTAGCAATTTCCGTCAGCGTACTGTTCTATTTGTCCGTTGGAAGTGCTGTGCAGTGGGGGGAATTCACAATTTCAATATTAAAATTGCTAGCCAGGAGATGTCTAATGGTATTCGAATTTAACAACTTTTCGTTGTCACAGTATATGACTCTCGCATTAGCAAAAATGTTCAAAAGTTGGATAAGTTGTGGTTTTACATCTAGGATTGTTCTGGATGATAATGATTGTACAACCGCCTATTTAGAAAATTTATCTATAAATGTTAGGAAATATTTGGAATCAGTGGAAAAAATATCAACGTGCAGTATTTCCCCTTGATATGATGGGATGGGGGATTTTGCTATTGTATGTTTTGGCTGATGCTCTCTGGAGCATATTTTGCAATTTCTTGCTATTTCTTTTACTTTTTTTCCATCTTTGGAAAGAAATACTCGTTTGGTCTTTGTTTCGTTTGATCTGTAAAAATGTTTATATCTCTTACACCATAGAGGTAATTACGAAGACTCTTTAGGGCCCACACTATGGCCAATAGTTCTCTTTCGTTAGCTGCAAAATGTATTTCATAGTCTTTCAAGGTTCTAGATATCATGGTTATGGGTTTTCCTCCTTGCGACAGGACAGCACCCAGGCCATGGCTAAATCCAGTTACACGAGTAATACATCTTCCGATTTCAAAATTTGCTTCAGCGCATTGAATGCTTTTATCTGTTTAGAATCTAATTCAATTTTCACCTTTTTTGACTGTCTGGTACTGACTTTTCTATTTTCGTCTTTTAGAATATCGGTCAAAGGATTGGCTATACTGGCAAACTTCCGTATGAAGCACCTGTATTAACTTGCTAGACCCAAAAAGATCTGAGCTCGAATAACGTCGCAGGCATGGGGAAATTTAACATTGCATCTATTTTATCAGGGTGTGTTTTATACCACCTCTTGAAACTGTAAATCTCAAATATTCAACTTCCGTTCTAAAGAACTTTGACTTTTCTATCGATACACTCATGTAAGCCTCATATAAACCTTTCAACACCCACTCTATGTCCCTGACGTGCTATTCTTTTATTTCTTTAAATATTATGACATCATCAACATCAACATAATAAGTCTTCCCAATTTGTTCTCTAAGGACGTCATCTATAGCTCTTTGGAAGATACTTGGGGCGTTCTTTAAGCCCCTGGTAGACTGCAAAATTCATATTTGCCGCTACTAATTGAAAATTCAGGTTTTTCCCTGTCTCGCTCTTCGAGTTCAATCTGATGAAACCCCTATTTTAAATCCAGGGTTGTAAAGTACAATGACTGTCCTAAGTTTGACAATATGTTCATTATATTAGGAATATGGTATTTGCCATCGATTGTGTTCTCGTTCAGCTTTCGAATATAGTAATATATATTCGAAAACCGTTTCTTTTTGTTACTTAGTTCATCAGTACCTTTTCTATCGACGACTCAAACGAGGGTGTTATAAGGTGATCTAGATGGATTAAGTAAAAGTTCTTTTACTTCCTTATTAACAAATTCCGCTACCTTTATCGGATATGGGTATAATTTGGAATATATCGGGTTTTCATCGTTTGTACGAATTATTGAAACTATATTCGTATTATATGGAAGCGATTCATCTGTATCGTCAAATGTATTGGATCTCATCCTTATCATATGGAGAAACTCTTCTCTCACTGCCAGGGGCACATTTTCCTGACAAATTTTCGTAAAATTAACACTTTCACATTTAAAGAATAATGGTTTTTCCAGTCCAAAACTATGGATAATCTCCCCTTTCTGGAAGTCTACAACTGCGTCAACCCGCGTAAGCAGGTCGAGGCCAATTATTGCATCGAAAGTTTCTAGATTAGGTAGCAAAACAAATTCAGAGTTTAACCCAAACAGATTTATTTTAAATTTATCTTTTATCTTGTTATAGCCATGAATTGACTTAACTAGAAATGATTTATTTAATTGTACAATGCCATTGAACTCTTTTAGTGGCTTAATATAAATTTTTGAAGCCTCTGTATCCACTAAAAGTTTAATCCCCCTGCCCTTTGTTCCTATGGTTCTGCTGATCTATGAGAGCAGGGACTTTTCCCTAAAAAATTACTTCATTTGAACTATGTCATTATAAGTGTTTTCATTAATAATGTCTTGCGACTGCGAAGTGTAGTCGATTATTTGGAATTTAGACCCAGTCTACATGTCAGATTCCCCGTGCCGCTAAACTGTTGTCCCTCATTTGATGTCTTGTAATTAAATTGTTTTTGTATAGAATTTTGGGAATGATTTGACCTATTCTGTTGTCAGAAACTAGCTTTTTGGAGCTCGAAATTTGTTGGGTATCGGAAGCGAGATGACGATGGATCTACCTATATTGATTCGGGTCGTTTTTTGTTTTCAGAATTAGCATTATTCGATTTTTGCAGCTAATCATAATTTCTATAAATATAGGGATTCCTTCGCCCATCGGAACATGCCTGCGGTTTAGTGTAGTCCTTGTCCTGCCTCTCTATAAAATTGTTTTCAAAATTTTTTGAAAAATTGGTGCGAATTCTTTTTGGGCAAGGCCCAAGGCGGAGGGTAAATCACCTGGGCGAGAAGCAAAAAGAATGTCGCATAAAGGTTTTTTCAACCCAGAAATGAAAACACGAAGATCGTCCATTCTATATTTTTCATTTAACTAAGTGACACTCATAGGATATTATGGTATAGTTTATTGCTAGGTCCCCTTATTTTATTCCTGATTATTGCCACGGCTTGAAAATGTTTTGCACTTCCATCGAATCTTTCATATCATTTATAAGCGGTGTATGCTGCCTGTCTCCATGAAATGTAACAATAAGTCGAGTGTTTCCTCATATTTTAAATTATCATTAATTGCAACTTTTTCAAAACTCCTCACTGCTCTTGAAAGCCTTTGTGTTAGCTGTTCTATTTTTTTTTCATAATCTTGTTTTTGTACAATTAGCGCAGGGCCTACTGCTGCGGTACCGATAGCAGAGAAAAAACGAGTGCTTGTAGCTCTTCAGTGTTCACTTTTCTTTTTGTTTTTCACCCAAGTCTAACTGTTTAAATAGATTGGCTAAATCAGAGTCGCTCATCAGATTGAAGGTCAATATAACAAAAACAAAACCCTGTGTTATTTTAATTATCAAATTGCAATTCCATTAAATGAAAGTACTTTTGCTTGTAAAATATATAAAAAAAATCTATTTGTCAATCACTTTTTGCATTAGTAACAAATATAAAATTTTTTTTTTAATCCACCAAAAATAATGATTTTGTACAATTCAAGTATTTAATAAGTATTTTTTGAACTGAGCAAATCACTTACATTAAAAAATCCTTCGCTGGCAGAGTGGTTGTTGCTGCCGCCTCGTGCGCGCTTCCAAAGTCATCCAATGTCGACGATTTTATTCTAGATTATTCACTAACATAGTGGTTGCTCCTATTGACTCTTGTACTGTTCCTATAGTCATACAATCAACTATTTAATTTTATTAAATTACAATTGCTTTTCGCGAATTGGTCGGTACTTTTATTCCATAGATTTATATCACGTTGGTAGTCAATTATGGGTTTTCATTAATTGTCTCTTTATTCATCTCGCTTCTTCCACACCTCTTTTACAAGTGAGTACTTTAACTTGCTAATTCTACTTTTGTCGCTTTCCACTCACAATTATGCAGTCTGCACATCTTTTTAGTGTTGTAAAAGATAACGATGCTTTTGCTCTTGTTCAGCGACTCTAGCCTCGAGGTGCGATATGCACCTTATGGATGTGTTAACAGCTGACTATAAAAATAAACGATTGAATTAATAAATGTGGCATCATTTATAAGGAACTAAATCTTGGTAAATAATTGTATTTTTATGAAATTGTTGGCAAAATGTGTTAAAATATTTTTGTTGAATTAATTTGTTTTTTGCTTGCTTTGTTATATATTAAGAATGCTGCGGCAACTTGCACATTCATTTTATTCGACAAAATGGATAACAGAACCCTTTTTAAAATGGAAAATGCGCCCGGAATACACAAAATCATTGCGAAGACAATATTGTACTGGCACTGGTAAAGATAATCATCATAAAGATGACAAGAAACATGAGCAAACAGATCGAAGGAGCAGAGTGCCATCTATACGAAATCCGTTTGAAAGCGTCAGTGAAAAAAACAAAGTGACGTATCTAACAATGGTAGAAATATTTGAGGACCGTGATGTTCATCGTCGCAATCATGTGGAGTTCATATATGCGGCCCTGAAAAACATGGCAGATTATGGAGTTGAGCATGATTTAGATGTGTACAAAGCTCTGATTAACGTCATGCCTAAGGGTAAGTTCATACCAACGAATATAATTCAGGCAGAATTTTTGCACTACCCTAAACAACAACAGTGCATAATTGATTTGCTAGAGCAAATGGAGGACTATGGTGTAATTCCCGACTACGAAATGGAAGCAATGTTGCTAAATGTGTTTGGACGCAAAGGACATCCATTGCGTAAATATTGGCGTATGATGTATTGGATGCCTAAGTTCAAAAATTTATCACCATGGCCGCTCCCACGTCCTATGCCTAATGATACATTAGAAATTGCTAAATTAGCCGTGGAACGCATGTGTTCTGTTGACCTGTGCTCTCTAGTAAACGTGTACGAAACTAAGATTGTGGAAGACTCCATTGACGAGACGTGGATTGTGAGTGGCATGAGCGTGGAACAAAGTCATTTGTTACGTGGACACCCCCGTAATAAAGCTCTTTACATAGAAGGCCCATTTTTAATATGGTTGCGGAATCGATCCATAAATTATTTCACTCTGCGTGCCGATCCAGATATGGAATTTATTAAAGGCTTTCAAGACAAGGAAGACGAAGATGGTAAAAATTGCATTATTTATTAGCAGGGAACGGATTGTATGACACTTAAAGAGCTGTGGGGCCTGATTTTTGAAGAATTTAAGGGCTACTATAACAACCGTAGTTTTTTTTTTGTGAAGAATTTATAGGTTTCTATAACGAATATATTAAAATCAAGCCTAGCTACAATTTTTTGTACCTGAAAATCTGTTCCCTGGTTTTTTTAACAATCACGCGCTTTTTTAATTTTCAAATATTTAGATGTATCACATATTCAAATACCTTTCTTTGGTAAATCTACAACGCAAAACCAAGTAGGGAAAAGACGTTCAGTACATCAACAAGATGATGGGACCATTTTTGCAATTTGTGCTACTGGTACATCTACAAAAGACTCCCTGTTATCGTGGATCCGCTTGCTTGAAATTAATGGTAATCCTTCTCTCGGAGAAATACCAGTTCTCTTCAGATTTAAGTCCGCTGTACCCAAAACAATTCTTATAAAAGGAAATGAAGATTCAGAAAACCAACCGCAAGTAATTGATGAGACTATAAGCGACCAAGTAAGATAGCGTTTGAGGTTGTTTATTCAATAATAATTAAGTAGAATTTGTTACCCATTATTAAAAAATAAAACAAAGTATCCTACTTAGGGGTACAATTATTGAAAACAAAAAATTATAAATATATGTACATTTATACAAGATTTGTTATAAATAGGTATTAGAAATAAAAATTAAGTACATTTTAAATAATACAAATTTGCAAAGGTCACCGTTCCGAAAACAAGTCATTTTCAAGTTATAAGAATATACGAAACTACACAAATTATTTTAAGACAAAGCAAATTTATTTTATTTTACAATATCGCAGATATGAATTGTCATAAAAGGTTAGAATTCAATTCAAAACTAAAACATCACAGTAATGATTTTAAACAATATTTATAAAATGGATTTTTACGCAGAATTTTAACTTAGAAAGAAATATAAATATATATTCTCTTCGATATTGTTTTTCCTACTACATTAGTAATTGAGGTACAATAAGTCGTACAATTGAAAAATAGATTAGAAATATACTATTGAAATATGTTTTTTCTTGTATACTACTTAACCGACTATTTTATTCAGGGGAAAGATTTGTGTCACAACCCCAACACCTTTGCTTGAGCCTTCACGAAAGAGTACACGCATACCAGGGCAGACATATTCTGGATGTCCGACAAACTGAAACATAACCGATGCCTTGTCATTAGTGCCAATTTTTTCTTCACCCATAATACCACGAATAATGGCAGTTTGTCTAATACTACCAATGTGAACAGTGGTCTGAAAGCCAACATAAATGGCAGTGCAATGGAAAAGAACGGATACTTTTGCCTGCAAATTTAAAATTAAGTGTTATAGATGTTAAAATTTTTAATTTAAAAATCTCACCTGAAAAAACAATGTGCCACACGGTTCATCTTTGGTATTACCAGGGACTGCTAAGAGCACCATGCCACCTCTAAACGAAGGTAGTATTTGATTTGGCATAAACGACAACGATGCACTTTGTCCTGCTCGCACTACACGGCAAGGGGCTTTATTACGATGAATGGTGTGTACAGTGACAGAGTGAAACCGGCCATTGGACAGCGGTCCAATTTTCATGGGCATATTTTCTGTTAGCACTCCTTTCACCAATAGTCCACCTACAACAGGACCCACCTCTGATACCCGGAAGATTTCATCAATATGAAATTCACATGATTCCTGTTCCAGTCGTTCTTTTTCTGAATTATTAATACCGGGTGAGAGTACATATAAAAATTTTGTGACCAGACTGAGAGACGCGCCAGTAACATTTGAAACACAAAATATAGGTACAATGTTTTCGGAGACATGATTAGAACCTGCGGAAATTACTTCATCTGAATTCGTAACAACAAATGGGACCTTTCGGCACCCAATTGACGTCAGAAGATGCTTTAGCTCTTCTACAGTATCATCGGGAGATGTAATATCTGTTTTTGTAATTACAATAAAGAAAGGCATGTCAAGAGCTCGCACGATTGACAAATGTTCTTTGCTTGTGCCGTTAAATCCACCACCAGCAGATACAACTAGCATGGCGTAATGAGGCGAATAGCCAGAAAGCGCTTGTACAGTGGTACGCATGTAACGTCGGTGGCCAGCTAAATCCATAAAAGTGACGAGTTTTGTCGATCGATCGCTGATTTCTTCAGCTGTCATCATTTCATTGTATTTATAGTTAATTATATTTCCCTAATTAAGTAGATTATTAGCAATAATTTTTTACAAAACTAGTTCGTGTACGCACTCACCTGGGAGTCGAATCCTAGAGTTTCGTGGGATATACACGATGTTCGCCCTGATTGTATTTCATGCATATGCCTAAACATGTTTAAACGCGCTCGACCTCTACCATTGTCAAACTCACCCTGCGTTAATACACCTAGAAGTGTAGACTTTCCAGCATCAGCACCGCCGAGTACCGCTACGCGTACCTCAATATTATGTTGATCATCAGGAATTTTTCGGACAAGAACCTCTGTGACAGTTCTACGTCCTGCAACAAATTTTCGCCGCAATACTGACGTACTAGCTCCCAATTTATGTGCCATTTGTTTAAGCGTCGCCAATGAAGCAATCATATCTTTTTCATTAAGGCCATGCAGGTGACCTGAATCAGCTACTCCTATTTCATATATAGCCTCGCCATGTCCTTCCCGCAGTCGCCACTTCATTTGTGTTACCAAATGTTCGAATCGTTGTTTAGACGGACTTATGAGTTTCAATTTATATTCGATATTGCCCAATTGAGGTTCAGGGGGCAGCATGCCCCGGTCAAAATCAATTATAATTTTCTTGCTTTGTACATCCAATTCACTCTCACTGCTACTGCCACTAGCTGAGAGGCTACTTTGGTCACTATTAGTGCTCTCACTATTACCATTTATTATGTCTTGCTCCTCATCGAATCCATCGTCCGGCTGATTCGGATCAAAGAGACTCAAAAAGGAATCCATATTAAATTGGGGCCCAGATTACTGAAAAAACATAATTTCATTTATATAAGTATCCATAAATAAATGTTGTGCAGGGCTGTAAACTATAATTGCAAATTCAAAAATTTATTTAAATTTGAATTTTGCGTCACGGTATCCTATCCGATAATTAATCGCACCAAATTAACTGCAAACTATCGTATGTAATGTGTTCCAATACGATTTATAATATGTGACGTACATAACACGGTTATTTTGAGGATCAACTGCCTCAGTGTTCTAGGACATTTATTTGTTGAACTATTAATTCTTAAAACTATTGGTCACTGGATATCTGGAAATTTTTGTATTTAGTGATATGGTGGTAGAACGAAATTGGGTAAACCTTTATAAAACACTGTAATGCTAATAAACGTGATTATACTAAAACAGCAATTACAAACTATTTTTTTAATCTGCTGAACTGACTAATCCAAAGAGTCTGGCAGGCCCGTTCTGTTTAAATTAGATAATCTTAACGAATTCATTTTATAAGATGTACAAAGTATTGAAACAAATTTCTTAGAATTCTACGTTTTCGCCATTCATAATTAAACGTTACATTCAAATTCGCTTTATATCTAAACTGATGAATAAATGATATTATCTCTTTCTATAATCCATGAATGAAAAGTTTTTCTGTATCTTTTGCACTAATGTGCGCAATTGTACATCGAAGACGACCGTTCACGAAAGTGGAGAAACTGTCTAAAAAGACAATGGATCTACTTTGAGTTCTGTTTGACTTGACTGCTGCAGAGTTAAAACTGAATAAGAAAATAAAACCGAAATTTACGAAATAATTTTTAACCATTTCTGGAACAAATTAGCAAATGGCAATAAATCAAAATACTTTCATTCAACGTTAAGTGAGGAAAAAAGATTTTACTTGACACAATAGATTTAGTAGCTTGACACAATCTAGTAAATAGATTTAGTAGCAAAAACTAATTATCGTATCATGGTCTTAGCTTATAATACCACGCTCCACCGAGTAACTAATAAGCAAAGTTAAAGTGGAAAGGAATAATTTAGAAAAAAGTGGCATTCAGTCAAAAGTAAAAATTATTTAAATTCGCTGTTGTAGAACGCAAATATTTTCTCGGTTATGTTAAGTCTATTTCTTTTCTGAAACATTTTATGTTTGAGGGTATTGCTTCATCCATATAAGGATTTAAGCAGAAACTGTAGATAGATCTTAACTAATATCAACAATAAGTTTAATGTTTTCCACGTTGGGAAACTTTTACCTGATAATATCCGTCCCGAGGTTTATTTTGAAATGAATAAATTAATTTAAAAAAAATCATTTCCAATGAAACCTCCGGAATACAAGAAGGGATGTTTATCCCTAATTTAAACATGAAACTATTGGTTGCAAAATTTGTTCCAGTACAGATGATTTTCCAACAACAAAAAAATCCCTTTCGATGTCTTCCCAATCTCCTTGAAAATGTTTGTCATAAACTTGTACTAAATGTTTTCTTTTAACATTTTAAACGTTACGCCTCATTGTACTCCGTTTTAAAGAAAAATAATTGGAATAACATTCCCACAGTCATTAAATTGCCGAACACACATATCCGCTCAGTAAATGTTACAATGCATGATTGGAAAATAAACACAAAACTTGAATATTTTTGCATTTAAATTGTTTTTATATTTAATTTGGAAAACAGTAAATAATTAAAAAATATTTCAAATGTTGGAAAAATATAAGAAAATAATTTAAACCGAAATACACAAGTATTTGCAAGTTGTTTTTTAATACCAAGTATTTATAGTTGAAACTAACTATTCTGATGCAATTACTCGGTTGCTTTTGCTGATTTATTTATAATTACCGAATTTAAGTAAAGACTCCATTAGACCTATATAAAAATACATATGTATATAATTACAAATTTAATCTGATTTTTTTAAATCATAATTATACATAATTTTCGTAATATTTTAACAATTATATCAAAATTTAGAGACAAAAAATGGGAATCTCGTT
Organism: Clusia tigrina; assembly: GCA_920105625.2. Lineage (NCBI taxonomy): Eukaryota > Metazoa > Arthropoda > Insecta > Diptera > Clusiidae > Clusia > Clusia tigrina. Next base: position 160,845,166 of record OV050031.1, read on the forward strand.
CACAAATACTGTAAATAAAATTTAGAACAGCATATAATGAGGAGCTATCTCTACCTGTTTGCTGAAAGCAGATAATTTATGCCATAACATCTGTTCTTACTACAATAATTATATAAAACAAAGCATATACTTTATTCAATTGTGTATAAGAAATTTCTCTAAATTGTTTAAAAGTTGTAAATAAAAATTCACTTACAAAGCATTTACATTTTCAGAAGAGTGGTGTGCTGCTTTAGTATTATTAAAACATATTTATTAAGCTGAGTGATCCGTCGATTAAGCAAGCGGTTCTTACTAATTAAGAAAAATGTGAACATTATCACTGAACTGACTGCTTTAATCGAACAATAGCATTCCGCAAGAAATACATATAGAATAATTTATATAAGCATATAAGATATAAAAAACTTGAACAAATGTGGAATGTTTGGGGAGTTTGAAACGCCAGAGGTAGCCCATGGCAGCTGAGCTAGCGTTTCATATGTACAAATTAATGCAGTAGTCCTCAGAAAGCTCCATCAGCCAGTAAGCATAAGATCTGTTCGGCGAAAATAACGCTATTAGTGCTCACTCTTAACTGAGCGAAATGTCTATGCTGGTTTGCAATCACAATCGGAACGATTGGACAATCGAGTAATGAAAAATTGTTATTTGAACTTTGAGAATTAAATCTACTGGTATCATTCGGTTAGTAATATCTATCTTCAGGCATTGTCCCCACGAGTCTTCAAAATGGGCAGATGAAGTAAAGTTCAATTTCGCAAAAGTTGCATAGTTTTGGGCCTACTCCCTGTGGTGGCATATTGCCCTATTGGTTTCAACAAATCAAATAATGAAAAATATGTATTTAGATTTATAACAAATTCGTTTAGCAGACTTCTCCGTCAGGGAAATTATTTTTCAGGACTCGAAAATTATCGTCAAATATTGACTTAAAGAAGACCTAACATCAAACCTATGTATTCAACATTATTGATCTAGAAACTATCAACTACTTGCTTAATTTCAAAGAACAAACCCAAAATATGAGTATTTAATGAAAAAAGTAGTAAAAATCAAATATCTTTGAACTAACAAAATTACATAAAATTAATTTAAGTTCTGTAGTGAAACATTTTCAATGTCTTATTGAATGAAAATTTTTTTGAAAAAATTAAATAAAATTTTTTTGTTTAAACGAAAAAATAAAAAATAGCTAAGCGATATTTTGGCATATAATTGTTGTTTTCGTAATTATAATTGATATAGTATTATTAAGCAGCTTCCCGCTTCCACTAAAAACGTATTTTGAAAACGATGTATAGTTCACCTTAGCGATTTGGAATATTTGAAATTACGAAGTATATAATATACAATTTTCATCAGTATTTGTTTCAAACATAAATAAATTATTTTGAACAGTTTAATGCGTCAAAAAATCGCACCAATTTCACCAAGCTGGCTAAACAAACGTCAACATGCCCAAGAACGTTTCTTCTGTTATGATCTATTTTTAGCTACATATGTATGTACATATGACATTATAATATTAAGCCTCGTTTCCCACCAACGGGAACGGCGCGCCACGGCGATGATAAATCTGCACAAAAAAGTCCCAAAACCAAAACAATATTTAAATTTACGGCGCCGCAGACCGACTCTATGAAATTAGTCACCAAGTGCGACAAAATCATTTTTCCCCAGAAATTAAAAAAGGTCTCTTTTTTGTGTTTTATGTTTCAATTGGATTTCTTATAGAATGGAGCGTAGATATACGTACACACACTTTGCATTAATGCAATAATAATGCAATTTGATCTTTCTGTCTCATACGTAGGTAGGTATAAAAATTTCTTCTGCTAGTGCCACAAAATCAATTTTCCAAAGCAATTAAAAAAAGGTCTGTCTTGTCTGTTTTTTTTCACCAGAAATTAAAAAAAAAAACGAAAAAGATGCAAGCAGAATTTGCCAAAATAAACAACAAAATCGCTCGACGGTTGAAATTTTCCGCCGGCAACTATGCGAATTGGGCAGTATTCTTTATTTTGATTTGGCATTTTTGTTTTGTTTATCAGCCGCAATCATAGATTGTCATATCGTATGAAGCTCTTGGTATGTTAGTTTTTAGCAGTTTTGTGTATATTTATCATTGCCGTGGCGCGCCGTTGCCGTTGGTGTGAAGCGAGGCTTACTTATATGCAAGTGTATATGAATTTATCGTACTCGTAGAACTCTTTGTTTGGCAACAAAGCCAAATCAACAAAAGTTATATTTCCTCTGCTCTATTTACAAACAGAAAGCACTGTAACTATTGAAAACAAAAACCAAAATGAACAAATACTTTGTGAGGAATAAGTATACAAACTTCTTAAATGAAATGACTTTTTTGCAAAAATTATATAGATTAGCATCATGCCAAGGATATAAAATATTTATTCACTCACTCACATTTATACAACTTTCTTTATGCTAAGTTTTTTTTTGCACTTTATATTAAATTGTTTGTTTTGCAATTCACAGCTATGCATGTATATCAATCAGTTTTTAACCCACATGATGTATTTTTGCACGTATATTGCGAAATTGTACAAGCAAAAAAGCGTCTCCGTGCAATATTATAATTCTGTTATGAATCCCCATTCGTATTGAAGATGGAAACAACAAACTGAAACTAAAAACAAATTGGACAGCTGTGGCAGCACCTAATTCAAAATATAATTAAAGATAATAAAGGTCCATACCCACTTGTGCATTTTATGTCATTAAACATACGAAATTAATCGGTGTTATTTATAAATTTTGGATAATATAATAAAATAATGAATTTATTTATAATTATTTTACTGGTATGCAACTATATTTTTGTTTACATAAAATTTTTGAATGCTTTTGCACAAAAAACTTATATTTTTTATAAAAATCTATTAACCCATAATTCAAAATAAAGAAATAGATAATAAATTGAAACTTAAATTATTCAATATACGAGTATATGAAAATTTTAGTATTTTTACATCCAATTGTGTGATTTTACTTGTTAACAGGTTTGAGTTTCTCCGTTAATGCGTTGGTTGGACTTATAAAATAAATGGTTTAGTATCTCTATCTGTAATGATCGTTCTTCAGTTGGTATTTACATGATTCCATATCACCGCATGAAATACCCAACAGAGTATCATCAGCAAACATTTTAAAGGTGTAATATTTTATGTAGTTTAATATATGATTGCTTTAAAGTGAGAACAATAATACCCCAACAATTTATTTTCCATGATAGGTTAGTTTTTTCAATTTACTACAGTTTTTTAACATTTAGCATGTAAGTATTACCACGTATGTTACCATTGTCTAGATTTTTTGTTGATTGTCTCAAACACTATTTTGAAATCTTTGATTGATAGTGTTTTGGTATTAAATAAAACACATTTATTTAATACTTAAATTAAGTTTATTTTAATTAGTTTTATTCAGGTGTTTTCAGTTTGACTAAAAAGAATAAGAAGGGACGAATAAAGAAGAAAAATAATAAATACACAGTTGTATATTTTCATACTTGCAACCGCTTGTGTTGCCAACTATAATAAATATTAGGGCTACTTAGGGTTACCCTATACCACATACCCTTCTTTTATTCGGGAACATAGTCTTTTAAATAAGAAGGAGGATTTATTTTTCTACCTATTTTAGAAATACTTTCCGAGGATCCAGCCATATTTTTATTTAATTCATCTTATGTATGGGCTGTATTCTCGTTTACATTAGGATTTTCAATATTAAAATTTTCAACTACTTCCGTAGGTTCGTTACAATTATAATTTTCAATATTTTTATTGATGTAAATTTCATTTGAGTGATCGTGATTTTGATGCTGTTTAATCACAGCAGGCACAAGATGCCATCGGTTTCTACGGTATCTGCCTTGTTCAGTTTCTACCAGATAAGACCGAGGATATTTTAATTTTTCGACCACAGTGCCAAGGTTTTAAGATTGGTTACCCAAACTCTATCCCCTTCTTTTATGTTCATTTTTAGTCTTAGCAGTTTCTTCACGTTTCATGACCTCTTGGTTATTCACTTCCAAATTTTTTTGCAGCATTGGCAATTGGGTTTTTATTTTCCGTCCCATCATCAGTTCTGCTGGAGAAAATCCGTTTTCTAAAGGCGTAGATCTGTAGCTGAGCAACGCTTCATAAAAGTTTTCTTTATTCTTGTACAAAAGGGATTTTGCAACTTTTACTGCAGCCTCAATAGCTCCATTGGACTGACTAAAGTATGGGCTGTTAGAATTATGAACGATGTTATAACTTTTACAAAAGTCTTTAAAACTGTGCGAATCGAATTGTGTACCGTTATCAGTTCGTAATACTGAACAGATTCCAAACGTAGCCAGATATTTTTTTATGTTTTGAATAACTTCCCCATCAGTTAAAGATTTTTGTTTATATATTTCAAAATATCGCGAATAGTAGTCTGTAATAATTAAATACCATGAGTTATCGTCTTTGCTTTTAAATAAATCTGCAACTACTCGTTCCATAGGTCTCGAAGGAATTTCATCTTTAAAATATGGTTCCTTTGGATTAATACGATGTTCTATGCACACATTGCAGTTTCTAATCAATCTTTCTAATTGAGTTGACAATCCCAACCACCAAACACTTGTCTGAGCTCTACGACGACATTTGGTCAGACCTTGATGACCCAGATGGATAAAATCTAAAACTTCATTCTGTAGCTCCGAAGGGATTATTATTCTGCTTCCGTAAACCATAATATCATCTACCAGACTAATCTCATTTCTGTATTGATAATATGAAATCATTGAATCTGGCAATTTATTCCTTGAAGACCATTCATTACAGCAAAAAACTCTTAGTCTTTTAATTATTTCATCGTTACTCTGAGAATTTTTAATTTTTTCCAAATATACGTCTTTTACTGGAAAGCAGCCTTTAATAAATTTTACATTAAATTCAGTTTCTTCCATCATTTCTTGTGTTTCAGCAGACTTTGGAAGAGGGCCTCAAGACAAGGCATCTGCTATAATTAACTCCTTTCCTGGAATGTGTACAATTTCGTATGTGTATCGCATAAGTCTCATTCTAAATCTTTGAATTCTTAGACTTAATGTATCTATGGGCTTTGATTGCAATAACTGGATTAAGGGCTTGTGATCTGTTTCAAATGTGACATGCAATCCATTTATATATTCCGAGAATTTATCAGCTGCCCATACTAAGGCTAAAGCTTCACGCTCGATTTGAAAATACTTTTTCTCAGTTTCAGTCATACTTCGTGATGTGTAAGCTACTAATTCTCTTTTGGAATCAGCACAAATTTGCATTAAACAGGCTCCTAGTCCATAGCTTGAAACATCTGAACTAATAACGACATGCTTTTCAGGGTCAAAAAACGATAGTGTTGGCGACTCTGATAATATTTCCTTTACGTCATTAAATGATTTCTCTTGAATTGCTGACCATGTAAAATCCCTGTTTCCGACTAATGAATTTAACGGTTCCAACACCGATGACCTCATTTTTATAAATTGAGCAAGGTAATTTAGCATCCCCAAAAATCGTTGGACCTCTACTTTACAGGTGGGTCTCGGGAATTTTTTCATTGCCTCGACGCGTTCGGGATCAACAGAAATACCCTCCTTGGACAACACATATCCCAGATATGTAACCTTTTCAACTCCAAAAACTGATTTAGTCTTATTTATGGTGATGCCTTCTTGAAATAAACGTTCTAAAACTAATCATAGCGATTTATCATGCGCTTGCTTAGTATCACCGTAAATAAGTATATCATCAATGTGAATAAGCACGTTTTCTATATTTGTTAGTATTTAACTAAATTTCGTTACCAAATATTCTGGAGCACAGGAAATCCCGAAGGGTAATCTTTTAAATATGAATCTGCCAAACGGACATATGTAACAAGTCAAATTCTGACTTTCTTCATTTAATTTAATTTGGTAAAACCCTTTATTGCAATCAACTTTAGAGAAATAATTTGAACTTTTTATTCTCGCCAGCTTCATCTCGACTTTATCAATTGGAAAATAAGGACGCATTACAGCCTTGTTAAGATGTGTGTAATCTACACAAATACGAATTTCGTTTTTTTCTTTGGGTACCACTACAATCGGGCTTACCCATTCGGTGACCTCTTGGATGGGTTCAACAATTTTTAATTTTACCAACCGATCCAATTCTATTTTAAGTCTTGGTAAGAGGAGGATAGCTACGTTTCGTGGTACTGATTGAACAAACGGTTCATAATTAGGTTTGAGTCTTATTTTTACGTCACCTCGGAATTCGCCTAAGTCGTTAAACAAACTTGGAAAATCTTTTAACAATATCTCATACTCGTTGCTTTCATTTACGAAAAAGCAATTACTTTTTTTTACGAAAACCCAAAAGGGGTATGTTTAATTCCTCCACCAAATAACATTTAAACTTGTTCACATTCTCAGCATACTTGAGTGTGAGTTCAACGTTTCCTACCACTTTTAGGAGGTTTCCATCCGCGCCCTTTATTTTGGGATAATCATCCATGATGCTTGCTTTTTGCAGCAAACTAGAAGGTATTTTGAATTCTGAAGGTAAACACACACAATCTGCCCCAGTATCCACCAAGAACTGAACTTCATAATTAAGCTCCTCTGTAAAACATTTAACCTGCCATGATTCTTTCCCCTCACTGGAGACATTGCCTATAAAAAACTCATCCTGGCTGTCTGTGCACCCACTATGATTATTCAGCCCAAGATCACGATCACTCTTACAAAGCGCAACAGTATGGCTATTATTTTTCTGAAAAAATTTTACATTGTTTTTTGTTCTAATGTTAATACTATTAGTACTACGAAAGTTATTTTGCCTACACATTTTTTTATAATGTCCTACCTTCCGGCAGCCATTGCATACCGCCTCACGTGCTGGACACTGCTGACGACTATGTTGACCATAACCACAATTTTCGCAACTTTCGCCTCTTCCGTCTCTCGCAAAGTTCACAGATATTTCATCTCGAATAGCCTTTGTTTGCTTGGACTGAATTTCCGCCTGTCTGGCACAATCAACAGCTAGTTTCAACGTCAGATCTGACCTCATTTGCAATTGTTCACTAACCTTGACATTTTGCATCCCAACGACTATGCGGTCTCTAATGAGTTGTTCCTTCAAGGAGTCAAAATTGCAATTTTCTGCAAGAGCATGCAAATCTGTTATAAACTCATCTACAGGTTCTCCTGGTCTCTGAGTTCGAGAATTGAACTTAAATCTTTCAAAGATAATATTTTTCTGAGGCAGGAAATATTTTTCAAGCGCATTCAGCAGCTCTGCTAAAGTTTCCGGCTGTACCCCAATTTGCAACAAAATCTCTTCGCTTTTTTCACCCATGCAATACAAGCACGTATCAATTTTCACTTTTTCATCCGTATTAGCACTCAATTTTGAGACTGTGGAGTACCTTTCAAAACGCTTGCGCCATACAGACCACTTTTCAGGTTGTTGAAAATTAAATTCTTCTGGAGGACTCAAATTATTTGGTGCCATCATGACCACGGTTTCTTTGGTTGCCACCGTCATCTTTAACTTTTGCTGCTCGTTTAATTTTCTTGGTTATGATCACGTTTTTTTCCCACAAAATGGCTGTCACCATCCACAGTTACATTGAAGACTGAACAAAGTTTTTTTTTTTTTTTTTTTTTTTTTTTGCTTTTTCACTGTTCAACTTTCCTTTTTTTATAAAGATTTTTTTTACGCTTTATGTGTTCTTATGGTCTTTTAATATTTTTACCGCTGCCACCATGTTTTGGTATTAAATAAAACACATTTATTTAATACTTAAATTAAGTTTATTTTAATTAGTTTTATTCAGGTGTTTTCAGTTTGACTAAAAAGAATAAGAAGGGATGAATAAAGAAGAAAAAAAATAAAAAAAACAGTTGTATACTTTCATACTTGCAACCGCTTGTGTTGCCAACTATAATAAATATTAGGGCTACTTACCCTACTACCCTATACAACAGATAGTTACTATTCCGAATGTGTTTAGCTGTTTTCCATGAGGTACAGCCTCTAGTGCAACTGTTTTGAAGACACCCACAATATCAAAGGTATTCCGTCCCCATGGTCATCATACCTGGCACAGACACCCTGGCTAGCTCACTCCTTTTTTTTCTTTGGTGGGTTCCCAACCCGCTGTGCCAGATCGTGGGGCAAACATGAAGTTCTACTCTAAACCTATTCTACGTTTATTATCTATTTTTGATACCACTCACCTCTCCACCGGATTCCTCCGTCCCGATCAGCCTCTCCTCATCCTCCCCCTCCTGTCTACACCTTAGCCTACCATAATTTATTTATTTTTTTATACAAACACACACATACACAGACAACTACTACGGCCTCCACTAAGCTGCGTATAGGCTGCCTAATTCAGGCAACAAGGCCTAACTCAAACCCCGCTTTCGCTCTACCTCTATCTACTCTTAGGAGCTCCCTCGACCAGTGTAGGCTATCCTTACCGAGCGCGCCACCGCTACGCTCTGTTGAGACCGTATCACACTTTCTTAACGCCTTAAATTAATTTATAGATTCTAATCATTAACAGAACAAATAACAACTTTATGCTTTACATCCAACAAAAATAAAACTTAAATAAAGACGTAAATAAATACTTATATTTAGGAACTTATGCTTATCTTAATACGCTGGACTTATCTTTATTTTTGCCGCTCTGGTTAGGAGGAGTCTGGTCTTCGGTGGTCGATCCGTATCCATTCACTTCCTTTTCTAATTCGTCGACAATGAAAGGAAATCGAAACTACCTTTTTTTTATGCAGCATTAATCAACTTCAATTCCATTTCTTTTTAATTTAATAATTATATATATTTAATTCATTAAAATATCGTATTCCTGCGTTTTCAACACGACACTAGCACAGACATTCTCACCAAAAAAAAAATTAACACTTGATTTAGATGAAGATAGACGACTCGAACGACAACGACCGTAAATTTCACTTTACTTCTTGCCATCCAGAATCTGACTCTCTTCTAAAAATTTTCCGCATTACTTACTGACTTCCAAAATCAGTCTCCTCCGGTACTTCAACTCCCAGCTCTCTCCCTCTGACACCCTACTTTTCACTATCCTATCCACAACCTATCCGTCCGTCTGTGTCCCACCCACTAAGCATACCCCCTGGCAACAGCTGTGCTTTGTGGGTCAACCAACCAATTCAAGGACAGCTACTAACCTTTCATCATCACTTTTCTTTTTCTTCTCCTTTTCCTTACCAACTCGCACTCACGTATTTACCCCACACTAACACTCGATCCACCCACACATGCACCCATATTAGACCAGCTCTCGCGTATTAAAAGTTCCCCTCCACTCAACCTGAGCTTTCAACGCAAAAGCTGTCTAATCCTCTCACACCAAAAAAAATTAACAAAAAGTGGTGATATAAAATCTCTCCCATATACATACATACGAGTATATATATATATATATATATATATATATATATATATATATATATATATATATATATATATATATATATATATATATATATATATTTACATAAAGATTACCAACCGGAGTATGCAGACAGTAAACCGAAAAGTCATCTGATGCACCAAATAAGGTAGCAGCCAGCTGATCGTAACAACACACGTAGATTAGAGCAAACAAAATCCCACACTAATCCGCATGAAAAACGGACAGCTGCACCATCAAACGCCCATATTTACAATTACAGCCCTGGAGCTAACCAGCATTTGACAGACTCTTTGTCTACGCCATAGCTAGGCCAAGTATCTTAACCTACAAACATTATACTCCTAAAACTTTCCTAATCTCTTGCACTCTTTCAGATCCACTTCTCACCATTACGCGGACCAACGCCCTAGCGATGCAGAATTTCACCGTAAGTTTAAAGCTCCCAACATTTGCCCTTCAATCGCTTACCTCTTTACTGGTGCCCAACGTGAGCTACACCCACAACCCCGAGACTACGAGTCTGGTGCTCTTACGGTTTCAAATCTTTCGCATGGAATACCCCCAACGCCTTACCCCGCAAGTCTTCTATCCCATACAAATTACCTCCCAAAACTTTGCTCACCTGACATTTTACAAATTTCTTACAGAATTTTGCATTTATGTTCTTCCTAAAGTCGCCAAGTACGAAGTTCCGTTTGTACACTTCCTGCCCTATTACAAATTTAATCAGCCCCGCCCGTTGATTATAATACTTGGCGCCTTTCTCATATGCTTTATGCATATGAGACCTGATACTCTCGCGGACTAACTCCAGTCTGTACTCAGGTGGTAATATGTGCAAATCACGATCCTCCAGCGCATTGAGCTGTCGCGCCAATGCATAGTCCGCGCCACTGGTAAACATCTGCTGACCGAACAATGCAAAGTACGGCGTAACCCCTATCGCTTGATGTACCGCACTGCGCAACGCACACTCGCGGTGGTCCTCCTTCAGGTAAGCCCTTATCGCTGCCAGAACTGACTGATTCACACGTTCTGCTGCATTAGATTGTGGGGCATAAAACCCTGTCTTCACATGCTTAATAGCATTGGACTCCATCACTTTAGTAAATTCCTGACTCCCAAACTGCTTTCCATTATCTGAATGTATCGTTTCGGGTACACCGAATTAATGAAAAATTTCTTCAATTAAAAACCTTACTACATTCATCGCCGTGGTCTTACCCATAGCTTTTAAGAACACGAATTTCGTAAAATGATCCATTACCACAAACACGTATGCATGATCCGCCCTGGAGCGTGGATATTTTCCTAAAAAATCTACATAAAGCCGTTGGAATGGCCGTTCGGTGCTGATTTCCTTTCCCATCAAAGGTCTAGAAACCTGATTGCTATGCTTCGTCTCCTTGCAGACCCTACAATCCCTCACGTAATTCCGCACCTGCACCGCCATACCAGGCCAATAATAAAATTGTCTTACCCGGTGCAATGTCTTAGCGACTCCCCCGTGAGCTGACAACTCAGGTTCATGGGCTTGTGCTACAACTGTCGAAGTTAATACTTCGGGCACCCATAGCTTCCAACAGGGACCCCTGCCCTCTTCCTCATTAGCCACAGTACGTTTATATATCTTCCCATCACGTACTTGCAGATCCGGGAACCTTCCTACATTCTCTTCAATAGTCTGCTTTCGCTGAACATATTCTGGCGAATCGTATTCAGTGGTGTCCATATCAGGAATATTGAAAGTCACTTCCTCCATCAATCGGGATAGCGTATCAGCTACTACATTTTCACTCCTCTTTCGGTGCTCAATTTGAAAGTCATATGCCTGAAGCTGAAGAGACCACCTGGCTAACCTCCCACTCAAGTCTTTTAATGACATGACACTTCAAGCTAGCGTGATCCGTGATCACGGTAAAAGGCATCAGCTCCACATAGGCTCTGAATCGTCTTACCGCTAGAATAGCTGCTAAACACTCTTTCTCCGTTACACTATAATTAAGTTGACAACTGTTCATTTTACATGAATAATAGGCTATTGGCCGTTCGTTCTCAGCTTCATCTTTCTGAAACAGCACCGCCCCGACTCCATAATTGGAGGCATCGCACAGAATATAAAACCTCTTCTTAAAATCTGGGTGCGCTAGTACCGGAGCCGTGGTGAGAGCCTTCTTTAACTTTACAAACGCGACACTTGCTTCCGGAGTCATGACAAATTTCACGCCTTTCCTAAGGGTGTCCGTCAAAGGCGCGGACATATCAGCAAAATTGGCCACGAATCGTCTATACCAACCGGCCGTCCCCAAAAAGCTCCGTACCTGTCTGGGTGTCTTCGGCACCGGAATCCTTCTTATTGCTGACACCTTCTCCGGATCCGTCTTCAACACTCCATGACCTATCACAAACCCCAGATATTTCAACTCCTTACAGCAAAACTTTGACTTCTTCAGCCCCACTGTAAGATTCGCGCTGGAGAGACATTTCGCCACTTCCCCCAGCAAATACATATGTGTTTCGAAATCCGGTGATATAATCAACAAATCGTCCAGATACACAAATACATTTTCTCTGAGCCGCTGCGGAATAATCCTTGTCCATCAGCCTGCATAGCCTCTGTGCCGCATTACATAGCCCAAATGGCATTACCCTGTACTGGTACAGAGGTTTTCCGGGTATAGTAAAGGCTGTAAAAGCTTTACTACCCTCCTCCAACTCAATCTGCCAGAATGCGAATTTGAGATCTATGCTACTGATGAACACGGCCTCGTCTATACGGCTCAATATACCTTCAATATTCTGTATAAGGTACGCGTCCTTCACCGTGCGCTCATTCAATTTACGTGCATCTAAACACAAGCGATTCTTCCCCGGCTTCCTCACTAAAGTAACTCGGCTGTTCCAGGGACTCTCACTTTGTTCAATAACACCCAGCGCTAGCATCTGATCCACCTCAGCATACAACAACTCTTGCACTGCAGGCAATACGGGATAATACCGATCTTTTATTGCCTCAGCCCCTTGCGCCAACCGTATACTGTGTTTCTCCAAAGAAGTTCTGCCTAGCCCACACTCTTCGTACGCCCTGAATTCCTGCTTCGTTTTCTCCAGTTGCCCCTGCTGAGTCTCAGTTAAATCATGGCGCCCAGCGACATTAACCTCATCACTAGAGTCCTTTTCTCTAGGCTCCGTGCTCACTTCACTTACCCCAACAATTTCCGGAGCTAACCCAAAATCTTGCCAGAAATCAACTCCCTTGCTGCAATGTGGGACATAGGTAAAATACTACACTTTTTACTTCTCCTTTGAACCGCACTGGTACTATGATTCGCCCAAGCACTTGTTGCTTATGCCCTCCAGCTGTGCTTACCAGCGTGAAATACTTTTGCACTTCTAATCCCAATTCACTAATTAATTCCCTACAATTTTTCCCTAGGACAGTAACCGACGCCCCTGTATCCAGAAACCCCCGCAACTTTCTACCTTGAATTTCAATCTCGGCGAACAGTCTTCTCTCCTCCTGATTACTGCGCCCCACAGCCTCAACTACCTGCCGTTTTTTAAGAACTCTTAACTTATACCTTAACCTAGCTTTTTCCACTTTCCGAGAGATCCCTCTTAACTGGCCTTCTCTTAAACCCTTCACCTGTGCTTCACACTGTTCCCGCACCTTATCTGCTAGCTCCAAATCTACTACTATTCCTACACTTCCCCCTACACCCTTATTACTATCTAACTTATCACTATATATTGCTTCGCGGGAACCTGCCGGAAGCACAACCTTCCCGCTGACCTCATGCTCCTTCCTCCGTTTCCCAGCTTACATTTCGGACATTCTGGAGTCACCACATTATCCGCCCCACATCGGTAGTAAAATAGCCTCCGTTGCTTGGAGGTACACTCTCTAAAGGTATGACCCGCCTGCTTGCAGTTCCAGCACCCCGTCTGAGACCTATTTGACAGTCCTTCTTCCTTATGACTCGTACCAACACCTTGCCGCGTTAGGACCTCTCGACTAACCTCCCCGACTTCTTCATCATCCGCTGTGTTCAACTCGTTCACGCTTCGGCCCGCCCCATATCTGGCGAGTGGTTGCACAACTCTGATCTCTCTCTTCAGGAAGAATCGTTCTGCCTCGTGACACTCGTACTTCAGCTGCTCTACGCTATAGCAGGCTATAGGGTAAACAATTCTCCCAACCGCATCCCGGATGTTCCTTTTTAGCAATTTAATGACGTCAAACTCCGAAATAGGATGCTCCATCCGTGCTCTCATCTTAAGCACATCAAAGAAGGACTCCAGGCTTTCTCCTGGCTGCTGTTTCCGCTCCGTCAACTCCCGCAACAGTTCAAACTCACTTTGATGTCACCGAAATTGTCGTATTAGCGCATTTCTTAACGCCGGCCAACCGCTTACGTCGATGGTCCTCACACACAACCAGTACCATTCCAATGCTGATCCTCTTAGCAGTTGGTAAAAATCTCTTAAAACTGCTGACCAAGGCACTCCATACTGGGCTTGCAAATGTTCCAGGCGAAAAATAAATTCTTCTACTGACAGCCCCTCGGTCTTACCGTCAAATACTATGCCCCATTTATCTATCTTCACTTCTCTCTGTGTTACCTCCCTTTGACCATTCGAATCCCTTCTACTATCCTCCCGTCCTGGAAACGTGTTTCCTGCAGATGCTGGGTCTGATATGTCCCCCCTTGTTCTTGGCTCTCTACCCCTTCTCTCTACAGGCTGGCTGTCTCGTATGAGGCCTACCTATTTGTTCCTGCATCGTTTGCTGGGGTCTCACCATCTCATTTATCATTCTCATCAGTTCAAGGTGATTGGCTCTAACCGTTTCCATTATTCTACTGGACTCGAAGTCCAATGCCATTCTATAAGTGTTGTGGCTCTCCAGGAGCATCAGATTTATAGCCGACCTATATTCACTTGGAAGCTCATTCTGCACTTTCGCCTCTACCTCCATAGCCCTCTTGGGTACTGCCCCAGTCCTACTTCGTTGCCCTCCCGCCACTTCTTCCTCCCCTCTTGGGGGTGAGTGTTCTAGTGGCATCTCTCTACTTTTTGTGTTTTCTTCCCTTTCGTTTCTCTTGCCACTTCTCAAGTGCATTCCTTTTTCCACTACCTATTTACCTAAAATAAACTTACGCCTTAATAATACTTATTATAACAATAACAACAATAAAAAGAAAGAATTATTACACATAAAAAAAATAAATACCAGTATAATTATTATTTTTCCTTTTCAATTAATCTTAATAGGAGGGTTAGGATTTGTTGAGATCGGTGACCAATCAGTACTTTACTATAACTCGTTTTAATTGTGGTAGTTAAGTGGTTTTATCCTAAATTTCACAAACATTCATTCTCTACAAACACTTTCTTTCAGTTTCTGTCTCGCTAGGCCCCCTCTTGATGCTATTATGAATGAATTTCATGTCACAAGCCAAGAACAGTTTGCCTCTTGATTGGGAATCCTGCATGTGGACTGCTTCCCCTTCCTACACCTCATAATCGGCAAGTGCAATTGAGTGGGTGCAACGCCATCACCAAGTCACTTGAACCCATTACCGTGCCTAGAATAACGATCACACTTTCTTCCCCGTTCGTATTCATACCAAGCCTGTGCCTCTCAATGATCACTGGTGCCGATGCTATCGGATATTTCTTTAAATATCCCAGCCATCTTTATCAACGATCATTACGAAGCACTACCTATTTCTGTCGACAGCACAAATTACCCCTGCCCTTACTCATCACGCAATTAGAGCTCAATCACTCTTGCCCCAAGCCGCCATGAGCCAAACAACGGTAAACCCCTGACGACAGCCATTTTTTTCTTTCATGCACTACTTATCCTAAAACAAAAAATTTTCTTTCTAATTCTTTTATATTGGGCGCCATTCTATTACGTCCCCATGGTCATCATACCTGGCACAGACACCCTGGCTAGCTCACTCCTTTTTTTCTTTGGTGGGTTCCCAACCCGCTGTGCCAGATCGTGGGGCAAACATGAAGTTCTACTCTAAACCTATTCTACGTTTATTATCTATTTTTGATACCACTCACCTCTCCACCGGATTCCTCCGTCCCGATCAGCCTCTCCTCATCCTCCCCCTCCTGTCTACACCTTAGCCTACCATAATTTATTTATTTTTTTATACAAACACACACATACACAGACAACTACTACGGCCTCCACTAAGCTGCGTATAGGCTGCCTAATTCAGGCAACAAGGCCTAACTCAAACCCCGCTTTCGCTCTACCTCTATCTACTCTTAGGAGCTCCCTCGACCAGTGTAGGCTATCCTTACCGAGCGCGCCACCGCTACGCTCTGTTGAGACCGTATCACACTTTCCTAACGCCTTAAATTAATTCATAGATTCTACTCATTAACAGAACAAATAAAAACTTTATGCTTTACATCCAACAAAAAGAAAACTTAAATAAAGACGTAAATAAATACTTATATTTTGGAACTTATGCTTATCTTAATACGCTGGACTTATCTTTATTTTTGCCACTCTGGTTAGGAGGAGTCTGGTCTTCGGCGGTCGATCCGTATCCATTCACTTCCTTTTCTAATTCGTCGACAATGAAAGGAAATCGAAACTACCTTTTTTTATGCAGCATTAATCAACTTCAATTCAATTTCTTTTTAATTTAATAATTATATATATTTAATTTATTAAAATATCGTATTCCTGCGTTTTCAACACGACACTAGCACAGACATTCTCACCAAAAAAAAATTAACACTTGATTTAGATGAAGATAGACGACTCGAACGACAACGACCGTAAATTTCACTTTACTTCTTGCCATCCAGAATCTGACTCTCTTCTAAAAATTTTCCGCATTACTTACTGACTTCCAAAATCAGTCTCCTCCGGTACTTCAACTCCCAGCTCTCTCCCTCTGACACCCTACTTTTCACTATCCTATCCACAACCTATCCGTCCGTCTGTGTCCCACCCACTAAGCATACCCCCTGGCAACAGCTGTGCTTTGTGGGTCAACCAACCAATTCAAGGACAGCTACTAACCTTTCATCATCACTTTTCTTTTTCTTCTCCTTTTCCTTACCAACTCGCACTCACGTATTTACCCCACACTAACACTCGATCCACCCAAACATGCACCCATATTAGACCAGCTCTCGCGTATTAAAATTTCCCCTCCACTCAACCTGAGCTTTCAACGCAAAAGCTGTCTAATCCTCTCACACCAAAAAAAATTAACAAAAAGTGGTGATATAAAATCTCTCCCATAAACATACATACGAGTATATATATATACATATATATATATATATATATATATATATATATATATATATATATATATATATATATATATACATATTTACATAAAGATTACCAACCGGAGTATGCAGACAGTAAACCGAAAAGTCATCTGATGCACCAAATAAGGTAGCAGCCAGCTGATCGTAACAAAGGCCAAGGCCTTTCTTAGCGGTAGAGGTTCGAGTTTCCTGCATTAGAAATGAAAACTATTTAACTCTTTTCAAACATCCGGCGCTATTGAAGGAATATTAGAAAAATCTGTAGCAGAGATTTGTTTATCGATTCCTTTGATATTTGATCCACGCCTTTTCAATTATGGTGATGCCCTATCGCGTGCCTGCACCTTGTCGTGGTGGTAGGGCTTGTGGTTATCAATGAAGCGTTTGTGCTATGCCGCCGTAGTGCACTGTTGCCCGCTCTGCTAGGGCTACCCATGGCGGTCATGTCAGGCTCAGATGTGCCAGGCCAATCCAGGTACTGAAAAGATTTAAGCTTAGGTATTAAGGTATCCGTGCCGAGAGCTGCATGGCTGGTAGTATATAAACAGCTAGTCGCAAAGGGACCCCTGCAATGCCCAGGCAAGGTCGGTTGTATTAAGTGCTGCACGTCGGTATGCTGGCGGAACATCCCTTTCGTGCATACTGGTGGGACCAAGGTTTATGGATACAAAAATAATGTAAAACGAGTAAAGATGTCTGAAGTCGAGTTAGACCGTTTTCGAAATACTCTTTAAAATGTTCTTGTGCGTGCGAGTTCTACAATGGGGATATTTGCATCATAAATCATCATTAGGAACAGAATTTCGGTAGGTTACCTACAGTTGATTATAATAGGGGAGCCGTAGTCTTTATCTGATCGCCCCTATTTCTTGTGCATGACTTTGTGGGGTCAATATACGTACTAATATAAAATTTTGCCAAAAAAATTCATAAGTTATAAAAATAGCGGGCGTGGCTGTGAAAGTAACTCGCCCAATGTTAGTACCTGCAACCTTTCTGTGAAATTTCGTTGACGAATCTTCTTTAGGGACCTAGTAATGATTTTTGGTCAATTGTGGGCGTGGCAGTAGTAATAGTATGCCTATATTCGGATCGCAAGCTACTACAGACCTAATATATACTACTACCAATTTCTCTTCATATATCATCATTAGAAGCATAGATAGGGTAACTTTTTTAAAGTGGAGTCCCCATAGTTCATTATATGTGAGGGAGGCGTGTCCTTTATTTGATCGACCCCATTTCTTGTGCGCAATATACGAACTTTTGTAACGTCGTAACTATTGTGTACGTTGTAAGTTATAAAGATATGTCAATACTGGCGTGGCAGTCAAAATAATCGTCCCTTTTTTTGTGTGGTGTTTAATATCAGTACCCACAATCTTCCTTTGAAATTTCAGTGAAAAATCTTGAATAGAAACGTAGTAACGACTTTTTGTTAATTGTGGGCGTGGCAGTAGTATTATGATCCCCATATTTTGCACACACACACTATTATGTACTCCATGTACAGAGAGCATAGGTACGCTAATTTAATTTTAGACCCCAAAGTTCCTTATATAAAAAATGGTTCGTGTCCTTTCTCTGATTAACCTCACTATTCCATCAATTGGACCGAAGGTATATTCATTTTAAAAAAAGGTGAAAAAACTACCTTTTAGGGAGGTAGGCGTGGTCTGTTCAAATCGGCCCATTTAGTAAACTGGTTCTGTATCTCTGTCGAGACTATACTTTTGCAAAATTTAAATAAGATAGCTCTTACGGTGTAGAAAAAAGTTTCCACAGGCGGACAGACGGACGGACAAAATTAAAAGTGAAAGTGATTCTGATTATATCTGTATATACTCGTATATGTCTATACCTACCATGCCGCCATCTTGAAGTTGCAACCCCTCTCAAAAACACAAAATTAGTATACCCTTTTTACCTTTTTTAAAGCTAAAGGCCATAAAAAAAAATGATGAGAATAAAGATTGGTGGGCACCTCTTGAGATGATGAAGTCCTGGTGTCTAGTCATGAGAGCATCGAAGTCGGTGGTGCCAAGTCTCCCCACTCTAGTACCATCAAGCGAAAGAAAAACTTAAATTGCACGGCCACCAGTCAAAGTGGATGTGCTCGGTGTTAAAGCGCAGTACCAGAGGGCCCTTTTCATTCTATACAAGATTGCCAAGAACGAAAGGTTGGGTAAAGTGCACAAGCGCGATGCCGAAGTGAAGACAAAATATAAGGCAGTGGTATGGTAGTATTACACGACCGTTACACAAGAGTACAACTGCCACCACAACAGCCGGTCTGCGCGGCGAAATGAAATCGGTCGCAAGAAGTGATCAATCGTGTCGCATAAAAAGGGAAGTATGCCTCTAAGCAGGAGGAGGGTATTTTAACGAGTGTTGCGACATCCGCGAGGATGATTTATAGCTAGGTAGCCAGGAACCATCTCCAAGTTGTGCTGGCCAAGTGGGTTCCATAGAGGGAAGCACCTTTTGGAGCACCATGGTCGGCCTCACCTTCAGCAGCGTGCACTTCCTGAAGAGGTGCGTTGCTGAGGTCAGCAATGCATGGGACGGGTTCACGTTGAAACTCATCCAAGCTTGGAGATTCTGAGGAGGCCTAGGCCGCGCATCATGAAACTGGAGAGCGCAAGTTATTAGGGCAGCAGTACCCTGGGGCTATATTTTATCCACAAATATGTTAGATGTTTTCCTCTTACTTAATTACAGCTCGTTAGTTGTAAAGGGTGTTTTTTTTAGACGTGTGGTTTTCAATCTGGCAATACTTTTTTCGGAGTTGGTCTTTTTGACCGCTGTCACTTGATTTATGTTCAGTTTGGTTTGCCATTTCATAAGTTTATGGCCGAACGACCATCAAGCGCGTCGCACGTTCGGTGAATTGGCCCAAAACGAGATGACCACCGATCCCGATTTTCACAAGAAAATTTTGTTCAGCGATGAAGCTCACTTTTGGTTGAATGGGTAAGTTAATAAGCAGAATTGTCGCATTTGGAGTGACGAAAATCCACAAGCCATTGTTGAGATGCCGTCACATCCTCAAAAAGTCACTGTTTGGTGGCCTCTATGGGAAGAGGGTATCATTGGTCCATATTTCTTCAAAAATGAAGCCGGCCTTACTGTTTCAGTCAATGGGGAACGCTATAGAGCCATGATTAATGACTATTTCGTGCCTGAATTGGAGGATGTTAATGTGGACGACCTTTGGTTCCAACAAGACGGCGCTACATGCCATACAGCCAACGAAACAATCAATTTATTGAAGGAAACTTTTGGTGAGCGCATTATCTCGCGTCGTGGGCCTGTGGCGTGGCCTCCAAGGTCATGCAATTTACCACCGCTAGACTATTTTTTGTGGGGTTATGTGAAGTCGCTTGTCTACGCAGATAAGCCCGAGACGATTGACGCCTTGGAAGAGAATATCTGGCGCGTTATTGCTGACATACGGCCCCAATTGCTGCAAAAACTGGTCGAAAATTGTGCCTCTCGGCTGGAATTTATTCGAAGCAGCCGCGGCGGCCACTTGCCCGAAATAATTTTTAAAACATAATGGCAAACCCTTATCTTTATAATAAAGCTAAATTCTTGTCCATAACATTAAATTATATGCATTTTATTTCTGCTTGAAAACCACACGTCTAAAAAAACACCCTTTATGTATTGAAATGGAAACAATATTAAATGCCTTAAAAGAAATACTAACGACACTAAAGAAAAATCCGAACAGAATACACACAAACAAGACAATTACAACAAAGCTAAAACTGATAGACACAATTAGAGACGAATTCAATGATTCTATAGAGACCGACACCGACAACAAAAATTGAACTGGAATAAAAATTAGCTTCGCTAACACTAATTCCACCATAAAAACCCTTCTATTAAATCAACTCGTAGAAGAAAGCGATTTAACAGAAAAGATGGCATCTTTTAGCATAGAAACAGCATCAAAATTTCTACCCACATTTACGGGCAACTTCAGAGAATTAGAAAGCTTTGTAATCACCGCTGAGCTGATAAACAAATCACTCAACGAGACAGGACAGACATATTTATTAGAGTATATCTACCATGCCAAATTAACTGCCAATATAAGAACAGCAATAGGAGGTTACACGAAACCAGAAAACTTAAATACACTTACCACTCTACTACAACAGAGGTACAAAGACGCGACAACAATACCACAGTTACAAGCTAGACTAACTAATTTACAACAGAGTAATTCAAGAAATAGCTCTTACAAAGGAAAAATTCTGACAATATAGAAAGTTTAAACAGACTTAACATATACAATTTAGGAGAAACAGCTACACAGGCAGAAAAGAACGTAATAACAAATACAAACAATAAGTTAGCATTGGACACTTTCAAGAAAGGACTGAATGAGAATTGCAAAGCGACAAAGATCTAGCAGAAGCAACAGAACTGGCACTTGAACTAGAGAGCGAATCTAGAATAATGCCCAACACATCACAGCCGATGCAAGTAAGACATAATTCATTCAACTTACAAGGTACAAGGTCTAATTTAAACGCTCCGCGCAAATATATTTCATTCAACCCTTCTCCACAGTACACAAACAACACACGACAAAATTTCAGCACACACTATGACAACAATAACTACTACAACACTAACTATGCAAACAACAGAAACAATAACCGTAGCAATACAAATTTCAATCACAGAAACAATAACTACAACAACACATATCCCAATAATCAAAATAACAACAACTTCAGACACAACAACAGCTACAACTCATAAGGAAGACAGCAGAACAACAACAACACTTATAACTCAAACAGAAACCGCCGCGTAAACATGATACACGATGCGGGAAACGAACAAGGCCCAGAATGCATAACCATTCTGGAAAGCCAAAATTAAATGTGTACAAAATATTAGATAACCACACAAATTTCGTCACGCTGACACCCAAAAATCAAAAAATGACATTTTTAATAGACACAGGTGCAGACATCTCATTATGCAAAATAAGTAACAAATTAGAAAACCATGAATACTTTCCTGACGACAAATGCAAACTAACGGGCATAACAAATGAAGAGGTATATTCTGAAGGTCAAATAGAACTACAATTAGATATTGGAGAAGAATCTTGTAACTACCCTCTCCAATTAGTAAGCAAAACATTTCCAATAGAAACAGATGGCATTCTAGGTAGGGATTTCTTTGAAAAATATATATGTAAAATCGAATATGAAACGTTGACAATTTCCGCGTACGTAAACAAACAAACAATTATTATACCCATGCACACTAAATCTCATGATACTCAAAAAATAAAAATACCAGCAAGAACACAAATAATACTAGCCTTAAAATTAAACATAAATAAAGATAAAATAATTCTAAATAAAGAATTAAAAGAAGGCATATTATATGTCTTTGTACATAAATTTTGTCCAATTCAGTTAGTTCATCTTGAAAACGGAGTCATCGTGTGTGTAGGTCCATTGGTAATGCTGCATCCCAATCTAACTTAAATGTACAAAGTTGCTGCAGAAATAGTTTTGCCGATACGACTACTGGTCCCATAAACCCAAGGGTATCAAAAAGACGCGAAATGTCCGAGGATACAATCCTTATAGTAATCCTCGCTGTATCGGAACAATTTGTTTTGACCCGGGGGCTATCATTTACTGGAATCCATGACAATCCTAGTGTTTTAATGTGGTCGTCGGAGTTTATATCGAAGTCAAACTGCATTGCTCGATCTGCCATTGGTATCTCCTGCAGAAGTTGGTGATGATTGGCGCACCATTTTCTCAGTTTGAAGCCACCTTTGGCGAGTAGTTGCTGGAGTTGAGTTTGAGCAAAAATGGCTTCTGTTAGGCTATTGCATCCTGTCATGACATCATCCACATAGAAATCCCTTTGAAGGATTGCGGAAGCGACGAGATGGTTGATCTTTTCATCTTAGGCGAGTTGTTGCAAGCATTTTGTAGCCAAATAAGGTGCTGATGTTGTTCCATAAGTTACTGTATTTAGCTTATAGAATTGAATTGGTAAAGTAGCTTCAGTTCTCAGTTCAAATAAATTGAAGATTTAGATCCTGGTCGTTGATTAGGATCTGACGGTACATCTTTTCTATATCTGCGGTGAAAACGAATCTGGGCAACCGAAATCGCAGTAATATGGTGAATAGATCGTTTTGAATTGTTGGACCAGTAGCTAACATGTCATTTAGGGCAAGGTTCGTTGATGACTTCGCTGATGCGTCAAACACAACTCTCAATTTGGTAGTTGTGCTTGATGGCTTAAGGATACCATGATGTGGTAGGAAGTATGATTGGGATTTTATCTCTTTTTCCTTAATGAGACTCATATAGCCAAGTTGATGATATTCGGCCATAAAGTCAGCATACATTCCTTTCAATGTGGGATCCTTGGTGAGCTTGCGTTCCAATTGCGTGAATCTCTTCAAGGCCAGATCCTTAGATTGAACTAATCTTTCAGGTTTTTGTTTGAAAGGCAGCTGTACGACAAATCTGCCAAGTGCATTTCTTTTCATAGTTTGGCAGAAGTGCTCTTCGCACATCCTTTCCTCCTGTGTTTGTGTGGAAACCTTGGCATCTACTTCCTCTAGTAGCCAAAATTTTTGTAGGTCGAATTCTTTGTGGTTGTCGATTTTGCCCGCAACAATCCATCCGAAAACGTTGTTTTGTAATGTTGGCAAACCCTTTCCCAAACGAATTTGTCCGATGCTAAGGATATCGTGATACAAATCTGCTCCGATCAGAATGTCAATAGGACCTGGAGTGTTGAATGCTGGGTCTGCCAACTTTATGTTGTGTGGTATTTCCCAGCTGGTGGTTTGTGGTAGGAGGAAGGCTTCGAAATTGGCCGAGAAATTACATATTCAGGATGCTATTTTTGTGTTGACCGATGCCCTTTATTGGTAACAGCTCAGCCTTTCCTTTGAACCCTAGTCTATTAGCTGGCTTCACCGTGCTGAGATTTAGTTGGGAGCCTGAATCTAGTAAGGCTCGGCATTCGATAATGGCTCCTGAGTGGTCTATTAATTTCACTACTGCTGTACCCAGTGCGACATACTTAGTGCGTGCAATAGCATGAGTAGCTAATACGCAGTGTTGATCGATACTTGCAGTTGACATCTTATCTTTCGTATGACCAGGTTGAATTCTTATATAATTAGTATTTGAAGCTGGAGAGGGTTGGGTGATGGCTCCTTCAAAGTGAAGCATAGTATTATGCTTTTTGGAGCACTTCCGGAATCCACTTGAAACGCAGCTCGAGAGCGAGTGCCCTAATTTGAGGCAGTTGATGCAGAGATTACGACGTTTCACTTGTTGCAGCCGCTTGTCAGGGTTCAACTTGCCAAAGTCCTTACATGCGTAGAGAGGATGGTTACTTCCACAAAGCAGAAAATTAACGGTATTTGTTGCAAGTAGTGTACTTGCTTTGCTGATTGATTTGCTCCTCAAGCCTCTAGAGCTTGGAAGCGGGTTTGCTTAGGAAATCCTTGAATGATTGGAGTTCCTGTTGCTTAGCTAGCGATTGCTCATACAGTGTATGTTAAGCCTTGTCCAACTGCCTTATACATATGAACAATAGAATTGGATCCCAGGTACCAGTGTCAATTCCGATATTTTGTAATCCCAATGCACATTCTTGGGTTGTGTCATGAAAACGCTCCTTCTGCTACAACGTTGGGTTGGTTGACAAGTTCACTTAGCAGTGCGTTTACCAGCAGCCTAGTATTCTCATAGCGGTCCTTTAGAATGCTCCAAGCCGTCAAGTAGTTTTCTTCTGTGGCTGGGAGGTGTTTTATCAGGCACTCGGCTTCTCCTACTAAGTTGTACTTTAGGTAGAACAATTTCTGACAGTTCGCTATCTTCAGTTTATGGATCATTTTATTAGGTAGGTAGGTAGGTAGGGCAGCCACATCACCAATAACCAGTGATGCCACTTAGACCACCAGTTGGGTGCGTTGTGAGCCGCGGATGCGAGGCATGGCTACGCTTCCCTCTCCAGATTGAACCAACCTGAGCCGTTTACAAAGCGAAGAAGGTTGTTAACACCTGACTGACATAGACCATCTATGCTTGTTAAAAAGTGGGATCCCAGCAAACGCTCCCTATTCCTGGCAACAGCTGGACATGTACAGAAGAGATGCTGGACAGTTTCCAGCTCCTCCTCGTTCCTGCAGGTGCGGCAGAAATCATGTGTATAAACTCCTATTCTTCTTGCATGATTTCCTATTAGACAATGTCCCGTGAGGGTTCCTATTAATGTCCTAATTTGTAGTCTATTGAGTCTAATGATATTCCTAGATAGACGCAGATTTAGCCTCGGCCATGTTTGCCTGGCGAGTTCACAGGTAGTGGCATAGATTCAACTTTGATTGGTAGAATTAATTAGTGTCTCTCTTATGGGAGTCGCGAGAGTTACACCCATATATCTACCGACATTTGGCATACAAGTGGCATCTTTCGCAAATTGATCAGCCTTGCAGTTCCCTGGTATATCCCTATGTCCTGGCACCCAGCACAAATTGATATGGAATTTTTTAGCCATCTCATTTAGAGATCGGCGACAGTCTAAGACACTCCTCGATGTTATTTGGCCTGCACTCAAAGCCCTTAGTGCAGCTTAGCTGTCTGATAAAATGCAGATATCCTTGACGGTTACCTCGTTTATCCTCAGCCAATTCAAGGCTTCGTGAATAGCGGTTATTTCCGCTAGAAAAACACTGCAGTGATCCATTAGTTTGATGGATTCACTGATAAAGGGCATTTCGCATTCCTGATCCTACACCGGTATTCATTTTAGATCCGTCTGTGTATATCTTGATGGGAGTATCTGGTGATAGATCCCCCACGAGCCATTCCTCTCTGGAAGGAATCCTAACCCAAAAATTCCTTTCGAAACAGAGGGAAGAAGGAAGGTAATCAATATCACTGGGTCTGTCCGTGTAGGATTCTAATATGGTCGCATGTCCATACGGAACAGCTTTCCATTGTGAGCTCGCCTTGAGCCGAATGGCGGAGCATGCCGCTAAATATTTGCAGAAGAGATCTAAGGGTGGCAGATCTAGTATGATATCCAATGCCAAGGTTAGCGTTGTTTTCATGGTGCCACTTATTTGCTAATTCTGCTGATCTCTGCCTTACCGAGTGTTTCGTGGTAGGTCCTTTTCTGCATTGCAGTCCACATTTTCATATAGGAGAATGGGCCTGACAACCGCAGTGTAAAGCAATTGAGCTACCCTGGGCTTTGTTTCCCAGGTTTTACCTATAGCACATTTGCAGGCATAAAAAGCCATCCCAGCTATCCTAGCTCTTTCTATGATGTTTTACATCCAAGTAAGCTTTCTATCGATTATAAGACCCAAGTATTTCGTCTCTTCAGAAATCCCTAGAGCTTTCCCCTTAAGAGTAATTGGGTCTAATTGAGGGATTTTATGTTTTCTAATAACAGAATGACCTTAGTCTTATCCGGATTTACTCCAAGACCACAGTTCTCCGCCCACTTTGAAAGAATATCTAGAGCATTTTGCAACAAATATCTCAGTGTAGATGTGAATTTGCCAGAGACAGCTATGACAACATCATCGCCATAAGCCACCTCCTTCCATCCCACCGCTTCTAATCTTATCAGGAGTTTGTTAACAACTGTGTTCCATAGAAACGGTGAGAGTACACCTCCCTGAGGTGTACCCCTGCTCACCAACTTACGTAGGACCGATTCTCCTAGATTCGCCTCAATGATTCTGCTATTCAGCATTTTACCAATGAGGCCTACCAGGCCCGTTTCACACCAAGTTCAGTAAGTGATGCAGTGATGGCCTCCCCTTTGACATTATTAAAGGCCCCCTCAATATCAAGAAAGGCAGCCACGGTAAATTCCTGCTTGTGCAATGACCCTTCTGCAATGGAAATAAGGTTATGTAGAGCTGTCTCCACAGATTTCCCCTTTGTATAAGCATGTTGAGCAGATGAGATTAGATTCTTGTACATAGTTAAGCTTAAGTGGATTTCTATCACTCTCTCTAAAGTCTTCAAAAGGAAAGATGTGCGAGATATCGGCCCTAAGTCCCTTAGATGAGTATGTGAGCTTTTTCCAGCTTAAGGAATAAAGACCACTCTGGCCTGTCTCCACTGAAGCGGTATATACCCAAACTTAAAGCATCCTTCAAAGATTGCTAATAGCCAGCCTTTCAGGTATCCAGCGGTTTTATGTAATTCCACTGGATAAATACCATCAGGACCAGGGGACTTAAAAGGCTTAAAACTTTCAAGAGCCCATAAGAGTCGATCCTCAGATAGAGCGTCTATCCAAACTTCCCGGGAAATGCATGCTGAGTAGAAGCTCTAGAGACTCCTTACTAGTTGTAGTGAATGTTCCATCCACCTTCTGTAAAAGCTCCCAGTTCTGAGAACTTCCCGCCAATATTTTCCGAAGTCTAGAAGCCTCAGTCGCTCCCTCTACTTCTTCACAAAAGGATTTCCATGATTGCCTTTGAGCAGTTCTAACCTTCTTCTTAAAGACCTTAAGAGCTTCTCTCTACGCTCTCCAGTCATTTTCAAGACGTGTATACTTCGCCTCATTAACAGCTGTCCTACTGTCTACCCGAAGCTTGCTGAGCTCTTCCATCCACCACCGAGGTTTCGGCTTTCCCCTCAACTTCCTTAGTGGACAAGCTGCTGCCAAGGCCGCATTCAGGCTCGCAGTAACCGAGCCTACAATTTTCTCTATTCTTTCTATGCTTCTTGGTTCGCTAGATGGACAGACATTTAAGGTATTCCCAACTACATATTTATCCCAGTCTGTTTTCCTGATATTCCTACCAGGCTTAGGTTTAGGTAGAGTTTGCTTAATCTCAAACGAGATGTATCTATGGTCAGAGAAGGAGTGTTCTTCTAACACCACCCACTCCCTTATTCTTCCTACAACAGAGTCAGAGGCAAAGGTGGCGTCTATTATCTCCTGCCTATTGCTTATGACAAGTGTAGGTTTAATACCCCTATTACAGATTTGCAGGTTAGTTGCAAGCAAATAATCAAAAAGGCACTCACCCCTCATATTAGTGTCCGTGCTGCCCAACACGATGTGATGAGCAGCTATATCCGCACCAATTATCATCTTTGCGCCTAGCCTTCGCGAGTGCGCCACCAGATCCTTAAAAATTGATCTTGGTAGCTCTTCATGATCGAGGGCCAGGTAGCATGACGATAGCCATATCCGCTCGTCACCCGACTCCAGGCTGATAGTCGTTTGATCGGCATCGCTGTAGTTAGAGTCATAAAAGCATTTATCCCTCTACGTATTAGTACACACGCTCTAGGTTTACCTATATTGCGTGTATACATCATTTTGTATTTTGGAGTCCCTAGTCCGCACACAAGACCATGTACAACCCATGGTTCTTGAATCAGGACAATATGGTATCTGTTCTTTGACAGATGTAGTATAAGATTGGCGGACGCAACCTTTGAGTGGTGTAGATTAATCTGAAGTACCCGTAACATCATGGCTACTGGTCTCCACCTCCACCACCGTTTTATCAACATCTTCTTCGTCCGATGCCAGTAGCTCCTCCTCCTCAGTCAGAGTGGCTTGCGCCACCCTTTCCAATAAGGAACAGACACTGCCATCGGATGATGCCCTGTTTAGCGCAACCGCTTTGCCAGA
The DNA here is from genome assembly GCA_920105625.2 of Clusia tigrina. Lineage (NCBI taxonomy): Eukaryota > Metazoa > Arthropoda > Insecta > Diptera > Clusiidae > Clusia > Clusia tigrina. The sequence continues at coordinate 160,873,684 of OV050031.1, forward strand.
ACCAGAGCCAGGTTCCACCACTGACGTTCCATCTCCACCAGCAGAAGTGGTGTTGGCCTCTTCTTCCAGCTGAGATGAGGCGTCAGGGACTACCACAACTCCAATATGGTCCATTACATTGGAGACGTTCATGTCCTTTTTGTAGACCCTTAGTGTAATGGACGAGGATCCATAGCTCGCGACACCATCGGATCGCGAAAGAGATTCCAACGATTCCGTGCTCACCACCAAGGTAGCACTGCGGTACTCGCCTTTTGGCTCCTCCAGTTTCGTGACCTTCCACGATGATATCGGAAGTTCCGGATTACATACCCGTAACATCTCCAGAACCATTTTAGGGTCAGATGGTTCAGCTGGTATCAAGGCACTCGCTCTTGGCAGGTTCGGGATATACTCCCTTGAGATTACCTCGAGCTTAGACCCAGACCAAACTTCACCGATTCTGGAGATAGCTATTTTATACAGATCAGTTGATCTTTGATCGGCACATGCGATGAGCTTCACGTGGTTTTGATGCCATCCACAATCGCGACAAAAAGGAGCTGGGCCAGGATTTTCCTTCAAAATCTGGAAGAAAGTGATCGAGAGCCTGGCTTCTACTTTCTTCCAGTTCTCAAAAGAAATTGTGCCATCCATGTTGCTTCTGTCCACAACGGCCCATAGTTGTTGACCTCGCAAAGCTTCGCTGAAGGTCTTTGGTGCGGGACTAGTCTCATGACGTCTTGGCCTCTTGTTGCTGCTGGGGTTTCTGGGCGGGTCGTCCGACAGCTGACGATTTGGCGGCGGGTTCGGTTTCGGAAACTCTGATAGTCCCTCCGTAACCCTTTTTGCCCAGCTAATGGAGGACTTTTGACAGTGACTTTTTTTCTGACCTCTCGCCCTCCAAAACACTTTTAACACGTACCAGCAACTTCAAGGCAGCGCGTCTCTCCTTGTAGTTATGCCGTGTAGGCTTTACCACCGAGGAGACCTTAGTCCTTTTAGACGTGGATGCACCGTCACGTCTACCAGGGCCAATCCCGGAATCCGCCGTATGCAATGTAGACTCTTTCTTTGTACTGTCACTTCCACTGGAACCAGGTTTGTCCCCGGTGCCAACTTCCGCCGTACGAGATGGGCCAGCCGTACTTGGCTTATTTGTACCGCTACTTCCACTAGGTTCTGTAGACCCAGCTTTTATATATCATTAAAGAGGTCATGAAATTGTCTCCAATTCAAAGAATTGCCATCGAATTTAGGCAAGGTTATCTTGGGCAGATGTAAGGAATTGTTTGCCACCGGTGTTGATTTAACTTCTGCGTCCCACTCACTTAGTAGTACCGTAGTAGTGCTGTGTATCATAACCCACAAGAGTAGGATAAGCCTCCAATTCCCATAGCTGATTGTTGATGTCTTCGATCTGGTTCCAATGTTGTAGTATGTTGCCTATCATGAATGAAAGGAACTGTTTCGAAAGTCGACCCGTGTCGTCGTCTATAATTGTATTTAGTTGCCGCTGAAATGCCCTTATCACTTCTGCTTGGCATCGAATTAACCGCGTAGACTCGCTTAGTCGACAATTGGTTGATGAGTCTCGCTGCGATTTGGTACCTGCTAAATATGCCGTGTGTCCAGTAGCACCTTGATTATCTATTGTGGCCGCAGGAGGACTACTTAACATCTCCTCATTTGAAATTTCTGGGTGTTGAGTCAGCTCCACGAAGCTCTCTCAAACTTATCCCGATATGTTGAAGAAATAGCTGCAATTTTGGCATAATAATCATTTTGAACATATGCATGGTCAAGTTGAATCCCTGGCAAGGCTCTTAAATCTGTCCAGTATTCATCTAGTCGTCTTATGCGTTCCTCGTAATAGATGATCGATTTACGCTGTTCGGAGTTCTTTTTGAAATTACTTATGAGCGCTTCGATCTGCTGCCCAATCCGCTCCTGGTGCTTCGCAAGAGTCTCCATGTTAAGCTTCTACGATGATTGTGATCAGGCACAGGATCACAACGTGGTCATCAATGTAAAGAGTGGGAATTCTTTTCTTCCACTTTACTTAAGCTGGGTCCTGGTGGATACACCAGGCCCTTGTTTTATGGTTATGAAATAGCCTAGGTGCAAAACCAAGACTAATATTGAATGAAGATACTGGTGCTTGTAACCAGACCTTCGATAATTATGTGGGAAGTAGCTTAGGTACAAAACCAAGACTATGCTTGAGTAAAGGTACTAGTACATATAACCAGACCTCCGGAATGACCAATTAAATAAAACACTCGTTGAGAGGTTTCAAAGAACAGAAACATATTTAATAATTTCACTTAATTTACTGTGTTTGGTAAAAAACTGTGTTTGGTAAAAAATCGCACAGTACCGAACGATGGAACGCAGAGATAGGCCGACAACATGGCTCCCCACACAATTGAGCCATTATTGCTTACTTAAATATTTTACATATAAATAAAACATAAACAAGTAATATAAAGGTAATGCACGTGAAAATTCGTTGTAGCGATTTGCGATGTCGTTGGCGCAATCAAAGATGTGCATTGCAGCGGTTGTTGACTTCGTTTAGAATCATATACTATTCGAAAGATTGTCTTTCCATACATGCAACCAAATGGATTCAGAGCAATTGGACGACTATTTACAAAGACGGAATCGAACAAAGTGCAATGAAGGCAACGATGCTCCGTGATAGAATCATTTTTGGTACGAGCGATGAATGCTTAAAACAGTCATTTTTAAGAGAATATTCCGCCAAGTTCACCCTCGATTATGTGATTAGAAAATGTAAAATTAATGAATCCATTGAAGAAAGGTATAATACTTTGACAAGTGAAAAATCGGCAAACAAATTGAAGTCAAAAGCGGCGAGATATCAAAAAAAAATTACAAATTTTGTGTTGGCTCACATAGCTTCATAAGTGGTAGTTGTCTTGCTTTTAATAAAGAATGTACTATATGAGAAAAAGGGTAATTTGTTATTCAAAGAAATATCTAATAAACCAAACAAGCTGCATTCTGTTAGTGCAAACTACGAGGGTGACACTGAGTCTGAGCCCGAAATGAGGATTGAAAAGCTAAGCAAAAGAGACGCAAAGGCAAGTTCCAAAGCTAAATTAGAATTTAAAATTAGCAATGAGTGGAAGCAACGTTTGGCTTGTTCAAAAACCAGAATCATTTCGAATCTGCATTGACCCCATACCACTTAATAAGGCATTGAAAAGGCCGAACCTGCAATTTACAACAATAGACGAAATCTTACCAGAACTTGATAGCGCTGAAGTATTTATGACCATTGACACTAAGAAAGGGTTTCGGGACCTCGAACTTGATACAGATAGCAACCTGCTTACAACTTTTTGAACTCCTTTCGGAAGTTATCGATGGAAGCGATTGCCTTTTGGAGTTTCACCAGCACCAGAGCTGTTTCAAATGAAAATATATGAAATGACACACGATCTACAAGGTGTGCAACTCATGGTTGATGATATGTTAGTTTATGGATGAGGTGATACAATCTCAGATGATATGATTGATCACAATAAAAATCTAAGGGCTCTTCTAGAACGCTACCGTAAACAAAACTGCAAGTTAAACAAAAGTAAGTTAACGTTATGTTAAGTTTCAGTTAAGTTTTTTGGCCATATCTTATCTGAATCACTTTTAGAAAAAACTCCGTGGGTGTGGTCGAAGGATGCTGATTCCTAGTTTCGAAAGTTAAATGTATATGACATTGAGGGGCTTCAATATTATAATTTAAAAAAACCAGTTGAAGTTCACTGCGATTCATCCTCCACTAGATTAGGTGTTGCCGTCTTCCAAAACGAGAAGCCAGTAGCTTTTGCTTCAAGATAACTGACAAGAGCGGAATACCAACTAAGCGATGATAGAGAAAGAGTTGCTTGCAATAGTTTTTGCTTGTTTACGGTTTGATCAGCTCTTGGTAGGTAACTCTCAAGTCACAATCATAACAGATCATAAACCATTAATTAACATTTAAAAAAGACCCTCTGTTAAAGGCTCCAAAGAGGCTACAATTAATAATAATTATTCTACAACGATATACATTTGACATAAAGTTTGTCAGTGCTAATGATACCCTTGTCCAGCAGCAGTGAATTCGAACTAACTAAATGCTATTTCCAGCACAACAACTAATGAATTAAAATCATTTGATAATATTTGCCAACTAAAACTGGCTAAAGCCGTATAGATAAGCAGTGATTGTACAGAGCAGATACGACGAGAAACTGTCAAAGACGAACTCTTAATAAGCGTTATAAAATATATATCAGGTGGCTGGCCAAGATATATAAAAGATGTCGTAAACGAGCAAGAGTTTATTTTAAATTTAGAGGCAAACTAGCAATCCAAGATGGTTTGATTTTTCGTTCAGATCAAATCTTAATTACCAAAAATTTGCAGAAAGTAATGATTGAAAAAATGCATGTTAGTCATAGTGGCATTGAAAACACAATTAAACTTGCAAAAGAAAATATTTTCTGGCCAGGGATGTGCCAACAAGTAGAAGAGAAAGTTCGAACATGCGCAGCCTGCGCAAAATACTCTAGTTGTCAACAAAAACTACCAATGATGGCGCATGATATACCGACATACGCATGGCAAATAGTTTCTATGGATATATCTTTTGTTAAATACAAAAACAAACAAGAGAAGATGCTTGTAATTGTTGATAATTTCTCTGATTTTTTTGAATGCTGAAAATTGCCAAATTTGACTCCTCACTCAATAATAAGTATTTTAAAACAGCAGTTTGATAGATACGGTTAGCCCGAAAAGGTAATTTCTGACAACGGCACACATTTTTTTTGTGCTGATATGAAACAGTTTGCAACAAAATACGGCTTCAAACATACAAGCTCAACTCCCTATCACCAACAAGGAAATGGTAAAGCAGAATCGGTAGTTAAAATTGCAAAGAAGATAATTATTAAAGCTGACGAGGAGAACGAGAATATATGGTGGCGTCTCGAAATACACCAAACAAGATAGATAGTCGCCCAGTAGAAAGTTAAAAATTAAAGTACTACTATGACAAAAAGACGAAAGAATTGCGAGATCTTGATATTGGACAAGAAGTTTTGGTGCAGATAAGGAGAGCTACTAACAAGCTATGGTCTAAAGGTATAGTAACAGACCAAGTATCCAGTCGGTCAAATGTGATTGATGTCAATAATACCCTTACAGATGAAAGTGCGTGAACCTAAAGGAATCATTATCAGCAAATAAGCAAGGAGGACTGAACAGCTGAAGGTTAGATAGTTCAACAGACACGTTTGAATCACCATTGAGCTTATATACCGATCATGGAGCAGCATATATGTCTAGTTCTAACACTACTAAGAACTCAACTCCCTTGCGAATAAGACCCGAGAATCGAACAAAAAGACGTCAAGACGCCAGTTAGTCTTCATGATTATAATTGCTCAATAGACTAAATAAAAAAAGGTGAAGATGTTATATATGGTTTTGGGGTTGAAGCGTCAGTTTTCGTTGTAGCGTAAGTTTCGTTGAAACGTAAATTTTGCGCAGGATGGGAATATGCGATTATAGTTCTAGAAACATTAGCCTCTATTCCATCTAGACCGATAGTGCGTGGCGAAGAGTCACATCCTGCCCGAGGTAGCCCTGCTATTTATAACAGAACACTACGGATCTAGACTGAGGAGTAAATAAACTCCTCCCCGGATACAGGGTGTGGAAGAGCAAACCTCTATAAAAAACCTCTGGGTTGGAGTAAGATGTCATACGACCCGTGTCGATGCTCACCCTGGCTGGGGACCCAGGTTAAAAAAAAAATAGCCCAGTCTCTAACGGAGTGCTCCGGGTACTTGGCGTCCTCCGGTTCTATCTAGCCTTACTCGCGCACACGGACCTCTGCGCGAGCGGACCTCTCTTGTCCGATACTCGTGGGACCACATATGTCTTTAAATTTAAAACCAAATCCAAAACCAAAGGAGGGCGGTCCTCCCAAAAAACCGACAGAGGCGATCCTGTCTACCGCTAATATAAGGGTGGCAGACAGATCGATAAACGCAGGAGGCAGAAGGGGCTTAAGCGTTAGGGCTGGTCCCAGCACGAGTGCTGGTAGTAGGGGACGGGGAGGCTTGGGAAAACCGGTCTCTCGTCTCTTTCAAAGGGGTGCTGAAGGAAGAAACCCGGAGGAGGTGGTAAAAACCCAAACGCTGACTGCGGTCAGGGGGCGGGGGGCTACCCCGGGGATCTTTCGGCCGCAGATAGTAGAGGGGCCCAGCAGCTCAAAGAAGGTTGCTGGGGTAGGCCAGGGGGGCGTTTAAACCCGTCCGTCCGTCTAAGCAGGCCTATTATGATAGGAAGGCGGCCATGAGGGTCATGGCCAAACATGAGGCTCTACCCACAGACCAGCTCACTGAGAAGCAGGCCAAATCGGTAGAGTGGGCAAGGGGGGTGCTATCCGGCTTGGGCAAACCGGCGGGTACAGCCCCAAAGAGACAACGCTCGGCTGAAGAGGCGGGTGAGGTCGCTAAAAGACAAAAAGTCGGCGGCCAGAAATACCCATCCTACAGCGACGTTGTCAAAGGTGCTGGCCATCATTGACCGGAAGGAGGAGGAAGGGGTCATACCCAAAGAGAAGTGGAGGTGGGTGGAGCAAGCGATTGCCGAAGTCTACCTCCAAGTCTTAGAGGAAAACCCTGGACCCCCCCTTTTTGTCATGATGCGGGCTGGTATCAGGGCAGGGCCAAACTTATCGCATGCGATGACAGCAGGTCAGCCAACCTTTACAAGATCGCGGTAAGCAAGGTTGGCGAGATCTGGCCGGGAGCCAAGCTAGAAGCCGTCAGCAGGGAAGAAGTTCCCAGCAGACCCAGAGCCCAGGTCTGGATCCCGGCTAAGCCAGCTGAACCGGAGAGAATAGAGGCGATCTTTAGATCGTGCACCAGGGAGCTGCCAACCCATAACTGGAAGGTAGCGAAGCTCGAGGAGCCAGTGGAAGGAAGGAGGCAGGTGTTGCTGATACTCAACGCTGAGTCCCTTGCCCCACTGGCAGAGAGAAACGGGGTAGTCAGGTTCGGGTTCGTTGACGCGACCGTCCGGATCTACCGCAGCGACGAGCAAGTTTTGGAGCCGGAGAAGATAGAGGGTGACAAGGCTAGCGAGGCTGGCGGTGGTGAAGAAGGGTTGTCCAGCAGCCAAAGGTCGACCGACTCAGAGCAGCTGACCGTGGACGGGCAGCTCTTTGAGGAGGACGACCTGCTTGACTACACCTCTTCTTCGGTGTAGGAGGACGCGGACGTTACGATGGTGGAGGTAAGAAGGACAGATTCTTATGAAGCTGATCCAAATCAACCTCCACCATTGTAAAATCGCCTCTGCGAACTTGATGGTCCGCCTGGGTTCCGGTGGTTTTGACGTGGCCCTCATCCAAGAGCCGTGGATATGCGGCAACAAAATCTGCGGTTTGAAGATGAGAGGCTTCAAGATGATAGCCGCTCAGAGCACAGGTAAGCCTCGTGCTTGTATAGTTGCAAAGGATAACATTAGCATCTTTTTGCTCCCACAGTTAAGTAACGGCGATACGGTGGCGGCAAGCATTGAGCTGCAAAATAGCAGTCTCTGGGTAGCCTCCGCATATATGCGTCACGACATGGTCGCTCCACCAGAGGATGTTCGGACATTGGCCATGGAGGCAGCCGCAGCCAAAAGGAACTTGGTTGTCTCCAGTGACGTAAACGCACACAACACTTTGTGGGGAAGTTCAAACACTAACGCAAGAGGTGAGTCAGTTTTAGACTTCATTATAGAGAATAAGCTTAGTGTGGTAAATTTAGGCTCAGAGCCGACGTTTATAACACAAAATAAAAGGGAAGTGTTAGATATTACCCTGACCTTCGATAACTTCGCTAACAATATAAAAAGATGGAGAGTGTCGAATGAAAATTCCTACCATCGCCATGACCATCGCTATATAGAATACGAAGTGAACTTCCCACGAGCTCCAGTTAAGACCTTTAGAAATATACGGAGAACGGACTGGGGGAAGTATAGGAAAACTCTCAGGGCCTCGCTGCCAATAAATCCCCCGTCTGATCCCACAGACGTTTATAACACAAAATAGAAGGGAAGTGTTAGATATTACCCTGACCTTCGATAACTTCGCTAACAATATAAAAAGATGGAGAGTGTCGAATGAAAATTCCTACCATCGCCATGACCATCGCTATATAGAATACGAAGTGAACTTCCCACGAGCTCCAGTTAAGACCTTTAGAAATATACGGAGAACGGACTGGGGGAAGTATAGGAAAACTCTCAGGGCCTCGCTGCCAATAAATCCCCCGTCTGATCCCACAGACCCTGTGGAATTAGACGGGCTGATCAATCAGGTAACCACGGCCCTGAATAGTTCACTGACAGCCGGGTGCCCGGTTGTAAGACTGAGAGGCAAGGACAAACCACCTTGGTGGTCAATGGATCTAGGCCTTCTCCGGAAGTCCAACAGGCGGCTATTTAACAGGGCTAAAACTTCGGGTCTGCCCGCATACTGGGAAGCCTACAAGGCTGAGCTAAAAATATACAAGAAAGCAATCAGAATTGCGCAGCGACAGTCCTGGCAAAACTATTGTAGGGATGTGGAAGAAACATCGGAAGCAGCTAGACTAAGAAGAATCCTAGCGAGGACACCACACAACCTGGGCTACCTTAAAGGTCCGGGTGATGTGTGGAGTGAATCGAGCGAGGAATCTTTGGCTCTTCTCTTAGATACGCATTTTCCAGGCAGTAGCACAGTGGAGGGTGATAACCCGACACCTAGGGGCAGGCAGTCTGAGATAGGGAATGCGATAGTTACAGTCGAGAAAGTTCAGTGGGCCATTAACACCTTTGGTCCATATAAATCTCCGGGTCCTGATGGAATCTATCCAGCTGAACTGCAACAATCACGGGACATAATTACGTCCTGGGTTGTGACTGCAATTAGAAGCTGTCTTAACATGGGCTATATTCCGCTGAGATGGAGAGAAACGAAGGTTTCCTTCATACCCAAGGCAGGCAGGTCCTCACATGTAAATCCTAAAGACTTCACCAATCAGTCTTACGTCTTTCCTCTTAAAGGCACTGGAGAGAGTGATGGATGCACACTTATGGGAAGCTATACCCACTGGTAGAATCTCCTCGGCACAACATGCATACACGAAGGGCAAATCGACAGAAACGGCGTTACACGTACTTATTGGTATAGTGGAAAAAGCCATCCAGCAGAAAGATTTCGCACTAGCGGCGTTCATTGACATAGAAGGCGCTTTCAACAACATAAATGCGAACGCCATTACGGGAGCGTTAGAAGCTCTGGACGTCGATCCTAATATGGTAGCGATGGTAGAAATGATACTCGTCAGTAGAAGGGTAACTGCCAGCTTAGGTTCCCACACCTTAAGCAGACAGGTCTGCAGAGGCACTCCTCAGGGAGGAGTCCTCTCCCCCCTGCTCTGGAATTTTGCGGTAAATTCATTACTGCTAGCCTTAGAGAGGGAGGGTTGCCATGTCGTCGCCTACGCTGATGACTTGGCAATTGTGATCAGAGGGAAATATCCAAACACTCTTATGGATATTTTGCGCTCTAGCATGGCCACGCTTACTGGTTGGACGGGAAGAAGTGGATTAGGGTTAAACCCTGAGAAAATGGAATTAATCCTCTTTTCTAAGAAAAATAGATCTCCTGAGGTCTCCCCGCTAACATACAAAGGTGTGGAAATTCCGATGAAGGAGGCAGTTAGATATTTGGGACTAGTACTAGATAGAAAACTTACCTGGAAACCCAATATTGAAGAAAGAGTCAGGAAGGCCAATATTGCTTTGTACACATGTAAAAAAGCGGTCGGAATCAGGTGGGGGCTATCCCACGAATTATGCACTGGCTATACATTTCGGTGGTCAGACCTATATTGCTATATGGAATATTGGTATGGTGGCCAGCCACTCAGAAACAAAGCTATTTGAAGCTTCTGAGCAAGGTCCAAAGAACGGACTTTTTATGCATATCTGGTGCCTTAAGGACCACGTCTACTAAAGCTTTGGAAGTAATACTCAACCTACCTACATTAGAGCTGTTAGGGAAACAAGTGGCCGCCACATCAGCACTAAGGCTGAAATGTGCGGCGTTATGGCATGATCGGCAGATTGGTCACTCGACTATTGCGCATACCTGGAGTAGTTCTATCCAACACATTGACCACTCTATACCTAACCGCAAACTTCGATAGGCACTTCCAGACATATATTCCGTCTAGAAGAGAGTGGCAAACGCCAATGCTATGGAGAAGGGGCGACTTAATTTGTACACTGACGGATCCAAACTTGACGATAGAGTCGGTTTTGGAGTTTTCTCACAAGAACTGGGACTGGAACCTTCTTTCCGTCTCCCCAACCATTTTATCAAGCAGAGGTCCTAGCCATAAAGGAGGTAGCCGTCTACTTAAATAAACATGCCGTAACAACAAATATTATAAATATCTACTCGGATAGCCAGGCGGCCATCTTGTCAATGAATTCGGTGGCACTGAAATCAAAGGTTGCTCAGGACTGCCGAGCAGCCCTAAATGATATCAGTTCCGCTTTCAAGGTACGGCTTATATGGGTTCCGGGGCATAGAGATATTGCGGGAAACTGTAGGGCTGATGACTTGGCCAGACGCGGTACCAACCTTCCTTTAGGCATGGACAGATGTGAAATTGGAATACCTATTGCCACCTGTAAACTGATGCTGAAGGATAGGGTCGTGCGTGAGACCAATGGGTCTTGGGCACAAGAGGGCACTTGCTTAACGACTAGGCTAATGTGGCCGGAACTTAATAGCAGGAAAACTAGAGACTTGCTTGCCCTGCCGAGAGAGAATATCTCTAAGGTCGTGGCATATATAACTGGTCACTGGCTTTTCGGCAGACATGCTCTCAGGCTGGGAGTATTCTCTCATGAATACTGCAGAAGCTGTGAGGATGAGGAGGAGACTGTGGAACATCTCTTCTGTAGTTGCCCCGCTCTGGCCAGAAGCAGAGCGGGCTCTTTAGGCAAATACGCTTTTAGCTCTCTTACAGAGGTGTCTAGCGCGAAGATCAAACAAATCCTGCGCTTTATTAGGGCTTCAAAATGGTTCGACGAGTGAATCGGAGGTGCGTTGTGGCGCGGTGGTATCACAATGGACCCATGGTGGTCTGAGTGAGCTGGTCCTTGAACTGGCTGCCACATTAACCTAACCTAACCTATATATGATTTGATGGGATGTGGCATCGCCGTAAATGGCAGAACAAGGCAAAACACGCATGGTGGAGACATAGAATTTAACTTAAAAATAATAAACTTTTATATTTATTTTTTATAAAGATCTCTTTTATTACATAATATTACTTAATATTACATTGAGAAACCCCATAAGTCAACCTAAGTTTTTGAAACTTAAAAAAAACTGTTTCAGCACAATACAAATTTTTGACTACCTAACTTTTTAAATTAATTATATACATCTGGACTGATTACATATTAAATACATGGTAATAAACCTTTCTGGCCTCTTTTTTTTTAGCGATAATTGCCATGACTTATTTGGTTTCTCACATAAAGGGTGTTTTTTTTAGACGAAATAAAACGCATATAATTTTCAAGCAGAAATAGAATGCATATAATTGTATGTTATGGACAAGAATTTAGTTTTATTATAAAGAAAAGGGTTTGCCATTATGTTTTAAAAATTATTTCGGGCAAGTGGCCGCCGCGGCTGCCTCGAATAAATTCCAGCCGGGAGGACCAATTTTCGACCACTTTAATAACGGCGCAATAACGCGCCGAATATTCTCTTCCAAGGCGTCAATCGTCTCGGGCTTATCTGCGTAGACAAACAACTTCACATAACCCCACAAAAAATAGTCTAGCGGTGTTAAATCGCACGATCTTGGAGGCCACGCCACAGGCCCACGACGCGAGATAATGCGCTCACCAAAAGTTTCCTTCAATAAATTGATTGTTTCGTTGGCTGTATGGCATGTAGCGCCGTCTTGTTGGAACCAAAGGTCGTCCACATCAACATCCTCCAATTCAGGCACGAAAAAGTCAGTAATCATGGCTCTATAGCGTTCCCCATTGACTGTAACAGTATGGCCGGCTTCATTTTTGAAGAAATATGGACCAATGATTCCCTCTACCCATAGAGCACACCAAGCAGTGACTTTTTAAGGATGTAACGGCGTCTCAACAATGGCTTATGGATTATCGTCACTCCAAATGCGACAATTTTGCTTATTAACTTACCCATTCAACCAAAAGTGAGCTTCATCGCTGAACAAAATTTTCTTGTGAAAATCGGGATCGGTGGCCATCTCGTTTTGGGCCCATTCACCGAACGTGCGACACGCTTGATGGTCGTTCGGCTTCAATTCTGTGAAATGGCAAACCAAACTGAGCATAAATCAAGTGTCAGCTGTCAAAAAGACCAACTCCGAAAAAAGTATTGCCAGATTGAAAACCACACTTCTGAAAAAAACACCCTTTATTCTAATTTTTTTGGATTAATTATCACCTTTTGTTTTTAGAACTTTCGTAGTTCGTTTAAAATAAAAATGAAGTGACTCTCTAAAAGTTTAATTTATACATAGCCCTAATTTCTTCTGATTTTTTTCTTTGAATATTCGCTATTTTAGACAACATCCCAGCAGTGAAACCAACTAGTTAAAATACTAGTAAAACTCATATATATGTAAAATTCATATATACGAGTATGTATATATATAATATAATAATGTGTACTCGACATATAAAATAATTTTTGTGCATAAATGAAAGGTGTATTAATTCAGCATGTTAATTCATGGTGCGGCATTTTAAACTCTTTTTTGCGAATATTTTGAAACATGCGTTAAGGTGAAGATTTATCTCTAAAATGAGGAATTACAAAAGCGGTTGAAAATATAAAAAGAACTGTTTTTCTTCATATTCCAATGTTTGTCTTTACTTCTCTTTTTAACAAATTGACAAGAAAGGAAAAATTTATTATACACGGCAACTGGTTAACTTATAGATAAGTTTTGAACTAGTAAATTAACCACTTGATTTTTTACTATTAAAATTACTAATGGGTTGCCCCAAAAGAAACCGGCGAGTCTTTAAAAGAAAGTAAATTCATTTTGTTTAAATTTTAGAATGAGCTTTAATAAATTATATATTTTCCATTTTCTTGGATGACCTTTAGCCATCTTTCCGGCAACATCATTATTCCACGCTCATAGAACTTCTGGACTTTATCTACAAAAAACCGAACCAAGTGCGATTTTATAGCCTCGTCATTATCGAAAGTTTTACCATTTAAGGAGTTTTGGAAAGACCGAAACAAATGGTAGTCTGACGGTGCAAGGTCAGGGCTATATGGTGGATGCATCAAATGTTATATTTTGAAGACTGCCTATAATTTTCACTACATGGATATTGTTACAGAACGCCCACTTACCCTATAGTTATTACACCCTGATGTGTTTGTTTGTGCCCTTTATTGTTATATTTGCTTTGTGACTTGTTCGTTTATGTACCATGTAAATCTCATATGTAGAAGTTCGCCGTTATGCGGTTGCTGCGTGTTTTTCGGTTTTAAGCGAGCCGAACGAGTCGTTGGTCAGCAGCCGGGAAAACAACATCAAATAAAACCCATAATACTGAGTGTAATAATTAAAGCGTCGCGTTTCATTTTTATTGTATCAGTAACGTATGCGTTAAATTTGTCCAGGCCAGCGGCTACAACTTTTATTTGATTGTTTAAATTTCGATTTAATTTCCGTGCCGCTTATTTTGTTTTAAATCGAAATTAACATTGCCACTGCCAGTTGCCATTGTACAGATGCATCGTACTCCACCTCGCAGGAGTCCCCGCCTAAACGATCCAGGAGAAGTTCCTACCATTACCAATATGAACGATAATGCCACTGCGTTAACCACAACTGCCGAGGAGCCACTAGGTATGTTCGAAGACACCTTACCACCCAGGGACACCACAGCCGTCCTAGCCGCCAAAGCTTCTACATCTACTGCCGATGGAGTCATACCAGCAAATAACTCCAGCGCCACCGGAGCTCCTAGTAACCTCACACAAGGTACGTCAACCAATCAAGGCATCGATCTCCAGGCCATGGAGAAACGGATAGCTTTATTGGAAGCCCACCTAAAGGCCACACAGGCACAGTTAAGAGAGCGTGACCTACAGAATGAAGCCCTCATGGTAACGCTGCACAGAAGCGGTAATTCTGCCGTTACATATGCCAGCAGCATTGTCTCGCAGTCGCAACCAGCACAGCCGCAGCCGCAGCCAGCACCACCGCAGTCGACGCAGATGTCACAGTTAGAATCTGTACAAACAAACGCATATTCGAACACAGGCCTGCCGGTCGCCGAAGTCCGTTACAGTTCCGCGAATCAGCCAGTTATTTGCAGTACGACGTCAACGGCAAATAATTTGTACAGTACATTTCATACAAATAACGCATTTTCATCGCAATCACCGAATTTTTCAATGCCAGCTTTTGGTGCAAACAGTGGTTGTAGCCATGGCGTGCAGTATTCGCATCGAAATCCTTACATGCCGAGGAAATTGTTGGACTTGCCAGAGTTTAGTGGCCTCCCAGAAGACTGGCCTGTATTTTATACGGCATTTAATGAATCGACTGCAGTCTATGGTTATAGCCATTTTGATAATAACCAACGCCTGCAAAGGTGTCTGAGGGGTGATGCTCGTGAGACTATTAAGTCATTGCTGATTCACCCTGATAACGTTCCCTGCATTATTGAACAACTCAAGTTCAGATACGGTCGACCGGAACAGCTCATACGTAGCCAGCTCCTACAAGTGAAAGAAATCACTCCGATATCGGAAAGTGCATTAGGCAAGTTGATACCCTTCGCCATCAAAGTTAAAAATATTTGTGCGTTTATGCAGTCCGCCGACGCGGGGCATCATCTTTCGAACCCGATGTTGCTAGACGAGTTTGTATCGAAACTGCCTATGAGTAGACGCATCGAGTGGGGTCGGTACGCTGCCACTGTGCAACCGCGTGCCACAGTGGCGCATTTTAGTGAGTGGATTACTTTGCTCGCCAACGTTGTGTGCACGATTCACGATGAAAGTCAGGTTGCCACCCGTGAGCCAAAACGCCGAGTACTACTCCATTTAGATGAAAGAGAGTTGCCGCGGAAGTGCACGATATGTCAGGGTCAGCATAAACCACACGAGTGCAAACGCCTTCTTAAAGCTTCAGTGGCCGAAAGATGGGCTGAAGTAAAATCTCGCCGCCTATGTTTTGCGTGCTTGAAAGCTGGTCATATTACACGTGACTGCAGGCAACGAAGGGTTTGTGCTATCGGTGGATGCAATCGAATCCATAACAAACTACTGCATGAAGCCCAAGCAGTGCCATCATCATCGTCGTCGAAGAACAACACTCAAGCTAACTCAACTCAGCCATCATCGCCGCCACAAGTAGACAGTCGCCAGTCTAGCCAGGCAGGAGCTGCAGTATTAAGCTGCGCCGCCAACTTGAAAGAGAGTAAACTTCTATTCCGCATCCTTCCAGTCACGGTATATGGAAGAAAACGCCACGTGGACACGTACGCTCTACTGGACGAGGGCTCGTCCATTACCATGCTCGACAACGCGCTAGCCGAAGAGCTGGACTTGCGCGGACAACCACACCACCTCAAAGTCCAGTGGTTCGGTGGACATGCCGTACAAGAGCCAGCCACCTTAGTCGACCTATTTATCAGCGGTGTGGGTATGAAAAGAAAACACAAGATGCAAAACGTATACGCTGTAAGGAATCTTGAGTTACCATCACAAAGCCTTAACCAGGCAGACCTACTTTGCGACGACAAACGAGTGCGTCAATTGCCAGTGCAACCACAATCTGGTGCGGTACCGAGGCTGCTCATCGGTATCGATAATTGCCATCTGGGTATCGCATCCACAACTATCCCGATGAGGAAGAACGGACCATACGCTGCTAATACAGAGCTGGGATGGGTGGTGTTTGGACCAAGTAGTAAAGGCCTGCCCAAGCCACCAACAAGCCTCCTCGTACATGGAAATCCGGATGGGACACTTCACAATATGGTCGCCGACTTCTTCGAGACCGAAAGCTTTGGTGTGAGACCCGCCCCACCACCCGAAAGCAATGATGACGTGCGCGCAAGAGCAGTCTTGAAGTCTACGACTGTTCGTGTTGGTGCAAGGTTCCAGACCGGTCTTTTATGGGAACGAGACGACGTTCAATTACCCGACAGCTACGGTATGGCGCTCAAGAGGCTGATGAACGTGGAGAGGCGTATGATTCGTGACGTAAGCTTTGCCTCCAGCTATAAGCGCATGCTAGACTCTTACGTTGAGAAGGGTTATGCGCGTAAGCTATCACAGTCAGAGGCTGTTACGACAACGCCACGTACTTGGTATCTACCACATTTCGCCGTGGTTAAAACGAACAAACCGGCCAAATTGCGAATCGTGTTCGATGCTGCCGCCGAGGTTCATGGCGTGTCCCTTAATCGCCACCTACTGAAGGGCCCCCAAGAATACAGACCATTGCCGTCCATTCTTCTCCACTTCCGCGAAGGAGCAGTTGGTGTGTGCGCTGACATCAAGGAGATGTTTCACCAGGTACTTATTCGCCCGGAGGATAGATGTGCCCAGCGATTTCTGTGGCGAGACGGAGATGCGAAGAGACAGCCGGACATATACGAAATGTGTGTCATGACGTTTGGAGCTGCTTGTTCGCCCTGCGCAGCGCATTATGTCAAAAAACAGAACGCTTTGCAACATAGCGGAGACGATCGCAGCACTGCCCGTGCTATAAAAACTATTGTGGACTACCATTACGTCGACGATTTTGTGGATAGTTTCGACACACCGAAGGAAGCTATCGCCATAGCATCACAAGTAAGGGCGATTCATAAGGATGCGGGATTCGAGATTCGCAATTTTACATCGAATTCATCAGAGGTGACTGCAGCGTTGGATGGAGTCGATGTCAAAAAGATTCTTGGTAAGGGGGAAGGCGTGTCGGCGGAAAGGGTGCTGGGTCTATTTTGGCATCCCGCCACAGATTGCTTCAACTTTCACCTTAGGTTCAACAACGTCAGCGAAGCAGTGTTGAGAGGAGACAGGTGCCCCACCAAGAGAGAGCTGCTTAGTGTTGTCATGTCGATATTCGACCCACTAGGATTTCTGGCTCATTTCATCATAGGTGCTAAAATGCTGATGCGTGAGGTCTGGCGACATGAGGCAACTTGGGACGAACCACTGTGTGACGACATCGCCGAGCTATGGGGAAAATGGCGAAAATAATTGCCGAACTTAACTGAATTTGCCGTTCCCAGATTTTACTTCCGCAATGGTAAGCCGGAAGAGTTGCAGCTTCATATATTCGCGGATGCCAGCGAGAACGCCTTTGCCGCCGTCGCTTATTGGAGAGCCAAGAACCGCCACGGAGAATTGGAAGTCACACTGATCTGCGCGAAGTCCAAGTGCGCACCATTGAAACCCCTTACTGTGCCACGATTGGAATTGCAAGCGGCTGTGTTGGCATCACGTCTGCTGCAGACCATACGTGAAGGGCACGGCGCCAAAATTGAGGAATGTTTCCTCTGGAGCGATTCAAAGACTGTCATAAAGTGGATCCGAAGCGGACATAGGAGGTACAAGCCGTTTGTGCAGCATAGGGTTGCGGAAATATTGGCCGCCACGAATGTGTCTAATTGGAGATGGATACCCACAACGGAAAACGTTGCGGATGAAGCCACACGGTTTAATAACAAAATCAAGTTTGGTCCAACCGCCCGTTGGACATATGGTCCGCTGTTTTTACGAGAGAGGAACATGCCTGGCCATCCGAAGACGACACGATTGTCGAACGTGCTGAGCCCGATGATGAACTTCGCTCAAAATATGCTTTAAACATCGTAAGTTGTGATTTTATACGATTTAATCGCTTCTCCTCATTTAACAGGTTGGTACGAACCACAACCTGGGTTATTTTATTCACCAATATATGCCGCCGCCGAATTCAGGTTATAAAGCCTTATGGACTGACGGCCAGTGACCTTGAAATGTCGGAACATCTTCTGTGCCGAATCGTGCAAAGCGAAGTTTTCGGTATGGACATTCAGCGAATCCGCAATCGCCAAGAAGTATCCCGCCATAGTCCATTGCGGCAACTTTCGCCGTATCTCGATGATGGAGGTGTTCTACGTGTACGCGGACGCATTGACGCTGCCAGTTGGCTCCCGATGGAAGTGAGGCACCCCATAATTCTGCCGTCAGCTCACGTCTTTTCGAAGCTGGTAACTGCGCACCATCACATACGTATGGGTCATCAAAATATAGAAGCAACAATATGCTCCATACGACATCGTTATTGGGTGCCGCGCCTGAGAGCTCTTCTACGCAGCGTTATCGCCAACTGTTTGGTATGTCGCTTTCGCAAGACAGTTCCGATACCTACAATGATGGGGCCACTTCCAGTCGACAGACTCACGCCATACGTTAGGCCGTTCACATATACGGGCTTAGACTATTTCGGCCCTTTGAATGTGACAGTGCGAAGAAGTACCGAGAAAAGTTGGGTGGCCCTTTTTACGTGCCTCACTATACGAGCAATCCACCTAGAGATAGCGCGCGACCTCAGCACCGATGCCTGCATAATTGCTATTCGAAACTTTGTGAATCGTCGCGGTTTGCCTACCCGACTGAGGTCTGACAACGGAAAAAACTTTGTAGGCGTCAACAACGAAGCGAAGCGGTTCGACGAGGTTTTCGACTGTGTGCGAATCCAAGGCGAACTGTCAAAAAGGGGCATTGACTGGGTCTTCAACTCACCGTTTAACCCAGCCGAAGGAGGAGCATGGGAGCGCATGGTCCAGTGCGTCAAGCGAGTCCTACGCCAAACTCTCAAAGAGGTCGCTCCAAAGGAGCATACACTGAACTGTTTTTTAATCGAGGCGGAGAACGTTGTAAACTCCCGTCCGCTTACTCACTTGCCGATCAGCGTAAACCAGGAGCAGCCGTTAACGCCAAACGACTTCTTGTTGGGGTCAGCCAATACCGCTAATACGTCCGGTATAGATGAAGACATAGCCACCACATGTTCCGTACGGCAACAGTGGCGCATAGCTCGCCAGCTCAGGGACCATTTCTGGAAACGCTGGATAGCGGAGTACCTGCCGACATTGACGCGCCGCGTAAAATGGTGCCAACGAACGAAACCGTTCCGGAAAGGCGACTTGGTATTTGTCTGCGATCCTAACATGCCACGAAGGGAGTGGAGCCGCGGAGAAATAGTCGAGTTGTACCCCGGTCGAGATGGTGAGATTCGACAGGTTGACGTGCGAACGACTTCTGGAATCAGGCGTCGTGCGGCGTCCAAGCTGGCCGTTCTGGATTTAGATGTTAGTGAATCGGGTTGATTTACGGGGGTGGGGATGTTACAGAATGCCCACTTACCCTATAGTTATTACACCCTGATGTGTTTGTTTGTGCCCTTTATTGTTATATTTGCTTTGTGACTTGTTCGTTTATGTACCATGTAAATCTCATATGTAGAAGTTCGCCGTTATGCGGTTGCTGCGTGTTTTTCGGTTTTAAGCGAGCCGAACGAGTCGTTGGTCAGCAGCCGGGAAAACAACATCAAATAAAACCCATAATACTGAGTGTAATAATTAAAGCGTCGCGTTTCATTTTTATTGTATCAGTAACGTATGCGTTAAATTTGTCCAGGCCAGCGGCTACAGATATGTAATATATTTACAACAAACACAATAAATTCACTTACACTATACGTGTGAGCAAAAAAAATCGTTGAAACGGTAAATAAATAAAGCGCGAATTGGATGTCATTTCTTATTTTTCTTTGCTAAAACCAAAGACAATATACTACAAAGATATTACATCGTTCTCTTCACTCAGCGAAATGAGTTAAAATTGCGTGGCTGACTATGGAAAAATTATTAACTCAACACCCGAAGTGTGCTCGGCAATGCAAGGGCAAAAACGTGTGTGTTTACTACTATGTGCGAATGTTTCCATGCTTGCTTGCAGGTTTACGCCATGCATATGTGTGTATGTATATGAATGTAGGTATATTCTTTTTTATTTCTTTATTTCTGAATTTGAAACGAATTTCAATCATAGCAATCGAAAACGAGGCATTAGCTTCATGTCAACAGCGGGCCAGTTGTAGTGTGGATTTGTGTGTACATGCATTTTGAATGGCTGTAGGAAAAGAAACAATCGGCCAAGTCGACTTTGTTAACGCCTGCACACATGTTAATCAGATATATAAATATACAAATATTCTTATTCGGCACTGTATACTATTAAATGTATTCATGAACCGTAGATTTAGATGTTTCATAACTGGAAATAATATAAATGTATTTATTTTATTACATTTTTAAAATGTACTCGTATATTAGTAACTATTAATAAATGAAACCACATTTACGTCGAGTAAACCCAAATAATTGGCAGTCTCTAGATCTAATGAGCAACTGGATAAACTTAATAATTTTATTGAGTCTATCCAGAGTTTGAAAGTGCTTTCCCATGTTACAATACACTACACTTTATGCAGTATACGAGCACTCTGCAATGATTTTGTTTAGAGACGAGTCAGTTAAGTATGTTATATTTGGTAAGATGAATCAGGGTTGTCTGGAAATTTTATTTTCCGTATTGAGATCTAAACTTGGAAACAATGTTAATCCCTCAGTAACAGAAATAAAATATCTGTCGGCTAGATTATTATCTATGGATATCGTCACACAGTCATTCTTATTGAATACTCACTGGAACGATGATCATGATACTAATCTGGACTGATACGTCTACCTGACATCGGATGCTAATATTGTATCGTATGACCAAATTATTGATAAGTTATGCATCATATCAATTCTGATATTCATGACGAAATGACATTTATTGACAATAGTACTGAAAATGGCGATGGGGATGAACAAAATGCAGAAGCTGCTACTTCCCGTTACTTTGCGGGTTACAGTTTGCAGGCTAGACTTAAAAAGTTTAACCGCTCACACTGTAACCAGACTTTGGTGAAGGAGGTTCTTTGCATTTGGATTCCTAAGGATTCATTTAGGAACAAAACTACACACTAAATCTTCTCCTTAAAAATTCTTCTAATATATTTTTCCAGATCTGCCAAATACATTTTAAGGTTTTTGGAGACATATTTCCATCCATATGTCATACAAGACACTTAAAACAACAAATAGTTGTCTCGTGTGTAAGAGAAACTAATAAAAAATACCCATATTGGTTTTCGCATAGAATCTGCGGCTCACATAGACTGGATGTCATGAAATTTCTGATAGTGGTGTTACCTAGAAAGCACTGCCGATGGATGCTTCAAGACCATTTGACCATGATCTGGCATCAAAAACTGTGCAATAGAACTTCTGACAACAACAGCATGGGGCAACCTAATAACAAATTTGCCAATTTTGGTGTCTAGTCATATTGTGGTCCATGTCATAAGTCTGAAGCCATCTGCCAGCTTGAATTTAGGTTGAGTATATTAGGTTCAGTGAGAATTTAATTCATTTTAATATTAATAGAGCTGTTGGATATTGCTTTTATAATATAGGGATGTGTCAGGCTAAAACCTTTGTATAATAATAATATATAAAATAATCTTGTAATTGTATAATAAAGTCTTATTGGTATTTAGTTTTTGGCCTCCTTATTTCTTATCATAAATTAGAGTTGCACTTTCGTTCTAATTAGTGTAGTATTGTATGTATACTTCCTACAAGTTATTTAGTACACTTATTTTCCAACCTCCTTGCAATTATTTGTAGAACTTCACAAGTTTATTCTTACTGTACAGGTCAAAGTATTTCAATGAGTGATGCTATAAATGGCGTTTTGCTGGATATATATGCTATGTAGAATTTTGTCAATACTTTCATTACTGCAGTCCTGTTGCTTACACTGCAGTTATGGCTTCAGCTGGTTTGCTTCTTCATCACATCTTCCCTATTTAAATTTTATGAAATTTTCTCTTATTTTTTTTAAATTTAAAATTTTATAAGATCATGTATACTTTGAGGATTTTGATTGCTTTGTTTTGTAATCATTTCCGTTATCGATATGCTTTGTATCATATATTTTAAATCTTTTAACGATTCAATTGCATTGTTCTTGGAGGTGTTTTTTTATTGCAAAATGGTTATTGATGTTGGTTTATTAAAATATTTCCTGGATTCATGGAACCAAAGTTATTGATGGCGAAATGGGAGATTTCCAAAGTCACATGCAATGGACGGTGTACAATTGGACACACATTTGGATTAGGCCTGTTGGGGAGACCACATAAAAAAACGCGCCACTTACAAATTTTGTTATGTACTGTAATATTTTAAAATAATAATTTCCTTTTAACAATGCATTAATTGCCCTTTATTAATATATCATCTAAAGAATAAAAAAAAAATACTATATAACTGGAGCAAATATTACACTGCTATTTCATAAATGTATAAAATATTCAAAAGTAAAATATTTCCTATGCATGCATATATATTTTATATTGTCAAGTGTCAATCAAATTTTTATTGTCTGATTTGTGTGGCTTGGGGTAAAATACACAAGAATGAATTTTCTGTATGGCAAAGGTTTTTTATACGGAAAGTTGGGCTTAAAACAAGTAATTTCTGATTTTGCGTTTAAAAAATATTTGCCATGTCATGAGAAAGCATAATGTGTGTATATTAAAACACTTGACAATATAAAAAATATGCATGATAGAAAATATTTTACTTTTGAATATTTTATATGTACATTTATGAAATAGCAGTGTAATATTTGTTCCAGCTATAAATGTATGAAGTATATTTTTTTTATTCTTTAGTTGGCCTATTAAAAAAATGCAATTAATGCATTGTTTAAAGTAAATTTTTATTTTAAAATATTGTAGTTGCATAATTAAAATTTGTAGACTCTTTTCCACACCACCACTGAGGTAGAGTAAGTGCGCGTTTTTTTATATGTCTCCAAATAATTTAAAATGTATTTAGCAGTTCTGGAAAAATATATTAGAAGGATTTTAAAGGAGAAGATTTAGTGTGTAGTTTTTTCCTAAATTAAGCTTTCGGTATCCAAGTGCAAAGACACCCCTTCGCCAAAGTCAGGCGTATGCGCTGTTAAACTTCTTAAGTCTAGCCTGCAAACTGTAAGCCGCAATCTAACGCGAAGCAGCAGCTTCTGCATTTAGTTTATCCCCACCGCCATTTTCAGTACTTTTGTCATTAATTGTCATTTCGTCGTGTTCAAAATTGTCTAAATTGTCCGGAAGTATGCGTAATTTATCAATAAATAAATAAAGGCAGAAGCTCCAGTCCAGATTAGTATTATGATCATCGTTGCAGTTAGTACTCAATAAGAATGACTGTGTGACGATTTTCATAGATAATAATCTAGCCGTCAGATATTTTATTTCTCGTACTGAGGGATTAACATTGCTTCCAAGTTTAGATCTCAATAAGGAACATAAATTTTCCAGACAGTCCTGATTCATCTTACCAAACATAACATACTTAACTGACTCGTCACTAAATAAATCATTCCATAGTGCTCTCATACTGCAGAGGGTGTAGTGTAACCCGTCAATGTGACAGCACTTTCAAACTCTGGATAAACTCAATAAAATTATTAAGTTTATCCAGTTGCACATTAGTTCTGAAGACAGGCCATTTATTGGGTTTACTCGACGTAAATATAGTTCCATCGCATATGTCGAAGCCAGCATTACACTCCTTAATAAAGCGCCAAGTTGGTTCTGCATTCCCTTTATTGTGTTCACTTTTGAACAGATTTGTTTCAGCGCACAATTTAATTCCACTAGACACTGTGTGGCTGAAAGCTTGCACAGCAAAAGAGACTCGCATTTTTTCAAATAATCCGGGATTTATGCGAGCACGGGTCAACTTTGGTGCCAATCTTACAGTTGTGCCCTTTGTGTCTAAATCAAAAAATTATTTCAGAACACCCCAACTTGCTACGCCATTCGCAGTTTTAATGGTATATTTCATTAGGGTGTTCCGAAGACTTTTAAAAAGGTGGCAGTACTCCTGGGCATCTGCGGATTTGAAAAAGAGGTTATTGGAAAAAGAGCACTCCTTGAAAGAAATTATTGAAATTTGCCAAGTCCATGAGTAAATTAATGCTCAATCAAAATCAATGGAGGCTCCAAGTACAAGTGGTGAAATCAATAAAATTGCAAATAACTGCGAATGTTTTAGATGTGGACAAAACAATCATGACGGAAGCAGTGTAGATTGTCCAGCCAGGAAAATGAAATGCAACAAATGTGGCCTGTTGGGACATTTTGCCCGGAAATGCCGTACTGGTTCAAACAAACGAAAATTTTCTACATTTAATAACAGAAATCCGAAGCGTCGAGATTTTGGTTATTCCAAGATAATATATATTGATGGCCAATCCACGTCAAACGATGACTGCTGTTTTAAAATATTTAATAAAGGAGAATCTGCGATTGAGATAATACCGTGTTTTGTAGGCGGTAAGAAGATAAGTATGTTGATAGATTCAGGATCAAAATACAACCTCCTTTGTGAAGATGATTGGAATTTGTTGAATACCGGAAAAGCAGTCATGTGGAATACTCGATTTAAATCAGATCACTAATTTAGAGCATACGCTGGTAATGTGGCACTTACGATAAAAGCAGTTTTTGAAGCTGTTATTGGGATTGAGAGGAGTTCTAATTTGATTTCAACATTTTATGTTATTGAGCGTGGCGAGCAATCATTGCTGGGTAAAGATTCTCCCATCAAATTGGGTGTATTGAAGTTGGGTATAGGCATCAATCATGTGGAGAAATTGAAAAGTTTCAATAAAATTACTGGAATTAAAGTAAGCTTATCCTTCGACACCTCCATAAAACCGATTCAACAACCTTTGCGTAGGGTGCCAGTTGCTATTGAGGATAAGGTTGAAGCGAAACTAAATGAGGCATTAGCTCTGGATATAATTGAACCGGTTGTTGGGCCGAGTGCTTGGATATCTCCAGGTGTCGTTGTCTTCAAAGAAAACGGAGACATTCGGCTATGTATTGACATGAGACGTGCAAATACGGCAATTTTAAGGGAAAAATATCCCCTGCCAACTTTCGACAGTTTTATGACGAGATTGCAAGGAGCTAAATTCTTTTCAAGGCTTGATCTAAAAAATGCCTATCATCAATTGGAGCTTGCTGAGGAAAGCCGATATATAACAACATTCATAACTTCAAAAGGCTTATTTAGATACAAACGACTGTTATTTGGGGTGAATTCAGCTCCGGAAATATTCCAAAAGGCTATGGAAAATATTTTGACTCCATGTAAAAATGCATTAAACTATTTGGATGACATAATAATCTTTGGCGCAACTGAAAAAGAACATGATAAACACTTGGAAGATGTTCTTACTGCATTTAAGAGCTTCAATGTAGCCATAAATAATGACAAATACTTATGGAAGGTACAGAATTTAAAATTTTTGGGCCATATTCTATCACCAGATGGCATAAGCGCTGTCCCGAACAAAATCGATAGAGTTTTGAATTTTCGAGCTCCAAAAACCCGTGAGGAAACTCGGTGTTTTCTGGGTCTGGTAACCTATTTAGGAAAATTTATACCAGATTTAAGTGATCTAGTTGAACCATTAAGAGCGACCATAAAAGCCAATGAAAAATTTGTATGGTCCACTAGACAGAATGACGCATTTATAAAACTCAAGGAAAAGTTGGCGGAGCTTCCAACACTAACTTAATTTTCACCAAACCGACGAACAAGATTGATTGCTGATGCAACCCCTGTAACTTTGGGAGCGGTCTTTATTCAATTCACTGAAGATACTCCATATGTTGTGTCCTTTGCCAGTAAAGCGCTTTCCGAAATTGAGCGTCGCTACTCACAAACGGAAAAAGAGAGTCTCGCTCTGGTGTGGGCTGTAGAGAGGTTTTACTACTACTTAGCAGGGATTCAATTTGAGCTAGAAACAGACCACAAGCCCCTTGAAGCTATTTTTAAGCCAACATCGAAGCCGCCTGCTCGTATCGAACGTTGGGTGTTACGACTGCAGTCGTTTAACTACAAAATTATTTACAAAGCAGGAATGCATAATATTGCAGACTCGCTATCCAGACTATGTAATGTGAATACAGCTGTTACTTTTGACAAGCCATGCGAATTCAGCATTTGTTCTATCATAGAAAATTCAGTTCCGCGAACCTTAACGGTTTTGGAGATTGTACACCATAATAGCAAAGATGATGAACTTTTGATGGCAGTAGAATGTATAAATACCGACAACTGGAGTACAGCAACTAAGAATGGTATTATCCATTTCAATTTGAGCTCAGTATATTGGGAAATTTATTGCTAAGAGGTACGAGACTCGTGATTCCAGGAAGCCTGAGATAACAAGTGCTAGATCTAGCGCACGAAGGCCATCCAGGCGAAACCGTAATGAAGCGCAGAATTCGAGCAAAGATTTGGTGGCCGTTGGTCGATCGAGATATAGAGAAATACGCGAAGAGCTGTCATGAATGTATGTTGGTATTTCGACCGATACCACCTGCGCCTATGAATAAACGGACCATGCCCGATAATCCATGGGCTTGTGTAGCAATGGACTTATTGGGTCATTTACCAAATCACGACTTAGTATTTGTAATAATTGATTACTATTCGCGATACCACGAACTTAAATTTATAAAGATAACATCAACAGAAATTATTGACTTTCTCGAGGAGATATTTGCCCGACATGGATATTCGAGATCAATAACAGCTGATAACGGTCGCCAATTGGTCAGCGAAGAATTCAAGGCATTTTGCAATACCAATAATATTGAATTGATGACATCACCGCCTTATTGGCCCCAAGCCAATTGAGAGGTCGAAAACTTGAACCGCTCTCTGGTAAAACGTCTTCAAATTGCTCACTCTCAGGGTTTGGACTATAAAAAAGAGATTCGTAGGTTTACACTCATGTACAACGCCACCCCTCATGGTACAACTGGAAAGCTCCATCGGAACTTATTCTTAATCGAGTAATTAGAGACAAGATTCCATCGCTGAATGACGTTGTGGAGAATGTTATCGACTCTGAAGCCAGAGACAATGACATTGCTAATAAAGATAAAGGGAAACAAAGAGCCGATTCTGACAGAAACTCGGTCGATTGTGACATCAAAGTTGGGGATAAGGTAATGCTCCGAAATACTGTTCACTCTAATAAATTACCTACAACCTTTGGGAAAACTGAATATGAAGTAACAGATTGGGAAGGAAATGATGTCTTGATATCAGGAGAAGACAGAGTGTATCGTAGAAACATTACTCATGTTAAGAAAGTTCCAGCTGATTCATCGTTGCCATCTTTAGCCAAACCCACTACGACTTCGGTTGTAAATCCAGAACATCTCGAACTACACGTGGATTCTGCCAATGATTGTCTTCGCGGTAATGAGCTGTCACCAGAGTTACCATCAACATCACAGGAAATAGATCCAAACGGACCCAGGCCTAAAGTGACGTTGAAGCTTAAAAATATAGGAGCGATGTGGCAACCCGCCAAAGCAAGCAAGCATAGAAAAATTCGCACATAGTAATAAACACACACGCACATATAGAACGAAACAACCAGAATGTGTACCTACAGGTGCCCTTGCATTTCCGAGGACACTTCGGGTGTTGATTTAATAATTTTTCCATAGTCAGTCGCTGAGTGAAGAGAACGATGTAATATCTGTGTAGTATATTGTCTTTGCTTAAACTATTATCAGAGAGTACAGAGAAATGACTCTTGTTTTGCGCTCACTAACACATGTGCAATCTGTACTAGTGTGGCTGATTTTTTTCAGAACCAATGATAAACAAACCAATCCTGATTGCCCACTAATGATAAACAAAGCAGTGGGGAAAGGTAGAAAATCATATTTAGGGTTGTTGTTCGTTAAAATGTAACTACTATTCTTGCGCCAAAAAGTACCAATATCAGTTTCTTTAACTATTTTGTCATTTGACAATTTTGATCATTACTAACATTAGGAATTATACTCTATATATTGAAAGCATAAATTGGTTAATACTTATTTAATAGGTAATTACTTATTTCAATACGGCTTGTCTAATTTTTTTATTTGGTTTCTTCTTTCTGATGAAAATAAAACTACAAAACATAATAGCAAATAATTGAAATTGATGTAATTATATACTATTATAATTATAAATAAATCTAAAATCCGGAAATCTGCTTCAAGGTAATCCTAGGATAAAAATAAACTAATTTTAAATTCGCATTTATTTATTTATTTTAAAACAGCGCTAAGTCTACTGATTACTTCAGGCAAACACTATTTAAATTAATGATTTGTAAATGGCATTTTGCGGCTACTCAAAAACAATGCTTCAATTTAGTAAATTAATTCCGAATTTATCCAAAAATAATTTTTTGTCCTCTTATTAACATTTAACAAGATTTATATTGAATATAATTAGATATAATTATAAACAATAAAAAAATAGGAAATACGATAAATAAAAGGGAAAATAATGAAATAGGTAGACCTGGTCATACTCAGTGACATTGCATCTCATTTGATTCTACCGCCAGAATTGGAAGTGTTGCATATTAAAAATATATAAATATATTATATACATTTAAACAGAAATTATGTAAAAAAGTTATTTAATTAGATTAATAAGTAAATCTGTAGAATTTAAACCTTATTAATCAAAATTACTCCATTTTTAAATTTTCTACTACGCTTTAGGTTTTAAAATTTTTAATAGTAGGGAGCTCCTTTTTACCGTTCATAACGCGGTGCACTCACGTACAATGTAGGTGTTTTTTTTTTAACGTCAGTAAATTTGACGTTTAAGTGTCCTGTCTCTATTGTCTATGCTATTATATCGTATTTGATTTTGCAGTCACCATCTTCATTTTGGTTAATTGTCGCATATTTCTCAAGCGGCCCCGACACGTTACTGCATGATGTATAGAATCGTAAAGATGTATTAGTGAAATAGCTATGTATGCGTCTTACATACAATGACTGAAGCCATGCAGTAAGCAAAATCCAAATCATTTGGACTTTGCTTACTGCATGCTGTATGTTCACGTCATGGCGGACAACGGAGAAAAAGATTTCTCATCGAATTTATTGAGTTTACCACTAAATTTTGATGAGTAAACATTCCTTTTTCGGTACCAATTTTCCATTCAAATTCTTTTTTTCGTTGCTTTTGTTTTTCAACAACCGCAACCACAGTCAAAATTATTTTATCCGCATCTGACATTGTCATCCGCACACCGAAAGAGTAAACGAAAATGAATGATTGAAGAGTATGCAGTAACGTGTCAGTGCTGAGATACTGCACACACATATGAGTATGATGTACCCCTACGTCTCCACGGGCAATTTTTGATGGCATAACATCTGTAAAATTCGATTGCAAAGGTTGGCAATATTTTAATGGTGGGCATTGCAATGTTATGCCATCGTCATTTTGAAAATGTCGTCAAGCAATCTAGTTCGATGTGCCCGCGCTTGAAATTTTTTTTTATTTATACGATGAAGAGGAAAAAATAAGAAAACCGCAATTGTGGGTGAATCCTTTTTTACAAAGAATGCAAATGCACAGTCTCCATTCATTTTAGCGTTTTAATTAATTTAATAGATGCGGTGAAACGAAAATGTCCGACGATGCTTCCACTGTGAGCATCACGAAAAAATTAAAAACGGCTGTCAAACAAGCAAAATGACAACTGATTGCAACGCAGCACGTTGGCAATTTTGGACATAAAATATTTCATAACATAAATTGCCAACTTGAAGCAATTTGGAGATTCCATTGGCAATTTGCTTGAAATTGCCAATGGCATACCATCAAAAATTGCCCGTGGGACGTAGGGTTAGTAATGCAATAACGTGTCGGGGCCGCTTAATATATCGTATTTGCTGTCGTTCCGTAATTTTTCAGAAACCGTGATTAAATCAGCGGGAAGTTATTTCAAATCTTCCCACGATTTTTTTTAAAATATATATTTTGCTTTTTGTCTAGGTGCTTTTTTAAAAATATATTCTGCCTTATCGGGAGTTCCACGTGGAAAATAATTCGCCTCGCATTTTTTTATTCGCTCGAAAAATAAGTCCCCTTTAAATATTTCGCCCGAATAAAGTTTCACTTCGAATCAGCCGAACGAATTCGAACGAAAGCATTGTAAATTTTGACAGCTGTAAATAAAAGTGCAAAAGTATTAAAAGTTTAATAAGAATTCAAAATACTTATATTTTAAAGAAACAAAATTTTTTTAAATATGCATAGTATATCGGTACAACTTGTGTGAAGAAGAGGAAATTATTCAGGTACGAGCAGTTCGAAGGCATTTAAGGAACCATTCCAATTTGGAGATACCATTGTAAGATTGAAAAACTTTTCTAGAACAACATTTTTAATAAATGTGTGGATGTTTTGTAGATTTGAACAATATTAAAGACTAAAAAAACCGGCGTTCCTCTATGGGATTTTCTTTCCACCTCGTTGCCATCGTCAAGACAACCATTTGGAAATTCGCCCATCGTGAAACCAAAGACAATATACTGAAAGATGTAAACATGTTTTACAAGCAGCTGTGTTTTTGGGACATTCGTATGAATAGTTTTAGTGTGTTTTTTATATTTAACGAGGAGGAAAACATCTAAAGACATAACCCCGTCAGTGCGGGACTCTAACTCCGCTAAAACCTCCTCTCGTCATTACGGTGTTTCTCCCCGGAGACACTGATTAGATTTTACGTCGGGAGGCCGTAAGAGCATTTACTGCTCACACGTCAGTATTAAGTCTGACCATGTGTCAGGCAGTCCTATGTACCTCGAGTTCCGCATGACGGTGGCGATTGCGTTTATCATAGCGCGCTCGTTCTGCTATTGCAGCGCCTTCATAATGGTGGCCGGTGCCGAGCATACTGATTCCCACTTAGTGAGCGTATGGCACATGTTCTAACAGAGGTTGTCCATTGTTGGGGACTCCTCTAGAACAACACCCAGTGTCTCCCGAACGTCCTTAAATTGCTGGCAGTAGAATAGCACGTGTTGAGCGTTCTCGTGCATACCCGGGCAGTACAGGTCCTCCTCATACTTCCGCTCAAATAGCATCTGTGACCACTTAGTAGCGGGGTGACATAGTGGTTTAGCTGTCCATGTTTTCTTGTTATCTATGTTGTTATGCATGGGATCAGCCTGAACGTCCATCTACCTTTGTCCGTTTGTTCCCATCTGCGTTGCCATTCCGCTATGGTATTGGCTCTTTCCACTGCTTTGGCGACGTTTGTGGGTCTCGCTCTCTGTTTGTAGAGGCGGTGCATCTCCTTCGCCAGCCAGTCAATGGGCGGTTTACAAGTTATGACCCCAATTGGTTCGTCCGATACAGTACGGAAAGAACTAGCCACCCTTAGCGCGCTGAGTCTATATGCTGAATGTATGCATGGGGTGTATGTTTTCACCCTAGTGGCCTCCACCCATATTGGGGTAGTATACAGTATGATGGAGCTCATTACCGTTGAAAGCAGCTTCCGTTGGCTTGAGCGTGGGTCGTCTATATTCGGCATCAGGCGTGAGAGTACCCCATTTACCCGGGTTGCTTTTTCGCAGACTGCTTTAATATGCTCTTTGAACGTGAGCCTGGAATCAATAAGTACTCCTAGGTACTGGAGCTGTGGTTGGGATATAATTTGATGGCCCCCCACTGTGATTGTTAAAGTCTCGCTTAACTTCCTGGTACTCACTAGCACTGCCTCTGTTTTTGAACTGCCAGTTCTAGCTTTACCCTGCTGAGCCACTCACTCACACGCACAACTGCATCGTTGCATTTCGTCTGCAGCGTGTGGATGGGTTTTGCCACCGCCTCCATAGCGATATCGTCTGCGCACCCGATGAGTGTTACATCCGTTGGTAGGTCCAAACGTAGTACGCCATCGTACATGACGTTCCAGAGAGTAAGGCCTAGTACCGATCCTTGTGGGACGCCACCCGTGATTTCATAGCGTCCAACTCCTGCATCCGTGTCATAGAGTAACACTGCTCTGGAAGTAACTATATATCAGCCGTTGTAGGTATTCTGGAACGCCGAAATTGTGTAACGCATAATCAGGGGCCAGCTCGCTGAGTAGAACGCATTTTTTATGTCCAACGTGACCACTGCGCAGTATTTTTTCGTGCCGCAACGCCATTGTTCGCCAATCATTGCTTCTTGGGCTATATCCATTACGGGTTGGATTGCGTCTACAGTTGAACGCCCCTTTCGGAAACCATATTGACGCTCGGAGAACCCGCCCTTTTCTTCGAGCACTTCCTGGAGTCGTTCGCAAGACTTTGCCCATAGTGTCTAACATACACAACGGCCGATATGCTGACGGTTGGTCTGGTTGTTTCCCCGGCTTGAGCAGTAACTCCAGTCGCTGCCGTTTCCATCTAGCCAGGAATACCCCTTCCCCAATGCAAGCGTTGTAAATATTCATAAAGACTTCTGACCTCATCTTTATTTTTTAGAGCCACGTTTGGGATGCCGTCCAGACCTTCTTCTCATCGATTTTTCACAATGCAAAGAGTAAGTCACTGGTGGTAACCGCTAGTATATCACCATTTCGTTTCCTCTGTGCCTTCCGGCGGGCCTGGATGCACGCCCACCTGGCTGCTGCGATCTCTTCATTCCACCAGTAAACTGGCTTCCTGAAGTGCCGGCTTGGCATTGCCGCGCCATAGGCTTTGCTGAGACCGTTGGTGACATGTTCTGTCATGTTCGTGGCAGTATCCGTCTTGATACACTCTTCTCTCCAAACCAGCTCAAACATTTCCGCATCAAAAGACCGCATTTTCCAGCCTTTCGTCTGCACCTTCTGCGCCCGTTTTGTATTCCGTTGTGCAGCGTCGTCCACTTCGATAACTATCGCTAAGTGGTCGCTGTGCGTGTAGATGCTGCTGATGGACCATCGTGTCGAGAGTGTGTTGACCACCTTGGTTGAGAAGGACGAGGTTCAAGGGCGCCAGACACTCCAAGAGAATCCTACCGCGCTGGTTTGTTCGAATGCTTCCCCAAGTCGTGGACCAAGCATTAAAGTCCCAACCAACAACCACTGGAGATTTCCCCCGAGCCTCTTGTACCATATTTGTGAGCATGCGTTCGAAATCGTCTATACTCAACCGGCTAATATAGGCGGTTTGAGTGGCTTTGTAGCCGTTACGCAAACTTCTTATAGCTGCCTCGAGTGGTCTCGTTATTCCGCATTGTTCAAGCAAGGCTACATAGATCTCGGCTGGGGTGGTGATCTCATCTAAATCTCTGCACTGGATGGTGAGCATGTGCATCTTTGCCTCCACAGTTGCCGTCTTCTTCACCACATCAGCGATCGCAGCATAGTGGCTCGTCGTTCTGCTCTCTTCCGTCGGCTTCAGTTCCAATATTAGTTCGCCTTTAGCCATTCTGCGAATGGCTTTGACGTCATCACCGATGGCTTTGAGCGTTACGCTTTCTTTAACCTTCCGCAGGATTTCTGCGTAGGATGCCTCTCCAGTAGCTGATATTATCAGCGCATCGGGCCTTGGTCGGATTTCTTTTTCTGTCCTCCGCATGGCTCTTGGGGGCTCTTTAGCTTCCATATCCTTTTTGGCATTTTTCTTCAATTTCACCAATTGCCATTCTGGCTCAGAGGCTTGCTGCAACTTCTTTGGTGCTGTTTCAATATGCAGCTGCTGTGGCTGGATTTTTGGTGAGATGACCCGTGTACGCTTTTTGATTGGTAGCGGTGAAACCTCTGCCATCCCATCGGGTTGAATGGCTATTCTCGCTCTCTTTGCCTCCGCTCTAGAGACGATCAACGGTGAGGTTTGCGTTGCCCTCACCATAGCCTCCAGCAGATTTCTCCTGACTCTCTCTTCTACCGCCGCGTTCTGCATTGTGCCGATATCACCCAGGAGGGCCCTCATTGCCTTATTGATACTCCTTTGGCTGTCCATCATGATGGTCAGCTCCTCTATCTTCTTCCCCATTTTTGCCAGTGTCGCTGGGATCCGTATTCGATATGGGTGTTAATACCTCTTCGCCACATGGCTCGGCCGTAGCGCGCTCTGCGATATCCTCCCCTGGAGAACGGCATTCGGCGCTCCCTGCAGCATTTACTCTTGCGACTAGCCGTGCACTAGTACCTAAAATTATTTTTCGCCCCCCGGGAGGCGATCGCTAAACACTCGTTTTACGTTCCTTTCCAAAAACCCAAAAATTAGTACTAAAAATGGTATTAATAAATATAATAATAAATAATTTTTCCCCTTTTTAACCTTCAAAAATTGAGGAAAGGGTAAAAAAGGGGGGAAAAGTAATAAAAGTAAAACCCACTAAATGCTATACTTAGCTTGCGTCCAACGGCGTTGGCAACACTTTTTTATTTTTCAGAGTCTCTCTCTCTCTTTGCTCAGAAGAGCGCGCTGCACTCTTAAGGTGCCCATAGACACATCATGCACTGCAAACTGCAATAAGTGTGTATTAGTGAAATTGAGAAAAATCGAGAGAGGATGAGAGTGTGTGAGTCACACGGACAATGCAGTATGAAATATCAAAACTGCTTTGATATTTTTCGATGAACATACTGCAGCCGATGAACTTGTTCATTTTTTGCGTATTATTTTGCCGTTTTCTGACAATTTGTTAATTTTTTTTTTTACGTTTCCTTTTTTTATTTCATTACATCCTGTTTCACTTTTTGTAAACTACGTTATTTTTTTGTAGCTTGGTGTGTATTTTAATAATAAAATCAGCCGATACCCCCGCTGCTAGTGCTGCTGTTTATTATAGTAATATAGTTATTAATAATTGTATTTCTAATTATAAATAAAAATAAATTATTAATAAAATGGAAAAAATTAATGAAAAAAGATTCATGTTGGGGTTAATTGAAATGTATCGGAGTTTGCCTGCATTATGGCATATAATAAGCGCTGAATAGCGACGGCAATTAATATTCTTGTTCGCGCACGCATGATGTTCACACTAGCACGGTGCAGTACAGAATGATGCATGACGAGTGTGTACGCCAGTGTACGCAGTTCGTCAATCTCGTACACGAGTGTTCATCGGCAGTTTGCAGTGCATGATGTGTCTATGGGCACCTTTTGTTACCTTACCACTTGAATGATGCAGTGTGGTGGCCACGGCTAGCTCACCGCAATGGTCGTGGTCCTTAACCCGCCACACTGCATCGGGTGGGACAACACTACAAAAAAAAACTCCAACTCACCATGTTTTCCAACATCCTCCTTTACGTCGACAAGCGAGCCCGCCCCATATTGACCGCCTTAGCCTAACATTCTAACAAATAACTAAACATACTACTGAAATAAATAACATATACATATACGTGGTTAAATATTTGCTTAATAACTAGTTACTTAACTCTAAGGGGCGGGCGGCAGCCTCCTTTTTCCTTCCCGACCTCTGCTACACGACCTTTAAATATGAGCGAGCTCAATTCGAAAAAGCAGCTTAATTACGATTATAACTCATGGGGCATATAATTTATACCACAAATAATAATTCTGTGCAATTTGCGTGGCGAATTATAACACAAAGAAACGATATTATTCGAGGTCAACGAAATTTGGCCAACACTGACCGTGCCACTAATACAGAGGACGTCCACGTTCTGCTCTGCCTTGAATCTTTATTTTTGAAAATAACTTTTACTTCATTTATTATAAGAATAGAAACACTATTTTTACACTATTGTAGTTATGCTGCGACAATTTTTCTATTCATTGAACTAAAATACGCTACTAACAAACAATCACCGGACCACGGACGAGACGACTCTTTCTGCCAATACCACCGACACGAACTAAAAAACATCCAATCTTCATTTTCCTCGGCCTCTTCCGCTATTCCATCAGTGACCGCTCCAGCGGTCGAGGCGGTCAGTCACCTTTTTTTCAAATTTCTACCATTCTGAGGCAGCGCCATCTGTACCTCAGAATCTGGTAGGTTTCAGCCTGGCCGCATTCACCAGCAAAGCGGACAAGTGGAAGGAACAACAGAAGGAGGGGAGCAAAACAACCCTACACACGGTGGACGCCAAAACAACGATCGCAACACTTTACACTACACTAAGTGTACAGCTTCCAACGCTCTCTCAATTTTGCGGATAAACCAATTGAGAGGCGGGAACTTGCATAAGTCGCGACACGTAGGCAAATTAATTAAGTTGAAAGGAATAAACTTATATTCGCCTAGGCACAAAAATTGCCGTATCCGCAGTGTTCCTCTTAATTAAGCTTCGCTGCACAGGGGTCTGATATTTTAGCCAAACCACTGCTCAGCTTGCACTATGTAGGCGGAGATCGCTGCAGTTTACGCTCTGCCGTGCGGATAAGCGAAACAGAGGCAAAACTGCCGCAACTCACTGCAGAAACTCCAAATCAAATACCTTATTTATTTTACGGTCACGAAGTTACACTTACCACTTATCACCAGGGTTAGCTATTCTGCTACCCTTTCCACAATTTTCGCACAATTTTTTATTACTACCTTGGTAGATTTTCAGAAAAAATTTAAAAAAAAATGTCAACCTTCACTTCGGTCTTCACCACGTATGTGTGAAGAGCGAAGTGAAGTGTGTGCTCACTGCAGAAGCGAATGATTTGAAATCAAATTTTTATTTTCTGATTTGTGTGGCTTGGGGTAAAATACACAAGAATGAATTTTCTGTATGGCAAAGGTTTTTTATACGGAAAGTTGGGCTTAAAACAAGTAATTTCTGATTTTGCGTTTAAAAAATATTTGCCATGTCATGAGAAAGCATAATGTGTGTATATTAAAACACTTGACAATATAAAAAATATGCATGATAGAAAATATTTTACTTTTGAATATTTTATATGTACATTTATGAAATAGCAGTGTAATATTTGTTCCAGCTATAAATGTATGAAGTATATTTTTTTATTCTTTAGTTGGCCTATTAAAAAAATGCAATTAATGCATTGTTTAAAGTAAATTTTTATTTTAAAATATTGTAGTTGCATAATTAAAATTTGTAGACTCTTTTCCACACCACCACTGAGGTAGAGTAAGTGCGCGTTTTTTTATATGTCTCCAAATATTTTAAAATGTATTTAGCAGTTCTGGAAAAATATATTAGAAGGATTTTAAAGGAGAAGATTTAGTGTGTAGTTTTTTCCTAAATTAAGCTTTCGGTATCCAAGTGCAAAGACACCCCTTCGCCAAAGTCAGGCAGCAGTATGCGCAGCTAAACTTCTTAAGTCTAGCCTGCAAACTGTAAGCCGCAATCTAACGCGAAGCAGCAGCTTCTGCATTTAGTTTATCCCCACCGCCATTTTCAGTACTTTTGTCATTAATTGTCATTTCGTCGTGTTCAAAATTGTCTAAATTGTCCGGAAGTATGCGTAATTTATCAATAAATAAATAAAGGCAGAAGCTCCAGTCCAGATTAGTATTATGATCATCGTTGCAGTTAGTATTCAATAAGAATGACTGTGTGACGATTTTCATAGATAATAATCTAGCCGTCAGATATTTTATTTCTCGTACTGAGGGATTAACATTGCTTCCAAGTTTAGATCTCAATAAGGAACATCAATTTTCCAGACAGTCCTGATTCATCTTACCAAACATAACATACTTAACTGACTCGTTACTAAACAAATCATTCCATAGTGCTCTCATACTGCAGAGGGTGTAGTGTAACCCGTCAATGTGACAGCACTTTCAAACTCTGGATAAACTCAATAAAATTATTAAGTTTATCCAGTTGCACATTAGTTCTGAAGACAGGCCATTTATTGGGTTTACTCGACGTAAATATAGTTCCATCGCATATGTCGAAGCCAGCATTACACTCCTTAATAAAGCGCCAAGTTGGTTCTGCATTCCCTTTATTGTGTTCACTTTTGAACAGATTTGTTTCAGCGCACAATTTAATTCCACTAGACACTGTGTGGCTGAAAGCTTGCACAGCAAAAGAGACTCGCATTTTTTCAAATAATCCGGGATTTATGCGAGCACGGGTCAACTTTGGTGCCAGTCTTACAGTTGTGCCCTTTGTGTCTAAATCAAAAAATTATTTCAGAACACCCCAACTTGCTACGCCATTCGCAGTTTTAATGGTATATTTCATTAGGGTGTTCCGAAGACTTTTAAAAAGGTGGCAGTACTCCTGGGCATCTGCGGATTTGAAAAAGAGGTTATTGGAAAAAGAGCACTCCTTGAAAGAAATTATTGAAATTTGCCAAGTCCATGAGTAAATTAATGCTCAATCAAAATCAATGGAGGCTCCAAGTACAAGTGGTGAAATCAATAAAATTGCAAATAACTGCGAATGTTTTAGATGTGGACAAAACAATCATGACGGAAGCAGTGTAGATTGTCCAGCCAGGAAAATGAAATGCAACAAATGTGGCCTGTTGGGACATTTTGCCCGGAAATGCCGTACTGGTTCAAACAAACGAAAATTTTCTACATTTAATAACAGAAATCCGAAGCGTCGAGATTTTGGTTATTCCAAGATAATATATATTGATGGCCAATCCACGTCAAACGATGACTGCTGTTTTAAAATATTTAATAAAGGAGAATCTGCGATTGAGATAATACCGTGTTTTGTAGGCGGTAAGAAGATAAGTATGTTGATAGATTCAGGATCAAAATACAACCTCCTTTGTGAAGATGATTGGAATTTGTTGAATACCAGAAAAGCAGTCATGTGGAATACTCGATTTAAATCAGATCACTAATTTAGAGCATACGCTGGTAATGTGGCACTTACGATAAAAGCAGTTTTTGAAGCTGTTATTGGGATTGAGAGGAGTTCTAATTTGATTTCAACATTTTATGTTATTGAGCGTGGCGAGCAATCATTGCTGGGTAAAGATTCTGCCATCAAATTGGGTGTATTGAAGTTGGGTATAGGCATCAATCATGTGGAGAAATTGAAAAGTTTCAATAAAATTACTGGAATTAAAGTAAGCTTATCCTTCGACACCTCCATAAAACCGATTCAACAACCTTTGCGTAGGGTGCCAGTTGCTATTGAGGATAAGGTTGAAGCGAAACTAAATGAGGCATTAGCTCTGGATATAATTGAACCGGTTGTTGGGCCGAGTGCTTGGATATCTCCAGGTGTCGTTGTCTTCAAAGAAAACGGAGACATTCGGCTATGTATTGACATGAGACGTGCAAATACGGCAATTTTAAGGGAAAAATATCCCCTGCCAACTTTCGACAGTTTTATGACGAGATTGCAAGGAGCTAAATTCTTTTCAAGGCTTGATCTAAAAAATGCCTATCATCAATTGGAGCTTGCTGAGGAAAGCCGATATATAACAACTTTCATAACTTCAAAAGGCTTATTTAGATACAAACGACTGTTATTTGGGGTGAATTCAGCTCCGGAAATATTCCAAAAGGCTATGGAAAATATTTTGACTCCATGTAAAAATGCATTAAACTATTTGGATGACATAATAATCTTTGGCGCAACTGAAAAAGAACATGATAAACACTTGGAAGATGTTCTTACCGCATTTAAGAGCTTCAATGTAGCCATAAATAATGACAAATACTTATGGAAGGTACAGAATTTAAAATTTTTGGGCCATATTCTATCACCAGATGGCATAAGCGCTGTCCCGAACAAAATCGATAGAGTTTTGAATTTTCGAGCTCCAAAAACCCGTGAGGAAACTCGGTGTTTTCTGGGTCTGGTAACCTATTTAGGAAAATTTATACCAGATTTAAGTGATCTAGTTGAACCATTAAGAGCGACCATAAAAGCCAATGAAAAATTTGTATGGTCCACTAGACAGAATGACGCATTTATAAAACTCAAGGAAAAGTTGGCGGAGCTTCCAACACTAACTTAATTTTCACCAAACCGACGAACAAGATTGATTGCTGATGCAACCCCTGTAACTTTGGGAGCGGTTTTTATTCAATTCACTGAAGATACTCCATATGTTGTGTCCTTTGCCAGTAAAGCGCTTTCCGAAATTGAGCGTCGCTACTCACAAACGGAAAAAGAGAGTCTCGCTCTGGTGTGGGCTGTAGAGAGGTTTTACTACTACTTAGCAGGGATTCAATTTGAGCTAGAAACAGACCACAAGCCCCTTGAAGCTATTTTTAAGCCAACATCGAAGCCGCCTGCTCGTATCGAACGTTGGGTGTTACGACTGCAGTCGTTTAACTACAAAATTATTTACAAAGCAGGAATGCATAATATTGCAGACTCGCTATCCAGACTATGTAATGTGAATACAGCTGTTACTTTTGACAAGCCATGCGAATTCAGCATTTGTTCTATCATAGAAAATTCAGTTCCGCGAACCTTAACGGTTTTGGAGATTGTACACCATAATAGCAAAGATGATGAACTTTTGATGGCAGTAGAATGTATAAATACCGACAACTGGAGTACAGCAACTAAGAATGGTATTATCCATTTCAATTTGAGCTCAGTATATTGGGAAATTTATTGCTAAGAGGTACGAGACTCGTGATTCCAGGAAGCCTGAGACAACAAGTGCTAGATCTAGCGCACGAAGGCCATCCAGGCGAAACCGTAATGAAGCGCAGAATTCGAGCAAAGATTTGGTGGCCGTTGGTCGATCGAGATATAGAGAAATACGCGAAGAGCTGTCATGAATGTATGTTGGTATTTCGACCGATACCACCTGCGCCTATGAATAAACGGACCATGCCCGATAATCCATGGGCTTGTGTAGCAATGGACTTATTGGGTCATTTACCAAATCACGACTTAGTATTTGTAATAATTGATTACTATTCGCGATACCACGAACTTAAATTTATAAAGATAACATCAACAGAAATTATTGACTTTCTCGAGGAGATATTTGCCCGACATGGATATTCGAGATCAATAACAGCTGATAACGGTCGCCAATTGGTCAGCGAAGAATTCAAGGCATTTTGCAATACCAATAATATTGAATTGATGACATCACCGCCTTATTGGCCCCAAGCCAATTGAGAGGTCGAAAACTTGAACCGCTCTCTGGTAAAACGTCTTCAAATTGCTCACTCTCAGGGTTTGGACTATAAAAAAGAGATTCGTAGGTTTACACTCATGTACAACGCCACCCCTCATGGTACAACTGGAAAGCTCCATCGGAACTTATTCTTAATCGAGTAATTAGAGACAAGATTCCATCGCTGAATGACGTTGTGGAGAATGTTATCGACTCTGAAGCCAGAGACAATGACATTGCTAATAAAGATAAAGGGAAACAAAGAGCCGATTCTGACAGAAACTCGGTCGATTGTGACATCAAAGTTGGGGATAAGGTAATGCTCCGAAATACTGTTCACTCTAATAAATTACCTACAACCTTTGCGAAAACTGAATATGAAGTAACAGATTGGGAAGGAAATGATGTCTTGATATCAGGAGAAGACAGAGTGTATCGTAGAAACATTACTCATGTTAAGAAAGTTCCAGCTGATTCATCGTTGCCATCTTTAGCCAAACCCACTACGACTTCGGTTGTAAATCCAGAACATCTCGAACTACACGTGGATTCTGCCAATGATTGTCTTCGCGGTAATGAGCTGTCACCAGAGTTACCATCAACATCACAGGAAATAGATCCAAACGGACCCAGGCCTAAAGTGACGTTGAAGCTTAAAAATATAGGAGCGATGTGGCAACCCGCCAAAGCAAGCAAGCATAGAAAAATTCGCACATAGTAATAAACACACACGCACATATAGAACGAAACAACCAGAATGTGTACCTACAGGTGCCCTTGCATTTCCGAGCACACTTCGGGTGTTGATTTAATAATTTTTCCATAGTCAGTCGCTGAGTGAAGAGAACGATGTAATATCTGTGTAGTATATTGTCTTTGCTTAAACTATTATCAGAGAGTACAGAGAAATGACTCTTGTTTTGCGCTCACTAACACATGTGCAATCTGTACTAGTGTGGCTGATTTTTTTCAGAACCAATGATAAACAAACCAATCCTGATTGCCCACTAATGATAAACAAAGCAGTGGGGAAAGGTAGAAAATCATATTTAGGGTTGTTGTTCGTTAAAATGTAACTACTATTCTTGCGCCAAAAAGTACCAATATCAGTTTCTTTAACTATTTTGTCATTTGACAATTTTTATCATTACTAACATTAGGAATTATACTCAATATATTGAAAGCATAAATTGGTTAATACTTATTTAATAGGTAATTACTTATTTCAATACGGCTTGTCTAATTTTTTTATTTGGTTTCTTCTTTCTGATGAAAATAAAACTACAAAACATAATAGCAAATAATTGAAATTGATGTAATTATATACTATTATAATTATAAATAAATCTAAAATCCGGAAATCTGCTTCAAGGTAATCCTAGGATAAAAATAAACTAATTTTAAATTCGCATTTATTTATTTATTTTAAAACAGCGCTAAGTCTACTGATTACTTCAGGCAAACACTATTTAAATTAATGATTTGTAAATGGCATTTTGCGGCTACTCAAAAACAATGCTTCAATTTAGTAAATTAATTCCGAATTTATCCAAAAATAATTTTTTGTCCTCTTATTAACATTTAACAAGATTTATATTGAATATAATTAGATATAATTATAAACAATAAAAAAATAGGAAATACGATAAATAAAAGGGAAAATAATGAAATAGGTAGACCTGGTCATACTCAGTGACATTGCATCTCATTTGATTCTACCGCCAGAATTGGAAGTGTTGCATATTAAAAATATATAAATATATTATATACATTTAAACAGAAATTATGTAAAAAAGTTATTTAATTAGATTAATAAGTAAATCTGTAGAATTTAAACCTTATTAATCAAAATTACTCCATTTTTAAATTTTCTACTACGCTTTAGGTTTTAAAATTTTTAATAGTAGGGAGCTCCTTTTTACCGTTCATAACGCGGTGCACTCACGTACAATGTAGGTGTTTTTTTTTTAACGTCAGTAAATTTGACGTTTAAGTGTCCTGTCTCTATTGTCTATGCTATTATATCGTATTTGATTTTGCAGTCACCAT
This sequence comes from Clusia tigrina, assembly GCA_920105625.2. NCBI lineage: Eukaryota > Metazoa > Arthropoda > Insecta > Diptera > Clusiidae > Clusia > Clusia tigrina. The sequence continues at coordinate 160,916,880 of OV050031.1, forward strand.
CTTCATTTTGGTTAATTGTCGCATATTTCTCAAGCGGCCCCGACACGTTACTGCATGATGTATAGAATCGTAAAGATGTATTAGTGAAATAGCTATGTATGCGTCTTACATACAATGACTGAAGCCATGCAGTAAGCAAAATCCAAATCATTTGGACTTTGCTTACTGCATGCTGTATGTTCACGTCATGGCGGACAACGGAGAAAAAGATTTCTCATCGAATTTATTGAGTTTACCACTAAATTTTGATGAGTAAACATTCCTTTTTCGGTACCAATTTTCCATTCAAATTCTTTTTTTCGTTGCTTTTGTTTTTCAACAACCGCAACCACAGTCAAAATTATTTTATCCGCATCTGACATTGTCATCCGCACACCGAAAGAGTAAACGAAAATGAATGATTGAAGAGTATGCAGTAACGTGTCGGTGCTGAGATACTGCACACACATATGAGTATGATGTACCCCTACGTCTCCACGGGCAATTTTTGATGGCATAACATCTGTAAAATTCGATTGCAAAGGTTGGCAATATTTTAATGGTGGGCATTGCAATGTTATGTCATCGTCATTTTGAAAATGTCGTCAAGCAATCTAGTTCGATGTGCCCGCGCTTGAAATTTTTTTTTATTTATACGATGAAGAGGAAAAAATAAGAAAACCGCAATTGTGGGTGAATCCTTTTTTACAAAGAATGCAAATGCACAGTCTCCATTCATTTTAGCGTTTTAATTAATTTAATAGATGCGGTGAAACGAAAATGTCCGACGATGCTTCCACTGTGAGCATCACGAAAAAATGAAAAACGGCTGTCAAACAAGCAAAATGACAACTGATTGCAACGCAGCACGTTGGCAATTTTGGACATAAAATATTTCATAACATAAATTGCCAACTTGAAGCAATTTGGAGATTCCATTGGCAATTTGCTTGAAATTGCCAATGGCATACCATCAAAAATTGCCCGTGGGACGTAGGGTTAGTAATGCAATAACGTGTCGGGGCCGCTTAATATATCGTATTTGCTGTCGTTCCGTAATTTTTCAGAAACCGTGATTAAATCAGCGGGAAGTTATTTCAAATCTTCCCACGATTTTTTTTAAAATATATATTTTGCTTTTTGTCTAGGTGCTTTTTTAAAAATATATTCTGCCTTATCGGGAGTTCCACGTGGAAAATAATTCGCCTCGCATTTTTTTATTCGCTCGAAAAATAAGTCCCCTTTAAATATTTCGCCCGAATAAAGTTTCACTTCGAATCAGCCGAACGAATTCGAACGAAAGCATTGTAAATTTTGACAGCTGTAAATAAAAGTGCAAAAGTATTAAAAGTTTAATAAGAATTCAAAATACTTATATTTTAAAGAAACAAAATTTTTTTAAATATGCATAGTATATCGGTACAACTTGTGTGAAGAAGAGGAAATTATTCAGGTACGAGCAGTTCGAAGGCATTTAAGGAACCATTCCAATTTGGAGATACCATTGTAAGATTGAAAAACTTTTCTAGAACAACATTTTTAATAAATGTGTGGATGTTTTGTAGATTTGAACAATATTAAAGACTAAAAAAACCGGCGTTCCTCTATGGGATTTTCTTTCCACCTCGTTGCCATCGTCAAGACAACCATTTGGAAATTCGCCCATCGTGAAACCAAAGACAATATACTGAAAGATGTAAACATGTTTTACAAGCAGCTGTGTTTTTGGGACATTCGTATGAATAGTTTTAGTGTGTTTTTTATATTTAACGAGGAGGAAAACATCTAAAGACATAACCCCGTCAGTGCGGGACTCTAACTCCGCTAAAACCTCCTCTCGTCATTACGGTGTTTCTCCCCGGAGACACTGATTAGATTTTACGTCGGGAGGCCGTAAGAGCATTTACTGCTCACACGTCAGTATTAAGTCTGACCATGTGTCAGGCAGTCCTATGTACCTCGAGTTCCGCATGACGGTGGCGATTGCGTTTATCATAGCGCGCTCGTTCTGCTATTGCAGCGCCTTCATAATGGTGGCCGGTGCCGAGCATACTGATTCCCACTTAGTGAGCGTATGGCACATGTTCTAACAGAGGTTGTCCATTGTTGGGGACTCCTCTAGAACAACACCCAGTGTCTCCCGAACGTCCTTAAATTGCTGGCAGTAGAATAGCACGTGTTGAGCGTTCTCGTGCATACCCGGGCAGTACAGGTCCTCCTCATACTTCCGCTCAAATAGCATCTGTGACCACTTAGTAGCGGGGTGACATAGTGGTTTAGCTGTCCATGTTTTCTTGTTATCTATGTTGTTATGCATGGGATCAGCCTGAACGTCCATCTACCTTTGTCCGTTTGTTCCCATCTGCGTTGCCATTCCGCAATGGTATTGGCTCTTTCCACTGCTTTGGCGACGTTTGTGGGTCTCGCTCTCGGTTTATGAAGGCGATGCATCTCCTTCGCCAGCAAGTCAATGGTCGGTTTACAAGTTATGACCCCAATTGGTTCGTCCGATACAGTACGGAAAGAACTTGCCACCCTTAGCGCGCTGAGTCTATATGCTGAATGTATGCATGGGGTGTATGTTTTCACCCTAGTGGCCTCCACCCATATTGGGGTAGTATACAGTATGATGGAGCTCATTACCGTTGAAAGCAGCTTCCGTTGGCTTGAGCGTGGGTCGTCTATATTCGGCATCAGGCGTGAGAGTACCCCATTTACCCGGGTTGCTTTTCCGCAGACTGCTTTAATATGCTCTTTGAACGTGAGCCTGGAATCAATAAGTACTCCTAGGTACTGGAGCTGTGGTTGGGATATAATTTGATGGCCCCCCACTGTGATTGTTAAAGTCTCGCTTAACTTCCTGGTACTCACTAGCACTGCCTCTGTTTTTGAACTGCCAGTTCTAGCTTTACCCTGCTGAGCCACTCACTCACACGCACAACTGCATCGTTGCATTTCGTCTGCAGCGTGTGGATGGGTTTTGCCACCGCCTCCATAGCGATATCGTCTGCGCACCCGATGAGTGTTACATCCGTTGGTAGGTCCAAACGTAGTACGCCATCGTACATGACGTTCCAGAGAGTAAGGCCTAGTACCGATCCTTGTGGGACGCCACCCGTGATTTCATAGCGTCCAACTCCTGCATCCGTGTCATAGAGTAACACTGCTCTGGAAGTAACTATATATCAGCCGTTGTAGGTATTCTGGAACGCCGAAATTGTGTAACGCATAATCAGGGGCCAGCTCGCTGAGTAGAACGCATTTTTTATGTCCAACGTGACCACTGCGCAGTATTTTTTCGTGCCGCAACGCCATTGTTCGCCAATCATTGCTTCTTGGGCTATATCCATTACGGGTTGGATTGCGTCTACAGTTGAACGCCCCTTTCGGAAACCATATTGACGCTCGGAGAACCCGCCCTTTTCTTCGAGCACTTCCTGGAGTCGTTCGCAAGACTTTGCCCATAGTGTCTAACATACACAACGGCCGATATGCCGACGGTTGGTCTGGTTGTTTCCCCGGCTTGAGCAGTAACTCCAGTCGCTGCCGTTTCCATCTAGCCAGGAATACCCCTTCCCCAATGCAAGCGTTGTAAATATTCATAAAGACTTCTGACCTCATCTTTATTTTTTAGAGCCACGTTTGGGATGCCGTCCAGACCTTCTTCTCATCGATTTTTCACAATGCAAAGAGTAAGTCACTGGTGGTAACCGCTAGTATATCACCATTTTGTTTCCTCTGTGCCTTCCGGCGGGCCTGGATGCACGCCCACCTGGCTGCTGCGATCTCTTCATTCCACCAGTAAACTGGCTTCCTGAAGTGCCGGCTTGGCATTGCCGCGCCATAGGCTTTGCTGAGACCGTTGGTGACATGTTCTGTCATGTTCGTGGCAGTATCCGTCTTGATACACTCTTCTCTCCAAACCAGCTCAAACATTTCCGCATCAAAAGACCGCATTTTCCAGCCTTTCGTCTGCACCTTCTGCGCCCGTTTTGTATTCCGTTGTGCAGCGTCGTCCACTTCGATAACTATCGCTAAGTGGTCGCTGTGCGTGTAGATGCTGCTGATGGACCATCGTGTCGAGAGTGTGTTGACCACCTTGGTTGAGAAGGACGAGGTTCAAGGGCGCCAGACACTCCAAGAGAATCCTACCGCGCTGGTTTGTACGAATGCTTCCCCAAGTCGTGGACCAAGCATTAAAGTCCCAACCAACAACCACTGGAGATTTCCCCCGAGCCTCTTGTACCATATTTGTGAGCATGCGTTCGAAATCGTCTATACTCAACCGGCTAATATAGGCGGTTTGAGTGGCTTTGTAGCCGTTACGCAAACTTCTTATAGCTGCCTCGAGTGGTCTCGTTATTCCGCATTGTTCAAGCAAGGCTACATAGATCTCGGCTGGGGTGGTGATCTCATCTAAATCTCTGCACTGGATGGTGAGCATGTGCATCTTTGCCTCCACAGTTGCCGTCTTCTTCACCACATCAGCGATCGCAGCATAGTGGCTCGTCGTTCTGCTCTCTTCCGTCGGCTTCAGTTCCAATATTAGTTCGCCTTTAGCCATTCTGCGAATGGCTTTGACGTCATCACCGATGGCTTTGAGCGTTACGCTTTCTTTAACCTTCCGCAGGATTTCTGCGTAGGATGCCTCTCCAGTAGCTGATATTATCAGCGCATCGGGCCTTGGTCGGATTTCTTTTTCTGTCCTCCGCATGGCTCTTGGGGGCTCTTTAGCTTCCATATCCTTTTTGGTATTTTTCTTCAATTTCACCAATTGCCATTCTGGCTCAGAGGCTTGCTGCAACTTCTTTGGTGCTGTTTCAATATGCAGCTGCTGTGGCTGGATTTTTGGTGAGATGACCCGTGTACGCTTTTTGGTTGGTAGCGGTGAAACCTCTGCCATCCCATCGGGTTGAATGGCTATTCTCGCTCTCTTTGCCTCCGCTCTAGAGACGATCAACGGTGAGGTTTGCGTTGCCCTCACCATAGCCTCCAGCAGATTTCTCCTGACTCTCTCTTCTACCGCCGCGTTCTGCATTGTGCCGATATCACCCAGGAGGGCCCTCATTGCCTTATTGATACTCCTTTGGCTGTCCATCATGATGGTCAGCTCCTCTATCTTCTTCCCCATTTTTGCCAGTGTCGGTGGGATCCGTATTCGATATGGGTGTTAATACCTCTTCGCCACATGGCTCGGCCGTAGCGCGCTCTGCGATATCCTCCCCTGGAGAACCGCATCCGCCGCTCCCTGCAGCATTTACTCTTGCGACTAGCCGTGCACTAGTACCTAAAATTATTTTTCGCCCCCCGGGAGGCGATCGCTAAACATTCGTTTTACGTTCCTATCCAAAAACCCAAAAATTAGTACTAAAAATGGTATTAATAAATATAATAATAAATAATTTTTCCCCTTTTTAACCTTCAAAAATTGAGGAAAGGGTAAAAAAGGGGGAAAAAGTAATAAAAGTAAAACCCACTAAATGCTATACTTAGCTTGCGTCCAACGGCGTTGGCAACACTTTTTTATTTTTCAGAGTCTCTCTCTCTCTTTGCTCAGAAGAGCGCGCTGCACTCTTAAGGTGCCCATAGACACATCATGCACTGCAAACTGCAATAAGTGTGTATTAGTGAAATTGAGAAAAATCGAGAGAGGATGAGAGTGTGTGAGTCACACGGACAATGCAGTATGAAATATCAAAACTGCTTTGATATTTTTCGATGAACATACTGCAGCCGATGAACTTGTTCATTTTTTGCGTATTATTTTGCCGTTTTCTGACAATTTGTTAATTTTTTTTTTTACGTTTCCTTTTTTTATTTCATTACATCCTGTTTCACTTTTTGTAAACTACGTTATTTTTTTGTGGCTTGGTGTGTATTTTAATAATAAAATCAGCCGATACCCCCGCTGCTAGTGCTGCTGTTTATTATAGTAATATAGTTATTAATAATTGTATTTCTAATTATAAATAAAAATAAATTATTAATAAAATGGAAAAAATTAATGAAAAAAGATTCATGTTGGGGTTAATTGAAATGTATCGGAGTTTGCCTGCATTATGGCATATAATAAGCGCTGAATAGCGACGGCAATTAATATTCTTGTTCGCGCACGCATGATGTTCACACTAGCACGGTGCAGTACAGAATGATGCATGACGAGTGTGTACGCCAGTGTACGCAGTTCGTCAATCTCGTACACGAGTGTTCATCGGCAGTTTGCAGTGCATGATGTGTCTATGGGCACCTTTACACTACACTAAGTGTACAGCTTCCAACGCTCTCTCAATTTTGCGGATAAACCAATTGAGAGGCGGGAACTTGCATAAGTCGCGACACGTAGGCAAATTAATTAAGTTGAAAGGAATAAACTTATATTCGCCTAGGCACAAAAATTGCCGTATCCGCAGTGTTCCTCCTAATTAAGCTTCGCTGCACAGGGGTCTGATATTTTAGCCAAACCACTGCTCAGCTTGCACTATGTAGGCGGAGATCGCTGCAGTTTACGCTCTGCCGTGCGGATAAGCGAAACAGAGGCAAAACTGCCGCAACTCACTGCAGAAACTCCAAATCAAATACCTTATTTATTTTACGGTCACGAAGTTACACTTACCACTTATCACCAGGGTTAGCTATTCTGCTACCCATTCCACAATTTTCGCACAATTTTTTATTACTACCTTGGTAGATTTTCAGAAAAAATTTAAAAAAAAATGTCAACCTTCACTTCGGTCTTCACCACGTATGTGTGAAGAGCGAAGTGAAGTGTGTGCTCACTGCAGAAGCGAATGATTTGAAATCAAATTTTTATTTTCTGATTTGTGTGGCTTGGGGTAAAATACACAAGAATGAATTTTCTGTATGGCAAAGGTTTTTTATACGGAAAGTTGGGCTTAAAACAAGTAATTTCTGATTTTGCGTTTAAAAAATATTTGCCATGTCATGAGAAAGCATAATGTGTGTATATTAAAACACTTGACAATATAAAAAATATGCATGATAGAAAATATTTTACTTTTGAATATTTTATATGTACATTTATGAAATAGCAGTGTAATATTTGTTCCAGCTATAAATGTATGAAGTATATTTTTTTTATTCTTTAGTTGGCCTATTAAAAAAATGCAATTAATGCATTGTTTAAAGTAAATTTTTATTTTAAAATATTGTAGTTGCATAATTAAAATTTGTAGACTCTTTTCCACACCACCACTGAGGTAGAGTAAGTGCGCGTTTTTTTATATGTCTCCAAATATTTTAAAATGTATTTAGCAGTTCTGGAAAAATATATTAGAAGGATTTTAAAGGAGAAGATTTAGTGTGTAGTTTTTTCCTAAATTAAGCTTTCGGTATCCAAGTGCAAAGACACCCCTTCGCCAAAGTCAGGCAGCAGTATGCGCAGTTAAACTTCTTAAGTCTAGCCTGCAAACTGTAAGCCGCAATCTAACGCGAAGCAGCAGCTTCTGCATTTAGTTTATCCCCACCGCCATTTTCAGTACTTTTGTCATTAATTGTCATTTCGTCGTGTTCAAAATTGTCTAAATTGTCCGGAAGTATGCGTAATTTATCAATAAATAAATAAAGGCAGAAGCTCCAGTCCAGATTAGTATTATGATCATCGTTGCAGTTAGTATTCAATAAGAATGACTGTGTGACGATTTTCATAGATAATAATCTAGCCGTCAGATATTTTATTTCTCGTACTGAGGGATTAACATTGCTTCCAAGTTTAGATCTCAATAAGGAACATCAATTTTCCAGACAGTCCTGATTCATCTTACCAAACATAACATACTTAACTGACTCGTCACTAAACAAATCATTCCATAGTGCTCTCATACTGCAGAGGGTGTAGTGTAACCCGTCAATGTGACAGCACTTTCAAACTCTGGATAAACTCAATAAAATTATTAAGTTTATCCAGTTGCACATTAGTTCTGAAGACAGGCCATTTATTGGGTTTACTCGACGTAAATATAGTTCCATCGCATATGTCGAAGCCAGCATTACACTCCTTAATAAAGCGCCAAGTTGGTTCTGCATTCCCTTTATTGTGTTCACTTTTGAACAGATTTGTTTCAGCGCACAATTTAATTCCACTAGACACTGTGTGGCTGAAAGCTTGCACAGCAAAAGAGACTCGCATTTTTTCAAATAATCCGGGATTTATGCGAGCACGGGTCAACTTTGGTGCCAGTCTTACAGTTGTGCCCTTTGTGTCTAAATCAAAAAATTATTTCAGAACACCCCAACTTGCTACGCCATTCGCAGTTTTAATGGTATATTTCATTAGGGTGTTCCGAAGACTTTTAAAAAGGTGGCAGTACTCCTGGGCATCTGCGGATTTGAAAAAGAGGTTATTGGAAAAAGAGCACTCCTTGAAAGAAATTATTGAAATTTGCCAAGTCCATGAGTAAATTAATGCTCAATCAAAATCAATGGAGGCTCCAAGTACAAGTGGTGAAATCAATAAAATTGCAAATAACTGCGAATGTTTTAGATGTGGACAAAACAATCATGACGGAAGCAGTGTAGATTGTCCAGCCAGGAAAATGAAATGCAACAAATGTGGCCTGTTGGGACATTTTGCCCGGAAATGCCGTACTGGTTCAAACAAACGAAAATTTTCTACATTTAATAACAGAAATCCGAAGCGTCGAGATTTTGGTTATTCCAAGATAATATATATTGATGGCCAATCCACGTCAAACGATGACTGCTGTTTTAAAATATTTAATAAAGGAGAATCTGCGATTGAGATAATACCGTGTTTTGTAGGCGGTAAGAAGATAAGTATGTTGATAGATTCAGGATCAAAATACAACCTCCTTTGTGAAGATGATTGGAATTTGTTGAATACCAGAAAAGCAGTCATGTGGAATACTCGATTTAAATCAGATCACTAATTTAGAGCATACGCTGGTAATGTGGCACTTACGATAAAAGCAGTTTTTGAAGCTGTTATTGGGATTGAGAGGAGTTCTAATTTGATTTCAACATTTTATGTTATTGAGCGTGGCGAGCAATCATTGCTGGGTAAAGATTCTGCCATCAAATTGGGTGTATTGAAGTTGGGTATAGGCATCAATCATGTGGAGAAATTGAAAAGTTTCAATAAAATTACTGGAATTAAAGTAAGCTTATCCTTCGACACCTCCATAAAACCGATTCAACAACCTTTGCGTAGGGTGCCAGTTGCTATTGAGGATAAGGTTGAAGCGAAACTAAATGAGGCATTAGCTCTGGATATAATTGAACCGGTTGTTGGGCCGAGTGCTTGGATATCTCCAGGTGTCGTTGTCTTCAAAGAAAACGGAGACATTCGGCTATGTATTGACATGAGACGTGCAAATACGGCAATTTTAAGGGAAAAATATCCCCTGCCAACTTTCGACAGTTTTATGACGAGATTGCAAGGAGCTAAATTCTTTTCAAGGCTTGATCTAAAAAATGCCTATCATCAATTGGAGCTTGCTGAGGAAAGCCGATATATAACAACATTCATAACTTCAAAAGGCTTATTTAGATACAAACGACTGTTATTTGGGGTGAATTCAGCTCCGGAAATATTCCAAAAGGCTATGGAAAATATTTTGACTCCATGTAAAAATGCATTAAACTATTTGGATGACATAATAATCTTTGGCGCAACTGAAAAAGAACATGATAAACACTTGGAAGATGTTCTTACCGCATTTAAGAGCTTCAATGTAGCCATAAATAATGACAAATACTTATGGAAGGTACAGAATTTAAAATTTTTGGGCCATATTCTATCACCAGATGGCATAAGCGCTGTCCCGAACAAAATCGATAGAGTTTTGAATTTTCGAGCTCCAAAAACCCGTGAGGAAACTCGGTGTTTTCTGGGTCTGGTAACCTATTTAGGAAAATTTATACCAGATTTAAGTGATCTAGTTGAACCATTAAGAGCGACCATAAAAGCCAATGAAAAATTTGTATGGTCCACTAGACAGAATGACGCATTTATAAAACTCAAGGAAAAGTTGGCGGAGCTTCCAACACTAACTTAATTTTCACCAAACCGACGAACAAGATTGATTGCTGATGCAACCCCTGTAACTTTGGGAGCGGTCTTTATTCAATTCACTGAAGATACTCCATATGTTGTGTCCTTTGCCAGTAAAGCGCTTTCCGAAATTGAGCGTCGCTACTCACAAACGGAAAAAGAGAGTCTCGCTCTGGTGTGGGCTGTAGAGAGGTTTTACTACTACTTAGCAGGGATTCAATTTGAGCTAGAAACAGACCACAAGCCCCTTGAAGCTATTTTTAAGCCAACATCGAAGCCGCCTGCTCGTATCGAACGTTGGGTGTTACGACTGCAGTCGTTTAACTACAAAATTATTTACAAAGCAGGAATGCATAATATTGCAGACTCGCTATCCAGACTATGTAATGTGAATACAGCTGTTACTTTTGACAAGCCATGCGAATTCAGCATTTGTTCTATCATAGAAAATTCAGTTCCGCGAACCTTAACGGTTTTGGAGATTGTACACCATAATAGCAAAGATGATGAACTTTTGATGGCAGTAGAATGTATAAATACCGACAACTGGAGTACAGCAACTAAGAATGGTATTATCCATTTCAATTTGAGCTCAGTATATTGGGAAATTTATTGCTAAGAGGTACGAGACTCGTGATTCCAGGAAGCCTGAGACAACAAGTGCTAGATCTACCGCACGAAGGCCATCCAGGCGAAACCGTAATGAAGCGCAGAATTCGAGGAAAGATTTGGTGGCCGTTGGTCGATCGAGATATAGAGAAATACGCGAAGAGCTGTCATGAATGTATGTTGGTATTTCGACCGATACCACCTGCGCCTATGAATAAACGGACCATGCCCGATAATCCATGGGCTTGTGTAGCAATGGACTTATTGGGTCATTTACCAAATCACGACTTAGTATTTGTAATAATTGATTACTATTCGCGATACCACGAACTTAAATTTATAAAGATAACATCAACAGAAATTATTGACTTTCTCGAGGAGATATTTGCCCGACATGGATATTCGAGATCAATAACAGCTGATAACGGTCGCCAATTGGTCAGCGAAGAATTCAAGGCATTTTGCAATACCAATAATATTGAATTGATGACATCACCGCCTTATTGGCCCCAAGCCAATTGAGAGGTCGAAAACTTGAACCGCTCTCTGGTAAAACGTCTTCAAATTGCTCACTCTCAGGGTTTGGACTATAAAAAAGAGATTCGTAGGTTTACACTCATGTACAACGCCACCCCTCATGGTACAACTGGAAAGCTCCATCGGAACTTATTCTTAATCGAGTAATTAGAGACAAGATTCCATCGCTGAATGACGTTGTGGAGAATGTTATCGACTCTGAAGCCAGAGACAATGACATTGCTAATAAAGATAAAGGGAAACAAAGAGCCGATTCTGACAGAAACTCGGTCGATTGTGACATCAAAGTTGGGGATAAGGTAATGCTCCGAAATACTGTTCACTCTAATAAATTACCTACAACCTTTGGGAAAACTGAATATGAAGTAACAGATTGGGAAGGAAATGATGTCTTGATATCAGGAGAAGACAGAGTGTATCGTAGAAACATTACTCATGTTAAGAAAGTTCCAGCTGATTCATCGTTGCCATCTTTAGCCAAACCCACTACGACTTCGGTTGTAAATCCAGAACATCTCGAACTACACGTGGATTCTGCCAATGATTGTCTTCGCGGTAATGAGCTGTCACCAGAGTTACCATCAACATCACAGGAAATAGATCCAAACGGACCCAGGCCTAAAGTGACGTTGAAGCTTAAAAATATAGGAGCGATGTGGCAACCCGCCAAAGCAAGCAAGCATAGAAAAATTCGCACATAGTAATAAACACACACGCACATATAGAACGAAACAACCAGAATGTGTACCTACAGGTGCCCTTGCATTTCCGAGCACACTTCGGGTGTTGATTTAATAATTTTTCCATAGTCAGTCGCTGAGTGAAGAGAACGATGTAATATCTGTGTAGTATATTGTCTTTGCTTAAACTATTATCAGAGAGTACAGAGAAATGACTCTTGTTTTGCGCTCACTAACACATGTGCAATCTGTACTAGTGTGGCTGATTTTTTTCAGAACCAATGATAAACAAACCAATCCTGATTGCCCACTAATGATAAACAAAGCAGTGGGGAAAGGTAGAAAATCATATTTAGGGTTGTTGTTCGTTAAAATGTAACTACTATTCTTGCGCCAAAAAGTACCAATATCAGTTTCTTTAACTATTTTGTCATTTGACAATTTTGATCATTACTAACATTAGGAATTATACTCAATATATTGAAAGCATAAATTGGTTAATACTTATTTAATAGGTAATTACTTATTTCAATACGGCTTGTCTAATTTTTTTATTTGGTTTCTTCTTTCTGATGAAAATAAAACTACAAAACATAATAGCAAATAATTGAAATTGATGTAATTATATACTATTATAATTATAAATAAATCTAAAATCCGGAAATCTGCTTCAAGGTAATCCTAGGATAAAAATAAACTAATTTTAAATTCGCATTTATTTATTTATTTTAAAACAGCGCTAAGTCTACTGATTACTTCAGGCAAACACTATTTAAATTAACGATTTGTAAATGGCATTTTAGTAAAATTTAGTAAATTAATTCCGAATTTATCCAAAAATAATTTTTTGTCCTCTTATTAACATTTAACAAGATTTATATTGAATATAATTAGATATAATTATAAACAATAAAAAAATAGGAAATACGATAAATAAAAGGGAAAATAATGAAATAGGTAGACCTGGTCATACTCAGTGACATTGCATCTCATTTGATTCTACCGCCAGAATTGGAAGTGTTGCATATTAAAAATATATAAATATATTATATACATTTAAACAGAAATTATGTAAAAAAGTTATTTAATTAGATTAATAAGTAAATCTGTAGAATTTAAACCTTATTAATCAAAATTACTCCATTTTTAAATTTTCTACTACGCTTTAGGTTTTAAAATTTTTAATAGTAGGGAGCTCCTTTTTACCGTTCATAACGCGGTGCACTCACGTACAATGTAGGTGTTTTTTTTTTAACGTCAGTAAATTTGACGTTTAAGTGTCCTGTCTCTATTGTCTATGCTATTATATCGTATTTGATTTTGCAGTCACCATCTTCATTTTGGTTAATTGTCGCATATTTCTCAAGCGGCCCCGACACGTTACTGCATGATGTATAGAATCGTAAAGATGTATTAGTGAAATAGCTATGTATGCGTCTTACATACAATGACTGAAGCCATGCAGTAAGCAAAATCCAAATCATTTGGACTTTGCTTACTGCATGCTGTATGTTCACGTCATGGCGGACAACGGAGAAAAAGATTTCTCATCGCATTTATTGAGTTTACCACTAAATTTTGATGAGTAAACATTCCTTTTTCGGTACCAATTTTCCATTCAAATTCTTTTTTTCGTTGCTTTTGTTTTTCAACAACCGCAACCACAGTCAAAATTATTTTATCCGCATCTGACATTGTCATCCGCACACCGAAAGAGTAAACGAAAATGAATGATTGAAGAGTATGCAGTAACGTGTCGGTGCTGAGATACTGCACACACATATGAGTATGATGTACCCCTACGTCTCCACGGGCAATTTTTGATGGCATAACATCTGTAAAATTCGATTGCAAAGGTTGGCAATATTTTAATGGTGGGCATTGCAATGTTATGCCATCGTCATTTTGAAAATGTCGTCAAGCAATCTAGTTCGATGTGCCCGCGCTTGAAATTTTTTTTTATTTATACGATGAAGAGGAAAAAATAAGAAAACCGCAATTGTGGGTGAATCCTTTTTTACAAAGAATGCAAATGCACAGTCTCCATTCATTTTAGCGTTTTAATTAATTTAATAGATGCGGTGAAACGAAAATGTCCGACGATGCTTCCACTGTGAGCATCACGAAAAAATGAAAAACGGCTGTCAAACAAGCAAAATGACAACTGATTGCAACGCAGCACGTTGGCAATTTTGGACATAAAATATTTCATAACATAAATTGCCAACTTGAAGCAATTTGGAGATTCCATTGGCAATTTGCTTGAAATTGCCAATGGCATACCATCAAAAATTGCCCGTGGGACGTAGGGTTAGTAATGCAATAACGTGTCGGGGCCGCTTAATATATCGTATTTGCTGTCGTTCCGTAATTTTTCAGAAACCGTGATTAAATCAGCGGGAAGTTATTTCAAATCTTCCCACGATTTTTTTTAAAATATATATTTTGCTTTTTGTCTAGGTGCTTTTTTAAAAATATATTCTGCCTTATCGGGAGTTCCACGTGGAAAATAATTCGCCTCGCATTTTTTATTCGCTCGAAAAATAAGTCCCCTTTAAATATTTCGCCCGAATAAAGTTTCACTTCGAATCAGCCGAACGAATTCGAACGAAAGCATTGTAAATTTTGACAGCTGTAAATAAAAGTGCAAAAGTATTAAAAGTTTAATAAGAATTCAAAATACTTATATTTTAAAGAAACAAAATTTTTTTAAATATGCATAGTATATCGGTACAACTTGTGTGAAGAAGAGGAAATTATTCAGGTACGAGCAGTTCGAAGGCATTTAAGGAACCATTCCAATTTGGAGATACCATTGTAAGATTGAAAAACTTTTCTAGAACAACATTTTTAATAAATGTGTGGATGTTTTGTAGATTTGAACAATATTAAAGACTAAAAAAACCGGCGTTCCTCTATGGGATTTTCTTTCCACCTCGTTGCCATCGTCAAGACAACCATTTGGAAATTCGCCCATCGTGAAACCAAAGACAATATACTGAAAGATGTAAACATGTTTTACAAGCAGCTGTGTTTTTGGGACATTCGTATGAATAGTTTTAGTGTGTTTTTTATATTTAACGAGGAGGAAAACATCTAAAGACATAACCCCGTCAGTGCGGGACTCTAACTCCGCTAAAACCTCCTCTCGTCATTACGGTGTTTCTCCCCGGAGACACTGATTAGATTTTACGTCGGGAGGCCGTAAGAGCATTTACTGCTCACACGTCAGTATTAAGTCTGACCATGTGTCAGGCAGTCCTATGTACCTCGAGTTCCGCATGACGGTGGCGATTGCGTTTATCATAGCGCGCTCGTTCTGCTATTGCAGCGCCTTCATAATGGTGGCCGGTGCCGAGCATACTGATTCCCACTTAGTGAGCGTATGGCACATGTTCTAACAGAGGTTGTCCATTGTTGGGGACTCCTCTAGAACAACACCCAGTGTCTCCCGAACGTCCTTAAATTGCTGGCAGTAGAATAGCACGTGTTGAGCGTTCTCGTGCATACCCGGGCAGTACAGGTCCTCCTCATACTTCCGCTCAAATAGCATCTGTGACCACTTAGTAGCGGGGTGACATAGTGGTTTAGCTGTCCATGTTTTCTTGTTATCTATGTTGTTATGCATGGGATCAGCCTGAACGTCCATCTACCTTTGTCCGTTTGTTCCCATCTGCGTTGCCATTCCGCTATGGTATTGGCTCTTTCCACTGCTTTGGCGACGTTTGTGGGTCTCGCTCTCTGTTTGTAGAGGCGGTGCATCTCCTTCGCCAGCCAGTCAATGGGCGGTTTACAAGTTATGACCCCAATTGGTTCGTCCGATACAGTACGGAAAGAACTTGCCACCCTTAGCGCGCTGAGTCTATATGCTGAATGTATGCATGGGGTGTATGTTTTCACCCTAGTGGCCTCCACCCATATTGGGGTAGTATACAGTATGATGGAGCTCATTACCGTTGAAAGCAGCTTCCGTTGGCTTGAGCGTGGGTCGTCTATATTCGGCATCAGGCGTGAGAGTACCCCATTTACCCGGGTTGCTTTTTCGCAGACTGCTTTAATATGCTCTTTGAACGTGAGCCTGGAATCAATAAGTACTCCTAGGTACTGGAGCTGTGGTTGGGATATAATTTGATGGCCCCCCACTGTGATTGTTAAAGTCTCGCTTAACTTCCTGGTACTCACTAGCACTGCCTCTGTTTTTGAACTGCCAGTTCTAGCTTTACCCTGCTGAGCCACTCACTCACACGCACAACTGCATCGTTGCATTTCGTCTGCAGCGTGTGGATGGGTTTTGCCACCGCCTCCATAGCGATATCGTCTGCGCACCCGATGAGTGTTACATCCGTTGGTAGGTCCAAACGTAGTACGCCATCGTACATGACGTTCCAGAGAGTAAGGCCTAGTACCGATCCTTGTGGGACGCCACCCGTGATTTCATAGCGTCCAACTCCTGCATCCGTGTCATAGAGTAACACTGCTCTGGAAGTAACTATATATCAGCCGTTGTAGGTATTCTGGAACGCCGAAATTGTGTAACGCATAATCAGGGGCCAGCTCGCTGAGTAGAACGCATTTTTTATGTCCAACGTGACCACTGCGCAGTATTTTTTCGTGCCACAACGCCATTGTTCGCCAATCATTGCTTCTTGGGCTATATCCATTACGGGTTGGATTGCGTCTACAGTTGAACGCCCCTTTCGGAAACCATATTGACGCTCGGAGAACCCGCCCTTTTCTTCGAGCACTTCCTGGAGTCGTTCGCAAGACTTTGCCCATAGTGTCTAACATACACAACGGCCGATATGCTGACGGTTGGTCTGGTTGTTTCCCCGGCTTGAGCAGTAACTCCAGTCGCTGCCGTTTCCATCTAGCCAGGAATACCCCTTCCCCAATGCAAGCGTTGTAAATATTCATAAAGACTTCTGACCTCATCTTTATTTTTTAGAGCCACGTTTGGGATGCCGTCCAGACCTTCTTCTCATCGATTTTTCACAATGCAAAGAGTAAGTCACTGGTGGTAACCGCTAGTATATCACCATTTCGTTTCCTCTGTGCCTTCCGGCGGGCCTGGATGCACGCCCACCTGGCTGCTGCGATCTCTTCATTCCACCAGTAAACTGGCTTCCTGAAGTGCCGGCTTGGCATTGCCGCGCCATAGGCTTTGCTGAGACCGTTGGTGACATGTTCTGTCATGTTCGTGGCAGTATCCGTCTTGATACACTCTTCTCTCCAAACCAGCTCAAACATTTCCGCATCAAAAGACCGCATTTTCCAGCCTTTCGTCTGCACCTTCTGCGCCCGTTTTGTATTCCGTTGTGCAGCGTCGTCCACTTCGATAACTATCGCTAAGTGGTCGCTGTGCGTGTAGATGCTGCTGATGGACCATCGTGTCGAGAGTGTGTTGACCACCTTGGTTGAGAAGGACGAGGTTCAAGGGCGCCAGACACTCCAAGAGAATCCTACCGCGCTGGTTTGTACGAATGCTTCCCCAAGTCGTGGACCAAGCATTAAAGTCCCAACCAACAACCACTGGAGATTTCCCCCGAGCCTCTTGTACCATATTTGTGAGCATGCGTTCGAAATCGTCTATACTCAACCGGCTAATATAGGCGGTTTGAGTGGCTTTGTAGCCGTTACGCAAACTTCTTATAGCTGCCTCGAGTGGTCTCGTTATTTCGCATTGTTCAAGCAAGGCTACATAGATCTCGGCTGGGGTGGTGATCTCATCTAAATCTCTGCACTGGATGGTGAGCATGTGCATCTTTGCCTCCACAGTTGCCGTCTTCTTCACCACATCAGCGATCGCAGCATAGTGGCTCGTCGTTCTGCTCTCTTCCGTCGGCTTCAGTTCCAATATTAGTTCGCCTTTAGCCATTCTGCGAATGGCTTTGACGTCATCACCGATGGCTTTGAGCGTTACGCTTTCTTTAACCTTCCGCAGGATTTCTGCGTAGGATGCCTCTCCAGTAGCTGATATTATCAGCGCATCGGGCCTTGGTCGGATTTCTTTTTCTGTCCTCCGCATGGCTCTTGGGGGCTCTTTAGCTTCCATATCCTTTTTGGCATTTTTCTTCAATTTCACCAATTGCCATTCTGGCTCAGAGGCTTGCTGCAACTTCTTTGGTGCTGTTTCAATATGCAGCTGCTGTGGCTGGATTTTTGGTGAGATGACCCGTGTACGCTTTTTGGTTGGTAGCGGTGAAACCTCTGCCATCCCATCGGGTTGAATGGCTATTCTCGCTCTCTTTGCCTCCGCTCTAGAGACGATCAACGGTGAGGTTTGCGTTGCCCTCACCATAGCCTCCAGCAGATTTCTCCTGACTCTCTCTTCTACCGCCGCGTTCTGCATTGTGCCGATATCACCCAGGAGGGCCCTCATTGCCTTATTGATACTCCTTTGGCTGTCCATCATGATGGTCAGCTCCTCTATCTTCTTCCCCATTTTTGCCAGTGTCGGTGGGATCCGTATTCGATATGGGTGTTAATACCTCTTCGCCACATGGCTCGGCCGTAGCGCGCTCTGCGATATCCTCCCCTGGAGAACCGCATCCGCCGCTCCCTGCAGCATTTACTCTTGCGACTAGCCGTGCACTAGTACCTAAAATTATTTTTCGCCCCCCGGGAGGCGATCGCTAAACACTCGTTTTACGTTCCTATCCAAAAACCCAAAAATTAGTACTAAAAATGGTATTAATAAATATAATAATAAATAATTTTTCCCCTTTTTACCCTTCAAAAATTGAGGAAAGGGTAAAAAAGGGGGAAAAAGTAATAAAAGTAAAACCCACTAAATGCTATACTTAGCTTGCGTCCAACGGCGTTGGCAACACTTTTTTATTTTTCAGAGTCTCTCTCTCTCTTTGCTCAGAAGAGCGCGCTGCACTCTTAAGGTGCCCATAGACACATCATGCACTGCAAACTGCAATAAGTGTGTATTAGTGAAATTGAGAAAAATCGAGAGAGGATGAGAGTGTGTGAGTCACACGGACAATGCAGTATGAAATATCAAAACTGCTTTGATATTTTTCGATGAACATACTGCAGCCGATGAACTTGTTCATTTTTTGCGTATTATTTTGCCGTTTTCTGACAATTTGTTAATTTTTTTTTTACGTTTCCTTTTTTTATTTCATTACATCCTGTTTCACTTTTTGTAAACTACGTTATTTTTTTGTGGCTTGGTGTGTATTTTAATAATAAAATCAGCCGATACCCCCGCTGCTAGTGCTGCTGTTTATTATAGTAATATAGTTATTAATAATTGTATTTCTAATTATAAATAAAAATAAATTATTAATAAAATGGAAAAAATTAATGAAAAAAGATTCATGTTGGGGTTAATTGAAATGTATCGGAGTTTGCCTGCATTATGGCATATAATAAGCGCTGAATAGCGACGGCAATTAATATTCTTGTTCGCGCACGCATGATGTTCACACTAGCACGGTGCAGTACAGAATGATGCATGACGAGTGTGTACGCCAGTGTACGCAGTTCGTCAATCTCACACGTACACGAGTGTTCATCGGCAGTTTGCAGTGCATGATGTGTCTATGGGCACCTTTACACTACACTAAATGTACAGCTTCCAACGCTCTCTCAATTTTGCGGATAAACCAATTGAGAGGCGGGAACTTGCATAAGTCGCGACACGTAGGCAAATTAATTAAGTTGAAAGGAATAAACTTATATTCGCCTAGGCACAAAAATTGCCGTATCCGCAGTGTTCCTCCTAGTTAAGCTTCGCTGCACAGGGGTCTGATATTTTAGCCAAACCACTGCTCAGCTTGCACTATGTAGGCGGAGATCGCTGCAGTTTACGCTCTGCCGTGCGGATAAGCGAAACAGAGGCAAAACTGCCGCAACTCACTGCAGAAACTCCAAATCAAATACCTTATTTATTTTACGGTCACGAAGTTACACTTACCACTTATCACCAGGGTTAGCTATTCTGCTACCCTTTCCACAATTTTCGCACAATTTTTTATTACTACCTTGGTAGATTTTCAGAAAAAATTTTTTAAAAAATGTCAACCTTCACTTCGGTCTTCACCACGTATGTGTGAAGAGCGAAGTGAAGTGTGTGCTCACTGCAGAAGCGAATGATTTGAAATCAAATTTTTATTTTCTGATTTGTGTGGCTTGGGGTAAAATACACAAGAATGAATTTTCTATATGGCAAAGTTTTTTATACGGAAAGTGGAGCTTAAAACAAGGCTTTTGTGATTTTGCGTATAAAAAAAAAATGCCATGTCATGAGAAAGCATAATGCGTGTATATTAGAACACTTGACAACATAAAA
The DNA here is from genome assembly GCA_920105625.2 of Clusia tigrina. Taxonomy (NCBI): domain Eukaryota; kingdom Metazoa; phylum Arthropoda; class Insecta; order Diptera; family Clusiidae; genus Clusia; species Clusia tigrina. The sequence goes on from OV050031.1 coordinate 160,937,017, forward strand.
GAAAAAAGCATGCATAGAAAATATTTTACTTTTGAATATTTTATACATTTATGAAATAGTAGTGTAATATTTGTTCCAGCTATATACTATATTTTTATTATTCTTTATTTGATATATTGAAACGTGATAGCTCAGTGAAAAGGGATTGCATACTTTTAGGATCCCATCTGGAGAATGAGTGCCCCCTGTGAGTCAAGATGCGAACTATTCGAATAAAAGTTTATTCAAGAACCATCTGCCGGTAATATCAAAAAGAATATTCTCGACTTCTGTCGAAGAGGATAGAAGCTTCTAGAAACTACGAGAATAGCGTAGAAGTTTCTACACCAACCATTCGAAAACTATAAAAGCGACAAGACTGTTCAAACTCGAATACAGTAGATCAGAGACCGTAAAAGTGTGTGCATCTAGCATTATAATCAAAGCAGCAGTATTTGTAATTGTGCAAAGTGATGAAATTACTTATTAAATAAAGTGTTAAATAAAGTGCAAATCATAACTAAGTAAACTTTAAGCCTAATATTAAATGTGTAAATAGCAATAATTAAATAAAGCTAATTATTTTAATTTAACCAGCGATTGTTTGATTACTACACAATCCAGCGGTACGAGTCCGAGTACAGAGAGTTAGAGGAATTGTCAGGAGGGCAATTTTGTAACAGAGTAAATTGTCAAGAGGGCAATTTCGTAACAATTGGTGTCAGAAGTGGGATTGTGTATCTGTAATAAACAATGGTTAAATTCGAAAAACTGAGATTGGAGCAGCTCAAGAAGGAGCTTGAGCGTTTAAATTTTCAAACACAAGGGCTTAAAGCGGAGCTGCAGGTGAGACTAAGAAGCGCTTTAGAGGAGCAGGGTATAGATGTCGATGAGTATGAATTCCAATGTGAAGAGGCAACGACATCTCGACACGAAGAAACACCGCAAGACATTAACACGGGTAACTTTGACATGAGTGCACTTATCGGGGTAATACAGATGCAGCTACAACAAAGTGCTCAAGCAGCCGAAGAGAGGATGCAACAGCAATTACAACAAAATACTCAAGCAGCCGAAGAGAGGATGCAGCAGCAGTTACAGCAAAATGCTAAATCCATCGAAAAGAGTGTTGCATCCGTTGAAAAGAGTGTTGCATTCGTCGAAAAGAGTGTTAAAGAACAGTTGCAGAAGAGTGAAACACGACTCGCTCTATTAGCGGAACAAAACTCACAGCAGATGAAAGAAATGTCCGAAATGGTAGACAGGAAGGTTTGTGAAATTCAGGCACGGCAGGAATCGTTCGAAAAATGTGTAGAACAAAAATTCATTGCGAACGAGCAAAAGCAAAACGAATTTAAGCAACAAATAGAACAAAGAATTAATCTACTACAGGAAGGTGCATTGCCTGTGCCAGCTTTATCCTCAATAAAACTGAAGCCTCCTACCTATGATGGAACCACCACATTTAGTGTCTTCAGAATGCAGTTTGAGACTACCGCTAGCACAAATGGTTGGAGTGCTCGCGAAAAAGTGGCTGCATTAACCGTTTCATTGAAAGGTGCTGCCGCTGATGTGCTTCAAACTATCTCAGAAAGTGAGCGAGACTGCTATGAAAGCTTGATGAATGCCGTTCAGCGCAAGTATGGTAGTGAACATCGCAAGCAGATGTACCAAGTAGAGCTACGAACACGGGTGCAGAAGAGTGGTGAGTCTCTACAACAGTTTGCGGCGGAAGTGGAACGGTTGGCTCATCTTGCCTACCCAGGAGAGATCACTGAGAGGTGTATGATGGACACCTTTGTATATGGCATTCGCGATGCGGAGATAAAGCGTTCTGCAATAACTAATCCGAAAGCTACATATATGGAGACAGTAGCTAGCGCTTTGTTATCAGAGACAGCAGCATTGGTGTGTCGGTCAGAATGCACAGCCTGTCAGATAAGAGTCGAGAACAGACAAAGTTTCACGGGCAAATGCTTTACCTGCGGTGATGTGGGGCACATGGCTCGTGATTGTCAGTTGAGATGGAAACATTATGCAACACATGCTCCGGTAAGACTGCCAAAGCAAGACAAAGTCCGAATTAGGGAATCGGAAAAGATTGTCAAGCCGGGAAATGAACGGACTCCCACAACTGATGGCCCAAGAATCTTCGTTTCTCAGATGGCGCGGAAAAATAACAGCCTAACTGTCAACAGTGTAATAAGCGGAAGAAAAGTTGTGGTAACATTGGATACGGGGGCATCACATTCCATAATCAGAAGGGATCTCGTTCGGGGAATCGAGCCGCTTCAGGGAATAAGTTTGCGTACGGCAACTGGAGATGATGCACCGGTACTTGGAAAAGTTACACGGAAAATCACTATCCACCAGCACCACAACAGTGAAGCACGAGTTTATAGTTGCGGATATTGTGGATGAAGTAATCTTAGGTGTGGATTTCATTATCCGGAATGGATTCACACTAGATTTTAAAAGCCGAGTACTGAAATATGCTAACACCGAAATACCGTTATTTATAGGTGATGATAAGTATGGAGCTGTTAAACAAGACATTGTATCGCGACGGACAAAAATCGCACCCAAGTCAGTTATACGGGCCAAAATGGGCGGAGATGTTGGGAAGCATAAGAGCCGAATCGTACCAGAAAAAGTAGTGAATATTTCAAATGCCGCTGAAACCATAGCGAAAAAGAAGGTAAGGTGCCACAGAATTTCAGCAATTGTAAACTGTGAGAGGCAACCGCGAGTCACGCAAAGCAAGATACGAGCTAATACAAAGGTACCCGACGATCTAGCGAAAGAATGGTCTAAAGAGTCACATACAGTACTTCCATGCAGCAATTGTATACCTAAAAAACGAGGACAGTTGAATGAAATTCATGGAAACAGCAGAAATCGTACGCAACTGATGAGTGATAAAAGGAAAGCGAGATATGATGTACGAGTAAACTCTAAGGGATTTCAGGAAGGGCCACTAGTTATGCTTCATAATCCGGAAAGGAAAAGTGGATTATCGCCAAAACTGCAAACACACTGAGAAGGACCTTATAAGGTGATAGAACGGATCAACGATGTTAGATACCGCATCCAGTGGACGAGAAATGTCAGGAGCAAAATGAAAGTCGTTCATTTAGAGAGAGTATCTCCTTATAAACGCTGCAGTACTATCCTTGTTCGGGACGAACAAGTTTAAGCGGAGGGCAGTGAAACGTGATAGCTCAGTGAAAAGGGATTGCATACTTTTAGGATCCCATCTGGAGAATGAGTGCCCCCTGTGAGTCAAGATGCGAACTATTCGAATAAAAGTTTATTCAAGAACCATCTGCCGGTAATATCAAAAAGAATATTCTCGACTTCTGTCGAAGAGGATAGAAGCTTCTAGAAACTACGAGAATAGCGTAGAAGTTTCTACACCAACCATTCGAAAACTATAAAAGCGACAAGACTGTTCAAACTCGAATACAGTAGATCAGAGACCGTAAAAGTGTGTGCATCTAGCATTATAATCAAAGCAGCAGTATTTGTAATTGTGCAAAGTGATGAAATTACTTATTAAATAAAGTGTTAAATAAAGTGCAAATAATAACTAAGTAAACTTTAAGCCTAATATTAAATGTGTGAATATCAATAATTAAATAAAGCTAATTATTTTAATTTAACCGGCGATTGTTTGATTACTACACAATCTAGTGGTACGAGTCCGAGTACAGAGAGTTAGAGGAATTGTCAGGAGGGCAATTTTGTAACAGAGTAAATTGTCAAGAGGGCAATTTCGTAACAATTGGTGTCAGAAGTGGGATTGTGTATCTGTAATAAACAATGGTTAAATTTGAAAAGCTGAGATTAGAGCAGCTCAAGAAGGAGCTTGAGCGTTTAAATTTGCAAACACAAGGGCTTAAAGCGGAGCTGCAGGTGAGACTAAGAAGCGCTTTAGAGGAGCAGGGTATAGATGTCGATGAGCATGAATTCCAATGTGAAGAGCCAACGACATCTCGACACGAAGAAACACCGCAAGAAACTAACACGGGTAACTTTGACATGAGTGCACTTATCGGGCTAATACAGATGCAGTTACAACAAAATTCTCAAGCAGCTGAAGAGAGGATGCAGCAGCGAGATGAAAAGATGCAGCAGCGAGATGAAAAGATGCAGCAACAATTACAACAAAATGCTCAAACCGTCGAAAAGAGTGTTGCATCCGTCAAAGAGGACGTAGAAAAGAGTGCTGAATCGCTCAAACAAGCAGTCAAAGAGGATGTCGAAGAACAGTTACAGCAGAGTGAAATACGACTTACTCAACTAGTGGAAAAGAACTCACAGCAGATGAAAGAAATGTCCGAGATGGTAGACAGGAAGGTTTGTGAAATTGAGACACGGCAAGAATCGTTCGAAAAATCTTTAGTACAAAGGCAGAATGAATTTAAGCAACAAATAGAACAAAGAATTAATCTACTACAGGAAGGTGCATTGCCTGTGCCAGCTTTATCCTCAATAAAACTGAAGCCTCCTACCTATAATGGAACCACGACATTTAGTGTCTTCAGAATGCAGTTTGAGACTACCGCTAGCACAAATGGTTGGAGTGCTCGCGAAAAAGTGGCTCCATTAACCGTTTCGTTGAAAGGTGCTGCCGCTGATGTGCTTCAAACTATCTCAGAAAGTGAGCGAGACTGCTATGAAAGCTTGATGAATGCCGTTCAGCGCAAGTATGGTAGTGAACACCGGAAGCAGATGTACCAAGTAGAGCTACGAACACGGGTACAGAAGAGTGGTGAGTCTCTACAACAGTTTGCGGCGGAAGTGGAGCGTTTGGCTCATCTTGCCTACCCAGGAGAGATCACTGAGAGTTGTATGATGGACACCTTTGTATATGGCATTCGCGATGCGGAGATAAAGCGTTCTGCAATAACTAATCCGAAAGCTACATATATGGAGACAGTAGCTAGCGCTTTAACTTCAGAGACAGCAGCCTTGGTGTGCCACAGTATACAGAGCCCGTCAGGTACAAGTCGAAAGCGGCCAAAGTTTCACGGGCAAATGCTTCACCTGCGGAGAGGTCGGACACATGGCCCGTAATTGCCAATCGAGACGGAAACGTTCTAGATCACGCTCACCGGTAAGACCTCCAAAGCAAGTCAAATTCCAAAGTAGGGAATCTGAAAATGATGAAAAGTCGTCGACAAACTAGATGGAGTCAGTCTCGAGGGGCTTGATCTGACTCCCACAACATGTAGCCGCAGAATCTTCGTTTCTCAGATGGCACGGAAAATCAACAGCCTAACTGTCGACAGCGTAGTAAATGGAAGAAAAATCGTGGTAACATTGGATACGGGTGCATCACATTCCATAATTAGAAGGGATCTCGTTCGGGGAATCGAGCCGCTTCAGGGAATAAGTTTGCGTACGGCAACTGGAGATGATGCACCGGTACTTGGAAAAGTTACACGGAAAATCACTATCGGTACCACAACAGTGAAGCACGAGTTTGTAGTTGCGGATATTGTGGACGAATTAATCTTAGGTGTGGATTTTATGATTCGGAATGGATTCACCCTAGATTTGAAATGCCGAACGTTGAAGTATGCGAAATACCGTTATCCGTTGGTGAGGATAAGTATGGAGGTATCCGACAAGCCATTGTATTGCGGCGGACAAAAATCCCAGCAAAGTCAGAGGCAGTCATATGGGCCAAAATGGACGGAGATGTGGAGAAGAACAAGTTGTGGGTTGTGGAAACGGATGAAAAATTTGTACTGGATGACATCATCATTGGAAAAACCCTCGTAGAAGAACAGCAGAACAGAATAGTGCCAGTAAGAGTGGTCAATCTTGCAAATTCCGCTAAAACCATAGAGAAAGGACAGATAATTGGAAATTGCCGGGCAATTTCGGCAATTGTAAACTGTGAAAGCCAGCCGCGAGACACATAAATGAAGATACCAGCTGATAAAAAGGTACTCGACGATCTTACGAAAGAATGGAGCAAAGACTTATCCACAGAGCAGAGGAGGACTGCCAGCCAACTTTTGGCAAGACATTGGTCAGTATTTGCTGAAAAGGGTAAAAACGAAGGCAGAACAAAGATGGTGAAACACACAATCAACACTGGTGATGCCAAACCCATTCGTCAAGCGTCAAGAAGAGTACCTCTGGCAAAGAGAGAAGAGGTGAATGTATTGCTGAAGGAAATGCATCAGAACAACGTCATAGAGCCATCAGCGAGCCCCTGGAGTTCTCCAGTGGTATTAGTCAAGAAGAAGGATGGCTCCACACGTTTCTGTGTAGATTATCGTAAACTAAATGAGGTAACGAAGAAAGATAGTTATCCATTACCTCGAATCGACGATACGTTGGACACACTTTCTGGTTCAAATTGGTTCTCAACGCTGGATTTACAAAGCGGATATTGGCAAGTGGCAGTCGACGAACAAGACAAGGAAAAGACAGCATTCAGTGCCGGTGATGGACTATGGCAATTTTTGGTGATGCCATTCGGTCTGTGTAATGCTCCAGCTACATTTGAACGCTTAATGGAACATGTGCTAAAGGGTCTTCACTGGAAAACGTGTCTGGTGTACTTAGATGACATCATCGTTATGGGAAAGGACTTCGAGGACCACTTGAAGAATTTGGAAGAAGTATTGATGCGATTAGGAGCTTCAGGGTTGAAGCTGAGCGCAAAGAAATGCTCGTTCTTCAAGAAAGAAGTCAAGTACCTTGGACATAAAGTCACACCTGAAGGAGTACACACAGATCCAGATAAGATAGACTCAGTAAGGGAGTGGCCAAGACCAACTAGTTTGCATGAGCTACGCAGCTTCTTGGGTCTTTGCACCTATTACAGACGCTTTGTTCCAGGCTTTGCGGACGTGGCTGGTAGTCTGCATGCATTAACGAGGGAAAATTGTCCCTTTTGAGTGGAAAAGCGAACAGGAGAAGGCATTCAACAGATTGAAAGAGCTATTGTGTACAGCTCCGATCCTTGCGTATCCAATACCTGGCGAAAAATTTATTTTGGATACAGATGCAAGTGGATTCGGGATTGGAGGTGTCCTGTCGCAAGTTATTGACGGACATGAAAGAGTAATAGCCTATTTCAGTAAGATCTTATCAAAGCCAGAACGAAATTACTGTGTAACACGGAGAGAACTTTTGGCGGTTATGCAGTGCGTGAAGCACTTTAACAAGTACCTGTATGGACAAAAGTTCTTGTTGAGAACGGATCACGCTGCTCTGCGCTGGCTATTACAGTTCAAAAATCCCGAAGGTCAGGTTGCGAGATGGATTGAGAGACTCCAAAGCTACGATTTCACAATAGAACATCGCAGAGGCGGAAACCACGGGAATGCTGATGCACTATCACGACGTCCTTGCAGTATGGAATGTAAGCACTGTTCTAAAGCTGAAGGGAAAGAAGGAATAGTCGATGTGCGCTTAATGGCTGTTTTACCAGACGATGAATGGACAGCGGAAAAGATAAAAGAAGAACAACGAAATGACCCAGATTTGGCAAGAATCGTATCAAGTAAGAATGAAGGAAAACGGCCTGATTGGAACGAAATCTCGACTGAAAGCCCCATAACTAAAGCATATTGGGCTCAATGGAATAGCTTAAAGCTGCAAGATGGATGCCTATTCCGCCTGTGGGAGAGCGAAGATGGAAAAACCACGAAGAACTTGATTGTGGTACCCAAGGCAAGAATAAGCGAAATTCTCAAGGAATACCATAGTGGGCCAAGCGGAGGGCATTTGGGAATAACAAAAACAGTCGAGAAAATTAAAACACGATTTTATTGGGTTGGTTGCCAGCAATCGGTAGTTGACTGGATTAGTGCTTGTGAAAAGTGTACAGCTGCCAAGGGACCGAGCCGTCGCAGCCAGGGGAAGATGCATTTATACAACGTGGGAGCGCCATTTGAGCGTATTGCAATGGACATAGCAGGTCCGTTTCCAATTAGTGATTCCGGCAACAAATATATTCTCGTCGTAATCGACTATTTTAGTAAATGGCCAGAAGTATACCCCATTACCGATCAAGAAGCTAAGACCGTTGCAGATGCATTTATCAATAATTGGGTCTGCAGATTCGGAGCTCCGAATCGAGTTGCACTCGGATCAAGGCAGAAATTTCGAGTCAACAATATTCAGGGAAATGAGTGAATTGATGGGCATACGCAAAACTTGTACAACCCCTTTGCACCCACAATCCGATGGAATGGTTGAAAGATTTAATCGTACGCTTGAGGAACACCTAAGAAAAGTCGTGGACAGAAACCAGAAAAATTGGGACCAACACATACCCCTCTTCTTAATGGCATACCGATCGGCAACTCACGATACAACATCTACAACACCAGCTAAGGCTATTTTCGGTTGTGACATAAGATTGCCTGCAGATCTGAAATTCGGTGCCTACTCATCTACGGAAGTTTCATGTAGCAGTTATGTAGCTGACAAACGAAGACAGCTGAATGAAATTCATGGAACCATCAGAAAGCGCACACAACTGATGAGTGATAAAATGAAAGCCAGATATGATCTACGAGCAACCTCCAAGGGATTTCAGGAAGGGCAGCTAGTTATGCTTCATAATCCGCAAAGGAAAAAGGGATTATCGCCAAAACTGCAAACACACTGGGAAGGCCCTTATAAGGTGATAAAGCGGCTCAACGATGTAGTATACCGCATCCAGTTGGCGAGAAATGCCAGGAGCAAAATGAAAGTCGTTCATTTAGAGAGGTTATCTCCTTATAAAGGTTGCAGTACTATCCTTGTTCGGGACGAACAAGTTTAAGCGGAGGGCAGTGAAACGTGATAGCTCAGTGAAAAGGGATTGCATACTTTTAAGATCCCATCTGGAGAATGAGTGCCCCCTGTGAGTCAAGATGCGAACTATTTGAATAAAAGCTTATTCAAGAACCATCTGTCGGTAATATCAAAAAGAATATTCTCGACTTCTGTCGAAGAGGATAGAAGCTTCTAGAATATACGAGAATAGCGTGGAAGTTTCTACACCAACCATTCGAAAACTATAAAAGCGACAAGACTGTTCAAAGTCGAAGACAGTAGATCAGAGATCGTAAAAGTGTATACATCAGGCATTTTAATCTAAGCAGCAGTATTAGCAGTATTTGTAATTTTGCAGTGATGAAATTCATTATTAAATAAAGTGATGAAATTACTTATTAAATAAAGTGACTAATGGTTTGTGAAATAAAGTGCAAATAATAACTAAGTAAACTTTAAGCCTAATATTAAATGTGTGAATAGCAATAATTAAATAAAGCTAATTATTTTAATTTAACCGGCGATTGTTTGATTACTACACAATCTAGTGGTACGAGTCCGAGTACAGAGAGTTAGAAGAATTGTCAGGAGGGCAATTTTGTAACAGAGTAAATTGTCAAGAGGGCAATTTCGTAACAATTGGTGTCAGAAGTGGGATTGTGTATCTGTAATAAACAATGGTTAAATTTGAAAAGCTGAGATTAGAGCAGCTCAAGAAGGAGCTTGAGCGTTTAAATTTGCAAACACAAGGGCTTAAAGCGGAGCTGCAGGTGAGACTAAGAAGCGCTTTAGAGGAGCAGGGTATAGATGTCGATGAGCATGAATTCCAATGTGAAGAGCCAACGACATCTCGACACGAAGAAACACCGCAAGAAACTAACACGGGTAACTTTGACATGAGTGCACTTATCGGGCTAATACAGATGCAGTTACAACAAAATTCTCAAGCAGCTGAAGAGAGGATGCAGCAGCGAGATGAAAAGATGCAGCAGCGAGATGAAAAGATGCAGCAACAATTACAACAAAATGCTCAAACCGTCGAAAAGAGTGTTGCATCCGTCACAGAGGACGTAGAAAAGAGTGCTGAATCGCTCAAACAAGCAGTCAAAGAGGATGTCAAAGAACAGTTACAGCAGAGTGAAATACGACTTACTCAACTAGTGGAAAAGAACTCACAGCAGATGAAAGAAATGTCCGAGATGGTAGACAGGAAGGTTTGTGAAATTGAGACACGGCAAGAATCGTTCGAAAAATCTTTAGTACAAAGGCAGAATGAATTTAAGCAACAAATAGAACAAAGAATTAATCTACTACAGGAAGGTGCATTGCCTGTGCCAGCTTTATCCTCAATAAAACTGAAGCCTCCTACCTATAATGGAACCACGACATTTAGTGTCTTCAGAATGCAGTTTGAGACTACCGCTAGCACAAATGGTTGGAGTGCTCGCGAAAAAGTGGTTCCATTAACCGTTTCGTTGAAAGGTGCTGCCGCTGATGTGCTTCAAACTATCTCAGAAAGTGAGCGAGACTGCTATGAAAGCTTGATGAATGCCGTTCAGCGCAAGTATGGTAGTGAACACCGGAAGCAGATGTACCAAGTAGAGCTACGAACACGGGTACAGAAGAGTGGTGAGTCTCTACAACAGTTTGCGGCGGAAGTGGAGCGTTTGGCTCATCTTGCCTACCCAGGAGAGATCACTGAGAGTTGTATGATGGACACCTTTGTATATGGCATTCGCGATGCGGAGATAAAGCGTTCTGCAATAACTAATCCGAAAGCTACATATATGGAGACAGTAGCTAGCGCTTTAACTTCAGAGACAGCAGCCTTGGTGTGCCACAGTATACAGAGCCCGTCAGGTACAAGTCGAAAGCGGCCAAAGTTTCACGGGCAAATGCTTCACCTGCGGAGAAGTCGGACACATGGCCCGTAATTGCCAATCGAGACGGAAACGTTCTAGATCACGCTCACCGGTAAGACCTCCAAAGCAAGTCAAATTCCAAAGTAGGGAATCTGAAAATGATGAAAAGTCGTCGACAAACTAGATGGAGTCAGTCTCGAGGGGCTTGATCTGACTCCCACAACATGTAGCCGCAGAATCTTCGTTTCTCAGATGGCACGGAAAATCAACAGCCTAACTGTCGACAGCGTAGTAAATGGAAGAAAAATCGTGGTAACATTGGATACGGGTGCATCACATTCCATAATTAGAAGGGATCTCGTTCGGGGAATCGAGCCGCTTCAGGGAATAAGTTTGCGTACGGCAACTGGAGATGATGCACCGGTACTTGGAAAAGTTACACGGAAAATCACTATCGGTACCACAACAGTGAAGCACGAGTTTGTAGTTGCGGATATTGTGGACGAATTAATCTTAGGTGTGGATTTTATGATTCGGAATGGATTCACCCTAGATTTGAAATGCCGAACGTTGAAGTATGCGAACACCGAAATACCGTTATCCGTTGGTGAGGATAAGTATGGAGGTATCCGACAAGCCATTGTATTGCGGCGGACAAAAATCCCAGCAAAGTCAGAGGCAGTCATATGGGCCAAAATGGACGGAGATGTGGAGAAGAACAAGTTGTGGGTTGTGGAAACGGATGAAAAATTTGTACTGGATGACATCATCATTGGAAAAACCCTCGTAGAAGAACAGCAGAACAGAATAGTGCCAGTAAGAGTGGTCAATCTTGCAAATTCCGCTAAAACCATAGAGAAAGGACAGATAATTGGAAATTGCCGGGCAATTTCGGCAATTGTAAACTGTGAAAGCCAGCCGCGAGACACATAAATGAAGATACCAGCTGATAAAAAGGTACTCGACGATCTTACGAAAGAATGGAGCAAAGACTTATCCACAGAGCAGAGGAGGACTGCCAGCCAACTTTTGGCAAGACATTGGTCAGTATTTGCTGAAAAGGGTAAAAACGAAGGCAGAACAAAGATGGTGAAACACACAATCAACACTGGTGATGCCAAACCCATTCGTCAAGCGTCAAGAAGAGTACCTCTGGCAAAGAGAGAAGAGGTGAATGTATTGCTGAAGGAAATGCATCAGAACAACGTCATAGAGCCATCAGCGAGCCCCTGGAGTTCTCCAGTGGTATTAGTCAAGAAGAAGGATGGCTCCACACGTTTCTGTGTAGATTATCGTAAACTAAATGAGGTAACGAAGAAAGATAGTTATCCATTACCTCGAATCGACGATACGTTGGACACACTTTCTGGTTCAAATTGGTTCTCAACGCTGGATTTACAAAGCGGATATTGGCAAGTGGCAGTAGACGAACCAGACAAGGAAAAGACAGCATTCAGTGCCGGTGATGGACTATGGCAATTTTTGGTGATGCCATTCGGACTGTGTAATGCTCCAGCTACATTTGAACGCTTAATGGAACATGTGCTAAAGGGTCTTCACTGGAAAACGTGTCTGGTGTACTTAGATGACATCATCGTTATGGGAAAGGACTTCGAGGACCACTTGAAGAATTTGGAAGAAGTATTGATGCGATTAGGAGCTTCAGGGTTGAAGCTGAGCGCAAAGAAATGCTCGTTCTTCAAGAAAGAAGTCAAGTACCTTGGACATAAAGTCACACCTGAAGGAGTACACACAGATCCAGATAAGATAGACTCAGTAAGGGAGTGGCCAAGACCAACTAGTTTGCATGAGCTACGCAGCTTCTTGGGTCTTTGCACCTATTACAGACGCTTTGTTCCAGGCTTTGCGGACGTGGCTGGTAGTCTGCATGCATTAACGAGGAAAAATTGTCCTTTTGAGTGGAAAAGCGAACAGGAGAAGGCATTCAACAGATTGAAAGAGCTATTGTGTACAGCTCCGATCCTTGCGTATCCAATACCTGGCGAAAAATTTATTTTGGATACAGATGCAAGTGGATTCGGGATTGGAGGTGTCCTGTCGCAAGTTATTGACGGACATGAAAGAGTAATAGCCTACTTCAGTAAGATCTTATCAAAGCCAGAGCGAAATTACTGTGTAACACGGAGAGAACTTTTGGCGGTTATGCAGTGCGTGAAGCACTTTAACAAGTACCTGTATGGACAAAAGTTCTTGTTGAGAACGGATCACGCTGCTCTGCGCTGGCTATTACAGTTCAAAAATCCCGAAGGTCAGGTTGCGAGATGGATTGAGAGACTCCAAAGCTACGATTTCACAATAGAACATCGCAGAGGCGGAAACCACGGGAATGCTGATGCACTATCACGACGTCCTTGCAGTATGGAATGTAAGCACTGTTCTAAAGCTGAAGGGAAAGAAGGAATAGTCGATGTGCGCTTAATGGCTGTTTTACCAGACGATGAATGGACAGCGGAAAAGATAAAAGAAGAACAACGAAATGACCCAGATTTGGCAAGAATCGTATCAAGTAAGAATGAAGGAAAACGGCCTGATTGGAACGAAATCTCGACTGAAAGCCCCATAACTAAAGCATATTGGGCTCAATGGAATAGCTTAAAGCTGCAAGATGGATGCCTATTCCGCCTGTGGGAGAGCGAAGATGGAAAAACCACGAAGAACTTGATTGTGGTACCCAAGGCAAGAATAAGCGAAATTCTCAAGGAATACCATAGTGGGCCAAGCGGAGGGCATTTGGGAATAACAAAAACAGTCGAGAAAATTAAAACACGATTTTATTGGGTTGGTTGCCAGCAATCGGTAGTTGACTGGATTAGTGCTTGTGAAAAGTGTACAGCTGCCAAGGGACCGAGCCGTCGCAGCCAGGGGAAGATGCATTTATACAACGTGGGAGCGCCATTTGAGCGTATTGCAATGGACATAGCAGGTCCGTTTCCAATTAGTGATTCCGGCAACAAATATATTCTCGTCGTAATCGACTATTTTAGTAAATGGCCAGAAGTATACCCCATTACCGATCCAGAAGCTAAGACCGTTGCAGATTCATTTATCAATAATTGGGTCTGCAGATTCGGAGCTCCGAATCGAGTTGCACTCGGATCAAGGCAGAAATTTCGAGTCAACAATATTCAGGGAAATGAGTGAATTGATGGGCATACGCAAAACTCGTACAACCCCTTTGCACCCACAATCCGATGGAATGGTTGAAAGATTTAATCGTACGCTTGAGGAACACCTAAGAAAAGTCGTGGACAGAAACCAGAAAAATTGGGACCAACACATACCCCTCTTCTTAATGGCATACCGATCGGCAACTCACGATACAACATCTACAACACCAGCTAAGGCTATTTTCGGTTGTGACATAAGATTGCCTGCAGATCTGAAATTCGGTGCCTACTCATCTACGGAAGTTTCATGTAGCAGTTATGTAGCTGACAAACGAAGACAGCTGAATGAAATTCATGGAACCATCAGAAAGCGCACACAACTGATGAGTGATAAAATGAAAGCCAGATATGATCTACGAGCAACCTCCAAGGGATTTCAGGAAGGGCAGCTAGTTATGCTTCATAATCCGCAAAGGAAAAAGGGATTATCGCCAAAACTGCAAACACACTGGGAAGGCCCTTATAAGGTGATAAAGCGGCTCAACGATGTAGTATACCGCATCCAGTTGGCGAGAAATGCCAGGAGCAAAATGAAAGTCGTTCATTTAGAGAGGTTATCTCCTTATAAAGGTTGCAGTACTATCCTTGTTCGGGACGAACAAGTTTAAGCGGAGGGCAGTGAAACGTGATAGCTCAGTGAAAAGGGATTGCATACTTTTAAGATCCCATCTGGAGAATGAGTGCCCCCTGTGAGTCAAGATGCGAACTATTTGAATAAAAGCTTATTCAAGAACCATCTGTCGGTAATATCAAAAAGAATATTCTCGACTTCTGTCGAAGAGGATAGAAGCTTCTAGAATATACGAGAATAGCGTGGAAGTTTCTACACCAACCATTCGAAAACTATAAAAGCGACAAGACTGTTCAAAGTCGAAGACAGTAGATCAGAGATCGTAAAAGTGTATACATCAGGCATTTTAATCTAAGCAGCAGTATTAGCAGTATTTGTAATTTTGCAGTGATGAAATTCATTATTAAATAAAGTGATGAAATTACTTATTAAATAAAGTGACTAATGGTTTGTGAAATAAAGTGCAAATAATAACTAAGTAAACTTTAAGCCTAATATTAAATGTGTGAATAGCAATAATTAAATAAAGCTAATTATTTTAATTTAACCGGCGATTGTTTGATTACTACACAATCTAGTGGTACGAGTCCGAGTACAGAGAGTTAGAAGAATTGTCAGGAGGGCAATTTTGTAACAGAGTAAATTGTCAAGAGGGCAATTTCGTAACAATTGGTGTCAGAAGTGGGATTGTGTATCTGTAATAAACAATGGTTAAATTTGAAAAGCTGAGATTAGAGCAGCTCAAGAAGGAGCTTGAGCGTTTAAATTTGCAAACACAAGGGCTTAAAGCGGAGCTGCAGGTGAGACTAAGAAGCGCTTTAGAGGAGCAGGGTATAGATGTCGATGAGCATGAATTCCAATGTGAAGAGCCAACGACATCTCGACACGAAGAAACACCGCAAGAAACTAACACGGGTAACTTTGACATGAGTGCACTTATCGGGCTAATACAGATGCAGTTACAACAAAATTCTCAAGCAGCTGAAGAGAGGATGCAGCAGCGAGATGAAAAGATGCAGCAGCGAGATGAAAAGATGCAGCAACAATTACAACAAAATGCTCAAACCGTCGAAAAGAGTGTTGCATCCGTCACAGAGGACGTAGAAAAGAGTGCTGAATCGCTCAAACAAGCAGTCAAAGAGGATGTCAAAGAACAGTTACAGCAGAGTGAAATACGACTTACTCAACTAGTGGAAAAGAACTCACAGCAGATGAAAGAAATGTCCGAGATGGTAGACAGGAAGGTTTGTGAAATTGAGACACGGCAAGAATCGTTCGAAAAATCTTTAGTACAAAGGCAGAATGAATTTAAGCAACAAATAGAACAAAGAATTAATCTACTACAGGAAGGTGCATTGCCTGTGCCAGCTTTATCCTCAATAAAACTGAAGCCTCCTACCTATAATGGAACCACGACATTTAGTGTCTTCAGAATGCAGTTTGAGACTACCGCTAGCACAAATGGTTGGAGTGCTCGCGAAAAAGTGGCTCCATTAACCGTTTCGTTGAAAGGTGCTGCCGCTGATGTGCTTCAAACTATCTCAGAAAGTGAGCGAGACTGCTATGAAAGCTTGATGAATGCCGTTCAGCGCAAGTATGGTAGTGAACACCGGAAGCAGATGTACCAAGTAGAGCTACGAACACGGGTACAGAAGAGTGGTGAGTCTCTACAACAGTTTGCGGCGGAAGTGGAGCGTTTGGCTCATCTTGCCTACCCAGGAGAGATCACTGAGAGTTGTATGATGGACACCTTTGTATATGGCATTCGCGATGCGGAGATAAAGCGTTCTGCAATAACTAATCCGAAAGCTACATATATGGAGACAGTAGCTAGCGCTTTAACTTCAGAGACAGCAGCCTTGGTGTGCCACAGTATACAGAGCCCGTCAGGTACAAGTCGAAAGCGGCCAAAGTTTCACGGGCAAATGCTTCACCTGCGGAGAAGTCGGACACATGGCCCGTAATTGCCAATCGAGACGGAAACGTTCTAGATCACGCTCACCGGTAAGACCTCCAAAGCAAGTCAAATTCCAAAGTAGGGAATCTGAAAATGATGAAAAGTCGTCGACAAACTAGATGGAGTCAGTCTCGAGGGGCTTGATCTGACTCCCACAACATGTAGCCGCAGAATCTTCGTTTCTCAGATGGCACGGAAAATCAACAGCCTAACTGTCGACAGCGTAGTAAATGGAAGAAAAATCGTGGTAACATTGGATACGGGTGCATCACATTCCATAATTAGAAGGGATCTCGTTCGGGGAATCGAGCCGCTTCAGGGAATAAGTTTGCGTACGGCAACTGGAGATGATGCACCGGTACTTGGAAAAGTTACACGGAAAATCACTATCGGTACCACAACAGTGAAGCACGAGTTTGTAGTTGCGGATATTGTGGACGAATTAATCTTAGGTGTGGATTTTATGATTCGGAATGGATTCACCCTAGATTTGAAATGCCGAACGTTGAAGTATGCGAACACCGAAATACCGTTATCCGTTGGTGAGGATAAGTATGGAGGTATCCGACAAGCCATTGTATCGCGGCGGACAAAAATCCCAGCAAAGTCAGAGGCAGTCATATGGGCCAAAATGGACGGAGATGTGGAGAAGAACAAGTTGTGGGTTGTGGAAACGGATGAAAAATTTGTACTGGATGACATCATCATTGGAAAAACCCTCGTAGAAGAACAGCAGAACAGAATAGTGCCAGTAAGAGTGGTCAATCTTGCAAATTCCGCTAAAACCATAGAGAAAGGACAGATAATTGGAAATTGCCGGGCAATTTCGGCAATTGTAAACTGTGAAAGCCAGCCGCGAGACACAAAAATGAAGATACCAGCTGATAAAAAGGTACTCGACGATCTTACGAAAGAATGGAGCAAAGACTTATCCACAGAGCAGAGGAGGACTGCCAGCCAACTTTTGGCAAGACATTGGTCAGTATTTGCTGAAAAGGGTAAAAACGAAGGCAGAACAAAGATGGTGAAACACACAATCAACACTGGTGATGCCAAACCCATTCGTCAAGCGTCAAGAAGAGTACCTCTGGCAAAGAGAGAAGAGGTGAATGTATTGCTGAAGGAAATGCATCAGAACAACGTCATAGAGCCATCAGCGAGCCCCTGGAGTTCTCCAGTGGTATTAGTCAAGAAGAAGGATGGCTCCACACGTTTCTGTGTAGATTATCGTAAACTAAATGAGGTAACGAAGAAAGATAGTTATCCATTACCTCGAATCGACGATACGTTGGACACACTTTCTGGTTCAAATTGGTTCTCAACGCTGGATTTACAAAGCGGATATTGGCAAGTGGCAGTAGACGAACCAGACAAGGGAAAGACAGCATTCAGTGCCGGTGATGGACTATGGCAATTTTTGGTGATGCCATTCGGACTGTGTAATGCTCCAGCTACATTTGAACGCTTAATGGAACATGTGCTAAAGGGTCTTCACTGGAAAACGTGTCTGGTGTACTTAGATGACATCATCGTTATGGGAAAGGACTTCGAGGACCACTTGAAGAATTTTGGAAGAAGTATTGATGCGATTAGGAGCTTCAGGGTTGAAGCTGAGCGCAAAGAAATGCTCGTTCTTCAAGAAAGAAGTCAAGTACCTTGGACATAAAGTCACACCTGAAGGAGTACACACAGATCCAGATAAGATAGACTCAGTAAGGGAGTGGCCAAGACCAACTAGTTTGCATGAGCTACGCAGCTTCTTGGGTCTTTGCACCTATTACAGACGCTTTGTTCCAGGCTTTGCGGACGTGGCTGGTAGTCTGCATGCATTAACGAGGGAAAATTGTCCCTTTTGAGTGGAAAAGAGAACAGGAGAAGGCATTCAACAGATTGAAAGAGCTATTGTGTACAGCTCCGATCCTTGCGTATCCAATACCTGGCGAAAAATTTATTTTGGATACAGATGCAAGTGGATTCGGGATTGGAGGTGTCCTGTCGCAAGTTATTGACGGACATGAAAGAGTAATAGCCTATTTCAGTAAGATCTTATCAAAGCCAGAACGAAATTACTGTGTAACACGGAGAGAACTTTTGGCGGTTATGCAGTGCGTGAAGCACTTTAACAAGTACCTGTATGGACAAAAGTTCTTGTTGAGAACGGATCACGCTGCTCTGCGCTGGCTATTACAGTTCAAAAATCCCGAAGGTCAGGTTGCGAGATGGATTGAGAGACTCCAAAGCTACGATTTCACAATAGAACATCGCAGAGGCGGAAACCACGGGAATGCTGATGCACTATCACGACGTCCTTGCAGTATGGAATGTAAGCACTGTTCTAAAGCTGAAGGGAAAGAAGGAATAGTCGATGTGCGCTTAATGGCTGTTTTACCAGACGATGAATGGACAGCGGAAAAGATAAAAGAAGAACAACGAAATGACCCAGATTTGGCAAGAATCGTATCAAGTAAGAATGAAGGAAAACGGCCTGATTGGAACGAAATCTCGACTGAAAGCTCCATAACTAAAGCATATTGGGCTCAATGGAATAGCTTAAAGCTGCAAGATGGATGCCTATTCCGCCTGTGGGAGAGCGAAGATGGAAAAACCACGAAGAACTTGATTGTGGTACCCAAGGCAAGAATAAGCGAAATTCTCAAGGAATACCATAGTGGGCCAAGCGGAGGGCATTTGGGAATAACAAAAACAGTCGAGAAAATTAAAACACGATTTTATTGGGTTGGTTGCCAGCAATCGGTAGTTGACTGGATTAGTGCTTGTGAAAAGTGTACAGCTGCCAAGGGACCGAGCCGTCGCAGCCAGGGGAAGATGCATTTATACAACGTGGGAGCGCCATTTGAGCGTATTGCAATGGACATAGCAGGTCCGTTTCCAATTAGTGATTCCGGCAACAAATATATTCTCGTCGTAATCGACTATTTTAGTAAATGGCCAGAAGTATACCCCATTACCGATCAAGAAGCTAAGACCGTTGCAGATGCATTTATCAATAATTGGGTCTGCAGATTCGGAGCTCCCCTCGAGTTGCACTCGGATCAAGGCAGAAATTTCGAGTCAACAATATTCAGGGAAATGAGTGAATTGATGGGCATACGCAAAACTCGTACAACCCCTTTGCACCCACAATCCGATGGAATGGTTGAAAGATTTAATCGTACGCTTGAGGAACACCTAAGAAAAGTCGTGGACAGAAACCAGAAAAATTGGGACCAACACATACCCCTCTTCTTAATGGCATACCGATCGGCAACTCACGATACAACATCTACAACACCAGCTAAAGCTATTTTCGGTTGTAACATAAGATTGCCTGCAGATCTGAAATTCGGTGCCTACTCATCTACGGAAGTTTCATGTAGCAGTTATGTAGCTGACAAACGAAGACAGCTGAATGAAATTCATGGAACCATCAGAAAGCGCACACAACTGATGAGTGATAAAATGAAAGCCAGATATGATCTACGAGCAACCTCCAAGGGATTTCAGGAAGGGCAGCTAGTTATGCTTCATAATCCGCAAAGGAAAAAGGGATTATCGCCAAAACTGCAAACACACTGGGAAGGCCCTTATAAGGTGATAAAGCGGCTCAACGATGTAGTATACCGCATCCAGTTGGCGAGAAATGCCAGGAGCAAAATGAAAGTCGTTCATTTAGAGAGGTTATCTCCTTATAAAGGTTGCAGTACTATCCTTGTTCGGGACGAACAAGTTTAAGCGGAGGGCAGTGAAACGTGATAGCTCAGTGAAAAGGGATTGCATACTTTTAAGATCCCATCTGGAGAATGAGTGCCCCCTGTGAGTCAAGATGCGAACTATTCGAATAAAAGCTTATTCAAGAACCATCTGTCGGTAATATCAAAAATAATATTCTCGACTTCTGTCGAAGAGGATAGAAGCTTCTAGAATATACGAGAATAGCGTGGAAGTTTCTACACCAACCATTCGAAAACTATAAAAGCGACAAGACTGTTCAAAGTCGAAGACAGTAGATCAGAGATCGTAAAAGTGTATACATCAGGCATTTTAATCTAAGCAGCAGTATTAGCAGTATTTGTAATTTTGCAGTGATGAAATTCATTATTAAATAAAGTGATGAAATTACTTATTAAATAAAGTGACTAATGGTTTGTGAAATAAAGTGCAAATAATAACTAAGTAAACTTTAAGCCTAATATTAAATGTGTGAATAGCAATAATTAAATAAAGCTAATTATTTTAATTTAACCGGCGATTGTTTGATTACTACACAATCTAGTGGTACGAGTCCGAGTACAGAGAGTTAGAAGAATTGTCAGGAGGGCAATTTTGTAACAGAGTAAATTGTCAAGAGGGCAATTTCGTAACAATATGTTGTTGTCTGAAGTTCAATGTTTTTGATGTCTGATCTTAGTCAAATGGTCTTGAAGCATCCATCGACAGTGCTTTCTAAGTAACACCACTATCAGAAATTTCAGGGCCTCGAGTCTATCTCTGCAGCATATTTCATGCGAAAATGAATATGGATATTTTTTTATTAGTTTCTGTTACACACGAGACAACCAATTGTTGTTTTAAATGTCTTGTGTGGCTGATGGATATTTCTCCAAATACTTTAAAATGTATTTGGCGATCTGGAAATAAATTTTAGATGTATTTTAAAGGAGAAGATTTGATGTTTAGATTTTTCCCCTTAATGTATCTTTCGGTATCCAAGAGCAAAGAGCCCCCCTTCGCCAAAGTCTGGTTGCAGTATGTGCAGTTAAACTTCTTAAGTCTAGCCTGCAAACTGTAACCCGCAAAGAAACGCGAAGAAGCAGCTTCTGAATTTAGTTCATCCCCACCGCCATTTTCAGTACTATTGTCATTAACTGTCATTTCGTCGTAAATAGCAGAATTGTCAAAATTGACCGGAAGAATGCATAACTTATCAATAATTTAGTCTTCGATACAGTATTAGCATCCGATGCCAGGGAGAAGTTCCAGTCAAGATTGGTATCATGATCATTGTTAGTATTCAATAAGAATACTTTGTGACGATTTTCATAGATAATAATCTACCCGTCAGATATTTTATTTCTCGTACTAAGGGATTAACATTGTTTCCAAGCTTAGATCTCAACACGGAAAATAAATTTTCCAGACAGTCCTGATTCATCTTACCAAACATAACATACTTACATAACTACATCCAATACCTGGCGAAAAATTTATTTTGGATACAGATGCAAGTGGATTCGGGTTTGGAGGTGTCCTGTCGCAAGTTATTGACGGACATGAAAGAGTAATAGCCTACTTCAGTAAGATCTTATCAAAGCCAGAGCGAAATTACTGTGTAACACGGAGAGAACTTTTGGCGGTTATGCAGTGCGTGAAGCACTTTAACAAGTACCTGTATGGACAAAAGTTCTTGTTGAGAACGGATCACGCTGCTCTGCGCTGGCTATTACAGTTCAAAAATCCCGAAGGTCAGGTTGCGAGATGGATTGAGAGACTCCAAAGCTACGATTTCACAATAGAACATCGCAGAGGCGGAAACCACGGGAATGCTGATGCACTATCACGACGTCCTTGCAGTATGGAATGTAAGCACTGTTCTAAAGCTGAAGGGAAAGAAGGAATAGTCGATGTGCGCTTAATGGCTGTTTTACCAGACGATGAATGGACAGCGGAAAAGATAAAAGAAGAACAACGAAATGACCCAGATTTGGCAAGAATCGTATCAAGTAAGAATGAAGGAAAACGGCCTGATTGGAACGAAATCTCGACTGAAAGCCCCATAACTAAAGCATATTGGGCTCAATGGAATAGCTTAAAGCTGCAAGATGGATGCCTATTCCGCCTGTGGGAGAGCGAAGATGGAAAAACCACGAAGAACTTGATTGTGGTACCCAAGGCAAGAATAAGCGAAATTCTCAAGGAATACCATAGTGGGCCAAGCGGAGGGCATTTGGGAATAACAAAAACAGTCGAGAAAATTAAAACACGATTTTATTGGGTTGGTTGCCAGCAATCGGTAGTTGACTGGATTAGTGCTTGTGAAAAGTGTACAGCTGCCAAGGGACCGAGC
The DNA here is from genome assembly GCA_920105625.2 of Clusia tigrina. NCBI lineage: Eukaryota > Metazoa > Arthropoda > Insecta > Diptera > Clusiidae > Clusia > Clusia tigrina. The sequence goes on from OV050031.1 coordinate 160,959,428, forward strand.
CGTCGCAGCCAGGGGAAGATGCATTTATACAACGTGGGAGCGCCATTTGAGCGTATTGCAATGGACATAGCAGGTCCGTTTCCAATTAGTGATTCCGGCAACAAATATATTCTCGTCGTAATCGACTATTTTAGTAAATGGCCAGAAGTATACCCCATTACCGATCAAGAAGCTAAGACCGTTGCAGATGCATTTATCAATAATTGGGTCTGCAGATTCGGAGCTCCCCTCGAGTTGCACTCGGATCAAGGCAGAAATTTCGAGTCAACAATATTCAGGGAAATGAGTGAATTGATGGGCATACGCAAAACTCGTACAACCCCTTTGCACCCACAATCCGATGGAATGGTTGAAAGATTTAATCGTACGCTTGAGGAACACCTAAGAAAAGTCGTGGACAGAAACCAGAAAAATTGGGACCAACACATACCCCTCTTCTTAATGGCATACCGATCGGCAACTCACGATACAACATCTACAACACCAGCTAAGGCTATTTTCGGTTGTGACATAAGATTGCCTGCAGATCTGAAATTCGGTGCCTACTCATCTACGGAAGTTTCATGTAGCAGTTATGTAGCTGACAAACGAAGACAGCTGAATGAAATTCATGGAACCATCAGAAAGCGCACACAACTGATGAGTGATAAAATGAAAGCCAGATATGATCTACGAGCAACCTCCAAGGGATTTCAGGAAGGGCAGCTAGTTATGCTTCATAATCCGCAAAGGAAAAAGGGATTATCGCCAAAACTGCAAACACACTGAGAAGGCCCTTATAAGGTGATAAAGCGGCTCAACGATGTAGTATACAGAATATACGAGAATAGCGTGGAAGTTTCTACACCAACCATTCGAAAACTATAAAAGCGACAAGACTGTTCAAAGTCGAAGACAGTAGATCAGAGATCGTAAAAGTGTATACATCAGGCATTTTAATCTAAGCAGCAGTATTAGCAGTATTTGTAATTTTGCAGTGATGAAATTCATTATTAAATAAAGTGATGAAATTACTTATTAAATAAAGTGACTAATGGTTTGTGAAATAAAGTGCAAATAATAACTAAGTAAACTTTAAGCCTAATATTAAATGTGTGAATAGCAATAATTAAATAAAGCTAATTATTTTAATTTAACCGGCGATTGTTTGATTACTACACAATCTAGTGGTACGAGTCCGAGTACAGAGAGTTAGAAGAATTGTCAGGAGGGCAATTTTGTAACAGAGTAAATTGTCAAGAGGGCAATTTCGTAACAATATGTTGTTGTCTGAAGTTCAATGTTTTTGATGTCTGATCTTAGTCAAATGGTCTTGAAGCATCCATCGACAGTGCTTTCTAAGTAACACCACTATCAGAAATTTCAGGGCCTCGAGTCTATCTCTGCAGCATATTTCATGCGAAAATGAATATGGATATTTTTTTATTAGTTTCTGTTACACACGAGACAACCAATTGTTGTTTTAAATGTCTTGTGTGGCTGATGGATATTTCTCCAAATACTTTAAAATGTATTTGGCGATCTGGAAATAAATTTTAGATGTATTTTAAAGGAGAAGATTTGATGTTTAGATTTTTCCCCTTAATGTATCTTTCGGTATCCAAGAGCAAAGAGCCCCCCTTCGCCAAAGTCTGGTTGCAGTATGTGCAGTTAAACTTCTTAAGTCTAGCCTGCAAACTGTAACCCGCAAAGAAACGCGAAGAAGCAGCTTCTGAATTTAGTTCATCCCCACCGCCATTTTCAGTACTATTGTCATTAACTGTCATTTCGTCGTAAATAGCAGAATTGTCAAAATTGACCGGAAGAATGCATAACTTATCAATAATTTAGTCTTCGATACAGTATTAGCATCCGATGCCAGGGAGAAGTTCCAGTCAAGATTGGTATCATGATCATTGTTAGTATTCAATAAGAATACTTTGTGACGATTTTCATAGATAATAATCTACCCGTCAGATATTTTATTTCTCGTACTAAGGGATTAACATTGTTTCCAAGCTTAGATCTCAACACGGAAAATAAATTTTCCAGACAGTCCTGATTCATCTTACCAAACATAACATACTTACATAACTGACTCGTCGCTAAACAAATCATTGCAGAGTGCTCGCATACTACATAGGGTGTATTGTAACCCGTCAATGCAATGTATTGCAACATGGGATAGTACATTCAAACGCTGGATAAACTCAATAAAATTATGATTATAAGTTTATGCAGTTGCCTATTAGTTCTGGAGAGTGGCAATTTTTTGGGTTTACTCGACGTAAATGCAGTTACATTTATTAATAAGTACTAATATACGAGTAAATTTAAAAAATGAAATAAAATAAATACATTTATATTATTTAAACTTGAAAGATCTAAAACTATGGTTCTTGAATACATTTAATATTACACACTGCCGCATAAGAACATTTGTATTATTATATATCTGAATTACATGTGTGCAGGGGTTAACAAAGTCGACTTGGCTGATTGTTTCTTTTACTACAGTCACCCAAAATGCATGTGCACACCAGTACACACTACAACCGGTACGCTGTTAACATATTGTCTTTGCCTCGTCTTCAATAGCTATGATTGAAATTAGTTTTCATTCCAATTCCAACAAATAAATAAAAATTAACATACCAACATTCATATACACACACATGTACATGCCGTAAACCTGTAAGCAGGCATACAAACATTCGCACATAGTAGTAAACACACATGCAAATATAGAATTTCCGAGCAAACTTCGGACGTTGAATTAAATAATTATGGCATAGTCTGCCACGCAATTTTAACTCATTTCGCTGAGTGAAGAGAACGATGTAGTATATTTGTAGTATATTGTCTTTAGTGAAACTCAGCGCTTGTTTGAGTTTTTTTGCTGAGGGCGGATACCAAATAGGAGATAGTTGGTTTGACTCACACGTCCCTGTTCCCCGTGCATGTATTTTATTTAAAGCTGACCTCTTTCGCAAATAGCGCTTTTGCTCTGTCCAAACCCAATTAGAAAATAATTTGTTTTTAATCGGCGACATATAGGATTAACACAAATTTTACCTTCTTCCACTCAAATTCACTCTTAGCCGGTGGGTCCACACTATTCGACTCCAACTTGAGCTGCTTCCAGAATTCGGTCTCACGGCTTTCTTTTACGAGCCGTTTGGCAATATAAGGGCTTTCGTGCATTCTATTTAATAGCAGATCGATTTTAAATTTTTTATTTTTTTTCTCCTGAAAGAAAAGCAAAAAACAATTTTCCCCTTTTTTTGCATTAAAATAAAAAACTTACATTCCGTTTTCTCGCCTACAAAAAATAAGTGAAAACTTCCATGAATAATGGCGAAAAATTTCGCCGAAAAAACTTGCCGATAAGCGAATTTTTTTTTTCGAACATGCGAAATCTGACAGGCGAAACTCATAAGTGGGAAAAAGTTAAATATTTCAGGCGAAATGTCATTAATGCGGAACGGCCGATAAGGCCGAATCTGGATTCCCGATTCTATGTTGCAATGGAACTAGAGTGTGATTGTGTGTTTAGGCAGCTGCAATAATTACTATGTACAACCACATTTGTGGATTAGATTAATGGAACACCAAGAGAAATTGCGCTACAAAGCAACTCAAAAACGCCCTACGGTCAACAAAAAATTCAGAAATACAAAGCTATCTCAGCAGCTTGCCTCCTTCACAGGCTTCAGGTTATTCTCTATGGAAAGCTACAAAAAAACTAAATCAACCAACATCACATGTGCCACCTATTAAAACGAAAGATGGCGGATGGGCCAGATCTGACAAGGAAAACGCACAGTCATTTGCTCTTCATTTATTAGAAGTATTTGCGCCGTTTCCAAGCAAATATCCACAAGAAGACATAAAAATAGCTGAATTACTAGATGCCCCATACCAAATGGATATTCCGATCCAGCATTTTAAACTAAAAGAAATTAGAGGAATTATCAAGAATACGCTAAAAGACAAAAAATCGCCGGGATATGACCTTATTACGAGCAGAATCCTAAAGGAGCTACCAGATTGCGGCTATAAATTCATTGCCCAATTATTCAATGCGATTATCCGATGTGACCACTTCCCAAGCCAATGGAAAGTGGCTCAAATTATCCTTCTTCCCAAACCTGGGAAACCGGCAGAAGTGGTCACCTCACATAGACCAATGTGGTTGCTTCCGATACTTTCCAAAATGTTTGAGAAACTTATTTTGAAGCGATCCTCCCAATCATCGAGTCAAAACAACTTATACCTTCCCATCAATTTGGATTCCGAAAGCATCATGCTACGATAGAACAAAAAAATCGAGTATATGCATTTGCACAGAATGCACTAGAAAATAGAGAATACTGTTCAGCTGCATTCCTGGATATCACCCAAGCATTCGACAAGGTGTGGCACCAAGGGTTACTGTACAAATTAAAAATGCATTTACCCTATCACTACTTTGCCATATTAAAGTCCTACTTAGAAAGCAGATTCTTCATGTTCAAAGTTAACAGCGACGTAACTTTCCTCTATCCAATCAAAGCTGGTGTTCCACAAGGGAGCGTTTTGGGACCTGTGCTCTACACACTATTCACGGCAGACCTGCCGCTGACTGTTACCACATATACCGCAACTTTTGCAGATGATACTGTTGTAATGGCCTGCAACAAAAACCCCGTGTTAGCCTCGAAGCATTTGCAGGAGAACCTGAACAAAATTGACTTATGGCTAGACAAATGGCGAATAAAAGCAAATGCAATAAAATCAGTGCAAACGACTTTTACCCTACGTGCAGGTTCTTGTCCTCCAGTGACACTAAGTAACTCCCAATTGCCACAAGCAGACCATGCAAAATACCTTGGGGTGCACCTGGATCGGCGGCTTACGTGGCGCTGCCACATCTTCTCCAAACGGAAACAACTTGGACTAACGCTTAGGTCATTGTTCTGGCTACTTGGACGAAGTTCAGCCCTAAAACTTGGAAATAAAGTCCTGATATATAAGGTAATACTGAAGCCCATATGGACTTATGGTATTCAAATTTTTGGATCAGCATCCAAGTCAAACCTGGACATCCTACAACGATTCCAATCAAAAGTCATACGACTGTGTGCTAATGCACCTTGGTATGTCAGCAACGACATCATTCATCGCGATCTAAACATCCCAAAAGTAAATGTTGAAATCATGAAATATAGCAACTCATATCGCAAACGTCTTAGAGTCCATCCTAACAACCTAGCGGTAGAATTGATAACCAGCGATACCAGCGCGCGAAGACTAAAAAAATATGTACCATCGGACTTACCATTCAGATTTACCACCTAAGATCAAATTAGAAATAAAAATTAAAAAATAAGATTAAATTTTAAAAAAAAAATAACTATAATAATAATAAGGAATGAATGAAATTAATATATATAAAATCTAACTTTGTTAAATTAATGTACCTAATGTATTGAATGCTACTGAAAATTCATACACATGTTTATAACCAAATATAATATAAGTAGTACTGAATGTCCAGCTGGACAGATTGTAGTTAAATAAATGGAGATACAAAAAAAAAAAAGAGAAAAGCACGCTTCAAAAAATCTTCCACAATAAACGTGTGGATAGTTTTTTATTTAATATAAAAAATATCTTATATTTATATTTAATATCAAAAAGTATTTACAAATAGATGATCATATTTAAGAAACATGTACATTTGAAAAAATATGTATTTCGTAAGCACAATGCATAACTCAACCTTAATAATTAGTTACATAAATTAAGTGTACAAAATAAAATCTTATTTTTTGTTACACAATGTCCCTTCCAACACCCACACGTACAAATTACCAACAAAGTGAAATAGAAAGTATAAAATAATTTTCTTAATAACTATAATTTTCTTAATAATAAGTTTTTAAACCTTTATTGACATTTCCTTTTAGGTTTCCTTGAATTTACTAATAAAAAATAAGAAAGAGAAGATTACGCCATGCCATATTTTATCAGAGTTTGACAATAAGCTGATGGGTTCTGGCGTTACGGCAGCCCAAAAAATTGCAAATACCATAGTGCGGATTGTGTGCTCGTAATAAATTCTTCAATAATAAAATAAAGACAATTCTAAAAAATGAGATGTGCGTTGATGTAGATGACTAAAAAACTTGGAAACAATTATTGCAAGTATTTCGAAATTATGCACAATAGTTGTATTTAAATTAATTTGTCTACTTATTAAAGTATCATACTTAATACTGTGTGCCCCACACGAAAGTAACAACACCACAATGGAACAGAAACCTTTGGAAGGCGTAGCGAACGATGGTGTAGAAAATCTTGCTGGTTACATATGCCACACCACTTACTGAAATTCAAGATGAAACAGATTCTTTCTACACTTGGGGTAACCCATTTATTTTAAGTGGGATTATCGAAACCAATAGAGAATATGATGGAATATAAAACCAGACATTTTTGAAACAATTAACGGAAACGATTTACTCATTACAAATAATTTTATCCAAAAACATATTGATGAAAACTCCGATATTGATATATATATCATATATGATATTGAACATTAAAGTAAAAAATCGTTTTTTTCGGGTAAAAATGATTTGAAAATCAGGAAATTGAAGAAAACGCTTACAAAAAAAAGCGAAAATTTTGTAAAATATAATCTTAAATATTATATTAATTATTATTACTATTATGAATTTGTAACAAATTTGCTACAAAATTTAATGATAGAACAGAAACCACTAACGAAATCTTTAGCAATATTAAAGTAATTGTTGCTGCTACCGATACAAATACACTTTAATGAATCATAATTTATCGCTTATAATAATTGTGATTTGTTAATAATGTATTCTAATAATTAGTCGATTTTTTTTCAGTATACAATTCCATACACAATAATTATCGAAGCTAATTAGCAAAATTGAATTTCGAGGACAACAGAACTTCCTATCAGGAAATGGGACATACATTTTTATTTAGTAATATTTAATATAAAATTTGAATAAAACTTAGTTGTCTACATATCACAATAATTTTGTTCCTATTTTCTTGGGTTTTTTTTAGGTTAGGAAATTAAATGGTAGCTTGTTTTCCCCTTTAGCTTGTTCCCAAAGCTTAACAAACCGATGCACACACTCTTCACTATACACCTTTTTCCATGTCAGCGCTGAAATTTATTTACCTTTTCAATAAATATGAAAAAATTCTCTCGTCCGCGCACAAATGAAATACAATTTTGCATAATTTCTTGTGAATTCTGCTTCTATCTTTTAGTGTCTGTGACTGTACGACCAACGCAAACAGAAACAGAATTTATTCTGTACTGTTGCTGTTTCTGTTATCGCTTCTGTTTTATGTCAGTCTGCACCTTCAATGTACAAGCACTGCCGCTCTCTATCAACGCAAACTACCCTAGGATTTTACAAAATACTAAGCAGAACTGGAAAGCCTCCATTGAACTGAAGCTTAATTCAAGAACATTTTTTACATCTGTGCCAAGTCTTTGTAAAAGCCGATGTCTCCACTACTTCCAATCTTAACATACGGAACTCTGGTTTGGAGTGCAACTCAAAAAAAAATTAAATATGGTGCAGATGCGTGAGCATAGACACAACTGGTTCTCTCCTTATTTATTCTAGAGGAGTTCAAACTGCGATGCTCAAACCCTTGTTCATCGATATTCAAGTGAGGTTATGGCAAAGCAATCAGAGAAAAGGATATTGGCAGGCAAGAAGCTACGACCAAAATAAAAGTAAACTGTCAATTGAAATAGGAGAGCCACTAATTTTTTTCTCGAACTTCTGATGAGCATATTAAAGTTTTGACATAATTGGTTATTGTCTATCTGTTAATCATTTTATTACATATTTTAATTGGTACTTCTAATTTAATGTGGCGCAAATAAGGCGTCAGTTACTATTATTTTTGTGGTTTGGTTTTTCTTTTAATTTAAACTATTACTACCAGCCGGGTGTTTATGTTGACTGCGGCTGTTAGAAATCAGTTGAATTATTGAGCTATGTGAAGAATCAATAGATTCTACACCAAAGATTTTGATAGTTTTATTACTTAATGCATGATAGTTTACAAATAAATTAATATAGCTCTTAATTTCATTTCAGCACCTGCAAATTTATTTGCCAAAGTTTTACCCTTTCTGTCTGATGAGGCACGATTTATAAAACTTTTCGTAGATCGAACGTTAATCCGGGTTTTGTTGGCTCTCAAAGGGAGTATTAGGCAAGAAATAATAATATGTCAAGACTTCAACTTTACCAAACCGTTTTTTTTTTATATTGCCCACTTCGAATCCACCAAGCTTGCTTATTATAAGTCTCTCGCTCTTACATATTTCCCCAGCTAGTTCTGGAGATCTTGCCAAGTAAATATAAACAAAATTCTCAAAATGTCTTCATGTATGTACCAACCCGATTTGAAATGGAAAACACAGTATATATTCCAGGGGAATATTGAATCAATCAATATAATTAATTTTATAGTAAAGAATTTGTATATATTATATAAATAAGGAAGTGGTAACGTATAAAAACCTTTGAAAGGAAACACAAAATAACAAAAAACAAAAATTAATACGCATTCATAATATAATACATAATACTCCCAGCAATTGTTTTCAATTTATGCCTAATTCTTTTCTTCTTCAACGACAAGATCATACTTTTCTGCCTCATTGCACATGTTATTGAATTCCTTTATAAATGAACTCAATTCGGCTGCATTTTGATTATCAAACTTTCTATGTCGTTTCCTTCCTACATCGTGCTCATGCAATTCTTCTTCGCCGGATTCATCACTATCAAGACAAATTGCAAACTTGTTTCGCAATTTCCTCTTCCTTTTTAAAGGCGGTAAATAAGTGCGGTGAGGATCCTGCAAAATTATTAATTTTAAATATATATTTATATACATTATTCGAAAAATCTTATTTATTATTAACAATCGAAGGAATTTTCAGGTCATCAAAAATTTTGCAATAAAACGAGTGATGTTTAATTGCAAAATGAAGGCAATTTGAAAATTTTAACCAGACAATTTAATAATATTTTTTTGCCGTTCAATTAAAGTTAACTCGCTCAAGGAGTAAATACAATAGGTTTATAGTTTTTATATAATATCCAAACACGAATAAAAATATGTATGAGCTTTTTACTACCAAAAAAGACGTACTTTAATCTTTAAGGCCCTGTTGGCTCAATTAACCACTACAACAAGTAGTTAATTTATTGATTTAGCGATACTTTATATAATCCTACTAACTGTATTTCGAGATTATTTAACTCGAAAAATGCATAGCAGTAGAAATCGCAAAATAACTTAAATCAACGTTTTGTTGTTTTCTAAAATATAAAAAAAATTAATGCAAAATATGTATGATCTTTATACTAACAAAAATTACGTACTTTAATAAAACTGTGTAGGCTCAATTAACCACTACAATAGTCAATTTATTGACTATCGACCTAACTCGAAAAATGCACAGCAGTACTAACGCAAATTATCAATTATCTGTAATATAATCATGATTTAATTTTTATTTGCTATGATACTACTTGGGAGTATTTGGGCCTAGAACCAACTACTGAGTTCTTTCCTAATCATTTTTCAACCGGAAATTCACGCTATTGAAACATGTGCTCGGTCAACAAAAAAAATATCGTGATATTATCCGAGCAGAACTCAATAATTTGAGCTCACCCTTGGTGAGGTCTAAACTTGTACGGGACTGTATTAGGAAACTGAACTCCCTAGGCAGTATAAACAAACTCCCTCTATACTCCAGGCCACATAGGAGTAGAGGGAAATGAAAAGGCTGCTAGCTTCAATGGCTCTGAACCCTTCTGTGGACTATTATTCAAGTCCATTGGAGGTCTGCTGAAGAAGTGCACAGATGCAAAAAGAAATCGAACATGGAAAAATCTTTCGGGAATATTACAATCCAAAGCTCTTCTTGGGGACTTTAATCCTAAAAGAGCTAAAAAGTTAATTAAAATCCCTCAGAGGAAATTGAGAATCTTCACAGGCGTTTTAAAGCGGACACTGTAGAGTCAACTATCATATGAATAAGTTGGGTATATCTTCAGATACCATCTGTACATTCTGTGGAGAAAGTCACGAAACCTCACTAAGAAAAAAATTGTAGCCAAGACAATAGTTAAGAACTCTCTAGTACATCGCAAAAGCATTGGAACGCTCCTTCAGGCAGTTTTGGCCTTGTGAAAGTGCAAATTTTTCGTGAAAATATTGATCAATTACCAGTTGTTCATAGCGCAAAATCATAAAAATGTTCTATTTCTTATTTTTTCCACTTTTTTTATCCAAAAATTATTAGCACTGCACAGTTTATACACGAAACAATTATTTCTAAAACTTACATTTGCATTTTACATTTTAATTTTATGTGTATTTGATGCTGTGATCGTTTACAATAAACTAACAAAAATGTGTCAAATGAACTGAAAACAATAGAAGAATAAAAAATAAGAAATAAAATAAATAGAATAAAATATATATATATATATATATATATATATATATATATATATATATATATATATATATATATATATATATATATATATATATATATATATATATAGATATATAGATATATAGATATATAGATATATAGATATATAGATATATAGATATATAGATATATAGATATATAGATATATAGATATATAGATATATAGATATATAGATATATAGATATATAGATATATAGATATATAGATATATAGATATATAGATATATAGATATATAGATATATAGATATATAGATATATAGATATATAGATATATAGATATATAGATATATAGATATATAGATATATAGATATATAGATATATAGATATATAGATATATAGATATATAGATATATAGATATATAGATATATAGATATATAGATATAGATATAGATATAGATATAGATATAGATATAGATATATATAAGAAAAAAATTGTAGCCAAGACAATAGTTAAGAACTCTCTAGTACATCGCAAAAGCATTGGAACGCTCCTTCAGGCAGTTTTGGCCTTGTGAAAGTGCAAATTTTTCGTGAAAATATTGATAAATAAATATATATATATATATATATATATATATATATATATATATATATATATATATATATATATATATATATATATATATATATATATATATATATATATATATATATATATATATATATATATATATATATATATATATATATATATATATTAAAAAATGTATTGAACACCATACTTTGATGGAAATTATTCTTATAATACACATACCTCTTCTTTAAACGTTATCTCCGGATCAGGGTCATTAAATACGTTTGTACTAGCAGCTCGCGCCGTTTTACTATAACCACTTATATCTTCGTCACTACTGCTTCTTACTGGGTGTTTTGATGGATTTATCATTGTAGAACATAACATATCCTTAATACATCGTTGGTTTCGTTTACTATCGTAGCCGTCAAAAATCCGACTAATTGGGCCTGATGTTGGATACAACAACTCTTCATCAGCTGGACGCCATTTTTTTATTTGCTTTAGTTTACTATGCGCGTTTTTCCTACTTTTATGTGGGGATATTTGGGTATAATCTTCGTCGTCATTAACATCGAAATATTCCTCGAAACCAAACAAATTGCATGTGTTGGATTTAATACAATTGGAAATTGCTCTATTTTTCTCCCCTACACTTTCATTATTAAATTCTACATGCAAATTGCAATTGTTGGATTTATTACAATTGGAAATTGCACTGTTATCTTTCTCCACCACACTTTCTTCATTTTTAGATTCGTCATACAAATTGCAATTGCTGGATGTATTACAAATGGAAATTGCACTGTTATCTTTCTCCACTACCCGTTCTTCATTATTAGATTCGACAGGCTTCCATGGAGGTAGTGTTAAAACTTCAATTACATTAATATCTTTCAATGGTCTGCGATTACAGTTAAAACCACTTCGAGGATTTTGCTGTTGACGAAAATTACATAAAACGGCGTCTTTTTTGCATATTTCCGTGCAATTATTTGCCACTGCAATTGGATCCAGATTTTCTGCATTGGTATCGTTCAAGGAAAACGATGACAATGTCCCTCCTATTGTTTTGGCTGCTGAATTTTGAATACGTCCTTTTAAAATCGATGATTGTGTATAGTTTTTCTTATGTTTTTTTGTCGGCGTTGGAGGAATATAATCACTAGAAAAAGACGGCATATTGGCAGAGTTTACACTAAAATTAAAAGTATTTGGCATATTAGTTTTGTCATTCACACGCCAAGGTAATGCGCTTTCAAATTGTTTATTAAGACTTAGAGATGGCGCAAATATAGGAGAAAAATTTGATGTATGCGGAGGCGGCGAATTGACTTTCAATGGTGTGCTAATAAACTTTTTTGCAGCTTCCAAGAGTTGTCGTTCATCAGGAACCTAAAACAAAAATAATGTTTTTTTTATGTAATTAGTAAATATATATTTATGTAATTACCCTTCTTCTATTTGAATAAGTCTTTTTTGTTTGGTGTATAAACACTGAATGTGCTAAACGACTATTTCCAACAGAATCGTCAGGATTGTGCTCTCCATGTGAGGCAGAAAAATCATTTGATGATAGATTGTAATCAACCGGCGCGTCTTTTGGACAATTTTCATTTTGCAAACCTTTAATCTCTTTCGATCTTGCAGGATTATTGACGAAGGCACACTTCTTATCAGGTTTACCTTTGATTTCGTATTTCTTACGCTTATTTACTTCGCGCTTCATTTTAGGCCTCCCAGTGCCCTTACAGATAGTGGCTACTCTCACTTTCCCCTCAGCAATAAGCTTTTTAACAATGTCTTCTGCTGGATCCTTAGGTTTTGCTGCAGAATCCGTTGTTCCAGAAAGTGACTGAAATTCATAAATTTCGGTATCAGGCACTTTTTGTATGTTCGTAATGATATTTTCTGATACGCAATTGGATTTTTGTCGTAGTCTTTTTGATTTCGTTTTTGCTTGCCTAATAGTTTTAGAATTATTAGCAACCTGCTCACTTTTTCTACAGGACTCATGAAGTTTGTTTATTGTTAAGATATGTGGATCATAAGATTTGGCTACAATCATTTTGTCTCTTTTTTTCGATTCCACTAGGTCATTGGAAAATAAAATCTCTCCTATAGCACTCGTCCTGTTAACGAAATTTCTAGTATTTGTTGGTGTCGATAAACTATTTTCTCCATTTTCTTTGATATTACTTCCACATTTTTTATCTTTATTTAAAATTTCTTTTTGTTTATTATTTGAAAAATTTTCATTATAGTGCATCTTAGAGAGACTTAACTTTCTCAAACAATTCCGCTTTTCTTCTGTTAATATGTATTCATCATGATCAAAGTTCTCCTGACGCTCAGATGTGGCTTCTGAAAAGGTTGCATATTTGCGCTTTATTTGCTTTAAACATACATACATACAATCAGCGTCAAAATAAAGTATACAGATGCAATACCTGGTGTTCATTGTCAACAATGAACAAAATTTAATATTTGAACAATCTCTGACGAAATTTACCATCGAGCGTTGAAAATTTGTGCTTGGACTCGAGGCGGACATTCCAGCAAGGTAACAATCCCAAGCACAAGCCAAAATCGTCAAAGAATGGCTGCTTTATAAAACGCCAAAACAACTGGACCACCGTCCACAATCGCCAGACCAGAGCCCAATTGAACATTTAGGGGAACATCTAGACACAGAAATAAGAGAACGGGCCATAACCAGACAAAAATCCTTAAAAGCATCTCTGATAGAAGTATGGCAGCGAATTCCTCTGGAAGTAGCAGCCACTTTAATAAAATCAATGCCAAGGCGACTAAAAGCAGTTATTAAAGCAAAGGGCAAACAAGCCAAGTAATAATTTTAACTTACATTTCATTTCAGGCTTTGAATTTATCATTTATTTGGAACTTTATACTTTTTTTTGATGCGTGAATATGGGAGTTTTTATCTTGTTATTTGAATTTAAGTGAATTTATGTAAATAATTTTTATTCATATTAGTATTAAAAAATAAGTAATAAATTAAGTTTTTCTAAAATGGAAATGTTTTCCGGATATTTTCATTATGAACGAGAATATGTCAAATGAGCCCTTTGCATCTGTATACTTTATTTTGACGCTGACTGTATATATCTTTCCTTCGTTATCTAACTAATTTAGAAAAATTAATGGAGAATATTAGTTTTTATTTACCTTTAAAATGTTTCGGTGTTGGCTGCCGCGATGGTGGCATGACTTGTGGCATTCGTTTCAATTTAACAATTACCTTTTTCAATTTATATGACATAAAATCGGTATCTATAATGCACTTATCTTTCAATTGTATATTTTCCGAAGAAGTTACAGTTTTTCCTTTAATTGTACTCTTTAAACGGCGAATTTTCACAAAACATAAACGTAACAAAGTTCTAGGGTCAACAGCGGAAACTAGTTCACTTCTATTTTTCGATTCCCAATTTCTATTAAGAAGCGTATTGCTTATTTTACCACAAGTTACAGTTTTTCCTAGAATTGTACTTCTTAAACGGCGAATTTTTACAAAACATTTACGTAATAAACTTCTAGGGTCAACAGCGGAAACTAGTTCATTTCTATTTTTCGACTCCCAATTTCTATTAAGATGCGTATTGCTTATTTTAGCAGAAGTTACAGCTTTTCCTTGAATTGTATGTTTTAAACGGTGTATTTTCACAAAGCATAACCTTAGCAGCTTTCTGGGGTCAATAGCAGGAACTGTTTCATTTCTGTTTTTCCGCTCCCAATTTATATTTGAATGCGTATTGCTTATTTTACTGGGAGTTGAAGCTTTTTTTGTAATTGTACTCTTTAAACGACGAATTTTCACAAAACATAATCGTACGAAATTTGTAGGGTCAACAGCGGAAACCTTTTTTCTTCTTTTGAGCTCCCAATTTATATTAACATACTCATTAGTTCTATTACTAGAAGCAAATCTAGATTTTCCCATTTTGGTTATAACTGAGTAAACACATAATTTTCTGTATATTTTGTAGTTATATTTAAAATAATTATTTGTGACGCATTTAACAAATTGCGAAACGAAGCCTACCTTAAGAAACATCGATATACAAATAAATAATCGATATCTGCAATAAGAGGTATATTCTAGGCCTGTTCGCGTCGCAACAACTCCAAGGACTATCTCCACTGAACTGCGCTCGAACCGTCAGTTCAAATGCAATTTTCTGTTCCCGTTGCAGAAAGTTCACTTTCAGTTCATGACTTGGCTGCACTGAAATGTTTCTAATGAAGCTCAGTTCATGTTCTGTTTTGAAATTTACATAACATTTTTGAATTTTTTCCTTTACTACCATAATTCTGAATTGAACTATATATATTAAATACGCACTTCCTGAATTTGAAACAATTAAAAATTATCATTTCCATCGTAAAAAAGTAATACCTCTTATTTCTTTTCGACAAAACTACTTAATATTGAGTCATATATGTATTATATTCTTCCATTTTATTAATTATAATGTACGATTATCGAATTCACTGTACACTATAAATTTACAGTCAAATTGTAAAAAAAAATTATTATGAACTGGTACTGCACTTCCCTGTTCGCGGCGCAAGACGTGCTGAAGAGAACTGAAGTGAACTCGCACGGTCGGGTTTATAGGTCCGTTCGAGTCGCATAACTAAAAAAAGCAGTACCAGTTCATAATAACAAATTTTGTTTACAAATAAAAGAAAATTTAAGTGAATTTTACTTTATAATTAAAACAATGAAAAAAAATAATAAAACATTGATATATAACAAATGATTGATAAATTACCAAGTAGTTTTGCCTAAAAGGAATAAGAGGCATTACGTTTTTACAATGATAAATATTAATTATCATGAATTAAGAGAGTGCGTATTTCGATTTAATTTAGAATTATGGGAGTCGAGCAAAAATAATTCAAAAAGGTTCGATAATTTAGAAAACAGAATATGAACTGAGCTGCTCTAGAAACATTTCAGTGCAGCCAGGTCATGAACTGTAAATGACCTTTCTGCGACGCGAACAAGAAACTGCAGATGAACTCGCGAAGCGAACACAATTCAGTGCAGAAAGTATTGCCAGTTCATGAGACGCGAACACACTTTGTGTTCACAGTTCATCAGTTCAGATACTTAAGTGCGGTATACATTATCAAACATGATTGACAATTTTGTTGAAATTACTCTTGCTTGAGTATGTGATCGCTCTTTTTCGACAGTCAACAGTCACTCACAAAAATGTTTGTGGATGATTGGCAGTCAGCGGCCATATTGTTTCTTGTCTACTAGTGTGTACTGAAAAGCGTCATTCAATCGAAATATTTCCAGACTGAACATGGATGCTGACAACGATTTTTTAAAAGAATTCATAGTAGGTTTTAAATGCAACGTTTTCTCTGGAACATATCAAACCCAGAATATATTATGCGCCACAAAAAAAAAAATTAGTGTGACAAATTATTTAATATAATGAAAATATTAAAAAATCATGTTTTTTAAGGAAGTTTAAAAAAATAAATACTATTCGGTCGTCCTACAGAAGAGAATTTAAATAGATAATTATAATTTTCACTTGACATTCTAAAATTGTTTTTGGAGTCCAGGGTTAGCTTTTTAAAAAAATATTTACATGTAAATATTTTTTTCTGTGCATTCATTGCTTTACCCATTTGCTTATTTTTTACGTTTATTCTCTTCTTCTGCTGGCGCGCTAATTCATAATGCGCACCCAATTTTCTTCTTTTCAATGTTCACTTGTCAAATTTCCCAACATGACTGATGGTTTCAACTTCAAACATAGTTGCTGTTACAGCCGAACGGAGTATTTTAAATTATATGTTTATAATTTTTCCTACTGGGTGTTTTGCTTATCATATAATTTTTGATATGTTTCTTATTACATATGTATATAGTTTTTTCCCCCCCCCCCCCTTTTGTCTATACATTCTCTTATACGCATTTATATTTAGTAGCCTTGGAGTAACTGTCAAAGAATAAGGTTTTAAATAAATAGCTTACGCGTTTAGAGACTTGGAAGAGTACAGTCAGTTCGCGTTTGTAAATTGAGGAAAAAACAAGAATTTTTAAGTCGAGGCAAAAACGGTTTAAAAAGCTTATTTAATTGTTATTAATACATATGTAATGTATAGCTTTAATTTTACGAATAAAATCTAATTCATTTAAAAATCGCCCTTCTTTTAAAAACTTGTAGAGCGCGGACTCGGGATTGTGAAACCTCCTTTCACAAATCTTTCAAAATTCTTTTAAATTGTAAAAACACGGTTCGTGATAATCAAAGAGAACTTTACGCGTTTCGCGAAAAATAAAACAAAATGCTTAAAAAAGTTTTATAAACTGATCCGTTCGAAAACGCAACTATGTCCGCCACGGATGGCCTAAACCAGTCGCACAGCGTACACCACTGCAAAAAGTGTGACCAAGCGGATGATTCCCGTATGGTGCAGTGTGATAAGTGTGACATGTGGTACCACTATGATTGCGTCGGAGTAAATTATGACATAGCAGATATAAGTTGGAGCTGCGGATGCGGTAATTCCTTGTCAGTAGCAGTCACATCGAGTTCGAATGCTCCTCCGAAAAATGCGCATAATAATGTTCCACCAAAAGTCCAACAAATTCACCCACAGGCGACGTCTTCCCCCCAAACCGTGAGCAGCCAATTAAATCAAACAAAAAATACATCGGATCCATCCGAAGCTGCCAGTCAAGTGGTTTCGCCTACAACAACAAAACGCAATGGCCATGTCAACACGCACATTCAAGCACTCAATGTTTAGCAGAAATATGACTGCGGGAACTCCAAAAGCAACGGGCATAAAATTGCTCAATGTGAGGAATTCAAGAAGCTGAATATTGATCGCAAGTGGGACGTGATACGATCACTGAAGCTATGCCGTCAGTGCCTCGGGTCTGCGGAATCGAAGGCTGCAATGCGAAACACCATCAGCTCCTACACAGAGCAAAGTCACCAGTCAACCAACCACAACGAGCGAAGGCGCTGCGTCCATCGCGACCCTGAACTCGCACAACAACGCTCGCGAAGATGATAGCTCATTTTTCCGCATACTACCGGTTCGTACGAGGGCGGATTGATATTGAAGCTATCTAAGTAGGAAAAAAACATTTTTTTTTTCAAAAACCATTTATTTCTCAACATAGTCTCCTTCGACACACTTAGTAAGACGATATTCCAACTTTTTTATACCATCTGAATAATACGATTTCGGGAACCCCTCCAAATTCGCGTTAGTTTCGGTAATCACTTCTTCGTTTGAGATGAATCTTTTTCCTGCGAGCCATTTTTCCAAGTTTGGAAACAGGAAAAAGGACTAGGAGCTAAATCTAGACTATAAGGTGGATGATTAACCAATTCGAAGTGTATTTCACGTAATTTTAGCATCGTATCTAATGCTGTGTGAACCGGTGCGTTGTCTTGAAGAAAGAGCATTTTTTTCTTCTTTAAATGTAGTCGTTTTTCCTTGATTGCATCAATCAATTGTTCCAAAAATGCACGATAATACTCTCCTGTGATTGTGGATCCTTTTTCAAGATAATCGATGAGCAATATTCCGTGTGCATCCCAAAATACAGTGGCCATAACCTTGCCAGCCGATTTCACTGCCTTCGCCTTCTTCGGAGCACTTCCACCAGCTTCCACCCATTGTTTCGATTGATTTTTGGTTTCAGGTGTGTAGTGGTGGACCCACGTTTCATCAACATTTATTAATCGACGCCAATAGGATTACGCTTTAT
Organism: Clusia tigrina; assembly: GCA_920105625.2. NCBI lineage: Eukaryota > Metazoa > Arthropoda > Insecta > Diptera > Clusiidae > Clusia > Clusia tigrina. The sequence goes on from OV050031.1 coordinate 160,978,281, forward strand.
CATGTCCAAACACCGCTGTGAAGTGGTCTGTCGAACTCGTTTTTGTTCGACACTGAACAAACGCGGCACCCATCTTGCCGATAGATTTTTCATATGCAAATGTTCATGCAAAATGTTGAACACACGTTCATATGATATGTTTACCATTTCAACAATCTCACGCAACTTGACTGTGCGATCATTCATAACGATATCGAGGATTTTCTTGATATTTTCTTCAGTAACCTCCTCTTTTGGCCTTCCTGTTGATGGTATTGTTGCAGTGCTTGATCGGCCGCGTTAAAATTCAGCTATCCAATATTTTTCCATGTAATCTGACGGAGCAGACTCACCGTAATATTTATCGAACTTTTCTTTTGTCTCTTTCGCCGTTTTCCCTTTCAAATAATAGTGTTTAATCACTGCACGAAATTCACTTTTTTCCATTTTTCAAGAAACACAAAAGTTGCTTACTTCAAACGACTACAACAGATAAACTAATCGATGCATTTGGGTGAAATTTTAACAGCTGACGTTTGACATATCGCAATTTCTAAAAAAAAAAAGTTTTTGTGTTTGTGCTGCCATCTAGCGCCAGGTAGGTTCAATATCAATCCGCCCTCGTATCCATGCTGCGAACAAATTTTTTGATACCTTTGCATTTCTAGATGAAGGGTCATCAGTCACGTTGATTGACGAAGAGGTTTTCAACTATCTCAACTTGAAAGGCGTGCTGGATCCCTTGTGTTTGCGCTGGACCGGGGATAAAACTCGTTCTGAAGAATTTTCCATGCGAACCACATTGAAGGTGTCCAACCCCCAAAACTATGATCGCTTCACGATGCAAGGGGTTCTCACAGTCTAGAACTTGGGCCTTCCAATGCAAACTATCCACATGGAGAAAATCATCACGCAATTTCAGTACTTGGCGGGGTTGCCAATCAAGTCATACGTAGATGCAACCAACAATTCTCGTCGGGTCCAACAACTGGCATCTACCGTGAGCTGTGCCGCTCAAGATTCGTGACGGTGCTTGGAACCAGCCCATAGCCACCAAAACGAGGCTAAGTTGGGCGCAACAAGGTCGTTGCTCAAGTCAGTCAGGAAATTCGTACTTAAACATACACACGTGTGGCTGCAGCGAGAAGTACGAGCAACTACACGATCTTGTCAAGGAGCACTACAAGTTAGATGCACCATCACCCACACAGCTGTTGTCGCACCAAGATAAGCGAGCTATGGAGATCCTCGATACAACTTGTAAGAGGGTGGGCAGCCGATTTGAAACTGGGCTGCTCGGGCGCTACGAGCACATCGATATGCCGGAAAGCTACGATACTGCATTGAAACGTATGGAGTGTACGTCATGCGCGCTGACGTTTGGTATAAGCTGCGCCCCATGCATTGCTCATTACGTGCGCAATAAAAATGCCGATAAGTTTGCGCAGCAGTTTCCCGGTGCCTTAGACGCGATTAAGAATCATCACTATGTAGACGACTTTATTGATAGCGAGTACAGTGAGCAGGCAGCGTTCCAATTGGCAGAAACGGTAAGAAAAATACACGCAGCAGCAGGTTTTCATATACGCAACTGGTCTTCAAACTCCACATTCGTGCTAACGCATTTAAGCACCGACCACGCGGTAAGCCAAGAACCGGTCGAGCTGAGCACAAATGAGAAGATACTTGGAGTATATTGGGACCCAAAAAAGGAAGTGTTCAAGTACGCGCTGAGGTTTGCCAGGCTGAAAAGGAATGTTTTATCAGACAACGCGATACCCACGAAACGTGAGCTCCTTCAAGTTTTGATGTCTATATTTGATCCGTTATGATTCGTAGCACAATATACTATTTCACTAAAGATTGTTCTTCAGGAAGTCTGGCGATCGAGCATCGATTGGGATGAAACCCTTCCTAACGAAGCGGTGGAAATTCCACGATGCCTCTCACATTCTTTAAATGAAGCTGATGGCGTCGAACTGCATACTTTTGTGGATGCAGGGGAGTATGACTATGCAGCGGTATGCTACCTGCGAGTTCGATGTGGCAGCAGCATGAATATTTCATTGGTGGCAGCAAAGTCCAAGGTAACACCACTTAAGCTTGTATCAATTCCACGGCTCGAGCTACAGGCAGCGATCACAGGTGTGCGCCTGGCAAACCAAATATAAAGCGTTCCTCGATTACGTATATGCAGAAAAGTGTTTTGGACTGACTCAGCTACGGTTTTAAAATGGCTCCGCATGGATCCCAGGCAGTTCCAGGAATTCGTCATGTACAGAGTCGCTGAAATTCTCGAGCACACCAATCCAGAGCAATGGAAGTGGGTCCCATCAACATCTAACCCGGCAGATCTTGCAACAAAATTCGAACCCAAAACGTCAGATCATTTGTGGTACAATGGACCTGCTTTTTTAATGAATGCTGAAAACGAGCCCAGCAAAAGTAACATCACCTATCTGATCGTCAAGTAGATGCTTGGGAGATACCATCACCTTTCCCCATGAGACCATTATTAATGATATTAAGGGTCAATATTTCATACCACGGCTGCGTGTGCTGTATCGTTCTTTTCGAAGCAGCTGTCAACACTGCAAAAATAAAAATGCGATGATGATCACACCTCAAATGGCCGATTGCCAGCTGCCAGACTTGCGAGTTTCGAGCGCCCATTCACTTACGTCGGGATTGTCTACTTCGGCCCAATGTTTGCTGCGGTTGGAAGGAGGCGTGAAAAACGATGGGGCGTTATATTTACTTGCCTCACGGTTCGAGCGGTGCATATTGAGGTAGCCCACACCTTGTTTCGTTTCACTGGAGCCGTGTGATGATGAAGCTATCACTCCTAACCATCTATTGCTAGGCTCAACCAACGGTTATAAGCCGATTGGGCACGGCGGCGCTCTACGACATCGTTATCATCAAACCCGGGTATACGTCGACAGATTTTGGCAAAGATGGCTAAAGGAGTACACGCCTGAACTAACTCGGCGGTCGAAATGGTATACGAAGCAACCACCTCTAAAGGTCGGCAACATCGTGGTCACCGTGGACGACAACCAACCGAGAAACAAGTGGCCAAAAGGTATAGTTCAGGAAGTTGTCATCGCAAAGCATGGCCAGGTACGACGACCTACAGTGAAGACGCAACATGGCTTGCTAGAGTGCCCTGCAATCAAGATACCTGTCCTAGACGTCGGTAATCAACTGGAGTAAGCGCTTTTGGACTCGCTTACGAGGGGGCGAATGTTACCGCCGAACGGAGTATTTTAAATTATATGATTTATATTTTTTCCTACTGGGTGTTTTGCTTATCATAGAACTTTTGATATGTTTCTCATTACATATGTATATAGTTTTTTCCGCCCTTTTGTCTATACATTCTCTTATACGCATTTATATTTAGTAGCCTTGGAGTAACTGTCAAAGAATAAGGGTTTAAATAAATAGCTTACGCGTTTAGAGACTTGGAAGAGTACAGTCAGTTCGCGTTTGTAAATTGAGGAAAAAACAAGAATTTTTAAGTCGAGGCAAAAACGGTTTAAAACCTTATTTAATTTTTATTAATACGTATGTAATGTATAGCTTTAACTTTATGAATAAAATCTAATTCATTTAAAAATCGCCCTTCTTTTAAAAACTCGGCGAGCGCGGACTCGGGATTGTGAAACCTCCTTTCATAGTTGCATTGTAATGGACCAAGCTGGATCACTATGTAATGGACCAAGCTGGATCACTATGTAATGGACCAAGCTGGGTCACCATGTAATGGATCAAGCTGGGTCACCATGTAATGGATCAAGCTGGATCACCATGTAATATTGGTGAAATTTTCTCTATGGATTTTAATGTTTAGGAAATATGAGAAGCTAACAAAGCGGATTAGCGCTCGGGAGTGAAGCTTGTAACCGGCAGAGTTTGCCGTTGGTTACGCTATGGGTTTGTGCTGATCTTGACTGTGCCTAGTCAAGAGCACTGAGAACAAGAATAAAGACTAATGCAGTAGTTGCAGGTTTAGAATTCAAAATTGTTCTGATTTATTATCTGCCTGGTGGCCCTTTATATATGATTTTTACAAATATTTCTTACTTACTCTAACTACTTATGATATTGTCTATCTTATTCTAACCCATCACATTCCATATTTCCCAAATTATATGGGTTATATTTTTAGTAACGGTGCTTACATTGACACGTGCCGTAGGGACGGCATACATGCAGCGAGTTCGGCACACGCGAACTGAGCTTATGCTTGTGCTTAAAGTGGTCGTCAGTGTACGCTGGTAAGGTACACTACAGCATTCTGCTTCTTTTTCTGTAATTATATATGTATTGTGGCCTATTTCTGCTCAATGCAGCCAAGCAGTCAGTGATCGCTCATCTACATGCCCATTCGAAACTAGGTAGGCAGGCAAAGCGGTTGCCCGTAGGGCGCCCTTAGGGCATCATTGACTCCTTGTGATACCGCATGAGACACAGGTCCCATCCCTTTCAAATGTCCAGCCATTTAGAGCTTTTCATGAAGCAGTTGATGGAGCTTCTTATTTGGAATATCTCCCAAAGAGTCCAGAAAGTGGTCAACCAAGAAAGTTCGCCTCATTTTGGACAACGCTGGACACGTGCATAACAGGTGTTCAATGGGGTCTTCCTCCTCCTCGCCCATGACACTCTTGCAGAAGCCGTTAGAAGCAATCCACAGTCTACTACCGTGAGTACCCAGGGTCCAGTGTCTCGTTAGGACACTAACTACGGAACCTATACTTAGTTTATTCAGAGATACTAAATCTTTTGACCGCTTGACATTATCTCTGGCCAGGTTTGTCTTGCTATCTTGCATCCTGTGGCAATAGGAATACCGAGGTTTGATCTATCTGGTTCAATCGGTATTGTAGTACTCTCTCGGGCAACATCTCTTGTGGCCGGGAACCCAGCTCAGGTGCAGACGAGTCTGCTTAGCTATCTCGCTTAAAGATTTGCGACTGCTCTTGACGGGTTTTGAGGTAATAATAGTCAGAATCCAGGGAGCGCAAATTTGCTTGGCTGTTAGATGGAATGCAAATATCTTGTCCAGATATCTTCTTCTACTTTAGCCAAGATAGTAGGTGGTTGGGAATCCTAAAGGACATGTTAATATCCAAATCTTCTGAGAATACACCACCTCCCACCCTATCCTGTAATTTGGATCCATCTGTGTAGATGTGAATCCCTTTTGCTTGAAGGGGTGCCATCCTTCCATTCGTCCGTGGAGGGAATGCACATGCTATTGAAGGCCTAATAGGGTATGATGTAATCAAAAGAGCCAAGAATACCCTCGAAACGTCTTAAGATAGACGCATGACCTTCGTTCTTGGCATTCCATTGATGCGTAGGTTTTAGCCTTATAGACCATAATAAAGGACTGGTCGTATCACATCTGTCTATATCGAATAGCAATCTTAGGCTGTAAACCCCATTTCTTACCTAAAACTATTTTGCAAGAGTACATAGATACATGAGCCATCCTAATGCACTCACTTATATTAGCCTTCCAGTTCAGATTTCTATCCAGGATCATGCCCAGATATTTAGCTTCATCAACAAGATTAATATCTACACTCTTGGAGCGATAAATTCAGGAATTTTATACTTCCTAGTGCAGACCAGCTAAGTCATTGTCGGATTAGCCCCCAACCCACAATCTGTAGTCAATTTTGAAGAGAATGCTTAACATACGTTGCATCAAGTCTTTCATAGTCGATATATATTTGCCGAAGACGCTAATAGCAACATCGTCCACATAGGCAATTACCTTTCATCCTCCCCTATCCAGGCGAACAAGGAGCTCATATAAAAACCGTAAAATTCCAGAGTAGGAATGAAAGAAGTCCACCTTGAGGTACGCCTCTGCAGAGGGACTTTTTGGCCGACGCCGTCCCCATCTGTGAATTGATTATCCTGCCCATAAGCATATTTTCAATCCACTTGCTAGTAGCGGGGTTCACCTCCAAGTCTCGCAGCTCAACGATTATTATGTCTGATTTGATGTTGTCAAAAGCTCCCTCAATGTCCAGTAAATCAACTAGGTAGAACTCCTTGTTATCCAGGGAGTACTCAATACTAGAGACTAAGAAGTGTAAAGCGGTCTCTACCGATTTATCCTTGAAGTAGGCATGCTGAGAGACTGACAGCTTCTGTCTGTCATAAGTGAGTCTCAAGTGAATGTCTAACAACCTTTCCAGCATTTCCAGACAAAATGAGGACAGACTGCTGGGTTTCAAGTCGCCCCTCCTCAGATAACCAGGTACCATTGGAGCAGTTGATACAATGTGCCATGAGCATAGTACATACTTCAAAAAAATTCGATCACTTACAATAATCAGTGAAAGCAATAAGCAAATAATTACGGAATGCATATACAATATGTGACAACAAGAAGCATTAAGCATTGAGTTTAGACAAGAACTGTTCAAGTACACTGTTGATCAGAAATTAAATGATACAATGATGTGCAAAAAAATGACAATTAAATTGTTTGGTAGTTATAGTCTCTAACAATGTATAATTACCGAATTCACTTAAACTTTACAGCGTTTAATTGTAAATAAAACTTGTACTGCATCTTCATGTTCGAGTCGCAAACGTCAAATTACTGAACTGAAGTGAGTTCGCATTGCGCGAGTCTATACGACGCGGACAGGCCTATTGTTTTTTGATTGCTAGTGTGTACTGAAAAGCGCCATTCAATCGAAATATTTGCAGAGTGAAGATGGATGCAGACAACGAATTTTTAAAATAATTCATATGTTATGAAATTCAACCTTTTCTCTGGGACATATCAAATCGAGAGTAAATGATGCGGGATAAAAATTAAAATCATATGAAGAATATTTTTGTAACGAATTTATAGACAAAACAAGTTGCAACAGTAGTTGCAATTGCGTATGTGTGGTTATGCCACCGTAATAATTTTTCAGAAGAAGAAGAAGAATTATTGAAAGATTTTTTGGCAGATCTTATAGCTATTTCGGACACGCCACTTGTCCTCATCAGAGATCTTTCAATGAAAGGCAATTTTTTCCCCAAGCATTTTTTTATTATGTCTCAGAAATAAACAGCACACCAATTATGAACTCTCCCAGGAATCGAACCTGGGCATACAGCTGTTGTAATCTGTCCATCCAGACAACTACGCTAACTGCAGGTGGTGAACTGACTGATCAAATTCTGTCCATGTACTGTCTCATTCCACCACACTATATTCTGTCTCATTATTACCCCTCATTTGTTCCGTTAGGACTCTCTCTCAGTTTTTTATTACATTTCAGTGGTGTCATAGTACATTGCTTTTGATAGTGGACAGGCTAATTAATATATATATTCATATAATATAATAATATAATTTTATATATTGAAAATATTTTTAAAAAATTGTTCATTTGGGGACATTTTCAAAAAAAGCACAATTCGGTCGTTCTACAGACGAGAATTGAATTATAATTTTTACTTGACATTATAAAATAGTTTTTGAAGTAAATAGACTAATTTCTTTTAAAATATTCACATGTGGATATTGTTTTCTATTGCTAATCCATTGCTTTACCCATGTGTTCCTTTTTTTACGTGAATTATATATATACTCGTATATATATATATATATATATATATATATATATATATATATATATATATATATATATATATATATATATATATATATATATATATATATATATATATATATATATTTATATATATATATATATATATATATATATATATATAAATATACGAGTATATATATATATATATATATATATATATATATATATGCAAGATGAGAGAGAGTTACTCGCAATCCGTAAGTAGTCATATAAAGTTGTAGTCGTTGTGCGCGCTAATAAGTTTTCCTATTTTTACAGTCGCATACGAAGTTGTTGCCGGTCGTTAACGGAAGCAATTAATGTTTGATACCTTTTTTATAATCTTTTAATTTTTCATTTTTATAATCTATTAATTTTTCATTTTTGTAATATAAACCTATCGTTTAAATATAATTGCCTTTATCGGCTTACATGGGGGCTCAACCGTCCGAGAAATAAAAGAACCGTAAAAAAGTAAAACGTGGAAGTAAAGCCGTGCTTCAAAAAAAAAGTAGGAAGTCAAAATTTATACGTGATCAGCAGAAGTTGTGCTGTGTTCGGAAAATCGGGACTTTAAAGGTAAAACGCGGAACTCGGTTTAATGAGTATAGAACAACAAAAAGAGTACTTTTTAAGGTCAAGGACAAAGTCAACGCGACTAGAGGACGACGAAGGTGACGTTTTTTTTAATGCTCAAAACGAAACAACAAAGGAAGGTATGACTACAGCTAGTAAAAATAACAATAACGAAAGCGCAAAGGAGAATAACACAGAAACAGCAGCAACAACGAATATAAGAGATAAAAGCAGCAGCGAAATAGCAGAAATGGGCGAATTGATTAGACTTCTCACACTAAAATTTGCAAAGGAAGAGGAACAGCAAGAGGCTATGTCAACAGAGCGCATCGACGACGTTATATCCGAATTCGATGGCAGATCACCTACACGCATAGAGGAATTGTTCAACAATTTCGAAAAATGTGCCGTAGCGTATAAGTGGAGCGAAAGTCAAAAATACATTTTTGCCAGACGCAAAATGACAAAAACAGCAAAAGTTTTTATCGATGCAGTATATGTCCACGATTATAAATCACTGGAAGAAGAAGTTACAAAAGAGTTTCAACGTGAATTTATAAGCGCGGATATTCACAAGCAAATGCAAGAGAGGAAAAAGCAAAACGAAGAAAGTATGCATGAGTACTTATTGCATATGCGACGGCTAGGTGCGTACGGAAAATTGGACGAAAAATCGGTAATACGCTACATAGTAGATGGAATAAATGAAAGAACGGAAAAGAAATTTTTGTTTTACACCGCGGAAAACTTTACAGAACTTAGGAAACAATTAGAAATTTACGAGTCGATGGCGCAAAATAAAATGAAACAAAAAGAACAACATTTTAAAAAGGAAAATAACTACAAAAGCACAAAGCGTGCCCATTGCCTTAACTGCGGCTCTACGAAACATGAAAAGAGCGAGTGTAAAGCACCAACAAAATGTTTTCGCTGTAACGGATCAAAACACCTTTCGAAAAACTGTCCTCAGAATATCAAAGCAACTGAAATAAAAGAAAATAAAGCAAACGAAGTTAATATCGTCAATGTACACGAACGTCGCGAAAAAATGTTAAAGCAGATCAAAATAAACGATGAAAATTTGTTTTGTTTAGTTGACAGCGGCGCAGAAATATCGGTTATGAATGAAAAAACTGCGAAAAGCATAAACACGGAATTAAGGGAATACGAAAACGGTGTGACAGGCATAGGAAATGTTAAGGCAATCGGCATTTTTGAAGCTGAAATTACTGTCGACAATTTGAAGTGTTGCACAATTTTGTTGTTGTTCCGAACAATGTATCGAAATATGAAGTCATCTTAGGCTTCGATTACATAGGCAAATTACGATTATAGTGAAAAAGGGTATACGTTCAAAAGTTTTCTCGATGAGAGCTATGAACATTCAATAATGAATATTATGATCAACACAGAGAAATTTGAAGCGCCAATAAAACATCAGAAACAAATAGAAGAAATTGTCGAACAATACAAACCTAACAAAGATGCAATAAGCCCGATAAACATGAAAATTATATTAATCGATGAACAAATTATAAGACATACACCGAGAAGATTGCCGTTACCGGAGCAGAAGGCGGTAAGTGACCAGGTGGAAGATTGGCTAAAAAATAAAATAATAAGGCCATCAAACTCAGAATTTTGCAGTCGGGTAGTTGTTGCGAATAAAAAAGATGGAAGCAAGCGCATCTGTGTCGATTATCGCGATCTTAACAAGCAGGTTCAGAAGGACGTATTTCCAGTGCCATTGATGGAGGAAGTGGTTGAATCGTTGGAGAGCGCAAGAGTATTTACCACATTGGACCTCGAAAACATCATGCAGATGCATATGGATGACGTGATTATTTATTCAAAGGATGAAGAAGGCGGTATACGCAAGCTACGTGTGGTCTTGCAGGTAGCGGCGCAACATGAACTACGAATAAAATGGAAAAAATGTAAGTTTTTACAAACGGAAGTCGTTTACTTAGGACTAAGGATTAAAAATGGCGGTATATCTCCGGATGCTGAAAAATGTTTGGCTATAAAGAATTTTCCCGTGCCAAACAACATTAAGAAACTGCAATCACTCCTCGGACTCACAGGATATTTCCGTAAATTTGTAGAAAACTACGCAATAATAAAGAAACCGTTGACATACCTGCTCAGAAAAAACTCAAAATTCGAAATAGGACAAGCTGAAATAAACGCGATTAAAGAGATTAAGAATAAACTCACGAAACAGCCGCTTTTGAGAGTTTTCTCCCCGACAGCACCAATAGAATTACATACTGACGCCTGCAAAGATGGTTTTGGAGCAATTTTACTCCAGAAGTTCGACGAAAAGTTACACCCGATTTATTTTTGGAGTAAGAAGTGTACGCCAGAAAAGAGCAAGCTTCATAGTTTCTATCTGGAAATTAAAGCAGCGTATTTAGCGGTACAAAAACTAAGGCATTATTTGCTCGGAAGGAAATTTAAATTAATATCTGATTGTCAAGCATTTAAAAGCGCTACAAGTAACTTATCACCAGCAATAACAAGATGGATAATTTATCTACAGGACTTCCAATATACGATTGAACACAGAAACGGTACCCCTACGAGACATGTGGACGCTCTGAGCAGAGCGCCAGTAAGTATAGCGTTAATTAACGAAGAAATAAGTGCTCGCTTACGTAAAGCACAAGCGACAGACGAACATTTCGTGGCGATCAGAAAAATTCTGTAGCTCACACAATATGAAAACTACGTACTGAAGAATAACGTTTTGTTCAAAAACGTAAATGGTTTAATGCTTTTGGCAATACCTCGGTTAATGGAAAACGAAGTCATCAAAAACGAACATGAAAAAAGCCATTTTGCGGCGGAAAAAACCACGAACGCTTTGGAACAGGAGTACTACATACCACACCTGCGAAAAAGAGTGGAAACGGTAATTCAAAATTGCGTAAAATGTGTACTGTTTAATAAAAAGCTGGGTAAACAAGAGGGTCATCTGAAGGTGATTGAAAAAGGAGACGCTCCACTATTTACTATACATATCGATCATTTGGGGCCAATGAACTCGACAACGAAGATGTATAAATATATATTTGCAGCAATTGACAGTTTCGCGAAATTTACTTGGCTTTACCCTACAAAAACCACGTCGGCAGAAGAAGCAATAAAAAAACTATCGGATTGGCTAATGTTTTTGGAACACCACTTCGAATAATCAGCGACAGAGGGCCAGCATTTCCGTCTACGGCATTCAAAGAGTGGTGTGAAGCCGAATAAATTGAGCACGTTTTAATCACAACAGGCGTGGCAAGAGGAAACGGCCAAGTTGAACGGCTTAATAGAGTTATAATTAATGTAAGCTCGAAATTGTCAGCTGGTCGGCCAGAGTCTTGGTACAAATATGTCCATAAAGTGCAAAACGTAATTAACAACACAGTCAGCAAATCAACCAAATATACGCCATTCGAACTAATGTTTGGAACCAAGATGAGAACAACAGTAGACGTTAATATGTACGAGATGATTGAAACAGAAACAGCGGCGATTTTTGCAAATTGCAGAATCAAAGCTAAGAAAGAAATCGCTAAGGCTCAAGCTGAGTACAAACTGCACTATGACAAGAAGCGGAAGAAAGAGATGAAATACAAAATAGGTGACCTTGTTGCTATAAAGAGGACTCAATTTGTTTCCGGGAAAAAACTCATCAGCGAATACATGGGACCATACGAGGTAATCAGGTGCAAACGTAACGGACGATATGACGTCAAAAAAGCGGCGTAGTTTGAAGGACCAAACAACACGTCAACCAGCTGCGACTTCATGAAGCCATGGAAGCAGGAAGAGGAAGATCTGTCCGGGACGGAAGATGAGGAGTCGAATGGCCGAATGTAAGATGAGAGAGAGAGTCAGTCGTAATCCGTAAGTAGTCACATAAAGTTGTAGTTGTTGTGCGCGCTAATAAGTTTTCCTATTTTTACAGTCGCATACGAAGTTGTCGCCGGTCGTTAATGGAAGCAATTAATGTTTGATACCTTTTTTATAAACTTTTAATTTTTCATTTTTTTAATCTATAAATTTTTCATTTTTGTAATATAAACCTATCGTTTAAATATAATTGCCTTTATCGGCTTACATATATATATATATATATATATATATATATATATATATATATATATATATATAAGTATATATATATATATATACATATATATATATATATATATATATATATATATATATGTATATATATATATATATATATATATATATATATATATATATATATATATATATATATATATATATATATATATATATATATATATGTGGTGACACCACTACCCCCGCCCAGTAGTCGGGTACGCCAACGCAAGCAGGCGCTAGTTCCGCGCGCCATCTATTAACACGCTGTCGCTGTCGCACAGCGTGTTTACGGGCAACCGGAACTAGCCTGTGTTGGCTGCTGAACAACACACTTCGTGTTTCCGGCCTTTCATTCAACCCTCTTTCTTTTTCTGTGCTGAAGCTGTGATGACGTGTTATAGAGCGTTTTGTACAATTAAAAGTTATATTAATTACTGGACTTAACACAATCTCTAGAAATTTACAGAAACGTATTTTATCATATATTATATATACGATATAACAAATAAATTTGCAGGAACGTATTTTATCATATATTATACGAGTATGTACGATATAACAAATATTTTTGTTTTTTAGTGGCCACGCTACGTTGAGCACGCGAGCAGCCAAATATATATACGAGTATATACTCGTATATATATATAAACTCGTATATATATATATGTATATACAGTTTTGACAAGGTAAGAAATTCGTCAACTAAATTTTCTTCGTACATAATATACTCGTAGAACTTCTTTGTTGTTTTGATAAATTTTTTTATGTATTTCATTTAATTAATGTATTTACTAATGAACAGTAACAACAAAAAAACTATTATTATTATTATTATTATTATTACACTTTATTCTAATAAATTAATTATTACAATAAATACAATCTTTATCTATTATTTTAAATTTTATTTTTATACACCTTAAAAAGGTTTCTATTGATTTTATACTATCTAGAGTCACATTTTTTAAAAGTTTACTAGGGACTTCCATAACAAATACATCCCTTCTAATGGCTTGACAGCTCTGTATTCGTTCAGTAAATGAGTTATTGAAGGTCTATGTCCGGTGCAATATTGACAATTTGGCGCTGGTTCTCGACGCAGTAAGTATTCGTGTGAAAATGAGGCATGTCCCAACCGAAGTCGAACAAACATTTTTATTTGCTTTAGGGTGCATAATCCTGGATAGGTGGGTTTGATTCCTTTTCGATTATACGATTTATAATTATGAGTATAGTTGTTCCACTCTTCCATTTTTCGTATATATAAGGATTTCTCAATTAGTTTACGCATATCTTTATTTTCTCGTGTAGGGAAGTAAAATAGGGGCTGCCTTACTGCTCTGACAGCGGTTGAATCAGCGAAATCGTTTCCGTCGATCCCAACATGGCTGGGTACCCATATGATTTTTAATTTATTAGCGCATTTTATGCATGCTTCTCTTATATCTGAAGAAAGGATGCCTTCATTGCTTATATTTCGTATCACCTCTATGGAAGATTTGCTATCAGAGCATATCAGAGAAAGCTGTCTTTGTGCAAGCGAGCATAGTCCGTGGGTATTTTGATTTCCAAAATTTCGGCTGAGAAGATTGAACAATGTTGTTGAAGAAGGCCAGTGGATATTACTACTCCGGTATAGGATACTACCGCGAAGGTAGTGCATTCGGTTTGTTTTGAGCCATCACTAAATAAAAGGGTCCAGTTCTTATTAGTGTGTTTGCTTGTATGTTCTGCAAAAAGTGGTCGGTAGGATTCAGGATTTGTTGTAGATTTAGAGTACGAAATCAGATCTAGGACAAATGATGAGTCTTTGAGATGCCAAGGAGGGTCTCTTTTCTGCTTGATTAGCCGAGGAGCTGTGTCAGGCACAAGACACTTAGCTACCTCAATACAGCGGCGGATTACGGATTTTATAGTATACCTTTTGGTGTATTTGAAGGCACACTGGACGTCTTTGAGAAGCATTGCATTTCTGGCGTTAAATTATTTTGGTATAAGGTGAGAAGTTGATACACGTGCTTGCGACATAATAGAAGGTAAACCAGCTTCGGCTAAGATATTTGTCGGTGACGTGGGGAAGGCTCGTATGGCTCTTCGAACAGCTGCGTGGTAGGGTGCGTATAGCTGCTTTAAGTTACTTTGAGCTCACCATCCAAAAATTGGGAGAGCATAGTTTATTTTGGAAAGTATTAGTGATCTTGTGAAATTGATTAGTGTAGAAATATGCACTAGACAATGATTAGAAGATACAAATTTAACAATATTAAGCCAGGCATTAATATTTTTTCTTAAATTTAAACATTGGGCCAAGAATTTTCAATTCATTAACTAGTTGAATAGAAATGTTGTTAAAATTTAAAGTAAACATTTTACATTTTTACCATAGTGAATTAATTTACATTACAGAGTCGACCACCAGATGGAGTATACCATTTATCAATATCATACAAAATTATAGAAAAAATTAATTTAACATCATCGTTAGAATTGTTATTAGTAAAGAAGGTAGCACCATCCACGGATATAGAGTATTTAATATTTTTATAAACGGCTACTATTCTACTGATTTGGTCAAAAGCTGCTATAAATAAAACAACAGACAAAGGAGACCCCCATTATTGAGAGACCGAGTATTTGAAAATTTTTGGTTAACTCTCACCCTAAACCTGCGATGGTTCAGGAAGGCCTTTACAAAAGCAAAGATTTTTGGACCAACCTTCCAAGTCGATTGCTCTTGGAGAACAACCTGAACACCAATGTGATCGAATGCTCTTTCAAAGTCAGTGGCCAGTACAGACACATGACTTTTATTCGAAAGGGCAGTTGACACGATGTGCTAGAGATGGAGGAGAGCATCAATTAGGCCCTGCCTCTTTTTAAAAGCGACTTGGTTGGAGCTGGTAAAATTGTTAGTGGTTATATACCATAATAATCTTTTAGCAATTATTTTTTCCAGGACCTTCCCGATACAAGGCAAAAGAGATATGGGGCGATAGCTACTAATTTCAGAAATTGGTTTGTTAGGCTTAGGTATCGGTATTATTTCAGCTGTGCGCCAAGTTTGTTGAAGGATGCCGTGGTCTAAAATTTTATTGTATAAAACTAGTAATATTTTTTTGGCAGAGGCAGGTAGATTATTAAACTTCGGGTGGTATATGTGATCTAAACCTGGAGTTTTTCCTTTTGGTGACTGTAGCGCAGTTTCGACATCGGTAATGGAAATATATGCCTCAATTTTATTTGCAGTCGGTGATAGGTCAATGGGTTATATTCCGTATGTAGGACAAATCGTTTCTCAGAGAAGAATTCTTCAGAAAATTTGGCGTCGCTAGAGAGTTCAGACAAATTATTATTAGAAGGTATTTGCCATTTCAAATGAAGACGTCAAATGAGAATCTCCAGCAGTTAAGATACGAAGTGGGGTAGTTTTGATGCTACCAAAAATAACTCGAATGTCGGACCATATTTGTTTGATACTGGATTTGGGAGTGATTTGAGATGTAAATTTTTCAAGAGAGTTGGCTTTAGCTTATCTAACAGCTCTTCTAAATGTTGCATTTGCTTATTTGTACAGAGCCCATTCTGTGGTGCTTATAATCGCGCCAGGTACATATTCTTATTTCTCTTAATAATTTGAAATTACTATTCCACCATGGTACAGATTTTTTGACAAAGAAACTTTTAGTTTGTGAAATTGATACGTTGGCAGCAAACCGAATTGCTTTAAAAAATTTAGCTGCTTCTTGGTTAATATTATAGGATGCGGAGAAACATTCAAATCTACCCGCGCAAGCGCTCTGAAATTCAGTCCAATTTGCTAAATCAGTGTTGAATTTGTGCTTGGGAATGATTCTTTCAGGATTGAGGTTGGATATGATATCATGATATGATTA
Source organism: Clusia tigrina (assembly GCA_920105625.2). Taxonomy (NCBI): domain Eukaryota; kingdom Metazoa; phylum Arthropoda; class Insecta; order Diptera; family Clusiidae; genus Clusia; species Clusia tigrina. Next base: position 160,994,476 of record OV050031.1, read on the forward strand.
TGGAGATTATCTAAAGTAACCCAACTACATTTGGGTGAAAAGTGTGCTGAGCATAAAGAAAGGTAAATGAGGGTGAAGGTTTTGTGCGTTGAGAAATGAGTGGGGGATCCATCATTTAAAACGTTGAGATCGTGGTCCAAAAAAACTAATATTAATATTAAGAAACAAAAAATATAATAAAAACAAAAAGTATTCAGAAAATTTGCTTTTACAAGTCAGAATTTATTTATAATAATGAAAGAAAGTAAAATGAGCACTATAAAGGATTTTAATATTTTGTATGGCCCCCTTTAGCATCTATAACGACTTGTAGTATTCTACTTGTTTGTACCTGCTCCAACGCAAAAGTCCAATGAGTAATTCCCATTACCAATGCCTGCTCTTGAACGCTGAATAAGCAGTACACAAGACGAACGGCTATACAGCGTGTGAAGCCTCATCAGAGTTTCCTTACACGTGCGGTCTAAAGCATTAATTTGTCATATGTATGCACAAACGCTGGTGCCTTGCACATAAAGGCACCAGCGTCTTGCACATAATTGCAGACACCACATATGTATTTAATTCTATAGAATAAGCAAAATTATGATATAAATTCATTCAATTAATAAATTAAAATTGATATATAATTTTTAAGTCAAACAATCAACAGTGTTCTCTTTGTCGCCAATACCAACCACAATTTCACACCATTTATTCTTGAATTAATACTACTTGAATAGCCAATTTCACCACAATTATTCTTGAATTAATACTACTTGATTAGCCAAAGCACTCTTTCGGTACTGTACCCAAAGAGACATCAGACTTCAAGTATTGCACTTGAAGTTATCATCACGATCCTTCGGTATTGCACCCAAGGAATCGGCAACCGAGTAGTAAACCAACTAATGGGTATATAAATATTTTGGAGGCCCCGGCGAGATTCTCAAGGAAGACAACCAGAAGTACCTCAAGAAGGATATCCAGGGATATCATAACTCAGCACACAGAGTTTCAACTTTATCATTCAGCATGGCGCATCACCAAGAAACAATTGAGCAATTGGATAAGTTGACCAGGGCACAGTATGAAGTGGGCTCTGCAATAGAGCAAATGGTGAGCAACTTTAAGAAGGATCCACAAGACCGCAAAACCATCGAATATGCCAGTAAACGCATGAAGACTCTGATTGAGGCATGGTTTACGTTCGAACATCACCATCATCTCATACTCAAGCTAGACGAAGTTCATCATGAGTACTGCAAACAGGATTATAGAGGCAGCATCGCAAACCTCTACGACTGGTTGTTCTCCAAATTACAACACACCATCAATGAGGATGGAGAGCAGCGTACAACGCCAGTGCAACTCGAATGTCCCATCTACGCCCATCAAGGAGGCCCTAACCGCAAGAACAACACACCACGAAGGCGATGGACTCATAGCCCTAGTACGGCAGCAAAAGGCGTTGGTGCGTGCAATTTCTCGATTCATTGGAGATGTACACTCGGAAACTGATATCAAAACGCAATTATTAATACGCTACCACGATAATCTGGTGGAAAATAACCAATCGATATGGCAACGAACAAACCTGGCGGAAATTGATGGTTATGATGAGGACAAATTCCACGAGACCGAAGATGCGCTTCAAAACGTAGTCATTAAGTTACGACAGCATATTCCAGTCAGTACATCGAACAACTCCACGCCAATGAACACCATACCACAGGCATTAAATGTGCATTTGCCTAAAGTTACCCTGCCAGTTTTTGACGGTAGCTATTCAACGTGGATACCATTTCGCGATTTGTATGTTAAGATGATATATACTCAGCCACAACACAAGAAATGTTCTACTTGGCTGCCAACGTAACCTGAGAAGCTAAAGCACTCATCGGTCACTTTCCAGCATGCGAGGAAAACTATGATGCAGCCAGGCAAATCTTGTGCAATAGGTTTAACAATAAACGCAAATTGGTTAAAACTATCTATAGCAAGTTGTTCAATTTAAAGAATGCTAGCAGTGAAATAGGCTCAATGCTTAAAACATTAAACGATGCAGCCAAGAAATGCATTTACGCGTTAAAAAACTAAGGAGTTCCCGTAGATAGCTTCCACACAATTTTGGAGTATCTTTTATTGCAGAAGTCAGATAAAATGTCAAGATCCGAGTGTGGATTTGCTTGTCATCCCATCGGATGCGTCCCCAGGTGGCGGATAGGGGGACCCTTGGTAGGCAAATGACATTACTTCTGAACCTCTTAGGAGGGGCGGGAGCTATGTCTGTCTGCCTATCACAATGATGGTATAGAGAATGGGTACCATCCACGGACCAAACTGGCTCGGGAGGAGTCCCGAACAAAAACCACTGTCTGGCGATGGACAACAATAGGTTAATTACTCCAGGTGGAACCCACGCATGTGGCAATCCACCCGCTTCGGTGACAGGAGCACGGATTCAGGAGGTCCCAACCATCGCTAAAGTCTCTCGCCTTATCAGCGAGAGCGCATCCTGGAGGAGATGGGGGTTGTTACCACAATCTCTTCTTCTTCAGAGACGGAGGAACATACTCTGGATCCAGAGGGCCTGCGTCGGGAAGTCACCACAGTAGCGGAACGACCGATCAGTGGTTCCGGGGCAACGCGAACTCAAGCGATGAGGAAGATAAGGAAGCGGCTTGCTAGGCTCGTGCAGGAGAAATCCTCACGTGGCTCTGCCGGCCCTTCTATGTCAACTCCCTCCAAAAGGCCCAGGTCGGCGGAAGTGACACCCACGCAAGCCACCGAGCCTGCGGATGGATTGACCGCTCCGAAATCTAGCTTGCGAGATAACCGGCGGAAGATTGTTGCTGAAAACAACATACCCACCTTCCCTGCAGCTATTACTGCTGGTGGCGCCACGACCCCAAATGGTACGAGCGAAACCTCGGTGGCGGCTAATGTGGCGGGGAAGAATGTTGCGGGTAAGCTGCAGTCTGCTCAACCCCTCGCATCCAGCAAAACCATCTGGCCGGCGAAGTCTTTGCCAGTGGAGGGTGGTGAGCTGGATCTTCGCCCAAGCACTTCCAAAGGTGCAGCCAAGCCATCGTACAGCTAGAAGGCTACCGGCCCGCAACCAATGGCGGTGATTAGGAAGCTGGGGCCTAACAGTCGGCTGACTGATGCGGAGATAAAATGCTGCAAGGGTCATCTGAGTTATCGTCCTTTGGCAGTAACGCAGATTAGCTTGAAGCATTCTAAAGCCGCTACTGTACTCCTAAGAAGACGACTCACCCTGCTGCACACATTACCCCACATAACAGCAGTACAAGAGCCCTGGGTCTTTAGGGGTCGCCTCTGTGGCCTTGGCTCGTTGAGAGGGGTCACGATATTATATGACAGAAACTCGATTAGACCTAGAGCTGGTCTTATAATATCATCCCATCTCGCAGCGACCTGCCTTGACCTATTTTGTTGTCAGGATCTGGTTGCGGCAGAGATTAGTTTTAGGAGTATGCTTGGATGGTCGAGGTTCGTGATTGCATCTGCTTACTTTCTTTACGATGCTTTGGAGGCGCCACCACCTGGGAAGGTCGCTACTCTGGTGGCGTTCTGTGAGCGGCGCAATCTTGGTTTCGTTCTTTGTTGCGATGCTAATGCCCGGCATACGATCTGAGGCAGCAGAAAGTGCAATGAGCGGGACTCTCGACTTTTCGAGTATATTGCCTCCTCCAGCCTGAACATCCACAATGTAGGCAAGCAGCCTACTTTTGTGACTACGAGAAGGCAGGAGGTAATTGACGTCACCCTATCAAGTCGAAGACTGGGGTGGTCGATCAGCAACTGGAGGGTTTCATTGAGTTTCAGTGTGGCGAGCGGGCGCAGATGCCATTGCCCACCAGAAACCCAAGAAAAACAGACTGGCCAAAGTTCAGGGAGGCACTGCGTAGCAATCACGTGACGCCACTGAAACTTCGCAAGAAGCAAAACATTGAGGCGGCTGTTGAACATCTCAACACTTCTCTAAATAACAGCTTCGAGCTAGCCTGTCCAACTAGACCTCCTCTTAGCCGGACTCCTGTTCCATGGTGGAATCGAGAGCTTCAGGTGCTGAGGCGTGAGTCTAGAAAACTCCTCAACCGGGCCCTCAAGACGAATCTTGATGAGGACTGGGAATGATATCGACGTGTTCAGAGAGACTACAAGAAGCTAATTCGGGATTCGAAAAGGACTTCTTTTAGTGATATCGAATCCCTGAGTGACACGGCAAAACTGGTTAAAATCATGAAAAAGGACCAAACCGCTAAGCTGGGGTCGCTAAGGAAACCTGATGGCTCCTATACGGAGAGACAAAGTGAGACACTCAGCTTGCTGGAAATCAGGTAAGCATAGCCAGTCAACAACTACCTTTGGTTAGAACTGTTGTCAGTGCAGCTACACCCTCTCGACATGATTGGTATGTCGCCAGAACTGTGGCGAATGAGGCTGCCATTAGATTTGCTATCAAATCCTTTGACAGCGTCAAATCGTCCGGGCTGGATGGCATATATCCGATTGTGTTGAAGGAAGGCATTGAGTTAGTGTTGGCAGCACTGAAGAACATCTTCACTGCATGTCTCGCGCTGGCCTATGTACCACGTATTGTATTGGATGATGGTGAGGGCTGCTTTCATTCCTAAGGCTGGAAGAGACGACTACACCAATTCCAAGAGCTTCAGACCTATTAGTATGACCTCGTGCATGCTAAAGAGTTTGGAACGGCTGGTGGAGCTTCGCATGCGTAGGAAATCTCTGAAGACGCATCCACTCTCTCCATTTCAGCATGCCTATCAAAGCGGAAAATCCTGCGAGACGGCTCTGCAAAACCTTGCTGGAAGGATAGAGCGAGCCATCGCCAGGAAAGATTACGCAATAGGCATCTTTTTGGACATAGAGTGTGCGTCTGACAATGCTACCTTCGACAGTATGTGCGGCTCTGCTAGGCGGCATGGCGTAGACCGGGCTCTAGTAAATTGGATACGGTCAATGCTGGCCCAGGGAATCATTACGGTGCGAGCGGAGAAGATATACTGGTGTCGTCTGGGGTTAATAGAGGCTGTCCCCAAGGTGGCGTACTGTCTCCGTTGCTCTGGTGCATGGTAATCGACCCCCTGCTTAACGCCATTAATGACTCGGGTGTCTACGCTGTGGCATATGCGGATGATTGACACTAGGTGCATTGCGAATGGACTATCGGCTAATCCTGTCAAGACTGGTATTGTCCTCTTTACCAGAAGGAGAAAGCTTGATGGACTTATTCTGCCTACACTAAAAGGAGTCACTATCCACCTATCCAAGGAAATCAAATATCTTGGAGTCATCCTTGATAAAAAACTTTTTTGGAAATCACATGTCGAACTTAAGACATCCAAAGCACTGTCAGTTTTTTGGCAATGTAAGGGTATTTTTGGGGTCTTCCCCTAGTAAGGTTCTATGGATCTATACAGCTATGGTAAGACCTATTATCACCTATGCATCGGTGGTTTGGATGAGCAGACTTTCTCTGGTAGGGGTCAAAAAGCTCTATCAGGACTACAGCGTACTGTGGCAATATGTTGTACCGGAGCATTTCCGACTACTCCAGGCCCGGCACTTGATGCTCTGGTGAATCTCCCGCCACTAGATGTCTTCATCCGCGGAGAGGCCATTAAGGTCATCTGCAGAGTGTAACATAGTGGCCACTGATATGGGGTGTATTCGATATAGGACGACGGCGCAGGCACTGATATGCCCCCGGACTCCATGTCATCAACTGTCATACTAGAAAAGCGGTACAATGTGTTGCTGCCAGAGGCTCGTTCATGGTTAGACCCCGAGAACGAACCCGGCAAACACTGCTGTCGTATATTCACTGATGGCTCCAGGACTGAAAACGGTTCAAGCTCTGGTGTCTTCGTGGAATCTTGTGGGACCCGTCAGTTCTTTGCCCTTGGTCTGCATGCGTCTGAGTTTCAGGCGGAGGTGTATGCGATACTTGAGGCGATGGACTTTGTTGTGGAAAACAGGTGGAAAGGCAAATCTATTTGTGTCTGCTGTGACAGCCAAGCTGCGCTCATGGCCTTGGATAGTCCGACCACCACTTCCACGATAGTCAGGTCCTGCAAATCCAGGCTAAATTATGTTGGAAAATATAATAGTCTGACGCTGACTTAGGTACCGGGATACGCTGGCATTGCGGGTAACGAGACCTCTGACTCTTTGGCCAGGATGGGCTCAGAGGCTGTTTTTATTGGCCCTGAGCCTGTTCTGTCACTCCCTTCTGCTGTCATCAAAGCCACTGCAAACAAGTGGGTTGTTTCGACCCACAAGCGAGCATGGCGGGCTGAGAGAGGCTGCGGATGCACGAAAATTATGCTACCTGTTATCTCTGATCAATGGTAGCAGTTCCTTCTATATTTAGGTAGGAGGGACTGCAGGCTGTTGGTTGGCGTGATGATGGGGCTTTTTCTATGGGCTAGGCACATGGAAAGGATTGGCATATCAGACAGTGGGCTGTGCCCAGCCTGTGGAGAAGAAGACGAGACGGCGGAACATTTCCTTTGCGTATGCCCTGCCTTTGCTCTAATCAGGGTTGGGATATTTGGCACTGATGTGCTGAGGAGTAACCAACTTGGCTCCTTGACACCACAGTATCTACTTCTATTTCTTCGGAGGTCGGGTAGATTTAAAGCAGACTAAAATGGAACCTTCAATGCGGTACAATGGATCTATACACTGTCTGAGTTCTACGCTTACTAGATTGTTCAGAAAAAAGAAGAAAAGATCTGTGTATAAACTGACGCTAGATCAGCCTCAGGAGTTCCAACCCATTAACCGCCTATTGAAATTCTTAGAAAAACGTTTTCAATAATGTGAAGACCGAGAACGGGCTGCCTCATATGCAATGGCAATCACCAACTTTTTGCATGCGCACATTTCTTGGCAAAAACGCCGCATCAGCGTTTTGATATAATTAAAGAACACACGGAGAGGATGCACCAAATGCAACAAGAAGCAGAACTCATGAGTGCATTTTGATCAAAAGTTAGCTAAGGGCCCATCCATTAACTCGGGTCAATCCAATCAAGGGTCATCTCAGACACTCACAACATTCGTAAGTGAGCCTACCATGGAGTTACATAGCTTTGCAGGTGTCATAGAAAAACCTATCACCACGTCATTAATGTCCCCTGTCAATCGTGCGGGCGTGAAACATGTGCTGTTGAACACTGTCGTCTTAATAGTCAATGACTTCCATGGCAATGAATTTCAATGCCGTGCAATTTTGGACATCGGATCGCAGACAAACTACATTACGGACAGGTTGGCAAAGAAACTCAGATTACCAACACAATACAATCAACATTACTTTGATGGAATTGGGGAACTTCAACAATGCGCTACTCATCGGTCCAACGTTAAACTTGAGTCACGATTGACTAGTTACTCAGCCCGAATTAAAGTCGTCATACTACCAAAAATTACAAATCCACTGCCAACACAGAGTTGCGACGTGACAACCTGGCCTATTCCTAAAATATTCAATTGGCTGATCCGGAGTTTAATCAATCAGGTCCAAATTGACATTCTCATTGGCAACGAATGTTATCTGGAATTGCTATTAGTCGGCCAAAAAAAAATTGGGAACCGGACTCCCCATATTGCAAAACACCATGTTCGGATGGGTGCTTGGTGGACACATCACAATTCCATCAACAGTTGAGACTACGTTCTGCGGTATTGGAGTTACGAATGAAGATGAATCATTAACCCAACTGCTCGAGCATTTCTAGAAGAATTTGACAACTACAGCCCGCCGCTAACAGCGATAGAAAGAACTTGCGAAGCATTTTTCAACCAAACTGTGTGTCGAGCAGCGAACGGACAGTTCGTTGTGCGCTTGCCTTTCGCTGATAACGCAAGCACTCTTGGGGACTCGAAGGCTAACGCTTTTACGCCATCGAACATAAATTAAAAAGAAACCCCGTCATCAAAATGCAGTTGAACAATGTGCTACTACCAGGTCCAAAGCTTTAAGAAGACTTATTTGCGGTTTTTTTGAGATTTCGAGTACGCTACGATATCGGGAAAATGTACCGACAAATCATCGTGAACGAAGCTGATCGAAAGCATCAACTAATCTTATGGAGGAGCACGCCAAGCGAATCTCTGAAATATTACCAATTAAACACAGTGACTTATGGAGTCACATCGGCACCATATTTGGCGATAAAATGTCTACGCATATTACCCAAGGAACATACCACACAATATCCGCACGGCTCTAGATGCTTACAACGAGATTTTTATGTGGACGAAGTTATGAGTGGAGCCGATACGTTAGCAGAAGCCTTGCTCGTACAGGTGGAATTGAACTCCCTGACCAAGTCAGCAGGTGAGGGAGTTCAATTTTATCACTAGTTGTCTCATGTGCAAACATATTTATGAAATCGCTGTGGCGTCTAAAATTAAGCTGGGCTGAAGCACTACCTATGGCCTTGCGTACCTTCTGGAGCCAGTTTAGAGAAAACATCAAGGAACTTGAGAGCTTTCAAATTCCACGCTTTATTGCCATATCGTAGTGATATCACCACGAACTTTTTCGTAGCCGGGGTATGCTCAGCGCTGTCCGGGTTCGTCGACAGAATATCACTGTCTAGTATCTAAATTATTTTTATTTTAGGTATTCGACTGTTACAATTCGTTGTCTGGGTTCTTGTAGTGTATGAAAAGCATCATGTATATAAATACACACAAACCCCAACACCACCGGCGTAGGCACATGCAATGTGAGCGGAGACCCAACGTAAGTACATCGAACTCTCATATAAGAATGTTTACGTTATGAAGCGCGAACAGCGCGCACGTTTTTGATTACGTTGCATTCTAATGTTCGATGCCCTCGAACGAATGTACGCTGGCATTGACCGTGATACTTTCCGCGGATATTGCAAAAGCCCTCTTTATGTATTAAGAACCATATGATATACTAAGTCTTAACACATAAGAAATTAAAAGTATAAATAGCAATAAGATTTTATCAATAAATCAGATTCGATCTGGAAACCAAACCTTTCGTTTCTCATCAAATATTTGGCTGTACTCTAGTAGTCGCCGATTGAAATTGTGCGCTAGCTCTCGCGCCGCTAAATAATACTTTGAGCCCATTTGTACATAGCGATCATATATTTCGCTTCATACACAAATATTTGGCTGTACTCTAGTAGTCGCCGATTGAAATTGTGCGCTAACTCTCGCGCCGCTAAATTAACTAATTGAGCCCATCTTTACATGGCGATCCTGCCAAACTGGCAATTCTCTTATCAATCCTGCCAAACTAGTACTTTATTAAAAACCCAAAAAATTTTAAACAATCCTAAAATAATCCTAAAGCTGCAATAAGAAGATGAATACCGATTTCTACCGACTATTCGAAAAATTTCAACAACTGGCAGAGCAACACATCCAGAAGGAAGACTCCTAGCTACAATCTCACACCCACTTCAAGAAAAGGTAGTAATAAGACAACATAAAATCGACGAAAGTTGTTTTCAAAATGAAGTGCGGTCCCAAAAAAACTGAATATTTGTGAGCGTTTACCGAACCAACAAAATTTACGCGTCAATTTAAATGAGAGGAGTTCCGAAGTTAAGAAGCGACAGGAGAAGTTCCTAACCGCCAAATATGGTTTCCATCAGATGAGTGTAATACGAAAGAGACTGGCTTTGGAGATGTGGCTGTATGATGAAGTGCAGAAACTCTTTGATGCACCGGGCGAGGCCATCGAGGTAGACAACGATGAAATTTTAGATATGGACACAGATGACATAAGAATATCTCATGTCATTAATTTATTGTCAGTCTGTAAACGACCACAATCGGAAATATCGAAATTTAGCAGTGATCTTTTGGAGCGTGCTAAAATGCTGTAAACATTTAAAACTATTTTTTTATCTCATTTTCTATTTTGGTATTTAAAAAAAAATATATATATAAATAATAATAATAATATTAAATTTTATACAATGGGTAAAACTCAATCAAAAGTTCAAAATCACAATGGAGACCCACAAGTCACAATACTAAATAATCCAGTACAACATTCTGAATCCCTAGAGGATCAAGATTTAAAAATATTGATCATATTCATAATATTATGTGCTCAATTAGGAATTACACTGTTATCCATGTATAATAAGTATAACAAAAACCAAAATTTAAAAGCGGCAAAATCAATATTTGATTTGACCGAAGTAATGTCAAGAATATAAAATAAAAAAAAAAATGGAATTAAACTCATTAAAAAATTTAGAAAATTTAGTAACAAAGTTAAAGAAAACACCAAGAAGAATTTATTCATATTCATATGTAGAAGCACTACAAAAAGATTTACAAAGTTATTCGACATTATTCACACTAGAAGTCGCCGCATTATCTCAAATTGTCCAAGTAAAAGCGACAGACTTATTTAAAAATTACAGCAATTACATAGAACATATAATAGAAAATAATGTACAAAATTTGACAGACGAAAACATAGAAGAAACCAAAGCCATCACCATGACAGACTTCAAAATAGAAACAGCAATCAAAGTAATTCCAGAATTTACTGGAAACTATAAAGAAATAGACTCATTTTGCAAAATATGCACACTGTTGAACGATCCACTAACGCCAGAGGGTAAGAAGACACTCCTTGATTTCATTTTTCACGTAAAACTTAGCATCAATGTTAAAACAGCAATAGGTACTACATTAACACTCGACAATCTTGATACATTACTAAGCACACTAAAGTCCAGATATAAGAGCCACTCACCCATTACACAGGTACACTCACAATTGATAAATACTATACAAAAATGATCTGTCAGTTCCTTCAAAGAACGAATTTTGACACTGATTTCCGAACTCACTACACTACAAATTGAAAATCTAGGAACAAACGTAACAGCAACTGAGAAGTCTGCAAAGCAAAAACTAATGAGTCATATGCTTTAATTACTTTCAAAAACGGACTCAAAGATAACTTAAAACCAATCATATTAGCAGCACAACCCAAAACATTAAATGAAGCAGTAAATCTCGCACTATCCTAGAACAATCTGTACCCAATACTAATCAAATGTTTGCCATAAATAAAAACAATCAACAATTCAGAAGATACAGTAATTACAACAACACGAATAACCGATATAACAACAACACCAATTATAATCATAATCGAAACAACAACAACAATAAAAACGACTTACAACGAAACAATAGAAACAACAATAACCAATATAACGGTAACAGACAGTATGCCAATCAAACACAAAGCAACAATGGGAACTATAGACATCCTAACTACAACAGCAACTATAAAAACAACTACAATAACAACAATAATTACAATAACAATTACAACAGAAACTATAACAGCAATTACAATAGAAACCAGAACCAAAACAACAGACAACGTAACAATATATACACAATAAACGCCCAGGGAAACGACCAGGTCCCGGAGGACCACGACTAAATCCCTCCGGGCAACAACTACAACAACAACGAAAATTAAATATCTACAAAATATCAAATAACTTAACAAACTACATAACTTTACATTGCACAAATCTACAGCAACACTTAACATTTTTAATTGACACCGGAGCTGATATCTCTGTTTGCAAGCAAAAAAGCGAAGACCAAATAATTTCCTCAATAGATAAATGCAAGCTAACGGGGATAACAAATGAAGAGGTACATTCATTAGGAAAATCACATTTAGAATTCAGAATACAACAACAAAACATTAAACAAGAATTTCATATAGTAAAAGACACATTTCCCATAGAAACTCGGAAGAGATTTTTTATCAGCATTTCTGTGCAAAATTGACTATGAAACATTCACCGTAACAATCACGATAACAGACACAGACATAACGCTACCAATGGAAACTCGTTTACTACACACTCCATACATAACGATACCCGCAAGAACAGAAATAATTCAACATATAAATTTAGAAATAAAAGAAGACAAATTAGTGTTAAATAGTGAAATAGAAAGAGGCGTATTTGTAGCAAATACAATAGTACCAGCAAAGGGAATGAGACACATCAAACTAATAAATACAAATGACCACCAGATACAATTAAAAAATATACAAATAAAAACTGAGCCTTTGAAAAACTATGATATTCTGTACTATACAAAAAACCAACGTAGCAAACATGACAATCACAGATTCAACAAATTACTAGAAACACTACAATTAAAAATTTCCGATAAAACAACACAGGAAGAACTAATCCATATGTTCAGAGAATATCAAGATATATTTTATCTGGACGATGAACCACTTACTGCAAATAACTTCTACACTCAAATCCTATCCATCATAGACAATTCACTGGTTTACATAAAAAATTATTATTATTACCCAAAATACAACATGAAGAAATAGAAAAACAGGTACAGAAACTGCTCAGGGACAAAATAATTGGACAATCAAACAGCGCTTACAACTCACCATTGTTATTGGTTCCTAAGAAAACTCACGATAATGAAGACAAAAAATGGAGACTAGTAGTTGACTATAGGAAATTAAACGATAAACTAACCAGCGATAAATTCCCATTAACGAGATTGGACGATGTACTAGACGGGCTAGGTAGAGCAAAATACTTCTCTACTCTGGACATGACGAACTTTTTTCACCAAATTCCACTGAACAAGAACTCCAGGCCCTTAACAGCATTTTCAACAACAAATGGACATTACCAATTTACGAGACTCCCTTTTGGATTGAAAATATCCTCTAACAGTTTCCAAAGAATGCTTACATTGGCCTTGCCAGGTTTACGTTTTAATGCTTTCCTTTGCGTAGACGATATAATTGTTTTCGGATGCAGCCTCAAACATCACAATGAAAATTTAAGAAAAATATTTGAAAGCCTGCGTCAATACAATTTGAAGCTTAATCCGTCAAAATGTCATTTTCTAAGACCCGAAATAGTTTATCTAGGCCATTTGATCACCCCACATGGTATAAAAACTGATCCAGCAAAATACGAAGCAATTAAGAAATACCCTACCCCAAAAAACCCAGATGAGGTAAGAAGATTTATTGCATTTTGCAACTACTATCGTAGATTTATACCCAACTTTGCGAGTATCACAAAAAGCCTGAATAACCTTCTAAAGAAAGGCCAACCTTTTGTATGGAGCGAGGAACGACAAACAGTATTCAGCACTTTAAAAAACAAATTGATGAACCCACCAATACTGAGATATCCAGACTTTACAAAACCTTTTATATTAACCACTGACGCATCTGACTACGCTCTAGGTGCAGTACTATCGCAAGGTGAAATTGGCGAAGATGTTCCAATTTCCTACGCAAGCAAGTCCTTGTTAAAACATGAAATAAATAAATCAACAATTGAAAAAGAACTACTTGCAATCCATTGGGCATACAGTTTTTTAGGCCATGTCTATTCGGAAGGAAGTTCCTCGTGGTAACGGACCACAGACCATTATTGTCGCTTTTCGTCCACAAGAACCCTTCGTCGTCCACAAGAACCCTTCCTCTAAACGACTAGACCTATCAGAATATGAGTTCGAAATAATATACAAAAAAGGAAAATCAAATACCAACGCAGACGCACTTTCCAGAATCAAAATTGATTCAACGAGTCCTTTGACTTCTGAAAGTGTTCAACTAATCCTTCGACTTCTGAAAGTGTTCAACGAGTCCTTTGACTTCTGAAAGTGTTCAGCGAATCCTTTGACTTCTGAAAGTATTCAACGAATTCTTTGACTTTTTAAAGTGTTTAACGAATCCTTTGACTTCTGAAAGTGTTCAACGTATCCTTTTACTTCTGGAAGTGTTCAACGAATGCTTTTACTTGTGGAAGTGTTCAACCAATGCTTTTACTTCTGGAAGTTTTCAACGAATGCTTGACTCTCCGCATTTTTTTCAGACTATATACATTTTTTTTCGCCTACTTTTTCTTTTATAATTTTTGAACAAGTAAAGAATTTTTGTGTGAGTGAAATTTGTCAGTGGACAAATTTCATCTTTACAATCTATCTGAGGGATATGTAGCGCATCGAGCGAGAAATCTTTGGATCGTCTCTCCGCATACGATAGGATGCGCATTTTTCAGGCAGTAGCAGGGTGGAGTGTAACAAGTCGTCAACTGTGGCAATCAGTCAATGATAGGAAATGCGGTAGTTACAGTTGAGAAAGTTGAGTAGACCTTTGGCCCTTACAAATCTCCAGGTCCGGATGGAATCTATCCAGCAGAATTACAGCAATCACGGGATATATTTACCTCCTGGGTTGTGACTGCTATTATAATTTGTCTTAACCTGGGTCAAAGGTTTCCTTCATACCCAAAGCGGGCAGGTCCTCACATGTTAGTGCTAAAGACATCAATCCAATCAGTCTCAGGTCGTTCCTCCTAAAAACATTGCAGAGACTGATGGACGTATATTTATGGGAAGTTATACCTACGGGTAGAATCTTCTCGGCACAGCATGCATATACAAAGGGTAAATCTATAGAGACGGCGTTACACTTATTTATTGGTATTGTGGAAAAAGCCACCCAACAGAAGGATTTTGCACTGGCGGCCTTTATTGATGTAGAGGGCGCTTTTCATACAATAACTGCGAACTCTATTACGGAATCGTTGGAAGCTCTGTGGCGTTGATCCTAATGTGGTTGTACTGATTGAGACTACACTCGTCAGCAGAAAGGTAACTGCCAGCTTAGGAACCTACACATTGAGCAGATAGGTCTGCAGAGGTACTACTCAGGTTGGAGTTCTCTCCCCCTTCTCTGGAATATGGTGGTAAATCCCTTTCTGGTAGCCCTAGAGAGGGTGGCTGCCACGTCATCGCCTATGCTGACGATTTGGCAATGGGACTAGAGGGAAACATTCAAACACTCTTACGGATATTTAACGCTCTATCATGGCCACTCTTATTGGTTGGAGGTAAAAAAGGGGTCTGGGGATAAATCCCGATAAAATGGAATTAATCCCCTTTTCTAAGAAAAATTCATCTTTTACGGTCTCCCTGCTTATATACAAAGGTGTGAAAATTTCTATGAAGGAGACGGTCAAATATTTGGGACTAATACTAGACAGAAAACTTACCTGGAAACCCAATATTGAGGAAAGATTAAGGAAGGCCAATATTGATTTGTAAACTTGTAAAATTAGGTGGGAACGAATTATGCACTGGCTATATATTTCTGTGGTCAGACATATGTTGTTATATGGAATACTAGTATGGTAGCCAGACACTCAGAAACAAAGCTATTTGGAGCTTCTGACCAAGGTCCAAAGAACGGCTTTTCTGTGCATTTCTGGTGCTTATAGGATCATCCCAACTAAATCATTGGAAGCGATATTAGAAGGGAAGCAAGTGTCCGCTGCATCAGCGCTAAGGCTGAAATGCACGGCCTAACCTAGTGTGCCTTCTTAATCCCCGCATTTTATTGTTGTACCCTGTCTCGTCATAAAGTTCAGACCTAGGAGTAGGTCATCTGTGGAATCGGGCATCATTAGGAGATCCAGCTCGCAAATTTGCTCTCTCAGCTGTATGTTCACCCTGAGCACTTCTGTGATTTCCCGTGTGCACCCATCTGCCATACGTGCACTCATGTGTGTAGGAGATACCTCAACTGTGATTGCACCTAACAGGTGGCCAAGGCGTTTGCTGACGAGGCCCCACGTAGCTCCGGTATCGATAGTGGCTGTGACTTTGATAGTGCCGATGCTGACCGTGGCACATATACGCTGTCCACCGCAATGTAAAGCAATTAGTGGTTTTGAGGACTGTTGTTGGTGGGCTGCCCTGCCTCGCTCCCCGTTCGTTTCCACTTGCGCCCTACAGCCTTCTATTGTCCTGTTTCGACACCTTCCACAGTCCCAGCATTGCGGCAGTGGCGTGCAACGTGTCCACCTTGTCCACATCTTCGGCGAACGGTACGTACGTCTATTGGTATCCCAACTTTAGTGCTACAGGCCGGAAGGATTTGTCGGTGTCGTGCCTTACATGGTAGAGTGCGCTCGACTCTGGGTTGTGTCGCGGGTCCGTCTAGGTCCTCTGCCAATTCCACTAATTCGTTTAACGTCGCGAAATCTTTTCGGGGTACGTACCATTGATATTCTTCTAGCCTGTTCCGAAATATTCCGTAATATAAATCACCAGCTGATCCTTTCGAAGTGTGTACACTTAACTTGTCTTCGCTATACTTTGTTATACACGGATGATGGAGAAGGCAGTGGGAGTGTATACTCGCGTCCTTGGGCCACCTTCAGCACTTTGTTGATATTTTATATCGCGTAAAATATTTATGCGTAAAATATTTGCTTCTCCTCTTTGTGCTTTGTCCGCACTAGTGGCGCGCATAGCGATCGATCTGTCGTGTTCCACTGTCC
The DNA here is from genome assembly GCA_920105625.2 of Clusia tigrina. Taxonomy (NCBI): domain Eukaryota; kingdom Metazoa; phylum Arthropoda; class Insecta; order Diptera; family Clusiidae; genus Clusia; species Clusia tigrina. Next base: position 161,010,903 of record OV050031.1, read on the forward strand.
AAGATTTGTCCGAGATGTTTCCTTTGACCAGCTAACAATTGTAATATTTTAAATGGCGTAAAAAAGGAAGATAATCTGGTACCAAAACCTTCGCATTTCCGTGCGCACAAAATATCAGATAGAGCAGAACGCATTTTGGTTGGGAAGTAGTCGAAAATCTGCAGATTTCTACGAGAACCCCTTCAAGTCAACTCAAAAAAGAATGTGATCTTGCGGTTACCTACGAAATAGTAAGGCAGATTCTGATAAAGTACCAATTTATGTCAAGAGTTGCTCGAAAAAAACCAATGCTTTCAACACAATACATTGAAAAGCGATTGTCTTTCGCTAGGATGTATTTTGTCAAACCGAATGACTATTGAGAAAATCATGCTTTACTATAATGGTGGTCCTAATAGAGTATGGCGATACCCGTTAAAAGCATTGAAAAATCGAAATATATTATATTTCAATATTTAAATTCGGCAAACCTTCAGGCATGGTATCGGGGTGCATATCCAGTAAAGGAGTAGAAGAACTAAATTTCATAGAGAATAAAATGGATGCAAAACAATATTTGGATATTTTCAAGCGTTATTTGGTAAACAGCGCAGATCATTGTGGGTTCAATAATGATAACAATAATCAATTTATAATTTACCAAGACATATGGCGCATATGGTAAGGATGTAGGTTCTTTATAATTCCAAAAAAGTTTTAGATACTGCAGTCCAGAAAATTTGTGGGAACTTTTAAGAAAAAAGGCCGAGAGGCAGAGCAGAGCTCAAAACTGCAATACTAGAGGAATGAAATAAAATCTCAAGCGAACAGGAAGTGCAGACGTTGATTTAATCCTTGAGTAGTGTTTATATACCGATTAGTTGGTTTACTACTCGGTTGCCGATTCCTTGGGTACAATACCGAAGGATCATGATGATAACTTCAAGTGCAATACTTGAAGTCTGATGTCTCCAAAAGTGTGCTTTGGCTAATCAACTAGTATTCTTGAATTAACATTGTGGTTGATATCGGCGCCAAAGGAAAACAATGTTGATTGTTTGACTTCAAAAGTATATTTCAATTTTAATTGATTGAATTTATATCATAATTTTGCTTATTCTACAGAATTAAATATATACTCGTACATATATATATATATATATATATATATATATATATATATATATATATATATATATATATATATATACATATATATATATATATATATATATGTATATATATATATATATATATATACGAGGTTTGATCTAAATATTACCGTTAATTTTTCAAAAAGTATTTATTTATTCATCAACAACTATCTTGTCCCCTTCAAAGTAATTCCCCTCAGATATAATACACTTATGCCAGCGTTTTTTCCAATCCTCGAAACACTTCTGAATCGCTTTTTTTGGTATCGCCAGCAGCTCCGGTTTCGATTTTTCTTTTATCTCGTCAATCGTAACAAAACGCTTTCCTTTCATCGGTGTCTTCAGTTTTGGAAAGAGGAAAAAGTCAGCGGGTGCCAAGTCCGGTGAATACGGTGGTTGAGGCATGATAACGGTTTTGTTTTTGGCCAAAAAAATACGCACAAGCATCGATGTGTGAGCTGGTGCGTTATCATGGTGCAAAATCCATGATTGGTTTTTCCACAATTCTGGGCGTTTTTGACGACTTGCTTCTCGCAAACGGCGCATAACTTCAAGGTAGTATTCCTTGTTGACCGTGCGACCTTGTGGCAAGAATTCATGATGCACCACGCCATTGCAATCAAAGAAAACTGTCAGCAAAACCTTTACGTTCGACCGAACTTGACGTGCTTTTTTCGGTCTTGGGTCATCTGGACGTTTCCATTGGGATGATTGGGCTTTGGTTACAATGTCATAGCCATACACCCACGATTCGTCACCAGTTATGATCTTTTTGAGGAAATCTGGATCGTCGTTGACGATGTTCAACAGCTCCTGAGCGGTGTCCATGCGACGTTGTTTTTGCTCAAAATTTAGCAATTTTGGAACAATCTTCGCTGCCGCACGTTTCATGCCTAAAACATCCGTAAAAATTGCTTGGCATGAGCCGAACGATATGCCAACATCATCAGCAACCTCTCTGATAGTGATTCGACGATTATCCAAAATCATTTTCTTCACTGCGTCAATGTTTTCATCGGTTGATGACGTGCTCGGGCGACCAGGACGAGCATCGTCATTGACATCTTCTCGGCCCTCCTTAAACCGGTTATACCACAATTGAACTTGTGTTCTGCTCATAGTAGACTCGCCAAAGGCCACAGTCAACATTTCAAATGTCCTTGCGCATTTAATTTAATTTTTTACAGAAAACTGAATACAGTTTCGTTGATCCATTTGTTTCGAATAGTACAAAATCGAAGAGCACACCAAAACACGACTAACCTTTTTATCTGTCAAAAACAAACTGACAATCCAAAATGGTTGGTATTGCCAACATATATAACAGATATGTGTACCAACATAACAGAAAAAAAATGCGAACATCGAACATACATAACTCACGAAATTTGAAAATAACGGTTACTTTTTGATCACACCTCGTATATTGGTTAAAATACAAAAAGTATATTAGTAGTCATATCTCTACAAGAGTTGAGGTAAAACATGCAGATGATATAGATAATAATATTGACATTTTCAACTCCATGCTAGCGACTGCAGCCGTAGTGGCAACGCCAAAAAATACTTCTAGAAAGTGCAAGTATGCCTGTACAAATAGCCAAATTGAAAAACTTGTAGCACAGAAACGACGGCTGCGCCGAGAAAGGCAGAAACATCGCTCACCCATCTCTAAATACAATCTTAAAGCAGCCGAAAGGGCGCTTAAAGATGCTCTTACAAAGGAGGAGGATAAAAACCTAAAAGAGTACCTGAAGAAGGTAACCCCAAATTCTACCGAGAGGTATTCCCTTTGGAAGGCATCTGAAAACTTTTAGCCTCCAATGGAAGGTGTAAAACCTATAAGAAACCCGTACGGCGCGTGGGCTCAAAGCGATCAAGAAAAAGCACTCTGCTTTGCACAACATCTATGCAACGTGTTCCAGCCGAATATGGCTACAAACTCCTTTGCACTGCCTGCCTTACCTTGCAGTACTGAGATTGCTCAGCCTATTAAAATTTCCCTTCCAGAAATAGCCAAACAAATTAAACAACTGAATCCAAAAAAATCACCTGGATTCGATAATATTACCCCGAAAATGCTAAAACAGTTACCAGATTCTGCATCAGCATTTCTCTGTAAGCTTTTTAACGCAATCTTGGGCATCGGTTACTATCCGAATGCATGGAAGAAGTCTCAGATATGTATGATAGCTAAACCTGGAAAAGACGCAACGCTACCGTCATCATATAGACCTATCAGCCTGTTGCCTTGCCTTTCCAAATTGTTTGAGAAACTACTATTAAATAAACTATCTGCTTTTCTTCATGAACATAGCGTAATACCGCAACACCAATTCGGTTTTCGCGAAAAGCACAGCACTATTGAGCAAGTGAATCGAATTTGAAATGAAATAAGAAAAGCATTTGAACTCGGGGAGTTTTGCTCTGCAATATTCATTGACGTGGCTCAAGCATTTGATAAGGAATGGCATCAAGGACTGATGTTCAAAATCAAAAAGTTTCTCCCAAAAAGCTATCATAAAATTCTCGAGTCTTATTTATCCAATAGACGTTTCAGGGTAAAAGTAAACGAATTCATTTCCGAAGATTTTCCAATTTTAGCCGGTGTGCCCCAAGGTAGCGTTCTAGGCCCTACATTATATGTAATATTCACATCTGATACTCCTATAAGTGAAAGCACGTTAATTTGAACATTTGCGGATGATACCGCCATACTCAGTTGCAATAAATGTTCGATAAAGGCGTCGAGAGCTCTACAAGAGCACTTAGTTAGGGTAGAAGAATGGTTAGGAATGTGGCGTATAAAAGTCAATGAGCAAAAAAGCAAACACGTAACATTCTCTTTGAGGCCTGGTACGTGTCCAGCCATTCGGCTCAATAATATTGAGATTCCACAAGCTAATGAAGTCACCTATCTCGGCATTCATTTAGACAGGCGCTTAACTTGGCGTACGCACATTTCAACTAAAATTTTAAATATGAAGTTGAAGGTCGCCAAGCTGCATTGGCTAATAAACCACAAATCTACCTTAAGCCTAGAATACAAAATCCTCCTATACAATGCAGTTATTAAGCCGATATGGTTGTACGGGATTCAACTGTGGGGTAATGCATCCGCTTCTAACATTGCCATAATTCAAAGGTTTCAATCGAATATACTTAGGTTAATAACAGGTGCTCCATGGTACATGCGTAACGATAATATTCACAAAGACGTGAAAATACCAACAGTTATCACAGAAATAAATGCTAGAAAGCAGATATACATAGCAAAATTGGAAAATCACCCGAATCCACTAGCTAAATCCCTCGCAAAACCGATAAGCCGATCCCGCCTGCAGAGAAGAGACCTTCCGGCCTTGTGAAGAGCGAAGCAGAACCGAAATTTTGATGGCCAAATACAATTTGAGTTAAAATTATTTTTTAGTGACTAGTTTTAAGATTTGATATACTTATTGTTGGGCTTAATTTAAGCAAATTCAATAAATAATAAATTCTTGTAATAAAAAAAAAAAAAAACCTCGTATATAGCGGTTCCGACGCCTGGCGTTAACGCTTATGCGTCGAATTTCAATGCATACACTGCCGTATGTATGTATGTACATATTTGAAGTTAAGTTTTATATTACTTACCCACGACTGTCTTACTATCTTATTTCATTTTTTAATTACGTGCAATGAACCCGTTTCTTATTATTTAATATGCAAAAAAAAAAAAAAAATATTTTTCTCTACTGTCTTCATTCGGCAATAGTGCTTAATAAGCAGATTTTCATTACGTCAATTCTACTTGCCCGAGTTTAAGCGGCACACTTTTACTGGCATTGACTCTGAAATCGGCGCTGCGTGTGTTATTTGATACACACACGTACATGCTTACATTGTTACTCTTGTGTTAATATTTGTAAAACACTATTAACACATGTCTTTAGTCGCGTGGTCTAATGTGGAATAATTTCAACAAATTATTATGCAGCTTTTTATTTTTTCCCTTAATCGTTACGACTGTTGTAACTGGGCTTCGGATCTCTGCTACCATATACGGACCTATCCACACAGGTGAGAATTTGTTTCTCCTAGCCTGATTCTTCAATAGTACCTGGTCACCCACTTTAAAAACTACTGGGTTTAGTACCTTATTGTAGGCTTCCCTGGCTACTCGTTTAGCGCTATCCTGGTTTTCTCTAACCAATTCGTGCGCTCGCTGTAACTGAAACTTTTGCACTTTATTCGGGTCATCAGCATTGTATACAGGTGCATATTTGCGCTTCAAATTTGCTGGCATGTTAAAATCAAACCCGTACAGTGTTCTAAACGGAGTTTGCTTCGTTGATACATGCACAGTATTGTTGTGTACATGCATTGCAATGGTCAACCATTGATCCCAATTCGAGCCCTCTTCCTTGGCAAAACTGCGCAAGTACTCGGCCAGAGGTCGATGACTACGTTCCAATGAGCCATTCGCCTGTGGATGATATGGTGTTATGTGCAACTTCTTGATTCCCAGCACTTTACAAGTTTCTGAGAATAATTTCGATACAAAATTGGAACCATTGTCGGTTATCAAAACCTTAGGTATGTTGTACCGTGCTATTATTTCATCAAAGAATGCCTTGGCCACCGTACTTGCTTCAGCATCGGGTATAGCCACGCACGCCATATACTTTGAGAAATCATCTTGGAACGTCAAAATGTATTTATTTCCCGAAACTGTCTCAGGTAAAATACCCACAATATCCATATGAACTTTATGAAATGGTTGTTTTGGTGTTAACACCATTGCACTATGGCCGAAATCGCGATTTTAGCGGCAAAAAATACTTCCCGACAAGCTAGCTTCACCAAATTTGGTGTGTAGACTTCTAATTATAAAAAAATCGATTTGAGAAAAAATGGGTGGGCGACGCCCCCTTTTTTCAAAGTAGTGGCAAAACGTATTTCCTGGCAAGCTAGCTTCACCAAAATGGTTATACGGACTTCTACTGACAAAAAAGCAACTTGAGAAAAAAATGAGAGGCCCACGCCCCCTTTTTCCTATGGGCGGTCCACGGCCACTATTAAAAAAATATTGAAAGCTACCAAGAAATTCATTTATTTTTTAATTCATAAATTTATAATTTTAAAGAAGTTGTAAATGCTTATGGATTAATCTGAAAATAACAAAATAATGGATACATATTCTCAAAAGATATAGGGCTTAATTAATCATGGTCTGTTCCTTCGTTTCCATCCGCTTCTAATTCCAATGAATAATTATTTAACGACTCTAAGCTAACATCAGAATCAGAACTATAATTGCAGATGGAGGCTTCTTGAGATGTTAAAGGTAATAACAGTTCTGGTGGTAATTCAGGCATTTTAAAAAGATCAATGACTTCTCGAGGAAACGGAAGTTTTTTTGAACTATTTGTACGTTCTTGCACACATAAACTAGACATTTATGGGTCAGAGCTATCCATAGCTCTATGATACATGTCAAGTATGTTGTGCACTCTCGAATCCTTTCGAGCGTGACCAGTTCGATCTTTTTTATAATATATGTTTCGCGCCTCAGCTGCATTTTCTGCAAGGCAACCTACGGGTACTACTGAAGCCTCAATTATTTGTGACGAATGCACTAATATTTTGTGTATTGTGGCAGACATCGAGTACCATTCGTAGTTTTGGAAAAATATTTCACCGGTTTTAATGCAATGAGCACGAAGTATTTTCCACAAATGTTTGTTTAAACAAGCTGTGACCGGTAGAACCATCAAACCCGTAGCTCAAAATTAGGATTGATTCTTCAACATCCATTGTACACAATACTTCATCTTGATATGCAAGAATGCATTGGCATCTTTGTTAGCCTTGAACTTTTGTTGGCCTGACATTTTGGACGACTCTTTATATATTTTTTAATGTCCTTGAGCATACCTTTCCATCCGTATACTCGCTTAATTGTGTCATGGGTTTTCCAGAATCCCTGGTGCCCACCTAGAGGTGAATCATGGAAACCCTTTAACACAGCCTGGATATCCTTTATATCCTCCAGCCATTCCACACTACCGGCTCTTTGTTCATTAGCAGCGTCACCCGCATTGCTAACATTTCTTGTTGCATCAATAGTATCCCCTTGAATTCTCTCGGCCTTCTCCTTATCTGACCGTGCTTTGGCCCTCGTTTGCACTACTGATACCTTCTGTGCCTCCGGTACTCTGCTGAGTGCATCGGCATTCAGACTCTTTTTCCCAGGTTTGTATATGATTTCAAAATCATACTCAGACAATTTGTGTCTGAACCTGGCTAGCCTAGACGTTTGGTCTTTCAAATTGGCTATGCCTCTCAACGGCTGGTGATCAGTATATATCTTAAATGGGCGTCCTAGCAGATATGCCCTAAAATTCTTCGTAGCCCACACTATATGGCTAGAAATTCCTTCTTTATTGTGGAGTATCTTTTCTCCGTATCGCTAAGCGCTCTGCTTGCGAATGCTATTGGTCGGTCATTACCGACTTCCCCTTGTGACAATACTGCCCCTAATGCTTCATTGCTAGCATCAGTGGTCAACAAAAAAGTTTGCTCAAAGTCGGGGTACGCCAAAATCGGTGGCGAGCTAATTATTTCTTTTAGCCTCTCGAATGCTTGCTGACATCTCTCTGTCCATTCGAACTTTGCTTCTTTTCGTAGCAACTTGTTAATTGGCAACGCAATTCCGGCTAGTCCTTCCACGAACTTTCTATAATAGTTCACTTGTCCTAGGAATGCTTGCACTTGCTTTCTGTTTCTCGGAATCGCTAGATTTTTAACGCATTCCACCTTCTGCGGGTCAGGCAGTGCTCCTGCTTCTGAGCAACGATGGCCTAAATAAACCACCTCTCTTCGCAAAAATTGGCACTTCTCCGTGTTCAATTTCAAATTGTGTTATCGTAATTTCTGGAGTACCTTGCATAAGCGTTGCGAATGCTGCTGCCAGTCCTTCCCATAAATTACAATATCATCGAGATACACAAAACAATCTAACCCTTGTAAGCCTGTTAGCACATGGTTCATTAGCCGTTGGAATTAACCGGTGCTCCTGTTAATCCAAACGGCATTCTATTAAACTCATTACACTAATGGAATAGTAAGGATTCTATTCTTATTATCATCATAAAATGATAACTGCTTTTCTAGCGCATCCAGTATGGTGCGGCCCCAGAGATTATCGCGGCCAATTATCCCATCGGTCGGAATACCTTCTTTATCCAATTACACTGCGTGCACTCTAAAACTCATGCCCTTAACTTCACTGTGCCCTATTCTGAGCGACCCCAGTGTCCTGATGCATCCTCCGAACGCTCCATTAAGCGTTCTTACATCCTTTGATTTGACAACTAGTCCTTTCCGTAAAACATTAGATTTTACGAGGCTAGTGTCCGCCCCTGAGTCTACCAAAAGCACTAGCTTTCCACTAGCTGCCTCCTTGCAGGGTATCTCGATAAAAGCATCTCCTATCCTGCTCACAACGAAACAACGCACTTTTGATTCCAAAATGGACGCGTATCTATTTCCTAACTCTTCCAATTTTCTCCTCCATGCACCACAGTTATCCCTTACAATCCTATACTCCCTCAAAATTACCGTGAATATCTTAACTATACATCCTCGTACCACGTACGTGGCGATTGGTCTATACTCTCTAACCTTATTAAAACTTAATCTAAGTACTAGAATCATCACCGTTACCCAAATCAATACGCAATCAACAAATTTTTCCCGGAGAGACTCTTGCTCCTCCGTATCTTGAACCATTGTTCTTACGTTACTCGGTACGTGGTATTGGAGAGCCTCTTGCTCCTCCTTTTCCTGGACTGTAATTCCTACATTACCAGTCACACGTACCTCCGGCCAAACTGTTACTTCCTTTCTTTTGGCTTTCCAGTCTACTGGCCTCGACTGGGCCGCTGGAAGTTTCCCTGGTTCCTTTGTTGGAACTATCTATCCCTGCATTCCGCTGCCCGATGTCCCATTCGTCCACATGAGAAGCATTTCAACCCCTGTTGGGTGTTGCCTATCCTTTGTTCACTTCTAGAATTCCAGTTTGGTCGCTGCTGACCACTCCCAGTTTTGAAAGGATTCCTTCCGTTGAATTAACTCGTGGACTACTACCCCTGCTGTCCCTTAAGGGTGGATCCGGGCGCCTCGTCGCTGGCTGCCTTCTACTCTGATTCCATTCAGTGTCTACTTGGCACTGTCTACTTGCCTCATGACCATATGTTTGGCACTCCATACAATAGGGCGTATTTTTGCGTGTAATGCATTCATCCCTTTTATGACCTGGCTTATGGCAGAATGAGCAAATGGGTTTCCTCGGCTGGAATCTCTCGACTACGAATCCTTGGTCTCTTTGTTGCGGAACTTAGCCCATCAATCTGCCGACTCCACTTGGATTCCGCTGCTGTACCGCTCCTACCTCTGCAGGCGCATCAGTCCAGCAGATTCCACCTGTTGTTGTTCGTTGCTGTATTGCTGCTTCCGCGGAAGAAACCACTTCCACTAGCTCTGCCATACTCCTCTGCGTGAGATTAAGAGTATAATTAGCCAAGTCCCTATTTATCAGACCTGCCTTAAATACAGAAATCATAGCTCGTTCTACTTGAGCCTTATATGCTGCAACATTTCCTGGAAACTGCCTGTTGGCTTCTGTCTCAGCAGCGTTCCCCAGAGACTGGAGCCTTCGTCCCCAGGCTCTCAATTCCTCCACTGGTTTCTGAGTTGATTCCTGTATTTCCCGTACAAGACAGTCGTACGACTTTTGTATTAAATATGTCCGATCTAAATGTGCGTATAACTCCGGCAGGGTGCTAACTGAGCTATGCGCTAGTAAATCAAACGCATCACCTGTGATTCTTTGCCTAATACACTTTATTAGTGTTCCCCTTCTGCTTCCGGAAGACTCTGTTGCGCTAACTCACAACCTTCTTTGAAGCGCCGTATCTCAGTTCTCAGATCATACAACTCGACTCCTGAGAACATGGGCACCAGCTTCTCCACCGCATGAGCTACTTCCAGAATGCCTATTTTACTTCTACGTGCTTGTTTAAGTTCTGATAAAAAATTAGCGTTAACCTCTGTCGGGGTTTCCAGATTTTCTTCTCCCGAATCTGATAGGTACTTAACCAGTGACGGACTCAGACTTATTAGTCTTCGACCGTTTGCTCGTACAGGCGAAATATTGTCCACTGAATTGGGACTTTGCAGCTCTGCTTCTGGCTCGTTTGATGGATAACCCTGATTTTTATTATCTATTGGAGAAAATGGCTCGACACCGATTTCAGATGCGTGAACCGAAAACTCCGCTTCACTCTCTTCACTCAATACTAGTCTAGGCTTCACCACACGACCTATCCCTTCCGGTCAGGTTGAAGCCGATCTTACTCTTGCTGGCTTAGTAGTTGCCCTGATTTTCTTAAGCTCTAAATTTTCCTTCTCCAGATGCGATGCGGCTTCCTCAGTTTCCTGGAGTTGCCTAGAAAGTACTCTAGCTTTATTCTCGAGAAATTCCGTATTTATCTTCAATTCTTCTGTATTCTTGAAGACTTGGAAGAATTTCTCCTCTGTTCGACTCTGAATAGTCGCTAATGCTTGGTCTGCTGCTTCCAAAGTTGACAAGTTTCCACCGTCCCTCGCTAATCTCCAGAGTACATGCGCTTCACTCTTGCTCGTTGCCGATTCCAATTGTTCAAACAATTTTTCTGCGAACAACTTTACCTCCGTCTGTAAAGATCTTAGCTTGTCTTGAGCCTTGTCCTCCTGCAAACTAGGACTATCTTCCTGTGCTTCCAGCTCTTCCAGATCCAATCTGAATTTGGTCAACCAGTCCCGTGTAAAACCGTTGACATATAACGGATAATCCTTGGTGAAGTACTCCTTGTCACCACAACAGTCCTTAAACTTTAACAACTCCTTGTTGTTATCATTGAATGCCTTCAACAAGGCTTCTAGCTCCGCTATTCTCTTACGGTAGTACGCGCTATTTTTTCTTGCCTTGCTATCCTTCCTATAGTTCCTGATTTTCCTTTGGATTGCCTCACTCTACCTCTTTTGCTCTTCCAGCTATATTTTCGCCTCTTCTGGTGCTTCCATAGAAGAATTAATCTTTACTTTCCACCCAAGACTCCAAAAACCATGTGTTACAGTATCCTAATTTTAAAAAATCACTTGAAAATTCCCTTAAATAATCCAATATGACTACCCCAAATTCAATTAGTCCCCAAATAAACGCATAGCAGTATACCAAATTACAGTTTATTCATATTTTCATTTACTTTATTCCACAAAAGTAATACCAGAAAATTTTTACACCCAAAGAAGCATTTTACCGCAGAATTATACGCATATTCATTTCCGAACAACGCTCTGTTGAGCTGTTTCGCTTTCCCGTGCGAAATATTGGTTCATTATTGCTGCGCAAATTGTAGTTTCGGAAGTACGCAAACTTTGATGCGACAACATCTGTTGACGGCACCTCTTCAAATATTTTCACCTAATACCCTAACTCAAATGCCAAAAATTTAAAACAACCATTTAAATTATTTCACATGCCTCCACAATGTATTTATTAACTCAATTCATAAACAAATAGGAATGTATTTACCAAATAAAAACATAAATAAATTAATTAACTCGTTTTATCAAACAATACAATTCAACGATCACTTCGATTTTACTTACAAAAACTTTTAAAGCTAATTGTAAAATTTAACCTCCGCTTGTTCTAGCCTGAACATTTCCTGCCACAATCTATTGGCTTCGCTCCAAGGCATAGAAACTTCCTGATCCGCCTGTTCTGCCAGAAACTTCCTCAGAAATGCCAGCCGTGCTGCTTTTCCACCACGTCTATGCCAATAAGACTGTGCGCGGCACCTTTGAAATGGGCCTCAGTTCATTCCTTCGACCTTCTGCAACCGTTACGTATTTGGTACTCTGGTCATTTATTTCCTGATATTCAAAGAAAATAAATATCCAATTTTACTATATGAACTGAAATTTAAATTATCCTAACCGCAGCCACGAAACACGCTGCCAATCAAATACTCGCGATGCCCCCAAAAAGTGAACCTAATTTTATTCCGGTACTTGACACGGACAAAAGAATCAAACTTTTAGACCCGCGAAACGAGCATAAAGAACACCATGCCCTATTATGAATGCATGAACCCTATTCCGTGGCACGTTCTTTCCGAACCAAACCAACCGGTATGCACAAGTTCGCAATACAATTGGGATTAGCGTGGAAATTTGTTTCCTTTAAAATCACTTTACACGTTTCACACCCCCCGAGAATGCTGAAATAAACAGTAAGTAAAAATATGAACCTAATCTTAGTGGAACAACCCATTACAACCTAACCATTAAAAAAATGTTTTTTCTTTTGATTCGACCTAGTGTCACCTAACCGCAGCGGCTATTCAGCCCCGATGCTGTTTCTTTTGCATGACCGGGGCAAAAGCGCCCACACGGCCACCGAAGAATCGTCGACATAATTCACTTAAATACTAAAATGTCCTACTATAAGCATACTCACCATTTTTGCTCCCTCCATTGAACTCCTTTGAGATGGTTATCCTAATGGTTTCCTGTTGGTGGATTCCCGCGTAGGAGTGCTCTTTTCCTGGCACTGGGGGTGGTGTCCTTGCTTGTCGTCGAGAGACGTCCTGTCACGGTTCGCTGGGCGCGTAGCTGAAAACTTTAAAACCACTAGCTCTAAATGAGAACACACAGATACTTTCTGGTTTCAAGATAAAAATCACAAGACTTTATTTCTTACAAATACTAATTCTTATATACTATTTCTTAATACTCATCTCAGTCTGTGAACTGACCTTTCTGGTGTTCCAGTTCCGCACCTGCTAATTGGTGTCAGTTGGTCAAGCCAACTGACCTACTATGAAAGTGTCGACGGTGCATTACGCTGCCCTTGTCGACTCGACTGCGGAACTGTTATACCCTGAAAGTTTACATAATAACATTACACAAACCATTTTAGCTTAAAATACTTGAACCCTAAAAGTATGTTCTATTCTTAAATAATTTTTAGCACATGCTAATCCCACAGAGTGTGGCATCTATTAGGAGTCGATGCTGTGAGTCAACTACTCGTAGGTAGCTTGATTCTAACTCCCAACATGTCCCATGAGTTGCTGCAATGGTTTCGGCATAGCTTTAGTACAAGCTACACAGTTTTTCACGATTGATCTGGTTATTGTTTTCGCATTAACCGGCCAATAAGCTTCCCGTTTCGCTGCTACTAGACCGGTTGGGCCAACATGCTTGATATCAATGTGGATGTGTGTCATCAATATCTTAGTGATATCACTGCGATATGGCAATAAAGCATGGAATTTGAAAGCTCTCAAGTTCCTTGATGTTTTCTCTAAACTGGCTCCAGAAGGTACGCAAGGCCATAGGTAGTGCTTCATCCCAGCTTAATTTTAGACACCAAAGCGATTTCATAAATATTTTTGCACATGAGACAACTAGTGACAAAAAACCTAATGGGTCGAAGATATGCGCGATGTCCAACAGTACTTGTCGTTTCGTTATTGTGGCTGTTGTGCTCCATTTGGTCTTTATTAGGAAGTTATCAGCCCCAGGTTGCCACGTTAAACCAAGTATTGTGATGGTAAAATTATCGTTGTCAAAATTCAATTGAATTGCTCTATCCTCTGCGTTGATGTTGGTTAACAGTGTTTTGTTGCTCGCACACCATTTCCTTAACTTAAATCCTGCTGACTTGGTGAGGGAGTTCAATTCCACCTGTACGAGCAAGGCTTTTGCTAACGTATCGGCTCCACTCATAGCTTCGTCCACATAAAAATCTCGTTGTAAGCATCTGGAGCCGTGCGGATATTGTGTGGTATGTTCCTTGGGTAATATGCGTAGACATTTTATCGCCAAATATGGTGCCGATGTGACTCTATAAGTCACTGTGTTTAATTGGTAATATTTCAGAGATTCCCTTGGCGTGCTCCTCCATAAGATTAGTTGATGCTTTCGATCAGCTTCGTTCACGATGATTTGTCGGTACATTTTCTCGATATCGTAGCGTACTCGAAATCTCAAAAAAAACCGCAAATAAGTCTTCTTAAAGCTTTGGACCTGGTAGTAGCACATTGTTCAACTGCATTTTAATTTATGTTCGATGGCGTAAAAGCGTTAGCCTTCGAGTCCCCAAGAGTGCTTGCGTTATCAGCGAAAGGCAAGCGCACAACGAACTGTCCGTTCGCTGCTCGATACACAGTTTGGTTGAAAAATGCTTCGCAAGTTCTTTCTATCGCTGTTAGCGGCGGGCTGTTGGTATCAAATTCTTCTAGCTTCATCTTCATTCGTACCTCCAATACCGCAGAACGTAGTCTCAACTGTTGATGGAATTGTGATGTGTCCACCAAGCACCCATCCGAACATGGTGTTTTGCAATATGGGGAGTCCGGTTCCCAATTTTTTTTTGGCCGACTAATAGCAATTCCAGATAACATTCGTTGCCAATGAGAATGTCAATTGGACCTGATTGATTAAACTCCGGATCAGTCAATTGAATCTTTTTAGGAATAGGCCAAATTGTCACGTCGCAACACTGTGTTGGCAGTGGATGTGTAATTTTTGGTATTATGACGACTTCAATTCGGGCTGAGTAACTATTCAATCGTAACTCAAGTTTAATGTTGGACCGATGAATAGCGCATTGTTGAATTTCCCCAATTCCATCAAAGTAATGCGGATTGTATTGTGTTGGTAATCTGAGCTTCTTTGCTAACCTGTCCGTAATGTAGTTTGTCAGCGATCCGCTGTCCAAAATTGCACGGCATTGAAATTCATTGCCATGGAAGTCATTGACTATTAAGACGACAGTGTTCAACAGCACATGTTTCACGCCCGCACGATTGACAGGGGACATTAATGACGTGGTGATAGGTTTTTCTATGACACCTGCAAAGCTATGTAACTCCATGGTAGGCTCACTTACGAATGTTGTGAGTGTCTGAGATGACCCTTGATTGGATTGACCCGAGTTAATGGATGGGCCCTTAGCTAACTTTTGATCAAAATGCACTCATGAGTTCTGCTTCTTGTTGCATTTGGTGCATCCTCTCCTTGTGTTCTTTAATTATATCAAAACGCTGATGCGGCGTTTTTGCCAAGAAATGTGCGCATGCAAAAAATTGGTGATTGCCTTTGCATATGAGGCAGCCCGTTGCGGCCTTGGTTGCTGAGAATAGCGTTGCATGATACTTCACGTTTGTAGATTTATTGTTGATAATTTTCTGTTGTGGTTCTCGGTCTTCACATTTTTGAAAACGGTTTTCTAAGAATTTCAATAGGCGGTCAATGGGTTGGAACTCCTGAGGCTGATCTAGCGTCATTTTATACTCGGATCTTGATATTTTATCTAACTTCTGCAATAAAATATACTCCAAAATTGTGTGGAAGCTATCTACGGGAACTCCTTAGTTTTTTAACGCGTAAATGCATTCCTTGGCTGCATCGTTTAATGTTTTAAGCATTGAGCCTATTTCACTGCTAGCATTCTTTAAATTGAACAACTTGCTATATAGTTTTAACCAATTTGCGTTTATTGTTAAACCTATTGCACAAGATTTGCCTGGCTGCATCATAGTTTTCCTCGCATGCTGGAAAGTGACCGATGAGTGCTTTAGCTTCTCAGGTTACGTTGGCAGCCAAGTAAAACATTTCTTGTGTGTTACCTATTGGCTGAGTATATATCATCTTAACATACAAATCGCGAAATGGTATCCACGTTGAATAGCTACCGTCAAAAACTGGCAGGGTAACTTTAGGCAAATGCACATTTAATGCCTGTGGTATGGTGTTCATTGGCGTGGAGTTGTTCGATGTACTGACTGGAATATGCTGTCGTAACTTAATGACTACGTTTTGAAGCGCATCTTCGGTCTCGTGGAATTTGTCCTCATCATAACCATCAATTTCCGCCAGGTTTGTTCGTTGCCATATCGATTGGTTATTTTCCACCAGATTATCGTGGTAGCGTATTAATAATTGCGTTTTGATATCATAGTACACTGGCAGATGTAACTGATCAGTTTCCGAGTGTACATCTCCAATGAATCGAGAAATTGCACGCACCAACGCCTTTTGCTGCCGTACTAGGGCTATGAGTCCATCGCCTTCGTGGTGTGTTGTTCTTGCGGTTAGGGCCTCCTTGATGGGCGTGGATGGGACATTCGAGTTGCACTGGCGTTTTACGCTGCTCTCCATCCTCATTGATGGTGTGTTGTAATTTGGAGAACAACCAGTCGTAGAGGTTTGCGATGCTGCCTCTATAATCCTGTTTGTAGTACTCATGATGAACTTCGTCTAGCTCGAGTATGAGATGATGGTGATGTTCGAACGTAAACCATGCCTCAATCAGAGTCTTCATGCGTTTACTGGCATATTCGATGGTTTTGCGGTCTTGTGGATCCTTCTTAAAGTTGCTCACCATTTGCTCTATTGCAGAGCCCACTTCATACTGTGCCCTGGTCAACTTATCCAATTGCTCAATTGTTTCTTGGTGATGCGCCATGCTGAATGATAAAGTTGAAACTCTGTGTGCTGAGTTATGATATCCCTGGATATCCTTCTTGAGGTACTTCTGGTTGTCTTCCTTGAGAATCTCGCCGGGGCCTCCAAAATATTTATATACCCATTAGTTGGTTTACTACTCGGTTGCCGATTCCTTGGGTGCAATACCGAAGGATCGTGATGATAACTTCAAGTGCAATACTTGAAGTCTGATGTCTCTTTGGGTACAGTACCGAAAGAGTGCTTTGGCTAATCAAGTAGTATTAATTCAAGAATAATTGTGGTGAAATTGGCTATTCAAGTAGTATTAATTCAAGAATAAATGGTGTGAAATTGTGGTTGGTATTGGCGACAAAGAGAACACTGTTGATTGTTTGACTTAAAAATTATATATCAATTTTAATTTATTAATTGAATGAATTTATATCATAATTTTGCTTATTCTATAGAATTAAATACATATGTGGTGTCTGCAATTATGTGCAAGACGCTGGTGCCTTTATGTGCAAGGCACCAGCGTTTGTGCATACATATGACAAATTAATGCTTTGCTCTGATGAGGCTTCACACGCTGTATAGCCGTTCGTCTTGTGTACTGCTTATTCAGCGTTCAAGAGCAGGCATTGGTAATGGGAATTACTCATTGGACTTTTGCGTTGGAGCAGGTACAAACAAGTAGAATACTACAAGTCGTTATAGATGCTAAAGGGGGCCATACAAAATATCTAAATCCTTTATAGTGCTCATTTTACTTTCTTTCATTTTTATAAATAAATTCTGATTTGTAAAAGCAAATTTTCTGAATACTTTTTGTTTTTATTATATTTTTTGTTTCTTAATATTAATATTAGTTTTTTTGGACCACGATCTCAACGTTTTAAATGATGGATCCCCCACTCATTTCTCAACGCACAAAACCTTCACCCTCATTTACCTTTCTTTATGCTCAGCACACTTTGCACCCAAATGTTGTTGGGTTACTTTAGATAATCTCCATAATCATATCATGATATCATATCCAACCTCAATCCTGAAAGAATCATTCCCAAGCACAAATTCAAAACTGATTTAGCAAATTGGACTGAATTTCAGAGCGCTTGCGCGGGTAGATTTGAATGTTTCTCCGCATCCTATAATATTAACCAAGAAGCAGCTAAATTTTCTAAAGCAATTCGGTTTGCTGCCAACTTATCAATTCCACAAACTAAAAGTTTCTTTGTCAAAAAATCTGTACCATGGTGGAATAGTAATTTCAAATTATTAAGAGAAATAAGAATATGTACCTGGCGCGATTATAAGCACTACAGAATGGGCTCTGTACAAATAAGCAAATGCAACATTTAGAAGAGCTGTTAGATAAGCTAAAGCCAACTCTCTTGAAAAATTTACATCTCAAATCACTCCCAAATCCAGTATCAAACAAATATGGTCCGACATTCGAGTTATTTTTGGTAGCATCAAAACCACCCCACTTCGTATCTTAACTGCTGGAGATTCTCATTTGACGTCTTCATTTGAAATGGCAAATACCTTCTAATAATAATTTGTCTGAACTGTCTAGCGACGCCAAATTTTCTGAAGAATTCTTCTCTGAGAAACGATTTGTCCTACATACGGAATATAACCCATTGACCTATCACCGACTGCAAATAAAATTGAGGCATATATTTCCATTACCGATGTCGAAACTGCGCTACAGTCACCAAAAGGAAAAACTCCAGGTTTAGATCACATATACCACCCGATGTTTAATAATCTACCTGCCTCTGCCAAAAAAATATTACTAGTTTTATACAATAAAATTTTAGACCACGGCATCCTTCAACAAACTTGGCGCACAGCTGAAATAATACCGATACCTAAACTTAACAAACCAATTTCTGAAATTAGTAGCTATCGCCCCATATCTCTTTTGCCTTGTATCGGGAAGGTCCTGGAAAAAATAATTGCTAAAAGATTATTATGGTATATAACCACTAACAATTTTACCAGCTCCAACCAAGTCGCTTTTAAAAAGAGGCAGGGCCTAATTGATGCTCTCCTCCATCTCTAGCACATCGTGTCAACTGCCCTTTCGAATAAAAGTCATGTGTCTGTACTTGCCACTGACTTTGAAAGAGCATTCGATCACATTGGTGTTCAGGTTGTTCTCCAACAGCAATCGACTTGGAAGGTTGGTCCAAAAATCTTTGCTTTTGTAAAGGCCTTCCTGAACCATCGCAGGTTTAGGGTGAGAGTTAACCAAAAATTTTCAAATACTCGGTCTCTCAATAATGGGGGTCTCCTTTGTCTGTTGTTTTATTTATAGCAGCTTTTGACCAAATCAGTAATCGTCAGTTAAATAGTAGCCGTTTATAAAAATATTAAATACTCTATATCCGTGGATGGTGCTACCTTCTTTACTAATAACAATTCTAACGATGATGTTAAATTAATTTTTTCTAAAATTTTGTATGATATTGATAAATGGTATACTCCATCTGGTGGTCGACTCTGTAATGTAAATTAATTCACTATGGTAAAAATGTAAAATGTTTACTTTAAATTTTAACAACATTTCTATTCAACTAGTTAATGAATTGAAAATTCTTGGCCCAATGTTTAAATTTAAGAAAAAATATTAATGCCTGGCTTAATATTGTTAAATTTTTATCTTCTAATCATAGTCTAGTGCATATTTCTACACTAATCAATTTCACAAGATCACTAATACTTTCCAAAATAAACTATGCTCTCCCAATTTTTGGATGGTGCGCTCAAAGCAACTTAAAGCAGCTATACGCACCCTACCACGCAGCTATTCGAAGAGCCATACGAGCCTTTCCCATTTCTTAGCCGAAGCTGGTTTACCTTCTATTATGGCGCAAGGACGTGCATCAACGTGCATCAACTTTTCACCTTATACCAAAATTATTTAACGCCAGAAATGCAATGCTTCTCAAAGACGTCCAGTGTGCCTTCAAATACACCAAAATCCGTAATCCGCCGCTGTATTGAGGTAGCTAAGTGTCTTATGCCTGACACATCTCCTCGGCTACTCAAGCAGAAAAGAGACCCTCCTTGGCATCTCAAAGACTCATCATTTGTCCTAGATCCGTTTTCGTACTCTAAATCTACAACAAATCCTGAAACCTACCGACCACTTTTTGCAGAACACACAAGCAAATACACTAATAAGAACTGGACCCTTTTATTTAGTGATGGCTCAAAACAAACCGAATGCAGTACCTTCGCGGTAGTATCCTCTACCGGAATAGTAATATCCACTGGCCTTCTTCAACAACATTGTTCAATCTTCTCAGCCGAAATTTTGGAAATCAAAATACCCACGGACTATGCTCGCTTGCACAAAGACAGATTTCTCTGATATGCTCTGATAGTAAATCTTCCATAGAGGCGATTCGTAGTATAAGCAATGAAGGCATCCTTGGTTCAGATATAAGAGAAGCATGCATAAAATGCGCTAATAAATTAAAATCCTATGGGTACCCAGCCATGATGGGATCAACGGAAACGAATTCGCTGATTCAACCGCTGTCAGAGCAGTAAGGCATCCCCTATTTTACTCCCCTACACGAGAAAATACAGATATATGCGTAAACTAATTGAGAAATCCTTATACAGGGTGGCTGATGAATATTGCTACATTAAGAAACTCAAATAACTTTTTTTCAGTGTATGGAATTCATTTTTCTTTTATTAATGTTAAATCTCATTCAATTTTATTAAATATAGCTTAATTAGTTTTATAAATAATGGAATTTAAATGCCCCCCCTGCTCGTTGATGCATGTGCGGCATCTTACCAAAAAGTTATTCATTACTGCTTGGCCAACGGAATGTGGAGTTTCTGGATATCAGCTTATTGGGAAATTTTCGTCGCAATTCTGTCATAACAGGCCGGGCTATGTGAGGAGTTGCACCATCTTGCTGAAACCACACTGAGTTGAAAGCAATTTTCATTCGGCGTAATACTGGATAGAAAAAGTCTCTCAACATGGCCAAGTAACGGTCTCCAGTAACCGTAACGGTGTGACCGTTTTCTTCGAAGAAGTAGGGCCCGACAATGCAGCGTGATGAAACTGCACACCACACTGTAACACGAAGTGGATGTAATTCCGTCTCATGGAGTATCTGTGGGTTGGAAGCACTCCATATTCGACAATTTTTTTTATTTATGTTGCCGTTTAAATCGAAATGGGCCTCGTCAGACATAAAAAGACAGTTGATCATGTTTCCGTCCTTTTCCACCATTTGAAGCATCTTCTGGCAAAATTCCAAGCGAATCGGGAAGTCTGCTGCGTTCAATTTGTTGGCCATTTGAATTTTATGTGGGAATAAGTTCAAATCTTCATGCATAATTGACTGCAATGACTGTCTGCTTATAAACATTTGAGCAGATAAGCTTCTTGTCGAAACTCTTGGATTATTTTGTATGGCAGCAGCTACTGCAGCGATTGTTTCCTCCGTCCGAACTGAAGGGTTTCGATGGTAAGGTCTTCTGTTGACTGTCCCATGCTCGGCAAAATTGTTTACAAGTCTCATTATAGTCCAACTGCTCGGTGGATTGCCGCCAAACGTGCGCCTATACTCCCTTTCAACCGCAACTACGGACTCCAGTGCGTGATAGCGGCGGACAATCCAAATTCTTGTTTCAGTGTCCCAGTTATCCATTTTTGATAAATCTAACAATCAATCTGCAAAATAAAAAAAAAAACCAGATTCATTAAATAGAAAAAAAGTTATTACATTTTTTTTTGGTAGCGGCTTTCATAAGCCACCCTGTATATACGAATAATGGATATATAAATATATATATAATTAAAAACAAGGAACACATGGGTAAAGCAATGGATTAGCAATAGAAAACAATATCCACATGTGAATATTTTAAAAGAAATTACCCTATTGACTTCAAAAATATTTTATAATGTCAAGTAAAAATTATAATTTAATTCTCGCCTGTAGAACGACCGAATTGTGCTTTTTTTATAATGTCCCCAAATGAACAATTTTTTCAAAATATTTTCATTATATGAAATTATATTATTATATTATGTGAATATATATATATTAATTAGCCTGTCCACTAACAAAAGCAATGTACTATGACACCACTGAAATGTAATAAAAAACAGAGAGAGAGAGACCTAACGGAACAAATGAGGGGTAATAATGAGATAGAGTTGATTAGAATGTGGTGGAATGAGACAGTACATGGACAGAATTAGATCAGTCAGTTCACCACCTGCAGTTAGCGTAGTTGTCTGGATGGACAGATTACAACAGCTGTAGGCCCAGATTTGATTCCTGGGAGGGTTCATAATTGGTGTGTTGTTGATTTCTAAGACATAATAAAAAAATGCTTGAGGAAAAAAATTGCCATTGAAAGGTCTCTGATGAGGACAAGTGGCGTGTCCGAAATAGCTATAAGATCTGCTATAAGATCTGCCAAAAAATCTTTCAATAATTCTTCTTCTTCTTCTGAAAAATGATTATGGTGGCATAACCACACATACGCAATTGCAACTACTGTTGCAACTTGTTTTGTCTATAAATTCGTTACAAAAATAATCTTCATATGATTTTAATTTTTATCCCGCATTTACTCTCGATTTGATATGTCCCAGAGAGAATGTTCAATTTCATAGCATATGAATTATTTTAAAAATTCGTTGTGTGCATCCATCTTAACTCTGCAAGTATTTCGATTGAATGGCGCTTTTCAGTACACACTAGCAATCAAAAAACAATAGGTCTGTCCGCGTCGTATAGACTCGTGCAATGCGAACTCACTTCAGTTCAGTAATTTGACGTTTGCGACTCGAACAGGAAGATGCAGTACAAGTTTTATTTACAATTAAACGCTGTAAAGTTTAAGTGAATTCGGTAATTATACATTGTTAGAGATTATAACTACCAAACAATTTAATTGTCATTTTTTTGCACATCATTGTATCATTTAATTTCTGATCAACAGTGTACTTGAACATTTCTTGTCTGAACTCAATCCTTAATGCTTCTTGTTGTCACATATTGTATATGCATTCCGTAATTATTTTCTTATTGCTTTCACTGATTATTGCAACTGATCGAATTTTTTCGAAGCTCATGGCACATTGTTGTTATTATTATCTTCTTCTTTTGCATACTTTCTCTCTTTAGTCATATGAATTTTTTTCGGAACTTAGAATTAAGAAGTTAAAAATTTGAGTTGATTAGTGACGCTGAGTTGAGACGAACGATACCGCATATCGTGCCACAAAATACATTCTTCTTGATTATAAACACACACACACACATACACACACATGTACGTGTGATCAAAAAATAACCGTGATTTTCAAATTTCGTGAGTTACATATGTTCGATGTTCGCATTTTTTTTCTGTTATGTTGGTACACATGTCTGTTATATATGTTGGCAATACCAACCATTTTGGATTATCAGTTTGTTTTTGACAGATAAAAAGATTAGTCGTGTTTTGGTGTGCTCTTCGATTTTGTACTATTCGAAAAAATGGATCAAAGAAACTGTATTCAGTTTTCTGTAAAAAATGAAATTAAATGCGCAAGGACATTTGAAATGTTGACTGTGGCCTTTGGCGAGTCTACTATGAGCAGAACACAAGTTCAATTGTGGTATAACCGGTTTAAGGAGGGCCGAGAAGATGTCAATGACGATGCTCGTCCTGGTCGCCCGAGCACGTGAACAACCGATGAAAACATTCACACAGTGAAGAAAATGATTTTGGATAATCGTCGAATCACTTTCAGAGAGGTTGCTGATGATGTTGGCATATCGTTCGGCTCATGCCAAGCAATTTTTACGGATGTTTTAGGCATGAAACGTGCGGCAGCGAAGATTGTTCCAAAATTGCAAAATTTTGAGCAAAAACAACGTCGCATGGACACCGCTCAGGAGCTGTTGAACATCGTCAACGACGATCCAGATTTCCTCAAAAAGATCATAACTGGTGACGAATCGTGGGTGTATGGCTATGACATTGTAACCAAAGCCCAATCATCCCAATGGAAACGTCCAGATGACCCAAGACCGAAAAAAGCACGTCAAGTTCGGTCGAACGTAAAGGTTTTGCTGACAGTTTTCTTTGATTGCAATGGCGTGGTGCATCATGAATTCTTACCACAAGGTCGTACGGTCAACAAGGAAAACTACCTTGAAGTTATGCCCCGTTTGCGAGAAGCAATTCGTCAGAAACGCCCAGAATTGTGGAAAAACCAATCATGGATTTTGCACCATGATAACGCACCAGCTCACACATCGATGCTTGTGCGTAATTTTTTGGCCAAAAACAAAACCGTTATCATGCCTTAACCACCGTATTCACCGGACTTGGCCCCCGATGACTTTTTCCTCTTTCCAAAACTGAAGACACCGATGAAAGGAAAGCGTTTTCCTACGATTGAGGAGATAAAAGAAAAATCGAAACAGGAGCTGTTGGCGATACCAAAAAAAGCGTTTCAGAAGTGTTTCGAGGATTGGAAAAAACACTGGCATAAGTGTATTATATCTGAGGGGAATTACTTTGAAGGGGACCAGATAGTTGTTGATGAATAAATAAATACTTTTTGAAAAAATTTAAAATAACGGTTATTTTTTATCAAACCGTATATATAAAAAAAAAAATAAATAATAATAAATAATAAATAATATATATAAATATATATATATATATATATATATATATATATATATATATATATATATATATATATATATATATATATATATATATATATATATATATATATATATATATATATATATATATATATATATATATATATATATATATATTGTGCCGAGCAAAATTATTTATTAATTTTGCTCACACAATAAATGTTCCCCGAAGCAATAGTCACTGCGAAAATGGACCGCCAGCATCACTAGCGTGCGAAGAAGTTTGAGTGCCGTAACCAGTCAGCTTGCGCGGCCCCATCAACGCTTCATATTATTTATTAGAATACCTTCGCACCAATGCAAACCACGGCGAAAGCGGGAGCGCATGAAATGCACAAAATATTAAACGTTGGTCAATCACATGCAAATTGTACCAACAACTACGCAAGCGGATTGTCAACAACAACATTGGCAAAGCCAAGCCAGCCGCTTGCGTAAGACAAGGAAAAGGAATTGCATGTGAATTATACCAACACGAACGCGCCGACAGACTTGGCGAACTCAAGCCAGCCGTTTGCACTGATCGACAAGAACAACAACACTACAGGCAAACTACAATTGATCGTGCGTTAATTACAACAACAAGACTCGGCAGAATTTACCGAGTGCGTTAGCTCGGGAAATAGAACGACATAACAATCGCTGTGCAGACAAGTTGCAAGGACATCACACAAAGGAGAAATACACAAATAGTGTTCAAACGCTGGTGGATAATTTAAATAATATTAACCACCAGCAGAAAGAAATCATGCGTGCAACAACAACAACAGGGCGTGCAACAAAAACAACAGGGCGTGCAAGAGCAACAACGTGCCGCTGCAACTACTACGCGCTTGACAACAGCCGGACTTTTCCAAGAAAACGCTGAGGGTCGCCTAAGGTCAAGAGGAAAACACCAACAACGCCATGGCCTTAGCAACAGGAAGCGGTAGTCGGAGAAACGGCCAGCGGGACTAGAAGAACAAATAGAGTTGCAACAGGAGGATATAAATGCGCCTGCACCCTGACATACGGTCTCTTTTCCTGCTAGCACATCGCGCAAGTAAGTACCTTAAAAACGTTGCCGCAAAGACGCCACGAGACTAGAAATCATTACCAACGGACACACACACACACAAGCGCTGCATTTACTACAAATGCTGGATTTTAATCCACTCTCATAGTAAACCAGAGCTTGTTCGTCAACGTTAGAACGGTGGAAGTGGTTTGTCAATCCACCACCGTTGAAACGAAAGACTCAAGGCACAGACCTAGACACTAAGAAGTACTGAGTTTACTACGAACGCTGGGTTTTTCAATCCACTTTCACAGAAAACCAGGACTTGCTTCTCAAAGTCAAACCGGTGGAAGTGGTTTTTCAATCCACCATCGTTCAGACTGGAGACGGGACGGCACAGCACCAAGTTCAGAAGCGGCCTTCATAAAGGCCATCATTTTTGTAATAACGTGTAAGCCTAGTAATAAGAATAAGTATCGAATACGTATACTCGTATATGTATATATATATATATATATATATATATATATACATATATATATATATATATATATATATATATATATATATATTTTTATTTTTTTATTTTTTTATTTTTTTTTATTTCTTTATTTTTTAATTTTAACAAAATATATTACAAATTTCATATATATAATATAAGTATGTTAATAATTTAATGCAACTAGTAACTATAAACTAACAAGGATTTTGTATTTAGCTAAATATTATTTATTTTTTTAAGTTATTATAAGGTTCCAAATGTTTATTGGTTTACCTAGTAAGTTCGGTAGGTTTTGTGCGTTTCAGTCTTCGCACAGTATCAGCGCAATTAACGAGTTTAACAATTTCATCGTTAGTGTGCTGCTTTAGTTTCTCTGCGTGGGCAATGGCATGTTTTTTTATAATATCATCTACTGTTTCTACAGCTAGATCGCAGTACTACGTGCGTATCAAGGAGCATTCACAATGCATCTCAATACTTTATTTTGGAATCGCTGAATCATCAACTTGTTGCTTTTGCTGGTACATCCCCACAGTTGGATACCATAAGTCCACACCGGTCTAAGGACTTGCTTATAAATTAAAATTTTTTTGGATGTCGATACGACTGAGTGCTTGCCAATAAGCCACTGCATTTGTTTGAATTTGATATCTAGTTCTTCCTTTTGTTTTTAACATGCACTTTCCAGCGAAGTTTTGCATCAAAATTCATGCCTAGGTACTTGGCTGTATTTGCGTATGGAATCTCTTGTCTATTTATGAAGATCTCTTGGTGCAGTATCTTTTTGTTTGTAAAATCAATGTGAGTTGATTTAGCATTATTAAGCTTGATTCGCCATTTCTTTGTCCAAGTGTACACATTGCTGACCGCTGCTTGTAACACATTGGTAGATTCCTCTGCATTGAGTCCAGTGGAAAGTAGGGCTGTGTCATCTGCAAACGTTGCGATAGTACAATTTTCTGTCGTGGGTACATCGTTTGTGTATAGCAGGAAAAGTATAGGTCCCAAAACGCTTCCCTGCGGCACACCAGCTTTAATTTCTGTTAATTTGGAGTAGCAGTCTTCCTGTTTAACGCGGAAAGAACGGTCAGAAATATATGATTTTAAGAAATCACAATACTGCTTTTGAATTTGGTTTCGCAGTCTGGCCGTCATGCCAGACCTTGTCAAATGCCTGAGATACGTCTAGAAAAACTGCGGAGCAGACTTGATTCTCTTCTAGGGATTTTTCAATGTTACTGACAATTCTGTGAACCTGCTCAATCGTTGAGTTCTTGGTTGTTTGGAATCAATTTTTTCCGTTCGATTATTGGCATTAGTCGTTTTAAAAACATTTTTTCCATCACTTTCGATAAGATCGGTAGCAAGGAGATTGGTCTATATGAAGAAATTTCATACGGTGGCTTGCTAGGTTTTGCTATCATTATGACCTCAGCTACCTTCCAGTACATGGGTACGTGTTTCAATTTGAAGCATGTATTGATCAGATTGGTCAATGTTCTAATGGTTTTGTATGGTAAATGCCTCAGTATTTCTTTTGTTATCAAGTCAAAGCCAGGGGCCTTTTTTAGCTTTAGGAACTTTATAATGTTTTTAACCTCTTTAGGGGTAGCGAAAGGTATGTCTTCATCTTCTTCATGAGTTGGAGGAAGCTCCTCAGAGTTATCACTACTTTGCGTTGTAAATGTATTCTTAGGTGTTCAGCAAATATCTGGGCTTTCTCAGTGTTGCTTTTCGCCCAACCATTTTGTAGCTTTAAAGGTGGAGATTGAAGAGTAAGTTGCTTTAATGTCTTCGTTGCTTTCCAAAGTGAATAATTTGACATTTTTCAGTAGATAAGCTGCTTAAATATATTTTAAAATAGTCATTTTTAAATGCTTTTATTTTAAATGTTGAACTTTTCTTAGCTTTGTTGAATTTAGTTTTATCAGCTGGTGATCTGGTCATCTGCTATTTACGTCGAAGTTTGCGCTTAATTTTAACCAAAGCCATTATCTCGCTTGGGTAGTTACAGCCAGGAAAAATTGATTTTAGCTTGGGAGTATTTCGCCAGCATGCATTCTGTATGCATTGGGTGAAATTTATCACCTCATCTTCCAGTTCCTCCGTGCTTTCTATACAGGTATTTTGCCATGTTGCTGTGCTATTCATAATGCTTTTAAAATAAGGCCAATTCGTTCGTTTATTTACTAAGACATGTGGTTGTTCTTTACTACTTATAGTAGTGCTAATTATTATATAAATTGGTAAATGGTCTGAGCTCATTTCGAATCCATTTTGAACCATTATGTAACTTTTAGCGAACTTTCTCAATATAAAGAAGTCAATGAGGTCTGGAATTTTGTTATGATCAGTAGGCAAACAGGCGGGTTTTCCTGTAGATATTGTATCACAGCCAGTCGATTGTGGAGCCTTGAGAAGTTCTCGCCCTATGGTCGTGATTAATCGTGAACCCCAATAGGTGTGTTTTGCGTTGAAATCACCTCCAAGAATAAATTTATCGCCAAGGAGCTTAAGTAATTCTTTATACTTTTCGTTACAGATATTGTGTCGTGGTGGACTATATAAAGCAGCGATAGTAAGTGGTTGGTGGTCGACCTCAATTACTATCGAAGTCACTTGGAATTCATCTGAAGTTATTTTCAATCCTTCATAATGCTTGATATTCTTTCGAACTATGACTGCACTACCACCTCGAGCACAATTGTTCGGTTGTATTGTGTGATATACTTAAAATTTTGTAATTTTTGTGAATGATTCTTCCGTACAATGCATTTCTGCAATGAAGCAAATATCAGTATTTTGAGTTTTAAGTACCAATTCTAATTCGTTTTGATGTTTGGAAAGACCATTAGCATTCCATAACATAATTTTTATGGATTTAATCATTTTTGGATATTTTGATTATTGATGCAAGACGGCTAAGACGCTTTTCAAGTTGTTTGTTAAACTCTGCTTTTTTATTTAATTTAGCCAAAATTTGTTGTAAAGCATCAATATCTGAGGTTTATTTGGTTTTGCTATCTTTAGCAATTTGTGCATATGTGGGTTGCGGTGTGTTGTTTGTTTGTGAATGATTTTCTTTGTCACGTTTTTGTCTTACTTGCAAGTTTGAAGTGCTTGCTTCCTTATTTGCAGTTATTAGTGTTCTTGTAGCAGTTTGTGGTTGTTGCTTTTTAAATTTATCTTTATTGATAGTACTTTTGGAGTTATTTCTAATTTTTTGTAGTTCTTTGGCTACCACACAACAACGGTAGCTTGCTGGGTGCTCACCACCGCAGTTTGAGCACTTCGGTTGCATTGTAGACGGTTTTTCACATTTATCTGTCATATGCTTACCCGCGCTTTTTACACAATGTCTTCCACAGTAGTTTTTTGTGTGTCCAAATGCTTGGCAGCTTTTGCACTGCGGTATAGATTGTTGCTGTTTGACTGGTTCAACAGTTACTATTGTATTTAAGATTTTTGTATTCTGAAATATTTCATCAGATGCATCAAAAGACACGAGAAACATGTTCATTGGTTCTTTTGTATGCCATTTTAGCAGCGATTGCTTTAAAACCCTGTTTTTTAAGATCATCCATAATTGATTTCGCATCCCAAGAATGAAGCAAATTTTTTATTACCACTTTTATTGGTCTGTCTTGTTTGTTTTCGTACGAATACCATGGTGTATCTGTATCCGTAAGCATTTTTGTTAAAGCCCTGTAGTCTTCAAAATTGAAAACATTAATTTTGTAGACTCCATTACTGAGTAACTTAATAAGGAATTGTTCTTTTACAGCTTTTAGGATGCGGTTGTAGATTTGTTGGTAGTTATCGATAGTTGACATCATTATGGGAGGTGGACGAGGCAATTGTTTTCTTGTGTCACAGTTAGATACCAAATTTGTGATTTTAATGGCAGTATTCTTAGAATGGTTAGGAACGCACTCAGGCGAAGACTCTGCTTTCCTTTTTTTTGAAGGCTTCGATTTCTTTAGAATCTAGTCGATTTCCAAAGCTAATATATACGAGTATATATATATATATATATATATATATATATATATATATATTATTTATATATATATATATATATATATATATATTATTTATATATATATATATATATATACATATATATATATATATATATATATATATATATATATTATTTATATATATATATATATATATATATATATATTATTTATATATATATATATATATACATATATATATATATATATATATATATATATATATATATATATATATATCTATATATATATATATACTAGCTGACCCCGCAGGCGTTGCCCTGCGTAAAATTATGTGTTTTGAAAAGAAAAGAAAGTTGAATTTATATTGTGTTGAAAAACATTTATTTGCGATTTTTCTACATTTTTTTCAATGTAACGTAGCTTGATAAACAACATTTTTTGTTTTCTGTTCCGGTGCGTAAATGTACAGAGAAGATGGTTTTCCAACTCGTGAACACGCCACGTATAGCTGGCCGTGTGAAAAACATGGCATTTCCAGATTTATGCCACACACTTCCAGCGACTGTCCTTATGACCTGTTGATTGTCATCGCAAATGCAAGTTTCACTGGAAACTGAATACGTTTGAACTGAAATGGCAAATCGTTGGAACTCAAAGGAATTCGTGGAATCAAGCATTCTGCCCCCTTGTAAGTCCATTTCAAAATTCTTGCAACTATCACATTATTCGATAGCTGCGTCACAATCAGTCGGGTTCCATTACACAGTTTCGGCGCATGAAGATTGCGAAGCATAATAAGGACAGATCCAACTTTTAGACGCAAATGATTCGGCGGCATGCCAGGCAAATCCAAAGAATTTAGAAATTCCATTGGATAATTCACGGCTTCGTCTTCATTTTCAACACGATCGATCGATTTGTATGAGCGCAAATCTCCCGGAATTTGACTTTGAATCGTCCAGTTTAAGTCATTAACATCGGTATTTTTGGCAGCTAAAATTGCGCGTGCACTCAACCAATCGTAGTTACGATAATTTTTGCCAATGTTCGGATAAACATTCGTGATGAGTTCAGCTTTCGTTGAAGTGAATTGACAAATGGCAGGTGGAATTGATATCAAACCACTGGAAGTATCAACCGGAATTTGCCCATTTCCAATTCTTAGCAGTTATTTAGAAAAAACTTCTGCGGTGCTATCCTGTTGCAGGAACGCTCGCATATTCATAGTCAATCGTATGGTTTTCGTGTACCGCCACAAATACGATGACTTGAGACATGCGTTCAATTCATCCGCCGCTGTTGATTTCGGAATAACAGGAAGTGTTTGTCGACAATCGCCTGCTAACAGTATCATTGCGCCACTAAAGCGACGATTATTATTCCGCAGATCTTTCATTGTTCTGTCAAGTGCTTCTAGAGACTGTTTGTGAGCCATTGTGCACTCATCCCATACTATCAGTTTACAATTCTTCAACACTTTTGCCATAGCTGATTGCTTTGAAATGTTGCAAACAGGTGTTTCATTGATTGCATGTTTAACGGAAGCTTCAGTACCGAATGTGCCGTTCTTCCACCTTCTAGTAGAGTTGCAGCAATCCCAGTAGATGCGAGAGCGAACGCAATGCCATTATGAGATCGTATTGTTGCCAAAATCAATGATATCAGGAACGTTTTCCCAGTTCCGCCGGGCGCATCAAGAAAAAATAGTCCACCGTTTCCATCATTGACAGCCTTCATCAATTCATCATACGCACTCTTTTGCTGCTCATTCAATAATGGAACATTTCTTTGTACTTGTTGTTCCAAAGTTATTCTGTCGTATTCACGCTCACGTTACAATTCACGATTCAGTACATCTCTGATTTGACGACTTGGCGCTTCCATATGAATTTCAGTCAATAGTTTGCCACTCATAAGCAAACGCAAATCTTCAATCAACACCAATGCTTCATGGTAGATGTCATCGTTCATTTGTAGTTCTGAATTCCATGCTGCCACTCAAATACGATGTAAAATGTCTTCGGCAATGTAATTTTTGTACGTATCCCATATCCCATTGACGCGGATTTGAAGGCTGACATGTCGAAATGATCACCGCGAAAAGTGTGCGAACTTCAGTGGCAAGCGAAGTAGCTATCGCATCGTCCATCGTTTGATTCCAGTGATTATCATGTTCCAGCAATTGTAATTGCTGGCATGCTTCTCGAAAAGTTGCACACACCGTACCATTCACAGTACGCAATGACTCAAATGAAGTTGAACCGCGTACATTAATCAATAGCAACCGAAGGTAGAAGCAATCGTCGTTTTTCGAGTGGATTGTGTAAATTCGTCCTAATGCATTAGCTGAGAACATACATGGATGTCCAACTACTGGTTGGCCTTGCTTTCTGCGTAACCATTTCTTCGACGATGCATTCCATGTAAAGCAATGTTCTCGCAAACGGATCACTGGCGCAAGTTGAGAAAAAACTCGTCAATGTTGTTGCTGGTGGTGTTTCCGCTCGCTGTACTGCATTCTCTGGGTTGAAATACACTCTTTGGCCATTCTCCAAATGAACTGCGAGATGCACAACAGTCGGAAAACGCTCATGAATTACAAAAGAAAATATTCTCCAAAGCGCTTCATTGCAGTTCACGTATCGACCCATTCGATACTTGCTGATCTCATCTCGTTCAAGGCCAATAACCGCCATGTCGCTTCCTTTGGTGACGTACTTGCAAACGTATTTGATCGATTTCACAGAACTGCAATACTCAACATTGATATGAGTTTTGAATGTCTTAGACAATATTGGCGACTATGGTACGATCCATGTGTTGTCAACTTCGATCTTCACTCCTCTAAATTGAATGCTGAATGTTCTGCCATTGTTGTCTGATGAGCGACGCCGATAGAGTGGATATCCATCATTTCCAGATTGCGTTTCCGAAAGAAAAGCACGTGGATAGTGTTTCGTGCATCTATTGTTAGACATACAAACCGAAGTGGGATTGTAGTGTCCGCAAGGTCCATGAACCATATTGGTTTTCACCACTTCGTATAATTCTGGATCTATCTCTGGATCAGGAATTTCCGCAGAAATGATGTCATCAATTTGATCTGGTGTAATCTTGTCCACCATCCAAAGAAGAATGTGTGCGTGCGGCAAACCTCTTTTTTGCCACTCAACAGAGTACATACAGCATCTAACAGCACAATATATACGTTGCTTCACGATAAAGTCCATCAAATATCGTAGCTGTTGTTTGAAAATTCGTGCTGTGACATCGTGACGATCGCTTGCTGATTGACCGCGATTCAATAATTCCGTTATAATATGTTTGCATTACTATTTATATGCTATAATGTATTACGTATAAGTCAACTGTCCGGACCAGTTTTATATTGGCATGCTGGTCGCTGCCTATGGTAGTGGCAAGTCAAAGGACTGCCTAAATGTTCATATATTATTATTATGAAAATGGCAAGTTCTAATGAACTGCCGAGGAATAGAAAGACTCTAGTGTTCTGTTTGTAAGCAAGACAAGAAGTTTTCATGCTCTGAGTTTTTATTTTACAAGTAACCTCGGTTGCTATAATAAACTTATTCTAATCTATTATACAGTTTTTGAATCTAAAGTGTTATACTATTTGCTTACCCCAAGTGCAACGTGCATGCCTGTAGTGCATACTCTTTCACGAGTTTAGAGCACGTACCCAATTGGTGCACTTGCGACCATATACTGCATTAGATGGAGTATATGGTCTGCAGTGTGGCAGACATGTGCAACAAGATCGTCTGTCTATCGTTCTGCCCGCTCTTATGACTGTACGTCGTATCGTCGAACTCAAAGGCGTGAGAAAGCATTGAGCGACGGATGAGGCACGAGTATCGAGTGTCGAGCTCTGTCTGGACAGTCCGATACTCGTTTCTTGTTATCGCATAACGACAAACAAATCGTGGGAGACTGACAGACAAGGGATAGTGTGTGCCGTTTAATTGTTGCGCAGATGATATCACTTGTTGTGAGTTAGAACCAAACTACCTACGTGTAGTTGACTCACAGCACCGACTCCTAATAGATGCCACACTATATTGGATTAGCATGAGCTAAAACTGTTTTGTGATAAGGCATACTTCTAGGGTCTAAGTATTTTAAGTTAATGTGATCTGTGTAACATTATCATGTAAGCTTTTAGGGTATTACAGTTCCGCAGTCGAGTCGACGAGGGCAGCGTAATGCACCGTCGCCACTTTTGAAGTAGGTCGGTTGGCTTGACCAACTGACACCAATTAGCAGGTGCGGAACTGGAACACCAGAAAGGTCAGTTAACAGACTGAGATAGATGTTTAAAAAATAGTATATAAGTATTAGGTTTGGTAAGAATAAACCTCTCTTGTGATTTGAATCTTAAAAGTAAGAAGTGTTTGAATTTAACGTTAGGGCTCTTAAGTTTTCAGCCACGCGCCCGAAGGAACCGCGACAGGACGTCCCCCGCCAAGCAAGCAAGTACTCGAGATCCCCAACATTTTGGCGCAGCCGGTAGGATCCAACGTCGAGTGCCAGGAAAAAAGCACTCCTACGGGGGAATCCACTAATAAGAAGATATCAGGATAACCATCCCAAAGGAGGGCAATGGAGGGAACGAAAATGGTGAGTATGTCTATAGTAGGACATCCTAGTATGTAAGAAAATTTTGCCGACGATTCTTCGGTGGCCGTGTGGGCGCTTTTGCGCCGGTCATGCAGAAGAAGCAACATCGGGGCTGATTAGCCGCTGCGGTTAGGTGACAATAGGTCAATCCAAAAAGGAAAATTTTTACTTACGGTCAGGTTGTATAGGGTTGTTCCACTGAGATTAGGCTCATACTTTTTAATACATTTTGTTTCAGCATTCTTGGGGGATGTGGGACGTGTCTGTTTATTCACAGATTTTGCGTTATTGAATTACGAACTTGTGTATACCGGTTGGTTTGGTTCGGAAGGAACGTGCCACGGTATAGGGTTCGTACGGTTATGATAGGGGATCTGTGTTTGTTTGTCGGTAGGGACATTTATATGATTCATTTTATATTGTTTTGAAATCAGAATAAAGATTGATTTAAATATTTAGCATTTTGAGTTTAGGGTATTAGGTGAAGAGCTGCAGACAACACGTGTTGTTGCAACAAAGTTTTTGTAGTTCGGAAACTACAATTTGCGTAGCAATGTTGAAGATAACATTTACATGCTATTATTATGTGGCGCATACGTTACGGGTTTATTTTTAAATATGGATTCAAATTTCCGGGAATGAATCAAGACACTTTTGCCGGTAAATCAAATTTCGGTTTTTACAAACATATGGACTTTTCTATGGATTCTTGGGAGGATTAAAGATGGTGAGAGGAAATCAAGGAGTATCTGTGAGGAAGCCAAGGACCAATTTGCATTGATGGAAGGACTTAATGGACGCCGGTAGACAGCGGAACTTTGTGATGGAAAACAAGTATAGCAGAATATGTATATAAAGATTGAATTTACGGTGGAATGTTTTTTTTTAATAACTCTGTTTTGAATCATTAAGTAAGATCGAATAAAATATTGTAACAAGTTTTAACAAATATAGGATTTTTATTTGTAATTGGGATACGCCATCTGTTCTGGCATTTGGGATATGACGAAGGAAGCGCAAGGATTACTGCTGAGGCAGGAGCAAATTGGCGAAGCGATTGAAGAACTGGTCCGTAATTTTAAGAAAGACGGCTACGTACGGACAACGTGTATTACCGCAAGCGAATAACACAGTTGCAAGATCTGGGGAGAGAGTTCAACAATAATCACGGACTGTTGTTGCCTCACGCAGTTGAGTACGGCAAAGGAAAATATTTTACGGAGAATTACGCAGACTACATAAATAGTCTGGTCAACGAATGGGCAGATACATTTAGTTCTGAATTAGAAGGACTAGGGCAACAAACAGTGAGTTTGGTTTCGCCAGACGAGGAAGTAAGGAACAGATTGAAATCAATGCAGTCGGAGGTGGAGCTGTTTACTGGGAAAATAATTGACCAGTTCGAAGCGAGTACGAGCAGGGAAGAAGCTCAGGAATTGTGTAAGCAGGCGAATGCCGGAGGGGCTGTGTCACCATTAGAAGTAGCGGATCAAGCCTTAACGGCAATCCAAAAACGAACAGAAGAAAAGTTGTTCAGTTTTCATAAGAAAACAGAAGATTGGAGAACACAAAAAGAGTATCTTGAGAATAAGGTAAAGGAACTTTCTCAGAGATTGACGGAAACAGAGGAAGCAGCAACCCTGTTGGAAAAGGAGTGTGCGGAATTGAAAAGAGGACGGGCGACCAGTTGGACCTCACTGAATAGGGAGAGATCAAAATCAGCATCAGCTGGATTTACGCAGACAGTATTGACATTGCCTCCGGAAGTACGTTGGCCGGAATATTTAACACCAGAAGGGATAAGCCGCATGGTAAAGCCAAAATTATTACTTAATGAAGAAAGGCAAGCGGAATTTTTGTTTGGCGCATCTGAAATCGGTGTCGAGCCTTTTTCTCCGGGAAGCCCGATAAATAATAAAAATCAGGGATATCCGCCAAAGGAGCCGGAAGCAGTACCAGTGCAGCAAAGTTCCGATACTGTGGACAGTATTTCGCCTGTACGAACAAACGATCGAAGACTAATTAGTTTGAATCCGTCACTGGACAATTACCTCTCAGATCTGGGAGAAGAGAATTTGGAAACTGCCAAAGAGATTAATAAAGCTAAGGTTTTACCAGCAATTGAGAAAACACAAAGCTATAAAATGGGCATTCTGCAAGTTGCTCATGCGGTGGGGAAGCTGGTGCCCATGTTCTCAGGAGTCGAGTTGTATGACCTGAGAACTGAGATCCGGCGCTTCAAAGAAGGTTGTGAGCTAGCGCAACAAAGTGTTCCGGAAGCGGACGGGGAACACTTAATAAAGTGTATTAGGCAAAGAACCACAGGTGATGCATTTGATTTACTGGTGAATAGCTCAGTAAGTACCCTGGCGGAATTATCTGCACTTTTGGATCGGACATATTTAAAACAAAAGTCATACGACTGTCTTGTATGGGAAATTCAGGAATCAACTCAGAGACCTGGGGAGGAAGTGAGAGCCTGGGGACGAAAGCTCCAGTCTCTGGGGAATGCTGCTGAGATGGAAGCCAACAGGCAGTTTCCAGAAAATGTTGCAGCATACAAGGCTCAAGTAGAACGGACTATGATTTCTGTGTTCAAGGCAGGCCTGATAAATAGGGATTAAGCTAATTATACTCTTACTCTCACGCCGAGGAGTATGGCAGAGCTAGTGGAAGCGGTCTCGTCAGCTGAAGCAGCAATACAACAACGA
The DNA here is from genome assembly GCA_920105625.2 of Clusia tigrina. Lineage (NCBI taxonomy): Eukaryota > Metazoa > Arthropoda > Insecta > Diptera > Clusiidae > Clusia > Clusia tigrina. The sequence goes on from OV050031.1 coordinate 161,048,140, forward strand.
ACGACAACAGGTGGAATCTGCTGGACGAATTCTCCAGCAGAGGTAGAAACAGTATTGCAGCAAAACAGATGTGGAGTCGGTAGATTGAATTTCCGCAACAAAGAGACCAAGAATTCTTGGTTGAGAGGTTTAAGCCAAGGAAACCCATTTGCTTATTCTGTGATAATCCAGGGCATACAAGGGATGAATGCGTTACACGGAAAAACACGCCCTACTGTTTGGAGTGCCAAACTTACGGTCATGAGGCAAGTAGACAGTGCCAAGTAGACACTAAATGGGATCAAAGTAGAAGGCAGCCAGCTACGAGGCGCCCGGTTCCACCCTTGAGGGATAGCAGGGGTAACTTCAGTAGTCCCAGAGTTAATTCAACAGAAGGAATTAACCAAGGAAGAAATCCTTTCAGTACTGGGAGTGGTCAGCAGCGACCAAATTGGAATTCCAGAAGTGAAGCAAGGATAAGCAACACCAAACAGGGGTTGAGATGTTTCTGATGTGGACGAATGCGACATCGGGCAGCGGAATGCAGGGATAGACAGTCCCAACAAAGGAACCAGGGAAACTTCCAGCGGCCCAGTCGAGGCTAATAGACTGGAAAGCCAAAAGAAAGGAAGTAATAATAAGGCCGGAAGTACGTGGGACTAGTAATGTAGGAACTACAGTCCAGGAGAAGGAGGAGCAAGAGGCTTTTCAATATCGCGAAGAGTTAGGAGGTGGATACGCGTCCATGTTGGGGACAGAAGGACATTGCTTCGCTATGAGCAGGATAGGTGATGCCTTCATCGAGATACCCTGGAAGGAATCAGCTAGTGGAAAGCTAGTGCTATTAGTAGATTCAGGGGCGGACACTAGCCTCGTAAAATCTAGTGTTTTACGGAAGGGGCTAGTTATTAATCAAATGGACTTAAGAACGCTTAACGGAGCGTTTGGAGGGTGCATTAGGACATTGGGGTCGCTCAGAATAGGGCACAGTGGAGTTAAGGGTATGAGTTTTAGAGTGCACGCAGTGGAAGTGGATAGGAAAGGTATCCCGGCTGATGGGATAATTGGCCGCGATAATCTTTGGGGACGCACCATACTGGATGCCTTCGACAAGCAGTTATCATTCTATGATAACAATAAGCATAGAATCCTTACTTTTCCATTAATGTCATGGCAGGAAGGAACCGTGACTAGGGTTAAGAAGTGTGGTATGGAGGTAGTAAACGGAAGGTCAACCAGAGTAGTTACTATGCATGTAAATACGAAACTTAGGACGGTTGTTTTGCACAAGCAGCAGCTAGCGGAGGGCGAAACCATAACGCACGTTGACAAGGGTAAGGTGTACGCTTGCGCACTCAACGCATCGGAAAAGGACTACCTGATGGATGAGGATTTTAGGCCCAAGTTCACTAGTTATGATAATTTTAAGGAACCGAATTATAGATCGGTGAATCAGATTAAGCAGGTAGATATAAGAAAAATAATGGAGAGGGTGCTAGAATCCTTGAAGTTAGACCCAAGCGTGAATCCAGAAGAGAAGGCATCAAAAGAAGCCATTTGTGCGTCATTCCATGACATATTTTTGCTGGAAGGAGACCAGTTAACATATACACGAGAGGTAGAGCATGAAATACCTACTAGGGTGGATCAAGCACCAATTAATCAGAAGCAATACAGATTGCCAGAAGCTCACAAAGATGAGGTAAATAGGCAAGTGGAAGGAATGTTAAAAGATAACATAATTTCACCGAGTATCTCGCCTTGGAATTCACCAATAATTTGGTACCAAAGAAGGGAGGTGCTCACGGTCAGAAGAAGTGGAGAATGGTCGTCGATTTTAGGAAATTGAACGACGCCACTATCAAGCAGGTGTTCCCGATACCAAGGAAAGAAGAGATACTGGATCAATTGGGACACAGTAGATATTTTTCTAAACTTGATTTAGCGAGTGGCTACCACCAAGTTCTGGTGGATACCCAAGATAAGCAGAAAACCGCGTTCAGCACCGGTTTGGGGCATTATGAGTTTAATAGAATGCCGTTTGGATTAACAGGAGCACCGGCTACCTTCCAAAGGCTAATGAACCATGTGCTAACAGGCTTACAAGGGCTAGATTGTTTTGTGTATCTCGATGATATTGTAATTTATGGGAAGAAATTACGAGAACACAATTTGAAATTGAACACGGAGAAGTGTCAATTTTTGCGAAGAGAGGTGGTTTATTTAGGCCATCGTTGCTCAGAGGCAGGAGCACTGCCTGACCCGCAGAAGGTGGAATGCGTTAAAAATTTAGCGGTTCCAAGAAATCGAAAAGTAGTGCAAGCATCAGGACTAGTGAACTATTACAGAAAGTTCGTAGAAGGACTGGCCGGAATTGCGTTGCCAGTGAATAAGTTGCTACGTAAAGAAGCAAAGTTCGAATGGACAGAGAGATGTCAGCAAGCATTCGAGAGGCTAAAGGAAATAATTAGCTCGCCACCAATTTTGGCGTACCCCGACTTTAAGCAAACTTTTTTGTTGACCACTGATGCTAGCAATGAAGCATTAGGGGCAGTATTGTCACAAGGGGAAGTCGGTAATGACCGACCAATAGCATTCGCAAGCAGAGCGCTTAGCGACACGGAGAAGAGATACTCCACAATAGAGAAGGAATTTCTAGCCATAGTGAGGGCTACGAAGAATTTTAGAGCATACCTAAGGTTTTGATAACCGACAATGGTTCCAATTTTGTGTCGAAACTGTTCTCGGAAACGTGTAAAATGCTGGGAATCAAGAAGTTGCATATAACACCATATCATCCACAGGCGAATGGCTCACTGGAACGTAGTCATCGACCTCTGGCCGAGTACTTGCGCAGTTTTGCCAAGGAAGACGCTTCGAATTGGGATCAATGGTTAACCACTGCAATGCATGTACACAATAATACGGTACATGTATCAACGAAGCAAACTCCGTTCAGGACGCTCTACGGGTTTGATTTTAACATGCCAGCAAATCTGAAGCGCAAATGTGCGCCAGTGTACAATGCTGATGACCCGAATAAAGTGCAAAAGTATCAGCTACAGCGAGCGCACGAGTTGGTCAGAGAAAATCAGGATTGCGCTAAACGAGTAGCCAGGGAGGCCTATAACAAGGTACTAAACCCAGTCGTTTTGAACGAGGGTGATCAGGTACTCATGAGGAATCAGGCTAGGAGAAACAAATTCTCACCTGTGTGGATAGGTCCGTATGTAGTAGCAGAGATCCGAAGCCCAGTTACAACAGTCTAATAATAATTTGTTGAAATTATTCCACGTTAGACCACACACCTAGATTCATGTGTTAATAGTGTTTTACAAGTGTAAACACAAGAATAATAACATAAACAAGTACGTGTGTGTATCAAATAACACACACAGCGCCAATTTTCAGAGTCAATGCCAGTAAAAGTTTGCCGCTTAAACTCGGGCAAGTAAATTGCCGTAATGAAAATCTGCTTATTAAACACTATTGCCGAATGAAGGCAGTAGAGAAAAATATTTTTTTTTTATTTACCATAATAAACGGGTTCATTGCACGTATTTTAAAATAAAATAAAATAAAATATAAGACAGCGGTATGAAAGAATGAAACCATATATTATGATTCAAGGGCGAGACAGTGTACGAATGCCCGCGTGAAGTAGTAAAAGAAATAATTTTTGCGAGCTGAAAATATGACTTCAATAAAGAATGAATAAAAAAAATGGGAAGCAATAAATGCATATATATATTTTTTTGTTTGTTTGTTTGTGCGGTTTAGGTAGTCGCATGAGCAGTAGAGTCAATAACTGGGGCGTTTATGCAATACGTTATTAAGTTTGTAGCTACTCATAACGTACACGGGTAATATGATGCGTTGACATTTTTGGCATGCGCTATAATGACAAGCGCATGTGCCGATATGTATGTATGTCAATAAGTAAGTATGAGCGCGTGTAGCGTGTAAGTTTAATATGAGACATGGTGGTTTGCATGCATATGTTTAGCAGTAATATTTTAATTGTTTTATCAGTACGATATACATGAAGTCGTAGGAGTAGGGGCATGAAGGTAAATGTAAGTATGTTTGGAAGAGCAATAGGGAAGTAAGTAAAGTAAATAGACACGGAAGCAGTGTAATTAAACAATTTTATATTTAGTATAAGTAATGATAATAAGAAAAGAGGAAAGTCAAGGAAATTGAAAAAGACACAAATTTCTAAATATCTTTTTTATTGATATGAATAATGTAATAAAGAAGATAAGTATGAAATACAATTGATTTCAATTAGTTTGAATACAACTTCCGGGTGTACGACCCTGGAAGTATCGAACGTTGGCAGCATCGGATGTTGGTCGCCTAGCATTTGGTACAATCGGTGCAGTAAGATGGTAAGCCGACCAAGGCAAGTTTTGACTCGTTTAACAATTACGTAGGACAATTATGAATGGGGTTGTTTTGAAGTAAGAGGTTAGAAAGGGTCTTGTTAGTATATTTAGTTAATATGGCAGGTTGGTCTAAGCTAAAATAAGTTAGGGAGAATAATTAGTAGGTAACAAGCTAAGAGGGCTAGTTGAAAATGGATAGTAGTAAAATCGAAATTAGGTTAGATAGACTGAAGTTTGCTTGTATTGTGTGTATTAAGTGTTAATTGAGAGAAAATCTGGAGCTATAGGCTAGCTGACAGCGGTTAGAAAGCTAGCGTAAAATTGGCGGAGCTTTAGCGCAGTAGCAAGTAGGTTAGTGTTAATACCGAGGGGGTGCCTGTATGTTTCGTATGCATTCATAGAGGGGTTTTCCACACTAGAGGTGTTATGAATATACACGAAACCAGGAGATTTTTTTTTAAGAGAAGAAATGAATTGGGTCATGCTATTGACAACGGAAATACATGATCAAGGATATTTAGATATTCTCGATTATGGTAAGAAAAAAAAAGAAGATAAAAGGTCGGTCGATGGTGGATGTTAGTGTAAAGTAGTGATAATGATAATGTAGCAGTAATATAACCATAATGATTATTTAAATATTTAGAGAAATAGAAATATTTATTAGATAATTTATTATAGCGATTAGTACAGTATATGTGTAAGGCAGCTGTGTTCTTGGTAGCCTATTTGAGAGTTCCAGCGAAATGCAGCGAAACCGCGGAAGTGCGGGTGGAACCCTTGGCGGAAACGGACCTGATTTTGGAATCACTGGATAAAGTTTGGTTCTCGAAAGACGAGTGGGTGGTGAAATCGGAATTTCGCGATGCTGATCTGGAGCCAGTACTGAAGAAACTAGAAGACTTGCAAGAGAAAACAACGGAGCTTTGCGAGTTAAGAACAAATACGGCAGGATCTGACGGAAGTAAGAGAGGGTGTGAGATAACGGAAGCGGAATCGATAATAGCGGGACTCAGACGAAACGAGCAAGCTATGTCATTTCGGGGTAGCAAACAACGCGCAGCAAGTTGACTCTGATCTTGTGGGTTGTGGTTCAGTGCTTTAATCTAATAAGTTCCAAAATCTAACATTTTTGTAAATAGTCCGGGACTCCGCGATACGCACAATACTCCTAAGTATATCAAACGAAAAGTACCTCCACAAACGTGCTATTGAACATGGTTTCTGCTATGGCATTATTATTGGGCAGAACGCCGAGCTGGATAAATACATAGTATTGCATTTGGCTAAGAACGGGGAGGAGGATAATGACCTGCTATTTGCAACCAACGAGTTGGATAGTAACTCTAAAGGATCTGTAAATCAATTGGATATTGACACACAAGCCCTGACGAGTCAATGGGTCGGCGCATGCAGAATGACATCAGGCTCTCTTGTAGTTTTAGAGGAAATTGCACGAGACAGGAAATTGCCAATGAACACACATTCAAGGAAGGCAAACGGCTTTTCAGCGAATTGAACAATTCACTTATACAGGGCAATCATTTCTGCAACTCTGTTGAAGACGTCGCTAATGCTGATTACGTATTTTTGGTTAGTTGCACTAACTTCTTCTAGAAAGAGGGGAGGGATGTTGTGAGTTAGAACCAAACTACCTACGTGTAGTTGACTCACAGCACCGACTCCTAATAGATGCCACACTATGTTGGATTAGCATGTGCTAAAACTGTTTTATGATAAAGCATACTTCTAGGGTCTAAGTATTTTAAGTTAATGTGATCTGTGTAACATTATCATGTAAGCTTTTAGGGTATTACAGTTCCGCAGTCGAGTCGACGAGGGCAGCGTAATGCACCGTCGCCACTTTTGAAGTAGGTCGGTTGGCTTGACCAACTGACACCAATTAGCAGGTGCGGAACTGGAACACCAGAAAGGTCAGTTCACAGACTGAGATAGATGTTTAAAAAATAGTATATAAGTATTAGGTTTGGTAAGAATAAACCTCTCTTGTGATTTGAATCTTAAAAGTAAGAAGTGTTTGAATTTAACGTTAGGGCTCTTAAGTTTTCAGCCACGCGCCCGAAGGAACCGCGACAGGACGTCCCCCGCCAAGCAAGCAAGTACTCGAGATCCCCAACATTTTGGCGCAGCCGGTAGGATCCAACGTCGAGTGCCAGGAAAAAAGCACTCCTACGGGGGAATCCACTAATAAGAAGATATCAGGATAACCATCCCAAAGGAGGGCAATGGAGGGAACGAAAATGGTGAGTATGTCTATAGTAGGACATCCTAGTATGTAAGAAAATTTTGCCGACGATTCTTCGGTGGCCGTGTGGGCGCTTTTGCGCCGGTCATGCAGAAGAAGCAACATCGGGGCTGATTAGCCGCTGCGGTTAGGTGACAATAGGTCAATCCAAAAAGGAAAATTTTTACTTACGGTCAGGTTGTATAGGGTTGTTCCACTGAGATTAGGCTCATACTTTTTAATACATTTTGTTTCAGCATTCTTGGGGGATGTGGGACGTGTCTGTTTATTCACAGATTTTGCGTTATTGAATTACGAACTTGTGTATACCGGTTGGTTTGGTTCGGAAGGAACGTGCCACGGTATAGGGTTCGTACGGTTATGATAGGGGATTTGTGTTTGTTTGTCGGTAGGGACATTTATATGATTCATTTTATATTGTTTTGAAATCAGAATAAAGATTGATTTAAATATTTAGCATTTTGAGTTTAGGGTATTAGGTGAAGAGGTGCAGACAACACGTGTTGTTGCAACAAAGTTTTTGTAGTTCGGAAACTACAATTTGCGTAGCAATGTTGAAGATAACATTTAAATGCTATTATTATGTGGCGCATACGTTACGGGTTTATTTTTAAATATGGATTAAAATTTCCGGGAATGAATCAAGACACTTTTGCCGGTACATCAAATTTCGGTTTTTACAAACATATGGACTTTTCTATGGATTCTTGGGAGGATTAAAGATGGTGAGAGGAAATCAAGGAGTATCTGTGAGGAAGCCAAGGACCAATTTGCATTGATGGAAGGACTTAATGGACGCCGGTAGACAGCGGAACTTTGTGATGGAAAACAAGTATAGCAGAATATGTATATAAAGATTGAATTTACGGTGGAATGTTTTTTTTTAATAACTCTGTTTTGAATCATTAAGTAAGATCGAATAAAATATTGTAACAAGTTTTAACAAATATAGGATTTTTATTTGTAATTGGGATACGCCATCTGTTCTGGCATTTGGGATATGACGAAGGAAGCGCAAGGATTACTGCTGATGCAGGAGCAAATTGGAGAGGCGATTGAAAAATTGGTCCGTAATTTTAAGAAAGACGGCAGTTTACGTAAGGACAACGTGTATTACCGCAAGCGAATAACACAGTTGCAAAATCTGGGGAGAGAGTTCAACAATAATCACGGACTGTTGTTGCCTCACGCAGTTGAGTACGGCAAAGGAAAATATTTTACGGAGAATTACGCAGACTACATAAATAGTCTGGTCAACGAATGGGCAGATACATTTAGTTCTGAATTAGAAGGACTAGGGCAACAAACAGTGAGTTTGGTTTCGCCAGACGAGGAAGTAAGGAACAGATTGAAATCAATGCAGTCGGAGGTGGAGCTGTTTACTGGGAAAATAATTGACCAGTTCGAAGCGAGTACGAGCAGGGAAGAAGCTCAGGAATTGTGTAAGCAGGCGAATGCCGGAGGGGCTGTGTCACCATTAGAAGTAGCGGATCAAGCCTTAACGGCAATCCAAAAACGAACAGAAGAAAAGTTGTTCAGTTTTCATAAGAAAACAGAAGATTGGAGAACACAAAAAGAGTATCTTGAGAATAAGGTAAAGGAACTTTCTCAGAGATTGACGGAAACAGAGGAAGCAGCAACCCTGTTGGAAAAGGAGTGTGCGGAATTGAAAAGAGGACGGGCGACCAGTTGGACCTCACTGAATAGGGAGAGATCAAAATCAGCATCAGCTGGATTTACGCAGACAGTATTGACATTGCCTCCGGAAGTACGTTGGCCGGAATATTTAACACCAGAAGGGATAAGCCGCATGGTAAAGCCAAAATTATTACTTAATGAAGAAAGGCAAGCGGAATTTTTGTTTGGCGCATCTGAAATCGGTGTCGAGCCTTTTTCTCCGGGAAGCCCGATAAATAATAAAAATCAGGGATATCCGCCAAAGGAGCCGGAAGCAGTACCAGTGCAGCAAAGTTCCGATACTGTGGACAGTATTTCGCCTGTACGAACAAACGATCGAAGACTAATTAGTTTGAATCCGTCACTGGACAATTACCTCTCAGATCTGGGAGAAGAGAATTTGGAAACTGCCAAAGAGATTAATAAAGCTAAGGTTTTACCAGCAATTGAGAAAACACAAAGCTATAAAATGGGCATTCTGCAAGTTGCTCATGCGGTGGGGAAGCTGGTGCCCATGTTCTCAGGAGTCGAGTTGTATGACCTGAGAACTGAGATCCGGCGCTTCAAAGAAGGTTGTGAGCTAGCGCAACAAAGTGTTCCGGAAGCGGACGGGGAACACTTAATAAAGTGTATTAGGCAAAGAACCACAGGTGATGCATTTGATTTACTGGTGAATAGCTCAGTAAGTACCCTGGCGGAATTATCTGCACTTTTGGATCGGACATATTTAAAACAAAAGTCATACGACTGTCTTGTATGGGAAATTCAGGAATCAACTCAGAGACCTGGGGAGGAAGTGAGAGCCTGGGGACGAAGGCTCCAGTCTCTGGGGAATGCTGCTGAGATGGAAGCCAACAGGCAGTTTCCAGAAAATGTTGCAGCATACAAGGCTCAAGTAGAACGGACTATGATTTCTGTGTTCAAGGCAGGCCTGATAAATAGGGATTAAGCTAATTATACTCTTACTCTCACGCCGAGGAGTATGGCAGAGCTAGTGGAAGCGGTCTCGTCAGCTGAAGCAGCAATACAACAACGAACGACAACAGGTGGAATCTGCTGGACGAATTCTCCAGCAGAGGTAGAAACAGTATTGCAGCAAAACAGATGTGGAGTCGGTAGATTGAATTTCCGCAACAAAGAGACCAAGAATTCTTGGTTGAGAGGTTTAAGCCAAGGAAACCCATTTGCTTATTCTGTGATAATCCAGGGCATACAAGGGATGAATGCGTTACACGGAAAAACACGCCCTACTGTTTGGAGTGCCAAACTTACGGTCATGAGGCAAGTAGACAGTGCCAAGTAGACACTAAATGGGATCAAAGTAGAAGGCAGCCAGCTACGAGGCGCCCGGTTCCACCCTTGAGGGATAGCAGGGGTAACTTCAGTAGTCCCAGAGTTAATTCAACAGAAGGAATTAACCAAGGAAGAAATACTTTCAGTACTGGGTGTGGTCAGCAGCGACCAAATTGGAATTCCAGAAGTGAAGCAAGGATAAGCAACACCAAACAGGGGTTGAGATGTTTCTGATGTGGACGAATGCGACATCGGGCAGCGGAATGCAGGGATAGACAGTCCCAACAAAGGAACCAGGGAAACTTCCAGCGGCCCAGTCGAGGCCAATAGACTGGAAAGCCAAAAGAAAGGAAGTAATAATAAGGCCGGAAGTACGTGGGACTAGTAATGTAGGAACTACAGTCCAGGAGAAGGAGGAGCAAGAGGCTTTTCAATATCGCGAAGAGTTAGGAGGTGGATACGCGTCCATGTTGGGGACAGAAGGACATTGCTTCGCTATGAGCAGGATAGGTGATGCCTTCATCGAGATACCCTGCAAGGAATCAGCTAGTGGAAAGCTAGTGCTATTAGTAGATTCAGGGGCGGACACTAGCCTCGTAAAATCTAGTGTTTTACGGAAGGGGCTAGTTATTAATCAAATGGACTTAAGAACGCTTAACGGAGCGTTTGGAGGGTGCATTAGGACATTGGGGTCGCTCAGAATAGGGCACAGTGGAGTTAAGGGTATGAGTTTTAGAGTGCACGCAGTGGAAGTGGATAGGAAAGGTATCCCGGCTGATGGGATAATTGGCCGCGATAATCTTTGGGGACGCACCATACTGGATGCCTTCGACAAGCAGTTATCATTCTATGATAACAATAAGCATAGAATCCTTACTTTTCCATTAATGTCATGGCAGGAAGGAACCGTGACTAGGGTTAAGAAGTGTGGTATGGAGGTAGTAAACGGAAGGTCAACCAGAGTAGTTACTATGCATGTAAATACGAAACTTAGGACGGTTGTTTTGCACAAGCAGCAGCTAGCGGAGGGCGAAACCATAACGCACGTTGACAAGGGTAAGGTGTACGCTTGCGTACTCAACGCATCGGAAAAGGACTACCTGATGGATGAGGATTTTAGGCCCAAGTTCACTAGTTATGATAATTTTAAGGAACCGAATTATAGATCGGTGAATCAGATTAAGCAGGTAGATATAAGAAAAAGAATGGAGAGGGTGCTAGAATCCTTGAAGTTAGACCCAAGCGTGAATCCAGAAGAGAAGGCATCAAAAGAAGCCATTTGTGCGTCATTCCATGACATATTTTTGCTGGAAGGAGACCAGTTAACATATACACGAGAGGTAGAGCATGAAATACCTACTAGGGTGGATCAAGCACCAATTAATCAGAAGCAATACAGATTGCCAGAAGCTCACAAAGATGAAGTAAATAGGCAAGTGGAAGGAATGTTAAAAGATAACATAATTTCACCGAGTATCTCGCCTTGGAATTCACCAATAATTTTGGTACCAAAGAAGGGAGGTGCTCACGGTCAGAAGAAGTGGACAATGGTCGTCGATTTTAGGAAATTGAACGACGCCACTATCAAGCAGGTGTTCCCGATACCAAGGATAGAAGAGATACTGGATCAATTGGGACACAGTAGATATTTTTCTACACTTGATTTAGCGAGTGGCTACCACGAAGTTCTGGTGGATACCCAAGATAAGCAGAAAACCGCGTTCAGCACCGGTTTGGGGCATTATGAGTTTAATAGAATGCCGTTTGGATTAACAGGAGCACCGGCTACCTTCCAAAGGCTAATGAACCATGTGCTAACAGGCTTACAAGGGCTAGATTGTTTTGTGTATCTCGATGATATTGTAATTTATGGGAAGAAATTACGAGAACACAATTTGAAATTGAACACGGAGAAGTGTCAATTTTTGCGAAGAGAGGTGGTTTATTTAGGCCATCGTTGCTCAGAGGCAGGAGCACTGCCTGACCCGCAGAAGGTGGAATGCGTTAAAAATTTAGCGGTTGCAAGAAATCGAAAAGAAGTGCAAGCATCAGGACTAGTGAACTATTACAGAAAGTTCGTAGAAGGACTGGCCGGAATTGCGTTGCCAGTGAATAAGTTGCTACGTAAAGAAGCAAAGTTCGAATGGACAGAGAGATGTCAGCAAGCATTCGAGAGGCTAAAGGAAATAATTAGCTCGCCACCAATTTTGGCGTACCCCGACTTTAAGCAAACTTTTTTGTTGACCACTGATGCTAGCAATGAAGCATTAGGGGCAGTATTGTCACAAGGGGAAGTCGGTAATGACCGACCAATAGCATTCGCAAGCAGAGCGCTTAGCGACACGGAGAAGAGATACTCCACAATAGAGAAGGAATTTCTAGCCATAGTGAGGGCTACGAAGAATTTTAGAGCATACCTAAGGTTTTGATAACCGACAATGGTTCCAATTTTGTGTCGAAACTGTTCTCGGAAACGTGTAAAATGCTGGGAATCAAGAAGTTGCATATAACACCATATCATCCACAGGCGAATGGCTCACTGGAACGTAGTCATCGACCTCTGGCCGAGTACTTGCGCAGTTTTGCCAAGGAAGACGCTTCGAATTGGGATCAATGGTTAACCACTGCAATGCATGTACACAATAATACGGTACATGTATCAACGAAGCAAACTCCGTTCAGGACGCTCTACGGGTTTGATTTTAACATGCCAGCAAATCTGAAGCGCAAATGTGCGCCAGTGTACAATGCTGATGACCCGAATAAAGTGCAAAAGTATCAGCTACAGCGAGCGCACGAGTTGGTCAGAGAAAATCAGGATTGCGCTAAACGAGTAGCCAGGGAGGCCTATAACAAGGTACTAAACCCAGTCGTTTTGAACGAGGGTGATCAGGTACTCATGAGGAATCAGGCTAGGAGAAACAAATTCTCACCTGTGTGGATAGGTCCGTATGTAGTAGCAGAGATCCGAAGCCCAGTTACAACAGTCTAATAATAATTTGTTGAAATTATTCCACGTTAGACCACACACCTAGATTCATGTGTTAATAGTGTTTTACAAGTGTAAACACAAGAATAATAACATAAACAAGTACGTGTGTGTATCAAATAACACACACAGCTCCAATTTTCAGAGTCAATGCCAGTAAAAGTTTGCCGCTTAAACTCGGGCAAGTAAATTGCCGTAATGAAAATCTGCTTATTAAACACTATTGCCGAATGAAGGCAGTAGAGAAAAATATTTTTTTTTTATTTACCATAATAAACGGGTTCATTGCACGTATTTTAAAATAAAATAAAATAAAATATAAGACAGCGGTATGAAAGAATGAAACCATATATTATGATTCAAGGGCGAGACAGTGTACGAATGCCCGCGTGAAGTAGTAAAAGAAATAATTTTTGCGAGCTGAAAATATGACTTCAATAAAGAATGAATAAAAAAAATGGGAAGCAATAAATGCATATATATATTTTTTTGTTTGTTTGTTTGTGCGGTTTAGGTAGTCGCATGAGCAGTAGAGTCAATAACTGGGGCGTTTATGCAATACGTTATTAAGTTTGTAGCTACTCATAACGTACACGGGTAATATGATGCGTTGACATTTTTGGCATGCGCTATAATGACAAGCGCATGTGCCGATATGTATGTATGTCAATAAGTAAGTATGAGCGCGTGTAGCGTGTAAGTTTAATATGAGACATGGTGGTTTGCATGCATATGTTTAGCAGTAATATTTTAATTGTTTTATCAGTACGATATACATGAAGTCGTAGGAGTAGGGGCATGAAGGTAAATGTAAGTATGTTTGGAAGAGCAATAGGGAAGTAAGTAAAGTATATAGACACGGAAGCAGTGTAATTAAACAATTTTATATTTAGTATAAGTAATGATAATAAGAAAAGAGGAAAGTCAAGGAAATTGAAAAAGACACAAATTTCTAAATATCTTTTTTATTGATATGAATAATGTAATAAAGAAGATAAGTATGAAATACAATTGATTTCAATTAGTTTGAATACAACTTCCGGGTGTACGACCCTGGAAGTATCGAACGTTGGCAGCATCGGATGTTGGTCGCCTAGCATTTGGTACAATCGGTGCAGTAAGATGGTAAGCCGACCAAGGCAAGTTTTGACTCGTTTAACAATTACGTAGGACAATTATGAATGGGGTTGTTTTGAAGTAAGAGGTTAGAAAGGGTCTTGTTAGTATATTTAGTTAATATGGCAGGTTGGTCTAAGCTAAAATAAGTTAGGGAGAATAATTAGTAGGTAACAAGCTAAGAGGGCTAGTTGAAAATGGATAGTAGTAAAATCGAAATTAGGTTAGATAGACTGAAGTTTGCTTGTATTGTGTGTATTAAGTGTTAATTGAGAGAAAATCTGGAGCTATAGGCTAGCTGACAGCGGTTAGAAAGCTAGCGTAAAATTGGCGGAGCTTTAGCGCAGTAGCAAGTAGGTTAGTGTTAATACCGAGGGGGTGCCTGTATGTTTCGTATGCATTCATAGAGGGGTTTTCCACACTAGAGGTGTTATGAATATACACGAAACCAGGAGATTTTTTTTTAAGAGAAGAAATGAATTGGGTCATGCTATTGACAACGGAAATACATGATCAAGGATATTTAGATATTCTCGATTATGGTAAGAAAAAAAAAAGAAGATAAAAGGTCGGTCGATGGTGGATGTTAGTGTAAAGTAGTGATAATGATAATGTAGCAGTAATATAACCATAATGATTATTTAAATATTTAGAGAAATAGAAATATTTATTAGATAATTTATTATAGCGATTAGTACAGTATATGTGTAAGGCAGCTGTGTTCTTGGTAGCCTATTTGAGAGTTCCAGCGAAATGCAGCGAAACCGCGGAAGTGCGGGTGGAACCCTTGGCGGAAACGGACCTGATTTTGGAATCACTGGATAAAGTTTGGTTCTCGAAAGACGAGTGGGTGGTGAAATCGGAATTTCGCGATGCTGATCTGGAGCCAGTACTGAAGAAACTAGAAGACTTGCAAGAGAAAACAACGGAGCTTTGCGAGTTAAGAACAAATACGGCAGGATCTGACGGAAGTAAGAGAGGGTGTGAGATAACGGAAGCGGAATCGATAATAGCGGGACTCAGACGAAACGAGCAAGCTATGTCATTTCGGGGTAGCAAACAACGCGCAGCAAGTTGACTCTGATCTTGTGGGTTGTGGTTCAGTGCTTTAATCTAATAAGTTCCAAAATCAAACATTTTTGTAAATAGTCCGGGACTCCGCGATACGCACAATACTCCTAAGTATATCAAACGAAAAGTACCTCCACAAACGTGCTATTGAACATGGTTTCTGCTATGGCATTATTATTGGGCAGAACGCCGAGCTGGATAAATACATAGTATTGCATTTGGCTAAGAACGGGGAGGAGGATAATGACCTGCTATTTGCAACCAACGAGTTGGATAGTAACTCTAAAGGATCTGTAAATCAATTGGATATTGACACACAAGCCCTGACGAGTCAATGGGTCGGCGCATGCAGAATGACATCAGGCTCTCTTGTAGTTTTAGAGGAAATTGCACGAGACAGGAAATTGCCAATGAACACACATTCAAGGAAGGCAAACGGCTTTTCAGCGAATTGAACAATTCACTTATACAGGGCAATCATTTCTGCAACTCTGTTGAAGACGTCGCTAATGCTGATTACGTATTTTTGGTTAGTTGCACTAACTTCTTCTAGAAAGAGGGGAGGGATGTTGTGAGTTAGAACCAAACTACCTACGTGTAGTTGACTCACAGCACCGACTCCTAATAGATGCCACACTATGTTGGATTAGCATGTGCTAAAACTGTTTTATGATAAAGCATACTTCTAGGGTCTAAGTATTTTAAGTTAATGTGATCTGTGTAACATTATCATGTAAGCTTTTAGGGTATTACAGTTCCGCAGTCGAGTCGACGAGGGCAGCGTAATGCACCGTCGCCACTTTTGAAGTAGGTCGGTTGGCTTGACCAACTGACACCAATTAGCAGGTGCGGAACTGGAACACCAGAAAGGTCAGTTCACAGACTGAGATAGATGTTTAAAAAATAGTATATAAGTATTAGGTTTGGTAAGAATAAACCTCTCTTGTGATTTGAATCTTAAAAGTAAGAAGTGTTTGAATTTAACGTTAGGGCTCTTAAGTTTTCAGCCACGCGCCCGAAGGAACCGCGACAGGACGTCCCCCGCCAAGCAAGCAAGGACTCGAGATCCCCAACACACTCGTGAAGGCTGTCTGTATCTTTGGGTGCCTTAAGGTGCATCACACGGAGTGCTTTTGAATGCATTAAGGTGCATTAGCATTAAGTGTTTATAAATGCATTACACCCTCACCCTTTAGAGAAAAATGATTTGGTTTCAAAGAATAAAATTATTTTTAAGATTGTACTAAGCGTTTGTTGCACTGAGGTTTACATATTCTAATTATTTATTATTTAGATAAAAATATATTTATTTATGTAAAGTAATGTTTTTTAATTAGGTAATAATATTTATATATAGTTTATTTAATTAAATATGTGCTGAAATAAATTTTTTAAAATTATTGTTATGTACTATTCTTGTTTTGTTTTTTATTTGTATTGTAGAATTTACATTGTTTCTTTCAATTATTTTGTATGGTCCCTATGGGCTTACCTGTTTTCTTTGGTCGCTGGTTTTTAAGAAGACTAGATCACCTATTTTAAAATTACTACTATTGCATGTTTTATCATAAATTTGTTTACGTGTGCATTTTGCTTTCCTAAGTTCTGTTAAATAGCTTTCTAAGTTATAAAATTTCCGGTTGTTATTGATTTTTTTGTTTGGGAATGTTGTTAATTTCCCAAAGATGAGTTTAAATGGTGAATAGTTAGTATCTGTAAGTGGGGTGGTATTGTAAACGAAAGTGTAATAAGAAAGCCAGTTTTCCCAATCACCAGTGTCTGAGAATGATAATAAATATTCATTCAGGACTCTGTTGTTGCGTTCAATTGAACCTATTGTTTCATGGTGGTAGGGAGTGGAAGTTATGTGTTTTATATCAAGTAATTTGCATATGGAAGTGAGTAACTCATTTTTAAATTCGGTGCCTTGGTCGGTTTTTAATGTTTTAAAAGTTCCGTGGCGTAAAATGAATTTCTCTACTAACGTTTTTGCAACTTCTATTGCTTCTTTCGTTTGCATCGGGAATGTTTCTATGTATTTTGTTAGTTCACATTGTATTGTTAGTATGTATTTCCATTTGAAATTTTAAGTGGACCGACAGTGTCGATTTGAATAATTTCAAATGAGCTTGTTGGTGTAAGTGTCATCTCTAGAGCTTCTTTATTGTGGCGAGTTGTCTTATTTTTACAGCATTTTTCGCAGTTTTGAATAAAATGTTTGACCATTTTGTTCATACCGCGCCATACGTATTTTTGTTTTAGTTTAAAAATTGTTCGTTTTACACCGACATGACCTCCTACCTTTGAATTGTGATACTCATTGATTAATCGTAGTTGATCAGTGTGATCTGTCACTGTCATTGGTGGGTCATAAATGAGAATTTTAACAGGAGTTTGCCGTCCTGATTTTATTATTTTCATATGAATTTCATTATATGTTCTCATTAAATTTTCTTTGTCATGGCATTTAAATATATAATCATTTGATTGTAGCGCTACATTTTCTATATTTTTCTTCTGTAAAACAGTGATTAGTTTCTCCAAGACTGTACCTAAGTCCGAGTTTGGATTATCGCTAATTTGCATTACTATTTCTTTGTCGGTGATTTTTATATTAGGCAAACTTTTATTGTTATTTTTATCTGATAAGCTTATCTTTTTCTTTGACGTGTTTTTAATTTCTTGTATAAATTTTAACTTTCTTAATTTTCGAACTTCTGATACTGAAATACAATTCCAAATAAAGAGTTGGCCAGTCTCCATTATAGAATTTGCTTGTGTATCGTTGTGTTCATTTTCTATCCTATTTTGATTTTTACTTCTAGTTGTTATTAAAACTGAAGGTATCATATTCTTAAGTATATTAGAGTCTAATCTAATTCTACTTAGAGCATCGGCATTTGTATTTATGCTGCCTTTTTTATATTCTATTTTAAAATTATAATCCATTAGGTCTAACCTAATTCTAGTTAATTTTGATGATGGGTCCTTATGTGAAAATAATGCTACTAATGGTCTGTGGTCTGTTACAACTGTGAATGTATTGCCATATAAGTAAGGTCTAAAGTGGCTTATTGCCCAATGTATGGCTAATAATTCTTTTTCAATAACTGATAACGTGTCTTCATTCAAATTTATTTTACCCTTTTTTTTATAGTACGTGAAAATCAAAATGGTATTCTTGTCATTGTAGAAAGTAATAATAATCGTTAGTGGCAACTGTAAAAAAAATTTTTATTTTTTTTTCTATATAAACTGCTAAAATGTCTTTTCAATTACTTGCTTAACTGCACATATTTTCTTTTCAAAACTTAAATGTAAAATTTTGTTTTTGTGAATTTACTATGAAAAATTAAGTCCAAAATTTATTTCATTTTAATCTGCGATTTTACATAACAAAATTTTGTTGTTGTTTTTGCAATATTTTGCAACTAATTTTATAATTTTTCTTGATTTCCTAATACTTTTGTTTAATGTTTCTTTCTTTCCATTACATATGTATATGAATTATCAATTAGTTTCTGATGCGAATTAATATTCTTATAATAATAACATTTATAGTATATATGGGCTGTAAATTAAATTAAAAGTCACGTATGTACTCGTATACGTATATAAAAATATTAAAGATTCTAAACTAATATTTAAATGTCTTAAGTTGTTTAACTATAATAGTAAAATTATTTGTAAGATTTGTAGCTCTGTTTCTAAAGTCAAAATTATGTAAAGCTAAAATTATAACCATTTCATTTGTTATTATTTTTTTAAATTTATGAACATTTACAATTAAAGTCAAAGATATATATATATATATATATATATATATATATATATATATATATATATATATTAAATTTAAAAAAAAATTTTTTTATATTAAATTAAAAATAGTTTAAGAAAATGATATACCAAAATAGTTTTAAATGTTTACAGCGTTTTAGCATGCTGCAAAAGATCAATGCTAAATTTAGATATTTCCTCTTGTGGTCATTTACAGACTCGATGTCCTCGCCCGGTAGATTAAAGAGTTTCAGCAGTTCATCATACAGCCACATCTCCAAAGCCAGTCGCTTTCGTGTTACACTCATCTGATGGAAACCATATTTGGTGGTTAGGAACTTCCCCTGTCGCTTCTTCATTTCAGTTATTGTAAAAGTCAGGCGCGTCTAATTATGGATATAAACTCGAACATCAATTTAATAATTAATTAGAAATCGGCAGGATCCGACATCAGTAGTTCCAGTTTGGCAGGATCGCCATATAATATGTTTGCATTACTATTTATATGCTATAATGTATTACGTATAAGTCAACTGTCCGGACCAGTTTTATATTGGCATGCTGGTCGCTGCCTATGGTAGTGGCAAGTCAAAGGACTGCCTAAATGTTCATATATTATTATTATGAAAATGGCAAGTTCTAATGAACTGCCGAGGAATAGAAAGACTCTTGTGTTCTGTTTGTAAGCAAGACAAGAAGTGTTCATGCTCTGATTTTTTATTTTACAAGTAACCTCGGTTGCTATAATAAACTTATTCTAATCTATTATACAGTTTTTGAATCTAAAGTGTTATACTATTTGCTTACCCCAAGTGCAACGCGAATGCCTGTAGTGCATACTCTTTCACGAGTGTAGAGCACGTACCCAATTGGTGCGCTCTATTTACTTGCGACCATATACTGCATTAGATGGAGTATATGGTCGGCAGTGTGGCAGACATGTGCAACAAGATCGTCTGTCTGTCGTTCTGCCCGCTCTTATGACTGTACGTCGTATCGTCGAACTCAAAGGCGTGAGATAGCATTGAGCGACGGTTGTGGCACGAGTATCGAGTGTCGAGCACTGTCTGGACAGTCCGATACTCGTTTCTTGTTATCGCATAACGATAAACAAATCGTGGGAGACTGACAGACAAGGGATAGTGTGTGCCGTTTAATTGTTGCGCACATGATATCACTCGTGAAGGCTGTCTGTATCTTTGGGTGCCTTAAGGTGCATCACACGGAGTGCTTTTGAATGCATTAAGGTGCATTTGCTTAAGTGTTTATAAATGCATTACACCGTTATCTGTGGGCATTTTGGATTGCAAGTGAATGTAACAAACAAATCCGGCCGTCTATAATTCCGCACGTATGTCATTGCATCCTGCGAGTACTCGTGCATGTGCAGGTCGTGTATCAGCTCCATCGAAACACTAGGTGGCAGAGTAGACAAGCAAAATGAAATCGTCGTTTATTACTTATTGAAACAACTTTCTACGACACTGAATGGTATCGCATGTTGCGGAGAATTAAGGATATTCCAAATTTCAAAAAATTGGTTGAATTTCTGGACAAGTTTCATCAATTACACAAATATATCGCAAACGGTTTTCAAACAGGCATCAGCCCATATGTATCGTAATCTAACGAATATTCCTAACCCTACAACTAGCACATCTTATCAGAAGCAAGAAATAGTGTGCCCAATCTGGGGAAAAAGCTAGAAAGAAAACTGGTCCGGTTCAGTGCAATAACTGTCAGGAATATTGGCACACTAAGGCATACTGTACTCTACGTGCGGTCTGTGTGATATGTGGTGATATACATGCATCTAAAGATTGTGATAAAAAAAACACAGTGAAAAAATGCAGTAATTGCAGAGGTAACCATACGGTAAATTATAGAGGCTGTGTACGCAAGCGAGCAGTGTACGCAAGCGAGTGGAGAAATCGTTCATCCTCAAATCGACATCTAGCTACTCAGCAAAATGACAGAGGACAAAGACAAACTACTTATGGTCCCTTACACGAGAACCACCAGCACGAGATTTACTCTGATGTTGCCAAACGTGCTATACAACAAAGTGATACACCAAGTGGCACATTCAATACTGACCAGCAGAACCTAATGCAAACTCTTAACAGATTTATGAGATCTATGCAAGGTATGATGACTATGATGCAACAAATGATGAAAACTCAAGAGTCGCTCCTGCAAACAATTCTTTCCAAGGTATGAACTTATCTTTGAAATTATGCTTTTGGAACGCAAACAGTCTTACGAACCATAAATTGGAACTGGCTGACTTTCTGACAGCTCAATAAATAGATATAATGCTAATATCTGAAATCCACTTAACAACAAAAAACAGCTTTATCTATATCCTTCCAACGCTTTTTTAAGTCACTCGGGAAGAAGTTCATTGTAGCCGGTGATTTCAATGCAAATCATTCATTCTGGGCATCCCACATTGTCTCACCGAAAGGTAGACAACTTTATGATGCCATAAGTACCTTGGGTCTAGAGGTTATATCAAACGGAGAGCCAACATACTGGCCATCTGATATCAACAAAAGACCAGACCTCATAGACTTTGGTGTATTTAGAAACATAAAAATGGAAAACATTACCGCTGAGATTTCGTTTGATCTTTCGTCTGACCATTCGCCAATCTTCACTCATCTGAAAACCTTATCAGTGTCTCTAAATTCCAACTCTGTTCACCTGAAAAATAGATGCACTGACTGGCTTAAATACAAAAAATTTTTAAGTACTCACATTAACTATAAAGCCTTCCTAAAAAATGATCGTGACATCGAAAATACCTTGAATTTCCTGGTAAATGTTTTAAAGAAAGCCGCATATTTATCCACCACACCCGTAACACAAAAAGCTTCACTATTGTACCGTCCTAGTGATGTGGAACAACTGGTTAAAGAAAAGCGACGTCTTAGAAGACAATGGCAAAATCATCGGTCACCAGAATTCAAGAGTGAACTCGCGAATTGCACCCGTAAACTAAAAAACCTATTGAAGCAGAAACACAAAAAATCAGTTGCAGACTATTTTGGAAGCTTGAGTCCTCATGGCGACAATATGGGCCTCAAGCATAAAACTTGAGTTTGAGCTCTAACTTGATTTTTAGAGTAAAAAGTGCTTGGCGTATGCATAAAAAAATTTTACTCACTTGCTTTGAGTCACTGCTTTTGTTTGAACTCGGAGACGGAAGAAACACGTGGTGGTGCCCTCAGCAATATTGAAAAAATGCGGTTTTATTTAAGATTTTGTGCAGATTCTGGATTTCAGAATGGTATAGCCACTGAGTTGGCCAATCAACTGTCTCGCGAACTATTGCCGAAGTTGCGAAAATTATATCTTCAAAAACAAGCGTGTGGACAAAATTCGCGACGACTGCAGATGATATGAAGGCTGCACAAATGAAATGGCAGGAAAAGTACTGCTTTCCATTTTCAATCGGAGTGATTGATTGCACCCATATCAAGATAAAAAAGCCCACAACTCAAAGCGATGAGTATATTTGCAGTAAAGGATTCCACTCTATAAATGTACAGGCAACTTGTGACGCACGCGAATTGTTTACAAGCGTAGACAAATTCTGGCCTGGATCAGTTCATAACTCACGCATCTTAAGAAATAGCAGTGTATATACCATAATGGACAATGCAGCGAACGATGCATTACTTCTTGGGGATGAGGGTTATGGAATTTGCCCGTGGCTCATGACACCATTCCGAAACCCAACAACTGACATAGAAACATCATTCAACATCATATTTACAAGTGAACGTGTGATTATAGAACGGTGTTTTGGGCAACTGAAGTAAAGATTTTCCACAGAATTAGTGCCACACGTAATATCCAGTTGTTTCATTTACATAACATCTCTAAATTTTTAAAAGACCATTATATATACCAAATCGATGATGATAATAACAATGATATATGGCATTTAGAAGCGGATTGCCAACCACACACAACAAGAATATCAGAAGCTGGAAAAAATAAAAGAGACACGATCGCAAATTTGTTGTCAAATTAATTTATTATTCAAATAATATTGATGTAATTTGCTTCTTAGTTTTTGGGCAATTCCATTATTCAAATGTTTTTGTTTTATATATGAAATTCATTTTAATAATAAAAAAAACAAAAATAGTAATAATAATAATAATAATAATACTAATAATGATATTAATAATTTCCGCCGGTTTTTTTTCATATTCTTTATTTATTTATTTTGTTTTTTATTATTATTTTTTTTATTTATATTGTAACTTAAATCGTCATTATTATTATTTTCATTTTTCTCACCGATCTCACATTCACTCTCGCTTGAGCCATGTTTGCTCAAAAAACGTTAGGTTTGATCTCATTAATCACAATTCAAGTGCATTTGCTTGCATTAATTTTTATGCATACCAAAATGAGCAAAAGCTGTTGCAGCTTGCTTGAACTCAAACTATAAGCAATGGCTCACATGACTCAGCGCACTAACTCGTTTTTATGCATGAAGCCCAATGAGTATTCATTGTGGCGTGCTACTAAGAAGTTCGAAGATCCAATACAACATAAGTCACCACTTCGTAAAGATAATGGCACTGGGGCTAAAAGCGATGATGAAAAATGCAATGCCTTCGCACATCACCTGAGTAATATCTTCTGTCCAAATCCCCCCCATTATATCGTTTGAACCTCGTGAAATGCTGAGTAGTGGAAACAGTGAGCGCCTGAAAACTTCAAGGAAGGAGGTAAATAATACCATTAAAGACTTAACTCCTAAAAATCACCAGGAATGGATCAGACATCAGCAAACATGATAAAAGAATTACCCAATATAGCTGTATCTCACTTAGTCCCAGTATTCAACGATATTTTACGCACTGGGCATTATCATCAATGCTGGAAAATTTCGAAAATAATAATCATCCCGAGGCCAAGAAAGGATGTTACACAGGTTTGCACTGCCCACCTTATCTAAAATCTTCGAAAAAATAGTTCATCGGCAGGTCTTCCAGTATTTAAATAAAATCAATGTGATTCCCCAATACCAGTTCGGCCTCCGTGAAAAGCATGGGGCGATAGAGCAAGTGCATCGCATAGTAAGAGTTATATGCTCAGCATTCGAACAAAAGAAATACTGCTCTGCTGCATTCCTTGACATTACGCAAGCCTTTGATACGGTGTGGCACAAAGGGCTAATAAACTTAATAAACTTAAAGAAATTCTTCCAAAGAAATTCCACACACTATTTGAAACCTACATTAAAGGCAGAAAATTCATGCTAAGCCAAGGTGACTCTACATCCGACAACTTATCATATCAAAGCAGGAGTCCCTCAAGGCAGTGTGCTTGGACCACTACTGTATTTGCTTTTTACAGCTGACATGCCAACTTCCGATCCATCGGCTATATTCACATTTGCCGATGATACCGCCATACTGTGTACAAACAGCTCCCATTTCATCCCAACAATGGCTACAGAGCCACTTACTGTCTATTGTACAGTGGCTTAAGAAATGGAGAAGAAAGGTCAACGAAGCTAAATGTGCACACCTAACATTTGCCCTAAGAAACGACACGAGCCCCTCTATTCGCATCAAAGCTCAAAACATTCCACAACGCTCTGACATAAAGTACCTGGGAATCTACTTAGACAGACGATTAACCTGGACTAAACACATTGACTCAGATCAATTTAAAACTCCATACCAGGAACTGGCTACTAAATTGGCATTGAAACCTTGCCTTAAAATATAAGGTACTAATTTATACTAGTGTCATTAAGCCAATATGGACATATGGGATTCAATTGTGGGGCACCGCGTGTCCGTCAAACAGGGACTCCAACGCCTCCAATCAAAAATTTTGAGAATGATCACCGGTGCTCCATGGTACCTGAGGAACATAAACATCCACAGTGACCTGAATATACCCACGATTGAAAATGAAATGGTGAGCACCTACAAAACCTACGCTCTTAAATTGGAAAATCACCCAAACTGCTTGGCGAGGAACCTACTAAAGCTTCCCTCTACAAGACGCCTCAAAAGGACATGTACCTTAGACCTGATTTAATGACGTCTTATTTCATGCTGTGAAAACACTAAATATTCGATGCAGTGGCTGAGGATATTACCTAGATATATAAATGTTGTCTTGTAATCTTCGAAAAATTACTGTTAGTTTCTTAATAAAGAAAGATTCCGTAAGGAAATAGAAATAGAAAAAAAAAACATCGTCGGATTAGCAATCATGAAAGTCGCCAGCAGCTGCTCATATGTTAATATCATCATCGGATCCCGCTACGATGTCAACATTTCGCCTCAGGTGCTAGCGTATGTTTTGCCAAATTTCGGTCAAATTATGCCGCATCAACCTCTACCCGCAGAGCAGTGACCCAATCTCACGGAGATTGACCTCGCTGATCCGAACTATTTTGAACCGCAGTCCATCGATCTCCTGCTGGGCAACGATGTTGACGACGATCTCATTCGCGATTATATTCGGCACACGTCTCTTGGAGAACACATTGCTTAACGGATGATACTGGATTATATCATATCTGGAAAATTTCAGCCGTCATCAACGCCTACTATCACGGTAACGGCTACGCACACTCATGTTGAGACGGACAACTTGCTACGCAGGTTTTGGGAGCTAGAAAAGTTCCCCACTGATAACATCAAGTCCAGTCAAGACACATGGTGCGAGAACTTTTGCAAAGAAACTGCAAAGTGGCAAATACATACGTCTACTAATCTTATTAAGCCTGAACCCATCCAGTATCATCGACACATCCCAGCATGTTGCCTTAAGACCGTTTCTTCATCTTGAAAGGCGGGTGGTTCAGAATCGGGTTTTGCAGAAAATCTACCAGGATATTATCGTCGAGTATCTTCAACTTGGCCAGATAAAACTTGTGACATCTCCTCAATGGAAGCACAAAATATCGGAATCTACTCGCACCTACTACAATTGCTGCTATCTGCCTCACCATGTTATCATCAAGGATTCGAGTACGATCACGAACGTTCGTGTCGTATTCGATGCATCGACAAAAACAACAAACGGAAAGCCGCTGAATGACATCCTCGCTATCGGTCTTGCACTTCAAACTGATATTTCAGCCTTATTAATCGCTCAATACCAACGAATCCGATGGCGCAACGATCCATCGAAAAGTATCCGTGAGTATTATTGCTAAACAGTCATGTTCGGCAGGAGTTCGGCTTTGTATACCACAATGTATCAACTGGCTGATGATGAGGCCAATAATTTTTCTCTAGGTGCCTCCGCAGTTAAACAACAGACCTACGTAGATGACGTTTTATTCGGAGGATATTCTATAGCTCAAGCAGTTGAAAGTCAAAGCAGCTAATTGGACTGCTAAGAACTGGTACTTGTACGCTAAGCAAATGGGCAAGCAACAAATTTCAATTGCTGGAAAACATTCGACCTGAACATCCTGAAACGAAAGGATCGCTGCAGTTAAATTCAAATGAAGCGTTAAAACATTAGGAATGCATTGGAATCCATCGACGGACGAATTCACATTCAGCATTAATTTTCAGCTCCCAACTGGTCCTCCTACGAAACGTATAATCTTATCTATGATCACACGTCTTTTCGATCCGCTGTCATCGTGAGAGCTAAGTTAATAATGCAACAATTATGGTCGCTCAATATAACTTGCGATGAATTCGTGCCACCAACAATGCAGTCTACATGTAACCAATATCTCCCTGAACTTAATTCTATACCGGATATTCAAATACCACGCTGCTTGACACCCATTCATGAAAGTGCTTCGGCCATCCTTCATCTGTTTTGTGACGCGTCTATACATGCATTCGCTGCGACAGCTTACTTCAGAGTGCAATATAGCAAAGGTTCCAAAGCTGTTTCCTCCTCTTCGTTACACAACCTACATTCATTTTGGGTTATAGAGGTGTTTCATAGGTATTTCATTACTCGAAAGTGCCCAGTCAACAGTCCCGTGAGAATGCGAATACCTGACTGAGTCAAGCTCAGTATCTCTTTAGTTCTCTTGAGAGAATGGAATGGCCTGAAAGTTTTAGGTACCCTAATATTTGTGTCCATCCAATATTGGTGCGATTTTTTTCTAGCCATTCCTTAATCTCGTATTTTGTGGAGCACCAAGGTAAGCCACAGAAGGGTTCAGGTCCTGCAAAGTTATTGACTGCCCCTATTCTAGCGAGCTCATCTGCTTCTTCGCTCCCCACGTGCCCACTATGCCCTGGCACCCATATAAGGTGACCTCTGTTTCTTGATGCTAGTCTTTTCAGTAGAAGAGGCACTCCCAAACTAGTTTGGATTTGATTTCCAACGCGCTAAGTGCTAGTAACGCAACCTTGCTATCTGAGTGAATGTGATAATTTGTGGTATCACTTTAAAGTTCTTCTCTTAATCAAAGTTATATTGCATAAATTTCGGCTTGAAGCACTGAGTTCTTATGTCCCATGCTGCTAAAAATGCATCTTCTGGGTCTTTCACCAAATGCTCCTACAGCTTCATCCATCTGTGTACCATACATGAGACATAGTTGAAGGTTAGGTCTATTCTGTTCCCAATTAACCCTATCAGGGAATGTGACCTTGAAGTTATGTTGGCAGTTGTTTCTGATTTTTCAAAAGTCGCTTAGAGTTAAAGCATATTGATTTTTGTGTAGAGGAGCTTGTGTAAGGTACTTCTCGCATATATGTCTATCTATAAATTTCTCCATTGTTTTTAAGTGAAATGAGGTTAAACTAATCGGTCTGTAGCACCAGTCAATGCCCATGGGTCTATGACTCATGGACATTTTAGAATGAGTCGCCGCTTGATATTTCAGAACCTGGGAAGTGAACGTTACCCTGAAGTTCTAAGGTTTCAAAGCTATTTTCTGTATAGGTTCCATCTGGTCTCCTAAAGAGTCCGATACAATTGATGTGCTATTTTGAGAGTATTTTCTGGAGCAACTGCTTAGTTAAAAAATTTTGCTTAGTCTGCTTAGTTCTGCAGAAGTTCCTCCACGACTGCCTCTTTGCATTTGTAATGTCTATATTGTAATTGGTGAGGGACTTTCTATATGCCGTCTTGTCACCAATTCGTTTAGCTATATTGAAGAGTCTTCTAGTCTCTTTCAGGAAAAGTTAAGTTCATCTTTTCTTTTTGAAGACCGAAGGACCGCCAGTCGATTGTTGATATTCCGACATTCTGCTACGCCATTCTCTTCAACAGTACTTTCGGTTGCTAATGTATCTTCCGGTGGCAGGTACGTAATGCAGATAAATGATTGAGGCATCCCTGAAAGGGCTGCGTGCCGGTAGGTGAAATGAGTGATAACTCACGTGTTGAAAAAGAGCACGAAAAATTAATCGAAGCGAAACTAATGCCCTATATGGCTATGAAAACACTTAGTCCAGTCCTCTTTTCCTCCAGGATACGGTAGCGAATCCGATAATGTAAGGGGAGAAGACGAGTGGACGGCAAATTGAATGATATAGCATTCAATTATGGAAAAAGCATGTTGTAGAAATATTGTTTTTTTTATATAGTCAGGAATAGCGTATATTTAGGAAAAGTTATAAATTTAAAAAGATTATAATCTGTGTAAGAGTTCAGATTAAAATTAAAGGTAGTTGAAAATAATTAGAGTTACAAAAATTAATTATCTAAAATCTAACTTAATAATGAAATAAGTGTTATAA
Organism: Clusia tigrina; assembly: GCA_920105625.2. Taxonomy (NCBI): domain Eukaryota; kingdom Metazoa; phylum Arthropoda; class Insecta; order Diptera; family Clusiidae; genus Clusia; species Clusia tigrina. The sequence goes on from OV050031.1 coordinate 161,076,412, forward strand.
TAAAAAAAAAATACAAATCATACTAAATAGAAAATTATACCCAAAAGTATATATAGTACATATAGTGTATTTATTTAAGTATTATATAATTTTGAAATTCATTTATTAAATTGACTTATGAAATGTTTGACAAAAATTAAACATAGAAGAAATATCAAACTAAAATGTATATTAGAAAATTAAGAAAATTATTATAGGTGTTCTCTAAATAGCTCTGATGATGTGAAACGAAGCAGGAAGTTCCGGGAACAGCGGATATCGGAAGACGGTGCGGACTAAAGGACCAACATAGTATTCGGAAAGATGCGTTTTTGAAAAACAGAGATTTTTGGCAGTTATCTAAAGTTTGTGACCCCAAGGATGCCAACATATTAGATTGGGGATGAATGGCGACGGATGTAATTTTAATTTTGCGAAACGGCATATGGCCGCAGCATTTGAACGCGTTGTGGATGAGTTATTGACAAAGAACCAAAAATAAACAAGTTTCCTTGCGGAGTCATATTTTGCATTGGACAGTTTTATATTACAATGTCCACCCAGTGTATCACGATCTCAACAGAATCGATTTTGAATAAGTTGAAGATGGGTAAAAGTTTAAGGAGGGTGACTGAAACCACCACCAAATATAATAAGCAGAGGAAATTTGGCTCACGGAAGTTAATTGCTTCATTGAAGTATATGTCCAATCTAGAGTATGAACATATGATATGTGATTTACATATGAAATATGATTTAATACAAGAGGACACAGAGACTGGTAACCGACCAGAGTACACAAATTACATAATTGAAAGTGTATCTCAGAAAAATACCGATTGTCTCCATATCAAAGCCAAACGATGTCAAATACCATTATGAGGAAGCTCAAGAGGAACACTTCCACCATAAAACGCATTGCTGCAAAGTAAGAAGGTGTATTGTAATCTCTCATGTATTCCAAATGATTTTACTGGTTGAATACTATAAGCAGAGGCAGTACCACCTACAGCCGTGGGGCACACTATAAATGGAAAGAAGAAGGCCACTAAAAGCAAAGTTTTAATGGAAAACCAGATCGCCAACCTATAACATCTTTGTACGTACTGATCCAGAAAGAAGGGAGGGGTATGCAGAGTTCATCGAGGGACTTCACTCGGACAACGACGGTCGTCAACTGGACCAGCAGGTAGCAGAGTGCGCAGTATAATATAAGGTTTTAGCTATAGAATAGCATTGTGCTATTGTTTAGATGTTTGTATATACGCCAATGAGAAAAGGGTCAATGAAAGACCAAATTATAAAAAGAGGAATATAAAAAAAAAAAATAATGATGGATAAAAATAAGAAAAAAGAAAAACAAAAACAAAGTAAAGAAAAAAATAAAAGAAAGAAAACTACAAAAGAAAATAAAAGCTAGAGAAAAAGAAATATATGGAAAAGAAAAAAAAAAAAAAAAAACCGTTATAGAACCCAAATAAGGCGATTTCATGGAAAAAATAAAACAAATTATATATATGTACTATAGAGTTCAAACGATGCACATATTTGTTTGCAGTGCAAGAAAAATATTGTAAAGATTTAATGGAAGTTAGTTGCACTAACTAGTTGACTCACAGCACCGGCTCCCATTAAGCTCATTAAGAATGCACATATTTTTAGGGTGCAAATATTGTAAATGAGTAGTATTTATGCACTAATTATGATGTAAACTTTTAGGGTGTCACAGTTCCGCAGTCAAGCTGACGAGGGGCATTTAGAATGCACCGACGACACTTTTACTTTTGAAGTAGGTCGGTTGGCTTGAGCAACTGACATCAAATAACAATTGCGAAACTGGAATACCAGAAAAGTCAAGACGTAGGCGGTAATGTTCATTTGTAAATAGTATATAAGAACTAGTATTTTAAGAATAAAGTCTCTTGTGTTTTGGAAACCGAAAAGTGGTAGTGTTTGAATTCTATGTTAGGGCTCTTGATTTTTCAGCCACGCGCCCGAAAATGGCGACAGGACGTCTCTCTCGCCGACAAGCAGACACGAGGACCCCAACAAGTGTCGCCTCAAGCCAAATTTTTGTTTGGTTTTTATGACGCGTGGTAGACAGCCACCCATCTATAGAGATGCAGTTGGTGAAGCCGAGATTATTCTTGAGATGCGGATTTATCCACCTCCGATAATATGCTCTTTTTATCATTGCGATCTTTTCAGTATTCAATTTTTCCTCTGGGTGTTAAGTGTGAATGGTGGCAACCATTCGCTGTGCCATATTTGCAGCCTCGGAGTTTTTTTCGGTTTGAGGTGCTAGTAAGAGCCGTTGGTGATCGATTTTAGTTGTCAGAGGCCTTCGGAGAGAGCTTGCGCTTTTTACCTGTGGCGTCACGTCACTTGGCGAAATGTGTTCGACCTGTACCATTTGGTTGGGTTAGATGCTTAGCTTTCTTTTACCTTGCAGCATGGCTTCTGTGCTGCAGTAAATTATTCATACTTCTTCTGGTCAGCACCTTTGTTTGGTATACATAATTCCACGACATCTTCTTCAAGCATTGCGTCAAAAGCATATGGTTACATTGGACCCTGAATGCTGTCCTCAGCCTTAAGCTCATCTTGGAAGATTACGTTCACATCCATGGCCTCATCTTCTCCGAAACTTGCTGGCGAACGGAGTAGAAATTCTTCATCTGACTACGGAGTTGGTTTGTGTTACGCATACTCGTTCCTTTTGTATGCATAACCGATAACCAACGTAGGTAACAGCAACACTATACAAAAACAGCTAACCGGTATGGCAATCGATCTCATCTGGCATTCTCTCTCTCTGATTACCACGGCGGAAGCAAGTTGTATTTTTATCCGAGTTGTATTCTATTTAATTAACTATAATATACTTAATGAATTTAACTGAAATTAACTATATTTTTAAAATAAAATAATTATCTTTTGTTAAGAAACATAACAGTTTGCTTTTATAGTATTCCATTTATCCATACAATTTATTATATGGTCCATGTTCGCAGAGCTCCCGTACGAATATAAGACTAATTACAATGGGAAGGCGCCCGGTATCCCAAAGGAAAACTCCATTCGCGATCCACATGTTTCAATTCCCTGCTTCATTCAGCCCTCGGCACAATTTCAATAACACCTTGGCTTGGGAAAACTAGTGGTTAATTTTCAGAGGACTTTAAAGCATGGCTGAACCTGTGCTGTCATAGGTCCATGGATCATTACCTAACTTTAAATCCCTCACCAAGGCAAGGTCCACTAACGGAAGGGGTTGAAATCTTGGAATTTTCTGCTTATATAATATGAAATATGAAAATGTACATGGCAATTTTGTGTTTCATTTCGCGACCGGGAGTTATTTTTAGCAATTGCAATAGGCGCGGGCTCCTGCTTTTCAACTATGTCGTTTCTCCGACCTTAATTATCAAAACATAGGCTGTCAACCTACTTTAGTCACTGCGGAGAAGTAGGAAGTAATAAGCATTACTCCATCCAATATATGGGTGTGATGGTCGTTTTTAAACTTTGGTCCTAAATGAAGACTCATTATCGGACCACATGTACATTGAGTTCAGATGTGGTGATAAGATATTGCAGCCATTACCTACTAGGAATATAATGAAAGTGGACTGGAATAAATTTAGGGCCGTGTTGTGGGGAAACCTTGAAATACCAACAAAATTATGCAACGTGCGAGACGTCCGAGGTATCGGTTGAAAAGCATAACTCTTCAATGTCAGCTTTGCTGCTGCTATGCGTCTCATCGCCCTCTCAACAGGACTCCAGTATCCTGGTATAACCAAGAACTTCATGAGTTGAAGAAGGAAGCGAGAAAACTGCTTAACCTCAATTTCTCATCTTGACAAATTTTGAAGAGTCCGATATCGATTCACTGGGTGGCACGGCTACATTAGTTCAGCTCACTTAGAAGGGATGCTCTCTAAATTTGGAGTTGCTTAGGAAACCTGATGATACTTTTACCGAAAGGCACTTTGTTAATTATTGGAGTCCCGCTTTCCTGGGAATCAGGTTACACTCGCCCAGCAGCCATCAAATAATGAGCACGAACCGCTTAGAGCGACTGGTTTTTTTAATGAACATGCTTAGATATGCAATTGCAAAAACACAGCGCCTTCGCTCAACATCTAACTTGCTTCTTTCAGCCAAATCCACACAAAAGGAATTTTGGGACTGCCGCAATATGTAACCCTTAGCCTAAGTGCGTTAAATGAATATTGCCTGACTAAACCCACGGAAATCTCCGGGTCACGATATCATCACCCCCAATTATAGACTACCTGCAAATCTACTATTTTATCTTACTAACATCTTTTACGCCATATTGAGACGCGGATACTTCCACGAAATTTGGAAGGTTTTTCAAATAATCATTATCCCAAAACTAGAAAAGGTTGTAACCATATCAGTTCGTTAAACATTTTATCTAAAGTTTTTGAAAAGTTGCTGCTTCATAAATTGTCACCATTCTTGGCTTCTAAAAATCACCAGTTCAGATTTCGCAAAAAGCATAGCACGATTGAGCAAGTTTATAGCATCGCAAGTGAAATAAGAGCTGCTTATGAAGATAAAAAATACTGCTCCGCAGTGTTTCTCGATGTTGCCTAGGCTTTCCATAAAGTTTGGCACGAAGGACTTATCTACAAAATTTAAACAATGTTAGCTCCAGATTTACATAAAAGTCTAGAGTTGTACCTGAGTAGTAGAAGATCGTTAAGGTCAAACAATCATTTTCCACAGAGTATCAAATATTATCTTTTCATTGACGCGAATGTGCCAGTTGGCTACCACGGCCTCTACTAATTTTACGTGATTCTCTCGACGCGATACTCGTATTTTTATGCGAGCTCAAGATGGTGGTATCATAAGCAAATGTTGACGGTTATTGCCTGAAGTGTACACTAAGTGTAAATTTGGCCCAATTACGCTTCCTTCGGGGACACCAGCTTTAATATCAAAGTCAGGGGTAATAAAATTCTACTAACGGATTCTTTACTTCCGATTGTGCAAAAAAAAGTCTAATATATAGTGCACTTGTTGTGGCCTGAATGGTCGCAACTGGAATCCTATGCACATTTCCTGGTGTGGACCGTTGATGCTCTTTAACTAGCTGCCTGAAATCCCTGTGTTTTAGAAAGTCTCTAGTGGCTGCCAGAGAAATAAAAACTTACACCTTTTAAATGCAACATAGAATTCTTTTTATATTCTATTTATAATTCGTCTTACTTCCTAGGTAACCACTTTCTGGTGTTCCAGTTGCGCAATTGCTTATTGTGGTCAGTTGCATAATCAACTGATCTACTGAATACAAAATGCCGATAGTGCATTTTATAGGCCATGGACCGTAGTCACTCAAATGTGGAACTGTAACTGCCCAAAAGTTTACTTGATGTATTGTTATAATAATAAGCATGTGCTTAATTCTTTAATTCTTATACTATTTCTTAAATGCTAACTACACCAGTAGAGTCTATTAGGAGTTCATGCTGTGAGTCAACTTCACTCAGGAAGCTTTGTTTTGTATCACAACATCCCTTCCCTTTGCCTAGAGAAGTTAGAGAAGTTAATACAACTACCTTTTAGTGGAGAATTATGAACTATAAAGCTAGCACCGTAAACAATTTTGTGCATTCTATACATCATATAATACATACATATACTTTCTTATATTAATGCTTGCTATCTTTTGGGTTCTCTCTTTTTTATATTTTATTATTTTTATTTCTATAATTATTGTTTCGTAAAGACCTAACGGGACTTCATGCACGCTCAGGCCTTCACGGAAACTTCATACTAGATGAAAATGAGAAGAAAAATAAACAAAATAAAATAAATAAAATTCAATTCAAAGAAATAAAACCACACGATTTTAATTATGAAAAATAGTTTTTAAAAACCCAATATTTATTCGGAATCTCTCGCAACCATGCGCCAGCAAGCACCAAAACCGAACTAACTCTTTTACACAGAATACATAACATTTGCAAGGTGACGATCATCCCTGCACGAAAATGACATTCATGCAGTGACCATCGTCCCTGTGCGAAACAATTATGTTGGTCTTTATATTTGTCTACTTTTTTTCTTCTTTTTATCTCTATATTTCCTTCGTGAAGAGCAGTCACCTTGTCGGGGTACGAAGGCTTAAATGATTGCAATGACGCAATGGGATTACCCTAGCCGGACTGACTACTGCGGAGTAATCCAACTAAGAACTGTCTCCCTCCTAATCCAGGGTGTTCTTGGGATCGAGCCCACTGGATGTTGTTTTGCAGCCAGGAGGTTAATTAGGCTGTATCCACGGAACCAAAAGGATCTATAAGGTAAAAAGGGCTGGTCTCCGGACGGTGGAACGCTTGTCGCGGATCCCAGAGAAGGAGAGGACGGTGAAGCAGAAGGCTTCCCTCGAGTGGGCGACGAAAGTAGTGAAGGAGTCTCAAGCTCCAACACAACACGCCACTAAACGTCAACGGTCCCTATAAGAGACCAACCACTCGGACCCAAAGAAATTTAAAAAGCGCGGTACTGTCATCACGAAGTCCGACAGCGAAGTGCTGAAAGGACACCAGGTCATGGCGGTCATAGATCGCAATGACCCGGATGGCAGTATCGCTCCTGAGTGCTGGAAAAAGGTAGAAGTAAGCCTTTCAAGGATCTACCTCCAGCTTTTGAAGGAATTCCAAGGTGGTTTTCCCTCTTTTCGCGACAGCGGATGGCATCAGGGCCACGTGAAGTTGATTGCCTGCGCGGATAAAAGGTCAGTCGACCTTTATAGGATTGCGATCTCCAGGATAGGGGAAGCGTGGCCAGGCGCAAGGCTCGAAGTCGTACCTAGGGAGCTGATCCCTAGGGAGCTGATCCCTAGGGAGCTGATCCCTAGCGTCTCCTAGGGACAACCCCGCTCAGTGAGGAGGAAGTCCTTCTGGAGTCAGACCCGGAGTCTGAGGCTGATGTCACAGTGGTGGAGGTGACCAGCGCTACAAGTAGCAGAGATGCTACGAATAGTGCAGATTAGCCTCCATCACTCAAAGGCGGCGTCTACCAGCCTTCAGCTCCGTCTTGCAAAAGGCGGAGTAGACGTTGTCCTGATCCAAGAACCCTGGACACACGGGGACTTGCTATGTGGTCTCAGGACTGAAAATTACAGCCTGCTGTATACCGTAAGTGAAGGAAGACCTAGGTCTTGTATCCTCATTAGGAATAATGTTAGCTCATTTATTCTCCCCAATTACAGCAACAAGGATCTAACAGCCGTCTGCCTGGAAACTGGCAAGGGACGGTACTAGTTGGTCTCAGCCTATATGGCGCATGACCATGAGATCATTCCAGAAGCCAACCTACAGAAGCTTGTTGTGGATGCAAAGGCTCAACGGGTGGCTGTTATTATTGGATGCGATGCCAATGCGCACCACGACATCTGGGGAAGCACTGATGTCAATGAACGATATGAGTCATTATATGAATATATTGTAACGACTAACTTTTCTGTATGCAATAAGGGGTCAGAACCCACTTTCATTACTGCTAATAGGCAAGAACTCCTTGACTTAACCCTTGCCTCCGAATCAATTTTTGATCGGATCTCAAATTGGAGAGTTCTAGAGGAACATTCCTTTTCGGATCATAGGTTAATTCAGTTTGATCTTCTAGATAGTCTACCTAGCCCTAAGGCTTTTAGAAATGTCAGGAAAGCAAACTGGGACCTCTACACGGTGACTGTAGCTAGACTACTACCTCAGAACCCCACAAGCACGTGTGACGAAATAGGTCTGTGGAGGCTCTAACGGTTGCTCTTAATAAGGCTCTATTGGTCTTTTGCCCCCTCAGTAAACCCAGGGGGAAACAAAAACCCACATGGTGGGGGGCAGCATTGGAGATTATGCTCAATCTGCTGCCTGTTAGGCTTTTTGGCGAAAAAATGCCTGCAAACTCAGCTATCACGCTAAAAGCTACGAATCAATGGATGCCAGGAATGTAGGTCATGCGTCCATTTCAAGATATTTTGAGGGTTTTCCTGACTCTTTCGACTACATCACACCAATGTACGCCTTCAATGGTATGTGCAATATCTCTATTCCCTCCAGGGACGAATGGAAGGATGGCATCCCCCCTCATGTAGAAGGGGTTCACATCTACAAGGGTGGATCCAAACTACAAAGTAGGGTGGGAGGTGGTGTATTCTCAGAAGATTTGGGCATTAACATGTCCTTTAGGATGCCCGACCACTGCACTGTGTAAACCTGCAACGTGCGAGCTCTGTCACAGATGGTGGCAGAGTTGAATAAACGAGGGAACGTGAAAAAGGGAAATAAGTTGGCAGTCTCTCGTCAACCATCGAACACACAGCAACGCACGCGCAGTGAAAGTGAAGAATAGGAATTCCTCTAAGGTACTCTGGTGTACTGTAAATTTGAATAACACTCTACAAACATATGTACTTATATATATAAATAAAATGAACTACTTAGTTATTAATTAATTCTATTAATTCGATGGACTTTTTATTGTAACGGACACCCGGCATTGGTACGTATGTTCTCCTCGCTCAGTGAACGTCGTCTTTACAACTGTTTTTCAGGCAGAGGTCGCGGCTATAGAGGCAGCACTATTATCACCTCAAAAGCCTCAAAAGCCGTCAAGAGTTGCCGCAAATCTTTAGACGAGATAGCTAAGCAGACCCGTCTGTATCTGTGCTGGGTTCCCGGTCACAGAGATATTCCAGAGAACTGCAAGGCGGATGAACTTGCCTGTGAGGGTACTACCATACAGATTGAACCAGATAGGTCGGAATTCGGTATTCCTATTGCCACATGTAAGCTCTTAGTAAATACAATATCCTTAGGAAAAGCGGACAGGCGCTGGTCTGAACTTTCAGGATGTAAAATAGCTAGACAAACCTGGCCAGAGATAAATGTCGAGCGCTCTAAGGACCTACTGGCTCTAAATAGACAAAGCATAGGCCCCGTGATGAGCGTCCTAACGGGACACTGGACTCTAGGCACACACGGGTGTAGGCTGGGAATCGCCTCTAACGACTTCTGCAGGAGCTGCATGGACGAGAAGGAGGAAGAGTCCACTGTTCACCTGCTGTGCACGTGTCCAGCTTTGTCCAGAAGGATGCGCACTTTCGTTCTTCATTAAAAGCTCCAAATGGCTGGACCTTTGAAAGGGATGGGACCTGTTGTCCCATGCGTTATCACAAAGGGTGAATGTTGGCCTAAGTGCGCCCTTTTCGGGTGGCCGGCTTACCTACCTACCTACCTATCTCTATATTTTTCTTTTTTTTTACCATTATTAGACTCTTTTCTTACTGACGCATATATAAATAAAAATTACAAATTTTACCTTTTCTCCACTACTACTTCTGCCTGATGTGCTGTAGATGTTGCTCGTCGTTGTTGGGATGAAATCCCTCTGCGAATTATGCATTCCCGTCCCCTCTTTCTGCAACGGTACGTATAATAATCTAGGCTGGCGTGCGCTTATCTCTCCATGGCACTCCTTGAAAACTTCGCTTGCAATGGCCCTCTTCTTGTATTTCCCATAGCGTACACCCACGGATGTCAGTAGTACTGCCTCTGCTTATAGTGTTTAGTAAGTCAAATGTGCTTGAAATGCATGAGACTTGGAATACTCCTCCTTTATTTACTTCGCAGCATTCTCTCTCTCTGTCTCTCTCTCTCTCTCTCTCTCTCTCTCTATATATATATATATATATATATATATATATATATATATATATATATATATATATATATATATATATATATATATATATATATATATATATATATATATATATATATATATATATATATATATATATATATATATATATATATATATATATATATATATATATATATATATATATATATATATATATATATATATATATATTGGTGTGATGTAGTCAAAAGAGTCAGGAATACCCTCAAAATGTCGTAAAATGGACGCATGACCTACATTCCTCGCATCCATTGATGCGTAGCTTTTAGCCTGATAGCTGAGTTTGCAGGCATTTTTTCGCCAAAAAGCCTAACAGGCAGCAGATTGAGCATAATGTCCAATGCTGCGGTTGGAGTCGTTCTAATGGCACTACTTATGAATACCTCTGCCGTTCTTTGTACCTATGTTATCAGCCTATTGTATGTGGACTTACTTAGGGCTGTCCACCATGCAAGCACCCCATAGAAAAGGACTGGTCGTACCACAGCTGTATATATCCAATAGGCTACCTTAGGCTGTAACCCCCATTTTTGCCTATAACTCTTTTGCAAGGGTTCAGAGGTACCTGAGCCTTCCTAATGGGCAGCACTGTCTTGGCTAAGGAAGAAGAAAATATCTGGAAATGATTAGCTTTCCAGTTCAGATTCCTATCTAGGATCACGCCCAGATATTTAGCCTCCTCGACAAGGTCAATATCTACACCCATTAGTTTTGGAACAATAAATTGAGGAACTTTATACTTCCTATTGAAGAGTACCAGCTTAGTCATGGTCGGATTAACCCCCAACCTACAGTCAGTAGTCCATTTAGAGAGAATTTTCAGCATGTTTTGCATCAAGTCCCTCAAAGTAGATATGTATTTACCCAAGATACTAATAGTAACATCATCCGCATACGCAACCATCTTGCACCCTTCCCTCTCCAGTCGAACAAGCAGCTGATTTACCACAAGATTCCAGAGTAGGGGTGAAAGAACTCCACCTTGAGGTGTGCCTCTGCACACGGACTTCTTGGCCGAAGCCGCCCCCAGCTGTGAACTGATTATCCTGCTACTAAGCATATTTTCAATCCACCTGCTAATGGCGGGTTCCACCTCCAAGTCCCGCATCGCACCGATTATTGCGTCTGATTTGATGTTGTTAAAAGCTCCTTCAATGTCCAGGAAAGCTACTAGGGAGAACTCCTTGTTGTGCAGGGAGCACTCAATACTAGAGACTAAGGAGTGTAAAGCGGTCTCCACCGATTGACCCTAAGTGGGCATGCTGAGAGACTGACAGCTTCTGTCTTTCTATAGTGAGCCTCAGATGAATGTCTAACAGCCTTTCCAGGATTTGTAGACAGAAGGAGGACAGACTAATGGGTCTTAAGTCCCCTGGAGCTGTGTGCGAACTTTTGCCGGCCTTGGGTATAAAAATTACTCTCACATGCTTCCATGAGTCTGGAATATACGCTAATTCAAGACAACTATTATAGATCTTTAACAGCCACTCTATTATTAGATTCTCTGACTGCTGAATTTCAATTGGAGCTACACCATCTGGGCCAGATGCTATAAATGGTTTGAAGCTATGGATAGCCCATTGCAATTTTGGCTTCGTGACTATGTCTGAGTTGACTTCATCTACATTCCCGCTGGGCTTCGTTCTCCGCGGAATGGTACTCAAGCAACCAAGGATGTGAGTCTCCAGAAGAAGCTCTAGAGTCTCATTACTATTTGAAGTCCAGGATCCATCCTCCCTCCTCAGATAACCAGGTACCATTGGAGCAGTTGATAGGATCTTCCTCAAACTGGACGTCTCAGAGATATCCTCTACGTCACCGCAAATGATTCTCTCTGTGGCTTCCTAAGCTTACTTTTGAAGGCTCTGAGTGCTGCCTTATATAAAGCCCAGTCTGCACTATCTCTAGACTTCTCTGCGCTGTTGAAAAGTCTCCTACAGTTTTGTCTGAGTCCCCTAATTTCCTCCCCCCACCATGTGGGTTTTTGTTTCCCCCTGGGTCTACTGAGGGGGCAAGAGACCAATAGAGCCTTATTAAGAGCAACCGTTAGAGCCTCCACAGACCTATTTCGTCACACGTGCTTGTGGGGTTCTGAGGTAGTAGTCTAGCTACAGTCACCGTGTAGAGGTCCCAGTTTGCTTTAATGACATTTCTAAAAGCCTTAGGGCTAGGTAGACTATCTAGAAGATCAAACTGAATTAACCTATGATCCGAAAAGGAATGTTCCTCTAGAACTCTCCAATTTGAGATCCGATCAAAAATTGATTCGGAGGCAAGGGTTAAGTCAAGGAGTTCTTGCCTATTAGCAGTAATGAAAGTGGGTTCTGACCCCTTATTGCATACAGAAAAGTTAGTCGTTACAATATATTCATATAATGACTCATATCGTTCATTGACATCAGTGCTTCCCCAGATGTCGTGGTGCGCATTGGCATCGCATCCAATAATAACAGCCACCCGTTGAGCCTTTGCATCCACAACAAGCTTCTGTAGGTTGGCTTCTGGAATGATCTCATGGTCATGCGCCATATAGGCTGAGACCAACTAGTACCGTCCCTTGCCAGTTTCCAGGCAGACGGCTGTTAGATCCTTGTTGCTGTAATTGGGGAGAATAAATGAGCTAACATTATTCCTAATGAGGATACAAGACCTAGGTCTTCCTTCACTTACGGTATACAGCAGGCTGTAATTTTCAGTCCTGAGACCACATAGCAAGTCCCCGTGTGTCCAGGGTTCTTGGATCAGGACAACGTCTACTCCGCCTTTTGCAAGACGGAGCTGAAGGCTGGTAGACGCCGCCTTTGAGTGATGGAGGCTAATCTGCACTATTCGTAGCATCTCTGCTACTTGTAGCGCTGGTCACCTCCACCACTGTGACATCAGCCTCAGACTCCGGGTCTGACTCCAGAAGGACTTCCTCCTCACTGAGCGGGGTTGTCCCTAGGAGACGCTCCAACCCACCACCTAGGAATTCCTTCAAAAGCTGGAGGTAGATCCTTGAAAGGCTTACTTCTACCTTTTTCCAGCACTCAGGAGCGATACTGCCATCCGGGTCATTGCGATCTATGACCGCCATGACCTGGTGTCCTTTCAGCACTTCGCTGTCGGACTTCGTGATGACAGTACCGCGCTTTTTAAATTTCTTTGGGTCCGAGTGGTTGGTCTCTTATAGGGACCGTTGACGTTTAGTGGCGTGTTGTGTTGGAGCTTGAGACTCCTTCACTACTTTCGTCGCCCACTCGAGGGAAGCCTTCTACTTCACCGTCCTCTCCTTCTCTGGGATCCGCGACAAGCGTTCCACCGTCCGGAGACCAGCCCTTTTTAACTTATAGAACCTTTTGGTTCCGTGGATACAGCCTAATTAACCTCCTGGCTGCAAAACAACATCCAGTGGGCTCGATCCCAAGAACACCCTGGATTAGGAGGGAGACAGTTCTTAGTTGGATTACTCCGCAGTAGTCAGTCCGGCTAGGGTAATCCCATAAGAGCCGAAACTCCGCCATCCTAACCCATTGCGTCATTGCAATCATTTAAGCCTTCGTACCCCGACAAGGTGACTGCTCTTCATGAAGGAAATATAGAGATAAAAAGAAGAAAAAAAGTAGAAAAATATAAAGACCAACATAATTGTTTCGCACAGGGACGATGGTCACTGCATGAATGTCATTTTCGTGCAGGGATGATCGTCACCTTGCAAATGTTATGTATTCTGTGTAAAAGAGTTAGTTCGGTTTTGGTGCTTGCTGGCGCATGGTTGCGAGAGATTCCGAATAAATATTGGGTTTTTAAAAACTATTTTTCATAATTAAAATCGTGTGGTTTTATTTCTTTGAATTGAATTTTATTTATTTTATTTTGTTTATTTTTCTTCTCATTTTCATCTAGTATGAAGTTTCCGTGAAGGCCTGAGCGTGCATGAAGTCCCGTTAGGTCTTTACGAAACAATAATTATAGAAATAAAAATAATAAAATATAAAAAAGAGAGAACCCAAAAGATAGCAAGCATTAATATAAGAAAGTATATGTATGTATTATATGATGTATAGAATGCACAAAATTGTTTACGGTGCTAGCTTTATAGTTCATAATTCTCCACTAAAAGGTAGTTGTATTAACTTCTCTAACTTCTCTAGGCAAAGGGAAGGGATGTTGTGATACAAAACAAAGCTTCCTGAGTGAAGTTGACTCACAGCATGAACTCCTAATAGACTCTACATATTGGTGTAGTTAGCATTTAAGAAATAGTATAAGAATTAAAGAATTAAGCACATGCTTATTATTATAACAATACATCAAGTAAACTTTTGGGCAGTTACAGTTCCACATTTGAGTGACTACGGGCCATGGCCTATAAAATGCACTATCGGCATTTTGTATTCAGTAGATCAGTTGATTATGCAACTGACCACAATAAGCAATTGCGCAACTGGAACACCAGAAAGTGGTTACCTAGGAAGTAAGACGAATTATAAATAGAATATAAAAAGAATTCTATGTTGCATTTAAAAGGTGTAAGTTTTTATTTCTCTGGCAGCCACTAGAGACTTTCTAAAACACAGGGATTTCAGGCAGCTAGTTAAAGAGCATCAACGGTCCACACCAGGAAATGTGCATAGGATTCCAGTTGCGACCATTCAGGCCACAACAAGTGCACTATATATTAGAATTTTTTTTGCACAATCGGAAGTAAAGAATCCGTTAGTAGAATTTTGTTACCCCTGACTTTGATATTAAAGCTGGTGTCCACGAAGGAAGCGTAATTGGGCCAAATTTACACTTAGTGTACACTTCAGGCAATCACTGTCAACATTGCGTTGCTTATGATACCACCATCTTGAGCTCGCATAAAAATACGAGTATCGCGTCGAGAGAATCACGTAAAATTAGTAGAGGCCTGGGTAGCCAACTGGCACATTCGCGTCAATGAAAAGATAATATTTGATACTCTGTGGAAAATGATTGTTTGACCTTAACGATATTCTACTACTCAGGTACAACTCTAGACTTTTATGTAAATCTGGAGCTAACATTGTTTAAATTTTGTAGATAAGTCCTTCGTGCCAAACTTTATGGAAAGCCTAGGCAACATCGAGAAACACTGCGGAGCAGTATTTTTTATCTTCATAAGCAACTCTTATTTCACTTGCGATGCTATAAACTTGCTCAATCGTGCTATGCTTTTTGCGAAATCTGAACTGGTGATTTTTAGAAGCCAAGAATGGTGACAATTTATGAAGCAGCAACTTTTCAAAAACTTTAGATAAAATGTTTAACGAACTGATATGGTTACAACCTTTTCTAGTTTTGGGATAATGATTATTTGAAAAACCTTCCAAATTTCGTGGAAGTATCCGCGTCTCAATATGGCGTAAAAGATGTTAGTAAGATAAAATAGATTTGCAGGTAGTCAATAATTGGGGGTGATGATATCGTGGCCCGGAGATTTCCGTGGGTTTAGTCAGGCAATATTCATTTAACGCACTTAGGCTAAGGGTTACATATTGCGGCAGTCCCAAAATTCCTTTTGTGTGGATTTGGCTGAAAGAAGCAAGTTAGATGTTGAGCGAAGGCGCCGTTTTTTTGCAATTGCATATCTAAGCATGTTCATTCGCAACAGTCATTAAAAAAACCAGTCGCGCCGAACAACAGTCGCTCTAAGCAGTTCGTGCTCATTATTTGATGGCTGCTGGGCGAGTGTAACCTGATTCCCAGGAAAGCGGGACTCCAATAATAAACAAAGTGCCTTTCGGTAAAAGTATCATCAGGTTTCCTAAGCAACTCCAAATTTAGAGAGCATCCCTTCTAAATGAGCTGAACTGATGTAGCCGTGCCACCCAGTGAATCGATATCGGACTCTTCAAAATTTGTCAAGATGAGAAATTGAGGTTAAGCAGTTTTCTCGCTTCCTTCTTCAACTCATGAAGTTCTTGGTTATACCAGCATACTGGAGTCCTGTTGAGAGGGCGATGAGACGCATAGCAGCAGCAAAGCTGACATCGAAGAGTTATGCTTTTCAACCATACCTCGGACGTCTCGCACGTTGCATAATTTTGTTGGCATTTCAAGGTTTCCCCACAACACGGCACTAAATTTATTCCAGTCCACTTTCATTATATTCCTAGTAGGTAATGGCTGCAATATCTTATCACCACATCTGAACTCAATGTACATGTGGTCCGATAATGAGTTTTCATTTAGGACCACAGTTTAAAAATGACCATCACACCCAGATATTGGATGGAGTAATGCTTATTACTTCCTACTTCTCCGCAGTGACTAAAGTAGGTTGACAGCCTATGTTTTGATAATTAAGGTCGGGTCCATGCTGGATTTGCCTGACATCCCATCGGACGCGTCCCCAGGTGGCGGATAGGGGGACCCTTGGTAGGCAAATTACATTACTTCTGAACCTCTTAGGAGGGGCGGGAGTTATGGCTGTCTGTCTATCACAATGATGGTATTGAGAATGGGTACCATCCGCGGACCAAACTGGCTAGGGAGGAGTCCCGAACAAAAACCATAGTCTGGCGATGGACAACAATAGGTTAATTACTCCAGGTGGAACCCACGCATGTGGAAATCCACCCGCTTCGGCGGCAGGGGCACGGATTCTGGAGGCCCCAACCATGGCTAAAGTCTCTCGCCTTTATCAGCGAGAGCGCATCCTGGAGGAGACGGGGATTGTTACCGCAATCTCTTCTTCTTCAGAGACGGAGGAACGTACCCTGGATCCAGAGGGCCTGCGTCGGGAAGTCACCACAGTGGCGGAACGACCGACCAGTGGTTCTAGGGCAACGCGAACTCAAGCGAGGAGACAGAGAAAGAAGCGGCTTGATAGACTCGTGCAGGAGAAATCCTCACGTGGCTCTGCCGGCCCTTCTGTGTCGACTCCCTCCAAAAGGCCCAGGTCGGCGGAAGTGACACCCACGGAAGCCACCGAGCCTGCGGAGGGATTGACCGCTCCGAAAGCTCGCTCGCGAGGTAAGCGGCGGAAGATTGTTGCTGAAAACAGCATTCCCACTAGCCCTGCAGCTGTTACTGCTGGTGGCGCCACGACCCCAAAGGGTACGAGCGAAACCTCGGTGGCGGCTAATGTGGCGGGGAAGAATGTTGCCAATAAGCTGCAGCTTGCCCAGCCCCTCGTATCCAGCAAAACCATCTGCCCGGCGAAATCTCTGCCAGTGGCGGGTGGTGAGCTGGACTTTCGCCCAAGCACTTCCAAAGGTGCAGCCAAGCCATCGTACAGCGAGAAGGCTAACGGCCCGCAACCAATGGCGGTGATTGGGAAGCTGGGGCCTGACCATTAGCTAACTGATGCAGAAATAAAACACTGCAAAGGTCATCTGATGTGTCGCGTCATTGCCTCCGGTGCTGAAGCTAATGCGAAGGGCTATGAGACAAAGGACGGCACTCTACAGGTGTCGTGCGCGTCTCAGGCCAACTTTGATTGGCTCAGGGTTGCAGCCAATGACGTGCTCTCCATGGGGACCACTCGCTTCGCGGTCTATAGCGAAGCAGGCGTGTCCCTCAGGAAGGCCATCTGCTGGATTCCGGATCCCGATCTGACGACCACAGATGTCCTTGCTTGTCTGCGTGCTCAGAACCCTGGCATCAACACGAGGCTTTGGAGAGTTCTTTCGCACACCAGGGGTAGCAACCGGGATGGTAAAGAAGGTGCTAGTCTTGTGGAGCCAGTGGATGAGGCCACTGTTGATGTCATGGTTTCTCGGTACCGGCCTGACCATCAGCTAACTGATGCAGAAATAAAACACTGCAAAGGTCATCTGATGCGTCGCGTCATTGCCTCCGGTCCTGAAGCTAATGCGAGGGGCTATGAGACAAAGGACGGCACTCTACAGGTGTCGTGCGCGTCTCAGGCCAACTTTGATTGGCTCAGGGTTGCAGTCAATGACGTGCCCTCCATGGGGACCACTCGCTTCGCGGTCTATAGCGAAGCAGGCGTGTCCCTCAGGAAGGCCATCTGCTGGATTCTGGATCCCGATCTGACGACCACAGATGTCCTTTCTTGTCTGCGTGCTCAGAACCCTGGCATCAACACGAGGCTTTGGAGAGTTCTTTCGCACACCAGGGGTAGCAACCGGGATGGTAAAGAAGGTGCTAGTCTTGTGGAGCGAGTGGATGAGGCCACTGTTGATGTCATGGTTTCTCGGTACCGGAGCCGTCTGAGCCTCTTCTTTGGGACTGTAATCTTTCATGTCTTTCCCAGATGAATGGCTCGGACGATTCTCGTAGCTATCGTCCTTTGACGATCTTGGAGTCATCCTTGATAACAAACTTCTTTGGAAAACACATGTCGAACTGAAGACATCCAAAGCACTGTCAGTTTTCTGGCAGTGTAAGGGTGTTTTTGGTAAGACATGGGGTCTTTCCCCTAGTAAGGTCCTATGGATCTATACAGCTATGGTAAGACCTATTATCACCTATGCATCGATGGTTTGGATGAGCAGACTCTCTCTTGTAGGGGTCAAAAAAGCTCTATCAAAACTACAACGTGCTGTGGCCATATGTTGCACCGGAGCATTTCCGACTACTCCAGGCCCGGCACTTGATGCTTTGGTGAATCTCCCGCCACTAGATGTCTTCATCCGCGGAGAGGCCGTTAAGGCCATCTGCAGAGTGAAACATAGTGGCCACTGGTATGGGGTGTGCTCGATGTTGGACGACGGCGCAGGCACTGACATCGATTCTGCAATCCTGTCTATGCCCCCGGACTCCATGTCGTCAACCGTCATACTAGAAAAGCGGTACAATGTGTTGCTGCCAGAGGCTCGTTCTTGGTTAGATCCCGAGAACGAACCCGGCAAACACTGCTGCCGTATTTTAACTGATGGCTCCAGGACTGAAGAAGGTTCAGGTTCTGGTGTCTTCGTGGAATCTTGTGGGACCCGTCGGTTCTTTGCCCTTGGTCTGCATGCGTCTGTATTTCAGGCGGAGGTGTATGCGATACTTGAGGCGATGGACTTTGTTGTGGAAAACAGGTGGAAAGGCAAATCTATTTGTGTCTGCAGTGACAGCCAAGCTGAGCTCATGGCCTTGGATAGTCCGACCACCACTTCCACGATAGTCATGTCCTGCAAATCATGTCCTGCAAATCCAGGCGGACCATTTTCTATGCGTCTGCCCTGCCTTTGCTCGAATCAAGTTCATGATTTTTGGCACTGATGTGCTGAGGAGTAACCAACTGCTTATATATATATATATATATATATATATATATATATATATATATATATATATATATATATATATATATATATATATACGAGGTGTGATAACCGTTATTTTCATCTTTTCGTGAGTTACGTATGTTCGATGTTCGCATTTTTTTTCATGTTGTTACACATGTCTGTTATATATGTTGGCAATACCAACCATTTTGGATTGACAGTTTGTTTTTGACAGATAAAAAGGTTAGTCGTGTTTTGGTGTGCTCTTCGATTTTGTACTATTCGAAAAAAATGGATCAAAGAAACTGTATTCAGTTTAGTGTAAAAAATGAAATTAAATGCGCAAGGACATTTGAAATGTTGACTGTGGCCTTTGGCGAGTCTACTATGAGCAGAACACAAGTTCATTTGTGGTATAACCGGTTGAAGGAAGGCCGAGAAGATGTCAATGACGAAAAAAGCACGTCAAGTTCGGTCGAATGTAAAGGTTTTGCTGACAGTTTTCTTTGATTGCAATGGCGTGGTGCATCACGAATTCTTGCCACAAGGTCGTACGGTCAACAAGGAATACTACCTTGAAGTTATGCGCCGTTTGCGAGAAGCAATTCGTCAGAAACGCCCAGAATTGTGGAAAAACCAATCATGGATTTTGCACCATGATAACGCACCAGCTCACACATCGATTCTTGTGCGGCCAAAACCAAACCGTTATCATGCCTCAACCACCGTATTCACCGGACTTGGCCCCCGCTGACTTTTTCCTCTTTCCAAAACTGAAAACACCGATGAAAGGAAAGCGTTTTGCTACGATTGAGGAGATAAAAGAAAAATCGAAACAGGAGCTGTTGGCGATACCAAAAAAAGCGTTTCAGAAGTGTTTCGAGGATTGGAAAAAACACTGGCATAAGTGTATTATATCTGAGGGGAATTACTTTGAAGGGGACAAGATAGTTGTTGATCATCAGTCGCCATTTATCCCCAAGCCATCGAATAATATGTTGGTCTTTTCTGGTCTGCGCCGTCTTCCGATATGCACTGTTCCTGGAACTAATTTTCTTCATTTTCTAGCTAACAGTTTAAATATAGTAGCATAAAAAATAGCTCTGAGTAGTAGTTCTTAAACCGCTCCATTTAAAATTGCCTAAAAAAAGTTTCATAATTAAACAATAAATAGTCAAAGTGATTGCAAAGAAAAAACAAAGTTTATCTCAGTGGCTTAATGCATTTCTTTTCGTGTACACTAACATAATAATAAACAAAAAGTTGATTTCACATTTAGAAAAACCAAAAAGGTAAAAAACAAAAACAAATATTTATGAGCTTGACTCGATCACAGACACAAGTTCGAAATCTATGTATCACCCCCGCGCGACCTTCGCATTTGCAAATAGGTAAAGAACCAACAAACACACCGAATACAACGGAGGTAATCTCTCTCGATTCTACGGCACATGCGCAATAAAGCACACAGACTCAGCAAACGGTAAGCACTGATCACACTGACGCTCCTATCTTGAACGCGCCCACACCAGCAAACATAACAAACGCGGAAATGCAAAACAGCTCTCCATCAAAGTCAAATTTAAAAATGCATCTCACTCGACTAAACTCGACCGAGCATTTAACGAATTCTACATCTCGTCTCTCTTGGAGTTTACAATGTTCCTCTCCAAGCGTGGCTGAATCACCAGCAACACTAACAACAAAAATGCTGCTAAAGCTAAAAAATGTTACAACTGCGGAGAGAACCATACAGCTAATTACAGAGGGTGCCAAGTGTACTCTAATTTAAAACAAAAAATAAAATCGGCTACGATTAGAAATGTTAAAAACTTTGAAGTGTCCCCACCTACTACTGAGACAAATTTTCCGCTTCAGAACAAAAACACCTATTCAGCGGCAAATTCAAATTTACAGCATAGTAATGACAGCAGTAACACTCAGCGATTTACGTACGCAAATGTGATTAAAAACATGCCAATGTCATGTGGCACTAATAGTCAAGAAAAAACAAGTAATTCCATAGAGCACACATTAAACAACCTAACGCAAGCAATAACCTAATTCATGAATACAATGCAGCTAATAATGCAGGAACTCATGAAAAACCAAACCATGCTCCTACAGACTATATTAGCAAATAAATGAATGCCGGAAAATTATGTTACTGGAATACGAACGGAGTATGCAAACATAAATACGAACTAGAATCCTTCCTTATAAACAACCAAAAAGACGTCATGTTAATTGCTGAGACACATCTTTCGCAATTTAATCATTTTATAATAAAAGGCTACGACATATACGACACTAAACATCAACGTTGGAAAGCACGAGGCGGTACAGCAATAATGGTAAAAACTATAATTAAGCACTATGCATTACAAGAATACACAGAACAATATATGCACACAACATCTATCGTTATTGAAAGCCCACAAAAAATAACTATTTCAGCAGTATACTGTCCCCCAAGGTTCAACATAAAAAGAATAATTCGCAAGCTTTTTCAATAACCTTGGAAACCAGTTCATTACGGCAGGTGACTACAATGCCAAACATACACATTGGGGGTCTAGACTTATAACGCCAAGGGGCAGAAACTTGATATCTACAATATTCAACGCAAACTTTGACGTTATATCATCCGGTCAACCAACTTATTGCCCTACAGATATTAACAAAATGCCAGGCTTGATTGATTTTGGAGTAACTAAAAACATAAAAAGAGCTCAAATAAAATGCGTAGGTTCATTTGATTTAACTTCAGATCACTCTCCTTCAATTATATTCCTTAATATGACAGTAGATATGGTAGCACCACTGACTGAGGTAAAAAAATATATAAGCTCACACACTGAGCTAAGTACTCCTCTCTGAGAAAGAAATCGACATAGCAATTGAAAAGCTCGTAAGCGTAATAACTGAAGGTGCTATCATTTCAACCCCTGATACCAGCATTAAAAGGAATAAATCAATAACACTTTGAATGAGAGAAAAACTGATGAAAGAAAAGAGAAAGATAAGGAGGGATTGGCAAATCTGCAGATCACCCAGCTTAAAAAACAGCTTAACGATTGTTCAAAAAGGTTAAAAAAATACTCGCTAACGATAAAGAAAAGTACTTACAAACCTATCTTCAGAACCTTACAGCAACAAAGCAAGGTGATTATTCCCTTTGGAAGGCAGTAAAAAGGTTAAAGTGCCCTATTAATGGAGAAGTGCCAATAAGATTAGCAAACGGTACGTGGGCTCGAAGGGACTCGGAGAAAGCTAATGCATTTGCGAAACATTTAAAAAATGTGTTTACAGCTAATACACGCATAATAAACAGTAATAGCAGTATACAGTATATAGTATACAGACCACCAGCAGTATCACACAATTCTATTCCCTAAAATTAAAACTGTTAAATAAAATTATTACTACACTAAATACAAAAAAATCACCTGGACCAGACAAAATCACACCAACAAATTATAGCGGAGTTATCCCAGATGGCAATCAAGCATCTAATATATAAATTACTTTCCACGCGTTTGGAAGGTATGTGAAATAATTATGATATTGAAACCTACAATTCTATATCTCCTATAGACCAATAAGCTTGTTATCAATTTTCTCGAATATCTTAGAAAAACTTTTTCTTTCATCAAATACAATCAGAAGTCAATATTAAAAGAATATTGCCCATGCATCAATTTGGATTCAGAACTAAACACGGCACCATAGAACAGGTCCATAGAATTGTTTCTGAAATAAGAAGAGCCTTCGAGGAAAAAAATACTGCACTGCCGTATTTCCAGACATAGACCAAGCATTTGACAAGCTATGGCATGAAGGGCTATTGTACAAAATACAAACCCTACTTTCAGAAAAAACCCATGCTATACTCAAAAGCTACCCTACAGATAGAAAGTTCGTAGTAAAACAAAAAACAATCACTTCTCGAAGTTACGAAGTTACAGCAGGCGTGCCTCAAGGGAGTGTACTTGATCCCTTTCTCTACCTTATTTTCACTTCAGATCTGCCAACAACTGAAATATTTCTGACATCGACGTTTGCAGATGACACAGCAATACTAAGCACACATACTGATCCAAGGATAGCAACTTGTAATCTTCAAACCCACCTGAATGAAATAGAGCATTGGCTACGGACCTGGAGGATTCAAATTAACGAATTAAAATGCGCATATGTGACTTTCACATTAAGGCAAGAGAACTGTCTCGCCATTCACATTAATGAACAGTTCATTACACAAAAGGCAAAAGTTAATTATCTCAGACTGTATCTTGACAAGAGGTTAACATGGAGAGAACACCTAGAAATTAAACGGATTCAAGCAAAAATCAAAGCTATGAACTGGCTTATTGGTAGAAATTCAAAACTATCATTGGGAAATAAATTCTTCTTTTCAATACAACCATTAAACCAATATGGAACTATGAGATACAGTTGTGGAGTACATAGAAAAGGTACAAAAATTGCAATCTAAACTACTAAGAAGTATCGGCAAAGAGCGTTGGTACGTCAAAAACTGAAACATTCATAAAGATCTAGAAGTAAACACAGTTAAAGAATATATTTTAAAATTCTGCACAAACTACGCTGAGAGGTTACGGTCGCATCCAAATAAACTGAAAAACTAACCAACTTCGAAGAAAGTGTACCAAAAGGTTAAAAAAGACTAGAATATGAAATAATATTAAATATTTTGAGCATTGGCAAAAAATATCTTGCATGGTCATTTTAAGATTATATTATGGTAATTTTAAGATTGCAGTAATTTTAAGATTTGCTTACTTATTGTCATTTTCCAAAAAGGAAAAATCCAATAAATAAATATATAAAAAAAAAAATTTTAAAGTGATGTTTTAATATATTTAAGTTTAGTTGGCCATTAAGTTAATTTAAATTTTCTTTTTAATATATTATTATGTAATTTATAAAATAATAAAATAAATATATTATATATTATTATTATTATTGTTATTATTATTATATCTTACATCATAATTAATTATGAGTGCAAGGTGTTGGGGGAATGAGTACTAGCTACAGAGGCTTTCGACTCGAAGAGAAAATAGTTTTGATACAAAATTGGAACCGTGCGGATATTGTAACGCGCTATAATTTTGTAAACAAATGCTTTGGCTACCGTACTCGCGTCGGCATCAGGTATGGCTACGCATGCTAAATATTTTGAAAAATCATCTTGGAACGTCAAGATATACTTATTTCCCGAAATTTTCTTAGGTGAGATACCTACGATTTCCATATGAACTTTGTCAAATGGTTACTTCAGTGTGTCAGTCAACACCATTGGCAATTTGGACAATTCCTAACATATTTTTATATGTCTCTAAGGATGCCCTTCTAGGCGTATACTCGTCTAATTCTCTCGTAGGTTTTTCAAGACCGCTGGTGTCCGCCTAGAGGCGAATCATGGAAACATTTCAGTACCCTCTAGATATCTTTGTCATTCTCAAGCCACCTGTTGGCTAGTTGTTTGTTTTTTTCGTCAATCGTTTCTTTCACTTCTGCCGCTACTGCGTCATTTACTGACATTTCAATATTGGTCGTCTCCTTGTCGGCCTTAGTTTTTAATTTAGTGTGAACTACTGATATCTTTGGGGTGTAATGTAGATCGTCTCCACGCGGTGCACCCTGGGTTACGCTAAATGGTCTACACTCCCCCAGGTGCTGCTGTTTTCTTGCACGGGATTTCAGTAGCACCAATTGGCACGACCCCCATCTTTCGTCCCCGGACTCCTCTCTGGACCAATGTAATTATTCTGAATGCCCTGGGCTGGTAGCTGTAATTTTCTGTACCTAGCTGTCTTTTGTCACGGTAGCACCAAGGTGAAACTTGAGTGTGAACGGCTCCAGTCTAAGGTTGCAGCTACCCCCGTCCCGTTAAAACCTTGGCAGGCCTCAAAGTACGTTCGACGTCTGTTACCGTTAAGTCGGTAGTGTGTGTTCGGTTGAGTGGAACTCCCGATTAGCACTGGTCTGGCTCTGAGCACTTGACCCCATAAGGACTTGTGCCAACCCTCGCATGGCCTCCCTGCTTGCACAGATAACCATGGGACCATATTTAGTGACCACACGTTCGGACTGAGATAGCGGCTTTGAGTGGGGACCCTTCTTGCATGGACACAACAAAAAATAAAAACACAAACACAAACAAAATGTCCGCGCATATCCCCTCAGGGACGCGCATATCCCCTGGCTAGGCAAATGCCCACCAGCAACACCCCCGCACTTGGTTCGAAGATAAGCAGCATAAGCACTGCCCCTTCAACAAGCACCACAGCTTCGGCTAATAAGCCACCTAAGAGCTCTTCACAGTCCCCAGGCTCTTCAGCGGCTGCTAAGGTATTGACTCACAGACCAGCAGCAGTCGCTCCGCCTAGCCCTCTTCAGCAATCGCCTCGATATTGCCTCACAAGTCGATGGAAACTGCTCCCCGATGGAAACTGCTCCTCCTTCAGGTGCACCTACCAACGTGAACCCGAGTACAAGGACATACAGGACGCGTGGGGCGGCTTACCGTATTTTGAGGAAGCTCAACGCTACAGAACCTTCTCAACTGTCAGAATACGACAAGGGCAAGCTTGAGTGGGCAAAGGCACACGCTGATGTGCGTGTCCACCCAATCCACCCAAAGCATCCCTAAGCGAGTAAGGCTCGCTACCCCCAAGCCTAAGCTCTCGAAACCGCTTAGTGAGATTGTGAAAGAGAGCCTCACATGGGCTGTGGTCGACTCTGCCAATGCCGATGGGACCATTACTCCTGCCAATTGGAGACAGGTCGAAATGGCACTGTTACCAATTTTCGTTGAGGTTGTCTCTCAACCCTGGTCCTTCACCCAGCTGCCATGACGCAGGGTGTTATCAAGAACATATTAAGATCATATCTTGCTCGAACCAACGCTCAGCGGATCTATATAAGGTAGCCCTATGCTCCGACTAGGAGCGATATTTGACTCTTTTATAATTATGTCTTTTAGTTAACTTTGTTAGCATAAGTATAGTTTTATTGTGTCAAATGTCATGGAATTAATATAATATATCAATAGGGTAGGTGAGAACTGGCCGGGTGCAAAGCTCAATGCGGTACCTTTGGACCAGGTTCCCCAACGCCCTCGCTCCAAAACATGGCTTCCTGCCGAGCCCTCTGAGCCTGAGGCAATCTTAAAGATCCTCAAGCTCAGCAATACCGATCTTCCCACAGATGGCTGGCAGGTCGCGAAAGTTGGTGACCCCAAAGGCACTTTGCGTGAGGTCACCATCATTTTGAACGAGCAATCCCTTGTTCTCATCAACTCCCGCGAGGGGGTGATTAATTATGGCTTTGGAGCCATCACTTTCCGCATCTACAAGTGCGATGCCCAAGCCCCCCAACAGCCTCCCCCAGCTGGTGCTGTCCCACAAGCCACTGCCAATGAGCCTAGCTGCTCGGGCCCGGCTATCACCCCTTTGCCGGGTAGTAACAATGAGAGTATGTGCTCCGTAACAACCAGTAGCAGCCTCTTCTCAACTTCCGAACTGGTCGGAGAATTCTGCGACCACATGGATACGGATGCGGCTGGTGGATACATCTCTCCAATGTCCGAAGAGGAAGAGTTGAATTCCACCATAATCAATCTTCCAGACAATGCTGAAGGTACTACTGATTAACCTTCAGCATTCGAAAATTGCCTCGGCAGCCCTGCTTCTCCGTCTCTCGGATATTGGGTCGTAAATGACCGGGTTTCTGGACTCAATGCATACGGAAATCGTATGGTATATATCGAGGATCAAGGTAAACCAAGATCCTGCATTCTGGTAAAAACTGCGTTAATGCTCTTTTACTCCCTAGCTTCAGTGACAAAGACAATGTTGCCATGGTCATTGAAATGGGTCCACGGACCTTCTGGATCTCCTCTAACTACATGGCTCATGACTATGGCGACTCTCCGCCACCAGACATACTAAAGCAAATGGTACCGCAGCCCACCAGAAACAGATTCCGGTAATTATCGGCGCCGATGCCAATGCCCATCACGAAATATGGGGCAGCTCCGGCACAAATGATCGAGGTGAGTGTCTTTTCGACTTTATCATTTCAAATAACTTAGGCATTGCTAACCGGGGAAATGAGCCGACCTTCCTTACATCCGTCAGCGATAACTACTCCAACATGATAAGCAGTTGGTTCGTCTCACAGGAATGCTTCTTTTTGGACCACTGCTATATCACCTTTGACATTGACTCGAGGGAGACTACAGGCAATACAGTATCTCTTAAACCAGTCAATAGGAAAAACACGATCTGGCCTCTTTTTCGGCTCAAACTGGGGTCATGCTTAGCAACGACTCCCCCCATTATCCACAACTGTCCCGACATTGATCGGGCGGTCGACGACCTGACCACAGCTTTTAAAAAAGCCACTCATATTTCTTGCATCACTCCCGAACCACGGGGCAAACCTAAACCTCCGTGGTGGAACTCGGAAATTGCAAGTCTTCGCAAAACTTGTAGAATGCTTTTCAACAAAGCTAAAGTTACAGCTGATTGGGCCCCTTTCAAAAATAAACAAAAAGAATTTAAATACGCCATTAGGCGAGGGAAACGAACGTCATGGAGGGAATTTTGCGAAAGCATTGAATCGACGTCTGAGCCTAGCCATCTTCGTAAAATTCTCCACTCCTCTAACAAAGCACTTGACTGTATCCAAAAACCAGATGGTAGCTGGACTCACTCAAGCGCCGAAACCCTTGATATCCTACTAGACACCCACTTCCCAGGGAGTTTAGCCTCAGCGGATCAAGCACTACCAGGTGGAGCAGGTTTCCCATGATAGCCTCCCCACATTCCAAGTGAGAAGAAGTCACCTTGAGTGGTCCATTCAAACCTATAAGCCATACAAGTCCCCCGGACCGGACGGCATCATTCCTGCCGATATCCAAAATGGGGAAGAGATTATCCTTCCATGGCTGCTACAGATATATAATGCAAGCCTCAGATTGCAATATATTCCCTTACGCTGGCGCACGGCTCGGATCGTCTTCATCCCAAAAGTTGGGAAGGCCTCACACACCAAACCTAAGGGGATTACAAACCCATAAGTCTAACATCTTTTCTTCTTAAGGTTTGTAGAAAGAGCTCTTGACCTACGTATCATTACATCGATCAACCCTTTTCTTCTCTCTGTATCTCAACACGCTTACTCTAAAGGCAAATCAGTTGAAACAGCACTCCATTGTCTCATTTCTCAAGTTGACAAATCCTTGCCGTACAAGGAATTCACACTTGCCATATTTCTGGACATCGAGGGACCATTCAACAATGTATGCCCCAACCCTGTCATTTCCGCACTCTATAAACTTCACCTGAATTCAGGCCTTCTTAAATTTATAGACCTTCTACTAAAATCTAGAATCATCAGTTCCACGATCGGCAGTGCCGAATCCAGGAGGGTGGTTAACAGGGGCACGCCACAAGGGGGTGTTTTATTACCCCTCCTCTGGAACCTGGCAGTTAGCACACTACTGGTGAGATTGGATTCTACTGGATGCAAAGTGATAGCCTATGCGGACGACATAGCAAACGCGGCATCCGGCAATTTCCCCCAAACACTTTCCGAAAAACTTAACTATTCACTCTCTATTGTGTCGAACTGGTGTCGCGAATTCGAACTTGGGGTTAACCCATCGAAAACCGAGACTATGCTTTTCACTAGGAAGTACAAAATTCCAAAGTTTACAATGCCTAGTCTAACCGGCACTCCGCTCTCTTTGAGCACACACGTTAAGTACTTAGGCCTGATTCTCGACCCAAAGCTTAATTGGAAAGCCAATCTAGCTGAGAGGGCACGTAAGGACACATGCGCTATATACTGCTGTAAAAGAGCAGTTGGTCCACGATGGGGACTTCGTCCTCGAGTAGTGCTCTGGCTCTACACGGCCATCGTTGAACCAAATCTGTTATACGGGTCGGTCTTCTGGTGGCAAGCTCTCGAAAAAGCCTGTAATATCAAACCCCTTGATAAAATCAGAAGATCCATTGCTCTACTGATCACTGGCGCTCTTCGTAGCACACCTACGAAAGCCCTTTTTGCCATGCTGCACTGGCTCCCCTCGGGGATCCTGGTTAAGCAACGAGCCAAGCAGACAGCGATTAGACTTAATGCTCTTTCGCACTGGCGCATAACCCTGACAGGCCATGCTTCAATTCTAAACCAGGATCCACCTGTCCCCAACTTTATCGATTATATGTCGGTCTATCCCGATTTGAACAGGGAATTCGACCTCACTATTCCAAGTCGAAACGACTGGACTTCAAAAAACCTAATCGTCGGTGAAACAGTCGAAATCTACACCGACGGTTCCAAGCTTGGAGGTAGAGTCGGCAGCGGTATTTATTCCGACAAGTTGGACTTAAACATCTCCCTACATCTCCCAGACCATTGCAGCGTTTTTCAAGCTGAGGTCATGGCCATTTACCACGCAGCCAAATGGATGCTGAGTAGTGATATCGGCACAGTCGACGTATCTATATTCTCAGACAGCCAGGCCGCCATTAAATCTCTTTTTGGCTCCACGGCCACATCACTCCTACCTACCTACCTACCGATATCTTTTGCATTTATGGCACTCTGCTAATTGCATCTACATTCAGATTTTTCTTCCTAGGCTTATATATGATTTCGAAATCATACTCAGACAACTTGTGTCTGAACCTTGTAAACCTAGAAGTTTGATTCTTCAAATTTGCTATGCCTCTCAATGGCTGGTTATCGGTGTAGATTTTAATTGGGCGTCCTAGCAGATATGCCCTGAAATTTTTCGTAGCTGAAACAATGGCTAGAAATTCCTTCTCTATTGTGGAATAACTCTGCTCCGTATCGCTAAGCACCCTACTTGCGAATGCTATTGGTCGGTCATTTCCGGCTTCCCCTTGTGACAACACTGCCCCCCATGCTTCATAGCTAGCATCAGTGGTAAACAAAAAGTTTGTTCAAAATCGGGCTCCGCAAAAATCGGCGGTGAGCTAATTATCTTTTTTAGCCTCTCGAATGCCTTTTTACAGCTCTCTGCCCATTGGAACTTTGCTTCCTTACGTCTCCACGGGCAATTTTTGATGGCATGCCATTGGCAATTTCAAGCAAATTGCCAATGGAGACTCCAAATTGCTTCAAGTTGGCAATTTATGTTATGAAATATGTTATGCCATATATTGCCAACGTGCTGTGTTGCAATCAGTTGTCACTTTGTTTGTTTGACAGCCTTTTTTTCATTTTTTCGTGACGCTCACAGTGGAAGCATCGTCGGACATTTTCGTTTTACCGCATCTATTAAATTAATAAAAACGCTAAAATGAATGGAGACTGTGCATTTGCATTCTTTGTAATAAGGGATTCACCCAGAATTTCGGTTTCCTTCTTTTTTCCTCTTCATCGTATAAATTTCCTCTTCATCGTAAAAAATTGTTTTCAAGCGTGGGCACAGCGAACTAGATGCTTGACGGCATTTTCAAAATGACAATGGCATAACAACGCAATGCCCACCATTAAAATATTGCCAGCCATTGCAATCAAATTTGACAGATGTTATGCCATCAAAAATTGCCCGTGGAGACGTAGGGTTACGTAGCAACTTATTGATTGGCAATGCAATTCCGGGTAGTCCTTCTATGAACTCTCTGTAATAGTTCACTAGTCCTAAAAATGCTTGCACTTCTTTTCTGTTCAGAATTGCTAGATTTCTAACGCATTCTATGCCTCCTTCTTTGGCACCAGAATTATTGGTGAGTTTCGAGGCGAGGTGCAGAGTGAAATTATATTATCCTCTAACATTCCATGAAATTGTCTGTTTACCTCATATTTGTGAGCTTGTGGCAGTCTGTACTACTTCACATCTTCACAAGGTGTCTCGAGGATGGGTACGTGCCAAAAAGTTGGAGAGAAGTCAGGGTGGTTTTCATTCCAAAAGCAGGAAAAATAAATTATTCTACTGACATTGATTACAGACCAATAAGTCTCTCATCGTTTATTCTTAAAACACTTGAAAAACTTATTGATCTGTATATTAGAAGAGTTCCCAATATTCGCACAATGGATACGGCCAACACGCATACCGTAAGGGTAGATCAGTGGATAGCACACTTCATGAAGTGGTTGGTATCATTGAGAGGTCAATGAACTATAAGGAATACACGTTGGTAGGATTTCTGGACATTGAGGGGGCCTTCAGCAATGTAAATACAGAGGCGATCTGTAAGGCGCTGAGAGATCACGGAGTGAAGGAATTCATAGTGACAATGGATTAACACAATGTTAGTAAGCAGGGGCATTAATGCCACTATGGGGACGGCCTCGGTGAGTAGGACTACAAGGGGTACGCCGCAGGGGGGAGTGCTACCACCTCTGCTATGGCTTCTAGTAGTAAATGAGATTTTAGGAACCTTCAAAGCAAAGAGAACAAAGGTTGCAGCCTGCGCTGATGACGTTATCATACTAATCCCGGGCAATTTCTTGTCAACGATTAGCGAAATCATGGAATCAGCACTGGGCGAGATTTCCGGATGGGCTGAACGCAACGGCTTAGGAGTTAACCCTACTAAGACGAAACTAGTTTTATTCACCAGGAAAACAAAAATCCCTGAGTTCTCTTTGCCAAAGTTAGGTAGGGTAACGTTGAATCTCTCTTCAGAAGCAAGATACTTGGGTATCATTCTGGACTCCAAGTTAAATTGGCGAAGGAATATTGAGGAGAGAAGAAAGAAGGGTTTGGCTGCATACTATACCTGTAAAGGGATCTTTGGGAAATATGGGGACTGTCACCGTACATCGTGTATGGGATGTACACCACACTCATTAGACCAATTTGAACCTACGGGTCCATCGTCTGGTGGAAGGCGTTGGAAAGAAAATGTAATCAAAACCGTATTGAAAAACTGCAAAGAACTGCTAGCCTGGGAATATCAGGGGCTGTAAGCAGCGCGCCTGAAGAAGGCTTAAACATATTATTTCACCTCTTACCACTAGGAGTGTTCATTCAGGGCTGTACCGCCAAGTCGGCTCTCAGACTGAGGCAGTGCAACCCGTGGAAATCTGCCAAATATGGACACAGTACAATTTTGAGCGAAATAAGACGGAAGGGTCAAAGGTTAGTTACGGCCGATTTATAAACGGCTACAGACTACATGACTTCTACTATGGATTTTACAGCTAGAATTCCAACTCTCTATCCAAACAGGGAAGACTGGGAGTCAGGCTCTGTGACGCGTAATTCTGACATTACCATCTACATTGACGGCTCAAAGAGGCAAGAGAGTCATTTCGGCTGCCTGACGCATGCAGTCTTTCAGGCCGAAGTCTGTGCAATTGAGAAATCAGCCGGACTGATACAACGTAGTAAAATTCGACCTTCAAATATCACTATCTTTGTGGATAGTCAGGCGGCGCTTAAGGCAATAGAATCCAAGACAGTTAAATCGAAGTTGGTAATGAAATGTCGTAGCTCACTACTGAGCATTGGACCCCACAAGGTCTCACTTTGTTGGATTCCCGGACATAGCGATATAGAAGGGAATGAATTAGGGGACGAGATGGCCAGAAGGGGCTCTGAAATGGTCATTAACGAAGCAGATACCTCAATACAAATCCCGATGTGAACTGTTTAGGAACATAGATGAATTCACTATTGCAGTGACTTATGGACTAATCGTGACGACTATGAAGTTTCAAGGGCCTTATGGCCTAGGTTAGACATGAAGAGAAGGAAGGTTCTCTTAGGGCTCAACAAACCTGCAGTAAAGGTGCTTAAGGGGGTCATTATCGGGAATTGTGCTATCGCACCAATGCTTCAACATTGATGTATGCCGTCGAGCGGGCTATGTAGGAGTTGCCATGATGAAGAAGCGACAGAGTCGATTCATCACTTTTTATATCAATGTCCAAGACTACAGTTGAAAGGACTTCAATGGTTGGGGTCGAGCCTCTTCTCAAGTTTGACAGAGATAACGAAGGTGGATTTATTTCTCACTTTCATCAGGAAAACCAAATAGTTTAATAGGGATGGTAGTTCCAATGCTTACGGAAATCAAGGGTAAGGGCAAGTATGCCTCCTCCTGGCATTTTTGAAGGCAGCCACAATGGACATAGATGTCTCCGAGTGGAAGTGCGGATACTTTGTATCCGCACATGCCTTCCCAACCTAACCTAACCTAATCTGGACTGAAACTTCTGCCTGACATCGGATGCTAATACTGTATCGTATGACCAAATTATTGAAAAGTTATGCATACTTCCGGATAATTTTGAAAATTCTAATATTCACGACGAAATGACAGTTAATGACAATAGCTCTGAAAATGGCGGTGGGAATGAACAAAATGCAGAAGCTGCTCCTTTGAGTTACTTTGCGGGTTACAGTTTGCAGGCTAGACTTAAAAAGCTTAACTGACCAAACTGCAACCTGACTTTGGCAAAATACGCTACTCTTATTATATTTCAGACACCAAAAATCAATTTCCGAAAACGGAGAAAATTAAACACATCCGCTCTATTCAGTTTTATACTAATGTGGGTATGAATTCCAAAAATGGGAAAGGCCCATCGACAGTCTACTCATGTTTTTACAAATACTTGAAAGGCGGTAAAAATGTGGTACAGAATAACAGCAAAGCTCGTGTACTAAGAATATAACCAACCGCATACCTCATCTTCACTCCAGCTTCCACCAAAGTTTGAGAAATTAACTAACTAATACCGATGGGTGCAGGAAATGTAAAGAAGCCGGTGTCGCGGAAATCTTGGAACACCTCCTCCGTTTATATCAAATCCCAGTAATGAAAAATACTTGGAAGCTCCCTGGTTTAAAATATCGGAAGGGGTTTCAACTTATGTAGTAACCCCTGTTCTAAAATTCGGTAAACAAGGCTCCTTATTAACGATCCTTAAATGAATATACATCTGGTTCTGTTAAGGAGCTACCAGGCCTTTTCGTGACTTTCAGACAGGCCTTTTGGCATTCGGTGTTGGATTACCTGACCTAACGCAGTCGTTGCATTCTTAATTTTTTTTTTATTTTAGTTTTAAATCTTAAAGGTTTAAAAAAAAAAATTTTTAACTACTGTCATTATAAAACAAATATATTTATCGTCCCCGTTGTGGGCGATCGACAAAACAATAATAAACTAATTGCAAAATAAATTTACAGGAGAGAGTAATCTCATTAAGTTACACAAAAAAGGAAAAATTCAGAAGCTTGTATATATCGCTTCCTATAAAATATTTATTTACAATATGATTTTCCTTAAATATACACAATTGCGAGCAAATAGATTATACCAGTAGAATTGTGTAATGCAACTATCTAATAATGAATATTAAACAAAAATAATTCTTCAGTTCAATAAAAACCACAAAGGATCCCAGGATAATTACAGCACTCATCTTTAGAATATTACGAACTGAAAACAAACATAATACTAATATACAAACTAAATTTATTGTTACAATGTTGTATTACAGGTAAATATTTTGAGGTTAACGAAAAATAAAATCTGTCAAAAAAAAAACACAATACTCAATCACGCGTTCGTAGGCCCCAAATAGAAGTCCGTCGTGTGCCAACCGTAGGTCGCGCTACAGAGCTGTGTATAAATTTATTGATACCTAATGCAGGAAAATACCGTTCCAACATTTCCATAGCTGAGTCTGAGAGCATGCCAAATATATCCAGATAAGTCAGAGTCGATAAAGCTTTAAGTTCCCTGAAGAAAGGTAATTAAACAAAAATGGAATGGATAAAGAATCATATCATCATTACAAAAAAACTTTATTACTTACACGTACGATGAAGCCGGTATCAGGTAGCATCTCGACAAGGATAAATACTCCAACATTTTGAATTTACAAATAATGGCAATCGCATTACCTGTTAGTGCCGTACAATCAGATAGATCCAACTCCAACAATTGCGGACATCGTTTGCACAAACTGGACAAATCTAGACATTTAATTAGCATATATTAAAAACGTTACACACGCAATTGGAATTGATTACTAAACGTACGTGAATCGAACATTGTTCTACGACAACCGGCCGCATTAAGTCGCAATAAATTTGGGGTTATATTAGTCACAAGTGAAGTTACAGCATCCACTGTTAAATTAGTCCACGATATATTTAAACTGTTGAGATTTTTTAGAGATTCCAACATGTTCCTAACACTCCAAGCTTCCAAACCCACACACATGGCCACATTGAGTGCTTCCAAATTAGCGTTTTTGGCAATTTCGTTGCAAATTTCATCATTTATAGGCACATGTTCAAGGCTTAATTTCTTCAATTGGCGACAACGTGACAGCAACATTTTCAAAGAAGGTTTTGTTATTGAAACCATACTTAAATCTAAATACTGCAATTTCAAATCGAACTTGGGCTCAGTCTGAAGAAAATTAAATTGGAATACGGGATGATTTAACTAAAATGTAAAAGGTTATAAAAAGTTAAATTTTTTAGAATATTGTCGTAAAAAAGCTTCAAAATTATACAAATAACTAAATATTTATAGACGGTTGTAAAATAATTGGATATTTTTTAAATTTATATGGATATTAATATACAGAACAATGTATACCTTCAAAGCTTTTATAAAATTATAGTCTCTTAGGTTATTAGAAGTGTTCTTATCAACTATGCTACTTATTTATATATTTCATCCTAAATGAAATCAAACGGAAAAAGCAGTTTTGCAAAAATAAAAAAATTTTGACTAAAAATATACGTTTGCAATTTAAAATACATATAGCTAAATACATATACATATTTGTGATATTAAAAATGAAATTAAACATGAAGCTATGTTTCCAAGATGCGAATATTACTCCGCTATAAAATTATGTTTAAAGAAAATTTAATTTACAACTTTTGTGATTAAATTGGCATTACCAAATTATTTACAGCTGATGCGGTGCAATTATCCACGTAAAATACATTTCAGCCTCGCGAAATATAATTTACAAAATCTTTAAAGGGCAAGAATACTAAAAATTAAATATGTAGTAATAAATGTATCTTCTGCTCTTATCCAGAATATATTCGCATAAAAATTTTGGAGCAGAAACTTTGAAGTTCATCATTTAAAAATTAAGCTGAATAAATTATTAGTTCTTGGGTTGAGTTTTTTACAAGAATTGAGGGCAGACGTACATAGGTAAAAGGCTCGACTATTATATATATATATATATATGTGTGTGTGTGTGTTTTTTTAAAATTAATTAATTAAGTACATACATATATGAACTCTAATCTGTGCAAATATGATTAGATTACAATTAATAAACAATCAAAGGGTTAAGTGCCTGATGGCAAACTTTGAAGATACAAACTAAATTAGAAAACTACAAGGCAATAAAATCTGATTCTTCAAAAATCAAAAGTCTTAGTTTTTATATCGTCAAGGTAAGCCGCCAAGCGACACTTGTTAAATTTTTGTATGCTTCTAAAGAACAAAATATTCAGAATATTTATAGAGGAAATTATGGTAATGAAACAAGAATATACTAAGTTTTAGAGACGTGTTTACTTAGAAAGGGGATAGAGCCCGTTATATAAATTATTTGCTATTATATAATACCAATAAACTTACAAGATACTCGTAATAACTATCGTAGATAAGTATATAATTATGTTCATTGTAATTTTTCCTAATTATAATATTCCATTCTTATTTTTTTGGCTCTTCTAGTCTAAGCTAATCTCTCAGACAAAATACTTATGGATCCTCGCAACCCATCCGACCTACTACCTCATATAAGCAATTAAAAACCATTTCCAATTATTCTAATTCAAAATTAAAAATTACGAAACTTTGGAACGGAACTATATGTATGTGATTGAAGCATTTGTATTACCTTGATTACCAATGATACGTTCGGAAAATAAGACTACTTGGGATATATAATTTAATATGAATAAATAGAATAGCGTATTAACTAAGGGACTCAAAGTTATAAACCCTACATCAAAAGAAATATAGTTTAATAAAGAATTCAAATGATTTATTCAGAAATTCATAAAAAAAATCTTTTCACACAAAATTTCTGATATTAAAAAAAAGGACAATAATTAAGCAGTATTTTGTAAATTTTTGGAGATTCTATAGCAACGCTTTGGAATGGGGAACGTCTTAATAACAATAAAATCAGTCATAATTGGCTGTAT
The DNA here is from genome assembly GCA_920105625.2 of Clusia tigrina. Taxonomy (NCBI): domain Eukaryota; kingdom Metazoa; phylum Arthropoda; class Insecta; order Diptera; family Clusiidae; genus Clusia; species Clusia tigrina. Next base: position 161,113,552 of record OV050031.1, read on the forward strand.
CGCCTCTTTTTAATTTTTGAAATTTATAAGTGATATACAGTTTCCCAAGAACAATCCAGAAAACATATTTGAAGTGAATATATATTTGTGATATATATAATGGTAATCCCATTAGTTAAAATAGTTGTCAACAATTAACAATATTTGTGTGCCCTTTAAATAAGATCTAAAATAGGCGTGTACCCCACTTGGGACATTTGTTTTTATATATATATATCACTTTTGTAAAGAGAGCTACTTGGGAAAAAATAACCCTGTTTACCGATCTTAATATTAGCCACTAATTAAGAGCAATTAAGAAAAAAACAATTTAAATTTACCTCTGCCTGTGCCAGACGAAAAATCACTATTCCTCGAAAGAGTATGTCTCCTAAAGCACCAGCACGCAAAGTACGCCCACCTAAATCTAACCGAGTCCAGAGGGATTCATCACTGGCGCAGCGATTGAATCTTTGAGAAACGTAGCTGCATCGCATAAGGGCCTTTTTTGGTAACCACTTGAATATTTGCAGAATTATTTCATCTGATAATTTGTTAAAATAGTCCGTGTTTTCGCAGGAAGACTTATTTACTCTTAAATTACGATATACAAAGAAATTTTCGTTGAATACGGAACAACGTTGTTCATCTTCTTGCTGCTTTTGTATATGTGTTTGAAGAGTTTTGCGTTTTCTTAAGGCAGCTTGTTGACTCGTAGATGGAAAAGAGAAAAACTGTTGAGAATTTTGTAACAAAGCTTCATTTATATAAGTGCTATTGATATTTGTGTGACCAATTAAAGCTTCAAAATTCACCACCTAAAAATAAATAAAATTAAATATAAACACTTTAAAATAATTAAATCATTACCTGCTGCGTATGTGGAAAATTATTATTTTTAAAATGACTATTGCAAACAACTGCGGCTAAAGGGCTTCGTGTAATCCTGCCTCTTGAAGGCGAGTTTGAAATTGAATTTGTTCCTGCTATTATGCTAGCACTACCTGTAACGAAGCCAGCAACTTTCTTTTGTTGTATCTCATCTGAAGAATTCTCAGAATAATTGTTATTGCTTATATTGCAATGAACGTTGTCTGTTAATGGCCCTTTAAAAGTATCGTTGGGATCAACTAAACTACTGCTAACATTGTCAATAGAATTGTCTAAAGTTATGTCAATTGATCGACACATAACACGTTTATGGCGAAATATTGGAGCATCTAAATTTGGCGTGACTTCATTGGAATTCTCATCAGCGCCAGCATTAACTGTTAAAGCAATGGCAGATGCAACTGAAGAAGAACAAGAACTCTCTTCAGAATCAAGTATTCCAATTCCCATTTCCTTCAGATATTCAACTGTTAGCTCAGAAGGTGACGAAGCCGTTTCAATCTTGGCCACTTTCCACGATGACTGTGGTGTGTTTAAAGTGGCAGTGGGTTTGATGCGCTTCCTGAAAATACATAAAATTTGTTAATCAAACACTACACGCATATTTTTAAGCATTATATTACAGTCATACGTATACATCTATAGTATACCCATGTATACTAACAAATACGTATACGTACGAAACAGACTTAATTTAAATCAAAACATTTTATCTATTCATACATCAGTTATATGAAAATACAATTAGTTTATAAACTTTATGTCTCCACAACTCTAAATAAATTTATAATAAATACAAATGCTCCGTTCGATTTATTGCGGGTCAAACACCTTTCATAAATTAATCAGCAAAAATCCACTGTTCTTGCACAAAATGCAGGTAAATAAATTAAAACTGTATGTACTTTCATTTTCTTGTATATAAACCAAACACTAAAAAAAGCTACATATATTAATCATGTCAACCAACGCATGTTGAATAGGCAACCATGCCTCTATAAAAATTGTACTTAATTTGCAAATTATCCGGAAAGATATATGTATAATGTACATAAGTACATACTAAATGTATACATATATGTAGATAATTATATAAAAAAACCGCCCCGTTTGACACATTATTTTTCTGTCCCTATTTTACCTACAATATATAGAAAGTTTTCTGATGTAGCAACGTAAATAAATATATAAATAAAAATAATCTATTATTTAAAAATACTTTTTCTCGATGTACTTTATTGAATTATAGTACTTATTGACACTTTGAATTCGCCGTAGTTTCATTTTCATTCATTGTTATATTAAAAAGTGCGCCATTTCCAAACTTCTACTTTACTCGACGTAAATCAAAATTTTTAGGTCCTCTACTTAATTCCAAGCATTTACCTTGTAATTGGACACAAATTTTCGTTATTTTCCGTTGTTTTTGACTTCCTGTTATTCATTGTATATTAAATCGATATTTCTTAACCTTGCTTTTCCTCCTAAAGTAAAGTTTAGACAAACAGTTTTAACCAGATATTTCAACAAGTGTCCAACAAAATGGAAATGGAACAGAAACACTCATAAAGTGCTGCCAGATTAAAAATGGCATTATTTTTTGAATGACATAATGTGGGTGTCATATCAGCAACCATTATTCGAAAATAGACAATATATATTATTATACTGCTTGTTTTAGTATTTGACGACTTAATTTGAAAATAATGATATTGTATTCATTTATAGAGTGTAAACTTCAACCACTTATATTTAGTTATCAATCCCTCATGAACTATAATTCCCTTTAAAGGGTGTATTTTGATTACCCATTTTCTATTGTTTGAAAATTCAGAAGGGGAGGATTTTGCAGATATTTTAGTGACACTATGGACTCGGTTAACAAGTTACGAAACTACTGTTTCGAAGCCATTTGACAAGCATTTCAGAAATATCACTGAGACGGATTATATTCGTATTTTCATCAAACAGTATGGCAAGATTTTAGTCGTAGGCTGAACGCACTTATTAGGTGGCAGCAAGGGAACATCAGAGATCTTCCTGATGCTTTTTGTGTTAGTTTTTTCAGAAGTTACTCAGATGTCATAGTTCGCACATTTACATACTGCTCCAGAAACGGATCCACATCAGTTAATATAACATGAGTTAATTTCTTATAATGGGACGATTTCAAATGCTGGGACGTGGCGGGACCTTATGTCTGCCACTTAAAGCATCCGCAAACTCAAACCCACACTAGTCAGACAACTTATTCAACCATCACTATATCCGCTACCACAAACAATATTTGCCATGACTCTCATGACATTTCTACATTTCGTCACAACGAAAACTTTAATATTTCAGAAATGGTGGATATAGAGGAGAGCTGGATTATATTTTTTATAAATCTCTTCTAATATGATTGATTTTATTTAATTCACAATTTTTTTAATTTTAAAATTAAATGTCAACAGCGATCACTTATTTTCACCTAAATTGCAGTTCAACTGAGAGTCTATTTAAATAAAATTATTGCTGTAACTTTGCGGCGACCTTATTAGTACTCCCTGGTTAGAGGTGTGCATTTATGGAGCCAAATTGTAATTTTAACAAAACTGAAATTAATCAACCTTTTTATTTAATACATACTTAAAAATAAGCACAAATAATAAAATAAATATATATTAATAATATTAAAGTTATAAAAGTTTTTATTATGTAGGGTTGAAAATAATAACAACTATATTCGAAGCATTCAACTGACATAAGTGCGGTACAAGTTAGTAGGGTATGCTACGAGAGGTTATGTTGGTCCATTTTCCATATCCAATAAACCTGCTAACGCGTGCGGACTGTCCGTCCGATCTGTGCGTGGAAGTAAATCATGTCCGTCCGTTGCTCAGAGCACCCTGCCCTAGAAGCAAGTCGTGTGAGACTTCCGCTTGAAAGCTTTACACAGCTCAATTATGCAATTCAGCAATATGCATTGGTCCGGTTAACCTTGATTAAGTGCAACAGGCCAATTCGCCGAAAAAATCGGTTTATTCGCCGTGGTAGCGAATGAGGTGATTTTCAATTTCAGCTGTAACGAACCTTTCAGAGCCGGGGTACGCTCAGCGGTGTCCAGGGTTCATCATAACGAATATTTTTCACACTTTTAACCTTATTTTCCTTATTAATACTTTATTTTTAATTGAGAATATTTGATGTTAACTTGGATTTTATTCCATGATCCTGTCAAGGACTTGACGTTGATAGTTGTACAGATGTATACAAGGCATCGAGTATATAACAAGAGTTGTCTATACAAGGGAATTGACTAATGTGAACTGAATGTTCGTATTATTACGACTGAAATATTTATTTCGCGATTTTATATTTCCACTTTGAGTATTTGTTTCAATTTCAAACGCTTGTTATTCCACACTTTCTGAGAGATTCACAATCAATATTTAACCTATTGAAAGTTCAACATGATTGAAAAATATTTCATACAAAGAACGTAACAAACGAAGCCAAAATCTGATTCACCTACTTTGAGTTCTTTTGTATTTTGAACAAAAGATTTTGTGTGGGTGAAATTTGTCAGTGGACAAATTTAATCTTCACACAGCTAACGCTGCAACTTCGGTCACGTAGACTTCGAAGAACGAGGCTTCATCGAGAATCAGGGTACAGTTAATAGGCAGTCTTTTGGGGATTGGAGAATAGCAAGATCGCGCAGAACGAATGTCGAGTTACTGTTGGTTTCTGGCGAATGATAAAATAATAACCATGGTTCGCGACTGACTTATTAAATGTGTGTTAATGGTTAAATGCTCTAGATCGTTTAGAATCGCATAAAATCGAATATTGTTTGAATTGTGGAACTGAATAAATTGAATAAAAGTAATATTGTTAAACCTAACTGAGAATTGTGAACAGAGTAAAATTGTATATTGTTCGAGTATTTATGAATTGTGGAAACTGAAGAAATTTAATAAAAATAATATTGTTAAACCTAACTGGGAATTCTGAACAGAGTAAAATATAATATAGTTTGAATTATGGAACCTGAATAAATTGACTAATTTAATATTGTTAAAAATAATAATTGTGAATCAATAAAAAACCGATTTAATCGTCTGTGCTACGAGAATTATTGCTTGATCTTAAGAGGGGGTTCACTATTTGTTTGCAACGTATTCCTCTCTTTGCTTGCGGACCGGGCAGTAGTAGGTCAGCCTAAGAGCGAAACCACGCGCAGCAACCAGTAGGTCAGCGATGAGGAGTCGCTGGATCGACGCGTTTGGGTCGGGTGAGTAACCGTGACCAGCAGCAGAAAGTTCAAGTTTTTAATGGCGCCCAACGTGGGGCTGGAAATCGAGTCCTTAGCCGAACCAACGACCGTAGTCTGCAGCAATAATCTACAGAGTACGTTTGGCGTGCAAGTTATGCACAGAACAGCTTTCTTCATGATCATCATACTGTAAGCTGAAAAATCGATTATTTACTGTTGTTAATAATAAATTGAAAATAATATTGTTTGCTATTCTTCTCGAATTAAAAATTTAAATTTAATTTTTCAAATAAGAAATTAAAATTTCGAAAAATGTTTGCTTTATTTTTATATTACATTATACTATTTAATTGAAGTGAATCATAGTTATTCTGCCAACCAGATATCTTTTACTAACTACTGAGGCACCGTAGGCCAGCCGAAATTCAGAATAATAGATGATCGTGATCGTGACGAACCAATGATGCCTAGCGGCAACGAAGTAAGTAGTAATTTGGTAATGGGGGTAGACGTCCCGGGTGTCGCGGTATACAAAGCATTGCTCAATGCCCCACTAGTAGCGGCTACTCATGAGGCAAGCTGCTACAGTGATCGAGCCCTACAGAGACGTAGCGTTCGATGAGGCATCAGAGCCGGACGAAACCCTTGTGTTTTAAAATAGTTCACTGGCAACTTTAACCACTATGCATCGTGACCTAGGGTCGCATAAAGTACTTACGATCCATTCACGCGATTACGCGACATCCCGCCATTATCAGGCTGTACACCTGATAAGGGGTAGTAGTAGGGGAGGCAGATACACTGTTAACATCGTACAATACGCCGAATTATTTCCAAGCCATCACATTGACTTTTCATACGGGGACAAGAGGCAGCCTTATATGCTTCAACATGAGCTCCTATCGCTGCGCCAAAGGCGATGAGGTACAGAAAAGGCTTATCATGCTGACAAGCCAGAACGAGATGAACAAATCAGGGGATAGTGCTAGCCAAACGAGGAACATCGGAACCTTGCCAGAAGCGTGTTCATAGCCGGACAGAATCAGCCCATGAGCTCATTGGTCCTTTGCACTGGCCGCGCTGATATCTCAGCGACTTTAGCCTTGGCGTTGGAACTCGAAGTAAATCAGACTCGGGCATGGAGTGATCGTGCAGTAGATTGGCAAAATGGCAGGACGCATCTTACCAGACGCCTTATTATCAATCACGTCCGGCTTAGTACAACTTCCGCGAGCAATATTATCCGCGACAAGCTTAGCCTAGATCTAGATCACCAGTACGGTTGGAGACAGCCTCTACTTCGCGTGCTGCTTCTCAGGTGTCAGGAGCAACTCAGCTGAGACATCCATTCTGGAGACAACCAGTCACTGGAGGCCACTTTGGGGGGTACGGCTGGTCATGAGTCGCGACTTCCTGCGCCTCCTGACCAGGCTGGGTCCGCATCCCATAGCGCCTTTAGACCCTTTAAGAGAGATTTGAACACTCCCGAGGGACAGGGGGTGTATTCAAGGTACCAGGGTTAAAATGATCAGAAGGTGCCTCGTCGCCGTGGTAGACGAAGACGGGGTAATCAGTCTATGGTAGAAAGGGCAGGGGATGAGGAGATAATTGACGAAATCAATTTTTTTTGGGGGGGGGACCGTCCCTCCCTACGTCGCCGCGGCAGTGTAGAGCCCTCAAGTTCTTGGTGGATACCGGAGCCTCCAAGTACTACATTGAGGCTCTTGATTCCTTGCTAGGAACTAAACCAGTTGTGAAAACATTCCGGGTAAACTCGTAGGGGGACTTAGCAGGGTCACACGTAAATATGAGCTTAAGGTCTTCTCGTAAAATGCAATATTTTACGTTTTACCCGATCTATCTCTTTTTGATGCATATCTCGGAATCGACTTTTTAACGCATTATTCGACGATTCTCGATTTAAGCAAGGGCCTCCTCCTCCATTAAAATGGTGTAGAGAACATAAGGGAGTACCCTCGTCAGGAACCAGTGAATAATATTGTACCATCGGGGAGTGAGAAACAGCTGAAGCAATTACCTAACGAACCTGTTGAGGCAAAGACGACATCGAACGTCTTATTGAAGGTATAGAAGGGGCTTTAGCTGACCCATAGGAAGGGCTTCCATTTAACACCAGGTCGTAGCCACTGTCGATACGGAAGGTAGGGAGCTAGTTTATGCCACGTAAGTAAAGGATATAGTGCAATTCAAGGAAACCCGGAGTTAACTGTGTACTATCGGAAATTCATTAAAGACTACGCCCAAATCACCAAGCCGCTGTACACAGTTACACAGTATCTCCGAGGAGAAACAGACCATGTGAGCGAATCCCGTTAGGCAAATACGCCAATTGTGTTGAATGATGAAGCGTTGGATGCCATCGCACGAGTCAAAGCTGTCCGAAGACGTGCTACCCTTCTACCCCCATTTTTCGAAGCCATTCGACTTAACAACCGACGCCTCGTCACACGCCCTGGGAGCCGTTCTCTCGCATGCTGGGCGACCCATTATCATGATCTCTTGATCACTGAATTCTGCAGAAGAAAATTATGCCACCAACGAGCTGGAGATGCTGGCTATCGTGTGGGCCCTCCAGAAGCTAAGAAATTACCTCTACGGCGTGAAATGCCTAATCATCTTTACCGACCACCAGCCTCCTTCTCGATGTCGGATAAAAATGGAAATTCCAAGCTGAAAATATGGCGAGCATTTATTGAGGAATACGCTCCCAAATTTCACTACAAGCCGGGGAGATTGAATGTGGTAGCAGACGCACTATTTCGATAATTCGTGCATGTCTTTGAGGATGACGCAGGCAACATTCTAGAAGACCCATTAATGGATTTAAGAACCAATTGATAATTGAGGATGGGGCGGAAACGAAGAGGACAACAAATATCCTGTTTAAAAAACAATTGTGACGGTTTCGCTAGCGTCATTACATGATAATCCCACGATCCTAAATTCAGCAGATAACGTTAACGTCACAAACGGAATTATGTGCAATAGCGCTACGCTGCGATGCTTGCAAAGATCTGGCAGGCAATATGTATCCATCCGTTAAATTTCGATACAGCAGAAGGAAGGTTGAGGATGTCTCCGACCCCTGAAAGCAGTTGGAAATTCTCTCGAAGGAGCATGACCGCGCCCATAGGGTGGTGCGAGAAAATACTATTCAGGTAATGAGGTCGTTTTACTTCCTTGGTATTCGCTTGGCTTTAAGGAAATTGCCTCAAAATGCAAGGTATGTTTGGAAGCGAAGTATAATCGACTACCTGAAACCGCGGATATAGGAAGAACTCCGATACCTTCGCTGACAGGCGAAATTCTCCACGTTGTACGGCGGGTCGCCACTTTCTAACCTGTTTGGATAAATTCACGAAATTTGCAGTGGCAAAACCTATAATGTCATTGATGACATTAAAGCTCCGTTGTTGGAGACCGTCAACTTATTTAAAGGAACAAAAACTCTAGTCTGTGACAATGACAAGTCACTGAATTCAAATAAGATGAAGTCACTCCTGCGGGACCAGTTCGGCGCCGCTATTCACACTTTCCCCTCACTACACTGTGCCTCCAATGGGCAAGTAGAGCATTTTCACAGTACGCACACGGAAATCGGACGTGACTGAATTTGTACTCATGCTGTGTCTCGATAAAATCGATCAATACACTCGGTGACAGGTCACAGACCAGTGGATTCCCTGCACTCTGTTTCGGAAACCCTGAGGAGTGGAATTTCGGAGAACGGCATAGTCTGCGGAGCTGAAACTGTTCAACAAGGGCCGGAGAACTCGAGTGTTCAGACCTGGTGGAAGAGTTTACCTTTAGATTAATAAACGGTTGTGGAACAAGTTTTCCAAAATATTTTTGCAGGCAGTGATCGAAAAGGATCTTGGCTTCAGTGTCCTGGTGAACGGTAAAGTGGTCCATAAGGACAACTTGATGTAATCAGTGATGTATCCTACAGGCCAAGTTATTATAACATTTTTCTTATCCACATTTCATACGTTATTTCTTGCAATTCTTGCGTTTATTTACCGGCGCTTAATATAATCCACCCCAAATTCTACCCTGCTCATTGACTCACAACGTTACAGTTTACTGGCAGGGTTGCATGAGATACAAGCAAACATCCGTGACTACACCCATTCCTATTATGTTCCCATCTCTAGAAGGAAGGTTCCGGGATTCAGTGCGAAAGGATACCTATGCCATGCCTCGAACATCTCGGAATACCGCATTGCAGTAGAGGAATCAGGGGGAATTCCTCAATACTTCCAGCAGTCACATATGCGGAAGCTAATAGTGGCCGACGTCGAGCAAATAGAGTCCCTCTTGACCACATTAGAGCTTCAACACAGGTATGCCCGCAGTATTCACCACCTGGGCTCGGCCTTGAAGTTTATAGCTGGGACACCTGATACTGACGACTGGGCAGCACTTACTCATACACAGTGTCAGTTGGTAGCGGGCCGCGAAAAGTAAATTCGTGTGAATACCATGCTGCATAAGCAGATCAGGAATTTAACTCAATCCGTCAACGCTCTGATGGAATCTTCAAAGATGCAAAAGCTAGACTCCGCCAGCCTATTCTCTGGTAACCAGCAGAAATAGGGCGATAATGATGGAACTTGGAAATCTTTGAAACTCCATAGCCCTCGGCAAGTACCTACATGGCTTGATGGCCGAGAGATTAAAGCTTTGATCGTTGCGGAATATAACAGCGACGTAAGCATTATGAACTGATGTTGGTGACTAAGATTTCCCTTTACCAGAGTGAAAGTGTGGGACAGAGTTTGTGAAAAAAACTTTAGTCTACCCAGTCATCAAAGAAGGTAAGCTGGTGGCTTCTCTGGGCTCGGCAGTATTCGCTAAATGTAACCGAACGTTTCTGCCTGTAGAGTCACGTAACCTGTCCACAAATACCATGTGGTTTTCTACTAAACTCCCTTTCAGTACCTGCGTTAGTAACCTGACAAGCTTCTCTGCAAAATGCAGTTTCGCTTCAGCCATTGACACCCCGCCCGTTCAAATTGTTTATGATGGCGTCATCATATTGAACGACCAGATTACTGTCGTTCAGGTAGAAGGCACCGGTGGTGGTGAGGGGAACAGAGTTAGTCACCTTTGATTCCGAGGTCTCTATCAACAACATTTCCTATAAGAACCCAAAGCGGACCCACTCACTTATGCTGGAGTTCCAGTGTTTCACACTGTTGACCTGACAGATTTCATGACAGTTCTCTCGCTCCCTTACCTAAAAGAACTTAACGAGGTGAACCTCGACTACATCTCAACGCTTCATGGGATAATCACGAAAATATCATATCAAGGCCTAGTCGAAGCTTCTGTTATTTAGCTGACCATTAGACCCTAATTGCGACATTAGTAGCCCTTCATCGCAGGAAGAAAAGAGGGGTAGCTCAAGAGGGCATGCAAATTCCAGAATTTATTAAGAATTGGCGTAGAACCAAATCCTAGGCTCCATCAGGCTTCGCAGCCGACGACGGTTGATCTTAAGAGGAGGAGGAGTTAGTAGAGTGTGCTGCGAGCGGTTATGCTAGTCTATCTTCCCTATCCAATAAACTTGCTAACGCGTGCGGACGGTCTGCGCTTGCAAGTAAATCATGTCAGTCCGTCGCTCAGTGCACCCTGCCCTAGAAGCAAGCCGTGTGAGCCTTCCGCTTGAAAGCTTCACACGGTTCATTTAAGCGAATTCAACAATATGCATTGGTCCGGTTAACCTTGATTAAGTGCAACAGGCCAATTCGCCGAAAAAATCGGTTTATTCGCCGTGGTAGCGAATGAGGTGATTTTCAACTTCAGCTGTAACGAACCTTTCAGAGCCGGGGTACGTTCAGCGGTGTCCATGGTTCATCATAACGAATATTTTTACTTGGATTTTTTTCCATGATCCTGTCAAGGTATTTTGAGCTCCAGGTTGATAGAATTAGAGGACTTGACGATGATAGTTGTACAGATGTATACAAGGCATCGAGTATATAACAAGAGTTGTCTATACAAGGGAATTGACTAATGTGAACTGAATGTTCGTATTATTACGACTGAAATATTTATTTCGCGATTTTATATTTCCACTTTGAGTATTTGTTTCAATTTCAAACGCTTGTTATTCCACACTTTCTGAGAGATTCACAATCAATATTTAACCTATTGAAAGTTCAACATGATTGAAAAATATTTCATACAAAGAACGTAACAAACGAAGCCAAAATCTGATTCACCTACTTTGAGTTCTTTTGTATTTTGAACAAAAGATTTTGTGTGGGTGAAATTTGTCAGTGGACAAATTTAATCTTCACACAGCTAACGCTGCAACTTCGGTCAGGTAGACTTCGAAGAACGAGGCTTCATCGAGAATCAGGGTACAGTTAATAGGCAGTCTTTTGGGGATTGGAGAATAGCAAGATCGCGCAGAACGAATGTCGAGTTACTGTTGGTTTCTGGCGAATGATAAAATAATAACCATGGTTCGCGACTGACTTATTAAATGTGTGTTAATGGTTAAATGCTCTAGATCGTTTAGAATCGCATAAAATCGAATATTGTTTGAATTGTGGAACTGAATAAATTGAATAAAAGTAATATTGTTAAACCTAACTGAGAATTGTGAACAGAGTAAAATTGCATATTGTTCGAGTATTCATGAATTGTGGAAACTGAAGAAATTTAATAAAAATAATATTGTTAAACCTAACTGGGAATTGTGAACAGAGTAAAATAGAATATAGTTTGAATCATGGAACCTGAATAAATTGAATAAATTTAATATTGTTAAAAATAATAATTGTGAATCAATAAAAAACCGATTTAATCGTCTGTGCTACGACAATTATTGCTTGTCCTTAAGAGGGGGTTCCCTATTTGTTTGCAACGTATTCCTCTCTTTGCTTGCCCACCGGGCATCACCAGTGGGACCACATACCTGAGTAGTAGGTCAGCCTAAGAGTGAGACCACGCGCAGCAACCAGTAGGTCAGCGATGAGGAGTCGTTGGATCGATGCGTTTGGGTCGGGTGAGTAACCGCGACCAGCAGCAGAGAGTTCGAGTTTTAACTTTCACATTATCGAACATGCTTAACATGCTTGCTTGCATGTGTGATAACTCTTTTTCGTTAGTTAACATATATATATATATATATATATATATATATATATATATATATATATAAATATATATATATATATATATATATATATATATATATATATATATATATATATATATATATATATATATATATATATATATATATATATATATATATATATATATATATATATATATATATATATATATATATATATATATATATATATATATATATACGAGTATGTAAGTCGATAAAGGCAATTATATTTAAACGATAGGTTTATATTATAAAAATGAAAAATTAAAAGATTATAAAAAAGGTATCAAACATTAATTGCTTCCGTTAACGACCGGCGACAACTTCGTATGCGACTGTAAAAATAGAAAAACTTCTTAACGCGCGCAACGACTACAACTTTATGTGACTTCTTACGGATTGCGACTGACTCTCTCTCTCATCTTACATTCGGCTATTCGACTCCTTCCCGGATAGATCTTGCTCTTCCTGCTTCCATGGCTTCATGAAGTCGCAGCTGGTTGACGTGTTGTTTGGTCCTTCAAACTGCGCCGCTTTTTTGACGTCATATCGTCCGTTACGTTTGCACCTGATTACCTCGTATGGTCCCATGTATTCGCTGATGAGTTTTTTCCCGGAAACAAATTGAGTCCTCTTTATAGCAACAAGGTCCCCTATTTTGTATGTCATCTCTTTCTTCCGCTTCTTGTCATAGTGCAGTTTGTACTCAGCTTGAGCCTTAGCGATTTCTTTCTTAGCTTTGATTCTGATCTCGTCGCGTTCATTTGCAAAAATCGCCGCTGTTTCTGCTTCAATCATCTCGTTCATATTAACGTCTACTGTTGTTCTCATCTTCGTTCCAAACATTAGTTCGAATGGCGTATATTTTGATGATTTTCTGACTGTGTTGTTAATTACGTTTTGCACTTTATGGACATATTTGTACCAAGACTCTGGCCGATCAGCTGACAATTTCGAGCTTACATTAATTATAACTCTATTAAGCCGTTCAACTTGGCCGTTTCCTCTTGCCACGCCTGTTGTGATTAAAACGTGCTCAATTGATTCGGCTTCACACAACTCTTTGAATGCCGTAGACATAAATGCTGGCCCTCTGTCGCTGATTATTCGAAGTGGTGTTCCAAAAACATTAGCCAATCCGATAGTTTTTTGATTGCTTCTTCTGCCGACGTGGTTTTTGGAGGGTAAATTTCGCGAAACCGTCAATTGCTGCAAATATATATTTATACATCTTCGTTGTCGAGTCCATTGGCCCCAAATGATCGATATGTATAGTAAATAGTGGAGCGTCTCCTTTTTCAATCACCTTCAGATGACCCTCTTATTTACCCAGCTTTTTATTAAACAGTATACATTTTACGCAATTTTGAATTACAGTTTCCACTTTTTTTCGCAGATGTGGTATGTAGTACTTCTGTTCCAAAGCGTTCATGGTTTTTTCCGCCGCAAAATGGCCTTTTCCATGTTCGTTTTTGATTACTTCGTTTTCCATTAACCGAGGTACTGCCAAAAGCATTAAACCATTTACGTTTTTGAACAAGACGTTATTCTTCAGTACGTTGTTTGCATATTGTGTGAGCTCCAAAATTTTTCTGATCGCCACGAAATGTTCGTCTGTCGCTTGTGCTTTACGTAAGCGAGCACTTATTTCTTCGTTAATTAACGCTATACTTACTGGCGCTCTGCTCAGAGCGTCCACATGTCTCATATAGGTACCTTTTCTGTGTTCAATCGTATATTGGAAGTCCTGTAGATAAATTATCCATCTTGTTATTGCTGGTGATAAGTCGCTTTTACTTGTAGCGCTTTTAAATACTTGACAATCAGTTATTAATTTAAATTTCCTTCCGAGCAAATAATGCCTTAGTTTTGTACCGCTAAATACGCTGCTTTAATTTCCAGATAGAAATTATGAAGCTTGCTTTCTTCTGGCGTACACTTCTTACTCCAAAAATAAATCGGGTGTAACTTTTCGTCGAACTTCTGGACTAAAATTGCTCCAAAACCATATTTGCAGGCGTCAGTATGTAATTCTATTGGTGCTGTCGGGGAGAAAACTCTCAAAACCGGCTGTTTCGTGAGTTTATTCGTAATCTCTCCAATCGCGTTTATTTCAGCTTGTCCTATTTCGAATTTTGAGTTTTTTCTGAGCAGGTCTGTCAACGGTTTCGTTATTATTGCGTAGTTTTCTACAAATTTACGGAAATATCCTGTGAGTCCGAGGAGTGATTGCAGTTTCTTAATGTTGTTTGGCACGGGAAAATTCTTTATAGCCAAACATTTTTCAGCATCCGGAGATATACCGCCATTTTTAATCCTTAGTCCTAAGTAAACGACTTCCGTTTGTAAAAACTTACATTTTTTCCATTTTCTTCGTAGTTCATGTTGCGCCGCTACCTGCAAGACCACACGTAGCTTGCGTATACCGCCTTCTTCATCCTTTGAATAAATAATCACGTCATCCATATGCATCTGCATGATGTTTTCGAGGTCCAATGTGGTAAATACTCTTGCGCTCTCCAACGATTCAACCACTTCCTCCATCAATGGCACTGGAAATACGTCCTTCTGTACCTGCTTGTTAAGATCGCGATAATCGACACAGATGCGCTTGCTTCCATCTTTTTTATGCGCAACAACTACCCGACTGCAAAATTCTGAGTTTGATGGCCTTATTATTTTATTTTTTAGCCAATCTTCCACCTGGTCACTTACCGTTTTCTGCTCCGGTAACGGCAATCTTCTCGGTGTATGTCTTATAATTTGTTCATCGATTAATATAATTTTCATGTTTATCGGGCTTATTGCATCTTTGTTAGGTTTGTATTGTTCGACAATTTCTTCTATTTGTTTCTGATGTTTTATTGGCGCTTCAAATTTCTCTGTGTTGATCATAATATTCATTATTGAATGTTCATAGCTCTCATCGAGAAAACTTTTGAACGTATACCCTTTTTCACTATAATCGTAATTTGCCTATGTAATCGAAGCCTAAGATGACTTCATATTTCGATACATTGTTCGGAACAACAACAAAATTGTGCAACACTTCAAATTGTCGACAGTAATTTCAGCTTCAAAAATGCCGATTGCTTTTACCTTAACATTTCCTATGCCTGTCACACCGTTTTCGTTTTCCCTTAATTCCGTGTTTATACTTTTCGCAGTTTTTTCATTCATAACCGATATTTCTGCGCCGCTGTCAACTAAACAAAACCAATTTTCATCGTTTATTTTAATCTGCTTTAACATTTTTTCGCGACGTTCGTGTACATTGACGATATTAACTTCGTTTGCTTAATTTTCTTTTATTTCAGTTGCTTTGAGGCAGTTTTTCGAAATGTGGTTTGATCCGTTACAGCGAAAACATTTTGTTGGTGCTTTACACTCGCTCTTTTCATGTTTCGTAGAGCCACAGTTAAGGCAATAGGCACGCTTTGTGCTTTTGTTGTTATTTTCCTTTTTAACGTGTTGTTCTTTTTGTTTCGTTTTATTTTGCGCCATCGACTCGTAAATTTCTAATTGTTTCCTAAGTTCTGTAAAGTTTTCCGCGGTGTAAAACAAAAATTTGTTTTCCGTTCTTTCATTTATTCCATCTACTATGTAGCGTATTACCGATTTTTCGTCCAATTTCCCGTACGCACCTAGCCGTCGCATATGCAATAAGTACTCATGCATACTTTCTTCGTTTTGCTTTTTCCTCTCTTGCATTTGCTTGTGAATATCCGCGCTTATAAATTCACGTTGAAACTCTTTTGTAACTTCTTCTTCCAGTGATTTATAATCGTGGACATATACTGCATCGATAAAAACTTTTGCTGTTTTTGTCATTTTGCGTCTGGCAAAAATGTATTTTTGACTTTCGCTCCACGCTACGGCACATTTTTCGAAATTGTTGAACCATTCCTCTATGCGTGTAGGTGATCTGCCATCGAATTCGGATATAACGTCGTCGATGCGCTCTGTTGACATAGCCTCTTGCTGTTCCTCTTCCTTTGCAAATTTTAGTGCGAGAAGTCTAATCAATTCGCCCATTTCGCTGCTGCTTTTATCTCTTATATTCGTTGTTGCCGTTGTTTCTGTGTTATTCTCCTTTGCGCTTTCGTTATTGTTATTTGTACTTGCTGTAGTCATACCTTCCTTTGTTGTTTCGTTTTGAGCATTAAAAAAAACATCACCTTCGTCGTCCTCTACTCGCGTTGACATTGTCTTTGACCTTAAAAAGTACTCTTTTTGTTGTTCTATACTCATTAAACCGAGTTCCGCGTTTTGACCTTTAAAGTTCCGATTTTCCGAACACAGCACAACTTCTGCTGAACACGTATAAATTTTGACTTTTTACTTTATTTTTTTGGAGCACGGTTTTACTTCCACGTTTTACTTTTTTACGGTTCTTTTATTTCTCGGACGGTTGAGCCCCCATGTAAGCCGATAAAAGCAATTATATTTAAACGGTAGGTTTATATTATAAAAATGAAAAATTAAAAGATTATACAAATGAAAAATTAAAAGAATATAAAAAAGGTATTAATTGCTTCCGTTAACGACCGGCGACAACTTCGTATGCGACTGTAAAAATAGAAAAACTTATTAACACGCGCAACGACTACAACTTCATATGATTACTTACGGATTGCGACTGACTCTCTCTCTCATCTTACATATGTACTGTAACGACTCGTTTTCGCCGGGGTAAGCTCGCCGGATTGCCAGGAGTCGTTTACAGAAAATCTCTAAAGTATTCAAAGCTTGTTTACGTTGATTTAATTATTTTATTTATTTATTAATTTTAAAAAAGGGCTTAACTACTTGATACAATTATTTTACTAATCTTAAATACGGACACAGTTGAACTATATGTCCCCCTAGCTTCTGTTGCGTTTGTCAGTGTGGGTTTCTAGCAGAGAATCGATTATAAACCATAATCTCCTCTAGATTCCCCTAGCTTCTGTTGCGTTTGTCAGTGTGGGTTTCTAGCAGAGAATCGATTATAAACCATAATCTCCTCTAGATTCCCCTAGCTTCTGTTGCGTTTGTCAGTGTGGGTTTCTAGCAGAGAATCGATTATAAACCATAATCTCCTCTAGATTCCCCTAGCTTCTGTTGCGTTTGTCAGTGTGGGTTTCTAGCAGAGAATCGATTATAAACCATAATCTCCTCTAGATTCCCCTAGCTTCTGTTGCGTTTGTCAGTGTGGGTTTCTAGCAGAGAATCGATTATAAACCATAATCTCCTCTAGATTCCCCTAGCTTCTGTTGCGTTTGTCAGTGTGGGTTTCTAGCAGAGAATCGATTATAAACCATAATCTCCTCTAGATTCCCCTAGCTTCTGTTGCGTTTGTCAGTGTGGGTTTCTAGCAGAGAATCGATTATAAACCATAATCTCCTCTAGATTCCCCTAGCTTCTGTTGCGTTTGTCAGTGTGGGTTTCTAGCAGAGAATCGATTATAAACCATAATCTCCTCTAGATTCCCCTAGCTTCTGTTGCGTCTGTCAGTGCGTATAACTTTGTTTAGTACGATGCGTCTGGTCTGTCTGATGCCAAATGAAAAAAGAGCGTCTTGTCTGCCTGATGCCGAATGAAAGAAAGAGCGTCTCGTCTGCCTGATGCCGAATGAAAGAAAGAGGCTGGGTTGCCAGTTGCTCCTGCTTTTATGCTCCAGGTTTAGCGTAGATCATCCAATAGTTGTTGTTGTGCGGGAACTGTAGTTTGTTGTGGCATGTTGCTACGGTTTCCCGCATTGTTCTTCTCGTTTGAATGTGACCTTGGGCCACCTTCAGCACATTGTTGTTGCTTTCTCGCTGTTGTTCTTGTAAGTTTTTGCCCTTGGGCCACCTTCAATATTGTGTTGTTGTTGTGATGATTTACCTTGTTGTTGTTCCTTGTGTTGTTTGTTGTTGTTGCTATTTCTCCTTCGGCCACCTTCAGCACTTTGTTGATATTTTATATCGATGGCATAAAATATTTAAAAATATTAAATATTGGATATTTAATTTTGCTTCTCCTCTTTATGCTTTGTCCGGTCTGTTGGTGTGCTTAGCGATCGGTCTGTCGTGTTCCACTTTGTGCTTGGCCTTCGTTTTTGGGTGTTGTTAGTGGGTTATTTTCCGAACTAATGCAGTCGGCAACTTCTGTCGCGATCTCTTGTAAAATTCTAGCATTGCGTTAGGCACTGTTGTTGTGAATTCATATCAGTGCGTTGGGCACTGTTGTTGTAAATTTATATTATTTTAACTGTGGTCAGCCGGTTGCACAATTGTTGGTGTAGAATTCTCCTGTGTTATCTTGCGTTGTTGACTTCGTTGTATGTTTTTCGTCGCTTATCACAGGGTTCCACTGTCTGACTTAATTGTGGCTGTGTCTTCTGCCCTCCCAACGCAGAGTATAACACTTGTTGTTGGTAGCATTACTATGGTGGGAGGTGTCTTAGACTCACTTGCATGATGGCTGCTGCACTAAATATGATGGCGGTTGTGTGTGTGGTTTTAGCAATGAAAGTGGGAGGTGCCAAATTCTTAGGACAATTAACGTATATATTTTAGGGTTGGTTGTTTAAGCACTTGGCCCCTATTTTAAATATACACTTTTGGGGCGTTATGGCAAAACTAAATATGTAGGGGCAAATTTACGCCTAAAATTTGCTCCTCACATGTCCTCCCTACTTTGCGGCCGATGGAAAATGGTCACCTTACCCTGCCAGAGGGTGATGATTTTGCATGATCCTCACTGGAATCGGATTCCTTTCCGTTGTGTACACTGTTCTCGTCAGATGCGTTTGTTAGTTAGCGTATGCTGTGATGCCACCAGGCGCGCAGAATGTTTTCAGCTCGCTAATATGCGCTGTCTTTGTCTCCTTGGTTCCTTCACGTTTCATCTTGACAATGACTGGGGAGGTGAAGGTGTCTATCCGGTATGGTCCATCGTAGCGTGGGGCCAACTTGGCGGCGAAGTGGTCGATGGCTTTGGACAAATGGTGCTGTTTTGCTAACACCAACTGTCCAACTTCTGGTTTCCAGGGCCTTCGTCGTAGGTTATAATGACGCCGTTGATCTTGAGCCGCTCGCTCCAGATTCCTTGTCACTAATGTGTATGCTTCCTTTAGTAGTTCGGCTCTTTTGTTGGGTGTTTGTTTCCTTTGTCCTGTTCCTGGGGTGGTTTCATCGTGCAACGCTCCTGGGCGTCGTGGCTCCCGTCCTTGTATTAGGAACGCGGGGCTATAGCCAGTTGTCTCGGATACGCTGGTATTGATCGCCAGGGTTAACTCCGGCAGTAGGTCATCCCACTTTTGTTGTTGTTTACCGGCGTATTGGGCGATCATGGTCTTGACTGTGCGGTTGGCGCGTTCGGCAGCATTTTCCTGTGGTGTGTACGGTGCGGTAAACTGGTGCTTGATACCGTAGTCTTCTACAAAGCGCTGAAAGGACTTGCTTGTAAACTGTGATCCGTTGTCCGTCACTAAGACCTTAGGAACTCCGAAACGGGCTAAGATGCGCTCCCGAAAGGCCCGTTGTAGAGTCTCGGTGGTGGCCTTCCGAAGAGGCGCCATATCTGTCCATTTTGAGAACTTATCATGGAAAACTAGTACCATTGTGTTTCCATGCTTCGAGCGGGGTAGAGGTCCAACAAAATCCGCGCACAATATGTCCCACGGCTCCAGGGGTATTTGCGTCAGCATTTCTCCAGCAGGTTGTTGTTGGCTGGGCTTGTACTTCTGGCATAGTGTGCACTGACGAACGTAGCGGCTGGTGTCCCGGAACAGTCCTGGCCAGTAGTACCTATTTGCAACTCGGGCTATCGTTTTCCGGATGCCTAGGTGTCCTGCGGTTGGCGCGTCGTGGTTCTCTTGCAAAATTCGTACCCTCAGAGGCCTAGGTACGCACAGCTTCCATGGTGTACAGTCCTCATCACCCGTGCGATTTGGTATATGGCGATACAGCTGCCCGTTTTCCAGTGTGTAGTCGGAGAATTTAGCCGGGTTGGCAAGTATTTCTCCTTTTCGCTTGAGCCACCACTTGCAATTTTGCTCTGCTTGGTCCTGCACAGTGACAGTGCATGCAGCCTCGACCGGTTGTCTTGATAGTGCGTCTGCCAGTACATTTAGTTTTCCTTTGCGGTATTGTACCTCGAATGAATGCTGCTGAAGTTCTAGCGCCCACCGTGCTATGCGTCCTGAAGGGCTCTCGATGGAATTTAGCCACTTCAGCGATAGGTGGTCGGTGATCACGGTAAAGTGGTAGCCCTCCAGATATGGCCGCATTTTCCGGATGCCCCATATTATGGCTAGACACTCCTTCTCAGTTGGGGAGTAGTTTAGCTCAGCTCCATTCAGGTGTCTACTAGCGTACGCTATTACTCGCTCCGCCCCCTCGATCTCCTGCGTAAGCACTGCTCCCAACCCGTAGTCACTGGCGTCGGTCTGGAGCGTGAACTTCTGACTAAAGTCTGGGCAGGCGAGGATCGGAGCTTCCGTCAATCGTTGTTTCAGTAATTCAAAAGCCTCCTGTTGTTCGGTACCCCATCGGAAATGTTTTCCTTTCTTTAGCAGCATCGTTAAAGGGTGTACTGCTTTTGCAAAGTCGGGTACAAAACGGCGGTACCAAGATGCGATGCCCAAGCAGCGACGTAGCTGTCGTATGTTCTCTGGTGGTTGCAGCTCCCGTATGGCAGCGATTTTATCTGGGTCAGTATGTATTCCTTTGTCGCTGACCACGTGTCCCAGATATTTTAGCTCCTTCCGAAAGAATGCACACTTCTCCAGATTTAGTTTCAAATTTGCCTCCCTCAACCGTCGGAACACCTCTTGCAGGTTTCTCATGTGTTCTTCTAGGTCTCTCCCTGTGACAATAATGTCATCAAGGTAGGCAAACGCGTGTGGCTCCATGTCGTGGCCAATAACTTGGTCCAGTGCTCTTTGAAAGGTTGCTGGTGCGGAGTGTAGCCCGAAAGGCATAACACGCCACTGGAAGAGGCCTCTGCCGGGTACCGTGAATGCGGTAAACTGCTTGCTGTGCTCCTCCATTGGTATCTGCCAATACCCGTTCTTCAGATCGAGACTACTGATGTATTTAGCCTCACGCAGTCGGTCTAAGATGTTTTGGATTCGCGGCAGTGGGTATGCGTCGGGTATGGACCTGGCGTTGAGTTGCCGATAATCGATGCACAGACGCCATTTCCCATCCCGTTTCCTTACTAGCACAATCGGTGCGCTGTGGGGGCTATGCGAGGGTTCGATACAGCCTTTAGCTATTAATTCGTCCACTTCCGCGCCAATGATTTCCTGCTGCGCTGGATTTCTCGGGTAGTATCGTTGTTTGATGGGTCGGTCATCGCGCATCACTATTTTGTGGCTTGTGATATTGGTCACGTTTGACCCGTCTGTGAATTTAGCCAACTCTGTGGCCAGAAACAGTTTTATCTTTGATTCGTCCGTAGCGGCTTCATGTCGTATGGTTGTGCACGATGCGATAACTTGTGATTGCACACCATCCGTCTTGGGGCCTAGCTGGATTTCCTGGCCTCCACATGTCATGGATAGGCCTTGCTGTGTCATGAAGTCCAGGCCGAGCAGTAAGTCGTCGGTGGAGTCGGGCATGCTAAGTAGCTCCAGCTGACATACCTTTCCACCAAGCTTGACACACGTCACAAACGCTTGAGTAATATCCCTTGTTCGACCATCCGCCATCCGTGCTCTAGTGTATGTAGAGTTTACTCTACCGGTGGTAGCACCTAAATGGGAAATGAGTCGCTCGCTGATGAAACTCCTTGTGGCGCCTGTGTCTAGTGTGGCCGTGATGTTTTCTGTGCCAATGGTGACGGCGGCACAGATACGCTGTCCATCGTAGCGTAGTGCACTTACTGCGTTTGAGGCTTGTTGTCCGTGGGCTGCTCCATGCCTCGTTGCTGGCGGCAGCCCCGCTCGTTTCCCCCTACCGTCCTACAGCATTCAACTGTTCTAGTTCCTCTCCTACCGCACTCCCAACAGAAAAGTACTTGGGCATTGCGGCAGTGTCGCGCTATGTGATCAGACTGACCACATCTTCTGCATGCTGTTCGTGGATTTTTAGGTACCACCTTGTTGGTACAGTTGGCCGGTGCTACTTGTCGGTTTCTGGTTTCGCATGGGGACATGCGCTCGACCCGTGGTTGTATCTCGTGGCGTGTTGGTGGTGGTCGTGGTGGCGGTGGTCGTGGTGGTGCTGCTCGTGAAGCCTCGTTGTCACCACGTATGCCCTCGAGGTCTTCCGCCATTTCCACCAATTCTTCCAGCGTATCGAAATCCTTTCGACGGACATACCACTGGTATTCCTCTAGGCTGTTGCGAAAGATTCGCTCTAACTTCTGGGCCTCCGTGTATCCTGCGTGACGCATCAGGTTTTGAAGTTCTACCACGTACTGTTTGAAGTGTTCACGTGGGTTTTGCCGTCGTTGGCGAATTTCATCCTCCAGCTTTTCGAAGTACCTGGTGGGTAGGAAAAACTTCAAGAAGTCCTTTTTGAATAAAACCCAATCAACCCATGCTCGGTTGTTGTTTCTATACCAGAGCAGAGCACGCTCCTTTAGGAGTTCTGGCATAGTTCGAGGCAGCATGTGCTTGTTTAGTCCATAGACTTCCGATAATTCTTCCACTCGCTCTATGAAAGCTATCGGGTCATGCCCTCCATCATATTTCAAGGACCATTTCCTAACGTGGTCGATGACTGCCGAGTAGATGGCTATCCCGCTTCGCGAGACTTCAGGGACTACTGTCTGGAACGCGGTATCATATACAGCTGGAACATTTCCGGCTGCCCATAGCGTATCTTTCTTCGTGGCTGTCGATGCTCCGGGGCTTATAGGTCGCTCTGCGCTGGGGCTAGCTCTCAAGTGTGGACTGGGTCCTGGCGACAAACTCCTCGTGAGTCGGGCCTGTAGCTCTGCCAGCCGAACCTCCTGGTCTAGAGTCATCTCTGTGTCGGTGATAAACTCCGCAAGCCTCTTTCGTAGCTCTTCCACTGTGCCCGTGGCCTCTAGGCCAAACTCGACACAACAGACTACCAGTTGGTCTTTTCGCACGGTGTACACCCAACTCGTCTTTCCCATCCTGTGTCAGACTCTGGTGATGGGACGTGGGTTGGATAATATAGCTTTGTTGTATTTACTCTCTTTATTCTGAGAGTCCCTGCTCGGGCGCCACTGTAACGACTCGTTTTCGCCGGGGTAAGCTCGCCGGATTGCCAGGAGTCGTTTACAGAAAATCTCTAAAGTATTCAAAGCTTGTTTACGTTGATTTAATTATTTTATTTATTTATTAATTTTAAAAAAAGGGCTTAACTACTTGATACAATTATTTTACTAATCTTAAATACGGACACAGTTGAACTATATGTCCCCCTAGCTTCTGTTGCGTTTGTCAGTGTGGGTTTCTAGCAGAGAATCGATTATAAACCATAATCTCCTCTAGATTCCCCTAGCTTCTGTTGCGTTTGTCAGTGTGGGTTTCTAGCAGAGAATCGATTATAAACCATAATCTCCTCTAGATTCCCCTAGCTTCTGTTGCGTTTGTCAGTGTGGGTTTCTAGCAGAGAATCGATTATAAACCATAATCTCCTCTAGATTCCCCTAGCTTCTGTTGCGTTTGTCAGTGTGGGTTTCTAGCAGAGAATCGATTATAAACCATAATCTCCTCTAGATTCCCCTAGCTTCTGTTGCGTTTGTCAGTGTGGGTTTCTAGCAGAGAATCGATTATAAACCATAATCTCCTCTAGATTCCCCTAGCTTCTGTTGCGTCTGTCAGTGCGTATAACTTTGTTTAGTACGATGCGTCTGGTCTGTCTGATGCCAAATGAAAAAAGAGCGTCTTGTCTGCCTGATGCCGAATGAAAGAAAGAGCGTCTCGTCTGCCTAATGCCGAATGAAAGAAAGAGGCTGGGTTGCCAGTTGCTCCTGCTTTTATGCTCCAGGTTTAGCGTAGATCATCCAATAGTTGTTGTTGTGCGGGAACTGTAGTTTGTTGTGGCATGTTGCTACGGTTTCCCGCATTGTTCTTCTCGTTTGAATGTGACCTTGGGCCACCTTCAGCACATTGTTGTTGCTTTCTCGCTGTTGTTCTTGTAAGTTTTTGCCCTTGGGCCACCTTCAATATTGTGTTGTTGTTGTGATGATTTACCTTGTTGTTGTTCCTTGTGTTGTTTGTTGTTGTTGCTATTTCTCCTTCGGCCACCTTCAGCACTTTGTTGATATTTTATATCGATGGCATAAAATATTTAAAAACATTAAATATTGGATATTTAATTTTGCTTCTCCTCTTTATGCTTTGTCCGGTCTGTTGGTGTGCTTAGCGATCGGTCTGTCGTGTTCCACTTTGTGCTTGGCCTTCGTTTTTGGGTGTTGTTAGTGGGTTATTTTCCGAACTAATGCAGTCGGCAACTTCTGTCGCGATCTCTTGTAAAATTCTAGCATTGCGTTAGGCACTGTTGTTGTGAATTCATATCAGTGCGTTGGGCACTGTTGTTGTAAATTTATATTATTTTAACTGTGGTCAGCCGGTTGCACAATTGTTGGTGTAGAATTCTCCTGTGTTATCTTGCGTTGTTGACTTCGTTGTATGTTTTTCGTCGCTTATCACAGGGTTCCACTGTCTGACTTAATTGTGGCTGTGTCTTCTGCCCTCCCAACGCAGAGTATAACACTTGTTGTTGGTAGCATTACTATGGTGGGAGGTGTCTTAGACTCACTTGCATGATGGCTGCTGCACTAAATATGATGGCGGTTGTGTGTGTGGTTTTAGCAATGAAAGTGGGAGGTGCCAAATTCTTAGGACAATTTACGTATATATTTTAGGGTTGGTTGTTTAAGCACTTGGCCCCT
The DNA here is from genome assembly GCA_920105625.2 of Clusia tigrina. Lineage (NCBI taxonomy): Eukaryota > Metazoa > Arthropoda > Insecta > Diptera > Clusiidae > Clusia > Clusia tigrina. Next base: position 161,138,682 of record OV050031.1, read on the forward strand.
ATTTTAAATATACACTTTTGGGGCGTTATGGCAAAACAAAATATGTAGGGGCAAATTTACGCCTAAAATTTGCTCCTCACAGTACGAGTATATATATATATATATATATATATATATATATATATATATATATATATATATATATATATATACTCGTATATATATGTATATATATATATATATATATATATATATATATATATATATATATATATATATATATATATATATATATATATACGAGTATATATTTAAGTTAACGTGATCGCGACGCGTCACATAAAAAATAATAATTTTAAGAAGCCGACCACTGGCTCCAATTGAAACGCACTGTTATTTTGTTAAGTAATTTATTTTGACAGCGATTCGTTCTATCCAAATGCGGACTGCCGAATAATAAAACGTTACACATATTTATAGCCTAGAATAAACATAAGCATAGCCTAACTTAGCCGCTACCCTAAAACTGCTGACATGACGGTTCCCACAATGGCTAAGTCGCCAGTGCACTCGCTGCTGCTCTGCCGGATGCGCGTGCACTACGTCGGCACGTACTTAGTGATTGTAAGTTGATCCTCTTATTATTGTCAGGTGCTTTGTGGGAACGCTGCGTGATAACTCCTCCCCCTTTAAAGGTCTGCGTCCCGCAGATCAAAGTGTGATTGGAAGGATCGAGGTGGCTTCATAGGTAGTCCTGCGACGTTAGGTTGTTCCTCCAGCGACTTGATCGGTGGTATACTGAGCTTCTTTGTCACGACGTGCCATAGTGCCATGAAGACAGAGATCACCACAGTTAGAATAACGATTTCCGAAATTAGGTAAACCCCAAGCGTAGCTTTCAAACGACCAAGGCGTTTGATGTTCTCGATGCTCAGTTCGTGTAAGTAATCAATGTCCACCTTTAGTCCTTGATTGGTGACATTTGCCAGAACAGGCGGAAGTGCTTGTAGGTGCGAGATACTTCTGCTAGTGAACGTTTTGGTTGGAATAAATATAGTTTCGTTTGTTAACGTTTACGTTAGTACCCTCGATGAGGGTTGTTGTGTTCTCGCTTGCGATTTGGCCTTTAAAATTGGTTAAAAAGATTGTGCTCCCGGTAAGCATTTCGATTACCTCCTCCTTGTTTGTACCCAACTGACATTTGGCGTGACCTCCTTTTAAAATTCGGGGTAAGCAGCTATCTTCAGGAATCCTTTGTAATACCTTTTCCTCACAAACGGTCGAGTTGTTAATTACGAGGCATTTGTCCTTCAAACCGTATGTCTCCGACTGGCTCACCAGCATTTGTGAGAATTCCAAATCAATTTGTTTACCTTCAATTATTGCGGCTCTGGTTATAAGAAGATGGTACTTTACCGTGTTTAATTTCGGCATTGCCAGGACGTACAACAAGAGGGAACCATTTGTATATACTGAAGGCTTTCCAAACTCGATCGCCTCTATGGCATTTTGATAAGGAAGCGTCTCTATTTCTGCCAAGATTTGGTTTATTTCTTCTTTGTCCAGCAAATTTCCGTTTACGATTCCGGTCTTGGCCATCTGACAAGCCCGAACAATTTCACTGACTTCAGCTCTTATGACGAGTAGCTTGTTCAGAATGTGTCCCTCAACTTGGTCGTCTATGGTATCCTTTGATATAACGTTGATCTTGTCGACTATCTGGTTCACTTTCTTCAACGTGTTTCGGCTAGAAATGAAAAGTTCCTCGTTCACCTTATATTGGTGGTTATTGTTCTCAATTATGTTGTCCTCGCTCTTTAGTATAGAGTTCCAATCAGCAGCATCCGGGGAGCCTGCGATCCACTTCCAGGCTCTTGCTCTTAATTCATCCAGTCGATCCCTTATCCACCTAAAGTGATATTCGTATACGAGTTTTTTATCATTGCTTTGCATAGTGGAGTTGGCCATAGATGAAATGTTTAGAAGTAAGTCCCTGTACGTTTTCAAATCCACGATGTGTACGAGTTTGAAACAACCACTTATAACCCATCCATCTCCGTCGCGAACTGATACTATTGGGGATTGGTAGCTGAAAACCTGGAAACCATGTAGAGCAGCTATTGTTATGAATAGTCCTAAACTGTAATAAGAAATATCTGTATTAATAGTATAACTCCCTTCCCCCTATTTTTTATTACATTATTAGTATAAATGTAAAGACAACACTATCAATGATAGTATGATAATTATAATTTTACTTAAACTAACATTTAATTGATTTAAAAATAAACAAATTAAAATATGATTTGTAATAGGAAAAATTAGGGTCCTAGTTTTACATATATTCTGTAACTATACATCTTAATGATTTAATTTTTAATTAATTTTTAGTAGGCCAATAATCATTGCATATTTCTTATTATATTTAAATTCCACAGTTTACATATTTTTTTCTAATTATTTTTACTTTATTTTTTTATTTTTTTTTTAATTTTGTATTTTTTTTACAAAGTATCTAGCATATTCTATTACTTTTTTTTAGGTGTACATTCGCTAACCTATTTTGTATCTAATATTTTATATCTCGTATTTTATAATATTTTTATATCTTAATTTTTTTATTAAAAGTTATTCCTTTTTTTTATAAATAACCTGTGATGAATTTGTGGAACAACAATCTTTATGTTTACATAAAGGTATATATATTTTTTCATGATTATATGTGATCTTATATCTCAATAACAATGTTGGGGTGCATTTATTATGAATAGGTAAGTGCCTTATACATACATTTTTATTTCTAGTGCCTATAAATTCTTTGCCTATTACTATTCAAGCTATTGCTTTATTTCTACTAGTTCTTTACGTGTGTCTTATGAAATCTTTTACCGGTTTCAGTTACAACTGTCACTTTGTTATCCCTTGCCACTACTTCTTTCTTGTAAAGGGGTTTTTGTTTACTCTTTATCTGTTTATCTGCGATATAAATTTGGTCTCCCAAATCAAACTTTTTGGGAATCTGTTTCTTTTTGTTTAATCTTAAATTCCTTAATTCCTGATTCCTTTCTATTTGCGCTCGAATTTCTTCATGGATTTTATTTCGAAAGTCCGCGAGGTTTTGGTAATTGATTCTTTGTGTCCTGTCAAGAAATATATCACAAGGTTTTTTGTTTGTCACCGTGTGAAACGTGTTGTTATATCGATCCACAGCTATATATATACTAATTCTTTCGGCGTCAGATTGCTCATTTCTTGCTTCAGACAGCGATAAATTTCTATGAGAGTAGAGTGAAGTCGTTCTACTTGACCGTTTACCTCACTGCGCTGGGTTGGCGTTTGATAGAATTCAACTCCTAAAGATCTAATGTAGTTAGAAACGGTAGGGCTTATAAAACCTCTCTCATTATCTGTAACAATAATTTTGGGTACTGTAAAATAGTGAAGGACTTTGGTTAATTTTGATCGAAGATGGATTGTGGATTTATTTTTAATATGAAAGAGTTTTGCAACTTTAGTGAATTTGTCAATACAACTAAGAAATTTCTGTTTATGTAATTCAAAGATGTCTACGAGGGTGTGATCAAAAAATAACCGCTATTTTCATCTTTTCGTGAGTTACGTATGTTCGATGTTCGCATTTTTTTTTTTATGTTGGTACACATGTCTGTTATATATGTTGGCAATACCAACCATTTTGGATTGTCAGTTTGTTTTTGACAGATAAAAAGGTTAGTCGTGTTTTGTACTATTCGAAAAAATGGATCAAAGAAACTGTATTCCGTTTTGTGTAAAAAATGAAATTAAATGCGCAAGGACATTTGAAATGTTGACTGTGGCCTTTGGCGAGTCTACTATGAGCAGAACACAAGTTCAATTGTGGTATAACCGGTTTAAGGAAGCCCGAGAAGATGTCAATGACGATGCTCGTCGTGGTCGTCCGAGCACGTCAACAACCGATGAAAACATTGACGCAGTGAAGAAAATAATTTTGGATAATCGTCGAATCACTATCAGGGACCTTGCTGATGATGTTGGCATATCGTTCGGCTCATGCCAAGCAATTTTTACGGATGTTTTAGGCATGAAACGTGCGGCAGCGAAGATTGTTCCAAAATTACAAAAACAACGTCGCATGGACATCGCTCAGGAGCTGTTTTTGGCCAAAAACAAAACCGTTATCATGCGTCAACCACCGTATTCACTGGACTTGGCCCCAGCTGACTTTTTCCTCTTTCCAAAACTGAAGACACCGATGAAAGGAAAGCGTTTTGCTACGATTGAGGAGATAAAAGAAAAATCGAAACAGGAGCTGTTGGCGATACCAAAAAAAGCGTTTCAGAAGTGTTTGGAGGATTGGAAAAAACGCTGGCATACGTGTATTATATCTGAGGGGAATTACTTTTAAGGGCACAAGATAGTTGTTGATGAATAAATAAATACTTTATTTTTTGATCACACAATAACGGTTATTTTTTGATCACACCTCGTATGTGTAAAATTTCGCATGGGTATGTGGGAACTGGGGTTTGTTGCAGTTGAGGCTTAGGTGGATGTCGGTCGTATTTGTTCACTTTGCAAATCTCGCAATTTGAGGTATATCTAGTAATAAGGGCATTTATCCGTGATAAATAGAATTTTTCAATTATTTGAGCACCGTTTTCCTGCGGATTCCTATGTGCACGCTTATGCTCATCCTCAATGATCCGACAGATCCTTTCTTCATTCGTTACGTCTTCCACAACCTTTTGAGTGAGCCTTATTTTATACTGGGAAAAGTGTCCTACATAAACGTCCTGAAGTGTTTGTAAGAAGGCTTCAGGTATTTTTATCCCATTAATTATGTATATGTAGTGGCGCTTGTACCCGGGATGTGGCGTTTCCCAACAGTGAAGATCATTACCTTGTCTCACAACCAATTGGTTCCTAAAAACGTTCAAGGGAGTCTCTACGTGAGGAATCAAATCAGAGCTGTCCCTTTCCGCACTATGCATGGTGGCAGCTGTTGAATAGTTGTCTTCGCTGGCTGTTTCAGTGGCAGAATCTCGGCCTTCACTAGCTATATCCGTAACAGAATCGCTTGGACCTGGCAAGTGATTTAGTTCCGTTTTAAGCCTCGAGAGAGCATCGGCTACAAAGTTTGATTTACCAGGCTTGTAAATCAACTCGTAATTATACTTCTCAATTCGGGCCTTCCATCGCTTAAGTTTTGCGTTATAATTTCTATTCCCCAATGCGAAAGTTAGGGGCTGGTGGTCTGTAAAGATTTTAATTTTTTTTGCACCATAAACATAATTGCGAAGGTTATCCAGGGCCCATACTATCGCCAGCATTTCCTTCTCGTTTATCGCATAGTTTTCCTCAGTTTTATTCAAGGATCGTGACACATAGGCAATAGGCCTATCCGTACCTATTTCGCCCTGGGATAGGACGGCTCCAATCGCAAAGTCAGAGGCATCAGTTGTCAAATTGAATGGTTTTTCAAAGTCAGGGAACGCTAAAACCTCATAAGACGTTAATAACAATTTCAATTCTCGAAAAGCTTTAAGAGCCTGTTCGTCTAAGTTAATCAAAATTTTCCTTGATTGGTTTGCTTTAACCTGTGCGTGCTCCCCCTAGTCAAATTGGTTAAGGGTTTAGCCACCTTCGCATAATCCTATATAAATCATCTATAATAAGATGTTAATCCAAGGAAGCTCTTTAGGTCTTTCAAGGTTTCGGGAGGCAAAATCTGCTCGATTGGCTTTTACCTTTTTCTCGTCAGGCTTGATACCATCACGTGCTACAACGTAGCCAAGAAACTCTACCTCTGTTCTCATGAATCGAGTTTTTTCAAGGTTAACTCTAAGGTTTGCTTCATACAACCGGGAAAAAATCGTTTCAACATTATCAAGATGATCCTCCTCGCACCCGCCGAAAACGATGATGTCATCTATATATACATAGCAGATCTTTCCAATGAATTCTTTCAACACGTCATCGATCATTCTTTGAAAGATCGCCGGCGCGTTTTTTAAACCAAAGGGCAATCTGAGAAACTCATATTTACCATTCATGGTCGAGAAGGCTGTTTTTGGAACATCTGATGGCTTCATCGGAATTTGGTGGAAACCAGACGTTAGGTCAAGCGTGGTAAAATACTTTGCTCCTAAGCTGGCGAGGGTTGAATTAATGTCTGGTATAGGGTATGCGTCAGATATAGTCACGCTGTTTAGTCGCTTAAAGTCGACAACCATCCTATACTGTTTTTCACCAGAAGGTTTTGGTTTTTTAGGAACCACCCAAATAGGCGAATTATATGGGCTATTAGAGGGACGGATCACACCTTCGGACAGGAGCTCGCTTACCTGTTTTTCTACCTCTTCCCTCATTGGGACGGAATATGGACAGCTCTTTGTATATATGGGCTCGTTAGTTGTTGTCTTGATTTCGGCCCTCACCGTGGTCTTTACCATATTGTTTTCATTAACTGGACCAAAAAGCTCCTTAAATTTTTTTAGAAGATTATTGATGCGCAGCTTGGCACTAGCAGATATATTCCCTGGCTCGACTAAGTTGACTTCTTTTGATATATTTGCCTTCAGTGGAATTTTTATGCCTGGTTTTAGCGTAAGTATATTGTTTTTCGATCGATGACCGCCTCTAGATCTTTAAGGGTATCGTCACCAATAATTCCATGGAAGGACACGAGGCCTGGCAAAACGTAGAAGGTTACAAGGGTGCTGTTTCCAGCTTTCTCAAAAAACTTGCCGCTCACTTCCTATTTTATATTAATGTTACCCGCAGCAGTGTGTACTTGAAAAGGATTTTTTAGCGGGGTTGAAATTTTTGTAACGGACGGACTTATGAAATTTTTGTTAGCCCCAGTATCGACTAGAAAGTTTAGGATGGAGCCGTCTCGCGTTTTATACTCTATATAAGAAACGCTGGAGAGGCGCCCGTCATAAAATTTAAATCATCGATACCGCAAGACTCAGGTTCTAATTTTTCGTCACAACCTTCTTCTGAGAAGCCTAGCTCTGGTTCTGACATCTGAATATTGTTAAGCTTTTCATATTTTTGCGGGTAGTTGGCAGACATGGCACTTCGCTTGAAGGAGTTGCCACCCTGAGGGCGGTTTCTGTAATTCGACCGTCTTGACTGTATGGATTCATCAACCTCCATTCTCTCTGGTGGAGTAGATCCCATTGGTCTTCTTTGATAGTTTGATGAAAAGTTCCTGCTATTGTTATAATTGGTGTTACCTCTTGGAGGAAAGCGATTAAATGGCCTGAGTGGAAGCTGTGGTCTAGATTCCATACGAGGTACCTGACTTATTGGGACTGTCACTCTATTAAGAGTATTCGAGTGAATTGTGTTGTTGCTTAGAGATAGATTCTGTATCTCCAGGCAAGCAGAGTATTCTTCTGGTAAAGTTCTAGGTTTTTAAATTATCAGCATTTTCGAAAGGTCACCATTTAAACCGCGAATAAAAACGTCCAAGGCACGGTTGCGGTAGGTTTCCACCAACGCCTTGACCGTCTCCTGGGAATATGCTGCTGTTTTTATTTTGTTAATGATCAGGGAAAATTGGTGATTAACCATGGCATAGTATTCATCCAATTTAGATCCCTTCTGTTATAATTGATTAAGTTGGTGTTCTAGAGTACCAATATCCCTCTTGTCAGCATAGTGTAATTCCAGAACGCTCTTAATTGATGGCCATTCGTCATCAAAAATATTATATGACACCACCGCCGTATCGGCACCGCCCCGAATATTCTGCCTTATGTGCTGCAATATTGCTCTATAAATGGGCTTATCCCGCACTATTTCAAAATCCTTGAGAATCGATTCGACACTATGTACCCAGGAAACATATTTTACTGGATTGCCCTCGAACACCTGTAATTCTTTAACACAGTCTCGAAGCCTACATATTTCTTTTAGTTCCTGTTCTGTTCTTGGAGCACAAATAGCTACGGAATTTGATTCACCGAATGGGTTGAGGCCAGGTTCCGATTCCCTGCCCTCGACCTGCGCTATGCGATCTTCGACTCTTTTCAATTCTGCCCTAACCGCGGTAGAAACTAGGGTTTCGTTCCCCGTTCTTTCTAATCTCCCTACGCGGCCTTCCAGCCCTTTCAGCTGTTCTATTAGAGCATTGACTGCTCCAGTCAAGCTCGTTAAAGAATTTCTAATATCTTCCATTATACTTGTAACAAAATGTAAAAGGCAAAGAATTAATTAAATAGGCACTTACCTTGGAAAAATCACGCTTAGGGCACAATTATTATCACTATTAATCACACAACAAGTTGTATTTTATTTAATGCACTTGGAACTCTTTTTTTTAATTTTTTTCATAGGCTTTTTGTCCCATAACTCACAAGCTTTTCATTCTTTGAAAATTTTCCACAAAACTCTTTCGTTCAGCAATTTATTTTCTTTACTGTTTTTGGTTATGCTGTATTATTTTTGGTTGTTATTTGCCGTATTATTTTTGGTCTGGATTGATAACAAAAAATTGAAGATTGCGGCAGGAGTCTTACGGAGGCTATAGACTTTTTTATAGCATAGCTGGAGGGTCTGGCTTTTTGGGCTACAGAGTGGCAGCTGGCTGTTTTATTTATTGAACTGGAGGGTCCCTTGGGAATCGCAATTCTATTTGTTTTTAAATATTTTATAAAATTTTAAATTTTAATTCTTCAATTTAATTGAAGCCAATTTTATTGAAGAATCCGCACAATCTTTTGAGCCGGTCAAGGAAGGATCGTGTTCTCCGTTTTAGATGCCCGCTTTTAAAGTCGTGGGCAACCTACTAAGGCACGATTTACTTCACGCAAGAGCTCCCTCTTCCCTACTGGTCTCCAATGTTGGAATTTGTTCAGGCATTAGAACATAATTGCCATGTTCCCATGGGTACGACAATATTCACTCCTAAGAGCGTGTCTAATGCTAATGAACAACCAGAAATTAGAAAGGGACCGGTTTCTGTTGTGACTGGTCTCTAAACCGCTGACTCCTTCGCGAGGAATTGAACCTCGGTCTCCCTCAAGAGGGTGTACTAACCACTATACCACAAAGGAGTCAGGGTCCCTGCTCGGGCGCCAGTTAACGTGATCGCGACGCGTCACATAAAAAATAATAATTTTAAGAAGCCGACCACTGGCTACAATTGAACGCACTGTTATTTTGTTAAGTATTTTATTTTGACAGCGATTCGTTCTATCCAAATGCGGACTGCCGAATAATAAAACGTTTCACATATTTATAGCCTAGAATAAACATAAGCATAGCCTAACTTAGCCGCTACCCTAAAACTGCTGACATGACGGTTCCCACAATGGCTAAGTCGCCAGTGCACTCGCTGCTGCTCTGCCGGATGCGCGTGCACTACGTCGGCACGTACTTAGTGATTGTAAGTTGATCCTCTTATTATTGTCAGGTGCTTCGTGGGAACGCTGCGTGATAACTTTTATATATATACGAGTATTTATATGTATATAAATATATATATATATATATATATATATATATATATATATATATATATATATATATATATATATATATATATATATATAATGTATAATGTGAGTAAGTCGACAAAAAGCAATATACTATGACACCACTGAAATGTAATAAAAAACAGAGAGAGAGACCTAACGGAACAAAACAGGGGTAATAATGAGACAGAGTGGATTAGAGTGTGGTGGAATGCGACAGTACATGGACAGAATTTGATCAGTCAGTTCACCACCTGCAGTTAGCCTAGTTGTCTGGATGGACAGATTACAACAGCTGTAGGCCAAGGTTCGATTCCTGGGAGGGTGCATAATTGGTGTGCTGTTGATTTCTGAGACATAATAAAAAATGCTTGGGGAAAAATTGCCTTTCATTGAAAGATCTCTGATGAGGACAAGTGGCGTGTCCGAAATAGCTATAAGATCTAAGAAAAATATTTCAATAATTCTTCTTTTTCTTCTGAAAAATTATTACGGTGGCATAACCACACAGTGCAACTACTGTTGTAACTTGTCTTGTCAATAAGTTCGTTACAAAAATAATCTTCATGTTGTTGCAAATGTCTTCTACGGGGGATGCATCGAGAGTGCAAAGAAACCACTGCTTTCAACTTGACTTATTTATTTAAACAATATATGTAAATGCATATGCGCGTCACTAATCAACTCAAATTTTTAATTTCTTAGTTCTAAGTACAGAAACAAATTCATATGAGTAAAGAGAGATAAAATGCAGAAAAATAAAAATAATAATGTGCTATGAGCATAGTATTTCGCAAAACATTGATCAGTTACAATAACAATAATCAGTGAAAGCAATAAGCAAAGAATTACGGTATGCATATACAAGATGTGACAACAAGAAGCATTAAGCATTGAGTTTAGACTGGTTTAGACAACAAATGTTAAAGTACACTGTTCATTAGAAATTAAATGATACAAAGATGTGCAAAAAAGATGACAATTAAATTGTTTGGTAATTATAATCTCCAACATTCTCGGCGCAGATGAGTTTCGTGGTATATTATTACAGTTGTCTCCTTCTCCTCATGCCAGAATATGGCACGAATATTGTACCTTATGATGGCGATGACTAACTAACTGATAGAGGAAATAGAGAAAAGTACAAACTAATATCAGTTCGATAGGCACAATTTCATGGGGCACAATTCGGCTAATCACATTTTGCATTTTTAAAGTGACTATTTGAACAACGTTGTCTTCTCTAGGATGTGTCTCAATGATCCGTCCAAGTGGCCATTGGTTCCAAGGCTCGTCTTTGATAAGAACTACATCGCCAATTTTTAGATCCGATTTACGTTTTATCAATTTCGGTCCTCGTTGAAGCCGAGATAAATATTCCCAACTCCATTTGCTGAGCGCGAAATTGACAGTTTTGACTGAGTGTCACTATATTAGCGTCCTCGATTCCTGGGTGATGGTGGGGCCAATAGAGAATCGCCTACAAAAAAAATGGCGGCATAAGAATGGACGAGAATTGAGGCATGATTCGATTTGTGCCAAAACAGTAGCAAGCACTTGTTGTCCAATTGCTCACTTCAGGTGGTATTTCATCGATTTTACGCCCGCCTCCCATAGTCCGTCGAAATGTGGAGCGGATGGGGGCATGAAATTCCATTGAATGAGGAACGGTATGACTTTTTTTCTATGTAGGTTCGATATAATGTGCTCAGTTTACTTGCCAGGCGACTTAGATGACCTTTACATCTTTCAACTGAAGAGTCTCGTTGCCTACAGTAGCAAGATAAACAACCACATCGTGATAGGTAGTGACACCAACGCACACCACACGATTTGGGGCAGCACAAACATATGCCAGAGAGGTGTGTTGGGGATCTCGAGTCCTAGTTTGGCTGGGGACGTCCTGTCGCAGTTTCTCGGGCGCGTGGCAGAAAAATCAAGAACCCTAGCGTGGAAATTAAACACTGTAACTTTTAGTTTCAAAACACAAGAGAGATTTATTATTTCGAAACCTAATTCTTATATACTATTTTTTAAACATTTATCTCAGTCTGTGAACTGACCTTTCTGGTGTTCCAGTTCTGCACCTGCTAATTGGTGTCAGTTAGTCAAGCCAACTGACCCACTTCAAAAGTGGCGACGGTGCATTACGCTGCCCTCGTCGACTCGACTGCGGAACGGTAACACCCTAAAAGCTTACATAATAATGTTGCACAGATCACATTAACTTGAAATACTTAGAACCTAGAAGTATGCCTTATTATAACACCGTTTTAGCACATGCTAATTCAACATAGTGTGGCATCTATTAGGAGTCGGTGCTGTGAGTAAACTACACGTAGGTAATTTGGTTCTAACTCACAACATCCCTCCCCTCTTTCTAAAAGAAGTTACTGCAACTAACTTCTAATGAAAGTTTACATTTATTTCTGCACTTCAAACAGTCAGTGCATTTTCTTAAATCAATACATGTGTATAATGTTTCTTTTTCTTTTCAATCCGCCTTATTTTATACTTTGGGTTCTTTTTATTTCCTTTCTTTTTATTATTCTTTTCTTTATTATTATTTTTTTCTTTTTATTTTTGAATCATGTTCTTTTTTTTCGTTTTATCTTTTCTTTTTTTTTTTTTCTTTGCTATGACTTTTTTATACAGTTTTTCTTTTTCTTTTGTTTTATTATACTTTCCCCTTTTTATTTTTGGTCTACTCTACTTTCACCCAGACAGCCACCTGCGAACCGTATACTCAGACTTTGAACGGCGGCACATTCTCGCCAATGGAGTGTCGTTTTGTCCGGAAACCGTTCCGAGTAGTACATTTTTGATCGCACTCCTCGTTGGAAAAGGGAGGGATCGCCGCGATCATAACGCTGGCAGTGATCGTTTATATTCTGCCAGTTAAGGATACCCACAACGAGAACCACACCAACGGCGCAACACAACAACCATACCGACAACGGCAGCCGACAGCCGGATCATCAGTTAGCAGAGGTTATAACGTAAGATTTTAAATTTAAATATCATAGCGGAATATAAGATTTAAGTATGAGAATAAAATGTATTGTACGCCAGTGAGAAAAGAGTCGATGAAAGACCAAAAATAAAAAGGGGAAAGTATAATAAAACAAAAGAGAAAAAAAACTATATAAAAAAGTCATAGCAAAGAAAAAAAAAGAAAAGATAAAACGAAAAAAAAGAACATGATTCAAAAATAAAAAGAAAAAAAAATAATAAAGAAAAGAATAAAAAAAAAGAAAGGAAATAAAAAGAACCCAAAGTATAAAATAAGGCGGATTGAAAAGAAAAAGAAACATTATACACATGTATTGATTTAAGAAAATGCACTGACTGTTTGAAGTGCAGAAATAAATGTAAACTTTCATTAGAAGTTAGTTGCAGTAACTTCTTTTAGAAAGAGGGGAGGGATGTTGTGAGTTAGAACCAAATTACCTACGTGTAGTTTACTCACAGCACCGACTCCTAATAGATGCCACACTATGTTGAATTAGCATGTGCTAAAACGGTGTTATAATAAGGCATACTTCTAGGTTCTAAGTATTTCAAGTTAATGTGATCTGTGCAACATTATTATGTAAGCTTTTAGGGTGTTACAGTTCCGCAGTCGAGTCGACGAGGGCAGCGTAATGCACCGTCGCCACTTTTGAAGTGGGTCAGTTGGCTTGACCAACTGACACCAATTAGCAGGTGCAGAACTGGAACACCAGAAAGGTCAGTTCACAGACTGAGATAAATGTTTAAAAAATAGTATATAAGAATTAGGTTTCGTAATAATAAATCTCTCTTGTGTTTTGAAACTAAAAGTTACAGTGTTTAATTTCCACGCTAGGGTTCTTGATTTTTCCTTTCTTTTTTTTATTCTTTTAAAATTTATTAACTATGACAGGTTATAAATTTTGAATGTAGGGATCAAACCTACCTTTAGAAACAGAATCAGGAAAGAAGTCTTACATCTTACCTTGTGCAACACATTTCTAAAAAACTAGATCAGAGATTGGATAGTATCAGAAGAAACTTCCATGTCTGACCACCTACATATACGATTCGAAATTGAATTCGATATCAAAGTAACTACAGAAATCCAAAGGTCACTAATTGGGAGGACAATCCACCACACATGCTCTAGTAAATCTCACGAAGAAGATCGAATACTCACTTGCAAATAAAAAGTATGCAATAGCCTGCTTCCTCGATATTGTGGGAGCTTTCGATAATACTGATTTCTCCCACATTAAAAGATCAATCCTAAACGGAGGTGTCGAGCAGACAGCATGGAGATGGATAAACGATATCCGAAAGGGAAGAAATACCAAGTCTTCTTTGGGTTTAACTAACTTGCAGATTCAGGCAGCAAAAGGGTATCAGGGTGGGGTGTTGTCTCCAATTTTATAGTCTATTGTTGTTGACGAACTACTACAGTTACTAAGTAATAATGGGTTTGACGTACAGGGATATGTGGACGACTTAGCCGTACTTCTCAATGGAAAATTTGAAGACACAATTTAAGATCTACTCCAGTGAGCACTGACCCTTATATCTAATTGGTGCAGGTGGTGGGGCTTAATGCAAACTTCAGGGAACCTTCCATTTCTGGTGAAAAAAATTGTTTTCTCGAGAGAAGTTAAATACATATATATAACACTTGATGACAAGCTGCTTTGGAATAGTCACTTAAATAGAACCATATATAAGGCTAGGGTCACAATATGGATCAGCAAAGTTTAGTGGGAAAAATTGGGGATTAAATCCGAAGATGCCGCGGTGGGTATACACAGCTATTACAAGACCGTTTGTTTCCTCGGATTTTAGCTTTAAATTATTGAACGGCCTTTCTAGTACACTTCAAGATTGATTTTATTTTTCACTTTAGTTTTTCCTTACACAGTTATAATATTTCTAATTAAGTGAACTTTTAAAGAAGCAATATATCAGATATTCAGCCAAAATTCGCTCTACCGTTTTGATTGCCCGTTTTGACCGCTTATTTGTGCCTTACATATGTATACTTATACATACATAGTTTACATACATATTACATATGTATACTTATACATTTTCAATACAATAGGTATATAATGCAGATTAACTTATTCATGGAGTTCACAGGGTGCTAGAAGTTTTAGTGATTTGTTATAACTTATTATAATTTCGGCGGTAACATTTATATTTTATAGAGCGTATTAATCTTTCCCATGCGCCTCCCATGTGGGATGCTGCCGGCGGATTAAAATGCCTCTTGATGTTGTGGAATTCTCTGTCGATGTCAGCATACTTAACCTCTATTTTTTCTCCGAAAATCTTTGAGGCTGCTTTAAAATTGGTGCCGTTGTCGGTGAAAATCTCCCTGGGTGTGCCTCTTCTTGTTATGAAGTTGTTTATGCATATAATGCAGGAGCTAATGTCCAAGTTGTAAGCAAATTCGATGTGTATTGCCCTTACAGTGAGACAGGTAAATATAACACCCCAGCGTTTTTCGTTCCTTTTCCCCACTGCTGTGATGAATGGGCTGAAGAAGTCTATTCCCACGAATGTGAATGGGCGTTCGAAGCAGGCCAATCTAGCAAATGGTTTTGCAATGTTGGCAATTTTTCGTATATGTCTGTATAATACTCGCAATTTGGGTATATGATAGTGTCCTATAATTGTATTAATACTTGTCTCGTGGGCCATGTGGTGGAATGTATCGTGGTAGTGTCTGACCAACAAAAATATTACATGGTGACTCCGTGGCAAGATAATACCATCAACATTGTTTATATACTCGTCTCTACCTTTAGATCGTAGCAGACTATCTTCATCCATGTATATATTGAAATGTAACAGATTGCTGCACCTGTGAATCGGTGTATTGTTGGTGGTAGTTACGAGGATCCATTCGTAGCCATTTAAGAACCATCTTGGAGTCTGACCAGAAAGTTTGTTCCTTTATACGAATACTGGATACTTGCGCAATTGTGTTTGATAATCGCGCGCCCATAACAGCAGCATGCAGTTCCAGCCGTGGAACTGAAATCGGTTTTAGTGGTGTGACTTTAGCCTTAGCCGCAACCAGATTGAGTGTAATTTCACAACCGCATTGTACACGCAGGTAGCTTACGCCAGGAATCCTAAAGGGTCCAATACTGACATTAGGACTAAAAATAAACTTAGACATATCGTTATAAAGGGGTTGAGTGCGTGAGTACTCACAGAGTGGAGATACGCGATTATAGATCTACTTAAGATCCTTAGCCTCTATATCATTAAGAAAGGTGTTGAAAAATCACACCTTGCTAGAGGTAACCCTGCAATTGAACAGAATACGACGGATCTAGACTGTGGAGTCCATAAACACCTCCCCTACTCCAGGGTGTCATGCGACCCGTTCCCATTGGATGGTGGGCAGCCAGGGGTAACTGGCTGTCTTAATACGGAGCCTTACTGATACCTGGTCAACTCTGTGAGTACTGTGACCTTACCGTGTTATGGGAGGCTCTGACACGGCTGACCTACCTACACCCACACTAGTGGGAACTTAATGAATAATTTAGACAAACAAACACTTAACAAAATAGCGGGAAATTATACCGCATCACAACTGGCGAATCGGGTGGAGGAATACTTCTAAGATATCGACCGCCAGGCGAAATCGACCAGGAAACAGACGGGAAGAAGGACTCGTACCGACGGGGTCAACAGGGTAACAGACCTGGACGAATAGGTAAAGATGCCACAGCCAGAGGCAGAGTAGGACCTACAACTACACCAACGGCATCTAAAAGTACTGGTCTGCCTGGTGGGTTAACCGGGAAAAGCGGCGAAACCGGAGGTCCAGTCTCTGATCTACCGTCGAATATGTTACGGTTCCGTGACATACGTAAGACGACGGGTTTGAGTGGCGCCGGCGCGAAGTGGTACATGAGGTACCTAAAGGAGGGTTTGACACATGAAGCGGCTAAAGAGAAAGCCTCGTGGCAAAACTACACCTCCTAGTGAAGCTCGGAAACGGAATGCCACAGAGGTCTCTCCTCTGACGAATAATGTGGCGAAGAAGAAGAAGGAGGATAAACTCACTCCTGTAAATATAGCGGCCAGGGGGTCCATTGCCAGCTATGCTAATGCATCCAGGACCATCAGAATGGCTGCGCTACCCAAAGCGTTTCCCGAGCAGGTTCTTACTCGAGAACAACTCGGAGTAATTGAAGAAGCACTCTTGGACACCTTGGCAAAGGGGTGGAGAACTGTAAAACCCTTGAAGGTATATACTTCCGCCCAGGGCACATACTGGTGGACTGCCTCGGCAAGGAAACTGCGGAATGGCTGCAGGAAGTAGTCTCTAAACTACCTGGCTGGAAAGGAGTAGATCTGACGACGTGCCTGGGTGATAATCTACTAGGAATACAACCAGTTTTACCTGCGGATGTCGCAACCAAGGTGGCTGAGGAGATGGCGGTGTCTAATGTCACCGAAGAGATCAACCTTCTACCTCACGAATGTGAGGGTGATGAGGAGGATTTATCCAAATACAGCTGGAGACCAGCTGTATGTCTGTAGACACTGGGTCAGAGGACTACCAAACTCTGACGGAGGAGGACGACCAATGCAGTAGGTGGAATTACCAGCACCAGGGTGGCACAAATAAATCTGCATCACGCTAAGGCCGCATCCGCGGTTATTATGAGATGCTTCACCAAACAACAACTTGGGCTGGTGCTGGTTCAGGAACCCTGGCTGCACAAGGGTCAGGTCAAGGGCTTGACAGGCAAAGACATAAGGGTAATGTATGATGTTCGATCCACTTGCCCTTGGGCTTGTATTATCCTACGCAATACCTCTACCTTTATATATCTTTCAGAATACCTTTCCGGAGACTAAGTCGCTCTTCAGATACCCGTAGCCATCAATGGAAGTACGAAGGAAGTGGTGGTGGCATCAGCGTACTTCCCAGGAGATGTACCCTGCGCTAATCCGGACGCAGTCATTAAACTGGAGGAGTACTGCAACTCCAAAAACTGTCACTACTGATAAGATGTGACGCCAATGCGCACAATGAAATCTGGGGCAGTTCCAACAGCAACACTAGAAGTGAGTGCCTATTTGAATTTATACTCAGTACCAAACTAGAAATCTTTAATGTGGGGAATACACCCACTTTCGTAACAAGAACTAGGAAAGAGTTATTAGATTTAACAATGGGGAACTCTTACTTGAAGGGCTTGGTCAAAAACTGGACTGTGTCTGATGAGCCTTCAATATCTGATCACCGAACTATTAGGTTCAACATTGGAGTCCATCAGCCCATATTCGTTAATACAAGAACTCCCAGGAAAACAAACTGGGAGTCCTTTTCTAGGAACTTTATGTACGATGTCAACCAGGTAAATCAGAGCAAGTCCATAAGGAACTCTTTCAAACTTGAAATAACGGTTGAGGAGCTAAATTAAGCCAAAATAAACTCATATAAAGCTATCTGCCCTACACACAAAGTTAAATCCACCAAGGACTAGTCCTGGTGGAGTGACAAACTTTCAAATTTTAAAGTAAATGTACGTAGACTACCGGGCTAAAAGCAGAGGTAAATGGGAGGAATATACGGTAGGTCTCACTTACTACAACAAGGAAATTAGAAGTGCCGAACCTATAAGTTTCCGGAAATACTGTGAAGGTATCACTGAAACTCCGGAAGTTAGCCGGCTGCACAAAGCTCTAGACAAAGGAACACACTATCTCATCACTCACTCTTAGGAGGGATGATGGTAGTTATACTGTAAATGAGGATGAAAAAGCAATGCTTCTCCTGAGAACTCACTTCCCAGGGTACTTTGTATGCAATGAAGAAAGGGGTAGTGCTGGCACAGTACAAAGACTCTGAAATGAGGACTTGGCTATAGCAAAATCTATATGCACTGGTTACCGGCTAAAATAGGTCATCCACCATTTAAAACCATTTAAGTCACCAGGGGTGGATGGTATCTTTCCAGCCCTGCTACTAAAGGGGTTAGATCTCATCTTCCAACCACTTCCAAAAATTATTAGGAGTAGTCTGGCACTGGGCTATATACCAGCACCATGGAGGAGGGCCAGGGTAGTTGTCATCCCGAAGGCTGGGAAGAAGGATCCACTTCTGTGACAACTTCATCAGAACACAGATTCTGACGTATGCACCCCTCCATCCGAACCAACATGCATATAGGGCAGGCAGATCTACTGAAACTGCTCTGTATCAGCTGACGGAAACACTTCAGCAAGCTCTCGAGGACAAGGAGGTGACATTAAGGGCCTTTTTGGACATTGAAGGTGCCTTTGACAATACCTCACACAAGGCAGTGAGTAGGGCTCTTGTTTGTAAGGGGGTAGACTTCTTGGGGTCCTTATCTGCTTGTCGGCGAGAGACGTCCTCTGGAATGTCCTGTCGCGGGTTGTCCTGCGCGGGGACCTGTAAACCTAAACCACTTTATTAAATGAGCACTGCACTCTTTTACGTTTAAAATAACAAGCCTTTATTTCTTAGAATACTAACTCTTATATACTATTTGCAATTCACAATTACAATACAAAAACTGACCTTTCTGGTGTTCCAGTTTCGCACCTGTTAATTGGTGTCAGTTGGTCAAGCCAACTGACCTACTGAAGTAAAAGTGTCGTCGGTGCATTCTAAATGCCCCTCGTCAGCTTGACTTCGGAACTGTGACACCCTAAAAGTTTACATCATAATTAATGCTTAAATACTACTATTTACAATATTTGCACCCTAAAAATATGTGCTCTCTTAATGAATTTAATAGGAGCCGTTGCTGTGAGTCAACTACGCGTAGGTAGCTTGATTCTAACTCACAACATCCCTCCCCTCTTTCTGAAAGCAGTTAGTGCAACTAACTTCTAATGAATCTTTACAATATTTTTCTCTTTTCTGCACTTTAAACAATCTGTGCATTTTCTTAAACCTATAGTACATATGCATAGTTTTTTCTTTTTTCAAATTCGCCTTATTTGGGTTCAATTGTTGTATTCTTTTCTTTTTACTTTTGTGTTCTTTTTTCCTCTTTCGTTTTATTTTGTTCCTTTGTTTCTATCTTTTTTCTCTTCTTATTTTTTCCTTTTGTTTTATTTTGTTCTTTTATTTCTATCTATATTTC
This sequence comes from Clusia tigrina, assembly GCA_920105625.2. NCBI lineage: Eukaryota > Metazoa > Arthropoda > Insecta > Diptera > Clusiidae > Clusia > Clusia tigrina. The sequence continues at coordinate 161,158,240 of OV050031.1, forward strand.
TTTTTTTTTAAAGTTATATTCCCCTTTTTATATTTGGTCTTTCATCGACTCTTTTCTCACTGGCGTATATATAAACAAAATTACAAACTAATTACATATTTAGCTACGCTTCTTATAAATACGGTCCTCTGCAATTGTTGGTCCTGGTAACGTCCGTCCTGCGAGAGTGAAGTCCCTCGATGAACTCTGCATACCCCTCCCTTCTTTCTGGATCGGTACGTACAAAGATGTTATAGGTTGGCGATCTGGTTTGCCATTAAAACTTTGCTTTTAGTGGCCTTCTTCGTTCCATTCATATAGTGTGCCCCACGGCTGTAGGTGGTACTGCCTCTGCTTATAGTATTCAAGTTGTAAAAATCATTTGGAATACATGAGAGATTACAGTACACTTTCTTACTTTGCAGCAATGCGTTTTATGGTGGAAGTGTTTCTCTTGAGCTTCCTCATAATGGCATTTGACATCGTTTGGCTTTGATGTGGAGACAATCGGTATTTTTCTGAGATACACGTTTAATGATGTAATTTGTGTACTCTGGTCGGTTACCAGTCTCTGTGTCCTCTTGTATTAAATCATATTTCATATGTAAATCACATATCATATGTTCATACTCTAGATTGGACATATACTTCAATGAAGCAATTAAATTCCGTGAGCCAAATCTCCTCTGCTTATTTTATTTGGTGGTGGTTTCAGTCACCCACCTTAAGCTTTTACCCATCTTCAACTTATCCAAAATCGATTCTGTTGAGATTGTATAGGGTGGACATTTTAATATACAATTGTCCAATTCAAAACATGACTCCGCAAGGAAACTTGCTTTTTTTCGTTACTTGTCAATTACTCATCCATAACGCGTTCAAATGCTGCGGCCCTATGCCGTTTCGCAAAGAAAAGCAAATCCGTCACCATTCATCCCCAATCCAATATATTGGCATCCTTGCGGTCACAACCGGATTCCCAAACCTTGGATAGCTGCCAGAAATCCTTGACTTTCCAAAACGCATCTTTCCGAATACTACGTTGGTCCTTTAGTCCGCACCGTCTTCCGATATCCGCTGTTCCCGGAACTTCCTGCTTCGCTTCAGATCATCAGAGCTATATAGAGAACACCTATAATAATTTTCTTAATTTCCTAGTATACATTTTAGTTTGATATTTCTTCTATGTTTAATTTTTGTCGAACATTTCATAAGTCAATTTAATAAATGAATTTCAAAATTATATAATATTTAAATAAATACACTATATGTATTATATATACTCTTGGGTATAATTTTCCAATTTAGTATGATTTTCGTTTTTTTTTTTATTATAACACTTATTTCATTACAAATTTATATTTTAAATAATTAATTTTTGTAACTCGAATTATTTTCTAAACTACTTTTGTTTCTAATGTGCACTTTGCACAGATTATAATTTTTTTTTGATTTTAACTTTTCTTAAACATACGCTATTCCTGAATATACATAAACAAAAAACAATATTTATACAACATGCTTATTCTATAATTGAATGCTATATCATTCAATTTGCATCCACTCGTCTTTTCCCCTTACATTATCGGATTCGCTACCGTATCCTAGAGGAAAAGAGGACTGGACTATGTGTTTTCATAGCCATATAGGGCATTAGTTTCGCTTCGATTAATTTTTCGTGCTCTTTTTCAACACGTGAGTTATCACTCATTTCAGTTTTGAACCAATTCATTGGTCCTCCGAGTAAAACCAGATTATATAAAAGAATCCCGTTTGTGTCAAAACTTTGTCCATTGCATGACTATATCTTTCATCGCATACAATTACTTTTTATTTAAATTTACTTCTAGCCTGATATGTATATATCCATTAACGTTTCTATTTTCCATCCTGTAATTAGCTCGTATATGGCTACATACATACATTCGAGGCGCTTTAAATTACCTAGAATTAATTACTAACATTATTTTTCCCCAATTAACTATACATTTTTTCAAATTTCCATACGCTAATTTCCTAATCAATAAACAGTAAAAACCTATGTACGAGTATATTTACATATAGCCGACTGCAGTATCTGCACAAATTTACATACGCACATACCCATTCCTCTTAACTAGAATACTTACTTCTTTAAATATGCATTCGTACATTCATTATTTATCTTATTATACACTGCCGTATGTATGTATGTACATATTCGAAGTTTTATATTACTTACCCACGACTGTCTTACTATCTTATTTTATTTTTTAATTACGTGCAATATTTATCATTTAATATTTAAAAAATATATTTTTCCATACTGTGCTTCGTTCGGCCATAGTGCATAATAAGCACATTTTTATTACGTCAACTTTACTTGCTCGAGTTTAATTGGCACACTTCTGCTGGTCTTGACTTTGAAAATCGGAGCTGTGTGTGTTATTTGATACACACACGTACATGTTTACGTTGTTATTTTTGTGTTTACACTCGTAAAACACTGCTAACACATGTCTTTAGTTGTGTGGTCTAATGTGGAATAATTTTAATAAATTATTATGTAGCTTTTTATTTTTTCCCTTAATTGTTACGACTGTTGTAACTGGGCTTCGGATTTCTGCTACTACATACGGACCTATCCACACAGGTGAGAATTTGTTTCTCCTAGCCTGATTCTTCATTAGTACTTGATCACCTACATGAAAAACTACTGGGTTTAGTACCTTGTTATAGGCTTCCCTGGCCACTCGTTTAGCACATTCCTGGTTTTCTCTAACCAATTCGTGCGCTGCTGCAACTGATATTTTTGTACTTTATTGGCGTCATCAGCATTGTATACAGGCGCACATTTGCGCTTCAAATTCGCTGGCATGTTGAAATCAAACCCGTAGAGTGTTCTAAACGGAGTTTGCTTCGTTGATACATTCACAGTATTGTTGTGTACATGCATTGCAGTGGTTAACCATTGATCCCAATTCGAGCCGTCTTCTTTGGCAAAACTGCGCAAGTACTCGGCCAGAGGTCGATGACTACGTTCCAATGAGCCATTCGCCTGTGGATGATATGGTGTTATGTGCAACTTCTTGATTCCCAGCATTTTACATGTTTCTGAGAATAGTTTTGATACGAAATTTGAACCATTGTCGGTTATCAAAACCTTTGGTATGTTGTATCGTGCTATAATTTCATCAAATAATGCTTTGGCTACCGTACCTGCTTCCGCATCAGGTATAGCCACGCACGCCATATACTTTGAGAAATCATCTTGGAACGTCAATATGTACTTGTTTCCCGAAACTGTCTCAGGTAAAATTCCTACAATATCCATATGAACTTTATCAAATGGTTGTTTTGGTGTGTCAGTTAACACCATTGGCATCTTTGTTAGCCTTGAACTTTTGTTGGCCTGGCACTTTGGGCAACTTTTTACATATTTTTTATGTCTTTGAGCATACCTTTCCATCCGTATACTCGCCTAACTCTGTCATGGGTTTTCCAGAATCCCTGGTGTCCACCTAGAGGTGAATCATGGAAACCCTTTAACACAGCCTGGATATCTTTTTTATCCTCCAGCCATTCCACACTACTGGCTCTTTGTTCATTAGCAGCGTCACCTGCATTGCTAACATTTCTTGTTGCATCAATTTTATCCCCTTGAATTCTCTGGGCCTTCTCCTTATCTGACCGTCCCGTGGCCCTTGTTTGCACTACTGATACCTTCTGTGCCTGCGGTACTCTGCTGAGTGCATCCGCATTCAGATTCTTTTTCCCAGGTTTGTAAATGATTTCAAAATCATACTCAGACAATTTGTGTCTGAACCTGGCTAGCCTAGACGTTTGGTCTTTCAAATTGGCTATGCCTCTCAACGGCTGGTGATCAGTGTATATCTTGAATGGGCGTCCTAGCAGATATGCCCTAAAATTCTTTGTAGCCCATACTATGGCTAGAAATTCCTTTTCTATTGTGGAGTATCTTTTCTCCGTATCGCTAAGCGCTCTGCTTGCGAATGCTATTGGTCGGTCATTACCGACTTCCCCTTGTGACAATACAGCCCCTAATGCGTCATTGCTAGCATCAGTGGTCAACAAAAAAGTTTGCTCAAAGTCGGGGTACGCCAAAATTGGTGGCGAGCTAATTATTTCCTTTAGCCTCTCGAATGCTTGCTGACATCTCTCTGTCCATTCGAACTTTGCTTCTTTTCGTAGCAACTTATTAATGGGCAAAGCAATTCCGGCTAGTCCTTCCACGAACTTTCTATAATAGTTCACTAGTCCTAGGAATGCTTGCACTTCCTTTCTGTTTCTCGGAATCGCTAGATTTTTAACGCATTCCACCTTCTGCGGGTCAGGCAGTGCTCCTGCCTCTGAGCAACGATTGCCTAAATAAACCACCTCTCTTCGCAAAAATTGACACTTCTCCGTGTTCAATTTCAAATTGTGTTCTCGTAATTTCTGGAGCACCTTGCGCAAGCGTTGCGAATGCTGCTGCAAGTTCTTCCCATAAATTACAATATCATCCAGATACACAAAACAATCTAACCCTTGCAAGCCTGTTAGCACATGGTTCATTAGCCGTTGGAAGGTAGCCGGTGGTCCTGTTAATCCAAACGGCATTCTATTAAACTCATAATGCCCCAAACCGGTGCTGAACGCGGTTTTCTGCTTATCTTGGGTATCCACCAGAACTTGGTGGTAGCCACTCGCTAAATCAAGCGTAGAAAAATATCTACTATGCCCCAATTGATCCAGAATCTCTTCTATCCTTGGTATCGGGAACACCTGCTTGATAGTGGCGTCGTTCAATTTCCTAAAATCGACGACCATTCTCCACTTCTTTTGACCCTGAGCACCTCCCTTCTTTGGTACCAAAATTATTGGTGAGTTCCAAGGCGAGATACTCGGTGAAATTATGTTATCTTTTAACATTCCGTAAAACACTAGATTTTACGAGGCTAGTGTCCGCCCCTGAATCTACTAATAGCACTAGCTTTCCACTCGCTGCCTCCTCGCAGGGTATCTCGATGAAGGCATCACCTATCCTGCTTATAGCGAAGCAACCTCCTTTTGTTCCCAATATGGACGTGTATCCATTCCCTAACTCTTCGTGATACTGGAGAGCCCCTTGCTCCTCCTTCTCCTGGACTGTAGTTCCTACATTACTAGTCCCACGTACTTCCGGCCTTATTATTACTTCCTTTTTTTTGGCTTTCCAGTCTATTGGCCTCGACTGGGCCGCTGGAAGTTTCCCTGGTTCCTTTGTTGGGATTGTCTATCCCTGCATTCCGCTGCCCGATGTCCTATCTGTCCACATGAGAAACATTTCAACCCCTGTTGGGTGTTGCGTATCCTTTGTTCACCTCTAGAATTCCAATTTGGTCGCTGCTGACCATTCCCAGTGTTGAAAGGATTTCTTCCTTGGTTAATTCCTTCCGTTGAATTAACTCGGGGACTACTGAAGTTACCCGGGCAGTGGACCCGGGCGCCTCGTAGCTGGCTGCCTTCTACTTTGATCCCATTTTGTGTCTGCTTGGCACTGTCTACTTGCCTCATGACCGTAAGGTTGGCACTCCAAACAGTAGGGCGTGTTTTTGCGTGTGACGCATTCATCCCTTGTATGCCCTGGCTCACGGCAGAACGAACATGTGGGTGCCCTCTGTGCAAACCCCCTGTACGGATTTCTCTGATTCGCGGCTCTGCTGTCGGAGACACCGGGATTATATGCTCCTCTGTATATGTTTGGGACGTAATTATTTCCATCTATGTTCACGACAGCGGCGGTGAACATGTCCTGTCTATTTTCCAACATGTGTACCTCACCTAACCCAGCCGTACTCCGTTCCACGAGAACTTGTGCTCTAATCGCTTCTTCTACTAATTCCTCCAGAGATCCTGTTCTGCTATTCAGCATATGAATCTTTAGAACGGAGTTGCGGAGCCCCACTACGAAAGTCGTTAACACCGACTTGTCAACTTCGTATAATAATGCGGTATCACCAACGCCATTGTACTTATCTTTGATTACTTCTTGGGCCGTCATCCGAAGTGACTCCAAACACCTGCCAAGGCGCGAATGTCTTCCCCTGCCAGTTGTTTCCCGATTCTAATTTCTTGGGTTATGTCCTCCAAAGTTCTCTCCTTCAGATAAGTTATCCTTATAAGACTGTAAAGCTCGTCCACACTGGCGAATTGCTTTGGCAACACAAGGTTGTACGCGTCTCCAAATAACCTTTGCTTAACACAGTCGAAGAAATCCTGCAACTCATCAGGGCTTATGCTTCGCTTTGCAAGCTCACAACCTTGAATGAATCTGTTAACTTCTGACCGTAAATCTTCTGAAGCTGCACCAGTAAACACAGGTACTAGCCTGGCCACTCTCTTTGAAATCTCCTCTATACCCATTTTGCGTATTTTTGTTTTACTTATGACCGGTAAAACTTGAGCGCTATCTTTATGGGTGGTTCCTAGATTCACTTCTCCCAGATCTGAGAGGTAATTGACCAATGACGGACTCAAACTAATTAGTCTTCGATCGTTTGTTCGTACAGGCGAAATACTGTCCACAGTATTGGGCCTGTCCTATACCGTTACTGCGTCTGGCTCTTTTGGCGGATATCACTTATTTTTATTAGTTACCGGACGTTTTGGAGGAAAAGGCTCGACCCCGATTTCAGATGCGCCAAACAAAAATTCCGCTTGCCTTTCTTCATTAAGTACTAATTTTGGCTTTACTATGCGGCTTATCCCTTCTGGTGTTAAATATTCCGGCCAGCGCACTTCCGGTGGCAATGTCAATACCGTCTGTGTAAAGCCAGCCGATGCTGATTTTGATCTCTCCCTATTCAGTGAGACCCTATTGGTCGCCCGTCCTCTTTTTAATTCCGCACACTCCTTTTCCAGCAGCGATGCTGCTTCCTCTGTCTCCGTCAATCTCCGAGAAAGTTCCTTTACCCTATTCTCGAGATACTCTTTTTGTGCTCTCAAATCTTCTCATGAGATTTGAACAACTTTTCTTCTGTCCTTTTTTGGATTGCCGTCAAGGCTTGATCCGCTACTTCTAATGGTGACACAGCGCCACCGGCGTTTGCCTGCCTCCACAATTCCTGAGCTTCTTCCCTGCTCGTACTCGCTTCGAACTGGTCAACTATTTTCCCAGTAAACAGTTTCACCTCTGCCTGTAATGATTTCAATCTGTTCCTTACTTCCTCGTCTGGCGAAACCAAACTCACTGTTTGTTGCCCTAGTCCTTCATATTCAGAACTAAATGTATCTGCCCATTCGTTGACCAGACTATTTATGTAGTCTGCGTAATTCTCCGTAAAATGTTTTCCTTTTCCGTACTCAACTGCGTGAGGCAACAACAGTCCGTGATTATTGTTGAACTCTCTCCCCAGATCTTGCAACTGTGTTATTCGCTTGCGGTAATACACGTTGTCCTTACGTAACCTGCCGTCTTTCTTAAAATTACGGAACAGTTCTTCCATCGCTTCGCCAATTTGCTCCTGCCTCAGCAGTAATCCTTGCGCTTCCTTCGTCATATCCCAAATGCCAGAACAGATGGCGTATCCCAATTACAAATAAAAATCCAATATTTGTTAAAACTTGTTACAATATTTTATTCGATCTTACTTAATGATTCAAAACAGAGTTATAAAAAAAAAACATTCCACCGTAAATTCTATCTTTATATACATATTCTGCTATACTTGTTTTCCATCACAAAGTTCCGCTGTCTACCGGCGTCCATTAAGTCCTTCCATCAATGCAAATTGGTCCTTGGCTTCCTCACAGATACTCCTTGATTTCCTCTCACCATCTTTTAATCCTCCCAAGAATCCATAGAAAAGGCCATATGTTTGTAAAAACCGAAATTTGATTTACCGGCAAAAGTGTCTTGATTCATTCCCGGAAATTTTAATCCATATTTAAAAATAAGCCCGTAACGTATGCGCCACATAATAATAGCATTTAAATGTTTTCTTCAACATTGCTACGCAAATCGTAGTTTCCGAACTACAAAAAACTTTGATGCAACAACACGTGTTGTCTGCACCGCTTCACCTAATACCCTAAACTCAAAATGCCAAATATTTAAATTAATCTTTATTTTGATTTCAAAACAATATAAATTAAATCGTATAAATGTCCCTACCGACAAACAAACACAAATCCCCTATCATAACCGTACGAACCCTATACCGTGGCACGTTCTTTCCGAACCAAACCAACCGGTATACACAAGTTCGCAATTCAATAACGCAAAATCCGTGAATAAACAGACACGTTCCACATCCCCCGAGAATGCTGAAATAAACGGTTATTATAAAAAGAATGAACCTGATTTCAGTGAAACAACCCTATGCAACCTGACCGTAAGTAGAAAGTTTTCTTTTCAGATCGACCTATTGTCACCTAACCGCAGCGGCTAATCAGCCCCAATGCTGCTTCTTCTGCATGACCGGCGCAAAAGCGCCCACACGGTCACCGAAGAATCGTCGGCAAAATTCACTTAGATACTAGAATGTCCTACCATAGACATACTCACCATTTTCGTTCCCTCCATCGCCCTCCTTTGGGATGGTTATCCCTATGGTTTCCTATTGGTGGATTCCCGCGTAGGAGTGCTCTTTTCCTGGCACTCGACGTTGGATCCTACCGGCTGCGCCAAAATGTTGGGGTCCTTATCTGCTTGTCAGCGAGAGACGTCCTCTGGAATGTCCTGTCGCGGGTTGTCCTGCGCGGGGACCTGTAAACCTAAACCACTTTGTTAAATGAGCACTGCGCTCTTTTACGTTTAAAATAACAAGCCTTTATTTCTTAGAATACTAACTCTTATATACTATTTGCAATTCACAATTACAATACAAAAACTGACCTTTCTGGTGTTCCAGTTTCGCACCTGTTAATTGGTGTCAGTTGGTCAAGCCAACTGACCTACTGAAGTAAAAGTGTCGTCGGTGCATTCTAAATGCCCCTCGTCAGCTTGACTTCGGAACTGTGACACCCTAAAAGTTTACATCATAATTAATGCTTAAATACTACTATTTACAATATTTGCTCCCTAAAAATATGTGCTCTCTTAATGAATTGAATAGGAGCCGTTGCTGTGAGTCAACTACGCGTAGGTAGCTTGATTCTAACTCACAACAGACTTTACCCTATCCAATTGGATAGAACAAATGCTGAAAACCAGAATAGCCGAAGTATCCCTCACCTCAACAGCCACAGTGGTTAATACTGCTCGAGGAAGTCCGCAAGGTAAATTACTATCTCCCCTGCTGTGGTGCCTTGTGGTGGACGAACTTCTCTGGGAATTAACTAACCTAGGGTTATGCTGTCAGGGATACGCTGATGACATAGCTATTACATGCAGAGGAAATTTCGAGAGTTCACTAAGTTAACTACTCCAATGTGATTTAAGAATTACATGTAATTGGTGCAAAAGGATGGGGCTTGAAATAAACTCTATACAAACTAGTATTGACCATTTCAAGAGAAAATATAAATTCAAAAACCTTAAACCCATTAAACTAAATGAAGTGGAGATTAATGTGCAATCTGAAATAAAATTTCTAGGTATCATACTAGATAGAAAGCTATCATGGAGGTCTCACATCAATGAGAAAGTCAGTAAAGAGAAAAGATCTCTCATGATATGGCGATCAATCGCGGGGAAAAATTGGGGATGCAATCCCAAGATCCTGCGATAGATGTACATCATGTGGGCGAAGAAAGCAAGACAACTAAACTTTGCGCAAGCACTAGCTAAGGTGCAAAGACTTGCTGGAGTCTGTATAACTGGGGCTATGATAACCTGTCCTACAGCCGCCCTGAATGTCATACTGGAACTTACACCCCTGCACATATTTTTGGAAACACAAGAGAAGAGGGCTCTGTATAGAATAATGAGAGCAGTAAACGGTCCTGAAATTCTCATCGGGAATCAGATGGTCGAAACATTATCAAAGGCCATTCCAGACATCTGTATATCGAGTTTTTTAAAACAGAGTGGAGCTACAAAAACGCATGGAGAGATCTCAGCGAAACCTACAGTTTAGATCAGTCCACGATCACCTGGTATACCGACGGATCTCTCACAGAATAGGGTTCCGGCACGGGGGTATTTGGACCTAAATACCAACACTATGAATCCCTAGGCAAATATACTAGCATATTCGAGGCGAAATCCACGCTATTGAGATGTGCACATTTCAACATTGGAAAAGGTTACGAGCGCAAGAAAATTTCCATCTTATCGGATAGCCAAGCGGCCATTAGGGCACTTACGTCGTATCAGGTAAATTCGAAACTGGTTCTTGGCTGACGCAACAAAATTAGCATTCTATGGGTTCCAGGACATGGCATAAAAGGGAATGAGATTGCCGACGTACTTGCAAGGAAGGGGGCTGCAACACCCTCTATTGGCCCAGAACCCTTCTGTGGTGTAGGCAAGGGCAAGCTATTCAACCAGCTTAGGATGGATGAGGGACACCATAGGCACAAACATTGGGTTAACACACCAGGCCTAAGGGTATCAAAGAGTCTGCTAGGGACATACCACCTAAAAACATTCGAATCACTCATCAATTTCTCTAAGAATAATCTTAGGATGATGACAGGACACTGTAAACTGAACTCACATATGGTGAGGATGGGGGTAACCTCGGAAAGCTCCTGCAGATTCTGTTGACAGAATGTCCGGCTCTCATGCACACCCGCAGGAAATGGTTGGGATTCTTCCAGGGCTCTGTCAGTGATGTGAAACCTCTGGAGTCAAAACTTGTCAACACGTTTATCCAGAGGATAAGACTCAAAAATGTTCTTTCAACCTCTAATGGGGGAACAATAGATCGAAAGGTCGCGGTGCTTTAAATCCCCTACACACAATAATACGAATGTCGTTATTGGGGTCCCAAAACATACCCAATACCTTCGATAGAGGACTCAGTTCTTTGGAATTCTGTGGTGGCAGTGTTGTTTAATAAGTTTACAACTTTAGCAGAGTTAGACATTCAACCTCGAATTGGGAAGCCTCCAGCTGCATGCATATTTTTCACCTGTGTGGCGCGTTCGAATGCTTCGTCTTTCGTGTTGACACTATCGTTGAAGTCATCAACATAGTGAAAAGTTGAATCGCTTCGACTGCTCTCTGATAGTCATTTCGGTAATATTCGGTACTTTTGTTGCGCACAGAATGTGCAATTCAGGGTGCACAATTTATTCCAAACGTTAGCGCCTTCATCACATAAACATCTGGTGGTTGCTTCTCATTAGAGTTCCACACAAACCGTTGATCGTTCGCGTCCCTTACACGTATTTGGTGAAACATTTCGGCTATGTCCGTGCATATGCCCACTTGGCCCACTGTGAATGCGAGCAATATATTGTACAGTGGCTGAAGCAAGTCCGCAGCATACCAAACCAAGCGGACTTTTCCAGGCTTGTACGGGTTTAAGGTTGCAAACGTCGGTAAGCCCCATACCCGTTTAATGGAATTTGTATTTCCTCAGCAGAGAGTTTGAACGCACAGTTTTTTGCAAGTAAATTATCTATTTCTTTTTGGAACAATATTTTCAAGTTTGGATCCTTTAACTTCCTCGCTGTTGAATAACTATCGGGTAGTTGCAGGTTTTCGTTTTTCCACAGAAGTCGGACTTCATATTTATTATTAATTTTCTTGCAGTTCATGTCTTGCAAAGCTTTGGTATCTTGTGCCGAAAGTATGTTCTACTCCTTGCTTGCCTGAAATATTCTCTTACCATCTCGTGGAGATCGTTGAACTTTTGCTCGAAATCGCATTTGTGAATATATAACTGGTAAATGTTATTTTCATTAACTGCTGCGCCTTGTAAAGTCCAGTCCAGTCTTGTTTTGGATGCAATAGGTTGTCCCCAGATTCCTTCTTTTATCTTCAATGGAATTGCAAGCCGCCAATTATCGGAACCGATTAGTATTTTCGGCCCTCCTTTAAAATATTAGGAAATTGGTAGATTACTTAAATGCGAGTAGGCATTTAGCAATTTACTCATATCAAGTGATTGTATCAGAAGCTCCAAATTGAACACTGAGTGCACATTTTTTACAGCGTATTTTACACCGTTTGGTGAACTGGAAATCTTGAATGCAGTTCTCATGGAGGAATCTTCAGTTCGTGTCACATCACTTGTCCATTTTAAGCACAGAGGATATTTTTCTGAAAGGCTAAAAAGATCCAACAGGTCCTGATCTATGAAAGTAACTGATGAGCCTTCATCTAGGAGCGAATGTGTCGGCAGAGGATGTTGGCGTATGTATCCGTATCGGAATAATTCTAAAGAATGGTCTCGCATACATTTGATTATCATCTTGTGCATTAATTTCTTCTCTCCTTATTCCACATTCACGATGTTCCGGTCTACGCATTGGCATCTCTCGATGTAACAGCTGATTTTGTTGCAGTTGACAATTCTTGACTCCGCATTTCCTTTTGAGAAAACACTTTCGGTGGTACGGGTTGAGACATTGTCGGCACTGCTGATTGCCCTTGACTACTTCCCATCATTGCTCATCGATAAATTAGCGAAAGTAGAGCACTGTGATAGTCTATGCCCGTGGTCCTTGCACACAATACACTGGGTGGGGTATTAGCTTCGGTATGAGTGATCCTAATTTTTTCTTATTACATATCGGTGATATTGTTGTACTAACTGCTTCAGCTATCTAGAATAACCAATCACTGAATGCTTTTACGGCAGGTTTTTTATCATCTTTCGCTAGCATTGCCCAACTTATCTTGTTGGTGTTGGGAAGTTTCTATATAAATTCTTTGACCAACAATGGATTATCAAGATGTGACACCAGTTGGCAGTTTCCATGGTGGCGCAAATATTTTGTACATCCAGTGAGAATTCTACTATTGCTTCTAATTTACTTTTTAGAGGTGGCATTCTCCGGACCGTTTAAATCGCACTTTCCAAAATGTGTTCCGGTCGACCGAAAAACATGATCAGTGTTCGGATTATATCGGGTACCAGTGCTGGTAGAAGCAATTTGTTACAGACCATTTTTTTTGCCTTTACTCTTAGAATACTTTGTAGACGGATGAGGTTTTCCGCATCAGTGTATCCCGCTATCGCTGTACTATTTTCGTAGCTGTTTGTAAATAGGGCCCACTCTTCGGGGTCAGTGGAAAATTTGGCAGCTCTCGTGGCAGTATCTGGCGCGTAGCTATTTGCGCTGATGTCAAAGTTGAAAATCCCGCATTTAGTGGGGGCATATTTGTTCGTAAACAGTTATTGGAATCAAATCCCTCGGACATATTTAGCAACTCGTATTTCCTTTGAAGATAATTTTGCTGAAGCTGCATTTCTTCTTCCAACAACGCTAATTTCAGCTCTTGTTGCCTGTGAAAACTTTCAGAATTCAATTTTTCTGCTTGATTTTTACTTACAGTGTCACTTGAGTATTGTGGCTCGAATTGCAGCTGTGTTTTTCCGCGGGTCTATTGTGGTTGCGTCAATGAAAGCAATGGGAACGAGATACGGGGATATGTGACGTTATCGTGTTGTGTTCTGCTGACGGTGGTAACTGACGGTGGTAACTGACGGTGGCTTTACTGCTGTTGCCACGGCTGCTGTGGGGCATGTCAGCTTTCTGATATTTGTTTGATTTCTTGAAAATGGTCCGGGCACTTCTGACGTTTCACCAAACTTGTCCTTTCGCATATCCGTATTGGCTGTTATTGTAGTATTGACTTGATCCTGGCTCTTCACACAGACATCACAGTTCTTGCGTCGGAGTCGGCTATATCGTCACTAACTCCTACGCACTCGAAGTGATACCACTGGTCCCAATTATCACATTGCATCATGAGGTCAGTTTCTTCGTCAGCGCACTCTTCACATATATTTTGAGTTATATAGGTGCTTCTTTAAAAGATTTGCTTCCTCGGATTGTAGCTTTAAATTAAACGAACGGCCTTTGAAGTGTACTCAAGATTGATTTTATTCTTCACTTTAGTTTTTCCTTACACAGTTATAATATTTCTTATTAAGTGAACTTTTAAAGAATCACTATATCAGATATTCAGCCAAAATTCGCTCTACCGTTTTAATTGTAAGTCGCACCACAAATTGTCACATCTAAATTCACTCAGACAGTAAAGCTGCGTAGCACTTAGCGCGTTTGAAAGTAATTCCAAAATAATTTGGAATTGCCTACTTCTATTGAAGATACTAGCATAAAAATACAGAGTTCATCTGATCCGAGTGCCAGGGCATATTGGGAACGAAGTGTCAGATAAGTTTGTTTGCAGAGCCAGTAGCTTTACTGGACCTTTACCATTTTGTGGTTTACTTTAGAGCTCCACAAAAAACGAAATTAAGGAATGGCTAAGGAAAAAAATATTGGATGGAAACAAAAGATATTATGGTAGCTAAAACGTTCGTGCCATTCCATTCTCTCAAGCTGAGCACTGCAGAGTGATGAAACACCTACACAAATATAAGAATCACTCAAAATGTCCTTAACGTAACGAATAAGAGAAAACAGCTGAACATTTGCTTTGTCACGGTAAGGGTCATATTGCGGACAAACCTCCAAAATAAATCTCGGAATTCGTAATGAATACTAGACTTGGGAAGTATTTCTAAATATAGAGTGTTTCACAATAGCTCTATTTGGCCGTAGTAACATGTAAACTAGTTCCCGATCTCATTACAATATTAATCATTTATCAGGAAAGTGTATTCTAAAAAAGCTGTCTGTCAAATATTCTGTCATATGGCAGTCATTTTTGACAGCACATCAGGAAGAGCTGACACAACCTGCTGGTACAAAAACTAAGAACAAATATTTTTTAAAAATTAGTTTATGTAGAATTGAATAAATAAATAATAAATAATTGTAATATTAGGTAATAATCTGTAATCAAAAAATATATGTGCAAACTTCATTCGCCGCCATGCGTCACTTTTCGTGTTCTGACATTTACGGCAATGCCAGATCCCATCAAACCATATATTACATCTCCTTTTTTTGTTTAGTCTGTTGAGCAGTCATAATCACGAAGTAACTGGCATCTTGACATGTCTTTTTGTTCGATTCTCGGGTCTTATTCGCAAGGGAGTTGAGTCCTTAGTAGTGTTAGAACTTTCAGATATTTACGCTGTTCCAAGGTCGGTATGTGACTTCAATGGTGATTGTAACGTGTCTGTTGAACTATCTAACCTTGAGCTTTTCAGTTCTCCTTGCTTTTCGCTGATACAGTTTCCTTTATGTTCACGCGGTATCTTCTGTAAGGGGTCTTGTTGGCATCAATCACGTATGACCGACTATTAATATACCTTTAAACCATAGCTTGTTGGTATCAGGCCTTATCTGCACTAAACCTTCTTGTCGAATATCAAGATCTGGTAATTCTTTCGTATTTTTGTCATAGCAGTACTTGCCCTTTTTCCTTTTTATATCAATTTTTTCTAGCACATTTTTTATTATCTTTGGATCAAAATTTCTGGGAATGGCTGGCGAACCGCATCTTTTTTTTTTACACATTAGTCTTTGTACTGGGCTGCTTCCTATCTTGTTTTGTGTATTTCGCCAATGTAGTAGAGACCACCATGTACCCTCGTTCTCCTCGCCAGCTTTAATAATTATCTTTTTTGCAATTTTAACTGCCGATTCTGCTTTACCACTTCCTTGTTGGGGATAGCGTAATGAGCTTGTGTGTTTGAAGCCGTATTTTGTTGCAAACTGTTTCATGTCAGCACAAACAATATGTACCGTTGTCAGAAATTACCTTTTCGGGCACACCGTATCTAGCAAACTGCTCTTTTAAGATACTTATTATTGAGTGAGGAGTCAAATTGGGCAATTTGCAGCATTGAAAAAAATCAGAGAAATGATCAACAATTACAAGCATCTTCTCCTGTTTGTTTTTGTATTTAACAAAGAAAACATCCATAGAAATCATTAGCTGCGCATGTTCGAACTTTCTCTTCTACTTGTTTTGGCACATCCCTGGCTAGAAAATATTTTCTTTTGCAAGTTTAATTATATATTCAATGCCATTGTGACTAACATGCACTTTTTCAATCATTACTTTCTGCAACTTTTCGGGAATTAAGATTTGATCTGAACGAAAAATCAAACCATCTTGGATTGTTAGTTCGCCTCTAAATTTAAAATAAACGTTTGCTGCGTGCACGACATCTTTTATATATCTTGGCCAGCCACCTGATATATAGTTCACAACGCTTATTAAGGATTCGTCTTTGACAGTTTCTCGTCGTATCTTCTCTGTACAATATGCTTATCGGCTTTAACCAGTTTTAGTTGGCAAATATTATTAAATGATTTTAATTCATTAGTTGTTGTGTTACAAATAGCACAGATGTTAGTTCGCATTATCTCGTTCTTGAAATCGCTATCGCGCAAGTTCACTGCTGCTCTCGACAAGGTATCAGCAATAACATTTTCTTTGCCACTGACAAACTTTATGTCAAATGTATATCGTTGTAGAATCATCATCATTAATTGTAGCCTCTTTGGAGCCTTTAACAGAGGTTTTTTTAAAAGGTTAATTAATGGTTTATATGATCTGTTATTATTGTGACTTGACAGTTACCTACCAAGAGCTGATCAAACCATAAACAATCAAAAACTATTGCAATCAACTCTTTCTCTATCATCGCATAGTTCCGCTTAGGTATTCCGCTCTTGTCAGTTATCTTGAAGCAAAAGCTACTGGCTTCTCGTTTTGGAAGACGGGAACACCTAATCCAGTGGATGATAAATCGCAATGAACTTCAGCCGGTTTTTTTACATTATAATATTGAAGCCCCCCAATGTCACATACATATAATACCTTTTAACTTTCGAAACTAGGAATCAACATCCTTCGACCACACCCACGGAGTTTTTTCCAAAAGTAATTTCCGAAGTTCAACATTTTCCATTGTTAGTTTTGGTATAAAACGGCTTAAGTAGTTGATCATACCTAAAAGTCTCTGTAGATCTCCTTTATATTGTGGCACTGGAAAATTGACTTTAGCCTCGATTTTTGTTGCATAAGATATGTGGCCAAAAAACTTAACTTTGAAGGTTTGCATAACGTTAACTTACTTTTGTTTAACTTGAAGTTTTGTTTACGGTAGCGTTCTAGAAGAGCCCTCAGATTTTTATTGTGATCAATCATAGCATCTGAGATAGTATCACCTCATCCATAAACTAACAGATCACCAGCCATGAGTTCCACACCTTGTAGATCGTGTGTCATTTCATATATTTTCATTTGAAACAGCTCTGGTGCTGGTGAAACTCCAAAAGGCAATCGCTTCCATCGATAACTTCCGAAAGGAGTTCAAAAAGTTGTAAGCAGGTTGCTATCTGTATCAAGTTCGAGGTCCCAAAACCCTTTCTTAGTGTCAATGGTCGAAAATACTTCAGCGTTACCAAGTTCTGGTAAGATTTCGTCTATTGTAATTGCAAGCTCGGCCTTTTCAATGCCTTATTAAGTGGTATAGGGTCAATACAGATTCGTAACGATTCTGGTTTTTGAACAAGCAAAACGTTACTTCCACTCATTGGTAATTTTAAATTCTAATTTAGCTTTGGAACTTGCCTTTGCGTCTCTTTTGCTTAGCTTTTCAATCCTCATTTCGGGCTCTTACTCAGTGTCACCCTCGTCGTTTGCAGTAACAGAATGCAGATTGTTTGGTTTATTCAATTTTTTTCTTTGAATCACAATACTTTGCAAAATGACCCCTTTTCTTGCATATAGTACATTCTTTATTAAAAGCAAGACAACTACCACTTATGAAACTATGTGGGCCACCGGAAAGTTTGAACATTTTTTTTCATATCTTTTAACTTCAATTAGCTTACCGATTTTTCACTTGTCAAAGTATTGTACCATTCTTCAGTGGATTCATTAATTTTACATTTTCTAATCACATCATCGAGGGTCAACTTGCTGGGATCTTCTTTTAAAAATGATTGTTTTAAGCATTCATCGCTCGTACCAAAAATGATTCTATCACGGAGCATCGTTCCCTTTATTGCACTTTGTTGGATTCCGTCAGTGTTAAAATTATCTGCTATTTCACTTAATCTTTGCTAATAGTCTTCAAATGGCTCTGAAGCCATTTCGTTGCACGTATGTAAAGACCATCTTTCGAATAGTATATGATAACTGACAGTAACACATGACTCTATACTTTTGCCCAATGTCTCAGCTGAAACTTTTTCATCATTACCAATACCAAAATTATTAAACTTAAGCTTTGCTTCATCTCCAACCATTGACCACAAAATATTAACCTTCTTCTATTCATTCGACCATTTCACCATGCCTGGTGCCTGAGCGTATGTATTCCAATTTGATTTGAACAACTCGAAATTATCTTTCGGATTTCCATAAATTTGTAAAGGCCTTGGGAATGGTATCTAAGCATCACTCTTACTAATTTTTTCTTGAATGGCGTTCATTTGTTGCATCATCGTTTGCAAGACTACCATCTGCGTGCGCAAAAATTCTTGCTGTTGTTACGCCATGTTTACTGTAGCTCTGCCGTATTATGTTTATATCTGACACCATGTAATATTAGGTAATAATCTGTAATCGAGGAGATCTTTACAAACAATAATTAGCAAAGTTTATTGATTTGGATTAAAAATATCTGTGCAAACTGCATTCGCCGCCATGCGTCTCTTTTCGTGTTCTGTCATTTTTTTTTTTTATTTATTTATTTCAGTGTATTGATAATTAAATCTTACAGACTGTAGGTACAAAGTTTAATTAAATAATATAAAAAGACTTAACCTAACACGATTTTCATCTACATTAAAGTTTAATGAGCTGCTATACTTAATACAAATGCGAATACACCTGTTCATAGGTTCATTAGAGGCATATTTAGTTTTATAAAATTCATATAATGCAAAATAGTTTGATAGTTCCTTACCCTCAATTTTGCCTGCTAATATGTGAAAAAACAAACAAAATAGAGTGTAAAATTGCCCTTTCCGTTAAGGATTATAAGACCCAAAAGCTTCCGTCTACTATCGTAAGAAGGCAAACCTTCCTGCCAACGAAATTTTTTGAGTGCATATCTGGTTATTTTTTGCACTCTTTCGATGTGATTTGAACTTTCGTCATAAGAAGGGCTCCAAATAATTGAACAATATTCCAGTATACTACGCACAAGGTAGACATACAGCGCCTTTATCGGCATTTACGGGGATCCCAGATCCCATCAAACCATATATAACAAAGTGTATACGTGTTCAGGGGTCTGTTAACGATCAGCTGTTTCCTAATAGACCCCATAGAACAAATTAGACTTTCTATGAAAGAGTGTTACTGATGCTAATAATTTTTTAGTACATATTTCCATAAATTTAAGTGAATAAATTAATATCAGAAGTGGAATAGTACTTTAATTATTGATATATTATAAAATTAGATATAATTTAAGGGAACAAATTTTGTATATAGTAATTATATTGAGCTTATTGGAGACTCATAAATACATTCTGATATTTTTATATTACTTATTTCCTTCCCTTTAATCCATTATGATAATTCAAAAGTAGCACATCAACTCAGAATGTGTAACTTATTAATCGTTTAATATATCATAAATAGTCTTAAAGTTTTCTGATTATATAATTGGTTAATCTTTGTAGTAATCTACAAATAAATGGGTTTTATAAATAAGAAAGAAAAAAGTATATGGTGATCAGGTTTATCCAAAGCTATTTGTTTATGCTGCTTTGAAAATGTATTCAAGATTAGCTTTGTTAGAATAATTGGTATAAATACATAAATATAATACATAAATATAATTCGAATGTAATAATGTTTTTAAATTTAAAATACTATTTTATTTCTCCACAACCCAGCTCGCAATTGTACAATAAATTTAGTCCCAAATAAATTTCCTTACCAAAGCATGGCGTATTTACATTGCATTGTTTTTCTTTCACACGGATAAGGAAAAAATGGGATATTTCCATCAGCTGACATTGGAAGCAGAAGAGCTATATCTCTATATTACTCTATGATATGAGTGAACAAATTTAAGCAATTTTTATGTCTTCGTTTGATGTTATATATATACCAATATCTGCTGTACAGGGTGGGCCAATTGTAAAAAAATAACTTCCAATCGCGAAATGAATCACATACTTGAAATGAATCACATTCAAACCATATATACTTAGCAGAAAAAGTCTACGTAAAACATATGAAAATAACAAATTGAAGTTATTTATTAAATTTCGGGATGATTTTTTAAAATTTTGTTGATGCAGTATCATAGTCTTTTATGTTTACTGTACATTCGCAAAAAAAAAAAAATTGGCAAAAACAACAACAAACAAAAAATAATTGAACTTAAATCCAAAAAGAGCGAAATTCAATGCAGAAAAAGTCTACGTACAAAAAGCATAAATGTACTTATTGAGACAAATAAACACAATTATTCCAAAATATCAAGGCTGTTACTTCAGCAGTGGTATTTTTATTTCTAAATACTTCGAAATTTTAAGAAAAAAATCAATATGAAATAATTTTTTGTGATAAAAGCTAAACGAAAGGAAAACAACGTCAGTGAACGGAATATCATGATGCATCTTTGGCAAAAAGGGAAAATATACCTTGAAATTTACGCAATTCCAGATCGAGCACGTTCTTCTATACAAACAGTTATTAATAACTTCAAAAAGACGGGTAAATTAACCTCAAAACCACGCTCTGGTCGTCCATCACTACTAAGTACCAGGGGAACCCATGGTCTTATAGGCCAAATAAAAGTCAATCCATGACTAACGGCAGCAGACCTGGCAAAGGATATTGAGGAGAAGCACGTACAAAAATTATGTGCGCATATTTTACCAAAAATTTTAAAAAATCACCACTAACATGGCCGTATCGCTCGCAAAACATCGTATGTTTCAATAGTTAATAGACTAAAACGACAAGAATTTGCCCAAAAATATTTAAATGAAGGTGAAAACTTCTGGAAGCAGTTAATGTTTTCTGACGAAAGCAAATTTTGCATTTTTGGCTTTAAAGGACCTAATATAGTCTGGAGTCCGGAGACCCAGCCTTCCAAAAAAATACAGCGGTAGAAGAGTGTTGATCTGGGATGCATGGCACCTTCCGGAATGGGCGAATTGGAGTTTATTGAGAATAAAATAGACTACCTAAATATCTTCCAACAGAAGACCAGCGCAAAAAATCTTTCCTTAGATCCATCATTTTACTTCCTGCACAACAATGACCCAAAGTATACAGCAGAGGTAGTGAAGCTTTCTCTCCTTTATAATGCACCCCATCAGTTGGCACGCCCCCAAAATCACCCGACTTAAATCTGATTGAACATTTATAGGGTTTACTAGAACGACACATTCGAAATTACCATATTTCCTCGAGGACTATGCTCAAGGACCTAATTCGGGCTGAGTGCGCAAACATTAGTACCATAGAGACCGATAAATTGGTCTAATCAATTCCGAAACGTTTAGCAGTGGTGGGTAAGAGAAAGGGTTACCCAACCAGTTATTAAATATATATTTTTTTATTTTAATTTTGAAAATTATTGTTAATTTTTTCATTCATTTATATTTTGTACGTAGACTTTTTCTGCTTTGAATTTGGTTTTTCGTTTTTTTTTTTTTTTTGATTTAAGTTCAGTTATTTTTTGTTTGTTGTTGTTTTTGTCAATTTTTTTACATTATAATATTGAAGCCCCCCAATGTCACATACATATAATACCTTTTAACTTTCGAAACTAGGAATCAACATCCTTCGACCACACCCACGGAGTTTTTTCCAAAAGTAATTTCCGAAGTTCAACATTTTCCATTGTTAGTTTTGGTATAAAACGGCTTAAGTAGTTGATCATACCTAAAAGTCTCTGTAGATCTCCTTTATATTGTGGCACTGGAAAATTGACTTTAGCCTCGATTTTTGTTGCATAAGATATGTGGCCAAAAAACTTAACTTTGAAGGTTTGCATAACGTTAACTTACTTTTGTTTAACTTGAAGTTTTGTTTACGGTAGCGTTCTAGAAGAGCCCTCAGATTTTTATTGTGATCAATCATAGCATCTGAGATAGTATCACCTCATCCATAAACTAACAGATCACCAGCCATGAGTTCCACACCTTGTAGAACGTGTGTCATTTCATATATTTTCATTTGAAACAGCTCTGGTGCTGGTGAAACTCCAAAAGGCAATCGCTTCCATCGATAACTTCCGAAAGGAGTTCAAACAGTTGTAAGCAGGTTGCTATCTGTATCAAGTTCGAGGTCCCAAAACCCTTTCTTAGTGTCAATGGTCGAAAATACTTCAGCGTTACCAAGTTCTGGTAAGATTTCGTCTATTGTAATTGCAAGCTCGGCCTTTTCAATGCCTTATTAAGTGGTATAGGGTCAATGCAGATTCGTAACGATTCTGGTTTTTGAACAAGCAAAACGTTACTTCCACTCATTGGTAATTTTAAATTCTAATTTAGCTTTGGAACTTGCCTTTGCGTCTCTTTTGCTTAGCTTTTCAATCCTCATTTCGGGCTCTTACTCAGTGTCACCCTCGTCGTTTGCAGTAACAGAATGCAGATTGTTTGGTTTATTCGATTTTTTTCTTCGAATCACAATACTTTGCAAAATGACACCTTTTCTTGCATATAGTACATTCTTTATTAAAAGCAAGACAACTACCACTTATGAAACTATGTGGGCCACCGCAAAGTTTGAACTTTTTTTTTTCATATCTTTTAAATTCAATTAGCTTACCGATTTTTCACTTGTCAAAGTATTGTACCATTCTTCAGTGGATTCATTAATTTTACATTTTCTAATCACATCATCGAGGGTCAACTTGCTGGGATCTTCTTTTAAAAATGATTGTTTTAAGCATTCATCGCTCGTACCAAAAATGATTCTATCACGGAGCATCGTTCCCTTTATTGCACTTTGTTGGATTCCGTCATCATGATCATGATGCATCTTTGGCAAAAAGGGAAAATATACCTTGAAATTTACGCAATTCCAGATCGAGCACGTTCTTCTATACAAACAGTTATTAATAACTTCAAAAAGACGGGTAAAGTAACCTCAAAACCACGCTCTGGTCGTCCATCACTACTAAGTACCAGGGGAACCCATGGTCTTATAGGCCAAATAAAAGTCAATCCATGACTAACGGCAGCAGAACTGGCAAAGGATGTTGAGGAGAAGCACGTACAAAAATTATGTGCGCATATTTTACCAAAAATTTTAAAAAATCACCACTAACATGGCCGTATCGCTCGCAAAACATCGTATGTTTCAATAGTTAATAGACTAAAACGACAAGAATTTGCCCAAAAATATTTAAATGAAGGTGAAAACTTCTGGAAGCAGTTAATGTTTTCTGACGAAAGCAAATTTTGCATTTTTGGCTTTAAAGGACCTAATATAGTCTGGAGTCCGGAGACCCAGCCTTCCAAAAAAATACAGCGGTAGAAGAGTGTTGATCTGGGATGCATGGCACCTTCCGGAATGGGCGAATTGGAGTTTATTGAGAATAAAATAGACTACCTAAATATCTTCCAACAGAAGATGAAGAGCAGCGCAAAAAATCTTTCCTTAGATCCATCATTTTACTTCCTGCACAACAATGACCCAAAGTATACAGCAGAGGTAGTGAAGCTTTCTCTCCTTTATAATGCACCCCATCAGTTGGCACGCCCCCAAAATCACCCGACTTAAATCTGATTGAACATTTATAGGGTTTACTAGAACGACACATTCGAAATTACCATATTTCCTCGAGGACTATGCTCAAGGACCTAATTCGGGCTGAGTGCGCAAACATTAGTACCATAGAGACCGATAAATTGGTCTAATCAATTCCGAAACGTTTAGCAGTGGTGGGTAAGAGAAAGGGTTACCCAACCAGTTATTAAATATATATTTTTTTATTTTAATTTTGAAAATTATTGTTAATTTTTTCATTCATTTATATTTTGTACGTAGACTTTTTCTGCTTTGAATTTCGTTTTTTTTTTTTATTTAAGTTCAGTTATTTTTTGTTTGTTGTTGTTTTTGTCAATTTTTGCAGTACAGTAAACATAAAAGACTATGATACTGCATCAACTAAATTTTAAAAAATCATCCCGAAATTGAATAAATAACATCAATTTGTTATTTTCATATGTTGTACGTAGACTTTTTCTGCTAAGTGTATATTCAGATTACAAGATTCTTAGATATATGCATCAAAACCCCTTAAAAACTGTTGGTGTCTCCGTTTGATGTCATATACTCGTATATATCAGAAACTGCTGTACAAACAATAATGTTTAAAAAAAATGTGCGCTCTGTAATTTATTTATATTTTCAATAAATATAATGATAAAATTCTCTATACTCCACGCTACAAACGAAATACAACATCACATAATTTACTTGTGAATTCTGTTCCAATCTCTGAGTCTGTTTCTGTTGCTACACGAGCAACGGAAACAGAAATATAATTAAGTCCAGAAATAGTTATGTTCTTTCTCTTTGTTCGGTTTTATGTCACTCAGCACCTGAACAGAATTTAACAAAACAGACACAACTCATCGTGAGTTTTTTATGTAGCAGAAAGCTACCGAAATATTCAAATAATTATTGGTGCAAGCGACATATATACATTTTAATGATTATGAATTTGTAGCTTGTAATAATTATGATTTACTAATTTTAACAAGTAGTTAATTTTGTTTCAATTTTCTATTCAAAATACACAATTTCCGAATCTGGGGCCGAATCGTCACAGTCCTGGTCGAGCAATTTGTGACGTAAAAATGTGAAATTCGGATTATGACAGAGGTGAACGTCCTGTTCATATCGTAATTCAGTATGATGGCATTCGTGAACGTATTCGTTCGTTAAAATGTTCCCATTCGATAACTAACTGTATGTCGTATGCGCGAAAAATGTTGGAAAAGTTTTAAAAATGGAAGTAAATTTAAAATATATGCAAATATATGTAATTTTTTAACTATTTTTATTATTTTAGGACTAACTATAATAACAATAAATTAAACGCCACTCAAAAGTAAGTGATAGCGCAATTCAAGGCCGACTGCGCGCAGGGGAAACCAACGACCAACAGACTTGTGACAGACTTGACTAAACAATTAAATAGAACATACTTAACTAAACAATTAAATGCTGTAAGGCTTCCAATTAAGGAGACAAAGTTGTGGAAAAAATTATATTAATATTTTTAATCAAAATCAACGCCAATGAGTTGTTTATTTTAGGTTTTCGTAGATCAAAAATAGAATACCAAGAAGAAACTGTCCTTTAACAAGGTCTCGAAACGGCGAACAGGTGGAGGGCCTTTCCAAGAGAAGATGCTAACTCCATTTGAGGAACTCCTCGTTGAATCAGCTGCACTAGAAGCTTGCGTGGAGTGTAATAAGTCTCCCCCAACATTTGGGAATATGAGAACACCCCCACCTTCAGACAGCTCAAGTAGGAGTGAAGATGAGTCAAGCTCTAGGCGTGTTGATTTACTGCCTATGTGTCTTCCCAGCTATGCTCCTGCTCGTAGGCCACTAAGCTGTGCAACTCCGAAAGATAAACATTCGCAAGACACTAAAACCAAAGAACATATAAAAATAAACAGTTGATATGAATGTATTTGTGCGAGTTCTGCTACTGAGAGGAGGTTTTAAATTGATGTATGTAGTGGTAAAAATACAGTGCACCCCCCTTAGCTCTAACTATCGTCATTCCTCAATTCACTTAACTTCTCAAAATAACTGAAAACATACAATTTCTTTAATAATTTCTCATTGTCAATGAACCCTCAAGATCCAGAAGTCGAAATATTCCAGTTGTGTTTAAGTAAAAAAATTAATTCGACAAAATAAAAAATTGTTTTCTTCATTATTAAATAAAGAAACACTACCTCTGTTTAATTAAAAGCATAAGGCCGTTAACTTAATTCGACCTACATATTTTGAAGATTTTTCTGAGATTATTGAAACTGTTGTTATTTGTGAGAATACTGTAAAAACGTTGAATTTTCTTTTGACCGGCAATTTCTTAGTCTTCGTCTCCCTCTGTTCCAAATTCTATTTTTCTTACTGTCCCCTGTGCACTTTCATTCGTTGATGACCATGCATATTTAAACACGCTTGGGGTATTACTGTGGCATTCGGACACCATTTTAATATAAATGAATTTTTATTAATTATTTTAGTTATTAGCAGTATAATATTATGTCAAAAAACTGAAGAATTATTATTCTACATCTTATGATTACTATGGTGCGTTTCCAGTGAACAGAAGTGTAAATGGAAAGCAATTGGATCAGATTTTATATGAAGAATAGTTATAATTTATGAAAAGAACTTGTTAACATTGGAGTTTTCAATTCCAAATTAAATAATACAATTTTTTTTTTGATTTATTATAACCTTTTCATTTTAGAAGATTCGCAGTTATTTTTAAAATACAAATGAAATGACCCCCTAAAAGTTTAATTTAAACGTAGCCCTGATTTCTTCTGATTTTTTTCTCCGAATATTCGCTATTTTAGACAACATCCCACAGTGAATCCAACTAGTTAAAGTACTAGTAAAACTCATATTATATGTAAAATTCACATATACATACATAATATAATAATGTGTACTCGACATGTAAAATACTAGTAAAACTCATATTTATATGTAAAATTCATATATGTATATGTATGTACATAATATAATAATGTGTACTCGACATTAATTCAGCATGTTAATTCATGGTGCCGCATTTCCACTCTTCTTTGCGGATATTTTAAAACACTTTTTACCACTTGATTCTTTACTATTAAATTTAGTAGTATATTTTGAAGACTGTCTTTAATTTTCACTGCAGGGATATGTAATATTTTTACAACAAACACAATAAATTCACATACAATATACGTGCAACCAAAAAAAATGGTCGGAACGGTAAATAAATTTTCTTAGTCTTCTTTGCTAAAACTGCGCTGTTTCAGCGAAATATGAAGACCCCAGAACACCAACAACAACTGTATGATAAATTTGATAAGATGCTTAAAATTAATGACAGGTAGCTCGAAATAGAAAAGCAGCTGCATATCAACGAAGAGAAGCACCACAGTGATATGCCAGCCAGGGAAATTTACCTGGATATTAAATGCTTACAGCTGGAAACGTTAGAAATGAAATTAGGGCAAAAACTGATATTGAAGAGATTTTAGTTTTTAACGAAATATGTAGATAATTTTTATACGATTTTTAAGTTTTCTTTTATTGTTAGTAATAGTTTTTGACCTTACCAATTTTTTAGTACTTTCATATGTGATATCAATTAATGATCTCGTGAAATAACAAATATTTTGAAATGGATTTTATTTCATTTTACTTACAATGGTCATATTTTCAAAAAATGTTTTTTGCAATAGCTATCTTTTGTTGCAAACATATATTAATCTCTGGTATCGAACCATACCTACACGTCGACAATACATTATAAAAGCGCAATCATGTTCAAAAGCAAAGAAAAAATATTTTATTCTAGAACGCTTTGAATGTGTTTTTTTCTGAAAATTAAACGCTGGTAATAAAAATTTAATAACTTTAATATTTGCAGTATATATATTATTTATTTTAAAAAATGTATGCAACAAAACACACGCTATCCATATACATATGTATAATCCGTTGAACTGAATTGTCTCAACTAGTTTGTGAAGCGGCATATGTTTCATAACAGTTTTACTGTGCTTCAAGCATATTGAAAGTGAAGAAATCGGAAATCGTGGAAAATACGGTTTTAACATTATTTATATAATTATTTTGAACTGCTTTATGCATCAAGAAATATAGTCGCAACAGCAGTTATTTTCCAAATCATTATATAAATTTTCTTCTATTCTAGTCAAATGCCTTAAGGTAGAACCAAAATAGACAAGACGTAACGATAGCGACTGGACGAACGTCTGCACTCGTTACGTCGATTTTGACATTTAACAGAAAATGTGACGCTATCAAACGCATAGATGGATGGCTTTTTACATAAATTCCGAACTCATCCCTCACAGTGGTGATTAAACTGTAGCAAAATTCCGTCACTTTAATTTTTTTTAAAATAACAATCGTGTCAACAGAGTAGCCCCTGTGACGAGTAGCAGATGTTTGCAGTTCGGTTCTTAAGCATCCCCGACACGATACTGCATTGGTTACATCACACTCATATGTGTGTGCAGTATCTTTGCACCGACATGTTACTGCATACTCCTCAATCATTCTTTTCCGTTTACTCTTTCGGTGTGCGGACGACGTCAGATGCGGATAAAATAAATTTGACTGCGGTTGCGGTTGTTGAAAAACAAAAGCAACAAAAAAAAGAATTTGGATAGAAAATTGGTACCGAAAAAGGAATGAGTTTACTCAAAAAAATGTTCATATTAAACATTCAATAAATTCGATTAGAAATGTTTTTCTCCGCTTTCCGCCATGACGTCCGCACGCTATGAAATTCTGCTTCCAATGACGTATTGACTGAACACACCGTCATTGTATGTGAGACGCATATATAGCTATTTCACTAATCCATCTTTAGGATTCTGTACATCATGCAGTATCGTGTCGAGGCCGCTTTACGGAACCGAAAGTCACGTTTAAATGTTTCGTTCGGTTTCGATCAAATACGTACGGCCCTTTTGGCTATTAACAATGATTCACATATGCTTAAACTTACTCGTTACGTCTCGTCTATTTTGGTTAGCCATTTAGTTACTAAATAGTGTGCACTAAACAAATCCCGTCCACACGCAACTATTTTGCAAAACATTAATAATAAGCCCCATTGCGTAACGACACAGCGATGCAGATAAAATTTGATATCTGTAGTCAGAGAATGCAGAGAAATTACTTTTGTTTTGCGCGCACTTACACATGTGGAAACTGTAGTCAGAGACCATAGAGATACTTAAACGTCAAATTTTCTGACGTTTAAAAAAAAACTGTCTTTATATATCATTAGTTGACTATATGGATAGGTTTGTTCATCATTGCTTACCCTACGTCTCCACGGGCAATTTTTGATGGCATAACATCTGTCAAATTCGATTGCAAAGGTTGGCAATATTTTAATGGTGGGCATTGCGATTGGGTTATGCCATCGTCATTTTGAAAATGTCGTCAAGCAATCTAGTTCGCTGTGCCCGCGCTTGAAAATTTTGTTTATTTATACGATGAAGAGGAAAAAATAAGAAAACCGAAATTGTGGGCGAATCCTTTTTTACAAAGAATGCAAATGCACAGTCTCCATTCATGTTAGCGTTTTTATTAATTTAATAGATGCGGTAAAACGAAAATGTCCGACGATGCTTCCACTGTGAGCGTCACGAAAAAATGAAAAAAAGGCTGTCAAACAAACAAAGTGACAACTGATTGCAACACAGCACGTTGGCAATATATGGCATAACATATTTCATAACATAAATTGCCAACTTGAAGCAATTTGGAGTCTCCATTGGCAATTTGCATTAAAAAAATTGCTTGATGCGATGAAGAGGAAAAAAGATGGAAGGCGACATTCTGGGTGAATCCTTTTTTACAAAGAAGGGAAATGCACAGCCTCCATCCAGAGACGATAGAGATAGTCATTACCAGAGACGATAGAGACGCGACACTTAACGTCAAATCCAATGATAAACAAACCTATTCATATACCTAACATATGATAAACAATGGATTTTTTTTACATTTAAGTGTCGCTTCTCTGTGTTCTCTGGTATAGTATTCTTCTATGCCTTCCGATAGGTTCCAGTGTTGTGAATACATTCTAAGCCTCGTTTCACACAAACGGCTCGACTTTCCATATCACGGGGATTATAAGTATACACAAAACTGCACGACAAAGTCCCAAAACCAAAACAATATTTCAATTTACGGCGCCGCAGTCCGACTCTATATGAAATTATTCACCAAGTGCGACAAAATCATTTTTCCCCAGAAATTAAAAAAAGGTCTCCACAGCTCTTTTTTGTGTTTTATATATTAATTGGATTTCTTATACAATGGAGCGTAGATATACGTACACACACTTTACATTAAGGTAATAATAATTCAATTTGAACTTTATGCAGTCTCATATGTAAGTGGGTATAAAAATTTCTTCTGCAAGTGCCAAAAAATCAATTTTCCAAAGAAATTAAAAAAGGTCCGTCTTCTCCGTTTTTTTCCTCCAGAAAATAAAAAAAAAGGAAAAATATGCAAGCAGAATTGCCAAAATAAACAACAAAATCGTTGGACGGTTGATAGTTTCCGCCGGCAACTATGCGAATTTGCGCAAAATTCTTTATTTTGATTTGGCATTTTTGTTTCGTTTTGTTTTGTTTTTCAGCCGCAATCATAGATTTTCTGATCGTGAGAAGCTCTTGGTAAGAGCATACACACTTTTCGCCGTTGCTGTGAGTTTTGTGTATATTTATCATCGTCGTGATATGCAAAGTCGCGCCCTTACAATTTGGTGTGCACCGAGGCTAACTGTATTTTTTTTGACGGTGATATTCTTTTAGAATGCGACATTTTTTTTGACGGTGAAATTTTTTTAGAATGCGATGTTGTTTTTAGAATTGAATCAGCTAATTTCGTTTTTGATGGAAATATTTATTTTATTAATTAAGAAATTATTAAAACGGTATTGTCATCAGGGCGACTGATTTTTGCGTCGTCTCCGTGTGTTTGTAAACTGGATGTATTGACAGAGCAGTGTAAGAATGAGTACAATAAACACAGCGAATGTTACAAATCTGTATCACCATTGTCTATACGCCTTGGTGAAATTGCAATTTCAATTTTTGCTTGTTTAGAAAGTTATGTAAGAACTAATTTTTTTCAGCAATACATAATTTCTTATTTGTTTATTTACATATTGATATACTAATAATTAATAAATTAAAATATATTTAAATTAATTTAATAAATTAGAACGGTTGTAATAAAAAACACCGGGCAGTATAAATCAAACAAATTTATTGTATGATTTTGACATAGATAGCAATTGAGAGAGGGAATTTCGAATAGCATATATTATTGGCTTAATATCTGAAAGAACACACTTTGGGAAGTATTCACCATATATGCCGTGGTGAAGTTTATACATAATATTCTTTAGTTATACAAATTGTTATTAATATATTTTTCAACTAGAACCTCTAAATTTGTTGTTTCATATGAGGTCGACTTCAATTAAATAAAATACATTAATGGAGCTGGATCATGATTCACCCACACAAGAGATTTGTGAAGACCAAACACCCCATTCCTCGGCTCACAACACAGGTAAATAATAATTGGTAAACTAAGTGTTCCCCATTTGTGTGAGAACTGAACTGCATTTGTAAGGAAAAGTTTAAGTTATAATTTTCCTTGGTTTCCTTTTTCAGATGACGATGATGATAGCGGTGATGGCTGCAATGGTGCTGGACGAAGTAACTCTACTGCGTCTACTTTAAGTTACAAAGAACGAAGACGTGAAGCGCACACTCAAGCAGAACAAAAACGTCGCGACGCTATAAAAAAGGGATACGACAGTTTGCAAAACCTTGTTCCCACATGTCAACAGAATGACTGCGCATCCGGTTACAAACTGAGCAAAGCTTTAATTTTGCAAAAATCGATTGACTACATTGGCTACCTGAATCAACAGAAGAAGAAACAAGACGAAGAAAGTGCTGCGTTACAAAAAGAAGTCATTGCGTTGCGAATCATACAGAATAGCTATGAGCATATGTTGCAGCACCAGCAGGCCAATCCGGGACCGGAGGAAGCTCGCCTGACGGACGAGGCTAAGTTTCAACTTGTAAGTCATAGATTTAGGAAGAGAGTGTATGGGAAAAATTAGTAACGGAATTCTTTCCTAAGCGCAATTGTTTTGAAATTGCAAAATTTCCTTGTGAATTAATTGCTGTAATATATAATTTTTTTAATTTTGATTACTTTTGCTTGATGCACTTCTTCCTAATGATCCATTTGGAGATTAATTTTCACTTTGTTTCCATATTACCTTTAAATTTTGCAAACATTTTTTTCAGTTTCAAACAATAATGGATGAAATGTTTGAAACGTTTCAGCATATACCAACGGATAACTTTAAGCAACTCACAACAGGTATAATACCGTGGCTGGAAGAGCATTGTAAACCGCATATATTACGGAATATACTGAGCCGCACCCTAGAACAAATGTCACAAGCGCAAGCGAAGCAACTACAGCAACAAGGTATGGAGCAGCAGGACAGTAACGCTTTCAGTTGATTCGCACAACTAGGCTGTAGATTTAAAAGTTGCTTGCACATAAAAGAGAACTGGAAAATACAATACAGCAATTTTTTAAGAATTTATTTTTGTTTTAGCATTGTTTCATACTGTGCGAATAATATCTTAGCGGGGTTTATAATATTTTTAAATATAATTTTTACAACATTGCAACAAAATATATAGAAAAATTTTCATTTAAACCATCGTTTTTATTTATATAAGCTTATATGTTGTATTGTGCGTTAGGTCTGGGAGTTTTTTATTTGATCAATATCAACATACATACATACATTGAGTCCAGTCAATATTTTTTAATGCTGTAAATTATAAAAAAAATTTTTTCTTCATGATAAAACATAATTTCGACCAAAAAAATAACACTTGCTCAATTTAAACTCGAAAAATTCCACTCCGTATTTTCAGATTGGCATATAATTGATGGAGAGTAGTGCTCATTGTACAGGTTATGAACACGATTCACTATGTTCATGTGATTCTACGAGGGAACGAAATTTTCTGTAATAAACTTCAATCGCAGCAAACGGCCATTTAAAATGTTGAATTCTGTGGCTTTATTGTTGCAATTTAAATAAAATTTCTGAAATGTGTCAAGCTAACCGCAAATCAGCAACCTCGATTATAAAAATTGAAGCGCAACACTTTGACATATAATGGTATTTTTGCGTTGCATATTTTAGACTAATGTCGTAGTCCTGCGAGAAGTCGAGTCGTGCGCAAAATCCGCCAATACGAGAAAACTATCGCTACTTTCCTTCCCATTTTTGATGATTTTATTGAAA
Organism: Clusia tigrina; assembly: GCA_920105625.2. Classification (NCBI taxonomy): domain Eukaryota; kingdom Metazoa; phylum Arthropoda; class Insecta; order Diptera; family Clusiidae; genus Clusia; species Clusia tigrina. The sequence goes on from OV050031.1 coordinate 161,191,307, forward strand.
AGTCATCAATTATAGTGCCAGTTATTTCCTGTTCAATAAGAAAATTAAACACCTATGAATTCATTACTACATAACTAATGGACTAATTAGAAATGTTTTATGCAATGAAACGACAATGGTAGAAATACATTCTAATTATTCATTTTCTTGCATTGACAAGCTCTAAAGTCCAATTATGAAAACCGAAGATTTCGTTTTACTTGTAGTTCACATTATTGAAAGTATGTACATACATACATAATAAATTAAAGAACGATAATTATACGGCTGTACGAAGTTTGTTTCCTAAGGTTGTGAGCGAATTGAAATAGATTGCTTGAAAGATACTAAATATTTATGAATTACATTGGGAAATATATATAGTCACATACTGACTTTACCCATCACCCATCACCCCTTATCTTTACTATTCTCTTATTACTTATCTTAATCATTTCTTGTAAAAAGAAAGCAGCAAATTGGTTAATTTTGAATATTCGGAAGAACTGAAATACAAGACAAGAAAGCACGAAAAATATTAGTGCTTAAAATAAAAATAAGCAATCGAGCAAAAACAATTAATAGTGAAAAGAACAGCAAAATTTTAACATCAACTGTACTTACATATGTATAAGTTAACGGCACGATGGCAAGCAACGCGCCAGTCAACGTGCCTCGTTCCCATTTGGGAACCTCTGACTTCTCCTTTCGATTATTATTATTTTGAATCAAGTAACAGTTAAATTTATAGCATAAGAGAATAGCATAAGTCGAACAATAAGCAAAAGTAGTTTTTAAGTTAGTCTACGATTCGTCACCAACAGAAGCACATCGTGCTCTAATAAAATTTCCGACAATAATAAAACTTATTAACCTAGTAGAAAGTCTTAAATTTCTTAATATCGGTATCGTGGGCTCAACTGGCGCCCAACGTGGTTACAATAATTTCGTATATCGCGAAAAACCATTAACGAACAAAAATATATTTAAGAAGTAACTAATGCCGACAATTGAAAAAATTGAAAATTTGTGACATTAAAAAGGAAAGCAAGATAAAGCCATAGTTATTTGATATTTGGTGCTGAATGAGGCAAAAAAGGAGAAACCATACATCATATAAACATATCTATAAAGAAAACTAAAAATCTAATTTAAAAGATTACCGAAATAGAATCTCCACGTTAAAACTCTCAACACCTAAAAAAAGAAAAAGAAAGAAAAAAAACTTGATTCCAGCAACTCGGAGCCCCCGAAAAGCACCAACGAGGCCACGGAGAATTCTGCTAAGCAGATCTGTAATAGCAATTTATTCTACTTGTTGCTATTATTATTGTTGTAGCTTTATTACTGTCTACGCGAATCGATGCAAAATAAAGCTCGCAAATATCAAACAAACAACTTCCCGTTAGTTGTACCAAGCGAAAACAAAACTACAAAAAATTGAACTTGTCAATTCGACAATTAAATCAGTTGATGCCGGCTGTAAAATACAACAAATTTATTAATACTACGAATTTAAATACCAAAAAGAAACAAAAAAGTCAGAGGAGCAACAAAATAAATTTGACCAATCCAGAGGGGGATTGAAGAGACGACACTTGAAGAGACGACACTTGAAGAGACGAAGTTAAACGTACAGCAAAACGAAGAACCAAGAGGAATGAAGAGTCAAGCAGAATCATCAGAGCAACTTTATTATCACCAGTTAGCATCTTTATTTATTCATGTAGGTACTTGCTTGGTGTCAAATATTCGGTTTAGAGAAAATTAAAGATATTCGAAAATCGTTGTCGTTTTTTTTGGAGTTTTGCTTTTGCAACACTGTTTAAAGTTAAAATAAAAATCAATAGAATAAAAGAGTAAGATAATGGATAGAAATCAAGTGTTATCATTGGTGGAAGCTGCTGTAGAAGCAAATTCCGACCAATTGAATGAACAAATCCAAGCGCTCACAAATCGGCTAGAAACACTAGAGCCCCGTCCAGTTGAGACATGTTTGCCGGTCTCAATTGCAGGAAACGTCTCCAATAGCTCAACAACATTGGATTTATTAAAGTCACTGCCTGAATTTAGAGGCGAAGTAACATCATACCCTGCTTGGAGGGAAGCGGCACATTTTGCAATTTCATATTATCCAGTGGGGTCAGAGAATGCCTACATAGCAATGGGCATCCTCAGAAATAGAATAACTGGTTCCGCAAATTCAATATTATCATCTTTTAGCACCCCTTTAAATCTGAAAGCCATAATATTTAGATTAGACCAATATTATGCCGATAAACGTCCCTTACACGTACTCGAAAAGGAGTTAAGCATTCTGCGACAGGGTAACCAAACAATAGCACGGTATTATGATCATGTTGATAAACAACTCACGTTGATTATCAATAAAAATTTAATGAGTAACAATAGCAATGAAGCCGTCATAGCCGCAATGAACGAACGAGCGAGAGAAAATGCCCTTCGAGTATTTATCTCAGGCTTAGGAAAACCTCTCTGCGATATTCTGTTTTCTGAAAAACCTGCAGACCTACCCACAGCCTTAGCAACAGCTCACGAGTTAGAAGTAAACCACTTTAGACATGACAGCCCATTCTTATGCAATAGATAAATTTAATAAAAAAAATAATCACCCTCCAGCTCAAACAAATTCCAACAACAATACCGTTCACCCAGATTTTGTTTATAAACAACGGTTCGACAAACCTACTCCAATGGACGTCGATCCTGGATCTTCAGTTTTTAGAAAACCCACAGCTTTTCAACAAAACCCACGAGCATACCAACCTCCACAACAACATTTTCCGATGCAACAAACCCCTCAATCACAACCGCAATTTCAACAACAGTCACAAGCATTTAAACGCCCTCAAGCGCAATTAAACTCATCTCGTAGAACATTCTTACCACAACCAAAATGGCAGCGTATTAATTACGTCGACCTACCTCAACAGCAAGTTGTACCAGACTTCAATTATGAATGAAGAGAACAACATAACTATTTACCAGAGCAACAGCAGGTTGTACCCGACTTCAATTATAGATCAGATTTGCAAGCAGTTTATGAAAGAGAACAACATAACTATTTACCAGAGCAACAGCAAGTTGTACCTGACTTCAATTATGAAGCAGATTCACAGCCAAACTACGAAGAGGAGGCCCATTTTTTAGAATAAGTTCGCTCTTACCCTTTATAGTTAAAAAAACTAAAAGTGGTCAAGAGCTCAAAATCTTATTAGATACCGGCACCGCAAAAAATTTTATAAGAGATGGTATATTTTTTTCGAAATTCACACCCGTTGAAAATGCCTTTAAAGTAAAATCAATTAATGGTGAAAACACTATGACACACAAATGCCGTATTAACGTTCTAAATCAAACCGCTACATTTTTTTTATTGCAAGAACTTAAAAGTTTCGATGCTATCATAGGGTACGATTTTCTTAGGCAAATAGAGGCAAACATAAACACCAAGAAGAGCAAACTCTATTATAAAAACGGAGTAGAAGAAATTAAACATACCCGCTATCAACATGTCAACAATATTCTAATAGAATCCTCGACTGTCCCCATAAATCTAAAAACAGAATTCGAACAATTGATTTTGACTCATACAGATGCATTTGCAGAACCCAGCTTAGCGCTTCCATATAACACCAGAGTAGTTGCCACAATAAAGACAAAAACTGAAGACCCAATTTATAGTAGAAGTTATCCCTATCCCGTTTCAGCAGCGGATTTTATAAATAAAGAAATAAAGTACCTACTCAAAGAGGGAATAATCACAAAATCAAACTCCCCTTATAATTCTCCAGTTCACGTCGTCAAAAAAAAGGGTTTCGACGAATATGAAAAACCTAAGATGAGAATGGTAATAGATTTTCGAAAACTTAATGATAATACAATAGCAGATAGATACCCCATTCCTGATATTTCAGTGATATTGTCCAACCTGGGAAAATCTAAATTTTTTAGTACAATAGACCTGAAATCTGGATTTCATCAGATTATCCTAGCCGAAAAAGATAGACAGAAGACAGCGTTTAACGTAAACAATGGCAAATACGAGTTTTGCCGCCTGCCATTTGGCTTGAAAAATGCTCCGAGCATTTTTCAACGCGCACTAGACGATATTTTACGTGAAGACATTGGTGTGATTTGTCATGTTTACATGGATGACGTCATAATTTTTTCAGACAATGAAAAAGACCATCTAATACATATTGCTAAAATTGAAAAAAAAAACTGAAAGAAGCAGGAATGCGAGTTTCCCAAGAGAAATCAAAGTTTTTCAAAAAACAGACAGAGTTTTTAGGTTATTTAGTCTCAGAGAAAGGAATTTCAACCTGTCAGAAAAAGTGCAAGACATTCTCAACTATCAAATCCCAAATTCCCTAAGAGCATTACGTTCATTTTTAGGCTTATCGGGATATTACCGAAAATTTATCAAGGATTACGCCAGAATCGCGAAACCTTTAACTAGATATCTCAGTCAAAAAAGAAAAAAATTAGCCTTGATAAAGAAGCTTTAGCAGCATTTGAAAAGCTCAAGCTCATTTTGGCACCAGACTACACAAAGCCGTTCGATCTTACAACAGATGCCTCCACGGTAGCTCTCGGGGCAGTCCTTTCCCAAAATAATAAACCAATTACAATGATTTCTCGTACATTGTCAAAAGCAGAACAGAACTATTCAACAAACGAAAGAGAACTATTGGCTATATGGGTCTTAAAAGCCCTACGACATTATCTTTACGGAATATCAAACATAAATTTGTTCACAGATCATCAGCCCCTTACCTTTTCAATATCAGACAAGAACCCAAATTCTAAGATTAAAAGATGGCGAAGTTTTATAGAGGAATTTTCGCCAAGATTTCACTACAAACCAGGAAAGGATAACGTTATAGCAGATGCATTGTCTAGGCAATGTATGAACAATCTACAAGATGCAGAAGATGATGGCGAAACAGTCCATAGTGAGATCTCTGTCACAGAAACCATTAAATCAACAAAATATCCGGTGAACCAATTCCGAAACCAAATAATATTGTTCAAATCAAACCATAGCTTCAGAGGAAGAAAGATAATATTTCAAAAACTCATGAGACACCTTATACATTTTACCGGCTTAGACAACCTTATACAACATTTCAAAGAATCGATTAGTACAAACACTGTCAACGCAATTCATTGCGATTTGCAGACGTGGGCGGGAATCCAAAATAAGATTAAAGAATCATTCCCTTCAGTAAAATTTTTATATTCTCAAAGACTGGTGAACGATGTAACAAATCGAGAAGACCAAGCAGAAATTATTCACGCTGAGCACAATCGCGCGCATAGATCATTGCAGGAAAATTTTTTACAAATAACGAAAGAATATTTTTTTCCCGATATTAAAAAGAATCTTAAACAAATAATCCAGAACTGTAAAATTTGCTAAGAAAACAAATATCAAAGGAAACCTCCGAGTCCACAAATTAAACCCACTCCCAGTTATAGAGTGCATAAAAAACAAGCTTATAAAAGCCCAAGAAAATTCACTAAATTTTCATAATTAAAATGCACTTACAAAACTTTATCAACCCGGCGACATAGTGTTCATTCGGAGAAACAAACGATTAGGAAGTAAATTCGACAAAAGATTTGTACAAGGCATAATTGAGAGAGACCTAGGCAGCACGGTAATAATTAACGGAAAAGCGGTGCATAAGAAAAACCTAAGATAAGAATATATTTTCATGAAAACCTAAAAAAAATGTATAAACAAAAAACAAAAAAAAAAGGGAAACATATTTTTTTATAAAACAATAATTTAACAGCATTAGTCAAAAGAAGCGATATCGGTCTTTTAAGTAGGTTAAATCGTGCCTTAGTAGGTTTTAGCGACAATGGTTGATACGACAATCAAGCTGCAACCAAACCGGATAACACGATCCCTCATAGATCATCCCGTTCTAGAATTAACACCATTATTTTATTTTTAGAGTTCTAAAAATCCACCTACCATCGACTAGAATAGTTGATTACACCCAATCCAACTTTAAGGCAATAACGCTCGGAAAAGCGGCAGTTACTAAATTATACTTACTTTATTCACACATATGAGGTGATTGCAAGTCGCAATGTCGAAATTATTAATCATTTGAATAGTGTTGCAATAGCAAATGTTCTGACAAAAGCAAATATGGTAGATCCTTCGATTTTTTACAATGTGAAATTGAAACACTTAGCCGACACCGAGCAAGTGCAGATTAGTATAAGCAATATTTTAAGTTCCTCTAAAATTAAGATCTTACAAAACAATACTTTGATATACATTATCTTGCCATTACATTAAAATTACATTAAAAGTCGAAACAGGGATGTTTCGTTTTTAAGAGAGGGAGTAGTTAACGGCACGATTGCAAGCAACGCGCCAGTCAACGTGCCTCGTTCCCATTTGGGAACCTCTGACTTCTCTTTTCGATTATTATTATTTTGAATCAAGTAACAGTTAAATTTATAGCATAAGAGAATAGCATAAGTCGAACAATAAGCAAAAGTAGTTTTTAAGTTAGTCTACGATTCGTCACCAACAGAAGCACATCGTGCTCTAATAAAATTTCCGACAATAATAAAACTTATTAACCTAGTAGAAAGTCTTAAATTTCTTAAAATCGGTATCGTGGGCTCAACTTATATACAATATATTTTTGTGAAGTGAAAAACAACAACGAATGTATGAAAAAAATGTGTTCCGCAATATAGAGTGATCTTTGTAAAAACCAGATAAAAGCTCAAAAAGAATTGAAAAAGCAACAACAAATAAATTGACATAGTGCGATATTATGCAATAACAATTTTCTGCATTGCCAAACCATCGGTTAGTTACAAAAAATACAAAACTCACAAGATGAAATTAAGGTAAAATAAACTCAATAAAGCTACTTACAACAACAAATATTTTAAAGACAAGGTAAAACATACAACCACTCCCTATTTAAAGACTGGTAATTCGGACATTGAACACCTACACGGTACATTAGACGAACATTTGAAGATAATGGAGGCAGATAAAAATAACAAGAATTTAGACTTAGAAGAAAAAGTTATTATAACAGCACAATCCACTCTTCATAAAGAAAGAAAAGGCCTATTGATTTTGTCCGGGGTTAAGACAAAATTGTTTGTTTTAATTATTTTCTTATAACCTATATTTTAATATTTAATATTGAACGGCACCAACTATCACACCGACTGTTGGGGTCCTGTGCGTTGTCGACGCCGGTGTTTGTTAGGAGTTGGTGCTGTGAGTCAAATACACGCAGATATCTTAATTCTGACTCAGAACATCCCTCTTCTCTTTCTAGAATAAGGTAGTGCAACTATCTTCTAATGAATACTTACAATTATTATTACTATTCTTCTTGCCATAAACAATTTTGTGCATTTTATTAATCATATACAAAAAAATCATCCAGGGGTGAATTTTCTCGTAGGACTTGGTGAGGTTTAATACCTTTCCATCGTCTTCAGCCTCTTTACCCAGTCGGTGATTGCTCTGCTATTCGTGGTTAAAGTTCTCCGTAGATCCTGGAAGTGCATTAGTGAGGCCGTTTCTGGCGTTGTGGGTGTGTGGTTTGAGTTAGTTTGTTGAAGATTTTTCAGTAGTTCCTGTAGCTTTCTTGCTACCCTGCTTGTTTCCATGATGGATGTGGAGAAGTTGTACCGTGCCTCCTCTTGTGCGCTGTGTGCTAAAATTATTCCTTTTCCTATGGTTCTGTATTCTGCGCCAATTGTCATGTAGCCGGTGTCCCTCAGACACGTGTGGTATCGTCCGATCACACCGCCGTAAATGTCACTGGTTCCTCAAAATGGTAGAGCCATCTATTCATAGTATTGGTGGCTACCAGAATTCCTCCAGTTGTTGGAATGACTATATGATCGCACTGGTAACGTTCCCAAAACCTATTTGTGCCTCCTCCTGTCTCTTTTCCATGCGTTCCAACGTTGATTGCATTTGTTCAAATTCTATGAAAGTACTGTTCACGGCTGCATGTAGGCCTTGGTATCCTAGTCTTCACGGTTACTTCTTTTCCTAGAAGTGACAATGTTTTAGCTTGCTTAGTATCGAGCTCCTGCAGGTGACCATAAATGCGGTCTGCGTCCTATCCATAGTTCCTACTTCAGTATACTCTTGGCCTTTGATTTTGAACGTTGAATTGAATTGTTTTCTGCAGTATTATGAACTATTTCTGCTGCTCCGAACGATGTCATTTGAAAGCATGAAATGAATGTTCGACTGGACTTCAGGAACAGGTTTGAATCTGGAACCGTGCCGATGAGCAAGCCGGTCAATGGTTCTGGTGGTGTCTCAATTTCTGGTAGTTGCACTTTTCCTGATGCGCAACACATGCCAGATGACTCATGTTTGAATTTGAGTGCATGACAATGGGGACATTCTTTGTCCATGGAACCAATCAGCACTTTCTGATGAACGGAATATTCAATATCTGGCTCGAACTCGCATGTGAAACGAAGGAACGAAGTGGATGTAAATGCTCAATGTTCTTGTTGGTGGTTGGAACCGGCGCGCTTGTCTCCGTTCCCATTGTCGTTGTTGATTTCGTTCAGCTCGTGCCTCTTGTGATTTAGATGCACGCGATTGCGGCATGCTCACACGCATATTTTAATTATCTTGTTGGATTTCTTCGTTTGTTCTGTTTGTTCCAAACCGGCCCCCTTGCGTCTTGCTGGTATTGTTTACTGTAACACACACAAATATATCAAATTTGTGTACTTACTGATAAAAAACGGTATGCCGATAATGTATTTGTTCTTTTAGTATTTTACCAACCTTTCACAGTCACAAAACACGTATATATTTCTTGTAAATTAAAATAAATCGTGCAAAATTTTGCACGCACTTCGTTGTGATACATAAAAAATTAAGAATGAAATGTCAAAGTGACGCGACACTTTACGTCAATAGGTCTGTGAACTTGCCCGGACGTTTTTTTCGTGTAACTTTGTACAAACTGTCAAACTATCAGCTGTTCTGAATGTGTGAAAATAAAAACATTTTTTTGTTTAAAAGGATGATGAATGTAAAATAAGAAGAAACTGTTACACAAAAGTTACACGAAACACCAAACGAACGTACCCAATAACTTCACGACAATCACCGACGGTTAATGTTTCAAATCCCAGTGCTGTAGGGAGAAAGGTTTCAGAGAAAATAAAATTAGGTTTGTATGGGAGGAACCGCGCCCCCTTCACTGATCCCTCTCATTTAGAGTAATATCGAATTGATAGCATATGACTTCGTCTTAAATTCCAGTACTGTAGAGTGAATGGTTCCAGAGATAGAAAGCAAATAAAATTAGGGTATTAGGTAATTAGGAGGTACCTCATCCGGTGGGGGTAGGGAAAATACTTTATAATAATAATAAAATATAATAAAAATAAATATAATTATAATACATTAACATTGTGCCCTGTCAGGAATACATATTCGTTTAATGCTTTTGCGTGGGTCAGCACAATCTCCCATAGAGTCAATAAAACGTTTTCACCATTTAGTTATGTCTTCAAACGTATTCAATCAAGTCTTCAATATGCCTGTACAACACAAACTGTCGTTCGGCTACACACTACCAACATGTGTTGGCGGATCTGATGGCCGACACGTTGCAGCAGCTGCACGCTGCCTGTGCAGGTTTGCATAGTATCGGGGTTTAATCGAATAAATTATTATATTTTTGCGAAGGTTTGTTTTGTAGAATGAAGATTTATTTAATTTTATTTAGTTGTAACAAATTAATATAAGCAGGTTATGAATAGAGAACTAATACTTGTGGAGAGAACAACGACTAGCAGACAACTAAGCTCGGCTCTTGCTTGTTTGCCGTCGCTGCGCTGTCACTTCGCTCTCTTTCTCTCTTTCTTCTTTGATCCAGTTTGAACATGCCGCCACCCATGCTGGGACCAGCATAGATTTCCATTCGCTTCGGCATGGTGTAACGCTGGCCTAGAAGGGAGTGCGTGTAAAGTGTTATTTGGTTGCTAAAGAAAGGAACGATTAAATTTCAGTATAAGTAGGTATCGGTAGTGGACACAGCTTAGATATCGAGCGCTTGTAAGTCCCGGTTTGAGTGCGTACGGTGACTACGCTTACCAGGTTGTCTGATCCAGGATGGAGTTCGACAACGCGAGCCATGACCCATTCATTTGGCGGTAGACGATCGTCTTTGACTATAACCAAGTCATTCAGCTGATTTGGACGATGTTGACACCATTTTGGTCGTGTTTGAAGCTGAGCTAACCAATCCGAAGTCCATTTCTGCCAAAAGTGTTGCAGCATCCGTTGGGTTTGAAGATAGTGTTGGCTAAGTGAAACGTTCGATGCTGCTGAATCAACAGGCGGTGAAAGAAGTGGACTCCCGATCAGGAAATGCCCGGGGGTAAGCACCATCAAATCATCCGGGTCCGATGTCAATGGACACAATGGCCGCGAGTTGAGGCATGATTCAATGCGTACAAGTAGAGTTGAGAGTATCTCGAATGTAAGGCGCGTACCATTCAGGACTCGCTTTAAGTGGTACTTGACAGCCTTCACATTGGCCTCCCACAGACCCCCAAAATTAGGGAGTGAGGGGGGATGAAATGCCATTGGATGCCGTGGCTAGCGATATGCGGTACGACATCTTGCTTGATGTCTTCGACGAGTTTACGTTTGCTTGCTTGCAAAACTTTATCGGCACCTTTGAAGTTGGTTCCGCAGTCGCTGTAAATATCCTTGCACAGCCCTCGCCGACCGATGAATCTTTGTAGCGCTAGCAAAGAAGCTTCAGAAGACATTCCAGTAACTGCCTCCAAGTGAACCGCTTTCGTTGCTAAACAAATGAAAATTGCGATATAGCTCTTGTACGTAGTGTTGTCCCGGTATCGTGACGATTTGATTTCGATAGCACCAGTATAATCGATACCGGTGGCCAGAAATGAGCGTTGTGGTAGATTGACGCGATGAAATGGCAAGTCACCCATTAGCTGGGTAGCTACGAGTATGGTTGGCTTGTTGCGAAAACAGGTAACACATTTGCGCAATTGCTTTTTAACCACTCGCCTGCGTTTATGATCCAAAATTGCTGTCGTATATGCGAAATAGTTAATTGCGGGCCTCCGTGTAAAGTTGTTGCATGCGAACTATTGATAACCAAGCTGGTGAAGTGATGACTACTAGGTAATATAATTGGATGCCTCTCCCCATAGGGCAATATAGCGCGTTGGATTCGCCCACGTAAACGAAGCACATTTTGCTCATCCAGAAATGGTGCTAAGCTCGTAAGATTGCTGTTGCCTAGCAGCGAGCTCGTTTCGCGTACGCATTTTTTCTCTTTCGAAAATGCTTCGTGTTGTACGAGTTTTATGATCTTAGTTAATCTTTCGTTCAGCTCTGCGACGGATAAAGGTCCCTTCCAACGTGTAGCAGCTTGTGTTCTAGAATTGAAAGCAAAGCGAAAAATATAGGCGCACACCCGTATGGTCTTGTGAAGAGATGAGTATAGAAGAATTACCGAACAATTGTAGCGTCGGTCCAATAGAAAATGGGCAGATCTAATTGCTTAGTTGCCAAAGACTTCTTGGTCCATGTTGCCAATTCCGTTATTAACACAGCGCCGCTGAGCTCGATACGAGGTATAGTAAGCGGCTTTATTGGCGTTACTCGACTTTTGGCTATAAGCCAGGTACTGTAAACCCGTTTATCAGAGCATTCTACTCGCAGATAAACATTGGCTGCATAAGCGGATAATGAGCCGTCACAAAAGGCGTGAAGTTGCAGCGACTTGATCTGAGTTGGCTCATAGTGCAGCCATCTAAGAATCTTAATGCAGTGCAAGGTGGATAAAGTGGTTAGAAACTGTTGCCAATGATGATTTATATCTACTGGAAGTTGCTCATCCCAGCCCAGGGCCATACTTTTTGGATGCACCCATTGAACTTTGTACATCCAAACTGACTTAAGCAGAATTTTCGCAGTTACGATGGTAGGTGCAATAAGCCCTTGTGGATCAAACAGCCGAGCAATTATTGATAGCATAGCACGCTTCGTTACAGAAAAGTCAATTTCAAAGTTCAGCTTGAAGATGAAAATGTCCTGTTTGGGCTGCCAGCACATCCCTAGTGTTTTGACCGTTTCGGTGCTGTTGAAATTCAAGCAGTTGGTGCTTGACATATGCGCCTGATTTATGCCATTCAGCAAAGCAATTGAGTTGCTGGTCCATTTGCGTAAGTTCATTCCAGCTTGCTCGCGAATAGCTGTGGCATTTCCGATGGAGTCACTGCCAGATAGCACGTCGTCGACGTAAATTTCGTGTTTGAGTACATTTCTTGCTAGTGGGTATGACTCATTTTCGTCTTCGGCAATTTGATGGAGCACACGTATTGCGATGAATGGGGCTGAGGCCGTTCCAAATGTGACCGTAGTAAGACAGTGGTCTTGAATATCTCCTTCACCGTTTCGCCATAATATGCGCTGATATTGCGAATCTTCGGGGTGCATATCGATACATCTATACATTTTTTGTATATCAGCAGTGAATTCATACTTATGTTTTCGCCAATTCAAGATTACTGCCGACAATTCATTCTGCAGCGCCGGGCCTGTGCATAAAATATCATTCAGAGATCTACCGTTCGTCGTTTTGCACGAAGCGTCGAAAACGACGCGTAACTTAGTGGTTAAGCTCTCCTCTTTGATCACCGCATGATGTGGCAGAACGCACGATGTCACTGTAGGTATATTCGATGACGTAAGGACGCAGTGATCGCTCTCTGTTGTAGTAGCTGGTGTTATTTGATTTAATGCAAAGTATTCTTTAATGCAGTCCCGATATAATTTGCATAATTCCTCATCGCGCTGAAGCTTCCGTTCTAGACAATAGAAACGATTTAACGATATTTGTTTAGATTTGCCTAGTGTTTGAGTTTGATCAAATGCATACTTTAATGGAAGTCGAACCAAATACTTGCCATTAGATTGACGCAAATGCGTTTGTTGAAAATGGTTTTCACACCAGTTTTCTTCCTGGGATAGAGCTCGGTCCGCAGGTAGTTGTTCATGTTCTTAGAACTTTTGAACTAAAGATTCAAGTAGAAGGGTAGAGTGGTGACAACGAATGTTCGTTGAGCGCTTGGGAACTGGCGCAGTATTGCCGGTCAAGATCCACCCCACCTTTGTGTGCTGTGCAATAGGCTCGTCAAACCTTCCGTTGCGAGTTTCTGGTAACATGATGCGAGCCATCATATCGGCTCCGATGAGCAAATCTATACGACGAGATTGAAAAAAGGTAGTATCTGCGAGTTGCAGACCCTGTATGTGCGGCCAATGCTCCGGTACAATTTTCTCACTAGGCAGGCTGATGGTGAGCACATTAAGAACGTAGGCTACGTCGACTGGAGTCTTAAAGGCAGGATTCATACACGAGCGAATGCTTAAACTGATAGTGAAGTTACAGCGTTTCGTAGGAGTACCGCTTAGCCCGGAGATCTCTGCTAAAGTGCGATTTCGAGCTAAGCCTATAGTTTGAGCAGCATGTTCCAATATTAAAGTTGCTTCGGAACCGTTGTCAATGAGAGCGCGCACAACTGCTGTTTGGTCTGTGACGTCATTCACTACAGTGACCATTGCAGTTGCTAATAGAACTTTTCGAGCCGGTTTTTCTGTAGTTGTTGCTGCAACGAAAGTAGAATGCGCTGCCTTTGCGACTGTTGTTGTTTGCGGTGAATTCGAAGTAAAAGAGCTCTCACGGTGAAAAGGTTGAGCTGCGTGATTCAGCCTTTGAAGCTCCCTCAGCTTGTGGAGCAGATGTAGGAAAGTGCAATAGGGTGTGATGCCTTTATCCACATTGAAGACAATTTTTGTTGCTGGAACAGTGCGAACATGAGTGCGAGTTACTCAGGCAATTTAAACATAATTTAGCACGATCGACAATATTTTTGCGTTCGAAGCAATCTTTAGGTAGAAACGTCGAGCAACGGCGTAAAACATGGGCATCACCACATAAGTAACAGGAGGCTGCCCTTTTCGGCTGTGCAGTGACATGGAAGTTTCTGCTGGCAGATTGATTCGCTTTCCAGGTGTTACGTCTCTCCGGCAAATGAGCTGAAGTGGTGTGCTTCGAAGATGATGGCGTATCGATGTGAAGCTGCCTGTTTTCAATCACGTTGATGGTGACTAAGCGATCGTTCAAAAATGATTCAATTGCACTGAAAGTAGGTATGGCGGTATTACTGCTGAAGTGATGCTCCCACGCCTGATGCGTTTCATTTGGGAGCTGAATGGAAACGTAGTAGGCAATCCAATGGTCGCACTCAGAAATAGGAATTTGTAGCCGATGGAACTCATTGACGCACACTGTGGCTACGTTTAAAAGAGAATTGATGCCATCAGCACGCTCTTTCGTGAGCGCAGATATGCTGAACAGCTTGTTCATGTGGTGCATGAAAAGTAGTCGAGGGTTGTTGTACAGCTTAACTATTAACTCCCAGGCTGTTGGATAGTTGGTTTTTGTAAGCTCCATTTGCTGTACATCGATGTCTTTGTCATCAGGTAGCGCTTTCTTCAGAAAGTGGAATTTGTGAATCGCACTCAAACTAGTGTTGTTGTGGATTAAGCGAATATAGGCACCGTGGAAAGCTGGCCAGTCTGTGTATTTGCCCGTGAACGATGGTAGCGGTAATTTGGGTAGCTCAAGCGATGACGCATGAGTTTGCCTTACAGATGGGTCTTGTGTCGATTTGGGCTGTTGGTCTTCCAATGCATCCAACAGCATGGATCTTATGTCAAAGTAGAGTTCTTCAAAATTAGAGGACATCGCATCTTTGAAATATGGCGAATCGCGAGTGAGAGAGGAGCAAATAAGTTGTTTGTGTACCTCGAAGAAATCCTTATGCAGCATTTCAACCTTATCCAGCCTGACTTGACAGTAGGCTTTAGCATGTCTCGTACTGGAGTCCTTTTTGAAGTTTTTCCAAATTAGCTTAAGACTGTAATGGAGATCTGTTTGCAATGCAATGACGTCTTCGTAATTTGCCAATGGCGAATTTGACGCGTTGTCTTTGGGAGACGGTTGATTTGTTTTAGAAGGATTCATCTCCACTGCTCTAAACCGATACCCTACTTACCCTTTGCCTTATGCTGTCTTCTCGGATGGTGTGGATACAGGATCGCTGTCGTCTTCAACCAGAATTGGACTCCCTTGTATACACGTGGATATCGTAGGTAGTTGATGGAGTTGCACAAGAAAAATGTTGAATTGTCGAGCCGTTGCGTGATTTTGGGGTTATGTGTGAGATTATGTATTATGACGTCATCAGTTAACACACCGTCCGTTTATGCATAGCGATGGTGGCGTGTTTGCTGTCAGCAAAGGTGCACGCTGTATGAAAGCTAAATCACGTTTATTAAACTGTTAAATTGTTGTTGGTCGTCGTTCAGGTTCCTCCCATGGGCCACCAAAATTATGTGCAGGTTTGCATAGTATCGGGGTTTAATTGAATAAATTATTATATTTTTGCGAAGGTTTGTTTTGTAGAATGAAGATTTATTTAATTTTATTTAGTTGTAATAAATTAATATAAGCAGGTTATGAATAGAGAACTAATACTTGTGGAGAGAACAACGACTAGCAGACAACTAAGCTCGGCTCTTGCTTGTTTGCCGTCGCTGCGCTGTCATTTCGCTCTCTTTCTTCTTTGATCCAGTTCGAACACTGCCAGTAAGATGATGTCTACCCAGGAGCTAAAGTCGGTGCTGGACCGGCCATGGGGACCCGGACTTTCTCTGTGCTTATTGATCGCTCTTCTACAAGTGGATGAACGTTGTGACTTCCCGGATGAATTGGACACCGCTTGGCATCTTGAATTCACTCTCCGTTTGAATTTGGAGGACGCCGCTGTGTAGCAGACTCTTGGACGCTTAGTGGTGTTACTGCACAGAATTCATGAGTGTACCGTTCCAAGAATTAATACAAATTTAAATAAAAAACTTTTAAAAAATCGTATGTTCGTTTTCTTCTCTTATTTACTTATTATTTCACGTCAATAGTAAGTATTACTCCCCCTTGCATGCTTTTCCCCCTATGCTCCATCTCCCAAAACTATCTGCACATATAAACTCCCCACCATAAAAATGTAAGTTCGTACATTCGTTTTTCACATTACATACATATCTACTTACCTCTACAAACGTTTCCGTAGCTTGCGACATCAAGCTTGTGCTTATCATCAATGCTTACGCATCATATTTCCATGCAGTCGCTGCTGCAGGCTTTTATGATGTGTGTACATACGTTGCTGTGTGTATGATACGCTTAGTTCCCTATTCTTTCATTTTCCGCTGAATTACTTTCAGTTTGTCTACCTTTTTTTTGTTTAATATTTTAATAAAAAATACTATATATTTTTTGGTTCTTTTTATTTACCGCGCTTCATTATTGTGCCTAATGAGCATATTTTTATTACGTCATTTTTCATCGACCGAGTTTAATTGGCACACTTCTGCTGACATTGAATTTGGAAGTCGGAACTGTGCTATTTGATATACATATATACGTGATATCAGTTTGTCTTCGTTGCTTTTCTTGTGTTCACACTTGTAAAACACTGTCAACACATGTCTTTAATTGTGTGGTCTCCTATGGAATAATTTCAATAAATTATTATGTGGCTTCTTGTGGTTGCCCTTAATTGTTACGACTGTTGTAACTGGACTGCGAATCTCTGCTACAGTATGTGGACCTATCCAAACAGCTGAGAATTTGTTTCTCCTAGCCTGATTCTTCATTAGTACCTTGTCTCCCACGATAAACACAGCTGGGTTTAAAGTCTTGTTGTAGGCCTCTCTGGCCTTTTTCTTTACACGTTCCTGATTTTCCCTGACTAGTTCATGTGCTCTCTGGAGCTGATACTTACGTACTATATTTGGATCTTCCGCGTTGTAAGACGGCGCGCATTTGCGCTTCAAAATGCTGGGCATGATAAATTCAAATCCGTAAAGTTTCCTAAACGGTATTTACTTTGTTGATAAATGCACTGAATTATTGTGCACATGCATTCCTGTGGTCAACCATTGATCCCAATTCGAGTCGTCTTCCTTGGCAAATCTGCGCAAGTACTCGGCCAGAGTACTCCATTAGCCTGTGGATAATATGGTGTTATGAGTAATTTCTTGATTCACAGTATTTTGCAAGTTTCTGAGAATAATTTCGATACAAAATTTGAGCCATTGTCGGTTATCAAAACCTTTGGTATGTTGTATCGTGCTACAATTTCGTCAAAGAATGCTTTGGCCACCGTGCTTGCTTCAGCATCTGGAATGGCTACGTACGCCATATACTTCGAGAAGTCATCCTGAAATGTCAAGACGTACTTATTTCCCGAAACTGTCCCTGGGAATATCCCTCCAATGTCCATAAGAACTTTATAAACTGGTTGCTTCGGGGTATCGGTTAATACCATTGACATCTTTGTTAGTCTGGAGCTTTTGTTGGCCTGACAATTCGGAGAATTCTTCACATATCATTTAATATCTTTGAGCAAACCCTTACAGTCATATACTCTCCTAATCCTTTCGTGCGTTTTCCAGGATCCCTGATGCCCAGCGAGAGGTGAATCATAAAATCCTCTTAACACGTTCTGAATGTGTTTATCGTTTTCTATCCATTCCACCCCGCTGTTTGTCTTTTGTCTGTTTTGTCATGTTCCATTTCTTTTTCTATTACCCTTGTCGTTTCTTCCTGGCGACCGCACCCGCTATTTTCCTTGCTGGCTCTTGTCTTTGCCCTAGTCTGCACCAATGATATCTTCAGTGCCTGTGGTACTCTGCTGAGCGCATCTGCATTTAGATTCTTTTTCCTAGGTTTGTATATGATTTCAAAATCATACTCAGACAATTTGTGTCTGAACCTGGCTAGCCTAGACATTTCATCTTTCAAATTAGCTATGCCTCTCAACGGCAGGTGATCGGCATATAATTTAAATGTACGTCCAAGCAGAAATGCCCTAAATTTCCTTGTAGTCCAACAAATAGCTAGAAATTCTTTCTCGATCGTGGATTATCTCTTCTCCTTATCCCTAAGCGCTCTGCTTGCGAATGCTATTGGTCGGTCATTTCCGAATTCCCCTTGCGATAAAACCGTCCCCAATGCTTCATTGCTAGCATCAGTGGTCAACAAAAAGTTTTATTCTAAATCGGGATACGCCAAAATCGGCGGTGAGCTAATTATCTTTTTTAGCCTCTCGAATGCTTGCTGACAACTTTCTGTCCATTCGAACTTTGCTTCCTTACGTAGCAATTTATTAATTGGTAACACAATTCCGGATAGTCCTTTTACCAACTTTCTATAATAGTTCACTAGTACTAGGAATGCTTGCACTTCCTTTCTATTCCTCGGAATTGTTAATTTTTTACGCATTCCACCTTCTGCGGGTCATCCAGTGCTCCTTCCTCTGACCAACGATAGCCTAAATAAACCACCTCCCTTCGCAAAAATTTACAGTTCTCCGTGTTCAATTTCAAATTCTGGAGAACCTGGAGAACCTGGAGCAAAGGAAAAACGAGGCTTGTTCTTCTTTGAATTTTTGAATTTGTCGTAGCGGTTCGTAAAATGTTGGTTTACTTTTGCCAAATAATTGAAAATGAGATAAATTATTCGAAAATTACAAATATAAGATTCCTATAATCTATGAGTATTAATGAGAATTGGGAAGATTCCTCAATCAAGTGAAAGCACACTCGAGTGCATCGTTGCTGTAGTGATAAAAATATAAGGAGCAAACGAAAAGGTGCTGCCCGACCCATCTAGAGCAGGATAATTAAGATAAGTAGTTATATTTTCCTATATTTATAAGATTACGTATAAGTTGGTTTAAATATAATTAAATGTGAATCTTATTTATTTCAGTTGGTAAAATGTGTAGTTTATATGCAAAAATGTTAGGCTAAGACTGAAGTGATGGGGCGGGCTCGCTTGACGTAGAGGAGGAGGATGCCCAGCTGAAAAAATGGTGAGTTGGATACCATAGTTTTCTCACTTCTGTTTGTTGGGTTGAGAACCCCGACCGTCGCTGGGAGCTAGTCGTGGCGACCACATTCCAGACGAAGGGGTGTTCGAAACAAAGCTTTGTCCCAAAGCTGCGCATAGGCATGCTAAGGAGATCGCCAATTGTTTGGCCGCATTGAGCCAAAACAAGCCACAATACTCAAATAAATGAAGAATTACAGAAAAAGAAAACAGCTGAATGCAACATATTATTAGGAGAATAAGTTTATTCTCCAAATTTCGATCACTGGATTATGGTAATTACAACAAAAACTTTTGTTTGAGTATTTAGCTTTAATAAAAGATTAGAAAGAAATTCAATTGAAATTAATTGACAACAATTGAAAAAATTGTCATTACACTAAGTCGTGTGTAGCGATTAGTCTTGACGTCAAGAGAAAGGAGAAGAGCATCTGTCAAAACAAATATTTAGCGCCTGCTCGAATTTTCTTTTATAAATTATTAAAATGAAAAGATATGAAAATTAAGAGAAAAGGTATCAAAAATTAAAAAAAGAACGGTTGCGCTTTAAACAGGTATAATATATATATTTTAGGATTCGTAAATATAGAAATAAGGTCATTCATTTTTGAAAAATTAAATAAAAAGAAAATATTAACACATCACGTGCATTTACGGATACCGACAGACAGATACTCGCAGAAATTGTTGTCGTCGTTCGTAAATGTACGTTTTGTCCGTAACAGACTAATCGCTCGCATTGATTTACATACAGTTTGAAAGGAGCTGTTTGCTTCGGAATTTTTGGTGTGTTACATCAAGACTAAAGTGAGGTACACATTGTCGAACATGCCTGACAGTCAAAAATAGATCAGTTTGAATGAGAGCTCGTAGCGTCCGAACTATGATTCATGTTCGAAGCTCAAACCGTCAATAAAATTGTGACATTTGACAAGTAAACATGAAAAATAAGAAAACTGGGTGCGCATCGCGCTATCTGAAGAAAAGTAAAAAAATACAAAAAGGGGCAAATGGGTGAAGCAATAGAAAAGAAAATTCACCTGTAAATATTTTAAAAGAAATTGGCCAATGGAGTTCAAAAACTATTTTAGATGTCAAGTCAAAATTTATTTATATTTAATTTAATTTTTTATTTTAATTATCTTCTGTAAGACGAATTATGTTTTTTTTTTTAAATGTCTTCAAAAGAATAATTTTTTTAAATATTTTTATTGTATTTAATGTTGAAGCAGCAAAGTAGCTCACATAAGTTACTCACGTCAGTCTAGTTAGTCTCTTCGTGAAACTCGTGCCGAGCGAAGATAGTATTTAAACAATCCTTTTTTTGTATCTGTGGCATCTGGCATCACTAAATTAGTACTTTACAGTACGGTATTAAGCAACCCTGAATACCAACAAAATGTATATTAAGAATAATGAGAAACATGAACACACAATTGAATAAAGTCCAAATGAAACAGACGTGTTATACTTTTTACTATACAATACTCATTAGTGGCGACGAGGATCAACTTAAAGTTTTTTTTGCATTAATAATTACTTTTTAATACATAAATATTTGAGAAGTGTCTCGTATAAACATTACTTATAATAAAAAATAAAAAAATGCCGAATTCTACATGCAAGTACTTCAAGAAATACAACAATTGCTGCGCACTCAACTAATTACGTAAGCTTCATTTTTGAAGCATTCAACTCAGCCACAATGAAATGGACGAGGTGGGTGTGCCAGTTTGAGACGGCTTTAACAATTTTCAGCTCAAACGAATCAAAGAAGAAGCAGCTACTTCTGCACTACATGGGTGGTGCAACCTACGACTTGCTGTGTGATAAATTGCTGCCGGAGAAGCCAGAGGACAAAGATTACGATGAAATTGTCAGGGTGTTGAAGGAGCATTTTGATCCAACACCAAACGAAATCTTGGAGAATTACAAATTCCACATGCGAAGACAGAAAAAAGAGGAGAGTTGCGAGGAATTTCTGGTTGCGCTGCGACATCTTGCGTCTGGTTGCAAATTTGGGAATTATGGAGACACGGCGTTACGAAACCAATTTGCATTTGGCTTCTCGAACCATCATTTACAAAATCGCATGCTTGAAAAATCTAACCTAACTTTGAAAGATGCCCTCAACATAGCAACAACTTGCGAAAGCGCAGAAAAGAATGGGACGGCGATACAAAATGGAGGTGGTGAGTCTGTTCAAAAAATTTATAAACATAAAGTACATGATGATAAAATGGTGGCAAAACCGCAAGGTACGAACAACAACAAGAGAAAATGTTTTAGATGCGGCGGTACCAACCATTTGGCCAACACATGTAAATTTATAAATACAGTGTGCAACTATTGTAAATTTAAAGGTCATTTACAGAAAGTATGTTTAAAAGAAAAACATAACAAAAATATGTCAACGAAAAACATTGAAGTGCAAGAGCTTATGGAAATACAAATTCAAAATATAGAATCTGATCAGAAATTTTTACAAAAGTTGAAAGTGGGTGATGCGACAATCGAATTTGAAGTGGATACAGGATCGCCAATAACAATTATGTCTTTGAACGATGCCAAAAAGTATTTTAGGAAAGAAATAGTTCACCAAACCAAAATAAAATTAACAAGTTACACAGGAAGTAACATTGAATGCCTTGGGTATATTCTGGTAAATGTTAATAACAATTTATTGAAACTGTACATAGTGCGATGAAATAAAAAACCTTTGCTAGGCATGGAATGCCTCTAGGAATGGATGCGCTTCTAGGAATGGATGCGCTTCATAAAACTAAATTGGTCTCTATGGTGCAAGAATGCAAATAATGGAACGATAAATAAGGTGAATGTGCAAGAACGTGTTGATCATTTAGTTACAAAGTTTCCCAAACTCTTCAAGTTAGATACAGGAAAAATTACTGGGCACCAAATGAGATTGTATGTGAAACCAAACACTATTCCAAAATTTGTGAAAGCTAGAAAAATTCCATTTCCCTTGCTAGAATCCGTGGAAAATGAAATAAATAACCAAGTGCAGGAAGGTATCTTATATAAAGTAAACGCCAGTGAATGGGCTACCCCATTAGTAGTGGTAAAAAAGTCCCAAGAGAATGCCAATGCGGATGCAATATCACGCCTACCCATTCCTGAATTTGATGAATTTGTCGAAGAAATAAATCTAATCGAAGAAGAAATTTTACAAAATTTACCCGTAACTACAAATGACTTAAGAAAAGAAACGGTCAAAGACAAAGAAGTTAAAATCCTTTTAGAGTGCCTGAAATATGGTAGACTATGTCAAAGCAAAGATCGGTTCAACATTGATCAAACTGAATTTACCATGCAGAAAGATTGTCTTTTGATGGGCATACGAGTGTATATTCCACATAATTTGCGTGCGAGGGTCCTAAAAGAGCTACATATTGGGCATTTTGGCATTTGTAAAATGAAACAACTGGCAAGAGCATTCTGTTGGTGGCCAACATTGGATCGCGACATTGAAGATTTGGTACGCAATTGCAAGGCATGTCAAATCACACGCGCAGACCCCAAGAAGAATGACCCTGTACAGCGTTGGGAAGAGCCAACTCGACCATTTGAACGCGTCCATGTGGACTATGCAGGTCTTTTCATGGGTAAAAACTTTTTTGTATTAATAGATGCGTGCACAAAATGGCCCGAAGTCCGTATTGTCCCAAATATAACTGCCACAACTACGATTCAAAATTGTGAAGAAATTTTTGCGACGTTTGGTATTCCTAAGATACTGGTTTCGGATCATGGAACCCAATTCAATTCAAGTTAATTCCAAAATTTTTTAAAGATCAATGGCATCATACACAAGCAAGGGGCACCGTACCACCCAGCAACGAATGGTCAAGCGGAACGATTCATTCAAACTTTCAAAAACAAATTAATTTCGTCTAATTGCCATGCAGCCAACCTTAGAAACGAATTGCACAAAATCCTAATGGCTTACCGAAGAGCAATACATCCAGCAACAGGTAAATCACCAGCCACATTGGTCTTCGGCAGACAACTAAACAATCGTCTCGACTGGTTACTCCCGCAAAATAGCAAGCATGAAAATCAACGTACTCAACCTTCAAAATTTTTTAAGGAGGGTGAAAGAGTGGCGGCTAGAGACTATCTAAGTAAATCAAAATGGCGTTTTGGTATAGTTGACAGCCTATTAGGTGACCTTCATTACAATATTCGCCTCGATGATCAACGAATTTGGAAGAGACATGTTGACCAGCTCCGTAAAGTAGGTGAAAATCTTCAAAACACTGAAAGTCAAGCTACTGAAAATGCGACTAACATAAACAGCGACTATCAGCGTCCAGAACCAGTTTTAATCACTGGCTCCTTTGCAGTTCCTACGAGCAGCTCTATACAGCAACAAAGCACGAGCAATGACTCTTCAACTTTAAACGCACAAGCTAAACAGCAAGTATCAGTTGAGCACAGGAAAACTGAAAAAACAGCTACACATAGCAATGAAACACAACAACATTCCGCGCAGCAACATGCTGATGACCAAGATCACACACAACCAGGACGACGCCCAGAGAGACATCGCAAGACTCCATCGTACCTAAAGGAATTCATCCTAAAAACAAATATTATTTGATTTGAATTGTATAATGTATATTCGCAAAACTATTGTATGTCATGTACCAATGTAAAAAGTTTATTGATGATGTAACTTGGGGATGATTTACAATTTATATAAGAAAGAATTAATCTTAGGAGGGGAGAGATGTGGCATCTGGCATCACTAAATTAGTACTTTACAGTACGGTATTAAGCAACCCTGAATACCAACAAAATGTATATTAAGAATAATGAGAAACATGAACACACAATTGAATAAAGTCCAAATGAAACAGACGTGTTATACTTTTTACTATACAATACTCATTAGTATCATTTTAAAAATACTCAAATAAATTACTCGATCTATTAGGTTAAGGACCCAGAGTGGCGAAAATTTAAAACAATTGTAATTTAAATAGTAAGTGCACGAAATTTTCATAAATGTCATGCGTGGTACGTATATAACCGGTGAACGCGAAAAATTATGCCACATGGGAGATACAAATGCGCGCAATATTGATTAAAAGTGACTTGTGGTCTTATGGCGATGGCAGCAATAAGTGTAAGAGGTCCGAAAAACTCAAATTTGTCAGCAATTTGGAAGAAAAATTGCAGTCAACATATCAGTCGACAGGGCCTGCTCGCAAAGCAATTCTACTGAAGCGTGTCGCTTTGTCCAGAGAATACAGAGTAAAGAAACTTACACGGCAAAACACCGAAATAAAGCAGACGGACATTGCACACGAATCCACTCAGAATCGTGGTGAATCCGCTCAGAATCGTGGTGTGTCCGCTACGGACGCTGGCAGCGAAAAATACTTTCTCTTCTCTGTGTCCTCTGGCTTTCTCGCGCATGAAAGAAGGTGACAATGTCAGAAAGTATCTCAATTCGTTTTTTGATACTGTTTCAAGGTTAAAAGAAATTGGACTTTCTATCGGCGACGAGCTGTTAGCAATTTTGCTATTGTACAGTCCGCCAGACTCGTACAAAACATTTCGATGTGCATTAGAAACACGTAACGAATTGCCGAAGCCCAAAATTTTACGAGTAAAAATTCAAGAAGTGTCCGAGTCTCGAAAAGCGAAAGAGGAACGTCATGAAAATGAAATAAAGAAAACGCACAAATCAAATTACGAACGCCAAAGCAAAGACAATAAATCAAAACATAACAGGGCGGTTGTTTTAAGTGCGGCAGGAACGGACATTGTGCAAGAAATTGGAATCGCAACAGCAAAATAAACAAAGTGCAAAACAAAGTGAAGTAAACTCTAATGAGAAACGTAATGCGTCGTAGAATCGGGTTTCTTTGCCATACGGGAAATAAAATGTGGTGTTTTGATAGTGGCTGCACGTCGCACATGAGTGCAGATGCAATTATTTTTGAGAACATGTCTAAAATGGACCAAACGTTAAATTGAGCAAATAAGGTTACCACAAAAAAATCAGGCATCGGTAATGTGCGCTTTGAACTAAAAGAAACAAATTTAAATTTAGAGAAAGTACTTTATGTGCAAAACTAGTGTGCAAATTTATTATCAGTATCAAAAATCACGGACAAAGGCTACAAAGTGCGGTTTCGCCAAAAAAAAAAAAACGTAGTCAAACGTTGCAACGTAGCAACGTAGATTACCATCTATGGCAGCAACATTGATAATAAAAAAATAGTGTTGTGTAGCGGAAAAAGAATTGACTATTTATATTATTTGCAAGATTGCGAAAATGTGGGAAATGCAGTCAGTGATCTAAATGAACTTGATGTGTGGCATCGCCGCATGGGACATTCAAATGGGCGCGACTTAAAATATATGGCTAATAAACATTTAGTGTACGGTTTAACAATAAAGCCAGGGCAAAAACATGCGAAACGTAAAAAAGTGAAAAACAAACGCGGTTAATATTTCCAAAATGAAAACAAGACAGAACAAGTCAAGTACTTGAGATAGTGCCCCATGCGATGTGCTTCAAATTCAGGTTCAAAATACTTTGTTACATTTATGGACGAAATATATATATATATATATATATATATATGTCGTGAAACAAAATTTAGAAACGTTCGCAATATTGAAGAAATATAAAGCAAGTGCGGAAACTTACGAGCCTAAAAATAAACTCGCTGCAATCTAATAACGGGCGTGAATATCTTAACAATAAATTTGATGCTGATGTATAAAGCGGCGGTTAACCACTGTCCATACCCCCCAACGTAACGGTATGGGCGAAAGAAAAAACAATGTTAATAGAAATGGATATATGTATGATGAAACAGTCGGGTACGCCGCCATCATTTTGGGCAGAAGACATGAATACCGCGTCTTACATAAGAAATCGATGTTTATCAAAAACAACAGCCGAAGTTCCATACAAAATTTGGGCAAATAAAATTCCGACAGTGATTCATATGAAAGTTTTTGGTTCGAAGGCATATGCTTTAGATAAAAGGCCAACTAAGGAAAAATTTGACTCTCGTTCCGAACCATGTGTTTTTGTGGGATATTCATCCGAATTTATTCAAAAGAAAAACGAAACATCATAATCAGTCGTGAAGTTAAATTTATAAATGAGTCCGGTTTGGAAAACAAATATAAAGAAATATGCGAAGATGAGAAAGACAGCGAAATAGAATAAAAATAAACAATAAAGCAAATAGTGATATAAATAACAAAGGCAATGAAATTGAAGAAATGCAGAAAGAAACAAATGGTGAAGGCGCGATAACTGAAACAGCTGAAAAGCGTGGCAGAGGTCACCCTAAATTGAAGAAATCAGGCGTAGTAGACACATTTATATTTGCTGGCGCTGCTTTCAGCTGGGAGGCACATAAACAACACACCGTCTCGCTCTCCAATACCGAGGCTGAATACATTGCAATATCAGAAGCGACAAAAGAAGTACTATACTTACAAACTATCATAAACGGAAACAAGAACGAAACGAAACAAATGTCTCGTTACAAAAACTTCGTTTGTAGCGATTAATCGTAAGAAGAAGATGGGCGTCTGTCAAAATAAACGTTTAGCGCCTGAAAAAGTTTTAAAGTAGAGTGGAAGGTATTAAAAATGAAAACAAAGTACGGGTTGCGTTTTTAACATGTATAATATATATATATATATATATATATTTTGGTATGAATATAAATAGAAAGAACGTCATTAAATTTTTTTAAATTACATAAAAGAATAAAAATTAAAATCGCTTCCTTCACATTCGCTGTTCTCTACTCGACTGCTCAACGTGTACAACGAAGTAGTAAAAAGCGTTAAAAACTGTCAAATGTCAAATTTGATTTTATTTTATTCATTTTTGTATAAATATTAATTTAATAATAATTTTTACATCAAATTAAGTAATTCTCATCTGTATATCTACCTTTTGACTACGGTGTAAATAAAGTATTGATATGAATAGAGTCTATGATGATGAATATATAATACTGATAAAATTATTACATTTCATTCTTTAAACATTCTTTAGACAAGCCGTATTGAAATAAGTAATTAACTATTGAATAAGTTTTAATCAATTTATGCTTTCAATAAATTGAGTATAATTCTTAATATTAGTAATGATCAAAATTCTCAAAAAAGGAAAATATTTAAAGACACTGATTTTGGTACTTTTTGGCGCAAGAAAAGTGGTTACATTTTAAAGAACGACAACCCAAAATATAATTTTCTAGTTTTCCACAATGCTTTGTTTATCATTAGTGGGCAATGTGGATTGGTTTGTTTATCATTGGGTCTGAAGACAATCAGCTATGTACATCTACAGTTTTGCGCTTGTCTAAATGTCCGTATATTCTCTGGTTCCAACGACCATTAACCATTTGAGCAACCAAGTATCGCCAATTACGGGAAAGTTACTGTTGTAGCGACTTGTATGAGCTACTAAAAAAGACGATAAAGATAATTAATTTATTTATTAAACTTAAAATTAAACAAAAACGAAAATGTCCGAGAGACGCTAAGCCAGTCCAAAATCAAACTCAAAAATGTCAGACCAAACTTTATGTGTCAGAAGGAATATGAAAAAGTTTTTTTTTCACAAAGAGATGCCGTAGCAAGCAAGCTCAAATGCCTAGAGTACTCCCCTCCGAGCGACGAAGCCATGAGTGAGTTGCGAAACGTACCCTTCGTGTTGCGTCCTTAAGCGATCTGTAGATGCCGAAGTTGATTTTGTGATAGCGATAAGTTCGGATCTCTAGCAGATAGAATCAAGTCACTACACTCGAAAAATGCAGGTTTTAATCGTTCCGTCGATATTGTTGTTGGTGTCCCATCAACATTTACTTTGAAGATACTCTGAGATGTGCTCGATGACCTTATACGGCCCATCATAAGGCCATTCGCATGGATTTTTAAAGCATCTACTCGAACAAAAACACGAGAGCAGCTGTAAAAATACACTTCCTTAGTGCTTTCAAATAAAAAAGTCTGGAATTTCTTTTTTGGAAATAAGTTGGATCTCTTACCACTGGTGGGGGAAAATCCAACTTGTTTATTAGAAGTAAAGAATTATTCTGATTGTAAATACAAAATTGCCCTATATTTATATTAAAATTATTACTAATACATATAATTATTTAAGTCTGCTGTGTCAGCACAAAACCGTGCGGATTGTTTTGTTCTCACGGTAGCTAGCGGACGAAGTAAATGCAATTCAGTATACAAATTTAAACATAATTGGCAAGGTACTGCAGAATTTATTGCGTAAGACATTATGGAATAAAATTCCCGGCACCGTTGCAATAAGAAGTGAGAAATTAGAGTAAATTTGTTAAATAGAAATTTTCCCAGCACATACTTAGGAATGTGACTGGATTGACTGTATAGATTGAATCTCATGTTCTTCATGAGCATCTTCCCCCCTTTTAAAGGGCATTGTGTATGTTGCAGAGGTCTCGAAAGTGTTTGGTGCTTGGATCGTCATTGTTTTGTGGTGAATTATGCATCCTGGTGCTAGGCTGATGATGCCGCTGCCGGAGATGTCTCTTCTTTCATGTTGCATTTTGCAAACCACATTGATGCCGGATGTTGTTGATACCGAAAATATCCATTGCCCGGGAACCCTTAGCTGAATTCAATATTGAGAAGGAATCGTGGCCATAACCTTGCAGAGAGCTAAGTCCGGTTTGTTGTCATTGAGCATGCTGACCTCGCATTGGGAGACTGATGATTCCTTAGAATATATGGGTCGCCCTTGAGTACAAATAAATTTGCTATTTTTGATTTGGTAGCACGAGTTGAGCTCCATTGTATTTAGCGGAAAGTAAGCGTCCCTGTGTAAGTTGATTGCTAAATAAACAGATGCATAAGACTGAATGTTTCCAAGCTTAGTAACGGAATTTGAAGTTTGAATACAATCTTGTCTCTTATTACTCTTCCCTTTGAAGTCATCATTTTGTAAATTGATAATAAGTCCTCTCCTTGAACTGGAAGTGTGAGAGTGGAAGGCAATTGTTCTCGTATGAAGTAAATTTGCTGTTTAAGCTGTTCCGGTAACAATAATTGTGTGCTAGTTTTGCCTGTGTATGCTGAGAACTTTGATTTGTATTTTCGCATAGTTGTTCCTTAGTATGAGTGAGTATCCTGATAGAGCCGTAAATATTTCGACCTGAACTGCTTCGTTTATATGTTCCTTTAGTGTATTGAACTGGTTTTTAATCTGATCAGTAGTCTTGCGAAACAAATTAAGAGTTGATTCAAGCATGGACTCGTGTCTTTTTGCGAGCTCAAGTAAATGATTTGCATTTTCAGCAGATTTAGCTATTTCTCCTTCGATATAATCAGCATATTCCTTGTCGAGGACACCAAATAAACTATGTTGAATACTGCCAATGATTTCTAGTGGTGGACGTTTAAGCCTAACATGGTGGTGATGAATCAGTTCATTGATTGGTTGTAAGACTTCTATTTTGTGTTAAATCTCATTTACGGTGGCACGACAGTATTTTAAGAAATAGTTGGTTTTTTCACATATATTTTTGATGTCATAAAAGTTTGATTTGAATCCATTAATTTCAGCAAAGTAAGAACTAAAATTCAAATACACCAGTATATTCCAATGACTCAATCAAATTCAGTGTGCCCATGTGTTCAAAATAAATCCCATGGTTATGTTCGAATGGTGTAATTTCTACCAAGTTGCTGCTTGAAGTGAGAGCTATGGCTGTGGTGATTAAATTCATAGTAAGCAATCCTAGAATACCTGATGAAATTTTCCTGCTTTTATATGAAGGTTCCGTACTGGTTTCCTTTGCAGGATCTGCCACATTTTTACTGATTCGTCCATATTGCTGGACTCTAGCCTTGGTCTCAGGTTGTAACCAGTTTTTATTTATTGGTTTGAACCTTGGTCTTCGCCTGACAGATCGGCCTGTTGTACATAAAGAAAGAACCTGCTGCTTTGGCTGAGACTGCTTCAATTCACTTGGGTCAGTTTCTGAAGATTTATCGAGAGGAGTTAAAGGTTGACAATCTGGTGGTAAAGGGCACATTCGATGTATGCACCGGGTGGTGTTTCCTGAACCGAACTTGAGGTCTACAGTTCGTACCAAACCGTCATTTCCTTTGTGAACCTTCACTACTCTTCCTAGTCGCCATTGACGTGAAGGTAAGTTATCATCCTGGAGTAGCACCAGTGTACTTTCCGGGATGTTATCGGAAGGTTTTCGCCATTTCGTTCGAGGTTGAAGACTTTGGAGATACTCCTTTGACCAGCGCTCCCAAAACTGTTGCATTATTTTGTTAAGTTCTTTCCATTGGGATAGCAAGCTTTCACCTGGTGGCCGGGTTGATTGCCCACCAATTGTTTCAAGCCCAAGAAAGCTATTGGGCGAAAGTGCTCGGAAGTCATTTGGACTTGTGGACACTTGTGTTAGTGGCCTGGAATTCAATAAGCCTTCAATTTCAACCACAACTCTCAGCAGTTGTTCATAGGTCAAGCTATAGTCGTCGATTACTCGTTTGAGATGGTGCTTTAATGATTTTACTGCTGCTTCCCATATTCCACCTACATGAGGAGATCTGGTTGGAATGTTGATCCATTTGATACCATTTTGAGTAACATGCTGCTCAATCTTATGGGTTTCATCCTTCAACAATATATGTAGTTTCTGCAATTTTGACTGAGCTCCCATGAAGTTAATGGCATAGTCACTGAATATTTTTGCTGGAATACCTCTTCGTGATGAAAATTTTTTGAGCGCATTGATGAAAGCAGCTGTTGTAAGGTCTGATACTATTTCCAAGTGAATTACCTTCGTGGATAAGCATATGAACACTGCAATGTATGCCTTTGTGGGACGTTTTCCCCTAATACAATAATGTATTTGAAATGGTCCACAAAAATCAATCTTTATGTTTGTAAATGGCCTAGCTGGTTGTACCGGCTCAATAGGTAAATTTCCCATGAGTTAGGAAATACTTGCGGGGCGTGCAAAAAAGCATTTGCGGCAGTTTTTGCAGACCGATTTTGTGATTTCATTAGCTCGCAGCAGCCAGAATTTTTCCCTCAGGGCTGCTAGTAATGCCATTGGGGTCGCATGCATTTTGTCTTCATGATATTGCTGTACTAGCAGGGTGACAATTGGATTGGAATGAGGAAGCAATATTTGATGTTGATCCGGAAACGGTAGTTTTGACATTTGTAGTCTACCACCTACTCTTAAGATTCCCTCCACCATATATGGAGTAAATGGAGAAAGTGGACTGCAGCTATTTACCTCCTTTCCTTTCTTGAGTTGGCTTATTTCTGGATATGCTTTACAATAGTTGTTAACGCCTGATCTAGTTCTTCAATGGTGGGATGTATTTTTAATGTTCTCTTCGCAGTTTGTAGCCGACAGTTGTTTTTGAATCTATGAGTGAATGCCATTGTTCGCTGCAATCTTTTAAACGAATTGTGAGAATTTATTTGTTCAATGAATGCTGGTTGATGCGTGGTAGTGAGAATAGTTTTCTGTTTTTTCCACTCTTGATTCCAGTTTGAAGTAATGGTTGGCTGTATAGGCCAACATTTCTTGTCAGAATATAACAAATGGAGGCCCATGAAACCATAACCTCGATTTTATGAGTTCGTCTGGAAGCAATCCTCTTGATATAATATCAGCTGGATTTTCGCCACCTGCTATATGTCTCCATTGCCTGTCTGTTGTTGAGCGTTGAATGCTGGCCACTCTGATTGCCACGAAGGTATACATGCTGAAAGACTGTGATGTTATCCAGGCCAAGACAATGGTTGAATCCGTCCAGCAAACTATTTCATCAAACGTTAATGTCAGTGCTTGCTGAACCTTTCTTATAAGTTGTACTATTAGTTTTGCTGCGCATAGCTCTAGTCTCGCTAAGGATTGTTTCTTCCTCGGAGCTACTCTGGACTTCGCACATAGTAAGTGCGACACAAAATGTCCCTTAATGTCCTCAGATCTGAGGTAAATGTATGCCTCATACGCTATTTCGCTGGCATCTCAGAGACCCTGTAATTGAATTCCAAGTGGTTCGGAAGCAAGCACATGTCTTGGTAAGCAAAGTGTAGCTAATTGAGGGAGCTGGTTCCTAAATCTGAGCCACTTGGTATGTAACTCTTGAGGTAGGGCGGCATCCCAATCCAAATTCAGTTCCCAGAGTTGTTGGAGAAAAACCTTCCCAATAACTACTAGTGGATTTACAAATCCTAGCGGATCGAATAGCTGGGATATATCTGCTAATACAGAGCATTTTGTCAGCATTTTTGGCGGTGGCCATGATGATTTAATGCAGAAGTTGTCAGGCTGAGGTTGCCAGATTAGCCTAAGAGATTTATTGAATTGATTTTCATTTGGAGAAATGTCCAGTTTTTTCTGAAATTCAACAAATTGTACCACCTTATTGGCAGGCACTCTACCCTGTCAATTCACAACAAACTAATGGTGTATAAACAAATACTGAAGCCGACGTGGACCTATGGCATCCAATTTTGGGGATGTGCTAGTGAAATATACATTGCCACTATCCAACGTTTTCAAAATAAATTGCTGCGATGTATTGTTAATGCACCATACTATATTAGAAATAGCGATCTCCATCGTTATCTTGGCATGCCAACTGTCACTAATGTGACAAAAAAATTTGCCATTTCTCACAAACAGCGACTGAAATTGCATGTCAACGTTGCAGCATCCAGTTTACTTCTGATGACTTCGCAGCGTAGGCGGCTAAAACGGAAAACAGTGTCAGACCTAATGGAACTTCTATGTAGCCGATATTTTATTTATATGTTATATGTTAGCATGTACATAAAATACTTCACGCTTTTCTTTTAATTTCTTTAATTTATTCGAACAAAATTGCTAGTTAGTATTACCTGTATTTACTAGGTGCAATTATAAAACGTTTCTGTATATGGTATAAGACTCGATTATAAAAAAAAAAAAGATATGTCCAGTTTGATTCCGCGATCTTCTGATTTTAAGTTTCGCAGCAACGCTTCGTGATCGGAACACCATTTGCGCAGTTGTAACCCCCCACGTTTCATAATTTTTATTAACTCAGCTTGAGTTCTGAGTGCCTCATCTAAGGTTTTGAATGAGATCATAAAGCCAACAACGTAGAAATCCTTGACTGTGACAGCAGCAGCTAATGGAAAGGATGCACCTTCATCTTCAGCCAATTGGTTTAAGCACCATGTAGCTAGATATGGAGCCGACTTGGTGCCACATGTTATTGTCCTTCTTTTGAACAAAACAACAAAATGATTTGGGATATATATATATATATATATATATATATATATATATATATATATATATATATATATATATATATATATATCCAAAACATATTGGAAAGTGAACTATTTTCATTTAAATCAATTGATACAGTGGGGGATGAAAATGAAGCCGTTAATTTCCCAATAGAATTTCTAAATTCTTTGGATTTACCAGGTCTTCCGTCACATAATCTACAATTGAAAGTTGGTTCCCAAATCATTTTGTTACTTTAATTTCTGGGTTACAGAATCCCTCCAAATTATTATTTGCAAATGAGAGTCTTCTTCTGTCACGCGGAATTGCCTGTACATCTTAGCAATATCTGAAGTCACAGCTAATGGATGCTGCCTGAATCGCAGTAGAATTGAAAAAAGATTGTCTTGTACTACTGGCCCACAAAGCATTATATCGTTAAGAAAAACGTTATTTGATGTTTTTGCGGATGCATCAAAAACTACCCTCAATTTTGTGGTTCTGCTTTCCGGTTTGAATACACAATGATGAGGTATAAAGTATAAAATACCGCCTTTGGCTTGTATTTTTGTACCTTATTTCGTCCATGTGCTCAAGATTTTCATTCATTGAAGAAGGTTGAATATGCTTGCCTTAGTTTACTGGATTTATCCAAGCGAGCTTCCAACGACCTGAAGCGCTGAATCGTCATGCTGCAAAAATTTCCGAGAACCACTGGATCCATTTATAATGGTAACTGTACAGTATAGCGACCATCATTATCACGGGTTGTTGTAGTTTTAAAGATGTCCTCACATCGTGCTTCATCTTCACTAACAAGTTTAGTTTCGTTATTGACTTATTCCAATTTCCAAAATCGTGAAACTTGTTCATTGAGAGCGTCGTCCTCATAGCCAAGTCCGCAGAATACAGTCGGTAGTTTCTGTTGCAGCCTTTCCCAGTACTATCTATCCCAATACAGTATTTTGAAGTGTAGGCAAATGCATGTCTATTTTTATCTGCCCTATTGACATTAGAGTGAAGTACAATTCAGCTCCAATTAGTAAGTCCACCTTCAAAGACTGGTGAAAGGTTGGGTCAGCCAATTTTGTATTTCTTGGAATTTTCCATTTGCTGATGTCAATGTTATTAATGGATTGATCATTGGTTATTTGATCAATTATGTGCGTGTCAATGTTTGTTGTGAAGCCTGTAATTGTAGAAGCGATGGTAATGTTTGTGTAGTTGCCTGCATTCGATGTGTTGTTACCAATCCCTGTGATTTGTAAGGAATGATGTGTTGATTTTAAACCTAGTTTGTTTCCAAATCTTTTAGATATAAGGTTTACTTGGCTCCCTGAGTCCAATATTGCCATACAGTTGATGAAGTTCCCGCTGCTGTTTTTAACTTGTAATAGAGCTGTCGCTAAGAACACGTATGAACCTTTCGTTGTTGTTGTTAATGAGGTATTAGTCCAAGAAGAAGTTGTTGATGAACCTTGATGTGTTGATTCGATTTTCGTACTGTTCTTCTTGTTCTTCTGTTGTAGTTGTTCGAAGTGTAACAAGGTGTTGTGTTTTTTGCCACAAATGGCGCATCCTCTTATTTTGCACTCTGATACAGTATGATCGGGCTTCAGACAATTTATGCAAACCTTCAGTTTTTTTATTTCATAATATCTGGTTTTAGGCGACATTTTAAGAAACCCTTCACACATGTATAGCGCATGGTGTTTATTGCAATAAAGGCACGAGCCTTTAGCAATCAATGATGTTACCTGATATATATTAAAGAAATAATTACATTATTTACACTATAAATTATCTGCCTTTTAATACTTTTAAGTTAACATACTTTTAAGTTAACATACCTTTTAAGTTAGCATACCTGTTAAGTTAACATACCTACTTGTCACTTTATTCGTTTATTACTAATTACAATAAATTCAGTCAAGTTATTACCTTGCTTGCAAACACTACAATTGGCGACGAGGATGGGATAATCTACGTGCGGAATTGAAATGGCGACGGAAGAATTTTATAAACTGCTTGTGAAGCAGCAACAAGAGTTTTCGCAAAAATAGCTTTCGGAACAACAGCAGTGGATGCAAACGGTTTTAAAAAACCAAGCTGGCGCGTCGTGCGACGTTAAATGACGTATTACTAATTGTAGAATCATTCGAGGCAACAACAAAAGCAGTACAGGTTATAAAAGAGAGTAGCTTAACGGAAAATAATCTTGCACCTTTTGTCAACGAGATTAAACATAATGTGCGACAATTCCAGTCCAATTCGCGCTCGCGGCCTTCAAAGCCAAATAAGACACCACTGTACAAATCGTGCTCTGGTTGTGGCTCCTCACACTCCCGCGACGATTGTAAATTTAAAAACGCTGTCTGTTTTAAATGCGGTCGTGTTGGACACATAGCAGCCGTCTGTATGTCAAAAAACAGTTCCAACAAACAACAACACAACAACCAGAAAAACATTACGCAGGTGAATGCAAGCATTGGCGCGATTGAGACGATCTACAATATTACAGGGGTAGTGAAGAAAATAAACTTAAAAAACTTTATTGGTTTGGAAATATATAATAAATTAATCACATTCCAAATGGATTCGGGAGCCTCCGTCTCGATTATTACATTGGAAACCTACGGAATGCTAAATAAGCCACCACTTAATCCTTGTCACCGGTCTCTGTTTGGATTTGGAAACAAAAAAATTAAAACTTGTGGTGAATTTTATGCAAAAATTAAGTGTGGCATAAGACAACAAACAGTGCTTTTGGTGGTCGCGTGTGTAGATTCTGGGCACAGTACACAATTTTAAAGCCAACATTCAGTTTAAGCAAGATGCGTCACCGAAATTCTTCAAATCCAGGCCAATTCCATTCGCCCTAATGCAAAAATTCAAAACTGAATCGGATCGATTAGTGGAAGCTGGAATTTGGAAGCCGCTCCAATTCAGCGAGTGCGCATCACCTATCGTTCTAACGCCAAAGCCTAATGGCTCTATTCGAATATGTGGAGATTTTAAGGTAACCATAAATAAGCAAATTGATATCGAACGATACCCCCTACCAACGCCGAAAATTTGTTACATACTATTCGTTATGACCAGCATTTCTCTAAAATTGATCTAAAAGATGCGTATTTACAGATGGAGCTGGACGAGGAATCAAAGAAAGTTTTAGTCGTCAATACTCCGCAGGGGTTGTTCCAATATCAACGCTTCCCTTACGGCATAGCAAGTGCACCTGCGATTTTTCAGAAATTTTTAGAGCAACTTCTGCAAGAGCAACTTCTGGGTGTGGCAACTATTTGGACGACATTATTGTTACAGCGCCAACCATCGAGCAGCACATCGAACGCCTCGACAAAGTGCTCTCGCGTCTTCAAACCTGCGGGATTAAGTGCAAGAAAGAAAAATGTTTCTTTTTGCAAGAAAAGATCGAGTATTTAGGACGACAAATCAGTGCGAATGGTATTTTAACAGATGACTTCGGCGTAAAAGCAGTGCGCCTCCTTCGACACCCTAAAACACTTAAAGATGTAGAAGCCTTTTTGGGCAAGGTGAACTATTACCACCAGTTTATACCTAACTTTTCACAAATCGCTGCGCCGATCAACAAACTACGGCGGAAAAATGTCAAATTCCAGTGGGGACACCAACAGCAGCATGCATTCGAAATTTTGAAAGAGCACATCATTACAGCCACAGAACTGGCACATTTTCAAGAACATCTGCCGATTCTGCTAGCCACTGACGCATCTTCATTCGGAATCGGAGCTGTCATCTCACATGTATACCCTGATGGTACTGAAAGACCGATTGCATTTGCTTCGAAAACGCTCTATCAGCACCAAACAAAATATAGCCAAATAGAGAAAGAGGGTCTCGCAATAATCTTTGGAGTTCAGCGCTTTCATCAATATTTGTATGGCCACAAATTCACTCTTATCACTGACCACAAGCCACTGGTCAGTATATTTAGTCCGGAACAGCATCTTCCCACGATGACTTCGCACCGTCTGCAACGCTGGGCCATTATTTTAATGGCTTATCAATTTGACATAAGATATAAACCAACTGCACAACATGGAAATGCCTGCTACAACTTAGATGTCATTGATACTCCTATCGCCGCAAATTTAATTCGCAAGCACACCAAAAACGATGCTACACTCAGAACAGTTCGCGATTTGATTCAAAATGGTTGGCCAAACCATCTGGGTATCGAAAACAGCGAAATTTTAGCTTTTTTCAATAGAAAACTATCATTGAGTATTTTTAAAGACCTTATTTGCTTACAGGGCCATTTAACGCGTGTAGTCGTACCAGCCGTATTACGTCAACGTACTCTGAACCTGTTACACGAAGGCCATTGGGGCGTAGTCAAGATGAAGCAGCTAGCTCGTAACCATTGCTGGTGGCACAATCGATAAGGACATTGAGAAGCTCGCAGCTAACTGTGAGGTCTTTAAAATTGCGTCTTCGAGCCCAGTGAAACAATACAATAGCTGGCCCGAGGCCCAACACCCTTGAGAACGCATACATATCGATTTTGCTGGACCTAACTTTAACCACATGTGGCTTATTTGTGTAGATGCGCATTCACAATATCCATTTGTCTCACAACCTTACAGTACTACGACTGCGGATACAATTTCGCCGTTATCAGCAATATTTGCCATGGAAGGTATGCCAGAAACCATCGTAAGTGACAACGGGCCACAGTTAACATCTGACAACTTCAAACAATTTTGTGCGGAAAACGGCATAAAGCACATAACCACAGCGCCATTTCACCCAGCGTCAAACGGACTCGCCGAACGCTTCGTTAGAACGTTTAAAACAGCAACGCGAACAAATATGGAAGATGGCTTGAATTTAAAACCTGCTATAATTAAGTATTTATCGTCATATCGCGCAATTCCCAACGCTGAAGGAAAATCTCCAGCCGAACTACTGCATGGCCGTCAGATGCGCACGCCTTTATCATTGCTAACTCCAACCCATTCCCAGGAACTTCCAAACACTTCGTTCACTCTGAAGTTCAGACCTGCTCAACCAGTGTTCCTACGCAATTACTCGAGAGGTCCTAAGTGGATAAAAGGCGAAATTGACAGACTACTTGGCAATATGATGTATGTTGTAAAAACTCCTTCCGGGTTTTGTAAACGACACCAAAACGAACTACAACCTCGTCGAAGTGATACTGTTGACTCGCCTCAGCGCCCACAAGTCAATATTCGTCAAGGACTGCTATCACAACCAACCGAAGGTGAGGTAGCTCCGCAAGAGCCGATCTCTGCCGAAACCACTCAGCTTCGCGACGAACGGTCTAATCCGACACCATTACGCAGAAGCGAACGGAGCCGTAATCCTGTCAACCGTTTCCAGGCAGAAGACTTTCGAAAATAAAAGGGTGGATAAATGATATATATTGAAGAAATAATTACATTATTTACATTATAAATTAACTTCCTTTTTAATACTTTTAAGTTAACATACTTTTAAGTTAATATGCCTTTTAAGTTAACATACCTTTTAAGTTAACATACCTACTTGTCACTTTATTCGTTTATTACTAATTACAATAAATTCAGTCAAGTTATTACCTTGCTTGCAAAGGTAATAGCTTCGCTTCACTTCTGGTCTTGCTTTAATTTCCAAGAGCTGTAGTGCATGCGTACGTTTATCAAGCCTTTTGATTAACATGTATACCAACAGTGGATCCCATCCATTAATTTCGATGTTCAACGCTTCAATGCTCAAGAGACAGTCATTTGTATTGTCATAGAGTGTTCTGAGCCCTTGCGATGAATATTCTTGTACTACTGGGAGGTTCAAAAGTTTGTCCATTAACCCAGTCATTATGAGCCTCTTATTTGAATACCGAGCCTTAATTGTTTACCAAGCCATGTCGTAGTTATTACTGGAGACAGTTATATATGAAATTACTTTTGATGCTTCACCTGTCAAAGTATTTTTCAGGTACCAAATCTTTTGTGCGTTCCCAATATTTGATTCATGGATCATTCTTCCTGCAGTTTAGGAAAGTAGGTGTCCCGCACAGCCTTTGTTTGAGTAAAGAAATCGATGGTGAATTAAGGATATTCCTGGCGTTTAGCTAGTGGGACTTCAGCTTCCAGTGCTTGATGATTCCTTTGGAATTCTTTCCACAATTCATTGAGTGTGATAATACAGCCTTCGACATAAGCAAGCTTCTCCTTGCGTGCCCTATTCGCCTTCCTGAAGTTCTCGAATTGACGCTCCACTTCCTTGCCAATGTGTGACTGGGTGTCGGTGAGCTCTGCAATATTCATCTTCGTTGACTCTTGGTGAATATAATTGCCTGTTTACAGATCTATGTTATGGTCTAGCTCACGTACCTGATTTCACAATAAAGTCTTACCACTGGTGGGGGACTCTTTGTGAATGTAGTGAAAGCTTGTGTATCACGTCGGGGTCACCATGTAAAAATACACTTCCTTTAGTGCTTTCAAATAAAAAAGTCGAGCATTTCTTTTTTGGATATAAGTTGGATCTCTTACCACTGGTGGGGGAAAATCCAACTTGTTTTTTAGAAGTAAAGAATTATTCTGATTGTAAATACAAAATTGCCCTATATTTATATTAACATTATTACTAATACATATAATTATTTAAGCCGGCCCGTGTGCTTTGTCAGCACAAAACCGTGCGAATGATTTTGTTCTCACGGTAGCTAGCGGACGAAGTAAATGCAATTCAATATACAAATTTAAACATAATTGGCAAGGTACTGCAGAATTTATTGCGTAAGACTTTATGGAATAAAATTCGCAGCACCGTTGCAATAAGAAGTGAGAAATTAGAGTAAATTTTTGAAATAAAAATTATTTATATTTTCCCAGCACATACTTAGGAATGTGACTGGGTTGACTGTATGGATTGAAGCTCATGTTTTTCATGAACAGCAGCTGTGAAGCATTTTATGCGCAAAAACCTTGTGTTTGTTGTGGTGCGCCGAAGGCGCCGATCGAACTTGTCGCATCTGCTCTCGAAGTTTTTCCAAGAAGTATCTAGGCTCTGGTGAAACCTCTTCCTCTATGAAAAACTCACCTGGTATACGTAGTGTGGTTCCCTGGACAAGCTCTGCTGCGGAGGCGGTTATATCTTCCTTCGCCCAAAAAGAACCATAGGCAAAATTTCCACCCAGTTTGTCGAATTATGATACCTGATGGCTGCCTTAAGTGAAAGGCCCCATCGTTCAACC
The DNA here is from genome assembly GCA_920105625.2 of Clusia tigrina. NCBI lineage: Eukaryota > Metazoa > Arthropoda > Insecta > Diptera > Clusiidae > Clusia > Clusia tigrina. The sequence goes on from OV050031.1 coordinate 161,231,911, forward strand.
ATCCCATTTGCAGCCGGATGATATACCATTGTGCGTATTATGTTGGTTCCGATTAATTTTGCAAGCGCGTCGAAGAGCTGAGACTTAAATTGGGAGCCTCTGTCAGACGTTATTGTGGTCGGCGCTACAAAACGTGCCATCCAGCAAGCGTAAAAGTTGTATACTATGGTACTTGCGGAAATATCCTTGAGGGGCACAGCTTCTAACCAGCGAAAAAACGGACAATTATGGTGAGTACGTACCTGTAACCATTGCAGTGTTGCATAACGACGATGTCAATGTGTACATGTCGAAAGCGCTCGCCTGGCATCGCGATGTCGTGTGGAGTGCTTTTTATGTGACGGCCCACTTTGCTTCGTTGGTATTCAAGGCATGAACGCGCCCAGCCGATAACATGTTTGGCCACACGAAACTCCTGCTCACCAAACGCTTGGTTGCTCGACTGCTTGGATGCGCCAAGTTAAGCACGCTATCAAAAATGGTATGTCCAGCACAATCGCAATATACCAGCACGTCTGATCCGAAACCTTCCGGGCTTGCTATGATGTCTTGAAGTTCGTCGTCTTCTTGCTGTGTCGCACTTAGGTCTTCGCGATGCAATAAGAATGTCATCTATGTAGCAATGACAAAAATCAAATCCGTAGAGAACCATATCCATCAAATGTTTCATGCTTTGTGCGGCGTTGCACTAGCCGAAAGTCATCATATTAAACTCGAACAGACCGAAACTTTTTGTCGGTCCTCAGGTGCCAAAGGAGTTTGGTGGAAGGCGCGCTGCAAATCGACAGTGAATACTGTCATCCAGTTAACCGGTGTGTACAATCATGCAGGTGCGGTATTGGGTACCTACCGGGCACTGCGATCACATTAAGGCGGCGGTAGTCACCGCAAGGACATCAGCCACTTGAACTCTTTTCCACCATATGGAGCGGTGAGGCCCATTCGCTTTTTGATTGCTGACAAATACCCTGTCACCATAAATTTAAACTCATCGCGAGCCGCCTGGAGCTTGTCACCTGTTTGTCTGCGTGCACGTTCAGTTACTGGATGGCCCCTCGTAATGATGTGATGTTGCACGGAGTGCTCAGCAATGCTGCGGTTTGCTGCTGTAGTTATTGACGGGAATTCTTGCAAGATATGAGCGTACCGACTTGTCTTATCAACAGATTAAAGTTGTAACGACACGGGGTCTTTTCGATTCAAAGGCTGAGGTATACTCAGCGGCTTACCAGGGTTCGTTACTAAGATATCTCTTTGGTTTAAATTATTTAATTTTATTTATTTACAAACTTTATTACAAAACTTTTAAGACAGGAAAATCGTACTCCTTTCAAAGGCGTGCTCGTCGTCGTGAGTCCAGTAGTGACAGTCAACGCGGGGTGTTGGCCCGCTCAGGTTTGTCCGGCGCGAATGATTGATTCGCTCAAGTCGTCAGTAAAAGTCCGGCGCGGGGTGTTGGCCCGCTCAGGTGCGTTCGGCGCGAATGATTGATTCGCTTAGTCGTCAGTTAACGTGTACATCGCGGGGTGTTGGCCCGCTCAGGTTCGTTCAGCGCGAATGATTGATTCGCTTAGTCGTTATTGTCCAGATTTGTCTGAGCACTTACCTCTGAGTGAGAGTTCCGAAGCATTACTCTAATATCCTTTGTACGTGGATCTCCGCGATGTCTTCTACGACAAGAACTATTTTCCGTAGCGCTGATGTTTGTCCAACGAGAGATGTCTGTCAAAGAGCTGCTTATCCAACGAGAGCTGTTGTCCAAAAAGATCGATTTGATCCCTGTTGCCGCTTTTATAGGTTCCCATGCGCACGCATACCAGCACAACTTTCCGTGTGTGTTCCTAAACCGACAAAGTGGCGTGATCCGAAGCAAGAAACAGGTTTTCGCTATATCCACGTGGCATGTTGGGTGATGTTGGTAACCGTGTGCGTGAAGTGGCGTGATTTTGCTGAAGAAACCGGTTTTCGCTGTATCCACGTGGCATGTTGGCTGATGTTGGTAACCGTGTCCGCAAAGTGGCGTGATTTCACTCAAGAAAACGGCTTTCATGCTATCCACGTGGCATGTTGGCTGTTGATGGAAAGTGGTTTGGTGTCATGGGTCTGTACGGCATTTAGCTGCCCATATACATATTAATGCTGTATACATACGTTTTTGTGCTTAGAAGAAATATGTACATATTTATATGTATATGAGCAGCGTCCAGAGGCGTAACAATCAATTTGTGAGGGGGGGGATTGCCCTCAATTTCCTCTCCTTACAAAGTAATCTGTTTGTAAACAAGCGTGAATGTGTGTGACGGGATCCTCAATCCGTTTTTGTTTGAGACTAAAAACAACTCCACAGTGATGGATGAAGTCCGCGCCCAGAATTGGTAACGATACATTTGCGATTATGAACGCCCAAGGAAACTCACGACGAATTCCTAGGTCGAGATTCAATATTTTGGAGCCGAAAGTGTCGATGCACGAACCATTTGCTAATAATTTGTTTGCGCTTATGTTTTTATATTTATTTGTGCTTTTGGATAGAACTGAGACGTCAGCACCGGTGTCAACTAAAAACCAAATCCCTTTTTTGTCCCGTACTTTGAGGTGTTTTGATGTTTGCTCGGTGCCGCCAGTCGCCTCAATAAGCGCCGGCATGTTTAGTTTAAGAGCGCTCCCAGTTGCATGGAGCACGGCACTTGCGAGCTTTTAAGCCGAACCTTTGATGGTAAAAACTTGGAGTGGTACGCCTGAATGGGCTTGTAAACTTAACCACAGCGACCGCATGCACAGATGGTGCACCCTGATCATCCGATGCAAATATGGAAGTAGAAGGTTTGCTCGCAAATTCATCACTGTTTTACCTCAGGGCCGAAGTACCAGAGTCTTTAACTGGAGAATGTTATAAAGTCCTATTTAAAAGAAAAGCAAAATTTGTGGTTCGAATGACGTGCAGGAATACAAATATGAAATTTAAAGGATATTGATATCTATATATAAAACTTAGGTTTCAAAGTTTATGGTGGTGGCGTTATAGCTGTCCAAGTTTGGCCAAATAATTCTTCATCGTTGAAGTAACTTAAATAAAAAAATTAAAAAAATTAAAAAATTTTGTCGAAAGCCCCCTTTTCGTATGATACGCCGATCACGTCGATCACGTCGTGGTCACCACTTGTAGCGACTCGTATGAGCTACTAAAAAAAGTATAGAGATAATTAATTAATTTATTAAAAGACGTCAGTCCAAAAGACGTCAGTCCAAAATCACACTTAAAAAATGTCACACCGAATTTTATGTATTAGAAGGAATATGAAAAAGTTGGTTTTCACAAACAGATGACGTAGCAAGCAACCTCAAGTGTCCACTCTATAACGACAGTTAGCGTGATATCTGTATCGATCACCCTAGGCACATCCTATACAATCATAAGTAAACAGCCGACCGCCTGCTGTTCGCTTCTGAGTTTTTGTTTTGTTACGATACGATTATTTCGCAAAGACTAAACTGCCCTTTGCATAGTGTCTCCACTAGCTATAATTCATGGCAATCTTCATGTCTTAACATCAAAATGTTAAGTGGAGACCTCATATGTTAGTGTCATACCAAAAAAAATAAACATTATGTCAAGACAGCAGTTGTTGGGGCGGTATGTGTCGGCGCTCGCCTTGTTTTTACACACTGCGGGACATTCACTAGCGCTTGTCAGCAGCCTGAGTCCAGTTTGATTCTAACCGTGCGAGTTGAAAAGCGCTTAAGTTTATTTGGTAGAAAGCCCTCTTTATTGTTGAAACACCTGCCTATACGAGTATACTATTCACATTTAATATTGCTTCTTAATGCTCTACTTTATTATTTCTAATTGCCCTACATTATTATTTCTAATTGCCCTACTCTTTGGTTTGCACATTCTGCAATTGTTTACCAATGCAATCATTGATTGGCACACTTTTGGGAAAGTCAGTAGTGAAAGTTCATTGCAGTTCAATTGTCAAGTGCGCGCACCTAAAAGCATGCAATCGACTTTTACTTAATAATAACATTTTTATTACATTATACGTCTTTATTATTTTCTCTCTTTTTTGTCCTTATATTTTTCGTCCCATTTTTTTGATCTATTATTATTTTATTTTATTGTTTTTTTATATTATTTGACTTATTTTGTTTTTTCTTCTTTTTGTTTTTTTTCGTTTTCTTTTCTTTTCTTTTTTTTATACTTTTATTTTACAATTTATTCTTATACTACTACCATCGTCTGCTCGGGAAAAATTCCTGTTTTTCGTCATTTTCGTCAAGAATAACACCGTTATTATCACTACTCGGAAGAGTCCGGTTGTGCCGACCCCTCCCCTCCCCTCACCACTTTCTAAATGTGTATTTCCTCGTAGAACTCGGTGAGGCCCGCTACTTTCTCTTCGGCTTTAACCTCCTGAAACAAGTCGCTGATTGCTTCTATTGGTATTCATAGATGGTGTAATAGCGAAAATGCTGCTGGCGTAGTGAGAGTGCGTTTTGAGTGGGTTTGTAGGAGATTATTCAGTAACTCCTGGATTTTGGATGATACTTCGCCAGTTATGATGAACGAACTCGATAAATTGTACCGTGACTTATGACGTGCTCTGTATTCCGCGCCAATCGTATTATAGCCTGTGCCCATTAGTTTCATATTTGTTGCTTTGCTTGAGCAAACCGCCGTAACTACTATTGGTTCGTAAAAACGATAGGGTCATCTATTTATAGATTTGTTGGCTATCAGAAAGTTTATTCCTCATATTCTGCCTCAAAATATTTCTCAATTCTATCCTTGGAAACTCTGTCACAATCACCCACTCATCCTTCTCTGTAGTCTCCAGCACTACATCCGTATTTGTTAAACTGCTCTAACTGCACTTCTGCAAAGGTCGTATTTCTCCCTGACAGCATCAGCCATAGATTAATCTAAAGTCGTATATATTTTGACTATTACAAAGTGGTTACTTATTTCTAAGTATCTTAAAACCGTACTTCAAAGTTGAATGCTATACCATTCCACTTCGGTTCACTCGTCTTACCCTCCTACATTATGAGATTCATTACTTCGTTACTATCTACCAAATTTCGAGGTGATTTTCCCTTTTTTCGCGACAGCGGTTGGCATCAGGGCCCTGTGAAGTTGATTGCCTGCGCGGACGAAAGGTCAGTTGACCTATATAGGATTGCGATCTCCAGGATCGTTGTAGCATGGCCAGGCGCAAGGCTCGAAAACGTACCTAGGGAGCTGATCCCTAATAGATCCTAGAGCGTACGCTTAGATCCCAGCCGAACCGTCTGACCCTGAGGCTATCTTGGAGATTTTTGGGTTGAGTAACCAGCAGCTTCCGACTAAAAATTGGACGGTGACTAAGATACAGGAAACAAGAGGGGATTCCAGGTCAGTAACCCTTGTGGTGAACGCCGAATCTCTGGCGACTCTGGCTGAATCCAATTGGGTCGTGGGCTAGGGCTACTCATCCATAAGCCTCAAGGTCTACAAAAAAGACGGGCAACCGTCTGATATGGATCAAGTGGGAGTGAATCCTTTAGGGGTAACTTCTGATCCTACTGCTGCTGAGGACTTCGCCATGCACCCGAAACGCAGTGACTCTGTGTCAACCGCGGGGGGTCTGGCGAGTCGCCTAGGGGCAACCACGCTCAGTGAGGAAGAAGTCCTTCTGGAGTTAGGCTCGGAAGAGTCTGATGCTGATGTCACGGTGGTGGAGGTGACCAGCGCTACAAGTAACAGAGATGCTACGAATAGTGCAGATTAACCTCAATCACTCGATGGCTGCGTCTGCCAGCCTTCAGCTCTGTCTTGCAAAAAGCGGAGTTCATGTTGTCCTGATGCAAGAACCCTGCACATACGGGGACTTGGTCTGTGATCTCAGGACTGATAAATACAGCTTGCTGTATACCGTAAATGAAGGAAGACACAGGTCTTGTATCCTCATTAGGAATAATGTTAGCTCATTTATTCTCCCCAATTACAGCAATAAAGATTTGAAGGCCGTCTGCGTGGAAACTGGTAAGAGACGGTACTGGCTGGTCTAGGCCTATACGGCACATGACCATGAAATCCTTCCGGAAGCCAACCTTCTGTGGATACAAAGGCTCAACGGGTGGCTATATTCATTGGATGCGATGAAAATGAGCACCACGCTATCTGGGGAAACACGGATGTCAATGAACGCGGTGAGTCATTATATAAATGTATTGTAACGACTAACCTTCTTATATGTAATAACGGGTCAAAACCCACTTTCATTACTGCTAATAGGTAAGAAGTCCTTGACATAACCCTTGCCTCCGAATCAACTTTTGTTTGGATTTCAAATTGGAGAGTTCTAGAGAAACTCTCCTTTTCGGATCATAGGTTAATTCAGATTGATCTTCTAGATAGTCTACCTAGCACTAAAGCTTACAGAAATGTCAGGAAGGCAAACTGGGACCTCTACAAGGTGACTGTAGCTAGACTACTACCTCAGAACCCCACAAGCAGAAGCAAGTGTGTCGAAATTGATGTGTCTGTGGAGGATTTAACGGTTGCTCTTAATAAGGCTCTATTGGTCTCTTGCCCTCTTAGTAAACCCTCCATCCCACCACGTGAGAGGGAGCAAATTAGGGGATTTGGGAAAACTGTAGGAGACTTTTAACCATCGCAAAGAAGTCTAGAGATAGTGATGACTGGGATTTATACAAGGCAGCACTTAGAATCTTCAAAAGTGAGCTTAGGAAGCACGAAGAGAATCGTGGAGAAACTTTTGCGGTAACGTAGAAGATATCTCTGCGACGTCCAGGTTGAAGATAATCCTATCAACTGCTCCAATGGTACCTGGTTTCATGAGGAGGGAGGATGTATCTTAGGCTTCAAATACTAATGAGACTCTGGAGTTTCTTTTAGAAACTCACTTCCTTGTTTGCTTGAGCACCATTCCGCGGAGAACGAAGCCCAGCGGGAATGTAGTCAAAGCCAACTCAGACATAATCACGAAGCCAAAATTTCAATGGGCTATCCATAGCTTCAAACCATATAAAACATCTGGCATAGATGGTGTAGCTCCAATTGAAATTCAGCAGTCAAATCTCCAAAAGTTGCTTTGAATCAGCATACATTCCAGACCCATGGAAACATGTGAGTCAAATTTGTATACCAAGGGCCGGCAAAAGCTAGCACACAGCTCCAGGGGTCCTAAGGCCCATTAGTCTGTCCACCTTCTGTCTGAAAATCCTGGAACGGTTGTTAGACATTCATCTGAGGCTCACTATAGACAGACAGAAGCTGTCAGTCTTCAGCATGCCTACTTCAAGGGTAAATCGGTTGAGACTGCCTTACACTCCTTAGTCTCTAGTATTGAGTGCTCCCTGCATAACAAGGAGTTCTCCCTAGTGGCTTTCCTGGATATTGAGGGAGCTGTTAACAACATCAAATCAGACGCAATAATCGGTGCGATGCGAGACTTGGAGGTGGAACCCGCCATTAGTAAGTGGATTGAATATATGCTTAGTAGCAGGATAATTAATTCACAGCTGGGGACGGCGTCGGCCAAGAAGTCCGTGTGCAGAGGCACACCTCAAGGTGGATTTCTTTCACCCCTACTCTGGAATCTTGCGGAAAATCAGCTGCTTGTTCGACTGGAGAGGGAAGGGTGCAAGATGGTTGCGTATGCGGATGATGTTACTATTAGTATCTCGGGAAAATACATATCTACTCTGAGAGACTTGAACATTCTCTCTAAATGGACTAGTTACTGTTGGTTGGAGGTAAATCCGACCAAGACTAAGTTGGTGCTCTTCACTAGGAAGTATAAAATTCCTCAATTTATCGCTCCAAAACTAATGGATGTAGATATTAACCTTGTCGAGCAGGCTAAATATCTGGGCGTGATCCTAGATACGAAGCCGAACTAGAAGGCTAATATCGGTTTTTTCAATAAGAGCGCTACAAAAGTTTTTTAAATAAAACAAAACCGGTTTTAGATATCAATGAAATTCTTTATTCCTGTGAAAGTACGTTCGATGTCATTATGTATGGAACTCGATTTCTTCTGCATGGCCACCACGCGCACGCTTGCAGAAGTCCAGACGCTGAACCCAATTTTTAACGGTTTTCAAGCATAAATCGGCCGATACTGCTGCAATTTCACGTTCGATATTCGTACGAAGTTCATCAATCGTCGCTGGCTTGTTTGCATAGACCATAGACTTGACGTAGCCCCACAGGAAATAATCTAACGGCGTCAAATCGCAATACCAAGGCGGCCAATCGACTGGGCCATTTCGTGAGATAACACGTTCACCAAACTTGGTTTGCAGTAAATTGATTGTGGCATTCGCTGTGTGGCTTGTGGCGCCGTCCCGTTGGAACCACATGTTCTCCAAGTCCATATTATCCAATTGGGGCCAAAAATATTTTGTTATCATTGAACGGTAGCGATTCGCATTCACAGTAATGTGCCGGTCTTGATCATCACGGAAGAAGTACGGCCCAATGACGCCGCCGGCAAATAAACCGCACCAAACCGTAATTTTTTCGGGATGCAATGATGACTCATGGAGTACGTGTGGATTGCTGTCTAACCAATAACGCATATTTTGCTTATTGACAAAGCCATTCAGCCAGAAATGAGCCTCATCATAAATTGGACGTAGCGCTCTTAAAGTTGAGGCGACTGACTCCGAATTTCGGTAGTAAATTTTAATAATTTTGACTCGTTGTTGGCTGGTATATCTTTGCATGATGAAATAGCAAACCTTACTGAAGAGAGATGTCAAAAGAGCGGGGGAAAATATGGCGTCGTTTGCTGTCACTATTGATTTACTTTTGTAGCGTTTATTTTGAAAAACCCTTTATAAGTGAGCGCTTTAGGACGGCTCAGGTAGCTCTGTACTCTTGCTAAATTGTTATAGGTAAAAAATGTTACAGCCTAAGGTAGCGTATTGGATATACTCGTACATAGCTGTAGCACGATCATTCCTTTTTTATGGGGTGTTTGCTTGGTGGACAGCCCTAAGAAAGTCCACATACAATAATCTGGTAAAGGTACAAAGAATGGCAGTGGTATTCATAAGTAGTACCATTAGAACGACTCCAATGACAGCTTTGGACATTATGCTCAATCTGCTGCCTGTAAGCTTTTTGATGAAAAAGTGGTTGCTAACTCAGCTATAAAGCTAAAAGCTACGCATCAATGGGTTGCCAAGAACGTAGGTCATTCGTCTATTTTAAGACATTTTGAGGGTATTCTTGACTCTTTCGATTGCATCACACCAATTTATGCCTTCACTAGCATGTGTAGGATCGGCATTCCCTGCAGGGACGACTGGAAGAATGCCATCTCCCCATGTAGAAAGAAATTAGATATACACAGATGGATCCATTTTACAGAGAGGGTAGGAGGTGGTGTATTCTCAGATGATTTGGACATTAACATGTCCTTTAGGATGCCCGACCACTGTAGTGTTTTTCAGGCAGAGGTTGCGGCTATAAAGGCAGCATTGTCTTGGCTAAGGAAGAAGAAAATATCTGGACATGATATTTCCATTCTATCCGACAGTCAAGCAGCTTTGCGCTCCCTGGAATCTGCTATTATCACCTCAAAAGCCGTCAAGAGCTGTCGCAAATTTTTAGGCGAGATAGCTCAGCAGTCTGTGCATTTGTGCTGGGTTCCCGTGTGCATCTGTGCTGGGTTCCCGGTCACAGAGATATTCCAGGGAACTGTAAAGCGGATGAACTTGTCCATGAGGGTGCTACCATACCGATTGAACTAGATAGGTCGAAGTTCGGTATTCCTATTGCAATATGTAAGCTCTTAGTAAATACAATATCCTTAGGCACAGCAGGCAGACGCTGGTCTGAAGGTACAGGATGTAAAATAGCTAGGTGAACCTGACCGGAAATAAATGTCAAGCGCTCTAAGGACCTAGTATCTCTAAATAGACAAAGTATAGGTTCCGTTATTAGTGTCCTAACGGGACACTGGACTCTGGGCACTCACGGGTGTAGGCTGGAGATTGTCTCTAACGACTTCTGCAGGAGTTGCATGTACAAGGAGGAGGAAGAGTCCATTGCACACCTGTAATGTACGTGTTCAGCGTTGTCCAGAAGGAGGCGCACTTTGCTAGGCGACTACTTTCATGACTCTTTGGGAGATATCTCAAATAAAAGATTAGCGCCATCAACTGCCGCATTAAAATCTTCAAATGGTTGCACCTTTGAAAGGGATGGGACTTGATGTCTCATGCGGTATCACAAGGGGGGTTAATGATGGCCTAAGTGCGCCCTTCGGGTGGCCGCCTTCCTTACGGAACTTTCTTTAATGCTTGTCTTTCCGGGCAAGAAAATGCATAGCATGTGCATTTCGAATTATAAACGCAAAAATCTAATTTTGTATAAATGCCTCGCATGCCTCTACCGCATCACGCATTACTGTCTATTGCCACATACCATCCTTTTATACAAATCCTTTTTACATTTGAATTAGTGTGCGCATAATTTAAAAAAAAATATTTATATTTTGATAACTTTTTATTTTGGTTAGTTCAATTATTCAGGAATCAAATTGGCATTTCAAGATATACATACTCGTATGTTCAGGAAATTTGTTTTGACTTTCAACCATAGCCGCAAATTCCGTTTGCAATTTGAAATAGCTATTTATTACACTTTCCTTTTGTTGTCACAATTCACAAAAAAGTTGGGTGAGCTTTGGAGTTACACTATAGGTCTGTATAATGACTCATCTAAAATTATGCATAATGAAAGAAAAGAAATTATACTCGAAGTAGTACCAAATAACACAGAAAAGCGACACTTAAACGTCAAATTTTCAAACGTCAAAAAATTTATTTATTTATTATTGTAACGACTCGTTTTCGCTGGGGTAAAAACTCAGCGGGTTCCAGGGTCACTTTACAGAAATTTATTTCAACAGTGTTAGTTTTTATGAGTGTTTTATTTATTTATAAAAATTTTAAACTTATTAGATAATTATTTTTAATTATACCCTTCTGTGTGCTCGTGGTAGTGTCCGTGGCTTGTACTAGTGTCCCAGGGAGAGTCGGTCAAAACCATAAACTCCACTGGCTCTGTCTGCGTTGATTTATTGTCAATAGTTAAAGTACCTAGTTTCGATGCTTGGTGCGTCTCTAGGAGCTTGGTGTGTTGTATACTCACGGAGCGATGCTGGATCAAAGAGGCTTGGTGCGTTGTATACTCATGGAGCGATGCTGGATCAAAGAGCCTTGGTGCGTTGTATACTCATGGAGCGATGCTGGATCAAAGAGGCTTGGTGCGTTGTATACTCATGGAGCGATGCTGGATCAAAGAGCCTTGGTGCGTTGTATACTCATGGAGCGATGCTGGATCAAAAAGCCTTGGTGCGTTGTATACTCATGGAGCGATGCTGGATCAAAGAGCCTTGGTGCGTTGTATACTCATGGAGCGATGCTGGATCAAAGAGGCTTATTGTTTGGTTCACTCCGCTTATATAGCGAAAGCTTGCCATGGGATCAGTGCTCGTTGTTGTTGTGGTCCAGTTGTCCTTAGGCCACCTTCAACTTCCGCTGGTTAACCACCTTGTTGTAATTCCCCTAGTTGTCCATCGTAGTTGTTGCTTGCAGTAGTGTGGCCTGATCGCTGCTGTTGGTTGTCGCTTTGCTGTTGTTGTAATTAATATATCGGTTCACACTCCGCTTGCTTACGGCTCTGTGTTTATGATCGGTGCGCTCTCGTTGTCATCCGTGCTCCGCCTTCGGTCGCTATAGTGTTGTTGTTGTTAATATAATGTTTCACACTCCGCCTGCTTACGGCTCTGTGTTTACGATCGGAGCGCCCTCGTTGTCATCCGTGTTCCGCCTTCGGTCGCTGTACTGTTGTTGCTGTAAAAATATTGGTTTCTACTTCTTAGTGTTTACGATCGGCTCGCGTATGTGTGGTGCGCTCTCGTTGTCATCCGGGCTCCGCCTTCGGTCGCTGTAGTGTTGTTGGTGTTGCAGAGATTGGTTTGCACTCTGCCTGCTTACTGCTTTGTGTTTACGATCGGCTCGCGTATGTGTGGTGCGCTCTCGTTGTCATCCGTGCTCCGCCTTCGGTCGCTGTAGTGTTGTTGTTTTTAATATATTGTTTCACACTCCATCTGCTTACGGCTTTGTGTTTACGATCGGTGCGCTCTCGTTGTCATCCGTGCTCCGCCTTCGGTCGCTGTAGTGTTGTTGTTGTAAAAATGTTGGTTTCTACTTCTTTGTGTTTACGATCGGCTCGCGTATGTGTGGTGCTCTTTCGGGTTTCTCTGTGTTCCGCCTTTGGTCGCTGCACTGTTGTAGAAATGTTTGCTTGCTGTTTCTTTTTCTCCTTTATAGCCGTACTAGTCCCTCTTGATGTTCTTTGTACTATTAGGCCGTCGTCGTCATCAGTCTAACTCTTTCGGTTTCTGCGCTCCTCACCACCTGTACGTTTATTGGTCCGATCGTCTGTGCGTAAATGTTTTGTTATACTTATCCGCTGTCTTTGTTGTTGCATTTAGCGTGGGAGGTGGTTACCTTTTTAAGCTGCATGATATCGGGGATGGTTGCATGCTTGAATATTGTTTGTGGTTAAAACAAATAAAATATGGTGGACATCGTTATTAGTTTTTGGAGTTAACACGGTTTTTGGTGGTAGCATATAGTTTTTGTTGTGTATGCGGAAAATACTTCTGGTATTTTCCGTCTTTACACGTCCTCCCGACTTTATGGACGAAGGAGGAACGTTGCTTCTCCGTGGTGCACTATGACCTGGTACGGTGGTCGTTGAAAGCGCAGGCGTTTCCTCTTGGCTTGGCTTTCCTTCAGAGTGGCTATCGTATCTGCCACTAGCGTCGCTGGTAAGCCATCTGCCTTGGGTCCCCTGAGTTCAGCTACGTTGTGAAAGTGGAGGTCTTCCCCGGGTGTGGCATTCAGTGTTGGCGGTGTCCCCGTGTGCTTACGTTTAGTCTTCTCTGGTTTTTCACTGTCGGATGTGTATGACTTCAATCGTATCGCTGAGTCGCCTGTGATTGGCATCCGTTTCTCTGTTGGCGTTCTCCATGTAGCCCCGTTCCATTGTTTAATTCGTTTGCTGTGGTGGCTTTTGGAGTTACGTTCGTCTCTCTTGTCGTCGCTTCTGCTGTTGTTGTTGCACTCGATTGCACCCTGGTTGTCCCTTGATCTGTCGTTGTGTCTACATGGTATGTCTCGGCTATTTCTCACTGGTGCTGACCTTGTAGGTACGCTGATTGCTCTGAAGGTGGGTCGCCTTCGGTGTGCGACCTTCTTGCTCTGGGGTGCGCTCGCGTCCTTTTTCCGAGGTCCATGTGTTGATTCCTGGGAAGTCCTTCTCTCTATGCTTTTGTGGGATACGTTGTCCGCTTTCGCTCGGCATATTCCGTGGCAGGTGAATTCGTTTGCATGAGTCATATTTGTTCCTGGTGGTGTGTGCTTTCGAATGCGTTGCTTTTCTGTGTATTCTTTGCTGTGCGTTCTCGGGGCTGCACGCAACTGTTATGAGGTCCAATGTGATCTCCTGATCACCGCATTTCAATGTTGTTCCCAGGCTTGTCATGAAGTCTATTCCCAGGGGCAGATCATCACTGGAGTCCGGCATGAACAGTAGCTCTAGATTGCATGCCTTCTCTCCAAGCCTTACATTCGTCACCCACGTCTCTCTGACTGTCCTACTAGTGCCGTCTGCCATGCGCACTCTAGTATGGGATTTTCCCAATTTGCTGGTGGAAGCGCGTAGCTTTCGTACCAGTGCTCTGCTCACAAAACTGTTAGTTGCACCTGTGTCCAGTGTCGCGGTGATGGTTTCTGTGCCTATGGAAACGGTGGCGCAGATTCGTTGCCCGACACAGTGCAATGATTTTTCCAATTGTGAGGTTTGTTGCCGCTGTTCTGATCTGTGCTGTGCTTCTGACTGTAGTCTTCGGTTGGGTGGTGCTCTCTGCTTGCAGCACTCGATCGTCCTTACTTCCTTACGCCCGCACTCCCAACAAAACAATGTCTGCGCGTTGCGAAATTGGCGAGCTATATGACCATTTTGGTCACAACGCCTGCAGGCTGTTCTGGGATCTATGGGTGCCGCTCTGTTCTCTAGCGTCACCTGACGGTTCCGTACCTTTCGTGGTGGCGTAAGCTCGACTCGTGATTGTACAGGGGGTATTCGGTGTGGGTCCCGGTCGCCACGGAAGCCTTCCAAGTCTTCGGCCATCTCCACTAGTTCTTCCAGCGTTCCAAAATCCTTCCGGCGCACGTACCATTGGTACTCTTCCAAGCTATTCCGGAAAATGCGCTCTAGCTTCTGTGATTCCGTGTACCCTGCTTGCCGCATCAGATTTTGCATCTCCAACACATACTCTTTGAATTTCTCACGTGGTTTTTGCCGCCTCTGTCGGATCTCATCCTCCAACTTCTCCAGGTATCTGGCAGGCAAGAAGAATTTAAGAAAATCCTTCCGGAATAAATTCCATGCTGTCCAGGAACGATTGTTATTGCGATACCATAGAAGCGCACGATCTTTTAACAGTTCCGGCATGGTACGTGGGAGCATATCCTTGTTGAGCCCATATACTTCCGAGAGTTCCTCCACTCGTTCAAGGAATGCCAGCGGGTCACGGCCACCGTCGTATTTAATAGACCATTTCCTCACATGATCGATGACTCCGGCGTACTGTGCCTGGTATGGCTGGTCAATGGCCGTTGGTGACACAGCGCGATGCAGTGATGTCCTCCGAAACTCTGCCTCCCATGCCGCTGGTATTTCACCTGTGAATATATGGCCTGGTCTGTCCACGCTGAGCGTATTGCGGGTACCTATGGGCGTAGCCAGCTTGGGTGACGTACCTGGATTTTAGTTTTTCTAAGCGGTTTCGTTGTTCTTCAGTCAATTCAGTCTCCGTGAAGAACTCTGATAGTTGCTTACGGAGATCTTCCACGGTTCCTGCAGCTTCTATGCCGAATTCCACAGCGAAAATCACCAGCTCCTCCTTGCGCAGCGTGTACAACCAACTTGTTTTCACCATCCTGTGTTCGTCTTAGATGATGATGAAAACAATGGGTGTGTGCGTGTTTTAAGCTGGTGCTAATTCGGCACTCTTCTGCGTGACTGCGTAAATCGACGCAGTTCTTTATCGCTCTGTGAATGTATTTCTTAGGAGTTCTATAAGTGAACTTCTGTTTAAAATTTGATACGTTGAATTTCTTTTCAAAGTCCCTGCTCGGGCGCCACTGTAACGACTCGTTTTCGCTGGGGTAAAAACTCAGCGGGTTCCAGGGTCACTTTACAGAAATTTATTTCAACAGTGTTAGTTTTTATAAGTGTTTTATTTATTTATAAAAATTTTAAACTTATTAGATAATTATTTTTAATTATACCCTACTCTGTGTGCTCGTGGTAGTGTCCGTGGTTTGTACTAGTGTCCCAGGGAGAGTCGGTCAAAACCATAATCTCCACTGGCTGCCTGCGTTGCGTATGTGTCCCAGGGAGAGTCGGTCAAAACCATAAACTCTACTGGCTCTGTCTGCGTTGCGTATGTGTCCCAGGGAGAGTCGGTCAAAACCATAAACTCCACTGGCTCTGTCTGCGTTGATTTATTGTCAATAGTTAAAGTACCTAGTTTCGATGCTTGGTGCGTCTCTAGGAGCTTGGTGTGTTGTATACTCACGGAGCGATGCTGGATCAAAGAGGCTTGGTGCGTTGTATACTCATGGAGCGATGCTGGATCAAAGAGCCTTGGTGCGTTGTATACTCATGGAGCGATGCTGGATCAAAGAGGCTTGGTGCGTTGTATACTCATGGAGCGATGCTGGATCAAAGAGCCTTGGTGCGTTGTATACTCATGGAGCGATGCTGGATCAAAGAGCCTTGGTGCGTTGTATACTCATATAGCGATGCTGGATCAAAGAGCCTTGGTGCGTTGTAAACTCATGGAGCGATGCTGGATCAAAGAGGCTTATTGTTTGGTTCACTCCGCTTATATAGCGAAAGCTTGCCATGGGATCAGTGCTCGTTGTTGTTGTGGTCCAGTTGTCCTTAGGCCACCTTCAACTTCCGCTGGTTAACCACCTTGTTGTAATTCCCCTAGTTGTCCATCGTAGTTGTTGCTTGCAGTAGTGTGGCCTGATCGCTGCTGTTGGTTGTCGCTTTGCTGTTGTTGTAATTAATATATCGGTTCACACTTCGCTAGCTTACGGCTCTGTGTTTACGATCGGCGCGCTCTCGTTGTCATCCGTGCTCCGCCTTCGGTCGCTATAGTGTTGTTGTTGTTAATATAATGTTTCACACTCCGCCTGCTTACGGCTCTGTGTTTACGATCGGTGCGCTCTCGTTGTCATCCGTGTTCCGCCTTCGGTCGCTGTACTGTTGTTGCTGTAAAAATATTGGTTTCTACTTCTTTGTGTTTACGATCGGCTCGCGTATGTGTGGTGCGCTCGCGTTGTCATCCGTGCTCCGCCTTCGGTCGCTGTAGTGTTGTTGTTGTTGCAGAGATTGGTTTGTACTCTGCCTGCTTACTGCTTTGTGTTTACGATCGGCTCGCGTATGTGTGGTGCGCTCACGTTGTCATCCGTGCTCCGCCTTCGGTCGCTGTAGTGTTGTTGTTGTTAATATATTGTTTCACACTCCATCTGCTTACGGCTTTGTGTTTACGATCGGTGCGCTCTCGTTGTCATCCGTGCTCCGCCTTCGGTCGCTGTAGTGTTGTTGTTGTAAAAATGTTGGTTTCTACTTCTTTGTGTTTACGATCGGCTCGCGTATGTGTGGTGCTCTTTCGGGTTTCTCTGTGTTCCGCCTTTGGTCGCTGCACTGTTGTAGAAATGTTTGCTTGCTGTTTTTTTTCTCCTTTATAGCCGTACTAGTCCCTCTTGATGTTCTTTGTACTATTAGGCCGTCGTCGTCATCAGTCTAACTCTTTCGGTTTCTGCGCTCCTCACCACCTGTACGTTTATTGGTCCGATCGTCTGTGCGTAAATGTTTTGTTATACTTATCCGCTGTCTTTGTTGTTGCATTTAGCGTGGGAGGTGGTTACCTTTTTAAGCTGCATGATATCGGGGATGGTTGCATGCTTGAATATTGTTTGTGGTTAAAACAAATAAAATATGGTGGACATCGTTATTTGTTTTTGGAGTTAACACGGTCTCTGGTGGTAGCATATTGTTTTTGTTGTGTATGCGGAAAATACTTCTGGTATTTTCCGTCTTTACATTATTAATTGGCTATATGGATACGTTTGTTTATCATTGGTTCTGAAGAAAATCAGCCACACTACTACAACTTTGAACATGTTAAGTGTGCGGAAAATAATTGTAATTTCTCTGTATTATCTGGTAGTACTGTGAAAGTGATTTCTGCAGTTGCGTTCATCATGTTATGTGCCTTTGCCTTGTTCATATTAGCCTCGGAGAGCCGACTCAGTTTGGCATGCCTCCACACTCTCATGTTCATACTAAAATGTTGTCTGAGCATAATTTTGTCGTTTGCAAGTTGTCAGAATATATATTTTTTCCTTTTAGCAACATAAATCTATTGTAGAAGAACTTTAATAAATCATTTAAAAATTAGTGAGGAAGAAAGGATTTGTGTTTTAACGTTATTAAATAATGCTAACGCTGCTGCTTTGCAGCTATTAAAAGATTAGGACACTTCCAAAAAAAGGAGTTTTCTGCACACTTCGTATTATAAACCAATGTATTTTGCGATATGAGCTCCATTGTTTATGTGCGGTTCCAATTCATTATTTAAAAATTTAATTATTTTCTTGTTGATACAAATATTACACCCACACATGTGAAATCAGTAAAGTTCACATCAGCGAACGTCAAATCAGCAAATGTCAAAATGAGTCCAGAAATTTTTAATAATATAAAAAATCTCGCCTCACGTAACTTTTCTCCTCCCCACTTCCCTCTTTGCTATTGGCTTTAAAATGATTCGGCTCTCTGCGACAAATGTGAACTTGGTCTCTCACAAAAACATAACATTACAAAACTGCGGTAAAAAAAAGTGCCATACATACTAAAAATTTAAAGGATGAAGGAGTTCGTTATATATTTTGTATGAATTGTTAACCATTTTTATGGATTTCTAAATTCTTGTCTACTTTTTTTTTTGCTCAAATACATAGTTCTAATTTTTTTATGTTTGACATTTCACAAGGGTAGAAAATTATCTTTGCATTCACTTCTAAGTTAACTTCACTTTGATGACTTGCTATTTCCGATTGGGTACATATAGATTAAAATACACAATTTTTGTTTATATTTTTCGATTTTCCTTAAAAGTTACTAATTAAAACAATGGTGGTTCCCGAAGTGAATCCCGTAAAGGAGAAAATTCTCAGACTTATATCTGATAGGGAGAAGCTGGAAGCAAAAATTAAGGAATTTGGAGATATTCTTATTGCGGTAAAATTGGATTCATATTATCATTTAATACAAAAATAAAACTGGAATTACGTGTTTTCCGCTATTACTTACATATCTAGAATGAGAATGTTGGTATGCAGGGTTCCCTCATAGACAATGAGGGATTTCCACGAAATGATATTGACATCTATCAAGTGCGTCAAGCTCGACATCAAATTATTTGCTTACAAAATGACCACAAGGAGCTAATGAAGCAAATCGAAAAGCTGATGCACCAATTGCACGCTCAAACCGCAAATGAACCACAACTTGGTCTCTCTATCAATATAGAAGGAATGCAGTTGGATGACATAAGTGCTGGCACCCCCAATTCCAATGATGCGGAGATTCCGCTGACTGTTATTGCAAAGATCAACTTTGTTAGTCCAGGTTCACCATCAGAGGAAGCTGTACGTAATTTAAACACATTATTTAATTAAATTTGATATATCTTGAATACCGATTCTTTTTATCAAATTTGCAGGGTATTCGTGTTAATGATGAAATTATTGAATTCGGCACTATCAATTCAAGAAACTTCAAAAACGATCTAAATAAAATCGGAGACATTGTGCGGCACATGGAAAATCAAAGAGTCAGCATGAAGATTCTGCGCGAACAGCAAATTCTGGACATGATACTTATTCCAAAAGCTTGGAGTGGTCGTGGCTTATTAGGCTGCAATATTGTTCTTCCAGATGCCATTGAACGTTAAAAATAATTATTGTATTTGAAAAAGGATTTTATAAATTTTTTTTTGCTGTTTTAGTATGTCTCCTTGTTTGTCCGTTTTTTTTTGAATAACACAAAACTAACCGATTTTGATGAGACTATATTCAAAAGTTTTGGAAATATGAAATATGAAATAACACACTAACCAAGTTTTATAAAACTAAATTTTTACAAGGGTAAGTGGTTTGGTTGAGACTTGTAAATGATTCGCAATTAACACTACCGACTTAGCAGATGTGTGCTGTTAGGATACTGATCGGACCACCAGCGGTAAAATAAATTAATGTTTTTATTACCGTAAATGCAATGTTAGGGTTCCATAAATCTTTTCATATTTCGACAATCATTCTAATTTTCTGTTTATTTTGTGATAACCCATCTCCTAAAGCACCTGTAGCCAATTCGAATGATTATGCCACACCTCCAAACGTCACAAGTCTTGAGGATTGCAACATATCGCTGCTTTATAACAGAATTTGCTAAGTTCGCTATATAAATATGAAGAACATAAATACAATCATTTGCTGCAATGCTAATATTAAAATATTCATAAACAAAACCACAGATAAGTTGCTAACTACTGCATCCCGCTGTGACGAGATGCTACAAATTTTTTCTAGCGTTATTTTTGAGGTTTGCGGTTGTTGGGTATATGGTATACTCAAAGTACTTGCCATGCAAATTAATTCTCTTCTATAATATAATTATGAAGCTGGTGTTTGGAATACTTGGCTCCTATGCAGGCTATGGTATTGTACCCTTCTTAATTACTCCCTACGTTTTATACAATTTACCTTAAAGCTAATTTGTTGGCATTTATGTTTATCCCTATATGGATATAATAAAATATAGTTAAAACGCATATAAGAATCATTTATTTTATTTATATTACGCTTAAAGTTTCCTTTTACTAGTTGTTCATGAACCAAAATCTCTGTTCGGTTTCAATTCCGAATCGAAGGGGTGATAATCGGCCTTATCGGGAGTTCCGCGTGGAAAATAATTCGCCTCGCATTCCTTTAAATATTTCGACCGAATAAAATTTCACTTCGAATCAGCCAAGCTAATTCGAACGAATCAATTTTAAATTTTGGCAACTATAAATAAAAGTGCAAAAGTATTAAAAGTTGAATAAAAATTCAACATACTCATATTTTAAAGATACAAAATTTTTAAAAACATGCAGAGAAGAGGAAATTATTAAGGAACGAGAAGTTCGAAGGCATTTAAGGGACCATTCCAATGCTTTGGAGATACCCGAACCATTGTAAGATTGAAAAATTTTTCTACAGAAAAGTTTTTAATAAATATGAATGTTTTCTTAGATTTCAACAATATTAAAGACTGAACAAACCGACGTTTAAGCATTTATTCTATCCATTGCCAAAACAACCATTTGGAATTTCGCTCATCGTGAAACTCATCGCTTGTTTGCGTTTTTTGCTGAGGGCGGATACCAAAAAGGAGTAGGTAAAGACCATGAAGTTGGTTTGAGTCCTCCTTCCTGTTCCACGCGATAGTATTTTATTAAAAGCAGACTTTTTTTCGCAAATAGCGCTTTTGGTCGGTCCAAACCTAATTAGAAAATAATCTTTTTTTAATGGGCGACTTATAGGATTAACAACTCTTTTACCTTCTTCCACTCAAATTCACTATTAGCCGGCGGACCCACATTGTTCAACTCCAACCTAAGCTGCTTTCCTGAATTCTTTATAGTGGCAGATCGCTTTTAAATTTTATTTGTTGTTTTACTCCTGAAATAAAAGCAAAAAACAATTTTAATTTCCCCTTTTTTGCATTAAAACAAAAAACTTATCTTACGATGCTTTCTCGTTCATACTTACTTACTTTCGTGGCCTAATCGCAGAATCTGCGAAACAACCCTCTATCGGGTTATGGCCGAACTTAACAGAGCTCACCAGGCGCCTCTACTTTGCGCGCGTCTTCTACAATCTGTTATACCAAGCGTGGTTAGGGTTTCCTCGACTTGGTCCTTCCATCGGAGACAAGGCATGTCCAGCGGCTTCCGCTTCCCATATGCACGAAATGTCCAAGCCAGCGCAGACGTTGTATAGAGTTTGACTATGTCAATATCAGTGTAGAGATCGTACAGTTCATGGTTCATCCGAATACGGTAGTCGTTGCCGTCACGAACAGGACCGAAGATTTTGCGAAGAATTTTCCTCTCGAACACCCCA
Source organism: Clusia tigrina (assembly GCA_920105625.2). Taxonomy (NCBI): domain Eukaryota; kingdom Metazoa; phylum Arthropoda; class Insecta; order Diptera; family Clusiidae; genus Clusia; species Clusia tigrina. The sequence goes on from OV050031.1 coordinate 161,253,256, forward strand.
AGCGCGGCTGGATCAGTCTGCGACACGACCCATGCTTCTACGAGCAGCACAGCATAGGTAGATTGAGCGTCTTGTAGAGTGTCAGTTTTGTTTTATCTCCAGACTAACGGTGTTTTCCGTGTTAATGGCGGAGCCAAGGTGTATAAATTACTTGACAACTTCAAAAGTACTGTTGTCCGCTGTACCATGGGATCCTAAACGCCGAGTATCCCTGCTGGTGGACAGTATATACTTTGTCTTGCCCTCGTTCACCGTCATACCCACTTTCGCTGATTCTTTTTTAATGGCGGAAAATTCAGCAGTAACATCTCGCTTGCAACGTCCAATGATGTCGATGTCATCAGCATACGAGTATGCGAGGAGCTGGACACTTTTGTAGAAAATAGTGCCATTCCAATGCACACCGGCCTTCCGCAGTACCCCTTCCATGGTGAAAGGTGAAATTGAAGAGGTCGAACGACAGTGGATCGCCTTATCTGAAACCTCTTACTGTATTAAATGGTTCGAAGAGGTCACTTCCTACCTTGATAGAGCTGGACGTATTCATCAATGTCATTCTACACAGCCTTATTAGCTTTGTAGGAATACCGAACTCCGACATGGTGGCATATAGGCAATCCCTTATCGGGGTACCGAAAGCAGCTTTATAGTCGACAAAGAGATGATGTTTGTCGATCTGCTTCTCGTGGGTTTTCTCCAGGATTTGGCGCAGCGTGAAGATCTGGTCAATGGTGGACTTTCCAGGTCTAGAAACGCACTGATGGGTGTGGTTTTAGTCTATCACACAATACGGTAGACAGAACCTTATAAGAAGCAATAAGACTGATTCCCCGGTAGTTGGCGCATATCATCGGGTCTCCTTTCATCAATACTGGACAGAGGGCACTGAGCTTTCAATCGTCTCTCGTTCGCCTACAAAAAATAAGTAAGAACTTCCAGGATTAACGGCGAAGATTTCCCGCGAAAAACGGTTGCCGATAAGGGAATTTTTTTTCGAACATACGAAATCTTAAGCGGCCCTTAGACGGTCAATCGATTGAAGGGAAATTTCATGTATTAGTGAAATAAATGTACGCGTCACATGGACACCGAGTGATGAAAAATCAAAATTTTCTGATTTTGATGGACGAGAATGAGAGAGGAAAAGATAGAAACAGAAAAAGTACCGTTATTGCTCATTTGAAATCGAACGTCATGCAGTAAACATGCTAGCTGAGGCGTATGAATAGAATTGCTCATGCTGCCGACGAAACGAAAACATGAAAAATTGATATTCGATAATTTGCCACTTTTTAAAGCACACATTTCAACCAATTGCGTTTATCCTTATTTTTTATTTTTTTGGATTGCTAATGCCCAGGCAATATATGCAACACAATCATCCGTATCGCTCATGATAAGTATGTTCATCGCAACAAACCATCACTCTAACAAAATCATTGGTTAATTAGGAGTTGAACATTATCACCAATACAGTAAATTTGACAGGTAAGATAAGGTGCCGATCTCCCAAGCCAAAACGAGGTGTTTGGGTGGATACTGGCAGGAAAGATAGGAGGAAATAAGATGACATCAGCAACTTGTAGCATGTGCAGTGAGGATGATAACGACACATATCAACTTATCAATGGCTGTGGAATGTCTAACCATCTAAATCATTATTTATATCAGAAAGGAGTTGCGAAAATCATTTCGTACAACATTCAACCATAATCAAAGAAGGGCGTTTCATTGTAACCATACTTTTCATAAAAATAATGCTGCTCTAGGTGATGATTGAACATCGACTCGTTAAAAACAATACTCTTTGAGAGCATATTCATTGCAAATTGTCATAGAAAACGTCAAGAGGAGTGTCGGTCAACGATATAATCCAACGATATATACCTATCTACGCTTCCGACTACCAAAATTTGTTTTCACAACATCATTCGCAAGACCGTCAATATCAGCTGATTATATGAATATCTAGGATCTTAACACTGTCACATAAGGGACAATTTCACCATTACACCACCCAACAAGATCGGTTAAGCAAATTATTAGAACCGAAAATGTCATCAACTATCCAGTAGGGGCTGAGATATTTCAGGATAACTTTTATGTCGTTGATGGTCTTTTATGAATCACGGAGCTTGGTTACTCGAAACGCAATGACAACTCATTTATATGCTAAATTTGTTGCAAAAAGTGTGCAAATCATCCACACCTCCTATTCTTTTTAGCAGCGACAATAGTTAGTTAGAGGTGCTAGCAGGAACACTTAGGCCAAGAGCGGTTCAATGTGATGACAGATAATCGATAAGAAAGCTGGGCCTAATATAACTTACGAAGAAGTTAAGATAAACTTCAATCCCAGTAAGAGAGTTACCTCAGACGCTTACCACATTATTTGGTCCTCGCGGTATCCTAGCACCAGTTGAATCTTCAGCTAGACATCTGAACCTAAGTTGATGAAGAACTACCACAAGAATTATACATAATTAATTCAATACAATTTTAGCTTTTCACTACACGTCTATAAAATCACATCTCTCCGAAGCAGTTCACATTCGATCTCTTTTCAATGACGGAAGTGTAATGGTAAGAGCCAATTAGTGGCTTATTTGGAACTATGAGCAGCAGTCTAAGGAGCATAGTTGACAACTAGGGTAAGAAATTACTTAAGGTTGTCTTACTTTCTTGTGAACTGATTTACAAATTCGCATATCTTGGAACAATACATCCATCATTTTTTCAAGCATCTTTATTCTATATCCTCTTTTATAGTCAAATTCTGTTGTCCATAATTTGTCATTTTTCGTGCTTAGCCATGAATACTGGAATGGCTTTATCACAATATTTACAGCATCACTCAATGAATCATTGAAATTGGAATTGATCATTTCCGATTTATGGATATATTTTTTGAAGTGCTAACCGAAAATGCGGATTCATCCAACTCTCGTGATTATGGATGGTTCTCTAGCAAGTAAAGAGAGGTCGTTGGTAACTGACAGGCGGCCATTGTGATCTTGAGCGAGGATTCCCTAGTCTCTCTGGCTGCAAAGAAGAGTCAGATATATTTTCTTTTCTTTCATCTCACTAATACAGACAGATAGGAGTGTCTACAGCGCTACTAACCGAAACACTATTAACAATATACACCTTTCTTATAGGATTGTCGGCCATTACATCGTAAGTAATGGCAAACTAAAATGTGCGGCCCTTATGGCATTATTCCTCCTGATCTGAAAAATACATCGGAGTAGGTGATACCTCGGCTATTGCTTATTTTCGAAGCCGTGCTTCTTCTTTTCGCACATTCCGGTCCTATGGACTGAGGTGAATGTGGTTGTCATTACCACTCTCAACAAAGGAACCCACGTTAAACCAATAGAATCTTCAAAACTGTATCACCAATGAAACAGTACAATCCATCGGATAAATCTTCACTGACAGCCAGGCTGCCATCAAAGCCCTAAGCAAGGGATCCAACTCCTAGAATGTAGTCTCCATCTGCCTCTCCCTTCTCAATTGAGTGCCAGGTCATTGTAACATAATAGCCACTTCTGTTGTTGATGAACTCGCAAGACGTGGCATAACATAACAAACCTAATTAACACCCACATCACGGGAGTGTCTGTTGCTACCTGCTAACACTACATTTATTCTAGCTTCCCCGAATATGTCATCAAAGATGGCGGGAGGAAAGCACCTGTAGTACGATTAGACAGTCTTCTTTTGATCCGAGCACTAGTCTTCTTGCCAACTCATGTTCGGAACTCCCGTCGCAGCTATCAAGATGAAGATAAGGAATAGACAGTAATCTATCTATCCTGTCACTGTCCAGATGGGGGGGGGGCACTATTCAATGATGTGGACGATCTCAAATCAATTAACGTAAAAGACGTGTCGAGATGCAAAATGGCTCCCCACAGATCTCAGGAAGTACATACATATATCTTAACTTGTGGTATCACAATGAGCCTATTTTTCTCCATTGATTTTTTTATAGTTCTCATATAATTTTAATAGGTCGTAATGTTCGTTAGATTCGTTATTCATTCAAAGAGGTTTTTCGTTCAATGTATTTGCCAATACATTTTGCAAGTATTCTATCTTTGAATACCCTCGGTGGGTAATGGTTAAAATGTTGGTCGGTTTTCTTTTCGAAAAAAATGCTTTTCTAAGTTCAATAGTTTCCATCTCAAAAATAATGTGAAAAAATCTTTACAGCAAAATAACAGTCACTTAAACTTTACCCCCGAGGACCCAAATCCTTCAAAAACAAATGTCATTTGTTGATTAGCACAAAATGTGGTTTAAAAATTGTAAAAAATTTATGGAGAATAATAGACGAATAACGTTGATATGCAGTTTATCATTTTACCGCACCACATTTATTATATATATGTGTATGTGTGTATATGAGGATAGATACAAGGGTAGTAACCGCATCCATGCTCTCAAAAACTCTTCAGCTATACTGCGCATATAATCCTGCTCTCTCTTGTCAGAGAGAGTGTATTTTATTGTTATTCACAGCAAAGAGAATATATATGTATGTATATATAATATATTGTATATTCTCTTTGCAGCAAGGATATTAGATTTCCCAGTTGTAGTATGAGTTGAGTACTGAAAGCCATTTATAATTAAAAGTGCGTGCAGTGCATTACGGCAGAGGCTACAGAAAATTATTATACATATATAGTTGCAAAAACGCTTCCAATTAGTTTCTAGTTTCTTCTTTTTAATAAAAAACACTGTGTACTTCCATAGTTTTGATACAACAAAAAAAAAAAACAACAAAAGTGCAGCAAATGTAAAATTGAAATGAAAAGAGAAAGTGTGCAAGAAGGAAATACATAATTATGTGAAGTTTCATAAAGGACACTTTTTCTCATTTACATAATGGGTATCGGAGTTTATCCTGTTTTTTAAAGTGGTCCTCGGAATGGGCACACACATACACAGTAATTCTCAGCATGCGTCATTAATGGCGATTTGTGGCAATTCCAAATTCATAAAATATTGCAGAGAATATAATCGTAAAAATTGCTAATAAGAATTCTTCCTTAACCTACATACTACATACACACTCACACATGGCTGCAACTACACACATATGTCAAAAAGAATGGAGTTTGCAATAATACATGTGTCAAAAATAATGGACTTTGTAATAATACACAAAACACAAAATCTCGATGATAAATCTAATTCAATCAGCGATTGTGGTTCAGACCAGGAAAGCCAGGAAATTTAAATCATAAAATAATAAATCGGCACAGGTCTTTTTACTTTAGCTATTCAATTAATTATAATTAAAATAATTATTCACTACATGCTGCAAATGTCATTTTGCATTCTAAATATCAAATTCGAATTTTCGTAGTAGATCTTGAGCTCTCGCATATAAATACTCGTATGCACTCATACATTTGTACGTATGAAATGTATATTGTGCAAAAACCCACAATCATTTACATCACTCGCCGAAAAAACGAATTTTCCTAGTTTCGAGCAACAAGCTTCAAACTAATATAACAACAAATTGCATTAATGTATTAAAACTACATATGTATGTATATTGGATGGCATGAATGAGGATGCCTATTAAAAATGTTGAGACTCACGAAACAAAAATTCTTTTGAATCGGTTTATGTTTTTATGCGTGAACTGAAGATTGGACAATTAATTTAATCTGATTTAGTTATGTAAATATGTAAATGGAAAAACTTGATCTTGAAGAGTTTTCGGTCAAAAAATCCCAAGTTTTAAATTTTAATGGTTAAGAGCTTCGATTTGTCAAGTTCAAAACAATAGAATAGAAACAATTGCTGATAAAATTGTCCAAAATTAGACAGTCAATTGACATCTTGAATCTTTTTTTTACGTTGAAAAATATAGAAGCGGTCCATTTGTAGCTTGGAAAGCCGGGAGCATTTCAATTTATAATAATAATTTACCATTGTAGATGTCGATATATCTAATAAAAAGATACATTAATATAGAGCATACAAAACAACAATATTTCGTAATAAGTTATAATCTCTATTTTTTAATTAGCTCACTTTTATTTGAATACTTTTTGTTACTGATTAGCCTTAGAACAGCCAACTACTCACTATGTGAATGGAATTTTATCATTGCAGATATATGCTGATTAGACTAACTTTCATTATATGAATTGAAAACTCAAATCCAAATGAACCCAAATTATTTTATTATTCCAGTATGGACATTTTTTTATAGTCCATCACATTCACGATCCGTTTTCCGGTCATACAAATTTCCTTGTTTCTAGGATAATTACATATATACAAATATTAATTTAAACAAATGAACGAAAGATCTCTCTTTATAATATATATTTAGAATATAAAACTAGTGAAAACGGGTTGTAGGATATTGATAAATGCGGATGCTAGCTATTGAGAAAAGTATTCTTTCATTCTACGAAGGCATATATTGAGAACTATATAGAGTGCAGGAATGAAATTGAGAAACGCCGTGGAAAACTGAGTATGATTGGTCAATTTGGTGACACAAATTCAACTAATAATTACTCTTAGTCTAACTGGCATACCAATGAAGTGATATTTAGCTAAAAATAAATCTCTAGCCAATAAACGCCACAAAAAAAGAAGCAAATTTTCAACTAGTACGGAAAGTTCTGAAACCTTAGCGCAGTCACGCATAAAAAACATGCTGAAACATGAAGCGAAAAACTAACAAATATGATTCTGATTTATTAATATATACGAGTATACCATAGGCAAATAATTTTTATGCAATACAAATGAAAGCTAATAACTGAAAGAGTTTTTCTAATTTGTTCTAGACCCTTAATAGTTGTACTATAGATATGGGCAGACAGATTATGATTGATACGCATGTTTATTAACAATAACTTCGCTTAAATGAAGAATGAAGAAACAAAATGTTCGCACGATATCTTTGATCGTGTGCACATTTACATATTTACTTGTTGGAGCTGCAGTATTCGATGCTCTTGAATCGGAAACAGAAAAGCGTCGTTGGGAAGCATTACAAGGTGAGCCAATATTCTAGGTTAAATGTGCTGCTGCCGTATGAATATAAATGAACTCAAATATTGATGGCTTTTCGAATTATTCACTTTTGTTTTCTTAATTTTTGGTAATTTGTTGGCAAGAAAGTAAGAGATAATTTTTAAATTTTTTACGAAAATCTAAGAACATTTTATAGTCGGATGGACATTAAAAAATATCCGCAGTGAAATTGTCACATTGTGATGAAATTGCGGCTTGCCTCTGCTAAGCATATTGCGCCGATGAAAACTTTCAATTTAATTCAAATATAATGATAGTGAAGATGACGGCTTTTAATAACAATTGAGAAGCTAATTTGCAATAGTTGGAATTCATATCAAATATGTTTCTTCTTAGGTGATATTATTGAAACGAGAAATCATTGCAAAATATTGATAGTTTTCTGGCTTCTAACTGCAAGTAGAAAATTGCATGAATCAAATAGTGGTTCAGTGTCGAACTTAACTTTAGTTAAAGACTTAACTAATTCGCTGCAGTGTGTTGAATGAGATTCGTGATAAATGCTCTGAATTACATTATCAGTAAAAGTTCTTAATACGAAATGAAAGGTATAGAATATAAGTTAATTGTTTTTTATTTATTTATTTATTAGTTAAATTTCTATTATATTACTTTTATTTATTGTATCCTTCTTAGGAAAATGGGAACTCGAATTACGTTTTCGAATATTAACAAATAATTATAAATTATTATATTTTTCGCCAGAGATCGAATATTAACAAATAAATATAAATTAATATTTTCTTCGCCAGAGGTCCAAATTTCACAGCATTTCACAATGCGAAACAGTTTACAAAGTAATTCAGAAATTACCATTTCAAGTTTATGGTATATTTCCTTTGTAAACGATAATGACGTTTATATGGTAATGTCCTTTTCCATCTGTTATATTTAGATATCTTTGAATATTCCATGAATATTTTAATTTCTATGGATATTTCTACCTGTCATAATCCTTAGATATTTGAATTTAGTGCGTTGGAGATATTTAATATTCGAGGGCGATGCAGTGCCCTACCATTGGCTGGTGTAAGTCCACATTGGCTTATATGGAAATATTTATATATTCATAGGTTAGATTTTAATAATTTGGATTGATTGTGTGTTTCTACATTTTTCTAATTAATGCATGGAATAGATAAATTAATGTAGGATGTGCCCTGGACACTCTCCTGCGGTACACCGGCATGGAATCACATGGGCTTGAAATTAATCCTTTATTATTATTGGGTTTATTACTTTTACAAATAGTTTTTAATGTATGCCATACCTTTTCACATCACTTCTAGCCTAATTCCCATCACTCAGCTGCAGAGGCTGGCTAGTGGATTATTTAAGACATAGGTTTTCAAGGTGCTGCTATAATTCTCTCACATTTTTCGCATTAAAGAGCGTTCGAGGTTTTCCAGAACAAAATGTAAATTCGTTTGTAAAGTTTAGTGTTATGAATAGTTGCCATTCCTTTCTTATATTCTGTTTTCCTATATGCACTGATATCATTAATATATAATAATTGGATTTATCATTTTTGATGGATGTAGCTACTTCAACTCCTAATCGAATCAGATTATAATTATCTATTTTTTACAGCGTATCCACTTTGTAAAATTATTATTTAGAGTTGGATGTGGTTCTTGAATTTTGTAGTTATGTTTGATATCATTTAATCTCGGATGCGATAAGATCTGGAATTTTTCGCCTATCTATATTGGATGTCCGGAATGTAACAAATGAGCGAACGTATTATTATTATTATTATTATTATGATTTCCGGCAAAAAAATTAATTATAGATAGTATTCTATCTTTGGGTATTATTAGGTAAAAAACCTTGGTATATATGCTTGGCGTTGAAAGCTACGATAACTATTAATTTATTCCCAAAAGTCTTTATATTGCTGAACACTGAATCCAGAAGAGCTATAAATGTTGTGATTCTTAAATAGTTTATATACTCTTCAATTCATATGGAATTGGCGTAGCTAGGGATAAAGCTAGATATAATATAGTTGTAGTACAGAATTCTAAAGAAATGAATGAAGACTACAACTATATTATATCAAGAATATATGCAAATTGCAACTCATTCTAAAGATAATTTAATTTACAAACCGATCGTTGATTTTGTTTTGATTAATTTAAAGAAAATTAATAACAATTTTAGCAATAGAAACGCATGTCCAATTTTCTTGACACAAATTGAATGTTACGACAATAATCTAAATAATAAATAACAATAATTCATGATTACTCATACAATGGTGATTTCGTCAAAATTGCTTAAGTTAAGGTGAAGTTTGAGCACATCAACCCGCCTACCGCTCCATTTAGCTAGGAGCTGTCGGTGAAGACCTAACATCTGTTGTCTAACGACAGAACTGTGTCTCCCGGCCATTTCTGTCCGGAAGGGTTGTGGAGAACTTTTATGGAAACTGTATTGGTGAATAGAGAAGTCGAGTTCTCCAAATTCTGCATTCTTTTGCTTGTCATTGCTGACAATTTCCTGAAATGGAGATCAAGCGGGATTAGATATAGAACCTCTAGAGATGAGGTCGGTCTGTTTCTTAGGACGTCTGAGATGATGATCCACGCTGCTTTGCGGAGTGGTTTATTTAAGTTTATTTGCTTAGACCATTTTAATGTGTCAGACATCCATAAGTTAGGATGGGTCGGTCGGTTGCAGCGTAAATCATCATTGTCAGCTTAAGACCTCAATTTTTGTCCAGTGCTTTTTTACAAAGCAATACAGAGCAGCAGAAGCTTTGCCAACCCACTGGAGGTTATTTGTTTTCCTATTTAGATTCTTATTTAGAATCAGCCCAAAAAAGCGGAATGTACTTTTAAGGGTTCACATTAATCAGAATTTCGCCTCGAAAAAAGTCGTACCTCTATTTTCGATGGATTTATACCCTGCCTGCGTCTAGTCGCCCAGTTATTAATGAGTAAGCTTTGATGATTAAATTAGTGTACTTTTAAAACGAGACCGTGAGAATGAGACAAGGGTAAGGATAGAGAGAGAGATAATGTAAGCAACTACCTGTCCAAAGGATTATTAGCGAAATTATTTAATACTGCTTATACAAATTTGAAATTTTAGCTTGTGTTAGAAGTGTTAAGGGCAACTTAAAATATATCTTATAATACTAAGAAACTCAAAAATATTTCTATTGTAGTGTTGGGATAGTAATGAGATTTGGTATTTTACAAAATAAATTCTATATTTTCGCAATTAAATTAGTCAAATTTTCTGCTGGGAATACATGTTGATCTCTTGTACAACGTCCGTGTGCTTTATTTCGCTGCTTTGCCTATTTTGTTTCTTTTCTCTGTATTCTCTGCTTTTTAGTACACACTTGAAATCAAAAAACAGTATTACCGCCGACTTTCACTCAACAACAAAAATTTTTGTGATTGACTGTTGACGTTGAAGAGCTGTCATACACGCAAAGGAGAGTAATTTGAGCAAAACTGTCAAACATGTTTGCTTATGTTTACCGCACTTAAAGTTCAGTAGCTGCTATATAATCAAAAAGATCTCTTTCTTACGTAATAATCGTTTGATAAATTGTTTGGTAATTAGTGAATTTAAAACTTTCTCGACTTCCTTATCGAATAGATACATTTTTGCAACCATGTTTCTCAAAACTACTGATCACCTCCAACTTCTTTGAACTTACGGTCAATCGTAAGGCAATTATTATTAAACTAAGAAGTCTGAGAAAGAATGAGTTTTCAAATTATAATTTATATAATGTACACATATCATGAATATGTTTATTCAATAATGACCCGTAAAAATCCCAGAATTCTTGATTTTGGCTCCAATAATAATAAAGCTTTAAAAGTTATAGGGCAAGCACCAAATTTAAAAATCAGCTGCCCTCAGCATGCTAGACTCTCACCCCGAAGGTCGCAGGTTCAAATCCTGCTACGGGCTTGGTCTCTCCAAAATGCTTCTTTCTAAAAAATCCTTTTCTCTTCGAGTCGAATGCCTCTGTAGCTAGTACTCATTCCCCCAAACTCATAATTAATTATGGTGTGAGATATATAATAATAATAATAATAATAATAAATTTAAAAATTTACTTTGCATTCTATTTTTGAAAAATGTATATGAAAACCAAACTTAATTTGAAACCTTATCTTTTTTTTTAGCTGTCGAGGATATGATAATGCGAAAGTATAATATCTCACCAGAGGATTTTAAGGTTATGGAGACGGTCGTTCTCAAATCAGAACCTCACAAAGCTGGCCAGCAATGGAAATTTACAGGGGCATTTTACTACGCTACGACAGTGCTAACAACAATAGGTAAGCATTTGAAATTGATTGTACTATCGGTGAAATAAGAAATAAAATTAGTGACAAATTGATCTGAATATTACTGCATTAAATAATGTAGAATATATGATTTTACTTTGCAGTCGTGGAATAGGTTAAAATATGGCCAATGCCCTGGGTTCCCCTAATGCTTCAAATATACATATCGTCAAAAACTTATACCCTTTGGCATATAATCAATGTCAAGTTTCGTGTTTTTCTGTCACTTAATTTCCTTTACAGCTTTTCAAATACAAAGGAACGTTTGAACATAAACGTACCCGAGTTCACAAATCATAAGAATTTTATTCGTTGACTTTGCACCATAGATGAGACAAGATCATATAATTTAATGATTACAGGAATAGAAAGTTGTAAATAAAAAAAATTTTACCAGAATTCTTGTCTTTAGATCATTTTCCCTTTGTTTTGCGTGTGTCCATCTATACATCTACATTTACAACAAACAATAAGAGATAATCACACAAATCAACCAAGAAAAAATATTAATAAAATAATGTTCCAAGTAAAGCTCAACTAAAACAAGAAGTAAACAGAGATTTCATAAATATATAAATATCTGCTACCCCTATTTCTTCTTTTTCGATAAATGAATAATGAGACAATATTTGGCTCACTTCCTATCTGCAAGAGAACGTTCTAGTACTACAATTTTATGATTAGTCGTCACATAAAATATATTCAAGAACTCTTAAGTTTTTTTAAATATACACACGAAATTTAAATTTTCGAAACTTCAGAGCATGCAAACTGAGGTTTGTTATACTCGTATATCGTTATAAAGTAGGAAAGTACATGAACTTTAACATAAGTATGTTTACATGTATGTTTGAATATGTATGTGCTTTTTTCAAACTTTCAAAACTTAGAATATAAATACAAATATTTGGAAGAAGTTAATCAAAATTATCAAGAATAAGAAATTGATTAAATAACGAGAGAAAAACTTACTTAATTACTACTAATTATGGACGATAAAAATTTCATGGTGCGTACCGTTCTGGTTTTTTTAACGTACGATCGTATCTGGATACTTTCAGTGGCATTTGTGATTGATTACTATTTGCTGTGTGTAAGTGTTGTGATGAATTTGCTATGGTTGGTGAAGATGACAAAGAAGTCAGTTCAGTAGATTGAGCTGATATTAAATCTGTTGTTAGATTGAATTGTGGGTCAACTACGATCATTTTGGGAGTTTAAATATGTGCTTTCGTTGAATGGATGTGAATGGTATTGCGTCTTAAGAGTTTTCCTTAATCAGTTCTTATAGCAAGTGAACGCGGTGCGTGTTGGGGAATGTCTTCTACTATCCCTGTTATCCAAACCCTATGTCTTCTTTGAATTCGGACGAGATCACCTGAGTATGGTTTTGCAAATTTGGTTTTGGAGTCGTAAAAATATTTGTTTTGAAGTCTAGATTTGGTAATGTTATTGTGCGCGTCTGGTACAATTTTAGGTTTTAGTAGTTTAACCGACGTAGGAAGTGTTGTTCTGGTTATTCTGCTCATTAATCTTTGGTTAGGGGATTGAAGTTCTTCGTTCCTTGGTGAGTTCCTAAAGTTTAACAACGCCAAGTATATATCTGATCCGTCTTTAAAACATTTTTTTAATATAGCTTCGCGGTTTGGACATAACGCTCTGCTAGGCCGTTCGATCGGGGATAATTGGGACTTGAAGTATGATGTTGAATGTCCCAGGTTTTTGTGAACTCAGCAAACTCCTGTGAAAAGAACTGAGGTCCATTGTCGGACTCGACTACTGATGGTATTCCATGCGTTGCAAACCATATTTGAAGTGTATTTATGATTTCTGTAGATGATGATTGTTTAAGTTTTGTGAAATTCATGAAGCCTGAGTAGCTGTCTGTACTTAGAAGATAGTTATTATTGTTGAAGTAGAAAATGTCAATTAACACTATTTCCCAAGGAAGATTGGGTATTGATTTGATTAGGAGTGGTTCTCTTGGCGTTGATGGCTGGTATGATTGGCAGATACTGCGATTATCAATAAAAGTTTTTATATCCTTTTGCATCCCTAGCCAAAATATTGCTGCTCTTGCTCTATTTATACACCGGTGAATGTCAATATGACCATTATGAATTTTTACTATAGTGTCTTTTTGCATAGATTTTGGTATCATGGTTTTCGTGTCCTTGTAAATAATTTCATCTTCAATGGTTAATTCGTCGCGAAAATTCCAATAAGGTTGTACCTGCTGTTGTAAGTCTGTTATCGATGTAGGCCTGTAAATCAGGATCGTTTAACGTTTCCGTTATTAGTTTACTTCTGGTTGTGGTTTTTATTTCAGTGATTGCATGAATTTCGAGCATATTATCAGGTGCGTTTTTTTTTGTATTTTCACAGTCTCTACTAAGCGTATCAGCTAATTTGATTTCAATTCCCTTTTTATAGATCACTTGTGGTGCATAAGGTAAAACATACAGTGGGATGGTTTGTAGTCTTTGGGATGCAGAATATAAGGGTTTGTTCAAAATCGTTTCCTAGGGCTTATGATCACTTTCTACGATAAGTTTTTTGCCGTAGATGTATTCGTGGATGTATTCGTAAATGTATTATTGCAATTTTCACACTTGTTGTTGTATGCTGTACATTTACCACTTTTATGTAAGTAACCGCATCGTTTACACTCATAGGCACGATTATGACTATTAAAATCGTTTATTTTCGATGATCTCCGCTCTCTATATTTTGCTTGAGCGTATTTTTTATTGCTTGAATATTGATTTTATCTGGTTTATATAAATCTCGACACTGTTTCGTCGCCATCTCGCTTGCTCTACATATATTTATTGCCTTTTCCAAGTCAATGTCACCCATACCTTGTCGAATGCTTGTGTGATATCCAGGAATGCGGCTGAACAGTATTCTTTGTTTTCTAGTGCATTCCGTGGTTTATTTGCTCTATCGTAGCGTGATGCTTTCGTAATCCAAATTGATGGCAAGGTATAAGTTGTTTTGACTCGATGATTAGCAGAATTTGCTCCAAAAGCAGTTTCTCAAAAACTTTACATAGTTTGGGAAGCAAGCTAAATGGTGGGTCTATATGAGGTGACCACTTCTGCCACAAGGTTAAGATAATTTGACTACTTTCCATTAGTTCGGGAAGTGGTCATATTCGATAATCGCAATGAATTATTGGGCAATGAGTTTATAGCCACAATTATAATGACGGTAAATTTCCATAACTTTGAGAAGTAATTAAATCTCAGGATAGCATTTACTAAATCCGTAAAATGAACAATTGCAATATTTGGAAGATCTTTCAGCATTTTGTTTGTGATAATGAGAGCACCTGGAGTTTTTCCTTCCTAACAATTGGCACTTCCTTGATCTTTTTGCTCAATTACCACAGGAAACTTTTATAGGCGGTACCCAAGTGCTTCATTTTAGTTACAGATTTCCATAGCGAGTAGTTTCTGTGTGCGGTCGCTGACAGACATTTCAGGTTATCTTGCAGACTCAGCTCATTTCGCCCCTTTAAAGTTTGTTGTAACTATTGTTTGGCACTTCCCAGTTGCTGTTTTAGCCAAGCGGACCTGCTTTTTGCCATTCTCGTCTAAATTTCCGCTTTAGTTTTATCATATCATGAATGGCATTTGATTTTCTCTTAAACCTATTTGAAGCATTTTCACTAACTGGTGTGGCGAGTTTAGCTGCAGTGGCAACTATTTCGTTAAACATCTGCAGCGTTGCGTCGACTTCGTGTATTTTTTTAAGGACCACTGACATATTTTCTGATTTTCAACTTGTTTGTTAGTCGATTAGCTCAATTAGCTGTTTTGGTTTCTATTTGAGGCTGCGAGGTAGCGTCAAGATAACTGGCGATTGATTTAAAGAGAGGTCAAAGGATGCTTCCGCTGAAATTAGTTCACGACTAATATTTTTAGTAATGTCAAAGATCAGAGAACCATTACGTTAGTTTTGTGGACGAAATAAAATCCATATTCCTCTTTTGAATCGTTGCCTACCTTTCGGTGTAACAAGTCCAGACCCCAGTGCATGTGTTTGGCGCTGTAGTCTCCCGCAACGAGAATCTCTTCTATTCGAGCTATTGAATTGATGATATGTTATCTTAAATTTCGGGGAGCAGAACATTGCTGAAATTGCTATCTTGCCTGCCATCTCTTAGACATATGTACTCGCATGACTAGAATTTGTTAGAATTATGTTCTTTCAATATTGTATACAGGCATTTTATATACAGAATAAACAATAATCGTTTCTCGTTTTACTCGCGTACTATGATTAAAAGATCGTTCCAATACTACTCGCGTAGGAAGTCAAAACGCGCGCTCCAATACTACTCGCATAGGAAGCCAAAACGAGCGCTCGCTTCCAATGTTACGCTATTTTAAAAAGGAGCGCAAAATACATGAGCTCTGGAACAATAGGGAGCGATCAATGCCTCGCATTGGATCGATCCATAATTGCTCAGAGAGCGATCAATTTTTTACTGGGTGGCAACGAAATTTCAGACACATAAATTTTTGACACATGCGGCAAGTAAATGTCAAATTCATACGTAACTCACGAAAATATGAAAATAACGGTTATCTTTTGATCACACCTCGTATGTATCTTGGATAAAGTTAGTCTAGCTTAAGGATCTCAAGCCACCACACGCTCTATCATCTGAATGGTTTGTGGCCTAGAAATGATATCCTGAATAATGATTTTTTTTAGAGATTACCTGGGTTTCCTAAATGAGATTAATATCAATATTTTTGTCAAGTAGAAAATTGTGCATTTCAAGTTTGTGCTGAATAACGCCGTTTGCATTCCAGTGACAAATTCTGAGGGTGTTCGTTTATATGACATTAACAACTGGAAGTTTTTATTTTAGTTACGCGTCATTTCCAGCATCATTCCTTGCATTGAAACTAAAAATGTATGTAAGTTTTGTAGCGGTAATGAGAGTATACCTTCTAATTTACAGTTTGTGGGTTTACACTCGGAGACCCGGTTTTATCTATATTTACACAGCTAAAGCTATGTTGTACACAGCTAAAGCTATGTTGTACGCAGCTAAAGCTATGTTGTACACGACAAGCAGATAACTATAACCTTGTTGTTTTTGTTTCAGTTGAGGACGCAACGGAGAGAACATCTCATTCTCACAAAATAGTTCTGCAACAAACATAAGAATTAAAAGAATAACCATTAAAGAAACAAAACATTATTTAAATTATGGACTTAAACAAAACAAATCTGCCGGATACGATATGATCACTGGAAAACTCTTAAAGCATTTGTCTGACAATGCCATATTAGATCTTAAGAATATTTGCAACGCTGTAATACGACTAAATTATTATCCAAACGTGTCTAAAATAATCGGAATTCCGATGCCTGGTAAAAGTCCTACGGAGCACATAGAGGCCGAAGTCTATTACCAATTATTTCTAAAATATTCGAAAAATTGCTACTGGACCGTATTAACAAAGTTATAAAACATAAAACCTTATCCCGGAGCACCAATTTGGTTTTCGACAAAAACACTCAACTATACAGCAAGTTTCATACAACAAAATATTAAATGACTTAGACGGGGAAAACTATTGTGTCAATTTACCTAGATGTTGCAAAGGCCTTCGATAGTATGTGGCATGAAGGACTTTTACTTAAAGATAAAAAAATGTTACCGGAATACTTTGACCTAATTAAAAGCTACCTGGATTATAGACACTTCTATACAACACCGAGTGCTCTGAGTTACGACAAATAGACGCAGGTGTCCCCCAAGGAAGTGTACTTGGACCACCTCTTTATCTGCTCCACACACCGGACATATTGAAACCAACAGATTCCATTCTGGCTACATTTGCAGGCGATACTGTAATAGTATCCGCAAACAAATACATAAAAGAAGCGACAGAACAAGTCAGAGTAGCACTGAGCCAATTAATAAATTGGTTCCACAAATGGGGTATCAAAATTAACAAAGAGAAAACAGTACAAGTCATATACACTGTGAATATCGTTTTGAATAATAAAAAAATCGCTCTTGTCAGTGAAGCTAAATACCTGGGTATTGTAATAGATAAAGAATTAACCTGGAAATCTCATATAATCAGCAAACGAAATCAAATAAAATACAAATTCAGACAACTCTACTAGATTCTCAGTAAGAAAGCAACATTATCAAGAGAAAATAAACTCCTAATCTATAAAACAATAATAAAACCTATATGGACTTACGGGATCCATTCTGGGGATCCCGCCTTGTCTCACCGAAAGGTAGACAACTTTATGATGCCATAAGTACCTTGGGTCTAGAGATTATATCAACCGGCTAGTCAACCTACTGGCCATCTGATATCAACAAAAGACCAGACCTCATTGACTTCGGTGTGTTTAGAAACATAAAAAAGGAAAACATTACCGCTGAGACTTCGTTTGATCTTTCGTCTGACCATCCGCCAACCTTCACTCATCTGAAAACCTCATCAGTGTCTCTAAATTCCAACTCTGTTCACCTGAAAAATAGATGCACTGACTGGCTTAAAAACAAAAAAGTAAAAGTACTCACATTAACTATAAAGCCTCCTTAAAATTGGATCGTGACATCAAAAATACCTTGAATGACCTGGTAAATGTTTTAAAGGAAGCCGCATATTTATCCACCACACCCGTAACACAAAAAGCTTCACTATTGTACCGTCCTAGTGATGTGGAATAACTGGTTAAAGAAAAGCGACGTCTTAGAAGATAATGGCAAAATCATCGGTCACCAGAAGAAGAGTGAACTCGCGTATTGCTCCCATAAACTAAAAAACATATTGAAGCAGAAACACCAAAAATCAGTTGCAGACTATTTTGGAAGCTTGAGTCCTCATGGCGACAATGAGTATTCATTGTGGCGTGCTACTAAGAAGTTCAAAGATCCAACACAACATAAGTCACTACATCGTAAAGATAATGGCACTTGGGCTAAAAGCGATGATGAAAAATGCAATGCCTTCGCACATCACCTGAGTAATGTCTTCTGTCCAAATCCCCCAATTATATCGTTTGAACCTCGTGAAATACTGAGTAGTGGAAACAGTGAGCGCCTGGAAACTTCAAGGAAGGAGGTAAATAATACCATTAAAGACTTAACTCTTAAAAAAGCACCAGGAATGGATCAGATATCAGCAAACATGATAAAAGAATTACCCAATATAGCTGTATCTCACTTAGTCCCAGTATTCAACGCTATTTTACGCACTGGGCATTATCATCAATGCTGGAACATTTCGAAAATAATAATCATCCCGAAGCCAAGAAAGGATGTTACACAGGTTTGTTCCTATAGACCCATTAGTCTGCCCACCTTATCTAAAATCTTCGAAAAAATAGTTCATCGGCAGGTCTTCCAGTATTTAATAAAAACAATGTAAGTCCCCAATACCAGGTCGGCTTTCGTGAAAAGCATGGAACGATAGATAGTTCATCGAGCGATAGTTCATCGCATAGTAAGGGTTATATGCACAGCATTCGAACAAAAGAAATACTGCTCTGCTGCATTCCTTGACATTACGCAATCCTTTGATAATGTGTGGCACAAAAGACTCATATATAAACTTAAAGAAATTCTTCCAAAGAAATTCCACACACTATTTGACACCTACATTAAAGGAAGAAAATTCATGGTAAGCCAAGGTGACTCTATCTCCGACTACTTTGATATCAAAGCAGGAGTCTCTCAAAGCAGTGTGCTTGGACAACTGCTGTATTTGGTTTTTACAGCTGACATGCCAATTTCCGATCCCACGGGTATATTCACATTTGCCGATGATACCGCCATACTGAGTACAAACAGCTCCCATCTTGAATCCTCGTAATGGCTACAGAGCCATTTACTGTCTATTGAACAGTGGCTTAACAAATGGAGAATAAAGGTCAACCAAGCTAAATTTGCACACCTAACATTTGCCCTAAGAAACGACACGTGCCTCTCTATTCGAATCAGTGCTCAAAACATTCCACAACTCTCTGAACTAAAGTACCTGGGAACTCACTTAGACAGAGGATTAACCTGGACTAAACACTCAAAGTATGATCAGATCAAATTGAAACTCCATACCAGGAACTGGCTACTAAATAAGCATTCAAACTTTGCCTTAGAATATAAGGTACTAATTTATACAAGTGTCATTAAGCCAATATGGACATATGGGATTCAATTGTGGGGCACCGCGTGTCCGTCAAACAGGGACTCCAACGCCTCCAATCAAAAATTTTGAGAATGATCACCGGTGCTCCATGGTACCTGAGGAACATAAACATCCACAGTGACCTGAATATACCCACGATTGAAAATGAAATGGTGAACACCTACAAAACCTACGCTCTTAAATTGGAAAATCACCCGAACTGATTGGCGAGGAGCCTACTAGAGCCTCCCTCTACGAGACGCCTCAAAAGAATATATACCTTAGACCTGATTTAATAACGTCTTATTGCGTGCTCTGAAAACACTAAATATATTCCTAGATATGTAAATGTAGTCTTGTATTCTTACAAAAATTACTGTTAGTTTCTTGCCAAAGTAGGATTTGGTAAATAAATAGTTGGTAAAACGAAAAATAAAAAATTCAACTTCAAAGTAAATGTTTCGAACTCTGGTATATAACCAACCTCCAACGAGATCTCAACATCCCTACCGTAAAGGACGAAATAAAAATAATAAGCAGACGACACCAAACCGAGCTTTGTACTCACACAAATGTCTAAATAAGAAACTTACCAGATCAAGAAATCAACACAAGAAGATGACTAACAAGACGAAACCCAGTAGACCTCGAATATAATTAAATAAGCATATACTATGCAAATTACTAAATAAGCTCTTAATTTGTAATTTAATCACAGAATCATTATTACTAATCACTGTTCAAAAATGTATCTTGAAGGCAATGGCCTGAAGTTTTAATGAATATCCCGCTAAGAATTACTAAGTGCCGATAAGACAGATGATAAATTTGGGATTAAAAAAAAAAAAAAAAATTCCACATTAATAGAACAGTCCCGATAGTTCGCTTATATGTGAATCTCCAGAATTGCAAAATTTGTTTATGGTTTCTTGTTTGGGTGATTTGAATCAGGAGATCACCACAGAAAATGCATGTACTTGGCAATAAGCTTTTGTGTGCCGAAACTTTTAACATTGAATTATTTCACAAATTTTTTTGAGATTCGTCCAATATAATTTAACGATGGAAAATGCATTGCAAATTGTTAATTGAATGTTTCTCACCGTTTCTAAGCTTCATTGCTGAAGGCTATAGTTTAACAGGATAGAGTGGGTGCGGTAATTTATTACTTATTTTATAATTTATAAAATGGATTTAGCGACGAAACTGGCTTCTTTATTATCTTCGACCGTCACTAATCTGGTAATTTGATGGCCAGTTCCATTGAAAAACATTTCGTTGGAATTCCAATTTCTACCTGCTGTTCTGTTCTTAAATAACTGCAGAACAGTGTTAAATGTTTCATAGTTAGTGGTATGAATCTAAAAATGGTTTAAAATCCAAAACACCTCATAGGGAGCATAATGAGTTTATGTTTATTACTAGAAATGTTCTATCTCTATCTAAAATATCAACCCGCCCAACTGAACTATATACAAGTCACTTAATACATTTACAATTTATATTATTATTATAATACCCTGCACCATAATTAATTATGTCTACAAGGGGTTGGGGGAATGAGTACTAGCAAACTAAGGACTTTGACTCAAGGAGAAAAATATTTAGAAAGAAACATATTTAAGACCATGTCCGGGGAGTATTCGAACCCACGACTCTTCGAGTGTCAACCTAGAATGCTTACCATTACTTATAATATATTAATAAAATAATAAAAATAGCTAGAAATAATATCGAATGATTTAAAAATAAAAGGTAACTTAATAATTCATTAATGACTCCAACAGGCTACGGACATTCTACACCCAGCACCATCGGTGGAAAACTATTCACAATGTGTTATGCTATAGTTGGGATTCCCCTGGGCCTTGTTATGTTTCAAAGTATTGGAGAAAGAGTGAATAGACTGAGCAGGTTTGTATATAAATGCATTTTTATAATCCAATATTTAATAAATATTTATTTGTTAAGTTAAATAATAGAAACTAATAATTAAATGCATATATTTTAAATGAGTAAGGAAACTGTATATTCACAACTTCAAGTTATAGTCGTATATCCTTTAATTTTATCCATTAAATATATAATTTAGCACTATGCATGTCTTGTATCAGAGATCGTTAATTTAGTTCTTACCCTAATTAACAGTTATTCAACAATAGACTAACGGGACAAAATTAGGAGTGCTCTGATTTCAATAAATTGCCGTATGCTAGTAAATTAACAAGTATATTTTGATTGTGTGCACTTTTTGCCATTTTCCTTTATAATTGCTTACTTTTAGAAAGAACAAAAAAGCGTATGCTTTTATGAGTTGCATCATTTATTAATTGTCATATAAAATGAAAACGATTTTATTCTAATATTTAATCTATTTCAGTCTCTTTGAACTATAATTATAATCCGTACTGATTGAAGATTATATGTGTATATAACATAATCGGTATCACTAATATTGCCATCTTATCCAACATTATGTTATTAAAATCTTAATATAGACAGAAAATAATATCACTTGAATATCACATCAGTATAGATAGGAAAATATACTTAACAGTTCCATTCTAATATTTTTACAACAAGATAAGATCGTCAATATTAATTAAAAATTTGTATAACATATCTTTATAAAGCACAGTTATTTGGGCGGTGATGACCAATTTTTGCAAAAAATTTAAATGCAATATCTCTATCGTTTGTAAGGTATCTAACAAATGAATTCTAGTCCTGAATTCGCTTTGAATATCTTCCAAATATCTTTATTCTCTTCCTGAGCTTCCAAGCTTTTAAATCGAAAATTATACGCAATATGAAAGGAACAGTCGAAACAACGACTCCAGCAAATAAGCCATATTCGAAGTATTGCTGAATCAATAAACCTAGAATCAATAGTATAATATTAATTCTATAATAAAAGGTACAGCCTCAATCAGCGGAAGCGGCGGGTTCTATATGTAGTATGTGTTACCCATTTGAATAATCCGGTCTGTACCCTGCATAATGTACATGTACTGTGTGTGCAAACTTCCCAAATTGCATGCGGATCGGGCCCCTTTCCCTTCTTAAACCAACGAAAATCCATCATAAACATTTTGTATTTAAGAAATTTGCTTAAGCTCCTCTTTTTCTTTGCAAAGTGAAATTTAGTTCGTGTTTACCGTAACCTAAAAGTATTGACATTCTTCTCGATTATTTTAGTTGATGATCGATGAAACTAAGTTTCACGCCTTCTGGGCTTTTTGCTAGTACTAGGATACTAAAATATGTTTGTGAAATTTACAATTATTACTGGCCTTGATAAATACAAAATTAGCATTAATGCATCAGTTATAAAATTTGTAGTCTGATCCTGCTGAGTGCGCCTCTGTTGTAAGTACTTTTTTTTTTTGTAGGCCAGCTTTGCGCCGTTACATAAAATTTTCTATTTTGTTTGATGGCGAGTCTCCATTTTAGTTTACTGAAATTACCCAAATTTCTTTGCAAACTGAAGGACTCCAGGTAGTGACACTAACTTCAGGTAACTGGTTCTCTACAATGCACTTGTGTTCTTGTATCCAAATACAATAAGATTAAGCGACACCTTCTGTGCAATCACTTGTTATAAATGTTCCAAAGTAGAGAAAACACTTCTATATAAACAACAATGCGTACCGTCCTAAAGGATAGAAAAGTTTGGCATTGTTCTCCTTAACGTATATCACCGCTGCAAAGCCACGTTCCTATTTGGATCCATCCGCAAAGATTCTGGAATAACCTAGACCCAGTTCCACAAAGGTCTGCAAAAGAATCACCGCAAAAAAACTGGAAAGAAAGCTGTAGTCGGGATATAACTAATAAATATAGTAGTAGCAGTGATGGAACAAAATAAATAAAGTGTTTACATTGAAGGAAATAAGTTTTCATTGACTTTTACATTGAAGGAAATAAGTTGACTTACATAAACCTCTATGTGGGGCTCAATATTAAAACAGGGCACTTCGAAATTTTCTTGGCATAATCACTATTACTAAAACTGGTATTGGCAACTTAAAAGCATTGTGTAACTGCCCAGATCTCACAACAACGGCGAGAAGTTTCTGCGCTCATACCAGGAGAAATTCTGCTTGAATCTTTTTCGTTTTTTTTTGTTTTTGGGGAAAAAAGTGCTGAAGAGACCTTTTTTTAAATTTCTGGGGGAAAATGATTTTGTGGAACTTTGCGACCATTTTTTTATAGAGTGAAGAGGCGTCGCAATTTTAAAATTGTTTTGGTGTTTGTTGAGGATTTTTATTATGTTTACCATCGCCGTGATATCAAAAACCGTGCCGCAGCCGTCTCATGTGAAACGAGGCTGAAGGCATTTGCTATACATGTAAGATTGAGTGCATTTAACCAATGAATACGGGCAGGTTGGACAAAACTTTTTCCACAACCTGCATGAACAGTCATGAAATGGAACTTCTCCAATGACACGTTCAATTATATTTATGAAGCTGTTCTCGATTAGCACTGTCATGTTGCTCATTAAATACGAACTGTTCTTCCGTTGGAGAAAAATCATCGACTGTCGGCACATCTGCTATTATGTTGAGAGTTGGCAAACCAACTGATTAGCATGTAACATTGTGACTAATCAATACATTTTAAATATAAAAGAGTGTTCGATTAAATAAAATTGCTGCACTGAAATCTCTTAAAAACTTTTTGTTTTGTTGTTGCTTTTTTATTTGTTTGGTTTTCCATTTTGTTTTTGAATAAAAACCAATGCAAAAAGCGAAGTACAGTCAAACGCACATCCATACATATATGTATATTTGCATACAAAACACGAGCGTTGATTGTGCAAGCAAGCATGTTTAAGTATGTGTGTGCATATGTAACACATATTTTTTCCTCTCTCATCATCCCCTTCACACATCGTATGTGTGCCTTATATATTTAGTTGTATTAGATATTTACGTTTACCTTAATAAATCTGGTTAAAGCTAAGCAAAATCCAAATGTTTTACCATTCGGACCATCTGGACTCGGAGACCTTTCCAATGGTACCATATTTATCAAAATCCGTTCATTTTCCACTCTGTAATTGTAGGAAAAGAAGTATGTTCAGCCTATTAATATATAGATGTTTTAAAATACACGGCCCTTAAACTTTAATTTTCGTACAATGTTCTACAGCAATTATATGCAATCATAGACAATTTTATTGAAAATTTTGTGGAGATCTCGAATATTATGAAAATTTTGTTGATCAGTTTAATACGTCCGACAAGGCGAAGAAGGCAGATATAAGTTATAGGTTTTGCTTAGGAAATTATTCGCACTAAGTCATATCTCTATGCAGGATAGAGAAACCATATTATTATAGCGCAACAGTTTTTAATTATTTTGTATCAATGGTTGTTTTTCATTAATTTCAGCTTTGTTATACAAGCGGTAAGATTATCACTGCGTTGTAAACGAACTGCAGCTTCCGAAGTAGATTTAATATGCGTTGTTACAACACTGAGCTCTTTAACAATAGCTGGCGGTGCTGCAGCTTTTTCGAGATTCGAAGGCTGGAGCTATTTTGATTCAGTATATTACTGTTTTATTACTTTAACTACTATAGGTAAGCATACATGATGTCAATTTTACTCATTGATATATTTCAAATGTTTTATCAACTCGTAGGTTTTGGAGACATGGTTGCTTTACAGAAAGATAATGCACTCAACAGAAAACCGGAATATGTAATGTTCGCCTTGATATTCATATTATTCGGTTTGGCAATTGTTGCTGCCTCACTAAATTTATTAGTGCTTAGGTTTGTTACAATGAATACTGAAGATGAACGCAGAGACGAAGCTCAAGCAATGCAGGTAAACTTAATTATCAATATTATAAAAAATTTGTTTCACCATTAGATTTACTTTTATAGTTAATACTTTGTGCTTTGAGTAGAAATATTTCCAAACAATCTTAAAATGTATGTATGTATATACGAAAATGGAGTTTTCTCGATTATTTTTTTCATATATTATTCCTGTCGTTTTAGATGTATTGGAAATTAAAGATTTTGCTATTTCATGTTTTATTGAACTTTTGTTACCTTTTATAGAGTTCTTATTTTATATTACGGAAATTCGTTTATTGTTAAATATATATTCAATTTGTTTTCCTCGTATATTGGACATACATTTCATGCTTATCAATTTTTATTTATATATACGAGCGATTTTGGAACATAATAATCACGTTTATAGGGGGCTTGTAATTTAAACCTGAGCAAGTCAAAATTTGGTTTTTAATAAACTTCACAGTTCTTTATAAAAATGCTCTGAAAATATGAGGAAAACATATGTCAGCACCAACAAAAATAAATTTTTGTACTCTTCTCCTCAGTCATTATTGAACTATTGTATGATCTGAAAACCAATTTTTTTTAAAATAATATGTTTATTTATTCTGTTTTTTACTTCTGTTATCATCTTGTTAGTTCGTTAATTAGCAATTATTTTTTATGGAAAATATTTTTAATTATGTGTTGTCAAAATGGGACTTAAAATGTTTACCTCTAACACAAAAATATATAAACAATATAAGCTTCCTGAATATTGTTGGACTCTCTCTTAAAAATTGTATGATTCGACTCTATTATTTAATTCTATTTTTGTTCATCACCGATTCAGCCCTCATATATGTTTAATAATAATAATTAGTTCCTATGGTTTCGTGGGGGAGGAAAGGGCCACAAAATCATATTTCTCATATATGCACATAAATTATAAAGGATTTTTTTTAATGTGCATTGTTTTTTCGACGAAATTCCGAGAATGACAGAATAAAAGTTGGAAAATAAAAAGCTTTCTCACTCTTTTTTTTTATCGATAAAGAACAATAGTGTTCGCGGTGTAGTGACCATCCCCTGATAAAATGTAAACAACCAAAGTGTAATTATTTTAGTGGGGAAAGCATCAACAATTTTTTATTAATTCCCGTGTTTGTTTAAGTTTACATGTATTTTG
The DNA here is from genome assembly GCA_920105625.2 of Clusia tigrina. Lineage (NCBI taxonomy): Eukaryota > Metazoa > Arthropoda > Insecta > Diptera > Clusiidae > Clusia > Clusia tigrina. The sequence continues at coordinate 161,279,818 of OV050031.1, forward strand.
GTCACCTGCTTATTGCGCTTGTTTTTGGTTTTGAGTATTCATACCGAAAATATTCGATGATGCATACAGTTTACGTTCACACTATGAGCAGAGAATACAGATAAATGACTCTTGTTTTGCGCACACTACACATGTGCAAAACTGTAGTAGTGTGGCTGATTTTCTTCAGAATTCTGTTTAACCAATGATAAACAAACCTATCCATATAGACAACTAATGATAAACAAATACAGTTTTTTTTAAACGCCAGAAAATTTGACGCTTAAGTGTCCCGTCTCTATGGTATCTGCTATAAGCACAACTCCACGCAGTTGGACTGACATTTTGGGCGATTATCATTTTTCTTTCTTTTTATTAACTTTACTGAGTAAAATTATTTTTGGCTCTCAAACTCTTTGTGTTGAGACAGCGATCTTTATAATGGAAACTCCATGCATTCTAAAGGAAGATCTACATATATCAGGATTATTTTGGACACAAGTAAATAATTGTGAGGACGTCGGTAGCATCAAAAAAGTTGATTGAATCGTGGAAAAAAATTATTAGGTGTCAATACCAACCAAAAACATATTCACATATAGAATCAAACAATATCAATTGCGATGATAAAATAAATTCATAAATTTAAAAATATAATAATTTGATAATTGATTTTGTGTTGATCTAAATTTATAGAAATGACCCATCAGATTATTCTGAATCATTGGTTATGTTAGGTTAGGTTAACGTGGCAGCCGGTCTAAGGACCAGCTCACTCAGACCACCATGTGTCCATTTTGATCCCACCGCGTAACAACGCACCTCCGATTCACTCGTTGAACCATTTCGAAGCCGTAATAAAGCGCAGGATTTCTTTGACCTTCGCGCTAGACACCTCTGTAAGAGAGCTAAAAGCGTATTTGCCTAAAGAGCCCACTCTGCTTCTAGCCAGAGTGGGGCAACTACAGAAGAGATGTTCCACGTTCTCTTCCTCCTCATCCCCACAGCTTCTGTAGTATTCAGGAGATAATATTCCCAGCCTGAGAGCATGCCTGACGAACAGCCAGTGACCAGTTACACAACCCACGACCTTAGCGATATCTTCTCTCGACAGGGCAAGGAAGTCTCTAGATTTCCTTCTATTAAGTTCCGGCCACATTAGCCTAGTCGTTAAGCCAGTGCCCTCTTTTGCCCAAGACCCGTTGGTCTCACGCATGACCCTATCCTTCAGCATTAGTTCATCCGTCTGGCTAAGCCATCAGCACTACAGTTCCCCTCAATATCCCTATGCCCCGGAACCCATATAAGGCGTACCCTGAAAACGGTACTGATATCATTTAGGGCTGCCCGGTAGTAAGAAAGCTCCAGACCCAGTTCTTTTGAGAAAACTCCAAAACCGACTCTATCGTCAAGCTTGGATCCGTCAGTATAGAAATTCAGTTCCCCCCTTCTCTATGGCGTTGGTGTTTGCCACTCTCTTCTAGACGGAATATATGTATGACGGAAGTGCCTTTCGAAGTTGAGATTAGGTATAGAGTGGTCAATGTGTTGGGTAGAACTACTCCGAGGTCGAGTGACCAATCTGCCAATCATGCCATACAGCCGCACATTTCAGCCTTAGTGCTGCTGTGGCGGCCACTTGTTTCCCTAACAGCTCTAATGTAGGCAGATTGAGTATTACTTCTAATACTTAAGTTGGAGTGGTCCTTAAAGCACCAGATATGCACAAAGAAACCGTTTTTGGACCTTGGTCAGAAGCTTGAAATAGCTTTGTTTTTGAGTGGCTGGCCACCACACCAGTATTCCACATAGCAATATAGGTCTGACCACCGAAATGTTCAGCCAGTGAATAATCCACTTTTTTACATGTGTGCAAAGCAATGTTGGCCTTTCTGACTCTTTCTTCAATATTGGGTTTCCAGGTAAGTTTTCTATCTAGTACTAGTCCCAAATATCTAACTGTCTCCTTCATCTAAATTTCCATAGCATTGTATGTTAGCGGGGAGACATCAGGAGATATATTTTTCTTAGAAAATAGGATTAATTCCATTTTATCAGGGTTTAAACCTAATCCCCTTCTTCCCGTCCAACCAGTAAGCGTGGCCATGCTAGAGCGCAAAATATCCTTAAGAGTGTTTGGATATTTCCCTCTAGCCACAATTGCCAAGTCATTAGCATAGGCGACGGCATGGCAACCCCCTCTCTCTAGGGCCAGCAGTAATGAATTTACCGCCTAATTTCAGAGCAGGGGGAAGAGGACTCCTCCCTAAGGAGTGCCTCTGCAGACCTGTCTGCTTAGGGTATGGGCACCTAAGCTGGCAGCTACCTTTCTGCTGACGAGTATCGTCTCTATCGACGCCCAGAGCTTCTAACGCTCCCGTAATGGCGTTCGCATTTATGTTGTTGAAAGCGCCTTCTATGTCAATGAACGCCGCTAGTGTGAAATCTTTCTGCTGGATGGGTTTTTCCACTATACCAATAAGTACGTGTAACGCCGTCTCTGTCGATTTGCCCTTCGTGTATGCATGTTGTGCCGAGCAGATTCTACCAATTGGTATAGCTCCCGTAAGTGTGCATCCATCAATCTCTCCATTGTTTCTAGGAGGAAAGACGTGAGACTGATCGGTCTGAAGTCTTTAGGATTTACATGACAAGACCTGCCTGCCTTGGGTATGAAGGAAACCTTCGTTTCTCTCCATCTCAGCAGAATATAGCCCATGTTAAGACAGCTTCTAATTGCAGTCACAACCCATGGCGTAATTATGTCCCGTGATTGTTGCAGTTCAGCTGGATAAATTCCATCCGGACCCTGAGATTTATATGGACCAAAGGTGATAATGGCCCACTCAACTTTCTCAACTGTAACTATCGCATTCCCTATCTCAGACTTCCTGCCCTTAAGTGTCGAGTTATTACCCTCCACTGTGCTACAGCATAGAAAATACGTATCTAAGAGAAGAGCCTAAGATTCCTCGCTCGTTTCACTCCACACATCTCCGAGTCCTTTAAGGTAGCTCAGGTTGTGTGGTGTCATCGCTTCGATTCTTCTTAGTCTAGCTGCTTCCGATTTTTCTTCCACATCCCTACAATAATTTTGCGAGGACTGTCGTTGCGCAGTTCTGGTTGGTTTCTGGTATATTTTTAGCTCAGCCTTGTAGGCTTCCCAGTCCGCGGGCAGACCCGTAGTTTTAGCCCTGTTAAATAATCGCCTATTGGATTTTCGGAGAAGGCCTAGATCCATTGACCACCAAGGTGGTTTGTTCTTGGCTCTAAGTCTTATAACCGGGCAACGGCTGTCAGTGAACTATTCAGGGCCGTGGGTACCTGATTGATCAGCGCGTCTAGTTCCACAGGGTCTGTGGTCAGATGGGGGATTTCTTGGCAGTGAGGCCCTGAGAGTCTTCCTATACTTCCCCCAGTCCATTCTCCGTATATTTCTAGAAGTCTTAGCTGGAGATACTGGGAAGTTCAATTCGTCTTCTTTATAGCGATGGTCAGAGTAGGAATTTTCATTCGACACTCTCCATCTTTTTACATTGTTCGCGAAATTTTCGAAGGTCAGGGTAATATCTTCTGTTGGCTGCGCCTGCCTCCATGACCAATGCCCGAACCTGCTTCGGTGGAGCGTCCTTGTCATGTAGCATATATGAAGAGGCTACCCAGAGACTGCTATTTTGCAGCTCAATGCTTGCCGCCACCGTATCTCCATTACTTAACTGCAAGATCTGAAGATCTCCTCTATTTTCGCCGGTTCAGCTGGGATCCAGGCCCCAGCTCTGGGTCTGCTGGGAACTTCATCCCTGCTGACGGCTTCAAGCCTGGCTCCCGGCCAAATCTCGCCAACCTTGCGATGAGTTTGGCCCTGCCCTGATACCAGCCCGCATCGTGACAGAAAGGGGGGTCCAGAGTTTTCCTCTAAGACCTGGAGGTAGACTTCGGCAATTGCCTGCTCCACCCACCCCCACGTCTCTTTGGGTATGACCCCTTCCTCTTCCTTCCGGTCTATGATGGCCAGAATCTCACCCCCATCTTTGACAACTTCGCTGTAGGATGGGTATTTCTGGCTGCCGACGTTTTGTCTTTTAGCGACCACACCCGTCTCTTCAGCCGAACGTTTTCTCTTTGGGGCTGTACCCGCCGGTTTGCCCAATCCGGATAGCATACTCCTTGCCCACTCTACCGATTTGGCCTGCTCCTCATTGAGCTGGTCAGTTGGTAGAGCTTCATATTTGGCCATGACCTTCCCGGCCGCCTTCTTTTCGTAAAAGGCCTGCTTTGACGGACGGACGGGTTTATTTGCATAATTTATAATAAATTTCTATACTTAATATCAATTATTCCTAGATTATAACGGTTTTATTCAAACCGCACATGAACGTTCAGCTGCATAAGGGGCCGGCTGTAGGCGTGTTCTCGTTGAACTAATCTTGTATTGGTCTTTTGAGTCAGATTGTGTATATGCCTATATTCACATTTTTAATATGTTCCCTAATTTAATTACTTTTCATTTATTTGTATATCATTTTTTAAAAAAATCTAAATTTAAAATTTAATGTCAAGTGTAAAACGAACTCTGCTCATAAACTGCATAAGAAATTGTTACATAAATAAGTTTGAAAATTGGAAGCTTCCCTTTGTTGAAATCTCTGAATGACATCAACAAATGTATTTTCGATATTATAACGGTTTTGATACTGGCCAAATGTGTCGGTGCAAATACCTTTTAAAGTATTTGGTGACTTAACTCGCAAAAAAAGAACAGTTTGTTTTTTGGTAGTGTAAAGATTAGGGGTGCAGTGTTTAGTTCGCAACGATTATATAAAATCCGCAACACTACTAACCATAGGAAGAAGGCTATATATTGTATTCCATCCACTCTTTACCAAACCAATCCTTCACAGATCAGTCCACTTTGAATGTATATGCATAATTTATGATATATACAAGATGAATGTGATCATAGTGGGAATAACATTTCGACCGCTCCTCCCACCTTCACATAGAATTGAAAAACTTATCTAAAAACATAAAGTTTATTATTGTATTTTTTTGGAACAATATCGCCATAGTTAAATTTACATGCCCCTTTATTTATATGAGCATTGCTTGATACAATAATCTTAAAGTAAATGGGGGTCTCGAAATCGGCCTAACCCGATTTCAGCTTTCTTTACTGGTTTTATATATTGAGAACCATATTTCGTTAGCAATTTGATTAATTTACCCTAGTTAATAATATTCCTGCACTTTATTAATATAGAAATGAGTGATCATTTACAAAAAAATTGTGAAGGCATATCATTCCATCAGCTTGTCTTTAGTAGGCACATATATTTTAAAATAGTATACATATCCTAGTGTGATTATGGTGAAACTTCTAGGCATTACGTTCGATGATTGGTTAAAAAAAGATTGTTGATTAAGGTTGTTCAGTCTTTTAAAAAATATAATAGGTGGATTTTTATTTTATTCATTTCTGACCTTAAGCTAAGCCCTAATACTCATAAAAACAAAGAAATTTAAACAGACTGCATCGATGAATGCATGTTAGACTATGATATATGTATATACAAACATACATTTCCATACATACTTGATTTATTATGATATTTATAGGATTGAATTACATATACTCATAATAACCACTTTTATCTGCTCTTTATTCGGATACTTATATTCTATATTCAGCACCTTCCCAGCCAAAATTAATTAATTGTAAATGTTGTTAACAGTTAACGGGATGCATATATACTCGTATATATGCGCCCCAACTTGATTTGCTTGTAAATTTTAAAACACGATATGTATATTTCGCTCAACTTGCACTGTTCACATTGCCGTTCAATTTATCGCATCATTTTGTTTTTGTGTAAAAATTATTTTTATTCTTTTAACGAAACCAAATTTAATGGTTAAAATTGTATTTTCTTTTGGTTTTCTTTACAAATTATTGGGCAACAACTGTGTAGTTTATGACCAAGTCCAATTTTTGGACAAACGAGGTGATTGCGGATACATTATTTTCTATTAAAACAATTTAACGAAATACAATTAAACGTATTTTTATATATAAATCTTACCTATACTTTTATAAACTCTTCAAATTCGTATTCCTCTTCACACAAGAACGCCAAATAGACAACTCAACCGTATATATTTGTAATATATATGTACACTCTTGTTTTCACATAACACACATCTAAAACATAACTAATACTTTATTTTCTCTCTTCTCTGAACATTTTATTCTCTTTCTATTATTTTCATTGTTTACTTTCCGCTAATATATAATTATGGTCTTTCTTTTGTGGAAATTTACGACGGATCCTTCAGGCTCTTCAAGTGGCTGTTAAACTTGAGGGAGACGTCATAACAGCGAATGGATCTATATTAAGTGGATATGAGGGCCATGACGCTCAATCACTTAGTGGAACAAACATTTCTAATTCCATGTGTTCATGTCATTGTGCATGTTTTAGTGCAAACCGACACAAAAAGTAAGTACTTAAAATCTTTAATATAAAACTTTATATCTGTATGTGAAGGTGCTTCTTTTTATTGTGCGTTCTGTAACTTATGATTTCTTTCTTAAATAACTGTTTCACTACGCATTTTTGATGTGTTCTCATCGGAAGCAGGAATTCTTCGAGAAGTTCCATTGATGACAATGTGTAAGATTTAATTTTTTAAAGCATTTAAAAAAAAAAAAAATTTGAATGTTTTCTTTTATTTTTTTTAAATTATTTTCTTTATTTATATGAACACTAATATTTTTGGCACTATTATTTAAATTTTAAAAATATATTTCTATGTATTGAAATTCGGGCTCATTTTTACTAAGTTCCCTCGCTCATAAATTTTTGGTAAATATGTTATGACGATGAACAAATATGGCCAATCTAAAAATATTTCTTCGAAAAAACATTTGTCTATTGCAGTAATTTATAGAACATCATTTACAACATTTTTGAAGCAAAGAGGGCGAAAATTTATTTCGGCGAAACATCTCTTGAATAATAAAATTTTTTCCTTTATAAATATCAGTATAGTAAATCCTAATCCTCTCTTTAAATGGCATATATTAAATGCTATATCCCTTGACCTTAAGATATTGGTACTCGAGCATTGGTTTTAAACTTAAATATTTCCTGTGTGAAAATTAGTATTCGTAAAGTATTTTGGATTTGAAAGTATATTCGAGTTTATATTTCTAAGTACATTGTATAAGTACATAGTATCTTTCGGACACGCGACTGTCCTCTGCAGAAATCTTATAATGAAACCAAATTTTTCAACTAGATATTACTTGGAAAAAATTGAAAAAAATTAAATTACAGCAGACATATACTGTAGAAACTACAAATCTTAACAATTGATGTTTGTATTTGGTAATCAGGGCTGTGTAGTCATAGTGGGAGTTGGAGGCGCTGTTTGTTTGGATTTAAGTTAGTGTGAACCGGAGACGGAAGATTTTTAGCAACTCCGACTTCATAAAACTATTTATAAAATATGTTTAGTCTAAATTAATGTGGAGAAATAGCATTTACTCGTACATACTCGTATTTGTGTACCTGAATTCTTTAGTTCGGTACGATGCTTACACGAATTTAATAAAATTAAATAATTTAAATTTTAATTCTTTGCCATTATTTTATCCAATAGTTACTCTATACTTATTAGGTATATATGTCTTATATTTAAATTGAAGCCAGAGTTGAAGTCGGAGTCTGGTTAACAAAATCTAACTAGTAGGATATGGGAGTTGGAGCTAGAGACATTATTTAACGACTCCACACCCCTTACACGACTTACAACTGAAAATATATACCCTCTACACTTAAAAAGAGAAAAACGAGTATACTAAATTTAAACTAGGCGTGGCCAGAATGGATATATATATATATATATATATATATATATATATATATATATATATATATATATATATATATATATATATATATATATATATATATATATATATCACAGTCACTTTCTGGTCAGTTTGTCCGACAGTTTCCCCCTTATTTTTTCAATCCGCTATAGATATCTTAATCAAACTTTGCAAAGGTATAGCCTAGACCTTAATACAGAACCCGAAAGCTATATAAACTCATTGGGACAAAGATTACAGCTACCTCCCATGTAAGCAAGTGTAGCAACTTTTTTTGGAGTGACGATAAAATGACGGCCTGCTCACACCCAAAAATATGTCTAGTTGCTAAAGTTTTATGACCAAAAGCGAACCCAACAGTAAATATGATGGCACCTTTTAATAAACAAGACTAACTGAATAGAGAGTTGTAAGAAATCGTGGGCTTAATTCTGCTAGTTGAGAGAATTTACGTCGAAAATTACAGGATCAAGATACTAAAATACGCCATATACTCCCTTCTTATAAGCGACTAAATATAAATATTTCCAAATCTACGTTTTCGAATTTTTTAAAAAAACGTGGATTTTAAATATTTTTATATAACACACCGGTATTTAACAAATATACAAATATATAAAATAAGTCAAAAATGTAATGCTTTTATGAAATATACAAATCAATGATTTAAATGTAATTATACAAAGTTTAAAATTCGATCATTTTGTTTTAACACAAGAGAGTGTCTCAAACGAGCAATTCAATGAGTTTATTTTGTAACCCGGTTGCAAATTTACATGCACAAAAGACAGTTTCAAAGCAGTTTGGGTGCATCCGAAAAATACTTTTTAAAATTTATTTATTTTTTATTATAAAGTTATATCTCAACATTGGTTTGTCACAACAAAAAAGTGAGGGAACTAAAATAAACTTGATCTGAAATTCGAAGTCAAAATTGTGTTTTTATTAAACTTATAATATTTCCACATTTACTCACGAACAGGCATCAATTTAAAGTTCGTCGATCACCCACTCGAATACGCCACTTACTTCCAGAAGTCGTACCGTTGCAGGATTTGAGCTATGACACTCATAGCCTACATACCGGAGGAGTTGATGTGGTAGACACAGCTTCAGTTTCGCCTTCCAAACCCCACAAACAATTACTTAAAAGGAATGTTTCACTTCTATCATTTCGAATTTAAGATGATTATCTTTTATTATTATTACTTTCTTTTTTCGTGAACTGAGAATTTTATTTAAATATACATACACACTTACCAGTCTGCACTTAATAATAGAGTGTGGATCGAAACACAACTATATAAAAATACGCCCTAAATACAAACAGAATGTGCTCTTATGAGAAAATGGTTATCTGAACATCCTCGACTCATCGTTGAAGTTACTGTTAGTGGCAAACAAAAACTTAGTTCTTATTTTTGACTGCTATTCTATTTATTGTTGTTTTATTATAGTTTTTTTATTGTAATTTAGAAATATTTTTATTACTATGTAGAAGCTTATGATATTAAATATACTACAAATTTTGTTTTCTGCACATTTTTCAGTGAAGAAGTCAAAACCATTTGCTAAGAATTTCCATAGGGAATTCTTAAAAATCGGTTAGCTTTTTCAATTCTTCATGTGTTATAACAAAGTTTGTTATCTAAAAGAAACCATACTTCAATATATACCAAAACCTGTGCAAAATGTGCAACTGATCAGCTGTAATCGATTAACCACCCGAGTTACGCTAAGTACTTGATTTTTAGAAATTTTGCAGCCTGGTAATATAAATGTTTTTCTTTGTGAAGAAATCCTTGCTCTATGCACAAACCGTATAAAATGTTCCTGAACAAAAGAGTTCCACAGTAGCTAAGTTGTAAAGGGGAACCAATACCAAATCGTACAAAAAAATGAGTTTACTAAGTTTATTATTGTAACCCAATATAAATTTCCAAATAAACGACAATTAGCGGAATGAGTCTAATATTAATGGTACACATTAAATAAGTAAAAGCCTGCCAGAAGAGTTTCGCATTGCTCTTAGGCTTCATATAAAAAATTAAGAGAGCGACTGTGAGCTAAGCTAAGAAACTTCTATTGGCAAAACAAAATAGGATAACATTCTAATTGTAAAGTTTCAATTTATGAATTTTCTTATATTACCACAAATAATTTGTTTCACAACATATTACAATTGGGTTTGTCCAGTGTGGAAGGGCTAAAAATATTTCTGCGCAAATAAACAAATCTCTGACGATGAGTTAAATTGATGTTCAATATTTGGCAGTAAGACGAAAGCTAAGCGATTATTGTATGAGGGCGCATTTCGGAAGCCGTTGCCTCCTTAATATACATACATTAGTATACAACATTCGTAAATGACGGAGAGGCAATTAAATAGTTTTCGGTTTCTCTCCCTCTCTTTAAATAGTATCTATTGTACATACAGGTATCTTGAAAATACCTTACTTCTTTTGTGAGAAATTACAAAATGTTTAACGAATTACGGTATAAAATTCCAGTCTTATTTACATTTCAGATGCCCATTTTTTTAATTTTTGTAGTCATTTATATCAGGTATTTATTTTAGGTCATATATGTATATATTTAAGAAAATAATTCATAATCACACATTATTTTTATAAAGTTGGCGTGTTAATTTTAAAATATTATAATTAAAAATACAGAGAGTGAGATGTTTATGGTGCGCGTTTGTGCAATTCGTACAATTGTATAAACACTATCAACATTTTGAGATTTGTGATCAGCACTTCATCAACCATTAGATAAAGTAGATATAAAAAAGTGTTAATTGCATTCTTAATATCGGGCATGAAAGTCCAATCCAATTTGTCTACCTAAGCTAAGCCGAATATTAGTACCAAAATAAAATCTGTCGATTAAAATGTCTTAACAAGTCACTGCCATTGCAAGATTTAACAAATAGAACAAATAAAAAAATAAGAAAATAAATACCATAATAACCATAATAATAACAAAACTACCATCATAAATTCACTCTCAAATAATTGGACTGATAAGTCCTTATCATAGAATCGATAATTTTAAAATAAATGTGTCAAATTAAAAATTGTAAATAAATAATAAATTAATACTTTAGAGCCAATTGAATACACATAAATCGAAAATAGTAGTTAGTAGTTATCAAAACATAGAAAGTTTCTTAAATCTTTAAAAATAGTAGCCAAGTGACGTCACTGACGTTACTGTAAAATTCTCGCTACGACCAACAAATAAATAAATACAACCCCATATTTATCAATAGTTCTAATTCAAAATTGCTGCAAACTTATTGACTTATTTATTTATTTAATAAACTTATTATAATTAGAAATTATATTACAAAAAATACAACAAGATCTTCGGCTAAAATTATATTATATTAACGTTTTAGATTAGATTTTATATTGTTTTAGGTTTTTGTATTATATTAACTTCAATAATAAAAAATTGTAACCTTGAAAACATTTTAAAACTTGACAAAACTATGAGACGTGCCAATTTATCTTTGCGAAATAGAAATGCCGAAGTTTATTTTATTGATAATAATACATTTGCCAGGAACATACTTAAATTGAGTAGGATCTATGTCAATAATTGAATGTACCATCAAAACACATTTTCAGACACTATTACACTGCTATTGCAAAATTTATTGGCACAAATATTTGTAACGCATAAAAATGAGGAATGCAGATATGAATATGAATATATATTGATTATCTTTTCGGAGCACTTCTCCTACTGATGTTTCATATTAATTTGAAGTCTTCACTTTATTGATATTCAACACGTAGAATATAATATTATAGTGTGTTCAAAACCGGTAAGCAAATTCGTGCACTTCCTTTAAGCCTATTTCCTACTTTCACATTAAGAACATACAAGTATATCAAGAACGAAAAATTTCAACAATAATATCAGAAATGGTTGGAATTGAACACTCACAATAGATGTACATAATTTCGGTACGACCAATTGGGACCATTAACAATTTTCTAAAATTGTTTATACCTCCAAAACATTTAAAAACAATCATATTATCATAACAGTTTTGGCCAGAGCCCTGAATTTAGATACCTTTTCAAAATATAAAGTTCAGTCAAGTGGAATGGGTTAAGGTTATGCAATGCGTATATTTTTGTACAGTAATACATCGTTTTACGTTGGGATTCATTCCTCAAAATGACGATATATATTTTCATTTCCATATTTCGAAAAAAAGTATGTGCTTATAATCATGTAATTCATTTAATTGCATGCTTCATATCAGATCAAAATATAAATCTCAGTGGTTGAAAAACTACATAAATAAATGCGTTAAACTTAATTAGAAAAAAACAAAATATTAAGTAAATATTATTACAAAATTCAAGAAAAATGTAAATAGAATAAGGAAGTTTTTGGCACAGTAGACCGAAAATCGAAACGACTTTTATGGAGATGATGTAAATCGAGTTATTATTGTATTTATATAGAGGATATGCAAGAGTATTATTTGCATATATACATTACGATTGGATGGATATATGTGACATCTAATATAGTATTTTGAGTGTTTGCAATAAACTGTTAAAATTTGATTTGACAACTTAAACTGGGCAGTGAATGAAAATCCAAGCGAATGAGAGGGTTTAGCGGAAAATACACATGCTATGTAAGGAACAACTTTTCTGAGAATATTTCATAAGACAGTTTCCAAAGTGATATAAATCACACAAATAGTCATATAATTTTTAGAAATTTAATATATAGCTATAAAATGCATATTTAGACAATATAAGTTTATATCAACTTATATCGTTAATATATTGCATATTCACCTTGCAAAAAGTTCAATTTCAAATGGGGACTGTTTTATGGAGTCTCGATTGTTTTGTTCCTTTTAGATAATAACAATTTTCAATTGTATGATATGACAATGCCAACAGTTTGGTTTGAAATGCTTTTAGTTTAAATATACTACACATTTCGAATTGGATTTTAACCAACTGTGGTTTTTGTGTCAAAGAACAATATCTTTCAGTAAATATTTCTGATATTTTTCGTTCGCATTCTATCTAGTTTTTCCCCTAATATACCAAGGAATTACATAGCAGCAACCCTATTTTGTCTACACACTCGCAAGTGAATATGTAACAACAATCATTAGAATCATTATCTTGCAGAAATCCTCCCTAATACTTAGTGTTGTAAAGAATTAAAAAAATGTGTTTGATGAGCATAACGACAACTGTTCTTATACAAAAAATTATAAGGATGATAATTACGAATCTTTAAACAGTTATAGAAATCAAATAAAAACGTAATACTAAGCAAGAGAAATTACAGTACACATAAAAGCAATTTATTAAAAATTTGCTAAAGTATTCTTAGTCACATTACAAATAGAAAACAAACATAATTAATACACAAATGTAAGCAGGAAATTCGTTTGCAAATTTTGTGGTTTAATTTTGCATATCATCATACTTACAGAATGTAATTCGTAAATAAAAAGAATAACGAATGAAATCAACATGAAAACTGAATTTCTACATATGTATACTGTTGTAACAGACGAAAATACTGATTCCAAACATTTTTTGTGAGAGCAATTGAACCTTTTCTATATATTTATCACAGTTGATCAGTTATGAAACTTAAGGCGTTTGATAAACCTGTCAGAAATATCACTCACACGGATTATGTCTTTAAAGTTCTTAATTGATTAACTGTGATATTTATGATTTCTTTTATGACAGTCTCCAATCTTCTGTTTTTTATTTTGCCGCTTTGTATTAGTTTCAAAATTACTTTTTATCTAATAAACATCAATTTGAATTACGATTACTTTACTGCACAGGTTTTGCTCTCTCATTCGCGGTTTAGATTTTCAGATTTGACCTCGGATCAAAGATATGGTACACTGCGGAAGTGTCGATAGATCAATAGATACAAGCTTAATAGGCCATTGTCTCTCGTGTTCGAATTCTTACTTTTTTTCTATATTTCATAATCTTACAAACAATTGTATATTTATTACTTCAATTTTACAAAAGATGAAATTATTTGCTATATTTTCTAGATTGTGGCTGTAGATGTTTTAAATGAAAAGTTCTAAGACCTGATATATATATGCATATAATGAATTAAGGGACTTTCGAGATATTAAAAAAACATCTATATTAATTAAGTTGGTTTTAAGAAACTGAATATTATTTCCAAATTGCATAAACAAATGTGAAGTTTTTACATTTCTTCAGTTTAACAAAAAATATGCCTAGGAATTTGTCGATTGAATTCAAAAAAGATCTCTAATTCTTCTTTTGATTTGACAAATGTTATCAATGTTTATAAATTTAATTTTAAATTTTCTTTTCAACTAAAAGCGAGCTGCTACAATTTTTTCCATTATAACTCTTTCGCATGGAGACATATGGTACATATTTAAAAAAATCGTTCAACTTTGAAGGTGATTAATAATAAACATTTTAGAATTTTCAGTAAGACCATTAGACTTTTTTCGATTGATCGGTGCCGCAATTTGGTATGGCTGGTAGTTTAGGCAAATATATTTGCAGCTCAGGAAGTCAGAAACTTCTAAACGTAAATATCACTTATTTTTATTACTTGATTTTATCGAACTCCCTTTTCTTTAAATAATATACTGTTTAGCTGCTGGGGAAATATTAAAAAATATATAAATAAAACGAATCCAAAAATAGAGTGAAAAACTTGTGCAAGGGCGTTACCATCCATGACAACATTTGTTCATAATTCATGACAAATAAACTATATTTAAGATATAATAGATGTAGACTTTATAGATACCATACCATATTAAATGATACCTGTTCCATTGCCTTTTCGACATTGAACTTTAGTTTGGTCGAAGTTGTGATATGATGCAGAAAATCGTATTTAGTAATCCAAAATTAATCCAAAGCAAATCAAGAATAGCTGAAAATATTTAAGTTAACAATGAATTTTGCAGATATATGATAATTTTCGCAATTTATGTTACACTCAATATATAAAATATTCAAGTGAAATATAAGAACCCGGCCTGAGGTACTAAAATTTATAGATTTCTTGCAAAAGAAAGAAACTTTTGGCTTTCTCAATTATATATTACAGACTTACGCGCTATTCTTCCAAATATCATTTTACTTTAAGATACACAAAAAATATCTTCTGATATATTTGTATATGTATATCCGAATTTTATGTGCCATATGTATTCTGAAATTGCTTTATACTCGCAGATAACGTTATTTATAATTAAGTTTATTAAAATATGTATGTAATAGTTTAAGAATATCAAACAAGCTCCTTTGCCAAAAACAATTATTTTGTATAATTTTTTAACTCTGATATAATTACATATGTATATGTTCATATTTTTCTAAATTTTGAATCACCATTATTAGCTTCAAATGAAAAAAAATAAATATGAAGGAATTTTCAAAATTATATTAAAATGGAAAATTAAGAATTTAAACAAGACTTTGTAATATATTAAAAAACCGAAAATAAACAAAATTTATATAATAAAAAAAAAATAACTGTTTAATAGTTATGAAGACTCGACAAGGTAAGAAAATTGTTTATTTGTTAAGATTTTCTTTATATTTAGGACATATAACTTCGGAGAATGCAAATCTAACGCCCATTTCCAAAGCAACATTTAGCATGTATCTTCTTCATCGCCTATCCCTTCCAGTTAAAAATACTTGAGTATATTCCTATCTGTTTGGAGAAAAAATATACGTATTTATCTCTAACCCTTAACTTCTTCACTAGAAAACAAATTCCTGAACGGTCACCGCGAGTAAAGGCAACTTGGCACGACTGGTTACAATAGGATAGGGTACCTTTTTGTATGGCGCATAAGAAACACAGTTATTTTGATACTAGTACTTTTTCATTGTTTTCAAACTATTATAAACATTTTTTTTATTTGTAATACCAAAATGTCCAACTCTTAGATTACAACAAAAAATTTTGTGAAAATAATAATTGTAGTTGGTGTTTTTTAAACATTTTTAAAATTCAAAAGTACTTTTTTATTTCTCTCTCGTGCATCAGTGTATCGAAGGCTGTGTTACCGTTTTCACTTCGATGGAAGTGTTTCACTTCATTTTTAAGTCGAACCAAAGGACATCAACGTAATATTATTCTCTAATTTCAAATTGATATGTTAATTTGAAAAAAGTTTTCTTTGATCTTATTTCGTGTTTCGCACTCTTCAGAAGTCCCTACCTGCAGAATTATATATGTATAAATGTATGTACATACATATGTGCTTCTTTTTTCTTTATTTTTATTTTGCAATGCAAACATACATACACATATGTATGTAAGGCCGTGTGTGTACAATTATTCAAAACAAAATAAAAATTCTGTAGTTTTCATGATTCTGTAGTTATCAAGATTTGTAGTGTCGCCCATTTAACTCTTAACGTGAAAGAGAAAATCAAATATTTTGTTCTTCTTCTTAATGGGATTTCTTATTACGTTGATATTCTTTGGTCGATCGCACTTCCCCTTTAGCGAAAACACTTCGATTTTCGAGGGAATCAGGCTAATTCTGTATAATTGAAAGTACTAGTAATACTTTTTTTCAAATTATTACTTAAGTAAAGTAAGTTGTAAAGAGTACATTTTCTACAACAAGGTAGGTTCTAAAGAATATATTGAATATATTTATATATAGTTATTTTCATAAAAAGGTAAGTTCTAAAGAGCACATTTTCTACAACAACGTAGGTTTTAAAGAATATAACTAGTCTTTAACAATGCAAAGTTCTAAAAAAGATATTTTCTAAAAAGGAAAGTTTTCTAAAAAAAATACAAGTTGGGAGATTTTGTTTCTCATCTTTTTTTATTTTTCTCTCTCTTCTATACGCCAGTTAACGTTTTTGAACCCTTCGAAAAACCTGAAAACACTTCACTTTTTCAGCGCACTTCACTTCGATTGCAAACTTAAGAACGGCAACATTGATCGGAGGTATACCGAATGTACTCACTAAGCAACAAGTAATAAGGTTAGAGAACGTGTTTCATTGCAGTTAGCAACCTTATCCTGGGTACTTGTATCATTATATTTCCATTAGCGAAATAACGGAAACTCTCTCCCAAGTATTCATAATAACTTCTTAAATCATTCACTAATTAATGGCATACAAATCCCATAATAACAACATTCTTTAGTGCCAAATTTCTATACACCATATATCCTACGTTCACAATCAGAATAGCTTCGCGAGTGTGACTACTATTTCCGACATATGACTAGTTTAATAAAAATGTATAAAGACAGTTGTGTAAAAGTTACAACAGTTTCAATTTTATTAGAAGTACATATAATATATTTAACACCCATTTAGGAATGTGCGATTATAGTTCTAGGAACATTAGCCTCTATCCCATCTAGACCGAATGTGGGATTATAGTTCTAGGAACATTAGCCTCTATCCCATCTAGACCGACAGTGCGTGGCGAAGAGTCACATCCTGCCCGAGGTAAATCTGGTATTTATAACAGAACACTACGGATCTAGACTGAGGAGTCAATAAGCACCTCCCCGGATATAGGGTGTAGAGGAGCAAACCTCTATAAAAAACCTGTGGGTTGGAGCAAGATGTCATACGACCCGTGTCGATGCTCAGCCTGGCTGGGGACCCAGGACAAAAACTAGCCCAGTCTCAAACGGAGTGCTCCGGATACTTAACGTTCGCTCGCGCACACGGACCTCTGCGCGAGCGGACCTCTCTTGTCCGATACTCGTGGGACCACATAAGTTTAAACAAATATCTGAAAATACAAAACCAAAGGAGGGCGGAACTCCCAAAAAACCGACAGAGGCGATCCTGTCTACCGCTAACACAAGGTGCCAACACGAGTGCTGGTAGCGGGGGACGAGGAGGCTTGGGAAAACAGGTCTCTCGTCTCTTTCAGAGGGGTGCTGAACGAAGAAACCCGGAGGAGGTGGCAGAAACCCAAACGCTGACTGCTGTCAGGGGCGGGGGGATCAATCGACAGCAGATAGTAGAGGAGCCCAGCAGCTCAAATAAGGTTGCTGGGGTAGGCTAGGGGGGTCGTTGAAACCCGTCCGTCCGTCAAAGCAGGCCTTCTACGAAAAGAAGGCAGCTTTCAAGGTCTTGACCAAATATGAAGCTCTACCAACTGATCAGCTCAATGAGGAGCAGGCCAAATCGGTAGAGTGGGCAAGGGGTGTGCTATCCGGATTGGGCAAACCGGCGGGTGCAGCCCCAAAGAGACAACGTTCGGCTGAAGAGACGGGTGAGGTCGCTAAAAGACAAAAAGTCGGCGGCCAGAAATACCCATCCTACAGCGAGGTTGTCAAATTTGGGGGTGGGGGGTCTGGCCATGACCGGAAGGAGGAGGAAGGGATCATACCCAAAGAGAAGTGGAGGTGGGTGGAGCAAGCGATTGCCGAAGTCTACCTCCAGGTCTTAGAGGAAAACCCTGGACCCCACCATTTCTATCACGATGCGGGATGGTATCAGGGCAGGGCCAAGATTATCGCATGCGATGACAGCAGGTCAGCCAACCTATATAAGATCGCGGTAAGCAAGGTTGGCGAGATTTGGCCGAAATAGAGAAAATAGAGGCGATCTTTAGATCGTGTTAGAGAGAGCTGCCAACCCATAATTGGAAGGTAGAGAAACTTGAGGAGCCAGTGGAAGGTAGGAGGCAGGTGTTGCTAATACTCAACGCTGAGTCTCTTGCCCCACTGGCAGATTGAAAAGGGGTAGTCAGGTTCGGGTTCGTTGACGCGACCGTTCGGATCTACCGCAACGACGAGCAAGTTTTGGAACAGGAGGAGATAGAGGGTGACAAGGCCAGCGAGGCTGGTGGTGGTGAAGAAGAGTTTTCCAGCAGCCAAATGTCGACTGACTCAGAGCAGCTGACCGGGGTCGGGCAGCTCTTTGAGGAGGACAACCTTCTTGACTACACCGAAGAAGAGGAGGACGTGGACTTTACGATGGTGGAGGTAAGAAGAACAGATTCTTATGAAGCTGATCCAAATCAACCTCCACCATTGTAAACTCGCCTCTGCGAACTTGATGGTCCGCCTGGGTTCCGGTGGTTTTGACGTAGCCCTCATCCAAGAGCCGTGGATATGCGGCAACAAAATCTGCGGTTTGAAGATGAGAGGCTTCAAGATGATAGCCACTCAGAGCACAGGTAAGCCTCGTGCTTGCATAGTAGCAAAGGATAGCATTAACATCTTTTTGCTTCCACAGTTAACTAATGGCGATACGGTGGCGGCAAGCATTGAGCTGCAAAATAGCAGTCTCCTCAGCCGCAGCCAAATGGAACTTGGTTGTCTCCAGCGACGTAAACGCACACAACACATTGTGGGAGAGTTCGAACACTAACGCAAGAGGTGAGTCAGTTTTAGACTTCATTATAGAGAATAAGCTTAGTGTCGTAAATTTAGGCTCAGAGCCGACGTTTATAACACAAAATAGAAGGGAAGTGTTAGATATTACCCTGACCTTCGATAACTTCGCTAACAATATAAAAAGATGGAGAGTGTCGAATGAAAATTCCTACTCTGACCATCTCTATATAGAATACGAATTGAACTTCCCAGTAGCTCCAGTTAAGACCTTTAGAAATATACGGCGAAAGGACTGGAATAATAGGAAGACTCTCAGGGCCTCACTGCCAAAATCCTCCGTCTGATCCCACAGACCCTGTGGAACTTCGGATCTGCCCGGATCTGCCCGCGGACTGGGAAGCCTACAAGGCTGACCTAAGAATATACAAAAAAGCAACCAGAACTGCGCAGCGGCAGTCCTGGAAAAATTATTGTAGGAATTGGAAGCAGCCAGACTAAGAAGAATCCTGGCGATGACACCACACAACCTGGGCTACCTCAAAGGTCCGGGTGATGTGTGGAGTGAATCGAGCGAGGAATCTTTGGCTCTTCTCTTAGATACGCATTTTCCAGGCAGTAGCACAGTGGAGGGTGATAACCCGACACCTGGGGGCAGGCAGTCTGAGATAGGAAATGCGATAGTTACAGTTGAGAAAGTTGAGTGGGCCATTAGCACCTTTGGTCCATATAAATCTCAGGGTCCGGATGGAATTTATCCAGCTGAACTGCAACAATCACGGGACATAATTACGCCATGGGTTGTGACTGCAATTAGAAGCTTTCTTAACATGGGCTATATTCTGCTGAGATGGAGAGAAACGAAGGTTTCCTTCATACCCAAGGCAGGCAGGTCTTGTCATGTAAATCCTAAAGACTTCAGACCGATCAGTCTCACGTCTTTCCTCCTAGAAACAGTGGAGAGATTGATGGATGCACACTTACGGGAGCTATACCAATTGGTAGAATCTGCTCGGCACAACATGCATACACGAAGGGCAAATCGACAGAGACGGCGTTACACGTACTTATTGGTATAGTGGAAAAAGCCATCCAGCAGAAAGATTTCACACTAGCGGCGTTCATTGACATAGAAGGCGCTTTCAACAACATAAATGCGAACGCCATTACGGGACCGTTAGAAGCTCTGGGCGTCGATAGAGACGATACTCGTCAGCAGAGAGGTAGCTGCCAGCTTAGGTGCCCATACCCTAAGCAGACAGGTCTGCAGAGGCACTCCTTAGGGAGGAGTCCTCTTCCCCCTGCTCTGAAATTAGGCGGTAAATTCATTACTGCTGGCCCTAGAGAGAGGGGGTTGCCATGCCGTCGCCTATGCTAATGACTTGGCAATTGTGACTAGAGGGAAATATCCAAACACTCTTAAGGATATTTTGCGCTCTAGCATGGCCACGCTTACTGGTTGGACGGGAAGAAGGGGATTAGGTTTAAACCCTGATAAAATGGAATTAATCCTATTTTCTAAGAAAAATATATCTCCTGATGTCTCCCCGCTAACATACAATGCTATGGAAATTTAGATGAAGGAGACAGTTAGATATTTGGGACTAGTACTAGATAGAAAACTTACCTGGAAACCCAATATTGAAGAAAGAGTCAAAAAGGCCAACATTGCTTTGCACACATGTAAAAAAGCGGTCGGAATCAGGTGGGGGCTATCCCACGAATTATGCACTGGCTCTACATTTCGGTGGTCAGACCTATATTGCTATATGGAATATTGGTATGGTGGCCAGCCACTCAGAAACAAAGCTATTTGAAGCTTCTGAGCAAGGTCCAAAGAACGGACTTTTTATGCATATCTGGTGCCTTAAGGACCACGCCTACTAAAGCTTTGGAAGTAATACTCAACCTACCTACATTAGAGCTGTTAGGGAAACAAGTGGCCGCCACATCAGCACTAAGGCTGAAATGTGCGGCGTTATGGCATGATCGGCAGATTGGTCACTCGACTATTGCGCATACCTGGAGTAGTTCTATCCAACACATTGACCACTCTATACCTAACCGCAAACTTCGATAGGCACTTCCAGACATATATTCCGTCTAGAAGAGAGTGGCAAACGCCAATGCTATGGAGAAGGGGCGACTTAATTTGTACACTGACGGATCCAAACTTGACGATAGAGTCGGTTTTGGAGTTTTCTCACAAGAACTGGGACTGGAACCTTCTTTCCGTCTCCCCGACCATTTTATCAAGCAGAGGTCCTAGCCATAAAGGAGGTAGCCGTCTACTTAAATAGACATGCCGTAACAACAAATATTATAAATATCTACTCGGATAGCCAGGCGGCCATCTTGTCAATGAATTCGGTGCACTGAAATCAAAGGTTGCTCAGGACTGTCGAGCAGCCCTAAATGATATCAGTACCATTTTCAAGGAATGCCTTATATGGGTTCCGGGGCATAGGGATATTTCGGGAAACTGTAGGGCTGATGACTTAGCCAGACGGGGTACCAACCTTCATTTAGGCACGGACAGATGTGAGATTGGAATACCAATTGCCACCTGTAAACTGATGCTGAAGGATAGGGTTGTGCGTGAGACCAATGGGTCTTGGGCACAAAAGGTCACTTGCTTAACGACTAGGCTAATGTGGCCGGAACTTAAAAGAAGGAAAACTAGAGACTTGCTTGCCCTGCCGAGAGAGAATATCTCTAAGGTCGTGGCATGTATAACTGGTCACTGGCTTTTCGGCAGACATGCTCTCAGGCTGGGAGTATTCTCTCATGAATACTGCAGAAGCTGAGGGGATGAGGAGGAGGAGGAGACTGTGGAATATCTCTTCTGTAGTTGCCCCGCTCTGACAGAGCGGGCTCTTTAGGCAAATACGCTTTTAGCTCTCTTGCAGAGGTGTCTAGCGCGAAGGTCAAAGAAATCCTGCGCTTTATTACTGCTTCGAAATGGTTCGACGAGTGAATCGGAGGTGCGTTGTGGCGCGGTGGTATCACAATGGACCCATGGTGGTCTAAGTGAGCTGGTCCTTGGACTGGCTGCCACATTATCCTAACCTAACCTACCCTTCTGTTGAAATAGTTCAAAACCGTTAATACAAAATAATTGATTACAATACAATATACCATTATAACAATTCCATATATTCTGTTACACCGCGAAAGCAGCTTTTAGGTCGCAAAATGTGAAATACAAAAATATAATTCAAGTTAACAACAGAATTCATAAGGATGTTATGGCACAAATGAAATGGAACAAAGATGTGAGAAATCTCAGATCAAATAAAAGTAAGATTAGATCCTTGGCCTGCGCCCTTAGTCTAGTGGTAAGCATGCTAGACTTGCACTCGGCGGATCGTTGATTCGAATCTTGTCCGGGCTTGGTGTGAAAAATTATTCTTTCTAAATCTCTTCCTCATCCAGCCGAAGACCTTATTTGCTAGTACTCATTCCCCCAGCCCCTTGTAGACAAAATAAATTATGCTACAAAGTATAATTCTGAAAATGAAGTGAAAATAGGGAACTGTCTGTACAAAAAAAGTTGTGGGAAGAAACAATGCTGCATTCTTGCAACTAATCGGTTACCCAAC
Source organism: Clusia tigrina (assembly GCA_920105625.2). NCBI lineage: Eukaryota > Metazoa > Arthropoda > Insecta > Diptera > Clusiidae > Clusia > Clusia tigrina. The sequence continues at coordinate 161,302,655 of OV050031.1, forward strand.
CGATCAGAATTCTCCGAATTTTTTTGCAACCAGCTGAATCAGCGGACGCCATTTCTTTCAGCGGAAATTTTCTTCGCTCCCGTACTCAACACTTAATACAGCTGTTTGTAGATCTGCTGTTTATGTGTAAAGCTGTTCGCAAACAAAGTGCGATAGGCAACCGATGGGCTACAAGTATGCAGCCAATGTAAAAAGTAATGATTAAAACAATCACAGGCAAAAAACTTCATTAGACCTGAGTTATTTAAAAAGAGAGTATCAAATTTTTTTAAATTATTATTAAACCGAATGCCAGGTTAAAAAGTTTCCAATTGTTTTTAATACTCATTGTAATTTATCAATTACGGTGAACTCCAAAAATAAGAAATTCTAAGAAGATAGAAGCAAACATACGAAAATAATTACTTACCGTGCTGCCGCTCTTACGAGTAAATAGATACCAGAAGACAATTCCGAATTCTGACCTTTAAAGTGTGGCATGAAATCAGCACCAACCGTAGTAGTATTGTTGAAGTAGTGGAAATATATAAGAGGACGTTGTCTTTACAACAAACTTTAATTCCACACTTCATATAAATAACCATATAAGACAGTTACATACTTAATCCAGTTTTTCGACGAATTAATCCAGCTACTATAGTAGAAAAACCCTTTCACTCACTATGTTTGTCATAATTGTTCAACCTCATAGTCCTTTTAGACAATGTCGACAAATTTGGGGGACTCAAATTTGTAAATCTATACATTGGTCGATTACCTCATATTTTAGGCAGTTGATACCTTACATCATATGGAAAAGAGTGTTTGGCAGAATCGAAATTGCTGTAGTGAATGCAACTACTCAGTACCACAAAGTTAACCAGCATCAAATATTTTAATAGATCGTCGAATCTTCAATTTTTAAATAGAAGGAGTTAAGCCGCATCGTCCGTCGCGCCATATATTATCAACCGATCACCTTTATTCGGAAATCCGGACCCAGGCCTTTAAAGAAAAAAAATTAAATCCGCATTCGTACCCTCCTGCCGCAATCAAATAATAATTTTATACGACTTATATTTCCATCATTGTGTCCTGTTGGAATGATAAATACGAGGGGTACTATTTATATTTAGGGAACTGGCAACACCAATGTCAATTGCTAAAATCTGGCCATAATAAAGTCTGACATCTTTTAGCATAAACGTACACACAACGTGTTGATGTACAAGTGCTATTCGTTTTGTTTACAGTGAGTTAAGAAAATCAATTTGGCCAAAAAATGTAAATTTCAAGAGAAGGTTTTCGTTGGATTATTTTTCACAACTTTCGACGTGGATTATCTCAACAAGAATGTGTCGATGAATTCAGTTCTTTGTATGGCGATAAAGCACCATCAAAATCAACAGTATATTGCTGGTATAGTGGTATTCAATCGTGGTCGTAGTTCGGTCGCGACGAACCCCGTGAAGGTCGTCCAAAATTGGTTGCTGTGCCACAAAACATCGATTCAGTGCGTGAACTGATAATGCAAGATCGTCATGTGACATATCGTGAGAAAGAGGACACCTTCGGCATTACTTTCACTTTCATACATTTAATATTGCATGAACATTTGGCTGTAAAAAATATTTGTTCGCATTGGATCCCATATAATTTGACAATCGATCAAAAAAAGGCTCGTGTCAATTGGTGTAAGGAAATCATTAAAAAGTGCGACCGTGATGCTTCAAAAGACGTGTATAAAATCGTGACAGGTGACGAATCATGGATATATGCGTATGAGCCGGAAACAAAGCAACAATCAACCGTGTAGGTATTCCAAGACGAGCTAAATCCAACAAAAGTTGTTCGTGGAAGAAGCACAGCGAAGCAAATAGTCGCCTGTTTCTTCGGCCGAATGGGTCATGTGGCCACTGTTCCGCTTGAGCAACGTAGGACGGTCAATTCTGAGTGGTACACGACAATTCGTTTGCCGGAAGTCTTCGGAGAAATTCGTAAAACCAACCGCCAAAAACGAATCATTCTCCATCATTACAATGCAAGCTCTCACTCATCTTGTGAAACAGGTGAGATTTTGAGCAGTCAAAACATCGAATTGATGACTCATTCTCCGTACACTCCTGATTTGGCACCCAATGACTTCAGACCGATCAGTCTCACGTCTTTCCTCCTAGAAACAGTGGAGAGATTGATGGATGCACACTTACGGGAGCTATACCAATTGGTAGAATCTGCTCGGCACAACATGCATACACGAAGGGCAAATCGACAGAGACGGCGTTACACGTACTTATTGGTATAGTGGAAAAAGCCATCCAGCAGAAAGATTTCACACTAGCGGCGTTCATTGACATAGAAGGCGCTTTCAACAACATAAATGCGAACGCCATTACGGGACCGTTAGAAGCTCTGGGCGTCGATAGAGACGATACTCGTCAGCAGAGAGGTAGCTGCCAGCTTAGGTGCCCATACCCTAAGCAGACAGGTCTGCAGAGGCACTCCTTAGGGAGGAGTCCTCTTCCCCCTGCTCTGAAATTAGGCGGTAAATTCATTACTGCTGGCCCTAGAGAGAGGGGGTTGCCATGCCGTCGCCTATGCTAATGACTTGGCAATTGTGACTAGAGGGAAATATCCAAACACTCTTAAGGATATTTTGCGCTCTAGCATGGCCACGCTTACTGGTTGGACGGGAAGAAGGGGATTAGGTTTAAACCCTGATAAAATGGAATTAATCCTATTTTCTAAGAAAAATATATCTCCTGATGTCTCCCCGCTAACATACAATGCTATGGAAATTTAGATGAAGGAGACAGTTAGATATTTGGGACTAGTACTAGATAGAAAACTTACCTGGAAACCCAATATTGAAGAAAGAGTCAAAAAGGCCAACATTGCTTTGCACACATGTAAAAAAGCGGTCGGAATCAGGTGGGGGCTATCCCACGAATTATGCACTGGCTCTACATTTCGGTGGTCAGACCTATATTGCTATATGGAATATTGGTATGGTGGCCAGCCACTCAGAAACAAAGCTATTTGAAGCTTCTGAGCAAGGTCCAAAGAACGGACTTTTTATGCATATCTGGTGCCTTAAGGACCACGCCTACTAAAGCTTTGGAAGTAATACTCAACCTACCTACATTAGAGCTGTTAGGGAAACAAGTGGCCGCCACATCAGCACTAAGGCTGAAATGTGCGGCGTTATGGCATGATCGGCAGATTGGTCACTCGACTATTGCGCATACCTGGAGTAGTTCTATCCAACACATTGACCACTCTATACCTAACCGCAAACTTCGATAGGCACTTCCAGACATATATTCCGTCTAGAAGAGAGTGGCAAACGCCAATGCTATGGAGAAGGGGCGACTTAATTTGTACACTGACGGATCCAAACTTGACGATAGAGTCGGTTTTGGAGTTTTCTCACAAGAACTGGGACTGGAACCTTCTTTCCGTCTCCCCGACCATTTTATCAAGCAGAGGTCCTAGCCATAAAGGAGGTAGCCGTCTACTTAAATAGACATGCCGTAACAACAAATATTATAAATATCTACTCGGATAGCCAGGCGGCCATCTTGTCAATGAATTCGGTGCACTGAAATCAAAGGTTGCTCAGGACTGTCGAGCAGCCCTAAATGATATCAGTACCATTTTCAAGGAATGCCTTATATGGGTTCCGGGGCATAGGGATATTTCGGGAAACTGTAGGGCTGATGACTTAGCCAGACGGGGTACCAACCTTCATTTAGGCACGGACAGATGTGAGATTGGAATACCAATTGCCACCTGTAAACTGATGCTGAAGGATAGGGTTGTGCGTGAGACCAATGGGTCTTGGGCACAAAAGGTCACTTGCTTAACGACTAGGCTAATGTGGCCGGAACTTAAAAGAAGGAAAACTAGAGACTTGCTTGCCCTGCCGAGAGAGAATATCTCTAAGGTCGTGGCATGTATAACTGGTCACTGGCTTTTCGGCAGACATGCTCTCAGGCTGGGAGTATTCTCTCATGAATACTGCAGAAGCTGAGGGGATGAGGAGGAGGAGGAGACTGTGGAATATCTCTTCTGTAGTTGCCCCGCTCTGACAGAGCGGGCTCTTTAGGCAAATACGCTTTTAGCTCTCTTGCAGAGGTGTCTAGCGCGAAGGTCAAAGAAATCCTGCGCTTTATTACTGCTTCGAAATGGTTCGACGAGTGAATCGGAGGTGCGTTGTGGCGCGGTGGTATCACAATGGACCCATGGTGGTCTAAGTGAGCTGGTCCTTGGACTGGCTGCCACATTATCCTAACCTAACCTACCCTTCTGTTGAAATAGTTCAAAACCGTTAATACAAAATAATTGATTACAATACAATATACCATTATAACAATTCCATATATTCTGTTACACCGCGAAAGCAGCTTTTAGGTCGCAAAATGTGAAATACAAAAATATAATTCAAGTTAACAACAGAATTCATAAGGATGTTATGGCACAAATGAAATGGAACAAAGATGTGAGAAATCTCAGATCAAATAAAAGTAAGATTAGATCCTTGGCCTGCGCCCTTAGTCTAGTGGTAAGCATGCTAGACTTGCACTCGGCGGATCGTTGATTCGAATCTTGTCCGGGCTTGGTGTGAAAAATTATTCTTTCTAAATCTCTTCCTCATCCAGCCGAAGACCTTATTTGCTAGTACTCATTCCCCCAGCCCCTTGTAGACAAAATAAATTATGCTACAAAGTATAATTCTGAAAATGAAGTGAAAATAGGGAACTGTCTGTACAAAAAAAGTTGTGGGAAGAAACAATGCTGCATTCTTGCAACTAATCGGTTACCCAACCGATCAGAATTCTCCGAATTTTTTTGCAACCAGCTGAATCAGCGGACGCCATTTCTTTCAGCGGAAATTTTCTTCGCTCCCGTACTCAACACTTAATACAGCTGTTTGTAGATCTGCTGTTTATGTGTAAAGCTGTTCGCAAACAAAGTGCGATAGGCAACCGATGGGCTACAAGTATGCAGCCAATGTAAAAAGTAATGATTAAAACAATCACAGGCAAAAAACTTCATTAGACCTGAGTTATTTAAAAAGAGAGTATCAAATTTTTTTAAATTATTATTAAACCGAATGCCAGGTTAAAAAGTTTCCAATTGTTTTTAATACTCATTGTAATTTATCAATTACGGTGAACTCCAAAAATAAGAAATTCTAAGAAGATAGAAGCAAACATACGAAAATAATTACTTACCGTGCTGCCGCTCTTACGAGTAAATAGATACCAGAAGACAATTCCGAATTCTGACCTTTAAAGTGTGGCATGAAATCAGCACCAACCGTAGTAGTATTGTTGAAGTAGTGGAAATATATAAGAGGACGTTGTCTTTACAACAAACTTTAATTCCACACTTCATATAAATAACCATATAAGACAGTTACATACTTAATCCAGTTTTTCGACGAATTAATCCAGCTACTATAGTAGAAAAACCCTTTCACTCACTATGTTTGTCATAATTGTTCAACCTCATAGTCCTTTTAGACAATGTCGACAAATTTGGGGGACTCAAATTTGTAAATCTATACATTGGTCGATTACCTCATATTTTAGGCAGTTGATACCTTACATCATATGGAAAAGAGTGTTTGGCAGAATCGAAATTGCTGTAGTGAATGCAACTACTCAGTACCACAAAGTTAACCAGCATCAAATATTTTAATAGATCGTCGAATCTTCAATTTTTAAATAGAAGGAGTTAAGCCGCATCGTCCGTCGCGCCATATATTATCAACCGATCACCTTTATTCGGAAATCCGGACCCAGGCCTTTAAAGAAAAAAAATTAAATCCGCATTCGTACCCTCCTGCCGCAATCAAATAATAATTTTATACGACTTATATTTCCATCATTGTGTCCTGTTGGAATGATAAATACGAGGGGTACTATTTATATTTAGGGAACTGGCAACACCAATGTCAATTGCTAAAATCTGGCCATAATAAAGTCTGACATCTTTTAGCATAAACGTACACACAACGTGTTGATGTACAAGTGCTATTCGTTTTGTTTACAGTGAGTTAAGAAAATCAATTTGGCCAAAAAATGTAAATTTCAAGAGAAGGTTTTCGTTGGATTATTTTTCACAACTTTCGACGTGGATTATCTCAACAAGAATGTGTCGATGAATTCAGTTCTTTGTATGGCGATAAAGCACCATCAAAATCAACAGTATATTGCTGGTATAGTGGTATTCAATCGTGGTCGTAGTTCGGTCGCGACGAACCCCGTGAAGGTCGTCCAAAATTGGTTGCTGTGCCACAAAACATCGATTCAGTGCGTGAACTGATAATGCAAGATCGTCATGTGACATATCGTGAGAAAGAGGACACCTTCGGCATTACTTTCACTTTCATACATTTAATATTGCATGAACATTTGGCTGTAAAAAATATTTGTTCGCATTGGATCCCATATAATTTGACAATCGATCAAAAAAAGGCTCGTGTCAATTGGTGTAAGGAAATCATTAAAAAGTGCGACCGTGATGCTTCAAAAGACGTGTATAAAATCGTGACAGGTGACGAATCATGGATATATGCGTATGAGCCGGAAACAAAGCAACAATCAACCGTGTAGGTATTCCAAGACGAGCTAAATCCAACAAAAGTTGTTCGTGGAAGAAGCACAGCGAAGCAAATAGTCGCCTGTTTCTTCGGCCGAATGGGTCATGTGGCCACTGTTCCGCTTGAGCAACGTAGGACGGTCAATTCTGAGTGGTACACGACAATTCGTTTGCCGGAAGTCTTCGGAGAAATTCGTAAAACCAACCGCCAAAAACGAATCATTCTCCATCATTACAATGCAAGCTCTCACTCATCTTGTGAAACAGGTGAGATTTTGAGCAGTCAAAACATCGAATTGATGACTCATTCTCCGTACACTCCTGATTTGGCACCCAATGACTTCTTCTTGTTCCCGAATATCAAAGTTAAATTGGTCAACGATTTTTGACCGCCGAAGAAGCAGTTAAAGCGTTCAAAAACCATGTTTCGGAGCTGTCTCAAGAGGAATGGAAAACTGCTATGACAATTGGTTTGAATATTGGTTATGATATACGAAATGATTTAAGTGGTACGAAACAAAATTTCTGTGGTAGAAATTTCTGGAATATCTCCTTCACTTTAACGTTTGGTTCAACTGATAACTTCCCTCGAGCCAAATCCAACAAATACGAGGCATAAAAAAGACAGAGCGATATATTAACGAATCTGTTACAAAGTGAAAGTAATCGAGGTTTTAATATGTATAAAGATGGAATAAAATTGATGCTGTTTTTACAACATTTAAAAATAACTTTAGTGTATTTACAATAGAGGAGAATTAAAGTTTTATTTACTTTTTTAAAATTACTTTATAATTTTTTTTAGATACTGGGCATATTTGATTTTTTTTCAAAATTAAAGAAAATGTTCTTTATTTTATAGTTCAATAAATAAATTTATAAAACAATAATTGTTATATATAACTAATTTAGGAAACGGAAATGGGGTTCAGCAGAATACATTAATTTAGAGAAATGCGAAATTACAGCAATGATTAAGTGCCTCCTTATTCGAAAATATGATTTTCTTCTTGAATATTTTGATTAAATGTTGCCAATATACCCATGATCGTTTTGCAGTCGTTATTGCTGCCTTTCCTTCGTGAAGAGCAGTCACCTTGTCGGGGTACGAAGGCTTAAATGATTGCAATGATGCAATGGGTTAGGATGGCGGAGTTTCGGCTCTTATGGGATTACCCTAGCCGGACTGACTACTGCGGAGTAATCCAACTAAGAACTGTCTCCCTCCTAATCCAGGGTGTTCTTGGGATCGTGCCCATTGGATGTTGTTTTGCAGCCAGGAGGTTAATTAGGCTATATCATACCGGAGCTCCCATTCCTGACACCAGGCCGCCTCAGGTAGTAACGGTGGCCTTGCTGTGGTACGGGGCGCTGCCACAGTTGACCAACCCCTTCCCCTTTCAAATTTTTGGCTGCCTTAGCTTGATCAATCGAGCGGGTGACCGTAAGAGCCAGATGAACAAATTAAACAAAAAAAAAAACTGACGTGTGGTCTCTAAACGCTATTTCGGATGGGAATCCAAAAAATCTGCGGCGGCTATTGTAGCTAAGGACGACGAGCCTGGCACAAGCAAAGCCACGTGCTGCGATAGTTTTGCTAGCCACGGAACCAAAAGGTTCTATAAGGTAAAAAGGGCTGCTCTCCGGATGGTGGAACGCTTGTCGCGGATCCCAGAGAAGGAGAGGATGGTGAAGCAGAAGGCTTCCTTCGAGTGGGCGACGAAAGTCGTGAAGGAGTCTCAAGCTCCAACACAACAGGCTACTAAACGTCAACGGTCCCTAGAAGAGACCACCCACCCAAAGAAGTTTAAAAGAGCGGTACTGTCACCACGATGTCCTTCAGCGAAGTGCTGAAAGGACACCAGGTCATGGCGGTCATAGATCGTAATGACCCGGATGGCAGTATCGCTCCTGACTGCTGGAAAAAGGTAGAAGTAAGCCTTTCAAGGCTCTACCTCCAGCTTTTGAAGGAATTCCCAGGTGGTCTTCCCTCTTTTCGCGACAGCGGATGGCATCAGGGCCCCGTGAAGCTGATTGCCTGCGCGGATCAAAGGTCAGTCGACCTTTATAGGATTGCGATCTCCAGGATAGGGGAAGCGTGGCCAGGCGCAAGGCTCGAAGTCGTACCTAGGGAGCTGATCCCTAGTAGACCTAGAGCGCGCGCGTGGTTCCCAGCCAAACCGTCTGACCCTGAAGCTATCTTGGAGATTTTTAGGTTGAGCAACCAGAAGCTTCCGACTAATAAATGGAAGGTTACTAAGGTAGAGGAACCAAGAGGGGATTACAGGTCAATAACCCTTGTGGTGAGCGCCGAATCTCTGGCGACTCTAGCGAAATCCAATTGGGTCGTGGGCTATGGCTTCTCATCCACAAGCATTAAGGTCTACAAAAAGGACGGGCAACCGTCTTACACGGATCAAGCGGTAGTGAATCCTTCAGGGGTAACTGATGATCCTGCTGCTGCTGAGGACTCCGCCATGCACACGAAACGCAGTGACTCTATGTCAACTGTGGGGGGTTTGGAGAGTCTCCTAGGGACAACCACACTCAGTGAGGAGGAAGTCCTTCTGGAGTCAGACTCGGAGTCTGAGGCTGATGTCACGGTGGTGGAGGTGACCAGCGCTACAAGTAGCAGAGATGCTACGAATAGTGCAGATTAACCTCCATCACTCGAAGGCGGCGTCTGCCAGCCTTCAGCTCCGTCTTGCAAATGGCGGAGTAGACGTTGTCCTGATCCAAGAACCCTGGACACACGGGGGCATGGTATGTGGTCTCAGAACTGAAAATTACAGCTTGCTGTATACCGTAAGTGAAGGAAGACCTAGGTCTTCTATCCTCATTAGGAATAATGTTAGCTCATTTATTCTCCCCAATTACAGCAACAAGGATTTAAGGGACGGTACTGGTTGGTCTCGGCCTATATGGCTCATGACCACGAGATCCTTCCAGAATCCAACCTACAGAAGCTTGTTGTGGATGCAAAGGCTCAACAGGTGGCTGTTATTATTGGATGCGATGCCAATGCGCACCACGACATCTGAGGAAGCACGGATGTCAATGAACGAGGTAAGTCATTATATGAATATATTGTAACGACTAACCTTTCTGTATGCAATAAGGTGTCAGAACCCACTTTCATTACTGCTAATAGGCAGAAAGTCCTTGTTAACCCTTGCCTCCGAATCAATTTTTGATCGGATCTCAAATTGGAGAGTTCTAGAGGAACATTCCTTTTCGGATCATAGGTTAATTCAGTTTGATCTTCCTAATAGTCTACCTAGCCCTAAGGCTTTTAGAATTGTCAGGAAAGCAAACTAGAGCCTCTACAAGGTGACTGTAGCTAGACTACTAACTCAGAACCCCACAAGCACAAGCACGTGTGACGAAATTGATAGGTCTGTAGAGTTTCTAACGGTTGCTCTTAATAAGGCTCTATTGGTCTCTTGCCCCCTCAGTAGACCCAGGGGGTAACAAAAAACCACATGCTGGGGGGAAGATATTAGGGGACTGAGACAAAACTGGAGGAGACTTTTCAACAGCGCAAAGAAGTCTAGATATAGTGCAGACTGGGCTTTATATAAGGCAACACTCAGAGCCTTTAAAAGTAAGCTTAGGAAAGCACAGAGAGAATCGTGGAGAAACTTTTGCGGTGACGTAGAAGATATCTCTGAGACGTCCAGGTTGGGGAAGATCCTCTCAACTGCTACAATGGTACCTGGTTACCTGAGGAGGAAGGATGGATCCTGGACATCAAATAGTAATGAGACTCTAGAGCTTCTTCTGGAGATTCACATCCCTGGTTGCTTGAGAACCATTCCGCGGAGAACGAAGCCCAGCGGGAATGTAGTTGAAGTCAACTCAGACATAGTCACGAAGCCAAAATTGCAATGGGCTATCCATAGCTTCAAACCATTTAAAGCATCTGGCCCAGATGGTGTAGCTCCAATTGAAATTCAGCAGTCAGAGAATCTTATAATAGAGTGGCTGTTAAAGATCTATAATAGTTGTCTTGAATTAGCGTATATTCCAGACTCATGGAAGCATGTGAGAGTGATTTTTATACCCAAGGCCGGCAAAAGTTCGCACACAGCTCCAGGGGAGTTAAGACCCATTAGTCTGTCCTCCTTCTGTCTACAAATCCTGGAAAGGCTGTTAGACATTCATCTGAGGCTCACTATAGAAAGACAGAAGCTGTCAGTCTCTCAGCATGCCCACTTAGGGTCAATCGGTGGAGACCGCTTTACACTCCTTAGTCTCTAGTATTGAGTGCTCCCTGCACAACAAGGAGTTCTCCCTAGTAGCTTTCCTGGACATTGAAGGAGCTTTTAACAACATCAAATCAGACGCAATAATCGGTGCGATGCGGGACTTGGAGGTGGAACCCGCCATTAGCAGGTGGATTGAAAATATGCTTAGTAGCAGGATAATCAGTTCACAGCTGGGGGCGGCTTCGGCCAAGAAGTCCGTGTGCAGAGGCACACCTCAAGGTGGAGTTCTTTCACCCCTACTCTGGAATCTTGCGGTAAATCAGCTGCTTGTTCGACTGGAGAGGGAAGGGTGCAAGATGGTTGCGTATGCGGATGATGTTACTATTAGTATCTTGGGTAAATACATATCTACTTTGAGGGACTTGATGCAAAACATGCTGAAAATTCTCTCTAAATGGACTACTGACTGTAGGTTGGGGGTTAATCCGACCAAGACTAAGCTGGTACTCTTCACTAGGAAGTATAAAATTCCTCAATTTATTGCTCCAAAACTATTGGGTGTAGATATTGACCTTGTCGAGGAGGCTAAATATCTGGGCCTGATCCTAGATAGGAAGCTGAATTCGAAGGCTAATATAAGCGAACGCATTAGGAAGGCTCAGGTAGCTCTGTACTCTTGCAAAAGAGTTATAGGCAAAAATGGGGGTTACAGCCTAAGGTAGACCATTGGATATATACAGCTGTGGTACGACCAGTCCTTTTCTATGGGGTGCTTGCTTGGTGGACAAATCTAAGTAAGTCCCCATACAATAGGCTGATAACAAAGGTACAAAGAACGGCAGAGGTATTCATAAGTAGTGCCATTAGAAGGACTCCAACGGCAGCATTGGATATTATACTCAATTAGGCTTTTTGGCGAAGTAATGTCTGCAAACTCAGCTATCAGGCTAAAAGCTACGCTTCAATGGGATGCCAGGAATGTAGGACATGCGTCCATTTTAAGACATTTTGAGGGTATTCCTGACTCTTTCGACTACATCACACCAATATACGCCTTCAATGGTATGTGCAAGATCTCTATTCCCTCCAGGGACGAATGGAAGGATGGCATCCCCCCTCATGTAGAAGAGGTTCACATCTACACAGATGGATCCAAACTATAGAGTAGGGTGGGAGGTGGTGTATTCTCAGAAGATTTGGATATTAACATGTCCTTTAGGATGCCCGAGCACTGCAGTGTTTTTCAGGCAGAGGTCGCGGCTATAGAGGCAGCACTGTCTTGGCTAAGGAAGAAGGAGATATCTGGACTTGATATTTGCATTCTGTCTGACAGCCAAGCTGCTTTGCGCTCCGTGGATTCGGTTATTATCACCTCAAAAGCCGTCAAGAGCTGCCGCAAATATTTAGACGAGATAGCTAAGCAAACCTGTCTAAATCTGTGCTGGGTTCCCGGTCACAGAGATATTCCAGGGAACTGCAAGGCGGCTGAAGTTTGCCCATGAGGGTACTACCATACCGATGGAACCAGATAGGTCGCAATTCGGTATTCCTATTGCCACATGTAAGGTCTTAGTCAATACAATATCCTTAGGAACAGCGGGCAGGCGCTGGTCTGAACTTTCAGGATGTAAAATAGCTAGACAAACCTGGCCAGAGATAAATGTCAAGCGCTCTAAGGACCTTCTGGCTCTAAATAGACAAAGCATAGGTCCCGTGGTTAGCGTCTTAACACTGGACTCTAGGCACACACGGGTACAGGCTGGGGATCGCCTCTAATGACTTCTGCAGGAGTTGCATGGACGAGGAGGAGGAAGAGTCTACTGCTCACCTGTTGTGCACGTGTCCAGCTTTGTCCTTGTGCACGTGTCCAGCGTTGTTTGGACTCCTTGGGAGATATCTCAAAAAAAAGATTAGCTGCATCAACTGCTTCATTAAAAGCTCCAAATGGCTGGACCTTTGAAAGGGATGGGACCTGCTGTCCCATGCGGTATCACAAAGTGTCAATGTTGGCCTAAGTGCGCAATTTCCGGGTGGCCGCCTTACCTACCTACCTATTGCTGCCTGGCTATATACCTAGATATTTACCCGGAAGATGCTTTCTTTTTAATGTAGGGCAATTCCACGGCTTTCCCCACAGCAAAAACCTCCACTTGAAAAATACTGCTGTGATCAGGCATTTTCGTAATATTTGAGCCGTGTGTGTATGTGTTAAAGGTCCCTTGGATAGGTCTCACGCCACCCCCTTCTTCGATTATAGTCTGGAACCTTCTCAACCAATTTAAACGCGGAGTAGTCCATATTAGCTACGCTTCTCCTACATATTGAGCTATGTCCGAACGTTCTGAGAGTAAATTCGCACAACTTTTCTGCGGATTTCGCTGTTATGCTTTCCGCAGACATTTTGATTGGCGACAGGTTGAGTATAATTTCCAGAGCAGCCGTTGAAGTAATCTCTAGCGCTTCTGTTAGGAACAGCGAAGCGAGACCTTGGATCTTTTCCATGGGCTTACGGTATGTTGATTTACGGCGGTTCACCACACCAGAGCACCGTAAATCAAGATTGGTCTGACTAATACTGTATAGCACAAGTGTATTAGTGTAGGAGATAAACCCAAAAGTAACGCCTAGCATCTTTTTACATACGTATAGTGCATTACTAGACTTTTTCTTCCTTTCTTCAGCATTGCGCTTCCACTGCAGTTTGTTGTCCAAACTCACTCCAAAGTATTTTGTGTTGTCTTTGAGAATCAGTTCATTGCCGTTCAGCTTCGGGAGGTTCTAAGAAGGGACCTTATACTCCTTCATAGTATAATATCTGTTTTGTCAGCGTTTACCTCCAGGCTTGCTTGAGTTGTCCATTGATGTATCACTTTAAGCGTATTGTTCATCAGGTTACTGTGTAACGAACTTACTTACGCTAGGGTATCCTCAGCGGTGCCAAGGCTCGTAAGAAAAATTTATTCGAATGCAGTGTGAATTTACAGTTCTAATATAGTTTTTATTTAAATTATATTCCACTTAAATATCTAAAATTAAGTTTCCTATAACAATTAATAATCCTAGTATAGGTAGCTAACGTAGTGCCTAGTGTTACGATGTCTCAGTGGAGTCGGTAAAAACCCTAAACTACTGGTTCAGTCTGCGTTAGTAAAATCTCAGTGGAGTCGGTAAAATCCTTATACCACTGATCTGTCGTTGTAAAATAGCTTAAGTTTCCCTAAGTATGTTTGTCGCAAGATTCCACAAGAGTTGGCTCTAGGAGGATGTTCGAGTGCGTCTGTGCTCAAAAAGTAGGTCTAGCTGCTATGTGTCTTGCCGAGTGATGCTGGATCAAAGAGATTCTACTGCCCAGACCATTTCGTTTATATAGTGTCAGCCAGTGCGTTGTGTTGTTGTGGGTGCACCGTTGTATGGCGTCATTGTATCGTTGTTCTTGTTCTTGTTGTTCGTATCGCCTATTCATAATTTGGTTGTAAGTGTAGTAAATCGGCTGCCTTACCTTGAGTATTTGCTGAGTGTGAAGAAGTTTTGATGTAGATCTGGAGCTGTTGTAATTTGCCTTCTTCTGTGCGTTGTGTTTGATGGTACGTTTTCTTAGCGCTACATTTGGTTTATTTATTACAATTAATTGGCAATCTGTATGATAGTTTATTCGTTGCAGGTTTTCTGCGCTCCCGTCGTTGTTTGCGATTGTTGCTGAAATTAACATGGGAGCATTACCTTTTGTTAATTGTTTAACTGTGGGATGTTGGAGAGGATCGTGCACGTGTATAGTTGTTGGTGGATCTCTGTGTAAAGGTGCAAACAGCCATTTGCTTATTCGCTGTAGTTAATATGGCGTAAATAAGTAATAATTTACGTTCTCAGACGCCCCTCCTACGCCCCTTTGACGGACGATGAAAAATGGAGACAGCTCCAGAATAGATGGTCACTCGGTATGCGTCTCGACTAAATTTTATTCGCCCTCGTGACCGTTTGCGGATTCTTATGACTCCCTTCTATCTATGGTTTTGTAGGATTCATTGTGGGCTTTCGCACTGCCTAGTCCGTGGCAGGTGAATTGGTTCGTGTGAGTCATATTTGTTCCTGGTGGTGTGTATTTGCGAATGCGTTTCAATATCTCGGGGTTGCACGCAACCGTTATGAGGTCCCAATGTGATCACCCTCGTCCCACTTCAACGAAATTCCCAGGCTTGTCATGAAGTCTACTCCAAGGAGTAGATCATCATTGGAGTCACGCATGACAAGCAGCTCTATCTGGCATGCCTGCCCTCCAAACCTTACACTCGCCACAAATGTCTCTTTACCCGTCCTAGCACTTCCGCCTGCCATAAGCGCTCTGGCATGGGATTCCGGTAGAAGCGCGTAACTTGTGTGCTAGCTCTCTGCTCATAAAACAATTTTTTCCCTATGTCCAGTGTTGCGGTGATGGTTTCGGTGCCACTAGCAACGTTAGCGCAGATTCGTTGCCCGGCACAGTGCAATGCGTTTTTCTATGGTAAGGTCTGGTGTCGCTGCTCTTGCTGTTTTGGGATATATAGGTGCCACTTTCCGCTCTGCCGTCACCTGTCGGTTCCTTACCTCTCAAGGTGCACCTTGCTCTGTTCGCCCTTGTATGGGTGACGCTGGTGGTAGTTAAACTTCTCCCTGTATGTACTCCAAATCCTCGGCCATCTCTATCATCTCCTGTAGCGATATGCCTCTACGGCACACGTATAGCTAATATGATGGCAGACTTTTTCCAGTTTCTGCTCTTCTGAATGGTCCACGTGTCGCATAAGATTGTGCAGTTCGAGCACATGCTGCTTAAACGACTCTCGATGCCTCTGGTGACGCTGGTCGTCGAGTTTCTCCATCAAACGGGCCGGTAAAAAGAATTTAAGGAAGTCTCTCCTATATGTGCTCCATTCTCGCGACGCTCGATACACATCTGATAGTTCTTCCACTCGTTCGATAAAGGCTAGTGGGTCACGCCCTCCATCAAATTTGAGGGACCACTTTCTCACCTGGTCAATAACAACGGCGTGCTGTGCCGCTGTGTTGTTGATTCCTTGCTTCTGGTGATATAGAACGATGCTGCGGAGTTCTCTGTGTCTCTGCATTCCCTGCCGATAGTGTTGCACCTGTGCATGCCTCTGGCCTGTCCACTTCCAGCGTTTCATGGGTAACTATGGACGCAGTCGGCTTTGGTGATGTGCTCCTAACATACCTGCATTGCAGCTTTGCTGGTGTTGCTGCTCCTGAGTCACTTCCGTTTCGGTGAAAAACTCTGGAAGCCCCTTACGGAGTTCATCCACTGTGCTTCCACACCGAATTCCTCAGCAAAAATCACTAGCTCATCCTTCCATAGTAAGTACACTCAGATTGTTTTTACCATCCTGTGACTTTCTTCGGTGATGATGAGACAATGTGTGTCGATGCGCGTAGACGTAGATCTATGTTTGCTCTGATAGATTCTCTGCTGTTTCCGAAGTCTCTGCTCTAGTAAATTTTTCACTATTTTTATATAGTCCCTGCTCGGGCGCCACTGTTACGAACCTTGGACATCGGTGAGGATACCCCAACATAAGTGAGTTCGTTACAACTGATGGTATCTAGGTACTTCCCCATTACTACAATGTCGTCGGCATATGCAACTAGTTTTGGTACCTAATCATAAAATTTCTCTATATTTAACACTAGTGAGTGAAGTGCAGTATTTGTGGATATGTCCTTAGTGTAAGCGCCTTGAATATATTACCTGGCATCACAGTGTCCTTGATATGAGCACCTCGAATTTTCTCAAATGTTTTTAGAAGGAATGAAGTCAAGCCAATGGGTCTATATTCCTCTGAGTATAGGGGGTTGCTTCTATCTGTTTTCGGTATAAACATAACTATCGTCTCTCTCCAGAAGACAGGCACGTAGTCAACCCTCAAACATATGCCACTTTTCAGCATGATACCACTAGTAAGCTTTTGGAGCAAGGCTGGAAAAATCCCTTCTATTCCCGGGTACTTAACTGGGTCAAACCATTTTGTTGCACAGTCGACTTTGTTGATTATAATAAATTTCGACGGGTTGGGTTCTTTACACTATTTCTTGTAGGTTCGAGATCTATCATGTTCTTAGAGCCCGGAAAAAGTGTACTTACAGTGTCTTCAAGCGATCCCTCACAGCTGTCAGTCTCTGTTAATTTTATGTATTCACTTTAGATAACAGTCTCTTGTGCCTAGCCAACTCGTTTGTTCTTTCCATATTGCCACAAAAATCTTTTCAAGACCCATTCACCCTGCGTACTTCTTTTTTGTATTGTTTTAACAGCTCTTTATACCCGCTCCAACATAATTCGTTGTCAGTTACTTTGGGCATTGACTATGCGATTAAAGCTCCTTGTTTCACCAAGGAGGTTTCGATCCTCGCTTTATACGTAATGGTGAGCATGGATTTTAATATTCTCTATTAAGGGTAGTTGTGAGCGCCTACACATTTTCCTCAAGCACAACCTATGAGCTATACCTCCTAGGTCTCTTTCGTTTGTGCACTAATCTATAACTATACAATTTCCAGTTTATATTCGCATTTATTAGGATCATACTTTTTTGTTTTGGAGAGAATGTAACATTGAATCTGTTGGAAACTCTATAGGTAGTAGATTTCTAACATTATTGGTACTAAAAATGCCACGCTGTAAACTATAAAGAAAACTGACACTTGAGCTTTAGAAAGACAGAATAAAGTTAAATTTTTATATTTTATATTAGTAATTAAATAAATGAATGATATTTTGAAACTCAACATTGGCGACGAGGATAAGGAAAGTCATCTCTCAGTTGGATTCGCTTACAAAAAATTTAAGAAAACAACTTGTTTTGTAGTTTTCCGATTATTGATTCTAAGCCGGCGATAAAGTGCAAGCATTATTTCTACAGATGCAGGAGCAGGATAATGTTATACTGCACAATTTAGTCAAACAGCTTTTATCTAATCAGGTACAATCAGCAGCTAGTTAAAAAGCGGATACTGGTCCAGAATTCATCACTGAAGCACTTGCTACGAACATCACGGAGTTCTGCTTTGATCCCGACCATAACCTTACTTTTGACACCTGGTTTGCTCGATATGAAGACTTCTTCGAAATTGGCGCAGCCAATCTGAATGACGCAACAAAAGTCCGACTGTCGTTCACTGCAAATATATCAATTATATTCTGCCAAAGCATCCATATGATCTGAATTTTAAACAGACAGTGGATGAACTTACAAAGCTCTTTGGACTGCAAATGTCACAGTTTAACAGCATATACAACTGTTTGTAATTGGCCAACGACTCTAACGGATTTTATAACATACGCTGGAATCATAATGTCATCTGGTAACTCTTTCCCCTCTCCAATGATGACCTGGTCATCGTTAAGTTATGGAGAGATAGCTGGCGATAGCGCAGTATGTTAGTGAGTGTCGGGATATTCGGATTGACGATCGGAGCGTGGCGCGACGGCTGTTATACTAAAGTCATTTCTCTAATTATAAAGTTATGTTTTTTTGTACATTATTATAACGTTTATTCAAATCAAAAATAAATATATATAAATAGTGTTTGACAAGTGTTTGACAATTTTCAGAAGTGCGATAGAAACTTGCGTCTTCACATTTTTTTCCAAACCATTTTAAAGTTTCTTAGAATAAAGAAGAAAAAAAAACCCAAGCGTTTAAAAATTCCTTTTTTTTTTATATATCCCCTTGGTAGTCATGTTTAGCTTTTCGAAGTGCAAAGTGGAAGAGTTACGATAAAAGCTGCGAGAGCTTGGACTCTCTTCACACGGCAACAAAGCAATGCTATAGACTAGATGACTATTATACAAGCGAAAAATTTGCAAGTGCGAGTGAGGGAGGAGTACCGATGAGTTCTTCGTCACCATCTCAACTTGAGAGAGCGGTACGAAACGAAGCAATTCATGTCGATGCAAATCCCACTCACGTTATGGAAGCTGTTGCAAACTTTGGGATGCACGAAAGCAGCGCAACGTCGCCGGCGCGTTCCACAACCACGTTCCCAGAGAGACTAACATCAATTCATTCGTTTATCGGTTCTTTAAATGATTTTCAACCTAATAGAATATATACGAATGAAAGTAGAGTGGCATCGATGCATGCGGGTGCCGAACCTGTGTATGCATGTCAAAATAATTTCTGTGCTACGGTGCCGAATGCACCGCCGTTAGCAAACGATAATAGAATTTCTTACGAAAGAAACCAAAATTGCCCTACATATTAAGCTCCAGTGACCCAGTTTCCACGAGAACAGCGATCGGCGTTGCCTCCTTACCAAAGTGCAAATATGAATGTGAATAAAATTAACATGTGTGCTCTAGAACAAGCAATGAGAGTTAGTAATCTATTTGCAAATGTAAATGATGTGATTGCAATTTTACCGTCTTTCGATCCCATTATAAAAACAATAAGTGCTGTGCAATTTGTGACAAAGGTTGAACAATTAAGCATATGCGTGGGACGATAATTTAGATTTGCAGGCAAAATTGCAACGAGTGGCTAAACTGTGGTTGGATGCATTGTCGCATATTTTCGTACAATGGCAACAATTTGTGCACGCATTTTTGAGTGAATTTCCGTCAATAATAAATCCAGCCGATATCCACATGGAATTAATAAATAGACGACGAGGTCTAAACGAAAGACCAGATGAATATTATTATAAAGTATTGACTATTGGTCGCCGCAGTAATTTGGAAGATCAATCTCTAATCAAATACATTATTAATGGAATAAACGATTCGGATTTGAAGAAAAATTTATCGGTAAATTGTAATGCAACTTGTTTGCACTTTTAAGAGCAATTTCAAATTATTGTGTATATAACTCTGTAAAATGTGAACAACAAGTGCGGCAATGGAATCGAGCTCCACTGCAAGTGCAAACCCAAAGAGAAAATAACGAACAAAAATTTAAAAAGAGAGATAATAGTGGTGTAATATGTTTTAAGTGTTGAGAGCGCGGTCACTTGTCCAGAAATTGGACACAGCCACAGAAACGTGAAAGATGCATGATATGCAATCAAATGGGACATAAAATAAACGTATGTGTATTGAATACTAAACAATCGATTATGTGTCAGAATTGTAACAAAATTACTGTGAATAAAGACAAGGGCACGGTAAAAACGGTTAAAATAAATAACTTAGAGTTAACGGCATTAGAGTGTGAAGACCTAAATTTTGTAACAATTTAAGGTCACACAAAATAGCGCCCTCACCATATAACAACACCATGCAAGCACATGCAGCCAAACCACGCCACACGTGGTTATGCTCGAACATGACACAACGCCGAAATACGGGAATTCCGTATGCGCGAACACGACACAGTGCCGAAATACGGGATTTGTCGATGCTCGCATAAAAAAAGGTATAAAAGGCCGGTGCACAGAGGAACCGATCTCTTGTGATTTTAACAGCGGCGGCGACAACAGCGAACGAGCAGGCTCTCTCTCTTGTGATTTCAACAGCGGCGGCGACAACAGCGGACGAGCACGCTCTCTCTCTTGCGATTTCAACAGCAGCGGCGACAACAGCGGACGAGCAGGTTCTCTCTCTTGTGATTTCAACAGCGGCGGCGACAACAGCGGACGAGCAGGCGCTCTCTTGTAATTTCAACAGCGGCGGCGACAGCAGCGGACGAGCAGGCGCTCTTGTGATTTCAACAGCGGTGGCGAAAACAGCGGACGAGCAGGCGCTCTCTTGTGATTTCAACAGCGACGGCGACAACAGCGAACGAGCATGGAGTAAGTGGGTATAGTATTCGCGGACAGTGGCGACCACGGCAGACAGTTCCTGAATTTTGAGACTTCTTAAGTGATTGGTGGTGTGAGGTTTTAACCGACATCACTACCACGTAAGAGAGTGCTCCACCCTAGGCGAAGTAAACTCGAGGTTTTAACCGGCGTTTAACTTCAAAGCAGCTATTGCTTCAATTTAGACTTTTGAGACTTCTTACGTGATTGGTGGTGTGAGGTTTTAACCGACATCACTACCACGTGAGAGAGTGCTCCACCTTAAGCGAAGGTATTAACCGGCGTTGAATTTCAAAGCAGCTATTGCTTCTACGTCTGCCACTACCCCACTTCACCGCAATTAGACGAAGCGGAAAGTATACAGGATTTAGTTATAATTAGTTTAAGATGAAGTTATAGTTTACTGAATAATAAAAGAAAGTAAAACAAACTACATCAAACGTGTTGTGTTAAGGTCAATAAAATAAATATTGTACAGGACTCTGGGAAGACTGAGTATACCCCAGCTAGAGATTCCTTACAAGTGGATTCGGGTAGTGATCGTACATTGATTCGCAAGAGTGTCGTAATTAATTTACAACCACAAGAGGAATGCTGTGTGCAGCTAAATGGTTTTGGAGGTGGTTGTTATTTGTGCAAGCTCAAAATTAAAACAATAATAGAAATTGATGGATATCAGTGTGACTCGGACTTGTTAGTGGTGGACGACAGTATAACGTCGCATGATATTCTGTTAGGTCGAGATGTGTTATTTTCCAATGGCAAGCGATTAATAATTGATGCTGATAATTGTTGGCTTCAAGAAAATATCAGAGAGATACATGCGGAAAATTTGATAGACCCTGAAGTCGGAGATTTAAAAACAATACTCACAAAATATCAAAAACATTTTACTTCCGCAACATCAGGTGTCGGAAGATGCAATTTGATAAAAATAAATATACGTTTAACATCAGATATTCCGGTTAACGTAAAACCATATCGTCTTCCATTCGCTCGAAGACCGATCGTGAAAAAAATTATTAATGAATTGTTAGAGTGCGATATTATGCGTCCATCCACTTCTGCTTAAGCATCTCCAATAGTTTTGGTGGAGAAAAAAAATAACGAGTTCAGACTATGTGTTGATTACAGACAGATAAACAAAGTTACAATTAAGCAGCCGTTTCCCATGCCAATCATTGACGAGATATTCGCCCAGTTATCAGGTAATGTTTATTTTACTACCCTTGATTTTCGGATGGGGTACCACCAGGTGGAAATGGAAGAGAGTTCCAAATAATATACTGCATTTGTAATGACCGATGGGCATTAGGAATATAACAGGATGCCTTTCGGATTGGTAAATGCACCCGCAGTGTTCCAGAGTATGATGGAAAAGGTGGTAGCACTAGATAGACCAAACACAACAATCGCTTACCTGGATGATGTTGTAATCCCAAGTAAAACAGTGGACGAAGGTCTAGCAAAGCTAGAACAATTTTTAGAAATTTTGGAAAAATGTGGGCTATCATTGCGACTTGATAAATGTAACTTTTTAGACACAAATATTTGTTCTTTGTGACACAAGGTGAGTGGTAGTGGTATTGTACAAGGTGCATGCAATAAAGAATTTCCCAAAACCAACATCTCCGACGGAGGTCCGACGTTTTCTAGGACTAACTGGATTTTTTAGGAAATTTGTGAAGAACTATTCGTTAATAGCAAAACCGCTTACGAGATTAACGACGAAAGCAGCTGCAGAAAGTTTTGTATGGGCGGAAGATCAGCAGATGGCTTACGAAACTTTAATAAAAATTTTATGTAGCAATCCAGTCTTGACATTATATGAATACTCTGCTATGCATGAAGTACATACAGATGCCAGTAGCGTAGGTATATCAGCAGTGTTATTGCAGTCAAAGGACAACGGAAACTCTTGGGCAGCCGTAATATATTTTAGTCGACATTGCACTCCATCGGAATCAAAGTACCATAGTTATGAGTTGGAGGTCTTTACAGTGGTGGAGGCGGTTAGACGTTTTCGTATCTACCTACTAGGAAAACTCTTCCGAATCATCACGGACTGTTCAGCCATTACTAGTGTGAAAGATAAGACGCCCTTAATTACTCGAATTGCAAGATGGTGGATACGCTTATCCGAATACGACTATGAGTGTGTCCATCGAGCTGGAAGCCTTATGAGCCACGTAGATGCCCTTAGTAGAGCTCCAACTTCAGATGATCACAGTCAGTCATATGAATTAGTAATGCAGCTTATTGAAGCCGATTGTGATGACTGGCTACTAACAATGCAACTTAAGTACGAGAAACTGCGAAATATTGTAGTGATTCTAAAAGGACTACACACTTCT
Organism: Clusia tigrina; assembly: GCA_920105625.2. Lineage (NCBI taxonomy): Eukaryota > Metazoa > Arthropoda > Insecta > Diptera > Clusiidae > Clusia > Clusia tigrina. Next base: position 161,325,594 of record OV050031.1, read on the forward strand.
GATAAGAAAAAGCAAATTCAGAACGACTACTCTTTAGAAAATAACCGTCTTCATCGACGTATGAATGGGAAACTGATTTTTGTTATACCAACTGCTGCACGATAGCGCGTCGTTAGATTTTGTCACGATAATATGGGACATTTTGGAGTTGATAAAACACTTGAACGGATTAGTAAACACTATTGGTTCCCTCGTATGCGGAAATACGTGAAGCATTACTTTTCGTCCTGTATAGAATGCTGTTACCACAAATCAAAGAGTGGAAAACCTGAAGGGAGTCTTCACATAAACGCCATGGAACCGTTGCCTTTCAGACAAATCCACATTGATCATCTTGGACCATTCATCAAGAGCAAACGTGGCCATATGTATATAATTGCCATTAGCGATGCATTTACCAAATATCTGACGACAATTTAGCAAATATCAAAGCAGTGTCACACCAAAACTCAACCAGTAATACAATTATTGAACGAACTTAGCTGTTACTTCGGATTACCAAAGAGAATCGTAACAGACCGTGGTACTGCTTTCACATCAAAACAATTTGAGCAGTATTGCAGGGAGAATAATATTCAACATATAAAAACAGCAGGTAGAACTCCTCGCGCTAACGGGCAGGTTGAGCGTGCAAACCAAGTGATCCTGAAATATCTTCGAACAGCAGGAACGGATGCCAAAGAATGGGACGGTGAGTTACGAACCCTGCAGTGGATCATCAATTCACAGAAAAACAACACTACTGTTTAACATCTAATGAATTGATATTCGATTTCAAATTGATCGATGTAGTTCAGAACAAGTTGGTGGCGGCAATATTAGATGACGACGACAGCAAGCCAATTGACGAGAAAAGACGTGACGCTTTACATCACATACAAACAAACCGTGAGAAGTGGAAGGATCGTTTCGATAAATATCATATATAATAGATCATATATAATAGAAACGAATTGGTAGTGCTGGAGAATGATTTGCGGTCAACTGGTGATTCGCGCAAGTTGGAACCTCGTTATCGTGGGCCTTATATTATCATCGAAGTTCTTGGAAACGATCGTTATTTAGTGGAGGACATAGATGGAATGCAGCTCACTCAATGGAAATTTACTTCGGTTTACTCGTCAGATAAATTGAAACCCTGCTGTAGTGCACCACTTAATTTACACTGTGAGAATATTATTATAACGTTTATTCAATTCAAAAATAAATATATATATTTAGTGTTTGACAATAATCAAACAGTGCGAAAGATTAAAATTAAATGAATTGACGCTAGATCAATTCAAATGTTTAATTATTGTAATGAGACTCAAGTCATCGTCTGATTTCGAAATACCGACTAAAATGTTGAACAAACTAGACAATGAAACCACAACCATTACGCTTTATGTTGTTTCAAGAGAATGTCAACGTTTAATAAACTTAAAACCAGACACAGCACTCGTCGAAAATCCGAAATTAGAGGGTTAAGTCAATCGAGCACAAAACCAATCTGCCAAAGCCTCCATGTTGGTTTTGTGGTGGACTGCACTACTTCTGCGACTGTAATTTTTGCGGGCATAACTGCGATCAGTTTCAAGTCGTTGGGCACAAAGAACGCTACTGCAACGTAACAAAGAAAAGGAGGCACGCCAAGTTGCAGTGAAAGGGTATATTCGTCACAAATCAAATTTCATCAGGTGAGCGAAAATACATAACTGTTGAAGTCAATGGAAGAAAAGTTGATTTACAATTTGACACGGCATCTGACATCAAAATATTTTCCGAGAAAAATTTTGAGAGACTTCAAATATCGAATACTGACGATGTTATCCATAACGCATGCAGCGCAACAGGAAAACTCCCATTATCAGTGCAGTTTGATTCCTACCTCAAGTTCAGAGATAGGGAAACATCAACAACATGATTTGTTACACCAATAAAGAATATCAACGTCGTGGGGATCGACTGGATTAAGACTCTTCAGCTTGACGACATATTCATCAACGCGATCTGCAATCAAGTCTCAGCTGGGAACCAGGGAAGTGTTATTGTAACATTTATTAAAAATATGTTGCTTCTTAATAAATTTTTCCAGATATTTTCGACAAAACATTAGGTCTCTGCAATAAAACCAAGGCACATTTGGTGACAAAGCCAAACATACAGCCAGTTTTTCGACCAAAGCGACCAGTGGTCTATGCATTGCTAAATCTTATTGAAGCAGAGCTGCAGCGATTACACGACATCAATGTCAATTTTACCAGTGAAATTCCAAGTGGGCTGCGCCGATAATCTGTGCCGACTTTTCTACAGACTTGAACAACGCTCTCGAGATACATCAATATCCCCTTCCGTTGCCAGAGGATATTTTTTCAAAACTGGCAAACGACAAACTCTTTACCCACATCGACCTCTCAGAAGCATTTCTGCAATTTGAAGTAGACGAAGAATCATAAACCTACTTACAATAACCACACACGTTTATTCCGCTACAATCGAATGGTGTTTGGCGTTAAAGCGGCGTTTTTCCAGCAATCTTTCAACAAGTCATGGACAATATGCTGGCGCAGCAACGTACATTGACGACATTTTCGTATCAGGCCAAAACCAAGAAGAGCACGATAAAAATTTGCACGAGGTTTTGCGTTGAATTCAAGACTACGGATTTAAATTAAAGTTCGCAAAATGCAAATGTTCGGTTACTGAAGTCAAGTATTTGGGATACATTATCAGTCAACATGGACTTCAGTCTAGCATCGAACGCGTTCTAGCCATCAATCAAATGCCGGTACCGACTAACGTTTCAGAACTTCGATCTTTCTTGGGTGCCATGAATTTCTAAAGCAAATTTGTTAACAATATGAGGCAGACTAGAGGCCCACTGGACGAGCTGCTTAAAGCAAACAATAAGTGGCAATGGACAGAAAGTCATCTCAGTATTTTAACACTTTGAAGACGATTCTAATTATGGACTAGGCGCATGCGTTCTTCGCGAATTTCCAAATGCTTCAGTAAAGGCCGTTTGTTAAGCATCCAAGTCGCTCACTCCAGTTGAAAAAGCATATAGCCAAACAGGAAAGGAGGGGCTAGCGCTTGTTTTTGCTGTAACAAAGCTCCAGAAAATGGTTTTTGGCAGGAAATTTAAACTACACACTGATCATAAACAATTGTATCTGATCTGCGGCAAGAAAATCGGTACTGCAGTTCAACAAGTAAACCGACTGCAACGATAGGCAGTGAAGTTGTTGGCATATGATTTCGATATCAGTTTTGTTTCGACTAAAAGTTTCAGATATGCTGACGTGCTCTCACGTCTCATCGCTGAAAACATTAGCCCATCAGAGGATTACGTCATCGTAGTAGTAAAACTTGAAAAAGAAATCCATAAAATTTTAACTGCCTAAGGACCTTTCGATGGAAACTATTTTTTAGTCGTAGTCGGCGCGTATTCTAAGTGGCCAGAAATAGTTTCAATAAAATCCATAACGGCACATCAAACATTAGAAATTCTCTATGAAATATTTTCGCGATTGGGACGAGGTAATCGTTTCCGACAATGGAACGCAATTTTCCTGTGCACACTTTCAAAAATTCGGTATTGAAAATAGTATTACGCATCTTCGTTCTAGTCCATACTATCCGATGTCAAACACACAGGCTGAACGATTTATCGACACCTTTAAGCGAGTTTAAGCAAATCAAACGGAGAGGGAACGACAAATCAAAATCTTCTTGCATTTCTACACTGCTATCGATCTACGCCGAATCGAAACACACCAAACAATATGTCACCAGCTGAGGTATTATTAGGCAGAAATATTCGCATTGCTTTAGATCTCATCAAGCCGCAATTAAGTAACAACACTCAAGAGAAGAACATCAAACGCAACGAATAAATGAATACAATTCGATCAAAAGCACGACTTCAAGCAGAAATCTTTCTCCAGCTAGGACATGGTGGACGCAAGAATGCATACAGTAACAACAGTTTCTCTCGAAAACCAGGCAAAATTATAGAACGTGTTGGTAACGTCATGTATAACGTTTTACTTGACAATGGAAGATTGATTCGTTCTCATTCGAATCGATTAAGAATGCGCTATTACAATTATACTACCTCACCATCGACAGCAAGGACAAAATCACCGTCAACATTAGCAGAAGCATTCGAAATATACGATCTTTTAACGAATACATTTCGGAACAATGGAAACAGTCAAGAAGCTCCAATACTTATAAACAGCTTTATCGAGAGAATTTGAAGCAGCTGCAACACCATCGACTCTCAAGCGATATCAACGGTCACGCCGACCAGTGGACCGATTTGTGCCGGAATAAATTTCGATATCTTAACTTAAAAGAGAAGGTGCTGGAAACTCTATAAGTAGTCGATTTCTGACATTATTGGTACTAAAAATACAACGCTTCAAATGATACAGAAAACTGACACTTGAGCTTTCGAACGACAGAACAAAGTTACATTTTTATATTTTATATTAGTAATTAAATAAATGAATGATATTTTGAAACACATCAGAATCAAATCTACTTATGATTAGAAAACAATGGTGCACTAAGCACCTTCCAGTCTTCTTCCATGATATGTTTATTCGAAAAGAGAGAAGTCTAGAATTTTCTTCGTAGTGGGACCAATATATGTTCGTTCCTCCCGCGGTTTGAAACTTCTTGACTGCTTTGAAAAATAAAGTCGAGTAGTGACTCACCTCAATCGTTTATATCAGTGCTTCCCTACACCGTGTGATGCGCGTTTGCATTGGAGTCAATTACCAGAGCCTATTTCCTTCTTTGGGCTGCTGCCACCACCCTCTGAAGCTCACAAGGTGGCTCCGTCGCCAGAAGTTATAGCTTAACATTGCCATCATTTAGTGCTACAGTGGTAAAATTTTCTGTGGAGAAATTGGAATCAATCTTTACCAATATCGCTGTTCTTACCTTATATGTTGCACTCAGGATATGTGTTGTAATTTAGTGACTTTAGGCCAGAAACCACGTTTCCGAGGCTATCCATGGTTCCTGGTCTAGACCCTCTTCTTATCCGACTCGGCTAGTCGGCTTTACTTATTCGTGCTTAATGATTGGCTTCACTGCGCAGTTCTTGCACATTCTTTATTCCACTTTCGGTAGACCGATAACTTTTTTTTGGTCATTTGTGCCTCTTATCCTACTGTAACATGCTCATGTTTCCGTTCCCGCTGGCGACACAGTTTATATGGTCATTGTGCCCGCCGGTGATAGCAACCTCTCCTCCCACCGGCGTTTGGACTGATATTTAAACACGAGTTTCCAGTTTTTCAACGCCATATTGAATTTTATATTTAGGGATCTCTACCCTTAGTGCTCTTTCCTACTGCTAGAAACCTCATTACCAATGACCTATGCATGAGCCACGCCACCTCTCCCTATGGGAATCTGCTATCTACCAAGAGGAGACAGATGTGCTCATACATTGATCTGGGCTAGGCAGCACCTCCTTGCACCGCTGCAACTCATCGCAAATATTGAAACGTGATTGCATACTTTTAGCATCCCATCTGGAGTTTAAGAATGAGTGCACCACCCTATGCAGATCCGAGGTTTTCAGACGGTTGCGAGAAGCTAATCTACAGCTCAACCGAGAAAAGTGTGTCTTCTTTCGCAAATAACTCAGATATCTAGGGCATGGACATGGTCATCGAAAAGGGGATTCATACGGACCCTGATAAGGTGGCGGCCATCCGAGAACTAAAACCCCCATGGATTATACGAGAGCTGAGACGATGTTTAGGTATTGCACCCTGGTACGGACATTTCGTCCCGGACATCACGAAGACCGTACATCGGATGACTGCTTTACTGAAAAAGGGCAAACATTTCCAGTGGACCGAGACCCAGCAAGAGGCATTTGAGTTACTGAAACAACAGCTAACGAAAGCAGCGGTTCTTGCCTGTCCGGACTTCGACAAGAAATTTGTACTCCAGACGGATGCCAGTGACTATGGATTGGGCGCAGTACTTACCCAAGAGGTCGACGGGGTGGAACATACGATAGTTTATGCCTGAAATAAGTGTCAGCCTCTCAAAAGATTTATGATCTCTAAATAGACAAATTATAGTAAATATTTTAACAGATCACTGGACCCTGGGAAGTGCGCTTTCCTGGGTGACTCTTTGGAAGATATTTCAAATGAGAATATAAGCTCCAAATGGCTGGAGCTTTGAAAGTATTTGGGACTTGTGTCTCATACGGTATAACAAAGGTTCAATTATGGCCTAACTGCACCCTTCGGGCGACAGATATACTTTCCTACCTACCTACATTCCTGGACTAACGATATATTTTCGAATATATTTTCTTTTCAGACCAACCACGCATATAAAATACAAACAAAAGGGGACCAATGCCATTAACCGTACCGTAGCCGAAAAAACTAAGCTTACAATAGGCGCATTTGATTCGTCACTAGTATCGAGTTCCTATCGAGTTGTGCGAATAAAAGAGCACATGATTACATAAAAGAGCACGTGGTACACTTGGCAGCACTGTTTGAACTTTTTTTTAAACATTTACTTTTTTATATTTTTATGCAAACTAATCATCTGAAAATAATTTAAATCAACACAATAATGATATTAAATATCAAAAAAGAAAGTCCAAAGATTAATTTTTGCTTTCTTTAAATTTAATTAGCTAAAATATAAAAAATCCCAGGGAAATTTTATGGGTAATTTTTAATCTCGCTAGTTTACAAGCAATTTTCAATTTGGAAGCACTTTTCTATCGAGCATGGAAAATTAGCTCGTTTAATCCGAGTATAATTTACTCGATATCTTTTCCATACAAATGTCTATCCTATCGTCGATAGAGTGGCGAATCGAATGCGCCCAATATTAATTTATCGACTACTGAATACAAACCGCAAACCGCGATCCCGATACTGTTTTTTCTCCTTAGCGTAGAATACATTTAAAAGTTTCCCGTTCACATTTCAACTTCGCGTTCAGGCTACTTTTTAATACCTTCCCCACACGGCACTTAACAAATTTCATGCAGAATTTTTCGTTGAAGTTTTTACCAAAGTTACTTAACAAAAAGTTCCGCTTATATATATGCTGCCCCACGCAGAACTTAACTTCTCGAGCTCGTTTGATATAGTGCCGAGCGCTTCTCTCGTATGCCGCGTGCATATTGCACTTCATGTCCTTCCGGATCAAAGCGATACGATATTCTCTCGTTAGGCTTTCAATCTGACTGACTTCCAAGGTATTCAACTTCCTCTCCAGCTTTTAGTCGGACCCCCATGTGAACATATGATGCCCGAATAGCGCGAAGTAAGGTGTGATTCCCGTTGTGTGGTGATGTGCACTGCACTACGTATAGCGCACTCTGTTTCAGACGAATGCCGATTCCATTATCTTTGGTCATTTTCCAGATATGCTTTTATTGCTTAGAAGACCGTCTAAATTACTCTCTCAGCTGCGTTATACTGCGTACAATCCGGTCTCAATATAGGTTCTAGTCCTCTATCATCTTTTCGAATTCTTTGGCCACGAACTGATTCCCATTATCTGAGTGTATCACCTCTGGTACCCTGAATCTATGGAAAACCACGTGCACCATAAACTCTATCACCTTCCGCGTTGTATCCAAACAAATTTGGTTAAATAATCCACAACTATTAGGATATACTCATTTTCCCGTTTCTCCCAGAAATCCATTTTGCATAATTTCGAAAGGGTTTCTCTGTCACCACCTCTTTCTCTATCTGCAATGTAGTCGCTTAGGTGGTTGGTACTGAATTGCTTTATTAAATCTCTTAACTTAACACAACACCTTAACCTGTTCTTATACCGTAAAGAGTACTTAACATGTATGTAAATAACTTAATACTTAACAACTCTCTCCTTAAGCTGTATACAATTTTAAGAAATATCTACGAACTTATCTCTATATCAAATGCCAATGTTTTCAAATACTTATCTATATAAAGAAAATACAATTAGTATTACATGGTTATATAGAAAGAAATCCATATAAATAAAATGCAATAAGTATTTCGAAGGCTATTGTTTGTAATTAATTTTTACTCGACGTTCTCGCAAAAGTCTTGACGTTTTCGGCGAGGTCTCCGGCACATCTGAGCCCCCACCATTTTCCACATCTGACGTGTCATGATTTGGACTAATGCTGGTTTCAGTTGCTTTGACTTCGTTTTCCGATATACATTTCAATTCTTCAATAGGATGACCGGCGTTTGGATCGTTTACAATAATAATTCTGTTAGTGTGGGCGATCGTGCAATTGTAAGTGTGCGGACCCAATCGCTCCCTGAATGTGGCCTGCCGCCACGCCTTTTTATTTGTATCTGAATAGTCCCTTATAAAAACAGGAGAACCTTCCTCAAATACCTTCTCTCTAGTGCCTCTATGATATTTTACATTATCTAACAGCTTCTTTATTATCATATCATTCACCATAAGAAGTTTTTAAGAGCTGAAGCGATTCTTTAACTCTCTTCCTAACAAAACTTTTGCTGGCGATTCCCCAGTTGTGCAATGCTGCGCTGATCGATAATCGAACAAAAACCTGCTAATGATTATGTCTATGTATTCTCCTGGGTTGGCGCTCAGGCTTGCCTCTAACGATTTTTTAAACGTCTTAACAAAATTTTCCGCCTGCCCGTTCGTAGCTGGAAACCCTGGTGGTGTGAGTACATGCCTAATACCATTCAACTCTAAAAACTGTTTGAACTAGCTGGCTGTAAATTGTCGGCCGTTGTCACTAACCAAAGTATCAACCAACCCAAAGCTACTGAACACCTCCCTCAATTTGGAAATTGTGAAAATTGTGGTAATTTGCTTCGTTTTAAAGATTTCCACCCACTTTGAATGTGCATCTATAATGATTAAGAAATTGAAACTTTTCTTGGGCCTGGCAAAATCGATATGAATACGCGACCAATGCGTTTCTGGTGGCACCCAAGGGATCAACCTGCTTTTGTTTGGGCTTTCTTGTATAATTTTACAAGGAGCACATCTCGCAAACAATGCTTCAATATCACTATCCATCTTAGGCCACCATACGTTTGATCTAGCTAAAGCTTTAGATTTTACTATACCCAAGTGAGATCTGTGAAGCTCCCTAAGAACACTAGGTCGAAGTCGTTGGGGTATCACTGTCCGCTAACCCCACAAAATACATCCGTATTCCACAGAAAATTCCGACTTTTTATCTTTAAAACCTTTAAAAGGGTCCCCTTCCAGAGTATGCACGGCACCCCTGTGAACAGCTTCTTTTAACTTCGTCAGAATAGGGTCCCGAGATGTTTCTTTCGCAATCGCTTTGAAATCTAACTTCAATGCGTTATTTTGTGAAATAAAATTCACATAATTTTTCCCTATGCTCTCCTGTCTTACCGCTTGTTGGGGCAAGCGCGACAAATTGTCGGATAAATTGTGGGAACCTTTAACATGCCGGATTGTATAATTGAACCCTGACAAAGTGAGGGCCCAGCGCTGTATTCTGGCTGCTGCCATGACAGCCAAGCCCTTAATTTCCCCAAAAATTGACAGAAGTGGCTTATGGTCAGTCTGTAATACAAACTTGCTGCCCAGTAAATAGTGCCTAAGCTTAGCCACGCTAAAAACTATTGCTGAGGCTTCTTGTTGAAGCGCACTATAATTTCTCTCCGCTGCGGTGAGCGCTTGAGAGATAAAAGCAATGGGTTTAACACTCCCGTTAAGATACACATGTGAAAGAGTTCCAGCCACTGCCACATTTGAAGCATCCGTTTCCAATATTATTGGATGGCTAGGATCAAAGGGCGCCAGAAACCTATCAGATGTGATCTCCTTCTTTAAAGTTTTATAGGTTTCCTGACTTGGTTTTGTCCAACTGAATTTTGAATGCTTACGCAACAACGCATATAGTGGCTCCATTTTATTAGCAAAGTTGGGAATTAACTTAGAGTAATAGTTTACCAATCCCACAAAAGATCTCACTTTAGATATATTTTTAGGGACAGGTGCCTCAACTACCGATAGAATTCTTTCTCTATTCTTAGATAACCCTTCTGGAGTTATATCAAAACCTAAGTCTGAAATTTTTTTTTCAAAGAAAACGCATTTACTCTCGTTCAACCGTAAACCGACTTCTTCCAACCTGCTAAGCACCTTTTCTAATGTGCTCTTGTGCTCCTCGAACGTCGCCCCAGATATGACTATATCGTCCAAATAATTTAGTACGTTGGGAATCCCTCGCAAAATATTCTCAACTGTCCTCTGGAATATAGCAGCTGCCGGCTTTACCCCAAAAGGTAATCGAGTTACTTTAAAAATGCCGATATGCGTACTCCACGCACACAAAAGCTGCGACGACTCGTCTAATTCCAATTGGTTGTACGCATTTGACAAATCCAATTTCGAAAAATAAGGCCCTTTTACAGACGCAAATATCTCAACTATTCTTGGCAATGGATACTTAACATCCATTAAATTCTTATTTATTCGCAAATTCGCAAGTCTCCATTTGCCTTTAGGACCGGTACCAAAGGCGTAAATCGGAATTATCGATCGGTACTAACACACCTTTCGCCACCAATTCGTTAATCTGATCTTCTACCATTACTTTCCAGGCCAACGGCACTGATCTAGGCATGCAAAATACCGGCTTAGATTTTTCCTCCAACTCCAGCTTAACTTTACTCCCGGTATATCTACCTAAACCCCCTTTGAAAACGGAATTAAATTTTCTTTTTAAACTATTTACAATATTAACTAATCCGTTCATTGCATTTATCCCCATTCCGAATTTTGACATAAAATCCCTTCCGAAAATTGGTGGGCTCCGCGTTTCACTGACTATTAGCCTAATTGTATGCGACTGACCGCGACACTTAACTTTAGCACTAAACTCACCCAAAGTTGCAATATCGCTGCCGCTGTAGGAGAGAAAATTGTCGCTGCACACCTCGAGCCTTTCTTGTGCGAAATATTTCTCAAAATCCAACTTCGATACTAGTGAACACACTGCACCTCAATCCAACATAAAGTCCAGCTCAACACCATTGACCTCTGCAGCCACCATAAATGGGGTGGATGAAGAAAATGCTGGGGACCGAGATGTACCAGAGACACTAAAAATTGAAAAATTATTCAAACTATTTTCTTCAAATATCACATTAACATCTGCATAACAAACGCTAACTTAATACTTAACCACATTCGCAGATTTCACCTCCTTACAGGCAACACAATCTCGCACATAATTGTGGACTTGGCACCACTCCATGATTCAGCCATTTCGTTGGCTAGCCTCTGTTCGCTTGAACAGGTACCCTTCCGACACCTTTCCATCAGGTAATTTCTCCTGATTCTTGGTCACGCCTTCAATCAAGTTGAGATATGTCCCCGATGTGAAGGCCGTAGTGACAAATCCGAGCACGACATCTTCCTGCATCTCCTCCACATCCATGGCTCTCGACAGCATATCTGCACTCATTACCGGCCCCTTTCCTCAATCTCAAAGTCGGAACTTGCAATTGCTGCGACCACCGGGCTAGTCGACCGCTCAGGTGGTTTAATGTTGAGCTATTTTTAACATGCGTGGTCGGTTACGATAGAGAAAGACATACTTTCTATATAAGGTCTGTACTTTTTTACAGCCATTACTGCGGCCAAACACTCATTCTCCGACACGCTATAATTTCGTTGACATTGGTTTAGCTTTTGAGAGAAGAAAGCCACGTGCCTTTCGCTTTTTGCTTCCTTCTGGAACAACACAGCCCCAATCCCAATTAACGATACATTTCATTGAATCCAAAATTACCTAGAAAAGTTTGGGTGTTATAGCACTGTTGTTAATACTAACTTCATCTGAACGCCTGGTAGGCCTCGGAAGTAATCTGGAACTTCATCCCCTTTTTCAACAAATCACGGATGGCGCTGCTAATTCCGCAAGTGCTAGATAAAACGTCTGTACCACCCCGATATTCCTAAACAGTCTCGAACTTCCCTAGGGGTTCACGGTATTCCAATTTTCGATGTGGCTTGTACCTTTTCCGGGTCGGTCTTCAGTAATTCTCCTCCTACAAAGAATCCTAGATATCGGAGCTCCTTGGAACATAACTTAAATTTCTTTAACCCAATAGTGAAGTTCCTTTTCGGTAGACATTCTACCACTTCCCCCACGACACGTTGGTAGGTGTCGAAGTTGGCCGCGAGTATTTATAAATCGTCTAGATATATAAACACTTAATCATTGAGGTAACACTTTATCCAGCAATCTGCACCACCATTGAGCTGCGTTACATAAGCGAAATGGCATCACCGCAAATTAGTATAGTGGCCTCTTATGGACTGCAAAAGCCGTGAATGCTCTACTCTCTTTATCTAACTCTACCTGCCAAAAAGCATACTTCAGATCTAACCTACTAATGAAATGGGTATGATATAATCGGCTTATGATCCCCTCAATGTTCTGCAGCGGATAGGCGTACTTTATTATTCGGTGATTTAACTTTCGGGGTCCAGACAAAACCTATTTTATCCCTGTTGTCCTCAGAATGGTCGTCCGGGTGCTCCATGCACCTCCAAAAGACAACATTTTCTTGATTTCCACGTAACCGCGTCCTAGCCGGTGGTTGGGGATAGTGCGTATCCTTAACGGGCACTGTGGTTTCAGTCAACTGGATCGTATGCTTTTCCAACTTGGTCCGTCCCTACCCGTGTTGCTCATAGGTTCTGAATCCTTTTACTACTGCCTCCAAGCGTGCTCCCTATCTATAGCCAGCCCATGTTTGACCTCCTTCCACCCTTTTCCGTCATCTGGATCGGTGTTTCGCTGCCTTCTCCTCCAGTTGCACGCCTTCCACTCCCAGCATATCTGGAGCTAAACCGAATGCTCCCCAAAAATTAATTCCTAAATATATTGGTTGCCGTAAATCCGGGTACAAAAAGAAAATCATTTTCCTAACCATCCCTTTAAATTCCACCCCACAGCAATCTTGCGGTTCATCGCATATTCCTTCCTACCGGCTGTTCTTGTCCGTAAATAATATCGCTGCGCCTTCAATCCTAAGTCCTGCACTAACTTTTCACATCCATGCCCCATGATACTTACGGAAGCCCTGGTGTCCAGTAGGCCTTCCTCATACGATGATGGTGACATACACTCTCTCATCCTTACCCAATTCGCTGTTTACAGCTGTTGCAACTTCCTTTCTCTCATGACTGTCGTCGCGACACCTGGTCTCACAATTATCAGTTGATTTTCACTCTCACACTGTTCCTCGATAATTCCAGCGCTTTTCTTCTTTACTTTATTTCTACTTTTATCGTTACTCCTACTATATTGAGTTCCCAACTGTACTGTTCTCTTCGTTCCTAAATCTTTAACTATCAAATTCATTTTACTTGTACCTTTACCTCTACTATATTGAGATTTCCCCTGTACTATCCTCTCAGTTCCTAAAACTTTACCCTTTATCGCTTGCGAAACGAATTTTCTACGGCTGTTTTCCAGAACGTGGCGACTCCGCTCGTTCCACGTTCCTCTGAGAGTGTTTCCCGCCGTACATTTGGGATACTTCGGTGTGACGGTCACAGGGTAACAAAGACTTGTAACAAAAAATCCTCCGATTTCTGGCAAGGCACTCCCTATACACCTGCCCTTACTGCTGGCAGTTCCAACACTCTAACGGACGGCGTCTTCCTTCCTCCGAGCCACTTGGCCTCGGTTCTCTTACTATCTTTGCTCTTTGTTTGGTATCTGTTTCGCACAGGGACGATGGTCACTGCATGAATGTCATTTTCGTGTAACTGTTATGTATTCGTCACCGTGTAACTGTTATGTATTCTGTGTAAAAGAGTTAGTTCGGTTTAGGTGCTTGCTGGCGCATGGTTGCGCGAGATTCCGAATAAATATTGGGTTTTTTAAAAACTATTTTTCCCAATTGAAATCTATGAAGTTTCCGTGAAGGCCTGAGCATGCATGAAGTCCCGTTAGGTCTTTACGAAACATTTGGTCCATGTCGAGACAGGATTTAGCTACCTAAAATGGGTTCTGCCGGTAGCTGGGAGAGTGCGCGTGCAATAGCAAATCACTTGTGAAAGAATCGTTGAGTAGTAAAGAGCTTTGAGCAGTGAACATTCAACATTTTGAGTAGTGAAAATTAAAAAAATATATAGAGAAACATATAAAATTACAGCAATCGGTATGTACAGTCCACTGAAGTGCTAGGTGCGGTGCAAGAAATGTGTGATGGGAGCCATGTGCAACGGGAAGAGAATTATGTATAAGCATACATACGGTGTGTGCTTTTGCGCAGCGGTGCCAGTAATTTTTATATGACGGGGATATTTGGTGCTTGCCGCTACTTTCTTTTCTCTTTTGGTGCTCCGCAAGTGACGTCCCTGTGACTAATTTGTCGTCTAAGTAGGTGAAGGCGTGAGGCTCCATGTCGGGGCCTATCACTCTATCCAGTTGGAAAATCGCTGGTGGTGAATGTAGTCCGAGCGGCATCATTTTCCATTGGAAAAGTCCTCGGCCCGGTACTGTAAACGCTGTGTACTTCATACTGCCTTCGTCCATGGGTATTTGCCAGTACCCGTTCTTCAGATCCAGGCTGCTGATATACTTTGCTTCCCGTAAGCGGTCCAATATGTGTTGTGTCCTGGGCAGCGGGTATGCATCGGGAATGGATTTTGCATTCAGCTGCCGATAGTCGATACACAACCTCCACCTTCCGCCCTTCTTGCGAACTAGCACAATTGGGGCACTGTCAGAAGGCTCTAAGCAACCTCTCGTCAGTAGGTCGTTAACTTCCTTGTTGATGATTTCCTGCTGTGCCGGGTTTCTTGGATAGTACCTTTGTTTAATAGGTCTATCATCCCGCATCACGATTTTGTGACTAGTTATATTGGACACACCTGGTTCTTCGCTGAATTTGCTCAGCTCGGCTGCTAGAAGCGTGTCAATCCTTGCATCCTCCGTGGGGGCTTCTTCCCGGATGGTAGTGCACAATGTGAGATCCCAGGTTTGCACGCCGCCAGCATTTGATCTTAACTTGATCTCAGCATAGAATAGTGGTTCCTTGTTTAAACAAAAAGTCCAGTCCAAGGAGTAGATCATATGCGGAGTCAGGCATCATGAGAAGAGTTCTACATTGCTTGTGTTGTTCCCAAGTCTTATATCCACCACGATTGCTTCCATAACATCTCTTGAGTGCCCGTCCGCCATACATGCTCGAATGTGTGTAGGAATTATCCTACCTGTGGTTGTATGTATCTGACGGGCGAGTCGTTCACTGATGAAACTTCGGGACGCTCCTGTGTCAATGGTGGCTATGGTACTGTATGTGCCTATGGTAACAAAGGCACAAATGCGTTGTCCGGCACAAAGTAACGCACTTAATGTTGTGGAGGCATGTTGGTGGAGAACTGTGTCACGCCTCGATCCTGACGACAGTCTTGTTCGTTTCCCATTTGAGTCTTGCAGCACTCCACTGTGCGTAATGCTCTCTTACTCCACTCCCAGCAAAATAGGAGTTGTGCGTTACGGCAGTATCGCGCTATATGTCCTGATTGACCGCGCTGTCTGCACGCAGTGCGTGTGTCAATTGGTGCTTCAGTCCATATCGTCGTTGCGGGTGCTACCTGTCTATTTCGAGCCTCTGGTGCAGATGTACGTTCATGCCTTAGTTGTGATGGTGTCCTGACATACGGAGTGTCTTCAAAGTCTTCTGCCATTCCCATCAGTTCTTCTAATGTCGAAAAATCCTTCCGGCGTACATACCACTGATATTCTTCCAGGCTGTTCCGAAGGATGCGCTCCAACTTCTGTTCCTCAGAATAATTCACACGGCGCGTCAGGTTTTGCATTTCTACGGCATATTGTTTGAAGCTTTCAGTTAGTTTCTGCCATCGTTGTCATATTTCGTCGTCGAGTCTTTCCAGATATCGAGATGGTAGGAAGAAACGAATGAAATCCCGCATAAATGCCGCCCATGTTTCCCAGTGTTTGTTTTTGTTGCGGAACCACATCAGCGCCTTCTCATGCAACAACTCAGGCATGGTTCGGGGCAGGAAATCTAATGGTAGTGTATATGCCTCTACCAGTTCTTCCAGCCGTTCGATAAATGCGAGTGGTTCCTTTCCACCATTGAAGCGGACAGACGATTTCCGAACCGGGTCTATGACGGCTGGATACGATGATGTAGCAGGGTCCCACATTTTTGAACGTCTTGTGTCCGCTGCGGTGTTCATTGGCGGAACAGATGTTTCAGTCGATGGTGGCGCTAGGCCTAGTCGTGTCTGTTCAGCTGTACTGGGAACCATGATAGGGCAAGAGGTCCTTGCACATTCTGCTTCTAGTTCTCGTAGCCTTTGTTTCGTCTTCGCATTCATGTCCGATCTTTGGAAGAACGATACGAGCCTAAGGCGCAGGTCCTGTACCGAACCTATGGTATCGAGGCCGAATTCATCAGTGATGGCTGCCAGCCCCTCCTTCCGTAAGATGTACACCCACGTTATGTGTACCATGGTTGAAGGATCACTCGATAGTCCTCGGTGTTCGTCGAACGAATTTCTTCGACGATCCTTCCTTGTTTCGGTTTCCTTTTTAATTTCGAGTTCCTGGTCAGGAGCCACTGTCACGAACTTTTCTGTGCCGGGGTAAGCTCAGCGTTGTCCGGGTTCGTCGGCAGAATATCTACGTTTCGTTTTCTAAATTATATTTATTTGAAGTCTTCGGCAGTTACAATTTCTTTTATTGGTTTAAAGCAAGGAGTCAATCCTTGGATAAAAATGTTTGAAGCAGGTTCTTGAATACACGTCCGGATTTTGAGTACCCTCAAAACACGAGTCGCCATCTCAACAGTGCGGAGCGTAATTACTCATCAACGGAAAAGGAGTGTTTAGCCATCGTTTGGGGAATACGGAAAATGAGGCCGTACTTAGAAGGATACCACTTCACGGTTATCACAGACCACTTATCGCTGAAATGGCTCAATTCCATCGAGAACCCGTCAGGACGCATCGCAAGGTGGGCCCTTGAATTACAACAACATTCTCTTGAAGTACAATACAGGAAAGGAAAATTGAATGTTTTGGCCGACGCTCTATCCAGACAAACAATCGAGACTGCGTACACCCTAACTATCCAGGACCATCCAGAACCGGATTGTCAATGGTGGAGAAAGCGAAAGACAGGCGTTATTGCTGATCCAATAAAATTCGCCGATTACCATCTGGAAGATGGACAGCTGTACATACACATTCCGAGTCATAGTGGGAACGAGGATTATATCCCGTGGAAACTTTGCGTACCAAAACCACTCCGAGAATGTATACTAAGAGAAAATCACGACGAACCAGCAGCAGGGCATCTGGGTATCCGCAAAACTATAGCTAGAATTGCGAACCGCTATTATTGGCCCTGCTTATTCCGAGACACAAGTCGGTATGTACGACAGTGCACCTCATGTCAAAAGTATAAGTGCAGTCAACAGCAGCTAGCTGGGAAAATGCTAAGCCAGATACCTGACGAACCTTGTGCGCCGACTTTGTGGGACCTTTACCCCGCTCTACGCATGGAAATACGATGTTAGCAGTATTCCATGACAAATTTACGAAGTGGACTGAGATGGCACCTCTTCGGAAAGCCACCACCGAGACTTTACAGCGGGCTTTCCGAGAACACATCTTAGCTCGGTTCGGGGTCCCAAAAATCCTGATAACAGACAACGGATCTCAATTTTGCAGTAGAGCATTCCGACGCTTTACTAAGAGCTACGGAATTAGACACCACTATACTGCGCCATACACTCCACAAGAAAACGCAGTCGAGCGTACCAACCGTACCATGAAGTCTATGGTGGCACAGTCCACGGACTAATACCAACGCAAGTGGGACGACTTACCCCCGGAATTGACACTAGCTCTCAACACCGGTGTCTCCGAGACAACGGGATACAGTCCCGCATACATAGTACAAGGGCGCGAACCGCGACTTCCCAAGACCGTATACGACGAAGCCATAATAGGAACAGGTCTACCACGACAAAGCCCCAAGGAGCGGTCGGAACAGTTGAAAGAAGTATATCAAATAGTGCAATCTAATCTATCCTAGTTCAACCTAACCCGCCGACCTGCAACAACACTAATATACAGAACTTTTCAATTACGAAGTCAGCAGTACCAATTCATTTCAAACCAAAGGAAGTTATACGCCTATGTACAACGAGTCTAAACCCAAAAAAGGCACCTGGTTGTGACCTAATTACCAATAAAATGGTAAGTGAATTGCCGCAAATAGCTCTAATACATCTCACACACATTTTTAACGCAATACTCCGTCTGGGCTACTTCCCTACAACATGGAAAACATCGGAAATAATAATGATTCCAAAACCCGGAAAAGACCCTACTCAGGTATCTTCTTATCGGCCCATAAGTCTCCTGCCAACGCTCTCTAAAACGCTCGAACGCTTATTGCTGGAAAAATTAGCACCAAAGCTCGATTTAATCATCCAACACCACGGTTTCCGCAAACATCATGGAACTATTGAGCAGGTGCACCGTATTGCCTCTGAAATAAGGCGAGCATTTGAACAGAGGATGTACTGCTCCGGAATATTCCTAGACGTTGCACAAGCCTTTGACAAAGTCTGGCACGAAGGACTCATATATAAAATTAAAAAACTTCTGCCAAATAGTTCGCATAAGATTCTGGAGTCATATTTAACAAATCGCAAATTTAGGGTTAAATATAAAGAATTTGTAACGCCAGACTTTGAAATTATGGCTGGAGTACCACAAGGTAGTGTGCTTGGACCTATGCTTTTCACTCTGAACACTACCGATCTGCCAACGGATAAAAACCTCGTTACCTCGACTTTCGCTGACGACACAGCTATCCTGAGCTCTCACCTAAATCTACGGATAGCCTCCCGGGATTTAGAGGAACACCTTAAAACAATAGAAAGTTGGCTAGCAGATTGGCGCATCAAAGTAAATGAGCAAAAAAGTGTCCATGTGACATTTACTCTTAAGCCCAGTTCTTGTCCGGCAGTCTCCTTAAATGGCATTGTAATGCCGCAAGCAACATAGGTTAAATACTTAGGAGTGCATTTTGACCGACGGCTCACCTGGAAAAAACATATAGAAGCCAAGAAAATGCAAATGAAACTCAAGGCAAGTTCCTTGTATTGGCTTACCAACCGAAAATCAAAACTGCGTTTAGAGTATAAAGTACTTATATGTATACAAGGCTGTAATTAAACCGATTTGGACTTATGGTATTCAGATATGGGGCACTACTAGTGCATCAAACTTGCAAATAATTCAAAGGGCTCAATCGAAAATTCTGAGAACGATCAGTGGCGCTCCATGGTTCGTCAGAAACGAAAATATTCACCGCGACCTTAATATAGCACCCGTTGAAGAAGAACTAGCAGTTTTAAAAATAAAATACCAGTTCAAACTTCAGTGTCATCCTAACGAACTAGCAAGGAATCTGCTTCATAGGATGAATACATCTCGACTTAAAAGGCCACTTTTTTTAAAAAATAGAGTTTCTTTATATTAATATTTTTATATTTATTTTTTTTTCTACATGAACTAAAATTGCTCTAAGCCCTGGCGCGGAGCATCAATTTATTTATTAGTTGTAAGCTTTGTAAAATTATTGTTGGTTTCGATTGAAAAGATGCAATAAATAAATCCATGTTGATATAAAAAAAAAAAAATAAAAAATAGTGCAACGAAATCTGGAGCGTGCAGTGCAGGACCAGCAAAGGTATTATAACCTCAGACGGAGAGCTTGGAAACCAACCATTGGGCAAATGGTGCTCCTAAAACAACATCACCTCTCCAAAGCTGCAGACCATTTCGCTGCAAAGCTGGTCCCATGATACGATGGGCCATACAGTGTGGAGAGCTTTGTTTGGGCCGTTATAGTCGAAGTGACACGTCAAGGGGATAAACAGAGGAGAACTGCTCACGTCAGCGAACTCAAAGTGCACGCCTGATAAGGAGTAAGGCCGGACCAGGTTGGAGGATACAGCACCGATCGAGACCACCAATCAAAACCGCACCACAAGCATCGCTGGGTCTTTCCACCGCGAAGTAAGGGAGGAGTGTGAAGAAGAAATTTGACTGACAAATTTCACTCACACAAAACCTTTTACTTGTTCCAAATTTTAAAAGAAAAGAAGTAGGCGACGAAAAGATATAAAGTATAGGAAAATGCGGGGAAAAATATACTAAGAAAACGTGTGCCCCAAGACTAGCTGCAAATATTCTCAAGACCTAGGCGTTTACAAGGACTCGCTGCGAATATCCTCAAGACCTAGACGTATGCAAGGACGCGCTGCGAATATACTCAGAAAATAGGCGAGTGCAAAGACTCGAATATATCCAGAACTAATATGTGTGCAAGGACTCAATTCGGAAATATTCAGAGCTTAGACGTGTGCAAAGTCATGCTTTGAGGATACTCAGAACCTAGGCGAGTTCTAAGGACTCGCAGCGAATATACTCAGAACCTAGACGTGTGCAAGGACTCGAAGTGAATGTATCCAGAACTTACATGTGTGCAAGGACTCACTTCGGAAATATTCAGAGCTTAGACCTGTACAAGGACATGCTTTGAGGATACTGAAAATCCGGACGTGTATTCAAGAACCCGCTTCAAACAGTTTTAACCAAGGTTTGACTCATTGCTTTAAACCAATAAAAGAAATTGTAACAGCCGAAGACTTAAAAAAAATATAACTTAGCAGAGGAAACGTAGATATTCTGTCGACGAACCCGGACAACGCTGAGCTTACCCCGTCACAGAAAAGTTCGTGACAAACTATATCAGCAGATATGTTTGGAGTAAAAACGTTTCTCAAGTGGGTTACAGTTCTTGAACAAGCTCCACCCAAAGTACGTAGGGGAGGCTTACATATCTCAGGTTTTTTAAGTTCTCTGGTTGCTCGCCATAGCGAATAATCTTTTTGTGGCTTTGCGCCGAGATCTTGGAGAAATTTCTGCAGAGATGTAGATTTTTTTTATTCTAGTAATTTTCTAAGCTATTTGGTACATTCTTTGAGCTTAATTTTTAACTGTGGGTATCTGTATCGTTGCCATTCTCTTCGAACTCTTCTTTTTTCTGACAAAAGCCGTTCTACATTTACAGAGTGGATCCTATTGTATCTGACCTGTCGATTGGTAGAAGTAGCCTGGTAAACAGCTTGCTTGAGGATTGCATCTAGCTTTCTAACAGAGTCACCTATGTCTGCAAGCGTTCTTAACTGCTTGTTATCTGTGCAGTGGGCACTGAGGTATTTCTTGTTAACAATTTCTTATATACAGTTATCATGTGTAACTGTCGTCGCCAAATCACCGGTTTCCCGGGGGTTCTGTGTGGTAACAATAGTGGGAGAATGATCTGAAGATAATTCTAGTGAGGCCTCAACTAGAAACATTTCGCTGGGTACGCCCTTTATCCCTCCAAAATAATTAACATCTGGAATCTTTTTTCGATCTGATGGCCAGTAGGTTTAACCCCATTTTAGAAATTGTATCAGACAGAACACGTCCTTTCGGGGTGATTAGTCGTGATCCACAGAAAGTATGCTTAGTGTTGTAATCACCAGCTGCCAGAAAACGTTGTCCTAGTGATTTATAAAAAGTACTGTATTGACTTTCTGTGATTGAAAAGCTGGGAGGAGAATAAATCGATGAAATCACCAGGTCCTGGTGGAAATTTTCGAAGCAAATATTTGTTGCCTGAATCTAATCCTCACGCGACTTTATAAGTATTGCCGAGCCACCACAAGCTCTACCTCGGGGGTCCTTGGTGTCGTATAAAGTATATCCATTGATTTTGAACAAGGTTCTAGACGTCAAATATGTTTCAGAGATCAGTATTACGTCAATTTGTTTATCCAATAGGAAATATTCGAGTTCGTTTTTATGTTGGCGTATGCCGTTTGCGTTTGCCTGCAGCAGTGTGGATTGCATTTTCAACATTTCCTGCATCATGCAGGTCATGTTGGTTGTAAAACTATTTACTGTCTGAATTAAAGTCTATTAAAGCTTGAAGGTGACTAAAATTAAAGCTGTGAATTTCGTTTGCAGGTAGCTCTTTTTGCACTATATGTAGTCTGGATAGACTTTAAAACATTAGCGTATGAAAATTCACTGGTAGATGGTTGGGCTGACTGTGGGAAATTGGAGTTCAACAGATTCATGGACTGAATGGATGTAGGATAAAATTTTTTGTTCAAAGATCGATTACCGTGCGTATAAACAGGGCAGCCCTATAGTGGGCAGTGTGGTTTCCACCGCAATTACTACATTTTTTATTTTCGACTTGTCACATTTGGCGATACCATGTAGGTCCCTACACACAACGCAAACGGAGGGCAACTTGCAGTAAGAGTTAGTATGTCCAAACTCTTGGCAGTTCATCCATTTGATGGGTCGTGCTCGTTTATGGGGTTCTTCTACAGGCGCAACAAATATTTTAAGTTATAAATGGGGTGAGTTTCGTTCTTTTTCAGTTTCATATCATCTTGTTATAATTCCACCCGAAATAGTGGTTGTTTTTCTAATATTGGTAACATTTTTTACTTTGAAGCCATCGTTTTGCAAGCCCCCATTACCTCCTCTGGAGCCACGCAGGAGTCAATACCTGTTACAATGATTTGTAGACCACTGGCGGACATAAGCATTTATGATATTTGTATGTTTGTTAGTATTTGGGAAACTCACTATGAGTTAAGAAAATGAAGAATGTATAAATGGCTCAAATGCAACTCTGAAGAATTTTAAATTTTAATAAATTAAAATTAGGTGCTGACACAGGTGGGAAATCCTGCTAGTTGTTTTATTTGCGCGCACTTTTATTGGTTTTGCTTTTGTGTTTAATTTTTGTTCAATATTTAATTTAAATATATTATTATTATTGTGTCCCAGATAGCGATCTCGAATTATATTTACTGATCACTACACAATCGCATTTGTGATATGCCTCTGAATTTCGTGAAGAGAAAAAACGCAAAAAATACCGGGCAAAATTATACACGTCCGCACTCTCTTACGCTCTCTTCTTTTTGAAGAGACGCACAAATATTTTCTATGGAGGCCCTCTCCTCTGAATTTATGCTTGGATCTAACTTTACTGACCTTTTGCCAACTTCTGCTTGTGCAAAACACCAGTTGGCAACTTCGTATTTACACGGATCGTGACTACCTTTTACGACCTTCCGCCTACCACCTCCGTGTTAATTTCTCCTCCCTGCCATGATTTCAATGGTAGAGTAGGGATTCTATGCTTATTCTTATCAAAAAGTGATAACTCTTTAGTTACTGCATTCAGAATGCTGCGACCCCAAAGGTTATTCACTCCCAAATTGTACGAGTCTTCTCCTCCATGCACCACAGCAATTCTTTACAATCCTATACTCCCTAGAAAGCATTCGCGGCGGTCGGTCTATATCCCTTAATCATATTAAAACCTAACCTAAGTACTAGAACTATAATATTTACCTAAGCTAAAAGGCAATCAATAACTATTTCCTTTAGATACTCTTGCTCCTTCGTATCTTGGATCATAGTCCTTATATCATTTGGTACGCTGTATTGTGGAGCCTCTTGCTCTTTTTTCTCATAGAATTTAGTTTTTACATTGCCTGGCACCCATATCTATGGCCTAATTTTTTCTTTGTTTCGCTCGGCTTTCAAGTCTACTGGCCTCGACTGGGCCGGTGGAAGTTAGCATGGTTCCGTTCTTGGGACTGTTCCTGTCTGCATTCCACTGCTCGATGTCCCATTCTTCCACATGAAAAGAATTTCAACCCCTGTGTGGTGTTGCTCCTCCAATCTTCATTTCCGGAACTCCAATTCGGACGTTGATTTCTCCCAGTGTTGAACGGATTTCCTCCTTGTTTAATTCCTTTTGTTAAATTAATTCGGGGACTAATCCTCTCCTGGGCGGATCCTAGTGTCTCGTTGCTGGTTGCCTCATACTACGATCCCATTCTGCGCTTGCCTGGCACTTTCTACTTGCCATATGACCATATGTTTGGCATTCCATACAGTAGGGCGTGTTTTTGCGTTAAAGCACATATCCCTTGTATGACCTAGCTTACGGCATAATGAGCAAATGGGTTTTCTTGGCTGGAATCTCTCGACCGGGAATCCTTGGTCTGTTTGTTGCGGAAATTCG
Organism: Clusia tigrina; assembly: GCA_920105625.2. Taxonomy (NCBI): domain Eukaryota; kingdom Metazoa; phylum Arthropoda; class Insecta; order Diptera; family Clusiidae; genus Clusia; species Clusia tigrina. Next base: position 161,349,790 of record OV050031.1, read on the forward strand.
CTCACCAATCCACCAACATCTCATTTGTTCCTTGTTGTACCCCATCTGCCTCTGCTGGCGTATTAGTCCAACAGATTCCACCTGTTGCCGCTCGCTGTTAGATTGTTGCTTCAGCAGAAGAGACCGCTTCAATTAACTCTGCCATACTTCTTTGCGTTAAATTAAGTGTGTAATTCGCTAAATCCCTATTTATTAAGCCTGCTTTGAATACAGAGATCATAACCCGTTCCACTTGAGCCTTGTAAACCGTGATGCTTTCGGGAAATTGTCTGCTAACTTCTGCTCCCGCAGCGTTTCCCAGTGACTGGATCCTTCATCCCCAGGCTCTCAAGTCTTCCCCAAGTTTCTGAGTGCATCATACGATTTCTGCTCTAGTAAATCAAGCGCATCATCTGTGGTCCTTTGCCGAATGCCCTTTATTAAGTGTTCCCCGTCTGCTTTCTGTTACGCTAGCTCACAACCTTCTCTGAAGTGCCCGATTTCAGTTCTCAAATCATATATCTCAACGCCCGAAAACATAGGCGCAAGCTTTTCCACGACTACCTCTAAAATACCTATTTTTTATGTACTGCCCGTTTATGGTTCTTTTAAAAATTAGAGTCCAACATCTGGTTTTCCTTACTCACTGCTTCCTGAGCCTCCAATAATTCATTAACTTTACTTGATAATTGCTTCGAATGCCACTTTATAAAACCATAATCTCATTATGACTGCGCAGTTTTTTTAATTATCCTTGTTTCAAATAGACGTACCAATATTATCCGACTTCTAAATCTCATGATTCGACCATGACAAAATTATTAAACAGAATTCCACCATAAATTCTCTCTTTATACGAGTATATATTCTTCCTTTACTTACTTTCGCATGTTTTGATAACGCAGGACATATACAACGGAGATGTTCCAGAGTTTCCCTTACTCCCACCTCTTTACACTTCCTACATTCGTCATTGTCCGTAATTCCTATCTTGTGTACATGTGCCGCCAATAAATTATGGCCTGTCATTATACCTATGATAGTTCTGCAGTCTTTTCGTGAGAGCGCGAGTATAAATCTCGTTTGTTTCCTATCGTTGACCTTACACATAACTTTTGCAATTTTGCAGGTGTTTAAACTGTACCACCTTGCTTCATGTGTCCGTTCCTTTCATTGAATAGTTCTTTAAGGGGTTTCTGTATGTCGTTTTCTTGTTCAAGTGGTAAGTAGACAGCGTTCTTTGCAATCTCTTCTGCTATTTTGTTCCCTTCTATGCCCTTATGACCAGGTACCCAATAGATATGCTGTCTTATATTTGTGACTAGCCTCTCTATGGCTTCCCTGCTCTGTAGGACATTTTTGGATTTCATGCTATATGAGTTAATCGCCTTTATCGCTACCTGGCTGTCCACGTATATGTTTATTTTTGAGTCATTTCCTGTCTTGGTGTATGCTAGGTCTGCGGCTTTCCTGACAGCAAAGACTTCCGCTTGAAAGATACTGCTCTGGTCAGGCAGCTTTATAGGCTGCCTAATTCCCAACTCTGAGCAGTAGATGCCCGCTCCCACATCATCCATCGTTTTTGAGCCGTCTGTGTAAAAGTTAAAGGTCTTTCGGCTGGGCCTCATGCCCTTACGCCACCCCTCCTCTTCGATTGTAGTACGATACCCTCTTTCCCAATTAAAACGTGGAGTCTTGTAATCAGTGTTGCACAAACCCCTACTGCCTATTGAGCTATGCCCGAAGGTTCTATATGTAAATTCTTCCGAAGCCGTCAGTCTCCCCGCGGATGTCGCTGCAAAATTCTCCGCCACAAAGTCGATAGGCGGCATGTTGAGTACTATTTCGAGAGCAGCCGTTGGAGTGGTTCTCAGTGCGCCTGTTATGCAGAGTGAAGCGAGGCGCTCGCACTCTTCTTATTGTCATTATACTCGTATACGAGTATGTGCAGTCCACCACACTAAAGCACCATACATTAAGATTGGTCTAACTATTGCGGTGTAGCACCAGTGAATCAGCGAGGGAGAAAGACCCCAAGTAACGCCTAGCATTCTTTTACATGCATATAGCGCGTTACTAGCCTTCTTCGCCCTTTCCTCAACATTGCGCCTCCACATAAGCTTATTGTCCAAAATTACTCCAAGGTTCTTTGTGTGGTATTTGGGAGTAAGTTCACTGTCACCTAGCTTCGGGAAGTTCCACGCGGGGACCTTGTACTTTCTGGTAAAGAGTATCATGTCCGTTTTATCCGCGTTTACCTCCAAGCCTGCTCGAGACGCCCACTGATGGATCGTTTTAAGAGTGTTGTTCATTATGTTACTGATGGTATCTAGGTACTTTCCCGTTGCTACTATTGCTATGTCATCTGCATATGCCACTACCTTAAGTGCCTTCCCATCAAATTCCCTGAGTATTTCGTTTACTAAAAGTAGCCACAGAAGCGGCGATAGCACTCCTCCTTGTGGGGTACCCCTGCCTGCCTGTTTGGTCACCTTAGCTTCGTTCCATTCCGCTCTCATCGTTCTGCAACCTAGAAGCTGCTTTATCCACAGATAAACAGTGGGTTATACATTACTTTTTACCATGGTATTCAAAATAGCATCCTTCGTCAAGTTATTGAAGGCTCCGGATATATCTAGGAATACCCCATGGGCATATTCTTTATCTTCTAAGGCTCTTTCAATATTCAGTACTAGCGAATGGAGTGCAGTCTCCGTGGATCTGCCTTTAGTATAAGCGTGTTGTGCTTTTAACATATTGTCTGGCGCAATTGTGTCCCTGATATATGTGTCTAGTATCTTCTCTAACGTCTTCAGGAGGAATGAGGTCAAACTGATGGGCCTGTATTCCTTTGAGTAGAGAGGGTTGCTTTTACCCGCTTTCGGTATAAACACAATCCTCGTCTGTCTCCACGCAGCAGGTACATAGTGTTGTGAGTTAGAACCAAGCTACCTACGAGTAGTTGACTCACAATATCGAATCCTAATAGATGCCACACTCTGTGGGAATACCATGTGCTAAAAGTATTTAAGAATAGAACGTACTTTTAGGGTCCAAGTATTTTAAGCTAAAATGGTTTGTGTAATGTTATTATGTAAACTTTTAGGGTACTACAGTTCCGCAGTCGAGTCGACGAGTGCCAGGAAAAGAGCACTCCTACGCGGGAATCCACCAACAGGAAACCATTAGGATAACCATCCCAAAGGAGTTCAATGGAGGGAGCAAGGATATTGGTGAGTAGGCTTATATTAGGATACTTTAGTACATTTTGTCGACGATTCTTCGGTGGCCGTGTGGGCGCTTTTGCGCCGGTCATGCAGAAGAAGCAGCATCGGGGCTGAATAGCCGCTGCGGTTAGGTGACACTAGGTTGGTCTTCGAAAATTTTTAATGGTCAGGTTGTATAGGTTTATTTCACTGATATTAGGCTCATATTTTTTCTTACTTCTTGTTTCAGCATTCTCGGGGGATGTGGGACGTGTCTGTTTATTTACGGATTTTGCGTTATTGAATTGCAAACTTGTGTATACCGGTTGGTTTGGTTCGGAAAGAACGTGCCCCGGTATAGGGTTCGTATGGTTATGATAGGGGATTTGTGTTTGTTTGTCGGTAGGGACATTTAGATGATTCAATTTATATTGTTTTGAAATCAAAATAAAGATTGATTTAAATATTTGGCATTTTGAGTTTAGGGTATTAGCTGAAGAGATGCAGACAACAGGTGTTGTTGCATCAAAGTTTGTGTAGTTCCAAAACTACAATTTGCGTAGCAATGTTGAAGAAAACATTTAAATGCTATTATTACGTGGCGCATACGTAACGGGTTTTTTTAAATTAAATATGGATTCAAATTTCCAGGAATGAATCACATTTAACATTTTTGCCTGTAAATCCAATTTCGGTTTTTGCGGATTGGGAGGATTTTTGGGAGTATTAAAGTTGATGATTGGATATAGGGATACATGTGAGGAAAACAAGGAGTATCTGTGAGGAAGTCAAGGACCAATTTGCAGTGATGGAAGGACTTAGTGGACGCCGGTAGACAGCGGATATGGATTGGATATTATTGGGTTTTACTTGTAAATTGTTTTGGATTGGGGATACGCCAGCTGTTCTGGCATTTGGGATATGACGAAGGAAGCGCAAGGCTGGAGCAAATTGGCGAAGTGATTGAAAAACTGGTCCGTAACTTTAAGAAAGACGGCAGGTTACGTAAGGACAACGTGTATTACCGCAAGCGAAGAACACAGTTGCAAAATTTGGGGAGAGAGTTCCACAAAAATCAAGGGCTATTGCTGCCTCAAGCAGTTGAGTACGGCAAAGGAAAATATTTTGCGGAAAATTATGCAGACTACATAAATAGTGTGATCAACGAATGGGCACATACATTTAGTTCTGAATTAGAGGGACTAGGGCAACAGATTGTGAGTTTGGTTTCGCCAGACGAGGAAATAAGGAACAGATTGAAATCAATAAAGTCAGAGGTGAAAATAGTTGACCAGTTCGAAGCGAGTACGAGCAGGGAAGAAGCTCAGGAATTGTGGAGGCAGGCGAATGCCGGAGGAGATGTGTCACCATTAGAAGTAGCGGATCAAGCCTTGCCGGCAATCCAAAAAAGGACAGAAGAAAAGTTGTTCAAATTTCATGAGAAAACAGAAGATTTGAGTGCAGAAAAAGAGTATCTTGAGAATAGGGTAAAGGAACTTTCTCGGAGATTGACGGAGACAGAGGAAGCAGCATCGCTGTTGGAAAAGGAGTGTGCGGAATTAAAAAGAGGTCGGGCGACCAATAGGTCCTCACTGAATAGGGAGAGATAAAAATCAGCATCGGCTGGATTTACACAGACGGTATTGACATTGCCACCGGAAGTGCGCTGGCCGGAGTATCTAACACCAGAAGGGATAAACCGCGTGGTAAAGCCCAGATTAGCATTGAGTGAAGAGAGATTTTTGTTTGGCGCATCTGAAATCGGTGTCGAGCCTTTTTCTCCAGAAAGTCCGATAACTAATAAAAATAAGGGATATCCGCCAAAAGCAGTAACGGTACAGGAAAGTCCCAATACTGTGGACAGTATTTCGCCTGTACGAACAAACGATCGAAGACTAATTAGTTTGAGTCCGTCATTGGTCAATTACCTCTCAGATCTGGTAGAAGTGAATCTAGGAACCACCCATAAAGATAGCGCTCAAGTTTTACCGGTCATAAGTAAAACAAAAATACGCAAAATGCATATAGAGGAGATTTCAAAGAGAGTGGCCAGGCTAGTACCTGTGTTTACTGGTGCAGCTTCAGAAGATTTACGGTCAGAAGTTAACAGATTCATTCAAGGTTGTGAGCTTGCAAAGCGAAGCATAAGCTCTGATGAGTTGCAGCACTTCTTCGACTGTGTTAAGCAAAGGTTATTTGGAGACGCGTACAACCTTGTGTTGCCAAAGCAATTCGCCAGTGTGGATGAGCTTTACGGTCTTATAAGGAGAACTTATTTAAAGGAGAGAACTTTGAAGGACATAACCCAAGAAATAAGAATCGGGAAGCAGCTGGCAAGTGAAGACATACGTGCCTTTGCCAGGCGTTTAGAGTCACTTCAGATGATGGCCCAGGAAATAATCAGGAATAAGTACAATGGCATTGGAGATACAGCGTTATTACACGAAGTTGACGAGTCGGTGTTGACAACTTTCGTGGTGGGGCTCCGCAACTCCGTTCTAAATATTCATATGCTGAATAGCAGAATAGGATCTCTGGAGGAATTAGTAGAAGAAGCGATTAGAGCACAAGTTCTCGTGGAACGGAGTACGGCTGGGTTAGGCGAGGTACACATGTTGGAAAATAGACAGGACATGTTCACCGCCGCTGTCGTGCACAGAGATGGAAGCAATTCCGCCCCCAATATATACAGAGGAGCGTAGAATTCCAGGGTCTCCGAAAACAGAGCCGCGGATCCGAGAAATCCGTACAGGGGGTTTGTACAGAGGGCACCCACATGTTCGTTCTGCCGTAAGCAAGGTCATACAAGGGATGAATGTGTGACACGCAAAAACATGCCCTACTGTATCGAGTGCCAAACATATGGTCATGAGGCAAGTAGACGGTGCCAAGGAGACACGGAATGGAATCAGAATAAAAGGTAGCCAGCTACGAGGCGCCCGGATCCACCCTTGAGGGAAAACAGGGGTGACCTTAGTAGTCCCCGAGTTAATTCACCGGAAGGAATTAACCAAGGAAGAAATTCTCTCAAAAGTGGGAGTGGTTAGCAGCGGCCAAATTGGAATCCCAGAAGTGAACCAAGGATAGGCAATAACATACAGGGGTTGAGATGCTTCGCATGTGGACGAATGGGGCATCGGACAGTGGAATGCAGGGAAAGACAATCCCAACAAAAGAACCAGGGAAACTTCCAGCGGATCAGTCGAGACCAGTATACTGGAAAGCCAAAGGAAAGGAAGTAATAATAAGGCCGGAAGTACGTGGGACTAGTAATGTAGGAACTACAGTCCAGGAGAAGGAGGAGCAGGAGGCTCTCCAGTATCACGAAGAGTTAGGAAGTGGATACGCGTCCATGTTGGGAACAGACTATCACCTATCCTGCGCTATGAGCAGGATAGGTGATGCCTTCATCGAGATACCCTGCGAGGAAGCAGCGAGTGGAAAGCTAGTGCTATTAGTAGATTCAGGGGCGGACACTAGCCTCGTAAAATCTAGTGTTTTACGGAAGGGGCTAGTTATTAATCAAATGGACTTAAGAACGCTTAACGGAGCGTTTGGAGGGTGCATTAGGACATTGGGGTCGCTCAGAATAGGGCACAGTGGAGTTAAGGGTATGAGTTTTACAGTGCACGCAGTGAAAGTGGATAGGAAAGGTATCCCGGCTGATGGGATAATTGGCCGCGATAATCTTTGAGGCCGCACTATACTGGATGCGCTTGAGAAACAGTTATCATTCTATGATAATAATAAGAATAGAATCCTTACTTTTCCATTAATGTCATGGCAGGAACGAACCGTGACTAGGGTTAAGAAGTATGGTATGGAGGTAGTAAACGGAAGGTCAGCCAGAGTAGTTACTATGCATGTAAATACGAAACTTAGGACTGTTGTTTTACACAAGCAGCAGCTAGCGGAGGGCGTATATATGGGGGAGACCATAACGCACGTTGACTAGGGTAAGGTGTACGCTTGCGTACTGAACGCATCGGAAAAGGACTACCTGATGGATGAGGATTTTAGGCCTAAGGTTACTAGTTATGATAATTTTAAGGAACCGAATTATAGATCGGTAAATCAGATTAAACAAGTTGATATAATGAAAAGAATGGAGGGAGTGCTAGAATCACTGAAGTTAGACCCAAGCGTAAACTCAGAAGAGAAGGCATCAATAGAAGCCATTTGTGCGTCATTCCATGACATATTTTTGCTGGAAGGAGACCAGTTGACATATACACCAGAGGTAGAGCATGAAATACCTACTAGAGTGGATCAAGCACCAATTAACCAGAAACAATACAGATTGCCACAAGCTCACAAAGATGAGGTAAATAGGCAAGTGGAGGGAATGTTAAAGGATAACATAATTTCACCGGGTATCACGCCGTGGAACTCACCAATAATTTTGGTACAAAAGAAGGGAGGTGCTCAGGGTCAAAAGAAGTGGAGAATGGTCGTCGATTTTAGGAAATTGAACGACGCCACTATCAAGCAGGTGTTCCCGATACCAAGCATAGAAGAGATTCTGGATCTATTGGGGCATAGTAGATATTTTTCTACACTTGATTTAGCGAGTGGCTACCACCAAGTTCTGGTGGCTACCCAAGATAAGCAGAAACGGGGTTCAGCACCGGTTTATGGCATTATGAGTTTAATAGAATGCCGTTTGGATTAACAGGAGCACCGGCTACCTTCCAACGGTTGATGAACCATGTGCTAACAGGCTTGCAAGGGTTAGATTGTTTTGTGTATCTCGATGATATTGTAATTTATGGGAAGAGCTTTCAGCAACATTCGCAACGCTTGTGCAAGGTGCTCCAGAAATTACGAGAACACAATTTGAAATTGAACACGGAGAAATGTCAATTTTTGCGAAGATAGGTGATTTATTTAGGCCATCGTTGCTCAGAGGCAGGAGCACTACCTGACCCGCAGAAGGTGGAATGCGTTAAAAATTTAGCGGTTCCGGGAAATAGATAAGAAGTGCAAGCGTTCCTAGGACTAGTGAACTATTATAGAATGTTCTTAGAAGGACTAGCCAGATTTGCGTTGCCAGTGAATAAGTTGCTACGAAAAGAAGCAAAGTTCGAATGGACAGAGAGCTGTCAGCATGCATTCGAGAGGCTAAAGGAAATAATTAGCTCGCCACCGATTTTGGCGTACCCCGACATTGAGCAAACTTTTTTGTTGACCACTGATGCTAGCAATGAAGCATTAGGAGCAGTGTTGTCACAAGGGGAAGTCGGTAATGACCGACCAATTGCATTCGCAAGCAGGGCGCTTAGCGACACGGAGAAAAGATACTCCACAATAGAAAAGGAATTTCTAGCCATAGTGTGGGCTACGAAGAATTTTAGGGCATATCTGCTAGGACGACCATTTAAGATATACTCGTACACTTATCACCAGCCGTTGAGAGGCATAGCCAATTTGAAAGACCAAACGTCTAGGCTAGCCAGGTTCAGACACAAATTGTCTGAGTATGATTTTGAAATCATTTACAAACCTGGTAAACAGAATCTGCATGATGCACTCAGCAGAGTACCGCAGGCACAGAAGGTATCAGTAGTACAAACGAGGGTCAAAGTACGGTCAGATAAGGAGAAGGCCGAAAGAATTCAAGGGGATAAAACTGATGTTAGCAATGCCGATTTCAATGCCAATGAGCAAACAGCCAGTAGTGTGGAATGGCTGGAGGATATAAAGGATATCCAGGCTGTGTTAAAGGGTTTCCATGATTCACCTCTAGGTGGACACCAGGGATTCTGGAAAACCCATGACAGAATTAGGCGAGTATACGGATGGAAAGGTATGCTCAAGGACATTAAAAAATATTTAAAGAGTTGTCCAAAATGTCAGGCCAACAAAAGTTCAAGGCTGACAAAGATGCCAATGGTGTTAACTGACACACCAAAACAGCCATTTGATAAAGTTCATATGGATATTGTAGGTATTTTACCTGAGACAGTTTCGGGAAATAAATACATTTTGACGTTCCAAGATGATTTATCAAAGTATATGGCGTGCGTGGCTTTACCCGATGCTGAAGCAAGTACGGTGGCCAAGGCATTCTTTGATGAAATAATAGCACGGTACAACATACCTAAGGTTTTGATAACCGACAATGGTTCCAATTTTGTATCGAAACTATTCTCAGAAACGTGTAAAATGCCGGGAATCAAGAAGTTGCATATAACACCATATCATCCACAGGCGAATGGCTCATTGGAATGTAGTCATCGACCTCTGGCCGAGTACTTGCGCAGTTTTGTCAAGGAAGACGGCTCGAATTGGGATCAATGGTTGACCACTGCAATGCATGTACTCAACAATACTGTGCATGTATCAACGAAGCAAACTCCTTTTAGAACACTCTACGGGTTTGATTTCAACATGCCAGCAAATCTGAAGCACAAATGTGCGCCAGTGTACAATGCTGATGATCCCAATAAAGTGCAAAAGTACCAGCTACAGCGAGCGCAACGAGTTGGTCAGAGAAAACCAGGATTGTGCTAAACGAGTAGCCAGGGAAGCCTATAACAAGGTACTAAACCCAGTCATTTTTAATGTGGGTGACCAAGTATTAATGAAGAATCAGGCTAGGAGAAATAAATTCTCGCCTTTGTGGATAGGACCATATTCAGTAGCAGAAATCCGCAGCCCGGTTACAACAGCTGTAACGATTAAGGGCAAGAATAAAAAGCTACATAATAATTTGTTGAAATTATTCCATACAAGGCCACACAATTAGAGACATGTGTTGGCGGTGTTTTACAAGTGTAAACACGAAATAATAACGTAAACAAACTGAAGTCGCGTAAGTATATCAAATAGCACGGTTCTTGCGTTCAATGTCAATCCCAGTGGAAGTGTGCCACTTAAACGCGGGCAAGTAAAATTGTCGTAATAAAAATGTGCTTATTAGGCACTATGGCCGATGAAGATAGTAGAGAAAAATATTTTTTATATATTAAATAATAAGAAACGGGTTCATTGCACGTAATTAAAAAATAAAATCGTAAGACAGTCGTGGGTAAGTAATATAAAACTTAACTTTAAATATGTACATACATACTCGTACATACGGCAGTGTATGCACTGAAATTCGACGCATAAGCGTTAATGCCAGGCAACGGAACCGCTGGTGAAGTAAGTATATATATGTATATATGTGTATAAGTTAAGAATGAATGTACGAATGTATATTTAAAGAAGTAAGTATTCTAGTTAAGAGGAATGGGTATGTACGTATGTATATTTTTGCAGATACTTCAGTAGGCAAGATGTAAATATACATAGGTTTTTACAGTTTATTGATTAGGAAATTAGCGTATAGAAATTTGAATAAATGTATATGTTGGGATATAAGAAAAATGTTTAGTTAATTGGGGAAAATAACGTTAGCAATTAATTCTAGGTAATTTAAATCGCCTCGAATGTATGTATGTAGCCATATACGAGCTAATTACAAGGTGGAAAATACAATCGATAATGGATATATACATATCAGGCAAGAAGTAAATTTAAATAATATGTAATTGTATGCAATGAAAAGTTCAGTCATGCAATGGACAAGTTTTTAACATAAACGGGTTTATCTTGTATAATCTTGTTTTTGTAGGAGGATGTGCTCGAAATTTAAATGAGTGACAACTCACATTGGAAAGAAAAGCATGGAAAAGTTTTAAGCAAAGCAAAACTGATGCACTATATGGCAATAATAACACATAGTTCAGTCCTCTTTTCCTCTAGGATGCATTAGCAAATCCAAGAATGTAAGGGGAATAGACGAGTGGACGTAAATTGAATGATATAGCATTCAACTATAGAATAAGCTTGTTATAGAAATATTGGTTTTTTTTAAATATATTCAGGAATAGCGTATGTTTAAGAAAAATTATAAATTTAAAAAAATTATAATCTGTGTAAAAGTTCAGATTAAAATTAAAGGTAGTTTAGAAAATAATTAATGTTACAGAAATTAATTATTTAATTTCTAAATTTATAAAGAAATAAATGTAATAATCCAAAGAAAAGACAAATTATACTAAATAGGAAAATTATACCCAAGAGTATGTATAGTATATATAGTATATTTGTTTAAATATTATACAATTTTGAAATTGATTTATTAAATTAACTTATGAAATGTTCTGCTAAAATTAAACATAGAAAAATATCAAATTAAAATGTTAACTAGAAAGTTAAGAAAATTATTGTAAGTATTCAGTTTTGATGATGTGAACCGAAGCAGGAAATTCCAGGAACAGCGCATATCGGAAGACGGTGCAGGCTAAGGGACCAACTTAGTATTCGGAAAGATGTGTTTTTGGAAAAACAGTGATTTTTGGCAGCTATCTAAGGTTTGTGACACCAAGGATGCCAACATATTTGATTGGGGATGAATGGCGACGGATGTAATTTTAATTTTGCGACACGGCAAAATTTGAACGCGTTGTGGATGAGTTATTGACAAGCAACGAAAAATAAACAAGTTTCCTTGCGGAGTCATGTTTTTGAATTGGGCAATTTTATATTACAATGTCCACCCAGTGTATCACAATCTCAACAGAATCGATTTTGGATAAGTTGAAGATGGGTAAAAGCAGAAGGTGGGTGACTGAAACCACCACCAAATATAATAAGCAGAAGATATTTGGCTCACGGAAGTTAATTGCTTCATTGAAGTATATGTCCAATTTAGAGTATGAACATATGAAATGTGATTTACATATGAAATATGATTTAATACAAGAGGACACAGAGACTGGTAACCGATCAGAGTACACAAATTACATCATTAAACGTGTGTCTCAGAGAAATACCGATTGTCTCCACATCAAAGCCAAACGATGTCAAATACCATTATGAGGAAGCTCAAGAGAAACACTTCCACCATAAAACGCATTGCTGCAAAGTAAGAAGGAGTATTCCAAATGTTTTTTACAAGTTGAATACTATAAGCAGAGGCAGTACCACCTACAGCCGTGGGGCACGCTATATAAATGGAAAGAAGAAGGCCACTAAAAGCAAAGTTTTAATGGCAAACCAGATCGCCAACCTATAACATCTTTGTACGTACCGATCCAGAAAGAAGGGAGGGGTATGCAGAGTTCATCGAGGGACTTCACTCTCGCAGGACGGACATTACCAGGACCAACAATTGCAGACGACCATATTTATAAAAGCGTAGCATTAGCTAAATATGTAATTAGTTTGTAATTTTGTTTGTTTATACGCCAGTGAGAAAAGAGTCGATGAAAGACCAAACAAAAAAGGGGAATATAACTACATAAAAAAAAAGAAAAAAAGGTAGAGATAAAAGTACAAAATAAAACAAAAGAAAAAAAAACTATAAAAGAAGAAGTAATAAGAGAAAAGGAAAGAGAAAAAAGACAGAATACAAAAGTAAAAAGAAAATAATACAATAAGAGAACCTAAATAAAGCGAATTTGAAAAAAAGATATAAACAAATTTATTAGTTAAAGTGCAGAAATGAGGAATATATTGTAAACTTCCATTAGAAGTAAGTTGCACTAACTTCTTTTAGAAAGAGGGGAGGGATGTTGTGAGTTAGAACCAAGCTACCTACGAGTAGTTGACTCACAATATCGACTCCTAATAGATGGCACACTCTGTGGGATTAGCATGTGCTAAAAGTTATTTAAGAATAGAACATACTTTTAGGGTCCAAATATTTTAAGCTAAAATGGTTTGTGTAATGTTATTATGTAAACTTTTAGGGTATTACAGATCCGCAGTCGCGTTGACGAGGGCAGCGTAATGCACCACAAGAATTAGTATTTGTAAGAAATAAAGCCTTGAGATTTTTATCTTGAAACCAGAAAGTGTCTGTGTGTTCTCATTTAGAGCTAGTGGTGTTAAAGTTTTCAGCTACGCGCCCAGCGGACCGAGACAGGACGTCCCACGACGAGCAGCAAGGACACCGACAACAATAGCCGAACCACAAACATCCCGTGTATATCGTTTTTAGCCATGGTACCAGAAGATAGCTAACCCTTTGGAGCATGGTAGGGAAGATTCCGTCCAGACCTGGTGATTTAAATGTGTCAAAGGAATTTGTTGCCCACTCTATTCTATCTGCTGTAATGATGTCCGTTGGAATGTCGTTCGCAGTATCTCTTGTAGGTTCGAGATCTACAGTGTCTGTACAGCCCGGGAAATGTGTACTGACAAGGTCCTCGAGGGATTCCTCACAGTTGTCAGTTCAGTCTCCATTGTTTTTACGTATTAAATTGGGCATGGTCGGATTCTTAGAAATCAGTTTCCTGAGCCTAGCCGTTTCGTTTGTGTTTTCTATATTGCTACAGAAGTCTTTCCAAGATTCCCTCTTTGCTACGCGCACTTCCCTTTTGTATTCCCTTAATAATTCTCTGTACTCAATCCAACATAACTCATAGTCAGTTACTTTGGCCAACTTAAAGAATTCAAGTACCTTTCGCCTTTGCAACCCTAGCTCCTTGTTCCACCAGGGAGGTTTCGACTTGCGTTTTGTATGTGTTGGAGGACAAGACCTATGATGAGCTTTAATGAGAGTAATTGTGAGTGAATTTACCCCTTTTTCAAGTTCAACGTGCGAGTTGTACCTTCTTGGTCTCATTCGTTTGTTTTCTAGTATCTTCCTGTACAACTCCCAGTTAATCCCAATTATTTGTGTAGAGTGTTACGTCTAGTACGTTCTTCGAGGTTGGTCCAATGTATGTTGGTTCCTCTCCCCTATTGGCTACTTCTAGACTACTTTGGAGAATAAAGTTGAGTAGTGACTCACCTCTTTCATTTATATCGGCACTTCCCCATACCGTGTGGTGCGCGTTTTCGTCGGATCCCACCACCACAGCCTGCTTCCGTTTGCTGGCTGCTTCGGCCAGCCTATGAAGTTCACTCGGCGGCGCCGCGTCCTCGTGTGGCATGTAGCAAGACGCAAGGAGCAGTAGCTCATCCTTGCCGCCTTTTACGGCCACCACCGTTAGATCATCTGTGGAGAGATTGAGATTAATATAAGAATTTATACTTTTCTTCACCAGTATCGCTGTTCTTACCTTATCTGTCACATTTGGAATATAGGTATTATAATTTTGTGACTTTAGGCGGGAAACCACGTTTCCCGAGGGTATCCACGGTGTAATAATCTTCTGCCTTCTTATTGATATGTAAGATGTAGTTTTGGCCTCCCCCAGTATTCGCTGGTTTAGCCACACTTACCACCTTCCAGTCGCTCGTCGGCACGTCCGGATTCTGTCGTTGTAATAGTAACAGAGCATCCTCAGATTTCACCAGGCGCGCTATGAGCACCTTCGCCTTCGGCACCGACGGAATGCCGCTGCGATCGACAATTTCAAGCAAAGCTTCCTCCCACAGGCCTTGAAGCGTTTTTACGGCTTCCTTTGCCCACTTTAGAGAAGGATCATCTTTGCATTTAATGATTTTGACGCCGCCAAACCATCCTGCTCCGTCAAATGCTGGCATAGGTGCGCTGGGGTCTGCGTAGATCTTTGCAAATAGGGCTTCAAGCAGCTTCATCTCCACCGCTTTCCACCGTTCTTGCGTCATTTGTCCCAGCGGATTACTGCGGTCTATGAACGCCACGATTAAGTGTTTCTTGGCAATCTCATTGGCCGCCGTCGCTGCTTTGGACGTTGTAGGCCGATCTCTATCATGCTTGACGCTTGGCTTCACAGCACCGTCATTGCACTTCCTTTTCCTGGTGGGCATCTTTCCTTCGCTTTCGGTAGAGCGTTGCCTTTTTTAAGCAATTTGCTCCTCTAACCTATTCGCGAATTTCGGATCCGATGCGGCACACCCTGGGAGATTTGAGAAATGTTAGCGTCCTTTTTCAACTTCCTCCTTAGCCCAAGCCAACCGTTCCTTCTCTTCCTGAGTCAGGTTGTTTTTGTTGCTAAGTCGGTCGTGTACTCGTACCGCGGCCTTGTAATGCGCTTTCGCTTTCATCCCCTCCTTACTTAGCTTAGCTCTTGGCCCATTCTTGCGATCAGAACTGACACCTTCGAGTTTGGCCGGAGAACGAAGTAGCGCATCTTCGTCGATTGTATTTATGCTCGCTACGCTTACGAGGTCCGAGTCTTCCTAGACTCTGGCTCCTGTGCGTCGCAACGTCGTCGTTGTGTTGGCAGTATTTGTACGACTGCTGTAAACTGCTCCCTTTACAACAGAAGTGTGGCTGCTGGCGACACAGCTTATAGCTTCACTGTGCCCGCCGGTGGTAGTAACCACTTCTCCCACCGACGTTTGGGCTGATATCCCAGCCCGCTTCTTTCCATCATTTACCTCCATTTTGAGTTTTTTTTCGGGAAGCCTCTATCCCTAACGTTTTATACCTGCCGTCAGGTACCTTTTTAGCAATGATCTTTATACTAGCTCCTCCGCCACCTATTAGGGCACAACATATAGCTCTCTGCCAAGAGGGAAGGGGGAGTTCATATATTGATCTTGGCTAGGCACCACCTGAATGCAATGGTGCACCAGCACTGCAAACCGTGATGCCCATTGTCAGGTCGGCACCCACGTGTAGGGTACAGCTAAGAGGATTTCTGCCGACCCTCATGGTATTTAATTGTGTGTAATTAAATGTGAAAAATGTGTATTCAAATATGTTCCTAACTACAAACACAAAAATCTCTTACAAAAAAATTCTCACCAATCCGATCATACTGACGGCTCTATGGTTGCCAAGAGATAATTGAGTGTAATAGGACAATAGCGCCTAGTGTTGCAATTTCTTTTACCGGCGCTAAGGTGCCCCTTCAGTCGCAGAAATATCTACTTATAATACTCCGCTACCAATACTTTTACTCACCATTTTTCCGTGATACTACTTCTTAAAAGCTAACTACCCCAAAGATATAGAGTCTATTGGCGGTTGGTTCTGTGAGTCAACTACAAGCAGGTAGCCATCTAAACCATCTAAAGCTATTGAAGACTATGCAAAAGAATATTTACAAGCCACCGCAAAAGGTATAGAACTCTTAGACTAAATATAACGCTAAGTTCAGTTTATTTTCCTCCAATATTTTCTATCAGCGACGTGAATTCATTAAATATTTAAAAACACTAGGAAATAAATTTATATCATCAGGAGTGTCATTTCTTTCGTTAGCTCGGCCGCAAGTGGCCTTTTATGCGGGCGTTTCCTTTCTCTTTGAAATGTGTATTAGTCTCAAAGTGCTGTCCACCACTTTCGCCTGCTGACCAGATTTCGTGTAGTAATTCACCAATGGGCGACAATTTCTCATTATTAATAAATTCTTTATTACACGAATTATTAACATTTGTTTTATTGATCACATAATTTGTAGATATCTTAGTGCCTAAACAATTCACAGTGCTGCAGCAATCTGATTCTGCAGTTTTAAGTTGTGCTTAGCTCAAAGCCCGCAGCTGATTGTATCTGCTCCTGCTGCTGCTTAGTCTGCTGGTTCATAAAGAAGTTGCTCCCTCGGTCCAAAAAGAAGTGGCCGCGTCAAGCCGCGAGACATCGCATGTAAACGATGTCAAGAGCCGATCGGCGATAGACAAATAAATATGGCTATCGACCGGCACGAGCGTTTGCCCGCGCTCTGTATGCACCATCCGGAGTGAGATGGTGTGGGGAATTCTCTCCGCAGCATGCCATACTCCGTATTGAGAGGCAGAACATGCCGGCACCATGATCAAGCCGGACCTCCGACTCCTTCGTCCCCTCAAAAGTGTAGGGTGGTGTTGTGCTGTTCTCCACAGATGGCACATGAGCGCTGTCGGCAGCTGGCGGTACAATGTTTGATTCCAAGGCATAGGAAGCATAGTCGACGGGAGTCGAAAATCGGGCACACGTGCATACGATTCGTTGGCGGGGTCCTGGGTTTGCGGGCATCATCGTTGAGCGATTGCAGGCCTGTTTCGTCGTTGGACTGGGTAGGCCTAAGAGAGAGAAAAAAAAGAATGAATATTAAGTTGCTTGGTTGATGGTATAGTGATGAATGGAGTCTGAAAAGATACAGTTAGAAGATATGCATTAAACATATTTACAACTCTTCCATATGTGAGGGTGGAGCTCCACTTTGGGCAGTCATTCTAATTTGACCTGAGCATAACCGCCTGTTGCTCGATCTCGCTTTGCTCAGAGCACCTGTTAAAAATTGCTGCAGGTTTCTTGTCTGCACCCACAAAGTTTCGTCCATTATCAGAATGGATCCGTAAGGTGCATCCGCGGGCAGCTATGAAACGAGCTAAGGCGACTAGAAATGTGGGGGGGGGGGGGGGTACTAAGGTTATTGGTGACTTCCAAATGAGCGGCATTTGTTGCAAAGCATACGAAGATCCAAACATACCGCTTCGTGAGGAGACACCCCCTTCACTGATAGTTCTTGACCTCAAAAGAGCCAGCAAAATCCACTCCTGTGTGGGTAAAAGGTCGGGCGTACGTAGTTCTCTCGGGAGGAAGGGCAGCCATAATCTGTGTGTGCTGTTATTTCTTGTCGCGAAGACAGGGTTTACACTGGAGGATTGTGCTTTTGACTAAAATTTTTGGTTTGGGAATTCAGGACTAGATCCGAAGCATCCGCAATATTAGTTGTTTCTCCCCATGTAATGAGATGATGTGAGTGAATTTGGCTATAATAAGGAAGGATGACAGGGTGTCTTTCCGAGTAAGGTAAGTACACTGTCAAAGCTAATCGGAAGTTCGCACGGAGGGTCACGTCGGAATGCAGGAAGGTACTCATTGAGGGCAGAGAGCTTGGATTGTGGATTGGATCTCCCTTTTGGAGAGCGCAATATTCTTTCGGATAGTAAACGCGTTGGGCCAGAATGATGAGGCGGGTCGCTGTCTCTTCGATTTCCCTACTGCTTAGGAATAGCCATCGTTTAGGAGTGATGTCTCTAAATTTAGCCATGAACCTTCGCACGTGGCTCAAGATTCGCAGCGCTCTAGTGAGTGGCGAGATTCATGGAGTAGGGTCGCCATGTTGCGACACGCATGCCATAAGTTTTTTGACCGCTCGCAATTCTTCCTTAGTATGCGGGAAGATCTCATTGTCGTTCGTAGGCCAGTTCGACCGGGCCTGTTGAAGCCAGTTCAGTCCACTTCTCCACAGCGCATTTTTCACCAGAGTGTGAGGTGAGACCCCTCGGCTTGCGAGATCTGCTGGATTATCCTCAGATCGGACATGGTGCCAATGGTTTAGACCTACCTTATCGAGAATCGTGATCTCGCGATTCGCAATGAATGTGTTCCAGCCGTGCGGCGGTTTACGTAGCCACGGCAACACAATGATGGAGTCAGTCCACAATTGTAGATCCTCTTCGGTGATGTTCAAGAGAGTTTTAAGTGGAGCTACCAGCTCAGCCAACAGAATTACCCCGTATAATTCGATACGAGGGAGAAAAGGTGCAACGCGTGACTTTGCTACCAGGAGATGAGCTGAGATAGTATCCTTGTCTTACCAGCGCACTTATAGGGCCGCTGCAATTGCCAGCTGAGAAGCATCACAAAAGGCATGATATTCAATACTGTGATCAGGAGAAGACCCAACGTGGAAATTGAATTTGTGATATCACTTGATATTGGGATAGGAATAGTTCCCATCTAGAGAAGGTAGCAAGATTTAGTGGACCATACCAACCGAGTTAGTCCAGCCATATCTTGTCGGTAATGACAATGGTAGCACATTTATAGACTGACGCAGCTTATGCAAAGCAAGTGGTTATTTGTATTCCATGTCCTCTGCCAGTTGTAGAAGGGTTCTTATAACGAGATAAGGAGCGCAATTCACCCCAAAGGTGACCGTTTTTGGTTCGAAATCCGCTACTGGAACGGCAAAGGTCTCTCGAAAGATAATGCGTTGGTACGCGGTCTGGTTAGAGTCCACCAAGATCTGAAGGTACATTTTGTGTATGCCTCCATTGAGCGCATATCTAAACATACGCCACTGAATGATAAATCGAGCCAGTCCGGTTGCAACACTGGCACGGTGTATAGTACATCAATCAAGCTGATGGCGTTTGTAGTAGCTTGCGACGCGTTAAACACCACCCGGATCTTGGTGGAGATACTCTCTGGTTTATACACCGCGTGGTGCGGCAAATAATAATGAGGCACCGGAGATACGAACGAGGATGGGACTTTAATCATCTGGTTGAGTTTCACATACTTCAGTAGTACGTCATCGTATCTTTGCTTGTATTTTGGGTGTTTACCTAAAAGTGTTTTGTCCGCTCGAATTGCTTGAGGGCAATATGGAGCAATGAACCTGAGGATTGATTGGGAATAAAGTCAGGTATAATAGGTAAAGATACAATATATCTTCCGGAAGCATTCTAACGACTTTCAGGCAAGCCTCATCTGTTTGAGTGAGCTTCCTTTCTGAAAGAGTTTCTTCAATTTCCCAGAACCGCTTGAGGAGGCAATAGAAGGCATGTGGAGCATCAACTTTCACTCTCGTAGTGAAAAATGAGACCCGACATTCGGGCAGTGGCCCTGTGAGGATTAAGCCGAATATGGTTTGTTGGGCAAGTATATTTCTTTTTCTATATTTCTTTTTAACCCATCGCACAACACTAATGGATACAAGTCCCTACCTAATAAGATATCTACTTGTGCGGAGCTACTGACGGGTCAGCTAGTTGGATAGCACCTAACTGTTCATGTTCAGATTTAGTCAGTTTAAGAGGGGTAGTTCCCCTGTCAAGATTGGCAGCACCATAGCTGACACATGGTGTCGCGTTATGGGATCATATCGCGAACATATAACCACTTTGCAAGCTTTGCAAGCGCACCTACCATATTGCTCACACTTGACACATGCGCATGCACGGTTCGTACTGGAAATTTGAGGCATTTTTGGAGCCGGTCTGAAATAAAAGACCCCTCGCATCCCGATTCTACCAGAGCCCGGGCCATGTAGGTGACTCCTCGATGTTCAATATTAGCGAGGATGGTACCGAACAGCTTTCTGTTTGACAGCTGACCATAGAGTTGGCTTCGACTGGGTACCGACACATCTGTCGCACGCGTAACTTGAGTTGATGTGAGTATGAGGATGAGTTGACGTTGCGGGTTGGTTCACTGTATCACTACAATTCACCCCTTAAGCTGGTGGTCGCGTTTGATTACTATTTTGTCGATTATGTTGTTCAACCGAGTGCAGCATGGTGTGATGCCTCTCTCGACAATGGATACACGAGAAGCTACTGGAACAATTCATCCCCTGATGGGATTATGACAGACAATTCACACACAAGCCCTGCTTTCGCAGTAATTCCCTACCGTGCTGATACATTTGCTGCCTGAAAAGCAGGATAATTATTGAGCGAGTGGGCGAGCGTTTACTAATTCTACAGTTTTCTGTGCTGACTCGAGTTTGATGGCTCTGGACTCGATGAGATCGCGCTGTAGTCGGCTGCATCCCCCCAGAGGATGCCTGGGGTCAGATGGTTGTAAATCGGAAATTGCCTCGCGAGTGTGGAAGCTTTACGTTAAAAAATCGTCAATATCCTTCCACTTCAGAATATCGGACCGACTCCCCACGGATTGTTTCCATAAAGAAAGAGTCACCTCTGGCAGGCGCACGGAACACAAATACACAACAATGGTCTCCCAACTTAGTTACGTATGTAGATCTGAGGTGAAGCAACACAACTTTAGATGTTGCGCTGCAAACTTTTGATCGCGACCCCTTGTTCACGTTTCAGTGGCTCTAAACTGAAGAGATTGGTGATTAATGAGAAATGTATATTTTCTCTCATCCAGATTCCCCCATGCTTGCCAAAAATCTTATTCCGTAGATGTAGAGTGCGGTGAACATATCCTGAAATGTGTGCCATTTCGCATAATTCCCCTCCAAGCATTCGATCCCGCAAGGGGGTACAGGAATATTGTGAGTTGAGATGGCTGGTGGGTTGTCCACTAGCTGAGTTGGAGTTGGTTGTGTGAGCTCTTGCGAAAGCTGAGCTATTCAAATGTTGCACCTTCAGTAGATATTATAAATGGAAGTGAATCGCTGCTGATCGCTTCTTTACGCTCCTTGAGAAGTTGAGCCTCCCAAGTCACCACGGTGCTAATGCCTTGGTTAATTTTGTGCGAAATGATAGAATTGCTGTCGACCTGCCTATCATCAAAACTGCATACGAATGCGGCCAACACGTCTGCCCCGTTAATGTAGGTTGTTAGCATCTTGATCGTCTTCGTTAATTGGGACCTCAGCTCAATGGTATCGATTTATTCTGACGCCTGTGGCTGGTAATGACCCAATGAATTAGAATGTTCACTTGAAATGGTGTGGTACCAGCAAGAGTCAAACCCCACTAGATATACAGCAATGGAGTACCACGGTGGTAGTTTACGCAGCCAACTTACAAAAGCCTAAAATAAGTAACTGGGGTCACCCAAAAGATGAAGTCTACACGTGGAGAATTGCCAACGACCTTGAGGCCAATTGCATCCTTGGAGGACGTTACTCTTCAGCACAAATGCAAGAGAAAACGGGACAACAAGTGGACACCGCCAGGGGCTATCTGCTGATTAATCCTAAAGAGAAGCAGCTATACTCTGTCCTTATAAATCGCCCACACAACTTGGATTTAGAGTCTTCTGGAAAACCGACATACTAGCTTTCAGATCCGAAACAGATCTGATTAATATTGGAGTAACCAAAAATATAGACCGGAACTCATATCATCGGAGCAGTGTCTAGAGCTTTCTTCAGATCACACTTCTGTAATAATAAATTTATTCAAAGTAGCCCAAAGTTACAAAAAATAACTAATTAACCACAATTAGACTAAATTGGGTAAGATATAGACAGTATATATGTAGGCACATAAACAGAAGCCCGCGTTAAAATGTGAGGAAGATATTAAACCAATTCTTGAAGAAGAGCCGTATATGCTACCCCTCCTATGATATCAGCACCCCTTATGTGCACATCGTAAAACTTCAACGGAAATCGAATTACTTGTTAACAGAAAAAGTCGACTAAGGCGTTAGTGGCAATGTCATAGATCACCATTCAACTAAACTGCTCCTGGGCAAAAACTGATAAGGAGAAAGCAATTACATTTGCCAAACACCTTACTGGGGTCTTTAAGCCGTTTCCACCAACTTCACAGCAAGAGGAAGAGGAGGTATATAATCTTCTCAATAGTCCAGGACAATTAGAGTTACCTATCACGCCCTTTACAAAAGAGGAAATACGTTGTGCACAAAATACTGAATGTGAAAAAGGCACCGGATAACAGCTAAAATATTAAAGGAACTACCAAATAAAGGAATAAAATACCTTACCTATCTCTTCAATGCAATAATTAGATGTGGATATTTTCCGCGTCAGTAGAAAGTGTTCTAGGTCCTGTGCTCTACACTATCTACACGGCTGACCTTCCACTGACGGAGAATACAAAAATCGCAATCTACGCGGATGATACAGTCATAATGGCTACAAGCAGCAACAACATAATCGCTGCAAATTATCTCCAAGAAAGCTTGGATAAGCTCCAAATCTGGCTAAATAAATGGGGGATTAAGGTGAATGCAACTAAGTCTGTGCAAGTAACCTTCAGCTTAAAACAGAAGACTTGTCCTTCAGTAATAAATATTAAATGATTGTCAACTGCCCCTATCCGAAGAAGTAAAATATTTAGGGCTACATCTTGATCGACGTCTGACATGGCAGAAGCATATTCTTACGAAGAGAAACCAAATTGGATTAAAGCTTACTTCCTTATATTGGCTCTTGGGATATAAATCCCACTTATCGCTTGACAATAAACTGCTCGTTTATAACACAATCCTAAA
Organism: Clusia tigrina; assembly: GCA_920105625.2. Taxonomy (NCBI): domain Eukaryota; kingdom Metazoa; phylum Arthropoda; class Insecta; order Diptera; family Clusiidae; genus Clusia; species Clusia tigrina. The sequence continues at coordinate 161,372,779 of OV050031.1, forward strand.
ACCCATATGGACATATGGTATACAGCTATGGGGTTCAGCGGCAAAAACTAATATTAAAATCATTGAGAGATTCCAATTAAAATTATTACGCATGATAGTAAAGGCTCCATGGCTCGTCAGGAATGATATAATACATCACGACCTAAACATCCCTACTGTCGATGAGGAATTATCAAGATACAGCATTAAATACCTGGAACGACTAATTAAGCATCCTAATATATTAGCTTCAAATCTTCTGGAGAGAACAGGCACACCACGGCGACTGAAACGAGCAACACCACTCAATTTATAATAATTATTTTTCTAACGTAATAGTTGTAAACTAACCTTATGGGAGATTAGCACTGGCTGCTCTTCCTCATTTTGATTTAAATAACTATTTAAAAAATTACTTTGTGTATTGATTTATGTAGTTGTTTTATGTTGTTATTTAGTTTGAATATTGCCCCAAGGGGTAGAATGCAAACAAAACTGGAGTTTAAAAAAAAAATTAATAAAAAAATAAACATAACAATTTATTAGCAAGCATGAACTCCCTGAAGTATTAAACTAACAACTGGATAAGTTAGATTTGAGTTTAATATTAACTCCCACAGAAAAAATCTATTACACCTTATGGAAAGTAATTAAAAGTATAAAAATGCCGGTGTCAGTGAAAGAAGTTGAATATATCATAAGAAATCAACTCAATCCAAAGTAGCACCTGGGTACGATATAATTACAACAAAAATGATTAAAGAAGTTCCTACAGTAGCTATTGACACAACTATTTAACGCAATACTTGAGCTTGGCTTCTTTCCATCAGTTTGGAAATGATCTAAAATAAGTATGATAATTAAGCCTGGTAATGATGCAACTCAAACAGCTTCATATAGGCCCATAAGTCACCCCCCTTCGCTATCCAAGTTCTTTGAAAAGCTGCTGCTTTCGAGAATGTTATGCAACTAAATGGTATCATTCCTTATAATCAATTTAGTTTATCCGCAAAACATCATAATCATGTACAAACATAGAACATAGACGTAGTACATAGAATCATAAACGAAATCAGAAAAGCATTTGAAAATAAAATATATTGTTCAGCGGTATTTCTCGATGTGACAGAGGCCTTAAATAGAGTTGAGCACGCTGGATTCATATAAAATTAAACTTTTGTTACCGAACAATGTGCATGAAGTACTAAGAAGTTACCGATGTATCGGAAAGTTCAGGATAAATTACAAAGATTTTATTATTTCAGAGTTCAATATAATGGCCGGTGTTCCTCAAGTTAGTGTCATTGGGCAGGAATTATATTTATTATTTACATCAGATCTACCAGCGAATAATCGACTAGTGATATCAACTTTCGTTGATGATACTTCAAACCTAAGCTTCCATCAAAGTCAAAGAATTGCATCGAGACACCTAAACGAGCATTTGAAATTAATAGTGACTTGGCTAGCCAACTGGCGAAATAGGGTCAATGAGCATAAAAACTCGCACTTGGCATTTGCTTTACACAAATATACTTGCTCCAGCGTTGCACTTAATGGCATCAGTATTCCTGAAGCAACCACAGGGACCTATCTAAGTATTTATGTCGATCGCAGACTAACTTGGAAGAAGCATATTGAGGGAAAAAGACCTTACTTCAAGCTGAAGGCTCAAAAGGTTAGGTTAGGTTGGGAAGGCATGTGCGGATACGAAGTATTCACACTTCCACTCGGAGACATCTATGGCCATTGTGACTGCCTTCAAAAATGCCAGGAGGAGGCATACTCGTCCTTACCCTTGATTTCCATAAGAATTGGAAGTACCATCCCTATTAAACCATTTGGTTTTCCAGATGAAAGTGAGAAGATCCGATAAATCCACCTTCGTTATCTCTGTCAAAATTGTGAAGAAGCGCGACCCCAAACATTGAAGTCGTTGCAACTGTAGTCTTGGACATTGACAAAAAAAGTGATGAATCGACTCTGTCTCTTCTTCATCATGGCAACTGTTACATAGCCGGCTCGACGGCATACGGGACATTGTGCGATAGCACAATGTCCCGTAATGCCCCCGTAAGCAACTTTACTGCAGGTTTGTTGAGCCCTAAGAGAACCTTCGTTCTCTTCATGTTTACCCTCGGCCATAAGGCCCTTGAAACTTCACAGTCGTCACGATTAGTCCATAAGTTATTTGTCACTGCAATAGTGAATTCATCTATGTTCCAAAACGGTGCACATATCGGGATTTTTTTGAGGTATCTGCTTCGTTAATATCCATTTCAGAGCCCCTTCTGGCCATCTCGTCCGCTAATTCATTCCCTTCTATATCGCTATGTCAAGGAACCCAGCAAAGTGAGACCTTGTGGGGTCCAATATTCAGTAGTTAGATTCGACAGTTCATTTCATGAGCTTCGATTTAACTGTTTTGGATTCTATTGCCTGAAGCGCCGCCTGACTATCCACAAAGGTAGTGATATTTGAAGGTCGAATTGTAATACTTTGAATCTTTCTCATATGCATAGACTTCGGCCTGAAAGACGCTGCATGCGTCAGGCAGCCGATATGACTGTCTTGCCTGAAAGCCTTCCGAGAATACACCCGCCCCCATTCCACCCTCCATCTTTGAGCCGTCAGTGTAGATGGTAATGTCAGAATTACGCGTCACAGAGCCTGACTCCCAGTCTGTACGGCGACAGTCCCCATTTTTTCCCAAAGCTCCTTTTACAGGTAAAGTATGCAGCCAAACCCTTCTTTCTTCTCTCCTCAATATTCCTTCTCCAATTTAACTTGGAGTCCAGAATGATACCCAAGTATCTTGCTTCTGAAGAGAGATTCAACGTTAGCCTACCTAACTTTGGCGAAGAGAACTCAGGACTTTTTGATTTCCTTGTGAACAAAACTAGCTTCGTTTTAGTAGGGTTAACTCCTAAGTCGTTGCGCTCAGCCCATCCTGAAATCTCGCCCAGTGCTGATTCCATGATTTCGCTGATCGTTGACAAGAACTTGCCTGGGATTAGTATGGCAACGTCATCAGCGCAGGCTACAACCTTTGTTCTGTTTGCTTTGAAGGTTTCTAAGATCTCACTTACTACTAGAAGCCATAGCAGAGGTGATAGCACTCCCCCCCTGCAGCGTACCCCTTGTAGTCCTCCTACTCACCGAGGGCGTCCCATAGTGGCGTTAATGACCCTGCTTACTAGCATTGTGTTAATCCATTGTCACTATGAATTCCTTCACTCCGTGATCTCTCAGCGCCTTACAGATCGCCTCTGTATTTACATTGCAAAAGGCCCCCGCAATGTCCAGAAAACCTACCAACGTGTATTCCTTATAGTATATTGACCTCTCAATGATACCAACTACTTCATGAAGTGCGCTATCCATTGATCTACCCTTACGGTATGCGTGTTGCAGTATCAATTGTGCGAATATTAGTAACCCTTCTAATATACAGATCAATAAGTCTTTCAAGTGTTTTACGAATAAACGATGAGAGACTTATTGGTCTGTAATCAATGTCAGTAGAATGATTTATTTTTCTCGCTTTTGGAATGAAAACCACCCTGACCTCTCTCCAACTCTTTGGCACGTACCCATACTCGAGACACCTTGTGTGATCTAGATGGGGAATCACGCCCAAGAAGAATGTTGCAGCATAACCGGTATAACCCCATCAGGAGCCGCTGACTTGTACGGGTCGAAGGAGCCTCTCCCCCACGTAATCTTATCCTCCCTCACGATATCAGACACGTCGGTCCTTGAAACACGGGCAAGATTTTCCGACCGCGTATGGACGTTATACGAGTCCGTGCAACCTGGAAAGTGCGTTTCCATCAAAAACTCCAGGGAGTCCTGACACGAGCCAGTCCATGAGCCATCCCGTCTCTTCACACTGCCGAGAACCGTCGTGGTTCTGAACAGTATTTTCCTGAGTCTCGATGCCTAATTTACCGACTCCAGAGTTCTGCAGAACTGCTGCCAGGACTCCCTTTTCGCAGCCCTAATTTTGCTTTTATACTCATTAAAACTGACTCTATAATTTTCCCAATCCTCTTCCAGCCGACTGTTTTTGGCCTTGTTGAAGAGTCCTCTTGACTTTTTCCTAAACAGTCCTAAATCTGCGTTCCACCAAACCGGTTTTGGTTTAGCGCGCGGCCTAGTCAGAGGACAAGATAGTTCAAAAGATTTTTTCAGTATTCCCGTAAGACGACCTACCGTTGTTAGCATTCCTTTCGCCGATCTTGACTTTCATCAAAGTAAGTTTTTGGGTCGCCAGTCTTGAGATTTTGGACCAGTCAGTATTTTTTGGGTTCCTAAAAAGCCGTTGGGTCTCTACCTCGGAATAGACTGAGAAGCGTATCCGACTATGATCCGAAAAGGAACAGGTATCAGATACTCTCCAGTTGTCGACCCTTATGGTATTAGATCCAGTGGCCAGAGTGATATGAATCACTTCCTCCCTAACCCTATTACGAAACGTTGGCTGATTTCCCTTGTTATATAAAGTTTGGCTAGTGGAGAGAATGTAATCAAAAATGGACTCTCCTCTACCATTGGTATCAGTGCTGCCCCAGAGCTCATGGTTCCCATTTGCGGTACAGCCAGCCACTATGCCCAGTCCGCCTGCCGAATTTAGAGACTGGTTTTGCCGTCCGATCAGCTTGAGTATGGATTCCTGGCCCGGAACCGGAGGTGGAATCCACACCGAAACAACCGGGCGGATCGGAAGCAGAGAACGAGGCACCACCTCCAACCGAGCGACCCGCCAGAGTGGGTCAAGGCCGCTAACTGCACGCGTTAAGAAGTCCAGAGACTTCTTGTTGTTGCAACCAACGACCTTAACACCCCTCTGCCAGCCGGCCCCGTCAAACTGCAGCAACCCGCCGTCAGCCCCGACAATCTCCGCTATCAGGCGCGAGTTACGAACGCAACCACTTAACCCAACAACAATAAGTACAACATACTAAGGAAGTACAACACGCCATCCAACAAACAACAACATCAAATTCCAATAATTGAACAGACGCATTCTAATTCTAATTCTTATTAAGAGTTATATTATATTTCAATTCACATATATTTTATTATATTTCAATTTCAATTTAAGTTATATTATATTTCAATTCTTATGAAAATCTTCCAATTCATGTTGACTTGAATTCCCATGAAAATGATCCATTCATGTTGAGTTCAATTCTTATGAAAATCTTTAAATTCATATTAATTTGAATTCGCATTAAAAACATGCTTGCTTCATTTCTCATAAAATTCAGTACTAAAGTAGCGATATATTTAGATATAAATACATGTAAACTAAAATTTAAATTATTATTAAACAAATTGTGAAGTCGAATGGTATTGCTCTCATTTCCAATACACAACTGGCGCAGTCGGTCCGGAGTGGTATACGGATCCTTCAGTGTAGTGTCCTTGTGTTAAAAATTTAAATAACTTTAAAAAAAAAAAAAAAATTAAAAAATAGACAATAAATAAATAAAAAATAGATAAACAGTGCAGTGCGAAAACAGTAAATACATGGTGAAGGAATATCGCCAACATTGACTGAAAAAAAAAACAAAAACAAAAAACTGCATTTTTTTAACAAAGGGGCTAAGAGCAAAAGTCGTAGAAATTGCTTTTGATGGGATATCATTAAGCTAATTTCAAATATTGAATGAATATCAATATAAACGGCAAAAGCTCAGAACATTGAAGGACCGGCGAGTTTCAACTCCTTGATACCACGGAATAAAAATAAAAATAAAAAATTAACAAACCGCACTCCAATAAGCATAAGTTCTTGAAGGAAATTGCTTTCGATGGAATATCGAAACGCAAAAGTACTTATATTGAAGGCATATCAATATTAAAAGACAGCTTAACAAAACCAAATGGCGAATCAATAAGGATAACCATCGTATTTGGACATTTCTGCATGTAAGTCAAGTACTGAATATATTAAAAAAAAATTATAATAAATAAATAAAAATTATAATAATAAATCGAAAATAATAAGGATAAAAAAAATATATATATACTCGTATATATATATATATATATATATATATATATATATATATATATATAAATATATATATATATATATATATATATATATATATTTATATATATATATATATATATATATATATATATATATATATATATATATATATATATATATATATATATATATTAAATTAGCAATATAAGAAAAGACTATATATATACTCGTATCTATATGCATATGTAAATTGAATTTTGCTACAATAACAAAACATATATTTGTTTCAAAACATATGTATGTTTCTGTAATGCCTCTATGGTTGTTTGTCTCATGATTCTTTCTTATTAATTCTTCCTGTTCCTCGCTTTGTGTGACATCTATTAATTTGTCTGTACAGCGTATTAAGCGTAGGAATTTGCTATTCGCGAAGTATTTAGAATATACTGATTGTACGATTCGAAAAGTATTATTATCGGTAAATATTGCTGATAATTGAAGCCATATAATTTTAAAAAATTTTTGTCAAGATTTCTTCATTATATTCTCTTTCCTGGATTGTGCGGCGGTGTTTGTTCTTGAATGGAACCTCAAGGGTAATTTCTGGCGTTTCGGATGATGTTTCTAAAATTATTTGTAAGTTGAAGTCATTTATTGGTCTTTCGGAAATAGCAATTTCGTTGTTTAGATTTTCGTCAGCCGAGTGTACAGTTGTGCCAGAAGTACCTCGATTAGAAGTTGTGTCATTTAAATTAACGTCTATAATAATTTCTTTTAAATTATTTATTTTGATTCGACTTAATGCATCGGCGTTAGTATTGAGTTTACCTTTCTTAAAAACTATTTCATAATCAAACTCTTCTAATTTTAAACGCCATCTTATGAGCTTAGAGTTTGGTTCTTTAAGGTTCATTAGCCAAGTGAGGGGCCTATGGTCTGTTATTATTTTGAATTTGCGTCCAAACAAATATGGACGAAAATATTTTGTTGCCCAAATGATGGCTAGCATTTATTTTTCTATGCGCCCAATGCAAAGTTGCTGGCGTCTGTAGTTAGCAAGAAGGGTTTTAAGAAATCGGGGTACTGTAAAATGGGATCATTCATTGAAATATTTTTGCACAATTCAAATGTTTTAATGTAGCGATCATCGAGTTTTATTGATCTTCCTTTTTTCAAGCATTCTGTTAGGGGCTTCGTTAGTTTGGCGAAATCTTTAATAAATTTCCGGTAGTACCCTAGCAGTCCTATAAAAGCTTTTATTTCTTTCTGACTTCGGGGAACAGGAAATGGCGTGTATTTTTAAAGGGTTAGGTTTAATACCTTCTGTGGAAACAATATGGCCCAGAAAGTTGATTTCTTTTCGTAAGAATTCAGATTTGTCGAGTTGAATCTTGAAGTTGGATGTTCGTAATTTTTCAAAAACTAGTTGTAGACTGTTCATGTGTTCCTGAAGAGAGGTTGAAAAAATAATGATATCGTCAAGATATACTAGACAAATTTTTCCAATGAGTTCTCTTAATACATTATCCATTACTCTTTGGAAAGTCGATGGGGCGTTTTTAAGACATAATGTCCTTCGACAGTGAATGCTGTTTTTGATGTGTCTTTATGATGCATTTCGATTTGATGAAACCCGCTAGCTAAATCTAGCGTAGAGAAATACATACACTTTCCTAATTTGTCTAGAATTTCGTTAATATTTGGTAATGGGTAACGGTCAGATATTGTTTTTTCGTTTAATTTTCTGTAATCTATTACCAGTCGCCATTTTTGTTTACCGCTGGCGTCTTGTTTTTTTTTGGTACTATCCACACTGATGAACTCCAAGGAGAGTAACTTTGACGAATTATACCCTGATCTAGCATGTTTGAATTTTGATTTCGTACCTCCTCTTTGTGGACGTACGGGTATCTATACGATTTAGTATAAATAGGTATATCATCTGTAGTGGATATTTTATGTTTAACTTCGTTTGTAAAACCGAGAGACATGCCTTCTTTAAAAAATACGTCATCGTATTTTTTGCAAAGTTTCCGAAGTGTGCTCTTTTCTTCTGTATTCAAATGGTTTGTTCTCAGAAATTTAGTTACATTTGCGTTTGTCGTTGTATTTGTGGATTCATTTTCAAAACTATTGACTTCAGTATAATCTGAGGGGTTATATTGATTAACTTTTATGGGTTGTTCGAGAAATAGAATTTGTTCTTCATTTGAGTTGTTAATTATTTCCATTAGGTTGAACCAATCTTGTGACTTGTAAATGCCTTCGGGAATATAAAAATGAGGATTCAGTTTTGTAGTTTTCAGATATACATCTCCGGTGCGTACATCCACTGGCAGTTTAATTATTGATTTTGAATTTGGAGGTATTAAGTGCTTGCCAGATGTACGGTTTGGCTTAAACTGTAGTGGTATAACTGTGATCCTTGTATTAAGAGTTTTATTAACCAAATCAATTTTTGCTTCTAATTGCGTTAAAGAGTCTAGGCCTAGTAGGCCGTCAAAGTAGTTGTGGAATTTAACGATATAAAAATCAAGTTGTCCGATTTCGTTAAATTCAATGAATGTAGGTAGTATAATCTGTTTATTTAGTTCATATCTGTTTAGAATTGTGACAATTGTTGTAGATTTGCAATTGATTTCGTCAGTAGGGTTAGTAAATTCGGGACTTATGAACGAGGATGAAGCTCCTGTGTCTACTAAAAACTTCAGTGGTCTACCGAACGGAGACGATATATTAATATATATTAATTCTATGCCATGTTTATTAACATCTAAGTATCCGGTTGGTTGGCTGAGGCATATAGATGAAAATTTTGTGAGTCCTCTATATTGTTTAAATCCTCAATTGCGTCATCTTGATACTGTTGGTATGTATTGTTTGGGGGCAATCTTCTAAAGTTATTAGTGTTGTTAATATTGTTCATTTATTCAGTTTTGAAGTTTGAAGTCCTGTTGGATTGAGTACGCATACTCTGGGTATTGTTGAAATTTCTGTACGATGAAGTTGGATTCCTTAGGTTTGTGTTCCCTGAACTTGCATCCATGGGTTCAGGTGGAGATTGTTTAATTGTTGCCAAACTATTTTGGGTGAAGTCCTTCCTAAATGGATTTGGATTTTGGGTGAAGCCCTTGTTATACGGTTTATTATTGTAATTCTGTGGATTTGTGTATGTATATGGCGGCCTTGTTAATGTCCCCTGATGCTGGTAACTAGTTCTAAACTGATTAGAGTATGTTCTGCTATTAAAATTGTGTGAGAATTGTTGATTATATGGCTTATAATACATTTTATATCTACTTGTGATGCAGTAAGATAAAGCAGTAGCTAATGAATCGGGCATCATTGCTCTTATACTGGAACCTAATGGTTCCCTTAAATTACACAAGAATGCGTTGAGACACATCTCTGCATAAAGCTTTTTTTTTTTGCTGTAATTACTTTTAAATCTTTTTCGTGGATCAGAATATTGTTATAAAGAGTAGATTGTATCTCAATTATTTCACTAAAAAATGTTTCGACATTATTATTGTTTTGCCGAACATTATGCAAATTTCTGATAAGAGAAGTTACAGTCCTCTTATCAGAGGAGCGAAGTATTAGATTATTTTTTATATCGTCCCAGACAAGAAGTGATCCGTACATATTTAAAATTTCATTTGATTGCCCCTCTATTTTATTTCGAATGGCCCGCAATAAAATCTGTCCATATGACAAATCACCCGTGCCCCCAATATAAAGGAGAATCTCCTCAACGTTATTGATGAATTCGTGCAGTAGCCTGGGGTTCCCGTCGAATCTTTTTTTTTTTTTTTTATTACAAGAATTTATTATTTATTGAATTTGCTTAAATTAAGCCTAACAATAAGTATATCAAATCTTAAAACTAGCCACTAAAAAATAATTTTAACCCAAATTGTATTTGGCCATCAAAATTTCGGTTCTGCTTCGCTCTTCACAAGGCCGGAAGGTCTCTTCTCTGCAGGCGGGATCGGCTTATCGGTTTTGCGAGGGATTTAGCTAGTGGATTCGGGTGATTTTCCAGTTTTGCTATGTATATCTGCTTTCTAGCATTTATTTCTGTGATAACTGTTGGTATTTTCAGGTCTTTGTGAATATTATCGTTACGCATGTACCATGGCGCACCTGTTATTAACCTAAGTATCTTCGACTGAAACCTTTGAATTATGGCAATGTTAGAAGCGGATGCATTACCCCACAGTTGAATCCCGTACAACCATATCGGCTTAATAACTGCATTGTATAGGAGGATTTTGTATTCTAGGCTTAAGGTAGATTTGTGGTTTATTAGCCAATGCAGCTTGGCGACCTTCAACTTCATATTTAAAATTTTAGTTGAAATGTGCGTACGCCAAGTTAAGCGCCTGTCTAAATGAATGCCGAGATAGGTGACTTCATTAGCTTGTGGAATCTCAATATTATTGAGCCCAATGGCTGGACACGTACCAGGCCTCAAAGAGAATGTTACGTGTTTGCTTTTTTGCTCATTGACTTTTATACGCCACATTTCTAACCATTCTTCTACCCTAACTAAGTGCTCTTGTAGAGCTCTCGACGCCTTTATCGAACATTTATTGCAACTGAGTATGGCGGTATCATCCGCAAATGTTGAAATTAGCGTGCTTTCACTTATAGGAGTATCAGATGTGAATATTACATATAATGTAGGGCCTAGAACGCTACTTTGGGGCACACCGGCTAAAATTGGAAAATCTTCGGAAATGAATTCGTTTACTTTTACCCTGAAACGTCTATTGGATAAATAAGACTCGAGAATTTTATGATAGCTTTTTGGGAGAAACTTTTTGATTTTGAACATCAGTCCTTGATGCCATACCTTATCAAATGCTTGAGCCACGTCAAGGAATATTGCAGAGCAAAACTCCCCGAGTTCAAATGCTTTTCTTATTTCATTTGAAATTCGATTGACTTGCTCAATAGTGCTGTGCTTTTCGCGAAAACCGAATTGGTGTTGCGGTATTACGCTATGTTCTTGAAGAAAAGCAGATAGTTTATTTAATAGTAGTTTCTCAAACAATTTGGAAAGGCAAGGCAACAGGCTGATAGGTCTTTTTGATGACGGTAGCGTTGCGTCTTTTCCAGGTTTAGCTATCATACATATCTGAGACTTCTTCCATTCATTCGTATAGTAACCGATGCCCACGATTGCGTTAAAAAGCTTACAGAGAAATGCTGATGCAGAATCTGGTAACTGTTTTAGCATTTTCGGGGTAATATTATCGAATCCAGGTGATTTTTTTGAATTCAGTTGTTTAATTTGTTTGGCTATTTCTGGAAGGGAAATTTTAATAGGCTGAGCAATCTCAGTACTGCAAGGTAAGGCAGGCAGTGCAAAGGAGTTTGTAGCCATATTCGGCTGGAACACGTTGCATAGATGTTGTGCAAAGCAGAGTGATTTTTCTTGATCGCTTTGAGCCCACGCGCCGTACGGGTTTCTTATAAGTTTTACACCTTCCATTGGAGGCTTAAAGTTTTTAGATGCCTTCCATGTATATGTTATGTATATAGCTGAAAGCGTCAGGTCTTTGCCACGATTTTTAATAGATACTGATGTAGGTTGCATCCATTGCATCGAATGCGATTGCATAAGATTATGCTTAAGCCGATTTCTGATTAGAATAGCCGTACCGCCATGTACCTTACCATCAGGATGATTTGTGTTATAAAATTTGAAGCCTGGGAGATGAAAGTTGTATTTGTTTGTGAGATGTGTTTCAGACAAAAGCATAACATCAATTTCGTGGTCATGTAGAAACTTATTAAGGGCTAGTTTATGCTGGTTAACACCGTTTGCGTTCCATAAACATATTTTTAACAAACTCATTTTTTATTTACAAGAGTTTGGATCATCTGATTTTGAGCTTTAATTAAATCTTGTAGCATATTTTGCACTGTAGACATGAATTGAGTCATACACTGAGTAAGATTTAGGATCATGGCTTCTACTCCACTATTAGATGCATTGTTATTGTTAACTTGCCGTACGTTACCCTGCAGAACACTTGCGTAGGTTGCTTGACCAGAATAAGGTTTTTGCATAATAGGGTCACCTATCTGAGGATTTGAGGTGGCAGGCTGGATATAAATAGGATTTGGGGATAAGTTACGTTTTAATTGTATACTCTGCGACAGTTTTGATTTTAGATCTTTATATACCGGGCAACCTCTGTAATTTGCCGTGTGGCTACCACCACAGTTACTACATTTCTTTGCGGATGTGTCAGTTTTAGCTAAGGTGCAAGTACTTGTAGGGTGGAGATCACCGGAAACTACACAAACACTGCGCAGAGTGCAGTACGATTTAGAGTGGCCGAATTCTTGACATTTCATACATTGTATTGGGCCGTTACGTTTGTGCGGTTCTTCAACCGTAATTCTGCGGTGTAAAAGATATCTTAGGTTATATATTGGGTGCGTCTCGTTCTTTTTAAGCTGGGTTGAGTTGGGGAGCAGTTCAACTTTAAATATAGGTTGTGGAACCTTATTTCTATTCACAATATTTATCACAACCTTAACGGGGAACCCTTGCTCTCCAAGAGCCTCTTTAATATCGCCAGAATCTACTGTGGCTTCGATTCCTTTTAAAACAATAACAAGGCCTTTTGAGCTCTTTAGCTGATAGGAATAATAATTTTTCTTGTTCCCCGTTAAAAAATTTATAATATCACGATAGTGCTTTTCACTATATGCCTGTATCTTTGTCTCCTCAATACTACCTTTTCTAAGAGGCACAATGTGAAAATTATTTGTGCCTATAATATTTGCGATGTTCAATACTAATTGATTAGAACTACGCTCGCGCAGGTAAATTGGTGGCGGTCGGGCGTTACTGACTACAGGTTCACCTTTCGATTTATTAGTAGAATTCTCTACACTAAGAAGTGCAAATCTGTTATTCTCCAGAGGAGCACCTGAGTTTGTTGTGTTTGCCCTTTTGGCGACGCCCATGACCTTTTGTGGACTTATCTTTCTTTTAATATTAATGTTTATGTAGCGGTCAATACCAGTCTGCACTACCGCCACTTTTTTTATTTTCTTTACCTCACCGTTTATTACCGCCTGCAGAGGCATTGTTGCTGTACTCCTTACTGCTGCTGAGTTTGGTGACGGCGCTATGCTGGGCTGCATTGCCTTCGTTGTTGTTTCGACGAAAGTCATCGCGCTCTTTCCTGTAGCGACAGTTGCTGGGATCGACTTTTCTGTTGAGGTCGCTGCTGTTGCCGACACTGCTACTGACACAGATGATGACTCTGCTAGTGGCATTGTTGTTGCCGATAATATGCCGTATTGTATTGTTGTAGTGTTATTGCTTGGTGCAACGGGTATATGCACCGAGTGCCGACGCTCTCAATGAGGAGAGTGAGCGACACTCATAGCTTTAAGTATATGTTTATGTTTATATTTTTAGTGTTTACTTTTTGAATTATATTTCATATAGGAATTTAATTTGTTAAACGAACTGTTAAATTTCTCGAGATTATTTTGATTTAATTGATAATATTAATACAACAAAATAATATTTGAGAAATATGTAAATCAAACACTGAGCGTACAAAAACACGTCCGAACAGTATAGAAATATACAAATAATCGTCGAATCTTGGCAAGTCTTTTATTGCATCAGGAATTCTCAACGAATTCAAAATATCTGTTTGGTTATTTTGTGAGCCTGAGGCCTGTGCAATTTCGTTTGGTGGGTTCATTATTAAGATTGTTCGTCACTATTTCCTTTTTTAAAAGAAATTAGATTTATACTTTTGAACAAAATTTGGCAAATATATGTTTTGTTATTGTAGCAAAATTCAATTTACATATGCATATAGATACGAGTATATATATAGTCTTTTCTTATATTGCTAATTTACTAATTGTTGGGCTCATAAATTTGTGGGCTTCCTTTTTAAAAATATATATATATATATATATATATATATATATATATATATATATATATATATATATATATTTATATAAATATATATATATATATATATATATATATATATATATATATATATATATATATATATATATATATATATATATATATACGAGTATATATATATATTTTTTTTTATCCCCTTTATTTTCTATTTATTATTATAATTTTTATTTTTATTTATTTATTATTATTTTTTTTTAATATATTCAGTACTTGACTTACATGCAGAAATGTCCAAATACGATGGTTATCCTTATTGATTCGCCATTTGGTTTTGTTAAGCTGTCTTTTAATATTGATATGCCTTCAATATAAGTACTTTTGCGTTTCGATATTCCATCGAAAGCAATTTCCTTCAAGAACTTATGCTTATTGGAGTGCGGTTTGTTAATTTTTTATTTTTATTTTTATTCCGTGGTATCAAGGAGTTGAAACTCGCCGGTCCTTCAATGTTCTGAGCTTTTGCCGTTTATGTTGATATTCATTCAATATTTGAAATTAGCTTAATGATATCAAAAGCAATTTCTACGACTTTTGCTCTTAGCCCCTTTGTTAAAAAAAGTGCAGTTTTTTGTGTTTGTTTTTTTTTCAGTCAATGTTGGCGATATTCCTTCACCATGTATTTAATGTTTTCGCAATGCACTGTTTATCTATATTTTATTTATTTATTTATTTATTGTCTATTTTTTTTATTTTTTTTTACTTTTTTTAAAGTTATTTAAATTTTTAACACAAGGACACTACACTGAAAGATCCGTATACCACTCCGGACCGACTGCGCCAGTTGTGTATTGGAAATGAGAGCAACACCATTCGACTTCACAATTTGTTTAATAATAATTTAAATTTTAGTTTACATGTATTTATATCTAAATATATCGCTACTTTAGTACTGAATTTCATGAGAAATGAAGCAAGCATGTTTTTAGTGCGAATTCAAATTAATATGAATTTAAAGATTTTCATAAGAATTGAACTCAACATGATTGGATCATTTTCATGGGAATTCAAGTCAACATGAATTGTAGATTTTCATAAGAATTGAAATATAATATAACTTAAATTGAAATTGAAATATAATATAATATATATGAATTGAAATATAATATAACTCTTAATAAGAATTAGAATTAGAATGCGTCTGTTCAATTATTGGAATTTGATGTTGTTGTTTGTTGGATGGCGTGTTGTACTTCCTTAGTATGTTGTACTTATTGTTGTTGGGTTAAGTGGTTGCGTTCGTAACTCGCGACTTATAGCGGAGATGGTCTGCGCTGACGGCGGGTTGCTGCAGTTTGACGGGGCCGGCTGGCAGAGGGGTGTTAAGGTCGTTGGTTGCAATAACAAGAAGTCTCTGGACTTCTTAACGCGTGCAGTTAGCGGCCTTGACCCACTCTGGCGGGTCGCTCGGTTGGAGGTGGTGCCTCGTTCTCTGCTTCCGATCCGCCCGGTTGTTTCGGTGTGGATTCCACCTCCGGTTCCGGGCCAGGAATCCATACTCAAGCTGATCGGACGGCAAAACCAGTCTCTAAATTCGGCAGGCGGACTGGGCATAGTGGCTGGCTGTACCGCAAATGGGAACCATGAGCTCTGGGGCAGCACTGATACCAATGGTAGAGGAGAGTCCATTTTTGATTACATTCTCTCCACTAGGCAAACTTTATATAACAAGGGAAATCAGCCAACGTTTCGTAATAGGGTTAGGGAGGAAGTGATTCATATCACTCTGGCCACTGGATCTAATACCATAAGGGTCGACAACTGGAGAGTATCTGATACCTGTTCCTTTTCGGATCATAGTCGGATACGCTTCTCAGTCTATTCCGAGGTAGAGACCCAACGGCTTTTTAGGAACCCAAAAAATACTGACTGGTCCAAAATCTCAAGACTGGCGACCCAAAAACTTACTTTGATGAAAGTCAAGATCGGCGAAAGGAATGCTAACAACGGTAGGTCGTCTTACGGGAATACTGAAAAAATCTTTTGAACTATCTTGTCCTCTGACTAGGCCGCGCGCTAAACCAAAACCGGTTTGGTGGAACGCAGATTTAGGACTGTTTAGGAAAAAGTCAAGAGGACTCTTCAACAAGGCCAAAAACAGTCGGCTGGAAGAGGATTGGGAAAATTATAGAGTCAGTTTTAATGAGTATAAAAGCAAAATTAGGGCTGCGAAAAGGGAGTCCTGGCAGCAGTTCTGCGGAACTCTGGAGTCGGTAAATTACAAGTTAGCGGGTTTCATCAAATCGAAATGCATCATAAAGACACATCAAAAACGGCATTCACTGTCGAAGGAGGACATTATGTCTTAAAAACGCCCCATCGACTTTCCAAAGAGTAATGGATAATGTATTAAGAGAACTCATTGGAAAAATTTGTCTAGTATATCTTGACGATATCATTATTTTTTCAACCTCTCTTCATGAACACATGAACAGTCTACAACTAGTTTTTGAAAAATTACGAACATCCAACTTCCAGATTCAACTCGACAAATCTGAATTCTTACGAAAAGAAATCAACTTTCTGGGCCATATTGTTTCCGCAGAAGGTATTAAACCTAACCCTTTAAAAATATACGCCATTTCCTGTTCCCCGAAGTCAGAAAGAAATAAAAGCCATTATAGGACTGCTAGGGTACCACCGGAAATTTATTAAAGATTTCGCCAAACTAACGAAGCCCCTAACAGAATGCTTGAAAAAAGGAAGATCAATAAAACTCGATGATCGCTACATTAAAACATTTGAATTGTGCAAAAATATTTCAATGAATGATCCCATTTTACAGTACCCCGATTTCTTAAAACCCTTCTTGCTAACTACAGACGCCAGCAACTTTGCATTGGGCGCATAGAAAAATAAATGCTAGACATCATTTAGGCAACAAAATATTTTCGTCCATATTTGTTTGGACGCAAATTCGAAATAATAACAGACCATAGGCCCCTCACTTGGCTAATGAACCTTAAAGAACCAAACTCTAAGCTCATAAGATGGCGTTTAAAATTAGTTTGATTATGAAATAGTTTTTAAGAAAGGTAAACTCAATACTAACGCCGATGCATTAAGTCGAATCAAAATAAATAATTTAAAAGAAATTATTATAGACGTTAATTTAAATGACACAACTTCTAATCGAGGTACTTCTGGCACAACTGTACACTCGGCTGACGAAAATCTAGACAACGACATTGCTATTTCCGAAAGACCAATAAATGACTTCAACTTACAAATAATTTTAGAAACATCATCCGAAACGCCAGAAATGACCCATGCCTATTTCTTTCCATGAATATTTCTTTCATTAGTGTCTAAGTTCTCTATTTGATTATTTATGTAATGTGCGACATTTGCCTCTTTGTTTGTCGTTATGAATTCTATCGTAGTCTCTAGTCTTAGTCCCTAATTACCCTGAATTTTCTTTTCAAGATCTCCTAAAAGTATTTTTTTTTTAAATTATATATTTTTAAATTTGATTTGATTCATATTTCTTCCTTTTCTTTATTCTAATTTTATGTAATTTCTTATCATTAGTTGTTTGTATTGTTATTTTGTTATTGTCTTTAACTATATGTCTTGAGAATCGTGGAGTAATTTTGTTCCTTTTACATTCTTTTCTAAATATTATCTCATTATTTTCTTTATTCTCAGGCTCCAACCGTGTTTTGTTTAACTTATGTATTATTAGGCAAGTTAGTTTCTTTTTCTTTTATTGTGGGATACAGTTTCATTTGAAATTCATTTAGTTGCTTTAAATTAATAGATGTCACACAAAGCGATGAACAGGAAGAATCAATAAGAAAGAATCATGAGACAAACAACCATAAAGGCATTACAGAAACATACCTTCAAATCAAAAGGGAATATTACTTCCCATTTATGAAAAATAAATTGCTCAAACTATCAACAACTGTGAAATCTGCCAAACATTGAAATATGATAGGAACCCAGCAAAACCAAAGTTTCAGAAACCTGAAACCCCTCTCAAGCCACTAGATATTATCCACATTGATGTCTATAGTATAAACAATCACCAAATCCTGACTGTTATTGACAAATGTTCAAAATTCGCTTGCGGTTACACCCTTCCCTCAAGAAACAGTATCGCAGTTCTGAGATCTTTAAAGAATTTTATAAGTCTCTACGGTATCCCGAAAAAAATAGTATGTGACCAAGGCTCAGAATTTACAGCTAATATTTTCAAAAATTTTTGTACTCAATTTCAAATAGATTTACACTACACATCATTTCAGCAAACTAGTAGTAACGCACCGGCGGAACGCTTACATTCCACGCTAGAAATATAGAGAATAATTTTAACTACAAGAAAAGAAAATAATCTTGACTTAGATTATGAAGAAATATTTCTCGAAACACTAATCACATACAATAACTCCATACATTCAACCACCAAACTTACACCTTATGAATTGTTTTTCGAGAAAACATACAATTTTAATAAGACAGTAATATTTCACAATGAACACGACTATTTAAAGCAACTTAATGAATTTCAAATGAAACTGTATCCCACAATAAAAGAAAAAGAAACTAACTTGCCTAATAATACATAAGTTAAACAAAACACGGTTGGAGCCTGAGAATAAAGAAAATAATGAGATAATATTTAGAAAAGAATGTAAAAGGAACAAAATTACTCCACGATTCTCAAGACATATAGTTAAAGACAATAACAAAATAACAATACAAACAACTAATGATAAGAAATTACATAAAATTAGAATAAAGAAAAGGAAGAAATATGAATCAAATCAAATTTAAAAATATATAATTTAAAAAAAAAATACTTTTAGGAGATCTTGAAAAGAAAATTCAGGGTAATTAGGGACTAAGACTAGAGACTACGATAGAATTCATAACGACAAACAAAGAGGCAAATGTCGCACATTACATAAATAATCAAATAGAGAACTTAGACATTAATGAAAGAAATATGCATAGAAAGAAATAGGCATGGGTCATATCTGGCGTTTCGGATGATGTTTCTAAAATTATTTGTAAGTTGAAGTCATTTATTGGTTTTTCGGAAATAGCAATGTCGTTGTCTAGATTTTCGTCAGCCGAGTGTACAGTTGTGCCAGAAGTACCTCGATTAGAAGTTGTGTCATTTAAATTAACGTCTATAATAATTTCTTTTAAATTATTTATTTTGATTCGACTTAATGCATCGGCGTTAGTATTGAGTTTACCTTTCTTAAAAACTATTTCATAATCAAACTCTTCTAATTTTAAACGCCATCTTATAAGCTTAGAGTTTGGTTCTTTAAGGTTCATTAGCCAAGTGAGGGGCCTATGGTCTGTTATTATTTTGAATTTGCGTCCAAACAAATATGGACGAAAATATTTTGTTGCCCAAATGATGGCTAGCATTTCTTTTTCTATGCACCCAATGCAAAGTTGCTGGCGTCTGTAGTTAGCAAGAAGGGTTTTAAGAAATCGGGGTACTGTAAAATGGGATCATTCATTGAAATATTTTTGCACAATTCAAATGTTTTAATGTAGCGATCATCGAGTTTTATTGATCTTCCTTTTTTCAAGCATTCCGTTAGGGGCTTCGTTAGTTTGGCGAAATCATTAACAAATTTCCGGTAGTACCCTAGCAGTCCTATAAAAGCTTTTATTTCTTTCTGACTTCGGGGAACAGGAATTGGCGTGTATTTTTAAAGGGTTAGGTTTAATACCTTCTGTGGAAACAATATGGCCCAGAAAGTTGATTTCTTTTCGTAAGAATTCAGATTTGTCGAGTTGAATCTGGAAGTTGGATGTTCGTAATTTTTCAAAAACTAGTTGTAGACTGTTCATGTGTTCCTGAAGAGAGGTTGAAAAAATAATGATATCGTCAAGATATACTAGACAAATTTTTCCAATGAGTTCTCTTAATACATTATCCATTACTCTTTGGAAAGTCGATGGGGCGTTTTTAAGACATAATGTCCTTCGACAGTGAATGCTGTTTTTGATGTGTCTTTATGATGCATTTCGATTTGATGAAACCCGCTAGCTAAATCTAGCGCAGAGAAATACATACACTTTCCTAATTTGTCTAGAATTTCGTTAATATTTGGTAATGGGTAACGGTCAGATATTGTTGTTTCGTTTAATTTTCTGTAATCTATTACCAGTCGCCATTTTTGTTTACCGCTGGCGTCTTGTTTTTTTTTTTGTACTATCCACACTGGAGAACTCCAAGGAGAGTAACTTTGACGAATTATACCCTGATCTAGCATGTTTGAATTTTGATTTCGTACCTCCTCTTTGTGGACGTACGGGTATCTATACGATTTAGTATAAATAGGTATATCATCTGTAGTGGATATTTTATGTTTAACTTCGTTTGTAAAACCGAGAGACATGCCTTCTTTAAAAAATACGTCATCGTATTTTTTGCAAAGTTTCCGAAGAGTGCTCTTTTCTTCTGTATTCAAAGGGGTTGCTCTCAGAAATTTAGTTACATTTGCGTTTGTCGTTGTATTTGTGGATTCATTTTCAAAACTATTGACTTCAATATAATCTGAGGGGTTATATTGATTAACTTTTATAGGTTGTTCGAGAAATAGAATTTGTTCTTCATTTGAGTTGTTAATTATTTCCATTAGGTTGAACCAATCTTGTGACTTGTAAATGCCTTCGGGAATATAAAAATGAGGATTCAGTTTTGTAGTTTTCAGATATACATCTCCGGTGCGTACATCCACTGGCAGTTTAATTATTGATTTTGAATTTGGAGGTATTAAGTGCTTGCCAGATGTACGGTTTGGCTTAAACTGTAGTGGTATAACTGTGATCCTTGTATTAAGAGTTTTATTAACCAAATCAATTTTTGCTTCTAATTGCGTTAAAGAGTCTAGGCCTAGTAGGCCGTCAAAGTAGTTGTGGAATTTAACGATATAAAAATCAAGTTGTCCGATTTCGTTAAATTCAATGAATGTAGGTAGTATAATCTGTTTATTTAGTTCATATCTGTTTAGAATTGTGACAATTGTTGTAGATTTGCAATTGATTTCGTCAGTAGGGTTAGTAAATTCGGGACTTATGAACGAGGATGAAGCTCCTGTGTCTACTAAAAACTTCAGTGGTCTACCGAACGGAGACGATATATTAATATATATTAATTCTATGCCATGTTTATTAACATCTAAGTATCCGGTTGGTTGGCTGAGGCATATAGATGAAAATTTTGTGAGTCCTCTATATTGTTTAAATCCTCAATTGCGTCATCTTGATACTGTTGGTATGTATTGTTTGGGGGCAATCTTCTAAAGTTATTAGTGTTGTTAATATTGTTCATTTATTCAGTTTTGAAGTTTGAAGTCCTGTTGGATTGAGTACGCATACTCTGGGTATTGTTGAAATTTCTGTACGATGAAGTTGGATTCCTTAGGTTTGTGTTCCCTGAACTTGCATCCATGGGTTCAGGTGGAGATTGTTTAATTGTTGCCAAACTATTTTGGGTGAAGTCCTTCCTAAATGGATTTGGATTTTGGGTGAAGCCCTTGTTATACGGTTTATTATTGTAATTCTGTGGATTTGTGTATGTATATGGCGGCCTTGTTAATGTCCCCTGATGCTGGTAACTAGTTCTAAACTGATTAGAGTATGTTCTGCTATTAAAATTGTGTGAGAATTGTTGATTATATGGCTTATAATACATTTTATATCTACTTGTGATGCAGTAAGATAAAGCAGTAGCTAATGAATCGGGCATCATTGCTCTTATACTTGAACTTAATGGTTCCCTTAAATTACACAAGAATGCGTTGAGACACATCTCTGCATAAAGCTCTTTTTTTTGCTGTAATTACTTTTAAATCTTTTTCGTGGATCAGAATATTATTATAAAGAGTAGATTGTATCTCAATTATTTCACTAAAAAATGTTTCGACATTCTTATTGTTTTGCCGAACATTATGAAAATCTCTGATAAGAGTAGTGAAGTATTAGATTATTTTTTATATCGTCCCAGACAAGAGGTGTTCCGTACATATTTAAAATTTCATTTGATTGCCCCTCTATTTTATTTCGAATGGCCCGCAATAAAATCTGTCCATATGACAAATCACCCGTGCCTCCAATATAAAGGAGAATCTCCTCAACGTTATTGATGAATTCGTGCAGTAGCCTGGGGTTCCCGTCGAATCTTGGCAAGTCTTTTATTGCATCAGGAATTCTCAACGAATTAAAAATATCTGTTTGGTTATTTTGTGAGCCTGAGACCTGTGCAATTTCGTTTGGTGGGTTCATTATTAAGATTGTTCGTCACTATTTCCTTTTTTAAAAAAAATTAGATTTATACTTTTGAACAAAATTTGGGAAATATATGTTTTGTTATTGTAGCAAAATTCAATTTACATATGCATATAGATACGAGTATATATATAGTCTTTTCTTATATTGCTAATTTACTAATTGTTGGGCTCATAAATTTGTGGGCTTCCTTTTTAAATATATATATATATATATATATATATATATATATATATATATATATATATATATATATATATATCTATTTTTTTTTATCCTTATTATTTTCTATTTATTATTATTATTTTTATTTATTTATTATTATTTTTTTTTTATATATTCAGTACTTGACTTACATAAGACAGAGATCGCTCTGGCCATCACCAAGTTGAAGGCAATCATAAGCTTTGCTCTGTGCAAACAAAAGCCACGCACCACCTCTCTCATTTATTAGCAAGTTGACACACAGCCTCCACGTGGCGCCACCTGGGTAGCTATCTCGGCATCCGCTGGATAGTGAGCTAATGTGTGCAGCGCGTCTTCCTCGACGTTAACGGGTTGTGCGCATGGTTTGGGTCCCGCCACGGAAAAAAAACTCCAATGAAAAAAAAAGCCAGCCTCGGATGATAACCCCCACTACGTTGACGACCACCGCGAACGAAATACGGACAATGATTTACGTATATGCACCTGGAATGTCCGGACCCTCTATAGGGAAGGTGCCACTATCCAACTGGCGGAAGCCCTCGGAAAAAGTATGGCTGATATCACCGCCATACAGGAGATGCGATGGAAGGGACAAGGATGCTCAAAACGAGCAGACTGCGACATCTACTACAGCTGCCGTGCGGAGATGCGTGAATTTGGATGCGGATTCGTGGTAAGCCGAAGACTACGCCACCTTGTCTCCCGGTTCACACCGCTGAGTGAAAGGTTGGATACGATCCGCATCAAGGCTAAGTTCTTCAGCATTAGCCTGATTTGCGCGCACGCCCCGACGGAGGAGAAGGACGATGCAGCCAAGGATGCTTTTTACGCGAGTCTAGAGGACGTGTACGATCGTTGTCCGGCCCACGACGTAAAAATAGTTCTCGGCGACTTTAACGCGAAGATCGGAAGAGAAGGCATCTTTGGCTCCACAGTCGGACAGTTCAGTCTCCATGACACCACCTCGAAAAACGGTCTGAGACTGATCGACTACGCCGCGGCGCGAAACATGGTGGTTAGTAGCACCAGATTTCCACACCTCGACATCCACAAGGCCACCTGGCTGTCCCCGGATCAAAAAACACGAAACCAAATTGATCATGTTGTGATCGACGGAAGGCACGCTTCCAGTGTGCTTGATGTGCGTACATTTCGGGGAGTCAATATTGATTCCGACCATTATCTTGTTGCAGCCAAGATCCGCATGCGGCTGTGCAATGCGAAGAATGCACGCACAGGCATACAACGAAAGCTGGATGTCGCTAAGCTGCAATCACAACGGACGGCCGAGTCCTATTCCGCTCAACTCTCGGCTAAGCTCAACCAGCCAACCTCTGGACCTGACGACGCCGGTGGACTATGGGCGCACATTTCCCACTTCATGCGCGCTACCGCGGAGGAAGTCATTGGTTTCCGGCGCCCGCAGCCCCGAAATCAATGGTACGACCAGGAGTGTCGCGATGCAACTGCAGCAAAAAACGCCGCATATAAAAAACTCTGCAGTCTGTTGCAACGCGAGCCGTGCGATAAAATTACCGCGAAAAGAGGAAGGAAGAGAGACGCCTTTTCAGACGCAAAAAAAGAGAGCAGGAAAAGCGTGAGCATGAGGAACTCGAGATATATCAGGGCAAGAGGGATGCACGAAAATTCTATCAACAAGTTAAGCATCTAACCCAAGGTTTCAAACCCGGAGCGTCCACTTGTAGAGATGGAAATGGAAATCTGGTTACAGATGTGCAGTGCGCGCTGAGATTATGGAGACAGCATTTCTCAAATCTGCTCACGGGTGACGATACAACCAATTCCACCCAAGCGGAATGCAGTGCGATGCCACCAATCGACGAAGATAGAGTGGAAGTCCCACTACCTAGCCATGACGATGTTCGAGTTGCTATTCAGCGACTCAAAAACAACAAGGCGGCGCACAGTGCTTTGTCCCAGTACATAGATGGGACAAAAATAGATGGAGACGTCTTAGGGTAATAAAATTTAGCATGAGTCCCTAATATAGTATAATTAAGAAAATTTCAAAGTATCGATAAAATTGACCACGGCCATCGCACACCGCCCATACAAACCTTAACTATTTTTGGCTGTAGAAATTGAACTATTGCGTCAAATTTCATGAAAATTGATTGGTCATTATCAATGAAGTAAAGTATGAATAAAAACTTATTTATTTTATTGATATAGCTATTTCTTTGGTTAAAATTAAGCGTCATCACTACAGGAGCCATCCTAATTTTTGCTCAGCGAAGAACCTAAGTCATCCTGTTCAAATATGTCATCTTCAAAATCAATATTTTCCCTGTGAATATATTTTTCAATACCGGCCAAATCAAATGTTTTTTTTTATGTTCCTCTTTGATGATAACACAGGATCTGATTGCAATAGCATATAGGTCATCAAATCCCTGTTTGTATCTTCTCGTGAAGTTTTTCTTGTGTGAGATAAGCGCACTCTTCTAACGTTTTTATGGTTCGCTTCTATTGCTTCTTCCGACATACATCCTGGGTAAAAAGATCAATAAATATAAATTTATAATTCAGAAGTTTTTGATTCACATGCATACCTATTGGTAAATTGAAGAACTCAATAACATCAGATCCATGAACTAAAATTTTATGGACAGTGCTTGGCATATAATACCATCCACAATGTATTAAATATGTATTACGAGTGACTCTTAACAGCTCCTTAAAGCTGTTTACATTCACGGGCGATCCACAAGATAAAACCCTTAGTATTATGCTAAAGTTATCAATAAGCCCCTTATCAATGCCTGTTATTTCGGCCGCAACGTCACTGTTGGAAAAAAATCTTCGAGCAGTGTTTCCGTCATTTATGTTTCCGAATCCAGGTTTTACTTGGTCAATTATTAGACCTGTTCTTGCGTTGAATTCATTTTGAATTTTTTTTTTATTTTCCATAAATTGATCTCTATTTTCTTTACCGACTCGCCAAACCTTAAAGGATAGCCGGTAAGCAATATGTATCAAGCATTCAAAAAATTTTATCCAGCAGTGAAGGGTTGAAAGCCCATATTTGTAGTTTTCGGGATTTGGATTTTTTGATAAATGTAAAATATTCATTTCAGTGGGGCTTGCATTACAAATGAAACATCTACTTGCTGCATTTGTGTCAGTTAAAATATTTGCCACTGCACCGTCAATCATAGTACAATGCATTTCGTAACTTACTTCCAGAATTGCACCTTTTCTTTCTAAAACATCATAATCTAAATTTGCAATGCTTTCCTCAATTTCACGGTAAGCATTCCGAACAAGGACTGGATTCTCCTTTTCTAAAAGAAATTTAATAGGCCTACAGAATAACGTAGAACCTGGAGTCCTATTAACCCATAAAACTTCCTTGGATGTTAAGTTTACCAGTCTGTAACGAAAAAATTTATGTTAAAAATAATAAAAGTTTGAACATAATTAGTTACCTACTTAAGTGGCACAAATGCAATAAAAAATAAGAATTCATCTGTGTGACTTTCATTTGCAAATGTTTGTTTATAACGACTATGGCCAGAGCTACCATCCGTTCCCCACTTGCAAATCAACGAAAGCTTGCATGTTTTATCGTCAACGTCACAAAGTTCACAAATTCTTTCTGCTGTTTTACGCATTAATGATTTTAAGTCCACTTCAGCTGAAATTTCTGTTACTCTTACAGGTGGAATCAATGTTTTCTTTTCGGCTTGCAACGCATACAATGATGGCAAACAATTAGGATACAATTCGTTGATTGCTTGACGCAGAACTATGTATTTTCTTTCCGAAAGATCTAAATCCATATAAAGAGCTAAAGTTTTTGCTATTGGCAAGCTCTTTTGGTTAGAGTCCTGGCTTTCGGAAAAAGAATATGAGTTTCGCTTCATTTTGCTTACAGCGAATACTAACTCCTCAAGTGAATATTTTTAAACTAAATCTGCAACTCTGCGATTTTTAGTCTTGCTTGTAGTATGCTCAAATCTTTTGGTTGGTCTGCCGCGCTTTTTTGTAGTGGCCGGGGCTGCAATTTCTACATCAATTCCTCCAGAGACTGAACCCATTGATACGTCTACATCTGCTGTGTTTGCTGTAATGTTACCATCACCTACATTTTCATGGCTTGTGCTCGGGCCCTTAATGTGTTTATTTTGTTATTTTAATATTTTTAATGTAAATGTAAAAGTTAAATAAAACTTACATCATCCAGGTGAAAAAATGTTTGAGTTAACCACTTAGAATGCCTAATTTCAAAAATGTTTCTATTGGATTTAGTTTCTCGCCACAACTTTTTCACTACACTATTAAAAAACGAAATTTTTTTTTAATAATTGTTTTTTGTCATAATTTGAGTTCCCAATTTGTTGTTCAACATAATTCAACAACGCCGATATTTTATTTTTTGAAGATGCTGTTAACCAACAATCAATAACATCTGAATTTTTTAAAATAATTGCCATCGTCACAGTTTAAATGCAAACAACAAAGAGAACATTACGAAGCAAGAATATTAGACATAACAATAAGTAAAATAAAATGTTACAATAACAACAAAGAGAACATTACGCGGTTGTTATGTTAACCCACAGACGATCATCGGGTGAAATTTCACCCATTTGAAGCTTTAAAACTTATCTTAAGCTCGTTTAAATAATTTTTTAGGTATTTATTTTTTATTGTTTTCTTATTAATTATTATAATAATTATTTTATTGAATATTCTTTAAACGGTCATTAAAAAAATAAATAAAAACTCCTTGAATAAATCAAAAAAAAATTATATTTTCATTCAAAAAGTAAAGAAACTTTACTTTTTTTTACTTTTGTGTGGGTACTAAACAAGCTGAAACTTTGAAATTGAAAACAAGTTGATTTATTAATTTTTAAGAGTTTGTTGAAATCAGCGCCAAAGTAGCGATAATTCAACCAGCCAACGGTGATTAAAAATGTGAATTTAGACATTTTTTAAAACTTTTTTTTTTTAAGTTGCGGTAAAAAGTGGGCATAAATTATTTTTTATACCTTTAAAAAACACTATTAACTAAATAAAAATAAAAATAAAAAAATGTATGTTCACCTTTTTTTTTTTAAGTTCCATTAAACTTTTGTAATTTTTGCAAATTTTTAGAAAAATACTTTTTTTTCAAGCGATTACAAACAATTCCAGTTAACATATTCCATACATAATTTATTTTTTGAGAGTTCTGCTCACACTAAATAACATATAAATCAAAAGTTTAAGCTCCTTCTTAAAAAAATAAATTTTTGGGAATTATTTTCTTGAAGCAATACAAATTGGTGGTTGAAAATGTGAATTTGGAACCTTTTTAAAACTTTTTTTTTTTAAGTTGCGGTAAAAAGTGGCCATAAATTATTTTTTATACCTTTAAAAAACACTATTAACTAAATAAAATAAAAAATAAAAAAATGTATGTTCAGCTTTATTTTTTTTTAAAGTTCCATCAAACTTTTGTAATTTTTGAAGTTTTGTAGAAAAAATATATTTTTTGCGAGATATTGAAAATAATTTAAGTTAACATATTCAAAAAGAATTTTATTTTTGCCAAATTTTAAATAAATTGAACAACGCAAAAATCAAAATTTAAACCTATTTTTTTAAAAAATGAATTTTTGAGAATTTTTTTTTTAAAGCAGTACAATTCATTTTTTCAATTCATTATTTTTTGCTTCAATTTCACTGACTTTAGCGCCCTCTGCTGAAGTGTAGGAGAGTCAAACGAAACCAATTCTTTCAAATTTATTTGAGTTGTGTTGTTATCTGTCGATCGCTATAACTTACATTACATTTTGAGACAATTTTTTTTTTTGATTTATGTCTATGAGACAAAGCACTGTGCGGCGGGTGCTGACGGCCTTCCTGCCGAATTGTTTAAAGCCGGCAGCGACGAATTGATAAGGTGTATGCATCAACTCATCAGCAAAATATGGCTAGAGGAAAGCATGCCCGACGATTGGAATCGCAGCGTGCTTTGTCCTGTATTAAAGAAAGGTGACCCGACAATCTGCGCCAACTACCGAGGCATCAGTCTTATTTCCATCGCATACAAGGTCCTGTCGAGCATACTGTGTGAAAAATTGAAGCCGCATACAAAAACACTGATTGGCCCTTATCAGTGCGGCTTTCGACCTGGTAAATCCACCATAGACCAGATTTTCACACTACGCCAAATCCTGGAAAAGACCCACGAAAACCAAATCGACACCCATCATCTCTTTGTTGATTATAAAGCTGCGTTCGATAGCCCAATGCGGAATTGCCTAAGAGCGACAATGTCTGAGTTCGGTATACCTGCAAAGTTGATCAGACTCTGCAGAATGACGTTGAGCAAAACATGCAGCTCCGTCAAGGTAGGAAATGACCTCTCCGAAACCTTTAATACTGAGCGAGGTTTCAGACAAGGCGACCCGTTATCCTGCGATCTCTTCAACTTCATCATGGAGGGGATCCTGCGAAAGTCCGGTGTACATCGTAATGGCACCATTTTCTACAACGGTGAAGGTTACTTGTACACACTTAGTTGCATTTACCTTAATCCTCCATTTATTTAGCCATATTTGGAGCTTATCCAAGCTTTCTTGGAGATAATTTGCAGCGATTATGTTGTTGCTGCTTGTAGCCATTATGACTGTATCATCCGCGTAGATTGCGATTTTTGTATTCTCCGTCAGTGGAAGGTCAGCCGTGTAGATAGTGTAGAGCACAGGACCTAGAACACTTTCTACTGACGCGGAAAATATCCACATCTAATTATTGCATTGAAGAGATAGGTAAGGTATTTTATTCCTTTATTTGGTAGTTCCTTTAATATTTTAGCTGTTATCCGGTGCCTTTTTCACATTCAGTATTTTGTGCACAACGTATTTCCTCTTTTGTAAAGGGCGTGATAGGTAACTCTAATTGTCCTGGACTATTGAGAAGATTAAATACCTCCTCTTCCTCTTGCTGTGAAGTTGGTGGAAACGGCTTAAAGACCCCAGTAAGGTGTTTGGCAAATGTAATTGCTTTCTCCTTATCAGTTTTTGCCCAGGAGCAGTTTAGTTGAATGGTGATCTATGACATTGCCACTAACGCCTTAGTCGACTTTTTCTGTTAACAAGTAATTCGATTTCCGTTGAAGTTTTACGATGTGCATATAAGGGGTGCTGATATCATAGGAGGGGTAGCATATACGGCTCTTCTTCAAGAATTGGTTTAATATCTTCCTCACATTTTAACGCGGGCTTCTGTTTATGTGCCTACATATATACTGTCTATATCTTACCCAATTTAGTCTAATTGTGGTTAATTAGTTATTTTTTGTAACTTTGGGCTACTTTGAATAAATTTATTATTACAGAAGTGTGATCTGAAGAAAGCTCTAGACACTGCTCCGATGATATGAGTTCCGGTCTATATTTTTGGTTACTCCAATATTAATCAGATCTGTTTCGGATCTGAAAGCTAGTATGTCGGTTTTCCAGAAGACTCTAAATCCAAGTTGTGTGGGCGATTTATAAGGACAGAGTATAGCTGCTTCTCTTTAGGATTAATCAGCAGATAGCCCCTGGCGGTGTCCACTTGTTGTCCCGTTTTCTCTTGCATTTGTGCTGAAGAGTAACGTCCTCCAAGGATGCAATTGGCCTCAAGGTCGTTGGCAATTCTCCACGTGTAGACTTCATCTTTTGGGTGACCCCAGTTACTTATTTTAGGCTTTTGTAAGTTGGCTGCGTAAACTACCACCGTGGTACTCCATTGCTGTATATCTAGTGGGGTTTGACTCTTGCTGGTACCACACCATTTCAAGTGAACATTCTAATTCATTGGGTCATTACCAGCCACAGGCGTCAGAATAAATCGATACCATTGAGCTGAGGTCCCAATTAACGAAGACGATCAAGATGCTAACACCCTACATTAACGGGGCAGACGTGTTGGCCGCATTCGTATGCAGTTTTGATGATCGGCAGGTCGACAGCAATTCTATCATTTCGCACAAAATTAACCAAGGCATTAGCACCGTGGTGACTTGGGAGGCTCAACTTCTCAAGGAGCGTAAAGAAGCGATCAGCAGCGATTCACTTCCATTTATAATATCTACTGAAGGTGCAACATTTGAATAGCTCAGCTTTCGCAAGAGCTCACACAACCAACTCCAACTCAGCTAGTGGACAACCCACCAGCCATCTCAACTCACAATATTCCTGTACCCCCTTGCGGGATCGAATGCTTGGAGGGGAATTATGCGAAATGGCACACATTTCAGGATATGTTCACCGCACTCTACATCTACGGAATAAGATTTTTGGCAAGCATGGGGGAATCTGGATGAGAGAAAATATACATTTCTCATTAATCACCAATCTCTTCAGTTTAGAGCCACTGAAACGTGAACAAGGGGTCGCGATCAAAAGTTTGCAGCGCAACATCTAAAGTTGTGTTGCTTCACCTCAGATCTACATACGTAACTAAGTTGGGAGACCATTGTTCTGTATTTGTGTTCCGTGCGCCTGCCAGAGGTGACTCTTTCTTTATGGAAACAATCCGTGGGGAGTCGGTCCGATATTCCGAAGTGGAAGGATATTGACGATTTTTTAACGTAAAGCTTCCACACTCGCGAGGCAATTTCCGATTTACAACCATCTGACCCCAGGCATCCTCTGGGGGGATGCAGCCGACTACAGCGCGATCTCATCGAGTCCAGAGGCATCAAACTCGAGTCAGCACAGAAAACTGTAGAATTAGTAAACGCTCGCCCACTCGGTCAATAATTATCCTGCTTTTCAGGCAGCAAATGTATCAGCACGGTGGGGAATTACTGCGAAAGCAGGACTTGTGTGTGAATTGTCTGTCATAATCCCATCAGGGGATGAATTGTTCCAGTAGCTTCTCGTGTATCCATTGTCGAGAGAGGCATCACACCATGCTGCACTCAGTTGAACAACATAATCGACAAAATAGTAATCAAACGCGACCAACAGCTTAAGGGGTGAATTGTAGTGATACAGTGAACCAACCCGCAACGTCAACTCATCCTCATACTCACATCAACTCAAGTTACGCGTGCGACAGATGTGTCGGTACCCAGTCGAAGCCAACTCTATGGTCAGCTGTCAAACAGAAAGCTGCTCGGTACCATCCTCGCTAATATTGAACATCGAGGAGTCACCTACATGGCCCGGGCTCTGGTAGAATCGGGATGCGAGGGGTCTTTTATTTCAGACCGGCTCCAAAAATGCCTCAAGTTTCCAGTACTAACCGTGCATGCGCATGTGTCAAGTGTGAGCAATATGGTAGGTGCGCTTGCAAAGCTTGCAAAGTGGTTATATGTTCGCGATATGATCCCATAACGCGACACCATGTGTCAGCTATGGTGCTGCCAATCCTAACAGGGGAGCAACCCCTCTTAAACTGACTAAATCTGAACATGAACAGTTAGGTGCTATCCAACTAGCTGACCCGTCAGTAGCTCCGCACAAGTAGATATCTTATTAGGTAGGGACTTGTACCCATTAGTGTTGCGCGATGGGTTAAAAAGAAATATAGAAAAAGAAATATACTTGCCCAACAAACCATATTCGGCTTAATCCTCACAGGGCCACTGCCCGAATGTCGGGTCTCATTTTTCACTACGAGAGTGAAAGTTGATGCTCCACATGCCTTCTATTGCCTCCTCAAGCGGTTCTGGGAAATTGAAGAAACTCTTTCAGAAAGGAAGCTCACTCAAACAGATGAGGCTTGCCTGAAAGTCGTTAGAATGCTTCCGGAAGATATATTGTATCTTTACCTATTATACCTGACTTTATTCCCAATCAATCCTCAGGTTCATTGCTCCATATTGCCCTCAAGCAATTCGAGCGGACAAAACACTTTTAGGTAAACACCCAAAATACAAGCAAAGATACGATGACGTACTACTGAAGTATGTGAAACTCAGCCAGATGATTAAAGTCCCATCCTCGTTCGTATCTCCGGTGCCTCATTATTATTTGCCGCACCACGCGGTGTATAAACCAGAGAGTATCTCCACCAAGATCCGGGTGGTGTTTAACGCGTCGCAAGCTACTACAAACGCCATCAGCTTGATTGATGTACTATACACCGTGCCAGTGTTGCAACCGGACTGGCTCGATTTATCATTCTGTGGCGTATGTTTAGATATGCGCTCAATGGAGGCATACACAAAATGTACCTTCAGATCTTGGTGGACTCTAACCAGACCGCGTACCAACGCATTATCTTTCGAGAGACCTTTGCCGTTCCAGTAGCGGATTTCGAACCAAAAACGGTCACCTTTGGGGTGAATTGCGCTCCTTATCTCGTTATAAGAACCCTTCTACAACTGGCAGAGGACATGGAATACAAATAACCACTTGCTTTGCATAAGCTGCGTCAGTCTATAAATGTGCTACCATTGTCATTACCGACAAGATATGGCTGGACTAACTCGGTTGGTATGGTCCACTAAATCTTGCTACCTTCTCTAGATGGGAACTATTCCTATCCCAATATCAAGTGATATCACAAATTCAATTTCCACGTTGGGTCTTCTCCTGATCACAGTATTGAATATCATGCCTTTTGTGATGCTTCTCAGCTGGCAATTGCAGCGGCCCTATAAGTGCGCTGGTAAGACAAGGATACTATCTCAGCTCATCTCCTGGTAGCAAAGTCACGCGTTGCACCTTTTCTCCCTCGTATCGAATTATACGGGGTAATTCTGTTGGCTGAGCTGGTAGCTCCACTTAAAACTCTCTTGAACATCACCGAAGAGGATCTACAATTGTGGACTGACTCCATCATTGTGTTGCCGTGGCTACGTAAACCGCCGCACGTCTGGAACACATTCATTGCGAATCGCGAGATCACGATTCTCGATAAGGTAGGTCTAAACCATTGGCACCATGTCCGATCTGAGGATAATCCAGCAGATCTCGCAAGCGGAGGGGTGAGAACCTCACACTGGTGAGAACCTCACACTCTGGTGAAAAATGCGCTGTGGAGAAGTGGACTGAACTGGCTTCAACAGGCCCGGTCGAACTGGCCTACGAACGACAATGAGATCTTCCCGCATACTAAGGAAGAATTGCGAGCGGTCAAAAAACTTATGGCATGCGTGTCGCAACATGGCGACCCTACTCCATGAATCTCGCCACTCACTAGAGCGCTGCGAATCTTGAGCCACGTGAGTTATAAGCTGAGTAAAACAAATTAAGCTTATGCTTAAAAATGACTTTATTCGCTTGCAATGAATCTTAAGACTGACTTAAAAGTATTTTTCTATTCTACTTCACTGTTCAAATTCAGTTGGCCTCGAAGTGCAAATTATGCTACTAAGCACATTTTTGCATTTGGAGCCTTAACTGAATTTGACACCATCTGCTATGCAATAACAAAAACTAAGCGATAACGCTATTGCATAGAGGAATGTGAATTTGTATATATGTATGGATATATGTATTTATATATGTAGGGTATGCGGACATAACTCCTCCATCCCTTGTTTGGAGATTCTCCTGGATCTCGTAAAATTTAATATTATATACTACGTACTTATTACTTAATGCCATATTTATTTTTTATTTTTTTCAACTCGATATCATTCGCTTTAGGTTCATTTACAATTTTGGTTTTATTAATTACTGTGGGCTGTCTTCTTGCTTTTAACACAAATATAATGATTACACTAACAATGACAATTACAATCGTTATGCTTATTCCGTAAGAAACATTCTTATGAAATTTTAGTTCTTTAATCTCTTTGATATTTGAAAAATTTTCTAATTCAATTTTTCCAAAGTTGGCTGATTTTATTTCGGTCAATAGAGGGTTGTTACTTGGATAAAAATATTTATCTTGCACTATTGTTAAATAGTTTTGGAAAGTTTCAGTTTCAATTTCTATTTTACAATTATAATAAGTGAAAAGATAGTTTTTACTAACGGTTAAATTTCTATTATCACAATTTTGCTTTATTTGCAGATCAACGGCATTTTTTATTAAAATCATATCATCTTCGAGCTCTTCGATTTGAGTTTTGTTATTATATTTATAATTACAGTTATTTAAAATAGTACAATGTTTACTTCGTTTGAAACTTTTCAAATACATATTTTCTTGATAATCTAATATATTGCTTTCAATTTGAATTATATAACTATTTGGTTCGACAATTTCCATATAATTCTTGTTAGGAAGTGGTACAATTATTTTTAATTCAGCTGAGATATGATTAATTGGAATCTTAAATGCTATAATAAGTACACCCTTTTTATAATTAACTACATCGACTTTCATTAATTTCAATTTAAAGAAGTCCACCTCAAATTGATCTATTTCATCGGATGTGAGTATATTTGGATTAACGATATGGTTTTTAGCTAATGCTATACTTTCTTGTATATGATTAACTTTATCTTTGAGATAGGTAAGTTTAGACATTTGATCCATATACAGAAGGCGTCGTATAATTTCACTTTGCTTGTTTTTTATTTCCTTTTCAGAACTTTTCATAATTTCCCTATCCTCTTCGATTGCCGATTTTAAAATTTGAATTGATTCGTTAAAATGCGTATTGATAAAAATCTGTTTATTAACTGTTTCTATGATGTTGTGATTATTTTGGTCAATTACATTGAGATGTTCAAGGATTTCCTGACGGTCGTCATCGTCCATTACTCCAAAAAACCATTTGTAAGCTTTCCCTCCAAGATTTATCAATCCCCTCTTTTTCCTAGGTTCTATTGGGATTATAGATTTTATTTTAGATTTTATTATTTTTATTTCTCTTTGAACTATTTCTTTGTTATGTAACTCGAGAGACTTTACATTGTTTTCTATTTCGTCCACAATATGGCTTAACTCATTTGTATTAATTAAATGTAAAATTGTTAAAGTTTGGTTCACCACTTCAATTTCTCGCATTTTTATCTGGACATACCCCGACTCCTCTTCAATGGGGCTTATCTGCAATAGACCCTCAGTTGGAAACACTATCCCCAGAAGCACAAATAAGCTGATCACCTGAAAATTTCAAAGTAGTGTTTGCAAGCAAGGTAATAACTTGACTGAATTTATTGTACTTAGTAATAAACGAATAAAGTGACAAGTAGGTATGTTAGCTCAAAAGGTATGTTAACTTAAAAGGTATGTTAACTTAAAAGTATGTTAACTTAAAAGTATTAAAAAGGAAGATAATTTATAGTGTAAGTAATACAATTATTTCTTCAATATATATCATTTATCCACCCTTTTATTTTCGAAAGTCTTCTGCCTGGAAACGGTTGACAGGATTACGGCTCCGTTCGCTTCTGCGTAATGGTGTCGGATTAGACCGTTCGTCGCGAAGCTGTGTGGTTTCGGCAGAGATCGGCTCTTGCGGAGCTACCTCACCTTCGGTTGGTTGTGACAGCAGTCCTTGACGAATGTTGACTTGTGGGCGCTGAGGTGAGTCAACAGTATTACTTCGCCGAGGTTGTAGTTGGTTTTGGTGGCGTTTACAAAACCCGGAAGGAGTTTTTACAACATACATCATATTGCCAAGTAGTCTGTCAATTTCGCCTTTTATCCACTTAGGACCTCTCGAGTAGTTGCGTAGGAACACTGGTTGAGCAGGTGTGAACTTTCGGAGTGAACGAAGTGTTTGGAAGTTCCTGGGAATGGGTTGGAGTTAGCAATGATAAAGGCGTGCGCATCTGACGGCCATGCAGTAGTTCGGCTGGAGATTTTCCTTCAGCGTTGGGAATTGCGCGATACGACGATAAATACTTAATTATAGCAGCATTTAAATTCAAGCCATCCTCCATATTTTTTCGCGTTGCTGTTTTAAACGTTCTAACGAAGCGTTCGGCGAGTCCGTTTGACGCTGGGTGGAATGGCGCTGTGGTTATGTGCTTTATGCCGTTTTCCGCACAAAATTGTTTGAAGTTGTCAGATGTTAACTGTGGTCCGTTGTCACTTACGATGGTTTCTGGCAAGCCTTCCATGGCAAATATTGCTGATAACGCTGAAATTGTATTGGCAGTCGTCGTACTGTTAAGTTGTGACACAAATGGATATTGTGAATGCGCATCTACACAAATAAGCCACATGTGGTTAAAGTTAGGTCCAGCAAAATCGATATGTATGCGTTCCCAAGGGCGTTGGGCCTCGGCCAGCTATTGTATTGTTTCACTGGGCTCGAAGACGCAATTTTGCAGACCTCACAGTTAGCTGCGAGCTTCTCGATGTCCTTATCGATGTTATGCCACCAGCAATGGTTACGAGCTAGCTGCTTCATCTTGACTACGCCCCAATGGCCCTCGTGTAACAGGTTCAGAGTACGTTGACGTAATACGGCTGGTACGACTACTCGCGTCAAATGGCCCTGTAAGCAAATAAGGTCTTTAAAAATACTCAATGATAGTTTTCTATTGAAATAAGGTAAAATGTCGCTGTTTTCGATACCCAGATGGTTTGGCCAACCATTTTGAATAAAATCGCGCACTTTTCTGAGTGTAGCATCGTTTTTGGTGTGCTTGCGAATTAAATTTGCGTCGATAGGAGTATCGATGACATCTAAGTTGTAGCAGGCTTCATCTTGGTCGAACTTGGGGTCAGGGCCCCAGGGCAGTCGCGATAATGCATCAGCATTTCCATGTTGTGCAGTTGGTTTATATCTTATATCAAATTGATAAGCCATTAAAATAATGGCCCAGCGTTGAAGACGGTGCGAAGTCATCGTAGGAAGATGCTTTTCCGGACTAAATATACTGACCAGTGGCTTGTGGTCAGTGATAAGAGTGAATTTGTGACCATACAAATATTGATGAAAGCGCTGAACTCCAAAGATTATTGCGAGACCCTCTTTCTCTATTTGGCTATATTTTGTTTGGTGCTGATCGAGCGTTTTCAAAGCAAATGCAATCGGTCTTTCAGTACCGTCAGGGTACACATGTGAGATAACAGCTCCGATTCCGAATGAAGATGCGTCAGTGGCTAGCAGAATCGGCAGATGTTCTTGAAAATGTGCAAGTTCTGTGGCTGTAATGATGTGCTCTTTCAAAATTTCGAATGCATGCTGCTGTTGGTGTCCCCACTCGAATTTGACATTTTTCCGCCGTAGTTTGTTGATCGGCGCAGCGATTTGTGAAAAGTTAGGTATAAACTGGTGGTAATAGTTCACCTTGCCCAAAAAGGCTTCTACATCTTTGAGTGTTTTAGGGTGTCGAAGGAGGCGCACTGCTTTTACGCCAGAGTCATCTGGTAAAATACCATTCGCACTGATTTGTCGTCCTAAATACTCGATCTTTTCTTGCAAAAAGAAACATTTTTCTTTCTTGCACTTAATCCCGCTGGTTTGAAGACGCGAGAGCACTTTGTCGAGGCGTTCGATGTGCTGCTCGATGGTTGGCGCTGTAACAACAATGTCGTCCAAATAGTTGCCACACCCATCGATGCCTTGCAGAAGTTGCTCTAAAAATTTCTGAAAAATCGCAGGTGCAATTGCTATGCCGTAAGGTAAGCGCTGATATTGGAACAACCCCTGCGGAGTATTGACGACTAAAACTTTCTTTGATTCCTCGTCCAGCTCCATCTGTAAATACGCATCTTTTAGATCAATTTTAGAGAAATGCTGGCCATAACGAATAGTATGTAACAAATTTTCGCGCGTTGGTAGGGGGTATCGTTCGATATCAATTTGCTTATTTATGGTTACCTTAAAATCTCCACATATTCGAATAGAGCCATTAGGCTTTGGAGCTAGAACGATAGGTGATGCCCACTCGCTGAATTGGAGCGGCTTCCAAATTCCAGCTTCCACTAATCGATCCGATTCAGTTTTGAATTTTTGCATTAGGGCGAAAGGAATTGGCCTGGATTTGAAGAATTTCGGTGACGCATCTGGCTTAAACTGAATGTTGGCTTTAAAATTGTGTACTGTGCCCAGTGCCGGCTCAAAAAGTTCCTTATATTTTTCAAGTAGATTATTGGCAGGGTCGAGCCCTGTGTTTGTAACTGAGCACACTTGTTGTATTTTAAAACCAAAAGCTTCAAAGAGGTCTGCACCAAAAAGATTGTTGCCAGAATCTACACACGCGACCACCAAAAGCACTGTTTGTTGTTTTATACCACACTTAACCTTTGCATAAAATTCACCACAAGTTTTAATTTTTTTATTTCCAAATCCAAACAGAGAGCGATGACAAGGATTAAGTGTTGGCTTATTTAGAATTCCGTAGGTTTCCAATGTAATAATCGAGACGGAGGCTCCCGAATCCATTTGGAATGTGATTAATTTATTATATATTTCCAAGTCAACAAAGTTTTTTAAATTTTTTTTCTTCACTACCCCTGTAATGTTGTAGATCGTCTCAATTGCGCCAATGCTTGCGTTCACCTGCGTTT
Source organism: Clusia tigrina (assembly GCA_920105625.2). NCBI lineage: Eukaryota > Metazoa > Arthropoda > Insecta > Diptera > Clusiidae > Clusia > Clusia tigrina. Next base: position 161,411,595 of record OV050031.1, read on the forward strand.
TATTTCTGTGGTTGTTGTGTTGTTGTTTGTTGGATCTGTTTTTTGACATACAGACGACTGCTATGTGTCCAACACGACCGCATTTAAAACAGACAGCGTTTTTAAATTTACAATCGTCGCGGGAGTGCGACGAGCCACAACCAGAGCACGATTTGTACAGTGGTGTCTTATTCGGCTTTGAAGGCCGCGAGCGCGAATTGGACTGGAAATGTCGCACATTATGTTTAATCTCGTTGACAAAAGGTGCTAGATTATTTTCCGTTAAGCTACTCTCTTTTATAACATGTACTGCTTTTGTTGTTGCCTCGAATGATTCTGCAATTAGTAATACGTCATTTAATGTTGGCTGCACTTTTTGCAGCGCCGAAGATCGAACGGTTTCGTGTGGTGTATGTAAAATTAACATGTCACGTATCATCTCATCAACATATTGATGCTGGCATGATTCGGCATTGCACACGAACTTACTCTCACGAGCCAAGCCACGAAGATCGGCCACCCACTCTTTGTAGGTCTGCTTCGGCTTCATTATGCATTTATGAAAATTATACCTCGCCGCAACCACATGAACTTCTTTCTTGAAGTGCTCTGTCAATTTTCCCGTTAGTTCCGCATATTGTTGGTGTTGCAAATCGTTGCTGCCAAACAGCTTTTTTAGCAACTCAAACATATCGGCACCGACCCACGACAAAAAAAATGACTTAAGTTTTTCCGGCTTCGTTACTGCATACGCCGAAAAATGTTGATTCAACTGCTCCAAATAGGAATCCCAGTTTTGAAGCTCGTTATTGAATGTGTGGAATGATGGCACCATGGCAAACTCGCACGACGCGCCAGCTTGGTTTTTTAAAACCGTTTGCATCCACTGCTGTTGTTCCGAAAGCAATTTTTGCGAAAACTCTTGTTGCTGTTTCACAAGCAGTTTAAAAAATTCTTCCGTCGCCATTTTAATTCCGCACGTAGATTATTTGTTCCTCGTCGCCAATTGTAGTGTTTGCAAGCAAGGTAATAACTTGACTGAATTTATTGTAATTAGTAATAAACGAATAAAGTGACAAGTAGGTATGTTAACTTAACAGGTATGCTAACTTAAAAGGTATGTTAACTTAAAAGTATGTTAACTTAAAAGTATTAAAAAGGAAGATAATTTATAGTGTAAGTAATACAATTATTTCTTCAATATATATCAGGTCTCTTTATATTTATAGTATGAACATTTTTTAATGGGTATTTTCTAAATTTTGGTTGTTCTTTATGCCTTACGCTAATGTAATTTTTTATGAACCCCTCTTGTCTACTCTCTTCATAACTTTCTCTGTCTTCATTTAATTTTGCAATAGCTACGTTTTTTGCTTTGTCAATCCTCCTTCTTATAATTTCCTTTTTAACCTTATTTTGTAGAACATCAAACGGTGTTGCTTTAATTGTTGAGTGGTAGGTACTATTATATGCTTCTATGGCCTTAATTACCTGCTGTTTTATTGGGATTTTATAATCTAAATTTAAAACCCGGATTTTTTCCGTTAGTGTATTATTTAGCCTTTCAATATCAGAATTGCCAGTATGGCTATTAGGTTTAGCAAAATGTATCTCAATGCCCTCGTCTTGGCAGAATTGTTTAATATTTATTCTGTTGAATTCATTATCGCATACAATTTTCTTCATTTTTCCTTGTATGGATATATAAAGTCTAATTTTTTCTATTAATGTTACGCTGTTTCTATCTTCAAGATAAAAGCTTACAACATGTTTGGAAAACCTATCAATGAAATTTATGAACGAATGTTTAGAATTTACGTATGTATCAATGTGTACTATTTCGTTTATATCAGAAGGTGTTTCTGTATTTTTAAATTTGGGTTGAATAGGATTTCTATCGTACTTCGCTGCGGTGCATAAATCGCAGTTATTTACTACCTTATGGATAATGACTTTCAAATTAGGATAAAATATTTTGTGCTTCAAAGCTTCATAATTTGCGATAATTCCTGAATGACCGGATTCCCTCTTATGAAAAAGAGCTACCTGTTTTATTGCTTCTTCTTCGTCTTTCATGTCTCTTGCAAAATGGCTACATTTGACAAATTTTGTGCTTGAGTCTCTTGGAAACAACTCGATAAGTTTTTGTTGAACATGGTTATAAGCTGTGTCATCCAAGTCAGTGTAAAAAGCAATTTTACCCTTACATATATGTCTTCGGACAATGTCGGCAATTTTTTCCGGTATATCAGCTCTTTCAATATAAATTCTATTGTTACCCAATATTTTTTCAAATTCTTTTTCCTTTCTTTCTACCAAAATTAATTGGGTTTTAAACCTATTCACGATTGTGTCCAAGATTGGAATGTGATCGTTCAAATCTTCTTCTTGTGAATGTGCTGTTTGGGCATCCATTGAAGCGTTACCTACATTTTCTTCGTCGAAATCACTTTCGTATAGATTTATTTCATTGTTATCAACATCGATGCGACTTAAAAAATCTGCAATTTTATTCTCTTTGCCTTTAACATAATCTATCCTTGCATCGTATTCCCCTAATTGAATCAACCATCTTTGGAGTCTTGGGTTGATATCTCTACCAGAATTCTTGGTGTGAAGCCACTTAAGTGGTTGATGATCTGTATTCAAATCAAATTCTTTGCCATATAGATATGGTCTGAAATACTTACAACCCCAAACAATTGCTAATAACTCTTTTTCAACAGTAGAGTAGCTTTTCTCATGATCATTTAGAGTACGAGAAGCGAAACATATCGGATGTCCGTCTTGTGTTAGAACTGCTCCTAAAGCAAAATTGCTAGCGTCTGTTATTAGCTTAAATTTTTTATTGAAGTTTGAATAGTGCAGAATTGGATAATTTGTAATAATTTCCTTTAACTTTTCGAAGGAAGCTATATAATTTGGGTCGCTGGTATTAATTTTCGAGTTCTTTTTTAGATATTTAACCATAGGAAATGCAACTTTTGCATAGTCCTTGATAAATTTACGATAGAAACCAGTTGCTCCTAAAAATGACTTAATTTGTTTTTGTGTCTTGGGCAGGCACAAGTTTTTGATAGCTTCGATCTTTGTTGGATTCGGCTTTACGCCGTTTTGTGTTAAGATATGACCTAGGTATTCAGTTTCTTTTTTTAAAAAACTGCACTTATCAACTTGAATTTTCAGTCCCGCATTCTTAAGAGTTTCAAAAATAGATTTAATATTGTTTATATGTTCTTGCAACGATGTGCTGAATATTAAAATGTCGTCTAAGTACACGACACAAGTTTTATTGATATATTGCTTTAGTATTGAATTCATCAGCCTCTGGAAAGTTGCGGGAGAATTTTTGAGGCCGAATGGCATTCTCACAAATTCAAAGTGCCCAAACGGAGTTGAAAACGCAGTTTTCTTCCTATCCTCAGGTTTTACCATAATTTGGTGAAACCCTTTGGCCAAATCAACTGTGGAGAAATACTGAGCTTTCCCCAATTTGTCCAATATATTGTCTATATTGGGAATTGGATACTTATTGCTAACAGTACATTCGTTCAGCTTCCTATAATCCACAACAATTCTCCACTTCTTATTCCCAGAACTGTCTGACTTTTTGGGGACTATCCACAAAGGACTATTGTATGGCGAGTTACTTTCAGTTACTATACCTTGTTGGAGCATTTCATTTAATTGCCTTTCTATTTCCTCTTCATGTACCTTAGGGTACCTATAAATTTTTGCGTATATAGGTCTATCTGTTTCTGTGACTATTTCATGTTCAATGCTGTGAGTGAAGGTTAGTGTATTTCCTTCCAAATAAAATATATCTTCATATTGGGTCAATAATTCATGCACTTTTTTTCTCTCCTCACTATTAAGATGGTGTAAATTAATTTTTCCTAAAAAATCATTTTGAATAGGTTCGAGTGAACACACATCATTGGTACTGTTTGGAAAATTTGTGTTTGTAAACCAAATTTTACAACCTTTCATTTTTATATATTTTTCATTTAAATCAATTATCGCATCAAATTTAGTTAAAATATTCTGCCCAATAATGGCATCATACTTCCTGTTAGGTAGATGAGCTACATTCCAAGAAATAGTACCATGAGCACAAAATTCTTTTGGTATTGGAGTGACTACCCTTTCATTAATTTTGCTTACACCATTTATGGTTGAAAAAAACTTTGGTTTTTCCCATGAAAAAGGTTGATATTTTCTAGCTACATTTGGAGTTATTATACTGGTGCTTGAGCCAGTATCTATTAACGCGTTAAAAGTGTTATTTTCTATACTTAGTTTAATTAAGGGCAATGTGGGTTCCGAGGCTCGTTGGTAAAATTTACATCTTCCTCGAAATTTCCAATTTCCATCGGTTGGAATTGGCTTCGTCTAGAGTTTTGTGTATCAACACTCATGTGTGAATTGCGAGTTTGAGCCGAATTAACCCTATTCTGATTTCGGTACTCTGAACAGTTATTATTATTATTAGCTGAATACGGTCGAGTACCATTACGGTTTTGATTAAACTCTGAATTATTTCTATTATTAACCGAATACGATCTAGTACCGTTAAAGTTTTGATTGAAATTTCTTTCTAAAAGTTCCGAATTGACTTTATTATTAGACGAATATGGTCTACTACCGTTGGTCGCTACCATTTCGACCAGGAGAACCAAAATAATCGTCTTTTCTTTGTGGAATTATTGGTGGCTTGAAATGTTTTTTATGACCATAGGCTATGCATCTAGGGTCTGTTAACAACTTTAATCTATCATATCTTTTATAAATTTCATCCAATGTTTTATCACTATCAACGTGGGCCCTTACGGTTCCATCAATTTTCTCTAAAATGATTTCTACTAAATCTCTATCTACGTTTTCTGCCCTATATAGATCAGGTTTTCTTTCGTCAAAATCATATAATTCATTTAATTCGTACTTAATTTCAAAAGTTAATTTAAATAATTCACTTAAATTATTTACCCTCATGATCCGACACTTATTGAAAAGTTCTCCATATGTTTTGTTGGGCTTGAAGCGCTGTCTAAGTTTCAGCTTAATATCCTCCCATTTTGGAAAATCACCGAGTTCACGAATACACCTTGCTGCTTCCCCACGGATTTTTTCGTTAATAATAATCTGCATGCCATAATTGTAAAGTTGTGCACTAGCTCCACACAATTCCAAAGTGTTCTCCACTGATTTTATAAAGGACAAGTAACCATAGTTTTTGTTGTCTTCGAAAGGTCTTAGTCGTCTAAACTGGTCCAAGATGTCCTGTGGTCGCAGAAAAAATTCATTTTGTGATTCATTTCGTTGATACTGATGTTGCTGTTGTCGCTGTTGCAGCTGTTCATTTTGTTGTTGCAGCTGTTGTTGGAGTTGTTGGATGATTTCCTCCTGCTTCTTAATGACGTCCTCGTTTTCCTTATTGATTTGCTCCATATTGACTTTCCTGTTCTTATCGAATGCTTTTTGCAAACTGTCTTTCATATCTTCGCTATTTCACAAATTGTTCTTTTTCTTCTTTTGTTTTTCTAGTTCACAAACTGTTTTTAATTTCTTCACTTAAAATTTTTTCCTTTTTGTAAATTACATTCACTTATATCGTTTTCGCTTTTGCTCATTTGTCTTATATATTTGTTTAGTTTGTTATCGCTTAAATATTAACATTGCACAAAATATACTTGAAAGTTAACTTTTGCTTTTCAATTTAAATTATAATTTGTTTTTCTTTTCCTTTTTGTAAATTTACAATATTTCACAAATCTTTAGATTTGTTAATTTTTTAGCTAAAGCTTTGGCCACTTTTTCCGACTGCGCCAGTTATAAGCTGAGTAAAACAAATTAAGCTTATGCTTAAAAATGACTTTATTCGCTTGCAATGAATCTTAAGACTGACTTAAAAGTATTTTTCTATTCTACTTCACTGTTCAAATTCAGTTGGCCTCGAAGTGCAAATTATGCTACTAAGCACATTTTTGCATTTGGAGCCTTAACTGAATTTGACACCATCTGCTATGCAATAACAAAAACTAAGCGATAACGCTATTGCATAGAGGAATGTGAATTTGTATATATGTATGGATATATGTATTTATATATGTAGGGTATGCGGACATAACTCGTGCGAAGGTTCATGGCTAAATTTAGAGACATCACTCCTAAACGATGGCTATTCCTAAGCAGTAGGGAAATCGAAGAGACAGCGACCCGCCTCATCATTCTGGCCCAACGCGTTTACTATCCGAAAGAATATTGCGCTCTCCAAAAGGGAGATCCAATCCACAATCCAAGCTCTCTGCCCTCAATGAGTACCTTCCTGCATTCCGACGTGACCCTCCGTGCGAACTTCCGATTAGCTTTGACAGTGTACTTACCTTACTCGGAAAGACACCCTGTCATCCTTCCTTATTATAGCCAAATTCACTCACATCATCTCATTACATGGGGAGAAACAACTAATATTGCGGATGCTTCGGATCTAGTCCTGAATTCCCAAACCAAAAATTTTAGTCAAAAGCACAATCCTCCAGTGTAAACCCTGTCTTCGCGACAAGAAATAACAGCACACACAGATTATGGCTGCCCTTCCTCCCGAGAGAACTACGTACGCCCGACCTTTTACCCACACAGGAGTGGATTTTGCTGGCTCTTTTGAGGTCAAGAACTATCAGTGAAGGGGGTGTCTCCTCACGAAGCGGTATGTTTGGATCTTCGTATGCTTTGCAACAAATGCCGCTCATTTGGAAGTCACCAATAACCTTAGTACCCCCCCCCCCCCCACATGTCTAGTCGCCTTAGCTCGTTTCATAGCTGCCCGCGGATGCACCTTACGGATCCATTCTGATAATGGACGAAACTTTGTGGGTGCAGACAAGAAACCTGCAGCAATTTTTAACAGGTGCTCTGAGCAAAGCGAGATCGAGCAACAGGCGGTTATGCTCAGGTCAAATTAGAATGACTGCCCAAAGTGGAGCTCCACCCTCACATATGGAAGAGTTGTAAATATGTTTAATGCATATCTTCTAACTGTATCTTTTCAGACTCCATTCATCACTATACCATCAACCAAGCAACTTAATATTCATTCTTTTTTTTCTCTCTCTTAGGCCTACCCAGTCCAACGACGAAACAGGCCTGCAATCGCTCAACGATGATGCCCGCAAACCCAGGACCCCGCCAACGAATCGTATGCACGTGTGCCCGATTTTCGACTCCCGTCGACTATGCTTCCTATGCCTTGGAATCAAACATTGTACCGCCAGCTGCCGACAGCGCTCATGTGCCATCTGTGGAGAACAGCACAACACCACCCTACACTTTTGAGGGGACGAAGGAGTCGGAGGTCCGGCTTGATCATGGTGCCGGCATGTTCTGCCTCTCAATACGGAGTATGGCATGCTGCGGAGAGAATTCCCCACACCATCTCACTCCGGATGGTGCATACAGAGCGCGGGCAAACGCTCGTGCCGGTCCATAGCCATATTTATTTGTCTATCGCCGATCGGCTCTTGACATCGTTTACATGCGATGTCTCGCGGCTTGACGCGGCCACTTCTTTTTGGACCGAGGGAGCAACTTCTTTATGAACCAGCAGACTAAGCAGCAGCAGGAGCAGATACAATCAGCTGCGGGCTTTGAGCTAAGCACAACTTAAAACTGCAGAATCAGATTGCTGCAGCACTGTGAATTGTTTAGGCACTAAGATATCTACAAATTATGTGATCAATAAAACAAATGTTAATAATTCGTGTAATAAAGAATTTATTAATAATGAGAAATTGTCGCCCATTGGTGAATTACTACACGAAATCTGGTCAGCAGGCGAAAGTGGTGGACAGCACTTTGAGACTAATACACATTTCAAAGAGAAAGGAAACGCCCGCATAAAAGGCCACTTGCGGCCGAGCTAACGAAAGAAATGACACTCCTGATGATATAAATTTATTTCCTAGTGTTTTTAAATATTTAATGAATTCACGTCGCTGATAGAAAATATTGGAGGAAAATAAACTGAACTTAGCGTTATATTTAGTCTAAGAGTTCTATACCTTTTGCGGTGGCTTGTAAATATTCTTTTGCATAGTCTTCAATAGCTTTAGATGGTTTAGATGGCTACCTGCTTGTAGTTGACTCACAGAACCAACCGCCAATAGACTCTATATCTTTGGGGTAGTTAGCTTTTAAGAAGTAGTATCACGGAAAAATGGTGAGTAAAAGTATTGGTAGCGGAGTATTATAAGTAGATATTTCTGCGACTGAAGGGGCACCTTAGCGCCGGTAAAAGAAATTGCAACACTAGGCGCTATTGTCCTATTACACTCAATTATCTCTTGGCAACCATAGAGCCGTCAGTATGATCGGATTGGTGAGAATTTTTTTGTAAGAGATTTTTGTGTTTGTAGTTAGGAACATATTTGAATACACATTTTTCACATTTAATTACACACAATTAAATACCATGAGGGTCGGCAGAAATCCTCTTAGCTGTACCCTCCACGTGGGTGCCGACCTGACAATGGGCATCACGGTTTGCAGTGCTGGTGCACCATTGCATTCAGGTGGTGCCTAGCCAAGATCAATATATGAACTCCCCCTTCCCTCTTGGCAGAGAGCTATATGTTGTGCCCTAATAGGTGGCGGAGGAGCTAGTATAAAGATCATTGCTAAAAAGGTACCTGACGGCAGGTATAAAACGTTAGGGATAGAGGCTTCCCGAAAAAAAACTCAAAATGGAGGTAAATGATGGAAAGAAGCGGGCTGGGATATCAGCCCAAACGTCGGTGGGAGAAGTGGTTACTACCACCGGCGGGCACAGTGAAGCTATAAGCTGTGTCGCCAGCGGCCACACTTCTGTTGTAAAGGGAGCAGTTTACAGCAGTCGTACAAATACTGCCAACACAACGACGACGTTGCGACGCACAGGAGCCAGAGTCTAGGAAGACTCGGACCTCGTAAGCGTAGCGAGCATAAATACAATCGACGAAGATGCGCTACTTCGTTCTCCGGCCAAACTCGAAGGTGTCAGTTCTGATCGCAAGAATGGGCCAAGAGCTAAGCCAAGTAAGGAGGGGATGAAAGCGAAAGCGCATTACAAGGCCGCGGTACGAGTACACGACCGACTTAGCAACAAAAACAACCTGACTCAGGAAGAGAAGGAACGGTTGGCTTGGGCAAAGGAGGAAGTTGAAAAAGGACGCGCACATTTCTCAAATCTCCCAGAGTGTGCCGCATCGGATCCGAAATTCGCGAATAGGTTAGAGGAGCAAATTGCTTAAAAAAGGCAACGCTCTACCGAAAGCGAAGGAAAGATACCCACCAGGAAAAGGAAGTGCAATGACGGTGCTGTGAAGCCAAGCGTCAAGCATGATAGAGATCGGCCTACAACGTCCAAAGCAGCGACGGCGGCCAATGAGATTGCCAAGAAACACTTAATCGTGGCGTTCATAGACCGCAGTAATCCGCTGGGACAAATGACGCAAGAACGGTGGAAAGCGGTGGAGATGAAGCTGCTTGAAGCCCTATTTGCAAAGATCTACGCAGACCCCAGCGCACCTATGCCAGCATTTGACGGAGCAGGATGGTTTGGCGGCGTCAAAATCATTAAATGCAAAGATGATCCTTCTCTAAAGTGGGCAAAGGAAGCCGTAAAAACGCTTCAAGGCCTGTGGGAGGAAGCTTTGCTTGAAATTGTCGATCGCAGCGGCATTCCGTCGGTGCCGAAGGCGAAGGTGCTCATAGCGCGCCTGGTGAAATCTGAGGATGCTCTGTTACTATTACAACGACAGAATCCGGACGTGCCGACGAGCGACTGGAAGGTGGTAAGTGTGGCTAAACCAGCGAATACTGGGGGAGGCCAAAACTACATCTTACATATCAATAAGAAGGCAGAAGATTATTACACCGTGGATACCCTCGGGAAACGTGGTTTCCCGCCTAAAGTCACAAAATTATAATACCTATATTCCAAATGTGACAGATAAGGTAAGAACAGCGATACTGGTGAAGAAAAGTATAAATTCTTATATTAATCTCAATCTCTCCACAGATGATCTAACGGTGGTGGCCGTAAAAGGCGGCAAGGATGAGCTACTGCTCCTTGCGTCTTGCTACATGCCACACGAGGACGCGGCGCCGCCGAGTGAACTTCATAGGCTGGCCGAAGCAGCCAGCAAACGGAAGCAGGCTGTGGTGGTGGGATCCGACGAAAACGCGCACCACACGGTATGGGGAAGTGCCGATATAAATGAAAGAGGTGAGTCACTACTCAACTTTATTCTCCAAAGTAGTCTAGAAGTAGCCAATAGGGGAGAGGAACCAACATACATTGGACCAACCTCGAAGAACGTACTAGACGTAACACTCTACACAAATAATTGGGATTAACTGGGAGTTGTACAGGAAGATACTAGAAAACAAACGAATGAGACCAAGAAGGTACAACTCGCACGTTGAACTTGAAAAAGGGGTAAATTCACTCACAATTACTCTCATTAAAGCTCATCATAGGTCTTGTCCTCCAACACATACAAAACGCAAGTCGAAACCTCCCTGGTGGAACAAGGAGCTAGGGTTGCAAAGGCGAAAGGTACTTGAATTCTTTAAGTTGGCCAAAGTAACTGACTATGAGTTATGTTGGATTGAGTACAGAGAATTATTAAGGGAATACAAAAGGGAAGTGCGCGTAGCAAAGAGGGAATCTTGGAAAGACTTCTGTAGCAATATAGAAAACACAAACGAAACGGCTAGGCTCAGGAAACTGATTTCTAAGAATCCGACCATGCCCAATTTAATACGTAAAAACAATGGAGACTGAACTGACAACTGTGAGGAATCCCTCGAGGACCTTGTCAGTACACATTTCCCGGGCTGTACAGACACTGTAGATCTCGAACCTACAAGAGATACTGCGAACGACATTCCAACGGACATCATTACAGCAGATAGAATAGAGTGGGCAACAAATTCCTTTGACACATTTAAATCACCAGGTCTGGACGGAATCTTCCCTACCATGCTCCAAAGGGTTAGCTATCTTCTGGTACCATGGCTAAAAACGATATACACGGGATGTTTGTGGTTCGGCTATTGTTGTCGGTGTCCTTGCTGCTCGTCGTGGGACGTCCTGTCTCGGTCCGCTGGGCGCGTAGCTGAAAACTTTAACACCACTAGCTCTAAATGAGAACACACAGACACTTTCTGGTTTCAAGATAAAAATCTCAAGGCTTTATTTCTTACAAATACTAATTCTTGTGGTGCATTACGCTGCCCTCGTCAACGCGACTGCGGATCTGTAATACCCTAAAAGTTTACATAATAACATTACACAAACCATTTTAGCTTAAAATATTTGGACCCTAAAAGTATGTTCTATTCTTAAATAACTTTTAGCACATGCTAATCCCACAGAGTGTGCCATCTATTAGAAGTCGATATTGTGAGTCAACTACTCGTAGGTAGCTTGGTTCTAACTCACAACATCCCTCCCCTCTTTCTAAAAGAAGTTAGTGCAACTAACTTCTAATGGAAGTTTACAATATATTCCTCATTTCTGCACTTTAATTAATAAATTTTTTTATATCTTTTTTTCAAATTCGCTTTATTTGGGTTCTCTTATTGTATTATTTTCTTTTTACTTTAGTATTCTTTCTTTTTTTCTCTTTTCTTTTCTCTTATTACTTCTTCTTTTATAGTTTTTTTTTTCTTTTGTTTTATTTTGTTCTTTTATCTCTACCTTTTTTTCTTTTTTTTTTATGTAGTTATATTCCCCTTTTTTGTTTGGTCTTTCATCGAGTCTTTTCTCACTGGCGTATAAACAAACAAAATTACAAACTAATTACATATTTAGCTAATGCTACGCTTTTATAAATATGGTCGTCTGCAATTGTTGGTCCTGGTAATGTCCGTCCTGCGAGAGTGAAGTCCCTCGATGAACTCTGCATACCCCTCCCTTCTTTCTGGATCGGTACGTACAAAGATGTTATAGGTTGGCGATCTGGTTTGCCATTAAAACTTTGCTTTTAGTGGCCTTCTTCTTTCCATTTATATAGCGTGCCCCACGGCTGTAGGTGGTACTGCCTCTGCTTATAGTATTCAACTTGTAAAAAACATTTGGAATACTCCTTCTTACTTTGCAGCAATGCGTTTTATGGTGGAAGTGTTTCTCTTGAGCTTCCTCATAATGGTATTTGACATCGTTTGGCTTTGATGTGGAGACAATCGGTATTTCTCTGAGACACACGTTTAATGATGTAATTTGTGTACTCTGATCGGTTACCAGTCTCTGTGTCCTCTTGTATTAAATCATATTTCATATGTAAATCACATTTCATATGTTCATACTCTAAATTGGACATATACTTCAATGAAGCAATTAACTTCCGTGAGCCAAATATCTTCTGCTTATTATATTTGGTGGTGGTTTCAGTCACCCACCTTCTGCTTTTACCCATCTTCAACTTATCCAAAATCGATTCTGTTGAGATTGTGATACACTGGGTGGACATTGTAATATAAAATTGCCCAATTCAAAAACATGACTCCGCAAGGAAACTTGTTTATTTTTCGTTGCTTGTCAATAACTCATCCACAACGCGTTCAAATGCTGCGGTCATATGCCGTTTCGCAAAATTTAAATTACATCCGTCGCCATTCATCCCCAATCTAATATGTTGGCATCCTTGGTGTCACAAACCTTAGATAGCTGCCAAAAATCACTGTTTTTCCAAAAACACATCTTTCCGAATACTAAGTTGGTCCCTTAGCCTGCACCGTCTTCCGATACGCGCTGTTCCTGGAATTTCCTGCTTCGGTTCACATCATCAAAACTGAATACTTACAATAATTTTCTTAATTTTCTAGTTAACATTTTAATTTGATATTTTTCTATGTTTAATTTTAGCAGAACATTTCATAAGTTAATTTAATAAATCAATTTCAAAATTGTATAATATTTAAACAAATATACTATATATACTATACATTATACTCTTGGGTATAGTTTTCCTATTTAGTATAATTTGTGTTTTCTTTGGATTATTACATTTATTTCTTTATAAATTTAGAAATTAAATAATTAATTTCTGTAACATTAATTATTTTCTAAACTACCTTTAATTTTAATCTGAACTTTTACACAGATTATAATTTTTTTAAATTTATAATTTTTCTTAAACATACGCTATTCCTGAATATATTTAAAAAAAACCAATATTTCTATAACAAGCTTATTCTATAGTTGAATGCTATATCATTCAATTTACGTCCACTCGTCTATTCCCCTTACATTCTTAGATTTGCTAATGCATCCTAGAGGAAAAGAGGACTGGACTATGTGTTATTATTGCCATATAGGACATCAGTTCTGCTTTGTTTCAAACTTTTCCATGCTTTTCTTTCCAATGTGAGTTGTCACTCATTTCAATTTCGAGCACATCCCTTTGCTCCTCCTAGAAAAACAAGATTATACAAGATAAACCCGTTTATGTTAAAAACTTGTCCATTGCATGACTGAACTTTTCATTGCATACAATTACATTTTATTGAAATTTACTTCTTGCCTGATATGTATATATCCATTATCGATTGTATTTTCCACCTTGTAATTAGCTCGTATATGGCTACATACATATATTCGAGGCGATTTAAATTACCTAGAATTAATTGCTAACGTTATTTTCCAAAATTAAATATACATTTTTTTTTTATATCCCAACATATACATTTATTCAAATTTCTATACGCTAATTTCCTAATCAATAAACAGTAAAAACCAATGTATATTTACATATAGCCTACTGTAGTATCTGCAAAAATATACATACGTACATTCCCATTCCTCTTAACTAGAATACTTACTTCTTTCAATATACATTCGTACATTCATTCTTTATCTTATACACATATATACAAATATGTACTTACTTCACCAGCGGTTCCGTTGCCTGGCGTTAACGCTTATGCGTCGAATTTCAGTGCATACACTGCCGTATGTACGAGTATGTATGTACATATTTGAAGTTAAGTTTTATATTACTTACCCACGACTGTCTTACGATTTTATTTTTCAATTACGTGCAATGAACCCGTTTCTTATTATTTAATATATAAAAAATATTTTTCTCTACTATCTTCATCGGCCATAGTGCCTAATAAGCACATTTTTATTACGACAATTTTACTTGCCCGCGGTTAAGTGGCACACTTCCACTGGCATTGACTTTGAACGCAAGAACCGTGCTATTTGATATACTTACGCGACATCAGTTTGTTTACGTCATTATTTCGTGTTTACATTTGTAAAACACCGCCAACACATGTCTCAAATTGTGTGGCCTTGTATGGAATAATTTCAACAAATTATTATGCAGCTTTTTATTCTTGCCCTTAATCGTTACAACTGTTGTAACCGGGCTGCGGATTTCTGCTACTGAATATGGTCCTATCCACAAATTCGAGAATTTGTTTCTCCTAGCCTGATTCTTCATTAATACTTGGTCACCCACATTAAAAACGACTGGGTTTAGTACCTTGTTATAGGCTTCCCTGCCTACTCGTTTAGCACATTCCTGGTTTTCTCTGACCAACTCGTGCGCTCGCTGTAGCTGGTACTTTTCCACTTTATTGGGATCATCAGCATTGTACACTGGCGCACATTTGCGCTTCAGATTTGCTGGCATGTTGAAATCAAACCCGTAGAGTATTCTAAAAGGAGTTTGCTTCGTTGATACATGCACAGTATTGTTGAGTACATGCATTGCAGTGGTCAACCACTGATCCCAATTCGAGCCGTCTTCCTTGACAAAACTGCGCAAGTACTCGGCCAGAGGTCGATGACTACATTCCAATGAGCCATTCGCCTGTGGATGATATGGTGTTATATGCAACTTCTTGATTCCCGGCATTTTACACGTTTCTGAGAATAGTTTCGATACAAAATTGGAACCATTGTCGGTTATCAAAACCTTAGGTATGTTGTACCGTGCTATTATTTCATCAAAGAATGCCTTGGCCACCGTACTTGCTTCAGCATCGGGTATAGCCACGCACGCCATATACTTTGAGAAATCATCTTGGAACGTCAAAATGTATTTATTTCCCGAAACTGTCTCAGGTAAAATACCTACAATATCCATATGAACTTTATCAAATGGCTGTTTTGGTGTGTCAGTTAACACCATTGGCATCTTTGTCAGCCTTGAACTTCTGTTGGCTGATATTTTGGACAACTCTTTTAATAATTTTTAATGTCCTTGAGCATACCTTTCCATCCGTATACTCGCCTAATTCTGTCATGGGTTTTCCAGAATCCCTGGTGTCCACCTAGAGGTGAATCATGGAAACCCTTTAACACAGCCTGGATATCCTTTATATCCTCCAGCCATTCCACACTACTGGCTGTTTGCTCCTTGGCATTGAAATCCGGATTGCTAACATCTCTTGTAGCATCAGTTTTATCCCCTTGAATTCTTTCGGCCTTCTCCTTATCTGACCGTACTTTGGCCCTCGTTTGTACTACTGATACCTTCTGTGCCTGCGGTACTCTGCTGAGTGCATCCGCATTCAGATTCTGTTTACAAGGTTTGTAAATGATTTCAAAATCATACTCAGACAATTTGTGTCTGAACCTGGCTAGCCTAGACGTTTGGTCTTTCAAATTGGCTATGCCTCTCAACGGCTGGTGATCAGTGTACGAGTATATCTTAAATGGTCGTCCTAGCAGATATGCCCTAAAATTCTTCGTAGCCCACACTATGGCTAGAAATTCCTTTTCTATTGTGGAGTATCTTTTCTCCGTGTCGCTAAGCGCCCTGCTTGCGAATGCAATTGGTCGGTCATTACCGACTTCCCCTTGTGACAACACTGCTCCTAATGCTTCATTGCTAGCATCAGTGGTCAACAAAAAAGTTTGCTCAATGTCGGGGTACGCCAAAATCGGTGGCGAGCTAATAATCTCTTTAGCCTCTCTAATGCTTGCTGTCCATTCGAATTTTGCTTCTTTTTGTAGCAACTTCTTCACTGGCAACGCAATTCCGGCTAGTCCTTCTACGAACTTTCTATAATAGTTCACTAGTCCTAGGAATGCTTGCACTTCCTTTCTATTTATTGGAATCGCTAAATTTTTAACGCATTCCACATTCTGCGGGTCAGGCATTGCTCCTGCCTCTGAGCAACGATGGCCTAAATAAACCACCTCTCTTCGCAAAAACTGACATTTCTCCGTGTTCAATTTCAAATTGTGTTCTCGCAATTTCTGGAGCACCTTGCACAAGCGTTGCGAATGTTTCTGAAAGCTCTTCCCATAAATTACAATATCATCGAGATACACAAAACAATCTAGCCCTTGCAAGCCTGTTAGCATATGGTTCATCAACCGTTGGAAGGTAGCCGGTGCTCCTGTTAATCCAAACGGCATTCTATTAAATTCATAATGCCCTAAACCGGTGCTGAACCCCGTTTTCTGCTTATCTTGGGTATCCACCAGAACTTGGTGGTAGCCACTCGCTAAATCAAGTGTAGAAAAATATCTACTATGCGCCAATTGATCCAGAATCTCTTCTATCCTTGGTATCGGGAACACCTGCTTGATAGTGGCGTCGTTCAATTTCCTAAAATCGACGACCATTCTCCACTTCTTTTGACCCTGAGCACCTCCCTTCTTTTGTACCAAAATTATTGGTGAGTTCCAAGGCGTGATACTCGGTGAAATTATGTTATCCTTTAACATTCCTTCCACTTGCCTATTTACCTCATCTTTGTGAGCTTGTGGCAATCTGTATTGTTTCTGGTTAATTGGTGCTTGATCCACTCTAGTAGGTATTTCATGCTCTACCTCTGGTGTATATGTCAACTGGTCTCCTTCCAGCAAAAATATGTCATGGAATGACGCACAAATGGCTTCTATTGATGCCTTCTTTTCTGAGTTTACGCTTGGGTCTAACTTCAGTGATTCTAGCACTCTCTCCATTCTTTTTCTTATGTCAACTTGTTTAATCTGATTTACCGATCTATAATTCGGTTCCTTAAAATTATCATAACTAGTAACCTTAGGCCTAAAATCCTCATCCATCAGGTAGTCCTTTTCCGATGCGTTGAGTATGCAAGCGTACACCTTACCCTAGTCAACGTGCGTAATGGTCTCCCCCATATATACGCCCTCCGCTAGTTGCTGCTTGTGTAAAACAAGAGTCCTAAGTTTCGTATTTAGATGCATAGTAACTACTCTGGTTGACCTTCCGTTTACTACCACCATACCACACTTCTTAACCCTAGTCACGGATCCTTCCTGCCATGACATTAATGGAAAAGTAAGGATTCTAATCTTATTATTATCATAGAATGATAACTGTTTCTCAAGCGCATCCAGTATGGTGCGGCCCCAAAGATTATCGCGGCCAATTATTCCATCAGCCGGGATACCTTTCCTATCTACTTCCACTGCGTGCACTCTAAAACCCATACCCTTATCTCCACTGTGCCCTATTCTGAGCGACCCCAATGTCCTAATGCACCCTCCAAACGCTCCGTTAAGCGTTCTTAAATCCATTTGATTAATGTCTAGCCCCTTCCGTAAAACACTAGATTTTACGAGGCCAGTGTCCGCCCCTGAATCTACTAATAGCACTAGCTTTCCACTCGCTGCTTCCTCGCAGGGTATCTCGATGAAGGTATCACCTATCCTGCTCATAGCGCAGGATAGGTGATAGTCTGTTCCCAACATGGACGCGTATCCACTTCCTAACCCTTCGTGATACTGGAGAGCCTCCTGCTCCTCCTTCTCCTGGACTGTAGTTCCTACATTACTAGTCCCACGTACTTCCGGCCTTATTATTACTTCCTTTCTTTTGGCTTTCCAGTCTACTGGACTCGACTAGGCGGCTGGAAGTTTCCCTGGTTCTTTTGTTGGGATTGTCTTTCCCTGCATTCCACTCTCCGATGCCCCATTCGTCCACATGCGAAGTATCTCAACCCCTGTATGTTATCGCCTATCCTTGGTTCACTTCTGGGATTCCAATTTGGTCGCTGCTGACCACTCCCACTTTTGAGAGGATTTCTTCCTTGGTTAATTCCTTCCGGTGAATTAACTCGGGGACTACTAAGGTTACCCCTGTTTTCCCTCAAGGGTGGATCCGGGCGCCTCGTAGCTGGCTGCCTTCTATTCTGATTCCATTCTGTGTCTCCTTGGCACCGTCTACTTGCCTCATGACCATATGTTTGGCACTCCATACAGTAGGGCATGTTTTTGCGTGTCACACATTCATCCCTTGTATAACCTTGCTTACGGCAGAACGAACATGTGGGTGCCCTCTGTACAAACCCCCTGTACGGATTTCTCGGATCCGCGGCTCTGTTTTCGGAGACCCTGGAATTCTACGCTCCTCTGTATATATTGGGGGCGGAATTGCTTCCATCTCTGTGCACGACAGCGGCGGTGAACATGTCCTGTCTATTTTCCAACATGTGTACCTCGCCTAACCCAGCCGTACTCCGTTCCACGAGAACTTGTGCTCTAATCGCTTCTTCTACTAATTCCTCCAGAGATCCTGTTCTGCTATTCAGCATATGAATCTTTAGAACGAGTTGCGGAGCCTCACCACGAAAGCTGTAAACACCGACTCGTCAACTTCGTGTAATAACGCTGTATCTCCAATGCCATTGTACTTATTCCTGATTATTTCCTGGGCCATCATCTGAAGTGACTCTAAACGCCTGGCAAAGGCACGTATGTCTTCACTTGCCAGCTGCTTCCCGATTCTTATTTCTTGGGTTATGTCCTTCAAAGTTCTCTCCTTTAAATAAGTTCTCCTTATAAGACCGTAAAGCTCGTCCACACTGGCGAATTGCTTTGGCAACACAAGGTTGTACGCGTCTCCAAATAACCTTTGCTTAACACAGTCGAAGAAGTCCTGCAACTCATTAGGGCTTATGCTTCGCTTTGCAAGCTCACAACCTTGAATGAATCTGTTAACTTCTGACCGTGAATCTTCTGAAGCTGCAATAGTAAGCACAGGTACTAGCCTGGCCACTCTCTTTGAAATCTCCTCTATACCCATTTTGCGTATTTTTGTTTTACTTATGACCGGTAAAACTTGAGCGCTATCTTTATGGGTGGTTCCTAGATTCACTTCTCCCAGATCTGAGAGGTAATTGACCAATGACGGACTCAAACTAATTAGTCTTCGATCGTTTGTTCGTACAGGCGAAATACTGTCCACAGTATTGGGACTTTCCTGTACCGTTACTGCTTTTGGCGGATATCCCTTATTTTTATTAGTTATCGGACTTTCTGGAGAAAAAGGCTCGACACCGATTTCAGATGCGCCAAACAAAAATCTCTCTTCACTCAATGCTAATCTGGGCTTTACCACGCGGTTTATCCCTTCTGGTGTTAGATACTCCGGCCAGCGCACTTCCGGTGGCAATGTCAATACCGTCTGTGTAAATCCAGCCGATGCTGATTTTGATCTCTCCCTATTCAGTGAGGACCTATTGGTCGCCCGCCCTATTTTTAGTTCCGCACACTCCTTTTTCAACAGCGATGCTGCTTCCTCTGTCTCCGTCAATCTCCGAGAAAGTTCCTTTACCCTATTCTCGTGATACTCTTTTTGTGCTCTCAAATCTTCTGTTTTCTCATGAAATTTGAACAACTTTTCTTCTGTCCTTTTTTGGATTGCCGTCAAGGCTTGATCCGCTACTTCTAATGGTGACACAGCTCCTCCGGCGTTCGCCTGCCTCCACAATTCCTGAGCTTCTTCCCTGCTCGTACTCGCTTCGAACTGGTCAACTATTTTCCCAGTAAACAGTTTCACCTCTGCCTGTAATGATTTCAATCTGTTCCTTACTTCCTCGTCTGGCGAAACCAAACTCACTGTTTGTTGCCCTAGTCCTTCATATTCAGAACTAAATGTATCTGCCCATTCGTTGACCAGACTATTTATGTAGTCTGCGTAATTCTCCGTAAAATGTTTTCCTTTGCCGTACTCAACTGCGTGAGGCAACAACAGTCCGTGATTATTGTTGAACTCTCTCCCCAGATCTTGCAACTGTGTTCTTCGCTTGCGGTAATACACGTTGTCCTTACGTAACCTGCCGTATTTCTTAAAGTTACGGACCAGTTTTTCAATCGCTTCGCCAATTTGCTCCTGCCTTGCGCTTCCTTCGTCATATCCCAAATGCCAGAACAGCTGGCGTATCCCCAATACCAAAACAATTTACAAGTAAAACCCAATAATTGTTAAAACTTGTTATTAACTTATACCAATTTTTTTATTTCATCTTAATGATAAATAAAAATTTATTAAAAAACATTCCACCGTAAATTCTATCTTTATATATATTTTCTGCTTTACTTGTTTTCCATCATAAGTTCCATATCCGCTGTCTAACGGCGTCCACTAAGTCCTTCCATCACTGCAAATTGGTCCTTGACTTCCTCACAGATACTCCTTGTTTTCCTCACATGTATCCCTATATCCAATCACCAACTTTAATACTCCCAAAAATCCTCCCAATCCGCAAAAACCGAAATTGGATTTACAGGCAAAAATGTTAAATGTGATTCATTCCTGGAAATTTGAATCCATATTTAATTTTAAAAAACCCGTTACGTATGCGCCACGTAATAATAGCATTTAAATGTTTTCTTCAACTCGTGTTGTCTACATCTCTTCAGCTAATACCCTAAACTCAAAATGCTAAATATTTAAATCAATCTTTATTCTGATTTCAAAACAATATAAAATGAATCATATAAATGTCCCTACCGACAAACAAACACAGATCCCCTATCATAACCGTACGAACCCTATACCGTGGCACGTTCTTTCCGAACCAAACCAACCGGTATACACAAGTTCGCAATTCAATAACGCAAAATCCGTGAATAAAGTTTATTCAATAAACAAACACGTTCAACATCCCCCGAGAATGCTGAAACAAAATGTATTAAAAAGTATGAGCCTAATCTCAGTGGAACAACCCTATACAACCTGACCATTAAAAATTTTCGAAGACCAACCTAGTGTCACCTAACCGCAGCGGCTATTCAGCCCCGATGCTGCTTCTTCTGCATGACCGGCGCAAAAGCGCCCACACGGCCACCGAAGAATCGTCGACAAAATGCACTTTAATACTAAAGTATCCTAATATAAGCCTACTCACCAATATCCTTGCTCCCTCCATTGAACTCCTTTGTGATGGTTATCCTAATGGTTTCCTGTTGGTGGATTCCCGCGTAGGAGTGCTCTTTTCCTGGCACTCGACGTGGGATCCTACCGGCTGCGCCAAAATGTTGTCGGTGTCCTTGCTGCTCGTCGTGGGACGTCCTGTCTCGGTCCGCTGGGCGCGTAGCTGAAAACTTTAACACCACTAGCTCTAAATGAGAACACACAGACACTTTCTGGTTTCAAGATAAAAATCACAAGGCTTTATTTCTTACAAATACTAATTCTTATATACTATTTCTTAATACTCATCTCAGTCTGTGAACTGGCCTTTCTGGTGTTCCAGTTCCGCACCTGCTAATTGGTGTCAGTTGGTGAAGCCAACTGACCTACTATGAAAGTGTCGACGGTGCATTACGCTGCCCTCGTCGACTCGACTGCGGAACTGTAGTACCCTAAAAGTTTGCATAATAACATTACACAAACCATTTTAGCTTAAAATACTTGGACCCTAAAAGTACGTTCTATTCTTAAATATCTTTTAGCACATGGTAATCCCACAGAGTGTGGCATCTATTAGGAGTCGATATTGTGAGTCAACTACTCGTAGGTAGCTTCGTTCTAACTCACAACACTATGTGCCTGCTGCGTGGAGACAGGCGAGGATTGTGTTTATACCGAAATCGGGTAAAAGCAACCCTCTCTACTCAAAGGAATACAGGCCCATCAGTTTGACCTCATTCCTCCTGAAGACGTTAGAGAGGATACTAGACTCATATATCAGGGACACAATTGCGCCAGACAAAATGTTAAAAGCACAACACGCTTATACTAAAGGCAGATCCACGGAGACTGCACTCCATTCGCTAGTACTGAATATTAAAAGGGCCTTAAAAGATAAAGAATATACCCATGGGGTATTCCTAGATATATCCGGAGCCTTCAATAACGTGACGAAGGATGCTATTTTGAATAGCATGGTAAACAGTAATGTATAAAGCAGCTTCTAGGTTGCAGAACGATGAGAGCGGAATGGAACGAAGCTAAGGTGACTAAACAGGCAGGCAGGGGTACCCCACAAGGAGGAGTGCTATCGCCGCTTCTGTGGCTACTTGTAGTAATCGAAATACTCAGGGAATTTGATGGGAAGGCACCTAAGGCACCTAGACACCATCAGTAACATAATGAACAACACTCTTAAAACGATCCATCAGTGGGTATCTCGAGCAGGCTTGGAGGTAAACGCGGATAAAACGGACATGATACTCTTTACCAGAAAGTACAAGGTCCCCGCGTGGAACTTCCCGAAGCTAGGTGACAGTGAACTTACTCCCAAATACCACACAAAGAACCTTGGAGTAATTTTGGACAATAAGCTTATGTGGAGGCGCAATGTTGAGGAAAGGGCGAAGAAGGCTAGTAACGCGCTATATGCATGTAAAAGAATGCTAGGCGTTACTTGGGGTCTTTCTCCCTCGCTGATGCACTGGTGCTACACCGCAATAGTTAGACCAATCTTAATGTATGGTGCTTTAGTGTGGTGGACTGCACATACTCGTATACGAGTATAATGACAATAAGAAGAGTGCGAGCGCCTCGCTTCACTCTGCATAACAGGCGCACTGAGAACCACTCCAACGGCTGCTCTCGAAATAGTACTCAACATGCCGCCTATCGACTTTGTGGCGGAGAATTTTGCAGCGACCGCCGCGAATGCTTTCTAGGGAGTATAGGATTGTAAAGAATTGCTGTGGTGCATGGAGGAGAAGACTCGTACAATTTGGGAGTGAATATCCTTTGGGGTCGCAGCATTCTGAATGCAGTAACTAAAGAGTTATCACTTTTTGATAAGAATAAGCATAGAATCCCTACTCTACCATTGAAATCATGGCAGGGAGGAGAAATTAACACGGAGGTGGTAGGCGGAAGGTCGTAAAAGGTAGTCACGTTCCGTGTAAATACGAAGTTGCCAACTGGTGTTTTGCACAAGCAGAAGTTGGCAAAAGGTCAGTAAAGTTAGATCCAAGCATAAATTCAGAGGAGAGGGCCTCCATAGAAAATATTTGTGCGTCTCTTCAAAAAGAAGAGAGCGTAAGAGAGTGCGGACGTGTATAATTTTGCCCGGTATTTTTTGCGTGTTTTCTCTTCACGAAATTCAGAGGCATATCACAAATGCGATTGTGTAGTATCAGTAAATATAATTCGAGATCGCTATCTGGGAAACAATTCTAATAATAATAATATATTTAAATTAAATATTGAACAAAAATTAAACACAAAAGCAAAACCAATAAAAGTGCGCGCAAATAAAACAACTAGCAGGATTTCCCACCTGTGTCAGCACCTAATTTTAATTTATTAAAATTTAAAATTCTTCAGAGTTGCATTTGAGCCATTTATACATTCTTCATTTTCTTAACTCATAGTGAGTTTCCCAAATACTAACAAACATACAAATATCATAAATGCTTATGTCCGCCAGTGGTCTACAAATCATTGTAACAGGTATTGACTCCTGCGTGGCTCCAGAGGAGGTAATGGGGGCTTGCAAAACGATGGCTTCAAAGTAAAAAATGTTACCAATATTAGAAAAACAACCACTATTTCGGGTGGAATTATAACAAGATGATATGAAACTGAAAAAGAACGAAACTCACCCCATTTATAACTTAAAATATTTGTTGCGCCTGTAGAAGAACCCCATAAACGAGCACGACCCATCAAATGGATGAACTGCAAGAGTTTGGACATACTAATTCTTACTGCAAGTTGCCCTCCGTTTTGCACTCGCCTATTTTCTGAGTATATTCGCAGCGAGTCCTTGCACACGTCTAGGTTCTGAAGATATTCGAAGCGAGTCCTCGCAAACGTCTGAGTCCTGGATATATTCGCAGCGAGTCCTTACGTTCGTTTAGGTCCTGAGTATATTCGCAGCGAGTCCTTGCAAACGTCTAGGTCTTGAGTATATTCGCAGAGAGTCCTTGCAAACATGTAGGTCAGCGAGTCCTTGCAAATGTCTAGATATTGAGTATATTCGCAGTGAGTCCTGGTAAACGCCTAGGTCTTGAGTATATTCGCAGCGATTCCTTGCAAACGTCTAGGTCTTGAGTATATTCGCAGCGAGTCCTTGCAGACGTCAAGGTCTTGCGCATATTCGCTGCCAGTCCTTGCAAACGTCCAGGTTCTGAGTATATTCGCAGTGATCCCTTGCACTCGCCTAGGTTCTGAGTATATTCAATGCATGTCTTTGCACATGTCTAAGCCCTGAATATTTCCGAAGTGAGTCCTTGCATACATTTAAGTTCTGGATATTGAGTATATTCGCAGTGAGTCCTGGTAAACGCCTAGGTCTTGAGTATATTCGCAGCGAGTCCTTGCAAACGTCTAGGTCTTGAGTATATTCGCAGTGATCCCTTGCACTCACCTAGGTTCTGAGTATATTCGCAGCGAGTTATTGCAAACGTCTAGGTCTTGAGTATATTCGCAGCGAGTCCTTGTAAACGCCTAGGTCTTGAATATATTCGCAGCGAGTCCTTGTAAACGTCTAGGTCTTGAGGATATTCGCAGCGAGTCCTAGTAAACGCCTAGGTCTTGAGTATATTTGCAGCGAGTCTTGGGGCACACGTTTTCTTAGTATATTTTTAAAATATTCCAGCTCTCTCCCTTTTTCTCCGCATTTTCCTAGACTTTATATCTTTTCGTCGCCTACTTTTTTTCTTTTAAAATTTGGAACAAGTAAAAGGTTTTGTGTTAGTGAAATTTGTCAGACAAATTTCTTCTTCACACTTCTCCCTTACTTCGCGGTGGAAAGATCCAGCGATGCTTGTGGTGCGGGTTTGATTGGTGGTCTCGATCGGTGCTGTATCCTTCGACCTGGTCCGGCCTTACTCCTTATCAGGCGTGCACTTTGAGTTCGCTGACGTGAGCAGTTCTCCTCTGTTTATCCCCTTGACGTGTCACTTCTACTAAAACGGCCCACACAAAGCCCTCCACCCTGTATGGCCCATCGTATCGTGGGGCAAGCTTTGCATCGAAATGGTCTGCAGCTTTGGAGAGGTGATGTTGTTTTAGGAGTACCATTTGCCCAATGGTTGGTTTCCATGCTCTCCGTCTGAGGTTATAATACCTTAGCTGGTCCTGCACTGCACGCTCCAGGTTTCGTTGTACTATTTGATATACTTCTTTAACTGTTCCGACCGCTCCTTGGGGCTTTGTCGTGGTAGACCTGTTCCTATTATGGCTTCGTCGTATACGGTCTTGGGAAGTCGCGGTTCGCCCCCTTGTACTAAGTATGCGGAACTGTATCCCGTTGTCTCGGAGACACTGGTGTTGAGAGCTAGTGTCAATTCCGGGAGTAAATCGTCCCACTAGCGTTGGTATTAGTCCGTGGACTGTGCTACCATAGACTTTATGGTACGGTTTGTACGCTCACTGCGTTTTCTTGTGGAGTGTATGGCGCAGTATACTGGTGTCTAATTCCGTAGCTCTTAGTATAGCGTCGGAATGCTCTACTGCAAAATTGAGATCCGTTGTCTGTTATCAGGATTTTTGGGACCCCGAACCGAGCTAAGATGTGTTCTCGGAAAGCCCGTTGTAAGGTCTCGGTGGTGGCTTTCCGAAGAGGTGCCATCTCAGTCCAATTCGTAAATTTGTCATGGAATATTGCTACCATCGTATTTCCATGCGTAGAGCGGGGAAAAGGTCCCACAAAGTCGGCGCACAAGGTTCGTCAGGTATCTGGCTTAGCATTTTCCCGGCTGGCTGCTGTTGACTGCACTTATACTTTTGACATGAGGTGCACTGTCGTACATACCGACTTGTGTCTCGGAATAAGCAGGGCCAATAATAGCGGTTCGCAAATCTAGCTATAGTTTTGCGGATACCCAGATGCCCTGCTGTTGGTTCGTCGTGATTTTCTCTTAGTATACATTCTCGGAGTGGTTTTGGTACGCAAAGTTTCCACGGGATATAATCCTCGTTCCCAATATAACTCGGAATGTGTATGTACAGCTGTCCATCTTCCAGATGGTAATCGGCGAATTTTATTGGATCAGCAATAACGCCTGTCTTTCGCTTTCTCCACCATTGACAATCCGGTTCTGGATGGTCCTGGATAGTTAGGGTGTACGCAGTCTCGATTGGTTGTCTGGATAGAGCGTCGGCCAAATCCTTTCCCGTATTGTACTTCAAGAGAATGTTGTTGTAATTCAAGGGCCCACCTTGCGATGCATCCTGACGGGTTCTCGATGGAATTGAGCCATTTCAGCGATAAGTGGTCTGTGATAACCGTGAAGTGGTATCCTTCTAAGTACGGCCTCATTTTCCGTATTCCCCAGACGATGGCTAAACACTCCTTTTCCGTTGATGAGTAATTACGCTCCGCACTGTTGAGATGACGACTCGTGCTTTGAGGATACTCAAAATCCGGACGTTTATTCAAGAACCTGCTTCAAACATTTTTATCCAAGGATTGACTCCTTGCTTTAAACCAATAAAAGAAATTGTAACTGCCGAAGACTTCAAATAAATATAACGACGATCCCGGACAACTCTGAGCTTACCCCGGTACAGAAAAGTTCGTGACAGTGGCTCCTGACCAGGAACTCGAAATTAAAAAGGAAACCGAAACAAGGAAGGATCGTCGAAGAAATTCGTTCGACGAACACCGAGGACTATCGAGTGATCCTTCAACCATGGTACACATAACGTGGGTGTACACCTTACGGAAGAAGGGCCTGGCAGCCATCACTGATAAATTCGGCTTCGATACCACAGGTTCGGTAGAGGACCTGCGACGTAGGCTCGTATTGTTCTTCCAGAGATCGGACATGAAAGCGGACTCGAAACAAAGGCTACGAGAACTAGAAGCAGAATGTGCAAGGACCACTTGCCCTATCATGGTTCCCAGTACAGGTTAACAGACACGACTAGGCCTAGCGACACCATCGACTGAAACATCTGTTCCGCCAATGAACACCGCAGCGGACACAAGACGTTCAAAAATGTGGGACCCTGCTACATCATCGTATCCACCCGTCATAGACCCGGTTCGGAAATCGTCTGTCCGCTTCAATGGTGGAAAGGAACCACTCGCATTCATCGAACGGCTGGAAGAACTGGTAGAGGCATATACACTACCATTAGATTTCCTGCCCCGAACAATGCCTGAGTTGTTGCATGAGAAGGCGCTGATGTGGTTCCGCAACAAAATCAAACACTGGGAAACATGGGCGGCATTTATGCGGGATTTCATTCGTTTCTTCCTACCATCTCGATATCTGGAAAGACTCGACGACGAAATATGACAACGATGGCAGAAACTAACTGAAAGCTTCAAACAATATGCCGTAGAAATGCAAAACCTGTCGCGCCGTGTGAATTATTCTGAGGAACAGAAGTTGGAGCGCATCCTTCGGAACAGCCTGGAAGAATATCAGTGGTATGTACGCCGGAAGTATTTTTCGACATTAGAAGAACTGATGGGAATGGCAGAAGACTTTGAAGACACTCCGTATGTCAGGACACCATCACAACTAAGGCATGAACGTACATCTGCACCAGAGGCTCGAAATAGACAGGTAGCACCCGCAACGACGATATGGACTGAAGCACCAATTGACACACGCACTGCGTGCAGACAGCGCGGTCAATCAGGACATATAGCGGGATACTGCCGTAACGCACAACTCCTATTTTGCTGGGAGTGCAGTAAGAGAGCATTACGCACAGTGGAGTGCTGCAAGACTCAAATGGGAAACGAACAAGACTGTCGTCAGGATCGAGGCGTCACACAGTACTCCACCAACATGCCTCCACAACATTAAGTGCGTTACTTTGTGCCGGACAACGCATTTTTGCCACTGTTACCATAGGCACATACAGTACCATAGCCACCATTGACACAGGAGCGTCCCGAAGTTTCATCAGTGAACGACTCGCCCGTCAGATACATGCAACCAAAGGTAGGATAATTCCTACACACATTTGAGCATGTATGGCGGACGGGCACTTAAAGATTTTATGGAAGCAATCGTGGTGGATGTAAGACTTGGGAACAAAACAAGCAATGTAGAACTTCTCATGATGCCTGACTCCGCATATGATCTACTTCTTGGACTGGACTTTTTGATTAAACTAGGAACCACTATTCTATGCGGACATCAAGTTAGGATCAAAGACTTTCCGCCTGCAAATCTGGGATCTCACATTGTGCACGACCATCTGGGAAGAAGCCCCCACGGAGGAGGCAAGGATTGACACGTTTCTAGCAGCCGAGCTGAGCAAATTCAGCGAAGAACCAGTTGTGTCCAATATAACTAGTCACAAAATCGTGATGCGGGATGATAGGCCTATTAAACAAAAGTACTATCCGAGAAACCCGGCACAGCAGGAAATCATCAATAAGGAAGTTAACGACCTACTGACGAGAGGTTGCTTAGAGCGTTCTGACAGTGCCCCAATTGTACTAGTTCGCAAGAAGGGCGGAAGGTGGAGGTTGTGTATCGACTATCGGCAGCTGAATGCAAAATCCATTTCCGATGCATACCCGCTGCCCAGGATACATCACATATTGGACCGCTTACGGTAAGCAAAGTATATCAGTAGCCTGGATCTGAAGAACGGGTACTGGCAAATACCCATGGACGAAGGCAGTAAGGAGTACACAGCGTTTACAGTACCAGGCCGAGGACTTTTCCAATGGAAAATGATGCCGTTCGGACTACATTCACCACCAGCGATTTTCCAACTGGATAGAGTGATAGGCTCCGACATGGAGCCTCACGCCTTCACCTACTTAGACGACAAATTGGTCACATGGAGGTCACTGGAGGAGCACCAAAAGAATCTAGCCGAGGTTTTCAGACGGTTGCGAGAAGCTAATCTACAGCTCAACCGAGAAAAGTGTGTCTTCTTTCGCAAAAAACCCAGATATCTAGGGCATGGACATGGTCATCGAAAAGGGGATTCATACGGACCCTGATAAGGTGGCGGCCATCCGAGAACTAAAACCCCCATGGATTATACGAGAGCTGAGACGATGTTTAGGTATTGCATCCTGGTACCGACATTTCGTCCCGGACATCACGAAGACCGTACATCGGATGACTGCTTTACTGAAGAAGGGCAAACATTTCCAGTGGACCGAGACCCAGCAAGAGGCATTTGAGTTACTGAAACAACAGCTAACGAAAGCACCGGTTCTTGCCTGTCCGGACTTCGACAAGAAATTTGTACTCCAGACGGATGCCAGTGACTATGGATTGGGCGCAGTACTTACCCAAGAGGTCGACGGGGTGGAACATACGATAGCTTATGCCTGAAATAAGTGTCAGCCTCTCAAAAGATTTATGATCTCTAAATAGACAAATTATAGTAAATATTTTAACAGATCACTGGACCCTGGGAAGTGCGCTTTCCTGGGTGACTCTTTGGAAGATATTTCAAATGAGAATATAAGCTCCAAATGGCTGGAGCTTTGAAAGTATTTGGGACTTGTGTCTCATACGGTATAACAAAGGTTCAATTATGGCCTAACTGCACCCTTCGGGCGACAGATATACCTTCCTACCTACCTACATTCCTGGACTAACGATATATTTTCGAATATATTTTCTTTTCAGATCAACCACGCATATAAAATACAAACAAACGAGGACCAATGCCATTAACCGTACCGTAGCCGAAAAAACTAAGCTTACAATAGGCGCATTTGATTCGTCACTAGTATCGAGTTCCTATCGAGTTGTACGAATAAAAGAGCACATGATTAAGTGGTACACTTGGCAGCACAGTTTGAACTTTTTTTTTTAAACATATACTTTTTTATATTTTTATGCAAACTAATCATCTAAAATAATTTAAATCAACACAATAATGATATTAAATATCAAAAAAGAAAGTCCAAAGATTAATTTTTGCTTTCTTTATATTTAATTAGCTAAAATATAAAAAATCCCAGGGGAAATTTTATGGGTAATTTTTAATCTCGCTGGTTTACAAGCAATTTTCAATTTGGAAGCACTTTTCTATCGAGGATGGAAAATTAGCTCGTTTAATCCGAGTATAATATACTCGATATCTTTTCCATACAAATGTCTATCCTATCGTCGATAGAGTGGCGAATCGAATGCGCCCAATATTAATTTATCGACTACAACTACGTATATTTATTAATATATTTTCCTTTTACAGATTCCAGTATATCAGCTCCATAGAATCCCGTAAGTTACATTACTATTTATCTATGTTTTTCATTCTATACTTACAGTTTCCTCTTTGTTACCGACTGGGGTCTAACTTCCTCTGACTTACATGTTTTTTTTTTACTTGAATACAAACCGCAAACCGCGATCCCGATACTGTTTTTTCTCCTTAGCGTAGAATACTCTTAAAAGTTTCCCGTTCACATTTCAACTTCGCGTTCAGGCTACTTCTTAATACCTTCCCCACTCGGCACTTAACAAATTTCATGCAGAATTTTGAGTTGAAGTTTTTACCAAAGTTACTTAACACAAAGTTCCGCTTATATATATCCTGCCCCACGCAGAACTTAACTTCTCGAGCTCGTTTGATATAGTGCCGAGCGCTTCTCTCGTATGCCGCGTGCATATTGTACTTCATGTCCTTCCGGATCAAAGCGATACGATATTCTCTCGTTAGCCTTTCAATCTGACTGACTTCCAAGGTATTCAGCTTCCTCTCCAGCTTTTAGTCGGACCCCCATGTGAAAATATGATGCCCGAATAGCGCGAAGTAAGGTGTGATTCCCGTTGTGTGATGATGTGCACTGCACTACGTATAGCGCACTCTGTTTCAGACGAATGTCGATTCCATTATCTATGATCATTTTCCAGATATGCTTTTATTGCTTAGAAGACCGTCTAAATTACTCTCTCAGCTGCGTTATACTGCGTACAATCCGGTCTCAATATAGGTTCTAGTCCTCTATCATCTTTTCGAATTCTTTGGCCACGAACTGATTCCCATTATCTGAGTGTATCACCTCTGGTACCCTGAATCTATGGAAAACCACGTGCACCAATAAACTCTATCACCTTCCGCGTTGTATCCAAACAAATTTGGTTAAATAATCCACAACTATTAGGATATACTCATTTTCCCGTTTCTCCCAGAAATCCATTTTGCATAATTTCGAAAGGGTTTCTCTGTCACCACCTCTTTCTCTATCTGCAATGTAGTCGCTTAGGTGGTTGGTACTGAATTGCTTTATTAAATCTCTTAACTTAACACAACACCTTAACCTGTTCTTATACCGTAAAGAGTACTTAACATGTATGTAAATAACTTAATACTTAACAACTCTCTCCTTAAGCTGTATACAATTTTAAGAAATATCTACGAACTTATCTTTATATCAAATGCCAATGTTTTCAAATACTTATCTATATAAAGAAAATACAATCAGTATTACATGGTTATATAGAAAGAAATCCATATAAATAAAATGCAATAAGTATTTCGAAGGCTATTGTTTGTAATTAATTTTTACTCGACGTTCTCGCAAAAGTCTTGGCGTTTTCGGCGAGGTCTCCGGCACATCTGAGCCCCCACCATTTTCCACATCTGACGTGTCATGATTTGGAGTAATGCTGGTTTCAGTTGCTTTGACTTCGTTTTCCGATATACATTTCAATTCTTCAATAGGATGACCGGCGTTTGGATCTTTTACAATAATAATTCTGTTAGTGTGGGCGATCGTGCAATTGTAAGTGTGCGGACCCAATCGCTCCCTGACTGTGGCCTGCCGCCACGCCTTTTTATTTGTATCTGAATAGTCCCTTATAAAAACAGGAGAACCTTCCTCAAATACCTTCTCTCTAGTGCCTCTATGATATTTTACATTATCTAACAGCTGCTTTATTATCATATCTTTCACCATAAGAAGTTTTTAAGAGCTGAAGCGATTCTTTAACTCTCTTCCTAACAAAACTTTTGCTGGCGATTCCCCAGTTGTGCAATGCTGCGCTGATCGATAATCGAACAAAAACCTGCTAATGATTATGTCTATGTCTTCTCCTGGGTTGGCGCTCAGGCTTGCCTCTAACGATTTTTTAAACGTCTTAACAAAATTTTCCGCCTGCCCGTTCGTAGCTGGAAACCCTGGTGGTGTGAGTACATGCCTAATACCATTCAACTCTAAAAACTGTTTGAACTAGCTGGCTGTAAATTGTCGGCCGTTGTCACTAACCAAAGTATCAACCAACCCAAAGCTACTGAACACCTCCCTCAATTTGGAAATTGTGAAAATTGTGGTAATTTGCTTCGTTTTAAAGATTTCCACCCACTTTGAATGTGCATCTATAATGATTAAGAAATTGAAACTTTTCTTGGGCCTGGCAAATTCGATATGAATACGCGACCAAGGCGTTTCTGGTGGCACCCAAGGGATCAACCTGCTTTTGTTTGGGCTTTCTTGTATAATTTTACAAGGAGCACATCTCGCAAACAATGCTTCAATATCACTATCCATCTTAGGCCACCATACGTTTGATCTAGCTAAAGCTTTAGATTTTACTATACCCAAGTGAGATCTGTGAAGCTCCCTAAGAACACTAGGTCGAAGTCGTTGGGGTATCACTGTCCGCTAACCCCACAAAATACATCCGTATTCCACAGAAAATTCCGACTTTTTATCTTTAAAACCTTTAAAAGGGTCCCCTTCCAGAGTATGCACGGCACCCCTGTGAACAGCTTCTTTTAACTTCGTCAGAATAGGGTCCCGAGATGTTTCTTTCGCAATCGCTTTGAAATCTAACTTCAATGCGTTATTTTGTGAAATAAAATTCACATAATTTTTCCCTATGCTCTCCTGTCTTACCGCTTGTTGGGGCAAGCGCGACAAATTGTCGGATAAATTGTGGGAACCTTTAACATGCCGGATTGTATAATTGAACCCTGACAAAGTGAGGGCCCAGCGCTGTATTCTGGCTGCTGCCATGACAGCCAAGCCCTTAATTTCCCCAAAAATTGACAGAAGTGGCTTATGGTCAGTCTGTAATACAAACTTGCTGCCCAGTAAATAGTGCCTAAGCTTAGCCACGCTAAAAACTATTGCTGAGGCTTCTTGTTGAAGCGCACTATAATTTCTCTCCGCTGCGGTGAGCGCTTGAGAGATAAAAGCAATGGGTTTAACACTCCCGTTAAGATACACATGTGAAAGAGTTCCAGCCACTGCCACATTTGAAGCATCCGTTTCCAACATTATTGGATGGCTAGGATCAAAGGGCGCCAGAAACCTATCAGATGTGATCTCCTTCTTTAAAGTTTTATAGGTTTCCTGACTTGCTTTTGTCCAACTGAAGTTTGAATGCTTACGCAACAACGCATATAGTGGCTCCATTTTATTAGCAAAGTTGGGAATGAACTTAGAGTAATAGTTTACCAATCCCACAAAAGCTCTCACTTCAGATACATTCTTAGGGACAGGTGCCTCAACTACCGATAGAATCCTTTCTCTATTCTTAGATAACCCTTCTGGAGTTATATCAAAACCTAAGTCTGAAATTTTTTTTTCAAAGAAAACGCATTTACTCTCGTTCAACCGTAAACCGACTTCTTCCAACCTGCTAAGCACCTTTTCTAATGTGCTCTTGTGCTCCTCGAACGTCGCCCCAGATATGACTATATCGTCCAAATAATTTAGTACGTTGGGAATCCCTCGCAAAATATTCTCAACTGTCCTCTGGAATATTCCAGCTGCCGGCTTTACCCCAAAAGGTAATCGAGTTACTTTAAAAATGCCGATATGCGTACTCCACGCACACAAAAGCTGCGACGACTCGTCTAATTCCAATTGGTTGTACGCATTTGACAAATCCAATTTCGAAAAATAAGGCCCTTTTACAGACGCAAATATCTCAACTATTCTTGGCAATGGATACTTAACATCCATTAAATTCTTATTTATTGTTGACTTGTAGTCACCGCAAATTCGCAAGTCTCCATTTGCCTTTAGGACCGGTACCAAAGGCGTACCCCAATCGGAATTATCGACCGGTACTAACACACCTTTCGCCACCAATTCGTTAATCTGATCTTCTACCATTACTTTCCAGGCCAACGGCACTGATCTAGGCATGCAAAATACCGGCTTAGATTTTTCCTCCAACTCCAGCTTAACTTTACTCCCGGTATATCTACCTAAACCCCCTTTGAAAACGGAATTAAATTTTCTTTTTAAACTATTTACAATATTAACTGATCCGTTCATTGCATTTATCCCCATTCCGAATTTTGACATAAAATCCCTTCCGAAAATTGGTGGGCTCCGCGTTTCACTGACTATTAGCCTAATTGTATGCGACTGAACGCGACACTTAACTTTAGCACTAAACTCACCCAAAGTTGCAATATCGCTGCCGCTGTAGGAGAGAAAATTGTCGCTGCACACCTCGAGCCTTTCTTGTGCGAAATATTTCTCAAAATCCAACTTCGATACTAGTGAACACACTGCACCTCAGTCTAACATAAAGTCCAGCTCAACACCATTGACCTCCGCAGCCTCCATAAATGGGGTGGATGAAGAAAATGCTGGGGGCCGAGATGTACCAGAGACACTAAAAATTTAAAAATTATTTAAACTATTTTCTTCAAATATCACATTAACATCTGCATAACAAACGCTAACTTAATACTTAACCACATTCGCAGGTTTCACCTCCTTACAGGCGACACAATCTCGCACATAATTGCGGACTTGGCACCACTCCATTATTCGGCCATCTCGTTGGCTAGCCTCTGTTCGCTTGAACAGATACCCTTCAGACACCTTTCCATCAGGTAATTTCTCCTGATTCTTGGTCACGCCTTCAATCAAGTTGAGATATGTCCCCGATGTGAAGGCCGTAGTGACAAATCCGAGCACGACATCTTCCTGCATCTCCTCCACATCCATGGCTCTCGACAGCATATCTGCACTCATCACCGGCCCCTTTCCTCAATCTCAAAGTCAGAACTTGCAATTGCTGCTACCACCGGTCTAGTCGACCGCTCAGGTGGTTTAATGTTGAGCTATTTTTAACATGCGTGGTCGGTTACGATAGAGAAAGACATACTTTCTATATAAGGTCTGTACTTTTTTACAGACATTACTGCGGCCAAACACTCAT
Source organism: Clusia tigrina (assembly GCA_920105625.2). Classification (NCBI taxonomy): domain Eukaryota; kingdom Metazoa; phylum Arthropoda; class Insecta; order Diptera; family Clusiidae; genus Clusia; species Clusia tigrina. The sequence continues at coordinate 161,446,870 of OV050031.1, forward strand.
TCTCCGACACGCTATAATTTCGTTGACATTGGTTTAGCTTTTGAGAGAAGAAAGCCACGTGCCTTTCGCTTTTTGCTTCCTTCTGGAACAACACAGCCCCAATCCCAATTTCCGATGCATTGCATTGGATCCAAAATTACCTAGAAAAGTTTGGGTGTTATAACACTGGGGCGGTTGTTAATACCAACTTCATCTGAACGCCTGGTAGGCCTCGGAAGTAATCTGGAACTTCATCCCCTTTTTCAACAAATCACGGATGGCGCTGCTAATTCCGCAAGTGCTAGATAAAACGTCTGTACCACCCCGATATTCCTAAACAGTCTCGAACTTCCCTAGGGGTTCACGGTATTCCAATTTTCGATGTGGCTTGTACCTTTTCCGGGTCGGTCTTCAGTAATTCTCCTCCTACAAAGAATCCTAGATATCGGAGCTCCTTGGAACATAACTTAAATTTCTTTAACCCAATAGTCAAGTTCCTTTTCTGTAGACATTCTACCACTTCCCCCACGACACGTTGGTAGGTGTCGAAGTTGGCCGCGAGTATTTATAAATCGTGTAGATATATAAACACTTAATCATTGAGGTAACACTTTATCCAGCAATCTGCACCACCATTGAGCTGCGTTACATAAGCCAAATGGCATCACCGCAAATTAGTATAGTGGCCTCTTATGGACTGCAAAAGCCGTGAATGCTCTACTTTCTTTATCTAACTCTACCTGCCAAAAAGCATACTTCAGATCTAAGCTACTAATGAAATGGGTATGATATAATCGGCTTATGATCCCTTCAATGTTCTGCAGCGGATAGGCGTACTTTATTATTCGATGATTTAACTTTCGGGGTCCAGACATAACCTATTTTATTCCTGTTGTCCTCAGAATGGTCGTCCGGGTGCTCCATGAACCTCCAAAAGACAACATTTTCTTGATTTCCGCATAACCGCGTCCTAGCCGGTGGTTGGAGATAGTGCGTATCCTTAACGGGCACTGTTGTTTCAGTCAACTGGATCGTATGCTTTTCCAACTTGATCCGTCCCTACCCGTGTTGCTCATAGGTTCTGAATTCTTTTACTACTGCCTCCAAGCGTGCTCCCTATCTGTAGCCAGCCCATGTTTGACCTCCTTCCACCCTTTTCCGTCATCTGGATCGGTGTTTAGCTGCCTTCTCCTCCAGTTGCACGCCTTCCACTCCCAGCATATCTGGAGCTAAACCGAATGCTCTCCAAAAATTTATTCCTAAATATATTGGTTGCCGTAAATCCGGGTACAAAAAGAAAATCATTTTCCTAACCATCCCTTTAAATTCCACCCCACAGCAATCTTGCGGTTCATCGCATATTCCTTCCTACCGGCTGTTCTTGTCCGTAAATAATATCGCTGCGCCTTCAATCCTAAGTCCTGCACTAACTTTTCACATCCATGCCCCATGATACTTACGGAAGCCCTGGTGTCCAGTAGGCCTTCCTCATATGATGATGGTGACATACACTCTCTCATCCTTACCCAATTCGCTGTTTACAGCTGTTGCAACTTCCTTTCTCTCATGACTGTAGTCGCTAATACCTGTCACAAGCTTTTAGAAGCTTCGTCGCGACACCTGGTCTCCCAATTATCAGTTGATTTTCACTCTCACACTGTTCCTCGATAATTCCAGCGTTTTTCTCATTTACTTTATTTCTACTTTTATCGTTACTCCTACTATATTGAGTTCCCAACTGTACTGTTCTCTTCGTTCCTAAATCTTTAACTATCATATTATTTTTACTTGTACCTTTACCTCTACTATATTGAGATTTCCCCTGTACTATCCTCTCAGTTCCTAAAACTTTACCCTTTATCGCTTGCGAAACGAATTTTCTACGGCTGTTTTCCAGAACGTGGCGACTCCGCTCGTTCCACGTTCCTCTGCGAGTGTTTCCCGCCGTACATTTGAGATACTTCGGTGTGACGGTCTCAGGGTAACAAACACTTGTAACAAAAAATCCTCCGATTTCTGGCAAGGCACTCCCTATACACATGGCCTCACTGCTGGCAGTTCCAACACTCTAACGGACGGCGTCTTCCTTCCTCCGAGCCACTTGACCTCGGTTCTCTTACTATCTTTGCTCTTTGTTTGGTATCTGTTTCGCACAGGGACGATGGTCACTGCATGAATGTCATTTTCGTGCAGGGATGATCGTCACCTTGCAAATGTTATGTATTCTGTGTAAAAGAGTTAGTTCGGTTTTGGTGCTTGCTGGCGCATGGTTGCGAGAGATTCCGAATAAATATTGGGTTTTTTAAAAAGTATTTTTCCCAATTAAAATCTATGAAGTTTCCGTGAAGGCCTGAGCATGCATGAAGTCCCGTTAGGTCTTTACGAAACATTTGGTCCATGTCGAGACAGGATTTAGCTACCTAAAATGGGTTCTGCCGGTAGCTGGGAGAGTGCGCGTGCAGTTGCAAATCACTTCTGAAAGAATCGTTGAGTAGTAAAGAGCTTTGAGCAGTGAACATTCAACATTTTGAGTAGTGAAAATTAAAAATATATATAGAGAAACATATAAAATTACAGCAATCGGTATGTACAGTCCACTGAAGTGCTAGGTGCGGTGCAAGAAATGTATGAGAAAACTGATGAAATACCATGGCAATAATAAATAGGCTGGGGCAAGATAAAATGGAAATTTAAAGAAAAATTAATTTCGTGATATATACAGGCGCTAGATGGGAGCCATGTGCAACGGGAAGAGAATTATGTATAAGCATACATACGGTGTGTGCATTTGCGCAGCGGTGCCAGTAATTTTTATATGAGCGGGGATATTTGGTGCTTGCCGCTACTTTCTATGTACAATATCTTGTTGTTGTTTTGAAAATTCCGTGAACAGTGGTTTCGCTGGAGTATTTTTGATATTTGTGTGCTACGGAAATATATAGTATATAATGGTGCAAGAATTCGAAGAACAATTTTTATTGCAATGTGCAGTATAGATGCATTGTAATGCGTGCCTGAAAGAATAAGAAGATCAGAATGATTGGAGCAAGAAGAGAATAAGAGAGCTAGATTGCCTGCAGGCGGTGTGCATATTTTAGAGAGCTAGAATACTTACAAACAAATTCGCATATTTGTGAGAACTAGTATGTGTGCTAGTTATGAGCCTAGTTGTGAATGCGGTGCGTGCATAAGAAACTGAAATAGCATGAAAGGAGTAGATTTTTTTTTATTAGAATTTGTTTTTGCACGGATTTCTCATCACTTCTCAGTAACACTGTGTGCTTGCGTGTTTTTTTCCCCCAAAATAATGACGCCACTTATGTGCCATTCTTTTGAGGTTATGTGAGCGAACGGGAATACTTACGTATTCCTTTTGGCATATGGCATAGCTTAGGCTTAAATTAGATCAAAACTTTGTTTCGTATATTTGGTTTTGTTTTTTCTTCTTTTTATATCGCAGCAATCGAAATGAGGGCAAATAATCGTTTGGTTTCCTTGGCAGCTACTATAAAGCGTGCAGCAGATTATGCTAAGAGTGCTGAGTTGGAGCAAGCAACAATGGGGCAAGCAAGGATTCGCCTAAGTACTCTGGAGACGGTGTGGCAGCGGTATAACGATGAGTACGAAGGGATAGTGGGTGCGATGCTTCCTGACGATGCTGGGAAGTTCGAGCAAGAAAATTTGGCGCTACTAGTGTGCCAGTATTTTGAGGCGCATGCTTCGCTGTATGCGAAAATATATGCCATGGGGCCAGCACAAAAGGAGCAGCCGATTAGCGTGCAAGTGCAGTTGCCGGTGCAGCAGAATGAACTAAAAAATACATGGGGCGAGTTATAATGGCACTCCAACCAAATGGATGGGCTTCCGAGACCGCTTCCGAGCATCGGTGCACGACAACGCAGCCATTGACCCAGCGTACAAATTTTTGTACCTGACGAGCTCGTTGGTGGGGCATGCTAAGGTGACTTTTGGCCAGTGGCAGTTCTCGGCCAACAATTATGTGCAAGCATGGGACCGCCTGAATCAGATGCATGACCAGAACTATCTGATCTGCCGGGAGCACTTAAGAAACTTCATCAGGAGCTAAAAGGCCAGATTAAGGCCAATGACCTGAGACGGATGTCGAACGTGACACACGAGGTGCGGCGCCAATTACAAGCGCAGGGTTTTCCAGTGGAGCACTGGGATTTTTTCTTGGTGCACATGTTGCATGAGTGGCTGGATAACGAGACAGCTAGATATTGGGACCTAGCTCGCGAGAGTGATACGCCAACAGTCGATCAAATGCTTACGTTTATCGATAGGCAGGCCGTAGCTCTGGCAAACACAGCCGACAACCGGCGGCGCATGGACTAGGTTGTAGTGGTGCCAGAGAGAGCCAAACAACCGCGGCTATCTGGTGCTAGAGAGGCGAGAGGCGTAATTGAAGGCGCGTCCACCTCTAAGGGAGCTGCGCGGGCAATGACATGTGAAGCGTGCCAAGGGAACCACGTGTTATATCATTGTCCGGAATTTATGTCCCTCACGCTAAGGACACGCAAGGACTATATAGCTCGGCGCAATTTTTGCCCGAACTGTTTTAAGAAGGGCCATGGCGTTGATACGTGCTACCAGGGAGAATGCTGGAAATGCCCTGGCAAGCCGAAACATAATAGTGCGCTATGCCCGAATCGGGAGACAAATAGACAGGTCAATAGTGTGCAAGACAGGAATGAAGGCAAAAGCCAGCAGAGGTTGACAAAGAAAATCGAATGATGCGACGATGGTGCGAGAAGGCGATATAGTGAGGTGCGAGCGGAGCTTGACGGTGTGCGAGAGAATTGTGAGCGAGATGATAGAGGGCGAGTGGCAGAGTTAGATAGCAAGTTCGAGTTATTGCCGGAGCGAGAAATGTTCTTAAATAAAAGAGCCAAAATTATGGAAGAGTGCAGCTTTGAACCTGTTGAGCGAGATCCGATCAAGGTCTTATTACCAACAGCTATGATTCGAATTGAGGTGAATGGCTATACGTATGGATCTGTGTGTGCATTGCTAGACACCGGCGCGCAGATAAATTTAATCACGTCCGCTTTACAGCGGAAGTATTGTCTTCCCACACAGCCTACTGTGCAGAGGATGGTTGGGATTGACGGTGAGCCATTGCAAGTGAGCAAGAAAGTTAATTGGCAATTATGCCATGGTATGATTCAACGAGTCAGATTAGGGCAGAATTCTGGTTTCTGCCGAAGGAGAGCCAGTGGGGACCGGTATTGCCCGCATCCGATGCGCAAGTTTCCCCGATAAACAATCTACTGAATATAACACTTGCTGATCCAGAATACTGGAAGGCAAAGACGGTGCATGTGCTAGTCGGAGCAAATTTCGTGGCCAAAAGCATTATTGACGTTATTCTAAATGATGCATATGGCGCAACACTCATAGATACGTTGTTTGGTGCAGTTATTTTCGGGGAGCATGCTCAACAATTTAATGAGCAAACAGGTGAGCTAGTATCGACCGTTGAGTGCAACGACAATAGAGAACTAGAAAAAATTATTAACGAGATTTTGGGAATTAGACCAAATTAAAGAGCACCCAATTAGGACGCCGGAAGAGGAGCTAGTTGAGAACATATTCTTAAGGACATATTACAGGGACAGTAATGGCAGATTTGTCGTTACTATACCTATAAAAGATGTGCAATATATTGGGAGCTCTAAAGAGATTGCACTTCGTCGTTTCTTCTATTCAGAGAAACGGCTAGTTAAGGAGCCAGAGTTAAGTATGCAATATGTTGCATTCATGAGAGAATACGAGGGGCTAGGACACATGCAGCAAGTTGACAAACGAGCAAGACCTAACAAGCTAACATACTACATCCCACATCACTGTGTGGTCAAAAAATTTCGTGTAGTACTCGATGCTAGCTGTCGCACGAACAAGGGTATCTCTTTAAATGAAGTGCAACTATTGGGCGAGAAATTACAAAGTGATCTGTACGAAACGATTATGCGATTAAGGCGTCACAAAATCGCCTTTAGTGCAGATATTAAAATTATGTTCCGTCAGGTCAGGGTTGCAAGACATCAATGGGATTTACAACGAGTTTTTAGGCGCGAGAGTAGATATGAACCTTTGAAGGAATATTGGCTAACGGTTGTCACGTATGGCATGAAATCATCGGCGCACAATGCAGTGAGAGCAGTCATCCAGTGTGCCTGAGATGCGCAAGATAAATATCCAGACGCAGCTAGAATAATTATAAAGGACATGTATATGGATGATTGCGTTACAGGTGCTGATTGTGAGCAAGATGCCATTATATTGGCAAACCAAATGCATATTATTTTGAGTGGAGCTGGCTTCATGCTTCGCAAATGGAAATCAAACAGTAAACCATTGATGGAAGCGATGAATGCTGACGAGGAAGAAGCTTTCCTGCAATTCAATAGCGAAGCGAAGGTGCTTGGCCTGGTATGGTTAGTGGCGCAAGACAAGTATACATTTATGGTGAAAACGCCATCGATTTCAGATGTGCTAACAAAACGCTTAGTTGTGAGCTATGTGTCGGAATTGTTTGATCCAAACGGTTACATTTCACCGGTGATAATTATAGGGAAAATTATAATACAAGATCTGTGGCGCTTGAAAAGTGCTTGGGATGCAGAAGTACCCGTAGAACAGAAAACAAAATTTATAGAATATTGGAGCCAGATAAAACAACTTGAGAGATTCAAAATCCCACGGTGGATTGGTGCAAGAAGCAATGACAAAGTTGAACTCCATGGTTTCGCTGACGCTTCTGAGTGTGCAAATGGTGCTGTTATTTGCGTAAGAATGGATCATGCTAATGGGACAATAACGTGTAATTTACTAGTATCCAAGGCAAGAGTGGCTCCAATTAAAAAGCTGACGATTCCAAGACTAGAGCTATCGGGATGTAAGCTACTGGCCAGACTCCTAGAGAACGTTAGACAATCAATGAACTGGAACGCTGTTAGCTACACATTATGGACAGATTCATTTGTTACGCTTTATAGGCTAGAGAAGCTCCCACGGGACTTAAAGACATTTGTAGGAAATCGTGTTGCAGCGATACAACATTGCATTGGAGCCAGAAAATGGAAACATGTGAGCACGACGAATAACCCAGCTGACTTGGTTGAGTCGTGGGTTAAGTGCAACGAAGCTAATAGAGAACAGACTTTGGTTACTAGCTCCAACATGGCTATGTAAAGCAAAGAAGCAATGGCCAGATGATAAATTTGAGCGACCGAGAATGCAAGTATCAAAGTAGGCGCAAGAAGAGGTCAAGGTAAATGTGGTGAATGTTTATAAAGAACCATTGAGCATGTTTGTGCCAAGAATGGGGGGAGGCGGTGAGCTTGTTCCACTCACAAACTATGAGAGCAGGTTAGAAAGGGTGCTGAGCATATTGGGATATGTGAAACGGTTTAGAGATGTTCTGGTAGACAGACACTTGACCTGTGATAGAGTGGTCACTTCTCTAAGCAAGGGAGAATAACAATAACAACAACAACAACGGTGCTGCTTGATGTTTACATCTCTAGGCGAGAGAGAATAACAATAACACAACAGTGCTGTTTGATTTTATTGACTTCCAATGCTTCATTCCGCCACTGTGTCGTTATTGTTATTCCCTTTGCCTTCGCTGCTTAGAAAAACTTTCGTTGGTGTTTTGTCTTTTTTTGGAGGTCAGGCGACCATATACGAATTCTGGTTTGTTTTAATCAATTTACTACATATTTCAATGCATATTGCATTTTTTAAACACTTTTTTCTGAAAATACAAGTGCATTACACTGATTTTAAGTCATTTATTGAGATTGGGTTGAATTGTTCAATGGATTGATCTTGTTCCGTCATTTATTGTGTGCCATTGAGTACATTCCAGAATGAAAGCGCTTCGCATTGTTTTTGCGTTTATAAACCTTGAATGTATGTTCTTCAATTTTTGATTTCATTTTGCAAATAAATAAAATTTCATTTTTAGTTGATGTTGCCACATTTTTGAACACAATATGGTACGAAGACGTAATAATTTGGGGCGTCGAACACGTAATGCTACAAATGCTGCGGCATCTAGAGCTTCTCAAAGTAGCGAACTGCGCGAAAATAATACTTTGGCTGCTCGAAATACCATGGCACGTGTTAAGGCTGCGCGAAATTCAGCTCAACAACATAAGAGCTGCGAGTAAGACCTATGCAGACGTGTCGAAATCGGTTAGGATGGCAGTGCTACCGAAGGAGTGCCCTGAGGTGAATCTCACACCCGCGGAGCTAACTACCCTAGAAGAATCTATCCTTGTGGAAGTGGCGAAAGGTTGGGCCCGCAAATTAAAATTTGAGGGCATCCATTTCCATCCGGGGCACGTACTCGTTGATTGCAAAGATGTGCAGACAGCAGATTGGCTTAGACAAGCTGCCCTTATGCTTACGGCGTGGAAGGGGGCACCATTAGTTGCATGCTCGGGAGATGATGTACCCAGAGCACATGTAGTAACTATCTTCCTCCCTAGAAGTTCCGGTCAAACGATGAGCAGATCATGGCCTTGATTAGTGCCCAAAATGAGGGGATTAACACACCTTTATGGATACTGCTCAAAATCAAGGAGGGGCAAGAGGATACAGCACCGATCGAGACCACCAATCAAGACGGCACCACAAGCATCGCTGGGTCTTTCCACCACGAAGCAAGGGAAGAGTGTGAAGAAGAAATTTGTCCACTGACAAATTTCACTCACAGAAAACCTTTTACTTGTTCCAAATTTTAAAAGAAAAGAAGCAGGCGACAAAAATATATAAAGTCTAGGAAAATGTGGAGAAAAAGAGAGAGAGCTGGAATATTATAAAAATATACTAAGAAAACGTGTGCTCCAAGACTCGCTGCAAATATACTCAAGACATAGACGTATGCAAGGACTCGCTGCGAATATACTTAAGACCTAGGCGTTTACAAGGACTCACTGCGAATATACTCAAGACCTAGAGGTTTGCAGGGACTCGCTGCGACTATACTCAACATCTAGGCGTTTACAAGGACTCGCTGCGAATATACTCAAGACCTACACGTTTGCACGGACTCCCTGCGAATATACTAAGACCTAGGCGTTTGCAAGAACTCACTGCGAATATACTTAGAACCTAAGCGAGTGCAAAGACTCGAATATATCCAGAACTTAGATGTGTGCAAGGACTCACTTCGGAAATATTCAGAGCTTAGACGTGTGCAAAGTCATGCTTTGAGGATACTCAGAACCTAGGCGAGTTCTAAGGACTCGCAGCGAATATACTCAGAACCTAGACGTGTGCAAGGACTCGAAGTGAATGTATCCAGAACTTACATGTGTGCAAGGACTCACTTCGGAAATATTCAGAGCTTAGACCTGTGCAAAGACATGCTTTGAGGATACTCAAAATCCGGACGTGTATTCAAGAACCCGCTTCAAACATTTTTATCCAAGGATTGACTCCTTACTTTAAACCAATAAAACAAATTGTAACTGCCGAAGACTTAAAATAAATATAACTTAGAAAACGAAGCGTAGATATTCTGTCGACAAACCTGGACAACGCTGAGATTACCCTAGCACAGAAAAGTTCATGACAGTGGCGCCTGAGCAGGGACTCGAAGCTAAAAAGGCAACCGAAACAAGGAAGGAACGTCGAAGAAATTCGTTAGACGAATACCGAGGACTACCGCGTGATCCTTCAACCATAGTACACATAACGTGGGTGTACTGCTTACGGAAGGAGGGCCTGCTAGCCATCACTGATGAATTCGGCCTCGATACCACAGGTTCGGTAGAAGACCTGCGGAGAAAGCGGAGACGAAACAAAGGCTACGAGAACTAGAAGCAGAATGTGCAAGGACCTCTTGCCCTAACAAGGTTCCCAGTACAGCTGAACATACACGACTAGGCCTAGCGACACCATCGACTGAAACATCTGTTCCGCCAATGAACACCGCAGCGGACACAAGACGTTCAAAAATGTGGGAACATGATACATCATCGTATCCAGCCGTCATAGACCAGGCTCGGAAATGTTCTGTCCGCTTCAACGGTGGAAAGGAATCACTCACAATCATCGAACGGCTTGAAGAACTCGCAGAGGCATTTACACTACCATTAGATTTCCTGCCCCGAACAATGCCTGAGTTGTTGCATGAGAAGGCGCTGATGTGGTTCCGCAACAAAATCAAACACTGGGAAACATGGGCGGCATTTATGCGGGATTTCATTCGTTTCTTCCTACCATCTCGATATCTGGAAAGACTCGACGACGAAATATGACAACGATGGCAGAAACTAACTGAAAGCTTCAAACAATATGCCGTCGAAATGCAAAACCTGACGCGCCATGTGAATTATTCTGAGGAACAGAAGTTGGAGCGCATCCTTCGGAACAGCCTGGAACAATATCAGTGGTATGTACGCCGGAAGTATTTTTCGACATTAGAAGAACTGATGGGAATGGCAGAAGACTTTGAAGACACTCCGTATGTCAGGACACCATCACAACTTAGGCATGAACGTACATCTGCACCAGAGGCTCGAAATAGACAGGTAGCACCCGCAACGACGATATGGACTGAAGCACCAATTGACACACGCACTGCGTGCAGACAGTGCGGTCAATCAGGACATATAGGGCGATACTGCCGTAACGCACAAATCCTATTTTGCTGGGAGTGCAGTCAGAGAGGATTACGCACAGTGGAGTGCTGCAAGACTCAAATGGGAAACGGACGAGACTGTCGTCAGGATCGAGGCGTGACACAGTTCTCCAAAAACATGCCTGGACAACATTAAGTGCATTACGTTGTGACGGACAACGCATTTGTGCCATTGTTACCATAGGCACATACGTCCCGAAGTTTCATCAGTGAACGACTCGCCCGTCAGATACATACAACCACAGGTAGGATAATTCCTACACACATTGTGTGAGTGAAATTTGTCAGTGGACAAATTTCTTCTTCACACTCCTCCCTTACTTCGCGGTGGAAAGACCCAGCGATGCTTGTGGTGCGGTCTTGATTGGTGGTCTCGATCGGTGCTGTATCCTCCGTCCTGGTCCGGCTTTACTCGTTATCAGGCGTGCAATACACTTTGAGTTCGCTGACGTGAGCAGTTCTCCTCTGTTTATCCCCTTGACGTGTCACTTCGTTTATACCAGCCCAAACAAAGCTCTCCACCCTGTATGGCCCATCGTATCATTCGGCCAGCTTTGCAGCGAAATGGTCTGCAGCTTTGGAGAGGTGATGTTGTTTTAGGAGTACCATTTGCCCAATGGTTGGTTTCCATGCTCTCCGTCTGAGGTTATAATACCTTTGCTGGTCCTGCACTGCACGCTCCAGGTTTCGTTGTACTATTTGATATACTTCTTCAACTGTTCCGACCGCTCCTTGGGGCTTTGTCGTGGTATACCTGTTCCTATTATGGCTTCGTCGTATATGGTCTTGGGAAGTCGCGGTTCCCGCCCTTGTACTAAGTATGCGGAACTGTATCCCGTTGTCTCGGAGACACTGGTGTTGAGAGCTAGTGTCAATTCCGGGAGTATGTCGTCCCACTTGCGTTGGTATTGGTCCGTGAACTGTGCCACCATAGTCTTGATGGTACGGTTGGTACGCTCGACTGCGTTTTCTTGTGGAGTGTGTGGCTCAGTATACTGGTGTCTAATTCCGTAGCCCTTAGTAAAGCGTGGGAATACTCTACTGCAAAATTGAGATCCGTTGTCTTTTATCAGGATTTTTGGGACCCCGAACTGAGCTAAGATGTGTTCTCGGAAAGCCCGTTGTAAGGCCTCGATGGTGGCTTTCCGAAAAGGTGCCATCTCAGTCCACTTCGCAAATTTGTCATGGAACACTGCTAACATCGTATTTCCATGCGTAGAGCGGGGTAAAGGTCCCACAAAGTCGGCACACAAGGTTCGTCAGGTATCTGGCTTAGCATTTTCCCAGCTGGCTGCTATTGACTGCACTTATACTTTTGACATGAGGTGCACTATCGTACATACCGCCTTGTTTCTCGGAATAAGCCGGACCAATAATAGCGGTTCGCAATTCTAGCTATAGTTTTGCGGATACCCAGATGCCCAGCTGTTGGTTCGTCGTGATTTTCTCTTAGTATACATTCTCGGAGTGGTTTTGGTACGCAGAGTTTCCACGGGATATAATCCTCGTTCATAGTGGTATGACTCGGAATGTGTATGTACAGCTGTCCATTTTCCAGATGGTAATCGGCGTATTTTATTGGATAAGCAATAACGTCTGTCTTTCGCTTTCTCCACCATCGACAATCCGGTTCTGGATGGTCCTGGATAGTTAGGGTGTACGCAGTCTCGATAAAGCGTCGGCCAAAACATTCAATTTTCCTTTCCTGTATTGTACTTCAAAAGAATTTTGAAGGGCCCACCTTGCGATGCGTCCTGATGGGTTCTCGATGGAATTGAGCCATTTCAGCGATAAGTGGTCTGTGATAACCGTGAAGTGGTATCCTTCTAACTACGGCCTGAACACTCCTTTTCCGTTGATGAGTAATTACTCTCCACACTGTTGATATGGCGACTCGCATAAGCTATCGCATGTTCCACCCCGTCGACCTCTTGGGTATGTACTGCGCACAATCCATAGTCACTGGCATCCATCTGGAGTACAAATTTCATGTCGAAGTCCGGACAGGCAAGAACCGGTACTTCCGTTAGCTGTTGTTTCAGTAACTCAAATGCCTCTTGCTGGGTCTCGGTCCACTGGAAATGTTTGCCCTTCTTCAGTAACGTAGTCATCGGATGTACGGTCTTCGCGATGTCCGGGACGAAATGTCGGTACCAGGATGCAATACCTAGCCATCGTCTCAGCTCTCGTGGGGGTTCTAGTTCTCGGATGGCCGCCACCTTATCAGGGTCCGTATGAATTCCCTTTTCGATGTCCATATGCCAAAGATATCTGAGTTCTTTGCAAAAGAAGGCACACTTTTCTCAGTTGAGCTGTAGATTAGCTTCTCGCAACCGTCGGAAAACCTCGGCTGCTACCTTCCAGCGGCTCATGAACCACGAGCTAACGGATTTGCAAAGGCTAGATTGTTTTGTGTACTTCGACGAAGAGAAGTAATTTCCCTAGGCCATCGTTGCTCAGAGGCAGGAGCACTGACAGACCTGCAGAAGGTGGAGTGCGTAAAAAGTTATGGCGAAAGCGAGGTCAGAGAAGGAGAGGGCCAGGGAAGTAGTCAAGAGGATTAAAGTGATGCCACATTAGATGTGAGTGATGCAGATGGCGAATGGACAACCAGTCAGTAGTGTGGAAAGGAGGATGAAAAAGATACCCAGACAGTGCTAGAGGGTTTCCATGATTCACCCCTAGGTGGACACCAAGAATTCTGGAAAACCCACGACAGAATCAGACGAGTATACGGATGGAAGGGTATGCTCAGGGATATAAAGATATACATCAGGAATTGTTCAAAGTGTTAGGTCATCAAAGTGTCAGGTCCAGACTGACAAAGATGCCAATGGTGTTGACTGACACACCAAAGCAACGTTTTGATAAGGTTTATATGGACATTGTAGGAAACCTGCCAGAAATGGTTTCGGGAAAAAATACATCCTTACGTGTCAAGATGATTTTTCTAAATACATGGCGTGCGTTGTAATACCCGATGCTGAAGTAAGTACGGTAGAAAAGTAATTTTTTGATGAGATAATAGCACCTCATAATATTCCAAAAGTGTTTGTGACCGACAACGGGTCAAATTTCGTTTCCAAGTTGTTTTGAAACATGTAAAATGTTTGGTGTCATAAAGTTGCATATTACGCCATACCATCCGCAGGCTAATGGTTCGCTGGAACGAAGTCATCGACCTCTGGCGACCGTCTTCCTTGGCGTAGTCTCGCCAAGGAAGACGGTTTCAATTGGGACCAGTGGTTGACTACAGCTATGCACGTGCACAACAATCCTGTGCTTATGTCAACTAAACAGACGCCATTTCGAACGCTTTACGGTTGTGACTTTAATATGGCTAACAATTGGAAGCGTAGGTGCACGCCGGTTTACAATACGGAAGACTCATCTAAGATACGTAAATACCAGCTGCAACGGACGCACGCACTCGTTACGGAAAGCCAAGAGCGGGATAAAATAGCGATTTTACAATAAAACTCTGAACCTAGTGGTTCTCCATGTGGGTGACAGGGTGCTTATGAAGAATCAGGCTGGAAAGAATAAGTTTTCTCTGGCCGTATTTGGTCCGCCGTCCAGTTACTACGGTGCTAACGATTAAGGGCAAGAGGAAAAAGCTTCACAACAATTTGTTGAAGGTATTTCATTCAAGACCAACCTACTAAGTAACGCATATACACGTGTTTAATGTGCTCTACTGTGCTTTAATGTAATCACAATTGCATTGCACACAATTTATTTTAATTCGAGAGTCAAGACCAGCTTTGCATGATTCTGAATAAATTAAATAATATTTTGTGTGCAAATCAGTACATTGGCTTGAGCGAGCAATTGGACACCACGGTTGCATATGTAGCGTAAATGAAATACTTTAAATAAGGTAAGAAAAATAATGAGACTAGGACGAAGAATGAAATTAATGGGAATAGCTTAGTGGGCTACTGAGTAATAAATTAAGGTAAAAGGTAGCCTATTTTTAAAAAATATGAAGAAAAAAAATAATAAACAAAAACACAGAGACAACGCCTGGGCGGTTTAGATTTATTTTATAGGCACGAGATTAGAAAGTCTGAAAAAATATTTTTACTGTTCAACCCATCAGCAATTTGTGTTTTAATTGGTTCGCATGATATGGTAGGTTTTTAAGAAAGATTTTGATAATTATGTTGTAGCCTAGTAATTTAGATAGGCATAAGATAGAACTAAGAATGAGGGGTATGTATATTTAATTATATGCGGGCAGAGTGCATGCTTATTCTGCAAGTTAACTGAATGAGTTAATTATAATATAAGATTCATGTTAAGAATTTTTATTCATTTTTCGTGAATTGGACCTTGCAACCTCTTAAGTGGAGATGTGCGGAGTAATCATCATTTATGTGAGTACGATTTGGGGCAGGAATTTATATATGTACCAGGGAACCCACTGCACACTTCGTAGTGCGAAACAAATATAAAATCAATTCCAAGTTCATTTTAATCAGTGTTAAATAGTTTTTATTGTAAAGCTCTGTGGTACCCAACATTTTTTGTTTTTCCACTTTCGGTGTAAATATACAAAACCGATGGTTTGCCAACACGCGAACAGGCAACATACAGTTGTCTATGTGAGAAAACTGGATACTCTAATTTTAACTCCACAAATTTCTAACGATTGGCCTTGCGCCTTATTAATAGTAACCACAAAAGCAAGGTAAACAGGAAACTGAAGTCGTTTAAATTGAAATGGCATATCAGATGGAACGATTGGGATGCGTGGAATGAATACATCTTCGCCTATGAATTTCCCAGTTAAAATAGTTGCTTCAATTATATAAGTCATCAATCTTTTAACAGCAAGTCTTATATTGTGTAGCATAATGATAGTGACGCCAACTTTTAATTGGAGATTATACGGAGGCGATCCTGGTAAATTTAACGAATTCAAAAATTCTGTTGGATAAATCACAATATCTTGTTTATTGGTAACAGTATCCACAAATTAAGTCGCCTGAAATCTTGAATTGTATAGCCATGTTTAATTCCCTAACATCTTTGTTCTTCGCAGCTAAAATTGCTCTATCACTCAACCGTGCATGGCATTTATACTGTTTTGCTATGTTAGGGAAAACACGTTCAATCAATTCCTCTTTTGACTGTAAACGGCAAAAAACAGGCATCGAACCATTCCCAATTTTCAGCAATTTCTTAGAGAACTTATCGGCAGATGGATCGTTCTACAACTGAACACAAACGTTGGTAGTAAGATTCAATGTTTTAACAAATTTCCATAAATATGAAGACTTCATGCAAGCGTTCATTTCATCAGCAGCTGTTGATCTAGGAAAGACGGGTAATGTTTGTCTGATATCGCCTAACAATCAAATTAATGCACCACGAAATAAACCTGAATTATCTCGAACATCTTTCATGATTCTTTCCAAAGCTTCAACAGATTTCTTATTCGCCATAATGCATTCATCCCAAATAATAATACCGCAACATTTAAATAATTTCGCTGTCCAGATGTTTTTGAAATTTTACATGTTGGTGTTTCATTAACTTGGTAATTCAATGGCAATTTTAATGCAGAATGTACTGTCCGACCACCATCTAACAAAGTGGCTGCAATGCCAGATGACGCCAATGCCAATGCAATTGTATTCTGGGAACGTATGGTTGCCAACAACAGTGAGCATCCAGAAAATAAAATCCACCGGCATCATCATTGACAGCTTGCATAATAGTATCGTACGCCTTTTTCTGCTCCGCATTCAATGTCGAAAGATTTGCTTCAATAAAATCATTCAATTCGTTGCGATCGTATTGTTGTTCACTTTGCAGTTCTACCTCAAAAATGTCATGCATGGCACGATTAGGCGATGGCATTCCCAACTGTGCCAATGCTTTATTAGCAATCGACAAACACAAATCTTCTATGCAAATCAATGCTTCATTGTAAATTTCCGGTGTGAAATCCATTGGAGGATTACAATTTACTTGACCCACTTGAAACAAAATATCTTCCGATAGATAGTCTTGAAATTTTGCCCACAACTCAGATGGATTCGATAGGAAACAGGTAGTCAAAATAATCGCGGACAAAGTTCGGATTTGATACGGAGCATCATTTTCAAACAAATTAAGCTGTTGACACGCTTGTCGATACGTCGTACACAGTATTCCATTGACTGTTTTTAATTGTCGAAATGATGTTGGGCCACGAACATTTATTAACAGTTAACGTAAATAAAAACACTCAGCATTATTTGGGTCAACAGTATAAATACGTCCCAAAGCATCAGTTGAATAGAAATTTTGATATCCATCAACATGATGTCCTTGCTTACGCCGTTGGAACTCTTTGTTTTATGCATTCCACGTAAAATACATACAATGGCACTTCTGCATACAATAAAGTTCTGGCAAAAGCATCAACTTCACACAATTTAAAAAATGCAGTTAGAGTTGTATGAGGTGGTGATACAGCTCTCTGTGCAGCATTTTCGGTAGTGAAATACACACGTTAGCCATTTTCAAGATGCACAGCTAAATGACCAACATCTGGATATCTGTCGTGTATTTGAAACGAAAAAATACGCCAAATCGCTTCATTACTACTAATGTAACGCCCCATTTAATACTGATGTATTTCATCTTTTCTGTTCGGATCAGTAGCTTCAAATACGGCCATATCACTACCTTTATTTACATACTTGCAAATGTATTTAATGAACTTGACAGAATTGCAGTATTCGACATTAATATGAGCTTTGAATACTTTCGACAATAACGGTGCATACGGCAGAACCCAACGATTATCGACCTAATTCCGTAATCTTATAGTAACAGATCTACCATTATCTTCAGTTGATCGACGACGATATAATGGGTAACCAATATTTCCATGACTGTATTCGAAACCAAAGCTCTTGGATAGCGTTTACTACATTTGCCATCAACCAAACATGGGGAGTTAATGTTGAATTCTCCACATGGACCGTGTATCATATTTTGCACAACAGTATCATATAATTCAGGATCACTTGTTTGGTCTGGAATTTCTGCATATATCACATTATCAACTTCATCCGGTGTGATTTTATTGACCAACCAAATTAAAATATGAGCATGTGGCAAACCACGCTTTTGCCATTCCACAGAATACATCCAGCACTTGACTTCACCAAATACTTTTGATTTTACGATGAAATCCATAAGGGTTCTTAACTTCTGCTTAAAAACACGGGCAGTGATATCATGGCGGTCGGTATGACGTGGACTGCCTGTGTACGTTGAAGGCAAAATGATCATTTATCCGAGATCATTAACATTACCGTGATTATTTAGAGCATCACGCAAATGGATGTACTCCTCCGAACGTAATTTCTTCTGATTTAACCGTATGAAATTTAGTCGTTCAGATTCAATTTTAGCGTACATGTCAACAACAAATTGATGGAAAAGTTGAAGACAATGCAAAATATGGTTAAAATCATTTTGACGCACCATAAGACGATATGAATAATAATTCATTGCGCAGAATTTTTTATTATGAATTATGGGAAAAATGAAATAAAACTTTTCAAAATGAAATAGAAATGAAATGCACTAACCGGTAGAAGGATTGATCATTTTAATGTTAAAATGATAACCGTCTTTTCCTCGGCAAAACAACAATGGATACTGTAATCCATCATAGCAGCGATGAGTTTCAGACACTCGTTGCAGTTGCATTTATCTACGATGCAGCACAATGTCACGGAAATTAAATTCATCGCCCGCGATTACAATAGCGACATCATCAATTGTTGGCGCATTAAATCTTCTGACATGTTGGCCAGGTGGCGTCATATCAGCTCGAATCACAATTGCATATTCATCAGATGGCATTAACGCACTAACGGTGCATATAGCTGCACTATCTCATTTTCAGTATGCAACATATTCTGCAAACGCTCGACAATGTCTCTTTGGAAATTTGATGAAATATTACAGCGACGATCGGTTTCAACATTTGAGTTACCCACAAAGTACATTTGCAAAAATTGATAACTTTGATCAGGAAAGGGTAACAAAGATCCAAGTTGATAGTACACTTGGCCTTGAACCTGTTCAATATGAAATTTTCACAATCGTACGTTTCACTATTATCCAAGTAAACACAATTCCCTTGAACGTTGGCATAAAATAGTCGCGTATAATATTTGTCGCACCGAACGAAGTCATTTGAAAACCGGAGTTATACGCTTGTATGTTTGCCAAAAAATGTTTCGAAACCGGTGTGGCACCAGTTACCAAAGAACGCAAGGGCTCCCCAGTAGTGGATTCAATTCAAGTATTTTAACTTGTCCGTTTGCACAACACAATCCAGGCACCTCATGTTTAAACTTAAATGCCATGCATTGACTGCAAACAGTCAATTGAAACCTTCGCATTGGAAACGTAATCAAAGTTTGCATCATAATTGAATGCTGCACGCTCCAAAGTACGTCGACATACGGACGTTGAGCTGAATTTCGCGCAGCCTTAACACGTGCCATGGTATTTCGAGCAGCCAAAGTATTATTTTCGCGCAGATCACTACTTTGAGAAGCACTAGATGCCGCAGCATTTGTAGCATTACGTGTTCGACGCCCCAAATTACTACGTCTTCGTACCATATTGTGTTCAAAAATGTGGCAACACCAACTAAAAATGAAATTTGATTTATTTGCAAAATGAAATAAAAAATTGAAGAACATACATTCAAGGTTTATAAACGCAAAAACAATGCGAAGCGCTTTCATTCTGGAATGTACTCAATGGCACACAATAAATGACGGAACAAGATCAATCCATTGAACAATTCAACCCAATCTCAATAAATGACTTAAAATCAGTGTAATGCACTTGTATTTTCAGAAAAAAGTGTTTAAAAAATGCAATATGCATTGAAATATGTAGTAAATTGATTAAAACAAACCAGAATTCGTATTTGGTCGCCGGACCTCCAAAAAAGACAAAACACCAACGAAAGTAATTCTAAGCAGCGAAGGCAAAGGGAATAACAATAACGACACAGTGGCGGAATGAAGCATTGGAAGTCAATAACATCAAACAGCACTGTTGTGTTATTGTTATTCTCTCTCGCCTAGCGATGTAAACATCAAGCAGCACCGTTGTTGTTGTTGTTATTGTTATTCTCCCTTGCTTAGAGAAGTGACCAACTAATTTACATGCATACAGGTCGAACCAAGAGTACACCAACGAAAGTTATTCTAAACAGCGAAGCAAAGGGAATAACAATAACGACACAGTGGCTGAATGAAGCATTGGAAGTCAATAACATCAAACAGCACTGTTGTGTTACTGTTATTCTCTCTCGCTTAGAGATGTAAACATCAAGCAGCACCGTTGTTGTTATTGTTATTTTACTAATTTACATGCATACTGGTAGAACCAAGATTACACCGACATGCATGTATGTTGTTGTTGCTGTAAGAATAATAGAACGACAATATTAGGGTGGCCCGGGATTCAATACTGGAAGAAGAATGTACATATTTGAAATTCAAATTATGTTAAATAAATTATGTAGAGCGATCTTATCCGACACTCACTAATGCCTATAACTCAAGAACCAATGCATATACAAAAACGGTTTATACATAAAAACCTTGGTATTATCGTCACCTTTCATGGAAAAGTTTCAGTAACAAAATCGGTTCACGCATTACAGAGAACATAAATTACAAACACAATATAAGTTATTTTTATATATAAGTAGATTATGTATGTGCATAGTTAAGTTTAAGCACTCGTATAACATGATAAATGGTAATAGTACATTTATATCACGTAGTTAATAAATTATAAAATCTAACAGGGTGCTGTTGTTGGCCTTACTTACATGGATGTTCGCAATTAGAGGAATCATACCGCATTTGGAGGTGGTACGAATTGACAACACAGCGGTTTTTTTGAGGACGTGGAGAAGGCGTGGTTCTATGCTGAGGAATGGAAAATTCTCACCAAGCTCTCACCAATCAATTTGGGAAATTTTCTCGAAGCAAGAGGGCCAGGCAGAATCCAAACGCAGCGGCAGCCTATGCTTCATGCCGCGTACCCCTAAGAGAAGGGCTATAGTGGCTAACTTGAACAATTGATTCAGGCAATGTTCGGAAGTCGAAGGACTAAAAGGGCGGCCGCTTTTGTGTGTGAGATGTTCCACTGAGGCGACCAGGACAACAAGGCGGGTGTGATCAGAGAGTAGTGCCTGCGGGTGTGGGGTTACTGGTGAAGACGGAGAAGGTGAACAGATGGCTGTACAAATTTTCGAAACCTACACAATTCGAGGTGTGCTACGACAATGGTACCGAACCCGTCATATTGTCAGAACTCGGGTTTCTCACGCTGCAGAACAACTGCAACTTAAGAAATGATGAGATCATTATAGCATTCGTGAATGCATCGAGTACGCAGTACGAGTTTAGATTCCGCCAGGTAACCCATATGGACTTTCTGGACGAGTTATGAGGGAAAGAAACCCCAAGGGTAAGAGTAGCACAACACTCAGAGTTGAAGCAACAGATTTTGGAAGGTCATCGCAGTTTTAATGAATTGAAAGTCAGTTTGGAGGACAGCAGGATTGTGCAGCGATACCACGAAGAACAAGGGTCGCAATGGAAAATGGTGTCTTCTGTGGGAGCGACCTTAGGCACGATACTTGTAATCATAATACTCGTTCTAATGGTAGTACGTTGCCGAAGAAGGGGCGAGGCCCAAGACGTGCCAGCGAGAAGAGAACAACCACCACCAGCGAACTCAAGGCGTCAAATTCCGAACCTCCGGCGAATGCAAACTTCCGGACCAATGGTCTGGGAC
Source organism: Clusia tigrina (assembly GCA_920105625.2). Classification (NCBI taxonomy): domain Eukaryota; kingdom Metazoa; phylum Arthropoda; class Insecta; order Diptera; family Clusiidae; genus Clusia; species Clusia tigrina. Next base: position 161,468,372 of record OV050031.1, read on the forward strand.
GGGACGGGTAAACCGGTAATCAGTAGTAAGCCACCACGAGAACAGCCACGTAAAGTATGTACTACATATGGAAGTTTTGAGGTATATATTTTTTCACCAAATCGAACAGGAATAGAAGTGGTAATTAATAAGAGGAGGATATGAAAAAAAAAATGAATAAGGTAACTCTTACTGAGCAGCGAAGTAAATGATAGCAGAAAGCATCCAGTTCGGAGAACTCTCCCCAACCATATTTCAAAAAGGGAAGTATAAGAACATAATATATAGTATTGTAAGGAGGAATATTCTCACGAATTTATCCTGCATATTTAAAACTACACTACTCCTTTGTACGCCTAAATACATGTGGCTACGAAGTAAGGGCAACGCTGGTTCCACACAAATTATAAATATCCGGCCACTGGTTGGGAACTGTGCACAACCGGCTTTTCCATTATTACCACAACCTTGTCGAACGAAAAATAGAAACAAAGAAGAGACGAGCTAATGCTCCGACAGGTTACCGATACGGAAGGACAAAGCACAAAGCAACAGAAAGAGAACTGTTACACCAACAAAATATACGGACTTGGCAACAGCTCAAAGAGGAACCTTTAAGGAAAGCACTCAGAATGATTTCGAAGTGATGCGGGAGATGATGGATAGGCGCTAGTACATGGGGGAGTCTATGGATAACTTCACCCAGGCGGTGCAAAAGTTGAGGTCAAAACTTAAAGTACCCAATTCCGAGAGGGACGTGAACAAAATAACAAAAGGTAGCCTGAGAGATACCAAACAAAGAGCAGCGATAGTAAGAGAACCGAGGCCAAGTGGCTCGGAGGAAGGAAGACGCCGTCCGTTAGAGTGTTGGAACTGCCAGCAGTAAGGGCATGTGTATAGGGAGTGCCTTGCCAGAAATCGGAGGATTTTTTGTTACAAGTGTTTGTTACCCTGAGACCGTCACACCGAAGTATCTCAAATGTACGGCGGGAAACACTCGCAGAGGAACGTGGAACGAGCGGAGTCGCCACGTTCTGGAAAACAGCCGTAGAAAATTCGTTTCGCAAGCGATAAAGGGTAAAGTTTTAGGAACTGAGAGGATAGTACAGGGGAAATCTCAATATAGTAGAGGTAAAGGTACAAGTAAAAATAATATGATAGTTAAAGATTTAGGAACGAAGAGAACAGTACAGTTGGGAACTCAATATAGTAGGAGTAACGATAAAAGTAGAAATAAAGTAAATGAGAAAAACGCTGGAATTATCGAGGAACAGTGTGAGAGTGAAAATCAACTGATAATTGGGAGACCAGGTGTCGCGACGAAGCTTCTAAAAGCTTGTGACAGGTATTAGCGACTACAGTCATGAGAGAAAGGAAGTTGCAACAGTTGTAAACAGCGAATTGGGTAAGGATGAGAGAGTGTATGTCACCATCATCATATGAGGAAGGCCTACTGGACACCAGGGCTTCCGTAAGTATCATGGGGCATGGATGTGAAAAGTTAGTGCAGGACTTAGGATTGAAGGCGCAGCGATATTATTTACGGACAAGAACAGCCGGTAGGAAGGAATATGCGATGAACCGCAAGATTGCTGTGGGGTGGAATTTAAAGGGATGGTTAGGAAAATGATTTTCTTTTTGTACCCGGATTTACGGCAACCAATATATTTAGGAATAAATTTTTGGAGAGCATTCGGTTTAGCTCCAGATATGCTGGGAGTGGAAGGCGTGCAACTGGAGGAGAAGGCAGCGAAACACCGATCCAGATGACGGAAAAGGGTGGAAGGAGGTCAAACATGGGCTGGCTACAGATAGGGAGCGCGCTTGGAGGCAGTAGTAAAAGGATTCAGAACCTATGAGCAACACGGGTAGGGACGGACCAAGTTGGAAAAGCATACGATCCAGTTGACTGAAACCACAGTGCCCGCGGCGCGACGTAGAAATCAAGAAAATGTTGTCTTTTGGAGGTGCATGGAGCACCCGGACGACCATTCTGAGGACAACAGGGATAAAATAGGTTTTGTCTGGACCCCGAAAGTTAAATCACCGAATAATAAAGTACGCCTATCCGCTGCAGAACATTGAGGGGATCATAAGCCGATTATATCATACCCATTTCATTAGTAGGTTAGATCTGAAGTATGCTTTTTGGCAGGTAGAGTTAGATAAAGAGAGTAGAGCATTCACGGCTTTTGAGTCCATAAGAGGCCACTATACTAATTTGCGGTGATGCCATTTCGCTTATGTAACGCAGCTCAATGGTGGTGCAGATTGCTGGAAAAAGTGTTACCTCAATGATTAAGTGTTTATATATCTACACGATTTATAAATACTCGCGGCCAACTTCGACACCTACCAACGTGTCGTGGGGGAAGTGGTAGAATGTCTACAGAAAAGGAACTTGACTATTGGGTTAAAGAAATTTAAGTTATGTTCCAAGGAGCTCCGATATCTAGGATTCTTTGTAGGAGGAGAATTACTGAAGACCGACCCGGAAAAGGTACAAGCCACATCGAAAATTGGAATACCGTGAACCCCTAGGGAAGTTCGAGACTGTTTAGGAATATCGGGGTGGTACAGACGTTTTATCTAGCACTTGCGGAATTAGCAGCGCCATCCGTGATTTGTTGAAAAAGGGGATGAAGTTCCAGATTACTTCCGAGGCCTACCAGGCGTTCAGATGAAGTTAGTATTAACAACAGTGCTATAACACCCAAACTTTTCTAGGTAATTTTGGATTCAATGCAATGTATCGTAAATTGGGATTGGGGCTGTGTTGTTCCAGAAGGAAGCAAAAAGCGAAAGGCACGTGGCTTTCTTCTCTCAAAAGCTAAACCAATGTCAACGAAATTATAGCGTGTCGGAGAATGAGTGTTTGGCCGCAGTAATGTCTGTAAAAAAGTACAGGCCTTATATAGAAAGTATGTCTTTCTCTATCGTAACCGACCACGCATGTTAAAAATAGCTCAACATTAAACCACCTGAGCGGTCGACTAGACCGGTGGTAGCAGCAATTGCAAGTTCCGACTTTGAGATTGAGGAAAGGGGCCGGTGATGAGTGCAGATATGCTGTCGAGAGCCATGGATGTGGAGGAGATGCAGGAAGATGTCGTGCTCGGATTTGTCACTACGGCCTTCACATCGGGGACATATCTCAACTTGATTGAAGGCGTGACCAAGAATCAGGAGAAATTACCTGATGGAAAGGTGTCGGAAGGGTACCTGTTCAAGCGAACAGAGGCTAGCCAACGAAATGGCTGAATAATGGAGTGGTGCCAAGTCCGCAATTATGTGCGAGATTGTGTTGCCTGTAAGGAGGTGAAACCTGCGAATGTGGTTAAGTATTAAGTTAACGTTTGTTATGCAGATGTTAATGTGATATTTGAAGAAAATAGTTTGAATAATTTTTCAATTTTTAGTGTCTCTGGTACATCTCGGTCCCCAGCATTTTCTTCATCCACCCCATTTATGGTGGCTGCAGAGGTCAATGGTGTTGAGCTGGACTTTATGTTGGATTGTTGTGCAGTGTGTTCACTAGTATCGAAGTTGGATTTTGAGAAATATTTCGCACAAGAAAGGCTCGAGGTGTGCAGCGACAATTTTCTCTCCTACAGCGGCAGCGATATTGCAACTTTGGGTGAGTTTAGTGCTAAAGTTAGGTGTCGCGTTCAGTCGCATACAATTAGGCTAATAGTCAGTGAAACGCGGAGCCCACCAATTTTCGGAAGGGATTTTATGTCAAAATTCGGAATGGGGATAAATGCAATGAACGGATCAGTTAATATTGTAAATAGTTTAAAAAGAAAATTTAATTCCGTTTTCAAAGGGGGTTTAGGTAGATATACCGGGAGTAAAGTTAAGCTGGAGTTGGAGGAAAAATCTAAGCCGGTATTTTGCATGCCTAGATCAGTGCCGTTGGCCTGGAAAGTAATGGTAGAAGATCAGATTAACAAATTGGTGGCGAAAGGTGTGTTAGTACCGGTCGATAATTCCGATTGGGGTACGCCTTTGGTACCGGTCCTAAAGGCAAATGGAGACTTGCGAATTTGCGGTGACTACAAGTCAACAATAAATAAGAATTTAATGGATGTTAAGTATCCATTGCCAAGAATAGTTGAGATATTTGCGTCTGTAAAAGGGCCTTATTTTTCGAAATTGGATTTGTCAAATGCGTACAACCAATTGGAATTAGACGAGTCGTCGCAGCTTTTGTGTGCGTGGAGTCCGCATATCGCCATTTTTAAAGTAACTCGATTACCTTTTGGGGTAAAGCCGGCAGCTGCTATATTCCAGAGGACAGTTGAGAATATTTTGCGAGGGATTCCCAACGTACTAAATTATTTGGACGATATAGTCATATCTGGGGCGACGTTCGAAGAGTACAAGAGCACATTAGAAAAGGTGCTTAGCAGGTTGGAAGAAGTCGGTTTACGGTTGCACGAGAGTAAATGCGTTTTCTTTGAAATAAAATTTCTTTAAAAAAAAATCTTACTTAGGTTTTGATATAACTCCAGAAGGGTTATCTAAGAATAGAGAATGAATTCTATCGGTAGTTGAGGCACCTGTCCCTAAGAATGTATCTGAAGTGAGAGCTTTTGTGGGATTGGTAAACTATTACTCTAAGTTAATTCCCAACTTTGCTAATAAAATGGAGCCACTATATGCGTTGTTGCGTAAGCATTCAAACTTCAGTTGGACAAAAGCAAGTCAGGAAACCTATAAAACTTTAAAGAAGGAGATCACATCTGGTAGGTTTCTGGCGCCCTTTGATCCTAGCCATCCAATAATGTTGGAAACGGATGCTTCAAATGTGGCAGTGGCTGGAACTCTTTCACATGTGTATCTTAACGGGAGTGTTAAACCTAATGCTTTTATCCCTCGAGCGCTTACCGCAGCGGAGAGAAATTATAGTGCGCTTCAAAAAGAAGCCTAAGCAATAGTTTTTAGCGTGGCTAAGCTTAGGCACTATTTACTGGGCAGCAAGTTTGTATTACAGACTGACCATAAGCCACTTCTGTCAATTTTTGGGGAAAATAAGGGCTTGCCTGTCATGGCAGCAGCCAGAATACAGCGCTGGGCCCTCACTTTATCAGGGTTCAATTATACAATCAGGCTTGTTCAAGGTTCCCACAATTTCTCCGTCAATTTGTAGCGCTTGCCCCAACAAGCGGTAAGACAGGAGAGCATAGGGAAAAATTATGTGAATTTTATTTCAGAAAATAACGCAATGAAGTTAAATTTCAAAGCGATTGCTAAAGAAACATCTCGGGACCCTATTCTGACGAAGTTAAAAGAAGCTGTTCACAGGGGTGCCGTGCATACTCTGGAAGGGGACGCTTTGAAAGGTTTTAAAGATAAAAAGTCGGACTTTTCTGTGGAATACGGATGTATTTTGTGGGGTTAGCGGACAGTGATACCCCAACGACTTCGACCTAGTGTTCTTAGGGAGCTTCACAGATCTCACTTGGGTATAGTAAAATCTAAAGCTTTAGCTAGATCAAACGTATGGTGGCCTAAGATGGATAGTGATATTGAAGCATTGGTCGCGAGATGTGTTCCTTGTAAAATTATACAAGAAAGCCCAAACAAAAGCAGGTTGATCCCTTGGGTGCCACCAGAAACGCCTTGGTCGCGTATTCATATCGATTTTGCTGGGCCCAAGAAAAGTTTATATTTCTTAACCATTATAGATGCACATTCAAAGTGGGTGGAAGTCTTTAAAACGAAGCAAATTACCACAATTTTCACAATTTCCAAATTGAGGGAGGTGTTCAGTAGGTTTGGGTTGGTTGATACTTTGGTTAGTGACAACGGCCGACAATTTACAGCCAGCGAGTTCAAACAGTTTTTAGAGTTGAATGGTATTAGGCATGTACTCACACCACCAGGGTTTCCAGCTACGAACGGGCAGGCGGAAAATTTTGTTAAGACGATTAAAAAATCGTTAGAGGCAAGCCTGAGCGCCAACCCAGGAGAAGACATAGACATAATCATTAGCAGGTTTTTGTTCGATTATCGATCAGCGCAGCATTGCACAACTGGGGAATCGCCAGCAAAAGTTTTGTTTGGAAGAGAGTTGAAGAATCGCTTCAGCCCATACAAACCTCTTATGGTGAAAGATATGATAATAAAGAAGCAGTTAGATAATGTAAAATATCATAGAGGCACTAGAGAGAAGGTATTTGAGGAAGGTTCTCCTGTTTTTATAAGGGACTATTCAGATACAAATAAAAAGGCGTGGCGGCAGACCACAGTCAGGGAGCGATTGGGTCCGCATACTTACAATTGCACGATCGCCCACACTAACAGAATTATTAAGAGGCACCTCGATCAAATGATTCCGGACTATAATATTGTAAACGATCCAAACGCCGGTCATCCTATTGAAGAATTGAATTGTATATCGGAAAACGAAGTCAAAGCAACTGAAACCAGCATTGGTCCAAATCATAACACGTCAGCTGTGGAAAATGGTGGGGGCTCAGATGTGCCGGAGACCTCGCCGAAAACGCCAAGACTTTTGCGAGAACGTCGAGTAAAAATTAATTACAAACAATAACCTTCGAAATACTTATTGCATTTTATTTATATGGATTTCTTTATATATAACCATGTAATACTAATTGTATTTTCTTTATATAGATAAGTATTTGAAAACATTGGCATTTGATATAAAGATAAGTTCGTAGATATTTCTTAAAATTGTATACAGATTAAGGAGAGAGTTGTTAAGTATTAAGTTATTTACATACATGTTAAGTACTCTTTACGGTATAAGAACAGGTTAAGGTGTTGTGTTAAGTAAAGAGATTTAATAAAGCAGTTCAGTACCAACCACCTAAGCGACTACATTGCAGATAGAGAAAGAGGTGGTGACAGAGAAACCCTTTCCGAAATTATGCAAAATGGATTTCAGGGACAAACGGGAATATGAGTATATCCTAATAGTTGTGGATTATTTAACCAAATTTGTTTGGCTACAACGCGGAAGGTGATAGAGTTTATGGTGCACGTGGTTTTCCATAGATTCGAGGTACCAGAGGTGATACACTCAGATAATGGGAATCAGTTCGTGGCCAAAGAATTCGAAAAGATGATAGAGGACTAGAACCCATATTGAGACCGGATTGTTCGCAGTATAACGCAGCTGAGGAGTAACTAAGCAATAAGAGAGACGGTCTTCTAAGCAATAAAAGCATATCTGGAAAATGACCATAGATAATGGCATTCGTCTGAAACAGAGTGCGCTATACGTAGTGCAGTGCACATCACCACACAACGGGAATCACACCTTACTTCGCGCTATTCGGGCATCATATTTTCACATGGGGGTCCGACTAAAAGCTGGAGAGGAAGCTGAATACCTTGGAAGTCACTCAGATTGAAAGGCTAACGAGAGAATATCGTATCGCTTTGATCCGGAAGGACATGAAGTACAATATGCACGCGGCATACGAGAGAAGCGCTCGGCACTATATCAAACGAGCTCGAGAAGTTAAGTTCTGCGTGGGGCAGGATATATATAAGCGGAACTTTGTGTTAAGTAACTTTGGTAAAAACTTCAACTCAAAATTCTGCATGAAATTTGTTAAGTGTCGAGTGGGGAAGGTATTAAGAAGTAGCCTGAACGCGAAGTTGAAATGTGAACGGGAAACTTTTAAGAGTATTCTACGCTAAGGAGAAAAAACAGTATCGGGATCGCGGTTTGCGGTTTGTATTCAAGTAAAAAAAAAACATGTAAGTCAGAGGAAGTTAGACCCCAGTCGGTAACAAATAGGAAACTGTAAGTATAAATTGAAAAACATAGATAAATAGTAATGTAACTTACGGGATTCTATGGAGCTGGTATACTGGAATCTGTAAAAGGAAAATATATTAATAAATATACGTAGTTGTAGTCGATAAATTAATATTGGGCGCATTCGATTCGCCACTCTATCGACGTTAGGATAGACATTTGTATGGAAAAGATATCGAGTAAATTATACTCGGATTAAACAAGCTAATTTCCATCCTCGATAGAAAAGTGCTTCCAAATTGAAAATTGCTTGTAAGCCAGCGAGATTAAAAATTACCCATAAAATTTCCCTGGGATTTTTTATATTTTAGCTAATTAAATTTAAAGAAAACAAAAATTAATCTTTGGACTTTCTCTTTTGATATTTAATATCATTATTGTGTTGATTTAAATTATTTTCAGATGATTATGTAGGTAGGTAGGAGTGGACGCCCAGTTTGCCAAAAGCACACTTGAGCACACATAATGGCCCATTGTGATACCACGGTGTGGCGCCGTTCAAGCACTGCCTAAAAAGGTTCCCATACTTGGGATGGTGATAGTCAGCGCAAGGACAGCGCCTGGAAAGGCACGACTCCCCCGTCATGTTTCAGGAAACCATCCTGATACTTTGATGAACCTGGCTATGTCCCTAATATTAATGGATGACAGCTCTGTCAGGCTTGTAAGAAATGGGGCACCAAAGGTGTGAATTCCTCTTCTGCTCAAGGATGGGCAGTGCCATAAGAGGTGGAAAACCGTCTCGTCCTCCTCCTCGAAGCCACAGCCTCGGAAAAAGTCATTTGAGGGTAGGCCCAGTCTTTCTGCGTGCTGTCCCATTATGCAGTGGCCGGTCAAAACCGACACAGTTGTCGACAGTGATACGCGATCAAGTCGAAGAAGTTGATTGGTTCTGTTTTTGTCCATGCTTGCCCAAGTTAGTCTAGCCGTGTGGCAGGATTCCTCGTTAGCCCAGGATTTGTAGGCGTCAGCCAGATATTTCCGTTTGATTTCGAGCTTGGCTTTTGCCAGTGGAATGCCGATGTTTACAGAGGGGTGAATGTCGTGCATTAGCGTGCCTGCCTTGGCAAGCTCGTCCGCCTCGCAGTTTCCCGGGATTTCGCTATGTCCGGGAACCCAGACTAGGTGCACCCGAGAGTAACTTGCGAGCTCATTTAAAGATGTTCGACTAGTCTTGATGTGGCCGTGGAGCCAAAAATACATTTTATGGCGGCCTGGCTGTCTGAGAAGATAGATACGTCAACTGCGCCGATATCACTACTCAGCATCCATTTGGCTGCGTGGTAAATGGCCATGACCTCAGCTTGAAAAACGCTGCAATGGGCTGGGAGACGTAGGGAGATGTTTAAGTCCAGCTTGTCGGAATAAATACCGCTGCCGACTCTACCTCCAAGCTTCGAGCCGTCGGTGTAGATTTCGACTGTTTCACCGACGATTCGGTTTTCTGAGGTCCAGTCGCTTCGACTTGGAATAGTAAGGTCGAATTCCCTGTTCAAATCGGGATAGACCGACATATAATCGATAAAGTTGGGGACAGATGGGTCCTGATTCAGAATTGAAGCATGGCCTGTCAGGGTTATGCGCCAGTGCGAAAGAGCATTAAGTCTAATCGCTGTCAGCTTGGCTTGTTGCTTAACCAGGATCCCCGAGGGGAGCCAGTGCAGCATGGCAAAAAGGGCTTTCGTAGGTGTGCTACGAAGAGCGCCAGTGATCAGTAGAGCAATGGATCTTCTGATTTTATCAAGGGGTTTGATATTACAGGATTTTTCGAGAGCTTGCCACCAGAAGACCGACCCGTATAACAGATTTGGTTCAACGATGGCCGTGTAGAGCGAGAGCACTACTCGAGGACGAAGTCCCCATCGTGCACCAACTGCTCTTTTACAGCAGTATATAGCGCATGTTGCCTTACGTGCCCTCTCAGCTAGATTGGCTTTCCAATTAAGCTTTGGGTCGAGAATCAGGCCTAAGTACTTAACGTGTATGCTCAAAGAGAGCGGAGTGCCGTTTAGACTAGGCATTGTAAACTTTGGAATTTTGTACTTCCTAGTGAAAAGCATAGTCTCGATTTTGGATGGGTTAACCCCAAGTTCGAATTCGCGACACCAGTTCGACACAATAGAGAGTGAATAGTTCAGTTTTTCGGAAAGTGTTTGGGGGAATTTGCCGGATGCCGCGACTGCTATGTCGTCCGCATAGGCTATCACTTTGCATCCAGTAGATTCCAATCTCACCAGTAGTCTGTTAACTGCCAGGTTCCAGAGGAGGGGTGATAAAACTCCCCCTTGTGGCGTGCCCCTGTTAAACACCCTCCTGGATTTGGCACTGCCGATCGTGGAAGTGATGATCCTAGATTTTAGTAGAAGCTCTATAAATTTAAGAAGACCTGAATTCAGGTTAAGATTATAGAGTGCGGAGATGACAGCGTTGGGGCATACATTGTTGAATGCTCCCTCGATGTCCGGAAATATGGCAAGTGTGAATTCCTTGTACGCCTAGGATTTGTCAACTTGAGAAATGAGAGAATGAAGTGCTGTTTCAACAGATTTGCCTTTAGAGTAAGCGTGTTGAGATACAGAGAGAAGAGAAGGGTTGATCGATGTCCTGATATGTAGGTCAAGAGCTCTTTCTAGAACCTTAAGAAGTAAGGATGTTAGACTTATGGGTCTGTAATCCTTAGGTTTGGTGTGCGAGGCCTTCCCAACTTTTGGTATGAAGACGACCCGAGCCGTGCGCCAGCGTAAGGGAATGTATTGCAATCTGAGGCTTGCATTATATATTTGAAGCAGCCATGGAAGGATAATCTCTTCCCCATTTTGGATATCGGCAGGAATGATGCCGTCCGGTCCGGGGGACTTGTATGGTTTAAAGGTTTGAATGGACCACTCAAGGTGACTTTTTGTCACTTGGAATGTGGGGAGGCTATCATGGGAAACCTGCTCCACCTGGTAGAGTGCTTGATCCGCTGAGGCTAAACTCCCTGGGAAGTGGGTGTCTAGCAGGATATCAAGGGTTTCGGCGCTTGAGTGAGTCCAGCTGCCATCTGGTTTTTGGATACAGTCAAGGGCTTTGTTAGAGGAGTGGAGAATTTTACGAAGACGGCTAGCCTCGGACGTCGATTCAATGCTTTCGCAAAATTCCCTCCATGACGCTCGTTTCCCTCGCCTAATGGCGTATTTCAACTCTTTTTGTTTATTTTTGAAAGGGGCCCAATCAGCTGTAACTTTAGCTTTGTTGAAAAGCATTCTACAAGTTTTGCGAAGACTTGCAATTTCCGAGTTCCACCACGGAGGTTTAGGTTTTCCCCGTGGTTCGGGAGTGATGCAAGAAATATGAGTGGCTTTTTTAAAAGCTGTGGTCAGATCGTCGACCGCCCGATCAATGTCGGGACAGTTGTGGATAATAGGGGGAGTCGTTGCTAAGCATGGCCCCAGTTTGAGCCGGAAAAGAGGCCAGTTCGTGTTTTTCCTATTGACTGGTTTAAGAGATTCTGTATTGCCTGTAGTCTCCCTCGAGTCAATGTCAAAGGTGATAGGTCCGAAAAGGAGCATTCCTGTGAGACGAACCGATTGCTTATCATGTTGGAGTAGTTATCGCTGACGAGGGTGATGTCAAGCACTTCCTTCCTGACGGATGTAAGGAAGGTCGGCTCATTTCCCCGGTTAGCAATGCCTAAGTTATTTGAAATGATAAAGTCGAAAAGACACTCACCTCGATCATTTGTGCCGGAGCTGCCCCATATTTCGTGATGGGTATTGGCATCGGCGCCGATAATTACCGGAATCTGTTTCTGGTGGGCTACAGCAACCATTTGCTTCAGTATGTCTGGTGGCGGGGAGTCGCCATAGTCATGAGCCATGTAGTTCGAGGAGATCCAGAAAGTCCGTGGACCCATTTCAATGACCATGGCAACATTGTCTTTGTCACTGAATCTAGGGAGTAAAAGAGCGTTAACGCTGTTTTTTACCAGAATGCAGGATCTTGGTTTACCTTGATCCTCGATATATACCATACGATATCCGTATGCATTGAGTCCAGAAACCCGGTCATTTATGACCCAAGGTTCTTGGACGAGAATGAGCTCCTCCCCTATATCCGAGAGGCGGAGAAGCAGGACTGCCGAGGCAGTTTTCGAATGCTGAAGGTTAATCTGTACTACCTTCAGCATTGTCTGGAAGAGTGATTATTGTGGAATTCAACTGTTCCTCTTCGGACATTGGAGAGATGTATCCACCAGCCGCATCCGTGTCCATGTGGTCGAAGAATTCTCCGACCAGTTCGGAAGTTGAGAAGTGGCTGCTTCTGGTTGTAACGAAGCACATACTCTCATTGTCACTACCCGACAAAGGGGTGAGAGCCGGGCCCGAGCAGCTAGGCTCTTTGGCAGTGGCTTGTGGGACAGCACCAGCTGGGGGAGGCTGTTGGGGGGTTTGGGCATCGCACTTGTAGATGCGGAGAGTGATGGCTCCAAAGCCATAATTAATCACCCCCTCGCGGGAGTTGATGGGAACAAGGGATTGCTCGTTCAAAATGATGGTGACCTCACGCAAAGTGCCTTTGGGGTCACCAACTTTCGCGACCTTCCAGCCATCGGTGGGAAGATCGGTGTTGCTGAGCTTGAGGATCTTTAAGATTGCCTCGGGCTCAGAGGGCTCGGCAGGAAGCCATGTTTTGGAGCGAGGGCATTGGGGAACCTGGTCCAAAGGTACAGCGTTGAGCTGTGCACCCGGCCATATCTCACCTACCCTATTGATCGCTACCTTGTATAGATCCGCCGAGCGTTGGTCCGAGCAAGATACGATCTTAATATGTCCTTGATACCACCCTGCGTCACGGCAGCTGCGTGAAGGACCAGGGTTGAGGGACATAACCTCAACGAATATTGGTAACAGTGCCATTTCGACCTGTCTCCAATTGGCAGGAGTAATGGTCCCATCGGCATTGGCAGAGTCGACCACAGCCCATGTGAGGCTCTCTTTCACAATCTCACTAAGCGGTTTCGAGAGCTTAGGCTTGGGGGTAGCGAGCCTTACTCGCTTAGGGATGCTTTGGGTGGATTGGGTGGACACGCACATCAGCGTGTGCCTTTGCCCACTCAAGCTTGCCCTTGTCGTATTCTGACAGTTGAGAAGGTTCTGTAGCGTTGAGCTTCCTCAAAATACGGTAAGCCGCCCCACGCGTCCTGTATGTCCTTGTACTCGGGTTCACGTTGGTAGGTGCACCTGAAGGAGGAGCAGTTTCCATCGGGGAGCAGTTTCCATCGACTTGTGAGGCAATATCGAGGCGATTGCTGAAGAGGGCTTAGGCGGAGCGACTGCTGCTGGTTTGTGAGTCAATACCTTAGCAGCCGCTGAAGAGCCTGGGGACTGCGAAGAGCTCTTAGGTGGCTTATTAGCCGAAGCTGTGGTGCTTGTTGAAGGGGCAGTGCTTATGCTGCTTATCTTCGAACCAAGTGCGGGGGTGTTGCTGGTGGGCATTTGCGTAGCCAGGGTTTTGCGCGTCCCTGAGGGGATATGCGCGGAAATTTTGTTTGTGTTTGTGTTTTTATTTTTTGTTGTGTCCATACAATAAGGGTCCCCACTCAAAGCTGCTATCTCAGTCCGAACTTGTGGTCACTAAATATGGTCCCATGGTTATCTGTGCAAGCAGGGAGGCCATGCGAGGGTTGGCACAAGCCCTTATGGAGTCAAGTGCTCAGAGCCAGACCAGTGCTAATCGGGAGTTCCACTCAACCGAACCCACACTACCGACCTAACGGTAACAGACGTCGAACGTACTTTGAGGCCTGCCAAGGTTTTAACGGGACGGGGGTAGCTGCAACCTTAGACTGGAGCCGTTCACACTCAAGTTTCACCTTGGTGCTACCATGACAAAAGACAGCTAGGTCCAGAAAATTGCAACTACCAGCCCAGGGCAATCAGAACAGTTACATTGGTCCAAAGAGAAGTCCGGGGACGAAGGATGGGGGTCGTGCCAATTGGTGCTACTGAACTCCCGTGCAAGAAAACAGCAGCACCTGGGGGAGTGTAGACCATTTAGCGTAACCCAGGGTGCACCGCGTGGAGGCGGTCTACATTACACCCCAAAAAATGATCAGATGATTAGTTTGCATAAAAATATAAAAAAAGTAAATGTTTTTTTAAAAAAGTTCAAACAGTGCTGCCAAGTGTACCACTTAATCATGTGCTGTTTTATTCGCACAACTCGATAGGAACTCGATACTAGTGACGAATCGAATGCACCTATTGTAAGCTTAGTTTTTTCGGCTACGGTACGGTTAATGGCATTGGTCCTCGTTTGTTTGTATTTTATATGCGTGGTTGATCTGAAAAGAAAATATATTCGAAAATATATCGTTAGTCCAGGAATGTAGGTAGGTAGGAAGGTATATCTGTCGCCCGAAGGGTGCAGTTCGGCCATAATTGAACCTTTGTTATACCGTATGAGACACAAGTCCCAAATACTTTCAAAGCTCCAGCCATTTGGAGCTTATATTCTTATTTGAAATATCTCCCAAAGAGTCACCCAGGAAAGCGCACTTCCCAGGGTCCAGTGATCTGTTAAAATATTTACTATAATTTGTCTATTTAGAGATCATAAATCTTTTGAGAGGCTGACACTTATTTCAGGCCAGGTTAGTCCAGCTATGTTGCATCATGTCCCTTCAGCCAGCACCTGCCCGCTGTGCCTAAGATATTGTATTATTGTAAGTGTGCCTCTGCACTCGGACTTTTTGGCCGAAGTTGCCCCCAGCTATGAATTGATTATCCTGCCCATAAGCATATTTTCAATTCACTTACCAATGGCGGGGTCCCCCACCAAGTCACGCAGCGCACCGATTATTGCGTCTAATTTGATGTTTTAAAAGCTCGCTCACTGTCCTCGAAAGCAACTAGGGAGCACTCCGTGTTATGAAGGGAGTACTCAATATTAGAGACTAAGGAATGTAATGATGTTTCTACCGATTAATCCTTAAAGTAGGCATGCTGAGACAGTTTCTGTCTGTCTATAGTGAACCTCAAAGTGAATGCCTAACAAACTTTTAATCATTCATTTTCAGACAGAAGGAGGACAGACTAATGGGTCTTAAGTCTCTTGACGGCCTTAGGTATAAAAATTACCCTCACATGCTTCCATGACTCTGGCACATATGTTAACTTAAGACAACTTTGTAAATTTTGAGCAGCTATTCGATTATCAAATTCTCTGACTGCTGCATCTCAATAGGTGCTGCACCATCTCGTCCAGATTCTTTGCATGGTTATAAGTTATGGATAGTCCATTTCAATTTAGGCTTTGTGATTATATTTGAGTTGATCTCGACTGCATTCGCGTTGGACCTCGTTCTCCGCGGAATGGTGCTTGAGCTTCCATGAAATTGGGTCTCTAGAAGATAGTCTAGAGCCTTATTACTATTTGAGGTCCACGATCCTTACCCGCTCCTCAGGTATCATTGGAGAAAATTATAGGATCTTCCTCAGTTTAGACGTCTCAGAGATGTCTTCTATGTCACCGCAACAGTTTCTCCACGACTCCCTTTGTGCCTTCCTAAGCTTAGCTTTGAAGGCTGTAAGTGCAGCTTTGTATGATACCCAGTCTGCACAGTCACTAGACTTTTTTGCATTGTCAAAAAGTCTTCTGCAGTTTTTTCTGAGGTCCCTAATTGCCTCACCCCACCATGTGGGTTCTTGTTTTCCCCTGGGTCTACTGAGAGGACAAGAGACTGATAGAGCTTTATTGAGAGTATCCATAAGAACCTCCACAGCCGTATCAATTTCATCATATGTGCCTGTGCTTATGGAGTTCGAGCTTTGCGCCTAACCGTGCCTTGCCGATTCTGGAGATTGTAATTTTATAAAAGTCTACTGACCTTTGGTCTGCAGATATGATCAGCTTCACACGGCCCTTATGTCACCCACTGTCGCAAAAAGAAGGAAAACTGCCAGAGAATTCCTTAAGTAAAGGTAGAGCTTAGAGAGCCTGATCTTTACCTTCTCCCAGTGGTCAGGAGAAATGGTGCCATCAGGGTCACTCTGCTCTATGACCTCCATTACCTAATATCCTTTCAGCAGCTGAAGGACTTTGGGGTAACAACACCGGGTTTTTTATTTTCTTAGGGTCGGGATGAGTGGTATGATGATGCCTGAAAGAAAAAATAGAAGAAAAGAAAATGTGGTTATTTTATGTTGTGTAGCAATTTATTGAACAGCTGGACAGTTAAACAGCAGACTAAGTAAAAATCATCTGTTCCCATGAATAGAGTTCAGGTATGATGCCAAAAATAGTGCTCGGGATGACTTCTAGAAAAGTGGAAGGAGAGGAAGCGGTTGACAGCTACCTTGACTCGTTCATGTGTTCTGAGAAAAGTTAAAAAAAATAATTGGCCAAAGAAATATCGGCAGTGGTCACTGTGTTCATTGGTGTGGGGTAACAAGAAAAGTTAAGCCTAGGCATGTTAGAGAAGTGGGCGAATATAAAGCAGAAAAGAAGAAGAAGGTGTCTCCCGTCCCATCTGCAGATAAAGTAATAGATTAAGAAATCAAATTTTATGTATTTATGTATTTTTGGTTTTCCAAACAAAATTTAAATATCTATGTATTTCTTGTTTTCCCACAGAAATTGATATATCTATATATTTATTGTTTTCCAACAAAAAATTATATAGTTATTTATTCATTGAGTCTCTCGTATGCGCGCTCTGTCAATTAATTTAAATTGTGTATTTGTGCAAATAAATAATGACTTTAATTATTATTATTAATATTATTTTATTATTAGAGTGTTTATTGCATGTTAAATATCTAAAGACTCGAATTAAATTAAATGAAAATTAAAAAGAAATCAATTACACTATAAATTCAAAAAGTCAAGCAATTTGAAAAGTGATATAAACAAACGATTGCAACGGCTACCGGATGAGCGGGTTGCGCTCTCCTGCGCAGCTCACGAGCGCTCTCTCGCATCGCATGCGCTCTCATAGTGTGTCTGCAGTGCCGTCTCAGCCTGACTTTTCGCTACCTTTGCCCGAAGCGCTAGAGCAGTCCTCCGAAACATGCACGCGAGCGCTTCAAGCTTGCTTCATTCGCTACCTGAAGTGAAGTGGTGCAGCGACAGCAAACGATGTGTTTCGCGAGCCCCTTCATCTGGGGCCCCCTCACGTGGTCGGCTCCGCTGAGCCGTTCGCTTCTATATAGACACACGTGCAACTAAACTCATCTTTGAGTGCACAATGCCGTACTCCCCAGCCGTACATCTACACAAACTAACAAACAGCAATCACTCATATAAAACACCAGTACAAACAACAACAATAAGCTCTCTCAAAATGTTATGAAAGAACTTCCTCCGGAGTAAGTACCAGCAAAAACGCATTACTCAAAACTTAGTACGCACTGAAGCTGCAGTGAAAAGATTATCGCCGGCAATGCAGACGGGACTTGACCGCTACATTCTCGTGCAATCAAATAGAAAACTAAGCCACCAATATAAAATAAATAGCCAATCCGCAAAAATTGTAAAAACAGAAAAAGAAAATCCTCTGGGTGAAAATAGATTTGCTCTTTTAGCAACAAATAGCGGCTCTGATACTACCACAGCTAAGCCATCTAAACCACCATGTATATATTTGCGAGACCAATACACAAACAAGATAGTTGTTCGATTAGCGCGCCTAGTAGGTAGACCGAGCTAAAAAGCATGCCTAAAACATTACAAGTGAGTACATTACTATTAACCACTACTACTACTAACCACAGTCGTAGAAAATATGTCCAAATGAATAAAGCACTGAAAATAGCAATCTGGAATGCCAATGTCCTCAGCCGTAATATCCACAAAATATCAGCTTTATTGATATCTGAACAGCAACTAAAAGAAAAACGTAGAATGCGTCGAATTTGGCAAATGACCAGAAACCCCAATGTCAAAAACCGGTTCAATTGCGCTACAAAGCAACTCAAAAACGTCCTACGGTTAACGATAAATGCAGAAATACAAAGCTATCTCAGCAGTCTGTCACCCATCGTCTCAATATGTAAAGGTACCATAAAAGAAACGAAGATCCAAGCAGCCACTGACAACGGCTTCCGCAAAATTATTGCTCATTTTGAAGGTAGCAATAAAAAATTATATACTTACCAACTGAAAAGTAGTAGAGGCTTATGCATGGTAATCAAGCGTATATATAGCACTGTTGACTGCAACGAAGTCAAAGAGGCATTGATAAAGTTCAGGCTTTCCCACCAAATCTGTTTTTAATATAAAAAAAACAGACACAATATCCCCCAACCGTTATTCAAAATTGAACTTGAGCCAGAAACGAAAAAGCTACCAAAAAATTAAGTGCATCCAATATACAATCTTAGGTATCTTCTACACCGAAAAATTTTAGTTGAGGAACCCCGTAAGAGGCTAGGTTCAGTGCAGTGCCTCAATTGTCAGGAATACGGTCACACCAAGTCGTATTGTACTTTAACATCAGTTTGCGTAGTTTGTGGGGATCTACACCTAACATCTCAATGTTCCCGCGACAAAAGTGACACTGCGGCAAAAAAGTGTAGCAATTGCGCTGGTAATTACACGGCCAACTATCGGGGGTGTCCCGTCTACGGCGTTTCCAGACGCAAAAACGAAGTTCTAAATTTCCTGCAAACATATGAAATTGACATACTACTGCTATCTGAAATCCATTTAGCCTCAAACAACTATTTTGAACTACCAGGCTATAAATTTGACAACACCAATCGACTAGATGGTAAAACACGTGGTGGATCAGGAATTCTAGTTAAAAATCATCTTAAACACCATGGAATCGAAGAATACTCAAAGGAGTACATACAAGCAACATCGGTCTCGCTGCAGTGCTGGGGTGATCGAATTATAATAAGCGCAGTGTATTGCTCTCCAAGGTACAACGTGACTGAAGGTTAATTTATTGATTTTTTCAACACTCTAGGCTCAAAATTTTTGGCAGCAGGAGACTTTAATGCCAAGCATACGCTTTGAGGCTCTTGGCTTATAGACCCAAAAGGAAGGCAGCTGTATTCTACTATAATCAATACGAAAAATAAACTGGATATTATATCTACTGGCAAACCCACCTACTGTTCATCTGATTCTAGGAAAATTCCGGACCTAATTGATTTTGGTGTCATTTCATCTCAGCGGAAGAATGCTTCGACTTATAATTAAATTGCAGAAACATCCCATGCGTAATGCACAGCCAATGAAAATAACAAACCGCAAAACCAG
Source organism: Clusia tigrina (assembly GCA_920105625.2). NCBI lineage: Eukaryota > Metazoa > Arthropoda > Insecta > Diptera > Clusiidae > Clusia > Clusia tigrina. Next base: position 161,487,399 of record OV050031.1, read on the forward strand.
CTGACTAAAATATCATCAATACAATAGCCGCCATCTAAAGGCTGATCCACTGTTAAAAACAGCAGAGGATATAGACTTCCTTGTTAACGAACATAGCGTACTACTGGTCTGGGCAACTGTGCATGCAACTGCTGCAACTAAATCATCTTCATACTCTAAGAGAACTGTCACTTCCGGAGATACTGACGCGCTGGCAAGAGAGAAAAGACGTTTCAGAAAAAAGTGGCAGAGGGCTCGATCACCCATGTTGAAACAAAAACTAACTGAAGCTGATTAAGCGTCTAAGAGAAGCCCTTAGAAATCATAAGAATATAAGTTTAAGAGAGTTCATGGCAAAACTTACTCCAGGCAAGACAAACTACTCTTTGTGGAAAACGTGTAAATTCGTCAAAAGTCCGCAAGAACACAATCCACCTATTTATATACCGATTAGTTGGTTTACTAATCGGTCGCCGATTCCTTGGGTGCAATACCGAAGGATCGTGATGATGACTTCAAGTGCAATACTGAAGTCTGATGTCTCTTTGGGTACAGTACCGAAATAGTGGTGTGGATAATCAAGTAGTATTCTTGAATTAACCTTTTGGTTGAAATTGGCGACAAAGGAAAACACTGTTGAGTGGTTGACTTCAAAAGTATATCTCAATTTTTATTTCTCAATTGATTGAATTTATATTATAGTTTTGCTTATTCTACAGAATTAAATATATTTGTGGTGTCTGCAATTATGTGCAAGGCACCAGCGTTTGTGCATACTTTGGGCAAATTAATATTTTAGACCGCACGCGTAAGGAAATGCTGATGAGGCTTCACACGCTCTATATCCGTTCGTCGGGTGTACTGCTTATTCAGCGTTCAAGAGCAGGCATTGGTAATGGGAATTGCTGATTGGCCTTTTGCGTTGGAGCAGGTACAAACACCATCCCTTAGAATTGAAAATGGGAAATTGGCTAGAAGCGATGCTGAAATAGCAAATATATTTTCAAATTACCTCAAAGATGTGTTTAAGCCAAATCCACCTTCAAGCAACTTCGCAATTCCAAATATTGAAGTTCCTAAAACTCATCATCAGATAAAGATCAGTTTTAAAGAATTGGCTCTTGCCATAAAAACGAAATGTAAAGCGAGCAAGGCTACGACATGACAACGTCAGAGATGATAGCTCAATTACCAAAATGCGCAATCAAGTTAATTCTAAACTTGTTCAATGCAGTTCTTCGAGTAGTATACTTCCCAAAAATTTGGAAATTGTCAGTAATAAAAATTATCTGCAAGCTGGTGTATTGTCATGATGGTCATGCATACCGTACCATTGCCCTCAATCACTAGCAGAACTAATTGCACCATGTAGTGCACACGCAGTATGACCACGCACACACACACACCACTCCACTCTTTTGAGCCTTTCCTCTATCCCAAGCAATGCAGTGAACATGCAATTCGAACCTCAAAGGTCTGTAGTAGGCAAAAATTGCACGTTCATATTTTATTGCTTACACATGTGAAATTTGTTGACACGCGGGATATTGGAATTATTTATCGAAATATCGTAATTTGAAAATAAATTTTAAGTATAAAAGAGGCTAATTTTGTAAATAAAGATATATAAAATAAAAATACAAAGATTTATTTCTTTTTTTAATAGCCTTTATTACAGCACTATGTGCTTCTACCAGTTCTGATTTAGACTAAAACTTAAAACTAATTTGTTTCTAAATAAAGCTTTCGTTCACCTGCACATTTGCTTGTTCATCAAAATTGAGTTGCGCGTGTAGCGCAAGCAGACAGTTGTCGTTGACAAATTTTGGTGGGAAAGGAATGTGCAATTAAACACCTTTAAATAATAAAATGATAAATGCAATTAAGCACCTTTAAATAAAGTAATAAATATTTCGTTCACGGTGGAACGAAATGTGGAAACTAATGAAATAATGGATGGGGTGTTAACTTATATAAACCTCTTTAGGCTCTGAGTGCTAAGAACGCACCATGGTACGTGAGAAATGTTAATATTCATCGCGATCTAGACATTGCACCCGTTAAAGAAGAACTAGTCGTTCTGACTGAAAAATGCCACACAAGGCTTCTGCATCATCCGGACAAGACGAGATCTTCCATTATTATAGTATATTTTATGAAGTCAACTAATAATTCAGACAATGTTACAGAATTATAATATATGTATATATTTATTTATTAATATTAAGATTTGAATACAATTTTCAATCTCTTGAGAATATACAATAAAAAACTGAATTGAAAAAAAAACAAAAAAAAGGATTCATAGTTTTCCAATAGAGGATTTAGCTGCTTAATTATACAAAGTATTGATAGGTATAAGTATTTGTTTATTGGACTGTGATTATATATATATATATATATATATATATATATATATATATATATATATATATATATATATATATATATATATATATATATATATATATATATATATATATAATATATATATATATATATATATATATATATATATATATATATATATATATATATATATATATATATATGTGTGTATACGAAAATGTTAGTCTAAGACGAAGGGCGGGTTCGCTTGGCGAGTGGACGAACGAGATGGGGCGGGTTCACTTGGCAAGTGGACGAACGAGATGGGGCGGGTTCGCTTGGCAAGTGGACGAACGAGATGGGGCGGACTCGCTTTGCTAGTGGACGAACGAGATGGGACGGGCTCGCTTGGCGAGTGGACGAACGAGATGGTACGGGCTCGTTTGGCAAGTGGACGATAGAGCTGCTACACAAAAAAACGTAAGTGAGGCTACGTGATGAAGCTAAGTGATGAAGTAGGAATTAAATTAAGACGGGTTGAGGACCACGCCGATCGAGCGTGAGCTAGCCGTGGCCACGAAATCATTACTTTATAAATTTCTTGCAGCATAAATCAATCTATCATTGCTGCCATAAACTATTCAATAGTACGAAATTGTGGAGTTTTATTTGTCAAATTAATTGAATTTATGCATTATGCATTTGGCTCTGCAAACAAACAGTAGTTTCGAAATTTGTTAAATAAAACGTGAATAGTATGGAAATATATAAAGATGTAGAAAAAAGCTTATGAGCAGGAGGAAAAAGAGTCGAAAAAGTATGGCAAGAGGTCACCGAGGGATATTTTTCTTTCGTGTACATCACCTGCATCATGAAAATTACAGTAAAGATACACATATTAGGAACTTCAGGAACAGGTAGAAATTGACAAGACAAAAGGATAGATCAACAAGCAACAATACATGGAACTTAAAGCGAATGGTCAGTTCACACCATTCCAAGGCTTAAAAAAATGTTTTTGTTCCATACGAAAGGTAGCTGCGGAAAGGAATAATTTAATAAACACACCGGATATGAATACATGGCGTTAACGTAAAGAAACTCGTGTTTATTCCTCGATTCTGCTTGATATTGCACTATTCAGCTGTCAAAAAATTTAACCCATGGTAAGTCCATTGAGATTGGGATAGTAGATATGAGGTGTTTCGCGTCGCATAAACTCGTGCAGTGCGAGTTCACTTCACTCATCTGTTCAGAAATTTAAAGTTTTGCGACGCGAACAGGAAAGTGCAGCACCAGTTCATAATGACAAGATTTGTTTACAATTAATCGATGTAACATTTACGTGAATTCGATAATCATACATTATAATTAATAAAATGGAAGAAAATAATAAATAATTGATATATATAATATATAATTGATACATTATTACGTAGTTTTGTCGAAAAGTTTTAAGAGCAATTACGTTTTTACAATGGAAATGATAATTATGAATTATTTTAAATTCAGAAAGAGCGTATTTTATATATAATTCAATTTAGAATTATGGGAGTAACAAAAAAATTTCAAAAATATTCGTTTATTTTCAAAACAGAACATGAAATGAGGCGCACTAGAAAATTTCAGAACAGCCAGTTCATGAACTGAAAATGAGCGACGCGAACACAGTTCAGTGCAGAAAGTGCAGAAAATGCAGCCAGTTCATGCGACGCGAACACACTTATCATCATTGGAGGAATTTGATAGTTTACACTGCGGCCACACGTGCCAGTAACTGGCTGCCAGTTGAGAATACATATTATTTTCGAAATTTCGAAATTTTGTTGCCAGTGGCCAGGGTGGCCACACGTGCCAGTGCAAGTACATTTATAAAATGTCGTCGAAGGCAAAGGTTCTCGCTACTTGATGCAACGACACAGGTGGTGCAGATAAATTTTGAGAGAATTCAGATCTCGCTTCTGTCAAAATAGTCAGCAGGCGGCTTCCGGAGGCATGAGAATATTTGTAGTAACGGACGAAAATTTTCTTTGACGCCTGAAATTTTAGTTTTATAACGGCTGAGATATTCTCATCACTTGGAACTTTGAAATACTTCATATTTTCTTTGCCACAACTTTTGCGGCATATTACACAAAATTTACCCATTTTATTATTTTCACTTAATAATAAATTAATAAAATTTACAAACAGCAAAATTTTATGGTGCGATAATTTCAATAAAGTGCGGCAAATTTTTTGGCGGCACCGGTTTTCATAATTTGACAGAACCGAGACCGAAAGAGAACAACAAAACAGAATTGGCTAGGAAACGTCACTTATCTGCACCACCTGTGTCGTTGCATCAAGTCTCGCTACAATAGCTGTTCTCCATGAATTGCTAAAATTACAAAGCGAATGCGAAAGAGAGGAAAAGGAAAATAAACAAGAAAAACAAATTAATAGAAGATAATGGGTGAAGCCTCTTTTAATAAAAAGATCACTATATGATATTGAAGCACATTTGCTTCAAGATTTATTATGGGAGGATGACGAAAAAGATTTCAAGAATTTTTCGCGGTTGAATGTTCATCAGTTTGAAGAAATTCTGAATTTGGTAAATATATTTTTCTTATGTTTGAATGTGTACAAAGTAATTTTTTTACATAAAAACTAGGTTTATTGAAGTTTAAAGAAAACAGACACGTGCATGAGAGCAGCAATTCCTGCAAGAACTAAGTTGGCGATAACATTGCGGTACTTGGCCACTGGGGACTCGTTCAAATCTTTAGAATTCTTGACGAGAGTATCGCAAAAGACAATTGGAGCGTTTCTTCCCATTGTATTACATGCGATATATGAAGCACTTAAAATACATTATTTAAAGGTAATATTACAATTTAACAATTAAAAAAAAAAATTATTTACATTTAAGAGAATCCCATGCCCTGAAAGGTTTCCAATGGGAACAGAAACATCAGAAATAAAAATTTTTCAATAAATTTCAAGTTTTATTTAAGTAAAAAGAAAATGTGGATTAAGAATAATAAAGTAAATTTATTAATATAATAAAGTAAATGAACCTAAAAAAAAATTAAATAAATAAATAAAAATAAAATAATTTTAAAGTTAAGAATTAATATAAAGTAATATTATTAATATAATAAAGTAAATTAATCCAAAAAATAAAGTAAATGAATAAATAAAAATAAAATAATTTTAAAGTTAAAAATTAATATAAAGGAATATTATTAATATAATAGAGTAAATTAATAAATAAAAATAAAATAATTTTAAAGTTAAGAATCGTCTTTAAAATTTATTTCGGCGTCCGAAATTGCTGAGCTTAAAATATCTGTTGGGCTGTTTAAAGGTGTTGATGCGAATTGTGTACATTCGGCTGAATTGCTTCCGGACGACAGTTGAAATCTGGAGGAAATGCCAGTGGAGTGAACCTTGGGTGGCTTCTAAGGTTGTTTAACTTACTCTCCGTCAATAACTGCTGAATTTTATTCATTAGTAAATATGCCTCTCCTTCAGGCAATTTTTGTAATTGGGCCCCAACGCTTACGCCAAATGCACTAAACTCGTTATCACTTTCGTTTATTTTCAATAAATTTGATAAAGCTTCGTCGAATTTGGAACAATAGTCAGTTCGTGGCCGTTTATTTTTCTCTGAAGATGAGGAATTGTCACGTTGGGATGAGTTTGAGCTTACTTCCTCAATGTAGTCATCGAAATTTATTGAGTCATCATTTTGCTGAAAACAAATAAAATAAATTATTTATTTGAAAAATAATATTTATAATTTTCTTTTATAGGTTCCAGACACGTAAGGAGAATGGAAAGAGATCGCTGACGATTTCCAAAATATATGGCAATTTCCACATACGCTGGGAGCTTTGGATGGCAAGCATATAAGGATTAAATCTCCTGCAAATACTGGTTCACAGTTCTATAACTACAAAGGCTTTTTCAGCATATTTCTCTTTGCGTTGGTGGATGCTCACAGACGATTCACTTTTATAGACATTGGGTGCAATGGCAAGGCTTCGGATAGCACGATATACCAAGATTGGTTCCTATGTAAATCTTTGGAAAAAGGACATCTTAATATACCGAAAGACACAGAGCTTGTTCTGGGACGAGGCAACAAGTGTCCCTATTTTTTTTATTGGAGACGACGCATTTAAAATGGACAAACACCTTATGAAACCATATAGTAGGACGGTGAACCTAACTGTGCAGCAGGAAATCTTTAACTACAGGCTATGTCGTGCGAGAATGGTAGTAGAGTGCGCGTTTGGAAGATTAGCAAAAAGGTTCAAAATATTTAATCGACCAATTGAAGTCCTGCCTTCTACAGTGGATTTAATTGTGATGACCTCCTGCGTTTTGCATAGTTACTTAACGAAAGTCAAGACTAGACCAATGTCTTCCGATTTCGAAGCTGAGAGTTCTCCACAAACATTTTATTCAATTGGACAACAGGACAATAACACATACAAATATGCCAGTCGTATTAGGGATGATCTAACTCGATATTTCGTTACAGATGGAAATGTTGATTTCCAATGGGTGAAATTAAATATTTTGCCTTCACAATAGCGTTGTATATGCTAAATATGTTACAAATAATAAATCTCTAATAGTTTTCATTAGTATAGTAAGCTTAATTGACTCTGAATCACTGATGCACAAGAGAGAAATAAAAAAGTACTCTTGAATTTAAAAAATGCTACAAAAACACCAACTACAAAAATTATTTTCACAAAATTTTTTGTTGTAATGTAAGAGTTGGAGTACTAATACCAAAATAACTGTGCTTCGTATGCGCCATACAAAAAGGCACCCTAAATGGTACGAAAGAAGAAACTAATAAACTAAAAGTAAATAGTGGTTAAATAAAACTCCTATATAATTGCATATATATAGTCATAGACACACCAGCATAAAGCCCTGATATGAACCCCATTGAAAATGTAAGGGCGCATCTTAAAAAACAGTTGCAAAACGGGTTCTAACTTATAAAAACGCTACTGTAGGGAGAACCTTTCCCTACGAGGATATTTTATAAATGAACTTGCACTGGTACGTGTGGCCACCGTGGCCACTGGCAGCAAAATTTCGAAATTTCGAAAATAATATGTATTCTCAATTGGCAGCCAGTTACTGGCACGTGTGGCCGCAGTGTTACAATCTTCACAATTTTTTTTCTCAAAATTATTTTTTTATTCGAAATTATACCGGACATAAAAATGAATAGCATCTAAGGTTTTCAACCCTAGGAGACGAAGAATTGAGAAGGATGCATTTCAAGACCATGCCCTGGACAATATTCGAACCAGCTAAAAACTGAAAAGTGTATAATTGTGATTTTTAGTTCCTAAAAGAGTTGATAGCTTTCAACTGTTTTCTACATTTTTCTGGTGGACCCACACAAACAAATTGCTATTTACAACTCAAAGCAAATTGCAAAAATAAATAAGAGTAGATGCCATCCATGACAGTAATTGCCTCTGATACGAAAATGGAAATAGTGAGCAAATAATTTATATTCATCTTTAATAAATTATTTTTAAGAAAGCATTTTTGAATTGCTAATATTTTTAGCTAGCTGGCAACATGAAACTTTAGTTACATATCAGCTGATTTTAATCGCTCTTGACAGCTGAATTTTGATAGTGTAAAATTTTATATCAAATTATCTCTAATAAACTAAAAAGTTCTGGATAAATTACATTGGAAATAAACACAACACAATGAGTTTGAATAGTTGGTTGCGTGCTCGAGAGCACGGATTGCAATCAACTTTTGGTGACAAAGGTTTCATAATGAATCGAGTTTACAAGAGCATGGATCACTATTACCAATGGAATGATGATAGCGATGAACAAAGCCATAATTCGGATTTCGGTGCTATTTTTAATTTGGAATTTTCGCCTGAAGGGTATGGATATTGCGACAATAATACAAAAAATAATAACTAGAATTATATTCTTAAACTATTTCTGCTTGTTTCATATGCTCTAAGGAACGTGTTGGTGGCAGCATGCGAAAAAAAGTCCATACTTCTATTTGATACAATAACAACTAAACAAACTAAAAAAGTAACTGATGCTCACTCGGATTGTGTAAATTGCATTAAGTACGTAGTTAGTGTGGTTGGTCCAATTTTATAAAATCTGTATTTTTCAAGATTTCTGGATGATCGGATGTTTGCTACATGTTCAGACGATACTACGGTTGCATTGTGGGACTTACGTTATCTCAAGTCAAAAATGCGCAGTCTGCAAGGTCATTCGAACTGGGTAAAGAATATAGAATATTCCCAGAAGGATAATTTGTTGGTCACTTCTGGCTTCGATGGAAGTATATTCACCTGGGATATAAATTCGTACACAGAGCAAGGACTTATTTATCAAAAAGTTTTCCACACAAGCGGTCTCATGCGTTGTCGTATTGCCACAAATGGAGAAAAACTGGTAATATGTACAACGGGTGGATATTTAATGATAATACATAATTTGGATTTAACTACTCTGCATAAAGATTTATGTGGTTTTCGGGTAGGCGTTCTTTGTCTTTAAATTTTATATATTTATATATATAAATGTATATATTTAATACAGCCCAGCATATATCGCCTAATGCAAATGGGGCATCAATATATACCACAAGCAGCTAAATTCGATCATGTATTCACAAGAAAACAAAAGAAAAATCGCGTCGAATTGGTAACCGATTTTCCAGAAGAAAACGATGCTGAAGTTGTATTGGCTTTACAGGTAATTTCTAATATTTTAGGAGAATTTACGGAATCTAGGAACTGTTTTATAGCATATTATAAAACAAAAATTGCATATCTGTATTACAACTTGAACCAAAATAGGTGTGATTCATCCTTCGGAATTTGAGGTCAAACTGTCCCATTACGTTTTTCATAAATTTTCTGTATTTTATTTATTTCGAGCTCTAGTATCTTTCACATTCTATATTTGCCCATCGAACCCAAATATATTTTGTGACCCTTGAGTTTTTCAATTCCTTCCAAATCCCTAAGTATTCTTGAATTTGAAGATAATGCTCCGAATGCGAATTTGGCATATAAACATTTTACATGGTCGAAAAAGCCTTTCTAGACAGAAACTACTAAATCTTCAAGTCTCCAGGGACATCTTATCGACGATAATGCTTTGCTGACAGAGAAAAAAACTATGGTGTCGCCCTATGCAGGAAGTGCCCTATGATATAGACATACTAGTGTTGGGTAGAGAGCAGATGGAATTGAGAGTAGGACCATCTTGAATTTCCTAACGAATCATGATTCGCTGATCATATAATTCGACACGAAGCAGATTGGGGCATCAGGAATTTCGTTAAGAATGTTAAGAAAGTTGCTAATCAAATTAGTCTGGGATTAAGCTAAGAAATTTTTAAACTTTCAGCGCTTCCATTAAAACCATATGATAGGGTCGCGTCGGCGTGAATTTTTCAATTGTATCTGGTATAAAAAGGACCAAAACCTCAATTTGTCTAAATGTGGAGTAATTCTGGTATTTTAAACAAAATCCCAACTCTGTTCTTAGTCCATAATTGTGAAGTCATTTTTGTTTTCTCGGACAAGAATAGGTGTTACTCGTATCAGTTGTGTAGGTCACGAATAGCTTTTACTCGCCCATGACAGGTGTTGCTTAGCTCCTGTTGTTTAAATCAATTCGTATAATTGTTTCTTGTGGGTGTTACCAATTAGGCCTTTAACTAAGGCCGTTGTTATTGTAACATTAGCTTGTTGCTATTGTCGTAATCCAGTTGCCATATGGATATTGTAACACGTTGCTGTCACCTTTAAATTCTTTTGAAAGCAATGTGGTTTTTGTGATACCTTCGTGAAACCGATTTGTTGTCCTGTTGGACAGCCGCAAGCTTTTATGGCAACTGACGGGTAATCGGTTTGCTCCTGTTGTTTGATTTCAATGCTTTGGGGTATTGTTCTTTGCTTTGTGAATGTGAAATATTTGAGAAACATTTACTATCTTATGGTTGATTATTTTCTTTGAATATTAAGAAATATTGCTATGTATTTACTTAATAATAATAATTTAGCTTTAGTATTTTGCCCCATGGCCGACACTGCGACCTAAAAGATCTTTTGTGTCATACTACATTTGTCATTAATGATCCATGTGATCACAATCGTCCGATCTTCTATGCCGTATAGGTTTAGTACCGGCGTTTCTTCCGTAATGCCTTAGCATTTCGTCCGTTTGGTGATGTCAAATCGTCACAATAATTTATCAGGTTCTTTTCTACCTAGATGTTCCTACTCTAGAGAAAGGAAGTAGCTGAAAGCCATGTTCCTTCTTTATCTTTTCCGCTTTATGGAGAATTTGAGAATGTCCATAACAGGAGCATTCTTTAATTCTTCCAGAGCCAGCTGGTCGCGGTGGAATATATTCATTCTGGTTCTTGCCAACGCAATGCAGTCACACAGTATGTGTTTCGTGGTTTCCTCTTCTTTTAGACAGAGCCTCAAGAATGTGGATTCTCGTCAGGCGATATTTCAGGTAATAATGACCTGATAGAAAACCTACTATTTTTCCTCTGCCTGCTTTGCACATATTGCGCAATTCTTTATTGTAAGTGAATGGCCTTACCAGTCTTTTGGCTTGGCGAAGCCCCTCTATCCCTTCCCAGTGTGACATTCTGAGATTATGTTCCCAGTTATCTACCCTGAATTTAGCCTCCGCCCAGTTGATACCACAGTATGGCTCCGGACCTATGAGGCTTGCTGCGGAACCGGCCCTAGCCAGCTCGTCAGCAATTTCATTGCCTTCAATCCCCGCAAACCCAGCAAATTGCAACCTTATTTGTTGCACCTAGAGATTGTAGGTTATTGAAGCATTCTTCCACCAGATTCGATTCTAAATAATATGAAGCTAATGCCTGTAATGCAGCTTGACTATCCGAATAGATAGCTATGTCCCAAGGTCCTCCTATGTCCCATTGATCACGGTCTGAGATAATAATCTCAAAATTGCGATCAAACTGTCGTTTTGGGATCATATAGTCCGTTATTGAGCAGATTTTGTTTTGATCTGGTGTTTTTTTAAAATATTGAAATGAGCATAGTCATGAGGTTCTTGTCTAGGCAAGATTTTCATCACGAATGTGTGTAGTGGGGTACTCCTATTATGTCCTCAATAGCAGCGGTTGGGCAGTTTCGCATGGCACCGGTGATTGCCAGGCAAGCCTGCCTTTGAAATCTTGTAAGTACTATCTTACCAGATTCTTGTGTTGCCTTGGGCCACCACATAAGGGATGCATAGGTAATGATTTTTCTAACCATCATTACATACATCCAGTGTCTCATTTTTGAGTCTAGACCCCATGTTCTACCAAATAGACTTCGACATGCCCACATTGCTTTTGTGGCTTTGTTTATCACCGATTTTAGGTGAGAGTTCCAATTCAGTCGCTTATCCAAAACTACACCTAGATATTTTACCTCATCGGAATATTCTATATTGATTCCCTCAACAGCTATTGTACCAAGATTCAATTTTAATCTGTTTGTAAAAGGAACGAGGATGGTTTTGCTAGGATTCATGCATAACCCCCCTGCGCGACACCAATCTGAGATGAAGGTTAGAGCCTGATTCATAGTGTCGGATACTGTTCTGTCAAACTTGCCACTAATAACGACAGCAAGATCGTCAGCATATCTACTTGCCTCGAAGCCTAACCCTTGTAGTTTGACTAAGAGATCGTCAATAACTAAAGGCCATAAAAGGGGTGACAAAACACCGCCTTGGGGACAGCCGTTCATTGCCTTGACTGATACGGCCTCGTCTCCCAGAGATGGGCTAATTTCTCTACTTTTTAACATCATTTTAACCCATCCAACAGTCGGTTTATCGATATTTTTGCAGTGCATAGCCACCTCTATAGAGCGGTAACCGGTATTATCAAAGGCGTCCTCGACATCTAAGAAGGCACATAAAAGCAATTTCCTTGGTAAATTGAGCTTTCTCTATCTTTGTTAGAAGGTAATGAAGCGCTCCCTCCGTGGATTTTCCCCTATTATATGCAAACTGAGATTGGTGCAGAGGCGTTGTTCTGTCTAGAGTTTCTCTAATATGTAGATCCACCAATCTTTCCATAGTTTTTAGTAGAAACGTCGTAAGACTTATAGGTCTGTAAGATTTAGGCAGTTCGCTGGACCGCTTGCTCAATTTTGGAATAAATACCACATTGACTTTACGCCATATGGATTGTATCTATTCCCTGCTGAAACTGTTTCTAAAAATTGCAACAAGTGATTCAAGCATTATATCCAGTCCACTTATCAAGAGGGCTGGAAAAATGTTATCCTCACCTGGTGGCTTGAATGGTTATAGGACCCAACAGCCCATTTAACTTTGTCTGGGTTAAATATTACTCCAAACTCCAGGACCTTTTGTCTAATACGGCCCATTGGTCGCATGACGGCTGATCCAGTGTCATTGACACTATAGTTGACCCCGGGAAGTGCACTTGAAGCAGGTATTCTAAAGTGTCCCTCCTGTTCATTGTATAAGACCCATCTGGTCTTCTTAAAGTACCGTTCGAGTGTTCCGCGCGTAAAGCTTTATGAGTCTAGCGCTCTCTGGCGTTTCGACTATGCTTTCGCAAAATTTCCTCCAAGACTCACGCTTGGATCTTCTTAGTTCTTTGTTGTAATTTGTCAGAGCGACCCTATAGTCGTCCCACACCTTCGTGCGTTTACAACGATTGAACAGTTTTCTTATCTTTTTACGCATATCTGCAAGCTTGTCATTCCACCATGGGACCTTACGAGACACATTGTGAGTTTTGACCACAGTGCTTTCATGATATGCTGAGATTATTATATCGTTTAGTCGATACACCGCCTCCTCGAGTTCACCAACAGAACTTATACTTGTAGGCAGCGAATCGGATCTTGATTCTAATAATTCCCTATATAGTCTCCAATTTGTTTTTTTTTATTGAAGACTTCATTTTTTAATTCAGATTTACCTGGTAAGTCGAATCTTATATGCAAATGATCTAACAGAGAGGGCTCGTCAGATACATGCCAATTTCTGACAAAATTGGCGATGTAAGGACTGGTTAGAGTTAGGTCTTCACTAACCGCGTTAATAAAGGTTGGCCTTGCACTCTTATTACATATGTTGATATTTTTACTTAAGAGATACTCACCCCTGTTGTTGATGTCCGAGCTTCTCCAGACATGATGATGCGCGTTTCCATCGCAGCCAATCACGTACTGCAGATTGTTATTGTGGCAGTGCCCACTGCACCTCCACGGGAGGTATAATGTTGGAGTCACCTGGAAAGTGTTAAAATAAAACACGTTGTTACTTATCGTGTGCCAAAGAAGAAGTGAAGTTTTTATTCTCGCATAAGAACAAAGAGAGAGAATAATTGACAATTGCTTGACATTTGTAAAGTAGGGATGATAAAGTACAATTCTGGAGTTATGAGTAAGTTAGTATATGTACATATTTACAACACCCTCGGTTGTTGGATCTTTAATTAATTTAATTCATTATATAAAACTAATGACTAAAATAAATTTCAAATTCAAAATTCAAGTTTTAAAATAAATCAATTCAATATTAAAAATAAATTAAAATTCAACATAAACCCATATGCTGCGAACAGAAATGATTCTTTTCTTTGGTCACTGCCTTCGTCAAACTATCTGCAACCATTTCAGATGTAGGCACGTACCTAATAGAAACAATCCCCTTTTCAACTGTCTCTCGCAAATGGTGATATTTTATGTCTATGTGTTTGGATCTCGGTCGAAATCCATCAGATTCTGCTAATTTGATAGCGCCTTGGTTGTCGCAGTGTAAATTAATGGATGATGTATCACTGCAATCTAGTTCATCTGACAGCTGCTTTAACCATATTGCTTCCTGGATAGCTGACGACATGGCCATATACTCGGCCTCGGTGCTAGATAAGGCAATGGTGGGTTGACGTTTACTTGCCCAAGTAATTGCTGCATTTGACATTTTAAACACATACCCTGTGCACGAACGACGCTTATCGATGTCGGATGCCCAATCAGCATCAGAATATCCATGCAGTTGTGACGAACCATCTGATGAATACTTCAATTTAAAGTTGATTGTGTCCTTGAGATAACGCATGATTCGCTTAACAGCCTTCCAATGAGCGATATTGTAATTTGTATTGAATCTGCTTACATCGTTAACTGCAAAAGCAATATCTGGCCGCGTGCATTGTGCGAGGAATCTTTGCCAGCTCACTCTCTTCGACGCTTTCTGACATCATGCTAATCGAAAGTTTTTGGTTATAGTCACTCGGAGTTGAAATTGGTTTACAATCTTCCATATTGAAACGCAATAAAATATCGTTAATATATTTACTCTGGTCTAGTTCGACACCATCAGCATTTTGTGTGATTCGAATACCAATGCAACTTTTTATCGGCCCCATATCTTTCCTTTTGAATGATCCACTGAGTGCCTCTTTGATTTGTTTTAACACCTTCGGATCCTTCCAAAACAGAAGTATGTCATCTACGTAGATAGCCAATATAAGTGAACTATTCTCATTAAAATACACACATGGATCTAGTTGCGACTTTGCCAACCCAAATGACTTCAGCGCTGCTTCTAGCTTCAAGTTCCACTGTCTTCCAGCTTGTTTTAGTCCATACATTGCTCGATTCAATTTGCACACTAAATTAGAGCCATCGTGGAATCTTTCTGGTTGAACAATATATATTTCTTCGAGTTCTCCTTGCAGAAATGCTGTCACCGCGTCCATCTGGTAAATTTTAAGTTTATTTTTCACTCCCAATGCAATCAAGAAACGAATAGTTGAGTACCGTACAACGGGTGAAAATGTTTCTTTGTAGTCCATTCCATAGACTTGGCTACAGCCCTTTGCGACTAACGAAGCTTTGTGTTTTATTATATTGTTGTCCATGTCACGTTTTGTGGTAAAAACCCATTTTGACTTGATAACTTTTCGTCCCTTTGGCAATTCCATTAGATCCCATGTATTATTCTCCTTCAACGAATTCATTTCGCTTTCCATTGCATCTTTCCATTTTACAGCATCAGCTTTACTCATGGCTTCTTCAACTGTAATAGGATCTAAATCGTTAGCTTTATAAGTTAGATAGCTCACATACTCATCACGTAGAACCGGTTTTGGTATTCTGGCTGTTCGTCGATGAAGTCCATGTTGTTGAACCATTACTGACTCATCAGGAACATATGTTGGATCATTGACATCAGACTCTTCACACAACTCCTCTTCACTGTTGATCTGCTGATACTGGAATGTTGTTACTGGCGATGGTTTCATAGGCTCTATTTCGCTCTGTTGGTCAATTGCCCTCACTTGATCTGGTATTTCTTGTTCAAAATCAACATTGATTACTGCTGCCTCCGTTTTCTCGTGAAAAATGACGTCACGGCTTACTACTAACTTTTTAGTACTGGGATCGATGCAACGAATGCCTTTTTTATTTGCATCATATCCGACGAAACTCATCTTCTTAGCTTTTCGGTCCAGCTTCTTGCGACGTTGTTTCGGAATGTGAACCATAATTGGAGATCCAAAAACTCTAAGATGTCCAACATCAACTTTGGTGCCAGTCCATGCCTCCTCCGGTGTCTTATCTTTTAATGCTGAGCAAGCTGATCGATTTATTAAATATGACGCCATGTTAACTGCTTCCGCCCAATATTCATCACTAAGCCCAGCATCAAATAACATGCATTTTGCGCGTTCAATAATAGTGCGATTCATGCGTTCTGCTGTGCCATTTTTTTCCGGGGTGTACACATTCGTTAGTTGGTGTTGAATGCCCTTGGCACGACAAAATCTATCAAATTGGCGCGAACAATACTCACTGCCATTGTCAGTGCGAAAGATTTTAATTGACTTGCCTGTTTGCTTTTCAGCAAAGGCTTGAAATTCCATAAAAATATCCAAGACGGAAGATTTTTCTTTTAAAAAGTAGACAAACACCTTTTTTGAGTAATCATCAATAAATGTCAACAGATATTTTGCGCCCCCAATCGATTTCGTCTCCATCGGTCCAACTAAATCGGAATGTATAAGTTCCAGCAACTCCTTTGTGTAACTCTGGCTTGTTTTAAATGTCTCCCGAGATTGCTTTCCTTCAGCACATACCTCACAATTCTGCAATCCAATTTTCTGATTTGAAAAATTCACCACAGTCACAATTCCATCACGCATCCTGCATAAGCTGCCATAATTTAGATGACCAAATCTTCGATGCCATATAATTGCGTCGCTTTCTTCTTTTCGGGATAACATACACGCACCACCAGATGTTTTCAGCTTGTAAATTCCATTTTCTGGTTTACAGTGTGCCACTTCAATCAAATTTTGATCATAGATTGAGCACCCACTTTTATTAAAAACCAGCGTATTGTCTTTTTGTACTGTTTTGAAAACTGATAATAAATTCGCCGACAATTCAGGTACATGCAATACGTTTGAGACATCTACTTCGTCATCGCCCAACAACAATTTTGATCTGCCTTCACAAGTCACTTTCATTTTTGCATCATTTGCCGTCAAAATCTCTTTAACACTTGAAGCACTGCGAGCAAAGAGCAATTTTTCATTTGGCGTCATATGACTCGACGCGCCACTGTCTATATACCATTCGTCTGTATGTGTATTTGTTGCCGCTCTCACTGTAAATGCTCTGTTAGCAAATTCGGACTTGTTTTTGTTGCCTTGCGTTTTGCTATGTTCTTTATGCTCCTTTTTCTTGCATTCTGCACTCACATGACCCCGGCCCCCGCATGAGTAACATTTGATAGAACGACGGTTATTTGGTTTTCTTGTGTTTTGCTTATTCCCACGCTTCCCAAGAAACGCACTATTGTTTTTGTTGTCACAAGAGTACTGTGTGTGTAACAGTTTCATCTTTATGTCATTAGCATTAATTTTTTCACTTGCTTCGAAGCTCAGAATTAACGGCTTGTATTCTTCCGTTAATCCTGCAAGCATAATGGCTGCCAATCATCATTAATATTAAAACCGATGCAATTTAGTTTACTAGCCGTTGTCATAATTTGATACTTTCACTTTCTTCAAGACGAATTGAAATTAAAGTGCGCAGCAACCCAATTTTTCTCATCAACCCGCGATCTTCATAAATGTTTTGAAGTTTAGTCCAAATTTCAAATGCCGTTTTACATGTTCTCATGTGAACAAACAACCCCGGCTCCACACTCAGCGCTAACATGTTTTTTGCTGTGCTTAATTTTTCCGGCAACTTCTCTTTGCAGACGCGTGGATCGTCAGAAGATGGCAGAATGCAATCACCTAATTTCTTTAACTCCAAGAAATTTTCCAGTGCAAATGCCCAATTGTGGAAATTTTCACCACCTTTCAGCTTCTCAATCCCAAAGTCCGATTTCGTTGCATTAGCCATTGTTTGTTGTTCTCTATGTATGTATGCAATAAAAAACGAATTTAATGACCGCGACAAACACAATTAATACGACAAACGTAATTAATACGACTAGCGCGCAACAAATCCACTAATGCAAAAAAAAACTATTAAAACTTAATTAAGATCATGGCCTGGGCCCATAACCTGTTAAAATAAAACACGTTGTTACTTATCGTGTGCCAAAGAAGAAGTGAAGTTTTTATTCTCGCATAAGAACAAAGAGAGAGAATAATTGACAATTGCTTGACATTTGTAAAGTAGGGATGATAAAGTACAATTCTGGAGTTATTAAAAGATAAGACACCAGAGGAGGCATGGACTGGCACCAAAGTTGATGTTGGACATCTTAGAGTTTTTGAATCCCCAATTATGGTTCACATTCCGAAACAACGTCGCAAGAAGCTGGACCGAAAAGCTAAGAAGATTATTTTCGTCGGATATGATGCAAATAAAAAAGGCATTCGTTGCATCGATCCCAGTACTAAAAAGTTAGTAGTAAGCCGTGACGTCATTTTTCACGAGAAAACGGAGCCAGCAGTAATCAATGTTGATTTTGAAGAAGAAATACCAGATCAAGTGAGGGCAATTGACCAACAAGAGCGAAATAGAGCCTATGAAACCATCGCCAGTAACAACATTCCAGTATCAGCAGAGCAACAGTGAAGAGGAGTTGTGTGAAGAGTCTGATGTCAATGATCCAACATATGTTCCTGATGAGTCAGTAATGGTTGAACAACATGGACTTCATCGACGAACAGTCAGAATACCAAAACCGGTTCTACGTGATGAGTATGTGAGCTATCTAACTTATAAAGCTAACGATTTAGATCCTATTACAGTTGAAGAAGCCATGAGTAAAGCTGATGCTGTAAAATGGAAAGATGCAATGGAAAGCGAAATGAATTCGTTGAAGGAGAATAATACATGGGATCTAATGGAATTGCCAAAGGGACGAAAAGTTATCAAGTCAAAATGGGTTTTTACCACAACCTGTTAAAATAAAACACGTTGTTACTTATCGTGTGCCAAAGAAGAAGTGAAGTTTTTATTCTCGCATAAGAACAAAGAGAGAGAATAATTGACAATTGCTTGACATTTGTAAAGTAGGGATGATAAAGTACAATTCTGGAGTTATGAGTACGTTAGTATATGTACATATTTACAACACCCTCGGTTGTTGGATCTTTAATTAATTTAATTCATTATATAAAACTAATGACTAAAATAAATTTCAAATTCAAAATTCAAGTTTTAAAATAAATCAATTCAATATTAAAAATAAATTAAAATTCAACATAAACCCATATGCTGCGAACAGAAATGATTCTTTTCTTTGGTCACTGCCTTCGTCAAACTATCTGCAACCATTTCAGATGTAGGCACGTACCTAATAGAAACAATCCCCTTTTCAACTGTCTCTCGCAAATGGTGATATTTTATGTCTATGTGTTTGGATCTCGGTCGAAATCCATCAGATTCTGCTAATTTGATAGCGCCTTGGTTGTCGCAGTGTAAATTAATGGATGATGTATCACTGCAATCTAGTTCATCTGACAGCTGCTTTAACCATATTGCTTCCTGGATAGCTGACGACATGGCCATATACTCGGCCTCGGTGCTAGATAAGGCAATGGTGGGTTGACGTTTACTTGCCCAAGTAATTGCTGCATTTGACATTTTAAACACATACCCTGTGCACGAACGACGCTTATCGATGTTGGATGCCCAATCAGCATCAGAATATCCATGCAGTTGTGACGAACCATCTGATGAATACTTCAATTTAAAGTTGATTGTGCCCTTGAGATAATGCATGATTCGCTTAACAGCCTTCCAATGAGCGATATTGTAATTTGTATTGAATCTGCTTACATCGTTAACTGCAAAAGCAATATCTGGCCGCGTGCATTGTGCGAGGAATCTTTGCCAGCTCACACTCTTCGACGCTTTCTGACATCATGCTAATCGAAAGTTTTTGGTTATAGTCACTCGGAGTTGAAATTGGTTTACAATCTTCCATATTGAAACGCAATAAAATATCGTTAATATATTTACTCTGGTCTAGTTCGACACCATCAGCATTTTGTGTGATTCGAATACCAATGCAACTTTTTATCGGCCCCATATCTTTCATTTTGAATGATCCACTGAGTGCCTCTTTGATTTGTTTTAACACCTTCGGATCCTTCCAAAACAGAAGTATGTCATCTACGTAGATAGCCAATATAAGTGAACTATTCTCATTAAAATACACACATGGATCTAGTTGCGACTTTGCCAACCCAAATGACTTCAGCACTGCTTCTAGCTTCAAGTTCCACTGTCTTCCAGCTTGTTTTAGTCCATACATTGCTCGATTCAATTTTCACACTAAATTAGAGCCATCGTGGAATCTTTCTGGTTGAACAATATATATTTCTTCGAGTTCTCCTTGCAGAAATGCTGTCACCGCGTCCATCTGGTAAATTTTAAGTTTATTTTTCACACCCAATGCAATCAAGAAACGAATAGTTGAGTACCGTACAACGGGTGAAAATGTTTCTTTGTAGTCCATTCCATAGACTTGGCTACAGCCCTTTGCGACTAACCGAGCTTTGTGTTTTATTATATTGTTGTCCATGTCACGTTTTGTGGTAAAAACCCATTTTGACTTGATAACTTTTCGTCCCTTTGGCAATTCCATTAGATCCCATGTATTATTCTCCTTCAACGAATTCATTTCGCTTTCCATTGCATCTTTCCATTTTACAGCATCAGCTTTACTCATGGCTTCTTCAACTGTAATAGGATCTAAATCGTTAGCTTTATAAGTTAGATAGCTCACATACTCATCACGTAGAACCGGTTTTGGTATTCTGGCTGTTCGTCGATGAAGTCCATGTTGTTCAACCATTACTGACTCATCAGGAACATATGTTGGATCATTGACATCAGACTCTTCACACAACTCCTCTTCACTGTTGATCTGCTGATACTGGAATGTTTTTACTGGCGATGGTTTCATAGGCTCTATTTCGCTCTGTTGGTCAATTGCCCTCACTTGATCTGGTATTTCTTGTTCAAAATCAACATTGATTACTGCTGGCTCCGTTTTCTCGTGAAAAATGACGTCACGGCTTACTACTAACTTTTTAGTACTGGGATCGATGCAACGAATGCCTTTTTTATTTGCATCATATCCGACGAAACTCATCTTCTTAGCTTTTCGGTCCAGCTTCTTGCGACGTTGTTTCGGAATGTGAACCATAATTGGAGATCCAAAAACTCTAAGATGTCCAACATCAACTTTGGTGCCAGTCCATGCCTCCTCCGGTGTCTTATCTTTTAATGCTGAGCAAGCTGATCGATTTATTAAATATGACGCCATGTTAACTGCTTCCGCCCAATATTCATCACTAAGCCCAGCATCAAATAACATGCATTTTGCGCGTTCAATAATAGTGCGATTCATGCGTTCTGCTGTGCCATTTTTTTCCGGGGTGTACACATTCGTTAGTTGGTGTTGAATGCCCTTGGCACGACAAAATCTATCAAATTGGCGCGAACAATACTCACTGCCATTGTCAGTGCGAAAGATTTTAATTGACTTGCCTGTTTGCTTTTCAGCAAAGGCTTGAAATTCCATAAAAATATCCAAGACGGAAGATTTTTCTTTTAAAAAGTAGACAAACACCTTTTTTGAGTAATCATCAATAAATGTCAACAGATATTTTGCGCCCCCAATCGATTTCGTCTCCATCGGTCCAACTAAATCGGAATGTATAAGTTCCAGCAACTCCTTTGTGTAACTCTGGCTTGTTTTAAATGTCTCCCGAGATTGCTTTCCTTCAGCACATACCTCACAATTCTGCAATCCAATTTTCTGATTTGAAAAATTCACCACAGTCACAATTCCATCACGCATCCTGCATAAGCTGCCATAATTTAGATGACCAAATCTTCGATGCCATATAATTGCGTCGCTTTCTTCTTTTCGGGATAACATACACGCACCACCAGATGTTTTCAGCTTGTAAATTCCATTTTCTGGTTTACAGTGTGCCACTTCAATCAAATTTTGATCATAGATTGAGCACCCACTTTTATTAAAAACCAGCGTATTGTCTTTTTGTACTGTTTTGAAAACTGATAATAAATTCGCCGACAATTCAGGTACATGCAATACGTTTGAGACATCTACTTCGTCATCGCCCAACAACAATTTTGATCTGCCTTCACAAGTCACTTTCATTTTTGCATCATTTGCCGTCAAAATCTCTTTAACACTTGAAGCACTGCGAGCAAAGAGCAATTTTTCATTTGGCGTCATATGACTCGACGCGCCACTGTCTATATACCATTCGTCTGTATGTGTATTTGTTGCCGCTCTCACTGTAAATGCTGTGTTAGCAAATTCGGACTTGTTTTTGTTGCCTTGCGTTTTGCTATGTTCTTTATGCTCCTTTTTCTTGCATTCTGCACTCACATGACCCCGGCCCCCGCATGAGTAACATTTGATAGAACGACGGTTATTTGGTTTTCTTGTGTTTTGCTTATTCCCACGCTTCCCAAGAAACGCACTATTGTTTTTGTTGTCACAAGAGTACTGTGTGTGTAACAGTTTCATCTTTATGTCATTAGCATTAATTTTTTCACTTGCTTCGAAGCTCAGAATTAACGGCTTGTATTCTTCCGTTAATCCTGCAAGCATAATGGCTGCCAGCCAATCATCATTAATATTAAAACCGATGCAATTTAGTTTACTAGCCGTTGTCATAATTTGATACTTTCACTTTCTTCAAGACGAATTGAAATTAAAGTGCGCAGCAACCCAATTTTTCTCATCAACCCGCGATCTTCATAAATGTTTTGAAGTTTAGTCCAAATTTCAAATGCCGTTTTACATGTTCTCATGTGAACAAACAACCCCGGCTCCACACTCAGCGCTAACATGTTTTTTGCTGTGCTTAATTTTTCCGGCAACTTCTCTTTGCAGACGCGTGGATCGTCAGAAGATGGCAGAATGCAATCACCTAATTTCTTTAACTCCAAGAAATTTTCCAGTGCAAATGCCCAATTGTGGAAATTTTCACCACCTTTCAGCTTCTCAATCCCAAAGTCCGATTTCGTTGCATTAGCCATTGTTTGTTGTTCTCTATGTATGTATGCAATAAAAAACGAATTTAATGACCGCGACAAACACAATTAATACGACAAACGTAATTAATACGACTAGCGCGCAACAAATCCACTAATGCAAAAAAAAACTATTAAAACTTAATTAAGATCATGGCCTGGGCCCATAACCTGTTAAAATAAAACACGTTGTTACTTATCGTGTGCCAAAGAAGAAGTGAAGTTTTTATTCTCGCATAAGAACAAAGAGAGAGAATAATTGACAATTGCTTGACATTTGTAAAGTAGGGATGATAAAGTACAATTCTGGAGTTATTAAAAGATAAGACACCAGAGGAGGCATGGACTGGCACCAAAGTTGATGTTGGACATCTTAGAGTTTTTGAATCCCCAATTATGGTTCACATTCCGAAACAACGTCGCAAGAAGCTGGACCGAAAAGCTAAGAAGATTATTTTCGTCGGATATGATGCAAATAAAAAAGGCATTCGTTGCATCGATCCCAGTACTAAAAAGTTAGTAGTAAGCCGTGACGTCATTTTTCACGAGAAAACGGAGCCAGCAGTAATCAATGTTGATTTTGAAGAAGAAATACCAGATCAAGTGAGGGCAATTGACCAACAAGAGCGAAATAGAGCCTATGAAACCATCGCCAGTAACAACATTCCAGTATCAGCAGAGCAACAGTGAAGAGGAGTTGTGTGAAGAGTCTGATGTCAATGATCCAACATATGTTCCTGATGAGTCAGTAATGGTTGAACAACATGGACTTCATCGACGAACAGTCAGAATACCAAAACCGGTTCTACGTGATGAGTATGTGAGCTATCTAACTTATAAAGCTAACGATTTAGATCCTATTACAGTTGAAGAAGCCATGAGTAAAGCTGATGCTGTAAAATGGAAAGATGCAATGGAAAGCGAAATGAATTCGTTGAAGGAGAATAATACATGGGATCTAATGGAATTGCCAAAGGGACGAAAAGTTATCAAGTCAAAATGGGTTTTTACCACAACCTGTTAAAATAAAACACGTTGTTACTTATCGTGTGCCAAAGAAGAAGTGAAGTTTTTATTCTCGCATAAGAACAAAGAGAGAGAATAATTGACAATTGCTTGACATTTGTAAAGTAGGGATGATAAAGTACAATTCTGGAGTTATGAGTACGTTAGTATATGTACATATTTACAACACCCTCGGTTGTTGGATCTTTAATTAATTTAATTCATTATATAAAACTAATGACTAAAATAAATTTCAAATTCAAAATTCAAGTTTTAAAATAAATCAATTCAATATTAAAAATAAATTAAAATTCAACATAAACCCATATGCTGCGAACAGAAATGATTCTTTTCTTTGGTCACTGCCTTCGTCAAACTATCTGCAACCATTTCAGATGTAGGCACGTACCTAATAGAAACAATCCCCTTTTCAACTGTCTCTCGCAAATGGTGATATTTTATGTCTATGTGTTTGGATCTCGGTCGAAATCCATCAGATTCTGCTAATTTGATAGCGCCTTGGTTGTCGCAGTGTAAATTAATGGATGATGTATCACTGCAATCTAGTTCATCTGACAGCTGCTTTAACCATATTGCTTCCTGGATAGCTGACGACATGGCCATATACTCGGCCTCGGTGCTAGATAAGGCAATGGTGGGTTGACGTTTACTTGCCCAAGTAATTGCTGCATTTGACATTTTAAACACATACCCTGTGCACGAACGACGCTTATCGATGTCGGATGCCCAATCAGCATCAGAATATCCATGCAGTTGTGACGAACCATCTGATGAATACTTCAATTTAAAGTTGATTGTGCCCTTGAGATAACGCATGATTCGCTTAACAGCCTTCCAATGAGCGATATTGTAATTTGTATTGAATCTGCTTACATCGTTAACTGCAAACGCAATATCTGGCCGCGTGCATTGTGCGAGGAATCTTTGCCAGCTCACACTCTTCGACGCTTTCTGACATCATGCTAATCGAAAGTTTTTGGTTATAGTCACTCGGAGTTGAAATTGGTTTACAATCTTCCATATTGAAACGCAATAAAATATCGTTAATATATTTACTCTGGTCTAGTTCGACACCATCAGCATTTTGTGTGATTCGAATACCAATGCAACTTTTTATCGGCCCCATATCTTTCATTTTGAATGATCCACTGAGTGCCTCTTTGATTTGTTTTAACACCTTCGGATCCTTCCAAAACAGAAGTATGTCATCTACGTAGATAGCCAATATAAGTGAACTATTCTAATTAAAATACACACATGGATCTAGTTGCGACTTTGCCAACCCAAATGACTTCAGCACTGCTTCTAGCTTCAAGTTCCACTGTCTTCCAGCTTGTTTTAGTCCATACATTGCTCGATTCAATTTTCACACTAAATTAGAGCCATCGTGGAATCTTTCTGGTTGAACAATATATATTTCTTCGAGTTCTCCTTGCAGAAATGCTGTCACCGCGTCCATCTGGTAAATTTTAAGTTTATTTTTCACACCCAATGCAATCAAGAAACGAATAGTTGAGTACCGTACAACGGGTGAAAATGTTTCTTTGTAGTCCATTCCATAGACTTGGCTACAGCCCTTTGCGACTAACCGAGCTTTGTGTTTTATTATATTGTTGTCCATGTCACGTTTTGTGGTAAAAACCCATTTTGACTTGATAACTTTTCGTCCCTTTGGCAATTCCATTAGATCCCATGTATTATTCTCCTTCAACGAATTCATTTCGCTTTCCATTGCATCTTTCCATTTTACAGCATCAGCTTTACTCATGGCTTCTTCAACTGTAATAGGATCTAAATCGTTAGCTTTATAAGTTAGATAGCTCACATACTCATCACGTAGAACCGGTTTTGGTATTCTGGCTGTTCGTCGATGAAGTCCATGTTGTTCAACCATTACTGACTCATCAGGAACATATGTTGGATCATTGACATCAGACTCTTCACACAACTCCTCTTCACTGTTGATCTGCTGATACTGGAATGTTGTTACTGGCGATGGTTTCATAGGCTCTATTTCGCTCTGTTGGTCAATTGCCCTCACTTGATCTGGTATTTCTTGTTCAAAATCAACATTGATTACTGCTGGCTCCGTTTTCTCGTGAAAAATGACGTCACAGCTTACTACTAACTTTTTAGTACTGGGATCGATGCAACGAATGCCTTTTTTATTTGCATCATATCCGACGAAACTCATCTTCTTAGCTTTTCGGTCCAGCTTCTTGCGACGTTGTTTCGGAATGTGAACCATAATTGGAGATCCAAAAACTCTAAGATGTCCAACATCAACTTTGGTGCCAGTCCATGCCTCCTCCGGTGTCTTATCTTTTAATGCTGAGCAAGCTGATCGATTTATTAAATATGACGCCATGTTAACTGCTTCCGCCCAATATTCATCACTAAGCCCAGCATCAAATAACATGCATTTTGCGCGTTCAATAATAGTGCGATTCATGCGTTCTGCTGTGCCATTTTTTTCCGGGGTGTACACATTCGTTAGTTGGTGTTGAATGCCCTTGGCACGACAAAATCTATCAAATTGGCGCGAACAATACTCACTGCCATTGTCAGTGCGAAAGATTTTAATTGACTTGCCTGTTTGCTTTTCAGCAAAGGCTTGAAATTCCATAAAAATATCCAAGACGGAAGATTTTTCTTTTAAAAAGTAGACAAACACCTTTTTTGAGTAATCATCAATAAATGTCAACAGATATTTTGCGCCCCCAATCGATTTCGTCTCCATCGGTCCAACTAAATCGGAATGTATAAGTTCCAGCAACTCCTTTGTGTAACTCTGGCTTGTTTTAAATGTCTCCCGAGATTGCTTTCCTTCAGCACATACCTCACAATTCTGCAATCCAATTTTCTGATTTGAAAAATTCACCACAGTCACAATTCCATCACGCATCCTGCATAAGCTGCCATAATTTAGATGACCAAATCTTCGATGCCATATAATTGCGTCGCTTTCTTCTTTTCGGGATAACATACACGCACCACCAGATGTTTTCAGCTTGTAAATTCCATTTTCTGGTTTACAGTGTGCCACTTCAATCAAATTTTGATCATAGATTGAGCACCCACTTTTATTAAAAACCAGCGTATTGTCTTTTTGTACTGTTTTGAAAACTGATAATAAATTCGCCGACAATTCAGGTACATGCAATACGTTTGAGACATCTACTTCGTCATCGCCCAACAACAATTTTGATCTGCCTTCACAAGTCACTTTCATTTTTGCATCATTTGCCGTCAAAATCTCTTTAACACTTGAAGCACTGCGAGCAAAGAGCAATTTTTCATTTGGCGTCATATGACTCGACGCGCCACTGTCTATATACCATTCGTCTGTATGTGTATTTGTTGCCGCTCTCACTGTAAATGCTCTGTTAGCAAATTCGGACTTGTTTTTGTTGCCTTGCGTTTTGCTATGTTCTTTATGCTCCTTTTTCTTGCATTCTGCACTCACATGACCCCGGCCCCCGCATGAGTAACATTTGATAGAACGACGGTTATTTGGTTTTCTTGTGTTTTGCTTATTCCCACGCTTCCCAAGAAACGCACTATTGTTTTTGTTGTCACAAGAGTACTGTGTGTGTAACAGTTTCATCTTTATGTCATTAGCATTAATTTTTTCACTTGCTTCGAAGCTCAGAATTAACGGCTTGTATTCTTCCGTTAATCCTGCAAGCATAATGGCTGCCAATCATCATTAATATTAAAACCGATGCAATTTAGTTTACTAGCCGTTGTCATAATTTGATACTTTCACTTTCTTCAAGACGAATTGAAATTAAAGTGCGCAGCAACCCAATTTTTCTCATCAACCCGCGATCTTCATAAATGTTTTGAAGTTTAGTCCAAATTTCAAATGCCGTTTTACATGTTCTCATGTGAACAAACAACCCCGGCTCCACACTCAGCGCTAACATGTTTTTTGCTGTGCTTAATTTTTCCGGCAACTTCTCTTTGCAGACGCGTGGATCGTCAGAAGATGGCAGAATGCAATCACCTAATTTCTTTAACTCCAAGAAATTTTCCAGTGCAAATGCCCAATTGTGGAAATTTTCACCACCTTTCAGCTTCTCAATCCCAAAGTCCGATTTCGTTGCATTAGCCATTGTTTGTTGTTCTCTATGTATGTATGCAATAAAAAACGAATTTAATGACCGCGACAAACACAATTAATACGACAAACGTAATTAATACGACTAGCGCGCAACAAATCCACTAATGCAAAAAAAAACTATTAAAACTTAATTAAGATCATGGCCTGGGCCCATAACCTGTTAAAATAAAACACGTTGTTACTTATCGTGTGCCAAAGAAGAAGTGAAGTTTTTATTCTCGCATAAGAACAAAGAGAGAGAATAATTGACAATTGCTTGACATTTGTAAAGTAGGGATGATAAAGTACAATTCTGGAGTTATTAAAAGATAAGACACCAGAGGAGGCATGGACTGGCACCAAAGTTGATGTTGGACATCTTAGAGTTTTTGAATCCCCAATTATGGTTCACATTCCGAAACAACGTCGCAAGAAGCTGGACCGAAAAGCTAAGAAGATTATTTTCGTCGGATATGATGCAAATAAAAAAGGCATTCGTTGCATCGATCCCAGTACTAAAAAGTTAGTAGTAAGCCGTGACGTCATTTTTCACGAGAAAACGGAGCCAGCAGTAATCAATGTTGATTTTGAAGAAGAAATACCAGATCAAGTGAGGGCAATTGACCAACAAGAGCGAAATAGAGCCTATGAAACCATCGCCAGTAACAACATTCCAGTATCAGCAGAGCAACAGTGAAGAGGAGTTGTGTGAAGAGTCTGATGTCAATGATCCAACATATGTTCCTGATGAGTCAGTAATGGTTGAACAACATGGACTTCATCGACGAACAGTCAGAATACCAAAACCGGTTCTACGTGATGAGTATGTGAGCTATCTAACTTATAAAGCTAACGATTTAGATCCTATTACAGTTGAAGAAGCCATGAGTAAAGCTGATGCTGTAAAATGGAAAGATGCAATGGAAAGCGAAATGAATTCGTTGAAGGAGAATAATACATGGGATCTAATGGAATTGCCAAAGGGACGAAAAGTTATCAAGTCAAAATGGGTTTTTACCACAACCTGTTAAAATAAAACACGTTGTTACTTATCGTGTGCCAAAGAAGAAGTGAAGTTTTTATTCTCGCATAAGAACAAAGAGAGAGAATAATTGACAATTGCTTGACATTTGTAAAGTAGGGATGATAAAGTACAATTCTGGAGTTATGAGTACGTTAGTATATGTACATATTTACAACACCCTCGGTTGTTGGATCTTTAATTAATTTAATTCATTATATAAAACTAATGACTAAAATAAATTTCAAATTCAAAATTCAAGTTTTAAAATAAATCAATTCAATATTAAAAATAAATTAAAATTCAACATAAACCCATATGCTGCGAACAGAAATGATTCTTTTCTTTGGTCACTGCCTTCGTCAAACTATCTGCAACCATTTCAGATGTAGGCACGTACCTAATAGAAACAATCCCCTTTTCAACTGTCTCTCGCAAATGGTGATATTTTATGTCTATGTGTTTGGATCTCGGTCGAAATCCATCAGATTCTGCTAATTTGATAGCGCCTTGGTTGTCGCAGTGTAAATTAATGGATGATGTATCACTGCAATCTAGTTCATCTGACAGCTGCTTTAACCATATTGCTTCCTGGATAGCTGACGACATGGCCATATACTCGGCCTCGGTGCTAGATAAGGCAATGGTGGGTTGACGTTTACTTGCCCAAGTAATTGCTGCATTTGACATTTTAAACACATACCCTGTGCACGAACGACGCTTATCGATGTCGGATGCCCAATCAGCATCAGAATATCCATGCAGTTGTGACGAACCATCTGATGAATACTTCAATTTAAAGTTGATTGTGCCCTTGAGATAACGCATGATTCGCTTAACAGCCTTCCAATGAGCGATATTGTAATTTGTATTGAATCTGCTTACATCGTTAACTGCAAACGCAATATCTGGCCGCGTGCATTGTGCGAGGAATCTTTGCCAGCTCACACTCTTCGACGCTTTCTGACATCATGCTAATCGAAAGTTTTTGGTTATAGTCACTCGGAGTTGAAATTGGTTTACAATCTTCCATATTGAAACGCAATAAAATATCGTTAATATATTTACTCTGGTCTAGTTCGACACCATCAGCATTTTGTGTGATTCGAATACCAATGCAACTTTTTATCGGCCCCATATCTTTCATTTTGAATGATCCACTGAGTGCCTCTTTGATTTGTTTTAACACCTTCGGATCCTTCCAAAACAGAAGTATGTCATCTACGTAGATAGCCAATATAAGTGAACTATTCTAATTAAAATACACACATGGATCTAGTTGCGACTTTGCCAACCCAAATGACTTCAGCACTGCTTCTAGCTTCAAGTTCCACTGTCTTCCAGCTTGTTTTAGTCCATACATTGCTCGATTCAATTTTCACACTAAATTAGAGCCATCGTGGAATCTTTCTGGTTGAACAATATATATTTCTTCGAGTTCTCCTTGCAGAAATGCTGTCACCGCGTCCATCTGGTAAATTTTAAGTTTATTTTTCACACCCAATGCAATCAAGAAACGAATAGTTGAGTACCGTACAACGGGTGAAAATGTTTCTTTGTAGTCCATTCCATAGACTTGGCTACAGCCCTTTGCGACTAACCGAGCTTTGTGTTTTATTATATTGTTGTCCATGTCACGTTTTGTGGTAAAAACCCATTTTGACTTGATAACTTTTCGTCCCTTTGGCAATTCCATTAGATCCCATGTATTATTCTCCTTCAACGAATTCATTTCGCTTTCCATTGCATCTTTCCATTTTACAGCATCAGCTTTACTCATGGCTTCTTCAACTGTAATAGGATCTAAATCGTTAGCTTTATAAGTTAGATAGCTCACATACTCATCACGTAGAACCGGTTTTGGTATTCTGGCTGTTCGTCGATGAAGTCCATGTTGTTCAACCATTACTGACTCATCAGGAACATATGTTGGATCATTGACATCAGACTCTTCACACAACTCCTCTTCACTGTTGATCTGCTGATACTGGAATGTTGTTACTGGCGATGGTTTCATAGGCTCTATTTCGCTCTGTTGGTCAATTGCCCTCACTTGATCTGGTATTTCTTGTTCAAAATCAACATTGATTACTGCTGGCTCCGTTTTCTCGTGAAAAATGACGTCACAGCTTACTACTAACTTTTTAGTACTGGGATCGATGCAACGAATGCCTTTTTTATTTGCATCATATCCGACGAAACTCATCTTCTTAGCTTTTCGGTCCAGCTTCTTGCGACGTTGTTTCGGAATGTTTTAATTGGATAATGGATAATTGGAGATCCAAAAACTCTAAGATGTCCAACATCAACTTTGGTGCCAGTCCATGCCTCCTCCGGTGTCTTATCTTTTAATGCTGAGCAAGCTGATCGATTTATTAAATATGACGCCATGTTAACTGCTTCCGCCCAATATTCATCACTAAGCCCAGCATCAAATAACATGCATTTTGCGCGTTCAATAATAGTGCGATTCATGCGTTCTGCTGTGCCATTTTTTTCCGGGGTGTACACATTCGTTAGTTGGTGTTGAATGCCCTTGGCACGACAAAATCTATCAAATTGGCGCGAACAATACTCACTGCCATTGTCAGTGCGAAAGATTTTAATTGACTTGCCTGTTTGCTTTTCAGCAAAGGCTTGAAATTCCATAAAAATATCCAAGACGGAAGATTTTTCTTTTAAAAAGTAGACAAACACCTTTTTTGAGTAATCATCAATAAATGTCAACAGATATTTTGCGCCCCCAATCGATTTCGTCTCCATCGGTCCAACTAAATCGGAATGTATAAGTTCCAGCAACTCCTTTGTGTAACTCTGGCTTGTTTTAAATGTCTCCCGAGATTGCTTTCCTTCAGCACATACCTCACAATTCTGCAATCCAATTTTCTGATTTGAAAAATTCACCACAGTCACAATTCCATCACGCATCCTGCATAAGCTGCCATAATTTAGATGACCAAATCTTCGATGCCATATAATTGCGTCGCTTTCTTCTTTTCGGGATAACATACACGCACCACCAGATGTTTTCAGCTTGTAAATTCCATTTTCTGGTTTACAGTGTGCCACTTCAATCAAATTTTGATCATAGATTGAGCACCCACTTTTATTAAAAACCAGCGTATTGTCTTTTTGTACTGTTTTGAAAACTGATAATAAATTCGCCGACAATTCAGGTACATGCAATACGTTTGAGACATCTACTTCGTCATCGCCCAACAACAATTTTGATCTGCCTTCACAAGTCACTTTCATTTTTGCATCATTTGCCGTCAAAATCTCTTTAACACTTGAAGCACTGCGAGCAAAGAGCAATTTTTCATTTGGCGTCATATGACTCGACGCGCCACTGTCTATATACCATTCGTCTGTATGTGTATTTGTTGCCGCTCTCACTGTAAATGCTCTGTTAGCAAATTCGGACTTGTTTTTGTTGCCTTGCGTTTTGCTATGTTCTTTATGCTCCTTTTTCTTGCATTCTGCACTCACATGACCCCGGCCCCCGCATGAGTAACATTTGATAGAACGACGGTTATTTGGTTTTCTTGTGTTTTGCTTATTCCCACGCTTCCCAAGAAACGCACTATTGTTTTTGTTGTCACAAGAGTACTGTGTGTGTAACAGTTTCATCTTTATGTCATTAGCATTAATTTTTTCACTTGCTTCGAAGCTCAGAATTAACGGCTTGTATTCTTCCGTTAATCCTGCAAGCATAATGGCTGCCAATCATCATTAATATTAAAACCGATGCAATTTAGTTTACTAGCCGTTGTCATAATTTGATACTTTCACTTTCTTCAAGACGAATTGAAATTAAAGTGCGCAGCAACCCAATTTTTCTCATCAACCCGCGATCTTCATAAATGTTTTGAAGTTTAGTCCAAATTTCAAATGCCGTTTTACATGTTCTCATGTGAACAAACAACCCCGGCTCCACACTCAGCGCTAA
This sequence comes from Clusia tigrina, assembly GCA_920105625.2. Lineage (NCBI taxonomy): Eukaryota > Metazoa > Arthropoda > Insecta > Diptera > Clusiidae > Clusia > Clusia tigrina. The sequence goes on from OV050031.1 coordinate 161,520,409, forward strand.
CATGTTTTTTGCTGTGCTTAATTTTTCCGGCAACTTCTCTTTGCAGACGCGTGGATCGTCAGAAGATGGCAGAATGCAATCACCTAATTTCTTTAACTCCAAGAAATTTTCCAGTGCAAATGCCCAATTGTGGAAATTTTCACCACCTTTCAGCTTCTCAATCCCAAAGTCCGATTTCGTTGCATTAGCCATTGTTTGTTGTTCTCTATGTATGTATGCAATAAAAAACGAATTTAATGACCGCGACAAACACAATTAATACGACAAACGTAATTAATACGACTAGCGCGCAACAAATCCACTAATGCAAAAAAAAACTATTAAAACTTAATTAAGATCATGGCCTGGGCCCATAACCTGTTAAAATAAAACACGTTGTTACTTATCGTGTGCCAAAGAAGAAGTGAAGTTTTTATTCTCGCATAAGAACAAAGAGAGAGAATAATTGACAATTGCTTGACATTTGTAAAGTAGGGATGATAAAGTACAATTCTGGAGTTATTAAAAGATAAGACACCAGAGGAGGCATGGACTGGCACCAAAGTTTATGTTGGACATCTTAGAGTTTTTGAATCCCCAATTATGGTTCACATTCCGAAACAACGTCGCAAGAAGCTGGACCGAAAAGCTAAGAAGATTATTTTCGTCGGATATGATGCAAATAAAAAAGGCATTCGTTGCATCGATCCCAGTACTAAAAAGTTAGTAGTAAGCCGTGACGTCATTTTTCACGAGAAAACGGAGCCAGCAGTAATCAATGTTGATTTTGAAGAAGAAATACCAGATCAAGTGAGGGCAATTGACCAACAAGAGCGAAATAGAGCCTATGAAACCATCGCCAGTAACAACATTCCAGTATCAGCAGAGCAACAGTGAAGAGGAGTTGTGTGAAGAGTCTGATGTCAATGATCCAACATATGTTCCTGATGAGTCAGTAATGGTTGAACAACATGGACTTCATCGACGAACAGTCAGAATACCAAAACCGGTTCTACGTGATGAGTATGTGAGCTATCTAACTTATAAAGCTAACGATTTAGATCCTATTACAGTTGAAGAAGCCATGAGTAAAGCTGATGCTGTAAAATGGAAAGATGCAATGGAAAGCGAAATGAATTCGTTGAAGGAGAATAATACATGGGATCTAATGGAATTGCCAAAGGGACGAAAAGTTATCAAGTCAAAATGGGTTTTTACCACAACCTGTTAAAATAAAACACGTTGTTACTTATCGTGTGCCAAAGAAGAAGTGAAGTTTTTATTCTCGCATAAGAACAAAGAGAGAGAATAATTGACAATTGCTTGACATTTGTAAAGTAGGGATGATAAAGTACAATTCTGGAGTTATGAGTACGTTAGTATATGTACATATTTACAACACCCTCGGTTGTTGGATCTTTAATTAATTTAATTCATTATATAAAACTAATGACTAAAATAAATTTCAAATTCAAAATTCAAGTTTTAAAATAAATCAATTCAATATTAAAAATAAATTAAAATTCAACATAAACCCATATGCTGCGAACAGAAATGATTCTTTTCTTTGGTCACTGCCTTCGTCAAACTATCTGCAACCATTTCAGATGTAGGCACGTACCTAATAGAAACAATCCCCTTTTCAACTGTCTCTCGCAAATGGTGATATTTTATGTCTATGTGTTTGGATCTCGGTCGAAATCCATCAGATTCTGCTAATTTGATAGCGCCTTGGTTGTCGCAGTATAAATTAATGGATGATGTATCACTGCAATCTAGTTCATATGACAGCTGCTTTAACCATATTGCTTCCTGGATAGCTGACGACATGGCCATATACTCGGCCTCGGTGCTAGATAAGGCAATGGTGGGTTGACGTTTACTTGCCCAAGTAATTGCTGCATTTGACATTTTAAACACATACCCTGTGCACGAACGACGCTTATCGATGTCGGATGCCCAATCAGCATCAGAATATCCATGCAGTTGTGACGAACCATCTGATGAATACTTCAATTTAAAGTTGATTGTGCCCTTGAGATAACGCATGATTCGCTTAACAGCCTTCCAATGAGCGATATTGTAATTTGTATTGAATCTGCTTACATCGTTAACTGCAAAAGCAATATCTGGCCGCGTGCATTGTGCGAGGAATCTTTGCCAGCTCACACTCTTCGACGCTTTCTGACATCATGCTAATCGAAAGTTTTTGGTTATAGTCACTCGGAGTTGAAATTGGTTTACAATCTTCCATATTGAAACGCAATAAAATATCGTTAATATATTTACTCTGGTCTAGTTCGACACCATCAGCATTTTGTGTGATTCGAATACCAATGCAACTTTTTATCGGCCCCATATCTTTCATTTTGAATGATCCACTGAGTGCCTCTTTGATTTGTTTTAACACCTTCGGATCCTTCCAAAACAGAAGTATGTCATCTACGTAGATAGCCAATATAAGTGAACTATTCTCATTAAAACACACACATGGATCTAGTTGCGACTTTGCCAACCCAAATGACTTCAGCACTGCTTCTAGCTTCAAGTTCCACTGTCTTCCAGCTTGTTTTAGTCCATACATTGCTCGATTCAATTTTCACACTAAATTAGAGCCATCGTGGAATCTTTCTGGTTGAACAATATATATTTCTTCGAGTTCTCCTTGCAGAAATGCTGTCACCGCGTCCATCTGGTAAATTTTAAGTTTATTTTTCACACCCAATGCAATCAAGAAACGAATAGTTGAGTACCGTACAACGGGTGAAAATGTTTCTTTGTAGTCCATTCCATAGACTTGGCTACAGCCCTTTGCGACTAACCGAGCTTTGTGTTTTATTATATTGTTGTCCATGTCACGTTTTGTGGTAAAAACCCATTTTGACTTGATAACTTTTCGTCCCTTTGGCAATTCCATTAGATCCCATGTATTATTCTCCTTCAACGAATTCATTTCGCTTTCCATTGCATCTTTCCATTTTACAGCATCAGCTTTACTCATGGCTTCTTCAACTGTAATAGGATCTAAATCGTTAGCTTTATAAGTTAGATAGCTCACATACTCATCACGTAGAACCGGTTTTGGTATTCTGGCTGTTCGTCGATGAAGTCCATGTTGTTCAACCATTACTGACTCATCAGGAACATATGTTGGATCATTGACATCAGACTCTTCACACAACTCCTCTTCACTGTTGATCTGCTGATACTGGAATGTTGTTACTGGCGATGGTTTCATAGGCTCTATTTCGCTCTGTTGGTCAATTGCCCTCACTTGATCTGGTATTTCTTCTTCAAAATCAACATTGATTACTGCTGGCTCCGTTTTCTCGTGAAAAATGACGTCACGGCTTACTACTAACTTTTTAGTACTGGGATCGATGCAACGAATGCCTTTTTTATTTGCATCATATCCGACGAAACTCATCTTCTTAGCTTTTCGGTCCAGCTTCTTGCGACGTTGTTTCGGAATGTGAACCATAATTGGAGATCCAAAAACTCTAAGATGTCCAACATCAACTTTGGTGCCAGTCCATGCCTCCTCCGGTGTCTTATCTTTTAATGCTGAGCAAGCTGATCGATTTATTAAATATGACGCCATGTTAACTGCTTCCGCCCAATATTCATCACTAAGCCCAGCATCAAATAACATGCATTTTGCGCGTTCAATAATAGTGCGATTCATGCGTTCTGCTGTGCCATTTTTTTCCGGGGTGTACACATTCGTTAGTTGGTGTTGAATGCCCTTGGCACGACAAAATCTATCAAATTGGCGCGAACAATACTCACTGCCATTGTCAGTGCGAAAGATTTTAATTGACTTGCCTGTTTGCTTTTCAGCAAAGGCTTGAAATTCCATAAAAATATCCAAGACGGAAGATTTTTCTTTTAAAAAGTAGACAAACACCTTTTTTGAGTAATCATCAATAAATGTCAACAGATATTTTGCGCCCCCAATCGATTTCGTCTCCATCGGTCCAACTAAATCGGAATGTATAAGTTCCAGCAACTCCTTTGTGTAACTCTGGCTTGTTTTAAATGTCTCCCGAGATTGCTTTCCTTCAGCACATACCTCACAATTCTGCAATCCAATTTTCTGATTTGAAAAATTCACCACAGTCACAATTCCATCACGCATCCTGCATAAGCTGCCATAATTTAGATGACCAAATCTTCGATGCCATATAATTGCGTCGCTTTCTTCTTTTCGGGATAACATACACGCACCACCAGATGTTTTCAGCTTGTAAATTCCATTTTCTGGTTTACAGTGTGCCACTTCAATCAAATTTTGATCATAGATTGAGCACCCACTTTTATTAAAAACCAGCGTATTGTCTTTTTGTACTGTTTTGAAAACTGATAATAAATTCGCCGACAATTCAGGTACATGCAATACGTTTGAGACATCTACTTCGTCATCGCCCAACAACAATTTTGATCTGCCTTCACAAGTCACTTTCATTTTTGCATCATTTGCCGTCAAAATCTCTTTAACACTTGAAGCACTGCGAGCAAAGAGCAATTTTTCATTTGGCGTCATATGACTCGACGCGCCACTGTCTATATACCATTCGTCTGTATGTGTATTTGTTGCCGCTCTCACTGTAAATGCTCTGTTAGCAAATTCGGACTTGTTTTTGTTGCCTTGCGTTTTGCTATGTTCTTTATGCTCCTTTTTCTTGCATTCTGCACTCACATGACCCCGGCCCCCGCATGAGTAACATTTGATAGAACGACGGTTATTTGGTTTTCTTGTGTTTTGCTTATTCCCACGCTTCCCAAGAAACGCACTATTGTTTTTGTTGTCACAAGAGTACTGTGTGTGTAACAGTTTCATCTTTATGTCATTAGCATTAATTTTTTCACTTGCTTCGAAGCTCAGAATTAACGGCTTGTATTCTTCCGTTAATCCTGCAAGCATAATGGCTGCCAGCCAATCATCATTAATATTAAAACCGATGCAATTTAGTTTACTAGCCGTTGTCATAATTTGATACTTTCACTTTCTTCAAGACGAATTGAAATTAAAGTGCGCAGCAACCCAATTTTTCTCATCAACCCGCGATCTTCATAAATGTTTTGAAGTTTAGTCCAAATTTCAAATGCCGTTTTACATGTTCTCATGTGAACAAACAACCCCGGCTCCACACTCAGCGCTAACATGTTTTTTGCTGTGCTTAATTTTTCCGGCAACTTCTCTTTGCAGACGCGTGGATCGTCAGAAGATGGCAGAATGCAATCACCTAATTTCTTTAACTCCAAGAAATTTTCCAGTGCAAATGCCCAATTGTGGAAATTTTCACCACCTTTCAGCTTCTCAATCCCAAAGTCCGATTTCGTTGCATTAGCCATTGTTTGTTGTTCTCTATGTATGTATGCAATAAAAAACGAATTTAATGACCGCGACAAACACAATTAATACGACAAACGTAATTAATACGACTAGCGCGCAACAAATCCACTAATGCAAAAAAAAACTATTAAAACTTAATTAAGATCATGGCCTGGGCCCATAACCTGTTAAAATAAAACACGTTGTTACTTATCGTGTGCCAAAGAAGAAGTGAAGTTTTTATTCTCGCATAAGAACAAAGAGAGAGAATAATTGACAATTGCTTGACATTTGTAAAGTAGGGATGATAAAGTACAATTCTGGAGTTATTAAAAGATAAGACACCAGAGGAGGCATGGACTGGCACCAAAGTTGATGTTGGACATCTTAGAGTTTTTGAATCCCCAATTATGGTTCACATTCCGAAACAACGTCGCAAGAAGCTGGACCGAAAAGCTAAGAAGATTATTTTCGTCGGATATGATGCAAATAAAAAAGGCATTCGTTGCATCGATCCCAGTACTAAAAAGTAGTAAGCCGTGACGTCATTTTTCACGAGAAAACGGAGCCAGCAGTAATCAATGTTGATTTTGAAGAAGAAATACCAGATCAAGTGAGGGCAATTGACCAACAAGAGCGAAATAGAGCCTATGAAACCATCGCCAGTAACAACATTCCAGTATCAGCAGAGCAACAGTGAAGAGGAGTTGTGTGAAGAGTCTGATGTCAATGATCCAACATATGTTCCTGATGAGTCAGTAATGGTTGAACAACATGGACTTCATCGACGAACAGTCAGAATACCAAAACCGGTTCTACGTGATGAGTATGTGAGCTATCTAACTTATAAAGCTAACGATTTAGATCCTATTACAGTTGAAGAAGCCATGAGTAAAGCTGATGCTGTAAAATGGAAAGATGCAATGGAAAGCGAAATGAATTCGTTGAAGGAGAATAATACATGGGATCTAATGGAATTGCCAAAGGGACGAAAAGTTATCAAGTCAAAATGGGTTTTTACCACAACCTGTTAAAATAAAACACGTTGTTACTTATCGTGTGCCAAAGAAGAAGTGAAGTTTTTATTCTCGCATAAGAACAAAGAGAGAGAATAATTGACAATTGCTTGACATTTGTAAAGTAGGGATGATAAAGTACAATTCTGGAGTTATGAGTACGTTAGTATATGTACATATTTACAACACCCTCGGTTGTTGGATCTTTAATTAATTTAATTCATTATATAAAACTAATGACTAAAATAAATTTCAAATTCAAAATTCAAGTTTTAAAATAAATCAATTCAATATTAAAAATAAATTAAAATTCAACATAAACCCATATGCTGCGAACAGAAATGATTCTTTTCTTTGGTCACTGCCTTCGTCAAACTATCTGCAACCATTTCAGATGTAGGCACGTACCTAATAGAAACAATCCCCTTTTCAACTGTCTCTCGCAAATGGTGATATTTTATGTCTATGTGTTTGGATCTCGGTCGAAATCCATCAGATTCTGCTAATTTGATAGCGCCTTGGTTGTCGCAGTATAAATTAATGGATGATGTATCACTGCAATCTAGTTCATATGACAGCTGCTTTAACCATATTGCTTCCTGGATAGCTGACGACATGGCCATATACTCGGCCTCGGTGCTAGATAAGGCAATGGTGGGTTGACGTTTACTTGCCCAAGTAATTGCTGCATTTGACATTTTAAACACATACCCTGTGCACGAACGACGCTTATCGATGTCGGATGCCCAATCAGCATCAGAATATCCATGCAGTTGTGACGAACCATCTGATGAATACTTCAATTTAAAGTTGATTGTGCCCTTGAGATAACGCATGATTCGCTTAACAGCCTTCCAATGAGCGATATTGTAATTTGTATTGAATCTGCTTACATCGTTAACTGCAAAAGCAATATCTGGCCGCGTGCATTGTGCGAGGAATCTTTGCCAGCTCACACTCTTCGACGCTTTCTGACATCATGCTAATCGAAAGTTTTTGGTTATAGTCACTCGGAGTTGAAATTGGTTTACAATCTTCCATATTGAAACGCAATAAAATATCGTTAATATATTTACTCTGGTCTAGTTCGACACCATCAGCATTTTGTGTGATTCGAATACCAATGCAACTTTTTATCGGCCCCATATCTTTCATTTTGAATGATCCACTGAGTGCCTCTTTGATTTGTTTTAACACCTTCGGATCCTTCCAAAACAGAAGTATGTCATCTACGTAGATAGCCAATATAAGTGAACTATTCTCATTAAAATACACACATGGATCTAGTTGCGACTTTGCCAACCCAAATGACTTCAGCACTGCTTCTAGCTTCAAGTTCCACTGTCTTCCAGCTTGTTTTAGTCCATACATTGCTCGATTCAATTTTCACACTAAATTAGAGCCATCGTGGAATCTTTCTGGTTGAACAATATATATTTCTTCGAGTTCTCCTTGCAGAAATGCTGTCACCGCGTCCATCTGGTAAATTTTAAGTGCGACTAACCGAGCTTTGTGTTTTATTATATTGTTGTCCATGTCACGTTTTGTGGTAAAAACCCATTTTGACTTGATAACTTTTCGTCCCTTTGGCAATTCCATTAGATCCCATGTATTATTCTCCTTCAACGAATTCATTTCGCTTTCCATTGCATCTTTCCATTTTACAGCATCAGCTTTACTCATGGCTTCTTCAACTGTAATAGGATCTAAATCGTTAGCTTTATAAGTTAGATAGCTCACATACTCATCACGTAGAACCGGTTTTGGTATTCTGGCTGTTCGTCGATGAAGTCCATGTTGTTCAACCATTACTGACTCATCAGGAACATATGTTGGATCATTGACATCAGACTCTTCACACAACTCCTCTTCACTGTTGATCTGCTGATACTGGAATGTTGTTACTGGCGATGGTTTCATAGGCTCTATTTCGCTCTGTTGGTCAATTGCCCTCACTTGATCTGGTATTTCTTGTTCAAAATCAACATTGATTACTGCTGGCTCCGTTTTCTCGTGAAAAATGACGTCACGGCTTACTACTAACTTTTTAGTACTGGGATCGATGCAACGAATGCCTTTTTTATTTGCATCATATCCGACGAAACTCATCTTCTTAGCTTTTCGGTCCAGCTTCTTGCGACGTTGTTTCGGAATGTGAACCATAATTGGAGATCCAAAAACTCTAAGATGTCCAACATCAACTTTGGTGCCAGTCCATGCCTCCTCCGGTGTCTTATCTTTTAATGCTGAGCAAGCTGATCGATTTATTAAATATGACGCCATGTTAACTGCTTCCGCCCAATATTCATCACTAAGCCCAGCATCAAATAACATGCATTTTGCGCGTTCAATAATAGTGCGATTCATGCGTTCTGCTGTGCCATTTTTTTCCGGGGTGTACACATTCGTTAGTTGGTGTTGAATGCCCTTGGCACGACAAAATCTATCAAATTGGCGCGAACAATACTCACTGCCATTGTCAGTGCGAAAGATTTTAATTGACTTGCCTGTTTGCTTTTCAGCAAAGGCTTGAAATTCCATAAAAATATCCAAGACGGAAGATTTTTCTTTTAAAAAGTAGACAAACACCTTTTTTGAGTAATCATCAATAAATGTCAACAGATATTTTGCGCCCCCAATCGATTTCGTCTCCATCGGTCCAACTAAATCGGAATGTATAAGTTCCAGCAACTCCTTTGTGTAACTCTGGCTTGTTTTAAATGTCTCCCGAGATTGCTTTCCTTCAGCACATACCTCACAATTCTGCAATCCAATTTTCTGATTTGAAAAATTCACCACAGTCACAATTCCATCACGCATCCTGCATAAGCTGCCATAATTTAGATGACCAAATCTTCGATGCCATATAATTGCGTCGCTTTCTTCTTTTCGGGATAACATACACGCACCACCAGATGTTTTCAGCTTGTAAATTCCATTTTCTGGTTTACAGTGTGCCACTTCAATCAAATTTTGATCATAGATTGAGCACCCACTTTTATTAAAAACCAGCGTATTGTCTTTTTGTACTGTTTTGAAAACTGATAATAAATTCGCCGACAATTCAGGTACATGCAATACGTTTGAGACATCTACTTCGTCATCGCCCAACAACAATTTTGATCTGCCTTCACAAGTCACTTTCATTTTTGCATCATTTGCCGTCAAAATCTCTTTAACACTTGAAGCACTGCGAGCAAAGAGCAATTTTTCATTTGGCGTCATATGACTCGACGCGCCACTGTCTATATACCATTCGTCTGTGTGTGTATTTGTTGCCGCTCTCACTGTAAATGCTCTGTTAGCAAATTCGGACTTGTTGTTGTTGCCTTGCGTTTTGCTATGTTCTTTATGCTCCTTTTTCTTGCATTCTGCACTCATATGACCCCGGCCCCCGCATGAGTAACATTTGATAGAACGACGGTTATTTGGGTTTCTTGTGTTTTGCTTATTCCCACGCTTCCCAAGAAACGCACTATTGTTTTTGTTGTCACAAGAGTACTGTGTGTGTAACAGTTTCATCTTTATGTCATTATCATTAATTTTTTCACTTGCTTCGAAGCTCAGAATTAACGGCTTGTATTCTTCCGTTAATCCTGCAAGCATAATGGCTGCCAGCCAATCATCATTAATATTAAAACCGATGCAATTTAGTTTACTAGCCGTTGTCATAATTTGATACTTTCACTTTCTTCAAGACGAATTGAAATTAAAGTGCGCAGCAACCCAATTTTTCTCATCAACCCGCGATCTTCATAAATGTTTTGAAGTTTAGTCCAAATTTCAAATGCCGTTTTACATGTTCTCATGTGAACAAACAACCCCGGCTCCACACTCAGCGCTAACATGTTTTTTGCTGTGCTTAATTTTTCCGGCAACTTCTCTTTGCAGACGCGTGGATCGTCAGAAGATGGCAGAATGCAATCACCTAATTTCTTTAACTCCAAGAAATTTTCCAGTGCAAATGCCCAATTGTGGAAATTTTCACCACCTTTCAGCTTCTCAATCCCAAAGTCCGATTTCGTTGCATTAGCCATTGTTTGTTGTTCTCTATGTATGTATGCAATAAAAAACGAATTTAATGACCGCGACAAACACAATTAATACTACAAACGTAATTAATACGACTAGCGCGCAACAAATCCACTAATGCAAAAAAAAACTATTAAAACTTAATTAAGATCATGGCCTGGGCCCATAACCTGTTAAAATAAAACACGTTGTTACTTATCGTGTGCCAAAGAAGAAGTGAAGTTTTTATTCTCGCATAAGAACAAAGAGAGAGAATAATTGACAATTGCTTGACATTTGTAAAGTAGGGATGATAAAGTACAATTCTGGAGTTATTAAAAGATAAGACACCAGAGGAGGCATGGACTGGCACCAAAGTTGATGTTGGACATCTTAGAGTTTTTGAATCCCCAATTATGGTTCACATTCCGAAACAACGTCGCAAGAAGCTGGACCGAAAAGCTAAGAAGATTATTTTCGTCGGATATGATGCAAATAAAAAAGGCATTCGTTGCATCGATCCCAGTACTAAAAAGTTAGTAGTAAGCCGTGACGTCATTTTTCACGAGAAAACGGAGCCAGCAGTAATCAATGTTGATTTTGAAGAAGAAATACCAGATCAAGTGAGGGCAATTGACCAACAAGAGCGAAATAGAGCCTATGAAACCATCGCCAGTAACAACATTCCAGTATCAGCAGAGCAACAGTGAAGAGGAGTTGTGTGAAGAGTCTGATGTCAATGATCCAACATATGTTCCTGATGAGTCAGTAATGGTTGAACAACATGGACTTCATCGACGAACAGTCAGAATACCAAAACCGGTTCTACGTGATGAGTATGTGAGCTATCTAACTTATAAAGCTAACGATTTAGATCCTATTACAGTTGAAGAAGCCATGAGTAAAGCTGATGCTGTAAAATGGAAAGATGCAATGGAAAGCGAAATGAATTCGTTGAAGGAGAATAATACATGGGATCTAATGGAATTGCCAAAGGGACGAAAAGTTATCAAGTCAAAATGGGTTTTTACCACAACCTGTTAAAATAAAACACGTTGTTACTTATCGTGTGCCAAAGAAGAAGTGAAGTTTTTATTCTCGCATAAGAACAAAGAGAGAGAATAATTGACAATTGCTTGACATTTGTAAAGTAGGGATGATAAAGTACAATTCTGGAGTTATGAGTACGTTAGTATATGTACATATTTACAACACCCTCGGTTGTTGGATCTTTAATTAATTTAATTCATTATATAAAACTAATGACTAAAATAAATTTCAAATTCAAAATTCAAGTTTTAAAATAAATCAATTCAATATTAAAAATAAATTAAAATTCAACATAAACCCATATGCTGCGAACAGAAATGATTCTTTTCTTTGGTCACTGCCTTCGTCAAACTATCTGCAACCATTTCAGATGTAGGCACGTACCTAATAGAAACAATCCCCTTTTCAACTGTCTCTCGCAAATGGTGATATTTTATGTCTATGTGTTTGGATCTCGGTCGAAATCCATCAGATTCTGCTAATTTGATAGCGCCTTGGTTGTCGCAGTGTAAATTAATGGATGATGTATCACTGCAATCTAGTTCATTTGACAGCTGCTTTAACCATATTGCTTCCTGGATAGCTGACGACATGGCCATATACTCGGCCTCGGTGCTAGATAAGGCAATGGTGGGTTGACGTTTACTTGCCCAAGTAATTGCTGCATTTGACATTTTAAACACATACCCTGTGCACGAACGACGCTTATCGATGTCGGATGCCCAATCAGCATCAGAATATCCATGCAGTTGTGACGAACCATCTGATGAATACTTCAATTTAAAGTTGATTGTGCCCTTGAGATAACGCATGATTCGCTTAACAGCCTTCCAATGAGCGATATTGTAATTTGTATTGAATCTGCTTACATCGTTAACTGCAAAAGCAATATCTGGCCGCGTGCATTGTGCGAGGAATCTTTGCCAGCTCACTCTCTTCGACGCTTCCTGACATCATGCTAATCGAAAGTTTTTGGTTATAGTCACTCGGAGTTGAAATTGGTTTACAATCTTCCATATTGAAACGCAATAAAATATCGTTAATATATTTACTCTGGTCTAGTTCGACACCATCAGCATTTTGTGTGATTCGAATACCAGTGCAACTTTTTATCGGCCCCATATCTTTCATTTTGAATGATCCACTGAGTGCCTCTTTGATTTGTTTTAACACCTTCGGATCCTTCCAAAACAGAAGTATGTCATCTACGTAGATAGCCAATATAAGTGAACTATTCTCATTAAAATACACACATGGATCTAGTTGCGACTTTGCCAACCCAAATGACTTCAGCGCTGCTTCTAGCTTCAAGTTCCACTGTCTTCCAGCTTGTTTTAGTCCATACATTGCTCGATTCAATTTTCACACAAAATTAGAGCCATCGTGGAATCTTTCTGGTTGAACAATATATATTTCTTCGAGTTCTCCTTGCAGAAATGCTGTCACCGCGTCCATCTGGTAAATTTTAAGTTTATTTTTCACACCCAATGCAATCAAGAAACGAATAGTTGAGTACCGTACAACGGGTGAAAATGTTTCTTTGTAGTCCATTCCATAGACTTGGCTACAGCCCTTTGCGACTAACCGAGCTTTGTGTTTTATTATATTGTTGTCCATGTCACGTTTTGTGGTAAAAACCCATTTTGACTTGATAACTTTTCGTCCCTTTGGCAATTCCATTAGATCCCATGTATTATTCTCCTTCAACGAATTCATTTCGCTTTCCATTGCATCTTTCCATTTTACAGCATCAGCTTTACTCATGGCTTCTTCAACTGTAATAGGATCTAAATCGTTAGCTTTATAAGTTAGATAGCTCACATACTCATCACGTAGAACCGGTTTTGGTATTCTGGCTGTTCGTCGATGAAGTCCATGTTGTTCAACCATTACTGACTCATCAGGAACATATGTTGGATCATTGACATCAGACTCTTCACACAACTCCTCTTCACTGTTGATCTGCTGATACTGGAATGTTTTTACTGGCGATGGTTTCATAGGCTCTATTTCGCTCTGTTGGTCAATTGCCCTCACTTGATCTGGTATTTCTTGTTCAAAATCAACATTGATTACTGCTGGCTCCGTTTTCTCGTGAAAAATGACGTCACGGCTTACTACTAACTTTTTAGTACTGGGATCGATGCAACGAATGCCTTTTTTATTTGCATCATATCCGACGAAACTCATCTTCTTAGCTTTTCGGTCCAGCTTCTTGCGACGTTGTTTCGGAATGTGAACCATAATTGGAGATCCAAAAACTCTAAGATGTCCAACATCAACTTTGGTGCCAGTCCATGCCTCCTCCGGTGTCTTATCTTTTAATGCTGAGCAAGCTGATCGATTTATTAAATATGACGCCATGTTAACTGCTTCCGCCCAATATTCATCACTAAGCCCAGCATCAAATAACATGCATTTTGCGCGTTCAATAATAGTGCGATTCATGCGTTCTGCTGTGCCATTTTTTTCCGGGGTGTACACATTCGTTAGTTGGTGTTGAATGCCCTTGGCACGACAAAATCTATCAAATTGGCGCGAACAATACTCACTGCCATTGTCAGTGCGAAAGATTTTAATTGACTTGCCTGTTTGCTTTTCAGCAAAGGCTTGAAATTCCATAAAAATATCCAAGACGGAAGATTTTTCTTTTAAAAAGTAGACAAACACCTTTTTTGAGTAATCATCAATAAATGTCAACAGATATTTTGCGCCCCCAATCGATTTCGTCTCCATCGGTCCAACTAAATCGGAATGTATAAGTTCCAGCAACTCCTTTGTGTAACTCTGGCTTGTTTTAAATGTCTCCCGAGATTGCTTTCCTTCAGCACATACCTCACAATTCTGCAATCCAATTTTCTGATTTGAAAAATTCACCACAGTCACAATTCCATCACGCATCCTGCATAAGCTGCCATAATTTAGATGACCAAATCTTCGATGCCATATAATTGCGTCGCTTTCTTCTTTTCGGGATAACATACACGCCCACCAGATGTTTTCAGCTTGTAAATTCCATTTTCTGGTTTACAGTGTGCCACTTCAATCAAATTTTGATCATAGATTGAGCACCCACTTTTATTAAAAACCAGCGTATTGTCTTTTTGTACTGTTTTGAAAACTGATAATAAATTCGCCGACAATTCAGGTACATGCAATACGTTTGAGACATCTACTTCGTCATCGCCCAACAACAATTTTGATCTGCCTTCACAAGTCACTTTCATTTTTGCATCATTTGCCGTCAAAATCTCTTTAACACTTGAAGCACTGCGAGCAAAGAGCAATTTTTCATTTGGCGTCATATGACTCGACGCGCCACTGTCTATATACCATTCGTCTGTGTGTGTATTTGTTGCCGCTCTCACTGTAAATGCTCTGTTAGCAAATTCGGACTTGTTGTTGTTGCCTTGCGTTTTGCTATGTTCTTTATGCTCCTTTTTCTTGCATTCTGCACTCACATGACCCCGGCCCCCGCATGAGTAACATTTGATAGAACGACGGTTATTTGGGTTTCTTGTGTTTTGCTTATTCCCACGCTTCCCAAGAAACGCACTATTGTTTTTGTTGTCACAAGAGTACTGTGTGTGTAACAGTTTCATCTTTATGTCATTAGCATTAATTTTTTCACTTGCTTCGAAGCTCAGAATTAACGGCTTGTATTCTTCCGTTAATCCTGCAAGCATAATGGCTGCCAGCCAATCATCATTAATATTAAAACCGATGCAATTTAGTTTACTAGCCGTTGTCATAATTTGATACTTTCACTTTCTTCAAGACGAATTGAAATTAAAGTGCGCAGCAACCCAATTTTTCTCATCAACCCGCGATCTTCATAAATGTTTTGAAGTTTAGTCCAAATTTCAAATGCCGTTTTACATGTTCTCATGTGAACAAACAACCCCGGCTCCACACTCAGCGCTAACATGTTTTTTGCTGTGCTTAATTTTTCCGGCAACTTCTCTTTGCAGACGCGTGGATCGTCAGAAGATGGCAGAATGCAATCACCTAATTTCTTTAACTCCAAGAAATTTTCCAGTGCAAATGCCCAATTGTGGAAATTTTCACCACCTTTCAGCTTCTCAATCCCAAAGTCCGATTTCGTTGCATTAGCCATTGTTTGTTGTTCTCTATGTATGTATGCAATAAAAAACGAATTTAATGACCGCGACAAACACAATTAATACGACAAACGTAATTAATACGACTAGCGCGCAACAAATCCACTAATGCAAAAAAAAACTATTAAAACTTAATTAAGATCATGGCCTGGGCCCATAACCTGTTAAAATAAAACACGTTGTTACTTATCGTGTGCCAAAGAAGAAGTGAAGTTTTTATTCTCGCATAAGAACAAAGAGAGAGAATAATTGACAATTGCTTGACATTTGTAAAGTAGGGATGATAAAGTACAATTCTGGAGTTATTAAAAGATAAGACACCAGAGGAGGCATGGACTGGCACCAAAGTTGATGTTGGACATCTTAGAGTTTTTGAATCCCCAATTATGGTTCACATTCCGAAACAACGTCGCAAGAAGCTGGACCGAAAAGCTAAGAAGATTATTTTCGTCGGATATGATGCAAATAAAAAAGGCATTCGTTGCATCGATCCCAGTACTAAAAAGTTAGTAGTAAGCCGTGACGTCATTTTTCACGAGAAAACGGAGCCAGCAGTAATCAATGTTGATTTTGAAGAAGAAATACCAGATCAAGTGAGGGCAATTGACCAACAAGAGCGAAATAGAGCCTATGAAACCATCGCCAGTAACAACATTCCAGTATCAGCAGAGCAACAGTGAAGAGGAGTTGTGTGAAGAGTCTGATGTCAATGATCCAACATATGTTCCTGATGAGTCAGTAATGGTTGAACAACATGGACTTCATCGACGAACAGTCAGAATACCAAAACCGGTTCTACGTGATGAGTATGTGAGCTATCTAACTTATAAAGCTAACGATTTAGATCCTATTACAGTTGAAGAAGCCATGAGTAAAGCTGATGCTGTAAAATGGAAAGATGCAATGGAAAGCGAAATGAATTCGTTGAAGGAGAATAATACATGGGATCTAATGGAATTGCCAAAGGGACGAAAAGTTATCAAGTCAAAATGGGTTTTTACCACAACCTGTTAAAATAAAACACGTTGTTACTTATCGTGTGCCAAAGAAGAAGTGAAGTTTTTATTCTCGCATAAGAACAAAGAGAGAGAATAATTGACAATTGCTTGACATTTGTAAAGTAGGGATGATAAAGTACAATTCTGGAGTTATGAGTACGTTAGTATATGTACATATTTACAACACCCTCGGTTGTTGGATCTTTAATTAATTTAATTCATTATATAAAACTAATGACTAAAATAAATTTCAAATTCAAAATTCAAGTTTTAAAATAAATCAATTCAATATTAAAAATAAATTAAAATTCAACATAAACCCATATGCTGCGAACAGAAATGATTCTTTTCTTTGGTCACTGCCTTCGTCAAACTATCTGCAACCATTTCAGATGTAGGCACGTACCTAATAGAAACAATCCCCTTTTCAACTGTCTCTCGCAAATGGTGATATTTTATGTCTATGTGTTTGGATCTCGGTCGAAATCCATCAGATTCTGCTAATTTGATAGCGCCTTGGTTGTCGCAGTGTAAATTAATGGATGATGTATCACTGCAATCTAGTTCATCTGACAGCTGCTTTAACCATATTGCTTCCTGGATAGCTGACGACATGGCCATATACTCGGCCTCGGTGCTAGATAAGGCAATGGTGGGTTGACGTTTACTTGCCCAAGTAATTGCTGCATTTGACATTTTAAACACATACCCTGTGCACGAACGACGCTTATCGATGTCGGATGCCCAATCAGCATCAGAATATCCATGCAGTTGTGACGAACCATCTGATGAATACTTCAATTTAAAGTTGATTGTGCCCTTGAGATAACGCATGATTCGCTTAACAGCCTTCCAATGAGCGATATTGTAATTTGTATTGAATCTGCTTACATCGTTAACTGCAAAAGCAATATCTGGCCGCGTGCATTGTGCGAGGAATCTTTGCCAGCTCACTCTCTTCGACGCTTCCTGACATCATGCTAATCGAAAGTTTTTGGTTATAGTCACTCGGAGTTGAAATTGGTTTACAATCTTCCATATTGAAACGCAATAAAATATCGTTAATATATTTACTCTGGTCTAGTTCGACACCATCAGCATTTTGTGTGATTCGAATACCAGTGCAACTTTTTATCGGCCCCATATCTTTCATTTTGAATGATCCACTGAGTGCCTCTTTGATTTGTTTTAACACCTTCGGATCCTTCCAAAACAGCAGTATGTCATCTACGTAGATAGCCAATATAAGTGAACTATTCTCATTAAAATACACACATGGATCTAGTTGCGACTTTGCCAACCCAAATGACTTCAGCACTGCTTCTAGCTTCAAGTTCCACTGTCTTCCAGCTTGTTTTAGTCCATACATTGCTCGATTCAATTTTCACACTAAATTAGAGCCATCGTGGAATCTTTCTGGTTGAACAATATATATTTCTTCGAGTTCTCCTTGCAGAAATGCTGTCACCGCGTCCATCTGGTAAATTTTAAGTTTATTTTTCACACCCAATGCAATCAAGAAACGAATAGTTGAGTACCATACAACAGGTGAAAATGTTTCTTTGTAGTCCATTCCATAGACTTGGCTACAGCCCTTTGCGACTAACCGAGCTTTGTGTTTTATTATATTGTTGTCCATGTCACGTTTTGTGGTAAAAACCCATTTTGACTTGATAACTTTTCGTCCCTTTGGCAATTCCATTAGATCCCATGTATTATTCTCCTTCAACGAATTCATTTCGCTTTCCATTGCATCTTTCCATTTTACAGCATCAGCTTTACTCATGGCTTCTTCAACTGTAATAGGATCTAAATCGTTAGCTTTATAAGTTAGATAGCTCACATACTCATCACGTAGAACCGGTTTTGGTATTCTGGCTGTTCGTCGATGAAGTCCATGTTGTTCAACCATTACTGACTCATCAGGAACATATGTTGGATCATTGACATCAGACTCTTCACACAACTCCTCTTCACTGTTGATCTGCTGATACTGGAATGTTTTTACTGGCGATGGTTTCATAGGCTCTATTTCGCTCTGTTGGTCAATTGCCCTCACTTGATCTGGTATTTCTTGTTCAAAATCAACATTGATTACTGCTGGCTCCGTTTTCTCGTGAAAAATGACGTCACGGCTTACTACTAACTTTTTAGTACTGGGATCGATGCAACGAATGCCTTTTTTATTTGCATCATATCCGACGAAACTCATCTTCTTAGCTTTTCGGTCCAGCTTCTTGCGACGTTGTTTCGGAATGTGAACCATAATTGGAGATCCAAAAACTCTAAGATGTCCAACATCAACTTTGGTGCCAGTCCATGCCTCCTCCGGTGTCTTATCTTTTAATGCTGAGCAAGCTGATCGATTTATTAAATATGACGCCATGTTAACTGCTTCCGCCCAATATTCATCACTAAGCCCAGCATCAAATAACATGCATTTTGCGCGTTCAATAATAGTGCGATTCATGCGTTCTGCTGTGCCATTTTTTTCCGGGGTGTACACATTCGTTAGTTGGTGTTGAATGCCCTTGGCACGACAAAATCTATCAAATTGGCGCGAACAATACTCACTGCCATTGTCAGTGCGAAAGATTTTAATTGACTTGCCTGTTTGCTTTTCAGCAAAGGCTTGAAATTCCATAAAAATATCCAAGACGGAAGATTTTTCTTTTAAAAAGTAGACAAACACCTTTTTTGAGTAATCATCAATAAATGTCAACAGATATTTTGCGCCCCCAATCGATTTCGTCTCCATCGGTCCAACTAAATCGGAATGTATAAGTTCCAGCAACTCCTTTTTGTAACTCTGGCTTGTTTTAAATGTCTCCCGAGATTGCTTTCCTTCAGCACATACCTCACAATTCTGCAATCCAATTTTCTGATTTGAAAAATTCACCACAGTCACAATTCCATCACGCATCCTGCATAAGCTGCCATAATTTAGATGACCAAATCTTCGATGCCATATAATTGCGTCGCTTTCTTCTTTTCGGGATAACATACACGCACCACCAGATGTTTTCAGCTTGTAAATTCCATTTTCTGGTTTACAGTGTGCCACTTCAATCAAATTTTGATCATAGATTGAGCACCCACTTTTATTAAAAACCAGCGTATTGTCTTTTTGTACTGTTTTGAAAACTGATAATAAATTCGCCGACAATTCAGGTACATGCAATACGTTTGAGACATCTACTTCGTCATCGCCCAACAACAATTTTGATCTGCCTTCACAAGTCACTTTCATTTTTGCATCATTTGCCGTCAAAATCTCTTTAACACTTGAAGCACTGCGAGCAAAGAGCAATTTTTCATTTGGCGTCATATGACTCGACGCGCCACTGTCTATATACCATTCGTCTGTGTGTGTATTTGTTGCCGCTCTCACTGTAAATGCTCTGTTAGCAAATTCGGACTTGTTGTTGTTGCCTTGCGTTTTGCTATGTTCTTTATGCTCCTTTTTCTTGCATTCTGCACTCACATGACCCCGGCCCCCGCATGAGTAACATTTGATAGAACGACGGTTATTTGGGTTTCTTGTGTTTTGCTTATTCCCACGCTTCCCAAGAAACGCACTATTGTTTTTGTTGTCACAAGAGTACTGTGTGTGTAACAGTTTCATCTTTATGTCATTAGCATTAATTTTTTCACTTGCTTCGAAGCTCAGAATTAACGGCTTGTATTCTTCCGTTAATCCTGCAAGCATAATGGCTGCCAGCCAATCATCATTAATATTAAAACCGATGCAATTTAGTTTACTAGCCGTTGTCATAATTTGATACTTTCACTTTCTTCAAGACGAATTGAAATTAAAGTGCGCAGCAACCCAATTTTTCTCATCAACCCGCGATCTTCATAAATGTTTTGAAGTTTAGTCCAAATTTCAAATGCCGTTTTACATGTTCTCATGTGAACAAACAACCCCGGCTCCACACTCAGCGCTAACATGTTTTTTGCTGTGCTTAATTTTTCCGGCAACTTCTCTTTGCAGACACGTGGATCGTCAGAAGATGGCAGAATGCAATCACCTAATTTCTTTAACTCCAAGAAATTTTCCAGTGCAAATGCCCAATTGTGGAAATTTTCACCACCTTTCAGCTTCTCAATCCCAAAGTCCGATTTCGTTGCATTAGCCATTGTTTGTTGTTCTCTATGTATGTATGCAATAAAAAACGAATTTAATGACCGCGACAAACACAATTAATACGACAAACGTAATTAATACGACTAGCGCGCAACAAATCCACTAATGCAAAAAAAACTATTAAAACTTAATTAAGATCATGGCCTGGGCCCATAACCTGTTAAAATAAAACACGTTGTTACTTATCGTGTGCCAAAGAAGAAGTGAAGTTTTTATTCTCGCATAAGAACAAAGAGAGAGAATAATTGACAATTGCTTGACATTTGTAAAGTAGGGATGATAAAGTACAATTCTGGAGTTATTAAAAGATAAGACACCAGAGGAGGCATGGAGTGGCACCAAAGTTGATGTTGGACATCTTAGAGTTTTTGAATCCCCAATTATGGTTCACATTCCGAAACAACGTCGCAAGAAGCTGGACCGAAAAGCTAAGAAGATTATTTTCGTCGGATATGATGCAAATAAAAAAGGCATTCGTTGCATCGATCCCAGTACTAAAAAGTTAGTAGTAAGCCGTGACGTCATTTTTCACGAGAAAACGGAGCCAGCAGTAATCAATGTTGATTTTGAAGAAGAAATACCAGATCAAGTGAGGGCAATTGACCAACAAGAGCGAAATAGAGCCTATGAAACCATCGCCAGTAACAACATTCCAGTATCAGCAGAGCAACAGTGAAGAGGAGTTGTGTGAAGAGTCTGATGTCAATGATCCAACATATGTTCCTGATGAGTCAGTAATGGTTGAACAACATGGACTTCATCGACGAACAGCCACAATACCAAAACCGGTTCTACGTGATGAGTATGTGAGCTATCTAACTTATAAAGCTAACGATTTAGATCCTATTACAGTTGAAGAAGCCATGAGTAAAGCTGATGCTGTAAAATGGAAAGATGCAATGGAAAGCGAAATGAATTCGTTGAAGGAGAATAATACATGGGATCTAATGGAATTGCCAAAGGGACGAAAAGTTATCAAGTCAAAATGGGTTTTTACCACAACCTGTTAAAATAAAACACGTTGTTACTTATCGTGTGCCAAAGAAGAAGTGAAGTTTTTATTCTCGCATAAGAACAAAGAGAGAGAATAATTGACAATTGCTTGACATTTGTAAAGTAGGGATGATAAAGTACAATTCTGGAGTTATGAGCAAGTTAGTATATGTACATATTTACAACACCCTCGGTTGTTGGATCTTTAATTAATTTAATTCATTATATAAAACTAATGACTAAAATAAATTTCAAATTCAAAATTCAAGTTTTAAAATAAATCAATTCAATATTAAAAATAAATTAAAATTCAACATAAACCCATATGCTGCGAACAGAAATGATTCTTTTCTTTGGTCACTGCCTTCGTCAAACTATCTGCAACCATTTCAGATGTAGGCACGTACCTAATAGAAACAATCCCCTTTTCAACTGTCTCTCGCAAATGGTGATATTTTATGTCTATGTGTTTGGATCTCGGTCGAAATCCATCAGATTCTGCTAATTTGATAGCGCCTTGGTTGTCGCAGTGTAAATTAATGGATGATGTATCACTGCAATCTAGTTCATCTGACAGCTGCTTTAACCATATTGCTTCCTGGATAGCTGACGACATGGCCATATACTCGGCCTCGGTGCTAGATAAGGCAATGGTGGGTTGACGTTTACTTGCCCAAGTAATTGCTGCATTTGACATTTTAAACACATACCCTGTGCACGAACGACGCTTATCGATGTCGGATGCCCAATCAGCATCAGAATATCCATGCAGTTGTGACGAACCATCTGATGAATACTTCAATTTAAAGTTGATTGTGCCCTTGAGATAACGCATGATTCGCTTAACAGCCTTCCAATGAGCGATATTGTAATTTGTATTGAATCTGCTTACATCGTTAACTGCAAAAGCAATATCTGGCCGCGTGCATTGTGCGAGGAATCTTTGCCAGCTCACTCTCTTCGACGCTTCCTGACATCATGCTAATCGAAAGTTTTTGGTTATAGTCACTTGGAGTTGAAATTGGTTTACAATCTTCCATATTGAAACGCAATAAAATATCGTTAATATATTTACTCTGGTCTAGTTCGACACCATCAGCATTTTGTGTGATTCGAATACCAATGCAACTTTTTATCGGCCCCATATCTTTCATTTTGAATGATCCACTGAGTGCCTCTTTGATTTGTTTTAACACCTTCGGATCCTTCCAAAACAGAAGTATGTCATCTACGTAGATAGCCAATATAAGTGAACTATTCTCATTAAAATACACACATGGATCTAGTTGCGACTTTGCCAACCCAAATGACTTCAGCACTGCTTCTAGCTTTAAGTTCCACTGTCTTCCAGCTTGTTTTAGTCCATACATTGCTCGATTCAATTTTCACACTAAATTAGAGCCATCGTGGAATCTTTCTGGTTGAACAATATATATTTCTTCGAGTTCTCCTTGCAGAAATGCTGTCACCGCGTCCATCTGGTAAATTTTAAGTTTATTTTTCACACCCAATGCAATCAAGAAACGAATAGTTGAGTACCGTACAACGGGTGAAAATGTTTCTTTGTAGTCCATTCCATAGACTTGGCTACAGCCCTTTGCGACTAACCGAGCTTTGTGTTTTATTATATTGTTGTCCATGTCACGTTTTGTGGTAAAAACCCATTTTGGCTTGATAACTTTTCGTCCCTTTGGCAATTCCATTAGATCCCATGTATTATTCTCCTTCAACGAATTCATTTCGCTTTCCATTGCATCTTTCCATTTTACAGCATCAGCTTTACTCATGGCTTCTTCAACTGTAATAGGATCTAAATCGTTAGCTTTATAAGTTAGATAGCTCACATACTCATCACGTAGAACCGGTTTTGGTATTCTGGCTGTTCGTCGATGAAGTCCATGTTGTTCAACCATTACTGACTCATCAGGAACATATGTTGGATCATTGACATCAGACTCTTCACACAACTCCTCTTCACTGTTGATCTGCTGATACTGGAATGTTTTTACTGGCGATGGTTTCATAGGCTCTATTTCGCTCTGTTGGTCAATTGCCCTCACTTGATCTGGTATTTCTTGTTCAAAATCAACATTGATTACTGCTGGCTCCGTTTTCTCGTGAAAAATGACGTCACGGCTTACTACTAACTTTTTAGTACTGGGATCGATGCAACGAATGCCTTTTTTATTTGCATCATATCCGACGAAACTCATCTTCTTAGCTTTTCGGTCCAGCTTCTTGCGACGTTGTTTCGGAATGTGAACCATAATTGGAGATCCAAAAACTCTAAGATGTCCAACATCAACTTTGGTGCCAGTCCATGCCTCTTCCGGTGTCTTATCTTTTAATGCTGAGCAAGCTGATCGATTTATTAAATATGACGCCATGTTAACTGCTTCCGCCCAATATTCATCACTAAGCCCAGCATCAAATAACATGCATTTTGCGCGTTCAATAATAGTGCGATTCATGCGTTCTGCTGTGCCATTTTTTTCCGGGGTGTACACATTCGTTAGTTGGTGTTGAATGCCCTTGGCACGACAAAATCTATCAAATTGGCGCGAACAATACTCACTGCCATTGTCAGTGCGAAAGATTTTAATTGACTTGCCTGTTTGCTTTTCAGCAAAGGCTTGAAATTCCATAAAAATATCCAAGACGGAAGATTTTTCTTTTAAAAAGTAGACAAACACCTTTTTTGAGTAATCATCAATAAATGTCAACAGATATTTTGCGCCCCCAATCGATTTCGTCTCCATCGGTCCAACTAAATCGGAATGTATAAGTTCCAGCAACTCCTTTGTGTAACTCTGGCTTGTTTTAAATGTCTCCCGAGATTGCTTTCCTTCAGCACATACCTCACTTCAATCAAATTTTGATCATAGATTGAGCACCCACTTTTATTAAAAACCAGCGTATTGTCTTTTTGTACTGTTTTGAAAACTGATAATAAATTCGCCGACAATTCAGGTACATGCAATACGTTTGAGACATCTACTTCGTCATCGCCCAACAACAATTTTGATCTGCCTTCACAAGTCACTTTCATTTTTGCATCATTTGCCGTCAAAATCTCTTTAACACTTGAAGCACTGCGAGCAAAGAGCAATTTTTCATTTGGCGTCATATGACTCGACGCGCCACTGTCTATATACCATTCGTCTGTGTGTGTATTTGTTGCCGCTCTCACTGTAAATGCTCTGTTAGCAAATTCGGACTTGTTGTTGTTGCCTTGCGTTTTGCTATGTTCTTTATGCTCCTTTTTCTTGCATTCTGCACTCACATGACCCCGGCCCCCGCATGAGTAACATTTGATAGAACGACGGTTATTTGGGTTTCTTGTGTTTTGCTTATTCCCACGCTTCCCAAGAAACGCACTATTGTTTTTGTTGTCACAAGAGTACTGTGTGTGTAACAGTTTCATCTTTATGTCATTAGCATTAATTTTTTCACTTGCTTCGAAGCTCAGAATTAACGGCTTGTATTCTTCCGTTAATCCTGCAAGCATAATGGCTGCCAGCCAATCATCATTAATATTAAAACCGATGCAATTTAGTTTACTAGCCGTTGTCATAATTTGATACTTTCACTTTCTTCAAGACGAATTGAAATTAAAGTGCGCAGCAACCCAATTTTTCTCATCAACCCGCGATCTTCATAAATGTTTTGAAGTTTAGTCCAAATTTCAAATGCCGTTTTACATGTTCTCATGTGAACAAACAACCCCGGCTCCACACTCAGCGCTAACATGTTTTTTGCTGTGCTTAATTTTTCCGGCAACTTCTCTTTGCAGACGCGTGGATCGTCAGAAGATGGCAGAATGCAATCACCTAATTTCTTTAACTCCAAGAAATTTTCCAGTGCAAATGCCCAATTGTGGAAATTTTCACCACCTTTCAGCTTCTCAATCCCAAAGTCCGATTTCGTTGCATTAGCCATTTTTTGTTGTTCTCTATGTATGTATGCAATAAAAAACGAATTTAATGACCGCGACAAACACAATTAATACGACAAACGTAATTAATACGACTAGCGCGCAACAAATCCACTAATGCAAAAAAAAACTATTAAAACTTAATTAAGATCATGGCCTGGGCCCATAACCTGTTAAAATAAAACACGTTGTTACTTATCGTGTGCCAAAGAAGAAGTGAAGTTTTTATTCTCGCATAAGAACAAAGAGAGAGAATAATTGACAATTGCTTGACATTTGTAAAGTAGGGATGATAAAGTACAATTCTGGAGTTATTAAAAGATAAGACACCAGAGGAGGCATGGACTGGCACCAAAGTTGATGTTGGACATCTTAGAGTTTTTGAATCCCCAATTATGGTTCACATTCCGAAACAACGTCGCAAGAAGCTGGACCGAAAAGCTAAGAAGATTATTTTCGTCGGATATGATGCAAATAAAAAAGGCATTCGTTGCATCGATCCCAGTACTAAAAAGTTAGTAGTAAGCCGTGACGTCATTTTTCACGAGAAAACGGAGCCAGCAGTAATCAATGTTGATTTTGAAGAAGAAATACCAGATCAAGTGAGGGCAATTGACCAACAAGAGCGAAATAGAGCCTATGAAACCATCGCCAGTAACAACATTCCAGTATCAGCAGAGCAACAGTGAAGAGGAGTTGTGTGAAGAGTCTGATGTCAATGATCCAACATATGTTCCTGATGAGTCAGTAATGGTTGAACAACATGGACTTCATCGACGAACAGCCACAATACCAAAACCGGTTCTACGTGATGAGTATGTGAGCTATCTAACTTATAAAGCTAACGATTTAGATCCTATTACAGTTGAAGAAGCCATGAGTAAAGCTGATGCTGTAAAATGGAAAGATGCAATGGAAAGCGAAATGAATTCGTTGAAGGAGAATAATACATGGGATCTAATGGAATTGCCAAAGGGACGAAAAGTTATCAAGTCAAAATGGGTTTTTACCACAACCTGTTAAAATAAAACACGTTGTTACTTATCGTGTGCCAAAGAAGAAGTGAAGTTTTTATTCTCGCATAAGAACAAAGAGAGAGAATAATTGACAATTGCTTGACATTTGTAAAGTAGGGATGATAAAGTACAATTCTGGAGTTATGAGCAAGTTAGTATATGTACATATTTACAACACCCTCGGTTGTTGGATCTTTAATTAATTTAATTCATTATATAAAACTAATGACTAAAATAAATTTCAAATTCAAAATTCAAGTTTTAAAATAAATCAATTCAATATTAAAAATAAATTAAAATTCAACATAAACCCATATGCTGCGAACAGAAATGATTCTTTTCTTTGGTCACTGCCTTCGTCAAACTATCTGCAACCATTTCAGATGTAGGCACGTACCTAATAGAAACAATCCCCTTTTCAACTGTCTCTCGCAAATGGTGATATTTTATGTCTATGTGTTTGGATCTCGGTCGAAATCCATCAGATTCTGCTAATTTGATAGCGCCTTGGTTGTCGCAGTGTAAATTAATGGATGATGTATCACTGCAATCTAGTTCATCTGACAGCTGCTTTAACCATATTGCTTCCTGGATAGCTGACGACATGGCCATATACTCGGCCTCGGTGCTAGATAAGGCAATGGTGGGTTGACGTTTACTTGCCCAAGTAATTGCTGCATTTGACATTTTAAACACATACCCTGTGCACGAACGACGCTTATCGATGTCGGATGCCCAATCAGCATCAGAATATCCATGCAGTTGTGACGAACCATCTGATGAATACTTCAATTTAAAGTTGATTGTGCCCTTGAGATAACGCATGATTCGCTTAACAGCCTTCCAATGAGCGATATTGTAATTTGTATTGAATCTGCTTACATCGTTAACTGCAAAAGCAATATCTGGCCGCGTGCATTGTGCGAGGAATCTTTGCCAGCTCACTCTCTTCGACGCTTCCTGACATCATGCTAATCGAAAGTTTTTGGTTATAGTCACTCGGAGTTGAAATTGGTTTACAATCTTCCATATTGAAACGCAATAAAATATCGTTAATATATTTACTCTGGTCTAGTTCGACACCATCAGCATTTTGTGTGATTCGAATACCAATGCAACTTTTTATCGGCCCCATATCTTTCATTTTGAATGATCCACTGAGTGCCTCTTTGATTTGTTTTAACACCTTCGGATCCTTCCAAAACAGAAGTATGTCATCTACGTAGATAGCCAATATAAGTGAACTATTCTCATTAAAATACACACATGGATCTAGTTGCGACTTTGCCAACCCAAATGACTTCAGCACTGCTTCTAGCTTCAAGTTCCACTGTCTTCCAGCTTGTTTTAGTCCATACATTGCTCGATTCAATTTTCACACTAAATTAGAGCCATCGTGGAATCTTTCTGGTTGAACAATATATATTTCTTCGAGTTCTCCTTGCAGAAATGCTGTCACCGCGTCCATCTGGTAAATTTTAAGTTTATTTTTCACACCCAATGCAATCAAGAAACGAATAGTTGAGTACCGTACAACGGGTGAAAATGTTTCTTTGAAGTCCATTCCATAGACTTGGCTACAGCCCTTTGCGACTAACCGAGCTTTGTGTTTTATTATATTGTTGTCCATGTCACGTTTTGTGGTAAAAACCCATTTTGGCTTGATAACTTTTCGTCCCTTTGGCAATTCCATTAGATCCCATGTATTATTCTCCTTCAACGAATTCATTTCGCTTTCCATTGCATCTTTCCATTTTACAGCATCAGCTTTACTCATGGCTTCTTCAACTGTAATAGGATCTAAATCGTTAGCTTTATAAGTTAGATAGCTCACATACTCATCACGTAGAACCGGTTTTGGTATTCTGGCTGTTCGTCGATTAAGTCCATGTTGTTCAACCATTACTGACTCATCAGGAACATATGTTGGATCATTGACATCAGACTCTTCACACAACTCCTCTTCACTGTTGATCTGCTGATACTGGAATGTTGTTACTGGCGATGGTTTCATAGGCTCTATTTCGCTCTGTTGGTCAATTGCCCTCACTTGATCTGGTATTTCTTCTTCAAAATCAACATTGATTACTGCTGGCTCCGTTTTCTCGTGAAAAATGACGTCACGGCTTACTACTAACTTTTTAGTACTGGGATCGATGCAACGAATGCCTTTTTTATTTGCATCACATCCGACGAAACTCATCTTCTTAGCTTTTCGGTCCAGCTTCTTGCGACGTTGTTTCGGAATGTGAACCATAATTGGAGATCCAAAAACTCTAAGATGTCCAACATCAACTTTGGTGCCAGTCCATGCCTCTTCCGGTGTCTTATCTTTTAATGCTGAGCAAGCTGATCGATTTATTAAATATGACGCCATGTTAACTGTTTCCGCCCAATATTCATCACTAAGCCCAGCATCAAATAACATGCATTTTGCGCGTTCAATAATAGTGCGATTCATGCGTTCTGCTGTGCCATTTTTTTCCGGGGTGTACACATTCGTTAGTTGGTGTTGAATGCCCTTGGCACGACAAAATCTATCAAATTGGCGCGAACAATACTCACTGCCATTGTCAGTGCGAAAGATTTTAATTGACTTGCCTGTTTGCTTTTCAGCAAAGGCTTGAAATTCCATAAAAATATCCAAGACGGAAGATTTTTCTTTTAAAAAGTAGACAAACACCTTTTTTGAGTAATCATCAATAAATGTCAACAGATATTTTGCGCCCCCAATCGATTTCGTCTCCATCGGTCCAACTAAATCGGAATGTATAAGTTCCAGCAACTCCTTTGTGTAACTCTGGCTTGTTTTAAATGTCTCCCGAGATTGCTTTCCTTCAGCACATACCTCACTTCAATCAAATTTTGATCATAGATTGAGCACCCACTTTTATTAAAAACCAGCGTATTGTCTTTTTGTACTGTTTTGAAAACTGATAATAAATTCGCCGACAATTCAGGTACATGCAATACGTTTGAGACATCTACTTCGTCATCGCCCAACAACAATTTTGATCTGCCTTCACAAGTCACTTTCATTTTTGCATCATTTGCCGTCAAAATCTCTTTAACACTTGAAGCACTGCGAGCAAAGAGCAATTTTTCATTTGGCGTCATATGACTCGACGCGCCACTGTCTATATACCATTCGTCTGTATGTGTATTTGTTGCCGCTCTCACTGTAAATGCTCTGTTAGCAAATTCGGACTTGTTTTTGTTGCCTTGCGTTTTGCTATGTTCTTTATGCTCCTTTTTCTTGCATTCTGCACTCACATGACCCCGGCCCCCGCATGAGTAACATTTGATAGAACGACGGTTATTTGGTTTTCTTGTGTTTTGCTTATTCCCACGCTTCCCAAGAAACGCACTATTGTTTTTGTTGTCACAAGAGTACTGTGTGTGTAACAGTTTCATCTTTATGTCATTAGCATTAATTTTTTCACTTGCTTCGAAGCTCAGAATTAACGGCTTGTATTCTTCCGTTAATCCTGCAAGCATAATGGCTGCCAGCCAATCATCATTAATATTAAAACCGATGCAATTTAGTTTACTAGCCGTTGTCATAATTTGATATTTTCACTTTCTTCAAGATGAATTGAAATTAAAGTGCGCAGCAACCCAATTTTTCTCATCAACCCGCGATCTTCATAAATGTTTTGAAGTTTAGTCCAAATTTCAAATGCCGTTTTACATGTTCTCATGTGAACAAACAACCCCGGCTCCACACTCAGCGCTAACATGTTTTTTGCTGTGCTTAATTTTTCCGGCAACTTCTCTTTGCAGACGCGTGGATCGTCAGAAGATGGCAGAATGCAATCACCTAATTTCTTTAACTCCAAGAAATTTTCCAGTGCAAATGCCCAATTGTGGAAATTTTCACCACCTTTCAGCTTCTCAATCCCAAAGTCCGATTTCGTTGCATTAGCCATTTTTTGTTGTTCTCTATGTATGTATGCAATAAAAAACGAATTTAATGACCGCGACAAACACAATTAATACGACAAACGTAATTAATACGACTAGCGCGCAACAAATCCACTAATGCAAAAAAAAACTATTAAAACTTAATTAAGATCATGGCCTGGGCCCATAACCTGTTAAAATAAAACACGTTGTTACTTATCGTGTGCCAAAGAAGAAGTGAAGTTTTTATTCTCGCATAAGAACAAAGAGAGAGAATAATTGACAATTGCTTGACATTTGTAAAGTAGGGATGATAAAGTACAATTCTGGAGTTATTAAAAGATAAGACACCAGAGGAGGCATGGACTGGCACCAAAGTTGATGTTGGACATCTTAGAGTTTTTGGATCTCCAATTATGGTTCACATTCCGAAACAACGTCGCAAGAAGCTGGACCGAAAAGCTAAGAAGATTATTTTCGTCGGATATGATGCAAATAAAAAAGGCATTCGTTGCATCGATCCCAGTACTAAAAAGTTAGTAGTAAGCCGTGACGTCATTTTTCACGAGAAAACGGAGCCAGCAGTAATCAATGTTGATTTTGAAGAAGAAATACCAGATCAAGTGAGGGCAATTGACCAACAAGAGCGAAATAGAGCCTATGAAACCATCGCCAGTAACAACATTCCAGTATCAGCAGAGCAACAGTGAAGAGGAGTTGTGTGAAGAGTCTGATGTCAATGATCCAACATATGTTCCTGATGAGTCAGTAATGGTTGAACAACATGGACTTCATCGACGAACAGCCACAATACCAAAACCGGTTCTACGTGATGAGTATGTGAGCTATCTAACTTATAAAGCTAACGATTTAGATCCTATTACAGTTGAAGAAGCCATGAGTAAAGCTGATGCTGTAAAATGGAAAGATGCAATGGAAAGCGAAATGAATTCGTTGAAGGAGAATAATACATGGGATCTAATGGAATTGCCAAAGGGACGAAAAGTTATCAAGTCAAAATGGGTTTTTACCACAACCTGTTAAAATAAAACACGTTGTTACTTATCGTGTGCCAAAGAAGAAGTGAAGTTTTTATTCTCGCATAAGAACAAAGAGAGAGAATAATTGACAATTGCTTGACATTTGTAAAGTAGGGATGATAAAGTACAATTCTGGAGTTATGAGCAAGTTAGTATATGTACATATTTACAACACCCTCGGTTGTTGGATCTTTAATTAATTTAATTCATTATATAAAACTAATGACTAAAATAAATTTCAAATTCAAAATTCAAGTTTTAAAATAAATCAATTCAATATTAAAAATAAATTAAAATTCAACATAAACCCATATGCTGCGAACAGAAATGATTCTTTTCTTTGGTCACTGCCTTCGGCAAACTATCTGCAACCATTTCAGATGTAGGCACGTACCTAATAGAAACAATCCCCTTTTCAACTGTCTCTCGCAAATGGTGATATTTTATGTCTATGTGTTTGGATCTCGGTCGAAATCCATCAGATTCTGCTAATTTGATAGCGCCTTGGTTGTCGCAGTGTAAATTAATGGATGATGTATCACTGCAATCTAGTTCATCTGACAGCTGCTTTAACCATATTGCTTCCTGGATAGCTGACGACATGGCCATATACTCGGCCTCGGTGCTAGATAAGGCAATGGTGGGTTGACGTTTACTTGCCCAAGTAATTGCTGCATTTGACATTTTAAACACATACCCTGTGCACGAACGACGCTTATCGATGTCGGATGCCCAATCAGCATCAGAATATCCATGCAGTTGTGACGAACCATCTGATGAATACTTCAATTTAAAGTTGATTGTGCCCTTGAGATAACGCATGATTCGCTTAACAGCCTTCCAATGAGCGATATTGTAATTTGTATTGAATCTGCTTACATCGTTAACTGCAAAAGCAATATCTGGCCGCGTGCATTGTGCGAGGAATCTTTGCCAGCTCACACTCTTCGACGCTTTCTGACATCATGCTAATCGAAAGTTTTTGGTTATAGTCACTCGGAGTTGAAATTGGTTTACAATCTTCCATATTGAAACGCAATAAAATATCGTTAATATATTTACTCTGGTCTAGTTCGACACCATCAGCATTTTGTGTGATTCGAATACCAATGCAACTTTTTATCGGCCCCATATCTTTCATTTTGAATGATCCACTGAGTGCCTCTTTGATTTGTTTTAACACCTTCGGATCCTTCCAAAACAGAAGTATGTCATCTACGTAGATAGCCAATATAAGTGAACTATTCTAATTAAAATACACACATGGATCTAGTTGCGACTTTGCCAACCCAAATGACTTCAGCACTGCTTCTAGCTTCAAGTTCCACTGTCTTCCAGCTTGTTTTAGTCCATACATTGCTCGATTCAATTTTCACACTAAATTAGAGCCATCGTGGAATCTTTCTGGTTGAACAATATATATTTCTTCGAGTTCTCCTTGCAGAAATGCTGTCACCGCGTCCATCTGGTAAATTTTAAGTTTATTTTTCACACCCAATGCAATCAAGAAACGAATAGTTGAGTACCGTACAACGGGTGAAAATGTTTCTTTGTAGTCCATTCCATAGACTTGGCTACAGCCCTTTGCGACTAACCGAGCTTTGTGTTTTATTATATTGTTGTCCATGTCACGTTTTGTGGTAAAAACCCATTTTGGCTTGATAACTTTTCGTCCCTTTGGCAATTCCATTAGATCCCATGTATTATTCTCCTTCAACGAATTCATTTCGCTTTCCATTGCATCTTTCCATTTTACAGCATCAGCTTTACTCATGGCTTCTTCAACTGTAATAGGATCTAAATCGTTAGCTTTATAAGTTAGATAGCTCACATACTCATCACGTAGAACCGGTTTTGGTATTCTGGCTGTTCGTCGATGAAGTCCATGTTGTTCAACCATTACTGACTCATCAGGAACATATGTTGGATCATTGACATCAGACTCTTCACACAACTCCTCTTCACTGTTGATCTGCTGATACTGGAATGTTTTTACTGGCGATGGTTTCATAGGCTCTATTTCGCTCTGTTGGTCAATTGCCCTCACTTGATCTGGTATTTCTTGTTCAAAATCAACATTGATTACTGCTGGCTCCGTTTTCTCGTGAAAAATGACGTCACGGCTTACTACTAACTTTTTAGTACTGGGATCGATGCAACGAATGCCTTTTTTATTTGCATCATATCCGACGAAACTCATCTTCTTAGCTTTTCGGTCCAGGTTCTTGCGGTGTTGTTTCGGAATGTGAACCATAATTGGAGATCCAAAAACTCTAAGATGTCCAACATCAACTTTGGTGCCAGTCCATGCCTCCTCCGGTGTCTTATCTTTTAATGCTGAGCAAGCTGATCGATTTATTAAATATGACGCCATGTTAACTGCTTCCGCCCAATATTCATCACTAAGCCCAGCATCAAATAACATGCATTTTGCGCGTTCAGTAATAGTGCGATTCATGCGTTCTGCTGTGCCATTTTTTTCCGGGGTGTACACATTCGTTAGTTGGTGTTGAATGCCCTTGGCACGACAAAATCTATCAAATTGGCGCGAACAATACTCACTGCCATTGTCAGTTTGAAAGATTTTAATTGACTTGCCTGTTTGCTTTTCAGCAAAGGCTTGAAATTCCATAAAAATATCCAAGACGGAAGATTTTTCTTTTAAAAAGTAGACAAACACCTTTTTTGAGTAATCATCAATAAATGTCAACAGATATTTTGCGCCCCCAATCGATTTCGTCTCCATCGGTCCAACTAAATCGAAATGTATAAGTTCCAGCAACTCCTTTGTGTAACTCTGGCTTGTTTTAAATGTCTCCCGAGATTGCTTTCCTTCAGCACATACCTCACAATTCTGCAATCCAATTTTCTGATTTGAAAAATTCACCCCAGTCACAATTCCATCACGCATCCTGCATAAGCTGCCATAATTCAGATGACCAAATCTTCGATGCCATATAATTGCGTCGCTTTCTTCTTTTCGGGATAACATACACGCACCACCAGATGTTTTCAGCTTGTAAATTCCATTTTCTGGTTTACACTGTGCCACTTCAATCAAATTTTGATCATAGATTGAGCACCCACTTTTATTAAAAACCAGCGTATTGTCTTTTTGTACTGTTTTGAAAACTGATAATAAATTCGCCGACAATTCAGGTACATGCAATACGTTTGAGACATCTACTTCGTCATCGCCCAACAACAATTTTGATCTGCCTTCACAAGTCACTTTCATTTTTGCATCATTTGCCGTCAAAATCTCTTTAACACTTGAAGCACTGCGAGCAAAGAGCAATTTTTCATTTGGCGTCATATGACTCGACGCGCCACTGTCTATATACCATTCGTCTGTGTGTGTATTTGTTGCCGCTCTCACTGTAAATGCTCTGTTAGCAAATTCGGACTTGTTGTTGTTGCCTTGCGTTTTGCTATGTTCTTTATGCTCCTTTTTCTTGCATTCTGCACTCACATGACCCCGGCCCCCGCATGAGTAACATTTGATAGAACGACGGTTATTTGGTTTTCTTGTGTTTTGCTTATTCCCACGCTTCCCAAGAAACGCACTATTGTTTTTGTTGTCACAAGAGTACTGTGTGTGTAACAGTTTCATCTTTATGTCATCAGCATTAATTTTTTCACTTGCTTCGAAGCTCAGAATTAACGGCTTGTATTCTTCCGTTAATCCTGCAAGCATAATGGCTGCCAGCCAATCATCATCAATATTAAAACCGATGTATTTAGTTTACTAGCCGTTGTCATAATTTGATACTTTCACGTTCTTCAAGACGAATTGAAATTAAAGTGCGCAGCAACCCAATTTTTCTCATCAACCCGCGATCCTCATAAATGTTTTGAAGTTTAGTCCAAATTTCAAATGCCGTTTTACATGTTCTCATGTGAACAAACAACCCCGGCTCCACACTCAGCGCTAACATGTTTTTTGCTGTGCTTAATTTTTCCGGCAACTTCTCTTTGCAGACGCGTGGATCGTCAGAAGATGGCAGAATGCAATCACCTAATTTCTTTAACTCCAAGAAATTTTCCAGTGCAAATGCCCAATTGTGGAAATTTTCACCACCTTTCAGCTTCTCAATCCCAAAGTCCGATTTCGTTGCATTAGCCATTGTTTGTTGTTCTGTATGTATGTATGCAAGAAAAAACGAATTTAATGACCGCGACAAACACAATTAATACGACAAACGTAATTAATACGACTAGCGCGCAACAAATCCACTAATGCAAAAAAAAGCTATTAAAATTTAATTAATATCATGGCCTGGGCCCATAACCTGTTAAAATAAAGTAGATTAGTAAAAAACGTGATTTTTATAGAACAGTTTATCATGAGAGCCAGAGTCAATTCAAAGAAAATAATGTATAACCTGAGTGTACCTCAGTAACTACTAATCATATGTATCTAAATTGACTCCATAAACTTATGCCGCAGAAAAAAATACAATTCTTTGTTCTATATATGGGCGTAATATATGAGCTCCCACGTCCACTTTATGGTTTTATATCTATATTTTTCAAAAAATTATTTTACTTTACTTTTCTCAATTCCAAAATGGCTTGCCCTCTATAGTTCATTTATTTTCTCTATTAATTCCTTATTATTCCTGCTATTATGTTCAAATTTTACATTACAAATTACTACCTCAGAAATTGGTATAGCGTAGTAGCCCCAAGGCAATAGTATATAAGTTGGCAATGTTATATTTTAAAAGACCTTTAAATTAAAATCCAATATTTACCACATCAACAATGTCAGCAGCTATGAACTCGTGTGGTTGGTTACAATTATCACTAACTGGTCAGCATTCGCATTGTTACACCTAGCGACATTCCTTTTTTAAAATCGATATACGAGTACACGAGAAAATAGATACCATATACGAGTATAATAAAATTGCGTATTTCGTTTATTATTTTCTGAATTTGACTCTTTTTTGAAAGTAACTAACTTAATATTGTGTAGAGAAGCATTTCTTCATACCTTATCTGTATACTTGCATATATATAAATATAATGTGGTAAAATATATTATATTAAAATACGGATGAACTGTGGACGTATAATCAATTTTATTAAAATATGTGTACTAACATGAATAAGCGATATGTGTACTAACATGAATAATGAGATGCACAGTCGTTATATTACAAAGAAATGTAAAATAACTGCCGATAAACGCTTCTTGTCGTCTTCCCTATTCTTTTTTCAAACAAATTCTCTCGTGGTCAAATCGCTTTACGCGCCCCATCCCGCTGCATAGGGCGGGTACGCACCCAAAAACTACACACCTCAAGAAAAAATTCCTTAGTATTCCAACTGACCCAAAAAATGAGAGAAGGGCAAGCCTATACTAGAGACCACAGAGAACCGACACTTATTGTGGTCTCTGCCTATACCTTCCACACAACATAATAGCGGGTGTTAAAGAAACTGGTATCCAGGCATTTCTGGTACTGAGAGTGAAGATGGGGTATCTCAGAGACTTGTGTGATCACACAGTGCAATGTTAGATTAAAATTGAATCAGTAGTACGGGAAAAACTGCCACAAAATGTGTGCGCAATTTTAATTAATTTTAAATGGGGAATTTGATGGGCAAAGTATTTATAGAAAATTTTTATATTATATACGAGTAGATCTTATATATTTAATGTCCGTGATATGGAATATTCTTCGACATTCTAGATCACACGGCAGTAACATATTTCAGTCGTGATCGGTGCAGTCATCTACTTTCAGAGTAGGTGAAAGCATATTTATTATTTAATGTAAAACGACTGAACTAAATAAAATTTAAAATTTTCCATATAAATTAATGATTTTTCCGTGAATCCGTCGCCATTACAGATTGTACATTCTCAGTAAATATACCACTTGTGACGATTGCTTGCGGGCCCCTGTACCAGAGACCATAGTGACGGGACACTTGAACGTCAAATTTTCTGACGTTTAAAAAAAAGTGTCTTTGTTTATCATTAGTTGCCTATATGGATAGGTTTGTTTATCATTGGTTAACCAGAATTCTGAAAAAAAACAGCCACACTACTACAGTTTTGCACATGTTTAGTGAGCGCATAGCAAGAGTCATTTCTCTGTATTCTCTGCCTGTACTCAATGTTAGTGCAAATGGGTCTCCGGTCCGATCCATCAACCACAGACTATTTGTTTTTCGATTCAACTGGGAAATATGAATTTTAGGATAAGCTGTTCTCAATCCATGGCTATTGCTTGACTGGTTGAGTAATAACAAAGGGTTCTGGATAGCCTCTTACTACATCGCATTTACTTCTCTAAAGATTTTGTGATGACTGACAGTCACATTTTAATTAAAAAATTTATATTTCAATGTGCTTCTGGCGATGCGAAAGTTCCTTTGTTTGTAGTTTGTAGACTGCATGAATGCGTGGTCGAAATCCATTTTGCGTACTTAACGCTCTAGTCCTCGAACTGCATTTGTGTTTGATCACCATTACGTCCTCCGTCCATTGACCGAGTTTCGTCTGTGGCCACTTTCCATTCAAACCAATGTTTTAATAGCACTTCAAAAGAACATTGCCTGGCCTTACAGACAGAAAGATATACTATACCAACCAAATCGGACAAAGGACTGTACAAAATATGGGCGGATGCAATATTGTGTGATTAATTTTTTTTTTAAATATATAGATATGCCAAAAATTACCTGGGTCAGAAAACCTCCAAAATCAATAACTCTTAATAACTACTTTAAAATAATTCCAGCGAAGTTTCTAATGATGGTATAATGGCAACATTTTGTGACCATGTACTTGTGTATTGGACAACACCACTGCTATTCTTATAATTTAAGCGTACACATAAGTAATTGCAGACCCATATAATATTTACCTAGATCACAGTATCGAACAAATATATTAAAATATTTGTAGCCATTTACCTCTCACCCCTTTTACTGCTGTGCGTAGTTTGGTGCAATTTGTTAGAATATCTCATAGTCGGTATAACCAGACTTCTTACTGTGTTTACTCAACCCAGGTTGGACTGTTGATGCAAACTTGACATTTTTTGCTCCAGGTGCTATGGATGCCTATGAGGCATTACTGAAATTTATTACAGCGATTTATGTATGACTTCTGTGGACTATTAGCATATTCTTTTCTACAAACAATTTTACTCTGAGTAGATTTCGTGAGGGCTATGTATTCTTTTGTGAAAATGTTGCCCTGTGTGCGTGCGAAAATGTACCAATTTCTGCCTTCTGCGGCAGGTTGGACAATGAACATTTTATGATGTCGTAGTTTTCTATGTTTTCCATACTTAAAAACGCTTGCTTTTACCTTTCTCCTGTTTTTTTTATTTTGTCATATTTATTTGACAGAAAACAGTTGATAGGAACTTTGTTTGTTCTTTTCTAAATATATAATGTTGAGAGTTTCATGGTAACATTCTTATGTAGAAAAGAAAAGGCAATTAATTCCAAGAATGATAGCATAAAGATAATTATATTTTTGAGAACATTTACAAAAAAATCTGAAAAATTAAGTGCGCCGTAACTGGTTGTAATAATGACTACGCGATCATATACCTAGCACTTCATTTAAAAGCAATGAGGATCCATCAAACTCATGGGTAAATCACTTAAGTGAAGGCGGTTTATCAGTGTCCAGTGCTAGTATGATGGAATACGTGAACAATCTGAGAGCGCAATCTTTGCCTTAATCCCATTCTTGAATTAATCCCATTATTGCGAAAGATTTTCCTCATGTATGATAGAAAGAATTTACGACTCATCATTCAAGGTTCATAACAAAGAACAAATATAATCGACACTCGATATGAATGAATTTGTGCGAGTTTCTGTTAGTATGATAATGGTTTAAAATTGATTTATGTAGTTGTAAAAATACAGTGAACCCCATTTAACTCTAGCCATCGTTTTTTTTAGATTTTTGAAACTGTTCTTATTTGGGGCATACATTTTTATATATTTAGAAAACAAAGAAAATTCCTATCAGGTGTTTTCTGTCATATAAATATAAAAAATAAAAGAAACAGGAGAAAGGTAAAAGCAAGCATTTCTAAATACGGAAAACATTCATATCAAGTGTCGATTCTATTTGTTCTTTGGTATCAGTGTCGAATGAGAAAAAATGCATAGCATTAACGAGACACGACAGTGTCTATCGAATGTTCGCGATGTAATTTTAATTTAACGGTTATTCATGTTTAGTCATATATCAAATACACAATTTAGATGTGCATTCAACGCGTTTGTCATCTTTGGCATGCATATATATATAAATATTTGTAGTGAGTAAACATTTACGCAAAAATTACATAAGTTTCTGCAGATTGCATTTATTGAATATAGTTTTTTCCATGTTGAGGGAGATTGCTTATTAAGATCTTATATTCCTTTAAATTCATAACTTATACTCATATTAATTATGATGCTGTAATTAACAGTAATATTAGGTATTTAAAGTGGTTATAAGCTTATGTGGAACCAAAAATCGAGTACACGTAATAGAATTGATAGATATCAAACGAATTCATCAGATGTACTTGATTCGAGGGATAATAAAAATTTAATTTTTAAGGTTGCATATTAACTAATTTTATGTTTTATTAGATACATCCAAACGGTCATTCCTTTCTCAGTCGTAACATTAGTTATGATGAACTATCAGAATGGTCTTGCATGCACGATATTAATGAGGAACCTGGAGATATCAGCGAAGTGGCCAAAGAATTACCTGTAAAGAGAAAGCGCAAAATAAATTACGACAGTGACGATGAACCACCACTTTTACATAGAGTAGAAGAGGACAACGTATCGGCTACAGATGACGTGCACACCAACCGCAGACAGCGACACCAACGCGCACGTTTCTTAGGACGTGGCGGTAATGAATATCGATTTTAATATATAAGAAAACTGAATTATAATATTATAAATTTATTAGTAATTCCATCATCGCCAGAGTTATTCGCTCCAGATATTTGGGCAGCCGAAGTTACAGTGCAGGAACGCGCTATTCGACAAAATTTAGCTCGCAGTGCAAATTCAGTCACAGGCTACAATTTTGTTTACGCCATTAGTAGTGGTGTTTTACCAGTAGCAGCTGCTTCTCGATCAGCAACTTTGCTACGCCCCAACAGTATCAATTCTCGACGTAATTCATCAACTGCAGTCAACGAAGAAAACCATTTACTGGGTGGCTCACCTAATCTAACTACCTCTACCGACGGCAGCAGTAGTTCATCAAGCAACTCCCCGCCCCACCTTACTTTCGAAGGAGTCCGAATACGTCCCTCGATTGTACCGCCGATAAGCAGCCATAAAAACAGTAAAATTCCACAAAATCCCAAAAAGCTTATATACTACATACAAGAATCAAATAAAGGGAAGGGTTTCATTAAAGAGCCAAGCTTCTCTGCAGATGGACGCATTATATGCTCACCATATGACACTGGTGTACGTTTGCTTGGTTTCACCGAAGACTGTTCAGAGTATCCGTATCATAGATTGATGGACAACGGTAAAAGAATTCCAAGGCCCTTAGTGGAAGTGAAGAGTATTAACTCACACACGGACATAGTGCTTAGCACCAAATTTAGCCCCCGAGAACCGCTACTTGTAACTGGCTGCCGCAGTGGCAAAGTCGTATGGTATCAACCGAATTTATAAAAAAAAATATTTCAAGTATGTGAAATTGAATGCTACTAGAGACTTATTGGCGTAAATTCCTTGTAGTGAGTAAATGTACTACACTTCGAAAATATTTAAATTCGTTTATTTTTAATACTGCCAAATTTGTTTGTAATGTATGGATAATCGAATTTTTTACTTCAACTGAAAATAATTTAAAGTAAATTATTATTGAATTATAAAATAAATATCTCTATATAATATAATACCTTTCTCCAAAATCTTTTTTTTTTAATTATTATATTTTTAAGTTTGTAGGATGCAAATTTAATGCACCATAAAGAATATATTGGATAAAAACATCAAATATACAACTGATTATAGCTGGTGGATGGTGGCTTTTTCTATAAATAAAAGAGTTCTAAAATATATAATATTCTAAGGCATTACACCAGTTTTTTCCTCCTTTGGCAAATATTTAAACTAAATAGATATGTAAAAAATTTATTTTTATTAATAATATTTATCAAACGCTAATCGATCAACCCACAAATGAAACGAAAAACGATAAAGGAAGAAAACACGAAAAATGCAATTAGCTTTTACAATAAGTCTATTCATATACTTTCACTCAGAGAACA
Organism: Clusia tigrina; assembly: GCA_920105625.2. Taxonomy (NCBI): domain Eukaryota; kingdom Metazoa; phylum Arthropoda; class Insecta; order Diptera; family Clusiidae; genus Clusia; species Clusia tigrina. The sequence continues at coordinate 161,562,241 of OV050031.1, forward strand.
CAAAGAATGTGGCCGCAAGGCTACAACAATAATTTCCATAAATTGGATTGTTAGTTGCGTGAGAACAGTTGCCGCTTTTGGCAACCCGAATTCCAATTATAGATTTGAACAGGGATTACTAATCGGTGTCCCCTGGATTTTAATTTAGAATTTGCGATTTTGAAAGTGATATTTAAATAAAACCTACTAATCCCAATATTTAAATAAAACCTACTAATTCACAAGCCCCAAATGGATAGAAATTTATGAGGGAATGGGACTTGTGTCTCATGCGGTGTCCCAAAGGAGCTAAGTATCAATTTTAGCAGCTGGTTAACATAACAGCCTACCTCACTTCATCGCAAGGTGGGATTTACTTGAACTTATTTATTCCGTGATACTGTGGTGTACTTGGGAGCGAAATAGCTGATGAACTGGCAAACTATGGATCTACGAGTACTCAGATGGAGCCAGATCCAATTATCGGTATAAGTTTACCAGGAGCTATCACTTGGATCAAGATCCACGTGAGTACACAAGGGTCGATCTGCTTTCTACAGAGGCCCAAGAAGAGAGCAGTAGATTTCTTTCTAACATTACGAAAGATCTTCGAGTACTAGTTGGGCTAATCACGGGACTATCATATGATAACCATAGACATAATCGAGAGTCCGAAATGTGTCTCCTATCCTGTCTTTGTTAGAGTGCGGATGCACATATTAAGGCTAGAATCTTTTGGGAATGGACAATGTAGATTTATTATTCTTGGACAGACTTCTGAGATTTTTAAAGAGGTCAAAAAAGCTTGGGAAAATATCAGTACTAAATTCATTATTCCCGAAAATCTATACGCTTAAAAGAGAGGTACGCCTATGGGAGCGTTCGCTTAAGGGGGAAGGGTGGGGCGATTTGAACATCTTAATGGGCGCTTCGCTTTTCTGATTCTTGGGATTGTACTGAGCAAAAAAGTCCACTAGACCATACGTCTACGGTGAAAATCGAGCTTCCAGATTTTGACTTGCTGTTTTTTCTCAGACTTTATTTTTTTTGAAAATTTGCAAATTTTCTTGGGCTCATATTTCGTAAAGTATTTGAAAGTTTGACTTATTATATGAAGTAAAGTTGTAGCTATTGTCTCGGGCTACAATTTCTCTGAACATATTACTTAGAAAAAACTTCGTTTTCATGGTCGAAAAGTCGAAAATGTAGAAAATTCACCACTTTTTGTCACTTTTTTTTTGGATATTTTGGCCCATAACAGCCAAACCATTGAGATTTTCGATCCAATAGACAAAAATTGTAGCCAAGACAAGAGTTAAGAACTCTAGTACATCGCAAAAGCATTGGAACGCTCCTTCAGGCAGTTTTGGCCTTGTGAAAGTGCAAATTTTTCGTGAAAGTATTGATAAATTACCATTTTCAGTTGTTCATAGTGCAAAATCATAAAAATGTTCTATTTCTTATTTTTATTCTATTTTTTTATTTTATTCTATTTATTTTATTTCTTATTTTTTTATTATTCTATTGTTTTCAGTTCATTTGACGCATTTTTGTTTGTTTATTGTAAACGATCACAGCATCAAATACACATAAAATTAAATACGCATTTTAAAATATCTGCCGCAAATGTAAGTTTTAGAAATAATTGTTTCGTGTATAAACTGTGCAGTGCTAATAAAAAACATTTTTTTAAATTTAACACACCCTCTATAAACTAAAACACCCTATATAAGTAACGTTTTTCATTGGCCACATATAAGGAATAAAACTAGATTTGGTACTGTTAGACCGAGCCGTGTAGTTTATTTCAATATTAAAAGCAGACTAAATTCTAAAATACAAAAGTATTAAGGCTAGACTTAAATAAAAGACCTTTAATGCTGATCTTGCATTTACTGCAGAATGTTGAAAGGTCCTGTTAGGACCGCTGGTGGAAGTTATAACGGCGGAGTTCTCGTTGATTATAATGATGCCATCATCAACGACTACTAGCGGTTCAAGGTGACTTGGTCTAGTACTGCAACTAGCGATGTTGCCAGTGTGAAGTTGTTGAGCGCATGTAGGGTGATTCAGTTCTTGACAAAATGTTGTTGTAAGCGTCGCGGTGCAATTTCCGATACCCAGTACTCGGCTGCCACATTCGGCAAAATTTTTGTATTCGGAGAAGTGCACGATAGTCCCGTTACGCTGGACTGGGAATAATGTTACCTTTTTACACTCTAACTTAGGTATTGGATATTTAATAAGAAAATGTAAAAACTTATCTAATAAAACCTTAATATAAGATACTTCCATAAGATCGGTTATACTAATATTTGTAGAACGGATGATAATTACATTTTTTTATATCTTCAGAGTCCAAAATTGTGGGGTTTATTATTTTAATCTTTGCAAGAGTAATGGTTAGCATTAAATTTTCTAGTTCGGAAATCATTATTCTGTTTCTAGCTAAGAGTGAATCATATAAAATGCCAGTGTCAATTTGTTTTGTTTTCGAGTTTTCAATTATCTTGTTGACTGCATCGTTTATTTTGTTAATCTGTTCCTGTGTCTTTGAGTTGATAGTTACCTGTCTGTTTTCGGAATTTATAAGTTCTTGCTGTCTAAATTTTAGTTTTTCGAAGTCATCGAAGTCTGGGGTTCCTGCGATTACTTTGAGTGCGGTTCCCAAGAGGTTGATACTTCTAGCGTGTCGATGGTGCACGTTCAGGGTTGCCAAGAGGATGTTGATGTGTTCAACATCAGCGTCAAGTAGTTTTCTCATGTGTGACAGAGGGAAATGATTTGTGAGCTGTTTAGTCTCACTTGCCATTGCTGAATATGATTCAAGGTTGGTGGAATGTTTAAAATAATCGAAGCCCTGCCAGATTGTTACATCCCCGTCTGAGATTGGAATGTAATCCGCGTTGGAGTAAGCCGTTATTTTTGCCGCTATCACTTGAACAAAAAGTATCCCTATATAGAACCTAAAATATAAAAAGAAAGGTGAAACCCCGAGATTAGTCAGTTTAGAAGAAAGAGAGGGAAGAAAAAAAATAAGACTGGAATGCTCATCTAAGATTGTCCTTATGGACCACCCTCCCTTTAATAAGAACCGTGGTTCCCAAATCAGCTTCTATTTTCTCTTCAGCATACAATGGCGTTAATTTGTTTCCTAGTCTTCTGTTCGATTTTACGAGAACACGTTCTCCCACCTCGAACACCCTGTTTTATCGGGAAGGATTGTTCCTTTCAAGTTGAGCCTTTTCGATCTTTTCCATTATTACTTTTCTAGTTTCCTGGGGTGTGGCCTGGATTATGTCTATAGGTCTTTTGCCGGTTACTGAGTGAATCGAACGGTTGTACTCAACTGTGGCCATCAATATTAGATCTACCACGTCGTCTATTTTGTTTTCCAGTTTCAGGCACCTTGAAATCTCCAAAAGAGTGCTATGGAGCTTTTCGACTTGCCCATTTGAAGTGCTGTGAAGTGGGGGCGCATTCACCACGTCAATCCCGAATTGGTTTTTTAGTAGAGAAGAAATGGTTTCTGAATTGAAGGATGCTTCATTATCGCAATAGATTATCTTTGTGTTCGTGAAAATGTTCATTAACTGTAGAATTGGTGCCTTAATGTCATTTATTGTACGCGATGGTATGGGTTGAACGACTGCGAACTTTGAAAACTTGTCAATGCAAGTAAGAAAATATTTTTTTCCCGTTGAAAAAATATCGATCTGCAAGATTTCGCCCTCGCGTGATGGAAGGGGTGTTACCCCAAGCTCCTGTTTTTGTGGGTGTCTGTCGTATTTGGCTTTTGTGCAAATCTTACAGTTTGTGACGATTTCATTGGCTAACTTCGTCATTTTAGGGAAGTAGTAATCGGAAAGGATTTGCTTAACGTTTTCTTGGGCAGCTCTGTGGGCCCGATTGTGTTCGGTTTGAACTATTTCCCTTTGTTCAGTTTTGTCAACAATATCTGACACCATTTTTCTACAGTGCCAAAACTTTGTTGATGGAAACTGTCTGACCAATTGGTGCTGAATGCTTGCGAGCACTGGTAGCTCGCAATATATCGCATTGACTACATCTGGGTTTATAATAGTTTTGATCTCATTCAATAGGGTGTTCTTGTCTGTGAAGTTGATTAGATGACGAGTTTTTTTTCCGAAAAATATGAAGTAACGCTTGGATTTGAATTGTGCTTCTTCCAGAATTATCTGGTTTCTAAAGCAATTGACTGGCTTGTCAGTTGCTTCGATCGTGTAGGTTAGCGATTCCTCGCTGTGGATCGTCGCGTGATCCGAAAAAGCCTCTTGTTCCAAGGCATGAATATGTTGCCGTGATAGTGCATCGGCCACGTAGTTTTCCCTCCCAGGTTTGTAGAAGATTTTTGCACTGTGGTCTTCCACAAATGCTTTCCATCGCTTAAATTTTGGGTTCGAATTCCTTTCGGAGACCGCAAACGTAAGCGGCTGATGATCGGTGAAGATATTTAGATCTTTAACCCCATAAAGGTAATTTCTTAGGTTTTTGAGAGCCCATACGATTACTAAAAGTTCACGTTCGTTGGAGGCGAGATTTAGTTCGTTATCTTTTAGGGTTCTCGAAATCATTGTTATTGGTCTTTTATTTTGAGAGAGGACCGCCCCTAGACCTGACGCTGAAGCATCCGTCGTAAGATCGAACGGCTTCTTAAAGTCTGGGTAAAGTAGGGTGACATCTTCTGATGCCAGAATTTCTTTGAGCTTGTTGAAGGCTTGGGCCTGTTTTTCATCGAGATTTGTTATTACTTTTTTTGAATGGTTCGCACTAATTTTACCGTTATCACCTTTAAGTATATCAGTTAAGGGCTTCGCCAAGGACGCGAAGTCTTTGATGAAACAACGATAGTAGCTTGCCAACCCGAGAAACGACCTGACATTGAAGAGTGTAGAGGGTTGTTCATAATTGCGAATAGCTTCTACCTTGCTAGGACTTGTTTTTATACCCTCGCCAGATACGACAAATCCCAAGTATTCCACGCTTTCTTTAAAGAAGTGTGTTTTTTCACGAGCGACTCTCATATTTGCTTGATATAATGCCCTTAAGACCCATTCTATATGTTGGATATGGTCTTTCGCGTCTTCAGAGAAAATTATTACGTCATCAACGTAAACGTAGCATGTTTTTCCTATTTGTTCTCTGAGAACATCATCGATGGCTCGCTGAAAAATGCTGGGGGCATTTTTCAAACCAAAAGGAAGCCTATTAAATTCATATTTCCCGTTACCCACGGAAAAAGCCGTTTTCTCCCTGTCACGTTCAGAGAGGGATATTTGGTGGAACCCTGACTTTAGGTCCAGAGTTGTGAAGTACCTAGCTTTTCCCAAGTTTGATAGTATCACTGAAATGTTTGGGATCGGATACTTGTCGTCTATAGTTTTTTGATTTAGTTTCCGAAAATCTATGACGAGACGCTTTTTGATATTACCGTATTCGTCTCTTCCTTTTTTATCAACAACCCAAATGGGGTTGTTGTAAGGTCAACGGGATGGGCGTATTATGTCCTTTTTTAATAAGTCATTTATTTCACTACTTACAAAATCAGCAACGCCCATAGGGTAGGGGTACAGTTTTGAGTAAACTGGGTCGTCAGTATCTGTTCGGATAGTTGCGACAATGTTCGTGTTGAAGGGTAGGGACTCGTTGGGGTCTGCAAAGACGCCAGACAATTTCCGTATCATTTGGTGAAAAATGTTTTTTACTGTTTGGGGTGCTTCCAAATCTTCTACTTGTGTGAAATTAACATCGACACATTTGAAAAATTGTATCTCCTCAGATCCGGTGTTGGTTCTGAGAGTTTTATTCTTAAAATCTAATGTTGACCCGTCTGTGTTAACAGGCCAAGGCCAATTATGCCATCAAATGTTGATAGCGTAGGTAAAATAAAAAATGTGCTATTGGTGTCGAACAAACGGACAATGCACTTTTCCTTAATGTTATCAATTCCATGGATAGACTTTACGATGAAAGGTTCTTCCACAGGAATTTTACGTTTAAGTTCTGTTAATGGCTTTATGTAATTTTTAGACGCTCCTGTGTCCACTAACAGTTTAATCGTTCTCCCTGCTATACTTCTATTTATGAATGGTAGCAGGGAGTTTTGTCTAAAAAATTTATTTGATCATGCCCCTAGAGGTGATCAACTACTGCCAATGCTTCTGATTCGGCTAAGCTTTGATAATCTGATTCCTCTTGATCTACGGGAGGGTTATTCTGCAAGAGATTATTCACCCTTTGATGCTTTGGGCCCGTAAATCTAGTATTACCGCTAAGTGGCCCTTTCATTGTTTGGCCTAGATTATGATTGGTATAGTATTGGGCCGAGGCCTGGTTGTGGCTGGTCATAGCCTGTTTATGAAACTGATTTCGACCGTGGATTTGGCCAGGACTATTCGACTGGAACTGAGTGGGCTGTCTGAATCGTTGTGAAGAGTCAACTTCCATTGACTGTACCGGGCCTAAGTTTTGTGGAGTCCTACCTCCAGTATTCTGTTGTCTAAAAAAATGCGGATTTTTTCGTATATTGCCCGCAATGTTTTTTTCTTTGTTTTGCTGTCTCTTGTTGGGGTATTGTCCTTGTTTGACGGGGAACGTCCTTCTGCTGTGCGCGTGTATCTGAAAAGCCTAAATCACTCTTTGGAAAAATCACTACATTACACTTTTAGTTTTAAAATCACAAGCCTTTATTTCTTAGAATACTAACTCTTATATACTATTTGCAATTCACAATTACAATACAAAAACTGACCTTTCTGGTGTTCCAGTTTCGCACCTGTTAATTGGTGTCAGTTGGTCAAGCTAACTGACCTACGCCAATCTGAAATGTTGATGGTGCAAAACTGTAGCACTCTAAAAGTTTACATAATAAATATTACATAGGTAATATTAATTCTAAATACTCGCACCCTAAAAATATGTGCTTTCTTAAGTAACTTTAACACATGCTAATCACACAGAATGTGTGGCATCTGTTAGGAGTCGATGCTGTGAGACACTACGCGCAGGCAGCTTGATTCTAGCTCACAACATCCCTCCCCTCTTTCTAAAAGAAGTTAGTGCAACTAACTTCTAATGAATCTCACAGTATTTTTCTCTTTTCTGCACTTTAAACAATCAGTGCATTTTCTTAATCCTATAGTACATATGTATAGTTTTTCTTTTTTCAAATTCGCCTTATTTGGGTTCATTTGTTGTATTCTTTGGGTTCATTTGTTGTATTCTGTTCTTTTTACTTTTGTGTGCTTTTCTTTTTCCTCTTTTGTTTTATTTTGTTATTTTATTTCTATTTTTTTTTCTTCTTTTTTTTCCTTTTGTTTTATTTTATTCTTTTATTTCCATCTTTTCTTTTTATATTCCCCTTTTTATATTTGGTCTTTCATCGACTCTTTTCTCACTGGCGTATATACAATTTTCAACAACTAGCGATAATACAATTAATCCTATACTTAAGATCTTATATTCTACTATGATATTTATATCTAAAATCTTACGTTATACTTCTGCTAACTGATGATCCGGTTGTCGGCTGCCGTTGTCGGTATGGTTGTTGTGCTGCGCCGTTGGTTGTGGTTCTCGTTGTGGGTATCCTTAACTGGCAGAATATATATGAGATTACTGCAACGATCACTGCCAGCGTTATGATCGCGGCGATCCCTCCCTTTTCCAACGAGGAGTGCGATCAAAAATGTACCACTCGGAACGGTTTCCGGACAAAACGACACTCCATTGGCGAGAATGTGCCGCCGTTCATAGTCTGAGTATACGGTTCGCATGTGGCTGTCTGGGTGAATGTAGAGTAGACCTAAAATACGTAATCAGCATTAGCGACGTCTTCTACGTAGTTGCAGAAACGATTGCCCTGTATAAGTAAATTGTTCAATTCGCTGAAAAGCCGTTTGCCTTCTTTGAATGTGTGTTCATTGGCAATTTCCTGTCTCGTGCAATTTCCTCTAAAACTACAAGGGAGCCTGGTGTCATTCTGCATGCGCCGACCCATTGACCCGTCAGGGCTTGTGTGTCAATATCCAATTGATTTACAGATCCTTGAGAGTTACTATCCAACTCGTTGGTTGCAAATGGCAGGTCATTATCCTCCTCCCCGTTGTTAGCCAAATGCACTGCTATGTATTTATCCAGCTCGGCGTTCTGCCCAATAATAATGCCATAGCAGAAATCATGTTCAAAAGCACGTTTGTGGAGGTAATTTTCGTCTGATATACTCAGGAGTATTGTGCGTATCGCGGAGTCCCGGACTATTTACAAAAATGGTAGATTTTGGAACTCGTTGAGCACTTAATTGACAAATAATTAGATTAAAGCACTGAACCACAACCCACAAGATCAGAGTCAACTTGCTGCGCGTTGTTTGCTACCCCGAAATGACATAGCTTGCTCGTTTCGTCTGAGCCCCGCTATTATCGATTCCGCTTCCATTATCTCACACCCTCTCTTACTTCCGTCAGATCCTGCCGTATTTGCTCTTAACTCGCAAAGCTCCGTTGTTTTCTCTTGCAAGTCTTCTAGTTTCTTCAGTACTGGCTCCAGATCAGCATCGCGAAACTCCGATTTCACCACCCACTCGCCTTTCGAGAACCAAACAGCGATCCAGTGATCCCAAAATCAGGCCCGTTTACGCCAAGGGTTCCACCCGCACTTCCGCGGTTTCGCTGCATTTCGCTGGAACTCTCAAATAGGCTACCAAGAACACAGCTGCCTTACACATATACTGTACTAATCGCTATAATAACTTATCTAATAAATATTTCTATTTCTCTAAATATTTAAATAATCATTATGGTTATATTACTGCTACATTATCATTATCACTATTTTACACTAACATCCACCATCGACCGACCTTTTACCTTCCTTTTTTTTTTCTTACCATAATCGAGAATATCTAAATATCCTTGACCATGTATTTCCGTTGTCAATAGCATGAACCAATTCATTTCTTCTCTTAAAAAAAAAATCTCCTGGTTTCGTGTATATTCATAACACCTCTAGTGTGGAAAACCCCTCTATGAATGTATACGAAACATACAGGCACCCCCTCGGTATTAACAGTACCCTACTTGCTACTGCGCTGAAACTCCGCTAGCTTTCTAACCGCTAAGCTAGCCTATAGCTCCAGATTTTCTCTCAATTAACACTTAACTTAATACACACAATACAAGCAAACTTTAGTCTATCTAACATAATTTCGATTTTACTACTATCCCTTCTCAACTAGCCCTCTTAGCTTGTTATCTACTAATTATTCTCTCTAACTTATTTTAGCTTAGACCAACCTGCCATATTAGCTAAATAAACTAACAAGACCCTTTCTAACCTCTTACTTCAAAACAACCCCATTCATAATTGTCCTACGTAATTGTTAAACGAGTCAAAACTTGCCTTGGTCGGCTTACCATCTTACTGCACCGATTGTACCAAATGCTAGGCAACCAACATCCGATGCTGCCAACGTTCGATACTTCCAGGGTCGTACACCCGGAAGTTGTATTCAAACTAATTGAAATCAATTGTATTCCATACTTATCTTCTTTATAACATTATTCATATCAATAAAAAAGATATTTAGAAATTTGTGTCTTTTTCAATTTCCTTGAGTTTATATGCAATATATATGCATTTATTGCTTCCCATTTTTTTCTTCATTCTTTATTGAAGTCATATTTTCAGTACACTGTCTCGCCCTTGAATCATAATATATGGTTTCATTCTTTCATACCGCTGTCTTATATTTTATTTTATTTTAAAATACGTGCAATGAACCCGTTTATTATTGCAAATAATAAAATATTATATATATATATTTAAAAAAAAATAATTTTCTCTATTGCCCTCATTCGGCAATAGTGTTCAATAAACAGATTCTCATTACGTCAATTTACTTGCCCGAGTTTAAGTGGCACACTTTTACTGGCATTGACTCTGAAAATCGGCGCTGTGTGTGTTATTGGATACACACACGTACTTGTTCATGTTATTATTCTTGTGTTTACACTTGTAAAACACTATTGACACATGAATTAGGTGTGTGGTCTAACGTGGAATAATTTCAACAAATTATTATGTAGCTTTTTATTCTTGCCCTTAATCGTTACGACTGTTGTTACTGGGCTTCGGATCTCTGCTACCATATACGGACCTATCCACACAGGTGACAATTTGTTTCTCCTAGCTTGATTCCTCATGAGTACCTGATCACCCACGTTCAAAACGACTGGGTTTAGTACCTTGTTATAGGCCTCCCTGGCTACTCGTTTAGCACAATCCTGGTTTTCTCTGACCAACTCGTGCGCTCGCTGTAGCTGATACTTCTGCACTTTATTCGGGTCATCAGCATTGTATACTGGCGCACATTTGCGCCTCAGATTTTCTGGCATATTGAAATCAAACCCGTAGAGTGTTCTAAAAGGAGTTTGCTTCGTTGATACATGCACAGTATTGTTGAGTACATGCATTGCAGTGGTTAACCATTGATCCCAATTCGAGCCGTCTTCTTTGGCAAAACTGCGCAAGTACTCGGCCAGAGGTCGATGACTTCGTTCCAATGAGCCATTCGCCTGTGGATGATATGGTGTTATGTGCAACTTCTTGATTCCCAGCATTTTACACGTTTCTGAGAATAGTTTCGATACGAAATTTGAACCATTGTCGGTTATCAAAACCTTAGGTATGTTGTATCGTGCTATAATTTCATCAAATAATGCTTTGGCTACCGTACCTGCTTCCGCATCGGGTATAGCCACGCACGCCATATACTTTAAGAAATCATCTTGGAACGTCAATATGTACTTGTTTCCCGATACTGTCTCAGGTAAAATACCTACAATATCCATATGAACTTTATCAAATGGTTGTTTTGGTGTGTCAGTTAATACCATTGGCATCTTTGTTAGCCTTGAACTTTTGTTGGCCTGGCGTTTCGGACAACTCTTTATATATTTTTTAATATCTCGGAGCATACCTTTCCATCCGTATACTCGCTTAATTCTGTCATGGGTTTTCCAGAATCCCTGGTGTCCACCTAGAGGTGAATCATGGAAACCCTTTAACACAGCCTGTATATCTTTTCTATCCTCCAGCCATTCCACATTACTGGCTGTTTGTTCATTAGCAGCGTCACCTGCATTGCTAACATTTCTTGTTGCATCAATTTTATCTTCTTGAATTCTCTCGGCCTTCTCCTTATCTGACCGAGCTTTGGCCCTCGTTTGCACTACTGATACCTTCTGTGCCTGAGGTACTCTGCTGAGTGCATCGGCATTCAGCTTCTTTTTCCCAGGTTTGTATATGATTTCAAAATCATACTCAGACAATTTGTGTCTGAACCTGGCTAGCCTAGACGTTTGGTCTTTCAAATTGGCTATGCCTCTCAACGGCTGGTGATCAGTGTACGAGTATATCTTAAATGGTCGTCCTAGCAGATATGCCCTAAAATTCTTCGTAGCCCACACTATGGCTAGAAATTCCTTTTCTATTGTGGAGTATCTTTTCTCCGTGTCGCTAAGCGCCCTGCTTGCGAATGCAATTGGTCGGTCATTACCGACTTCCCCTTGTGACAACACTGCTCCCAATGCTTCATTGCTAGCATCAGTGGTCAACAAAAAAGTTTGCTCAATGTCGGGGTACGCCAAAATCGGTGGCGAGCTAATAATCTCTTTAGCCTCTCTAATGCTTGCTGACATCTCTGTCCATTCGAACTTTGCTTCTTTACGTAGCAACTTATTCACTGGCAACGCAATTCCGGCTAGTCCTTCCACGAACTTTCTATAATAGTTCACTAGTCCTAGGAATGCTTGCACTTCTTTTCTATTTCTTGGAATCGCTAAATTTTTAACCCATTCCAGCTTCTGCGGGTCAGGCAGTGCTCCTGCCTCTGAGCAACGATGGCCTAAATAAACCACCTCTCTTCGCAAAAATTGACACTTCTCCGTGTTCAATTTCAAATTGTGTTCTCGTAATTTCTGGAGCACCTTGCACAAGCGTTGCGAATGCTGCTGCAAGTTCTTCCCATAAATTACAATATCATCTAGATACACAAAACAATCTAACCCTTGCAAGCCTGTTAGCACATGGTTCATTAGCCGTTGAAAGGTAGCCGGTGCTCCTGTTAATCCAAACGGCATTCTATTAAACTCATAATGCCCTAAACCGGTGCTGAACGCGGTTTTCTGCTTATCTTGGGTATCCACCAGAACTTGGTGGTAGCCACTCGCTAAATCAAGCGTAGAAAAATATCTACTGTGTCCCAATTGATCCAGAATCTCTTCTATCCTTGGTATCGGGAACACCTGCTTGATAGTGGCGTCGTTCAATTTCCTAAAATCGACGACCATTCTCCACTTCTTTTGACCCTGAGCACCTCCCTTCTTTGGTACCAAAATTATTGGTGAATTCCAAGGCGAGATACTCGGTGAAATTATGTTATCCTTTAACATTCCTTCCACTTGCCTATTTACCTCATCTTTGTGAGCTTGTGGCAATCTGTATTGTTTCTGGTTAATTGGTGCTTGATCCACTCTAGTAGGTATTTCATGCTCTACCTCTGGTGTATATGTCAACTGGTCTTCCAGCAAAAATATGTCATAGAATGACGCACAAATGGCTTCTATTGATGCCTTCTCTTCTGAGTTTACGCTTGGGTCTAACTTCAGTGATTCTAGCACTCTCTCCATTCTTTTTCTTATGTCAACTTGTTTAATCTGATTTACCGATCTATAATTCGGTTCCTTAAAATTATCATAACTAGTAACCTTAGGCCTAAAATCCTCATCCATCAGGTAGTCCTTTTCCGATGCGTTGAGTACGCAAGCGTACACCTTACCCTAGTCAACGTGCGTAATGGTCTCCCCCATATATACGCCCTCCGCTAGTTGCTGCTTGTGTAAAACAAGAGTCCTAAGTTTCGTGTTTACATGCATAGTAACTACTCTGGTTGACCTTCCGTTTACTACCACCATACCACACTTCTTAACCCTAGTCACGGATCCTTCCTGCCATGACATTAATGGAAAAGTAAGGATTCTAATCTTATTATTATCATAGAATGATAACTGTTTCTCAAGCGCATCCAGTATGGTGCGGCCCCAAAGATTATCGCGGCCAATTATTCCATCAGCCGGGATACCTTTCCTATCTACTTCCACTGCGTGCACTCTAAAACCCATACCCTTATCTCCACTGTGCCCTATTCTGAGCGACCCCAATGTCCTAATGCACCCTCCAAACGCTCCGTTAAGCGTTCTTAAGTCCATTTGATTAATGTCTAGCCCCTTCCGTAAAACACTAGATTTTACGAGGCTAGTGTCCGCCCCTGAATCTACTAATAGCACTAGCTTTCCACTCGCTGCTTCCTCGCAGGGTATCTCGATGAAGGTATCACCTATCCTGCTCATAGCGCAGGATAGGTGATAGTCTGTTCCCAACATGGACGCGTATCCACTTCCTAACTCTTCGTGATACTGGAGAGCCTCCTGCTCCTCCTTCTCCTGGACTGTAGTTCCTACATTACTAGTCCCACGTACTTCCGGCCTTATTATTACTTCCTTTCTTTTGGCTTTCCAGTCTACTGGACTCGACTAGGCGGCTGGAAGTTTCCCTGGTTCTTTTGTTGGGATTGTCTTTCCCTGCATTCCACTCTCCGATGCCCCATTCGTCCACATGCGAAGTATCTCAACCCCTGTATGTTATCGCCTATCCTTGGTTCACTTCTGGGATTCCAATTTGGTCGCTGCTGACCACTCCCACTTTTGAGAGGATTTCTTCCTTGGTTAATTCCTTCCGGTGAATTAACTCGGGGACTACTAAGGTTACCCCTGTTTTCCCTCAAGGGTGGATCCGGGCGCCTCGTAGCTGGCTGCCTTCTATTCTGATTCCATTCTGTGTCTCCTTGGCACCGTCTACTTGCCTCATGACCATATGTTTGGCACTCCATACAGTAGGGCATGTTTTTGCGTGTCACACATTCATCCCTTGTATGACCTTGCTTACGGCAGAACGAACATGTGGGTGCCCTCTGTACAAACCCCCTGTACGGATTTCTCGGATCCGCGGCTCTGATTTCGGAGACCCTGGAATTCTACGCTCCTCTGTATATATTGGGGGCGGAATTGCTTCCATCTCTGTGCACGACAGCGGCGGTGAACATGTCCTGTCTATTTTCCAACATGTGTACCTCGCCTAACCCAGCCGTACTCCGTTCCACGAGAACTTGTGCTCTAATCGCTTCTTCTACTAATTCCTCCAGAGATCCTGTTCTGCTATTCAGCATATGAATCTTTAGAACGAGTTGCGGAGCCCCACCACGAAAGCTGTAAACACCGACTCGTCAACTTCGTGTAATAACGCTGTATCTCCAATGCCATTGTACTTATTCCTGATTATTTCCTGGGCCATCATCTGAAGTGACTCTAAACGCCTGGCAAAGGCACGTATGTCTTCACTTGCCAGCTGCTTCCCGACTCTTATTTCTTGGGTTATGTCCTCCAAAGATCTCTCCTTCAGATAAGTTCTCCTTATAAGACCGTAAAGCTCGTCCACACTGGCGAATTGCTTTGGCAACACAAGGTTGTACGCGTCTCCAAATAACCTTCGCTTAACACAGTCGAAGAAATCCTGCAACTCATCAGGGCTTATGCTTCGCTTTGCAAGCTCACAACCTTGAATGAATTTGTTAACTTCTGACCGTAAATATTCTGAAGCTGCACCAGTAAACACAGGTACTGAGTGGTTATGAGTGGTTTCACTTCTCCCGGATCTGAGAGGTAATTGACCAATGACGGACTCAAACTAATTAGTCTTCGATCGTTTGTTCGTACAGGCGAAATACTGTCCACAGTATTGGGACTTTCCTGTACCGTTACTGCTTCTGGCTGCTTTGGCGGATATCCCTTATTTTTATTAGTTATCGGACTTCCGTTTCCAGATGCGCCAAACAAAAATCCCGGTTCCCTCTCTTCACTCAATACTAATCTGGGCTTTACCACGCGGTTTATCCCTTCTGGTGTTAGATACTCCGGCCAGCGCACTTCCGGTGGCAATGTCAATACCGTCTGTGTAAATCCAGCCGATGCTGATTTTGATCTCTCCCTATTCAGTGAGGACCTATTGGTCGCCCATCCTTTTTTTAATTCCGCACACTCCTTTTCCAACAGCGATGCTGCTTCCTCTGTCTCCGAGAAAGTTCCTTTACCCTATTCTCGAGATACTCTTTTTGTGCTCTCAAAGCTTCTGTTTTCTCATGAAATTTGAACAACTTTTCTTCTGTCCTTTTTTGGATTGCCGTCAAGGCTTGAACCGCTACTTCTAATGGTGACACAGCTCCTCCTGCGTTCGCCTGCCTTCACAATTCCTGAGCTTCTTCCCTGCTCGTACTCGCTTCGAACTGGTCAACTATTTTCCCAGTAAACAGTTTGACCTCTGACTGTATTGATTTCAATCTGTTCCTTATTTCCTCGTCTGGCGAAACCAAACTCACAATCTCTTGTCCTAGTTCCTCTAATTCATAACTAAATGTATCTGCCCATTCGTTGACCAGACTATTTATGTAGTCTGCGTAATTTTCCGCCAAATATTTTCCCTTGCCGTACTCAACTGCGTGAGGCAACAACAGTCCGTGATTATTGTTGAACTCTCTCCCCAGCAACTGTGTTATTCGCTTGCGGTAATACACGTTGTCCTTACGTAACCTGCCGTCTTTCTTAAAATTACGGACCAGTTCCTCAATCGCTTCGCCAATTTGCTCCTGCCTCAGCAGTAATCCTTGCGCTTCCTTCGTCATATTCCAAATGCCAGAATGGATGGCGTATCCCAATTACAAATAAAAATCCAATAATTGTTAAAACTTGTTCCAATATTTTATTCGATCTTACTTAATGATTCAAAACAGAGTTATTAAAAAAAACATTCCACCGTAAATTCTATCTTTATATACATATTCTGCTATACTTGTTTTCCATCACAAAGTTCCGCTGTCTACCGGCGTCCATTAAGTCCTTCCATCAATGCAAATTGGTCCTTGACTTCCTCACAGATACTCCTTGATTTCCTCTCACCATCTTTAATCCTCCCAAGAATCCATAGAAAAGGCCATATGTCCTTCCACGAACTTTCTATAATAGTTCACTAGTCCTAGGAATGCTTGCACTTCTTTTCTATTTCTTGGAATCGCTAAATTTTTAACCCATTCCAGCTTCTGCGGGTCAGGCAGTGCTCCTGCCTCTGAGCAACGATGGCCTAAATAAACCACCTCTCTTCGCAAAAATTGACACTTCTCCGTGTTCAATTTCAAATTGTGTTCTCGTAATTTCTGGAGCACCTTGCACAAGCGTTGCGAATGCTGCTGCAAGTTCTTCCCATAAATTACAATATCATCTAGATACACAAAACAATCTAACCCTTGCAAGCCTGTTAGCACATGGTTCATTAGCCGTTGAAAGGTAGCCGGTGCTCCTGTTAATCCAAACGGCATTCTATTAAACTCATAATGCCCTAAACCGGTGCTGAACGCGGTTTTCTGCTTATCTTGGGTATCCACCAGAACTTGGTGGTAGCCACTCGCTAAATCAAGCGTAGAAAAATATCTACTGTGTCCCAATTGATCCAGAATCTCTTCTATCCTTGGTATCGGGAACACCTGCTTGATAGTGGCGTCGTTCAATTTCCTAAAATCGACGACCATTCTCCACTTCTTTTGACCCTGAGCACCTCCCTTCTTTGGTACCAAAATTATTGGTGAATTCCAAGGCGAGATACTCGGTGAAATTATGTTATCCTTTAACATTCCTTCCACTTGCCTATTTACCTCATCTTTGTGAGCTTGTGGCAATCTGTATTGTTTCTGGTTAATTGGTGCTTGATCCACTCTAGTAGGTATTTCATGCTCTACCTCTGGTGTATATGTCAACTGGTCTTCCAGCAAAAATATGTCATAGAATGACGCACAAATGGCTTCTATTGATGCCTTCTCTTCTGAGTTTACGCTTGGGTCTAACTTCAGTGATTCTAGCACTCTCTCCATTCTTTTTCTTATGTCAACTTGTTTAATCTGATTTACCGATCTATAATTCGGTTCCTTAAAATTATCATAACTAGTAACCTTAGGCCTAAAATCCTCATCCATCAGGTAGTCCTTTTCCGATGCGTTGAGTACGCAAGCGTACACCTTACCCTAGTCAACGTGCGTAATGGTCTCCCCCATATATACGCCCTCCGCTAGTTGCTGCTTGTGTAAAACAAGAGTCCTAAGTTTCGTGTTTACATGCATAGTAACTACTCTGGTTGACCTTCCGTTTACTACCACCATACCACACTTCTTAACCCTAGTCACGGATCCTTCCTGCCATGACATTAATGGAAAAGTAAGGATTCTAATCTTATTATTATCATAGAATGATAACTGTTTCTCAAGCGCATCCAGTATGGTGCGGCCCCAAAGATTATCGCGGCCAATTATTCCATCAGCCGGGATACCTTTCCTATCTACTTCCACTGCGTGCACTCTAAAACCCATACCCTTATCTCCACTGTGCCCTATTCTGAGCGACCCCAATGTCCTAATGCACCCTCCAAACGCTCCGTTAAGCGTTCTTAAGTCCATTTGATTAATGTCTAGCCCCTTCCGTAAAACACTAGATTTTACGAGGCTAGTGTCCGCCCCTGAATCTACTAATAGCACTAGCTTTCCACTCGCTGCTTCCTCGCAGGGTATCTCGATGAAGGTATCACCTATCCTGCTCATAGCGCAGGATAGGTGATAGTCTGTTCCCAACATGGACGCGTATCCACTTCCTAACTCTTCGTGATACTGGAGAGCCTCCTGCTCCTCCTTCTCCTGGACTGTAGTTCCTACATTACTAGTCCCACGTACTTCCGGCCTTATTATTACTTCCTTTCTTTTGGCTTTCCAGTCTACTGGACTCGACTAGGCGGCTGGAAGTTTCCCTGGTTCTTTTGTTGGGATTGTCTTTCCCTGCATTCCACTCTCCGATGCCCCATTCGTCCACATGCGAAGTATCTCAACCCCTGTATGTTATCGCCTATCCTTGGTTCACTTCTGGGATTCCAATTTGGTCGCTGCTGACCACTCCCACTTTTGAGAGGATTTCTTCCTTGGTTAATTCCTTCCGGTGAATTAACTCGGGGACTACTAAGGTTACCCCTGTTTTCCCTCAAGGGTGGATCCGGGCGCCTCGTAGCTGGCTGCCTTCTATTCTGATTCCATTCTGTGTCTCCTTGGCACCGTCTACTTGCCTCATGACCATATGTTTGGCACTCCATACAGTAGGGCATGTTTTTGCGTGTCACACATTCATCCCTTGTATGACCTTGCTTACGGCAGAACGAACATGTGGGTGCCCTCTGTACAAACCCCCTGTACGGATTTCTCGGATCCGCGGCTCTGATTTCGGAGACCCTGGAATTCTACGCTCCTCTGTATATATTGGGGGCGGAATTGCTTCCATCTCTGTGCACGACAGCGGCGGTGAACATGTCCTGTCTATTTTCCAACATGTGTACCTCGCCTAACCCAGCCGTACTCCGTTCCACGAGAACTTGTGCTCTAATCGCTTCTTCTACTAATTCCTCCAGAGATCCTGTTCTGCTATTCAGCATATGAATCTTTAGAACGAGTTGCGGAGCCCCACCACGAAAGCTGTAAACACCGACTCGTCAACTTCGTGTAATAACGCTGTATCTCCAATGCCATTGTACTTATTCCTGATTATTTCCTGGGCCATCATCTGAAGTGACTCTAAACGCCTGGCAAAGGCACGTATGTCTTCACTTGCCAGCTGCTTCCCGACTCTTATTTCTTGGGTTATGTCCTCCAAAGATCTCTCCTTCAGATAAGTTCTCCTTATAAGACCGTAAAGCTCGTCCACACTGGCGAATTGCTTTGGCAACACAAGGTTGTACGCGTCTCCAAATAACCTTCGCTTAACACAGTCGAAGAAATCCTGCAACTCATCAGGGCTTATGCTTCGCTTTGCAAGCTCACAACCTTGAATGAATTTGTTAACTTCTGACCGTAAATATTCTGAAGCTGCACCAGTAAACACAGGTACTGAGTGGTTATGAGTGGTTTCACTTCTCCCGGATCTGAGAGGTAATTGACCAATGACGGACTCAAACTAATTAGTCTTCGATCGTTTGTTCGTACAGGCGAAATACTGTCCACAGTATTGGGACTTTCCTGTACCGTTACTGCTTCTGGCTGCTTTGGCGGATATCCCTTATTTTTATTAGTTATCGGACTTCCGTTTCCAGATGCGCCAAACAAAAATCCCGGTTCCCTCTCTTCACTCAATACTAATCTGGGCTTTACCACGCGGTTTATCCCTTCTGGTGTTAGATACTCCGGCCAGCGCACTTCCGGTGGCAATGTCAATACCGTCTGTGTAAATCCAGCCGATGCTGATTTTGATCTCTCCCTATTCAGTGAGGACCTATTGGTCGCCCATCCTTTTTTTAATTCCGCACACTCCTTTTCCAACAGCGATGCTGCTTCCTCTGTCTCCGAGAAAGTTCCTTTACCCTATTCTCGAGATACTCTTTTTGTGCTCTCAAAGCTTCTGTTTTCTCATGAAATTTGAACAACTTTTCTTCTGTCCTTTTTTGGATTGCCGTCAAGGCTTGAACCGCTACTTCTAATGGTGACACAGCTCCTCCTGCGTTCGCCTGCCTTCACAATTCCTGAGCTTCTTCCCTGCTCGTACTCGCTTCGAACTGGTCAACTATTTTCCCAGTAAACAGTTTGACCTCTGACTGTATTGATTTCAATCTGTTCCTTATTTCCTCGTCTGGCGAAACCAAACTCACAATCTCTTGTCCTAGTTCCTCTAATTCATAACTAAATGTATCTGCCCATTCGTTGACCAGACTATTTATGTAGTCTGCGTAATTTTCCGCCAAATATTTTCCCTTGCCGTACTCAACTGCGTGAGGCAACAACAGTCCGTGATTATTGTTGAACTCTCTCCCCAGCAACTGTGTTATTCGCTTGCGGTAATACACGTTGTCCTTACGTAACCTGCCGTCTTTCTTAAAATTACGGACCAGTTCCTCAATCGCTTCGCCAATTTGCTCCTGCCTCAGCAGTAATCCTTGCGCTTCCTTCGTCATATTCCAAATGCCAGAATGGATGGCGTATCCCAATTACAAATAAAAATCCAATAATTGTTAAAACTTGTTCCAATATTTTATTCGATCTTACTTAATGATTCAAAACAGAGTTATTAAAAAAAACATTCCACCGTAAATTCTATCTTTATATACATATTCTGCTATACTTGTTTTCCATCACAAAGTTCCGCTGTCTACCGGCGTCCATTAAGTCCTTCCATCAATGCAAATTGGTCCTTGACTTCCTCACAGATACTCCTTGATTTCCTCTCACCATCTTTAATCCTCCCAAGAATCCATAGAAAAGGCCATATGTTTGTAAAAACCGAAATTTGATTTACCGGTAAAAGTGTCTTGATTCATTCCCGGAAATTTGAATCCATATTTAAAAATAAACCCGTAACGTATGCGCCACATAATAATAGCATTTCAATGTTTTCTTCAACATTGCTACGCAAATCGTAGTTTCCGAACTTCGAAAACAACACGTGTTGTCTGCACCTCTTCACCTAATATCCTAAACTCAAAATGCCAAATATTTAAATCAATCTTTATTTTGATTTCAAAACAATATAAATTGAATCGTATAAATATCCCTACCGACAAACAAACACAAATCCCCTATCATAACCGTACGAACCCTATACCGTGGCACGTTCTTTCAGAACCAAACCAACCGGTATACACAAGTTCGCAATTCAATAACGCAAAATCCGTGAATAAACAGACACGTTCCACATCCCCCGAGAATGCTGAAACAAAATGTATTAAAAAGTATGAGCCTAATCTCAGTGGAACAACCCTATACAACCTGACCGTAAGTAAAAATTTTTCTTTTGGATCGACCTATTGTCACCTAACCGCAGCGGCTAATCAGCCCCAATGCTGCTTCTTCTGCATGACCGGCGCAAAAGCGCCCACACGGCCACCGAAGAATCGTCGGCAAAATTTTCTTATACACTAGGATGTCCTACTATAGACATACTCACCATTTTCGTTCCCTCAATTGCCCTCCTTGGGGATGGTTATCCTGATATCTTCTTATTGGTGGATTCCCGCGTAGGAGTGCTTCTTTCCTGGCACTCGACGTTGGATCCTACCGGCTGCGCCAAAATGTTGGGGTATTGTCCTTGTTTGACGGGGAACGTCCTTCTGCTGTGCGCGTGTATCTGAAAAGCCTAAATCACTCTTTGGCAAAATCACTACATTACACTTTTAGTTTTAAAATCACAAGCCTTTATTTCTTAGAATACTAACTCTTATATATTATTTGCAATTCACAATTACAATACAAAAACTGACCTTTCTGGTGTTCCAGTTTCGCACCTGTTAATTGGTGTCAGTTGGTCAAGCTAACTGACCTACGCCAATCTGAAATGTTGATGGTGCATTCTAACTTTGAATGCCCTTCGGTGGCTCGACTGCAAAACTGTAGCACCCTAAAAGTTTACATAATAAATATTACATAGGTAATATTAATTCTAAATACTCATACATACACATGCTAATCACACAGAATGTGTGGCATCTGTTAGGAGTCGATGCTGTGAGACAGTACGCGCAGGCAGCTTGATTCTAGGTCACAACACTCTGCTCCCCACGCTGTGTCCTGTCTTCTACACTTCTTGCATAATTGCTTGCGAACATGTAGCGTTCATGGTTGGATTCAACCTCCTGAGCTAATGCTAGCGCTGTCGGTAAATCGGCTGGTCTCGCCGCAAAAAGTATATCACTCAATGCTTTCCTAGTCCCCGAAATGAAGACTCTAAGTGCGTCCGCCCTATACTTCTCATTCAACGATGCAGCAATAGTTTTTTCATATGTCATAACTGTTTTGTTCGTGAGGAGTGTTAGTTTTCGCTCTACTTCGTCATAATATTGTAGAATCGTCATACTACCCTGGCGAAGAGTTGACAGCTCCTGCTCTATTATATAAATTGGTCGCTTGTCCGAGTACGTAAAGTCAAGGCGGCTAATAATTGCCTTAAAGTTAAGGTCAGTATTGAAAGAGCAGAGCACCATATCAGCAGATCCTTTGATTTTATTTCTAATGATTGCTACTGCCTGGTAGTGTTTTGAACTACCATTGTGACTTTCAAATAATTTGTACGCGGTGTGCGCCGCTTGTCTCCAAGATACGTAACTTTCTTGTCTACCTTCAAAGTCCGGCAGTGATTTTATAATTTCTAATGATTCGTCACATGATGTCCCTGGAGTTATTCCTACGTCCTTGTATGTTTCCACTTGGTGGTGTTGTCACTGTCAAGGTTGCCAAACGTTCGTTAAGACCTGCTACAGTTTGTTCAAAATTGGCCCTCTGTACGGTAAGTGCGCTACTAACTGCACCCTTTATCAAAGGCATTAACTGCGCTGGTTCCATTTTGTTTTTTCCGTCACTTTTCCTTGACCACCAATTTGTGTTACTACTGTTATCGCTTACTCTCTTCTCAGTTGTAAGTTTTTTGAAGAAAAATTCAAGACTTTGTTCGTCGTCACTCATGAAATTATTTGAAAAAAGGAAAACAATTGACAAAGAATTGACACTAATACTTTATATTTTAGTTATAGTTTAAAAAAAAAAATTTAGTATTAAGTTTTTGTTATACCGGTGATTAAAAATGTGAGGGGAAAAAATTGTATTTTTGCAAAGATTAAAGTTGGCGGTTTTTTTCGCAAAATTTTTAGGTTTGATTGAGAGAAAAAAAAAATTGTCATAAATTCTACTCACATTTCGCTTTTTTTATTCTTATCTAAATAAGTCTGCTTTCTGTGGTCCGCTGGTGAATCTTTCAGGGCACTGTTGCTGCTATTATTTTTATTTTTTATTTGCTTGTTGATATGTTGCAATTTTTGTTATATTTTCAGAGTTTTTTGTATTTCAATTTTTTTCGATTATTTTTCCGGTGCGACGTTAGTTGCTGCCGTCGTTTTTTTATTTTTTATTTTTTAATTGCTTGTTGATGCACTGCAATTTTTATTATCTTTTCAGAATTTTTGTAGTATTATTTTTCCGATTCGAGTTATAGTTGGGCGCCAGTAACGTTTTTCATTGGCCACATATAAGGAATAAAACTAGATTTGGTACTGTTAGACCGAGCCGTGTAGTTTATTTCAATATTAAAAGCAGACTAAATTCTAAAATACAAAAGTATGAAGGCTAGACTTAAATAAAAGACCTTAAATGCTGATCTTGCATTTACTGCAGAATGTTGAAACTGCTGATCTTGCGCCTCGTGTGTGGTGTTGGGTAACTGTTGCACTATTTGTTGAAACCGCTGATCTTGCGCCTCGTGTGTGAAGTTGGGTAACTTTTGCATAAAACGGTAATATAGGTCAACGGCCGCTGTCGCTAGGCGATCGTGTTAACATATATATATATATATATATATATATATATATATATATATATATATATATATATATATATATATATATATATATATATATATATATATATATATATATATATATATATATATATCTATATATATATACTCGTATATACGAGGTGTCATCAAAAAAGAACCGCTATTGTGTGATCAAAAAATAAAGTATTTATTTATTCATCAACAACTATCTTGTCCCCTTTAAAGTAATTCCCCTCAGATATAATACACTTATGCCAGCATTTTTTTCAATCCTCGAAACACTTCTGAAACGCTTTTTTTGGTATCGCCTACAGCTCCTGTTTCGATTTTTCTTTTATCTCCTCAATCGTAGCAAAACGCTTTTCTTTCATCGGTGTCTTCAGTTTTCGAAAAAGGAAAAAGTCAGCGGGGGCCAAGTCCGGTGAATACGGTGGTTGAGGCATGATAACGGTTTTGTTTTTTGTTTTTGAAAATATACACTGCATCGAGCGTTAATTTTGCACTTTCCTTTGCGTCGAGTTTCACAAAACGCATGTTATGAAAGAAGACCTGTAGGACTTGCCTATTGGACGGCAGTTTGACACCGGTTATCTGATGCGCTGTTCTGCCCACTAAGTCTATGTTGTACAGCGATTGAACGGTTTGACGCGTTTGTACCGAGGAAATGGCTGATGCAGAAGCCGATGCAGGTTTTGATGTTGATGGTTCTGACATTATAATTGTAACCTATAAACTCACCCAAAATAATAACAATTATAATTTGGTTTACAACAATTAACTTTGGTACTTTATTATTTTGGTTTACTTCTTTAGCACAATTAAGTAACACACTGGTTGGCTGTTCTCATACGACTGACTCAAAACGTCTACTCATTCGTTTGACAGTTGTTCTCTCGTTCTTGGCCTGGTTGTGTGTGTGTGTGTCTCGACACGGGTTGCCACAATAATTAAATCAGATCACGGTATTTTGCAGGAAAATGTAATAACTAATTCAGAAGTAAGCAGCAACGCAGTTATGCTAAATAACAATGCCACTAGAGATGTGCGCGTGACCTGATTTTTTCGCGTCACGCGTGTTTCACGTGTAATTTATTGGAGAATAACATAAAAATAAGAAAATTACAAAATATTGACAAAAGTGTTACCAAAATTGAGTTTTTTCCAAAAATGCCGAATAAAGTTCCTAATATCTCATAATAAAACCTTGTCTTATTATTCAACTCAATTTTGGGTCCACTTAGAGTCGTCGGTTCGAGCCCAAATTTTACATGGAGCATTGTGGCATAAAATGGAAACTTTTTGGAGGCTACTCTCTTATGCGCCGCCATTTTGAAAAATAAGGGCAGGTCTAATATATATATATATATACATATTTATATATATATATATATATATATATATATATATATATATATATATATATATATATACATATATATATATATATATATATATATATATACATATATATATATATATATATATATACATATATATATATATATATATATATATATATATATATATATATATATATACTCGTATATATATATATAGGGTGTTTTTTTAGACCTGTGGTTTTCAATCTGGCAATACTTTTTTCGGAGTTGGTCTTTTTGACAGCTGTCACTTGATTTATGCTCAGTTTGGTTTGCCATTTCACAGAATTGAAGCCGAACGACCATCAAGCGCGTCGCACGTTCGGTGAATGGACCCAAAACGAGTAGGCCACCGATCCCGATTTTCAGAAGAAAACTTTGTTCAGCGATGAAGCTCACTTTTGGTTGAATGGGTACGTTAATAAGCAAAATTGTCGCATTTGGAGTGACGATAATCCACAAGCCATTGTTGAGAGGTCGTTATATTTTCAAAAAGTCACTGTTTGGTGTGTTCTATGAGCAGAGGAAGAGGTCATTGGTCATTATTTTTTCAAAAATGAAATCGTCCATACTGTTACAGTCAATGGGGAACGCTATAGAGCCATGATTAATGACTTTTTCGTGCCTGAGTTGGAGGATGTAGATGTGGACGACCTTTGGTTCCAACAAGACGGCGCTACATGCCATACTGCCAACGAAACAATCAATTTATTGAAGGAATCTTTTGGTGAGCGTATTATCTCGCGTCGTGGGCCTGTGGCGTGGCCTCCACGATCGTGCGATTTAACACCGCTGGACTATTTTTTGTGGAGTTATGTGAAGTCGCTTGTCTACGCAGATAAGCCCGAGACGATTGACGCCTTGGAAGAGAATATTCGGCGCGTTTTTGCTGATATATGGCCCCAATTGCTGCAAATAGTGGTCGAAAATTGGGCCTCTCGGCTGGAATTTATTCGAGGCAGCCGCGGCGGCCACTTGCCCGAAAGCATTTTTAAAACATAATGGCAAACCCTTATCTTTATAATAAAGCTAAATTCTTATCCATAACATAAAATTATATGTATTTTATTTCTGCTTGAAAACCACATGTCTAAAAAAACACCCTTTAAATACATGTACCTATTTACATACTTTTATATTAATATATATTTTCATATTTATAACACAATAACATAAATGTACATATATACAATAAGTAAAGAGAAATACAAAAAGAACAAACAATTAAAAACCAATGTCTCCAAAACTGCAAGTGCAGCAGAATAGAATTTACGCTACCAGTGCAATGTATCTAAAAATGCCTACATTGCATAATAGTGCGACAATGAACTTGCGCTTGCATTCAAGGCTAAGTAGAACTTTTGTGGTCAACATTTTCAATTTATGTTTGTTCTTATATGTCCCAAATATCCAAAATTGTACCTATAAATAGTTTGTAAATTCAATAAAGAAGACAAACAACACAAGTTGTCTTTAATTCTTTCTCCAGCAAAGATCGCAGAACAATAGATGTTATAACAGTAAAGGCCAAGAAGCTGGAAATTGTGGGTACAGTTTGAAAAACTCGACAATACCATCCGCGACCACATGGCAAGGAAGTCGACCACCACTGTTTTGTGGAGGATATACACACTGCCATTCGCACGAAATTCTGAGAAGCACGCGATGAGGTGGACATAGCAGTACAGGCCATCAAACGTCTCCAGGCAGTATCAACCTCAAAGCTGCACCGGAGGTACTCAAGAAAATACGATCGCCTATCATCACTAGACAAAGCGAAACAAGCACCGTGATAGCGGCCACCAGAAGTCCGTCAAGTCAGTTATGCTCACTAATTGACGAAGTCAATAGACACACCTAGCAAAGTACTTGGCCTAGTGCTTAATAGTGTGACACAACAAACATCGCACTATTATGCAATACAGGCGAAGATAGTGGAAACGCATTGGAAAGCTGCCAAGGAACTGCACCATAGGATCTGGTTATCTGATGAGCCCAGTTCATATGACTACGAGGGTTTTGCCCAGATTGAGCCAGCAATCGCTGCGCAGATCTTGCAGTTTCAAGATATGGCCCGAGAATCAGCGGCATCAATTATGCAAGCCTCTCCCACAGCAGTCAACAGGCAAACAGCCAATATGACGACATCAGGTCTGAAACTACCCAAGGTTGAATTACCAAAATTCGATGGCAGCTACCACAAGTGGAGGCAGTTCCACGATCTAATTATGGAGCTGGTCGACAAACAACCAATTCCAGCTTGCCAAAAGATATGGTTCTTGAAGTCCAGTTTATCCGTTTAGGCGAAAGGACTAATTCGGCACTTCACAGCATCGGCAAATGATTACGAGGCCGCATGAGCGGTGGTTAAGGATCGATATGAAAACCCTAGGCTGCTGATAAATGCAACATTAAGCAGATTTCTCTCCCAAACGACAATCAGCAACGATCAGGCATCAGCGATTAAGCTCCTCCACGACAGCTGGGACCCCATTCTGCTGAACATATTAGCCCAAAACCTACCCAAAACCACTCACGCATTATGGGATCAATCCTTAAAACAACCGAAGGAGATACCATCTGTAAACGAATTCCTGAAGTTCCTTGAACTTAGATTACAGTCATTGGAAGCTTTATCACCCGGTATCACTTACGGCTGTTCGAGATCGGCAAATACAATCAACCACAGTATTGCTCAGCACGATTCGTGTGACCATAATTGATAAGTGGGGACAACAAATTCATTGCCGAGCACTTTTATCTAACTTCATAACAAGGCGGCTTGCGAACAAAATCGGAGTAAAAAAGAGTCAGTGCAGCGGTATAGAAGGTATAGAAGGCATCGGTCAGACACAGAGCCGCATAGCTGAAAGTGTCAACTTGCAGCTCCAATCAAGGACGACTGGCTTCACCCAGAGAATTGAAGATCACATTTTGCCAGAGATTGTTTCCAAGCAACCATCAATCAGCATCAATATATGCAATTGGAAAATCCTGAGCAACTCCAATTTCTATGAATCCAGAGGCATCGATTTACGATTGGAACAGGGCTCTTATACTCAACATTGTGCATTGGACAAATACCACTAGGAGATGGACGACCTGTGCTTTAAAACACTCTTTTCGGCTGGATAGTTGGGGGTAAATACACCAAACAAGATTCACCCATCACAGCTATCACTTGTGGCATCTGCACCGGAGATGAGTCACTCAACGAGACAATGGAAAAATTCTGGCGGCTGGAAGAATGCGACTCACGTATGGCCAACCTAACTGCAGCCAAACAACGTTGCGAAGAGGATTTTCTTCGACACACTCGCCAGCATACTGACGATCGATTTGTGGTGAAGCTACCATTTCAGCGCAACCCAAGTCAGCTCGGTGAATCCAAGTACATAGCTTTCCAGCGTTTCACAGCCATTGATCGCAAGCTAGTAAAAACCCCTGAAGTCAAGACTCAATATTTATGCGAGAGTACGAAAAACTCAGTCATATGAATGAAATATCAGTAGCTAGCATCAAAGGTCCGCACTACTTCCTTCCACATCATGCCGTCCTAAAGCCAGACAGCTCAACAACGAAGCTTAGAGTCGTATTCGATGCATCAGAAAAAACAAAAATTTACTTGTCATTAAACAAAGTGCTGGCCACGGGGCCCGCCATACAAGAAGACGCCGTCACAACGCTACTACGCTTTCGTCTCCCTCGTTACGCCTTTGCAGCCGACATCAGAAAAATGTACCGACAGGTATGGGTGGACAATGGCCACCAATGATATCAACTTATTTGGTGGAGAGAGGATCCATCACTTCTACTAAAGTGTTATAAGCTCACCACGATAACTTATGGCACAACCTCTGCACCATACTTGGCTATGCGCACTTTGCAAGCGCTGGGTGATAATCAGCTAAAAGGTATCCGTTAGCAGCAGAAGTAGTAAAAAGAAATTTTTATGTAGACGATGTGTTGAGCGTTTCCATCAAATCACTACTGCACTCGAAATGCAACGGCAACTACGACTTATGTTCGGCTCCGCAGGATTCAATCTACGAAAGTAGTGTGCAAATCACCCAAAATTACTACAAGATATCGCACCCAAAAATCAAGAAGTTACTTTTGACTTCAACAATTCACAGCCCATCAAAACAATGGGGCTCACGTGGAATTCTAAAAATGACAATTTCAAGTTGAAAATCCGGGGAACCAGTGGACAGAGGATAACAAAACGCACCACTTTGACAGATATATCTCGCATATTCGATCCTCTCGGCTTCATTGCTCCAGTCACAACCACCGCAAAAATATTTCTACAACAGCTGTGGAAACTCAAACTGGGCTCGGATAGCGCACTCCCACAAGATCTTCACACCACCTGGTTAAGATTCAAAACGGATTTCGAACTATTGCAAAGCATCAGCATCCCTCGTCATATCTTTGGACATAAGGAAGCAAACACCTCTCAAGTGCAAATTTTCGCTGACGCCTCAGAGCGTGCATATGGAGCAGTAGCATACATGAGGAGAACAGATTGATCACAAAGCAATAATCGTGCGTTTCCTTTGTGCAAAATCACGAATAGCACCAACAAAACAAATAACAACCACGATTGGAATTATGTGCTGCCAAGTTAGCCGTAGAACTTATGCACAAACTTCAAGAAAGCACAATCATCAAGGAATAAATTGTACACCTTTGGTCTGACTCCACTGTAGTACTGGGATGGATAAACGCAGATACATCGCACTATCATACCTTTGTCGCCAACAGGATTTCAGCTACTCAACAGCGAACATCTCCACAATAATGGCGACATGTGGGATCTGAAGAGAATCCTGCTGATCTTATATCAAGAGGACTGACACCAGACAAGCTGATTAGCAATAATTTCTGGTTGTATTGCCCTCTATTCCTAAATGGAGCGATAACAAGTTGGCCCACCACGAGGAGGATGTTTATTAGAGTGCGGGCTAAAGGCAGTGGCTGCAACATCAACAACAGCCACAAGCCCCAAAGCAAATTGGCTAGAGGAAGTCAATCAGATAACTTCGTTCTGTATTCAATGCACTAGAGCCAAACCACAATTATTGTAAAAATTGATGGGAAATCTACCTGCAAAAAGAGTACAACCTGCAAGACCATTTGTCACCTCTGGAGTCGATCCCTTTGGTCCAATTTGGACACACTTCAAAATTTGAGTAAAACCATGCCTAAAAGAATATGTAGCCGTATTTTGCTGTTTCGCTACAAAGGCGGTTCACATGGAATTGGTTAGCGATCTTACAACTGAAGCCTTTATAGGAGCACTCAGACGTTTTATGGCTCGTCGTGGTCATTGCACGACTCTCTACTGCGACAATGCTACAAACTTCGTGGGAACCAGGAACCAATTGCAAGAGTTCGATCATCGATCATCTATAATGACAACTCGCAACGACAAATAACAAATGAATGCAACATGAAAGGAATCAACTTCTCATTCATCCCGCCACGTGCACCACACTTCGGTGGGCTTTGGGAAGCGGCAGTAAAATCAGCCAAGAACTTATTGCAAAAAACCTTGGCATCCGCGTCACTATCCTATGAAGAAATGGGGACGATTCTGGCTGAAGCAGAGGCCATAATGAAGTCAAGACCAATCTCATCAAATCCAAATGAGTTCCAAGCACTCCAGGACACTTTCTCATAGGAGAGCCGTTGACCTTGACAATCGATCCTAGTGCTCAACCAAACAACGTCAAAAATCCCACTAGATGGAAACTTGTTATGCAACTCAAGGCAGAGTTTTGGTCCAGTGAGTATCTTCACAGCCTACAACATCGATACAAATGCCTTCATTAATCCAGAAACATCAAACCAAGCACAATGGTCATAATCAAGGACGACAACCTTCCCCTGTTGAAATGGCCTCTAGGTCGAATAACAAAGGTGATACGAGGTCACGACGGTCTAGTTCGAGTGCCGACGGGCGCACAGCAACCGGCATATCGCGAAGACCAATACACAAATTAGCACCACTTCCAGTCGAGGAGGAAACTACATACGTCAAGGAGGATGCATCAACGTTCTCCAGAAAACACCCGCAGTTCACCACAATCACGCAGCCTCATAATGAACCTGCGACTGCCACAACTGTGATTGAGTAAGACTGTACTTGAATACCAAAGAAACAGCAGCGGAAGATCAGATCAACCAATTGACGCAACTCCATCATAAAACAGCATCTACGCATCGACGATCCCAACAATATTCGGTCACATAATTTCCATCAATTCATCATAAGCTGTTCGTATATCTTCATCATTATTTACATCGTGTCGTGGTCTGTGTGGAAACGAATTTTAAAAAAACTCCGCAACATCGATAAGTCATCACAAAAACCAGCTCCAAGAAGAATAAGGCGCCTCGTGTCGTCCAAGAATTAAAACTTGATGTTATCGCAACACATGGAAGATAAGGTTGATCGACATACGCTCAACGCCGGAGAATATGTTTGAACATATTGAAGCGTGATTGCATATCAGTGAAACGGGATTGCATACTTTTAGGATCCCATCTGGAGAATGAGTGCCCCCTGTGAGTCAAGATGCGAACTATTCGAATAAAAGCTTATTCAAGAACCATCTGTCGGTAATATCAAAAAGAATATTCTCGACTTCTGTCGAAATGGATCGAAAATTCTAGAAAATACGCGAATGGCGTAGAATTTTCTACTCCAACCTTTCGAAAACTATAAAAGAGACAAGACTGTTCAAATTCGAAGGCAGTAGATCAGAGACCGTAATAGTGTGTACATCTAGCATTATAATCAAAGCAGCAGTATTTGTGATCGTGTAAAGTGATGAAATTCATTAGTAAATAAAGTGACTAATGGTTTGTGAAATAAAGTGCAAATAATAACTAAGTAAACTTTAAGCCTAATATTAAATGTGTAAATAGCAATAATTAAATAAAGCTAATTATTTTAATTTAACCAGCGATTGTTTGATTACTACACAATCCAGTGGTACGAGTCCGAGTACAGAGAGTTAGAGGAATTGTCAGGAGGGCAATTTCGTAACAATTGGTGTCAGAAGTGGGATTGTGTATCTATGATAAACAATGGTTAAATTTGAAAAACTGAGATTGGAGCAGCTCAAGAAGGAGCTTGAGCGTTTAAATTTGCAAACACAAGGGCTTAAAGCGGAGCTGCAGGTGCGACTAAGAAGCGCTTTAGAGGAGCAGGGTATAGATGTCGATGAGCATGAATTCCAATGTAAAGAGGCAACGACATCTCGACACGAAGAAACACCGCAAGAAACTAACACGGGTAACTTTGACATGAGTGCACTTATCGGGGTAATACACTTATCGAGCAGCCACAACAAAGTGCTCAAGCAGCCGAAGAGAGGATGCAACAGCAATTACAACAAAATGCTCAAGCAGCCGAAGAGAGGATGCAGCAGCAGTTACAGCAAAATGCTAAATCCGTCGAAAAGAGTGTTGCATCCGTCAAACAAGATGTCAAAGAACAGTTGCAGCAGAGTCAAACACCACTTGCTCTATTAGCGGAACAAAACTCACAGCAGATGAAAGAAATGTCCGAAATGATAGACAGGAAGGTTTGTGATATTCAGACACGGCAGGAATCGTTCGAAAAATGTGTAGAACAAAAATTCATTGCGAACGAGCAAAAGCAAAACGAATTTAAGCAACAAATAGAGCAAAGAATTCACCTACTACAGGAAGGTGAATTGCCTGTGCCAGCTTTAACTTCAATAAAACTGAAGCCTCCTACCTATGATGGAACTACGAAATTTAGCGTATTCAGAATGCAGTTTGAGACTACCGCTAGCACAAATGGCTGGAGTGCTCGCGAAAAAGTGGCTGCATTAACAGTTTCGTTGAAAGGTGCTGCCGCTGATGTGCTGCAAACTATCTCAGAAAGTGAGCGAGACTGCTATGAAAGCTTGATGAATGCCGTTCAGCGCAAGTATGGTAGTGAACACCGGAAGCAGATGTACCAAGTAGAGCTACGAACACGGTTACAGAAGAGTGGTGAATCTCTACAACAGTTTGCGGCGGAAGTGGAACGGTTGGCTCATCTTGCCTACCCAGGAGAGATCACTGAGAGGTGTATGATGGACACCTTTGTATATGGCATTCGCGATGCGGAGATAAAGCGTTCTGCGATAACTAATCCAAAAGCTACATATATGGAGACAGTAGCTAGCGCTTTAACTTCAGAGACAGCAGCCTTGGTGTGCCAGCCAGTATACAGAGCCCGTCAGGTACAAGTCGAAAGCGGCCAAAGTTTCACGGGCAAATGCTTCACCTGCGGAGAGGTCGGACACATGGCCCGTAATTGCCAATCGAGACGGAAACGTCCTAGATCACGCTCACCGGTAAGACCTCCAAAGCAAGTAAGATTCCAAAGTAGGGAATCAGAAAATGTTGACAAACCGCCGACAAACTAGATGGAGTCAGTCTCGAGGGGCTTGATCTGACTCCCACAACAAGTAGCCCCAGAATCTTCGTTTCTCAGATGGCACGGAAAATCAACAGCCTAACTGTCGACAGCGTAGTAAATGGTAGAAAAATCGTGGTAACATTGGACACGGGTGCATCACATTCCCTAATTAGAAGGGATCTCGTTCGGGGAATCAAGACGCTTCTGGGAATAAGTTGCGTACGGCAACTGGAGATGATGCACCGGTACTGGGAAAAGTTACACGGAAAATAACTATCGGCACCACAACAGTGACGCACGAGTTTGTAGTTGCGGATATTGTGGACGAATTAATCTTAGGTGTGGATTTTATGATTCTGAATGGATTCACCCTAGATTTGAAATGCCGAATGTTGAAGTATGCGAACACCGAAATACCGTTATCCGTTGGTGAGGATAAGTATGGAGGTATCCGACAAGCCATTGTATCGCGGCGGACAAAAATCCCAGGAAAGTCAGAGGCAGTCATATGGGCCAAAATGGATGGAGATGTGGAGGAGAACAAGTTGTGGGTTGTGGAGACTGATGAAAAATTCGCACTGGATGACATCATAATTGGAAAAACCCTCGTAGAAGAACAGCAGAACAGAATAGTGCCAGTAAGAGTGGTCAATCTTGCAAATTCCGCTAAAACCATAGAGAAAGGACAAATAATTGGAAATTGCCGGGAAATTTCGGCAATTGTAAACTGTGAAAGTCAGCCGCGAGACACAAAAATGAAGATACCAGCTGATAAAAAGGTACTCGACGATCTCAAGAAAGAATGGAGCAAAAACTTATCCACAGAGCAGATGAAGACTGCCAGCCAACTTTTGGCAAGACATTGGTCAGTATTTGCTGAAAAGGATAAAAACGAAGGCAGAACAAAGATGGTGAAACACACAATCAACACTGGTGATGCCAAACCCATTCGTCAAGCGTCAAGAAGAGTACCTCTGGCAAAGAGAGAAGAGGTGAATGTATTGCTGAAGGAAATGCATCAGAATAACGTCATAGAGCCATCAGCGAGCACCTGGAGTTCTCCAGTGGTATTAGTCAAGAAGAAGGATGGCTCCACACGTTTCTGTGTAGATTATCGTAAACTAAATGAGGTAACGAAGAAAGATTGTTATCCATTACCTCGAATCGACGATACG
This sequence comes from Clusia tigrina, assembly GCA_920105625.2. Taxonomy (NCBI): domain Eukaryota; kingdom Metazoa; phylum Arthropoda; class Insecta; order Diptera; family Clusiidae; genus Clusia; species Clusia tigrina. Next base: position 161,596,745 of record OV050031.1, read on the forward strand.
TTGGACACACTTTCTGGTTCAAATTGGTTCTCAACGCTGCATTTACAAAGCGGATATTGGCAAGTGGCAGTAGACGATCAAGACAAGGAAAATACAGCACTCAGCGCCGGTGATTTACTATGGCAATTTGTGGTGATGCCATTCAGACTGTGTAATGCTCCAGCTACATTTGAACGCCTAATGGAATATGTGCTAAAGCGTCTCCACTGGAAAACGTGTCTGGTGTACCTAGATGACATCATCGTTATGGGAAAGGACTTCGAGGACCACTTGAAGAATTTGGAAGAAGTATTGATGCGATTAGGAGCTTCAGGGTTGAAGCTGAGCGCAAAGAAATGCTCGTTCTTCAAGAAAGAAGTCAAGTACCTTGGACATAAAGTCACACCTGAGGGAGTATACACTGATCCAGATAAGATAGACTCAGTAAGGGAGTGGCCAAGACCAACTAGTTTGCATGAGCTACGCAGCTTCTTGGGTCTTTGCACCTATTACAGACGCTTTGTTCCAGACTTTGCAGACGTGGCTGGTAGTCTGCATGCATTTACGAGGAAAAATTGTCCTTTTGAGTGGAAAAGCGAACAGGAGAAGGCATTCAACAGATTGAAAGAGCTATTGTGTACAGCTCCGATCCTTGCGTATCCAATTGCTGGCGAAAAATTTATTTTGGATCCAGATGCAAGTGGATTCGGGATTGGAGGTGTCCTGTCGCAAGTTATTGACGGACATGAAATAGTAATAGCCTACTTCAGCAAGATCTTATCAAAGCCAGAGCGAAATTACTGTGTAACACGGAGAGAACTTTTGGCGGTTATGCAGTGCGTGAAGCACTTTAACAAGTACTTGTATGGACAAAAGTTCTTGTTGCGAAACGGATCTCGCTGCTCTGCGCTGGCTTTTACAGTTCAAAAATCCCGAAGGTCAGGTTGCGAATTTGGCAAAAATCGTATCAAGTAAGAATGAAGGAAAACGGCCTGATTGGAACGAAATCTCGACTGAAAGTCCCATAACTAAAGCATATTGGGCTCAATGGAATAGCTTAAAGCTGCAAGATGGATGCCTATTCCGCCTGTGGGAGAGCGAAGATGGAAAAACCACGAAGAACTTGATTGGGGTACCCAAGGCAAGAATAAGCGAAATTCTCAAGGAATACCATAGTGGGCCAAGCGGAGGACATTTGGGAATAACAAAAACAGTCGAGAAAATTAAAACACGATTTTATTGGGTTGGTTGCCAGCAATCGGTAGTTGACTGGATTAGTGCTTGTGAAAAGTGTACAGCTGCCAAGGGACCGAGCTGTCGCAGTCAGGAGAATATGCATTTATACAACGTGGGAGCGCCATTTGAGCGTATTGCAATGGACATAGCAGGTCCGTTTCCAATTAGTGATTCCGGCAACAAATATGTTCTCGTCGTAATCGACTATTTTAGTAAATGGCAGAAGTGGCCCCATTCCCGATCAAGAAGCTAGGACCGTTGCAGGTGCATTTATCAATAATTGGGTCTGCAGATTCGGAGCTCCCCTCGAGTTGCACTCGGATCAAGGTAGAAATTTCGAGTCAACAATATTCAGGGAAATGAGTGAATTGATGGGCATACGCAAAACTCGTACAACCCCTTTGCACCCACAATCCGATGGAATGGTTGAAAGATTTAATCGTACGCTTGAGGAACACCTAAGAAAAGTCGTGGACAGAAACCAGAAAGATTGGGACCAACACATACCCCTCTTCTTAATGGCATACCGATCGGCAACTCACGATACAACATCTACAACACCAGCTAAGGCTATTTTCGGTTGTGACATAAGAACCTGCAGATCTGAGATTCGGTGCCTACTCATCTACGGAAGTTTCATGTAGCAGTTATGTAGCTGACAAACGAAGACAGATGAATGAAATTCATGGAACCATCAGGAAGCGCACACAACTGATGAGTGATAAAATGAAAGCTCTACGAGCAAACTCCAATTTCATTATATTTTTGCTGCCCATTTTCACTATTTCGATAGTTAGTACTTTTTTTACCGCCAACACCTATTTGCTGATTATTGCTGTTCACGTCTGGCTTCTTAACTTAAGTGGAATTTTTACCTTCAAACCGATTTGAAAAATTCGCTGCGAACATATAGCGCTCATAGTTAGCTTCTACTTCTTACGCAAGAGCCAAAGCGATGGTAAACTGATTGGTCGAGTAGCAAAAAGTATATCACACAGAGGTTTTTTCAGACCGGAAATAAACACACGTAGCGCATCCATTCTATACTTTTCATTAATTGAGTTGGCAACGCTACTCTCAAAAGACATTATAGTCTTATTTGTTAGCAGCGTATGTTTTCTTTCCATAAAGTTCAAAACAGCCTGATTTCCTTGTCTCAAAGTGTTCAATCAAATATACCGGCCGCTTATCGGTGTAAGTAAAATCGAACCTTGCTAATATCGCTTTAAAATTTGACACCGTGTTAAAGGAAGCTAGCACAGCATCTACAGGGCCTCTTATCTTATTACATATAATTGCCACAGCTTGGCAGTGCTTTGCACTTCCCTGAAACTTCTCATACAATTTGTATGCAGTGTGCGCTGCTTGCCTCTATGACACATAAGTTTCCTGCTTTCCATCAAACGCGGGCAAAGACTTCACAAGGTCAAGGGTTTCGTCGCACTTAATGAAACTGTTAATTTTTGCCTCTTCGAAAGTCTCTACATTTGTCGTTAGCGTCGCACAGTGGGTTCGATTTCCCCAAAATGGAGATTAATTCAACGAAGGGTCTAATTGATTAGGTAGTATTTTTTTTGGATTAGTTATACATAAGTTATAAAAAAAAAACAAAAATATTGTATACTTTTGAAGAAAACTTTTTTTATTTATTTAATTTAACTAATATTATATTAAAGAATTTGCATTAATATTTCTCAAATCAAGCAACTGGAGAGCCTTACGACATCCGATTTTGATGAAATTTGCTATGAGTGTTGTACCTTACACCACCAAGTGAAAATGACAATTTTGGAACTTTAACCCATTTTGACCCACACTTGTCTAGTCATTAAATCATTTTGTTGATGTTATTCTTGATTTTTATACTGTTTTCCTATATTATTCGAGAAATGAAAATTATATTTGTAGCCTTTTATCGAAAAAGTAGCAAAAATATATACATTTTATTTTGTAAAGTGTTTCTAACCTGCTTTTTTAGAATATATGTCCAAACTCTTCAGATTCCCATCCATCGACACCGTCAGCCTCATCATCGACATCTGTATAATAAGCGATTTCTGTTTCTGTCGGCAAAATTGACGGCGAAATTAATAGCTCCACTGCTGATTTTGGGAGGTGTTTTATTTTATTTTTATTTAACTTGATTTTTCCAGAAATAATTGGATCTGAGGTTAATAGAAACCTATTTAGTATATCCCGATTCGATTCCTCCCGGCTACATTTACGCGAAAAGTTTTCTCTGTAGTTTTTAAAATCCTTATTTCGAGCTTCTTGTGCTTCTTCTGACAGTTGGCCAATCGGTAATAAAGCGTGCGAAATGATTTCTGGACCATGTATTAAAAACTTATGCAGAGTAGGAGGCATGTTAAACCACGGATATTTCTCTACAAAAAGTCGAGCTGTATTATATGAAAATTGCCTGAATTTTTCAACATCGATTTCATGACCAGAAGATACAACAATTAAAATTGTGTGCATCTTTTCAATTAGTTCAAAATCAATTTTCGTTATATCTGCTGATATACTAGCGTTTTCAAAAAATCTTCTAGCCGTGTTGCCATCATTCGAATTGCCGAAGCCGGGTTTTGGTTGGTCTATAATAAGACCAGTTTTATTTCTAAATTCTGTTTGAATTCGTCTCTTGTTTTCAGCAACTATTGTTTTATCGGAATCAGTTCTAGCTTGCCATTTTTTTATTGGTATTTTATACGACACGTGTAAAAGACATTCATAAAAACGAATCCAACCATGTAATATAGATAGACCAAAATCCAACGTATCTGTTTTTACCTCCTTGGCGATCATTTTTTCCACATTATTAAAATCTTTACTGTATGATCCACATAAATAACACCTCTGGGTTGATTTTGTGTATGTGAGTGCATTGCAAACTTTTCCATCTACCATTACTAACATAAGCTTATGAGCTACGCTTACAGATCTGTCTTCTGTGAATACTAGAGAATTTTCAAGCTTATTTATCTCTTCATCCACCCTTTTTTTCTTGTGTGGAGACACTCAAACATTCTTTAACAAATTAAATTTTTAATGGCCTACAAAATCTTGTTGATGATGGGCGAGGATTTTGCCAGATAACTTTTTTTTGACACACCATTCTAAGTGGAACAATGCACGTTATGAAAACCACTGCGTCACTTGCACCATGACCATGGAAAGCTTGTTTGTATGAGCTGTGTCCGGAGCTTCCATCAAATCCCCACTTTGTGTATAAGATAATTTTTGACAATTCGTAATCACATAAGGTGGCAATAACATCTTTTTGCAGTAAAACTAAACGCTCAACAGTGTGATTAAGAAGAGCTTGCAGACTTATTTGAGCTGTTGTTTCGGTTACTCGTATTGCGTCTTCCATTGGGTAACAATCTTTTTTCGCTTGTTGGACGATTGTGTAAGAAGGAAACTTCTCCGGAGCAGCTTTTCTAATCACATTATACTGGCTACGAGTAAGCTTTGCTTCTGCCAGCACTATAAGCGCAGATTCTGCACTTAGTTGTTTTGCACGTTCTTGTGATGTCAAACTTGCCTTATATTTTGCCGCTCTAGATGGGGAAGAAGTAATATCTTTCAATATTTTTGATGCTTCTATATGGCCAGAAGCTCGTAAACTCATTTGAGTGGCATAGCTTAACACAGACAGCGATGATCTCTTAAATCCTTGCATTTCTTTGTTTTTGTTTTTGATGAACATTCATCAAACTCCATTTCTTTGCGGCCTATTTTATTTGTGTGCACTACAAATGAGATGGAAGAATCTAACCAGTTTTTATTATCTCTACAAAAACGGCCATCATGTCTATTTGATTTAGACCATCGACTCTTAAAATCAAAAACGAAACTATTAAATTTAGTTTGAAAATCTTTCATATCAACAGGGTTTGTACGTTTTATTATTTCTTCTTTCAAAATATTAAATTTTTCTTTAAATAGCAAAGAGTCTGCATTCCGAAAAATATCGTAAAGACTCTGACGAGAGAAAAATACTGTTTTGGAGCTTGTTCCTAAAAAGTTTAGACAGTAGCATATTATAAATCAGAAGCTTAAAGTATTTGTTTGTACCAATTACCCAATAACAAACTTTACAGCACTTTCAGTACATTTGACGTTTTCACAAACACAAAAATAACGAATAACTAGTAACCAGGCTTGCCATTTTTACACCTTGGGTGCTAGATCTAGCACAATCTAGCAACCAACATTTTTAAAATTTGCTATTTTTTTGTTTAGCTCTTTTTAAAATTTTTTTTTATTGTTTCTAAATTTAATAATTTTATTTTTTGCGTATTTAGTAATTTTACTAGTTTTTTTTCTGCAGGGCCTTTAACTTTTTTTAAATGCCCTAGCACTATTTCATATTTATCTTATGGCAACACTGCTACCAACAAACAAAAAAATTGTAGTATAACAATAACAACAATAACAATCATAACAACGAAAACGAGAACAAAACAAATTAAAGACAACAAGAACCGCTTTTTTATGAGTGGCTATTTTTTTAATTTGTTAAATATATTTAATTGCCGCAAAAACGCGCAACATTTTATATATAAATATGAAAGCTTACATACTACAGTTTAATACACAATATACACTTTTACCCAATTTTACCCTATTCCCATTTAAAACTCCACATATATTTTAAAAATAGCCCAAATTTAAGCATATTTTAAAAAAAAAATTAAAAATATTTCTACATATTTTTTGTTAAATTTTTTTTTTTTTTTTATTTACGTTAAAATACCTGACGTTGAAGATTCCATAATAAAAGTATCACTTTTGACTGTTAAAAATTAAAATATTTAGCTTTAAAGTATGACAAATTTCAATTTTCACAACTATTAGAAAAAAACTTAAAAATTTCTTAACTTTAAGGCTACGTAGCAAGAAAAGTAAAAAACATATGACATTGAAATTTTCGGTAGTGATGTAGAATTTAGTACTCTTTAATCGAGTAATAAGTATTTTTTAAAAAACTTCATTTTCATTATTCAATTAATCTCCATTTTTTGCGATTTCAACCCAATGTGCGTCGTTGTAAATTTTTGCGTAAGCGATTCTAACTTTTTGTGGAAATCTTGTTTCTGCGTATTTAATGCAGCTGTAACTTCAGCACCTACGATAGCCGTTACATATTCTTTATTCATTATGTTTTTGCTCTTATGACCTGCGACAAAATTTTTAAAAATATTAACTAGCTCAGACTCAGTCACTCATAAAATACACAACAAGCAAAAACAACTCCATATTCATAAAAATACTAAGATACTCAGAAATATTTTTTGAAATTTAACACATCAAGTACAATAAAATAAAATATAGGCCGAACACCCTAGTGCCTTAGCTTTAAGCATAACGTTAAGTTGTTTGTATAATTAATTATACCAATAAACATGATATAAAAAAAAACCAATGAGTGTTCGAACTCACGGGCGATGTGTTAACACCTTTTTGTTACACGGTACCTGTTCGATTTCTATGAACACATTAGTAAATGTTACATTGGATAATAAAAAAAAATAGTTTATTGATTTAAATTTTATTTTTTTGCATAGAATTTCCTATTACTTCTTTTTAACACAGAATATACCGGACAGGTTTTGCTATTTGCTCGTGCCGATGTCTGTGAAGGAAATATTTCTCAAGAATTTGTTGTTGCGCTCGCTGATTCGAATCAATTCCAGACTTGATTCATAAAATCTTGATTCGCAGAAAATCTTCGTTTTCGCAGTCGCAGAAAATCTTCGCTTTCGCAGTCGCAGAAAATCTTCGTTTTCGCAGTCGCAGAAAATCTTCGTTTTCGCAGTCGCAGAAAAAATGACTCTGTGTGTTGTTTGCATGTATTGACTTTGTAGATTTAGTCCCTACACGCCGCTATAGATGTTAACACATCAAAAAAAATACACGATGTTCTGGGAGAAAATATCATTATAGTGTATTACAGACAAAAAAGAAAACAGTAAAATTTGAATTGCTGTTTTTTCAAACAACAGTTTTAATGCATTTCACAATTGAAAAAGTAAGAAGGCGATATGAAAAAATCACGTTTATGATTTCATTAAATTTCTCAGTATTCGAATGACATGAACATGATATCACAATGATGATTTGTAATATTTTTATTTTATAGTTTATTTTTACTTAAAAAATATTGAGCAAATCACTTACACAAGATTTTCCGTGAATAAGAAAAAAAATTTTAGTTGCTGGTATTCTTTGAACTGGTTCTCAGTCACGCTGCTTTCAACGTCGTTCGATATGGTTCAACGCCGTAATGGTAACATCTTTGGTTATTAGTTTTATTTGTTTCAAATTTTTGTTGAAATTGACAGAAACTAATTTTTTGCGAATCCGATTGGCAATCGATTTGAAATATTTGTATTAACATTCCTCGAGCTCCACGTTGGATGCCAATTAAAGTGTTTTTGGGTTTGCTGTACAAAATTTGTATTTTATTTTACAATGTCAGTTGGGTGCTTGTTCGATATTTGAATTCCTCACAAGAACTGAAACTTAAGGTAAACTAGACTAAACTAAAGCTCAACTCCGCGCTCTCTCGCTTCTTCCTCATCTCCAACTTGGGTGATGCAGTTTGCTCAGGCTCAGACTCTCTGCCGAAATGCAGAAGTAAGCCAACAAGTCTTTGGATTACGTGACCCTCAAGCATTTCGCCATAACTTATACATAAGAGTACATAGATATGTGCAGAAGCAGCTGCTTCCCACATCCCTAAAAAATGGTAACGTTGATCTTGTCATGGATTTTCCTTTTATTGCCAAAAACGTTGTCTCAATAATGCCAATAGTGATTCAGGACCGCAATCTTTGTTTTCATGATGAACTATCTCAAAAAACAGTTTGGCTTACAGGGAATCAATATCTGATCATTACAAGGAGTCAATATCTGATGTTTGGCATCAAATGATAGGTTTGAGGCCCCCAATCTTCCTCCTACACGCATAATGCCCTCATCATCTAAGACCTGAGACAAATTTATAAGTGGACTCGCCTTCTTTAGTTTTCGTGACCTAAGACAATTTTTTTGGAAGATAGTGTATATGAATTATCCATTGTCAATTGATATTAGTGCTGCTAGTGGTCCCTTTCCCTTCCTTTCAATGTCTTGTGTTATGGATAGAGTTGAAGACTGTATGGGAGTCCCAAGAGTTTCCTTACCCTGCAGAAAAAATGGTCCATAAAACCATATGTTGCATGTTGCTAATTTCTTTGGCGCTAATCCCCTTGATAGAACGTCGGCATGGTTATCCTTTTAGTGAACATATCGCCATTGCTCTGGTAGTGTAAAATTTGGAATTTTTTTCAATATTTTTTCAATATCCGTAGATAAAACAAAGCGTGGGAGACGGAATTAAAAGTTATATAGGGAACAGTTCACTCTATACAGCTGGTCCTGTGTGGATAATGGATTTCTTTTTACTACACCTATTATTTGCAATCACAACACAAACATTAATTGTGAAAGCAAGCAATCCGAAATGTTGGAAAATTCATAGGAAGACAAACAAATTTTATTTTGAAAAACAACAAACTCTTTGTCATTGGACCTTAAACTCGTTATCAAAATATAATAATTAAATTTCAACCAGAGGACGATAATCGATTAACAATATTTAAAAAACAGAGAATACTTAGTTTGACAATAAAACACAAACACGAACTATGAAAAACTAAAAAAAAAAAATTACGGCTAAAACAACAAAACTAAAACAATAGATGACTGACGATGATGCCCAATTGTTTTTTGAGAGAGAGAGAACATTACAAAACGGACTGTTCAACGAATTAAACCATAGAAATACAAATAAATATATCGTATTAAGAACTAACGAAAGAGAGAATGAAAGCATTACCCAAAAAGAAAATTGGTTTGTGACACAACAACCGCTTGATATTGTGAGAACGTAAATTCTCAAACCCCTAATATTTACGCTCCCACATTGACTGCGTCGCCAACAACAAAACCAAATTTGAATAAGCAACGGACCTCACACGACGTCGATTGTTCTAGAAGAATGTAATTTGTTACACTATAAAAAGCAATCGGCAAAACCCACCCCTAATAAACAGTATGATCGACGCGCATGACGTCATCAACAACAATAACAGGGCGTGCAACAACAAACCATGCCACGTGCTTGACAACAAGCCGAATTCTGCAGCTGTAGTGACGGTTGCGTTTAAATCGAATTGGTAAAACAACAGAACTTTCTAGAAGCTTTGCTACTGAAGCTGGGCTATAAAAGCAGCAGCAACCGAGCAACTGCCCTCTTTCTTCGATACCGACACCTCGAGACAACACCAGCGAAGACCTTAGCTCCAGAGAACACTTAGGGAACTTGACGCAGACAGAACAGTGGTTTAAGGTTTTTACCGATTCCACTGGGACATAACCTAACGCAGACAGAACAGTGGTTTAAGGTTTTTACCGACTCCACTGGGACACTAGAGAACAAAGACAGAACAGTTGTTTAAGGTTTTTACCGATTCCACTGGGACATAAAACTAACGCAGACAGAACAGTGGTTTAAGGTTTTTACCGACTCCACTGGGACATTAACTAACGCAGACAGAACAGTGGTTTAAGGTTTTTACCGACTCCACTGGGACACTACACACTACACTAGCTATATACATTAGTTACTGGTGGAAACTATATGTTAGTTCTTTAAGTAGAATAAAATTTTAAATAAATAAAAAAACTATAAAAATACAAAATTGTTAGAATAAATTTCTGTTGACGAACCCTGGACACCGCTAAGTATACCCCAGCGTAAGTAAGTTCGTTACAATATACATAATTGATCGTGTCATTCATCAAGATCAAATTCATGACCGCTCAATGTGGCAATTTTGTCCTCCAACAAAATAGACGTAGATTCACCGATTTGGGATTTGGATTTATTCACTCAATCGGACATTTCTAGCTCGATATATGATTTGTCACGTGAAAAAAGGTCGAAAAAATACAAAAATTACATTATCTCAAAAACTATTCCATGAAAAAAAATTTAACCTGATTTTCGAATTCAGCAGATGAAAATACATAAGAAAAGTCACCTCTCATCAAATGTACATGAAAAAAATTTTATTTTGTAAACTAGTGTTATTATCGATGAAATTTTTAAGTGCACTATTTTAATATTAAACCCCATAGATACATTTTTGCGAGATTTATGTACAGACGATTAAAATAAAAATAAACTGTTTGCCGGGAAAACAATATTGCTATGTGGAGATTTTCAGCAAATATTGCCAGTTGTCCCACATGGTACACTTTCAAATTTAATTGAAAATTCTGTTACTGTTTGGAACGAGTTTGGTTAGTTCCATCATGTGATCCTGATATATATATATATATATATATATATATATATATATATATATATATATATATATATATATATATATATATATATATATATATATATACATATATATATATACATATATATATATACATATATATATATATATATATATATATATATATATATATACATATATATATATGAATATTTCGGAAATTATTTTATCAGAACGCATTTTGAGCTCAGTTGTTTTAGCACCAACCAATGAAGAATTGCTTTCATAAACCGAGATGTTTTCCACCGAATGCCGGGGGAAGAAAAAAGTCCTTATAGCTGCGACAAAATAATTTGCGATAATGACGCGGAAGTCAATAATTATTCAGATGAATTTTTAAATTCCTTGAATGTCAGTGGTCTACCACCACATAGTTTTAGATTGAAAGTCAATTGCATTGTTCTCTTGATAGGGAATTTAAATGCAAAGGAAACTTTGGGCAATGGTACCAGATTGAGTATCAAAGTATTGCATAATAATAGTATCGCTTGTGAGGTGTTGACTGGAAGAACCCGAGGTAAAAGTATTCTTATCCTTAAATTTACTTGACTTATTCTGGAAGTTTGCTGCCGCTTGATTTCCAACGAACACAATTTCCAATTATCCTTGCGTTCGCTATAAATGTTAATAAAGCGCAAGACCAAACCAAAGAACAAATAGAACAGACAGTTGATATGAATGTATTTGTGCGAGCTCTGCTAGTGTGAGAATAGTTTAAAATTGATGTATATAGTGGTAAAAATACAGTGAACCCCATTTAACTCTAACCATCGTTCACTTAACTTCTCAAAATAACTAAAAACATAAAATTTTGTTGATAATTTCTCATAGTCAATGAACTCTCAAGATCCACAAGTCAAACACCTCTATAGATGTTAACACATCAAAAAAAATTTCAACCTGTCAGAAATGTGCGAGCGCTCATTTATGGGCGCTATTTCTTTTGCTACCGTTCATATATGAACAAAACAAAATTGGATTCACGCTCACACGCGAAGGATGAGCAACAAAAAATTTCAACCATCGCACACACGAAAGAGAGAGAAAAGAAATATTTTTTACGCTCTTACTCGCGAAGAAGAACATTATGAAAAAATTGAAACGCACGCGTTCGCGGACGAGTGCGCGAGCGAGTGAATGATTCTGAACCCTGATAATTTTTGCGCATAAATGAGGAATGTGTTAATTCAGCGTGATAATTCATGATGCCGCATTGCGGATATTTTAAAACACGCGTTAACTTGAAAATTTATCTCTAAAATGAGGAATTACATTAAAAGAACTGTTTTTCTTCAAATTCTAATGATTGTCTTTACTTCTCTTCTTATCAACTTGACAAGAAAGAAACAAAAAATACTCAAAATTTATTATACACGTAATGAAGTGCCGCAAAAGTCAGCAACTGGTTAACTTATAGATAAGTTTTAAACTAGTAAATTTACCACTTGATTTTTTACTATTATATTTACTAGTATATTTAGAAGACTGTCTATAATTTTGACTACAGGGATATGAAATACGTGTACAACAAACACAATAAAAAAAAATCGTTGAAGCGGTAAATAAATAACGCGCGAATTGAATGTCTTCTCTTATTCTTCTTTGTCCAAACATTCGATAAAGCCGGCATTATTTTGAGAAATTCAGCTTTCACGGATGGGCAGTTATACGTAGCTGCAAGTATAGTTGAGTCATTTGATACGCTCATGTTTTATATTTGTGAAAGGGCTATTTATTGATGTGTTAACATCTATAGCGGCGTGTAGGGACTAAATCTACAAAGTCAATACATGCAAACAACACACAGAGTCATTTTTTCTGCGACTGCGAAAACGAAGATTTTCTGCGACTGCGAAAACGAAGATTTTCTGCGACTGCGAAAGCGAAGATTTTCTGCGACTGCGAAAACGAAGATTTTCTGCGAATTAAGATTTTATGAATCAAGTCTGGAATTGATTCGAATCAGCGAGCGCAACAACAAATTCTTGAGAAATATTTCCTTCACAGACATCGGCACGAGCAAATAGCAAAACCTGTCCGGTATATTCTGTGTTAAAAAGAAGTAATAGGAAATTCTATGCAAAAAAATAAAATTTAAATCAATAAACTATTTTTTTTATTATCCAATGTAACATTTACTAATGTGTTCATAGAAATCGAACAGGTACCGTGTAACAAAAAGGTGTTAACACATCGCCCGTGAGTTCGAACACTCATTGGTTTTTTATTTACAAAAAATATTGTTTACACCGACGTGTTAGCAAATTATTATATTTAAAATTTACTTGCAGTGTCTTATACAGTTTGTCAAGAAAGTGTATTGACAAGGTAAAAAATTCGTCAATTAGATTTTGATTATTTTTTTAAATTCATTTCATTTAATTAATGTATTTGTAATGAACAGTAGCAACAAAAAAACTAATATTAAAATTAAGAAACAAAAAACATAACATAAACAAAAATTAGTCAGAAAAATTCTGTCAAGAAAGTGTTTTTACAAATCAAAACTTATTTATAAAAATGAAAGAAAGAAACGAAAATTAGCACTATAAAGGGTTTTAATATTTTGTATGGCCCCCTTTAGCATCTGTAACGACTTGTAGTATTCTACTCAAGGATTAAATCAACTTCTGCACATCGTATTCGCTTGAGATTTTATTTCTTTCCTCTAGTATTGCAGTTTTGAGCTCTGCTCCACCTTTTGGTTGCCACTTGGCCGCCTTTTTTCTTAAAAGTTCCCACAAATTTTCAATGGGGTTCAAGTGTGGACTCTGGACTTGTAAAGAACCCACATCCTTACTATATGCTCCATATGTCTTGTTAAAATTTTAATTGAGGATTGTTATCAATATTGAACCAACAATGATCATCGCTGTTTACCAAATAACGTTTGAAAATATTCAAATATTGTTTTGCATCCATTTTATTCTCTATGAAATCTCCTACTCCTTTACTGGATGTGCACCCCGATAACATGACAGAAAGTTTGCCGAATTTAAATATTGGAATATAGTATAATATTTCGATTTTCCAATGCGTTTAACGGTTATCGCCACACTATATTAGGCCCACCATTATAGTAAAGCATGATTTTGGTCTCATCGAAAAATATAGCGCATCCCAATAGTCATTCGGTTTGACAAAGTACATCCTAGCGAAACACAATCGCTTTTCAATGTATTGTGTTGAAAACATTGGTTTTTTCGCGCAACTCTTGACATAATCTGGTACTCTATCAGGAGCTGCCTTACTGTTTCGAAGGCAACCGCAAGATCACTGTGGCATCTGGCATCACTAAATTAGTACTTTACAGTACGGTATTAAGCAACCCTGAATACCAACAAAATGTATATTAAGAATAATGAGAAACATGAACACACAATTGAATAAAGCCCAAATGAAACAGACGTGTTATACTTTTTACTATACAATACTCATTAATCACATTCTTCTTTGAGTTGACTTGAAAGAAATTGGCGGACTTTCGATTACTTTCCTAACCAAAATGCGTTCTGCTCTATTTGATATTTTGTGCGCACGGAAGTGCGAACGTTTTGGACCAGACTATCTTCCTTTTTTACGCGATTTAAAATATTGTAAATACAATTACAGTAAATAAAGAATATGCGACAATCACCCCTCGTGTACTAAAACGTGTTGCAGACCAAAAGAAATCAAACATTTTTGGAAAATATTTAGATACATTGTTCTTGCGGACCGAAAGAGTTGTAGACAAATTTAAGCAAATTGAATATTTTCTTTTTAAGTCTCTTCCTGTATTTCGATTTTGAAGAATTTAATAATGAAAAAGTATAAAATACATTTTCTATTATAAAAAATACAATTGCCTTTATGAAATGACCAACCCCATATTAGCGAAATACTAACAGTGCATATTTTTAAGACATACAAAAAATGATAGAACCTTCTGATCGGCTGCGGGAATTTAATGTATAAATTTCTTTCTATACATGCACCAATATACGAAAACGGTGGAACTTCATGCTTTCGTTTGTGTATGTGGATGTTGAAAATAATATAATTTAAACAGTTATTCTTCATGACTATGAATGTAGGTCAACAAAAATCGTATGTTTTGCAGCCATGTTTTTGAATGTTTGTTACAAAGAATAATTTTGTGCTTATATGCACACATTTAAAGAAACTTTTTAAAAAGGGCAATTATTAGTTATTAGTCTCTCTTGTTACACTATAAAAAGCAATCGGCAAAACCCACCCCTAATAAACAGTATGATCGACGCGCATGACGTCATCAACAACAATAACAGGGCGTGCAACAACAAACCATGCCACGTGCTTGACAACAAGCCGAATTCTGCAGCTGTAGTGACGGTTGCGTTTAAATCGAATTGGTAAAACAACAGAACTTTCTAGAAGCTTTGCTACTGAAGCTGGGCTATAAAAGCAGCAGCAACCGAGCAACTGCCCTCTTTCTTCGATACCGACACCTCGAGACAACACCAGCGAAGACCTTAGCTCCAGAGAACACTTAGGGAACTTGACGCAGACAGAACAGTGGTTTAAGGTTTTTACCGATTCCACTGGGACATAACCTAACGCAGACAGAACAGTGGTTTAAGGTTTTTACCGACTCCACTGGGACACAAGAGAACAAAGACAGAACAGTTGTTTAAGGTTTTTACCGATTCCACTGGGACATAAAACTAACGCAGACAGAACAGTGGTTTAAGGTTTTTACCGACTCCACTGGGACATTAACTAACGCAGACAGAACAGTGGTTTAAGGTTTTTACCGACTCCACTGGGACACTACACACTACACTAGCTATATACATTAGTTACTGGTGGAAACTATATGTTAGTTCTTTAAGTAGAATAAAATTTTAAATAAATAAAAAAACTATAAAAATACAAAATTGTTAGAATAAATTTCTGTTGACGAACCCTGGACACCGCTAAGTATACCCCAGCGTAAGTAAGTTCGTTACAATATACATAATTGATCGTGTCATTCATCAAGATCAAATTCATGACCGCTCAATGTGGCAATTTTGTCCTCCAACAAAATAGACGTAGATTCACCGATTTGGGATTTGGATTTATTCACTCAATCGGACATTTCTAGCTCGATATATGATTTGTCACGTGAAAAAAGGTCGAAAAAATACAAAAATTACATTATCTCAAAAACTATTCCATGAAAAAAAATTTAACCTGATTTTCGAATTCAGCAGATGAAAATACATAAGAAAAGTCACCTCTCATCAAATGTACATGAAAAAAATTTTATTTTGTAAACTAGTGTTATTATCGATGAAATTTTTAAGTGCACTATTTTAATATTAAACCCCATAGATACATTTTTGCGAGATTTATGTACAGACGATTAAAATAAAAATAAACTGTTTGCCGGGAAAACAATATTGCTATGTGGAGATTTTCAGCAAATATTGCCAGTTGTCCCACATGGTACACTTTCAAATTTAATTGAAAATTCTGTTACTGTTTGGAACGAGTTTGGTTAGTTCCATCATGTGATCCTGATATATATATATATATATATATATATATATATATATATATATATATATATATATATATACATATATATATATATACATATATATATATATATATATATATATATATATACATATATATATATATATGAATATTTCGGAAATTATTTTATCAGAACGCATTTTGAGCTCAGTTGTTTTAGCACCAACCAATGAAGAATTGCTTTCATAAACCGAGATGTTTTCAACCGAATGGCGGGGGAAGAAAAAAGTCCTTATAGCTGCGACAAAATAATTTGCGATAATGACGCGGAAGTCAATAATTATTCAGATGAATTTTTAAATTCCTTGAATGTCAGTGGTCTACCACCACATAGTTTTAGATTGAAAGTCAATTGCATTGTTCTCTTGATAGGGAATTTAAATGCAAAGGAAACTTTGGGCAATGGTACCAGATTGAGTATCAAAGTATTGCATAATAATAGTATCGCTTGTGAGGTGTTGACTGGAAGAACCCGAGGTAAAAGTATTCTTATCCTTAAATTTACTTGACTTATTCTGGAAGTTTGCTGCCGCTTGATTTCCAACGAACACAATTTCCAATTATCCTTGCGTTCGCTATAAATGTTAATAAAGCGCAAGACCAAACCAAAGAACAAATAGAACAGACAGTTGATATGAATGTATTTGTGCGAGCTCTGCTAGTGTGAGAATAGTTTAAAATTGATGTATATAGTGGTAAAAATACAGTGAACCCCATTTAACTCTAACCATCGTTCACTTAACTTCTCAAAATAACTAAAAGCATAAAATTTTGTTGATAATTTCTCATAGTCAATGAACTCTCAAGATCCACAAGTCAAACACCTCTATAGATGTTAACACATCAAAAAAAATTTCAACCTGTCAGAAATGTGCGAGCGCTCATTTATGGGCGCTATTTCTTTTGCTACCGTTCATATATGAACAAAACAAAATTGGATTCACGCTCACATGCGAAGGATGAGCAACAAAAAATTTCAACCATCGCACACACGAAAGAGAGAGAAAAGAAATATTTTTTACGCTCTTACTCGCGAAGAAGAACATTATGAAAAAATTGAAACGCAAGCGTTCGCGGACGAGTGCGCGAGCGAGTGAATGATTCTGAACCCTGATAATTTTTGCGCATAAATGAGGAATGTGTTAATTCAGCGTGATAATTCATGATGCCGCATTGCGGATATTTTAAAACACGCGTTAACTTGAAAATTTATCTCTAAAATGAGGAATTACATTAAAAGAACTGTTTTTCTTCAAATTCTAATGATTGTCTTTACTTCTCTTCTTATCAACTTGACAAGAAAGAAACAAAAAATACTCAAAATTTATTATACACGTAATGAAGTGCCGCAAAAGTCAGCAACTGGTTAACTTATAGATAAGTTTTAAACTAGTAAATTTACCACTTGATTTTTTACTATTATATTTACTAGTATATTTAGAAGACTGTCTATAATTTTGACTACAGGGATATGAAATACGTGTACAACAAACACAATAAAAAAAAATCGTTGAAGCGGTAAATAAATAACGCGCGAATTGAATGTCTTCTCTTATTCTTCTTTGTCCAAACATTCGATAAAGCCGGCATTATTTTGAGAAATTCAGCTTTCACGGATGGGCAGTTATACGTAGCTGCAAGTATAGTTGAGTCATTTGATACGCTCATGTTTTATATTTGTGAAAGGGCTATTTATTGATGTGTTAACATCTATAGCGGCGTGTAGGGACTAAATCTACAAAGTCAATACATGCAAACAACACACAGAGTCATTTTTTCTGCGACTGCGAAAACGAAGATTTTCTGCGACTGCGAAAACGAAGATTTTCTGCGACTGCGAAAGCGAAGATTTTCTGCGACTGCGAAAACGAAGATTTTCTGCGAATTAAGATTTTATGAATCAAGTCTGGAATTGATTCGAATCAGCGAGCGCAACAACAAATTCTTGAGAAATATTTCCTTCACAGACATCGGCACGAGCAAATAGCAAAACCTGTCCGGTATATTCTGTGTTAAAAAGAAGTAATAGGAAATTCTATGCAAAAAAATAAAATTTAAATCAATAAACTATTTTTTTTTATTATCCAATGTAACATTTACTAATGTGTTCATAGAAATCGAACAGGTACCGTGTAACAAAAAGGTGTTAACACATCGCCCGTGAGTTCGAACACTCATTGGTTTTTTATTTACAAAAAATATTGTTTACACCGACGTGTTAGCAAATTATTATATTTAAAATTTACTTGCAGTGTCTTATACAGTTTGTCAAGAAAGTGTATTTGACAAGGTAAAAAATTCGTCAATTAGATTTTGATTATTTTTTTAAATTCATTTCATTTAATTAATGTATTTGTAATGAACAGTAACAACAAAAAAACTAATATTAAAATTAAGAAACAAAAAACATAACATAAACAAAAATTAGTCAGAAAAATTCTGTCAAGAAAGTGTTTTTACAAATCAAAACTTATTTATAAAAATGAAAGAAAGAAACGAAAATTAGCACTATAAAGGGTTTTAATATTTTGTATGGCCCCCTTTAGCATCTGTAACGACTTGTAGTATTCTACTCAAGGATTAAATCAACTTCTGCACATCGTATTCGCTTGAGATTTTATTTCTTTCCTCTAGTATTGCAGTTTTGAGCTCTGCTCCACCTTTTGGTTGCCACTTGGCCGCCTTTTTTCTTAAAAGTTCCCACAAATTTTCAATGGGGTTCAAGTGTGGACTCTGGACTTGTAAAGAACCCACATCCTTACTATATGCTCCATATGTCTTGTTAAAATTTTAATTGAGGATTGTTATCAATATTGAACCCACAATGATCATCGCTGTTTACCAAATAACGTTTGAAAATATTCAAATATTGTTTTGCATCCATTTTATTCTCTATGAAATCTCCTACTCCTTTACTGGATGTGCACCCCGATAACATGACAGAAAGTTTGCCGAATTTAAATATTGGAATATAGTATAATATTTCGATTTTCCAATGCGTTTAACGGTTATCGCCACACTATATTAGGCCCACCATTATAGTAAAGCATGATTTTGGTCTCATCGAAAAATATAGCGCATCCCAATAGTCATTCGGTTTGACAAAGTACATCCTAGCGAAACACAATCGCTTTTCAATGTATTGTGTTGAAAACATTGGTTTTTTCGCGCAACTCTTGACATAATCTGGTACTCTATCAGGAGCTGCCTTACTGTTTCGAAGGCAACCGCAAGATCACTGTGGCATCTGGCATCACTAAATTAGTACTTTACAGTACGGTATTAAGCAACCCTGAATACCAACAAAATGTATATTAAGAATAATGAGAAACATGAACACACAATTGAATAAAGTCCAAATGAAACAGACGTGTTATACTTTTTACTATACAATACTCATTAATCACATTCTTCTTTGAGTTGACTTGAAAGAAATTGGCGGACTTTCGATTACTTTCCTAACCAAAATGCGTTCTGCTCTATTTGATATTTTGTGCGCACGGAAGTGCGAACGTTTTGGACCAGACTATCTTCCTTTTTTACGCGATTTAAAATATTGTAAATACAATTACAGTAAATAAAGAATATGCGACAATCACCCCTCGTGTACTAAAACGTGTTGCAGACCAAAAGAAATCAAACATTTTTGGAAAATATTTAGATACATTGTTCTTGCGGACCGAAAGAGTTGTAGACAAATTTAAGCAAATTGAATATTTTCTTTTTAAGTCTCTTCCTGTATTTCGATTTTGAAGAATTTAATAATGAAAAAGTATAAAATACATTTTCTATTATAAAAAATACAATTGCCTTTATGAAATGACCAACCCCATATTAGCGAAATACTAACAGTGCATATTTTTAAGACATACAAAAAATGATAGAACCTTCTGATCGGCTGCGGGAATTTAATGTATAAATTTCTTTCTATACATGCACCAATATACGAAAACGGTGGAACTTCATGCTTTCGTTTGTGTATGTGGATGTTGAAAATAATATAATTTAAACAGTTATTCTTCATGACTATGAATGTAGGTCAACAAAAATCGTATGTTTTGCAGCCATGTTTTTGAATGTTTGTTACAAAGAATAATTTTGTGCTCATATGCACACATTTAAAGAAACTTTTTAAAAAGGGCAATTATTAGTTATTAGTCTCTCTTGTTACACTATAAAAAGCAATCGGCAAAACCCACCCCTAATAAACAGTATGATCGACGCGCATGACGTCATCAACAACAATAACAGGGCGTGCAACAACAAACCATGCCACGTGCTTGACAACAAGCCGAATTCTGCAGCTGTAGTGACGGTTGCGTTTAAATCGAATTGGTAAAACAACAGAACTTTCTAGAAGCTTTGCTACTGAAGCTGGGCTATAAAAGCAGCAGCAACCGAGCAACTGCCCTCTTTCTTCGATACCGACACCTCGAGACAACACCAGCGAAGACCTTAGCTCCAGAGAACACTTAGGGAACTTGACGCAGACAGAACAGTGGTTTAAGGTTTTTACCGATTCCACTGGGACATAACCTAACGCAGACAGAACAGTGGTTTAAGGTTTTTACCGACTCCACTGGGACACTAGAGAACAAAGACAGAACAGTTGTTTAAGGTTTTTACCGATTCCACTGGGACATAAAACTAACGCAGACAGAACAGTGGTTTAAGGTTTTTACCGACTCCACTGGGACATTAACTAACGCAGACAGAACAGTGGTTTAAGGTTTTTACCGACTCCACTGGGACACTACACACTACACTAGCTATATACATTAGTTACTGGTGGAAACTATATGTTAGTTCTTTAAGTAGAATAAAATTTTAAATAAATAAAAAAAACTATAAAAATACAAAATTGTTAGAATAAATTTCTGTTGACGAACCCTGGACACCGCTAAGTATACCCCAGCGTAAGTAAGTTCGTTACAATATACATAATTGATCGTGACATTCATCAAGATCAAATTCATGACCGCTCAATGTGGCAATTTTGTCCTCCAACAAAATAGACGTAGATTCACCGATTTGGGATTTGGATTTATTCACTCAATCGGACATTTCTAGCTCGATATATGATTTGTCACGTGAAAAAAGGTCGAAAAAATACAAAAATTACATTATCTCAAAAACTATTCCATGAAAAAAAATTTAACCTGATTTTCGAATTCAGCAGATGAAAATACATAAGAAAAGTCACCTCTCATCAAATGTACATGAAAAAAATTTTATTTTGTAAACTAGTGTTATTATCGATGAAATTTTTAAGTGCACTATTTTAATATTAAACCCCATAGATACATTTTTGCGAGATTTATGTACAGACGATTAAAATAAAAATAAACTGTTTGCCGGGAAAACAATATTGCTATGTGGAGATTTTCAGCAAATATTGCCAGTTGTCCCACATGGTACACTTTCAAATTTAATTGAAAATTCTGTTACTGTTTGGAACGAGTTTGGTTAGTTCCATCATGTGATCCTGATATATATATATATATATATATATATATATATATATATATATATATATATATATATATATATATATATATATATATATATATATATATATATATATATACACATATATATATATATATATGAATATTTCGGAAATTATTTTATCAGAACGCATTTTGAGCTCAGTTGTTTTAGCACCAACCAATGAAGAATTGCTTTCATAAACCGAGATGTTTTCAACCGAATGCCGGGGGAAGAAAAAAGTCCTTATAGCTGCGACAAAATAATTTGCGATAATGACGCGGAAGTCAATAATTATTCAGATGAATTTTTAAATTCCTTGAATGTCAGTGGTCTACCACCACATAGTTTTAGATTGAAAGTCAATTGCATTGTTCTCTTGATAGGGAATTTAAATGCAAAGGAAACTTTGGGCAATGGTACCAGATTGAGTATCAAAGTATTGCATAATAATAGTATCGCTTGTGAGGTGTTGACTGGAAGAACCCGAGGTAAAAGTATTCTTATCCTTAAATTTACTTGACTTATTCTGGAAGTTTGCTGCCACTTGATTTCCAACGAACACAATTTCCAATTATCCTTGCGTTCGCTATAAATGTTAATAAAGCGCAAGACCAAACCAAAGAACAAATAGAACAGACAGTTGATATGAATGTATTTGTGCGAGCTCTGCTAGTGTGAGAATAGTTTAAAATTGATGTATATAGTGGTAAAAATACAGTGAACCCCATTTAACTCTAACCATCGTTCATTTAACTTCTCAAAATAACTAAAAACATAAAATTTTGTTGATAATTTCTCATAGTAAATGAACTCTCAAGATCCACAAGTCAAACACCTCTATAGATGTTAACACATCAACAAAAATTTCAACCTGTCAGAAATGTGCGAGCGCTCATTTATGGGCGCTATTTCTTTCGCTACCGTTCATATATGAACAAAACAAAATTGGATTCACGCTCACACGCGAAGGATGAGCAACAAAAAATTTCAACCATCGCACACACGAAAGAGAGAGAAAAGAAATATTTTTTACGCTCTTACTCGCGAAGAAGAACATTATGAAAAAATTGAAACGCAAGCGTTCGCGGACGAGTGCGCGAGCGAGTGAATGATTCTGAACCCTGATAATTTTTGCGCATAAATGAGGAATGTGTTAATTCAGCGTGATAATTCATGATGCCGCATTGCGGATATTTTAAAACACGCGTTAACTTGAAAATTTATCTCTAAAATGAGGAATTACATTAAAAGAACTGTTTTTCTTCAAATTCTAATGATTGTCTTTACTTCTCTTCTTATCAACTTGACAAGAAAGAAACAAAAAATACTCAAAATTTATTATACACGTAATGAAGTGCCGCAAAAGTCAGCAACTGGTTAACTTATAGATAAGTTTTAAACTAGTAAATTTACCACTTGATTTTTTACTATTATATTTACTAGTATATTTAGAAGACTATCTATAATTTTGACTACAGGGATATGAAATACGTGTACAACAAACACAATAAAGAAAAATCGTTGAAGCGGTAAATAAATAACGCGCGAATTGAATGTCTTCTCTTATTCTTCTTTGTCCAAACATTCGATAAAGCCGGCATTATTTTGAGAAATTCAGCTTTCACGGATGGGCAGTTATACGTAGCTGCAAGTATAGTTGAGTCATTTGATACGCTCATGTTTTATATTTGTGAAAGGGCTATTTATTGATGTGTTAACATCTATAGCGGCGTGTAGGGACTAAATCTACAAAGTCAATACATGCAAACAACACACAGAGTCATTTTTTCTGCGACTGCGAAAACGAAGATTTTCTGCGACTGCGAAAACGAAGATTTTCTGCGACTGCGAAAGCGAAGATTTTCTGCGACTGCGAAAACGAAGATTTTCTGCGAATCAAGATTTTATGAATCAAGTCTGGAATTGATTCGAATCAGCGAGCGCAACAACAAATTCTTGAGAAATATTTCCTTCACAGACATCGGCACGAGCAAATAGCAAAACCTGTCCGGTATATTCTGTGTTAAAAAGAAGTAATAGGAAATTCTATGCAAAAAAATAAAATTTAAATCAATAAACTATTTTTTTTTATTATCCAATGTAACATTTACTAATGTGTTCATAGAAATCGAACAGGTACCGTGTAACAAAAAGGTGTTAACACATCGCCCGTGAGTTCGAACACTCATTGGTTTTTTATTTACAAAAAATATTGTTTACACCGACGTGTTAGCAAATTATTATATTTAAAATTTACTTGCAGTGTCTTATACAGTTTGTCAAGAAAGTGTATTGACAAGGTAAAAAATTCGTCAATTAGATTTTGATTATTTTTTTAAATTCATTTCATTTAATTAATGTATTTGTAATGAACAGTAACAACAAAAAAACTAATATTAAAATTAAGAAACAAAAAACATAACATAAACAAAAATTAGTCAGAAAAATTCTGTCAAGAAAGTGTTTTTACAAATCAAAACTTATTTATAAAAATGAAAGAAAGAAACGAAAATTAGCACTATAAAGGGTTTTAATATTTTGTATGGCCCCCTTTAGCATCTGTAACGACTTGTAGTATTCTACTCAAGGATTAAATCAACTTCTGCACATCGTATTCGCTTGAGATTTTATTTCTTTCCTCTAGTATTGCAGTTTTGAGCTCTGCTCCACCTTTTGGTTGCCACTTGGCCGCCTTTTTTCTTAAAAGTTCCCACAAATTTTCAATGGGGTTCAAGTGTGGACTCTGGACTTGTAAAGAACCCACATCCTTACTATATGCTCCATATGTCTTGTTAAAATTTTAATTGAGGATTGTTATCAATATTGAACCCACAATGATCATCGCTGTTTACCAAATAACGTTTGAAAATATTCAAATACTGTTTTGCATCCATTTTATTCTCTATGAAATCTCCTACTCCTTTACTGGATGTGCACCCCGATAACATGACAGAAAGTTTGCCGAATTTAAATATTGGAATATAGTATAATATTTCGATATTCCAATGCGTTTAACGGTTATCGCCACACTATATTAGGCCCACCATTATAGTAAAGCATGATTTTGGTCTCATCGAAAAATATAGCGCATCCCAATAGTCATTCGGTTTGACAAAGTACATCCTAGTGAAACACAATCGCTTTTCAATGTATTGTGTTGAAAACATTGGTTTTTTCGCGCAACTCTTGACATAATCTGGTACTCTATCAGGAGCTGCCTTACTGTTTCGAAGGCAACCGCAAGATCACTGTGGCATCTGGCATCACTAAATTAGTACTTTACAGTACGGTATTAAGCAACCCTGAATACCAACAAAATGTATATTAAGAATAATGAGAAACATGAACACACAATTGAATAAAGTCCAAATGAAACAGACGTGTTATACTTTTTACTATACAATACTCATTAATCACATTCTTCTTTGAGTTGACTTGAAAGAAATTGGCGGACTTTCGATTACTTTCCTAACCAAAATGCGTTCTGCTCTATTTGATATTTTGTGCGCACGGAAGTGCGAACGTTTTGGACCAGACTATCTTCCTTTTTTACGCGATTTAAAATATTGTAAATACAATTACAGTAAATAAAGAATATGCGACAATCACCCCTCGTGTACTAAAACGTGTTGCAGACCAAAAGAAATCAAACATTTTTGGAAAATATTTAGATACATTGTTCTTGCGGACCGAAAGAGTTGTAGACAAATTTAAGCAAATTGAATATTTTCTTTTTAAGTCTCTTCCTGTATTTCGATTTTGAAGAATTTAATAATGAAAAAGTATAAAATACATTTTCTATTATAAAAAATACAATTGCCTTTATGAAATGACCAACCCCATATTAGCGAAATACTAACAGTGCATATTTTTAAGACATACACAAAATGATAGAACCTTCTGATCGGCTGCGGGAATTTAATGTATAAATTTCTTTCTATACATGCACCAATATACGAAAACGGTGGAACTTCATGCTTTCGTTTGTGTATGTGGATGTTGAAAATAATATAATTTAAACAGTTATTCTTCATGACTATGAATGTAGGTCAACAAAAATCGTATGTTTTGCAGCCATGTTTTTGAATGTTTGTTACAAAGAATAATTTTGTGCTCATATGCACACATTTAAAGAAACTTTTTAAAAAGGGCAATTATTAGTTATTAGTCTCTCTTGTTACACTATAAAAAGCAATCGGCAAAACCCACCCCTAATAAACAGTATGATCGACGCGCATGACGTCATCAACAACAATAACAGGGCGTGCAACAACAAACCATGCCACGTGCTTGACAACAAGCCGAATTCTGCAGCTGTAGTGACGGTTGCGTTTAAATCGAATTGGTAAAACAACAGAACTTTCTAGAAGCTTTGCTACTGAAGCTGGGCTATAAAAGCAGCAGCAACCGAGCAACTGCCCTCTTTCTTCGATACCGACACCTCGAGACAACACCAGCGAAGACCTTAGCTCCAGAGAACACTTAGGGAACTTGACGCAGACAGAACAGTGGTTTAAGGTTTTTACCGATTCCACTGGGACATAACCTAACGCAGACAGAACAGTGGTTTAAGGTTTTTACCGACTCCACTGGGACACTAGAGAACAAAGACAGAACAGTTGTTTAAGGTTTTTACCGATTCCACTGGGACATAAAACTAACGCAGACAGAACAGTGGTTTAAGGTTTTTACCGACTCCACTGGGACATTAACTAACGCAGACAGAACAGTGGTTTAAGGTTTTTACCGACTCCACTGGGACACTACACACTACACTAGCTATATACATTAGTTACTGGTGGAAACTATATGTTAGTTCTTTAAGTAGAATAAAATTTTAAATAAATAAAAAAACTATAAAAATACAAAATTGTTAGAATAAATTTCTGTTGACGAACCCTGGACACCGCTAAGTATACCCCAGCGTAAGTAAGTTCGTTACAATATACATAATTGATCGTGTCATTCATCAAGATCAAATTCATGACCGCTCAATGTGGCAATTTTGTCCTCCAACAAAATAGACGTAGATTCACCGATTTGGGATTTGGATTTATTCACTCAATCGGACATTTCTAGCTCGATATATGATTTGTCACGTGAAAAAAGGTCGAAAAAATACAAAAATTACATTATCTCAAAAACTATTCCATGAAAAAAAATTTAACCTGATTTTCGAATTCAGCAGATGAAAATACATAAGAAAAGTCACCTCTCATCAAATGTACATGAAAAAAATTTTATTTTGTAAACTAGTGTTATTATCGATGAAATTTTTAAGTGCACTATTTTAATATTAAACCCCATAGATACATTTTTGCGAGATTTATGTACAGACGATTAAAATAAAAATAAACTGTTTGCCGGGAAAACAATATTGCTATGTGGAGATTTTCAGCAAATATTGCCAGTTGTCCCACATGGTACACTTTCAAATTTAATTGAAAATTCTGTTACTGTTTGGAACGAGTTTGGTTAGTTCCATCATGTGATCCTGATATATATATATATATATATATATATATATATATATATATATATATATATATATATATATATATATATATTTATATATATATATATATATATATATATATATATACATATATATATATATATATATATGAATATTTCGGAAATTATTTTATCAGAACGCATTTTGAGCTCAGTTGTTTTAGCACCAACCAATGAAGAATTGCTTTCATAAACCGAGATGTTTTCAACCGAATGCCGGGGGAAGAAAAAAGTCCTTATAGCTGCGACAAAATAATTTGCGATAATGACGCGGAAGTCAATAATTATTCAGATGAATTTTTAAATTCCTTGAATGTCAGTGGTCTACCACCACATAGTTTTAGATTGAAAGTCAATTGCATTGTTCTCTTGATAGGGAATTTAAATGCAAAGGAAACTTTGGGCAATGGTACCAGATTGAGTATCAAAGTATTGCATAATAATAGTATCGCTTGTGAGGTGTTGACTGGAAGAACCCGAGGTAAAAGTATTCTTATCCTTAAATTTACTTGACTTATTCTGGAAGTTTGCTGCCGCTTGATTTCCAACGAACACAATTTCCAATTATCCTTGCATTCGGTATAAATGTTAATAAAGCGCAAGACCAAACCAAAGAACAAATAGAACAGACAGTTGATATGAATGTATTTGTGCGAGCTCTGCTAGTGTGAGAATAGTTTAAAATTGATGTATATAGTGGTAAAAATACAGTGAACCCCATTTAACTCTAACCATCGTTCACTTAACTTCTCAAAATAACTAAAAACATAAAATTTTGTTGATAATTTCTCATAGTCAATGAACTCTCAAGATCCACAAGTCAAACACCTCTATAGATGTTAACACATCAAAAAAAATTTCAACCTGTCAGAAATGTGCGAGCGCTATTTCTTTTGCTACCGTTCATATATGAACAAAACAAAATTGGATTCACGCTCACACGCGAAGGATGAGCAACAAAAAATTTCAACCATCGCACACACGAAAGAGAGAGAAAAGAAATATTTTTTACGCTCTTACTCGCGAAGAAGAACATTATGAAAAAATTGAAACGCACGCGTTCGCGGACGAGTGCGCGAGCGAGTGAATGATTCTGAACCCTGATAATTTTTGCGCATAAATGAGGAATGTGTTAATTCAGCGTGATAATTCATGATGCCGCATTGCGGATATTTTAAAACACGCGTTAACTTGAAAATTTATCTCTAAAATGAGGAATTACATTAAAAGAACTGTTTTTCTTCAAATTCTAATGATTGTCTTTACTTCTCTTCTTATCAACTTGACAAGAAAGAAACAAAAAATACTCAAAATTTATTATACACGTAATGAAGTGCCGCAAAAGTCAGCAACTGGTTAACTTATAGATAAGTTTTAAACTAGTAAATTTACCACTTGATTTTTTACTATTATATTTACTAGTATATTTAGAAGACTGTCTATAATTTTGACTACAGGGATATGAAATACGTGTACAACAAACACAATAAAAAAAAATCGTTGAAGCGGTAAATAAATAACGCGCGAATTGAATGTCTTCTCTTATTCTTCTTTGTCCAAACATTCGATAAAGCCGGCATTATTTTGAGAAATTCAGCTTTCACGGATGGGCAGTTATACGTAGCTGCAAGTATAGTTGAGTCATTTGATACGCTCATGTTTTATATTTGTGAAAGGGCTATTTATTGATGTGTTAACATCTATAGCGGCGTGTAGGGACTAAATCTACAAAGTCAATACATGCAAACAACACACAGAGTCATTTTTTCTGCGACTGCGAAAACGAAGATTTTCTGCGACTGCGAAAACGAAGATTTTCTGCGACTGCGAAAGCGAAGATTTTCTGCGACTGCGAAAACGAAGATTTTCTGCGAATCAAGATTTTATGAATCAAGTCTGGAATTGATTCGAATCAGCGAGCGCAACAACAAATTCTTGAGAAATATTTCCTTCACAGACATCGGCACGAGCAAATAGCAAAACCTGTCCGGTATATTCTGTGTTAAAAAGAAGTAATAGGAAATTCTATGCAAAAAAATAAAATTTAAATCAATAAACTATTTTTTTTTATTATCCAATGTAACATTTACTAATGTGTTCATAGAAATCGAACAGGTACCGTGTAACAAAAAGGTGTTAACACATCGCCCGTGAGTTCGAACACTCATTGGTTTTTTATTTACAAAAAATATTGTTTACACCGACGTGTTAGCAAATTATTATATTTAAAATTTACTTGCAGTGTCTTATACAGTTTGTCAAGAAAGTGTATTGACAAGGTAAAAAATTCGTCAATTAGATTTTGATTATTTTTTTAAATTCATTTCATTTAATTAATGTATTTGTAATGAACAGTAACAACAAAAAAACTAATATTAAAATTAAGAAACAAAAAACATAACATAAACAAAAATTAGTCAGAAAAATTCTGTCAAGAAAGTGTTTTTACAAATCAAAACTTATTTATAAAAATGAAAGAAAGAAACGAAAATTAGCACTATAAAGGGTTTTAATATTTTGTATGGCCCCCTTTAGCATCTGTAACGACTTGTAGTATTCTACTCAAGGATTAAATCAACTTCTGCACATCGTATTCGCTTGAGATTTTATTTCTTTCCTCTAGTATTGCAGTTTTGAGCTCTGCTCCACCTTTTGGTTGCCACTTGGCCGCCTTTTTTCTTAAAAGTTCCCACAAATTTTCAATGGGGTTCAAGTGTGGACTCTGGACTTGTAAAGAACCCACATCCTTACTATATGCTCCATATGTCTTGTTAAAATTTTAATTGAGGATTGTTATCAATATTGAACCCACAATGATCATCGCTGTTTACCAAATAACGTTTGAAAATATTCAAATACTGTTTTGCATCCATTTTATTCTCTATGAAATCTCCTACTCCTTTACTGGATGTGCACCCCGATAACATGACAGAAAGTTTGCCGAATTTAAATATTGGAATATAGTATAATATTTCGATTTTCCAATGCGTTTAACGGTTATCGCCACACTATATTAGGCCCACCATTATAGTAAAGCATGATTTTGGTCTCATCGAAAAATATAGCGCATCCCAATAGTCATTCGGTTTGACAAAGTACATCCTAGCGAAACACAATCGCTTTTCAATGTATTGTG
This sequence comes from Clusia tigrina, assembly GCA_920105625.2. Classification (NCBI taxonomy): domain Eukaryota; kingdom Metazoa; phylum Arthropoda; class Insecta; order Diptera; family Clusiidae; genus Clusia; species Clusia tigrina. The sequence goes on from OV050031.1 coordinate 161,627,042, forward strand.
TTGAAAACATTGGTTTTTTCGCGCAACTCTTGACATAATCTGGTACTCTATCAGGAGCTGCCTTACTGTTTCGAAGGCAACCGCAAGATCACTGTGGCATCTGGCATCACTAAATTAGTACTTTACAGTACGGTATTAAGCAACCCTGAATACCAACAAAATGTATATTAAGAATAATGAGAAACATGAACACACAATTGAATAAAGTCCAAATGAAACAGACGTGTTATACTTTTTACTATACAATACTCATTAATCACATTCTTCTTTGAGTTGACTTGAAAGAAATTGGCGGACTTTCGATTACTTTCCTAACCAAAATGCGTTCTGCTCTATTTGATATTTTGTGCGCACGGAAGTGCGAACGTTTTGGACCAGACTATCTTGCTTTTTTACGCGATTTAAAATATTGTAAATACAATTACAGTAAATAAAGAATATGCGACAATCACCCCTCGTGTACTAAAACGTGTTGCAGACCAAAAGAAATCAAACATTTTTGGAAAATATTTAGATACATTGTTCTTGCGTTGTAGACAAATTTAAGCAAATTGAATATTTTCTTTTTAAGTCTCTTCCTGTATTTCGATTTTGAAGAATTTAATAATGAAAAAGTATAAAATACATTTTCTATTATAAAAAATACAATTGCCTTTATGAAATGACCAACCCCATATTAGCGAAATACTAACAGTGCATATTTTTAAGACATACACAAAATGATAGAACCTTCTGATCGGCTGCGGGAATTTAATGTGTAAATTTCTTTCTATACATGCACCAATATACGAAAACGGTGGAACTTCATGCTTTCGTTTGTGTATGTGGATGTTGAAAATAATATAATTTAAACAGTTATTCTTCATGACTATGAATGTAGGTCAACAAAAATCGTATGTTTTGCAGCCATGTTTTTGAATGTTTGTTACAAAGAATAATTTTGTGCTCATATGCACACATTTAAAGAAACTTTTTAAAAATGGCAATTATTAGTTATTAGTCTCTATATTACATTTTTTTTAAATATAAGATAAGCCAAATCAGCACGTGAGGTTGCTGCCATCGATATGGACTTGAATTAGTCCAAATATTATATGTTGATTCTGTTGTTTATTATAAATTATACATTTAAACTATCTTATATTTAGCCATCAATTATACACATTCCTTTAAATTTGGCGAAAAACATAAAAATTGTATTTCTTTATAAAAAAGAAAAAATAACCTCAGTTTACTTTTTAAATTTTAGAGATGAAAAATATTCATTTCCATATTGAAGAAAACATTAAAAAACAAATTTCTTTATAAAATAACAATAATTTCTGGGAGTCGAACTCTCGTCTGCAGGTACTAAGATCAACGAGCTAACAACCACGACCAAAGAATCCGTCAATTATTCAACTGATTTATAAACAGATTAACAAAAGAAACTGTTTGTTCGTTACCAGCTTATTTTTTGGCTTCTCAACTAAAATTTTCATAAATGAATATTTTGATTTCAGAATTTTGAATTATTTCCATTTTAGAATTTCAATTTTCAATGGTGACAATTTTCGTGAAATTACATTATTTCATTTCAAAAATACATTATATTTATAAAAATTTTTCTATTTAGTGTGATGGCGATTAATACAAGGGCAGCATAAACGAAAGCATCATCCAATTTCATGTTTTATAATACTCAATTGGAAATTGAAATTACTCTTTAATTTCAAATTGCTTACACGCCTACAGACACAATTGTTTAGAGCATGTATGTATATGATTTTGTTTAGGTTGCTGCTTGCATGTGTGTTGCGTTAATAACAAGGTTGCATTTTGGTAAAAAAAAAATCTCACCCACTTATATATGTACCGCACTATCACGTCGCTAGTCCACAAGCTAAAATACTCATACAATTTAAATTTGAAATGGCATACACACATAATTTCAATTATTCAATACCGTTATGAGCATGTTACTTCAATTATGTAACTTATTAGAAATCTTATGGATGTGGGATACTTCAAAAAGTAAATTCTAAATAAAAAATACATTACATTCAAAAATATATGAATATAAGAAAAAATCAAAGGATTAGCATTTCAATTCAAATTTTTATATGTTAATTTCTATGCAGGGTTTAAAATTGCTAACTAATTTTCATTGCTAGACTGATTTACTAACTGTGACTGCGAAAGTTATCCTAACTAAATAAAATGAAACAGCACACACAGAATATGATTTTGTCTGCAATGACTGCGACTGCGGCGCGCACATAATTTCTAGCCGATAGCAACAGTCGATTGGTGAAAAATTACTAACGACTGTTTCATTTTAAGCACATTTTCTGCTAGAAATATCAACAGTTAATGCAACGACTGAAATCACTACAGAACAGTGTTGAAATCGCAGAATTATTTTCACTGCTCAACTGAATTACTGACTGCGACTGCGAAAATGATCCAAACAAAATGAACTGAAACAGCACACACAAAAAAGGATTTTGTCTGCAATGACTGCGACTGCGGCGTAAAATGCAAAGTATGTGGGCATTTGTTAAAAAAAAAATAGAATTTCAAATTTAAAAGCACACTTGTTAAAACTTCATGAAATCAGCATAAGTGACAGCTAAACATCAAGCGCTGCGTGTAGCACAATTATTACAAAACAATTTCGGAAACAAACTGTAAAAATTTAAATAAGCAAAAAGCAATTATTTCGAAGTTACATCGGCTTGGTAACTGAAAATGGTGTTCCGTTTAATGTGTTAAATTCAGACAACTTTAAAAATATTATAGGACTCATTTGTCGTGGCTTAGGCGAAAAACTCAATAAAAATTTTCGTTTAAACAGTAGCAACTGTAAAAGAGTTCGAAAATCTGTTGTCATTAACATAAAAGAATATATAAAAATGGAGCTGAAACAGCGATTGATACCATTGAAAGTCGACAGCGCCACGAGATTGTCACCCAATATATTTGGCATAAGTACACAATTTATAAAAAATAATACCATCACTTCGACAATTTTGGGTATGGTTGAATTGAAAGGAGCAGCATCAAGTACATCTCGGCATCTGGCTACAGAAATACTCAATGTTTTGAGCAAATCTATATACATATATAAAAATTAATGTCTGTCTGTCTGTTTGTTTGTTTGTGCTTTATAGGAGGCCAAACCCTTGGACCGATCTTCCTGAAATTTTCACAGCATGTTACTGTGACTCTGGAGGGAATAATAGGCTATATGAAGTTTTGATTGGACTAAGGGGCGTGGCACCGCCCATATAACCCAAAAATTTAAATCGCCATATTTTGGGCATTTTTTGACCTACGTCGATGATATTTGGTACATATGGTATTGGCATAATTAGGAATACGTACCAGAAGAAAAGTGGGTGGGACCACGCCCATTTTTAGGAAAATAAAAAATCGTAATATAGTCTTAACTACTGGACCGATCGTCATTAAATTTTCACAATAGGATATTCTTACGAAATGATAAATTCTTGACTATATAAAGTTGTGAGTGGACAAAGGAGGGTGGCGTCGCCCATATAACCCAAAATTTAAAATCGTCATATCTTGGGCATCTTTTGACCAACGGCGGCAGTATTTGCTATATATGGTATTGGCCTGAATACCAAAAGAAAAGTGGGCGGAGCACGCCCCTTTGTTTGCGATATATTGGAGGCTGGACCCGTTAATCGATCTTAAATTTTCACAGCGTGCAGCTTTGACTCAGGAATACTTCTTACATGATAATATTTTTCGACCATGCACACTTCTGCACCTACTTTTTTACTACGTTTATTAACGGCTTTACCTCAAATTTAAAATACATATTAATTAAAATAGTGGGGTAGCCCCATTCTCTTTCTCCCACAACTGACTGCGAAACAGCTGATTGTGTAATTGCTGCTTTTTGATTGGCCTAAAAATATAAAGGGGGAGCATGAAGCTAATTACATGCGGTTCAGTGCTGAATTCTAATTGGTTTACAATAAAAAAGGGGAGCACTAAGCTTACTGCATATTTATTATTGCCTTAACGCATTTGCAATAGTGAATTAGATAGAAGTTGCAGTTTTCTTTTTAAATTATTTTTTTAACTAAATTTTTATAAAATTTATAACCAAAAAATTTAAAAAAAACTTTAAAAAGTTAACATAATCAAAGTTTAAATTAAGTGAGAAACGATTGTGTTAAAAACTTAGTTATAAATAAAAAAAAATGCCTCCAAAAAATCATCCCTTTCGGCACGTACTCCAAAATCATTGAAAATGAAATCCAATAGAGCAAACGAAACGCATGAAGAACGTGAAGCACGCCTTGAAATTGAACGGTTTCGAGCCTCAACCTCTAGAGCTGCAGAGAATTTACAGCAACGTGAAGCACGCCTAGAAATTCAGCGATATCGAACCTCAACATCAAGGGCTTCCGAGACTGCTGTTCAATGCGAAACACGCTTAGAAATTCAGCGATCTCGAACCGCAACACCAAGGGCTTCGGAGACATCTGTTCAGCGTGAAACACGGTTACGAAGCGACCAATCTCGAGCCTTGACATCAAGGGCTTCCGAGAATTCTACTCAACGTCAAACACGCATGCGAAGTGACCGATCGCGATCCGCTTTATCAAGAGCTGCCGAGACACTAGAGCAACGTGAGGCACACCGTCTACAAGATCGTAGTCGAAGAGCACAGCATCGTCGAAGCCCTGCATCATATGAGCTGATTGTATTCCACTACACATTAGAAATTGATTGCAGTGAAGATGAGTTAGTTGCCATTGGACCAATGAATAAAGTTTGCCAATGCTAAGAAATATAAAAATGAAGCACCTCGAATGTGCTGCGCAAATGGTAAAATTGCTTTACCCGAACTGCTACCACCACCAGAACCACTACTATCGTTAGTTTCAGGTAAGAACAAACAAATAATTTGCCCCTAAGGCATCAAAAAAGGAAGAAGAGGAAAAAATAAAATGATTATTATTAAAATAATAATATTCCACTTCATAGCAACAACAGCGGATTCGCAACATTTCTTAAGCAACATACGAAAATACAATTCGTGTTTTCAAATGACATCGTTTGGTGCGACTTAAGTGGTTCGAGACAACTTCATGCCAGCATTTAGAGTTCAAGGGCGAATTTATCACCGAATGGGATCAATATTGCCAATTCCAGATCAAGATCCTAAGTTTTTACAAATTTATTTCATGGGACAAGCGGATGATAACGACTAAGTGCAACAGCGTCAGCTCTACCGTCCAGATACAAAACAGCGAATAGTAGCCGGTTTGCAAATAATGCTTCATGACAACAACCAGTTGGTGAGAACATTTAAACAAGCAAAAGATGATCCGCGATTGTCTTCATATCAACACTTTATTGCAATTCATGCTGATAAAACGCCAGCTGGACAACATCAAGGACGTTGCAACGCGCCCACAGTTGACGATGTAGCAATCTTAATGGTTGGTGATCCAGTGGCACCACGTGATATAATTATTCGCCGTCGTGGCGAGAGAATTAACAGAATATCTGAAACGCATCGCTCATATGACGCGCTTCAGTTGAAAGGCTTGAGGATTTAAGCGTAAGCTTTTTAGAAATAAAAACCAGAGTTATTTCCTTAAGATAAATTACTTTATTATAAAATATTATTTAATTAATACAGAAATAAGTTTTACGATGTATAGTGCTTAAGGCAAACAAAAAGAAGAAGGTAAAAACGGAAGTTACAAAAGGAAGAGACAAATCAAGTTGACATAAGTGACATATTGCATATGTAACAAAAAAACAATTATCGATATCAATAAAGATGAGCAATTGTAAATTATAATAATCTAACAAACTCCTCCTTAATTTACAATATTAAAATTTGCTTTAAATTTAATACATTTCTAAACATAACAAATTTTTCTTTTGGTAGGCCTTTGGTGAATAAGTCAGCTAACATTTTTTCAGTTGGACAGAACTCAACTTGGACTAGTTTCTTTTCGACGTAGTCTTTCACGAAGAACGTTTTGGTATCGATGTGTTTTGAGCGATTGCTCAGCTTTTCATCAGCTATCATTTTTATAGCACTCTGGTTGTCCTCGTATATTGTTGTAGGCTGATTGCAACCATAACCTAGGTCATTTAGGATTCGTTGTATCCATACAGCTTCCTTAAATGCTTCGGATAAAGCAATAAACTCTGCCTCAGTAGACGAGAGAGCAACACAATCTTGACGCTTACAGGACCAACTTACAACACCATTTGATAGAAACACGTACCCAGAATTAGACTTACGAGTTTGGCGGTCTTCAGCCCAATTGGCGTCGGCGTAACCGATGAGTTCACAGTCTGATGATTTTCCTCCAAGTTTCAATTGCATAGATGATGTTCCTTTTAGGTATCTTATAAGTTTCTTTACTTCATTCCAATCATACTGATTAGGATTTTCCACCTTTTGTGAAAGTATGCTAACGGCAGCAGAAATATCAGGTCGTGTGTTTGTTGAAATATACAATAAATATCCAATTGCAGCTCGACATTTCTCATTAGTTGGCAATTTGTCACCTTCTGGTTGTTTGTGATATGCAGGGCTTAAAGGTATATTAGAATCTTTCGAATTTTGTAAATCAAATTTCTTAACGACTTCTAAAATATATTTCGTTTGGTCGATTAAATAATTATTATCCTCTTTTGTGACTCTAATACTCAAATAATTAGATATCAGGCCTAAATTATCAATACTGAAACTTTTACGCAAAATATTTTCAATACGATTTACCTGATTTTTGTCACTCGAAATCACCAGTATGTCGTCGACATATATTAATACAAACAAAGACTTTTCATATGTATACAAACAGTGGTCAGCTTTACTTTGTTTTAAGTTTGCTTCTTCAGCAAGCACAGTATGCAGAGTTTGATACCAGATACGGGCTGACTGTTTAAGACCGTAAATACTTCTTTTCAGCAAACATACCTTGTTTGAATTATTTTCGTTGATAAACCCGGGCGGCTGACGCATATAAATATCTTCTCCTAGTTCACCATTTAAGAATGCAGTTTTTGCATAAAAATGGTAAGCATTCATATTCTTAGCAGCGGCGATGGAAAGAAGAATTCGGAAGGTAGCGTGTTTAGCAACAGGAGCAAGCACCTGGTCGTAGTCGACTCCAAACTTTTGGCTGAAACCTTGGGCAACAAGATGTGCTTTATATTTTTGCACTCTACCGTCTGCATCTGTCTTTAATTTATAAACCCATTTGCAGCCGATTAGATTTTTGCCATTAGGTAAATTTACTAATTCCCAAGTGTTATTTTCGATGAGAGAGCTATACTCCTCCTCCATAGCAGCAATCCAATGACTACCCTTCGAACATGACACAGCTTCATTGTAATTGGATGGCTCGCCATTGATAACAACATCAATTTCTTGGATAAACTGCATTAGACCAATACCTTTATTTACCCGTTCAGATCTTCGATGTGGCTCGCCTAATTCATCTGGTTGATCATCATTCATATTGTTATTTTGATTCTCATCGTCGGTGTTTTCATTATCGACGTAATCACTACAGGCGTTTTCGACGACGGACTCAGGACTGTTGCAATTGTTAATGTCGTTTCTAATTGGAATAAAATCGGTTTTATTTTCACATTTTTCTATAATCGTGTTGTTTACAAATTTAACGTCACGGGAAACAACAACTTTTCCTTTTTCTGGAACAAAACACCTAAACGCTTTCGAATGAACATCAAACCCGACGAAAATAGCTTCATCTGCTTTTGGGTTCAGTTTTCGGCGCTGACAATCGTGAACTTTAACAAAACATCTTGAACCAAATCTTCTCAAATTTCCATAAAACGGTTTTCGACCATGCCAGATTTCAAATGGTGTGCTTTCTATAGATTTCCATGGTAATAAGTTTTGTAAGTTGTTCGCTGTCATTATCGCTTCACCCCAAAATTTATTCTCCAGCTTGGCATCTAACAACATACAACGCGTCATCTCAATTAATGTTCGGTTTTTGCGCTCTGCGACGCCGTTCTGCTGAGGTGTATAAGGCGCAGTACGCTGAACCCTCTTTTATTAAGATAATTGACGAAATTTTGGTCGGTATATTCTCCACCACGATCGGTTCTCAGGCATTGAATTTTGTGGCCAAATTTATTTGCTGTTAATTCATAAAATTCTTCAAATTTCTGGAATGTCTCAGATTTCTCTTTAAGCAAATAAACAGTGGTGAAACGTGAAAAATCGTCAATAAAAGTTAATACATAGCGCTTACCTGATGGTGTTGTAGTCTGCATCGGTCCGCAGATGTCGCTATGTATTAGCTGTAGAGCTTCTGTTGATATATTTGGCCTCTTTTGGGAACGGCAGCCGTGTTAATTTTGACTTAATGCAGATTTCGCAGTCAGTGTAGTTTTTGCAGCTAGTTCCACACTCCGCTACTTTCATACCAGTCGCTATATTATCATTTCCGATAGAACGTATTGCATCCATGCTGCGATGACCCAATATGCGATGCCAGTCATGTAAACAAAATTTCTCATCGTTTGAAACAAAATTTGCTGTATTTTTTACTCGCAGTCTATACAGGTTATTTATGACGTCTGCAATAGCTATTTGTTTATTATTTTCTGTTCGTATATCACATATGTTTTGGCAAAATGTGACTTTCATGCCCTTTTCTGCCAATCGTTTAACAGAAATCAGATTGCCACCAATTTCAGGAACATATAAAACGTCTTCGATACGAACTCTGTTTGATTGCCCATCACCGTTTATTGTATGTATGACAACACTGCCTTTGCCAGATGCAGCAACCAATTGACCATTTGCCACTGAAACATTTTCAGTATGTGACCCATCAAAAATATCAAACATTGCACGATTACTAGAAATATGACATGTGGCTCCAGAGCCCACAATAAATTCGTCACAGTTCTTTGTGCCAACAAAAAATAAATGTTCAGCAGAATCATTTTGCTCTATAATATTTGCTTTTGATTTGCGTTCTTTGCTTTCTTTGTTAGCCTTCCACGCAGAGTACTCTGTGCATTTACTTCGGACGTGACCTTTTCTCCTGCAAAAAAAATAAGTAATGCTACCCCCACTCTTACGTTTAAAATTCATGACCCGTAGGGCACCTTCAGACGTAACCACTGTCTTATCTTGATCTTGCCTCCGGCGATGGTAGGTAGGTAGGTAGGAGTGGCAGCCTTTGTCGCAAAAAGCACACTTAGGCACATAGAATGGCTCGTTGTGGTACCACACTGAGACGACGCGACTCCCCCGTCTAGAATTTTGGGAACCACAGTGATTCCGAAATGAACCTGGCTATGTCCTTGATGTTGATGGAAGATAGTTCGGTTAAGGAAGTGAAGAAAGGTGAGCCTAGGAATTTTAATCTACGCCTGGCCAGAGCTGGGCACTGACACATGAGATGAAGTACTGTTTCTTCCTCCTCCTCAGAGCCACAGCTGCGACAGAAGTCATTATGGGGCAGTGCTAATCTTTCAGCATGTTTCCCGATCAGACAGTGTCCCGTGAGCACATTTATTATAGTGCCGATGGAGTTCCTGCTAATATTGAGTAGCTGACTAGTACGCCTAATGTCGATAGTGCTCCAGGTTTGTCTGGCAACAATACAGGTATGTTCATTTACCCAGGCTTTTTTAGCTGCCTCAAGGTAGTCATGTTTTATGGCCCATTTGAACGTGGCCAGTGGGACACCTACATCAAAGGAGGGGGAGATGTCAGGGAGCAGCGTACCTATTTTGGCCATTTCATCGGCCTCGCAGTTTCCCGGAATGTCGCTATGTCCAGGCACCCAGCATATGTGAACTTGTGAGTTACCTGAGACGACGTTCAGGGAGGAGCGGCAGTCGAATACAAGCTTAGAGGTAGTGAATACACCAGCCAGTGACTTGACTGCCGCCTGACTGTCCGTGAATATGCGTATCATCACATCGCATACTTCATTTCGAATAAGCCACTTGGACGCTTGGAATATTGCCATTACTTCCGCCTGAAAGACGCTGCAATGGTCAGGAAGACGATAGGAGAGCTTGATGCCAAGTTTTCTGGAGAAGTTGCCGCAACCGACCTTATTCTCCAGTTTGGAGCCATCCGTATATATGTCAATGGAACTGCCAGTGACCACTAAATTGTTGGACCATTCCTCTCTACTAGGAATGTAAGTGTCGAACCCGTGGTTTAGATTAGGTGTAGAGAACGTATAGTCAACGTCCGCCTGTACGGGCGTGTCCTGCATCAGAATATTGGCGTGGCCCAGGTTCAGTCTAGTCCAGCGCGATATAGAATTGAGTCTGGTTGCCGAGCATTTTGCTTGTTGCCTAACCAGAAGCCTAGTGGGCAACCAATGTAGGAATGCAAATAGAGCTTTGGTAGAGGTGGTACGCAGAGCCCCTGTTATCATAACCGCTGCTGTTCTTCTAACCTTGTCAAGAGGTTTTAGGTTCGCCGCCTTGTCAGTTGCGGGCCACCAGAAGACAGCGCCGTAGAGAAAGTACGGCTCAACCACCGCCGCATAGAGCCAGGACATGGTTCGAGGTTGGACGCCCCATGTTGTACCCATGGCACTCTTGCAGCAGTACAGAGCACACGTGGCTTTCCGTACCCTCTCCGCCAAATTTGCTTTCCAATGGAGCTTAGGGTCCAGGATCAAACCTAGATACTTGACGCTATTGCTTAGGCTAAGCGTATTCCCATTAAATTTGGGTAGGTCAAAACTTGGTATTTTGTGCTTCCTGGTGAGGAGCATGACCTCAGTTTTGGAAGGGTTGACATCTAGGCCAACTTCAAGACACCATTGGGACAGAATGCTAAGAGTGTAGCTTAGCTTTTCTGCTAGTGTTGACAGATATTTACCGGAAACAGAAATAGCAATGTCGTCCGCATAAGCTATAGTGTTGCAGCCGGTCTGATCTAATCTCCTAAGTAGTGTGTTCACCGTCAAATTCCATATGAGGGGTGAGAGCACACCGCCTTGTGGAGTACCTCTCTTGACAGTCATTTTAGCATGTACGTTTCCTATTGAGGAGCTAATGACGCGTGTTTTCAGTAGCTGTTCGATGAACCTAACCAAGCTGGGGTCCAGGTTCAGGTTTACTAAGGATTTCGTGATGGCGGAGGGACAAATATTGTTGAATGCCCCTTCTATATCGAGAAATACTGCAAGAGTATATTCTTTGTTGGCAAGAGATTTCTCTACTTGCTCAATGAGCACGTGAAGCGCTGTTTCCACAGACTTGCGTTTAGTGTAGGCATGTTTGATTTGGAAAGGCACGTGGAATTAATAGAGCTCCTGATTTGTATATCAAGGTTATCCAGTGTTTTCAAAAGAAAGGAGGACAGGCTAATTGGTCTATAGTCCTTAGGCTTGGTGTGGGTCGACTTTCCCGCTTTAGGGATGAAAACTACTCGAGCTTCTCTCCAGCTTTTGGGAATGCACGACCATCTTAGGCATGCATTATAAATATGCAGTAGCCAAGGCGCAACCGCACTTGCAGTGTGCTGAATGTCCGCGGGAATGATACCATCAGGCCCGGGAGATTTAAAAGGCTTAAAGCTGTTGATGGCCCACTGAATATGCGTGTTGGTCATTTGGAATTGGGTTGAGTGACTTAAAGAGTGGTTGGTGTCAAAAGACCTGCAATCCACAAAGATTTCATTCCCCGGGAAGTGTGTTTCTATTAGGGCGTCCAAAGTGTCGGTTTCAGAGTCGGTCCAGTTACCGTCCGATCTCTGAATACATTCCAGAGCCCGAGGGGTGGTATTGAGAATCCTCCGGAGTCTACTTGTCTCGGACGAGCTTTCTATGTTGCCACAGAAGTCTCGCCAAGACGCTCGTTTGGATCTCCTAACCATATACTTGAGTTCCCTTTGTTTGTCTTTGAAAGGGAGCCAGTCATTTGTGGCTTTGGCTCTGTTGAAGAGCTTGCGACATACTTCTCGTAGCTCAGCTTTTTCTGAATTCCACCAAGGGGGTTTTGGTTTTCCTCTTGGTTTCGGGAAGTTGCAGGCTGATTTGGCAGCATAGTTAAATAGTGCTGTAATGGTTTCAACCGCTCGATCTATATCGAGATGATTATTGATCGTGGGAGGAGTCGACTGCAGGCCCGACTCCATAATGGTCTGGAATCGTGTCCAGTCAGTTCTTTTCCTGTTAGTGTGTCTTTTGCGCTCTGCCGTATCTAACGTTTCTGAGATCGCAATTCTAAAACAGATGTAACAGTGGTCCGAGAAGGAGCATTCCTGCAAAACGCGCCAGCTCGAAATAAGGTGAGACGAGTGATTATTACCAAGAGTTAGATCGAGAACCTCCCTTCTATTTGAGGTAATGAAGGTTGGCTCTCTCCCCCTGTTAGTAATTACTATGTCGTTAGTAAGAATAAAATCAAAGAGTGACTCAACCCGCTCATTGGTATCCGTGCTGCCCCACACCTCGTGACGGGCATTGGCATCGTTCCCGATGACTACCGGGATGCGCTTTCTATTAGCCTCCTCTACCAGCAGTCTTAAAGCTTCCGGAGGCGGCGTCAGCCCGTGGTCGTGCACCATGTAGCTGCTAACGATCCATATAGCCATGGTGTTGATGGAAATAACCATGGCTACATTATCCTTGTCGCTGAACCTGTGAAGAAGAAGAGCGTTAATATTGTTCTTAACAAGAATACAGGCTCTGGGTTTACCTCGATCCTGCACGAATACTGTGCGGTATCCGCTTGTAGTGAGTCCGCGAACCTGATCATTTACGACCCAAGGTTCTTGGACCAGTATGAGTTCCTCTCCTTTTTGAGTCAGGTGGAGGATCAGGGCTGCAGAGGAAGCCATGGAATGGTGAAGGTTAATCTGTAATACCCTCACCATTCCCGGAGGTGGCCATCATCGTCACGCTGGCTGCCTCCTCTTCTGACAGAGGAGAATCACCAACGTCGTCGATATTGGTTATCGGACGTCCGCAGAAACTGCCTACCGATTCTGAGGCCGAAGCGTAACTCTCTCCATCATCGAAGGTGAGATCCGGTTCGGCCTGAATGGGGGCTTGTATGCTCCCTGGTTGTCGCTCCTATAGACCTTGAGCGAGATCGAACTAAAACCATAGTTGATCTCTCCCTTTTTGGCATTAATAGGGGCTAGAGAGTCCTCATTAAGAATAATGATGATCTCTCGAGAGTTGCCCTTGGGCTCGCTTATTTTTGCGACCTTCCAGTCATCCGTGGGGAGGTCGTAATTGCTGAGCCTAAGCAACTCCAGAATTTCTTCCGGCGAGGAGTGCTCTGCCGGAACCCAGGCCCTGGAACGCGGGCGGTTCTGGATCTGGTCTCTGGGAACAGCTAAGAGCTTGGCCCCCGGCCAGATTTCGCCAACCATTGAGATGGCCATCTTGTAAAGCTCAGCCGAGCGCTCGTCTGAGCACGCGATGAGCTTCACGTGCCCCTGATACCATCCCGCGTCCCGGCATACAGGTGATGGGCCAGGATTGGCCCTCAGGATCTCCCTGTAGATCCTGAAAAGGGCCTTCTCTACCATTTTCCAGTTTGCTGGGGAAATGGTACCGTCACTGTTTCCAGTGTCAACGATTGCCCAGATGATGCCCTCTTTGGCTACCTCATCAAATGGCCGGGTAAGTCTCGGCTTGGAAGCCAGTCGTGGGCGTTTAGTTTCCTGCACGACTGATTGGGAGGGGTGCTCAGCCGACCGTTGCCGTTTCTGAGCACCTTCAGGGGGTGGCTGCGGACGAGCACCAACATTTTGGTGAGCCCATGGCAGCGCTCCCTTGTCTTTATCAGACATTGAAGCGGGGTCGGCAGATTCCAACCTTTGCAGAATCCTGAAGGCGGACCTCCGGGTTCTGTACGCCCGTGTAGACGCATTCACATGCGTGCGAGCACCTGAAGGGAGATTGGTGCTGGGGCCCGTGCTGGAGGAGGTCGGCTTATTTGCCGAAGCTCTCCCTGTACCAGTCCGAGGAGCGGACGGAGGGGCGACCCTAGCACCCGGCCTGGCAGCCCTGGTGCTGGGGTGGTCCGAAGCAGGGTTTTTGTGACCCTGTGAGGATGCGCTTGTGGCTGGGAGCGGGGCTGGCCTTTTGGCCGTAACACCCGACGACATCCTTGGTCTGGCGACAAATGTCCAAGACGAAGTTGCTGCTTAGCTCAAGGCAGTTTTTTGCCTAAATGAGCTCGTTGATGGCTCCCCTTGTGGGTTGGCCGTTGGTTTTTTGTTGGATTTTTTCAGGAATGCACAAGTCCTTATGGGCGCGAGTACTCAGAGCCAGACCAGTGCTAATTGGGAGCTAGTCTCAACCAAACCTACATCGTCAACCAAATGACGACGTACATCGAACGTACTTTGAGGCCTGCCAAGGTTTTAACGGGACGGAGACGGATATGACCTTAAACTGGAGCCGTTCGCACTGGGTTTCACCCCAGTGGTAATTGGTCCAGAAGCCACACCCGCCAGCCCAGGAGCAATCAAATAAAAAGATTGTTGGGTAGTCCGTGGACGAATAGGGTCGTGCCGTCTGACATCAGATGCTCTCCACAGGGAGGTTGCACCGGATGCCGGGGGGGGGGGGATATAGACCATTTAGCGCTATCCAGAGTGCACCACGAGGAGGCGATCTACATTACACGCTTCCGGCGATACTCTTCAATGATTTTTGCACAAACAAGAGATGGTGTCAAATCTTTTTGATCGTGCGCCTCCATTGCTGTTATTAGTCCATCATAACTACTTGGAAGAGAACCCAAATTTGTAGCCGTCGCTAAAAATTCCCATGTTATATTGCTACCTAACGCAATAAGCTTTTGAAATAGTTCATTCATCTGACCTACGTGCGCCTCCATGTCAGTGTCATCACTGGCTCTCTTCGCCATCACTTCGCGTAGCAACCTTACTTTTACACCTGGAGCATCACGTTCATAAAATTCCTTAAGGGCATCCCATGCCTCTTTTGCAGTCAATTTGTTACGTAGGTGATGAATTTGATCGTCTCCAATACACAGGGCTATAGTAGCGTGAGCTTTTTGATCGGTTTTTTCCCATTGAACAAAATTTTCTGCTGGTTTAGCTTCTGTAATTGCCGACCACAAACCCTCGCGCTTTAAAGGCATTTCCAATTTGAAGCGCCAGTTAAAATAATTTGTGGTTGTCAATTTCGGCATTTGATGATGAAAATCAGCCATATTAATTTTTTTTTTTTTATGATGAAAAAATTACAAAAAAATAAAAAAAAAATTATACAAATATTTTATTTAAAGTGAATTTATCTTAGCAATCCCTGGACCCATAACCATTGAAAGGTTTGAGGGTTTAAGCGTAAGCTATTTAGAAATAAAAACCAGAGTTATTTCCTTAAGATAAATTCCTTTATTATAAAATATTATTTAATTAATACAGAAATAAGTTTTACGATGTATAGTGCTTAAGGCAAACAAAAAGAAAGAAGGTAAAAACGGAAGTTACAAAAGGAAGAGACAAATCAAGTTGACATAAGTGACATATTGGATATGTAACAAAAAAACAATTATCGATATCAATAAAGATGAGCAATTGTAAATTATAATAATCTAACATCAGTATCCTATTATGTTTCCATATGGAGAAGATGGATATCATTTTGAAATGCGTCAAATCAATCAAGCTACCCGTAAGTTAAGATTTTTTTATAAACGTTTGTCGCACGTAACATAAAAAATAATAAATTTATGTGAAATTTATATTTCTTATATATTTTAGATGAAACAACTAGCAAAAAAGTGAGTGCGATGAATTTTTACTCATATCGTTTAATGATTCGTCAACACACTGACAATCATGTTCTAAAATTGTCGTTAGTTGTTTCATCAGTTTATTGTCGACATGTACGCCAAAATCGAAACGGAACGTTTGTTATACATACGATATCATCAAGCGATACTTCGAGTAGATGATTATATTCATCTCCGTGATGCAATGAACGATCAGAATGACTTCAATCCCAATGAACTAGGGCAACCTATTATACTGCCAGCAACATTCACAGGAAGCCCACGTCATATGCAAGAATATACACAAGACGCAATGACCTATGTGCGATCATACGGACGGCCAGATCTGTTCATTACATTCACATGTAATCCGAAGTGGGAGGAAATCGTATTCGAATTGTCTTCTGGGCAAACATCTGCACATAGACACGACATTACAGCATGTGTGTTTAAACAAAAATTAAAATCATTAATGGCTTTCATTGTTAAGCTACAAGTTTTTGGAGAAACGCGATGCTGGATGTATCAGTCGAATGGCAAAAACGTGGATTGCCACATGCACACATTTTAATTTGGTTGGTCGACAAAATTACGTCTGACAAAATTCCGGGCGGGACCGGAAAAACGTTTCTGATTTCGTTGATTTTGGGTAAAGTTCGATCCCAAAACAATATTGCGTTGGCCATTGCGTCATCCGGAATTGCTGCAACGCTTTTGGATGGTGGCAGAACAGCGCATTTGGTACTTAAATTACCACTGAAATTGCAATTATCTGAGACGTACACATGCAATATAAAGAAAAATTCATCAATGGGTAAAGTGCTGCGAACGTGTAAGTATGGGATAAATGCACAATGGCACACAAAAAATCTTTAGAGGCCCTAGATCGCACATTACAGGATTTCAGAAGCAATAGGCAATTATTTGGGGGGGTACTGATTTTGTTAGCCGGTGATTTTCGCCAAACACTACCGGTTATTCCAGGTGCAACCCCAGCTGATGAGCTTAACGCATGTCTGAAAACATCCATTCTTTGGCACCACGTTCGCACACTAAAATTAACGACAAATATGCGTGTGCAACTGCATCCTAAAAAACGGCTTCATTGCTGCTGATATATCGCGCCATTTGATATCGTATAATTTCATCATTTGGATTGTGCAACGAAAACACTGCCATATCTGATCCCTTGGTAACGTATTTGCATATGTATTTAATAGATTTTACGGAATTGCAATACTCTACATTAATATGAGCTTTGTACGTTTTTGAAAGCAATGGACAATAGGGTACTGTCCAGCGATTATCAATATCAATATCATTGTTTCGCACCCTTATTGTAATTGATTGCCCACCATCATCTGTTGATCTGCGACGATAAAGCCGATAGCCATCAATACCTGAGATTGTTTCTGTACGCATTTGTCGTGGATACTTTTTCGTGCATTTTTCATCGGCCATGCATGGTGAATTTGGATTGATGATTCCACATGGCCCATGAATCATGTTTATGATTACAATTTCATGCAATTGTGGATCAATATCAGGATCAGGTATTTCCGCAGAAATGACATCATCTATTTTGTCAGACGTAATTTTGTCGACCAACCAAATTAAAATGTGTGCATGTGGCAATCCACGTTTTTGCCATTCGACTGATACATCCAGCATCGCGTTTCTCCAAAAACTTGTAGCTTAACAATGAAAGCCATTAATGATTTTAATTTTTGTTTAAACACACATGCTGTAATGTCGTGTCTATGTGCAGATGTTTGCCCAGAAGACAATTCGAATACGATTTCCTCCCACTTCGGATTACATGTGAATGTAATGAACAGATCTGGCCGTCCGTATGATCGCACATAGGTCATTGCGTCTTGTGTATATTCTTGCATATGACGTGGGCTTCCTGTGAATGTTGCTGGCAGTATAATAGGTTGCCCTAGTTCATTGGGATTGAAGTCATTCTGATCGTTCATTGCATCACGGAGATGAATATAATCATCTACTCGAAGTATCGCTTGATGATATCGTATGTATAACAAACGTTCCGTTTCGATTTTGGCGTACATGTCGACAATAAACTGATGAAACAACTAACGACAATTTTAGAACATGATTGTCAGTGTGTTGACGAATCATTAAACGATATGAGTAAAAATTCATCGCACTCACTTTTTTGCTAGTTGTTTCATCTAAAATATATAAGAAATATAAATTTCACATAAATTTATTATTTTTTATGTTACGTGCGACAAAAGTTTATAAAAAAAATCTTAACTTACGGGTAGCTTGATTGATTTGACGCATTTCAAAATGATATCCATCTTCTCCATATGGAAAAATAATAGGATACTGAAGCGCGTTATATGAGCGATGCGTTTCAGATATTCTGTTAATTCTCTCATCACGACGGCGAATAATTATATCACGTGGTGCCACTGGATCACCAACCATTAAGATTGCTACATCGTCAACTGTGGGCGCGTTGTAACGTTCTTGATGTTGTCCAGCTGGCGTTTTAGCAGCATAAATTGCAATAAAGTGTTGATCTGAAGACAATCGCGGATCATCTTTTGCTTGTTTAAATGTTCTCACCAACTGGTTGTTGTCATGAAGCATTATTTGCAAACCGGCTACTATTCGCTGTTTTGTACCTGGACGGTAGAGCTGACGCTGTTGCACTTGGTCGTTATCATCCGATTGTCCCATGAAATAAATTTGTAAAAACTTAGGATCTTGATCTCGAATTGGCAATATTTATCCCATTCGGTGATAAATTTGGCCTTGAACTCTAAATGTTGGCATGAAGTTGTCTCGAACCACTTTAGTCGCACCAAACGATGTCATTTGAAAACACGAATTGTATTTTCGTATGTTGCTTAAGAAATGTTGCGAATCCGCTGTTGTTGCTATGAAGTGGAATATTATTATTTTAATAATCATTTTATTTTTTCCTCTTCTTCCTTTTTTGATGCCTTAGGGGCAAATTATTTGTTTGTTCTTACCTGAAACTAACGATAGTAGTGGTTCTGGTGGTGGTAGCAGTTCGGGTAAAGCAATTTTACCATTTGCGCAGCACATTCGAGGTGCTTCATTTTTATATTTCTTAGCATTGGCAAACTTTATTCATTGGTCCAATGGCAACTAACTCATCTTCACTGCAATCAATTTCTAATGTGTAGTGGAATACAATCAGCTCATATGATGCAGGGCTTCGACGATACTGTGCTCTTCGACTACGATCTTGTAGACGGTGTGCCTCACGTTGCTCTGGTGTCTCGGCAGCTCTTGATAAAGAGGATCGCGATCGGTCACTTCGCATGCGTGTTTCACGTTGAGTAGAATTCTCGGAAGCCCTTGATGTCAAGGCTCGAGATTGGTCGCTTCGTAACCGTGTTTCACGCTGAACAGATGTCTCCGAAGCCCTTGGTGTTGCGGTTCGAGATCGCTGAATTTCTAAGCGTGTTTCGCATTGAACAGCAGTCTCGGAAGCCCTTGATGTTGAGGTTCGATATCGCTGAATTTCTAGGCATGCTTCACGTTGCTGTAAATTCTCTGCAGCTCTAGAGGTTGAGGCTCGAGACCGTTCAATTTCAAGGCGTGCTTCACGTTCTTCATGCTTTTCGTTTGCTCTATTGGATTTCATTTTCAATGATTTTGGAGTACGTGCCGAAAGGGATGATTTTTTTGGAGGCATTTTTTTATTTATAACTAAGTTTTTAACACAATCGTTTCTCACTTAATTTAAACTTTGATTATGTTAACTTTTTAAAGTTTTTTTTTAATTTTTTGGTTATAAATTTTATAAAAATTTAGTTAAAAAAATAATTTAAAAAGAAAACTGCAACTTCTATCTAATTCACTATTGCAAATGCGTTAAGGCAATAGTAAATATGCAGTAAGCTTAGTGCTCCCCTTTTTTGTTGTAAACCAATTAGAATTCAGCACTGAACCACATGTAATTAGCTTCATGCTCCCCCTTTATATTTTTAGACCAATCAAAAAGCAGCAATTACACAATCATTTTTATTGAGTTTTTCGCCTAAGCCACGACAAATGAGTCCCATAATATTTTTAAAGTTGTCTGAATTTAACACATTAAACGGAACACCATTTTCAGTTACCAAGCCGATGTAACTTCGAAATAATTGCTTTTTGCTTATTTAAATTTTTACAGTTTGTTTCCGAAATTGTTTTGTAATAATTGTGCTACACGCAGCGCTTGATGTTTCACTGTCACTTATGCTGATTTCATGAAGTTTTAACAAGTGTGCTTTTAAATTTGAAATTCTATTTTTTTTTTAACAAATGCCCACATACTTTGCATTTTACATATTCGCTTTCATTACAAATGTCAAATCTTTCCAAAATTAAACTGTTCCGTGCACTTGGAGCCATTATTTTAATTTATTTTCAATTCTTAAGTAAATACTACAGCCGGCTTTCTAACACAACACACACACGCATTATACAGTTTGCTAAATCTATCATAATATTTGCGCTGTCGGAAGCCAATTCTCTCCGAATGATTGTTGCTATCGGCTAGAAATCATGGCGCGCCGCAGTCGCAGTCATTGCAGACAAAATCCTTTTTTGTGTGTGCTGTTTCAGTTCATTTTGTTTGGATCATTTTCGCAGTCGCAGTCAGTAATTCAGTTGAGCAGTGAAAATAATTCTGCGATTTCAACACTGTTCTGTAGTGATTTCAGTCGTTGCATTGACTGTTGATATTTCTAGCAGAAAATGTGCGTAAAATGAAACAGTCGCTAGTAATTATTCACCAAACGACTGTTGCTATCGGCTAGAAATCATGTGCGCGCCGCAGTCGCAGTCATTGCAGACAAAATCATTTTGTGTGTGTGCTGTTTCATTTTATTTAGTTCCGATCATTTTCATATCTGAAGCAACAGCCAACGTCGTTTGGAAAAATTTGATAATGGGTTTGTTAGGTTTTAGTAAATTTTTGTCTGCTGTTGCTATTTTACTGTCAGCAGTTTAAACACTGCTTCTATGATTCCCTATTAATATACGAGAATATAAATCAAAACACAGTAATTGTACGAAGGTAATAGCAAAATAATTAAGAAGATAATAATCAAAGTTACAAGGCAAATAAAATCCGCCTATAAAGGTTTCCAACATTATAAGCATCTGAAATATTTTGACTGCATCATTTGTTATTCTTCGAGAATGAAGCAACATTTTAAGAATTTGTACTAAAGCGGGGAATGTCGCATATTCCTTATATACTGTATTTGGCGACTCTATCTCTCCATCCCCTCATTTTTGTAGCGACTTGTAGAGCTACTAAAAAAAAGATTATAAAGATAATTTATTTATTTATTAAACTTAAAATTAAACAAAAACGAAAATGGCCGAAAGACGCCAGTCCAAAATCCCACTTAAAAAAGTCACACCGAATTTTATGTATCAGAAGAATATCCTCAAAAATACGTCAAAAAAGTTTGTATGCAAAACTTAGTAAAGGGGAACTCGTTTTTTTCCAAGATCTACTAGTAAATTATGTAATATTCAATACTTAGTGTGTAAGCCTTTGTGTTTTATAGCCGCTTTAAGTCGGGTTTGCATTGAAGACACCAGGTTCATGGTCACTCTCGGCGGTATTTTCTCCCACTCTTATAAAAGGACCTCCTTTATGTCTTCTTTGCTTCTAATCTCGTGTTTTCTGATTTGGAGATGGTCCCACAAATGCTCAATAGGATTAATATCAGGGTGACTGAGGTGGTGTTTTCAGTTGGTTTCTGATTTTATAAAGGAGCCACTCCCTGACAATAAGCGCGGTGTGCTTAGGATCGTTGTCTTGCTGGAATACAAATGACTTCGCAATTCCAAGATTTGCAGCACTTTGTAGCAAATTATTATTCAAAATGTTCAAATATACGAACCGATATATTATACCATCGATAAAAACAAGTTTACCCACAACAGGGGCTACCATACACCCCCAAACGAGTACTGATCCGCCGCCATGTTTGACTGTGCCCATCATATTTTGTGGCTCAAGCTCAGAATTTGCTTTTCGCCATATCGCCCATCTGATCCGTGAATGTTAAATTTGCTTTCGTCAGAAAAATTACGGTGTTCCAAAAGCTCTGGTCAACTGTATTGTTTTGCGAACTAAAGTCTTTGCGGTTGATAGCGTTTATAAACGGCTTCTTGCTGAATTGGCGACCATTGTAACCGGCATTACGGAGTACATTACGAATAGTTTCTGTACAGCAAACTTTCCCAACCTCATTTTCCATTTCCATTCGTATTTTTGGTGTTGATATTTTAGGGTTTTTTGCACCTTGTGCAAGATAGTTCGCTTTTCCTTGGATGTGAATATCCTTGGCCGCCCAGATCTTGACTTTGTCTTATTAGTGAATTCTGAATCTACCAGAAAAGCATGTCTTGTAAATCTAACGATTCTTTGAAACCCGGGAATTCTAGCATGAAGCTGGAAGCGAGCATAGTAGACAACAAAACCAAAAACAAAAGACATCAATTGTTCACAGGGTGCGCGAAAAATTTAACATTGAATTTTTTTTTACAGTTTGCATACAAACTTTATTGACTGACTGTATGTATATATAGGCCGCAGAATATTTTGCAAAACTACGTAATAAACATTTTAAAGTTCTGAGGATGCTAGCATAGAGTAATATAAAGCGCATACGATTCATAACTTGTACCGAGCTCGTATCGAGTTGTGCGAATAAGACAACAAACGAGTAAGTGCAGCACTGTTTCAACTGTTTTTTTAAACATTTACTTTTTTATATTTTTTTATACAAACTTATCATTTTAATATAATTTAAATCAACACAATAATAATATTAAAATTAAAAAAACAAAATCCAAAGATTAATTTTTGTTTTCTTTAAATTTAATCAGCTAAAATATAAAAACTCCCAAGGAAATTTGTCTGGGTAATTTTAAATCTCGTTGGTTTTCAAGCAATTTTCAATTTGCAAGCACTTTCTATCGAGGATAGAAAAATTCGCTCGTTGCATCCAAGTTTAATTTACTCGATAACTTTCTACATACAAAAGTCTTTTCTACCCTCGATAGAGTGACGAATCGAATGCGCCTATAGAGAGGTAACTCGTCTTCTTCCAATGTCAGCTGATGAAATTATCCCATTCTTTGGCCAGCCACTCAGAAACCTATCAGAAAACTATTTGGAGCTCTGAGCAAGGTCCAAAGAACAGCTTTTCTATGCATTTCTGGTGCTTTAAGGACCACCCCAACGAAAGCATTAGAAGTGATACTCAACCTACCTACATTAGATCTGGTAGGGAAACAAGTGACCTCCGCACCAGCGCCAAGGCTGAAAAGTACGAAGTTATGGCATGATCGGCAGATTGGTTACTCGACTATCGTGCATACCTGGAGTAGTTTTATCCAACACATTGACCACTCTATATCTAATCTCAACTTTGATAGGCACTTCCAGACACAGATTCCGTCTAGAAGAGAGTGGCAACTCATGCCATGGAGAAGGGGAGATCTGAATTTCTACATCAACGGATCCAAACTTGACGATAAGGTCGGCTTTGGAGTTTATTCAAAAGAACTGGGACTGGAACCTTCGTTCCGCCTCCCTGACCAGAGCAGTATTTATCAAGCAGAGGCCCTAGCCATAAAGGAAGTAGCCGTCTACTTAAATAAACATGCTGTAACAAAGAATATTATAAATATCTACTCGGATAGCCAGGTGGCCATCAAGTCAATGAACTCGGTGGCACTGAAAACAAAGGTTGCTCAGGACTGCCTGGCAGACCTTAATGATATCAACACTGCTTTCAGATTACGCTTAATATGGGTTCCGGGTCATAGGGATATTGAGTGGAACTGTAGGGCTGATGAGCTAGCCAGACGGGGTACCAACCATTCCTTGTGTACAGACAGATGCGAGGGTGGAATACCAATTGCAATCTGTAAACTAATGCTGAAGGATACGGTCGTGCTTGAGGCAAATGGGTCTTGGACACACGAGGGCACTTGCTCAACGACTAGGCGAATGTGGCCGGAGCTCAATGGGAGGAAATCTAGAGACTTGTTTGCCCTGTCGAGAGAAGATATCTCTAAGGTCGTGGCTTGTGTAACTGGTTACTGGCTGTTCGGCAGGCATGCTCTCAGGCTGGGAGTATTCTCTCATGAATACTGCAGAAGCTGTGGGGATGAGGAGACTGTGGAAAATCTCGCCTGTCGGTGCTGGGCTCTGGCTAGAAGCAGAGCGGGTTCTTTAGGCAAATACACTTTTGACTCTCTTACAAAAGTGTCTGGCGCGAAGGTCAAACAAATCCTGCGCTTTATTTGGGCTTCGAAATAGTATGATGAGTAAATCAGAGGTGCGTTGTTCTGCGGTGGTATCACAATGGAGCCATGGTGGTCAGAGTGAGTTAGTCCGTAGACCGGCTACCACGATAAACTAACCTAAATCAGCCATGCTGTGCTAAGAAAATTTCTTTGGGACTAAATTTAAGGTACAATTGCGAGTTGCGTTTTGGAGAAATTAAATAGTATCTTAAATTTAAAAACAGTATAAATACTATATAATTTTGATTAATTTAAAAAACAATGTGAGCGATTAGGCTCTTACAGTTGCCATACACGACAAACACGCTTGTGCGATTGGTTTGTGTTGGAGGGCGTTTTTCCCGTCTGTGGCGTTGGTATCAAACCGATCGTAGCTTATGAAATTTTTCAATTTTTCTGGATCCGCTTGCAAACATGCTTGTCGTATATGGTATTGTTGTCAAGCATTTGCTCATTTCTGTTGAAGTCATCAGAGTGTACACATCGACAGAAGAATTGAAATTCAAGGAGGAAAATTAAAAATGACAATGATAGTTGATCAGCAAATGGATATGAGAACTTTTATGTAACCACTCTTTCATCCAGACACCTTTTATTCTCTCATTTTTTTCCTCGTGCAGAAATAATAACTAAAAGTGCGATTTCATCGTTCGCGTTTTGCGCTTTCGTGTTGCCTCCACAACGCTCAGGAATAGAATGAAGTTTGAACGATCGGTTGGCGTGTGTGGTGAATCAGTTTCAAACCGATCGTACAAGCATGCTGGTAGTGTCTGCCTAGCTTACCGCACCATGAAGAATTCCTTGAATAAAAAAAAACGACAGCCGGTAGCCATAGATTACCCATCTAATCTATGCGGTAGCTGTTGGTTAGTGAACTCTATCTTATATCTAAAAGGGAAACAGTTCTAAAATATATATAAAGCCGAATATTATATGAAAAATGCCTAGACCACAACTACATACAATTTCAATGAAAAATCGCGTGGAGCGCAACATGTAAAAACATTTACAAAAGCGTTGTTTTAATATTTGTTTACAAAAAGACAGTATGCCTACAATAGGTAAACTTTAGTTTAACGATTTAAGGACCGTTTCCAAACCATTTGAAAAATTAAATGCTCAGCTCGATAAGCCATGCTGCTCATGCCAAGCTTCACGACTACTAGCATCATCGTTACGCATATCTTAAGAAATTAAGCATTCGACTTGCGATGAATTGATTACGAACAATTACAACAGTGAAAGTAAAATGAAGCGCATCACATTTCATAATCTGGACCCAGGACTCATAATTGCATGCAACCGCGTATTATCACATTTATGCTAGCATATGCTTGGCTTGAGTGTGGGGGGACGTATAGATGTCTCTGAGAACTCACATTTTACAAGTAGGGATTGCATCTACTAATGAATGATTCCTTACAGTTTGTGGTATTTTCGGGCAAAAATTGAATGAGCTTTGAGCATAGTGTGTCAATTTCTATGACCAGATTTGATATTATTTTACGCACTGAGCTTTGACACATTCCAAGTAGGTAATCATTGTCAACTGAGTGCTGATAGCTGCCACTGGCCAAAAGGGAAAGTGTTATTGCTTACTGGAGTTGGGGGTACTGGCGTCGACATATGACCCTTGAACTTCAGTTCTGAGAGAAATTATTTATATGCCTTTAGTGACCCTAAAACGCTTTTTGAATCTGTAAATATTTATATGTATATACATACGAGGTCTGTTCAAATCGTATCGCGAATTGTGAATTTTCGCGGGCTACGGATGTTCAATTTTCGATCTTTTTGTGGCGTTATGTTGGTACTCATGTCCCCCACTTATGTTGACAATCTCGGTAATTTTGAATGTTCAGTCAGTTTTTGACAGCTATTGTGCGTGGACGTGTTTTAGCTTGTCTTCGATTTTTGTCTATCTCCTCAATCGTGGCGGGGGGATAGTGAAATTTCGTTACGTTTCGTATCGAGTGCTATGATCTACTGATTCGAAACATACGTAATTTCATTCCATCTCGAGTGTAGTGGTTTGGCCCCCGACATCACTACAAAAACACTCCAACAAAAGCAAATAAATCTTACGCTGCCATTGTTTTGAGAACTTGTCCGCTTATCACGAGTCTGGCGTGCACCACAACTCGATGCTCAAAATGAACCCGCAGACACTCGACACGGTGCGAATTTTCCTATTTTCATTAGCGGACTAGAGCCCGATCCAGTTCTTCCGAACCATTAAATTAAGAGAAAGAATTTAATTTGATTTTAAGCTTTATTTTATTTTCCGTTTTATTGTATTATAAACTGCGTTCAAAAAGTTCTGAACAGTGTGGTGGTTCGCTAGATAGATTTGTTAAAGTTCTAGAACAACTATTTAATGCTGCTGAGCTGTGATTGTGATTAGACAGGTTTTCTATTTGTTGAAATATATGTCTAAAAAATCAACAGAATAAATGAAAACACTACTTCTAATCCGCAAGATTAAGAGGGGAAAGTTAATGCATTGTATATGTAAAATATAAAAACATATATTTCTTCTTGGTCAACAGAGTCTTAAAGAATTACATACATTATCAATCTTAGTAGGCATCATAAACGTATTAAAAATCGTAATTTAGTATTAACCATATTAATGTGTAAAGGGAATTCATTTATTAATTAAAATTTAATAGTAATTTCCGTAGCCACTCCATTGACCATAGCCGCTGTATCCAGACCCATATTGCCATTGATTATAGTAACCGTCGTAAGACTGCTGTGGTGGATAGCCTCCGCTATTCTGTTGCCCGAAATATGCTGAATTTGCTGAATTATAATTATAATTTGCACTGGGAACAGTTGACCCGTTATTATACGTCGACTGTGACTGAGCTGATACTGTTGTGCAGTCCTTAATGGCAGTTGCTTTGCGGCTAGGACTAGTTTCCCTGTATAAAAATATTCATGTAAAAGAAGTGCAATAAATGTTTTTCTTTATTGTAATAATGATTATGTGATTATTTATCAAACATATTACAATCTAGTTACGTATAAACCGAAAATATACCACACATCTGTCGCAAGTGTTCATTCTAATTTTGGTGGATGTGGTATATTTACTAATTTTATTCGGAAAGACATTGAAAAATTGGCATAATCAAACATTCACAATTACCCACTCATGTAGTGCGATGGACCTTATATATAATATATCGTTGAAATGATTAATAATATTAAAAACTGACTTACCTTTTTTTCTTAGCCTCGTTCGCTTTATTTAGCGCCAATTGCAAGGCACGCTGTGCATCTTGCAAACCTTTGGCGGTTGTACCAAAATCTTCCAAAAACTCTACTTTGCGCTGAGCAAACAACACTTTTTGCTCTGGGTCGATGTTCTCACGCGACATAAATTTGTCCATTATCAGGACCACCTCTTCCTCATCAACTTTTGGACGCTGTAACGCTAAATCTATCATCTGCAAGGCGACTCGTGTGTTAGCAGGTTCTTTTTCAAGTGCTTGGCGCAGCACTCGAAAACCACCGTCGAGATCATTACAGATTTTATTAAGGAACCGAGCATATTTAATCGACAAACTACCCGCTATTGTTTTGTTTTTTGCCGCAGAAATGTAGTGCTCATACAGCTCTCTGCACTTGCTCAAGTCGCCATGGCGCCGCTCTACATTAATGCGCCGGTAAGCAACCTGTAGCAGGTTAGGGCATTTATTCTCTAGGTTGACCAATATTTCAGCCGCTTTATTGAAATTATTTTGACACTCTTCGAATGCAGCCCAAAGCAAGTGCAGACTAGGTTTATCTGGGTGGTGTATTTGACATGCACGGCGATAAACATCGCTGGTGATAGCGGCTATATCAGCTTGATCCATTTGTGTCTCCAGATATCGTATCATTTTCAACCAAAACTCGTCATAAAGGGCACAAGCAATTAGGCAGCGTTCGAAAAGAACTAGTATGCGTTTACGATCGCCCCTCTCAATTTCGAAATCAAGATAATCCTTCCAATTTTTAAGCTGACAACGTTCTAATGGTTTCACATGGAAGTAAGGCCTCTTGATGCCCTCTTCGAAAGTCCAACGTGCAGTAACGGCAGCTACAGTGTTCTTGTGCAACTTGCGTCGTGTGGATATAACTTTGTCCTTAATTGAAAATATTTCTTCATCTGTAAGTGCGCTGGGATCAGAGAGGTCATCAAATTTTCTTGTCTCTCGATCCGCTTCGGTCACTTCAGCGGAGCGGTTTACATCATTACTTTCGGCGTCTTTTTGTATTGGGGATTTGGCTCCCGATTCATGACTTGTCTCATCTTTATGATCTCGATCCTTTTCCTTGGAGCTACCACGCCGACTTTTGGAACGGGATGATGAGGTTCGTGAGGATGAATTATCGCGCATTTCAGCGCATACCTTCTTCAACTCTTCATTAGTTATAGTGCTTGTTAGAGAATGTTGATTAATCAAATCTTGGAAACTACAATCAAATAATTAATATATTAGATTATATCTAGTTTATTCAAGGGGGCATATTTCTATTTTCCACTTTACTTACTTATCAAAATGACCGCTATACCCTTGAGTTGGAATGACTAATAAACGATCATAAATTTGCAAGACACACTGATAACGCTTTCCTTCGTTCTCCCATTTAATATACGCATCCCATAATTTATCAGAGCGAAACTCGAGGCCGCAAGCGTCAATCGCGCGCTCAAACTGTGAACGTATGTAATCCTCTTCATCGGCATGAATGCTCTTCACATGAGTGAGATAATGTATCCACAGATCCACGGAGAGTGGGATTGCTTCAAGCCCACGTTCAAATACCTATTTGTCACGCGTACATAAATTTGGATATTATTGTTGAATATGTTCATCGATTTGGTTTGTTGATTGTATGGGGAGTACATTAGAAGAGAAGAGAATTCGTGCAAAAATTTAGTTGGCAAAGTGAAATTCACAAATACTTAGCTTGTTGATTCTTTTTTGATCATGTGTATTTTTTATTAATTGTTTGTTTGTTTGGTAATTAAAGTATCGGGAATGATGAAAATAAATTTTGGATGCGTAAGTCTATGACTATGGCACTAAAGATAATTTTTAACGTAACAAGTTCAATAACGAAATGAAGAGAAAGAATTAGCTTATAAGAAACATGAATAGACGGGATATGCGGTGCATGGATCGCAAATTTGAAAACTTTTTGTACAAGGTACCAGCACCAGAAATATGATTACAAAAAGTTGCTGCTAGCATTTCCATCATATGGAACTCAAGGGAGAAAGTTGATTTGAATTATTGCAGTTTAGTTGATTTAAATTGTAATCCATCCAAAATAGCAGTACATAATTTCCATTAGAGGTATCTTATGTATATACAATTTCTCCGGAACTGAAGAATCGATTTGAATAGTCAAGTTATTAGAGAACTACTTCATCGAATTATATATGGCTTCCATTTCTTAGCTTAAATTGCATTAGACACTTATGAAGATAGACAGTAATTATTCTAATACAATTACTTGAATGGGAATCATTCAGGTTTATCATCCACTATTGTGTCATTGAATTCTTTGCGACAGGGCAAATTCATGTAATTTTTTAGGAAAAGGGAACTCTCACGTATCAAATACACTTTTTTGCGGAATATAAACCTGTTGTAAATGAAAGACTAATAATTAAATTTAAAGTTAAAATACATAGCTTAATTACAATACCTAATTTGTATATACATATTATACATAAAAATACTTAATTTCATTAAATTTCATTTAAACGCCATTTGTACTTACGCCTGTACTGCGTGTTTTGTAGGTGATGAAACAAAGTTTATATCGAATTTTTTCTTCGAGTAGTATTGGCAACGTCACCACAAAATAAATAAGGACGAATGCATCGATAGCATTTTTCAATTTTCATCTTGATTTTTTTAAATTATTGCTCTATACTATTGGGATCACGTCAAAAACGCTAGATTAAATTGTCACAATAGTCCCCACTGACGATATTTTGTAATATAAATAAAAATCTCCAATGTAAAGAAAAAACGAGTGGACAGTTTAGTAAGGAATTTTTGCCTACTATTTCATAGGGATTGCTTAAAAACGATAATTTTTCAGATCCTCGGCACCAGATCAATGAAAATTTTATCTTTTAGAAAAGTGAAAATTGTAATTTTGAAGCGAACTTTCTACAGATTCCATTAAATTAAAGAGAAATTTCTGGAAAATGATCCCAAACGGCAACTCAACTCATGTAAATCTAGGTACTTATAAATTTTTAAAAATCTTATCAATGAAGAAATAATAAATTTTAAAATGGATCTAACTTGTTAGCATTGTCCACAACCACAAAAAACTAAAAATATAGCAGCCTGCAGAAACGACATTTCATTTTTTCATCACCATAACCATGCCCAGTAGGATATGCTTCCCTTTTGCCAATATACTCTGCACGAAAGCATCGTAGCCTCTCTCAAGTTTCTGTTTCAATATGACAGCTCAATTTTATTCATTTGAATGAAATCAACAATAAAGGGCCAAGTTCCAATTTCAATTTATAGAATTATGGCGAAAGCATAGTGAAATTCTCCGGGAGGCTTGTGTTAGAGTATCCTTTCACAGTTGAAGCTATTTATGTGGTTGCAAATACTATAACGAACGAATACATTCAAATTAATTTCCCTGAAATATAGCTTTAAAAAATTCTGCAAAATTTTATTAGCAAATGGAAGTTTAAGGGTATTCGCCAAAGCTTACCAATGTTAACACGTAACTGCAATATTTTGCTTGTGAAAGAAAACCAAAGCAATATAAAAGAATTTTAGGTTGACCTACTCATTTTGCTTATACTAATCTAACTATTGAACAACTTCTCTTTTTGATTTCAAATTTTTTTTTTCATAAAATTTTCTTTTATTTAATGTAAATTTTATTAAATTATAATAAATTGCATTATAAAAGATATATCGAAATATACAAAATATTGCAAAGGTATTCGATTGAATGAGATTTGTACTCACCGCGTTGCAGTTAGCTTTGACACCTTTACGCTTCTCATAGTCGGCATATTTGCGCCAATAACCATAGCAATAAGGATAGTGTGATAGGAAAACATCATAAGCCTCACGGGCAGCTTCTGCATCTGACTGTAAATAAATTTCATAAAAATTTATAAGGACTACATACAGAGAAGTATAATACCTCATTATCTACATATTGTAGTAAATATGTCCAACCTGTAAAATCAGCCGGATCATCGTTAACGGCTCGCCAATACTTCTCTAATTCGGGTAGTTTTTTACGTTCTTTTTCCTTGTCCTTGTCCTTTTCTTTTTTCTTTTCTTTAGATTCTGTTTCTACGATAAAAATAAAAATAAAATCTAACCGCTTGAAAATCGATGTCCATTTCAATTTACCTCCTGCTTCGATTTTGGCCTTTTTCTCTACAGGTGGTGAATCATTGCTTTCAGTAGTTGGACTCATTGGGTTATACTGTTCCTCACTTTTTCTTTTTGAGTTATCAGATTTCTTCTGCTTATCTTGGTTGTCTCTTGGCTTTTCGCTATCATCAGCTTTTCGCTTATGCTTACCGGAGTCTCCTAAATGTGCAGAGGTTTTGGCTTCTTGTTTAGGCGAGCATAATGGTGACTTTTTATCTACAACTGTAGATGCTGGTAATTCGTCTTCGGAAATAACTTCAGCATCTGCAGGTAATTCTGCTCTTTGTGGTGCTGGCAATTCATCGTCAGATACTTCTTCTGCATCATTTATTTCTGGCTTTGTGGGTAACGGCAATTCATCTTCTGATACCAATTCTGTATTGACAATAGTTGCATCGCTTTCATCAGCACCTGTAGCAAGATCCTCCGCTATTGCTGGTTCAGAGAGTGAATCATCCGAATCCATTTTTTCACAATTCGGTTGAATAGGTTCAATAACCTTTGCTTCAAAATCTTCCTTTTTACTGTCAGTTTCTTCACCCCCGCCAACTGACGGTAAACTATTAGCATTATCGCCTACTAATGACGCTAGTAAAGAGCTCTCGACAGTTCCAGTTTCGTTTATTTCTTCAGATGCTTCATCATTTTGTACATCTTCCGACGTTTCGGATTGCTCGACAGCACCAAAGGGGAATGAAGAGCTCTTCTCATCTACGCCAGTTTCTGACGCCACTGGAGCCTCAATAATGATCTGCTCCCCTTCCTGAACTGAATATAATTCAACATCTTCTATTGGTGGCTGTTCTTCATATACATTACATTCGTCGTCTGTAGGCACTTCAATAATTTCTTCTGATTCAATAACTTGTTGTTCAGTATCGGCTAAACTATTAGTAGTAGCAAGACCATCGTCAATTACACCTTGCGCTGCTTCGGCCAACATTTCCTTAATTATATCTGACTGCTCTTGTTCGTCGTCTTGTAGATCTTTAGTAGCAAATAATTGTTCCTCTTCTTCTTGAACTAAATCTATTGTTTCATTCTCATTCAACTATAAAAAATATTAATGATATTTAATACAATTAAAATGTTTATAAATAATGACAATAAGTTATGGTTGTAATATAATTTTATCTAACAAAATATACGAAATTCAAATATTGCGTGGTATGGAAAACATTTCTTAATATGTAATACTTAAAGCCGTTCCACACGAGACATTTCAAAATTTTGTTTGGTCAAAGTTGTCTTTTAAAAAAAATTCGTCTTATTTGCTTTCACATGATACATTTCTTTGTGACAAAACAGGTGCTCGAATAAGGAAAAATAGGGCACAAAATGGACAAAAAGAACGCCGCAGTAATACTTTATACTTAACTTTTATAGTTATTTTAAATACAATTAAAAACAAAAAAGCACAGAGCCATATGGAGTGTGAATGCATTTTGCGAAGGCGATCAATCAATCAGGCAGAGATTTTGCCGGTTTGATAATGGAGGAGCTTCAGCTCGAGGATTCAAGAACGTTTAAACACTTTACACAGATGTCATCAGGCCTCTACCTCTTTTTTGAGTTGATGGATATGGTATACTTGGCACAGTTTCAAAAAAAAAAACATTGAAATATAAAAAATTCAGCGGAAGTTTGTATGGGTAATTTTTAATCTCACTGGTTTTCAATCAATTTTCAAATGGAAAGCACTTTCTATCGAGGATAGAAAAGCTTGCTCGTTTCATCCGAGTATAATTTACTCGATAACCTTTCTCCATACAAAAGTCTGTCGTATCCTAGGTAGGGTGGCTAATCGAAGACGCCTATTAATATATGTTTCTTTGTTATGGGTTCCGCGATGCCACGGAATGGGAAAATATTGCTGCAGAAATGGAAAAAAGTGGAACTTCAGTGCAGTGGTGTTTGGGTGCAATAGATCTGAAATTACACATATATGAAGCTTTACATAACTTACTCCAATATTGTTATTTAAGATGGTAAGCATGTATCTATTCGCCCTAAGAAGCAATATGCCTCCTACTACTTTTAATTATAAAGGCTTTCAAAGCATAAGCTTACTGGCAGTTGTCGATGCTACTAATTAAAACATTTTCTTCGTTAACGCCACAGTTTAATAGAGGCATATATTTTCAACTTTTCAAGAGATAAGGGAGATAAGTATGATGAGGGTGATGATGCATCCAGGCATATCTAAAGACTGCTTAACCCACTTGGACAAAGAAGTGACGAATTATACTGAATTTTTAATTATCGCCTTAGCAGAACTCATCAAATAGTTAAAATGCCTGGTTGGATTTTACGAAATAGGTTCCAGATTTCCCAAAGAGAAAAAGTCGAAATGGTAGCATTTGCTTCATGTATTCTGCGTAACTATCTCAAGAGCAAATTAATGAATTTAATGCAGGATTTTAGGATAACGAAAATATAATAGAGGTAAACAGACGATTCTTTGCGGACCGATGTTGCAATAAGTAATTTGCAGAAGGTGCAAGGAAACCTTTCTGCTAGCAAAATTAATGTATTCGAAATATTTATTCAGGATACTTCTACCACTGTTGAATTTGTTCCTTGGCAATGGGAAGCAATAAAGAAATGTAACTTCTAAAAATATTTAGTGTTTTTTACTTATATTTATTTTATTTATTTAAATTTAAATTGTTGTTTGACTATGATTTCAAAAATGTCGCCAATGATTTTTTGCCTCAGTTCATTCCTTAGCCCAGCATCTTCAATTGTCTGCATCGCATCATCACTTGTAACTTACAGATTCAACATTTCTGGGCCTTTTCCTGATTTTTATGTGGTCTTTTAGGAAGCCCATGTCTACAAACCAGTAGGCAGAAGACTCGTACAGCTCATCTGTGCCTGCTCCATTCTTTCGACTGTCCTTTTCTTTTCCAATTCTCTACAGTACTGGCCACGTAAATAAGTAATTTCATCTACAGGATATAAGACAAACTTCATACATAAAGCATCAAAACGACTTTCAATTACTTACCTTAACGTCTTCCACCTCTACATTAGGTGTCAGTATTGCTGCAATTCATCCGTAATTTTTGCGCAAAGCGGAAGTATTTGTTGTGGTATAGTACATATTTAAGATCAAATAAACATTCCTGGTCGCTTCACAACTGTATTAGTCTTAAAACACTGTACTGTGACCATTCAAACTGAAATATACCAAAATATCATTTGCTTAATTGCAATAAAATACATAAATACATAATTTATGAGTTTATTAATGCTTACCTTGATTACATTTTTCGACATTTCCGCCAAAAATTTATACAATACACTTCACCAAAAATAATAAAATATTTGATAAACTAAGCTTTTTTTTGTTTTCGTAAAAATCAACTTTGTCACATGAAAAGTTGTTTGAAATTAGAAACAAACCTCAAAGACATATGTCGCATGACAATGTCATAAGACCCAAATTTAGAGCTTCGACACGATACGACATGCAATTCGCCGTGACTTTTTGGCATATCTTAAGACAATGTATTGTGTGGAAGGGCTTTTAACGATAAATACTTTTTGGAAAATCTATTTTTCAATTTGAGCAATATGAACGAAATTATTCAAATATATTTATTTTATAAATTGTAATTATATAACATTCATATGGAAGAAAAAAATTTAGCTGACCTCTATGGTGTAGTGGTAAATATGCTAGTCTGAGAGTCGTGAGGCTAGCATATTACCACTGCACAGTGCTTGATCTGGAAATAATTATTTCTTAATTAGTAATACGAATTTTTCCAAACCATAACATACACTAATTAATTATAGTGTAAACTAGAATATAAAAAACGTTCGAAACCAGAATTGTTTGTCAGGATTTACCAGATGAATCATTGGTTCGTACTTTACTCGAAAATAGACTCGTATAATCATGGCAATTTTAAATTTACATTCACTTGTTTCCATACCACACATTATATTTCCTGCTTTAAATTTGCTTATTCAGTTGGCCCTTGCACGAAATCATTTTCGTATAAAACAAAATCATATGCGAATGGAACAACGCCGCATTCGTAAAATATTTGCAATTGGTCTCATCATTTTAAGCAAATCTTGTGATTAATTTAGAACACTGATAAAGCAACAATAACACAATTTATTGTAAAGTAACATCACATCAATAAATATTTACAATTCCTTTATTTTCGGAAAATTTAATATTTGGTTGCTATATCGAATGCCTATTTTATAAAGAAACGCATTATTTTGTTGTTTACTAATTAACTAACCTGTTCCTGCGCTTTTTTAGTACGTCTGGTGGCGCGTGGAGTTAATACCATTGGCTGTGATGCGGTAACTTTTCTGCCAGAACGTGTACGCCGTCCTGAAAACACAAACCGACAAACATTATTATCTACAATAAAATCACTCCAGAAAAAATTTCATTATAATAAAAATTAGTTCACATATGGAAAATTCTCTCTCAATAATAAAGTTCACGTTTTTCTTAAACGTCAAAATGAAAAATAATTTATAAGCAACAGCGTAAATTTCAAATCGCAATATTACTCAGAATTTGGTAAAAATTTCAACGTATTATATTATACGTCGTTCATTGATGATTCAATAATATATTCCATATTTCCATTCAACTATATTTTACTAAAAATCACGAAAAACTTACCTGAAATCCCTTGCGATAAATTTTCCTCTTCACCAGCAGACGCCATTTTTATGCAATAAAGAAGTGTTTTAGTTCAACACAAAATTAGTACAAAAATAAAATACATAAGGGAAACTACACACCACTGAATTCTATTGCGGCATTGAACGCCTCGTCACACGCAAGATAGATGAACAGGTAGTATTAATAAAAAAGAAATAGAGAAAAACGGTCTACGCTGTTGTCATAATTTCTCTCTTTATGAATGTTGATTTTAGGAACAAAAAATTCCAAGTGAAAAGTGTAATTGAAAATATATTATTTTCGCTGCTCAGCTTTGAAATTTTAGTTCATAAATAAGAGAAAGAAAAATGGTAAAGAAATTAGGTTACATATCGTCTATTGACGATTAAAAAATTCATAATTCACCTATACCAACTTTAATAACATTTCGACAAACAATAAATAAGTTTCCACTATTGGCAAATAAATTGCAAATAGAGACCCCTCATATTATATGGTTACTAATATAGTTTTCTGCAATCATCAACCAACGACATATACGGGAGTAAAGTCCGGTATAGGCTTTTTCCCGAGTAGAGTGTTAACTGGTGCAACAGCAAAAGGGAAGCGTCGGAAAGTCGAGTCACAATTAGCAGGCTGTCTCATTACTACTGCGATCTGTTAAGCAGAACAACGTAGCGTTAATATGATGTTATTGAATGAATTGAGATTCTGTGTGACATGAGAATGGCGAGAAACGCGAATAGAGGAAAGAAAAAAATAAAAGATATTGATATGGAATATAGTTAGAATGAGGCACAGATCTGTCTGGATTCTTCTTAATTTTGGTTGCAACTCTTGTAGCAACGTCTCTGTAATGAAATAATGTCTTCAGCTTCTTTGTTGGTTTCTTATTTTTATTTTATGCTGATGCGTTCACTAACACGATCATTAACAGACTAACTCTTATTACCTAAGCTTAAAGCTGAACGTACTTAAAGCAAAGAGTATTTGTCCATTTCATTTGACATTTTCTTTAAAAAATGTCGACATGATGTGTGCAGGGTTTACCCAAGTCGACTTGCTGCCATGTTTTTGCACAAACGCCATTCGAAATACTACAACTGGCCACTCAATACTGAACCCGCCTTGACGGGGAGACTTGAGTTATAATAAAAATGTGCAAAAACTTCTTACTGCTTCGTGCTTCTTTGTGCGTGTGAAGTTGTCTTTGGATGTGTATCCACTTATATATATAGGAAATACTTTGAATGAAATTATCTCTTTTTACCTACATTTGTGAATAATATTTGGGATTTCTTTTTAGTTTTTTTTAAAATTATTTGCTGTCTAAGTTCTTCTATGCAACTGCATGTTTTTTATATTTTATAATAATATAAATTTAATTATATTAATTTAAGTTAATTTTTATTTTGTAAATAATGTATTATAAAATAAATAGAACAAATTTTAATTCATCTGCAAAATTCTTCCTTTACCATAGCAATAAAATCAATCTAACAATTTGCTTAATATAGTATAAACGGAAATACAACAACTTCCCAAAATTGCACATATTCATGAAAGAACGAAATATTTGATTGGATTAGATTTTGTGAAATTTATAAGCTCTTCAGACGAAATGCGCAGAAGCATCACAAAACTAACATCAATAAAGGTATTGAAATCGTACAAATCCTAACACAATTTCATGCGCACATGAATTTATGTATGCGAGTTAAGAATCGCCGTTATGACTATTTTTAGAAAATATAAACTTCATTGCTGCAGTGTTCTGCTATAGCAGCAGCAAATAAATCATTTAAAACTGAGTAATTTATGTTAAAATAGTAAATTATTTTTATTATTTTTTATAAAAACATATTAGTTTTCTTTAAAAAAAAGATTAACAATTAAAAATTATAAAAAAAATTCATTTCTAAGCGGCTTTGTAACCGGCATCATAAAGTTGATAGGCCAACGCTTTACCCCTTGAGCTACCGATGCCAGTAAATATTTTGGCAATTTTGCGGCATTTTAGGGAGTCAAACTGCTTTGAATTCATTAATCCAACATCAGAGCGTTGTTGCTTTGGCCAAACATTGGCCACGATGCAGTTTCATATATGGACATATTCAAAATACAATTAACGTAATAATAGTAATTTATTTATTAAAATATATATTGTAAATAGCGATAAATATTTAAAAATACTTTTTAATAATTTAGAAATTTTTTGGCTGAAATTAAATTTTTTCAAATTTCTTTTTAAATTCACTGTTAATATGCCGCTGTTATAATCATTTTTAGCAGAAAATGTTACATTTTGACAGCAGGTCCACGGCGACGCCATGCGTTGCATGTCCCCTGTTTTCTAAAGAGCGATTTGCACAGTTTTGTCAAAGACAATATACTATAGTATATAGTATATTGTCTTTGGTCTTGTTGTATATTGTCTTTGCTTAAAGTACTTAGCCGAAATCTGAAGATGCGAGTGTAAGAGTCTATGTCTTTGACTATATGACTCCCCACCTCAAGTTTCAACAATAATTGTTGAAGCAACTAATAGGGATTACATTTATTTATTTATTTTTTTTTTTAATAGCATTCTTAAATGTCTTATTTATTCCTAGTCTGGAATTTGTATTTTCTTTTCACTTGATCCTTGTATATTTTCTTTGGTGTTTTATCATTTGAGTAGCTTCCTTCTTGACTATAATCTTTGATTAATTTATATATAGGATTTGACTTGCCAATTTTCAAATTTTTACATACTCATTCGCAAAATCAATCTTGTCGACATTATTTTCTTTTTGATGTCGTTTTTGTTTCTTGACCTTTAATATATCTGACAATTTTAATAATTCTTCGTTACTAAGTGCATTATTTAAGAAATCTATTGGTTTAATTTTTGTACTGGTGTGGATTGTATTATTATAATTGACTATTGCTTTGAATACTTTAGTATTAATTGTGATATCATTCTTTGGATCGGCATTGAAAATCTTATATGTTCGTTTAATGTTAAATGTAGTCTTTCAACGTCTGTGTTACCAGTTTTCTTATATGGTGTTGTAAAGTGTACTTGTATATCGTTATCTGATAAAAATTGTTTAATTGCTAGTATGTCGAATTCAATATCTGTGATTATTAAATCTGGATTTCCTAGGTGTTGTCTATCTTTAAATGCTTTTAACAATGATATGCAAGATCGACATTTTAAATAATGCACAGTAGCGTATTTGGTTAATTTATCAATAGAGCTAAGATACATAATGTTTCTTTGGGAGTACCAAATATCGACATGAAACATTTCGTTATGTTTTGTTGGTGTTTCGGTGATATTTAAGTTGTATTTAATAGGATTACGATCATATTTAGCAAGGTTACAAATATTACAATTATTTATATAATTATGGATCTCTTTTTGTAAATTTGGATAATAGTAAAATTTTTTTATTTCAAAGAAGTTTTCGTTTATACCTCTATGATTATTCTTTAAATGTTCTCTTTCAATAATTTTTAACAGTTTTTCTTTATCAGTAACATAAATTATGAATAAATATGCCTTAAGTACTTTTAAGTTATTATTCTTAGCAAAATATTGTCTATAGCATTCTTGAAACTTACGATATAATTTTACATTTTCCCAAAAATTACAATTCGACCTTTTTCCGGTAATATTTCTTGCATGAATTTTAAAATGTTTGTAACATCTCCATTCGTTTCTACTATGTATCTTATTTTATTTTTATACAATATTTTGGTGGTTCTTGATTCTTTATCTGATTCTTTTAAAACCAATTGTATCTTAAATAAATTGAGTGCTTTTTCAGTAATTTTTATAAAGGAAATGTCATCCGATTCTGCGCTGTGAACTGTTTCTAAGTCGTTCCACTGATTTGTTAACAATTGAATTAAGTCTGCTGATAAGTCAAGCTCTTCTTCTACGTTATCTTTTTCGATTTGCAAATTATTATCCGCCTGCATAGCAAAGCTGTCCGTGTTTTCAATAATTATAGTTTTGTCTGTATCTGTTCTCTCGTTGTCGTCAGTATCATTCTCTACAATTCTGCTATTTCCGTCTGCTAAAGTATTTTCTTCCACCTTTGCAGTTTTAAATTTGGCTCTTTTAGATTATTCAGCCACACTAAGGGTCGGTGATCGGTCTTAATTAAAAATTTTCTCCCGTATAGATAATACTTAAAATGTTTTGTAGCCCAGACAATCGCTAAGAGCTCCTTTTCAATCGTTCTATAGTTAAGCTCATGACTTTTTAATATATGGCTTCCATAGCAAATAACTCTATCCTCTTGCATGAGCACTACTCCTAGTGCGTAGTTACTAGCATCCGTAACCAGCTTAAATTGTTTCTCAAAATTGTGGTATATAACAATTGGATCGTTTTTAATAAGTTTTTTTAATTTTTCAAACGCTTCTAAAGGGATTTCCAATAAGAGGTGTTATTTTGGTATTCAAAGAAAAATGCCAATTTTTGAGATAAATGATCGGATGTTTATTTCATAATAAAGAGGAAGGTATGCCGTTAATAATGAAAAACAACATCAGCCACATGGCCACCACGACCACGCTTACAGGACCATATCCTTTTCATGAAATGTGCCATAACCAAATCGCAAAGTGGCTGCCCTATGTCCTCGATAGCGTCACGAATTCTATCTTTGAGGTCTTGAATCGACGCTGGGCTGTTGGCGTAGACCTTATATTTCACGTGGCCCCAAAGGAAGAAGTCGCAAGGTGTTAAATCACAAGATCTCGGTAGCCAATTGTGATCACCTCTTCGAGAGATAACACGGTCCGGAAAATTTTCCCGTAAAAGAGCAATGGTTTCGTTGCTTGTGTAGCACGTAGCGCCGTCTTGTTGAAAATAAACGTTGTCCAGATCAATACCATCCAACTCCGACCATAAAAAATCATTAATCATCTCTCGATAGCGCAATCCATTCACCGTAACTGTTGATCCAACCTCATTTTCGAAAAAGTAAGGTCCAATGACCCCGCCGGACCATAAACCGCACCAAACAGTCACACGTAGAGGATGGAGAGGCTTCTCAACAATAACTCTTGGAATTCCGGATCATTTTCATGCATATCAAGGACCCAATCAGCAAATACACGACGTTGTTGATGATCGGCCGGCTTGAGTTCTTGTGTTAACTGATCTTTATAAGCCTTAAGACCCAAGTCTTTATGCAAAATACGGTGTAATGACGTATGTGGAATGGCCAATTCCAAAGAACGACGCGGAATGGACAAACCTGGGTTTTCTTCAACACTTTGGGCTACAGCAGCAATATTCTCAGTTGTTCTTGAGCGACGTGCACGGGTTTTATTCTTCACATCACTAACTTGTCCCAACAGCTCCAATTTTTCCACCAATTTCTGTATTGCGGTCCGACAAGGTGCTTCACGACGACCCAAAAATGCTTTAGTTTTGCGAACTGTGACTGCAATATTTTCACCATTTTTGTTGTGAATTTTAATAATTTCAATACGTTGTTGAAGCGTGTATCGTTCCATTGGCGTAGTTTCTACTTGTCAAATGTCAAAGAATAAAAGCTACAAAAGTGACACCTACCGAAATACCGGGTGATTCAAAATAACACCTCTTGTTGGAAAACCCTTTATATAATCTGAGTCCTTAACGTTAATCTTGTATTTTTTTAAAGATATTTTATTAAGTTTTTTGCAATATTCAAATAATCTCTGATGTAACGCCTTAGATAACCAGTCATCCCTAAAAAGCTTTTAATTTGTTTCTGATTTGTTGGTAATTTTATTTTGTCAATCGCCTCCACTTTTTTTGGGTTAGGTTTCAGTCCTTGTGTATTTATGATGTGTCCGAGAAATTCTAACTCACTTTTAACAAATTCGCATTTGTCAAGTTGTAGTTTCAGGCTTGCCTTGATGAGACGACTCAAAATTGTGGTAAGATGCTCGACATGTTCTTCAATATTTTTTGAAAAAATGAGAATATCATCCATGTACACTAACAAATGCGGCCTATATAGGGGCTGAGTAGGTTGTTCATAAGCCTATGAAACGTAGATGGCTCATTACGAAGTCCAAATTGCATTCTAAGAAACTCATAATGCCCATTAGTTGTAGAAAAGGCTGTTTTGTGAATGTCGTACTCGCTCATTTCTATTTGATAATACCCTTTGGTAAGATCCAGTGTTGAAAACAATTTACACCCCCCTAACTTATCGAATATTTCATCCATATTCGGAATTGGAAAACGATCTTCAACAGTTTCGTTATTTAATTTTCGATAATCAAGGACTAAGCGCCATTTCTGCTTGTTAGATGCGTCTATTATTTTTTTTTAACGACCCATACTGGGCTATTATAAGGACTATTGGACTGCCTAATTATTCCCTGTTTCAGCATGTCACCTCCCTGCCTATTTATTTCTTCCTCTTGTGCTTTAGGGTACCTATATTCCTTTTAATAAATCGGAATATCATTTTTAGTTGTAATTTTTGTTTCACTTCATTCGTGAATGTTTCTCATTCTTTATAAAAAATGCCTTTAAATTTCTCAGCAACTGAATCTAATAGATACTTTGTTTTGGAATCTAGGTGATCCGTGCGAATCAAATTGCTCGTATTTGTCTCTGGCGTAGTTATTTGGTGAGGCTTTCCATAAACATTTCTAGTATAATGTCATTAATTTTAAACTTCCTTTGCAAATAATCTATTACTGCATTTAGGTCGTTTAATATGTTTCCACCTATCAACCCAACAAAATCGTTATGAAAATTGTATTCCAAGAACTCACAGTAATAATTTTCTATCTGAAACTCTTTAAATGAGGGAAACCTGCACATTTTGCTTACATTAAATACATTACCCATAGCTTTAATGCTGATGGAAACTTCCTGTTTCCATCTTGGGTGGCAAACACTTTCATTAATGACTGACTTCTGCTCCATTATCTATAATAAATAAGAGTGTTCTAGTTTTAGTTTCAATTTTTATATATGGTAGGTGTCTGGCCCCTCTAAATGAAAATTTGCATTAACCTGACCTACGTCCATTGGTTGTGTACTCCATTTACTTTGTCCCGATGGCAAAAAATTTGTAGTATTAGTTGACATACGCGACCTACTAGATGGGTTATTGAAAGTTTTGGTCGAATTTTGATTGGGTCTGTTACATTGAGTCTGATTGGGTCTGATTAATTTCCTGAATTTCGTTATGATTTTGCCCGTTGGTTGCTGAAGTTGGTTCTGAAATTAGGTTTATTATACCAATTCTTTTTAATAGGACCATAAAGAGTGTAAGTTTGATTCCTCAATGATTATGTTCGCATCGTCTAGGTAACCTGGATTTCTTGCGAAAATCATGGTTTTAGTTGGTGTCCTTGAAGGCACGGAGTGCTATTCGATTTACCTCCGATGTACTGTAACTAGTGTCACCATGTGTTAATATACGATTATGTAGTCTGTTAGTAATTTCGTTAATTTTATCGTAATACTGTTCTATTGTTGATTCAACTCTGCAAAGTTTTAGCATATCTATAAGTTCATCGCTATTTTTTTTTCACCAAAATGTTTGATCAATACTTCTTTTAATTTGTCCCATGTCTCGATTCTCCCATATTTATGTTGGACAGGTCTCGTTAACCCTTTGCATTTATTTTTTATGTAACCAAACAATACTTTTTTTTATACTTTATTCAAAATTCGAAAAGCTTACCTATAGATTATCTATTTGATCCATGAAATCTGGTAATTGATTTTTATCCGAACCATCAAATTTTTGTATTGCTTTTATACAATTTAAAGATAAATTAAATTCTGTTGCATTCATTTTGTATAACATTTTTTTGTAATACTCTGTGTTGTTTTAATTATGCTTTGTTAATTTTTATGTGATCTTATCAATTCTATTGAGATATGTACATTGTATGTTATCTTATATGTATTTGTTGTTATCTTATAAAAGGTAAAATAAATTTAAAAAAACCAATGTATACACAATATTAACAATTAGTTCAACGTTGATCTACTAAAGTCCGATTTGGGTTGCGTCCGCGTCTCGTTTCGAAGAAGCTGGTACAGTTATTACAGTTATCATTTGTTGTTGCACCACGTCAGAGAACGGCACGAGTGTACCGCAACAATAAGCAACCGCATACATACTCTATATTTTGTATACCCGAGTGCCTTACACACCATAAAAGAAACTGTGCGGTGTTGATTGAACTCGTTGTTAATTAGCTGAGCTTCATGCGATCATAACAAGTTCAGTGATTTTAGTTCTCTACATATTTCTACTATATAAAAGAAAAGAACTCGAAAAA
Source organism: Clusia tigrina (assembly GCA_920105625.2). Taxonomy (NCBI): domain Eukaryota; kingdom Metazoa; phylum Arthropoda; class Insecta; order Diptera; family Clusiidae; genus Clusia; species Clusia tigrina. Next base: position 161,671,541 of record OV050031.1, read on the forward strand.
CAGTGCCAGTAAATATTGTGACCAAAATGAGCGAAATTTTGGGTAATATGCATACAAGAGCAAAACTAGCTTATGATAGATACATATTATGCACTACATAACTTCGACTCGCGGTCCTCTTATGGATGACGAAAGTACTCAGCTTCTACACATAATTATTTTATGTATGTAAGCGCCGCTGATGTTTGTCGTTGAATGCAAAAAGAAATACGAACACAAGAAGCAAATTGAAAAATGTTTTTGCCAAAATTAGGGAAACATACAAAATTAAAATTTATATCATTTCTTACATTTTATTCATTTCATACATATTAGACTAAATTAAACTCTTGAAAAAGTTTTGAAAACAAAAAGAAAATAAACTTGTTTTTCCAAGATTAAGGAAACTTAATAAACTTAAATTTCATTCAATACTCTTACATTTTTGACAAATTTTTGACATAAGAATTTAAAAACAATAAACTATCCAATAATTTCGGACCTAATCTATTTCTTTTTTTGGTAACAATATTCCCCGCTAATGAAAAAGCGCGCTCCGATGCAGCACTACTTGCAGGAATTGAGTGAATTTGCAAAGCCAATTTGCATAAACGAGGATAATATTTTTCGTTGTTCTTCCACCACTGAATTAAGTCAAAATCGTCGGTTATATCTAATAATACTTTGCTGTACTTTTCCACTTCATCCTTAATCGATTCTTTGAATGTATTTCCAGAAGAATTTAACCAGTTTGAAAAAAAGAACTGATTATCTTTGCTAGTTGAATTTGATGATGAGCTGTTTGAAATAGTAGGTTCATTAAATGAAAATTCGGTGATTGACGTAGCTAAAGTTGTTGGACTTGTTGGATAAGGCATACTGGGTGAATCATTGCTTACAAAAACTGTTGGCTGCAAAGTTGAAATTGATGCACTAATTTCAAAATTTGTAATTTGTGAAATACAAAAGTCTTTTATGTTACTGAGATCATTTGGTTGTTTGCTTATAGCTGGTGGAAATAAGAACAAAGCTACCTTACGCCATATAAAAAAATGATGTTCCCATATTTCATGTGTATTTTTTATTATGTTAGCTTTCAAAATTAAAATGGCAAGAATATCGGTGTCATTAGGATCGTACAGGCATTTAATTTTGTAAATTGATGGCAAAACCTAGCACAATGAAGGGGAACTACAAACTTGCAATTTTTTTTTTTTAAATTTCGAAGTCTTTACAAAGTTCAACTAAGACTGTGAGCATTGATATATTCATATGTAAAAGTCGTCTAGTCTCTTCTGTCTCTGTTAACACCGAATTAATATCATTTCAATTATCAACAATAGATTTAAGCATAGTGTAATTTGAATTCCAGCGCATTGGGCAAGGATTTTCAAGTGATGTTGGTAACATGTGTTGTAAGTTAGCTTTCCTAAAGTACTTTACGATTTTTTTACACGCTTGCAATGTTTCCGTAAGCTCACAAGTCTCTTCAAATGATTTGTCTAAGACATTTGCTAGCAAATGACTGCTACAGCTTAAACGTGTTCCTCTTTTTAATGCTTTTACAATGTTTGCGCCTCGGTCAGATACGAATTAATATTATCAATATCTCTAACACCGAACTGATTAAATAATGTTTTCAGCTTGATCAAAATATTTTCACCGGTTGACTTTTGAAAATCTATTGACTTTAATTCCAAAATTATATTATGCATCTCGAAATTTTTCTGGAAGTGCAACGTTGCTCCTAAAAAATTTCGATTAATATAGTTATCAGACCACATATCAATAGTGGCCGATTTATTTCAGCACTAAAGGCATCTCTCTTTTCATCCGCTGCCTCTTGAACCCTGCAAGATATTGTTGTAGCGTCGGGCAATAAGTTGTCAACATCAACGTTCTCTCCGTAGCGTGCACCGATTTTAATAAAAAATTTAGCCATCTTGACAAAGCCCGATCCACTAACGGATGAAAATGGACGGCAATCCTCGATGATCCATTCTGCGCAGGTTTCAATGGCTAGCTGTCTGTCAACTGCTGCAACAGTTTTCAGAATTTGTGGGCTTTTCAAGGCTTGGCAACACTTGTGGCGATTTAAGTTGGATGTTTGATTTCCACAAAATTTTAGCAGCTTCCGGCAAGTACGGCAATATAACAAACCTTCCAGTAAGGTGCCGTCTTCTTTAAATATTTGAGCCAAAACTGTCCAAATATGGCTTTTTCCTTTGCGTTTTGGATACAGGGAGAAAGTTCCATTTGCAATATTTTCAGCAACATTATTTAACGCCATGCCGAATTTGTTCCCTCAAGTAGCAATAACACTTCAAAACTAACATCCTTATTGGGATACACTTTTCTTTTCAGTAAGAAATAAAACTCAGCTATTTACCGTTATCAATGAGTGTGCTATAAACCAAAACAATAACATTGCGGTGGAAATGCGAGCGGCCATAAACATAGTTATCAGGCCATAAACATTGCTACATCACTCATACACTTCTTCATCACTCTGCACAGATCAGTATGTATCTCTGCATATTCTAATACATATATTATTTGGGTTTTTCACGCGAAGTACGAGTGCGATTGTCGAATGTGAAAACAACAATTTACGAAGCAAACTAAAGCAAACACCGCGAACTCGTATGCTTAAGTATGTTAGAAGCTCAAACGCAACAATACTCGAATTGACAACGGTATGGTAAATATTCGTAGAAAATCAAATGCGGTGGCGATTATACCACAACCACTTTTTAGACGAATATACTTAGAGTCATAAAAATAGGCACTCGTACAGTTCTCTGCACCACGTCCAATGTGTTGCTATTGTGCTACTGTACTTGTACCACGATTGCGCAATATTGCTCTTTTATCAAAAATATACGTTTGCTTATTATTCAACCTTTTTCAATTTAATTGCACTGAATATAATAGTTTTATATTTATGACGGTTGGGTCAAATAACCATTTAATAGTTATACGTTTATCCTCGTCCAATGTACTTTGCACGTGTGGGTTCGAATCCCATCCTCGCCGCCAGTTAGAATTAGGCCCAGATCTGTCTGGATTGTTCCTAATTTTGGTTGCAACTCTTGTTGCAACGTCTCTGTAATGAAATAATGTCTTCTACTTCTTTGTTGGTTTCTTATTCTTATTTTATGCTGATGCGTTCACTAACACGATCAATTACAGACTAACTGTTATTACCTAAGCTTAAACCTAAACTTATGAGTACTTAGCCTAAGTCTGAAGATGCGAGTGAAAGAGAGTGAATGTCTTTGACTATATGACCAAGGTGAATTTATTTACAAGGTGGCTGCAAGGTGAATTTCGTACCTCTGGAATTGTCAAACATAGGCAATGTGCGATAAAAATAAACGAAATTGAGAGGAATGGAGGAATACATAAAAACTGCTTAAAATGGTACGCAAAATATACAAATATTTATATAATAGTTAAATAGACTTATTATTTCTTTTACTTTCAGTATGTGAGAAAGAAATTATTCATATATTTATATATGAAAGAGAAGTTTATACAAATATATTTATAAAGTGGTGCAGTGTTTGAATATTTAAATGGAGAATATTTATTGAAAGTTTCCTGAGACAGTTCCTGCTGCATTTGTTGTCGCTCGCACTGAAGTAGTTCGCTAAATCTGGAATAAAAATAAATCAATGGATTAATATAATATAAAGAATATGAATATATAAATATTATAACAATTATTTACCTTAATAAACCTGATTATAATAAAATTTTCAATAGTTACTTGTTGCCCATTATGCGCTGTTTTGCTTTCTGCACTTTCAACCGTTTATTCAATTGTTCAATTATTTTATGCGAAAATGCATCCGGCATTTATAAAACAACGATGTAGCTAATGTAGGCAATTGAACAGCTGAACTTAACGCAACTAATCTACTTTGCAAATTGGGTGCGTGCACAATTTCATTCCCATTTGTTGTATTAAAGATGCTTTCCAAACTCTTTATTTTATTTAAAAAATGTGTAGAAGGTTTCTTTAACCAACCTTTAGATACTTGATCCACCCAAGTACCAGTGTCTATAATCTCCTCAAACTCTTCCAATTTGAGTTTACGAATTATATATCCTGCCACATATTCTAACCCATCTTCATGCAGAATATCGATATCGGTGTTAGAAATGGCCTCTAGTTCCTGTGGAAACAGTTCGGGCACACTATCATTCTCAACAACATACTCATTTTTGGGTACACGGAAAAACGATCCATTTCCTTTACCCGAGTATTTACTACACATACCACATTTGCTTCGCATATTGATTATTTTTTAATCTTTTAATGTTCAAATTTCACAAAAATAACAATTAAAAAACTTATTCACACAAATCAAAACTCAATTTGCAATTTTTTCATATTTGTTTTGGTCGCATTTTTCTAAACATTCAATTTTGACAGCTACTGAGGGAAAATCGATTCAAAAAAATTTGCTCTTGCAGCCACCTTGTAAATAAATTCACCTTGCTATATGACTATATTTATGTTGAAATTCTATGAACTCACCTTTAACAAAAATCAAGGTTATATACCAGAGAATACAGAGAAAAGAAACTTAAACATCAAACAGACGTTGTACATGAGGTGAACAGGTATTCCCAGCAGGAAATTTGACTAAATTAATGGTGGAAATATAGAATTTATTTTGTATAAAATTTCAAATCTCATGACTATCCCAACAATACAATAGAAATATTTTTCAGTTTCTTAGCATTATCTATTATCTATATATATAAAATTAAGTGGCAAAACTTCCTGTTCGCATACTCCTCCTAGACGGCTTGCCCGATTTCAATGAAATTTTCAGGGGTGATTGGGGTCTGTGTGGAGGGTGCACATAAGAAATTTCATGTGTGTATCTTTGCACGTTTTGCAAAAACAAAAAAAAAATACATTAATTCTGTTTGGCTTTACGTGTTTTTTTTCGGATTTTTATCATTCCTAGACGGCTTGCCCGATTTCAATGAAATTTTCAGGGGTGATTGGGGTCTGTGTGGAGGGTGCACATAAAATGAAATTTTCAGAAGTGATTGGGGTCTGTGTGGAGGGTGCACATAAGAAATTTAATGTGTGTATCATTGCACGTTTTGCAATTAATTCTGTTTGGCTTTACGTGTTTTTTGGGATTTTTATTATTGTTTTGCCGCAAGATTGGCAGTCCTGCCTTTTACTCCGCAAGATTGGCAGTCCTGCCTTTTACTAATAAATAAACAAAAACAGCTGGCGAATGTTTACACTTATTAAAAAATATTGACATCGCCACATTGTGTGTTTTTTCCAGATTTAATTCAATCGATTTGCTACATTTATTCGAAAAGAATACTTTAGAAAATGCCTCCACTACGCAGACGTAATACCAAAGAATATACAAGAATAGACAGTTGATATGAATGTGTTTGTGCGAGTTCTGCTACTGAGAGAAGTTTTTAAAATTGATGTATGTAGTGGTAAAAATACAGTGCACCCCCCTTAACTCTAACTTTCGTCATTCCTCAATTCACTTAACTTCTCAAAATAACTGAAAACATACAATTTCTTTGATAATTTCTCATTATCAATGAACCCTCAAGATCCACAAGTCGAAATATTCCAGTTACGTTTAAGTAAAAAAATTAATTCGACAAAATAAAAAATTGTTTTCTACATTATTAAAGAAAGAAACACTACCTCTGTTTAATTAAAAACATAAAGCCGTTAACTTAATTCGTTTAGGTGCATTTTTGACCTATTTTCAAGATTTTTCTGAGACTATTGAAACTGTTGTTATTTGTGAGAATACTGTAGAAACGTTGAATTCTCTTTTGACCGTCAATTTCTTAATTTTTGTCTCCTTCTGTTCCAAATTCTAATATTTTTACTGTCCCCTGTGCACTTTCATTCGTTCATGGCCATGCATATTTAGCCACGCTTGGGGTACTACTGGGGCAGTCGGACCCCATTTTAATATAAATGAATTTTTATTAATTATTTTAGTTATTAGTAGTATAATATTATGTCAAAAGACCAAATAATTATTATTCTACATCTTATGATTACTATGGTGCGTTTACAGTGAACAGAAGTGCAAATGGAAAGCAATTGGATCAGATTTTACATTAAGAAGAGTTATAATTTATTAAATGAACTTGCTAACATTTGAGTTTTCAACTCCAAATTATATAATACAATTTTTTTTGATTTATTACCACCATTTCTTTTTAGAAGTTTCGCAGTTCGTTTTAAAATACAAATGAAGTGACCCCCTAAAAGTTTAATTTAAACGTAGCCCTGATTTCTTCTTATTTTTTTCTCCGAATATTCGCTATTTTAGACAACACCCCAGCAGGGAAACCAACTAGTTGAAATACTAGTAAAACTCATATAATATGAAAAATTCATATATACATATTATAATAATGTGTACTCGACATGTAAAATACTAGTAAAACTCATAATTATATGTAAAATTCATATATATGTATGTATGTACATAATATAATAATGTGTACTCGAGATTAATTCAGCATGTTATTTCATGGTGCCGCATTTGCACTATTCTTTGCGGACATTTTGCGCATTAACTTGAAGATTTATCTCTAAATTGAGGAGTTACAAAAAGTACTTGAAATTATAAAAATAACTGTTTTTCTTCAAATTCCAATGTTTGCCTTTACTTCCTTTTTAATTAAATTGACAAGAAAGGAAAAATTTAGTATACACGGCAATGAAGTGCCGCAAAAGTCAGTAACTGGTTAAGTTATAAATAAGTTTTGAACTAGTAAATTAACCACTTGATTTTTACTATTAAATTTAGTAGTACATTTTGAAGACTGCCTATAATTTTCACTACAGGGATATGGAATATTTTTCCAACAAACACAATAAATTCACATACACTATACGTGTGACCAAAAAAAATGGTCGGAACGGTAAATAAATTTGGAGGGAATTGAATGTCTTTTCTTTGTCTTCTTTGGTAATACGGTTGGCAGGCATACGCGTGATTCACATCGAATGTCAATATCGAGAAGAAATCAAAGCGAAGAGCAACGCGCTCAAGTGAATGCCCGAGGTAGAGCGGTGTACAGAGATCGGGGTGCACAGTTTAGAGCTGAATCCGCAGAGAATCAACGGCCAAATTATCGCCAAGGTAGAGTTCCGCTTCGTCTTCGCGATCAAATGGAACATGTTGGCTTTTACTACGATCCTGACTGCGACTACACCCTGCATGGTTCCATTGGAGCAATGGATATTATTTGTACGCATTGCAATGCAGCGAAGTTTCGAGGAGAAACAGCTGGCATGTGCTGCTCCGGTGGCAAAGTGAAACTGCCTGCATTGGAACCGCCACCAGAACCATTACATTCCTTGCTCACTGGAGAATCGCCGACATCTAAGCATTTTTTGCAGAACATTCAAGCATACAATTCATGTTTTCAAATGACTTCTTTTGGTGCCACAAAGATCATTAAAGATACATTTATGCCGACATTCAAGGTGATTACTTTGCATTGAATTTCCAGTGAAACATTTGACATTTTTAAATATTCCAATCATTCATCCAAATTTAATGCACAAACATTATACATTCAGGGACAAATATACCATCGAGCAGGCTCGCTATTACCATTTGCCAATGATGACTATAAATTTTTGCAAATATATTTTATCGGTAATGAAACTGACAAACTCAATCAACGGTGTACAATTGGGACCGGCACAAGGCGAGAAATCGTACTGAATTTGCAAAGATTTCTCCATGAACACAATGAATTGATTCGATTGTTCAAAATCGCATTGGACCGCATGCCGTCTGATAACCATTGAATCGTCATCAGAGCAGATAAAATGCCGATGGGGCAGCATGCCAGACGATTCAACGCACCAACAATCGATGAGGTGGCAATCGTCATTGTAGGCGAACAGTTTGAATCGCGAGATATTGTACTGCACCGTAGAAACGAACAACTTCAGCATATTTCCGAGCTACACCGTAGTTATGATGCATTACAGTATCCGATATTATTCTGGAGAGGTGATGACGGCTATCACATCAATATGCGATTGATAAATCCAACTACTGGTAAATAATCATTAAATTTAAAAAGTACATTTTCTTACGATTCAACATTTTGCGTATTGTTCATTTATAGGCCAAGAAACACCGAAAAAACTCAGTGCGATGAACTTATATTCGTACAGAATAATGATTCGTCCGCAAGAAGACAACTACATCTTCAAATGTCGCAAGCTTTTCCATCAGTCTTTGGTTGACATGTATGCGAAGATCGAGACCGGACGTCTCAACTTAATTCGATTCAACCAAGCGAAATTGCGATCTGAAGAGTACATCCATTTGAGAGATGCCGTAATGAATGATGCAAATGTGAATAACATTGGACGTCTGACAATATTGCCAGCAACATACATCGGCAGTCCGCGCCATATGCACGAGTATGCGCAAGATGCGATGTCGTATGTGCGCCATTACGGCAGACCGGATCTGTTCATAACGTTCACGTGCAATCCTCAGTGGAATGACATCAAAGACCATTTGTTCCCCGGTCAATCAACAACTGATCGTGACGACATATCAGCATATTCAGGGAAAAGCAAAAAGCATTGATGAATTTAATTGTGAAACTTCGTGTTTTTGGAGAAGTTCGATGCTGGATGTACTCTATCGAATGGCAAAAAAGAGGATTACCGCATGCACACATCTTGATTTGGTTAGTTCGCAAAATACGACCAGATCAGATTGATAAAGTCATCTCAGCGGAAATTCCAGATGAAGCAATCGACCCACAATTGTAATAGTTTTACAACAATAAATAAAACACAAAGTAAAAACCCTTAAGAGTTTTAATCGATTTAGGTGTAGCGAAGCGCACCGGGTAAGAGCTAGTAGGATATATATTGATTTGCCTTTAACACTTCTAACACAACTTAAAATTCCAAATTTCAAATTTGTATATATAGTATTGAATAGTATTATAGAATTCTTTGGACAGGCAGACGTTTACATCATCTTATTTGCTGCAAGATATATATACTCGTATATATGTATATATATATATATATATATATATATATATATATATATATATATATATATATATATATATATATATATATATATATGTATATATATATATATATATATATATATATATATATATATATATATATATATAAATTTGATTTTGATTTACCCTATAACATCGCATACACACACTGGAATGTTTTAATTCTCAATAAGATGTTAAAGCGTGCGCATCGGCAACTACGGCGTTTGAATTCATAATATTTTTTTTGTTGTATTAAAATACTAAACTTTGTAACTTTCATTAACTTAATTTTAAATTCCATAATTTCACTTTGAAATAAATATTTAAAAAACCATTTAATTTGTTTATAAAAAAATTTATTTGTATTCATTAAACAAATCCTACATAATTTGGGGGCTGGTCCCGGAATTGAAAAAAAAATCTTCTGGAAAATTCTGACGACTAAAAGGAATTATCAAAGAATATGTGCAGTGCGATTATTAATTAAAATTCAATAAATAATTTCCTTAATTACATATTTAAAAGATTTATTAAGTTTGTAAATATTCGGAAATTCAGTTGCCGTGCATAAAGAGAAAGGCAAAACACGCGACGTGCAAATGTTTGTTTGTATTCGTACATAGTTTTAAAGAGAACAAACCAGTGTGCACTAAGAAGGTGGCCGCAAGGCTACAACAATTATACAACAACAACAATTTTTGGATTTTGGCTTGTCAGTGGAGTGAAAAAGCTCTCGATTTTGACAACCTATAATCCAATTTTAGCTTCGAACAGGGAGCACAAATCGGTGTACCCTGGATTTGAATTTGAATTAAGATTTTGCGATTTTGATAGTGAGGAAAATTAGATAAAATTTAATAAATGTAAAACAGAGATTTCTGCAAAATTAAATTATGTGCAAAAGTGAAAATGTTTAAATTAAGTGGAATTGTAAAAATGTTTAAATGAAAAAATGTTTAATATTGTGTGTACTAGCGGATCAGTGGAACAAGTGGCCCGACTACTCCCGCTGTACACAATATTGTGTGGGAGGGGTACCAAGTGACAATGGGCGGCCGCCAGCGGCAGTGAATAACAATATGCATGTGTAGTGAATTTTAGAAGAGGCTTGGCCAAAGGTAACAAATGGTTTTCTTATAAAAATGTTAACCTTTTTTACAATTATTTATTATTTAGGAAAAGCAGACACGTAATTTATTTATTCAATTTAACGCAAATGGGGCATCCTAATTCAACCCCCCAACAGGAGCTGCAACTAAATGGTATAATTGCTAATTTTCAGGCAGCTTAAATTTTTGATAATTATTTACTTATAGTTAAGAACTATGAGGATTATGCACAGAAGCGAAATAATGCACTGCCGAAATCGCAAGAGCCCATGCAAATCAAACGCAGTTCAAACGCATTGGATACCTATAAATAATACGCATACAAATAGACAGCAGGGCCCACTTCCAATGTCAGCAAAGTTGCATCCTTTAAAGCAATAATTCTTGTGAAAATACACCCAATATTGAATATATGTAGAAGTGCAACAACAAGAGAGTATATCCAATAAAGTATTAATTTTTTATTTTATAACATTGTTTTCTTATTAGCAGTGTGCACTAACTATTTAGATGTGCCGTGTTTCAAACTTTGTTTACAATCCTGATCTCAAATAAAAGCTTCGAAGCTTTTGAGGAAACGTCAAAACGAAAACAAGAAGAAGGGAAATTCTCCCTTGCGACTACCTTTTAGGTGTGCCCTGGAACAAACACAACTTAGTATATTGGCTTTGCAAAAATACGACGCATAAAAAAGTAGAACCAGAAACATAAATGATAGAGACATCCAATTTCCCTTTTTAACATTTCTTCCAGCGAAATCGCAGGTAGGACAGCCTTGTTACTGATACTTGTATAAATTAAGGGAACTTTTGCTAGTTTCCCAAAAAAAAACCAAGTTTAATATATTTCGCACGTTTCTTTATTAAAATCCAAACTTAAACTGACTTACAATCTAATTACAAATTTGCTTAACACCTACGTTGTCTGTTGGTCTACCGATTGTTGTTGTTGTCTGTCCGCAGTGGCAATGCACCGGGGTGCAAGCTCAGCATTTTCTTATCGGAGCGGATGCGCGTGCAGGTAGCCCATGCAGGGGTTCGCCAATAATTCTGCAACGTAAGCTCTGGTTTCGCGTGAGAATTTGGAGCGGATGTGCTTGCGACACGAGCTTTGAATTTTGTAAGCGTGTACTGCGCTAACTCTTCCCCTCTAAAGAACGGTTGCCCTCAACCGTTAAAAGTATGGTAGAGCATTTATTCTCAACGGTACTGAGTTTTGTGAAATCGGTTGGGCCGTTGAACTCTGCGTGTGTTCTAATTTTGGGATTACTGTTTGGAAAATAATTTTTTCTTTGGGTTTACAAAAGATTTTTAATACAATAATGTAACTTAACAAAATTAAAGATATAGATATTGTGAGGTACTTATTTACTACGGAGTCCGATTTAAGGACATTGATATTTTTTGTATTATTAAGATGTAGTTGATTCAACATTTCCAAGGATAAAATTTCAAGAAATTTCTTTTCTATTGGTGAAGGCTGAACTATTGGTGGTGTTACTGTTAAATTTTGAGCTTCTAAGTTTCTGTATGGCTTATCATTGATCAAGACCGTTGTGTTTTGAAATTTAACTAGATAAGTTCCATTGATTGGAATGTTATTAAGTAAGCAATTAAAATCGTTCAATAAAATTACACTAGAAGATAATTGCTCTACACTATTTATATGGTGACCGTGAGAAAACGTACATGATGAGTTCGAACCTTCTATTAATGGAGGGATGCATGTATCATTGGAAATATCAATCAACTCGTTTCTTTTACAAATTTTCATTACATTTTTGTTTTCCCATTTACTTATAATACCGAAAACTTGTTGGTTAAGATTTAAAATTTCATTATATTTTATATTTATAATACTGTAATTTTTCTTGACTGGTCTTAGAATGATATTGACATAATTTTGTTCGTTAGTTAGCGGTATTTTTACAACATATAACAATGTGGAATTTTTGTATAAGACTTTTATATTAGCATATTCAAGTGCTTCCTCTGTTGAGGTAAATAACAAATTTTCCTCTCTTAATTTTTCTAGAGCTATCTTTATTTCTTTTTTATTTAACAATATCGTATTTAGAATATTATTTTTTGCCCATTGAATGGCGTATTTTATATTCGTCAATTCTTCTTTGATTAATCTTAACTTATTTTGTGTATTAATAGCAATTGTGTTTTCTATATCGTCATCTTCTCTTAAAAACTTATTAATTGTATTTGTTACAGTAGTCAGATTGTTTATTCTCTCTGTGAGAGCCTCATTTATTATGACTTGTTTATTGCTATTTTCATTTAGTGTACTTAAATCATTACTCAACATCTCTAAATCGTCGTGGTCAGGTGTGCCAGCTATGTATTTCCATGCCGAACCAATGAAATTTAAAGCTCTTCTCGCTCTGTGCAGCTTATAAGGTTGGACAGAGTGAAGGATTTCTTTGGTCTGGGAAATTTCGTGGATTAGTAAGGGGGAGAAAATATTGTTTTTGGGTAGAATTTGATCAGTATATGTTTGCATTTTGTCCAGAAATCGTTCGTATTGATCCAGTTCGATGATGTGTATTATTTTAAAGGTACCGTCCTGTATTTTACCTAGTCCGTTATTTATTGTAACGAGGTGCGAGAGGGTATAATTGAGGATCTGTTGTTCGCTCATGGTACAGATATAATATGTGAAGAGGATTCTGAAAAGACAGATAATATGATTTCAGTTTTTTATATTACTTTTGTGTACAATTTTTCCAGATGCGGTTAAAACTGTGGTAAAATTATTTTGTTGAACTACTTCTTTTCTGTATCTTGGTGAGATTTTTGTCCCTAGTCTGTGGTTTATTTTAACGAATATTACGTCATTTGTATTGTAATTTTTAATAGGTTGCCGTTTCTTGTTATGCTGTCTCAGGTCTATGTCTTGTTTCTCTTTTAGTCTTGTCATATTGTCGAGCCTTGCTTGCTCTAGCTGTGCTGGATTGGTACAAACGGTTCTTCCGAAGAAGGCTTCAATTGGTTTTTTGTTAGTGGTGGAGTGGATAGAATAATTATACTCATATACAGATATATCTAGTAGTTCTTGAAATGTACTGTGGGGGTGTTCATTTCTTAGACAACGCATTAATTCGGAGAGTGTAGAGTGGAATCTTTCCACTTGACCGTTTACTACACTTTTATACGGTGGTGTTTGGAAGATTTCAATTCCTAATTGATCTTTAAGCATGAAGGTTATGGAGGCAGAAGAAAAAGTTTTTTCATTATCGATGACTAATGTTTTAGGGACACCAAAAAGGAAAAGGATTTCGCGAAACGGTTCTTTTATGTCTTCTATAGCTCTTGATTTAATTATTCTTGCTTGCGCGTATTTGGAGAATTTATCGATTGCAGTAAGAATTAGCTTGCTTTCCGTTTGGTATATGTCCACATGTATGTGACCGGGATACTGGGGAATTGGAGTCTGTTTGAACTCCGGGTTATTGGGGTGGCGATCATACTTGTTTTCTTTACATACGAGACATTGTCTAATAATGTTTTTGATTTTGCTAGCCATTGCTGGGAAATAATAGTGCTCCAGAATTTGCATTTTATTCTCTCTAGGATTTCTATGAGCTCTTTTATGGATTTTTAGGATTAATTCTTGTTGTTCTTGTTCATTTTTTATGTCTTCCACCTGTAAACTAGTAAATTTTACACGATATTTTTTAAAGTGTAAAGGGAATATTTCTTGTATTTGTCCCATAATAGGCTCTGTGGTTTTTATGCAATTGGTAACTGATGGGTTTAGGCATTTTTTTAAATAGTGAAATAAGCTTTTCTGCGTTAAAACTTGGTTCAGTAATTGTGTGGCGGTGATAGGTTGGGAATGGTATTTCAAATTTATAGGTAGAAGCTGGATTTATGTTAATTAGAATTTGGTTTTTAAATGCATTCAATGGTGCATAGACATGTACAATTAATTCATGCGAAGAACTTTCATCACTGTTTGTTGCAACTGATAGCGTATTAACTGGATTTTCCTGAGATATTCTTGAAAGAGCATCAGCTACTACATTTGTTCTCCCTGGCTTGTAGAAAATTTCGTAATTATATTCTTCTAGAATCGCCTTCCAGCGTTTAATTTTACTATTATTATTTTTGTTGCTTAAGGCGTAGGTAAGGGGCTGATGATCGGTGAAAATTTTAATCTTTACTGAACGGTATAAATAGTTCCTAAGAGAGTTGAGGGCCCAAATGATTGCTAATAATTCCTTTTCATTTGTAGCGTAATGTTCCTCAGCTTTGCTCAAAGTTCGTGATATGCAGGCAATTGGTTTGTCATTTTGGGACAAAACAGCGCCTATAGCAAAATCGGATACGTCGGTAGTTAGCTCTAAATCTTTGTTAAAATCGGGATAGGCCAGTATTATATCTTTGGAAACGAGGGTATTTTTAATTTTATTAAATGCTTCGACAGCTTTAGTGTTTAAAAGAATCGGAATAGAAGCAGATTTTCTTTTTGACATGCGACCTTCTTCCCCTCTTAGAATTGTTGTTAGAAGTTTGGCCAGTTTTGCATAGTCTTTTACAAATCTACGATAGTATCCTGAAAGGCCTAGGAACGAACGAAGCTCTTTAATTGTTTCGGGTTTCGGAAAATTTAGAATAGCGTTCACTTTATTGGGGTTTGTTTTGATACCATGAGCTGAAATTACGAAACCTAAGAATTCCACTTCGCTTCTGAAGAATTTACATTTGTCGAGTTGAATCTTTAGGTTGGCTTCTTGGAGAGTTTCGAACATTTTTCGAATGTGAGTGAAATGTTCTTCTTCAGACTTACTAAATATGACTATGTCATCAATGTAGACATAGCATATCTTCCCGATATAGTCGTGAAGTATGTCATCGAGTGCCCGTTGGAAAATAGACGGAGCATTCTTCAGACCGAAAGGTAGGCACGTAAATTCGTATTTGCCGTTACAGATAGAAAAAGCGGTTTTTTCGTAGTCGATCTTTTTCAAAGGGATTTGGTGAAATCCACTTTTTAAGTCAAGAACCGAAAAAATTTTGTTCTCACCCAATTTGGAAATAACGTCGTTTATTTCAGGAATTGGATATCGGTCGGATATTGTGACTGAGTTTAATTTCCTGTAATCGACGACCATCCTATACTGTTTATTTCCCTCTGCATCAGGCTTTTTCCCCCCACAATCCACACAGGGGAATTGTATGGTGATCTTGACGGTATTATGATTCCATCTTCGAGCATCTTACGAACCTGGGATTCGACTTCAGACTTAAGGGAGGCTGGGTATGGGTAAAATCTCGTGTACACCGGTGAATCGGTATTCGTGCGGATTTCTCCTACTACTTTTGTTGTAAATGTCAATTTTTCGTCCGGTTCTGTAAACAGATTTGGGCACTTTTGAACTATTTCGTTCATTTCCTGTTTCTGTTTTGATGACATAGTATTGTCGTTGATAGCTATTGAGTTTACGGATTGTGAAGAGAGTTGTTTGATTTTAATTTTTTTACCGTTTTTGATTTGCATAAAATTATCTTTCGTGTAAATAACTGCATTGAGCTCTTTGAGTGTGTCGTTGCCCAGTATGCCGTGGAAGGATCTTAAGGCTGGCATAAGAAAGAATTTTATTTCGTCTTTGAGATTGAATAGATTAATGTAGGTGTGATCTCTGATTTCTACGTTTCCAGCAACTGATTTGGCGACAAAAGTTTCATTATTAGGTATGGGATTTTTAACGAGGTGTGGTTGAACGTAATTTTTACTTGACCCTGTATCTATCAGGAATTTAAGAATTTCCCCGCTCTTCGTTTTGCAGTCAAAATATGGTAACGAAGAGCTGGTCATCCTA
This sequence comes from Clusia tigrina, assembly GCA_920105625.2. NCBI lineage: Eukaryota > Metazoa > Arthropoda > Insecta > Diptera > Clusiidae > Clusia > Clusia tigrina. The sequence continues at coordinate 161,687,549 of OV050031.1, forward strand.
AAAAATGAATGTCATTAAACTCTGATGGTTCATTTTCAAGCATAGTTGGTTCTTCGGCGGATGACAGGTAATCGTCCAATGTTTGATCATATTGATCATAACTAGTTGCGAGAGCGTTGTCGTAGTCTTTGTCTTGCGTGTCCAGGTAAAAAGTCCTTTGTATTTTCCTATGCGGCTGATTCATGCTAGGCGGAGGTCTTTTTCCTGCAAATTGATTGGGATTGGGCCTATTCATGTAGTTTATTCTTCTAGTGCGCATACTCTCGTCGATATCCATAGGCTCTGGCCTGGGTTGTGGTTTTGGTGCTTGAGGCCTAGGAGGATTTGGTTGATAATTTTGCCTGTTTGTGAAATTATTTATATGCGGTGGTTGTTGATTAGGCTGTCGCTGTTGTTGGTAGAAAGGGTTTGAAGGTTCCGGAAAATAAGCAAGTTGTAGAAAGAAATTAGCTTGTCGAGAATAAGAAGGAAAATTATGTTTCCGCGGTGGAAGTGATGGGGGATGTGGACGCGTTTGGCCTTGAGAGTAGAATCTTCTATTATTAAAGGTGCTATTATGCGGGTAATTTGCGCGATACGACTGGTTCTCTAGCTTTAGGCAGTGGCAATGCACCGGGGTGCAAGCTCAGCATTTTCTTATCGGAGCGGATGCGCGTGCAGGTAGCCCATGCAGGGGTTCGCCAATAATTCTGCAACGTAAGCTCTGGTTTCGCAAGCGTGAGAATTTGAAACGGATGTGCTTGCGACACGAGCTTTGAATTTTGTAAGCGTGGACTGCGCTAACTTATACATGTTCCTTGGAACTTAAATCAACATTTTGCGTATACATTTATGATCAATTTTGTATACGTAACATTATAATTATATATGTATGTACGATTATGTATGCTTATAAAAAACCACTTGTTGTGGTATATTATCAATATATGTTATGGTATATTAATATAAATATGAATATATGCATGCACGTGTCATTTGTAGGTGTGTTACAATTTTTAGTTGAAATATATTTTAATATGTAAATTATATTTCATACACATATAATAAAAACTTCATACCGTAGTAGTAGGTACCAAAAAATCGTTTTCTATTGATTATGTCAGCTACTGACACCAGGCGAACAGAAAACGAAAAGAGCATCACATTTCACATCATAAATTGAAAATTTAAATTATTCTTTAATTCCAAAGAATTACGTAATGTGGACAAATCTTTGTTTGAATTTGGCAAGCGGTCCCTTCACAAATCGACACCTGTCAGAACTATATATGTATGTATGTATAAATGTATGTACGTGCGTATTCAGAATTACCCAATAGGAAATTTCGTAATGAATATATCAAACAATATTTTCAATACAACGGACAACAATATTTTCACATTACAACATTCTCTTCTTCCGTCAATTAGATTAGCAATGGAGATCCGAGTAATATCGATTAGTTTTTTGCATTGCGTACTTTAATAAATAAAAAAGGAAGGTGTATGACTTCTTTCTTACCTAACTGAATAACGCTTTCATAAGCCGGCCAACCTTTTAATAAAAGTAAATCGAATTCGTCAGGTAAGAATGCTGTACTTACGGATGGAAAATAAGCATAATGGCATGCATTAAGTAAGCATTCTTTTCCCGACTGCGTAATGCTGGGGGATTCACTTTCCATCAGATCTTAAATTTTTAAGCACAATGAAAAGGAATAACATTTCTTGTGGTGTGTGTACAAAGCAATATGCAGCGCTTTCCAAGCTTGAAAGTCAGCTAGAAGTGCGAAACCTTGCAAATATGTAAGTTTTCTTTAAGCGGGCTGCAATTTTGTGAGCTGGGGACCACTGAGGAATAGCATTGCAACCAATTTGAAAATAAAGAATAATTTGAACTTTCAAGTCTGCCACTGCTCTCCTTTTCTGTTCGCCTGGTATGAGTGGCCAATATACTCAATAGAAAGAGGGCTGATTTTATTTATTTATTATTATTAAAATTATAATAAACAAAACCTACATAATCACAACAAATATGAGTATCAATATTTCCTTTTTTATAAAAATCAGTAAAATATGAAATCAAATAAATTCAAAATTTCTTAATCACACATATTCATGTACGCATACAATTGAGAAAGTATTTGATTTCATGAAATAGTATGTGTTTTTATATGAAATGTGGCACCGCTGCGCAAATTGTCAAACTTAAAAATGATAAAAAATACCAAATATAAAAAATATTTATCTCTAAACCATGTGAGACCGTTTGACCTACATTCGAGTAAAATGAATGTGTACATTCTCACATGCATATGTATTCATTAATCAAAAGCATACACACATTGACAATATCAAGAAGCGTGTGTTTGTATGTATATTGTGTATACTCTACATTAAATAATTGCATTAATTTCATTCCATTCTCTCGGTGTTCTTTATCCGACAAGCAAAACCGCCGCATCAAAGAACAACGAAAGAGTAAATAAAGAATCAATTTGCAATACAACATCTTTATTTTGCCCAACATTGCAAGAAGTATATACAATGTATTATCAATACGAATGCATATCTATATGGTATAAAATTGAAATGAAAACCAAATATGTGCTACTGTGATCTATGGTAAGCTGTCAGCAATAGACTCCTGAGGTAGTTTCGAATCCTTAACAAAAACTTTTAATTTTATTTTTAAATAAATATTTGTTGTGATTTTTTGGCAAAAAGTTTAATGGGTAAATATCTCATAATTTATATTTCTGCTGTATATATGCTTATTTGATTTTATACTATATTAGAGATGAATGGTGATCTAATGATGTAGTGGTTGTTAGCCATATTAAAAAAAAATTTAAATAAAACTTTTTATGTAATAAACGCAATTGCATTCAATTAATTGTTTTATACAAATATGTAGAGCAACTAAACATTCATTAGAAACACTTCGTGTATCCAAATAAGTTGTGCCAACTTTGTATCTTTCATTCCAAAAAGTTTCCTCCCTGCGATTTTTGTATACAAGCTTAACAGAGGGAAATTGGATGTCTCTATCATTTATGTTTCAGGTAGAACTTCGTTACAAAAAAAATAATAGAGAAAAACGTTTAATTTAAAAAAACGCACAAGCAACAGAGAAAAATGGCTTGTTTACAAGAAATAGAAAGAGTTTCAAATAATCTACGTCAATGTAAGAAGGAACCTATTGTTGCTCTTCATATGTTTGTATTTGAAACAAAGGGAGACAGAAAAAACAGACAAAGGCTGCGGGAGTTTGCAGGTTTTGATTTTAACGAAAACAACGATGCTTTTATCAAGAAAGCAGAATACATCATAGATAATTTGTTCATACACGACTTGGTTGCTATTTGCAATGTTTTGGGAATTGCATATAGCGCTGCAAATTTAATTTTTAAAAATCTGCAGAGGGGTAAACTTTTGGCTGCTTGTGTGAAAGACGACGATGTTAGCGACGATGACATCGATGATGAAGATTCTGACGACGACGCGGCAGAAGTAAATAAGAGGCAAGAGCAAAAGAAAGCAGACGACGACTGCGCTAACATGAGAAGCAAGTACGACGATGCAGTAGGTTACACGCGGTTCGCTATGAGTTTTAGAGATATTGAAGATTCAATACGACCTTTTGATGGAAACCAAAATTTGTCAATAAGAGCTTGGATTCGTGAATTTGAGGAGATGGCTTCAGTATTGTACTGGGATGAACTGCAAATGTTCGTCTTCGCGAAAAAGTCTTTAAAAGGCACAGCAAAACTTTTTATTTCAAGCGAAAAGGGTATAACTAGTTTCAAAATATTAAAAGCGGCATTGATTGAAGAGTTTGATGCAACAGCAAATGGTGTACAACTACATTAGATGTTATGTGAGCGTAAAATTAAAAAAGATGAAAACATATATGAGTATTTTTTGAATATGAAAGAATTAGCAGGTCGTGGCAACATTGACGACCCTTCGCTAATTCAATATATTATTGATGGCATCAACGACCTCGATATAAACAAAATGATTCTCTATGGAGCAAAAAATGTTAAGGAATTTAAGGAAAAGCTTAAATGTTTTGAAACTATCAATAAAAATAGTAAACGTAAAATCGATTATAGAAAAATCGAAAAAGATCCTACTAAAGTTGAAAAGAAAACTATTTTAAAATGTTTCAACTGCGGCGCAAACGGACATAAATCAGTCAACTGCAAAGATAAAACAAAAGGCGCAAAATGTTTTAATTGCGATAAATTTGGTCACATTTCTAAAGATTGTCCATTAAAGAAAAGTGAATCAAACGTCAGATATTTTACTAAGGTTGACGATGTGATGAAGATAGAAATTATGGTCGACGATATGAAAGCTACTGCTCTGTTTGACATTGGTAGTAAAGTTAATGTTATAACTGAACAAAATTTTAATGATTTACCAAACAATCCGGCTTTGTCAAAATCTAATTTTCATTTGGTTGGATTTGGAAAAAACAGAAGCGACAACCGAGTCAAACCAATTGGAAATTTTGAGTATTGTGTTAAAATTGACAATGAATACTTTGATTTAAAATTTCATGTTGTACCATCTGATTGCTTAGATATCAATGTAATTCTTGGCAAAGAGTTTTGTTTGCTAGCTGATGCTCGAATAACACCTGAGGGACTTAAAGTGCAAAAGTTTGTTAAGAAGGAGATTGATGAATCTCAGACACAGCGAAAACAGAAGTTGTTGACTTGATCGAAAATTATGAGCCGCTGAAAACAAAAACGACTAATGTAGAAATGCGAATTTTCTTGAAGGATGAAACTCCAATTTATTGTACACCAAGAAGATTGCCAATCAAAGAACGATACATAGTTGATAATCAAATCGAGCAATGGTTAAGTGCTGAAATAGTTGAACCTTCAGAATCTGATTTTAGTAGCTCAGTAGTCTTAGCACCGAAACGAGATGGTGATTCCAGAGTTTGCATCGATTACCGCAGATTAAATAAAGTTATTGTAAAAGATCGTTTTCCGTTACCTCTAATTGAAGATCTTCTTGACCGTCTTCAAGATGCAAAAATATTTACTACCTTGGATCTTAAAAATGGTTTCTTCCACGTCTCTTTTGAGGAGTCGAGCAGAAGATATACATCCTTTGTAACGCATAGTGGCCAATATCAATTTAGAAAAGTACCCTTTGGATTATCAAACTCGCCTGGTGTTTTTCAGAGGTACGTAAATGCTTTAATGCTTTAGAAGTTTGACTAGACAAGGTATAGCTTTACCGTATATAGACTATATAATTCTACCAGCTAAAGACGAAAATAAAGCATTACAAAATTTAAAGTTAGTCTTAAATCTCTGTCAAGAATATAGATTAGAGCTCAATATAAAGAAATTCCACTTTTTAAAAAGAAGAATACAGTTTTTGGGATACGTTATAGAAAATCAGCATATTTATCCATCGCCTGAAAAGGACGAAGCTTTGATGAAGTATCCAATCCCTAAGAATTTAAAACAATTGGAAAGTTTTCTTGGATTATCGGGATATTTCCGAAAGTTCATTCCTAACTATTCGGTTATAGCAAAAGCGCTGGCAGATTTGAGAAAGAAAGATACAAAGTTTGTAATGCATAGTGAAGAAATAAAAGCATTTAATAATCTGAAATACGTAATGAGCCAAAAACCAGTCTTGAATATATACAACCAAAATTACGAAACAGAAGTACATACGGATGCGTCAATGGAAGGGTTTGGTGCAGTTTTACTTCAAAAGTCGCCTGAAGATAATTCTCTCCATCCTGTGTACTATATGAGTAAAAAGACAACATTACCGGAACGAAAATATTCAAGTTACGAATTAGAGTTCTTAGCTGTTATTGAAGATTTGAAAAAATTTAGGGTGTACCTGCTGGGCACACACTTTAAACTCGTGACTGACTGTAACGCTTTTACAAAAACAATTGATAAGAAAGATTTGTGTACTCGTGTCGCTCGTTGGATCTTATTTCTTCAAGAATATGATTACACAGTAGAACATCGATCCGGATCACGAATAAAGCATGTAGATGCATTTTCTAGATATCCTATAATGATTATTAACAGCAATAACAGTATTATTGATAAAATTAAGCGATGTCAAAGGCAAGATGAAGATCTTCAGACAATCAAAGAAGTTCTTAAAGAAAAATCAAGCTACAATGATTATTTTTTAAACGGCGATACACTTTACAAAATTGTCAACGATTGTGATCTTTTGGTAGTGCCAAAAGGTATTCAACGCGAAATTATTAGGGATGCTCATGAAAAGGGACATTTTGCTGTTAAGAAAACAAAAGACTTGATTTGCCATTAATATTTTATACCAAAACTCGAAGAAAAAATTAAACACCATATTGATAATTGTGTACCATGCATCGTTATGAACCGTAAGAGAGGTTAGCTGGAAGGTAAACTAAATCCATTGGTAAAAGAAGGTCTGCCTCTCCATATTTATCATATAGACTTTCTTGGACCATTAGAATCAACAAATAAACAATAAAACCATATTTTTGCTGTTATTGGTTCCTTTACGAAGTTTTGTTGGCTTTACGCTACTAAATCAACATCGTCTAAAGATGCAATTTCGAGACTAGAAGCTCAGAGTATGATTTTTGGTAATCCCTTGCAAATAATATCCGATCGTGGATCTGCATTTACATCAGAAGACTTTCGCTTGTACTGCGAGAATGAGAAAATTAAACACATAAAAGTTACAACTGGTCTACCCCGAGCCAATGGCCAAATTGAGAGGTTAAATAGTATCATCATTTCCGTTTTGTCTAAACTCAGCATAGAAGACCCCAGCAAGTGGTATAAGTTTGTGGGCAAGGTTCAACAAACCATAAACTCTACCTATACTAGAAGTACGGATGCAACACCATTTGAAGTACTTGTTGGTACGAAAATGCGAACAAAAGAGGATATCCGTATTAAGGAGCTAATTGAGCAAGAGGTTGTAGCAGATAACGACAAGAAACGTACCGAAATTAGAAATGAGGCTAAGCAACAAATTTTGAAGGTGCAAGACGAAAACAAGAGGGCTTATGATCTTAGACGCAAACTACCTGAACGATATAACGTTAATGATATCGCTGCAATCAAAAGAACTCAATTGGGTGGAGGTTTGAAATTGAAGCCTAAATTTCTTGGCCCATATCGAGTAACCAAAGTGAAGCTATACAACACCTATGATGTCATAAAAGTTGGTGACAGCGAAGGTCCGAAGCAAACTTCTAATTGTTCAGAATTTATGAAGCGATGGTCTGAAGATGGTATCCTTGAAGATGAACCCCCAAATGAAGAATTCGAGACGAATTTTGCTCAGAATGGCCGAGTTGTGGGAGAGGAAATTTGATTTTGATTTCTCCTATAACAGCGCATACACACAATGGAATGTTTTAGTTCTCAATAAGATGTTAAAGCGTGCGCATCGGCAACTACGGCGTTTGAATTCATAATATTTTTTTTGTTGTATTAAAATACTAAACTTTGTAACTTTCATCAACTTCATTTTAAATTCCATAATTTCACTTTGAAATAAATATAAAAAAACCATTTAATTTGTTTATAAAAAAAATATACTTGTATTCATTAAACAAATCCTACATATATATATATATATATATATATATATATATATATATATATATATATATATATATACATATATATATATATATATATATATATATATATATATATATATATATATATATATATATATGTATATATATATATATATATATATATATATGGCGAAACCACTACCCCCACCCAGTTGTCGGGTACGCCAACGCAAGCAGGCGTTAGTTCCGCGCACCATCTATTAACACGCTGTCGCTGTTGCACAGCGTGTTTATGGAAAAACCGGAACTAGCCTGTGTTGGCTGCTGAGCAACACACTTCGTGTTTCCGGCCTTCAATTCGATCTCTTTCTCTTTCTGTGCTGAAGCTGTGGTGACGTGTCATAGAGCGTTTTGTGCAATTAAAGAAATCTGTAAAAATTGTATCCATCACTTATTGTACGTACGATATAACATATAATTTTTAACATATAATAAAATACGTTCCTGTGAGTTTATTTGTTATATCTTATTTTTAACATATAACAAATATTTCTGTTTTTTATTGGCAACGCAACGTTGAGCACGCGAGCAGCCAAATTGGTGACCCCGACGTGATCTTAAACACATACGCGCCCCATACAGAGGGGTATAAAACACACGCATAGGATGCTCCACTCGCCAACAGCCTCAGGACCGGCGCCGCCGGCACCACCGGAGCAGCCGCCGACTCGAGCAACGTACGCTCCACACCAGCAGCCACAACCACCGCACGTGCATGCGCAGGCACAGCTGGCTATGCCAACGCCATTGCTGATACCGACACACCCGCCGCCACACCGTGTAGGGGAACCTGGGGGACACGCCTAATTTTCGTCGCCGCTCGCGATCGAGGCGGTGAACAGCTGCCGGCTCCCACCTTTCTGGAGGAGTAACTCCGATCTGTGGTTTTACCAGATCGAGGCCGCGTTCCAAGTACACCATGAGACTATCTCCGAGGTCGCGGATGTACTCCGCACAGTGCCGCCCGTAGGCAAGTATGAGGCGCTGAAGACAGCCATATTAAATCGCCTCACCGACTCGGCGGATCGACAGCTAAACAAATTACTCACCCAACTTGAGCTGGGGGACAGGAAGCCGTCTCATCTCCTGCGACAGATGCGCTCCTTAGCAGGTGACCGGGCCACGGATGACATCATCCGCGTGAAGTGGCTCGAGCTGATGCCGCCGTCAACGCGACAGCTGCTCAAAATCCTGAAAGTCACCAGTCTGGAGGAACTCGCAGAAGCAGCTGACGAGCTGGTCGACAACGGACCTACAGTGGCAGCTACGTCACCTCCACTCTCGTCTCCGAGACCCCGCTCTCCATTCACGAACAGATCGTCGCACGATTCAACGGGTAACTCCGTGCACGCAGAGCTTGCCGCACTGCGCCAGTCAGTGGCACAGCTCGTGGCACTAACGCGGGAGAATCAGGAGCTGCTGCGTAAAATAACGCCCCCACTTCAGAGGGGTCGCGCTGAAACCCGCAGCCGCAGCCGGCACCGAGATCGCTCTACAGCGCCTGGCCAATGTTGGTACCACCTGAAATACGGGGCGACAGCATAGCAGTGCCGATCACCGTGTCTCTTTGCCGCCGCCCCGACGCCGTCGGGAAACTAGCGCTGCCGACGCCGACTTGGGCGAACGACGCCGGCCGACTACCAACCGAAAAACGCCTACACGTAACGGATCGAACAACATCCACTCGCTTTCTCGTGGACTCGGGTTCAGTGGTCTCCTTGATGCCGAGGGGAACGGTCGCCCGCAAACTACAGCGAAACAGCCTCACGCTGTACGCCGCCAACTCGTCGCTGATAGCCACATACGGGCAGCTCACGCTGAAGCTGAACCTCGCCCTGCGGCGGGATTTTACTTGGGCGTTCACTGTGGCCGATGTGCAAACCGCCATTCTCGGGGCGGACTTTCTGGCATACTATGGGCTCCTGGTAGACTTGAGGGGACGACGAATCGTAGACCCCCTTACCAATATCGCGGCAACGGGCCGCATGGACTCGGCTCGAATCTACGGCATCTCCACAGTGGCTCGCATTGATGCACACGGCGACCTGTATAGAGAGCTCGTCCAGCGCTTCCTGCAACTCGCTTCACCAGCAGGGGTTATGGCCACTGTACCAGACTTGCCGGTACAGCACTTCATCGTCACGGAGGGCCCTCCCGTTTTCGAGCGCCCCTGTAGACTCGTCGATGAACGACTCGCTGCTGCCAAAGAAGAGTTCGCTGACCTCCTCGACAAGGGGGTGGTACGCCCATCATCGAGCCCATGGGCCAGTCCGCTACACATGGTACCAAAGCCGAATGGAAGCTGGCGAGCCACTGGCGACTACAGCAGCCTCAACGCGTGTACCTTGCCAGACCGATATCCTCTACCGATCATCGAGACCTAATCCAGGAGAGCCGGGAAAAATATTTTTCTCTGTAATCGATCTGCAGAAAGCCTTCTACCAAATCCCGGTTGCCAAAGCTGACATCCCGAAAATGGCAGTCACAACACCTTTCGGCCTCTTCGAGTTCGTGGGTATGCCATTAGGCCTGCGTAACTCCGCGCAAACGCTTCAGCGTGTAATTAATCACCTACTGAGGAAACTTCTCTTCGTGAAGGGCTACGTAGACGACCTGCTCATCGCATCCGAGCCGCATAACGAGCACCTGCATCATTTGAGCCAATTGTTGGAGACGCTGAAAGCGGCGAACCTACGCCTCAACTTGGACAAATGCCAACTCGGTGCCCAGGAAGTTACATTCGCTGGGTATCGAGTCTCGAAAGAGGAGTTCAGGCCCCCGCGCCCAAAGATCGAGGCGATCGACGCCTTTCCAAGCCCGACAGACTCTACCCAGCTGAGACGCTTCCTGGGTATGGTTAATTACTACCGCACGCCGCGGAACTACAGGCCCCGCTCAACGAGCTTCTGAGGAACCTAACGAAGAAGAAGGCGGCGATTAGCTGGACGACGCAAACGAAGCAGGCATTCCAGCAGTGCAAGGCGAGTATCGCAGCAGCTGTAGATTCAGCCTTCCTCTCGGCTACCGCGCCAATCGCCCTCTACACCGACGCATCGAGCACCGCCATCGGAGCGGCACTCAACCAAAAGCAACCCGATGGGACCTGGAAGCCTCTGGGGTTCTTCTCCAGGAAGCTCAGTCCTCCAGAAACTCGCTACCGCGCCTACGACAGGGAGTTGCTCGCGGTGTACGGCGCAGTCAGGCACTTCAGGAGGATCTTGGAGGCACACGCCTTCACAATCCACACGGACCACAAGCCGCTCGCCTACGCCGCACAACAACGCTCGGACAAGGCAACGCCGAGGCAGAGCCGACACCTGGACTACATCCACCAGTTCAACGCACGATTTGTGTACGTTCCCGGGGGAGAAAACGTTGTGGCAGACGCACTTTCACGAACCTGTACGGTCTCGATGCCTTCCATCCTCGACGAAGCCACTATCAGCCTGGAGCAAGCCTCTGACGTAGAGCTGCCTCACCTGCTGGAGAATTCGCGTATCCAACTGGATCGCCTCGCTTTCAACGACAGCGAGATCTACTGTCTGGTTACCGATGGGGCGACCCGTCGCTATTTGCCATCCAACCTGCGTCGAGCGGCGTTTGGCATCATACACGGATCATCCCACCCGAGTGGTCGAGCAACGGCGAAACGTCTGGTAGCGAAATACTTCTGGCCAAGCATGCGCAAGGACGCGCTCCGCTGGGCCCGTGAATGCCAACCATGCCAACGCGCGAAGGTCCATTGCCACAACCGCGCCGAGTTACAAAGCTTCGGGGAGACAGATGACAGGTTCTGCCACGTTCATGTTGACCTGATCAAGCTACCGCTGGTGAGAGGACCGTCGCACTGCATGACCATCATCGACCGCTTTTCCCGATGGCCGGTGGCTGTCCCACTCCCGGACATTCGAGCTGTGACCGTCGCACAAGCGTTCTTCCACAGTTGGGTCTGCACTTTCGGCACGCCACTCACCATCACCTCCGACCAAGGGGGTCAATTCGAGGGGGAGCTATTCACGGCTCTCGCGAAAATGACGGGTGCTAACCATGTTCACACAACGCCTTACCACCCACAGTCAAACGGCATGCCGGAGAGACTACACCGCACACTAAAAGCGGCCTTGATGTTCAGTCCAGATACACCATGGCCAGACGCCTTGCCAACAGTGCTATTGGGAATGCGGACGGCGTACAAAGAGGACCTCAAAGCAACTCCAGCCGAGATGCTCTTCGGCACCCAACTACGCCTGCCGGGGGAATTCTTCGGACAACAGAACGACCCTACCACCCAACCGGTTTTTATCGAGCAGTTGCGCAAGCTGGTAAAAGCGATCAAGCCAGTACCAGCGTCCAACCACTCGAGACAGAAGCCGTTCGTCTTCAAAGAATTGCGCACCTGCACGCACGTATTCTGCAAGCTGGACAAAATCCGGAGGCCACTCGAGCCGCCATATACGGGCCCCCATAAGGTAATTCGCCGGGTCAACGACAAGAGTTTCATCATCGACTTGAACGGCGTCGAGAAAGCCATCTCTACGGACTGCTTGAAGCCGGCACACCCCGAAATGAGTGACTCACGTCGTCGTCGCCATCGCTGCAGGCATCCCGATCATCATCGCCATCCCGATCACCATCGCCAACCCGATCGCCATCGCCGCAATCGTCGTCATCGTCAGCGACAAATGACCCGCCAGCGATCCATCCAAGGAGTCATATGAGGAGTCAACCACCGCCCCGCTCAGGGGACCAACCCTCACCACAGCCGGGGAGTCGACCGACGAAACGGGTATCGTTCTCCGCGCCTCCTGCGCCGATCACTGGGGGAGGAATACCTGTGGCGACACCACTACCCCCACCCAGTTGTCGGGTACGCCAACGCAAGAAGGCGTTAGTTCCGCGCGCCATCTATTCACACGCTGTCGCTGTCCCACAGCGTGTTTATTGAAAAACCGGAACTAGCCTGTGTTGGCTGCTGAGCAACACGCTTCGTGTTTCCGGCCTTCAATTCGATCTCTTTCTCTTTCTGTGCTGAAGCTGTGGTGACGTGTCATAGAGCGTTTTGTGCAATTAAAGAAATCTGTAAAAATCGTATCCATCACTTATTGTAAGTACGATATAACATATAATAAAATACGTTCCTGTGGATTTATTTGTTATATCGTATTTTTAACATATAATAAAATACGTTCCTGTGAGTTTATTTGTTATATCTTATTTTTAACATATAACAAATATTCCTGTTTTTTATTGGCAACGCAACGTTGAGCACGCGAGCAGCCAAATATATATATATATATATATATATATATAAATATATATTTATGTATATATATATATATATATATATATATATATATATATATATATATATATATATATATATATATATATATATATATATATATATATATATATATATATATATATATATATATATATATATATATATATATATATATATATATATATATATATATATATATATATATATATACTCGTACTCGTACTCGTGGGAACCCCTGCTTTAGTATATATATATATATATATATATATATTTATACTAAAACAGGGGTTCCGTTCTAACTACATATGTATTTAAATTGTCATTTACTTGGTAGCGTACGCAATTTATTTTTGTAACTTTCCGGTTTTTGTAAGTTTGCGGTATTTGTTTTCCTTTGTTCGCACATTTCTGTAAACGCGTTTCAATTTGTTAGTTGATTCTTCAAATTTGTTTATGGATTTACGGCAACGTGTCAATCGTCTTTTCTCTGGTATGCATGTTCTTAGAAAATTTTACAAGCAAACTCGATTTTGAGTCTAGTCGTCGACCAGCGAGAACAGATGAAGGACACACTGCCGTAAGAGTTGATTTTCAATTTAATTCACTAAGTAATACTGTGCTTTTTTAGAAATAAACCAAGAAATAAACTGAACAGAAATTCAGATTTTTCTTGTATTAAATTCGCCAGCGGGTTGACGACAAATCTTTATTTCGCATTGTCAAGCTGCCCAGGTGCGATAAATTGCCATATCACTGCGGAACTGGTGACTTGAGTTAGGCACGTTGCTCAAGTAAATCTCGCAGGTACATCGATATGACTACACCGGTGAGCCAGCCAGCTTCGAAAAGCAGCGCATCTGGACCATTTTCCGCACCGCCCAAGGTTACATCGGATACCAGTGCAGATGCCCCAGCCGCTTCCATTGCCGAAGGCGTTACCACTCGTGCTTCATTAGCCGCTGCCACATGCAATGAAGCGATGTTTCAGGCAATGCAGTCGCGAATCGCCAAGCTTGAAAGCAGCCTGAAAATCGGCCGCCAAAAAATAAAACAGCACGGATCTGGCAGTGATAACCAAGATGCAGAAGCGCAAAGCATAGCCAGTGCACCCAATGACAACCCCGCTAACGGAGTTCATTTGCCGTCAGGTTTACCAACATCGCAGCCACCGGTTTTGCAGTTGCGATCGCCGATAGCTACCAACACCCCCATTAAAGTACCGTTGCCGCCATTTAACGCTACGCGCTATTTCCCGTTTCTCGCCATTTCCATATACATCCACCTCAACTGTTTCAACTGTTGGAACAGCAATGAATAATATGTACACCTGTTCAGCCGTGCCTCCATACAACTATATTTCATCAACGGCGCCCATTTCTGCCAACATGGGCTCCATACCGTCACAGTTGTCATGTTAACCTAGAAAACTGCAAGATTTTCCAGAGTTTTGTGGTGGGTGCGGCTTCTTTGCACCCATATGCGACAGTCACACAACTTCATCTGCACGGTGTACGATGGCGAGACTCTAAGCGTCGAGTTGTGTTGCACGCCGCCGAATCACAACGCCAACCCAGGTGCCCAATATGCCAGGTCCAACATAGGCCAACCGACTGTAAGCAGTTCAGCGCACTTCCAGTGTCAAAGATGTGGGCGGAAGGAAAGCGACGCCATCTTTGTTTCGGGTGTCTCAATGTTGGACATGGTTTGCGCAATTCCCAACGGCGCAAACCTTGTGCTATAGACGGGTGTAAAAGGATGCTCCACCAATTGTTGCAGGAAACTGGAAATGCTACCGACTAGTCACCAAATCAGCCAACGCCGCCTCAAGAGCGTACCAGACGCGGTTCCATCGCCGAACTATGTAAAGGTCGTACCACATAGACGCAGCTAGTGTCGCATAGTCATCAGCTAGGTGATACAGGTGCAGCTGTTCTTAGATGCAGTAACGATATTGCCGATAGAAAGCTACTCTTTCGAATCCTGCCAGTCATTCTTTATGCGAACCAGAAGTGCGTCGAAACATATGAGCTCTTTGACGAGGGTTCGTCAATAATAATGTTTGACGGCGCTCTTATTGAAGAACTTGGGCTGCATTGCCGAGATCAACGCTTGAATTTACAGTGGTTCGGAGGACGTGGAGCACAGGAGCCAGCCCTCGTGGTGGTTTTGTTCATCAGTGGTGTCGGTATGCAAAAGAAGCACAGATTGCGGAACGTATATGATGTGTCAAATTTACAATTGCCTTCTCAAAGCTTGAACAAAGCTGACATGAGCTGCTACGATACACACATGAAGATGCTGCCAGTACAACCATATACGCAGGTAAAGCCAAATCTTTTGATTGGCCTCGACCACTGCCATCTTGGATTGCCATCAGCCACTATGAAGACGAAGAAGAGTGGCCCTGCTAATACCGAGTTAGGATGGGTGATTTTTGGCCCAACAACTGACACACATTCGCCGTTCCCATCATGCTTGTTCGTCAATTGCCACACTGACCAGTCACTGCACAATGCGGTAGCTGATTACTTCGACACTGAGAATTTTGGAGTCAGGGCTGCACAACAATCGAGAGTGCTCGAGAAATCCTGAGGTCTGCTACATGCCTGGTTGAAGGAAGGTTGCAGAAATACCTACTATGGAAGCGTGCTAATGTAGAGCTACCTGACAGCTATGCCATGGCGGAAAAAAGGTTAAGGAGTATTAAAGCGAAAATGAAGCGCGACGCGGACTTTGCTGCAGAGTACAAATGAATTATGAATTCATACATTCAGAAAACCTACGCACGAAAATTGTCGGCAGAAGAGCTCACCTTGCCCAGCGCTAGGTACTTGCCACACTTTGCCGTATAGCAAGTACTCGTGGAAAGAGTTCTCGGCTTGTTTTGGCGGGCTTCATCAGACAACTTCGGGTTCAAATTGAAATTTAATAACTTCGTAATATTCGCGAAGCTTCTCATGCGTGAGGTGTGGAAGCATGACATCCGCTGGGACGAACCACTGCCAGACGACATAAATGGCTCGTGGGAAAGATGGCGTAAAAAGTTGCCAATGTTGCCAAGTTCATGTATTCGTTGATGCCTGTGAGGATGCCTTTGCCGCGATAGCCTACTGGAGATCAACGAACGCTCTCGGTGAGGTGGAGATCGCATTTATTTGTGCAAAAACGAAATGCGCGCCGATGAAGTCATTAACTGTGCCACGACTAGAACTTCAAGCAGCTGTGTTGGGTACCCGACCAATGAGCTGTGTTCGAGGGGAGCATTCTGTTGGCATCGAAGACTGCACAATCTGGAGCGACTCAAAAACTGTAATCCACTGTAATCCGCAGTGAACATCCTCGCTACAAGCCATTTGTGCAACATAGGGTTGACGAAATATTAGCTGCTACCACCTTTGTTAATTGGAGGTGGCTACCTACAGAACACAATGTTGCCGACGAGGCCACACGAGAGAACGATCGTATTGATTGTGCAGCGGTCCACCCTCTTAGCTACAAGATAAACGCGTTTGGCCGACAGAGGGCTCAACAACTAATCATCAAGAAGAAGTTAACAAATAACTTCGTCCTAAATATGCCCTTGTCGTCGTAAACTGTAAGTTTTTAAATTTTAATCGATTTTCTTCACTTAGCAAACTGGTGAGAATGACAGCATGGGTCCTGCGATTTATCGATATTTGCCTCTGCCGTGTTCATCCATATCGATGCTATACAGCCAAAGAGGTCGAAACTGCTCAACTTTGTTTGTGCCGCCTTGTTCAACGTGAAGAGTTCGCTGTGGAGTTGCAACAGATTGAGAATGGTCAATATCTAGCCCGCACCAGCTCGCTTCTTCAACTTTCACCATATATTGATGAAAATGGAGTTCTTCGTGTTCGAGGACGCATAGACGCCGCCAGTTGGCTACCAATAAGTACGAGGCGCCCCATTATTTTGTCGCCAAGCCATGTCTTCAGAAAACTGCTCGTGATGCACTTTCACTGTAACATGCGTCACCAAAATTCAGAGGCCACCATTTGTGAAATTTGTCGAAGTTACTGGGTGCCGCGTCTAAGGAACTTTGTTGCGCAGTGTAATTGACTGATGTACTGTATGCCGATTGAAATAATCCAGTGCCGTGGCACCATTGATGTGGCCGCTTCCGCTCGATAGAGTTACTCTGCATATAAAGCTGGGCAGCTATTCGGGTCTCGACTACGTCGGCAATATAAATGTCACAGTACGACGCAAAAAGTACCGAAAAAAGTTGGGTGGCGTTGTTCACTTGCCTAAGCGTGAGGGCTGTGCATTTGAAGTTGGTCCATGACCTTAGTACCGACTCATGCATAGTCGTGTAATGAATATATTATTTGTATTTTTATATTTTTATTTTACGTATGTAATTTTAACGTTTTATTGTTTATTATTTTACGTTTTATTGTTTTGTAGTTTTACTATGGCCCTATGTCCCAGCGAATGCGCTATTTATGGGAAAACTATTGGTTGGATGTTTAAAGTGCGTTACACTGTTAAAGTGAGAAATAAAGCTTGTGTGCAATTTGAATGCCTAGTTTATTCTAAATATCTCATACGAAACAGCACCCTTTTATATAAATTGTATTCTACCAACAACTTTTAGAATTGTTGCATCTTCCTTAGATCTATACAGTTATTTATACACAAGCAATTTCTTATGTTCTACCACTAGCAATATTTATAAAGGTTATGATAATATTGAAACGTGATAGCTCAGTGAAAAGGGATTGCATACTTTTAGGATCCCATCTGGAGAATGAGTGCCCCCTGAGAGTCAAGATGCGAACTATTCGAATAAAAGCTTATTCAAGAACCATCTGTCGGTAATATCAAAAAGAATATTCTCGACTTCTGTCGAAGTGGATCGAAAATTCTGGAAAATACGAGAATGGCGTAGAATTATCTACTCCAACCTTTTGAAAACTATAAAAGCGACAAGACTGTTCAAAGTCGAAGGCAGTAGATCAGAGACCGTAACAGTGTGTACAGCTAGCATTATAATTAAAGCAGCAGTATTTGTAATTGTGTAAAGTGATGAAATTCCTTAGTAAATAAAGTGACTAATGGTTTGTGAAATAAAGTGCAAATAATAACTAAGTAACCTTTAAGCCTAATATTAAATTTGTAAATAGTAATAATTAAATAAAGCTAATTATTTTAATTTAACCAGCGATTGTTTGATTACTACACAATCCAGTGGTACGAGTCTGAGTATAGAGAGTCAGAGGAATTGACAGGAGGGCAATTTTTTAACAGCGTAAATTGTTAGGAGGGCAATTTCGTAACAATTGGTGTCAGAAGAGGGATTGTGTATCTGTGATAAACAATGGTTAAATTTGAAAAACTGAGATTGGAGCAGCTCAAGAAGGAGCTTGAGCGTTTAAATTTGCAAACACAAGGGCTTAAAGCGGAGCTGCAGGTGCGATTAAGAAGCGCTTTAGAGGAGCAGGGTATAGATGTCGATGAGCATGAATTCCAATTTGAAGAGGCAACGACATCTCGACACGAAGAAACACCGCAAGGAACTAACACGGGTAACTTTGACATGAGTGCACTTATCGGGGTAATACACTTATCGAGCAGCCACAACAAAGTGCTCAAGCAGCCGAAGAGAGGATGCAACAGCAATTACAACAAAATGCTCAAGCAGCCGAAGAGAGGATGCAGCAGCAGTTACAGCAAAATGCTAAATCCGTCGTAAAGAGTGTTGCATCCGTCAAACAAGATGTCAAAGAACAGTTGCAGCAGAGTGAAACACGACTTGCTCTATTAGCGGAACAAAACTCACAGCAGATGAAAGAAATGTCCGAAATGGTAGACAGGAAGGTTTGTGATATTCAGACACGGCAGGAATCGTTCGAAAAATGTGTAGAACAAAAATTCATTGCGAACGAGCAAAAGCAAAACGAATTTAAGCAACAAATAGAGCAAAGAATTCACCTACTACATGAAGGTGAATTGCCTGTGCCAGCTTTAACTTCAATAAAACTGAACTACGAAATTTAGCGTATTCAGAATGCAGTTTGAGACTACCGCTAGCACAAATGGTTGGAGTGCTCGCGAAAAAGTGGCTGCATTAACAGTTTCGTTGAAAGGTGCTGCAAACTATCTCAGAAAGCGAGCGAGACTGCTATGAAAGCTTGATGAATGCCGTTCAGCGCAAGTATGGTAGTGAACACCGGAAGCAGATGTACCAAGTAAAGCTACGAACACGGGTACAGAAGAGTGGTGAGTCTCTACAACAGTTTGTGGCCGAAGTGGAACGGTTGGCTCATCTTGCCTACCCAGGAGAGATCACTGAGAGGTGTATGATGGACACCTTTGTATATGGCATTCGCGATACGGAGATAAAGCGTTCTGCAATAACTAATCCGAAAGCTAGATATATGGAGACAGTAGCTAGCGCTTTAACTTCAGAGACAGCAGCCTTGGTGTGCCAGCCAGTATACAGATCCCGTCAGGTACAAGTCGAAAGCGGCCAAAGTTTCACGGGCAAATGCTTCACCTGCGGAGAGTTCGGACACATGGCCCGTAATTGCCAATCGAGACGGAAACGTTCTAGATCACGCTCACCGATAAGCCCTCCAAAGCAAGTCAGATTCCAATATAGTGAATCAGAAAATGTTGAAAAGCCGTCGACAAACTAGATGGAGTCAGTCTCGAGGGGATTATCTGACTCCCACAACATGTAGCCCCAGAATCTTCGTTTCTCAGATCGTACGGAAAGTCAGATGCCTAATTGCTGACAGTGTGATAAGCGAGGAATAGTAGTAGATAAGCAGACGAAGAATGGACTAAAAAGTCATCTACAGTACTTCGATGCAGAAGTTGTATACCTGCAAAACGCGAACAGCTGAATCAAATTCATGGAAACAGCAGAAATGGTACACAACTGATGAGTGATAAATCGAAAGCCAGATATGATATACGAGCAAACTCCAAGGGATTTCAGGAAGGGCAGCTAGTTATGCTTCATAATCCGCAAAGGAAAAAGGGATTATCGCCAAAACTGCAAACACACTGGGAAGGACCTTATAAGGTGATAAAGCGGATCAACGATGTTAGATACCGCATCCAGTGGACGAGAAATGTCAGGAGCAAAATGAAAGTCGTTCATTTAGAGAGGCTACCTCCTTATAAAGGTTGCAGTACTATCCTTGTTCGGGACAAACAAGATTAAGCGGAGGGCAGTGAAACGTGATAGCATAGTGAATGTGATTGCATACTTTCAGGATCCCATCTGAGTTTGGGAATGAGTGTCCCCTGTGAGTCAAGATGCGAACTATTCAAATAAAAGCTTATTCAAGAACCGTCTGTCGGTAATATCAAAAAGAATATTCTCGACTTCTGTCGAAGTGGATAGAAACTTCTAGAAAATACGAGAATAGCGTGGAAGTTTCTACCTCAACCATTCGCAACTATAAAAGCACAAGACTGTGCAAAGTCAAACGCAGTAGATCAGAGACTGTAACAGTGTGTACATCTAGTATTATAATCAAAGCAGCAGTATTTGTAATTGTGTAAAGTCATGAAATTCATTAGTAAATAAAGTGACTAATGGTTTGTGAAATAAAGTGCAAATAATAACTAAGTAACCTTTAAGCCTAATATTAAATGTGTAAATAGCAATAATTAAATAAAGCTAATTATTTTAATTTAACCAGCGATTGTTTGATTACTACACAATCCAGTGGTACGGGTCCGAGTACAGAGAGTTAGAGGAATTGTCAGGAGGGCAATTTTGTAACAGAGTAAATTGTCAGGAGGGCAATTTCGTAACAATATGTTACAGGCTAAAGTATGCAAAGCTTATAATATATAGTTACAGGCTAAATTATGCTAAGCTTATAATCTTATCTTAAGTATAGCCAAATATAATTAATATTTTTTTGATTCTAATTAATAAAATTTATATGTATGTACTACATCGCCATACGCAACTTTGTAAATCGACGTGGCATTCCAAAACGCATGAGGTCCGATAATAAGAAAAATTTTGACGGTGTCAACGCGGAAGCAGATTGATTCAGCAAGGTTGTTGACTATATCCGTTTGCAGAATGAGCTGTCGCAGAAGGGTGTTGAATGGATTTTTAATTCGCCCTTCAACCCCACCGAAGGAGGCGCTTGGGAGCGCTTGGTGTAGTGCGTCAAGCGCGTCCTACGCGAAACATTAAAAGAAGTTTCGCCGCGAGAGCATACACTCAACTGCTTACTCATCGAGGCCGAAAATATTGTCAATTCTCGACCGCTGACACACTTGCCCGTCGATGTCAACCAGGAGCAACCACTGACGCCCAATGACTTCCTGCTGGGTGAAGCCATTGGTCTACAAAAAGGATGGGCAACCGTCTGATATAGATCAAGTGGGAGTGAATCCTTTAGGGATTCGACTGCTGCTGAGGACTCCGCCAGACACCCGAAACGCAGTGACTCTGTGTCAACTTTGGGGGGTTTGGTGAGTCTCCTAGGTACAACCACGCTCAGTGAGGAGGAAGTCCTTCTGGAGTCAGACTCGGAGGAGTCTGAGGCTGATGTCACGGTGGTGAAGGTGACCAGCGCTGCAAGCAGAAATGCTACGAATAGTTCAGATTAACCTCCATCACTCGAAGGCGACGTGTCCCAGCCTTCAGCTCCGTCTTGCAAAAGGCGGAGTAGACGTTGTCTTGATCCAAGAAACCTGGATATTCGGGGCCATTCCACGGAGGACGAAACCCAGCGCGAAGTGTAGTCAACTCAGACATAATCCCGAAGCCAAAATTGAAATGGGCTATACATAGCTTCAAACCATTTATAGCATCTGGCCCAGATGGTGTAGCTTCAATTGAAATTCAGCAGTCAGAGAATTTTATAATAGAGTGGCTGCTCAAGATCTACAAAAGTTGTCTTGAATTAGCATATATTGCAGATTCATGGAAGCATATGAGGATAATTTGTATACCCAAGGCCGGCAAAAGCTCGCCCGCTTCAGGAGACCTAAGGCCCATTAGTCTGTCCTCTTTCTGTCTGAAAATCCTGGAAAGGTTGTTAGACATTCATCTGAGGCTCACTATAGACAGACGGAAGCTGTCAGTCTCTCAGCATGCCTACTTCAAGGGTAAATCGGTTGAGACCGCTTTACACTCCTTAGTCTCTAGTATTGAGTGCTCCCTGCAGAACAAGGAGTTCTCCCTAGTGGCTTTCCTGGACATTGAGGGAGCTTTTAACAACATCAAATCAGACGCAATAATCGGTGCGATGCGAGGCTTGGAGGTGGAACCCGCCATTATCAAGTGAATTGAAAATATTGTTAGTAGCAGGATAATCAATTCACAGCTAGGGACGGCGTCGGCCAAGAAGTCCGTGTGCAGAGGCGCATCTCAAGGTGGAGTTCTTTCTCCCCTACTCTGGAATCTTGCGTTAAATCAGCTGCTTGTTCGACTGGAGAGAGAAGGGGCAAGGTGGTTGCATATTCGGATGATGTTGATATTAGTATCTCGGGATAATACATATCTACTTTGAGAGACTTGATGCAACTCATGTTGAACATTCTCTCTAAATGGACTACTGAATGTGGGGTGGTGGTTAATTCGAACAAGACTAAGTTGGTGCTCTTCACTAGGAAGTATAAAATTCCTCAATTTATCGCTCCATAACTAATGGTTGTATATATAAACCTTATCGATGAGGCTAAATATCTGGGCGTGATCCTAGATAAGAAGCTGAACTGGAAGGCTAATATAAGCGAACGCACTAGGAACGCTCAGGTAGCTCTGTACTCTTGCAAAAAAGTTATAGGCAAAAAATGGGGGTAACAGCCTAAGGTAGCCTATTGGATATACACAGCTGTGGTACGACCAGTCCTTTTTTGTGGGGTGCTTGCTTGGTGGACAGCCCTAAGTAAGTCCACATACAATAGGCTGATAACAAAGGTACAAAGAACGGCAGAGTTATTCATAAGTGGTGCTATTAGAACAACTCCAACGGCAGCATTGGACATTATGCTCAATCTGCTGTCTGTTAGCCTTTTTGGCGAAAAAATGGCTGCAAACTCAGCTATCAGGCTAAAAGCTACGCATCAATGGGTTTGCCAGGAATGTAGGTCATGCGGCCATTTTAAGACATTTTGAGGGTATTCCTGACTCTTTCGATTACATCACACCAATTTATGCCTTCAATGGTATGTGCAAGATCTCCATTCCCTCCAGGGATGAATGGAAGGATGGCATCCCCCGCATGTAGAAGGGGTTCACATCTACACAGATGAATTCAAATTACAGAGTAGGGTAGGAGGTGGTCTATTCTCAGAAGATTTGGGAATTAACATGTCCTTTAGGATGCCCGACCACTGCAGTGTTTTTCAGGCCGAGGTCGCGGCTATTGAGACAGCACTGTCTTGGCTAAGGAAGAAGAAAGTATCTGGACTTGAGATTTGCATTCTGTCCGACAGCCAAGCAGCTTTGCGCTCCCTGGATTCGGTTATTATCACCTCAAAAGCCGTCAAGAGGTGCCGCAAATCTTTAGACGAGATAGCTAAGCAGACCCGTCTGCATCTGTGCTGGGTTCCCGGTCACAGAGATATTCCAGGGAACTGCAAGGCGGATTAACTTGCCCGTGAGGGTACTACCATACCGATTTAACCAGATAGGTCGCAATTCGGTATTTCTATTGCCACATGTAAGCTCTTAGTAAATACAATATCCTTAGGAACAGCGGGCAGACGCTGGTCTGAATTATCAGCATGTAAAATAGCTTGACAAATGTGCCCAGAGATAAATGTCAAGCGCTCTAAGGACCTAGTGGCTCTAAATAGACAAAGTATAGGTTCCGTGATTAGCGTCCTAACGGGACACTGGTCTCTAGGCACACACGGGTGTAGGCGGGGATTGCCTCTAACGACCTCTGCAGGAGTTGCATGGACGAAGAGGAGGAAGAGTCCATTACACAGCTGTTATGGACGTGTCCAGAGCTGTCCAGAAGGAAGCGCACTTTCCTAGGGGACTACTTTCTGGACTCTTAGGGAGACATCTCAAATATAAAGATCAGCTCCATCAACTGCTTCATTAAAAGCATGAAAGAGATGGGACTTGATATCTCATGCGGTATCACAAAGGATCAATGTTTGCCTAAGTGTGTCCTTCGGGCGGCCGCCTTACTTACCTACCCACCTAGCGCCAAAAACGACCTGACTCAGCAGGAGAAGGAATGGTTGGGTTGGGCTAAGGGGAGAGTTGAGAAATATGCTCGGCCTTTTTCAACTTTCTCCTTAGCCCAACCCAACCATTGCGCTGCATCGGATGCGAAGTTCGCGAACAGGTTAGAGGAGCAAATTGCCGAAAAAATGCAACGCTCTACCGAAAGCGAAGGAAAGGAAGTGCAAGGTCGGGGCTGTGAAGCCAATCGTCAATCACGACACAGAACGACCGACAACGTCCAAAGCAGCGGCAGCGGGCAATGAGATTGCCAAGAAACACTTAATTGTGGCGCTCATAGAGCGTAGTTACCCGCTGGGACAAATGAGAAAAGAACCGAGGAAAGCGGTGAAGATGAAGCTACTTGAAACTCTATTCGCAAAAATGGACACGGACCGTGCTCATGCCAGCATTTGACGGAGCAAGATGGTTTGGCGGCATCAAAATCATTAAATGCAAATAAGATCCTTCTCTAAAGTGGGTAAAGGAAGCTGTAAAAACGCTTCAAGGCCTGATGGAGGAGGCTTCGCTTGAAATTGTTGATCGCAGCTGCATTACATCGGTTCCGAAGGCGAAGGTGCATATAACGCGTGGGGAAAGTTTGGATGCTCTGCGACTCTTACAACGACAGAATTCGAACGTGCCGACGAGCGACTGGAAGGTGCAAAACCAGTGACAGCTTTTTGGGAAGATAGCGTAGGGAGTTAGTAGCGTGTACCTTCGCCTCAAAAAACGGAACCCGGGATGATAACCAAATCTCGCTCGAGACTGCGGAGGAGGAAAAATATCTCGGTCTGGAAGAGGTCTTGGAAACCACGCGTACCACACAGTATGTGGAAGTGCTGATATAAATGATAGAGGTGAGTCACTACTCAACTTTATTCTTCTAATCTAGTCTAGAAGTAGCCAATAGGGGGGATGAACCAAAATACATTGGACCCACTTTGAAGAACGTACTACACGTAACACTCTATACAAATGATTTTATTATGGTAGGAGACGAGGGTGCTTAGTGCATCATCATTTACTGACTATAAATATATAAGTTTCTCTGTTACATTCTCGACTAAATATAAAAATATAAACTTCGCACGTTGAACTTGAAAAAGTGGTAAATTCACTCACAATTATTCTCATTAAAGCTCATCACAGGTCTTGTCCTCCAATACGTACAAAGCGCAAGTCGTTAGTGTTGCAAAGGCAAAAGGTACTTGAATTCTTTAAGTTGGCCAAAGTGGCTGACTATGAGTTATGGTGGATTGGATACAGGAAATTATTAAAGGAATACAAAAAGGAACTGCGCGTAGCCAAGGGGGAATCTTGGAAAAACTTCTGTAGCAATATAGAAAATTCAACCGAAACGCTCAGGCTCAGGAGACTGATTTCTAAGAATCCGATCATGCCCAATTTAATACGTAAAAACAATGAAGACTGAACTGACAGCTGTGAGGAGTCGCTCGAGGACCTTGTCAGCACACATTTCCAGGGCTGTACTGACACTGTAGATCTCGAACCTATAGGAGATACTGTGAACGACATTCCAACAAATATCATTACAGCAAATAGAATAGAATGGGCAATCAATTTCTTTGACCCATTTAAATCCCCGGGTCTGCACGGAATCTTCCAAGCCATGCTCCAAAAGGTAAGTCATCTTTTGGTACCATAGCTAAAAATGATTTATACGGGATGTTTAGGGTTCAGCTATGAGCCTGCTTCGTGGAGACAGGCGAGGATTGTGTTTATACCGAAAGCGGGGAAAAGGGAACCTCTCTACTCAAAAGAATACAGGACTATCAGTTCGACCTAATTCCTTCTGAAAACGTTAGAGAAGATACTAGACGCATATATCAGGCAAACAATTGCCCCAGACAATATACGCAACACGCTTATACTAAAGGCAGATCCACGGAGACTGCACTTCACTCGCTAGTACTGAATATAGAAAGGGCCTTAGAATATAAAGAATATGCCCTAGGGGTATTCCTAGATATATCAGGAGGTTTCAACAACATGACGAAGGATGCTAATTTGAATAGCATGGTAAAAAGTAATGTAGAACCCACTGTTTATCTGTGGATAAAGCAGCTTCTAGTTTGCAGAAAGATAAGAGCGGAATAGGACGAAGCTAAAGTGCCCAAACAGGCAGGAAGAGGTACCCCACAAGGAGGAGTGCTATCGCCGCTTCTGTGGTTACTTGTAGTAAACGAACTACTTAGGGAATTTGATGGGAAGGTACCTAAACCAGTGGAATATGCAGATGATATAGCAATAGTAGTAGCAGGAAAGTACCTAGATACCGTCAGAAGAGTCTTGCAGCGAAATTCGCGGGGAGACTGACGGCTACGGGAGAATTCACTTACAGAACCTTTGGGCATAGCTTAATAGGCAGGAGGGGTTTGTGCAATACTGATTATATGACGCTGTGTTTTAATTGGAAAAGATGGTATCGAACTACAATAGAAGAGGAGGGGTGGCGTAAGGGCATGAGGCCCAGCCGAAAGACCTTTACCTTTTACACAGACGGCTCAAAAACGATGGATGATGTGGGAGCGGGTATCTACTGCTCAGAGTTGGGAATTAGGCAGCCTATAAAGCTACCTGACCAGAGCAGTATCTTTCTAGCGGAAGTCTTTGCTGTCAGGAAAGCCGCAGAGCTAGCATACACCAAGACACGAAAAGACTCAAAAATAAACATATACGTGGACAGCCAGGGAACGATAAAGGCGATTAACTCAAATAGTAAAAAATCAAAAAATGTCCTACAGAGCAGGGAAGCTATAGAAAGGCTAGTCGCAAATAGAAGACTGCATATCTACCAGGTCGTAAGGCCATAGAAGGGAATACGATAACAGAGGAGACTGCAAAAAATTTTGTCTATTTACTATTTGAACAAGAAGACGACATACAGAAACCTCTTAAAGAACTATTCATTGAAATGGACGGACACATGAGTAGGCAGGTGAATGCAAGTTGGCACCTGCAAAATTATGTGTAAGGTCAACGATAGGAAACAAACGCGATTTATACTCGCGCTCTCACGAGAAGACTGTAAAACTATCATAGGTACAATGACAGGCCATAATTTACTGGCGGCACATGCACATAAGATTGACATCCTACGAGATGTCCACTGGAAATCTGCATAAAGGTGAGACTAGTATTACTAGGGACCAATCGGTCTATACGTGGCTTTATTCCAGCCAGGTTAATCTAACCTAACCTAACACCCGTGTGGTTGGCCTCTGTAGATGGCAAGCTTTCCAAATTAAAAGCCCAATTATAATAATTAAACGATAAATTAAACTTCTTCCTTTTATGATGATAACCTGGTTTATAATAATTCAACAATAAATTAAACTTCTTCCTTTTATGATGATAACCTTTAATTTTCTCTTTTTTTTACAGTCGGTTCAATCCTAATACATAAATTTTATTCATACCTCTTCTATTCCTTTTTTTACATTCTCTTTTTTCTTGTCTTCAATGACAGTATTGTATAGATGATAAAACTTAAAGTAAATGTATAATAAATGAAGAAAACTAAACAATATAATTAATATAAAATTAAACACGATTTGTTTCAAGCAAACCCGCTCGTTTAGCCTGAGTCATAGTAGCGACATCTTTATTCTCAGTTTTCGTTTTGTTTTAACTGTGTGAATCTTTGCCTTGGGAGTCGTTTAAAATGAAGGAATCGGACGATACTATGGAGAAACGCCCTCGGCTCAACAAAGTAGAAGCGGAGTTATGTGAAGTAAAGCCCAATTCCACCTTGACTACCGCCATCGTATGCATATGCTGCAGTCGCAAGTACCAACGCCACCGCCAGTTCATCAGAATTAACTTCAATGTTGGAAATGCAGCAGCAAATCGCCGCGCTTCAAAGGCAGCTAAAAGAATCCCAGGTAAGATTAGGTGTACAAAATCACCATTGCCAAGAGTTGGAGACTGCACTGTGTAGCTCAGTGCATCTAGCTAATCATGCACCATTGACGCCACCACAACTATAGTACCCAGCACTCCTTACAAATTTGTCGGCTAACGCATCAACAACTAACAGCACCCATCTGCCGTAAACAGTTATGCACACGCCACGACGTCGACTATCGCGTGCATTTCGGTGTGTCTTATACATCGTCGGCGATAATTTCGCCCCCGGCCTTTAACAAATTCAATAATTTTATGCGTACGCTTATGCCAACTTTATCACTTTTGACCAATTCTACAACAGTACCACGAAAATTGCAAGATTTGTCCGCGTACAATGGGGAAACAGAAGGCTGGCCAATCTTTTATACAGCCTACATCCAGTCGACTTCAGCATACTACACCAATCTGGAAAACAATCAGCGGTTGCAGAAAGCTGTTAAAAGAGAAGCGCGCGAGGTGATTAAATCGATTTAATTCACCCATATAACGTTGGTGCCGCCACAGAACAGCTTCGCTTTTGCTTCCAGGTCGAGCCAGTTACGTGAAGCAAGGGATTTGCCCAATACTTCGGAGAATGCATTGTCCAAGTTTGTGCCCTTAGCTACCAAGGTGAACTATTTAGCAATATTCCTGCAATCAGTGAATGAACTAAAATACATCGCCAATCCTACGCTATTGGAGGAATTATTACTAAAGCTCCTAATGAGTAAAAAACTGGAGTGGGCCAGAGTCGCCGCCTCCATAAAACCGTATCCGATGATCATACACTTTAGCGCTTGGGAACTTGCTAATTTAATATGTATAGTGCAAGACGTCGACAATAAAGAGCAAAGCCGTCGTGTGGTCCTGAACACATCCGAAAAACGGTGTCCAGACTTTGCAGGTGTGAGTCCCTTAAAGTGCCCACTATGCCAATGGCAGCATTAACTGCAAGATTGCCGCCGTTTCCTAAATGCTGCAGTGCCCGATAGATGGAATTTAGTGAAGAGACATCGTGCTTTTTTTCGTGTCTGAACGTGGGTCAGAAGAGGGTTGCCGGCGCAGACACCACGGCCTACTGCACGAAGCCACTGCTACAACTCCGACCTCTAGTGCCCGAAAGGAAGAACGAGATGAAGTAAGTGGCAGCACTAAGCCCAAGCTACTCTTTCGGGTGCTCCCTGTAACATTGTATGGCGAAAAGAAGCGCATCGATAGATACGCCCTATTTGATGAAGGTCCCTCAATTACAATGTTAGGCAGCGAGTTTGCCAAACGGTAAGGAATGCGTGGCCGTCAACACAGCTTAGAAATACAGTGGTTTGGAGGAAGGGCAGCAAAAGAGTCGTCTGAGGTTTTCAACATTGAAATCACCGTTGCTGGTAAAAATAAGCGCCATCTGCTGCGCAACATATATGTCATAGTTAATCCTTATTTGCCCATGCAGACCTTAAGTCGTGACGATCTAAAGAGTAGAGACAAATCAATTTCGTCTCTCCTCCTCCAACCATATTCCGATGCTGTACCTCTGCTTTTGATTGGAATTCATCACGCGCACCTAGGCTTAAAAGGGTTTAGCGATCAAGGTCCGTATGCTTGCAATATTTAACTGGGATAGGTAGTTTTCGGTATGCACCCAAGAATAAGAAGAAGACTTATATCAACTTAAGACTGTTTATTTCAATGTGGAGGGTATCGGTGTCAGACCTTCACCGCTTGTTGAAAGCAACAATGACGTCAAAGCTAAGCAGTTACTTGAAGGTACATCTACGCGAGTGGCAGGTTTTTTTGAAGCGGGTCTATTATGGAAAGACGACGACCTACAACTGCCCGATAATTATAAGGCATCGAAAAAAATATGAAACGTAATGCAACGTTTGCAACAGCGTACAAAGATGTCATCGAAGGGTACTTGAGCAAAGGGTACGCTCGAAAGCTTTTACATGAGGAAGCTAGTATGACTTCACCTTGGAAATGGTATCTACCGCATTTCGGCGAAATCAACCCAAAAAATTACGTTTTGTTTTCGACGCAGCCTCTCAAGTTGAAGGGGTGTCCCTCAATTCAAAGTTGTACAAGGGACCACAGCTTTACATATCTCTAACTTCGACTTTATTTAATTTTAGAATACGTGTAGTTGTAGTTTGCGGAGATATTAAAGATATGTTCCACCAGGTAGCTATACAGCCAGCTGAAGTAAAAACAGCGTCTTCCTTGGCGTGATGGCGAGAGTAATAAACAGCCTGAGGAGTATGAAATGAGACAAATGATTTTCATCACCACGTGCTCGCCCTGCTCGGCGCAATATGTTATGAGACTGAACGCCAGGGAGTATCGTGAAAGTCACCCTCTTGCAATTGAAGCTATCTTCGATCTCCATTATATTGAAAAAATATGTTTGAAAGCAACAGAGTTCGGATGTGTTTTTCGGTTGCTTCTCATTTATATGGTGATTTACAGTGAATTACTTTAATGTTTCGATTTTTCAGCCCAGCGAAATAGACGCATATTACTGGTTGTTTAATAAAAGTCAGTGAGTGAAATTGGCAAAAGGAAATTGTTCGAAATATCAGCTTTTAAACTTAAAATTTGAATTTGTGTTAGCTTCTAATAAAGAAGCCGAACTAAAGCGGTCAGTGGATGAGCGTATTGCGCTCTCCCACTCACCCGGTGCGCTCTCCTATTCAGCGCATGCGCTCTCAAAGTGTGCCTACACTTGCACCAACACCTGATCTGCCTCAGTCGCTTTCCCAGCAACGTTCGGGAATCGCGCATCTGAGTGAGTACAGTATGTTACCTTCTCTCCCTAACGCAAGGTCGGATGTTCTCGGCATGACTGTCGATAGCGGTTTGACGACGAATGGGGTTCGCTCCACACCTTTGCTGCAAAACAGAGACAGGCGAGCGGAGGTAGCATGTCCCACAACGGTGAGCGGCCGGGCGGCGGCCCTCATGCCACTGCAACTCCACAGCATACAATTGCGACTGCACTTAACAATGCAAGTGCAAGTACACAAAGTTCGCACTCAAACCTGAAACAATGTCCAAAAGTGTCTCTGGCACTCTCTGCGCATGCGCCCTTTTGGAGCGCTCAATATTTAACACCCAGCCCAACGGCGTCCACAACTAAAGAATGCAAACAGGTTCCATCCACGTCTCTCTCTCACTCGACCGATCTGGCTAGAACAAATTCGCCAGCAGTGGCTGAGCGCACTTTCAATACTGAAAATGCACTCACACCAACCATCAATGCAAACCACTCAACCAAAAATTTTTCAAGCAACCCAGCAGGGAAAAGTGGAACATCACAAACTGGTTTATATAGGTATATCCTTATAAACAAGCGCAAGCGAAGACCAAAATCGAGTGGCATCAAAGCTAACATGGCAAAAGCAGTAAAACTAGCGAGAGCCTACTCTCTAGTAATAATCGCTTCGCACTACTTCAAAGTGCTGAGGAGGCAGACGCACCCAAACTTGATATTGTATTTAAACCACCTCCCATTTATCTACGAGAACGTAATTCCAGTAAATTAGTTGCAAAGCTTACCGAGCTCATTGGACCTAAAAATTTCCATGTCACCCCTCTTGTTAAAGGAAATATCCAGGAAACAAAAATTCAAATACATAGTGAGAGCCATTACAGAGTGGTTATAAAAAACCTCGACACTGATAAAACAAAAGCTACTACACCTTTCAGCTTAAAAGTAGAAAAGGCCTTACCATTGTCATAAAGGGACTTGAATCGTATATTCCCCCCGCTGAAGTCAAAGAAGCACTACATGAACCAGGGTTCGCTGCCCGCTCTATTATAAATCTAATAAATCGCAACAGAATCCCTCAGCCATTGCTTTGCGTAGAATTGGAGCCTGAAGCCCAAAAACTTACAAAAGGAGAAGTGCATGGTATTTATAATCTCCGCTATCTTATGCATCGTAGAAATACAGTGGAGGAGCCTCTCAAACGAAACGGCCCAGTTCAATGTTCGTAGTGTATGTGTTGCCTGTGGTGACTTACACCCCACATCCGAATGTACGAAGACTAAAACTGATAGAGCTGCTAGAAAGTGCAGTAATTGTGGTGGTAACCATACTGCCAACTACAGAGGTTTCCCTGTTTACCAGGAAATTAAGAACAATGACCCTCAGTTAAAGAATAAGCGCACTCAACCTAGTCCAAATATACCGCCCATGGTGGCACTGGAATCCTAATCAATCAAAGAATAAAACACTTATGGAAGAATACAACAAGGGGTACCTACAAGCAACATCAATTTGTCTGGATGGTTGGGAGGATAACTTGTTTACGCCCACCTAGATTTAAAATAACAAGTATCCAGTTCTCAGATTTCTTCTCCACACTTGGAACAAGTTTTCTAGCTGCTGGCGACTACAATGCCAAGCACACTCACTGGGGCTCACGGCTACCAACACCAAAAGGAAAACAATTATATAACTTTCGCCGATGATACGGCTATGCCCAAATCCAAATTCCAAAATCGCATCCCGTGACTTAGATGATCATCTGGTCCTAGTAACAAGTTGGTTGGCGAATTAAAGTTAACGAATCAAAAAGTACGCATATTACCTTTACTATAAAAAAGGTACATGTCCAGGCATAAGAGTCCACAAGCAAAGGAGGTGAAGTACCTAGTAATTCATCTTGACTCACGTTTGACCTGGAAGCGCCACATCGAAGCCAAAAAAAAAAACAAATGACTTTGAAAGCAAATAGCCTACACTGGCTCATGCACAAAAATTCCAGGTTGAGCCTAGAATACAAAACACTCCTATACAAAGCCATTATAATACCTATTTGGACTTACGGTAGCCAGTTGTGGAGCGGCGCAAGCAACTCTAATAAAGAATTGATTCAAAGAACACAGTCCAAAATTCTAAGAACTATTAGTGGCGCACCTTGGTTCATAAAGAATACCAACATTCACAACGATCTGAACATTCCGCTCACTAAAAAGGAAATCTTCGACGCCAACTTAAAATATGCACAAAAAATCAGACAGCATCCAAATCATCTAGCTCGAATACTAGCATATAATAGGGTTCCAAGTCGCCTAAAACGTACGAAATCTCCACCACAATTAACATCGAAACCTTAACCATTACAAACACTAATATAACATTTATTACAGTAACTAACATGTATCATTGTGAATACTAAAAAGTACTAAGCATTGGTTATTAATTATTTAGTTTGTAAGATGCTTACTTATTGTTAGTCTAAGCTTAGAAGATACAATAGATAAATACTCGTATATGAAGGAAAAAAATTGTTTTTTATAACTTTGTCGACAGTTTTAGGACGATTCAAGAGGCCATAGATATCTCAAAGCAGGTTCACGAAATTCACAGCGATGGTGAGTTCGAATTACGCGGATTCGTATCGAACTCAAAGAAAGTAGTTAAAGAATTGGATGGCAGTACGACAACAGATCACTACAGGTGAGAGTGTAGAAAAGGTTCTTGGGTTATATTGGGAGTCAGGAAGCGATGATTTTAAATTTAATTTGAAGCTCCACCGTATTGAACATGCAGTAATCGCAGAGAGGAGCAATACAAAAAGAGAACTCCTCAGCATTATTATGTCAACGTTTGACCCGCTAGGGTTTTTAAGCTATTTTACCGTTGCAGCCAAATCTCTTATGCGTGAAGTTGGCATCGTGAAGTCGATTGGGATGAGTCCATTCCTAACGCCGTGAACGTATTATGGGAACAGTGGCGCCCACAGATATGCCCCAATATATAGAGCTGCATGTGTTTGTTGACGTCAGCGAAGAGGCATTTGCTGCAGTCGCCTACTGGAGGTCAAGAGGGGCGAATGGTGAAGTTGACGTTAGTCTGTAAGAAAATGAAGTGCGCTCCGCTAAAGGCTGTAACCATTCCACGCCTGGAGTTGGAAGCAGCTGTGTTGGGCGTACGTCTACGGAAATTTATATTGGACAACCACCAAATGCGCCCTCAACGATGCTTCTTATGGAGCGATTCTAGAACTGTTTTGAAATGGATTGGCTGCGAACATCTGCGCTACAAATCGTATGTGGTCACTGCTTTGCAGACATTTTAAGCGGGAGTGAAGTTCGCGAATGGTGATAGGTACCAACCAAAGACAATGCAGCCGACGATGCGACAAGAAGCCACAGAAATGTTGATATTTCACAAAAATCTCGCTGGCTGCAGGGACCGAATTCCTTGAGATGCGATGTGGATACGCGACCTGCTGAAGAAAACGATGCGAGAGCCATTGTGGAAGCGGATGAAGAATTCTGCCCCAGATTAATAACTGATATATAGTTATATATTAAAAGACTTTGTCTTATGTTATAACTTTAAACAATAAATTGAAATAAATTGAAATTTTTTTTAATTGCCAGCAACAGCATTTTTATTGACCATAATCGTTTTTAAAGTTTAATTAGGTTAAAGAGAGCAGTTGTGTGGATGCTTCGCTTCATAAATCGATGTCGTAAACGTGAGTTAGAATATCATGATTATGGACTCACTGCAGCTGAGATTGAAGCCACTGAGCATCTGTTATGATTACGCGTTCGCTTCAGAAGGCAACTGTATCGTAATTGGTCAAGGCATACCAAAAGCCAGCTCATTAAACAACTTTCACCATACCTGGACGACGACGGACTACTTCGCGTGCAAGGACATATAGATGCAGCAAGCTTCTTGTCATATAATGTCAGAAGACCGATTATACTGCCATATGGGCACATCTTTACACGGTGGGTCGCCCGCTGTCATCATTGCCAAATAAAGCCCCCGCATCACGAGTCGACTTTAAGCAATATTCGTCAGAAATACTAGATTCCCAGAATAAGACAGCAGCTACGAAGCGTAATAGCCGCATGTAAATTTTGTCGTATCAGCTAGCCTGAACCTCACACGCCCATGATGGGTCCCTTACCTGAAGATCGCCTCGAGTCATGCGTACGGCCCTTTACCTAGGCGTACTGAAAAGTGCTTAGTCGCGCAATTTACGTGCCTCACCGTCCGCGCAATACACTTAGAGATCTCCCACGACTTATCGACGGATTCCTGCATAATCGCCATGCGCAACTTCATGAATCGAAGTGGGGTTCCGGCACGGCTACGATCCAACAAATGAAAAAACTTTATAGGAGCCAATGAAGAAGCGAAACATTTTTCTGAAGTTTCTGATACCGAGCGTGTTCAAAACGAATTGTCAACGAAGGGAGTTAAGTGGTTCTTCAATTGCCCTGCCAACCCATCTGAAGGAGGAGTGTGTGAAAGGATGGTACAGTGTGCTAAAAGGGTTCTCCGACATTCATTAAAAGAAGGAGCGCCACGTCAGCATGTCTTACAGAGCTTTCTGCTAGAAGCAGTGCCCATTGACGCACTTACCCATCTCTCCCGACGAAGAGAAACCACTAATACCGAATCACTTCCTGAATGGTGTTCTGATCCTGAAGAAAAGGTACTTGGTTTACGCAAGCAGTGGCGCATTTCACGTAGCCTAAGAAACGCTTTCTGGAGGCGATGGGTACTGGAGTATCTACTGATGCTAACCCGAAGAGTCAAATGGTGACAACGATCAGCACCTCTTAGAGAGGGAGATACAGTATTTATTTGTGATCGGAATATGCCAAGAAATCTGTGGCGACGTGGTATTATTGAGCGAGCCCACACTGGCGCAGATGGTGTGGTCCGGCGTGCAGACATGCGTACAGTTGCCGGACTTCTGCAGCGAGCAGTATCTAAACTGGTAGTTTTGGATCTGGAGGATGATGAAGCTGATCGTTCCACGGGGTGGGGGTGTTGGCAAATGCCATTTAAAGTTTCGTTAAATTTATACTTAGACTTAAGAGACCCTTTTGTACAAGGGTGCAAAACTGCGGTGAGATTTTGGTAATTAACTCCATCAAAGTCCTATAATGTACGTTTAGCCAGAGTCGTAGTCGCGACACTCATATTGCATGTGCTTAACTCTCACGCTGCTAATCTTCAAGATAGTATATCTGCTGGGTTTTCCTGAGAACAGACGAGTCGCCATTGAGAGGCGATAGAGAGCTCTTGAATTGCTGCAATTCTGTGAGCGACAAAGGTTTGGAATGACGTTGACTATGCGTTGATCCATGAGAGAACAATTTGTCCACAGATACGTTGGGACATCGATTAAATCCAAGTCCTCCTTTACTCGTGCTGCTAACTGGGCACTGAGGAATGATGAGCAGAGTTCCAGCCGTGGTGTTGTTCATGCTATCAGTGGTGCTACGCAAGATTTTGCTCATAGAAGCCGCACGACAATTGTTCGTTAGGGCGGATTGATCGGGCGTAAATTGCCGCGCCATATGCATGAGGCATCAGCAAATGCATGCAATTGAAGTGATCTCTTAGTGCCTTTTTGAAATAAGTGTCTGGCAAAGTGGGTATTGTTGAGTTTGTTCAGGCTACTACGAAATGTGGTCCATTTGGTATATAGTTCAGTCCGCAATTTATCGTTCCATGACAGCTTTGTCTGCCATAATTTCTGTATGAGAATTTTAAGACTACTATTGGTGCCAGTACACCCAATGGATCGAATATTCTGGCTATATCCGAGACGATCGTTCTTTTGGTGGTTCGAGTGTGTGAGGTGAGATTCACTTTGATGCAGAATTCATCAGTCTTCGGTAACCATGTGAGTCCTAGGGTTTTGTTTTCGTTGTTGGTGTCATTGTTGAAGTCGAGATTGACTTCCTTGTCTTCGATTGGAGCAGACTGAAGAAATGTTAGATGGTTGGCGCACCATTTCCGCAATTGAAAACCACTTTTGAATAGAATGTTCGGGAGCTGTTGTTGCATTTCAATTGCTGTGATTAAACAGTAGTACCCAGTTAGACAGTCATCCGCGTGGAAGTTGTTTCGGAGAGCTTCAGTCCCAAGTGGATATTGAGAACTGTGCTTATTTCCTAATTATTGAAGGCACTTATTTGCCAAGAATGGTGCTTACCTAGTTCCGTATGGCACCGTGTTGGTAATATTGCAGGTTTTCGGTACGATTTTTCCTCCAAACAATTAGCTGGTCGTTGAGAGCTAAACCTGTTGACGTCTTCGTTGAGGCATCAAACACTACTCTTAACTTTGTGGTGCTGCTTTCTGGTCGCTTAATGCAATGAAGCGGGATAAAATAAAATGGTGATGTTATGCTTTCGAGATGTTTTTGTCATGTGCCCCAATTCGTATTCGTCCATGAATGGGATATACTGAACCCTCAAGTCTTTATCTGTTGCCAGACGGCGTTTCAGTTGATAAAATCGATTGGTTGCAATTTTCTTTGAGTCGCCTAGAGCTGATGCGTGTTCCGCGAATGGAACTTTGACTATATATCGATATCGAGTATATCATATATGTATATTAAATATATACGATATCGTATATATAAAAAAAAATAGTTCGTCTCTTTACCAAATAGAAAAATTGGATGATACCAATTATGATTCGTGGTGTGTGCAGATGCCGAGCGTACTGATACATTCTGATATGTGGCCCATCGACAGTGAAAAATTAGTGCAGACAGCCAGCATGAAGGCTGCTGACAGAGAAGTGTGGGACAGACAGAATGCATTGGCAATGCTTATACTGTGTGTTAAGCTGAGTCAAGTAATTCATATAAAGCATTGTGAAACTGCGCATGGAGCGTAGTTTAAATTGCTATATATCAAATTGCTATATATATATTGAGATATATCAGCCCAGTGGTCCCGCGAGTTACGTACTTAGCCTGGCACTACACACAAATTTAATATTAGATCCTCAACCTGAAATTGTATAGGGCGTCCAAAAGGTGTCGGTCTATTCAATTTAAGAAGGTCACTAATTTATTTAAGTTGAACTAAAATGTTAGATCCTCTCCTTGAAAGGATATAGGGCATCCAAAGGGTGCCGGTCTATTTCAAATCAAGAAGGTCACTAACTATTCAAGCTGAATCAGTCAACTTCCAAACTTATGAGGATACAGGCGTCCAAAGGATGCCGATTTATTCCTTTCAAGTAGGTTGTTAACTTGTTCAAGCTGAACTGAGTTCTATCAAATTTCCAGGTGTAAGGCGTCCAAAGGATGCCGATCTACTCCAAGATAAAGGAAAGACTGCTTAGTTTCAGTGTAGTGTACCAAGTGTCGTTTATTCTAAATATCAAGTCTTTTTATACTTTAAATGTGCTGTGTAAGCTTATATCTAGGTGTACTATAAGCTTATATCAATAAGTATACGTTCTAAATACATTAAGTATATGTATGTATCTACAAAGTTTGTTTACCTTATGTTTAAATATATACTCTAAATACATTGTGTGTGTGTGCTTACATAGTTTGTTTACCTTATGTCTATGTAATAATGAAATATATATTCTAAATACATTGTGTGTGTGTGCTTACAGAGTTTGTTTACTTTGTGTCTATGTAATAATGAAATATATATTCTAAATACATTGTGTGTGTGTGTGCTTAAATGTGGTCATTGATATCGTCGCTGCCTGCTGCTTGCTGTTATGCAGTCGTTGCATTTTTGGAGCTGTTGAACCTGCTAGTATATTATGTGGTTGGGTTGCTCGGTTATTTATGCTGCTGTTGCAATTCTGGAATCGTTGAACTTCTTAGTGATTATGTGGTTGGGTTGTAGGTGGTTTAGGTGGTGGTGGTGATGAGGGTGTAGTGATCGTTGACACCATTGGTGGGAACGTAACTCCTCCCCCCTTAGAGTAGAGCGAAGGCCAGAGAGAGTACTCGATGGCTGGAGCGATCGTAGGTAATGGTTCCGGTATGTATTTGATTGTGGTTGTTTTGTATATTCCTAGAATGAGAGCGATTAGTGATATGATTCCCAAAACAGTTAATGCAGTGGTTGTGAAAGTGGCTCTAATGTAGCTTTCGTATTGTAGTACTGCTATGGATGTGTTTTGTTTAAAGTTGAATTCTTGTAGTTTTGGTAGGCTTATTGATGATGAGATTGATAAGGTTTGGACTGCTAACTTTGGTGGAAGTATTAGTTGGACTTCATCCCAGAATATTTCATGAGTGTCTGTGTAGATGATGCCATTTATGTCCACTGTGCAATGATTGTAAGTAACCATTATGGTGCCTTCTACTAGTACTCGTATATTGCTTGAGTTACTGCAATTATACTTAATTAGTGTTTGCGGTATATTAATTAATAATATGAGATTCTCTCTAGGTTGATATATTGTGGATGTCATTTCTATGTCGTCTAAATGACAGCTAGGTGTTTTGTTGTTAAATATTGCGCCAATGCAGGTTGAGTCTTCTGTCGCGATTTCGTTGTTTGGGCTTTTACAATAATAAGTGTTTTCTATTGATTTGCATGCTTCGTCGAAGAACTGAATTTTCTTATCATTATATGTTACATATGGTTTGGTTATTATTTGTTTTGTGTTATTTATAGGTAGTGGAATGATATTATAAAATTTACAAATTATAGTTTTCGATTTGGGGTATTCTAACATTAAAAATTATATTTGAATTATTGTAATAAGCTTGTAAGTCTAGTATATTGTACATGTGTTTATCAGATACTATGTTAATGTTTTCTTCCGTTAACAACTTCCGTATTTCTTTAATTTCTTCTTGGTTCAAAATTAAGTTGGAAATTATGTTTAATTTGACTAAAATAATTGCTTGTGAAATGTCTTTAAGGTGGTTATTGAGGGTGTCTATATAGAAGTTAATTTGGTTTATATATTGAATGTCTTGTATAATATTGTCTTCTTTGTGTATTGTGTTTGACAGTTCTTCTAAGTAGGAAATTATATGGTATTGTTCAAGGTTAATGTGGTTTGTTATATTTTTCATTCTATTTAACATTTGGTTATTTAATAGGTGTTGTTGTATTGCAAAGTTGTTTGTAGTTGATTGGTCTGTTTGTAATTTTGTTATTTCTTCATTAAGGTTGTTGGCATCATTTGCGTCCATTTTCCCTGTAATAAATTTAATTACTGTACCTAGTCCGTTTATTAGTCCGCGTTTATGTCTTTTGGTGGTAATAATGAGAATAGTGTTTTGCTGAGGTCATTGAATTTTTGGTTTGATATTTTTAATAAAGTTTTCAGGGATGTATGAGGTTCAAATTCTTCTAAAACTTGTGAAATTTTTTGTAGATTATTTTCATATTCTGTTAGGTTGATGATATGTAATAGGTTAAAATAGTTGTGGATTATTTTGCATGATCCGAGTTTAATTTGGATTAATTTTTGGTCGTTTTTAGTTTTGTGTAATCACGACGTGTAATCTGAAATTTGCAGTTGTTTAAAAATTGTTTATTGTGCATTTTGTTTTCATTTGAATTGTATAATTATTTTTTTATTAGGTGAGCTCGTGCAATTTCCGTTTATTTACTACCTGTGATATTTTCTCACAATATGGTGTTTTTTTTACGTGAAATATTGTGGTATGCATTCACAATTTTTGATACACGAATCACTTTTATTGAATTATAAAGAAATTATTTTTTCTTTTCCTTTCTTTTAAATTTTGTTCTGTGTGTTTCGTGTGAGCTTAGGATGTGGGTTTTGTGTTACTTCCTGTTTTTGATTATTTATTTGGTATTGGTTTGTATATTACGTAAGATTGCCTTGCGTTTTGAACCTATTTATAGTCTGGATTTGGATGTAATTGATTATTCAAAATGTTAAGTCTTCGCAGCTGCATTGTGTCCTGGAGAGACATGTTAAATCTTTATATGACTGAATCCGTTGGTCATACAACGGCCTTTTTCCGGGATATGGATTTGGAGACTGTTCGTGATTACGTGGAGATGCGAGTAGTGGATTTCGCAAGAGGGGAACCGTTTGAATTGACGGTATTCTACTGCCTATTGACTCATCTAGAGGATCATGGCTGGAGCTTCTGGAATGAATACGATACTGTATGGAGGGTGCTGGTGGCCATGCCCATGGCGGGACCTACTGCAGAAAGCGAGATGTGGTTGGGGCGAATGCTTCTCCTACTGCATCGAGTATCTTTATATAGAGATTTGGCTGTAGCTGAATTGCCGGTGCCGTTTGTACGGCTTTACTACGATATGTAGTAAACATATATATAAATAAAAGAAGAAGCAAAAATTGTCTGTTTTTATGTTTTGTTTTTATGTTTTGTTTTTATGTTTTGTTTTTATGTTTTGTTTTTGAATTTCTAATTTAGGTGGTTTTCTATCATATTCACATTTTTTGCAAGTGCTTATAACTTTGGTTATTTTGTGTTTCATGTTAGGGAAATAGAATTTGCGTTTCAGGTGGAGTAGAGTTTCGTGAATTCCCTTATGGTTGGAACGTTCATGGTGGCTATAGATTTCGTTTTCTTGCTCGTCTTCTATTCTTATGTCTTTTAGTATATCTATACATCGTATTAGGCGACATTTTTTACTGTCAGAGAAGTATTTTGAAAAGGTTGACTGTACAATATGGAAAATGCTGTCAGTTGTATGTATGGCAGTAAGTTTATTTGGGGCAATGAAAGCTTTTAAGATGGACAACCATTGTATTTTCATTGAAGGTATTTCTTCGTATTGTTCTCCTTTGCTTGTTTTTAAATATAGTTTCCGTAGTTAATGGTGATCTTTTGTCAATTTGTTCTAATATGATCTGTAAGTTGAAATCGCTTAAATGTCTTTTTGAGATAGGTATACCATAGTTCAAATTTTCGTCACTGCTGTGAATGGTGGTGGTAGTTGTTTCATTTATGTTTAGTTCAAAATTTTCGACTTCAGTGGGACTGCTACTTTTAATACGGTTTAGTGCGTCGGCATTTGTGTTGCATTTGCTTTTCTTGTATTTCGTTTAGTGTATTAGCTGGTATTTTTGTAATTGTTTTTGTTTAAGCGGT
Source organism: Clusia tigrina (assembly GCA_920105625.2). Classification (NCBI taxonomy): domain Eukaryota; kingdom Metazoa; phylum Arthropoda; class Insecta; order Diptera; family Clusiidae; genus Clusia; species Clusia tigrina. The sequence goes on from OV050031.1 coordinate 161,729,413, forward strand.
TATATGTCCAGAGATAGAGTTAGGTTTCATCTTTATTTTGTTTTTAGAATTGTTTGTTATTAGGGTGTTCTTGTCAAGGTCGATTTTTGCTTTTAATATTGTTAGTGTAGGAGTCCATCGAAATAATTGTGGAATTTAAAAAGAAGAAATTTAAATGAACCAGATTGGTTGAATTCCGTGAAAATTGGTAAAGTGACTGATTTATTAAGTTTATACTTTTTAGAGACTGTAGATATACTAATTTCTTCGCATTGTTGTTGTTCGTGTTCAGGTATGTATTTAGGGTTGATGAATGAACTAGATGCACCTGTGTCTATTAAAAACCGAAGTGGTCTACCATATGGGGATGAGATATCTATGTATGGAAGAGTGTTTCCATGTTTATTTATTTCGTTTATTGGTTGTTGTGTTCCCATAATGTTGATGTCTTCTACCTTGTTGTTTTGGTGTCTGTTGAAGTGACTCTGTGTTGACTGATAGGGTGTAAAGTTCTGTCTTGTATTCTGTCTTGGTTGATATTGCCTATTAAACATTGGTTGGGATACTTGAAATCTTTGCATTTGGTATTGAGGATTTTGGTTTTGCCTGAATTGTGGTTCGGGGTAAGGGTAGTTATTATATCCGTAGGGTATGTTTGGTGAAAATTGTCGTTCTTTTTTATAGTAAGTTAGAGCAGTACATATGTCTGTTGGGCGCATTGCTCTGATAATTCCACCTAAAGGTTCTCTTAAGCCTGATAAAAAAACGTTTCGACACATGTCTTCAAATAAATCTTTCTTTGAACTTTGTATGACTTGGTTAGTTTCTTTCATACGTATATTACTTATTAATGTGGATTGGATGTCTAGAATTTCGTCATAGAATTGCTCAAATGTTTTGTAATATTGTTTGATGTTGTGTGATTCCCTAATTAATGTACTTTCGTCTCTCTTGTCAGTATATAGGTCTATCAGGATTTTCTTAATGTCCCAAACAAGATTGGTTAAGTGTGAGTTTAAGGCTTCATTTGCTGGCCCTATTATCTTATTTCTTATTGCTCTAAGCAATACCTGTCCGTAAGGAGTATTGTCTGTGTTTCTGATAAAAAGTAAAATTTCTTCTACATTTTTTATAAAGTCTGGTAGAAATTTTTTGTTTCCGTCAAAAGTGTGTAAGTCTTTAATTACGTCTGGGATTGTTAGGCCGTTAAATATTTCTGTTGGGTTAGCCATTTCTGAAATGTTATTTGTATTTGTGTCTTTTATTTGATGAAGTATTCGTTCGGAAGCCCTACGTTTATTGGTATGAACTGTTTCTTCTGGTATACTTGGAAGTGTTATTGAATTGTTGTTAGTGATTGGACTTGAAGCTTTTCGTTTGAAATTTCGTAACATTACTTTTATATGTATATATATATATATATATATATATATATATATATATATATATATATATATATATATATATATGTATATATATATATATATATATATATATATATATATATATATATAAATATATTTATTTTTTTTTTTTATAAATAATTCAGTCCTTGACTTACATGCAATATATTGTAGCCCAAAATGTAGTATTCATATCGTGAGTTTTTATTGCTACTTCTGGTAAATGTTGCCGTGTTGTCTCTGCTTTATGTTGCCGTGTTGTCTCTGCGTTATGTTGCTGTGAGATGTTGCTGTGTTGATGTTTATGTTTAATGCTGCTGTATTAATGTTGATGTATTTCTGCTTAATGTTGCTGTGGAATGTTGCTGTATTTCTGCTTAATAACTATGTTTTTCCGCTTAAAAACTATGTTGCTCGTCCACTGACTACAAGGAGTCAAAACTCGCCGGTTTGTTAAACTTGTGGAGCCTGACACTGATGTGCTCTCAGTGTTAGAGTTTCGCTAGTGATATTCCGTCACTGCTGACTCTGTTCCAACTCGTAGAAACCGTTAGTCAGGACTACCGACTGCGCCAGTTACGTACTTAGCCTGGCACTACACACAAAAATAATATTAGATCCTCAACCTGAAATTGTATAGGGCGTCCAAAAGGTGCCGGTCTATTCAATTCAAGAAGGTCACTAATTTATTTAAGTTGAATTAAAATGTTAGATCCTCAACTTGAAAGGATATAGGGCGTCCAAAGGATGCCGCTCTATTTCATATTAAGAAGGTCACAAACTATTCAAGCTGAATCAGTCAACTTCAAACTTATGAGGATACAGGCGTCCAAAGGATGCCGATTTATTCCTTTCAAGTAGGTTGTTAACTTGTTCAAGCTGAACTGAGTTCTATCAAATTTCAAAGTGTAAGGCGTCCAAAGGATGCTGATCTACTCCAAGATAAAGGAAAGACTGCTTAGTTTCAGTGTAGTGTACCAAGTGTCGTTTATTCTAAATATCAAGTCTTTTTATACTTTAAATGTGCTGTGTAAGCTTATATCTAGGTGTACTATAAGCTTATATCAATAAGTATACGTTCTAAATATATTAAGTATATGTATCTACAAAGTTTGTTTACCTTATGTTTAAATATATACTCTAAATACATTGTGTGTGTGTGCTTACAGAGTTTGTTTACCTTATGTCTACGTAATAATGAAATATATATTCTAAATACATTGTGTGTGTGTGCTTACAGAGTTTGTTTACTTTATGTTATGTAATAATGAAATATATATTCTAAATACATTGTGTGTGTGTGTGTGCTTAAATGTGGTCATTGATATCGTCGCTGCCTGCTGCTTGCAGTTATGCAGTCGTTGCATTTTTGGAGCTGTTGAACCTGCTAGTATATTATGTGGTTGGGTTGCTCTGTTATTTATGCTGCTGTTGCAATTCTGGAATCGTTGAACTTCTTAGTGATTATGTGGTTGGGTTGTAGGTGGTTTAGGTGGTGGTGGTGATGAGGGTGTAGTGATCGTTGACACCATAGGTGGGAACGTAACTCGCGCGAAAAGTTTCACTTTGCCGACAGTTACTAAATCAGAAAATGTCGGATGGCGGCGACATCGTGAAGTATATTAATACTTTCTCTAATATAGTCGCAAAAATGGCAGAGTTTAATTTAAAATTAAATGAAGAGCTGGTGGTTATTTTACTGCTATCCATTTTGCCAAAGACGTTTGAGCATTTTGTAGTGGCAACGGAAACTCGCTATATATTGCCTTCATTTAGTACGCTGAAAGTTCTCTTAGAAGAGGGGGAACGTAGAGGCCAGAGGTGCGAACAAGCTAGTGACAACTCATCGGTTGATCAAAAAGCGTTTTTAGCGCTTCGCTAGGCCGAATGGCAAGAGCTATAATTGCGGGCAGCGCGGCCACTTTGCCGCAAAATGCAAAGCAGCAAGAAAGCACCAACAACAATAAACTCCTCATTCCTTATCCTATTCTATTCTCGCAGCTGCAGACGCACTATGCCTACATTCAACCACATGGTGTATCGACAACGGAGCAACCGATTACATGTGCTGTGATCGCAGCTTGTTGTTGAGCTTGAGCGGACGGAGAGAGTAATAATTGCAGGTAACAAATTTATTGAAGCTCACATTAGAGGTCAACTGAAGCTACAAGTAACAGCGACATGTAACATTATTTTAAAAGAGGTTTTGGACATACCTGATCTACAACGAAACTTTATGTCGGTAAGCAGAGCAGTGGATAATGGACTAGTTGTATTTTTCGATGAGCGGAATGCTGTTATTAAAGATAAGCCTGGAATAGTGGTTGTTAAAGATCGTAAAATTTATAATTTGTTTCTACTCGAGCAAATGGAAAATACAATATTTTGTGTTACAGTAGAAAATTCTCTGAAGTGGCATAACAGATACAGTCATTTAAACTTTACTAGTCTCAGTGAATTGTCAAATAATAATTTAGTGCGTGGAATAGACATTAAAAAATTACCAAAGCATATAAGTTGCAAAACGTGCGCCATGAGTAAAATTCGTGCACAACCATTTCTACACGCCGCACAAAGTCATTCAACAAAATTATTAGAACTTATACACTCGGATGTCTGTAGTTCACTAAATGCACCGTCCATTGGAGACTCGCGATACTTTATTACTTTCATTGATGTCAAGATATGTTTTTATATTTTTCATAAAATCTAAAAGCGAAGTACAATTTGATAAATTTAAACTTTTTAAGGCTATGGTCGAATGCGAGACCGAAAGGAAAATAAGGGACATTAGAAGTGACAATGGAGGTGAATATGTGAATGGGGTTTTTAACCAGTTTTTGAACGAGCACGGCATCAAGAGGCAGTTGACATTACCGCACACTCCTCAACAAGCAAGGGCGAGTTAGCAGTCATGGAGACTATGACAGAAGCCGGCTCGTCATTACCCATGCAAACAGATGCAAGCATGCAATCAGGAGAAAACGAAGAAAACGTTTCAGAAATTAAGGTCGAACTTAACAGGCCACGAATACTACATCCTGGAAGGTAGTACAATGCTTTAAGCTCCATGGAGAATGACAGAGCAATTATCGAGGTTCCAGAATCTAGTAGTGCGGCTTTAGCGAGCGCACATTCTATCGAATGGGAGGAAGCTATGCACAAAGAGTATGCGACACTTATTAAAAAAAGAACATGGTCGTTTTTCGATTTACCACGATTTACAATTGGTAGCCGCTGGGTGTTCAATGTGAAGAAAACGCAGACAATAGTATTGAACATTTCAAAGCGAGACTCTCATGGCGAAAGGCTGCGCTCTGCAATATGGCATCAACTACACCGAGACTTTCCTGTTGTGCGATACGCGGCAATAAGAACGGTAATCATGCTTGCAGCAGAACGCTTTTCTACATCAAATGGATGTTTCAACAGCTTATTTAAATAGCGATTTAAGCGACAATGTTTATAAGTTACAACCCGAATGCTTTGTCAACGCTAAATATCCAAGTTAGGTGCTGAAGTTAAACAATGAGATATATGGTCAGGCCGGAAGTGGAACAGCAGCTGGATTCTAGCGAGTTCAAAGAAAACCGATTTATGCGACATAAAAAGACTAATTTCTAATGAATTTGATTTGGTTGACAAATCTCCATTAATATATTTTTTGGGTATGGAGATAAACCGTGAAGGAGAAGCTCAATTTCTGTTGGACAGAAGCAGTATATTAAAGGCCTTTTGAACGAATACGACATGGGCAACTGTCGACCTGCAGCGACTCCTCTAGACAGCATTTTTTAAGTGAGGTGTGACAACAATGAGTGGAAGAAAGTGGATACGGCTGCATACCAGTCTCTTATCGGCGTATTAATGTACTTGTCGTTAACAACGCGCCCAGACATATTGTATTCAGTGTGCAAGATGGCTCAGCGAAATACAAATCCACATGCCGATCACGAAACAGGCGCAAACACATATTACGGTACTTGTCGAAAACCGCAGATTTTGAACTACATTACGCGTTGACTCAAAAGTCAGTTTATTTTGTTTTGTCGATGCTGATTGTCGATGCATACCAAAGGTCCTATACTGGTTGCGCATTTTTTTTGTTGGTGGCAGCGCTTTTTCCTGCGAAAGTAAGAAACAGTGTGCTGTTGCTTTGAGTAGCACCGAAGCAGTATACTTGCAGCGTCTCCTAGCTGAAATTGGTTTCCATTTACAGCATTCGACGCCTATTGTTATACACAGCGACAACTGGAGCCCGCAGCAGCTGGCAAAGAAACCTGTGTATCATGCACGTAGCAAGCACATCGATATAAAATATCATCATGTTTGAGGGGTGCTTAAAAACGGAGATATTGTGTTAGAATATGTTAACACAAATAATATGGTAGCTGATATACTAAAAATATTACCTATAATTATACTTAAAAATTTACCTAAAATTATACATATAATATTTACTAAGTTATTTGGTATTTGTTCTTAACCCTAAAATGAATGATTTTTTTTTATTTGAAATAAATATATAAAAGTGAGCTGTGTACACACAATTCAGAAAATGAAAAACAATAATTTTTAAAGATTTTATTTAAAAAAATGTATTGTTGCAAATATGCAACACTATACATCTATGCGTGGAAATTTTTAAAACAATTATTTGTTTTATTAAAGCAGAGTGACACCCCACACTTCTCACAGCCAGTTTGTGTGAATCCTGTGCATCCAGGCAACTTACACCTTCCACGAGGAACGGCAAATCCTTTGGCGGAACATACTGAGCCGGTCCACGCCTTTTCTTCGCTTGAAGTTCACGTTCCACGCAGCTTTCGACACTGGGTCGTCCCCGTTTATTGAGATTTTCGCTTGCATGTCCAACATTTCCCAAGACCTCCGCTAGCTCCAGTCTATATTTACATAAGTTCAGATTTCCAACACCATTTACATCTTTATATACAAACCACGAGTTTATTACGCACATGTCAATCATGTAGTAGTGTCATGGTAGAATATACGTACATACCATTTCCTCCTTCTCATGCCAATGCGATATCTTCCAATAAAGCTATCCATAAGGTCCACTCCACCCATATGTGCATTGTAATCTTTTATTATTTGTAGACATGGAATGTTTATTCTATTATTTTGCGCCTTGTCAAATCGTTCTATATCAGAGAATGGTTCTGTTCCAACACAAGATGAAAGAAAAGTGACAATTTTATTATCTTTCCAAGTAACAGCTACTAGTTCAACTCCATCAGAGTCTGTTACCCGCTCTTCATAAAAACCGCGAGCATAATTTTTTTTCAACATATCTTTTTTATCGGTAAACTTGCACTTTACCAGTCTGTTTGTTTGGACAGTACCCAGACAATAAATCCCTTGCTTAGCAAAATGAGTGACTAATGGTATTGACGTGTACAAATTGTCAAAGTACAAAATGTGGTTAATATTTTTGGCAACACTGCGGGCTAAACGAATCACAACGTTACCTAAGTTCCGAAATCTGGCTCATCACTGTTACGCTTATGCACCTCGCCCATATATAGTTCAAATTTATGAGCATATGCCTTCACACTACACATAACAAAAAGTTTGAAACCCCATTTATGGGGATTATTTGGCAGATATTGCTTCATAAAATGAGCAACTTTGGTGGCACACATTTGCTCATCAATGGCCAATCTTTGTTCCATTGGAACAGTTCCAAATTTTTCGTTTATATGCTCGAGAACCGGTCTTGAGCCTATCATGCTCAACATGATCCCGAGGCAAATTTTTGTTGTCATCATTGAAATGAAGGAACCTGCGTTTATTTTCAAATCTGTTGACTGCCATCAGTTTTTTATTGGTTCAAAACCGACGTTATCTGACCAGTAGAGGCGAACATTGGGATATTTGATGACATACATATATATTAGTATTGACGAGTACTTTCTTAGCTCCATTTCATTAATATTGAGAGGCTTGTCAATGTTGTTTTGTAAATTTCATTTTCTAACTCATCAAGATCATCCATATCATCTTCTGATCTTTCTCCATCCAAAATTTGTGCTAAATACGCTTCAATATTTTTTTCATTCAACCTTGCCATCTGAAATGACGTTTTATTATATACCATGTCCAATCATATAATATAAAATCATATATACAATCATATAAAAAATATTCATGAAAAGAGCATAGTGTTGCAAATCTGCAACATTCAAATAAAAACACTTTTCACAAATATCAATTACATATAACTAATTAAAACTTGCTTATGGTAAATTAAAAGTGTTTAACGCAACCAATAGTGTTTTTTTTTATTTATTTAGGTTTGAATATGATAAAATGCGAGAGTATATAAAATTGCAATATAACTGCCCACTGACCATATGTAAAAGCACAACTTGAATAACCAATATGTCTCTTTTAAAATTGAAATAAACAAAAACAGTGCTGCCAAATTGTTAAATATTATCAGCACTTTGTGATATAAATGCTGCAGTATACATTGGTACAATATTCTTATTATGATATGAATTTTGAGGGTTTGTTGCAGATTTGCAACACAATGCATTTAAGAGTTAATTAAGGAATGTTGAGAAGGAATGTTGAAAGTTTGAGAAGGAATGTTGAAAGTTTATATGGCATGTGTAACTCCAACGCAACTATTTCGTAACTGCACTTGTAATTAAACTTTAAGCAGTTATTCATTTCTAGCTTTTGACTTTGAAATAATATATTAGAAGTTTGTTTGTTGTTGTGTTTTCTTTCAATAATTTAAGGCTGGAAGCGAAGAGCTTGCGAAGCATGGGCATCAGATCTTATGCAGAATATGGTCGGAATTTTTAAGAATATTTATCACATTATATCCCATTGTGTTTACCTCCAATATTTCTACTGTATTTACTTCCAATACTTCTTTACTTAAGTACACGCATGCTACATGTACAAACATATACGTATACTATTAATAAAGTTAGTTCTCTACAAACTCTCAAACCTTTCGGTCTAGTTTTATCGGCGAGCCACTGGAACCTGAGTGTGCGTGGGATCTTCTTCAGCGAACTGATTGGCACCTATTAGTGCGGCTTCAGGCCATCGACCAAATCTTCGCATCGTTAAATCTTGGAGAAGACATTGGAGAAACAAATTGACACATGCATCCTTTTGTCAGTTTCAAGGCCGAACAATAAGGCATTGATGACGGTCTCGTTCCCTTCATTTTTGTTTTTTTGAGTCCCTTTGAAGAAGTCAAGATCACAATTTAATTTCTTTGTAGAAGAAAGTAGATGCTGGATGATACCAATGTCTGTGAAAATTATTTTAAATTCTTTGAATATGCAACCATAGCTTGATTTTAATCGGTCATTGAGAAATAAAATATTGGTGATTGGAAGATTTAGTGCAAAGCATTTCGCTAACTCCTTCGCAATGTTCAGTTTTAATCTGAATTTTATCGGTAGTACGGCTGCCATGTGATATAAAATGTGAATGGGGGTTGAACAGATGAGTCCCATACACCTTCTGAGGTTCGCGTTACAACAAGTTTGGAGTTTTTTCAATGCTGTTTTATTAATGTTTGCAAAAGTAGATGTCGCATATTCTAGTTTAGCACGAGCAAAAGCTTTGTAAAGATATAAGACTTTAATTGGTTGGATGCCAAATTTACAACCGCTGAGTATGTTCAGAAAGTTGTATTTTTGGTTTGTGGCTGAAACTATTTGATTTACGTGTTCCGTTGCTGCATTATTTGATGTAATGTATCTTCCTAAGTATTTGATTTTCTGTACTTGTTTGATGGTAATATTATTTAGTTGAATGGCTATGTTTTTACTCCTATTGTTGAAGTGGATGATGTTGGATTTTTGAAAGTTGAAAGAAAGGTCAAGATTTTTACATAGTTGGGCGAAGGTTTGGATTTTCTCCTTTATAATGTGTATAGCATTATCCACATTTTTGTGGTGTACAGTGAAGAAGAAATCATCTGCAAATTGGAATATATTGCAGTTGTCATCAGTAATTTGATGGAGAGAGGCTGTATAAAGGTAGAAGAGAATGGGACTGAGCCCACTGCCTTGGCATACACCTTGATTTGTGTTTAATGCGGCAGTTCCCAGGGTTAGCGTTCTATTTAAAAGAAAATCGCAGATCCAGTTGATTATTTTGTTATCAAAGTTCATATTATTGAGGATGTTATGAAGTTTATAAATATTAACGCAATCGAAAGCTTTGCTAATATCTAAGCATATACCCAGTACTTGCATTTTTCGAGATTTTAAATGCATCACATTGTTTATGAGATCATTAATGCACATAGAAGTAGAGTGAAATTTTCCAAATGCGTAAGATCTAGCTGGGAGTAGGTTATTTTCATCAATATGACTGTCAATTTTTAGTTTCATTAGCTCTTCGGTAATTTTTAGAAAAGTTGGTAGGAGACTTATTGGTCTATAATTTTTAATATCTGCAGGGTTCGAGTTCTTCTTGAGTATAGGGATGATTTTAATTATTCTCCATTCTTCTGGTATGTCGCCTTTTCCCCATATTTTTAGAATTACATTGAATATATTAAGCTTTTGATCCATTGTTAGATGCTGAAGGATGTTGTAGGAGATTCCGTCCCATCCAGGGGCTGAATGTGGATTTCTTAAATTTAAAAATGTTTCGAACTGTTGGAATGTGGCTAGCGGAGTTGTTGAAGGAATGTTCAAGGTTGAAAGCTGGTTTGTTAGGGGTGTGGTGCTTGGCTTTGTTTTTCATTCTTTAATTTTATCAGAGAATTATGAAATGTGTTGGCTGGACTAATCGGCTTGTCTTACCGTAAATTAGGCAGTTGGTAAAGTATTTTCATTTGCCAGTAATTCGAATATTTTTCATATTCGACTCATAACAGTGGAACAATTTTATTCGGTTATCCTTAACTGAAAACCAGACTATTTCAGGACGACCACCTCTTTAACATATTCTACATACATCGGACTCCATTGGTTCAGCAACGCAGTTTATATAAGTTAGCAACAAGTTCTTGCACTTCTTTCTCACACGGAAATCTGCTGACAATACGTGCACGGTTTGCGCGTGACGACAACAATAAACAACAACAAGAACAGCACCAAATAACAGAATTCAACAGACGATATGTTTTGCGCATAAGAAATGAAGTACAACAACAACGCAGCAGCAACAACAACAGTAGCGAATAGCAAAGCGAAGCGCGCAGCAACAGTTAGGATAGAATTAATTTTTATTTTAAGTCAGTTGGAATTTAGAGCTCAGTATTTTATTTAAAAGCTCATAGTGCTTACGAACCAATAACTTATACAATTAATTGAACTTTTCATGTTGCTATGACACGCAATTTATCATGTGTAATATGTGATAAGTTCGTTCTCACTTAAATAAGTTGGGTGTCATAGCAGTCTCTGCAAATAAAATAATTAAATACAAATATTTTGGTGTTGGAAAATACTTTTTTTTTTGTAAAATAATTCAAGGACATTTTTAATTTAAAAAAATTTAGGATATCAAATCGGAGGACAAGTTACCAAGGACTTATCATTTAAAGGATATCCAAAAACTTTCAAGGATATCAAATCGAAGGACAAGTTACCAAGGATATCTCAGGACTTGTTATCTAACGGATATTCAAGGAATTATTACCTCAAGGATATTTCCGTATACTTCTCGTGGTGATCCGGCGAGAGAACCCCGGAAAATTTGATTCGTTACAAAGTGCTACTTTGGGCCTAGTAGGCAGCTAAAAAGTAAAGCCCTTTCTCGACGAACAAAGCTAACGCTGTACAAATCCCTAATCATTCCCTTATCATTCATGATGACAAACAGTGACGAGCAGGCGATAGGCGCGTTTGAAAGAAAAATTCTGCGTAAAATTTTCGGGCCTATCTGCGTTCGCGGCTTGTATTGCATCAGATGAAACGATGAGTTTTACGAGCTATACGCCGATACGATATACGTCTTAGCCGAGCGAATCAAAATTCAGCGGCTATGCTGGGTATGTCAGGTCCTGCGGATGGATGAAACTGCTCCAACCTGGAAAGTTTTCGATTCGATGCCCCAGGGTGGGCGACCTAGGAGGGGAAGACCACCACTGAGATGGACAGACCAAGTTCAGAAGGACCTGTGTGGACGCGGCATTTCCAACTGGCTGCTATAGTCAAGCTATAATAGTGCGGTAAGTAAGGGCAGAGTCAATTTTACTGTATGCTGAAATAAGTAGTGCTTCTCAGTGATCAATAGCATCAGCAGTAGGGGTCATTGAGAAGTACAAACTTTGAATGAATGGGAACAGATGATGAGATGCACCACCAATTGCATTCGCCGATTGTGGTGTATGGGAGGAAGAAGCAGTTACCGGACAGTATTCACTCTCAATAGATAAACTATTGGTGGCTTGTGGTCTGATTCGGACATAATAGCATCAAAGGGGGCCTGGCGAGAGTGAAACTTAGTAAGAATGGTTGTAGAGAAAGGAATAGTAAATTAAATTTAGGAAAAACGAGTACAGAAGTCTGAAGTCGGGTTAGACCGACTTCGAAATACCCTTTATCTGTCCTTGTGCGTGCGAGATCAACAATGGGGACACTTTCTTCATAAATCATCATTAGGAGCATATCAAGAATGATAGAAATACACTTGGGCATGATTTCCCATTAGATGACATAGTTTGTCCCAAGAATGATTGAAATAAAAATTACGACATGCGCATGATTTCCCATTAGATGACGTAGTTTGTCCAAGAATATAGTTTGTCAAGGGTTGCCAACTTTGTGTGTCCCTAAATAATTTTCTAAGAACTATTTTTATATAAGAAATCAATTGAATTTCATACGAAATCATTGATAAATATAAATCCACTCTTTATTTTTTTTCTGTTCATTTAAATTTTATAGATAACAAATTGCTCATAAGTAAAAAAGATCATTTCGTACAAAAAAGTATATACGAGTATATTGTGTGAGGGTTGGCAACCCTGCAATTAAAATATAAACATGAGGTGTGCAGTGCGCAAATGCAAGCAAATCAACAGTAAAAAATTAAGTGAGAAATTGTACGGAAAATTGACATGTTGTGTGTTTTTAATGAAATCTATATATTTTGCTATAGTTAGTGGAAAAACTCTACATTTTTACAGTTTTCCGAAGGATGCAGCGCAAAGGAAGCTTGGTGCGTTTGATACAAATACACATCTATCGGTTGTAATTCATGTATTTAGATTCAGGTGAAGGGGTTGCATTTGGAAGGTAAAGTGTCTGATTACCTCTCACTTGGGAGAGGTCTGGATGATACTTGCAAGTGCACCTCAATGATCTCAAAAGGATAGATACCTTAGACTTGAAGTAGTAAAGCCTTATTGCGTTCTGTGGAAACACTAAATATTCGATGCAGTGTCTGAAGATATTACCTAATTTGTGAATGTAGTCAGCAAGCTTCTTGACAAATAAAGATTCAGTAAATAAATAAAAAAAATATATATATATATATATTTTTAAATTCCCATGTTTTTGTACGATGTCACAAAAATATTTGTGTTCAATGACCAAATCTGATCAATGCTGAGAAATCATTTTATTGACATTAATAGCAAAGAAGTTAAAAAAGATATAATTTTGAATATTTTGTCTCTCTAATCCAATGACTAGAAGATCACACATAAAATATCAGCATATAATTTAAGTGTGGATGGAGCTGAGAGATAGAAGGTTAAACTGACCATCAAACTTTTCTCACATATAATTGCACAAACTATTATGCGAGCTACCAGTTTAGGATTTTTGAGAAATCAAAATTGAAGCGAATATTATAGTAAAATCATTTTTTTGATTTTGCTTTACTAGACAAATGATTTGTTTGACGTAATGAATTCAAGGGTGTCGAGACAAGATACAAGAGAGTGATGCCATGCATACGGTTTGGCACTAGAACTACATAATGAAATTTTTTTTGCTGTAAAAACACTACAGCAGTGTACCCTCTCATGGGTGAAACATCTAAGTGAATGTGGGCTAAGTAAGCCATCAAATTCAATAATGGAAACGCTGAAATCATGCGATGCTTCATAATTGCTTACTAGCAGATATTTGCAAAAACATTTGACGGAAGCAAAGGACATTAAAGCTAATGAAAACGTGAAAAAACTTATTTTTAAATGTAGAATGTACTTTAGAATAAGATTACTTAATACAGAAATTTCTCAAAATACCAATGCACGAAGAGAAAATTCAATAATATAGCAAATTTTTAAAAAAATTGTTTCACTTTTCACTATCAAATAATTTGAAAATAAAAATAATAAAATGTCCCACTGTCATATTTAAACAAATATTTTACTGGAAATTATTAGCCAATAGGAACACAAATATTTTTCTGGAAATTATTAGCCAATAGCTACACAGTTAACGTGACGTCATTTGTGCTACATGCGCAGAACATTTCCATTTTCTACGCGGAATTTCGTAATCTTTGTTTCTATCATTCTTGGGTGCATTTCAACGGAAATTTTCGGTAGGGTACCTTGAATCGATTATATCGACCCCATTTCTTGTGTATGGCTTGGTAGTGTCAATAAACGTACTAATATAAAATTTCGTCCAAAAATATTGTATAGGTCGTAAGTTATAATAATATGTCAATAGTGGGCATGGCTGTAAAAATAACATCCCCATTTTTTGTGTAGTGTTTAAGGTTAGTACTCGCAACCTTCCTGTGAAATTTCGTTGATAAATCTTTAATAGGAACCTAGTACTGATTTTTGACTATTTGTTGGCATGGCAGTTGTATAATGATCTCCATATTCTGCACACACACTATTATGGACCCCATGTACGAGTATATTTTTGCAAATTTTTATTCCGCTGGCATCAATACGAGCATAGGTAGGCTAATTTTAATTTTAGACCCGAAAATTCCTTATATCAAAAGTGGGCGTGTCTTTTTCCTGATCAATCCTTTTTGTTGCAGATAGCTTTATAATGTCCACATGTTCCTTCACGTAAAATTTCGTCCATAAATCTCTACCGGATCTTAAGTTATGAATATTTGTTAATTGTGGGCGTGGCAGTTAAAATATACCACCCACTTTTTGCATAGTGATTAGTACGACCCACATCTCCATAACTGTCAAATTGCGTCACTGTTCCATAAACTGGACCGAAGTTAAATTCATTTTAAAAAAGGTGAGAAAGTTCCTTATAGCAATCTGTTTCTGTATCTTTGTCCAGACTATACTTTTGAAAAGTTTCAGATAGCTCCAACGGTGTAGAAAAAAAGTGGCCACAGACGGACAGACGGACAGACAAAATAAAAATTGTTTAGAAAATGATTCTGATCATATCTGTATATATATGTCCATAGCTACCACGCGTCCTTCTTGAAATTGCAACCCCTCTCAAGAGCACAAAATTAGTATACCCTTTTTACCTTTTTTAAAGGTAAAGGGTATAATTAGTCTGAAGTCGTGTTAGGTTGACTTTATCTTACATGTGCATGTTAAGTGATGGCAATGTATATTTTTTTCAAATATCATCATTAAAAACATGTCTAGGGTAATTTTCGGTAGAGTAAGAGTTGATAGTAATGGAAGGAGGCGTGGCCTTTATCTGATTTACTCATTTCTTGTGAATAGCTTTGCAGCGTCAATATACTTTTACATATAAAATGTAGTCTAAGAATATAACGTAGGTCCTAAGTTTTAAACATGTAGCAATAGAGGGCTGGGTTCTCAAAATATACCACCCATTTTTCGATTTTTTTATACTAGCAATGTGAAGATTCGTGTGGAGTGTCGGTGATGAATCTTGCATTGTCCGTCCGTCTAAGCAGGCCTATTATGATAGGAAGAGGACCATGAGGGTCATGGCCAAACATGAGGCTCTCCCCACAGTCCAGCTCACTGAGGAGTAGGCCAAATCGGTAGAGTGGGCAAGGGGGGGTACAGCCCCAAAGAGACAACGTTCGGCTGAAGAGGCGGGTGAGGTCGCTAAAAGACAAAAAGTCGGCGGCCAGAAATACCCATCCTACAGCGACGTTGTCAAAGGTGGGGGTGAGATGCTGGCCATCATTGACCGGAAGGAGGAGGAAGGGGTCATACCCAAAGAGAAGTGGAGGTGGGTGGAGCAAGCGATTGCTGAAGTCTACCTCCAAGTCTTAGAGGAAAACCCTGGACTCCCCCCTTTCTGTCATGATGCGGGCTGGTATCAGGGCAGGGCCAAGCTTATCGCATGCGATGACAGCAGGTCAGCCAACCTTTACAAGATCGCGGTAAGCAAGGTTGGCGAGATCTGGCCGGGAGCCAAGCTAGAATCCGTCAGCAGGGAAGAAGTTTCCAGCAGACCCAGAGCCCGGGTCTGGATCCCGGCTAAGCCAGCTAAACCGGAGAGAATAGAGGCGATCTTTAGATCGTGCAACAGGGAGCTGCCAACCCATAACTGGAAGGTAGCGAAGCTCGAGGAGCCAGTGGAAGGTAGGAGGCAGGTGTTGCTGATACTCAACGCTGAGTCCCTTGCCCCACTGGCAGAGAGAAACGGGCTAGTCAGGTTCGGGTTCGTTGACGCGACCGTTCGGATCTACCGCAGCGACGAGCAAGTTTTGGAGCCGGAGGAGATAGAGGGTGACAAGGCTAGCGAGGCTGGCGGTGGTGAAGAAGGGTTGTCCAGCAGCCAAAGGTCGACCGACTCAGAGCAGCTCACCGGGGTCGGGCAGCTCTTTGAGGAGGACGACCTGCTTGACTACACCGAAGAAGAGGAGGACGCGGACGTTACGATGGTGGAGGCAAGAAGGACAGATTCTTATGAAGCTGATACAAATCAACCTTCACCATTGTAAACTCGCCTCTGCGAACTTGATGGTCCGCCTGGGTTCCGGTGGTTTTGACGTGGCCCTCATCCAAGAGCCGTGGATATGCGGCAACAAAATCTGCGGTTTGAAGATGAGAGGCTTCAAGATGATAGCCGCTCAGAGCACAGGTAAGCCTCGTGCTTGTATAGTTGCAAAGGATAACATTAACATCTTTTTGCTCCCACAGTTAAGTAATGGCGATACGGTGGCGGCAAGCATTGAGCTGCAAAATATCAGTCTCTGGGTAGCCTCCGCATGTATGCCTCACGACAAGGACGCTCCACCGGAGGAGGTTCGGACATTGGTCATGGAGGCAGTCGCAGCCAAAAGGAACTTGGTTGTCTCCAGTGACGTAAACGCACACAACACATTGTGGGGAAGTTCAAACACTAACGCAAGAGGTGAGTCAGTTTTAGACTTCATTATAATAAGAATAAGCTTAGTGTGGTAAATTTAGGCTCAGAGCCGACGTTTATAACACAAAATAGAAGGGAAGTGTTAGATATTACCCTGACCTTCGATAACTTCGCTAACAATATAAAAAGATGGAGAGTGTCGAATGAAAATTCCTACTCTGACCATCGCTATATAGAATACGAAGTGAACTTCCCACGAGCTCCAGTTAAGACCTTCAGAAATATACGGAGAACGGACTGGGGGAAGTATAGGAAAACTCTCAGGGCCTCGCTGCCAATAAATCCCCCGTCTGATCCCACATACCCTGTGGAATTAGACGAGCTGATCAATCAGGTAACCACGGCCCTGAATAGTTCACTGACAGCCGGGTGCCCGGTTGTAAAACTGAGAGGCAAGGATAAACCACCTTGGTGGTCAATGGATCTAGGCCTTCTCCGGAAGTCCAACAGGCGGCTATTTAACAGGGCTAAAACTTCGGGTCTGCCCGCGGACTGGGAAGCCTACACGGCTGAGCTAAAAATATACAAGAAAGCAACCAGAACTGCGCAGCGACAGTCCTGGCAAAATTATTGTAGGGATGTGGAAGAAACATCGGAAGCAGCTAGACTAAGAAGAATCCTAGCGAGGACACCACACAACCTGGGCTACCTTAAAGGTCCGGGTGATGTGTGGAGTGAATCGAGCGAGGAATCTTTGGCTCTTCTCTTAGATACGCATTTTCCAGGCAGTAGCACAGTGGAGGGTGATAACCCGACACCTAGGGGCAGGCAGTCTGAGATAGGGAATGCGATAGTTACAGTCGAGAAAGTTCAGTGGGCCATTAACACCTTTGGTCCATATAAATCTCCAGGTCTGGATGGAATTTATCCAGCTGAACTGCAACAATCACGGGACATAATTACGCCCTGGGTTGTGACTGCAATTAGAAGCTGTCTTAACATGGGCTATATTCCGCTGAGATGGAGAGAAACGAAGGTTTCCTTCATACCCAAGGCAGGCAGGTCCTCTCATGTAAATCCTAAAGACTTCAGACTAATCAGTCTCACGTCTTTCCTCCTAAAAACAATGGAGAGATTGATGGATGCACACTTACGGGAAGCTATACCAACTGGTAGAATCTCGTCGGCACAACATGCATACACGAAGGGCAAATCGACAGAGACGGCGTTACACGTACTTATTGGTATAGTGGAAAAAGCCATCCAGCAGAAAGATTTCGCACTAGCGGCGTTCATTGACATAGAAGGCGCTTTCAACAACATAAATGCGAACGCCATTACGGGAGCGTTAGAAGCTCTGGGCGTCGATCCTAATATGGTAGCGATGGTAGAAATGATACTCGTCAGTAGAAAGGTAACTGCCAGCTTAGGTTCCCATACCTTAAGCAGACAGGTCTGCAGAGGCACTCCTCAGGGAGGTGTCCTCTCCCCCCTGCTCTGGAATTTGGCGGTAAATTCATTACTGCTAGCCTTAGAGAGGGAGGGTTGCCATGTCGTCGCCTACGCTGATGACTTGGCAATTGTGATCAGAGGGAAATATCCAAACACTCTTATGGATATTTTGCGCTCTAGCATGGCCACGCTTACTGGTTGGACGGGAAGAAGGGGATTAGGGTTAAACCCTGAGAAAATGGAATTAATCCTCTTTTCTAAGAAAAATAGATCTCCTGAGGTCTCCCCGCTACCATACATAGGAGTGGAAATTCCGATGAAGGAGACAGTTAGATATTTGGGACTAGTACTATATATATATAGAAAACTTACCTGGAAACCCAATATTGAGGAAAGAGTCAGGAAGGCCAATATTGCTTTGTAGACATGTAAAAAAGTGGTCAGAATCAGGTGGGGGCTATCCCCACGAATTATGCACTGGCTATACATTTCGGTGGTTAGACCCATATTGCTATATGGAATACTGGTATGGCCAGCCACTCAGAAACAAAGCTATTTGAAGATTCTGAACAAGGTCCAAACGGCTTTTTTATGCATCTCTGGTGCCTTAAGGACCACGCCTACTAAAGCTTTAGAAGTAATACTCAACCTACCTATATTAGAGCTGGTAGGGAAACAAGTGGCCGCCACATCAGCACTAAGGCTGAAATGTGCGGCGTTATGGCATGATCGACAGATTGGTCACTCGACTATTGCGCATACCTGGAGTAGTTCTATCCAACACATTGACCACTCTATACCTAATCTCAACTTCGATAGGCACTTCCAGACATATATTCCGCCTAGAAGAGAGTGGCAAACACCAATGCCATGGAGAAGGGGGGAACTTAATTTCTACACTGACGGATCCAAACTTGACGATAGAGTCGGTTTTGGAGTTTTCCCACAAGAATTGGGAAAGTTCCTTCTTTCCGTCTCCCCGACCACTGCAGTGTTTATCAAGCAAAGGTCCTAGCCATAAAGGAGGTAGCCGTCTACTTAAATAGACATGCCGTAACAAGAAATATTATAAATATCTACTCGGATAGCCAGGCGGCCATCTTGTCAATGAATTCGGTGGCACTGAAATCAAAGGTTGCTCAGGACTGCAGAGCAGCCCTAAATGATATCAGTACCGTTTTCAAGGTACGCCTTATATGGGTTCCGGGGCATAGAGATATTGCGGGAAACTGTAGGGCTGATGACTTAGCCAGACGGGGTACCTTCCTTTAGGCACGGACAGATGTGAGATTGATATACCTATTGCCACCTGTAAACTGATGCTGAAGGATAGGGTCGTGCGTGAGACCAATGGGTCTTGGGCACAAGAGGGCACTTGCTTAACGACTAGGCTAATGTGGCCGGAGCTCAATGGGAGGAAATCTAGAGACTTGTTTGCCCTGCCGAGAGAAAATATCTCTAAGGTCGTGGCATGTATAACTGGTCACTGGCTTTTCGGCAGACATGCTCTCAGGCTGGGAGTATTCTCTCATGAATACTGCAGAAGCTAACATCTCTTCTGTAGTTGCCCCGCTCTGGCCAGAAGCAGAGCGGACTCTTTAGGAAAATACGCTTTTAGCTCTCTTACAGAGGTGTCTAGCGCGAAGATCAAACAAATCCTGCGCTTTATTAGGGCTTCAAAATGGTTCGACGAGTGAATCGGAGGTGCGTTGTGGCGCGGTGGTATCACAATGGACCCATGGTGGTCTGAGTGAGCTGGTCCTTGAACTGGCTGCCACATTAACCTAACCTAACCTAGTAGGATCCACATCTACATAACAACCAAAATTGCATCACAATTCCATCAATTGAACTGAAGTTATAGTAATTTGAAGGAAGGTGAAAAAAGTTGCATATATGGAAGGTATGCGTGGTCTTTGTCCAATCCGCCTCATATAGCAATCTGTTTCTAAACCTTGGTCCACACTACAGTTTCCAACAAGAGACATCTAACGGTCTAGAAAAAAATGGCCGCAGACGGACAGAGAAAAACTAAAATTGCTCTGAAAGTGATTCTGAACATACGAATCACACTCCTCGTTCTTGTAGTTCAGAAACCTCTAAGCCGCATAAACTTAGTATACCCTTTTTACGTTTTTTAAGGTTAAGGGTATAACTACTCATTTGCCGAGACCCACAATAGATATATTTTTTCTGTGTAAAGCAGTGCCGATTGGTTGCATTTATCTCAAATAAACCCTCCTCGTAAAAATTTTGTTTGTAATGAAAATAAGAAAGAGGAAAAATAGCATCGTTTTGTAGATAGGAGTTGGTATGTATTTGAGAAGTGCGCAGCAAAAAAGGAGAAGCGCCGAATTTGACAGCAACAGTGGCGTTGCTGTGGAATACCAAAAATATAAAGAAATGTCAGTGGAGCGCTCGCCACGGAGAGGGGATTAAGAGGTCGTTGGGCGACATCGAAATTGCAGAGGAGCGGTTCCCAAGAGCTCTGAAAGAGGGGACCTGAGTGGAAGTGGAAGATTACAGTCAAAAGGTGCTGGGTGAATTACCAAGCTAGTATAGAACGGCGATAAATTTAATGCTGCTGGAAAATCATAATGCCTATAAGGTAGAATTGGACATAAAGTCAAGTAAAATTATGGAAACAGTTAGGACAAATCATCATGAAGCTGATTAATGATACCATGAGGCATTGGGATGCCCTAGTAATTGACTTGGAGAGCGAGGTAGTGTATTAGCCGCAACCGGGAGTTGAGGAGTTGAGGGAAGGTGGTCAATATATTAGAATGAGGAGTAGAGAGCCAGAAAGAGTGATGTATCACCAGGAGCCCTCACCGGTGGAGGACACATATCCCGGAGGAGGATATAGTAATAGACTTTTGGAGAGTCCAAGGGAAGGGACTCAGAGTGTGATTAGATTGGATAGGTGGGGGATCATGATGGTATGAGAGAAAACTTGTCCGTGGAAAAATTTTTGTTTTGGCTGGAGCATTTGCAGGCCCAGTATGAGGTGCCGTAGGCGGCCGTCCAAAGAGATTTCCACCAATATTGGCTATGTATGAGGACCACTGACGTCAGCGGGTGACCTTCCCTGAGAAATGCCTTGCTGCAGCAATTTCGATCTCATCAGAGTGAGTTCGAACTGCTAACAGAGTTAACGTGGAGGAAACAGTAGCCTGGAGAAAGTATTGAGTCCTTCTAGGTGCTGAACTATTCAGGAAGCGGAAGCGGTTATGTATCGGTACTACCCGGTATCGCCGGCGGTACAGGTGCTGTTGTATGCGAGGTGAATTAGATGTTAGCACTAGGGATTAACGAAGAAAGTGAGAGCCCTTGGAGTAGTCGGGTTACTTTGGTTAAGCAGCTGGGTAAGAATCGTTTGAGTTTGAATGCAAGAATGTTGAATCAAAGTACTGTGAAGGGTACGTATTTTATTCAGAACATCGAAGACATCTTAAGTCGTAAAGACGAGGCAGTATTCAAAAGTAACATAGATCTCAAGTTTGCATTCTAGCAGATTGAATTGGAGAAAGAGAGTAAAGCCTTCACCGCCTTTACGAAACCCGGAAGGCCACTTTACCAATTCAAGGTAATGCCGTTTGGGCTATGCAATGCGGCACAGAGACTATGCAGACTGATGGATAAGGTGATTCAGCAGGGTGTCAAGGAGAACGTGCTTGTGTACTTGGATGATTTGTTGGTTTCATCACAATATTTCGTAACACATATGCAGGTGTTGAGAGAAGTGGCGAAGTATCTGAAGGAGGCGAATCTTACGGTGCAATTGAAGAAATCGAATTTCTGCTGAAAATACCAAATTGGCTGTTTAAAACTTCGGTTCTGTTTGATATCGTCCCTAACAATTACTTGATTTAATCTGAATTTCCCCATGTACATATGATAAATAATATAAGAAATAAATATTAACGATTTATAACAATAAAAAAGTAAAAATAGGAGTGTGAACACTAGCAAAATAAAACAAAAGTCAAGAAACTCCAGCAAAGAATTACACCTTTTAGAAACATAAAATGAATACAAGAATAAAAGCCTTGTCTAATGCAGTCTTGTCCTCTGCAACGCCGCAAACAATTGTAATTAAAGAGAGTTTTTCGATGAGCGCTGTGTTCCAGCAGCATGGGTGGGATGGAGACGCAGAAGGAGAGCTTCGTCGCTGAGCTACGTTCAGCATTGAAAACGTCTGAACACAACAAAGGCACTATTACTCAGTTATAGTGGTAAAACTAGCTTCACCCTACGATAAAAACCTTGTATTGAGAGGTATTGCTGTTTTTAAACTCACTACTCGTGGTACCTTACGTTTACGGCATGCTGGATTTGATTCGGACGTCCCAATTTACGTGAACGAATACTTATCAAAGATGAACTCTGAAATAATGGGAGCCGCAATCCGCTTGAAAAAGCAAAAACAATTGTTCGCAGACTTCACTTTGCGGGGTCTGGTTCACGTGAAATGCGCGGAGAATGAGAGAGCAACGCTCATAGATTCAATGCTTCAGGTGAGCTGTCTTTTTCGTGGAGAGGAAAGATTTGCCTCTAATGGCAATTATTATGCTTGATGTTTTGTTTTCTGCTTCCATATTTAAAATAATTGTATATGTATTATAATGTTACACTTTTTTATATTTTTTGTTGTGGAAACTATATACGAGTATGTATACTTATATCACTTATTATTGTTCACAGTTGTGCTGAATTCGTTGTACCTTCTTAAATGCTCCTGCTCTTGAGTTCAGAGCGTAACCAAACTGTATAAGTTGCCAAATTAATACTAAGGAGAGTGTCGATCATAAACTCTCATTGCTAATGCATCGTTGCTACAGTCGTTACGAATGGTGTAATTAACCTCTCAGTGGGTTCCAGGGACAGTAATTATAACCTTATTCGAATACGTGGTAAATTATAAATGGGATTAAAAATTTGTCACAAGATGGATGAGTTTTGATATCTATTTGCGGGCTCTGGCGTTGATATTGTTTGTGTGTCTGAAACGTGGTTCATGCCATCAATGCAGAATAGTTTATTTAGTGTCAGTGGATATCGATTATTTCGTGGGGATAGAGTGAGTCATGCCGGCGGGAAGGCAATTTTTGTGTGGGATGGTATTACTTGCAAATTCCACAGCAAATCATTTTGTGAAGGTCAGATTGAGTATTTGTTTTTAAGTGTTGACAATGGAGTTGAAAGACTTCCTGTGGACTGTGTCTACAGACCTAACCGTACAATTGACTTACAATCACTGATTGGTCGCATTCGGGCAATTTCTTTGGACTTTCAGAGTATTTCTGTTGCAGGAGACTTAAATAGCAATATTCTAGTTGAGAGCGGACTGGTCACAGAAATGTTGGCATTGAGCTTGGTTTCCGCTAATGCAACATCACCGACACATTTTACGGGGACAAACAGTTCGCTGTTGGACGTATATTTTATTGATGATGTGAAGAAGATTAAAATTTACGAACAACTCCCTACTCCCTGTTTTTCAAAATATGACCTTATTTTTCTGACACTCCATTTTATACTTAAATTAAAGTTTTGAGATAACGTGACTTTAAAAATATTGACTACCAACATATTTGTTCTAAACTTGTCAGTGCACAATGAAACTTGATATATTTTATGTCCTCAGTAAATAATTAACATACGTGACGCTGCATACAGACGATGGAGGCGATATAAGCTACCTCTTCTGTATGAAACTTATAGAAACCTTAAAAAGCAGGTTACGAAAGATGTCAAACTTGCTAAATACTCACACTTCGGGAAAAAATTTAGTAGTGCAGTGACCAGTAAACAAACATGGAGATATATTCGGAGTATAGGGAATATTGCTACTTTTGGGAATAATGATATGGACATAAATGATTTAAACAGGAAATATGTCAATCTTCCAATTGAAGCAATACAAAAGAATGCTTATGTAAACTGTTGTAGTTCTGTGTCCTCTGAGATTATGTTTAGGTTTTGTGGTGTTGACGAGTCAGATGTATTGGAGTGTCTTCTGGCTGTAAAGTCAAATGCTTGTGGTACCGATGAGATTCACCCACATTGCAGTCACTGTTGGCAAAGTTTACGGTATGATGCGATCCCTGTGGTAAGGAATCAGAATGCTGTTGGCTAAGGCATACCTTCTCCCAAAAATGCTGTATGGTTGTGAAATTTTTGCGAATTTTTATGCAGCTGACAAACGAAAGCTTAATGTAATATTTAATAATATAACAAAGTATATTTATGGATTGAGTAGAAAATATCATGTGTCCACATTATCAAGGCAAGTTTTTGGGATCACATTTGATCAACTCTTGGAGTCTAAGACTATCATCTTTCTTCACAAGATTATTTACACCCGGGAACCTCCATATTTGTTTGTTCTCAGGTTCACACGTTCCTATCGTTGTATCCAACTTGTCCCGTGCAAACACTCATCTCTTATGTCTGATCGTCAATTTTTCGTGTAAGACTCTGGAACTCACTTCCTGTACAGCTGCGAAGTATTGGCAACACTGCACAGGTCAAAAATGAACTAGGGGGTAATTTTCGGGCGCAATAAACTTCTGGAGAATCTGTATTGCCTTGTTTATAAATTGTGATTTGTAGTCAAGTTAAGGTGCTCCCCGCAGGGAGCGCCAAAAATTAACAATTGCGACCCGGCCACTGCCTCGTCCTCCTATTGCTCAAGGAAAGAAAAAACAGTTAAGTATTTTCCACAGGATTATTACCGTACCGACTCCCTGCCAAAATTGAAGTGGTTCTACAATTGTATTTCTTAATTAAACTAAGCTTACTACCCAACAATTAAACTAAGCACGCTACCCTCAGAATGCTGACGTTGCGATTCCCACGATTCGGTAAAATGAATTCCCGAAGTCGCGTGCAAGCCGGATGCGCGTGCAAGCTGTATGCGCGTGCAAGCCAGCAAACGCTCTGTGTCGGCATATTCCCACAGGTAAGCCAGGCAGCCAGTGTGTTAACTTATATAACAAACAAAAATTATATTATTTAATAAACAAATAAATAATTAACTAAATGAATATATTTAAAAAACAAAAAATAAATTAATTTTAAATAATATTTCTATAAAAAAAACATGTCAATTTGGTCATTTTAGGTACATGGTAGTTCTAAATCGAATTCAGCCCACAAGTAAATAAAAAAATAACAGACTTTTTAGGCTTACATGTGTGAAACACACAGTATCTTATTTCGTAGGGTGGGTGTTACTAAATCTATTCTAACCCTAATAAATAAAGCTAACAGTTTATTGGGATCACATTTCTCGCAGCAAGCGTACATATCAATATCTTTCATGCTATTGAAGAGATATTCACAAAGATGTGTCTTATGGCAGTCTGAATTAAAAAGTTCATAAAATCTGCTGTCTAATGTTTGTACATAATTGATAAACTGTACTGGGGGTTAAACAAGGTTACACTTGTCATGCTTCTTTTCTAGTGTGAAAAGAAAGTCGTCCGAAAGAATTTCATCTCCGAAATAAGGCAAGAGATTAACACAATTATGAAACTTATAAATTTTTAGGTATAAATAAACGCAAACATACGAAAACGCATTTTTTTAAGAAAGCTACCTTATCTACATCTACATTTACATATATTTGCTTAAAAAATGACTGCTCTAGTCTCGACAAGCTTTGGAATTCTTGTCAAGATTGATCTACTAATAGGAAATCATTACATACATTTTGTACAATGTTATTAGACAAGCTATGTGAAGAATTGGAGGGGTTATCTGAAAAATCCGCTATCTGCTCATAATTACCCTTAACTACAAGTTTGATGTAGTTGAATCCCCAGGGTTTTGGAAAAGGATGCAAAACATAGAAAGTGTTATGCGAACAGAATTTCCCCCTCCTTTTCTAATTTGTCCGAAGAAATACTCAATCACATCTTGACAAAATTTCCTAGTCATTATGTGTGGAAAGCCTTCTTGTGACAAAAACTGCCACAATTCCCTTAAACTATTTATATTCAAAATCCAACCTTTTAGAAAATTAAAAGTGTTTGTCAGATCAGAATTCCTGACATATTTTATACCAATGGACTTCAAGAAAATTTCGGCAATCTTTCAAAAAAGCTAGTTGATCCGAAGATCCAGTAAACATAGAAATAGAATTACTGCTATTAAAAATATTAAAGAGTCTGTCAAACAATAATAAGAATTCTGAAGAATTTGGAAAAGTGTTGAATCTATTATTGTCTAAAGTCCCTGAGCTATATAGTGTCAGCATTCCAGATGCAAATGTATTGCTAAAAATATGGACAGCTAACTTACCTGACATTTTCTGGAACATGGAACGATTTATATTAGCATCTGTAAGTCTCCATGCTCATCGAATAGCCGAAGCAGAGTCTACTTTATAGAAATGCACTATATCGTTCCAGCTTACCCTACAATCATTGAAACGAACGAAATTTTTTGAATTTTGTAGGTAATTCCTGGTATTTTTTAGGAGATGCGGAGGAACAAAGAAAAACAAATTTTTTCGTTTACTTTAAAATAAGGCTGAAGTGGAGACATTCCTAAAATTTTGGAAAATTTTATGAAATTAGAACCTGATTGCAAACGAAATGGCAAGGAAATAAACCTATATTTTGAAGTTGGGTAGATAGATAGATTCTACGATTTATTTGTTTATAATAGCCCCTTTACAAGAACCATTCACACAAAAAATCCGCAAAGGGCAGAGACCATGAATTGCCACTAATGCCATTGTCACTTTTGGCTAAAACCTATAATTTTATTGGAGAGGAGTTTTCAGTGATATTTCATCACAAGAGATCGGTACGAATTTTTCCGCTTTGGAGAAGCATCTACTTTTAAACTCTAAAGCAAATGGTCGCCAAAGTGGTCTATATAGACCAACTTCTATTTAACAAAAGCGGGGGTCGATCCGAATCTAATAGAGTTTTATTTTAATTATCAGAAAATTACTTTTATGGGGGTCGATGGAGATTTCGAAAAATTATATAGGGGTTGATGATCAAAAAAGTTTGGCGACTAAGACTTAACGGTCTAAAGACTTAACGGTGCTATAAGTGCTACCAGGGGAACGGGGGCACTTCGAAATAAACTCTTCCAGAGTACTTTCGCGGGGCCAATTAAAATTTGTCTTCAGATACCTACAGGTTAATGGGGACTAAAAATACTCCTAAAGCTATTGTCTTCAAACTATCCTCATATCTACGACCATTGCGCTGTTGACAACTATTTTTCAAGGAATTTTTCATACATTCCGCCCTTTGGTAAGGAAGTGCATTATAAGAATTTTCAACATTACTTAAGGAAGCTTCCGCAGAAGCTTTCAACTTATTATTTTCTACAGTTAACCAATTATTCTCCAAAGCTAATATGTTATTATATAAAGCTAACCGAGCTACTTCTACATCCCTCTCTCTCAACTGCCTTTTCAAATTCCTAATCTGATCTATCAGATCTAATTTTCTTGGGGTCCTACTACAGAACCGATAGCTCCCATATTTTGGAATTTGTAAGTGTGGGGGGGGGGGGTGGGGGGGCTGTAAAATTTGTCTTCCAATGAAGGAAGAACTTCAAAGGAACTACGAGATGTAAATTTATCATCTGAAACTTTTGGGCTGCTAATAGGGTTAAAGTCTTAAGGTGCGAACTCTATGATTAGGCCTTTTTCGCTATCACTACAATTTACAGTGTCAGCTTTGTTATTTCTCATTTCACTTATTATTCTACATAAATAATTTAAAAAATATATATATATGAGGTCTGTTCAAAAAGTATCGCGAACTTTGAATTTTAGCGGGCTAAGGATGTTCGATTTTCGATCTTTTTGTGGCGTTATGTTGGTACTCATGACCCTCACTTATGTTGACAATCTCGGCCATTTTGAATGTTCAGTCAGTTTTTGACAGCTATTGTGCGTGGACGTGTTTTAGCTTGTCTTCGATTTTCGTCTATCTCCTCAATCGTGGCGTAGCGTCGTCCTCTCATGGGCTTTTTCAGTTTCGGGAACAAGAAAAAATCACAGGGGGCCAGGTCTGGGGTATACGGTGGCTGCGGCATTATTACAGTGTTGGTTTTCGCCAAAAATTCGAGCACAAGTAATGATATGTGAGCAGGGGCATTATCATGATGCAAAAGCCAATTTTTGTTCTTGCACAAATCCGGGCGCTTCTGGCTTATTGCTTTTCCCAAATTGCGCATTAATTGAAGATAATATTACTTATTGACCGTTTTACCCTGCGGCAAGAATTCATAATGCACCACGCCCCTGCAATCAAAGAAATCTGTCAGTAAAACCTTCACATTCGGCCGAACTTGGCGTGCTTTTTTCGGTCTTGGCTTATGCGACACCTCCCATTGGGATGATTGAGCTTTGGTTTCTGCGTCGTAACCATAGATGCAACAGTCAACATTCGGAATACTTCCGCGCAGTTTATGTTGTTTTTTCACACAAAATTTGATACAAAATAGATCCATTTTTCGGGATAGACAAAAATCGAAGACTACCTAAAACACGTCCACGCACAATAGCTGTCAACAACTGACTGAACATTCAAAATGGCCGAGATTGTCAACATAAGTGGGGGTCATGAGTACCAACATAACGCCACTAAAAGATCGAAAATCGAACATCCGTAGCCCGCGAAAATTCAAAATCCGCAATACGTTTTGAACAGACCTCCTACATCAATATTCTGTTGGAAAGTAGAAAATACATACTTGTATAGCTGTATTTTCTCATTCCAAAAATTTACAACACTAATACCACCAATTGCGAAACAATCTCACTAAAAACAAACTTAGTAATAAAAAATTTAACAATTATAGCGTAAGTGTGATACTTCATAATGAGTTGGCGCACTTCTATGCAGATTTCCTTACTGTAACATGAATTATCGATCAAAGTAACCGATCGTTAATGATCTCATCCCTACATTGTGTATTACCATCCCTGACAAATGAATGAAGTAATAAAACCAGTTCGGTAATTAATGCTAACAAGAGCAAACGTGTTTTATTAAAGCGTGTGATACATGGTGTCAGAAGTGAAAAACATAAAGTAATAGAAAAATTCAGTAAAAGAAAAGAAATTTTTTATAAAAATATATATATAAAAAAAAAAAAAAAAAAAAAAGGAAGTGAAATACAATGCCGGACAATAAACCACAAACAGAAAACCAATCGTACAGGCATTTACGACAGCCTAAATCCATAACAATAAAAACAAATATGGCAGTGGAGTGGAAACAGTGGAAAAGTGCTTATGACTGGTATGCAAAGGCTACCCAGTTAAATAAAGAGCCATCAAGTGTCCAAGTCGCCGTATTTATGTACACAATAGGTTATGAAGCGTGCGAAATATTTGAGACTTTTGAGCTCATAGAAGCACAAAAATCCAACATGGCCGAAATTATCAAGAAATTCGACCAATATTTTATCCCAAAAAAGAACGACGCATACGAAGCTTTCGTCTTCAATAAAATGGCGCAAGAAGAGGATGAAAGATTTGAAGAATTCTTGACGCGCATAACGGCACAGGCAAAACTATGCAATTGCGAAGACGTAGAAAAAAGAATGCTGAGGGACAAAATCGTAAGTGGAATAAAAAGCAACAATGTGCGAGAAAAGTTACTGGCAGAGGACAAGCTAACATTCGACACAGCAGTAAGAACATGCAGAGCAAGTGAAATAGCAACACTACGGGCGACAGAAATGAGAAAAGATAACGGACAAAAAGAAGTGTCGGTGTCGGTAACAAAAAGCAAAAACCACGAAACCATTA
Source organism: Clusia tigrina (assembly GCA_920105625.2). Classification (NCBI taxonomy): domain Eukaryota; kingdom Metazoa; phylum Arthropoda; class Insecta; order Diptera; family Clusiidae; genus Clusia; species Clusia tigrina. The sequence continues at coordinate 161,759,238 of OV050031.1, forward strand.
TAACAATGACAATAACAACGCGAGGACAAGTGAAAGTCAAAAATTCGACTGTAAACGTTGTGGAACGAAACACGAGAATAGAAATTGCCCAGCATACAAAAAACAATGCATAAAATGTGGAAAAAATGGGCATTTCATGAAAATGTGTAAAACAAAACAAAATGTACACACAGTGAAACGCGAAAGTGAAGAATCAGTAACTTCTAGCGGAGACGAATATTATGTCGTAGACAGTATTAACACAAAAACGATGAACAGTGAATGGTCGGAAATAATAAAAGTGGGTAAACAACAAATTAAAGTTAAATTAGACACCGGAGCACAGTGTAACGTGTTACCACACAGAATCGTCGAAAAACTAAAACTTACAAATACAATGAAAAAATCAAAAGTGTGAACAATAGTGTCCTACAGTGATCACAAAATAAAAGTATGTGGTGAATTATTGCTGAATTGCAAAATCAAAGACAAAGAAAGTGACATAAATGCCCTTGTAAAAACAAAATACAAAGATCTATTCAAAGGAATAGGATGTCTGAAAAACTATGAATATGACATTGACGTTATTGAAAACCCTGATTTCGACATACACCCAGCAAGATCAATACCAATAACACTAAGACAATAAGTGAAAGCCGAATTAGACAGAATGGTCAGTGAGGATATAATAAAACAAATATTCAAGCCCACACCAGTAGTGTCGCCGATGGTAGTAGTAAAGCAAAAGGGTAAAATTCGAATTTGCATCGACCCTTCAGACGTCAACAGAAACATCAAACGAAGACACTACCCGTTTAGTTCAATTGAGTCCATCGCATCAAGACTAGAAAATAGCAAATATTTTACGTTGCTGGATTGCACCAAAAGATTTTGGCAGATAAAAGTAAGCGAAAGAACACAAGAATATTTAACATTCGCAACACCATGGGGTCGTTATTGCTGCAAAAGATTACCATTTTGACTAGCATCAGCACCGGAAGTTTTCCAGCAGATCATGTCAGACTTGTTACGTGACGTTCCAGGCGTGGAAGTAGCAACGGACGACATACTCATTCACGGAAGCACAGAAGAGAAAAACATTATATTAACTGAAAAAGTGCTACAAATAATAGCTATAGCGAAGCTAAAAACTCCATCAAACAAAACAGAGTTATCGCGCATACTCGGAATGGTCACATATCTAGGAAAATTCATACCAAACTTGTCACAATTACCGGTACCGCTAAGAGTATTAATGAAAAAGGAAGTGGAATGGGTTTGGAACAACGAACAAGATGAAGCGCTTAAAAAGGTCAAGAAAACGATAAGCGAAACCCCAGTTTTAAAATATTACGCTGTAAATGATCCAGTAACTCTATCAGTGGATGCATCATCGAAAGCTATAGGAGCAGTATTGCTATAAAGAGGTCAACTAGTGGCATATGCGACGAAATCACTGACGAAATATGAACAAAACTATCCACAAATAGCAAAAGAGGCATACGCAATACGATTTGGATGCAAGAAGTTTCACGACTATATTTGGGGAAAAGACATAACAATCGAGACAGATCGCAAACCACTAGAAACAATATGGAAGAAATCGCTAGTAGCAGCACCACCTCGACTAAGAAGAATTCTACTAGATCTCAAAGAATACAATCCAAAAATAATATACAAAAAAGGTTCTGAATTAAAAATTGCCGACACATTGAGCCGAGACTGCGAAAAAACGGATGAAATGGAAATGGAGCAAGCAGAAGTTCTACTGATGACACCACTAACAGACAAAGCTTACAATGACTTCCAAAATTCAACAAAGAAGGACATAGAACTTTCGCAACTAAAAGATACAATTCTCAAAGGATGGCCGCAAAATGTCGATCAAGTACCAACACAAATAAAGAAATACTTTCCGATACGAGACGAACTTACATTCTGTGAAGGACTAATACTACGAGGAGACAAAGTCGTTTTACCTAAGGAAGAAATTCTAAGAGTAATAGAAGCCGCTCACAAAGGACATCCAGGAGTACAAGCAACACTAAATCGAGCGAGAGAATTCGTATATTGGAGTACATTATCAAACGACGTAACAGAAAAAATAAAAATATGTAAAATATGTCAACATACGCAGCGAAACCCAGTCAAGGAAACAGTATTAACGAAACCTATACCAACATTGCCATTCGAAATAGTATCATCAGACGTCTTCTACTACAAAAGAAGCCAATATCTGCTAGTCGTTGACAGTTACAGTGGATATTACGAAATCGAAGAAATGAAGCAGACAAACGCAAGCTCAATGATAAGTCAATTCAAAAAATGGTTTGCCACGCATGGTATTCCCAAAGAGTTTCATTCTGACAATGCAGTTTATTCATCGAAAGAATTTAATGAATTCGCTAAGGTTTGGAATTTCAAATTAATAACATCGAGTCCAAGGTTTGCAAGATCCAACGGTTTAGCAGAAAAATTCGTCGGTATAGCCAAAAATCTCATTAAGAAATGCGACATCGCAAATGAAGACTTACAAATGGCATTACTAATGGCCAGAAACACACCCAGAAACAACAAAATTGGAACACCAGCATCCAGACTATTTGGCAGAAACACCAGATCACCTCTTGCCATAATTGACAAAATGTTGCAACCAAAACCTCTACCTAACGTCTCGGATCAACTACGAAAAGAACGTGAAAAACAAAAACATTATGCCGATAAAGGAGCTAAACAATCAAGATCATACTCCACAGGAGAAAAATTGATGATTTACGACACAGACGACGGACTATGGTACACAGGCGAAATAGTGGAACCAGTCACCGAAAGGTCCTACACAGTTCGACGAGACGACGGAGCCATCATGCGTCGCAACACCAGCTATCTTAAACCGTAAACCCACGTTCAACGCAAAATCATAAAGAGACGAGAAGTAGCAGCATCGCCAAGCTCGTCCCCAAATACACGAGAAGATACAACAACGTCAAACAATCAAGACACCAACATCAATAACAGAAATCTCTGAAGACAACAATCACACCACGGAATCTACAGTTAACAACCCAGAGATGTCAACAGCCAACACCCCTAGAGAAGAAAAGAAGACCAGATCAGGTCGTACCGTAAAACCAGTTGTTAAATTAGATCTTTAATTAAAAATATATCTTTCAAATTAATACAATTTAAGTCTTACTTAAGAGGTATCAATCATCATACAGAAATCAAACCAAATCAACAATATCTTTATTTTAAATAAAACAAAGAAGATGTAACATGAATTATTGATCAAAGTAACCGATCGTTAATGATCTGATCCCTACATTGTATATTACCATCCCTGACAAATGAATGAAGTAATAAAACCAGTTCAGTAATTAATGCTAACAAGAGCAAACGTGTTTTATTAAAGCGTGTGATACACTTACCCGTTTGGTTCATTTTTGCCAATTTACGCGCTTTTGTTACAAAAAAATATATGTATCTCAACTTTTTCCATGTAACGGTATATTTCAAAAACTCTCACTATAATTAGTAGCACTGTTTACAACGCACGGTTTCAATTTCAAGAATTTAGAAATTGACCGTATGTAGACTTTTCTGTGCATTAAAAATGGGTTTTGCTAATTTGTATTAAAAAATCCTTTGTAAAACATAATTATTGCCTGATTTTTTTTAATTATTTTCTGTTTGGATTAATTTCATGTGCATTTTATTCCGATAGCATGTACGAGTATATATTGCCCAGGACTAGCTTTGACCAGGGGGTATGTAGACTTTTCTGCGCCACTGTAAGTATAACATTTACAACAAAGAATTACAGTAATTAGGTATAAAGTTAATACGATATATAATAGACAAAATATAAAAAATAGGGTGCTTTGACCCCTATGCCGGGCATAGACATTCACAAACATTTAATATATCCTCTTGTAGAGTATATGTCAAATACATTGAAATTTAAGACACAAAAATTACTTTATATATAAAATCTGTTCACATATTCAGATTTTGTTTATACTCTTGTAAATTTAATGTACAAGTATAGCATAAACAAATTCTGAACCTGCGCAACACAATAAACACGAACAACACGATCAACGACAATAAGGTAGTACTTGACCAGGAGACATAACACTATTTTTATTCAACCTTGGTTTTTGCCATTATTAAAAAAATGTTAAATAATCTAATTTTAAAGCTGCTACCCTCTCATTGTATTTTGGTTTTGGCTCTTTATGTGGCAACTCATATTAAGCTTCGAATTAAAATAACTTACCTAGATCTATCCTCAGGAAATTTGAATACCAGAATGCATACCCTCTTGTTAGGCATTCTTATTTTTAATCTACGAGGACGGATTGATATTGAAGCTACCTAAGTAGGATATAAAAATTTTTTTTTTCAAAAGCCATTTATTTCTCAACATAGTCTCCTTTTATTTCGACACACTTAGGAGATGCTGCAGCAGTTACAACAACAAGCTCAAGCAACCGAAGAGAGGATGCAGCAGCGACATGAGAAGATGCAGAAGTTCTTCCAGCAATTCGATGAGGATATACACCAGCGATTAAAACCATATGCTCCAGCAGTCAAAGACGATGTCAAGGAACAGTTACAGCAGAGTGAAACGCGATTTACTCAACTAGCGGAACAGAACTCACAGCAGAAGAATGAAATGTCCGAGATGGGGGACAAGAAGGTTTGTGAGGTTGGGACACGACAGGAGTCGTTAGAAAGATTTATGAAACAAAAATCCAATGCGAATGAGTAAAAGCAGAACGAAATTGAAGCTACCGCTAGCACAAATGGTTGGAGTAATCGCGAAGTACTGGCACCGTTGGCTATGTCAATGAAAGGTGCTGATGTCCTGCCGACCATCGCAAAGGGTGAGAGAGATTGTTATGAAAACGTGATGAATGCCGTTCAGCAGAGGAGTGGTGAGTCTCTACAACAGGTTGTGGCGGAGGTGCAACGGTTTCCCCATGTTGCCTGTCCAGGCGAGATTGCTGAGAGAAGTATGATGGATACCTTCGTATGTGGTATTCCCGATGCGGAAATGGACTGTTCAGCAATGACAAATCCAAAATCTACATGTATGGAGACAGTGGCTGGCGCTTTACCTTTGCAGATCGCGGCCGTGGGTTGCCAGCCAGTATGCGGAGCCCGTCAGCTGCAATTTGAACGTGGTCAGGGTTGCACTGGCAAGTACCTTGCCTGCGGTGAGGTTAGATACGCAACTCGGGGTTGTCGGACGAGACGCAAACGTTCTCCATCACACTCGCATGTGGGACCGCAAAGGCAGGGAATTGGAAGATGTTGTTAAGCTGTCGACAAACTAAATGGAGTCAGTCTCAAGGGGCATGATCTGACTCCCACAACATGCAGCCCCAGAATCCTCGTTTCTCAGATCCCACGGAAAGTCAGCGGCCCAATTGCTGACAGTGTGATAAGCGAGGAGAAGTAGTAGATAAGCAGACGAAGAATGGACTAAAAAGTCATCTACAGTACTTCGATGCAGCAGTTGTATACCTGAAAAACGAGAACAGCTGAATGAAATTTATGGAACCATCAGAAAGCGCACACAACTGATGAGTGATAAAATGAAAGCCAGATATGATCTACGAGCAAACTCCAAGGGATTTCAGGAAGGGCAGCTAGCCATGTTTCATAATCCGCAAAGGAAAAAGGGATTATCGCCAAAACTGCAAACACACTGGGAAGGACCTTATAAGGTGATAAAGCGGATCAACGATATTAGATACCGCATCCAGTGGATGAGAAATGTCAGGAGCAAAATGAAAGTCGTTCATTTAGAGAGGCTACCTCCTTATAAAGGTTGCAGTACTATCCTTGTTCGGGACGAACAAGATTAAACGGAGGGCAGTGAAACGTGATTGCATATCAATGAAACGGGATTGCATACTTTTAGGATGCCATCTGGAGTTTGAGAATGAGTGCACCACCCTGTGTGTTATTTAGTCAAGACACAATCTATTCGAATAAAAGCTTCTATCGTTGTAGAGATTGTGGTGTAAAGAAATATCTCGAAAGTAAGAACTTCCTGTATAAAGTTCTAGAAACATCGAGAAAATTCTACACTATTGAAGAATTTTCTACCGCAACCATTCGAAACTATAAAAGCACAAGACTGTGCAAAGTAAAACACATTCGAACAGAGATCGTGGCAGTGTGTACATCGAGCATTATAATCGAAGCAGCAGTATTTGTAATTGTGCAAAGTGATGAAATTCATTGTGAAATAAAGTACAAATTGTAAAGAAGTAAACTTTAAGCCTAATATGAAATGTGTAAATAGCAGTAGTTAAATAAAGTTAGTTATTTAAATTTAACCAGCGATTGTTTGATTACTACACGATCCAGTGGTACGAATCCGAGTACAGAGAGTTAGAGTAAATTGTCAGGAGGGCAATTTGGTAACAGAGTAAATTGTCAAGAGGGCAATTTCGTAACAATATGTTTACCATTTCAACAATCTCACACAACTTGACTCGGCGATCATTCATAACGATATCGAGGATCTTCTAGATATTTTCTTCAGTAACCACCTCTTTTGGCATTCCTGTTGATGGTATTGTTGCAGTGCTTGTTCGGCCGCGTTTAAATTCAACAGTCCAATATTTTACCATGTAATCTGACGGAGCAGACTCACCGTAATGTTTATCGAGCTTTTCTTTTGTCTCTTTAGCCGTATTCCCTTTCAAATAATAGTGTTTAATCACTGCACGAAATTCGGTTTTTTCCATTTTTCAAGAAGCACAAAAGTTGCTTACTTCAAACGACTACAGCAAATAAACTAATCGATGAATTTGGGTGAAATTCTAACAGCTGACGTTTGACAGATCGCAATTTCTAAAAAAAAAAGTTTTTGTGTTTGTGCTGCCATTTAGCGCTAGGTAGCTTCAATATCAATCCGCCCTCGTATAATATCAACAATAAAAAATATTTATAGCTTACCAATAAGACTCTGACAATTGGAATTTATCGTTTGATTTTCAAATTTCGTCAATGTTAATGGTGAATATTTAAATTATTCAGCGTTGGAAAATTCACAAACAAATATGAATTAATTTGTATAACTATGAAATTGTGTGTATTAAATCAAATTTATTTCTTTAATAAACTTTATTAGCCTATTTATATTTCGAATTAAATAAAATATAACTAATATGAAAATATTATTTTTATTTGCGGGAATTCAAAAGTGGAAGACATTTCTTCAAATAATATTGCAATAGATGAAGCTAAAAAAAGACTAGTAACTCAAGCCTTCGATTCAAAGAGAAAAAGATTTGCAAAAGAAACATTTCGCATGAGTTCGTGACTGTAAGACTAGTATAAATGGAAACATTTTTTTAATAACAGGTTATATAACAATGCGAAGAATGTTATCTATATATATAAAAGAAAGTGAGGTTAGTTACTACGCTTATAACTGGAGAACGCCTGGACCGATTTCGGTGATTAGCACCAATTCGGACAGGTCTACGCCCAAACAAGGAGAATACTTAAGAAAATTCTGGAAAATTTCCCGAAAAAAAAATTATGAAGAAAATTCATTTTCCCATACATTTTGTATGGAGCGATTTTACAACGCCATCTTAACTCAAGAACCCATAAAAACGAACATGATTTTAAATGCTATATTGCCAGTAGATGGCGTTGTGTGCATCAACTTTTGACAGCTGCATGCATATGCACAGTTAGCAGCCCACGCAAGATGCAATGACATATGTGACTTGAGTTTAGTAACATAAATATCGGCATTTTCTTAAGCTTTTATCAGCTTTCGTTAGTTATTGTAATTCAATTTGATTTAATACATTATTTTGAAACGATTTATTGTGAAAATTGCCATAGAGGTGAGTTTAGTTTGATGAAATGCACATTGTAAATGGTTATGTTCTTTGTTATTGCGTGCTCATCGATAATCAACCCAAACATTCATTTCAGATTGTCCAATTAATTTTTAGGTGGAATACTTTGAAAATCAATTCGAGTTCGCTGTTCATTTCATTCTGATTGATCATTTTGGTGTGGAATTCTATTTTCAAACGGTAAGTTGCCAAGAAAGATGTTTATTTTGTGAGGTTATGACATTTGAGCACATGTTTTGTGTGTTCATTTCCCAGTGTAATTCACAATGCCACGAGCCAGAAGATCTAATCTTTCGCGTCGAACGCGAAATGCAAATAGAATTCGGAATATTGCCTATCAATTGATGACGGATGAACAAGAAATCGCACGAGAACAGCGCCGTGTTAGTATGGCCCGACTTCGTGGATCACAAACACAAGAAGAAAGACAGGCGGCAAATGAAACGGCTCAGTTAACAATGAGAAATCGTCGGGCAAATGAAACAACTCAACAACGTGATAATGTAAATCAACGCATAAGAAGAACTGCTTCAAGTGTTGATTTGGATCGAGTAGCGTTTCATTACGATTGCAGAATTGACTACAGCTCGCATCCTTCCGTTCAAATTTACCCAATGGAGGTTGTGTGCAACCATTGCGGTGCATTGAAGTTCGCTGGAGAAACACCTGGATTGTGCTGTCTCAGTGGCAAGGTTAAATTACCACCATTGCCCTTGCCAACAGAGCCATTGCGTTCTTTGCTTCATGGTGAAACACCAGAATCACGTCATTTTCTATCGAACGCTCAGAAATACATCGGATGCTTTCAAATGACTTCATTTGGAGCAGATATTATTCATGAACGCGGATTCAATCCGACATTCAAGGTAATAAATTAACCGATAATTTTCTTTTTATGCACAAAAAATATTGAATCTAATTTCGTCATTGACTCTACAGATCCAAGGCCAAATTCACCATCGAATTGGATCATTGCTGCCACTTGAAGACGCACAACATAAATTCCTACAAATTTACTTCATGGGCAATGTGGAACATCAACTTGATCAGCGCCAAACAATCAATACGGCAATGAGAAGAGGAATTCTTCGCGATTTGCAGCAGCTGCTTCATGAACATCATGCATTGGTTCGGTTATTCAAAACTGCGTTGGATCGCATGCCAACTGATGACTATAAAGTCGTGATCAGAGCGGATAAACGACCTGCTGGAACGCACGAACGCCAATTTATCGCTCCAACAATAGATGAGGTTGCAGTTGTGATTGTTGGCGAAAACCGGGAATCACGCGATATTGTGCTCACACGTCGGGACTCTGGGCAATTGCAACGAATATCCGAAACACATCGTTCATACGATGCATTGCAATACCCACTGATGTTTTGGCAAGGAGACGATGGATATTATATCAACATCAAGATGATAAATCCATCGATCGGTGAGAATAGATATCATAATAATTTTCATTTCAATATGACTAATGATAATAGTGACACTAATGTCACTGATATCATTTTAGGTGAGGAAACTACCAGGAAGGTCAGCGGAATGAATTTTTACGCGTATCGTTTGATGATTCGCCAAAATGTTGACAACTATTTGCTTCGATTTCGCCGATTGTTTCAGCAATTTTGCGTCGATATGTATGCCAAAATAGAAGCGGAGCGACTCCTTTTTATCACTTTAAATCAAACCAAACTACGTACGGAGCAGTACATTCATTTACGCGATGCAATTAGCACCGAAGGAAATGCATCTGATTTTGGTCGGTTGACCATTTTACCGGCGACGTTCGTTGGCAGTCCACGTCATATGCATGAATATACGCAAGATGCAATGACATATGTACGTCATTACGGCCGTCCAGACCTGTTCATCACCTTCACGTGCAATCCTAAGTGGATAGAAATTGTTCAACTGCTGCTTCCTGGCCAAACATCAAGTGATCGGCACGATATCACCGCACGTGTATTCAGGCAAAAAATCCGGTCGCTCATGCACTATATTGTTTGGCATCGTGTCTTTAGGGATACTCGATGTTGGATGTATTCGATTAAAAAAATAAAAAAATGGCAAAAAAGAGGCTTACCGCATGCGCACATTCTCATTTGGTTAGTCGAAAGAATACAGCCAGACCAAATTGATGACATCATATGTGCCGAGATTCCTGATCCCGAAACCGATCCAGACCTGCATGATGTCGTAATTACAAACATGATTCATGGACCGTGTGGCGCCATTAACCCACAATCACCGTGCATGGTCGACGGCAAGTGTTCCAAGCGTTATCCACGAAATTTGACTGCTGATACCATCACTGGCAACGATGGTTATCCACTGTATCGACGTCGATCATCTGATGATGGCGGTAGAACAATCACAGTCAAAGTGAAAGGAAATTATTTCGTGGTCGACAACTCTTGGGTTGTTCCGCATTCGCCACTTCTTTCAAAAACATTCAGGGCGCATTGTAACGTGGAGTATTGCAATTCAGTGAAGTCCATCAAGTACATCTGCAATTATGTCACAAAGGGCAGTGACATGGCGGCTTTTGGTCTTCAAGCTCCTGACCCCAATGATGAAATCACGCGCTATCAAGTTGGTCGGTACGTATGCTGCAATGAGGCGATTTGGCGTATATTCTCATTTCCCATTCATGAACGCTATCCGAGTGTCACACATTTGGCAGTGCATCTAGAAACGGTCAACGAGTTTTTTTCACCGCAACAAATGCCGCTCAACGTGTTCAAAACCCACCAGCGACAACATTGACCAGTTTCTTCTCGATTTGCCAAATTGATCCGTTTGCACGTGCGTTACTGTACTCAGAGATGCCGCGTTATTACACTTGGAATGCTTCATCGAAGAAATTTCAACGTCGAAAGCAAGGTAATGTAGTTCCTGGTCATCCGGATGTGCGTTCTACTGAAGCTCTTGGCCGTATTTATACAGTTCATCCGAAAAATGATGAATGCTTTTACTTACGACTATTGCTGGTGAATGTTCGAGGCCCGACATCATTTGAATTGTAGTGCTGCCAACATTTCGCGCTGCATGTCAGGAGCTCAATTTGCTTGGAAACGATACGCATTGGGACACGACAATCGCTGAAGCAACTGTTTCCGCATCTCCAAATCAGATACGCACATTATTTGCGATCATTATTTCCACATGTTTTCCATCGAATCCACGTGAATTGTGGGAGAAGTACAAGGATGACATGTCAGAAGACATTTTGCATCGACTTCGTGTCCATTCAGAGAATTCCCATCTTGAGATGAATGAAGAGATGCACAACCAGGCTTTGGTTTTGATAGAAGACATGTGTTACCTCATGTGCGGCAGTTTGTTAGTCAGGTTAGGAATGACATCGCCTGATCGTGGAGTAAACGACGCTTTCGAACGAGAATTGCAGCGTGAACGTGAATACGACACAAATGCATTAAGCCAATTGGTTCGAACGAATGTACCATTGTTCAATCCCCAACAAAAAGAAGTGTACGATACGGTGATGAAGGCAATTGATGATGGAAATGTCGGCATGATTTTCCTTGATGCGCCTGGTGGCACTGGCAAGACATTCCTCATATCATTGATTTTGGCTGCAGTTCGTGCAAGATCAGAAATTACTGTAGCAGTTGCTTCTTCTGGAATAGCGGCAACGCTGTTGGAAGGTTGCCGAACCGCTCATTCTGCATTAAAATTGCCATTAAACCTGCAAGCGGTTGAAGAACCAACATGTAACATAGCGAAACATTCAGCAATGGCCAAAGTTTTGGTAGCAAGCAAAATCATTATCTGGGACGAATGCACAATGTCGCATAAACGCGCGTTAGAAGCTCTGAATCGCACTATGAAAGATCTGCGTAATGACGCAAGACGTTTTGGGGGTGCATTGATTTTACTCTCAGGCGATTTCCGGCAAACACTACCAGTAATACCACGATCGACCACTGCCGATGAGATCAATGCTTGCCTCAAATCATCACCATTGTGGCGTTATGTGAAGAAACTTCAGCTGACGACAAACATGCGAGTTGCATTGCTAAACGATCCATCTGCCGAAGTGTTCTCCAATCAACTGCTAACTATCGGTAATGGTCGTGTTCCTGTCGACGCATCGAATGGATTCATTTCGTTCCCGCCAAATTTTTGCAATTTCGTCTCAACGAAAGAGGAGCTCATCAACAAAGTGTTTCCGAACATCATTGCTAACCACTAAAACTACGATTGGTTGAGTGAAAGAGCAATTTTAGCAGCAAAGAACAAGGATGTGGATCACTTAAACTTCAAAATTCAAAATCAAATCGTTGGGACACTGCATTCCTTCAAATCAATCGATTGTGTAACAAACGAAAACGAAGCAACCAACTACCCAACTGAGTTCTTGAATTCATTGGATGTGCCTGGCTTGCCACCGCACAATTTACAATTGAAAGTTGGTTCAGTCGTCATCATGCTTCGCAATCTCAACCAACCAAAATTATGCAACGGAACGCGTTTAGCGGCCACAAAACTCATGGCCAATGTGATTCACGCAAGACTACTAAAAGGAAAATTCAAAGGTGAGGAAGTTCTCATTCCGAGAATTCCAATGATCCCAACCGATATGCCATTCGGCTTTAAGCGAATACAATTTCCAATTCGTCTCGCATTCGCCATGACAATTAATAAATCACAAGGCCAATCATTGAGTGTTTGTGGCCTGAATCTGGAAAATGCATGTTTTTCACACCGAAAACTGTATGTCGCATGTTCCCGTGTCGGAAAACCATCTGCTTTGATCGTTTTCGCACCTGACAACAAAACGAAAAATATCGTTTATCACAGAGTGCTTCAATGAGGGGAAATACAATTCATTTATTGAATAATTAAATAATTTCATACGAGTAAGTACACATAAAGTACTGGCGATTAGGAGTATCAGTTTAAAGCCGGATGTTATTATTATTTTAGGTTCGTCAGCGGAGGGACGTGGCAAATGAGTTGTTTAGAGCAAGAAGGCTGAAGATATATAGTACTGACGGAGACAGTTATCAATTTATATCTGCATTTTTCATTTCAGTTTCATTGGTGGAGGGGTATGATCAATGTATGTTTTAGTCCTAAATACATATATGTACGTACATCTATAGTACAGATCATGGGACATTTTTCGGCAAAACAACCTTTGCCGGGTCAGCTAGTAAATTTATATATTCATTTATATATATATATAAATATATTTATTCTGATATATATATATATATATATATATATATATATATATATATATATATATATATATATATATATATATATATATATATATATATATATATATATATATATATATATATATATATATATATATATATATATATATATATATATATATATATATATATATATATATATATATATATATATATATATATATATATATATATATATATATATATATATATATATATATATATATATATATATATATATATCAGAATAAATATATAGCATGAATTATAAACTATATATATATATATATATATATATATATGAGCGACACATGCAACTAAAGCTTTGTCGTACTTTTGTTTATTTTAGAACAGGTTTCTCTATCACTCGTCCTTAACACTTCCTATTTATTGTCTGAAGTAGTAAAATAACTATAATAAAATTGAACACTTAATCTGCCGGAAGACACATTTAGGCTATTTAAAGTCAATTTGTGATAAAATCACATATCCTTCTCTTACAATTAACTTAAATAAAAAAGTGAATAGGTAACATTTATTTGATATTTCGCAATATAAACGAACACCTTCAACGCAGTTATTAATTAACAAAAAAGTTTTATTAATGAATTATTTTCTTCACAAGGAAGTTCTTTCGCAACATATTACTAATTTTTGGCAAGCTTATAATGTAATATTTTTCCTTTGTGAGATTTTGCGTTTGTTGAACTTAAACAATGTATATCTTCTTAAACAATAACCTCCTTGGTTGAGCGCACAGAAATCACTGGTCTCGGCACGCAGTATTGCCGACCGCCTCTCCTCCTCTGCCTGCGTCGGCACTTTCATATCGCAACAAAATAAAGATGGCTGCGGCCTGCCACACGACTTTGGCGGGACCCAATGAGGGTAATTCTCTCCTCACTGAGCCCCGCTCAGAGTCGCATGGTGACGGTGCGCAGGCAGCAGCCGTTGTCAGGAGGGCTCCGGCGCGAACATGCCGCACCCCTTGCAGTATTGCAAGAGAGATGACGACCTATTCCCGCCGGCTCCCATCCTGATGCACCCCTCAGTGTAAGAGGTGATGATGTCGCCGGTGGCACCGGGAGCACCCCGGCTGTTCGCAGCTGTGGGTGAAGTGTTTCACCCCCAGGCACACGAAACACAGTTTCCGGTTTGCGACCGCATCTCTCCTGCGCCGCGATGATAAGGACAGGAACGCCCGGCACACTGCGATGGTGTGCCCCCAGCGCTTACACATCGTTTAAGTATTTCAAGTTAATGTGATCTGTGCAACGTTATTATGTAAGCTTTTAGGGTGTTACAGTTCCGCAGTCGAGTCGACGAGGGCAGCATAGTGCACCGTCGCCACTTTTGAAGTGGGTCAGTTGGCTTGACCAACTGACACCAATTAACAGGTGCAGAACTGGAACACCAGAAAGGTCAGTTCACAGACTGAGATAGATGTTTAAAAAATAGTATATAAGTATTAGGTTTCGTAATAATAAATCTCTCTTGTGTTTTGAAACTGAAAAGCAATAAGTGTTTGAATTCAACGTTAGGGCTCTTAAGTTTTCAGCCACGCGCCCGAAAGAACTGCGACAGGACGTCCCCAGTCAAGCAAGGACTCGAGATCCCCAACATTTTGGCGCAGCCGGTCTTAAGGACCTACAGGAAGAATCCCAGGGCAAGGAACCCTGTAGCAGGAAAGAATCCTGCAACAAGATCAAAGGACATCTTAATTCAATATTTGAAAAGGACCAGGATATCATCGGGAAAAATAATGGTGAGTAGAGTGTATAGTAGCGTGAAATAAGTAGATACTTCTGCGACCCTGAAGGCGCCGTAGCGCTGGTCAAAGAAGTTGCGACAAAAAGGCGCGTTTGCGCTGTTGCACGCAGCTTTGTATGGCAACCATAAACCGTCAGTATGATCGGACGGTCTATGTATGTTCATCCTAGCTGTGAGGATTTTTTTTGTAGGGGTTTTGAGTTTGTTTGTCGTGAGGGACATTTGTATTGTCTATTAAGCCATGCCATCTATTTTGGAGATAATTAAATTATTTTTATATTGTTTAAATTCAGATTTTGTGAATTTATGTTGTTTGAAAACAAACATATAACATTTGATTTAAAAATTTGGCATTTTGAGTTTAGGGTATTAGGTAAAGATATTTCAAGAAATGTTTACAACACGTGTTGTGCATCGAGTTTAAGTAGTTCGGAAACTACAATTTGCGTAGCGACGTTAAAGTAATTTTACGTACTAAAAATACGAAGCATGCAAGCATATCATTGTGCGAAAATGAAAATGCTACGGTAAAATTTCTTTGGGTATAAATATTTTTGGAAATAATTTTGTGAAACCAAAAAATTCTTCGGAATTAGGAGAAATATTAAAAAAAAAAAAACAATTTGTTTGTTATTATTAATATAAGTATAATTTTTATGCTAGTGAAAGTATAATTTTTGTACTAGAATAAGTATAGTATCGATATATAGTTTATTTCCGCGGTATTACATTAGGGAAAATGGAAACAAAATTGTGTTGAGTGAGAATTTAAGCACTCACTATTACTTTATTTCGCTCTTTACTTTTAAGAAAACGAAAGTTGGAAATGAAACTGGGAGCACTGAGCGACAACTCAAGGACATAACGTCGTTACTGAAGGACGGAAAGCGGTTTGGGACTAGAAAAAGAGGAGGAGAGCAAACTCGGGAACGGAAGCGACTGGCGTATTTGAGGAAAATACTGGAGGAACAGCAAACAGTGGAGGTCCCTATGCCGTGGGAGCAAGCCAATAGATTGTGGCAAGAGGTATGCCAGTTGGAGGAACAACACTGCAGGAGACGTGAAAGACTATAAGAATAATATCTTTGTTATACATAAGTTGTTAGTTTAATTACCTTAACTTGTTTATTTATTTTAAAAAAGGAAATTGTTTATTAATAAAATTTATAAATATAAAGAGCAAGAAAACTGTTTGTACCATTTATTACGGCGTCATAGATAAGAATTTGTTCGGTCTATGGAAACGCCAAGAGAAGCGATAAAATTGCTGGAAGCTCAAAGGCTACAGAGCGAGGCAATTCAGAAGAGGATCAGAAATTGTAGGAAGGATAGCAAAGCAAGGAAGAACAGCGCGTACTACCGCAAGCGCATAACGGAGTTGGAAGCATTGTTGAATGTATTCAACAGCAACAACGAGGAGTTGTTAAAATTTAAGGACTGTTGTGGTGACAAGGATTACTTCACCAAGGATTACGCGTTACACGTCAACGGTTTGACACGAAGAGCTGGAAGCACAGGAGGATAGTCCTAGTTCGCAGGAGGACAGGGCTCGAGACAAGCTTAGGTCTCTGCAAACTGAGGTGAAATTGTTCGCAGAAAAATTGTTTGAACAATTGGAAGCGGCAACCAGCAAGAGTGAAGCCCAGGTACTCTGGAGATTAGCGAGAGACGGTGGAAACCTGTCAACTCTGGAAGCAGCAGACCAAGCGTTAGCTACTATTCAGAGTCGGACGGAAGAAAAGTTTTTCCAAGTCTTCAAAGATACTGAGGAATTGAAGGTAAATACGGAGTTCCTTGAAAATAAAACTAGAGTACTTTCTAGGCAACTCCGGGAAACTGAGGAAGCCGCATCGCATCTGGAGAAGGAAAACTTGGAGCTCAAAAGAATCGGGGCAACCACTAAGCCCGCAAGAGTGAGATCGGCTTCGACTTCTCAAATTCAAACACAGACAGTATGAGCTCTGCCACCAGAAGTTCGCTGGCCGGAGTATTTAACTCCGGAAGGGATAGGTCGTGTGGTAAAGCCTACATTAAACTTGACTGGAGAGAGTGAAGCGGAGTTTTTATTTGACGCGTCGGAAATCGGTGTCGAGCCATTTACTCCAGGAAGTCCGATTAATAATAGAAATCGGGGTTATCCGCCAAAGGAGCCAGAAGTGGACAGTATTTCGCCGATAGGAACAAACGGTCGAAGGCTAATAAGTTTGAGTCCGTCACTGGTTAAGTACCTCTCAGATTCGGGAGAAGAAAATCTGGAAACCCCCACAGAGGTTAACGCTAATTTATCACCAAAACTTAAGCAAGCAAATAGAAGTAAAATGGGCATTCTGGAAGTAGCTCATGCAGTGGAGAAGCTGGTGCCCATGTTCTCAGGGGTCGAGTTGTATGATCTGAGAACTGAGATACGGCGCTTCAAAGAAGGTTGTGAGTTGGCGCAACAGAGTCTTCCGGAAGCAGAAGGGGAACACTTGATAAGATGTATAAGACAAAGGACCACAGGTGATGCGTTTGATTTAATAGCGCATGGCTCAGTAAGCACCCTGCCGGAGTTATACGCACTTTTAGATCGAACATATTTGAAACAAAAGTCGTACGACTGTTTTGTTCGGGAAATACAGGAATCAACTCAGAAACCAGTGGAGGAATTGAGAGCCTGGGGACGAAGGATCCAGTCTCTGGGGAACGCTGCTGAGACAGAAGCTAACAGGCAGTTTCCAGGAAATGTCGCAGCATACAAGGTTCAAGTAGAACGAGCCATGATTTCTGTGTTTAAGGCAGGTCTGATAAATAGGGACTTGGCGAATTATACTCTTAATCTCACGCAGAGGAGTATGGCAGAATTAGTCGAAACGGTTTCTTCCGCCGAAGAAGCAATCGAACAGCGAGCGACAACAGGTGGAATCTGTTGGAATAATGCTCCTGCAGAGGTAGGACCGGTACAGCAGCGGAACCCAAGGGGAATCGGCAGATTTTCCCTCCCGCAACAAAGAGAACAAGGTTGCCTAGTCGAGAGTTTCCAGCCGAGGAAACCCATTTGTTCATTCTGCCATAAGTCGGGACATACAAGGGATGAATGCATTACACGCAAGAATACGCCCTATTGTATGGAGTGCCAAACATATGGTCATGAGGCAAGTAGACAGTGCCGAATAGATATTAAATGGGATCAAAATGAAAGGCAGCCAGGTACGAGGCGCCCGGATCCACCCTTAAGGGACAGCAGGGGCAGTAGTCCTCGAGTCAACTCAACGGAAGGGATTAACCAAGGAAGAAATCCTTTCAACACGGGGAATGGTCAGCAGCGACCAAATTGGAATTCTAGAGGTGGACAAAGGTTAGGCAACACACAACAGGGGTTGAAATGCTTCTCATGTGGACGGATGGGACATCGAGCTGCGGAGTGCAGGGATAGGCAGTTCCAACAGAGGAACCAGGGAAACTTCCAGCGGCCCAGTCGAGGCCAGTAGACTGGAAAGCCAAAAGTAAGGAAGTAACAGTTAGGCCGAAGGTACGTGTGACTGGTAATGTAGGAAGTACAGTCCAGGAAAAGGAGGAGCAAGAGGCTCTCCAATACCACGTACCAAGAATTGTAAGAACAATGGTTCAAGTGACGGATGAGCAAGAGTCTCTCCGGGAGAAAATTTTTGATTGCGCACTGATTTGGGTAACTGTAGTGGTTCTAGTACTTAGATTAAGTTTCAATAAGATTAGAGAGTATAGGCCAATCGCCGCGTACTTGGTACGAGGATGTATAGTTAAGGTATTAGCGGTAATTTTGAGAGAGTGTAGGATTGTAAGGGATAACTGTGGTGCTTGGAGGAGAAAATTGGAAGAGTTAGGAAATAGATACGCGTCCATTTTGGAGTCAAAAGGGCGTTGTTTCGTTGTGAGCAGGGTAGGAGATGCTTTCATCGAGATACCCTGCAAGGAGGCAGCTAGTGGAAAGCTAGTGCTTTTGGTAGATTCAGGGGCGGATACTAGCCTCGTAAAATCTAGTGTTTTACGGAAAGGACTAGTTATTAACCCAAAAGATGTAAGAACGCTTAATGGAGCGTTCGGAGGTTGCATCAGAACACTGGGGTCACTTAAAATAGGGCACAGTAAAGTTAAGGGAATGAGTTTTAGAGTGCACGCAGTTGAATTGGATAGGGAAGGTATCCCGGCCGATGGGATAATTGGCCGCGATAATCTCTGGGGCCGCACCATACTGGATGCGCTGGAGAAACAGTTATCATTTTATGATGATAATAAGAATAGAATCCTTACTCTCCCATTGAAGTCATGGCAGGAAGGAACCGTGAATAGGGTTAAGAATTGTATGGAGGTAGTGAACGCAAGGTCAACCAGAGTAGTTTCTATTCGTGTAAACACGAAACTTAGGACTGTTGTTTTGCACAAGCAGCAACTAGCGGACGGCGTATATATGGGAGAGACCATAACGCACGTTAATAAGGGTAGAGTGTACGCTTGCGTACTCAACGCATCAGAAAGGGACTACCTGATGGATGAGGGTTTTCGACCTAAGTTCACTAGTTACGATAATTTTAAGGAACCGAATTATGGAACGGTTAATCAGATTAAGCAGATAGATGTAAGGAAAAGAATGGAGAGAGTGCTAGAATCACTAAAGTTAGACCCAAGCGTAAATTCAGAAGAGAAGGCATCAATAGAAGCCATTTGTATGTCATTCCATGACATATTTTTGCTGGAAGGAGACCAGTTAACGTATACACCAGAGGTAGAGCATGAAATACCTACTAGGGTGGATCAAGCACCGATTAACCAGAAGCAATACAGGTTGCCACAGGCTCACAAAGATGAGGTAAATAGGCAAGTGCAGGGAATGTTAAAAGATAACATAATTTCACCGAGTATCTCGCCTTGGAACTCACCAATAATTTTGGTACCAAAGAAGGGAGGTGCGCAGGGTCAGAAGAAGTGGAGAATGGTCGTCGATTTTAGGAAATTGAACGACGCCACTATCAAGCAGGTGTTCCCGATACCAAGGATAGAAGAGATTCTGGATCAATTGGGACACAGTAGATATTTTTCTACACTTGATTTAGCGAGTGGCTACCACCAAGTTCTGGTGGATACCCAAGATAAGCAGAAAACCGCGTTCAGCACCGGTTTAGGCCATTATGAGTTCAATAGAATGCCGTTTGGATTAACGGGAGCACCGGCTACCTTCCAACGGCTAATGAATCATGTGCTAACAGGCTTGCAAGGGTTAGATTGTTTTGTGTATCTCGATGATATTGTAATTTATGGGAAGAGCTTTCAGCAACATTCGCAACGCTTGTGCAAGGTGCTCCAGAAATTACGAGAACACAATTTGAAATTGAACACGGAGAAATGTCAATTTTTGCGAAGAGAGGTGGTTTATTTAGGCCATCGTTGCTCAGAGGCAGGAGGAATGCCTGACCCGCAGAATGTGGAATGCGTTAAAAATTTAGCGGTTCCAAGAAATAGAAAGGAAGTGCAAGCATTCCTAGGACTAGTGAACTATTATAGAAAGTTCGTAGAAGGACTAGCCGGAATTGCGTTGCCAGTGAAGAAGTTGCTACAAAAAGAAGCAAAATTCGAATGGACAGCAAGCATTAGAGAGGCTAAAGAGATTATTAGCTCGCCACCGATTTTGGCGTACCCCGACATTGAGCAAACTTTTTTGTTGACCACTGATGCTAGCAATGAAGCATTAGGAGCAGTGTTGTCACAAGGGGAAGTCGGTAATGACCGACCAATTGCATTCGCAAGCAGGGCGCTTAGCGACACGGAGAAAAGATACTCCACAATAGAAAAGGAATTTCTAGCCATAGTGTGGGCTACGAAGAATTTTAGGGCATATCTGCTAGGACGACCATTTAAGATATACTCGTACACTGATCACCAGCCGTTGAGAGGCATAGCCAATTTGAAAGACCAAACGTCTAGGCTAGCCAGGTTCAGACACAAATTGTCTGAGTATGATTTTGAAATCATATACAAACCTGGGAAAAAGAATCTGAATGCCGATGCACTCAGCAGAGTACCTCAGGCACAGAAGGTATCAGTAGTGCAAACGAGGGCCAAAGCTCGGTCAGATAAGGAGAAGGCCGAGAAAATTCAAGAAGATAAAATTGATGCAACAAGAAATGTTAGCAATGCAGGTGACGCTGCTAATGAACAAACAGCCAGTAATGTGGAATGGCTGGAGGATAGAAAAGATATACAGGCTGTGTTAAAGGGTTTCCATGATTCACCTCTAGGTGGACACCAGGGATTCTGGAAAACCCATGACAGAATTAAGCGAGTATACGGATCGAAAGGTATGCTCCGAGATATTAAAAAATATATAAAGAGTTGTCCGAAACGCCAGGCCAACAAAAGTTCAAGGCTAACAAAGATGCCAATGGTATTAACTGACACACCAAAACAACCATTTGATAAAGTTCATATGGATATTGTAGGTATTTCACCTGAGACAGTATCGGGAAACAAGTACATATTGACGTTCCAAGATGATTTCTTAAAGTATATGGCGTGCGTGGCTATACCTGATGCTGAAGCAGGTACGGTGGCCAAGGCATTCTTTGATGAAATAATAGCACGATACAACATACCTAAGGTTTTGATAACCGACAATGGTTCTAATTTTGTATCGAAGCTGTTCTCGGAAACATGTAAAATGCTGGGAGTTAAGAAGTTGCATATAACACCATATCATCCGCAGGCGAATGGCTCACTGGAACGTAGTCATCGACCTCTGGCCGAGTACTTGCGCAGTTTTGCCAAGGAAGACGGCTCGAATTGGGATCAATGGTTAACCACTGCAATGCATGTACACAATAATACGGTACATGTATCAACGAAGCAAACTCCGTTCAGGACGCTCTACGGGTTTGATTTTAATATGCCAGCTAATCTGAAGCGCAAGTGTGCGCCGGTGTACAATGCTGATGACCCTAATAAAGTACAAAAGTACCAGCTACAGCGAGCGCACGAGTTGGTCAGAGAAAACCAGGATTGTGCTAAAAGAGTAGCCAGGGAGGCCTATAACAAGGTACTAAACCCAGTCGTTTTGAACGTGGGTGATCAGGTACTCATGAGGAATCAAGCCAGGAGAAATAAATTCTCACCTGTGTGGATAGGTCCGTATATGGTAGCAGAGATCCGAAGCCCAGTTACAACAGTCGTAACGATTAAGGGCAAGAATAAAAAGCTACATAATAATTTGTTAAAATTATTCCACGTTAGACCACACACCTAATTCAGGTGTCAATAGTGTTTTACAAATGTAAACACAAGAATAATAACATGAACAAGTACGTGTGTGTATCCAATAACACACAGCGCCGATTTTCAGAGTCAAGGCCAGCAGAAGTGTGCCAATTAAACTCGAGCAAGTAAAGTTGACGTAATAAAAATGCTTATTATGCACTATGGTCGACCGAAGCACAGTAGGGAAAAAATTTTTTTTTTTTAAATATTAAATGATAAATATTGCACGTAATTAAAAAATAAACTAAGATAGTAAGACAGTTTTTTTTATATGATTTTTATTTTTTATTCAGTTTATTTTGTTAAGGGAAAAATTTGGTGATTACGATTGGATTCCCGGGTGGGAATCCGGGCACGGTAATTTCGTGCGCCCGGTGCAGCACAACTAGGAGTTGCCCGAGCACTCTCTCGACTCCTGGTTCGCCTGGTTTGAGTCTTGACGTTAGCAGGAGTTTCCAGCAGGCGTCCACTGCCTCCGGATAATCCCATTGGCTGTCAATCTCCTTTAGATAGTTGTAGAGGATGGCGTAGGTGGGCGTGTAGGAGCCGGGGGTTAGATCCATTAGGCGGCGGTGTTCTGCAATGCTTAGTGCAGCGCAAGCGGGGTGTACCAGGGGCGCCGACTCTTCTAGCAGGGTTTTGGTCACCTGCTTGAAGTCCAACATACTTTGTCCAAGTTTGAAATTCATGGTAGTTGGTGAAGTTTAACTGTGCTGAAATTCAGTGCAGAAGCACGGTTTTATAGTAAACCAATAAGCGGTCTGTTTTCGGAAATGTGCTAACAAGGCACATTTCAACAAAATAAAACAAAATACCGAATTAGCGGACAGAATAAATACCGATATTTCAACAGAGTAACGTAAAAAGTTAACCAAAAAAAGCTGAACTAAATTGCCGAGACATGTTCTCAAATCGGCCAACGATAATCGGGTCATAATGTAGTGGGCAGGTTCGGCTAAGAGAAAGATGAGCACCCTACGACCAAATTTCAGGTATGGGGTACTAGGTATTGAGTAGGTGTTCGGATATATATTTGAACAAGCAGATATTTTAATGATGTGGTCAAGTATATGAAGACGGGTAATTAGAATTTAGGAGGTTGCAGACTTTGCAGCGGGTTAGATAAATATAGAAAGTTATTAGTTAGGAATTTAGTGTATAGATAAATGAAGAAAGGCATAATTTAGGAAAATAGTATAAGATAGTGAATAAGATATTACTTTGAATATGTGTATGTAGCCATATGCGATCTAGGAAGAGACGATCGTTAATGGATATATACATATCAGGCTAGAAGTAAATTTAAATAAAAAGTAATTGTATGCGATGAAAGATATAGTCATGCAATGGACAAAGTTTTGACACAAATGGGATTATTTTTTATAATCTAATTTTGTCGGAGGATTAATAATTTGGTTCGAAACTAGAATGAGTGATAACTCACGTATTGAAAAGAGCTTGAAAAATTAGTCAAAGCGGAACTAATGCAATATATGGCAATAAACGTAGTCCAGTCCTCTTTTCCTCTGGGATACGATAGTAAATCCGAGAATGTAAGGGGGGAAGACGAGTGGACGGAGAATTGAATGATGTAGCATTCAATTGTAAGCTAAGCAATTTATAAGGAGAATATTGTATTCTTTAGTCTGAGATATGTCATATTTAGTGTAAAATTTTATCATTTTGTAGATTATGTTAGTGCTGTTGATGGCGGTCACCGACAGGGTACATGCGGAGGTGCGGTTGGATAAACTACCGGAGACAGATGTATTAATGGAGAAGACTGGAGATGTGTGGTTCGCCAAGGATTTTTGGGTGGTTGTAACAGAGTTTCCACGAACGGAGTTGAAAATTATTGTTGAGCAATTCAAAGGAATACAGGAGACAACCAGAAGGTTGTGTGAGAGGCATGCAGCGGCCAGCGGGACCGAGCTGAAACGAAGATGCGATTCTTCGATTTTGGAGATAGAAGCTATAACGAGAAGATTCTTGGAAAAGGAGAAGACATTGTCTCTGAAAGGAAGGAAACGCCGGTCGCTAATAGATGTTGGCGGTGAAGTGCTCAAATGGGCAATCGGTACGATGGACCACCAAGATTCAGATCGGATTTATGGTCACTTGCGGGTCCTTGAGAGAAAGCAGTCAAAGACGTTGTCATTGCTGGGAAAAGAGGTGACTGTGATGAGAGCAGGTTACCAGGGCCTTCACGAAGCAGTAAATAAGACTTTCCTAGAGCTGGAAGAGATGCACTTGGCATTGGAAGGCATTGGAAAGAGACAAGAGGAAGCAGAGGTGAACTTGGCAGAATCTTTCATGTTGGGAAAAGTTGTTTCTGAAGAAATGATGAGGTTCCAGGACCAACAGCAAACGGAAATAGTGGTGCTCGATGATTTATTACATGGCAAACTACACCCGTTGTTCCTGACGTCTGATGAATTGCTCAAGGCAGCACCAATGTCAATGAAAGGAATTTCATGGTACAGCGAGGCACCGGAGCGGTTCTATGAACTAGCCGAGGTCCGAACAGAAGAGGCGGAGAACGGGTTAAAAATAGTCATAAAGATTCCAGTGCCGTTACTGGAGGTATTTACAATGCACAAAGTGTACCCAATACCCAAGAGACTAAACCCAGATTGGTGCGTGCTGCCGAAGACAAGATATGATTACATAGCGGCAGCCAGGCTCAAGAACACTACATTGGCCTATCAATAGAGGACGAAGGGAAATGTCGAGAGGTGGGCACAACAACACGTTTATGCTACCATCCCGGAAAAGTAATTACGCGAGCAAGCGATTACTGCGAGATAGAAGTCTTGAAACATGAGCAAGACCAATGCGATCACGTAGCCATTCCAGCTACGGGAGGAATTCTGGTAGCTACCAGGACTGTAAACAGATGGCTCTACCATTTTGACGACCAGGTGATTTTCACGGCGGTGTGCTCAGACGAAACCACACGGTTGGAATTGGTAAACACCGGGTTTATGACCATCGAAGCTGGCTGCAGGGTGATTGGCAAAGGGATAATGTTGGTCCATAAAAGTCAAGAAGAGTCACGATTTAAGTTTTCAACGTCTGTCATGGGAACAAACCGCTTAAAGACGAAGCTGCAGGAGCTGCTGGAAAATTATAAACGAGGTGATTCTGGCCACACGCGCACAACACCGAACACGGTCTCACTCATGCATTTCAAGGATCTACGAAAAACTCTCACAACAAACAGCAGAGCAATCAACGAGTTGGTTAAGGAGGCAGAAGATGTGGAAAGGGTGTCACACCTCACCAATTCCTGTGAGATAGTGCACACCTGGATGAAGGGAGGGGTAGTCAGTATAGCTGGCCTCATCCTGGTGGTAGTGATGGTGACGACGCTCATTTCGAAAAAATGGTGCAAGATAGTGGCGGCCCTACAAAGACTCGAATCAACCACACCAACGGCGCAACACAACAACCATACCGACAACGGCAGCCGACAACCGGATCATCAGTTAGCGGAGGTTATAACGTAAGATTTTAGATTTAAATATCATAGCGGAAGATAAGATTTAAGTATGAGAATAAAATGTATTGTACGCCAGTGAGAAAAGAGTCGATGAAAGACCAAAAATAAAAAGGGGAAAGTATAATAGAACAAAAGAGAAAAAACAAAAAACTGAAAAAAAAGTCGAAGTAAAGAAAAGAAAAAAGAAAAAGAAACAAAGAAAAAAAAACAAGATTCAAAAACAAAAAAAAAAAAAACATAAAGAAAAGAAAAAACAAAAGAAAAGATATGAAAAAAAGAAATAAAAAGAACCCGAAGTATAAAATAAGGCGAATTTAAAAAAAAAAAGAAAGAAGAAAAATTGTATATTGATTTAAAAAAATGCACTGACTGTTTGAAGTGCAGAAATAAATGTAAACTTTCATTAGAAGTTAGTTGCACTAACTTCTTTTAGAAAGAGGGGAGGGATGTTGTGAGTTAGAACCATACTACCTACGTGTAGTTTACTCACAGCACCGACTCCTAATAGATGCCACACTATGTTGAATTAGCATGTGCTAAAACGGTGCTATAATAAGGCATACTTCTAGGGTTTAAGTATTTCAAGTTAATGTGATCTGTGCAACGTTATTATGTAAGCTTTTAGGGTGTTACAGTTCCGCAGTCGAGTCGACGAGGGCAGCATAGTGCACCGTCGCCACTTTTGAAGTGGGTCAGTTGGCTTGACCAACTGACACCAATTAACAGGTGCAGAACTGGAACACCAGAAAGGTCAGTTCACAGACTGAGATAGATGTTTAAAAAATAGTATATAAGTATTAGGTTTCGTAATAATAAATCTCTCTTGTGTTTTGAAACTGAAAAGCAATAAGTGTTTGAATTCAACGTTAGGGCTCTTAAGTTTTCAGCCACGCGCCCGAAAGAACTGCGACAGGACGTCCCCAGTCAAGCAAGGACTGGAGATCCCCAACACCCTGTAGCATCACGGGGGCTGGGAACACCAACTGTACCCTCGGAGCACAGGTAAGGCACGGGCCGATGTAGCGTCTTCCATGCCAGTCCGCTCGGCACGATGGGAAGGTCTGTGGAAAATCAAATTTTATAATTAGTCATGGGCTTACGAGAAGGCTAATAATAAAGGTTAGGATGCTAATAGTAGGAGAAATAACGTTAAGACTACGTAGAGTACTACAACTTTATCCAGTGGCATAGCCAGGCGAGATCTACTGCTACCATTTTACGAGGAAGGCTAAGGATTCCATGGAAGAACCGAGGTATAGCACAAAAAGGAAAGGCTACAAACTAGAGGCTACAAAGAATGGGACTAGCTACGGAAACGGCCAAAAGACCGGATGCCGGGATTACTCAGCCTGCACTCCCGCTCGAGGGAGTAGAACCATCTTGGTGACGGGCCTTGTAACGATTCCGCGTGCTGTCCGCACTTTCGCGACTCGCACTCTACCGTCTGAATCCGGGTGGACCTCAGTGATCCTTCCCAATCGCCATTCGTTGGGTGGAACGTGGTCATCCTGCAGTACCACCAGATCTCCGTTAGCTGCATTGTCTTGGATGGTCTTCCACTTTGTCCTGCGCTGGCACTCCAGAAGATACTCATGTTTCCAACGTACTGAGAACTGCTGGGAGAGAACTTGAAGCCTACGCCATCGATTAAGAATAGAAAGAAAGGGGGTGGTCTCCTCCGAGACGTCTGGTGCAAGAAGTGGTCCCCCTACTAGAAAGTGCCCTGGTGTAAGTGGTTGGAGGTCGTCGGGATCGTCACTGAGTGCGCTAATCGGTCGAGAATTCAGACATGCCTCGACACGGGCTAATACCGTTGCCAACTCCTCATACGTATACCGGATCTGCCCACCCATTCGTTTGAAATGGTGTTTGAAGCTCTTTACTGCGGCTTCCCACAGTCATCCCATATGGGGAGCGTTTGGAGGAATAAAATGCCATTTCAATTGGTGAAACCAATGCTGCGTGGTTGCCTGGTCCTTAGCTTCTCGAATCACACGTGCGAACTCCATGCGCACTACCTTCTCTGCTCCCACAAAGTTCTTTCCATTGTCGGAATAAATGTTAGCTGGGCACCCCCGTCGCCCAATGAATCTAGACAGGGCGGCTAAAAAAGCCTGGGTAGTTAAATCCGTGGTAGCTTCTAAATGGGCGGCCTTGGTGGCGAAACACACAAAGATGCACACGTAGCCTTTTGTCATTTTATACCCCCGCCCTTAAAACGTTTTAATTTCAAAAGGACCCGCAAAATCAACCCCCGCGGTGGCGAAAGGACGAGACAGGGTGGTGCGTTCAGGGGGCAAAGGCGCCATGATCTGGCTCAATCTACGTTTCTTTTCTTCTAGGCAAGTTTTACACCGTAAAATAGTACCCTTGACTAAAACCTTTGCGCGTGGAACCCAATGTTGAGTTCGAAGGAGCCGAAGCATAACCTGATTTCCCCCATGTAAAGAGATTTGATGGGTGAACTCAACGAGCAGTCGTGTAAACTGTCCGTGGTACGGCAAAATTTGTGGATGCCGTTCGGAGAACGGGATCTGAGTGGAATGCGCTAGGCGTCCGTTCACTCGAATCGACCCATCTGAGTGAAGGAAGGGGTTCAAGATGAGCAGAGAACTCGAATTGGAAATGGGTTGCCCGTTCTGCAGGCATCCATACTCCTCGGGGTAGTACATCTGCTGCGTTATGGTCGTTACGATCAGTGTAGCGGCAACAATCTCTGCAGTCGTGATAGGCGATCCCGGGGGTGGGGCGTGGTCACGTAGCTTTCGCATAGCGTATTTAGAAAAGCGCTGGATATAGCACACAACCCGCAGTGCTCGCGGCAACGATGAGAAACGCAGCATCAAGTCATCATGCTGTTTGACCTGGATGGTATGCGTAGCAACGTTGCGCTGTTCCTCCAGGGCGTCCGGGCTAGCGATTTTCGAAGGCTGAGGCCAGGAATTTGAGTCGTGGGTAAGCCATTCCGGACCGCTCCACCATAAATGGTTATGAACAAGCGCTGCTGGAGTTACCCCCCGACTGGCAAGATCAGCCGGATTGTCTGCAGACCTGACATGTCTCCAACATTCTACACCTACTTTACTTGAAATGGTGGTAACCCGATTAGCTACGAAGGTTTTCCATGTATGCGGGGATTTCTGGAGCCAAGCCAAAACTATGGTCGAATCCGTCCAACAAAACAAGTTGCTGGAGGTGACTCCCACCCTTGTCCGAAGTGCCGCCACCAACTCGGATAACAATACCGCGCCACAGAGTTCTAAGCGAGGTAAGGACAACGTCTTAAGAGGTGCGACCCGCGACTTAGCCACTAATAAGTGGGACGTGACAGTATCGCC
The DNA here is from genome assembly GCA_920105625.2 of Clusia tigrina. Taxonomy (NCBI): domain Eukaryota; kingdom Metazoa; phylum Arthropoda; class Insecta; order Diptera; family Clusiidae; genus Clusia; species Clusia tigrina. The sequence goes on from OV050031.1 coordinate 161,788,219, forward strand.
GCACTGGCATCGCACATACAGCGCGGCGGCGTATGCCGCTTGCGAAGCATCGCAAAACGCATGGAACTGGATATCTACATCCGGTGCAGACCCCACCCTACGCGGAATTCGAATCTGCGAGATGTCGTCATATGCCCCTAAAAATTCCCTCCAACGACTGGATGAAGCGAGGGTCAGCGATTCGTCCCAGTCAGTTTTGTACCCCCAAATCTGTTGCATCAAGATCTTGGCCACGATCACAACAGGTGCCAGCCATCCGGCTGGATCAAACAGTTGAGCTATAATCGATAGCACCATGCGTTTGGTGGCTCGTGGGTCGAAGCAAATGGGCTGAAGATGAAAGTAGAAATGATCAGTCTTTGCGTTCCACCGGATTCCTAATGTCTTAGTTAAACTAGCTTCATCCAGCTTCAGAAAGTCCTCTCGGAGCAAGTGGTCCGGAGGCAAAGAGGAGAGAATGGCTTCCGTACTAGCTGTCCACTTTCGCATGGAGAAGCCGGCAGAGTCGAGTGCACGGATCAACTCATCTCAAGTCTGTATCGCTGCGTTCACATCATGTGTGCCGACCAAGACGTCGTCCACATACATACATTCACGCAATACCCGGGCTGCTAGGGGTAGGTCCTCCTCGACATCCATCGCGAGCTGTTCCAATGTCCTAATCGCTAAGTAAGGTGCACAGTTGACTCCGAAGGTAACCGTTTGTAACTCGTAATCGGAGACTGGCGCTGCAGGAGAGGCCCTAAAAACAATTCGCTGGTACGGGGTGCGCTTTGGAGCTACTCTAATCTGCCGATACATCTTTTGCAGATCCCCATTAAAGACGAACTGAAACATTCGCCATCGCACGATAAGTTGTGTCAAGTCAGCCTGCAAGGTGTGACCCGTATATAAGACATCATTCAATCTGAGGGTGCTGGTGGTCGGTTGAGACGCATTGAACACCACTCGCAGCTTGGTGGACGTACTCTCGGGTTTCATTACCGCATGATGAGGCAAATAATAGTGAGCAAGAGCGCCTGAAGGTGGAGACGGGACTTTGACCATATGATCAAGAGTCAAGTACTCCTGTACCACGGAGTCATATTGGTCTTTCTGCTCAGGGTTACGGAGTAACCTGCTTTCATTGCGCTCGAACTGCTTTAACGCAATGTGCCGAGAAGCCCCAAGCGACTCCTCAGGCAGGTGCCTTGATTTGAACGGTAGTTCTACTACATACCGCCCAGAAGACTCTCTGTAAGTGGTCCGGGAATACAAATCCAGGCAAGCCTGGTCACCGGGCGACAATCGTTTCTCCCTAGGTGGTTCCTCCACCTCCCAGAAACTCTGCAAGAGCTCTTCGACCGGGTGGCCGGTCTCAACTTGTACTCTGGCACAGAATGTCTGTGTCGAGTTCTCAGGCATGGGTCCTGTGAGGATCCACCCAAATACAGTTTCCTGTGCAATTAATGACCCAATAACGTCACGTTTCAACCCATCAAGCATCACCATCGGGTATAAATCACCCCCTATCAAAATGTCAACTTGTGAAGAGTTTGAAAGGCTTGGATCAGCCAGTCGTAAGCCGGCCAATTGGGCATATTGTTGCGTTGATACCCCTAGTCGGGGTAATTCGCTGGACAAGGTGGGCAGTACTAATGCTGACACCGGGAGCCGCATAGTACTGTCGAGAGGTGACCCTAACATTAAATCGCACGCTTTTGTCACGTTAGCTGCCACCACATTGCTTACCCCGGACACTTGGGCATGCACGGTACGCGTAGGGAGTCGCAGGCGTCGTTGGAGCTGATCTGAGATAAAAGACCCTTCCGACCCAGGGTCGATCAATGCACGGGCCATGTAATTGACTCCCTGATACCATACGTGAATAATGGCTGTACCTAAAAGCACACGTTTGGGTAGCCGACCTCGAGCTCAATATGGCCCGGATCGTCCCTGGACTATAGCAGGTACCACCTGTGCAGCGTGGGCGAAGGAAGGTGTAGCAGGTTGAGCCAACGTGGTGGCCGCGTTGCGTCCTTTGGATGATCGTCGGCCTCGAGGCGGCGTCGTGCGTGGTGGGCCTCTTATAGAAGCAAAAACAATATGCTCCCACCGCTTACTTGCAACACGATACTACTTCGACGCGGCGATATACGCACGCAATACGGATAGCCCGAACAGCTGACCCACAAGAGTGGTGAGTGTGACACCCGCGTTAAATCGTATCAACGAACAAAGCAACACGCAAAACTAGGGCACCGAATGCACAACGGAACAGCGGATAGCGGCAATGGCAATAGCATGCACAGCGGCTGTGGAAAAATCTGCGCACAAGCAGCTGTACACAGCTTATGGTAACCGGCGTCGGCAGCGCTTTGAGCTGCAGACTGCGAACCGAATTACGCAGCGGCCGTGCTGAGAATTTATTTAAAAAAAATGTAAATTCCAGTACTTGCTGCTGTGCAAGAATCCACACACACACTCACACGAGTGACGATACGGAAATGTGCCATTTACCGCGACGACCGTACCCAACCGAATTACGCGATGAAAAATATGTTCAATAAATATGCATTCAGTATTGAAAAATGAAAAATAAAAATTATGCAAGACTCTACTCTAAATATATAAATAAGTATCAAAGACTTACCGGACGCATATGTAATCCGGCTCGAAGGACCATGTTTCTTAGACCGCTTGATCGTTCCGATTCCATATTGCTCCCTTTGCCACTTTCGTCGTTTAAACAAGAAAACTTTTAAGACGATAATCGCTTTTTCCTTTGCGGATTATGAAGCATAACTAGCTGCCCTTCCTGAAATCCCTTGGAGTTTACTCGTACATCATATCTGCCTTTCGTTTTATCACTTGTCAGTTGTGTACGATTTCTACCGTTTCCATGAATTTCTTCAACTGTTCTAGTTTTTCAGGTATACAACTGCTGCATCGAAGTACTGTAGATGACTTTTTAGTCCACTCTTCGTCTGCTTATACACTACTACTCCTCGCTTATCACACTGTCAGCAATTAGGCATCTGACATTCCGTGGGATCTGAGAAACGAGGATTCCGGGGCTGCATGGTGTGGGAGTCAAATCTTGCCCCTCGAGACTGACTCCATTTAGTTAGTCGACAGCTTAACAACATCATCCAATTCCCTGCCTTTGCGGTCCCACATGAGAGTCTGATGGAGAACGTTTGCGTTTCGTCCGACAACCATGAGCCGCGTATCCAACCTCACCGCAGGCAAGGCACTTGCACGTGCAACCCTGTCCGCTTTCAACTTGAACCTGACGGGCTCTGCATACTGGCTGGCACACCACGGCCGCTATCTCAAACGTTAAAGCGCCACCCACTGTTTCCATACATGTAGCTTTTGGATTTGTCATCGCTGAATAGTCCATTTCCGCATCGGGAATACCACATACGAAAGTATCCGTCATACTTCTCTTAGCAATCTCGCCTGGACAGGCAAGATGGGCGAACCGCTCCACCTCCACCACATCCTGTAGTAGAGACTCGCCACTCCTCCGCTGAATTGAATTCATCACGTTTTCATAACAGTCTCTCTCACCCTCTGCGATGGTCGGCAGGACATCAGCACCTTTCATTGACATAGCCAACGGTGCCAGTACTTCCCGATTACTCCAACCATCTGTGCTAGCGGTAGCTTCAATTTCGTTCTGCTTTTCCTCCTTCGCATTGGATTTTTGTTCCATAAATCCTTCTAACGACTCCTGTCATGTCCCAACCTCACAAACCTTCTTGTCCCCCATCTCGGACATTTCATTCTTCTGCTGTGAGTTCTGTTCCGCTAGTTGAGTAAATCGCGTTTCACTCTGCTGTAACTGTTCCTTGACATCGTCTTTGACTGCTGGAGCATATGGTTTTAATCGCTGGTGTATATTCTCATTGAATTGCTGGAAGAACTTCTGCATCTTCTCATCTCGCTGCTGCATCCTCTCTTCGGTTGCTTGAGCTTGATGTTGTAACTGCTGCAACATCTCCTGTTTGAAGGATTGTATTACCCCGATGAGTACGCTCATGTCAAAGTTACCAGTATTAGCTCCTTACGGTGTTTCTTCGTGTCGAGATGTCGTTGGCTCTTCACATTGGAATTCATGCTCATCGACATCTATACCCTGCTCTTCTAAAGCGCTTCTTAATCGCACCTGCAGCTCCGCTTTAAGCCCTTGTGTTTGCAAATTTAAGCGCTCAAGCTCCTTCTTGAGCTGCTCCAATCTCAGCTTTTCAAATTTAACCATTGTTACATATACACAATCCCACTTCTGACACCAATTGTTACGAAATTGCCCTCTTGACAATTTACTCTGTTACGAAATTGCCCTCCTGACAATTTACTCTAACTCTCTGTACTCGGATTCGTACCACTGGATCGTGTAGTAATCAAACAATCGCTGGTTAAATTAAAATAATTAACTTTATTTAACTATTGCTATTTACACATTTAATATTAGGCTTAAAATTTACTTCTTTATAATTTGTACTTTATTTCACAATGAATTTCATCACTTTGCACAATTACAAATACTGCTGCTTCGATTATAATGCTCGATCTACACACTGCCACGATCTCTGTTCGAATGTGTTTTACTTTGCACAGTCTTGTGCTTTTCTAGTTTCGAATGGTTGCGGTAGAAAATTCTACAATAGTGTAGAATTTTCTCGATGTTTCTAGAACTTTATACAGGAAGTTCCTACTTTCGAGATATTTCTTTACAATCTCTACAACGAAAGAAGCTTTTATTCGAATAGATTGTGTCTTGACTAAATAACACACAGGGTGGTGCACTCATTCTCAAAATGGGATCCTAAAAGTATGCAATCCCTTTTCACTGAGCTATCACGTTTCAATATATATATATGCATATATATATATATATATATATATATATATACGAGGGCGGATTGATATTGAAGCTACCTAAGTAGGAAAAAAACATTTTTTTTTTTTCAAAAACCATTTTTTTTTTCAAAAACCATTTATTTCTCAACATAGTCTCCTTTTACTTCGACACACTTGGTAAGACGATATTCCAACTTTTTTATACCATCTGAATAATACGATTTCCGGAACCCCTCAAAATACGCGTTAGTTTCGGTAATCACTTCTTCGTTTGAGATGCATATTTTTCCTGCAAGCCATTTTTGGAAGTTTGGAAACAGGAAAAAGTCACTAGGAGCTAAATCTGGACTATAAGGTGGATGATTAACCAATTCGAAGTGTATTTCACGTAATTTTAGCATCGTATCTAATGCTGTGTGAACCGGTGCATTGTCTTGAAGAAAGAGCATCTTTTCCTTTGTAAATGTGGTCGTTTTTCCTTGATTGCATCAATCAATTGATCCAATAATGCACGATAATACTTTCCTGTGATTGTGGAACCTCTTTCAAGATTAATCGATGAGAAATTTTCCGTGTGCATCCCAAAATATAGTGGCCATAACCTTGCCAGCCGATTTCACTGCCTTCGCCTTCTTCGAATCACTTCCACCAGCTTCCACACATTGTTTCGATTGATTTTTGGTTTCAGGTGTGTGGTGGTGGACCCACGTTTCATCAACAGTTATTTATCGACGCCAAAAATCAACAGGATTACGCTTTATTATGTCCAAACACCGCTGTGAAGTGGTCTGTCGAACCCGTTTTTGTTCGACACTGAGCAAACGCGGCACCCATCTTGCCGATAGCTTTTTCATATGCAAATGTTCATTCAAAATGTTGATTGCATATCAGTGAAACGGGATTGCATACATTTAGGATCCCATCTGGAGTTTGAGAATGAGTATACCACCCTGTGTGTTATTTAGTCAAGACACAATCTATTCGAATAAAAGCTTCTTTCGTTGTAGAGATTGTGGTGTAAAGAAATATCTCGAAAGTAAGAACTTCCTGTATAAAGTTCTAGAAACATCGAGAAAATTCTACACTATTGTAGAATTTTCTACCGCAACCATTCGAAACTATAAAAGCACAAGACTGTGCAAAGTAAAAGACATTCGAACAGAGATCGTGACAGTGTGTACATCGAGCATTATAATCGAAGCAGCAGTATTTGTGCAAAGTGATTAAATTCATTGTGAAATAAAGTACAAATTGTAAAGAAGTAAACTTTAAGCCTAATATGAAATGTGTAAATAGCAGTAGTTAAATAAAGTTAGTTATTTAAATTTAACCAGCGATTGTTTGATTACTACACGATCCAGTGGTACGAATCCGAGTACAGAGAGTTAGAGTAAATTGTCAGGAGGGCAATTTGGTAACAGAGTAAATTGTCAAGAGGGCAATTTCGTAACAATATGTTTACCATTTCAACAATCTCACACAACTTGACTCGGCGATCATTCATAACGATATCGAGGATTTTCTAGATATTTTCTTCAGTAACCACCTCTTTTGGCCTTCCTGTTGATGGTATTGTTGCAGTGCTTGTTCGGCCGCGTTTAAATTCAGCAATCCAATATTTTACCATGTAATCAGACGGAGCAGACTCACCGTAATGTTTATCGAGCTTTTCTTTTGTCTCTTTCGCCGTTTTCCCTTTCAGATAATAGTGTTTAATCACTGCACGAAATTCGCTTTTTTCGATTTTTCAAGAAACACAAAAGTTGCTTTCTTCAAACGACTACAGCAAATAAACTAATCGATGAATTTGGGTGAAATTTTAACAGCTGACGTTTGACAGATCGCAATTTCTAAAAAAAAAAGTTTTTGTGTTTGTGCTGCCATCTAGCGCTAGGTAGCCTCAATATCAATCCGCCCTCGTATATATATATATATATATATATATATATATATATATATATATATATATATATATATATATAATATCAACAATAAAATATATTTATAGCTTACCAATAAGCCTCTGACAATTGGAATTTATCGTTTGATTTTCAAATTTCGTCAATGTTAATGGTGAATATTTAAATTATTCAGCGTTGGAAAATTCACAAACAAATATGAATTAATTTGTATAACTATGAAATTGTGTGTATTAAATCAAATTTATTTCTTTAATAAACTTTATTAGCCTATTTATATTTCGAATTAAATAAAATATAACTAATATGAAAATATTATTTATATTTGCGGGAATTCAAAAGTGGAAGACATTTCTTCAAATAATATTGCAATAGATGAAGCTAAAAAAAGACTAGTAACTCAAGCCTTCGATTCAAAGAGAAAAAGATTTGCAAAAGAAACATTTCGCATGAGTTCGTGACTGTAAGACTAGTATAAATGGAAACATTTTTTTAATAACAGGTTATATAACATTGCGAAGAATGTAAACAGCAAACTGTCAAAATCGAAAAGGAAAACTAACGGCATAGATTACTAGCTTGACGAATCCAACAACAAAATAATATAATAATAATTCATGCAATATATTTATTCTGATATATATATATATATATATATATATATATATATATATATATATATATATATATATATATATATATATATATATATATATATATATATATATATATATATATATATATATATATATATATATATATATATATATATATATATATATATATATATATATATATATATATATATATATATATATATATATATATATATATCTATGCCGTTAGTTTTCCTTTTCGATTTTGACAGTTTGCTGTTCAGTCGACTACGTCACAATATTAACATCTTTTGAAAAGTGCATTGCGAGCGGTGTGTTTTTTATTAAAAATATATTTTTTCGCTCTCATGTGTAAATCACTTAAGTGAAGGTGGCTTATCAATGCCCAATGCTAGCATGATGTAATAAGTAAAGTCTGGATTCAATTTTTGTTACTTTGAATGGTGTTGCGATCGTTGTTTTGGCGTCTACCGTCTGTATGTTTGTTTTGCTCCTCTCCTTCTTTTGTTCCTTCCACTTGTCCGCTTTGCTGGTGAATGCGGCCAGGCTGAAACCTACCAGATTCTGAGGTACAGATGGCGCTGCCTCAGAATAGTAGAAATTCTGAAAAAAGGTGACTGACCGCCTCGACCGCTGGAGCGGTCACTGATGGAATAGCGGAAGAGGCCGAGAAAATTAAGATTAGTTTTGAGTTCGTGTCGGTTTTTTTGGATGGACAGTCTCTCGTCTCGTCCGTGGTCCTGTTTTTTTATCCGGTGTTAGTTTAGTTTAAAGATTTGGCGTTAGAAAGTTTATCTTGATTATTGAGTGTGCTGACTAGATCCATAACCGCTTGTTTCCGGCCCATCCCATAAGAGGGATAACTTATTGTTCCGGCCCACCCCATTCGAGCATAGGAGGAAAAGGAGGCTGCCGCCCGCCCCTAGAGATAAGTACATATTTGTTAAGTATACGCGTGTATACATAGGTATTATTAAGTATTCACGTGTATGTAGATATTATTAAGTATACGCGTATATATATATATGTTATTTATTTAAGTACAAGTAGAATGTTTAGTGTGTTTAATTTTATGTTGAAAATGTTAGGCTAAGGCGGACAATATGGGGCGGGCTCGCTTGTCGTCGTAGAGGAGGATGTTAGAAAACATGGTGAGTTGAAGTTTTTTTTTTGTAGTGTTGTCCCACCCGATGCAGTGTGGCGGGTTAAGGACCACGACCATTGCGGTGAGCTAGCCGTGGCCACCACACTGCATCATTCTAGTGGTGAGGTAACATTAATGGCGCCCAATTAAAAATAATAGAAATGTAAATTAAAATTTTCCTTTTAATGTATTGTGACGTTGTACTGAAGCATTTTGTAGTTTAGTTTTGATGTGTAGTTAATGTGCTCCACTCTTGCCGCTGACTTGACGTGCCAATGCGTAACGCCAACTGCAGCGATAAGAGGGGGAGGCTAAATGTGAGATGAAGCCAGCTATCTCATCGTGGCCGTGGTCTGCTGAACAGATCATCGTAGCACTGATGAGATAGCTGAGAGGCGGAGTCTCAGTAGATGTAAGGAAAATTTTAATGAAAAATGACAACTCGCCTGGTAAAAGAAACAGTCCTCAGACAGATTGAAGACAAGGGAGCCCCACCCCGTATATTTGAACATTAATTTGTATTAAAAAAATATTATTTTTTTTTTTGTTAGTAAATATTAAGATTGGAATATATTTAGTTTGGCTATATTTATATGAATAAATTTTTATATATTATTATTATTATTAAATATTAACTTAAAATTAAAATTTAAAGCAAATTTTGAATATAGCTATGGCATCATGGGCCTTAAGCATAACTTAAAAGTTTACAGTTTTTGTTTATATTTGGTTGTACAGGCTGGTAAATTTTAGAAATTTTTATATAAATATGTATTATTCTCTTGGGGTATAGGGTGGCAGGTGTAGATCTCCAGACATAGTTTCCGGTATTAAGTTTTTTGTCAGAAGTTATTTGGGTTATTCTGGTAAGTCAGATGCACTTGAGAAGTGGTTCAAAAAAAAAAATCGAAGAAGTGCAGAATTTGACAGAAATCGTGATATTCCAGGAAGACAGGGAAACAGGGAAACTATGCCGGTGGAACACTCGCCCCAAGGAGGGAGTGAGGAAGGTAAGGCAGCGGGGGAGCCACTAGGTTGGAGCGGCACGGGGGCGGTGCCGAAGGATAGAGGCAGTGAAGATAGCTGGTTAGCCACGGCAGCGTACGAAACCAGGCCAGAACGGGATATAAGGCCATCAGAACTCCCAAGCGAATACCGATCGGCAGTGAATTTGATGTTGCTCGAGAGCCATAATAGCTATCGAGTAGCATTAAGTGTAGAGACCGAAAAAATAAAAGAAACGGTAAGAGCGAATCACATTGAGTTGATGAAAATGGTTGATGACGCAGTGCGGCCAATACGGCAACAGCTATCGGAGCGGGGGGCGATGCCCGCGGCATCGGAGTCGGGTTGGGAACCCCTAAGTAGAGCAGAGGAAGGTCGCGAAAGTGTCAGATGGAGGAGCCAGTTTGCCCCAACGAGTGGCCGCGAACCACCAAACCGGATGGAGGCGGAAGAGGGTGGTCCGGAGATTCTAACCAGGGAGCAAGGGAGTAGAAGTAACATAGGGCGAAGGAACGGAAGAGAGTTTCCGAGAGAAGAGAGTCATATGGTAGTGAGACTAGAAAAATGGGGTTTATTCTTTGATGGAAAAGTCGAGAAACTGCCCGTAGAAGAATTTATATTCCGGTTGGAGCATTTGCAGGCGCAGTATGAGGTTCCTTGGCCAGCAGTAATGAAGGAATTTCATGTACTGTTGCGTGGGGCAGCAATAGAGTGGTACTGGCTATGCGTACGGACAACCGACGTCAGGGCGTGGCCAGCGCTTCGGAACGCTATGCTAAGGCAGTTTCGCTCAAACCAGAGTGAATTTGAGTTATTGAGGGAATTGTCGGAAAGGAGGCAACTGCCAGGCGAGAGCTTGGACTCTTTTTTTTTTGAAGTAATGAAGCTCCGAGCACGAATGACTTACCCTGTGTCGGAATTTGACCTAATCAAGATAATAAAGAGAAACCTAAGGGAGGGATTAGGGAAAATAGTGTATCCCATCGCTTGCTATTGCGTGGAGCAGCTAAAGTATGAATGCCAAGAGGCGGAGAGATTCTTTCAAAGGAGGGAAGTTAGGATGGTGCAGCCGCCTTTTAAATATGGTTCGGGTCGAGTAGTCAGCGAGGTGAGCAACACGGCAATTGAAGAGGTAGGGGAAAACCTACAGGAAGTGGTAACCGGGAGAAGTGCGTTAGAGGAGAGGAACCAAGTAAGGGAACCGGCAAGTAGGAGTCAAGTGGTATGCTGGAATTGTAAACAGCTTGGGCATACATTTAGGGAATGTAGTTCGAGGCAAAGGAAACTATTTTGCTATAGGTGTGGAAGGGAGAATGTGGTGACTCCAGAGTGTCCTAATTGCAGGAAGGGAAACCCCGGGAGGAACGTGGCACAAGAGGGACCGCCACGTTCCGGACAAGTCCCTGCGGAGAACCCATTTCGAGTGAGGAAGACTTAGAGCGGAAAGAAGGAGTTTACAGGTTGCGGAGTAGCGCACCGGTGAATGGAGTGGGGAGCCGAATTGTCTCAAATCGAGTAAGGAAAGCCCGGGAGCGATACCGGAGGAGAAGGATGGAAAGGAAGAGAGTAGCAGAAACGGTGGAAAGAAGTGATAGGGAGGAAAAAAGGCCGTTTGCGGAAATAGCAATTAAGGGGAAAAGTATCAGAGGTCTACTAGACACGGGGGCATCTGTGAGTATACTAGGAAGAAATTGTAAGAAACTGGTAAGTGACTTGGGGCTGAAAGTGCGGAGCTATGTGACCATAGTAAATACAGCTAGTGGACAGAAACAGTATGTGGTGGGGAGAGTAACCGTGCCCGTGAATTTTAACGGGGAGAGTAAAGCTATAACATTTTTTTTGTGTCCTACACTACAACAAGAAGTTTATTTAGGAGTCGACTTTTGGCGGGTGTTTAGCCTAGCACCGGGGATAGTTGGAGTGGATGAAATAGTCGCGGAGTCTGATACCAAGGATAACAGTGGAAAGAACGACGCCGCAAACATGTATGATTTGTCAGAGACCCAGCTGGAGCAATTAGTTAGAGTAAAGAAGGAGTTTAGGGCATATGAAGAGTACGGACTAGGTAGAACAACGGCAGAAAGACACAGCATACAGTTGAAACTGGGAGCGGAAGCAGTAAAGGACCGTTACTACCCAGTATCTACGGCGATACAGAAATTATTGTATGCTGAAGTAGATCAGATACTATCGCTAGGGGTGATCGAAGAAAGTGAGAGCCCTTGGAGCAGTCGGGTCACGTTAGTCAGAAAGCCGGGTAAGAATCGGCTTTGCTTGGATGCCCGCAAGTTGAATGAGCGGACCGTGAAAGATGCATACCCCATTCAGAATATCGAAGGCATCCTAAGTCGCATAGACGAGGCAGTGTTCATCAGCAGCATAGATCTCAAGTTCGCATTTTGGCAGATTGAACTGGAACCGGGGAGTAAAGCATGTACAGCCTTTACCATACCAGGAAGACCCCTGTACCAGTTTAGGGTAATGCCCTTTGGGCTATGCAATGCGGCCCAGAGATTATGCAGGCTGATGGACAAAGTAATTCCGCAACGTCTCCGGGGGAATGTATTTGTGTATCTGGACGATTTGTTAGTAATATCCCCAGATTTCAGTACACATGTGCGTTTATTAGGAGAAGTAGCGAAATGTCTGTCTGATGCGAATCTAACAATAGGATTACAGAAATCGAAGTTTTGCTGTAAAGAGGTAAAATATTTGGGGTTTGTGATAGGCCATGGGGAGTTAAAAACTGACCCGGAAAAGATTTTGGCACTGAATAGAATTACTGTACCAAAGTCACCAAAGCAGGTCAGAAGTTTTTTGGGAACAGCAGGGTGGTATCGAAGATTCGTGGCGAATTTTGCAGACGTAGCAGCGCCTTTGACCGATACGCTTCGAAAGAGCGGGAAATTTGTGATGACTCCAGAAGCACTTGCCGCATTTGCGGAATTGAAGCAGGCTCTCACCACAGCACCCGTATTAGCACAACCAGATTTTAAGAAACGGTTTTATATCCAGTGTGATGCGTCCCATTACGGCGTTGGGGCGGTGCTCTTCCAAAGAGATGAGGCTGGACATGAACGTCCTATAGCATACTATTCGTACAAAATGAATAGTTGCCAGCTGAACTACAGCGTGACAGAGAAGGAGTGTCTGGCAGCGGTTCTCGCGGTGCGGCGGTTAAGGGCCTATGTGGAGCTGATGCCTTTTACCGTGATCACCGATCATGCTAGCTTAAAATGGCTCATGTCATTGAAAGACTTGAGTGGGAGGTTAGCCAGGTGGTCTCTTCAGCTTCAGGCATATGACTTTCAAATTGAGCACCGGAAGGGGAGTGAAAATGTAGTGGCCGATACGCTATCCCGGTTGATGGAGGAAGTGGCTCTGAATATTCTTGATATGGACACTACGGAATACGATTCGCCTGAGTATGTTCAGCGAAAGCAGACTATTGAAGAGAATATAGGAAAGTTCCCGGATTTGCAAGTAAGTGATGGGAAGATATATAAACGTACTGTGGCTAATGAGGAAGAGGGCAGGGGTCCCTGTTGGAAGCTATGGGTGCCCGAGGCATTAACGTCGACAGTTGTATCACAAGCCCATGAGCCTGAGTTGTCAGCTCACGGGGGAGTCGCTAAGACATTGTACCGGGTAAGACAGTTTTACTATTGGCCTGGTATGGCGGTGCAGGTGCGGAATTACGTGAGAGATTGCAGGATCTGCAAGGAAACGAAGCATAGCACTCAGGTTTCTAGACCTTTTATGGGAATGGAAGTCAGCACCGAACGGCCATTCCAACGGCTTTATATAGATTTTTTAGAAAAATATCCACGCTCCAAGGCGGGCCACGCGTACGTGTTGGTGGTAATGGATTATTTTACGAAATTCGTGTTCTTAAAAGCTATGGGCAAGGCCACGGCAATGAATGTAGTAAGGTTTTTGATTGAAGAAATTTTTCATAAATTTGGTGTACCAGAAACGATACATTCAGATAATGGAAAACAGTTTGTGAGTCAGGAATTTAGTAAAGTGATGGAGTCCTATGCGATTAAGCATGTGAAAACGGCTTTTTATGCGCCACAATCTAATGCAGCAGAACGCGTGAATCAGTCAGTTCTGGTAGCTATAAGGGCTTACCTGAAGGAGGACCACCGCGATTGGGATTTATTCCTGAGTGAGATCGAGTGTGCGTTGAGAAGTTCACTTCACTCAGCGACAGGAATGTCACCTTATTTTGCCTTATTTGGACAGAATATGTTCACCAGCGGCATTGACTATGAGTTGGCGAGGAAGTTAGGAGCGTTAGAGGAAGGAGAAGTAGTGGCCTACCAAGAGAAGACCGAATACGGTTAATTCGCGCTAAGGTGCAGAAAATGTTGCATGTAGCGTACGAAAAGGGAGCGCGTCAGTACAACAAGCGAGCTAGGCGAATTAAATTTACTCCGGGCCAGGAAGTCTTTCGACGTAATTTTTCTTTGAGTGATTTTTCACGGAATGTGAATGCAAAATTTTGCAGAAAATTTGTAAAGTGTCGAGTGGTGAAGCCCCTGGGGAATTGTCTATACCTATTAGAAGATTTACGAGGGAAACCGGTAGGAGTGTTCCATGCCAAGGACATAAAACAATAGTAAGAATCTAAACCGGTAAGAGCACGCGACTCTTAATCTCGGGGTTGTGGGCGTAGCTCACGTTGGCGCCTGTGGTACGTGAAGTAGCAATAGTTAGTAAGGAGGTGGAGGAAAGTTAATCATAGGGAATTATGGATTATATAATACATATAAAAGAACTTACTCCCAAATCAGCTTCGTTGGTCTAGAGGTAATCTGAGTTAAAAATCTGAAATTAGAATTGATTACTATGTGTTTTTTTTAAGGTAAAATAAATAAAAATGTTCCTGTTTATACGATAGAGTATAGGTGTGTAGGTTAGCGTTTATTAGTGAGTAGAGTGGTGAAGGTGATTCTTCGAGTCGAATGGCTGGGAAGACAAAATAAGTATAGAGTTAGATTAGGAAATTTTGTGTTGTGAATAATTACCGTGCAATTAGGTGTTGGGATCCGTAATCTTCCTCAGTGTGGTGGTTCTGTAAAGGAAGTATTATTAGTTTATATGTTTAGGTATATGTAGGTATAGTTGCCCGGCTAGCTCAGGGTAGAGCATTAAGTTCTGATCGACGCTTCCATCCGTGTTCCGGCGGAGTTTATAGTGCTCCTGGCAACCCATGTGTTTTGTTGCGATCGTTGTTTTGGCGTCTACCGTCTGTATGTTTGTTTTGCTCCTCTCCTTCTTTTGTTCCTTCCACTTGTCCGCTTTGCTGGTGAATGCGGCCAGGCTGAAACCTACCAGATTCTGAGGTACAGATGGCGCTGCCTCAGAATAGTAGAAATTCTGAAAAAAGGTGACTGACCGCCTCGACCGCTGGAGCGGTCACTGATGGAATAGCGGAAGAGGCCGAGAAAATTAAGATTAGTTTTGAGTTCGTGTCGGTTTTTTTGGATGGACAGTCTCTCGTCTCGTCCGTGGTCCTGTTTTTTTATCCGGTGTTAGTTTAGTTTAAAGATTTGGCGTTAGAAAGTTTACCTTGATTATTGAGTGTGCTGACTAGATCCATAACCGCTTGTTTCCGGCCCATCCCATAAGAGGGATAACTTATTGTTCCGGCCCACCCCATTCGAGCATAGGAGGAAAAGGAGGCTGCCGCCCGCCCCTAGAGATAAGTACATATTTGTTAAGTATACGCGTGTATACATAGGTATTATTAAGTATTCACGTGTATGTAGATATTATTAAGTATAAGCGTATATATATATATGTTATTTATTTAAGTACAAGTAGAATGTTTAGTGTGTTTAATTTTATGTTGAAAATGTTAGGCTAAGGCGGACAATATGGGGCGGGCTCG
This sequence comes from Clusia tigrina, assembly GCA_920105625.2. Lineage (NCBI taxonomy): Eukaryota > Metazoa > Arthropoda > Insecta > Diptera > Clusiidae > Clusia > Clusia tigrina. The sequence goes on from OV050031.1 coordinate 161,803,651, forward strand.
CTTGTCGTCGTAGAGGAGGATGTTAGAAAACATGGTGAGTTGAAGTTTTTTTTTTGTAGTGTTGTCCCACCCGATGCAGTGTGGCGGGTTAAGGACCACGACCATTGCGGTGAGCTAGCCGTGGCCACCACACTGCATCATTCTAGTGGTGAGTTAACAATGGAGAAAATGGTCTAATAACAAATGAATTTATTAAAAAACATATTGAAAAAGCTTCTCATATTAATTGTAATAAAAAAATCAGAAATGGTTTTTCAGAACAAGAATGTTCACAAATATCAGAATATTAAATAAAAAAATTGAAGAAAATGCTTAACTAAATAAGTTCCATTGAATCTTTTTAATTTTGCAAATTGAATTGTATGCAATGTTTACATTGTTGTTTACAAACCGTATGTGAGTTTGACAACTCGGCAATTCAAGTTCGATATTGTGCCGTAGAGGTGCAGATGAAAATTTGTTTACCTTCTATCGGCGCAATCTTTCTATTTTATCATTCTTGAGCAACACTCTTGTATTCTGTGAATGCATAAGTAGGCGCAACCCAAGCATGATAAACTAGAAAATTGCGCCAATGCTGGTACGAAATTTCCGCGCATGTCGTCATAAGACGCACACGAGATGAGAGAACAGCCAAAATTCATACATTTAATATTAAAAATTTTAATATTTATCCCATTTTATGATATTATTTTTTTAAATAAATGTGAAATAATATATTTCAATAATTTTTGCATTAACATTTTTTTTTTTTAATTGTAATTTTTGGGTTAAATTTGTGCGTGAAAAAAAGTATTTGTTTAGTGTGTTGGTGCGACAATGGGAATATAAAATGAAATAATTATGGGAAGTGAAATAAAAAAACTTATTTTAAAATTTTAGTTATTTTATCTATATATTTATGTTCATACATACTTATACATACAGAAGTACATGCATATATATGTAATTATGAATACAAAGGCTTAACTAAACAAATTTTGTTGAGTTTTTATGATATTTACAATAGATAAATAAAGATATTAAACTTGACTCCTGTAGAAGTGAAGCACCCACTTTTTTTTTAGTATTGAGCCTTTGCAGACGCTTCAGTCGAACTTGCGCCATGGGCTCTATATGTTTGTCCAAAGAAGAAATGGCACCTGGCTTTAAATATATTCTCATTATAAATCCTGCGATTAATATTTTTAAAATTGAATCAATATATTTTGGAAAACATTACTTACCCATTTTAATCTGCAAATTCTTCTCTATGAATTATTCATCAAAATATTCCATGAAAACTCGTCAAGTATTTGGAGTAAATGCTGTGTTTTGCTTCAGATTTTCGCCCACATATTTAATAAGTTATTTTCCTTTGGAAAACAGAAGAAACACGCATTATTAGAATTCAAAACTGAGCATTTCATTTTATTTATATATATATATATATATATATATATATATATATATATATATATATATATATATATATATACATATATATATTTAATTATTTTGAATTATATACATATAACTTAACAAATGCACTTGAGGGTAAACGAGTACTAACTATTGAAAACTCGCTCGAAAAAACTACTTAAGCATAACGGATTTTCATGTACCCAGAAAGAAAAAGTAAATGTTTATACTGATTTAATAAATATATATATATATATATATATATATATATATATATATATATATATATATATATATATATATATATATATATATATATTTATATATATATATATATATATATATATATATATATATATATATATATATATATATATATATATATATATGCATATATATATATATATATATATATATATATATATATATATGCATATATATATATATATATATATATATATATATATATATATATATATACGAGGGCGGATTGATATTAAAGCTACCTAAGCAGGAAAAAAACATTTTTTTTTTTCAAAAACCATTTATTTCTCAACATAGTCTCCTTTTCTTCGACACACTTGGTAAGACGATATTCCAACCTTTTTATACCATCCGAATAATACGATTTCGGGAACCCCTCAAAATACGCGTTAGTTTCGGTAATCATTTCTTCGTTTGAGATGAATCTTTTTCCTGCAAGCCATTTTTGCAAGTTTGGAAACAGGAAAAAGTCACTAGGAGCTAAATCTGGACTATAAGGTGGATGATTAACCAATTCGAAGTATATTTCACGTAATTTTAGCATCGTATCTAATGCTGTGTGAACCGGTGCATTGTCTTGAAGAAAGAGCATCATTTCTTTTTTAAATGTGGTCGTTTTTCCTTGATTGCATCAATCAATTGATCCAATAATGCACGATAATACTTTCCTGTGATTGTGGAACCTCTTTCAAGATTAATCGATGAGAAATTTTCCGTGTGCATCCCAAAATATAGTGGCCATAACCTTGCCAGCCGATTTCACTGCCTTCGCCTTCTTCGGAACACTTCCACCAGCTTCCACCCATTGTTTCGATTGATTTTTGGTTTCAGGTGTGTGGTGGTGGACCCACGTTTCATCAACAGTTATTAATCGACGCCAAAAATCAACAGGATTACGCTTTATTATGTCCAAACACCGCTGTGAAGTGGTCTATCGAACTCGTTTTTGTTTGACACTGAGCAAACGCGGCAACCATCATGCCGATAGCTTTTTCATATGCAAATGTTCATGCAAAATGTTGAACACACGTTCATATGATAAGTTTACCATTTCAACAATCTCACGCAACTTGACTCGGCGATCATTCATAACGATATCGAGGATCTTCTAGATATTTTCTTCAGTAACCACCTCTTTTGGCATTCCTGTTGATGGTATTGTTGCAGTGCTGGTTCGGCCGCGTTTAGATTCTGCAATCCAATATGTTACCATGTAATCTGACGGAGCAAACTCACCATAATGTTTATCGAGCTTTTCTTTTGTCTCTTTCGCCGTTTTCCCTTTCAAATAATAGTGTTTAATCACTGCACGAAATTCGTTTTTTTTCCATTTTTCAAGAAACACAAAAGTTGCTTTCTTCAAACGACTACAACAAATAAACTAATCGATGAATTTGGGTAAAATTTTAACAGCTGACGTTTGACAGATCGCAATTTCTAAAAAAAAAAAAAAAATTTTGGAGTTTGTGCTGCCATCTAGCGCTAGGTAGCCTCAATATCAATCCGCCCTCGTATATATATATATATATATATATATATATATATATATATATATATATATATATATATATATAAATATATATATATATATATATATATATATATATATATATATATATATATATATATATATATTTATTTTTTAAATCAGTACAAAAATTTACTTTTTCTTTCTTGGTACATGAAAATCCGTTATGCTTAAGTAGTTTTTTCGAGCGAGTTTTCAATAGTTAGTACTCGTTTACCCTCAAGTGCATTTGTTAAGTTATATGTATATAATTCAAAAGAATTAAAATCCTTTTAATACACAAAATTTTGCCTTTGCATATGTGTTTTTCATATCACAATATATTTTAAAGCATTTTATGGCGTCACAGCCAATCAGCCGTGCTTTGTTTTTGTCGCGAGAGGAATAGCGGACCTGCGTATGGCGCAACCCAAGATAAATTTTTCATTTTCTCTGGTAACTATACACGATGAGCAGTCGGAGGAGAGAACAGCGAAAGTGACGGATGGGTCTCCAAATTTTTCTTTTATTTCATTTTAAAAAAATTAATGACGTTCTTTCCATATTTATTAATCCTAAAACATATATATAATACATGTTAAAAGCGCAACCACTACTTTTTTCATTTTTAATATCTACATTTAATACAAACTATTATTTGTATATTTCTAACTTTGTTTGTTTACAAAACATATGCAAATAAAAACTACGAATAAAAAAAGAGGGAACGTCAAATTCAAAACAAGAAGAAGAACAATTATCCCTTGCGACTACCTTTTAGGTGTGCCCTGGCTACACCGGCGTTTTTCCAACGACACATTTGTTTTCGTCAATACTAACTGGACCTTTAAGAAAGTACTGTTGTTGTGCATATATGCGGCATGTGCAGCGAAGTGTGTTTTCTAAAATGCACCTCTGCCCAGAAAAACAATGAATAGCTATAATATAGTTAATATATGTTGTCTTGTTTACTAAAATAAATTTTGTGTATTTATAATTTTTTATAGCATTTCAGTTCAGAAACTGAATGGAACAGAAAGAACTGTTTAAAAATAATTAAGAGCTGAAAGCCGCAGTTGCAAGTGCTCATCTTCCAAATTGTACACAAATTTATTTTTCTACAATTATAATAATAATAATAATAATAATAATAATAATAAATTAAATTATGAGGATAAATAATAGCTGTATATCTTTTAATTTTTCTATGTAAACTTTTCTGCCTAATAGTTTTTTTTATATATGTAAGTGATTATTGCTTTTTATGATGAGTTTACATTTTTCATATTTAAAAAAATTTGCACAGCGAACTAGATTGCTTGACGACATTTTCAAAATGACGATGGCATAACATCGCAATGCCCACCATTAAAATATTGCCAACCATTGCAATCAAATTTGACAGATGTTATGCATTAAGAAATTACCCGTGGAGACGTGGGGCTACTGCGTGAGACGCATACATATTTCACTAATTCATCTTTACGATTCTGTACATCATGCAGTAACGTGTCGGGGCCGCTTTATATCGATACGTTCCGAGCAAACGCTTTAACCATGTTCATTAGGCCATGACCATAAACAGTACAGTGTTTCTAATGAAGGTGCTGCCACTATCGCTATTGAGACCACATTTTTCCTTAAATTCTCACAAATCTTTGTATTACTATTGTGAATAAAGCAATTAATTTGTTTTCGAACAAAATACATAGTTGTAGTTGTCAGTTGCAGTAGTAGTTGTCGAATTGCAATTGAAGGTTACTTGTGTTCTTAGTTGCTGTGTGTGATGTGAATGAAATTTATTTTTTTATTAAATATAGTGGCACGAAATGACGGAAACACCCTGATATCTCTTAATAATGGAGCGTTTTGCGTTTCGTATCGCATTAAAAGCGAATTTATATAAAATTTGTCGCCTATGTGGAATTGACAACCCTGAAAAGGTGCCAATTCTAAAAAGTTCGGTAATTAATATTGATGGCGAACCGGAGTTGTGGGAAAAGATCCAGGGGTGCATTGGCTTCACGGTATATAAAATCCAATGGTAAAGTAAAACAGGAAGAGATTGCTTATTTTTTTTTTTGCAGATTACAAAAAATGATAAAATGCCACAAAAAATTTGTTCTATTTGTTTTGATAAAATCAATGATTTCTACGAGTTTCGGGAGATGTGCTTTGCCACAAATGCTCAAACTAGACAGCTATTAGGCATAAAGAGTGAAGAACCGAAGAAAGTAAGGTGATTCTTTTTATAATTTTTATATTTTTAAAGCTTTTATTTGATTTAAGAAGGCAAACATTGATATTAAATTAGATGTGGATTTTAAAGACGAACCGGTGGAGCCGGGAAAACGTGGACGAAAGCGAAAAGTTGATATTTTATCTGCAAAAGTTGGGCAAAAGGACATAAGCGACGTGAAAAAGGGTGTGATAGACACACTAACTGAAAATTATGCACTATCAAGAAAAAAGTTGCGTTTTGGGGAACTTTCCTCATCTCCACAAAAGAAACAGAAACTAATGGCATCGCCCCCAAATCGTATCGAGGAAAATGTAAAAAACACTGACAAAAAGTTGAAGCCGAAAGAAGAGATGTAAGGTGGCAGTAATGCTTATACATTTAATTTATCTTTAAATGTTTGGTTTTAAAAAAAATATATACTTTTAATTACAGCAAAGACGAACCTATGGAATTGGCCGCCACAAGTTCATCCTGTTCTAAACTGAAGCAAATGTGTACCATATGCGATATGCGCTTTAGTACCAAAGTAAAGTTGAAACGACACCAAATGACTGTGCATATACCGGATATACCACGATACGTTTGTACAGCCTGCAATGAGATTCTTAGGAAAAATAACGATATTAAAAATCATCAATTGTGGCACAAACTCTCCAAGACTCCATTTACTTGTGCTTTCTGTGGAGAAACATTAACCAGTGTGTATGCATATACAAGGTATGACTGATCTCAATTATTACCCAATCCAAAATCTCTACTTTCTGATATGTTATAGATAATTATTTTTTTGTGTGGAAATTTTTTATATTTTATAGTAGTCATTCTGATTATCCAAGTCCTGGAATCTTTATTAGTATGTTAGATTTGTTTGTGTATTTGAAATTACTTAGCAAAGTAGAGATTGGAAAGTTTGGGTACCCTGGTTAAGAAAAATACATTATAATCGGTACTTACATATGTATAAAAATTAAACTATTTAATAGACATCTTCGCGAACATTGTTATGAAGTGCCGACCGCTTTGTTGGTACTTGACCGCGAATGCCCACAGTGCCATCAGACCTTTGTCACAAATTTCTTGTATAATACGCATCCATGTGCTACTCGCTCCAAAAAATGTGCTGGTTGTAATCGTCAACTGCGGAATGAAGTAGAGTATATAAGACATGCTGCTATGTGTTCGAAGGTTTATATTAATTACTCGAAACATATACCTGTTGCCGCTGTTGAAGTGGAATCATGCGTACGTATCAAAAATGAAAACGATGTGGAAGCAGCAGTGGCAGCTAAAACTCTTGCCTCTAGTGGAACCATTCCACTAGCTATGGCTCCTGTTGTATCATTGACACGTTTACCAACAATGCCGAGCAATCTTTGCTCCATAGAGTCGGGTAATAGTGGAAACAGTTCACAGTTTGGTGTTAAAACAACAAAGAAAAGCAGCAAGAAAGGTGTTTCCAGAAAAGATTTAAAACGTGTTGATGATCTTCTTAAATCTACTTTAGACACGCTAGTAAGCATTAAGCATGAACCAGAAGTCCATGTCGATACGGATATAAAAGACGAATCAGAATGTAATGAAATGGATGAGGTCAATGGATCAGACGAATTTCATAACTATAGCGACGACGATGATCAGGAGCTTCCTTCAGAACAGCACTGTAGTACTTCAAGTTTCATTAAACAAGAAGTGTTTGATGATTCTTACGTAGATTTAAATAATGAAAAGGAAATAATGGATACTAGAGGTGGAGATGGGGCACTTACATGCAAAATACCAACCCTAAAAATTAAAATAACAAAAGAACATGGTACACTTAATTCATCAATAGTAGACGTGGGTACGGGAAACGAGAAGAGAAAGAAGAAGAAAAAGCGGAAGGATTCTGAAAGGACTAAGGAAAAAATGGTAATTTGTTAAATTTTTATACACTAATTGAAAGATTGATATTTTTCTACACCTGTTTTCAGATGGATACAAACCAGATGGCATGTACAGGTTTTACTGCAGAGCTTGGTAATATCGCTTCTATTAATATGCCAGTGCCTGGTAATATATGTATAAAACAAGAACGTATAGAAGAAGATTATCAACAATCTACGAGTAAAATTAATCACGACAAGCAAATGTTATTACAACCGGAGGCTACAGTGATGACTTCCATTCCATTAATGCAATTCCAAATATCATGCATTTCGAGTGGAGTAGAATTAAGAGGCGAAACGGTAGAGTCTGCCGATGTTAATCTTATTTCCAAAGAGCACTTTGGAGACCAAGGTATACAAGAAGAATTAGATGTGAAACCAAATCTTATGGAATTGAATGAAATGCTTAAAATAACGAATATTACTAGTGGAACCGATATACCAGGGGAAAAAGAATTGAACATAAATATAGCAAGGGTTGATCCATCAGAAGAATCTATAACAACACTCACACACACTTCGTCAACTGAAAGTTCAAAAGAAACGAATGAGTTTGAAGTTCAAAAATGCGTTTCCGTTTCAAGATCTGGGAGTGGTAAAGCTGTTAAGTCTACAGGAGGAGTAGCACGGGCTGAAAATAAATACTCTAATGATATGCCTCAAATTGTAGCAGTTAGTGGTGGCATTGAAATGCCAACTTTTAATGAAAATCTTCTACCAATTCCACCATTTCAAATTAAACCCGAACCTTTGGATCGTGATTACGATGATGAGGCTCACATAGAAGATATGGAACAAGCATTGCCAGAAGGGGATCAATATTTAAATGAATCTGTTGATAGTGAATCTTGCTCATATAAAATTGACTTTAGTAATATAAAAATCAAACAAGAAATGGATATTGAAGTAACGGAAGTAGGAATAAGTAATACAATGGATTGCAATGTGGTTAAAGGTCATACTGGAATTGTTGCAGCGATAAATGAGTCAAGCTTGCCAAAGTTTTCTGATGATAAACTTGTAAATGAGGAATATAGTTCAGATTCAAGCTCAGAGGATTACTATGACTCCGAAGATGATGTAACGCCTGATTTGGAAGAAGAGCGCGAATACCGGGAGTTGGAATTGCCGCCGCTATTAATTAATAACCCGGAAGACAACGATCATAACCAGGACGCTGTGGGTGATTTTGAAAATAGCAATATATCATTCACAGTGGCTAAAAAAAATGTAGAAGCTTGTACTAGTTTGGAAGAAGAAAGTAGCGCAACAATATTGGCTTTAAAGATTGATTCAATAAATATGTCAAAGAAAGAGGATTCTCAAAATGTTACAAATTTTGTAATAAGTAATGTTTATAGTGCAGCCACAGACATGGCCAAATGTAATGAAAGTATGTTGTCTGGGTCTTTTGTTGAAGGAGAATATCTTGCAAAGGGAACAGATTATGCCGTAGACGGCACACAAAATCCAGGAGAGGATGATTCTTTAAATGCTTGTAAAAACATACCTGTTAATTTTGACTATCAATCTACAGGTGGACAATTTTGTACAGAGATATCTGGTTGCTTAGATTTATCGTTTAAAGGTACAATGGAAAAAGAAGAAAGTCAAGAAAAAGTTAACGTACTGAACGAACCTCAAACACTTCCAGGAAAAGATTTTCACTCAGATTATATTGCAGATGATGGAAAAGTAGAAAAGCTATGTCATACTTTAGAAATGGCTCCAATTTTTCAGAGAGTAAGTAATACATCTTCTGAAAGTGGTCAAAAACATCCTGATGAAAAATCGCTTCAAAATTTTGTTGGTGCAGCAGCTACAGTTAAAGGAGATATAGTAGAAGAACAAAGCAATTGTTTAGAAGCGACACCAATTTTTCAAACATTAAGTAACACAATCGCTGAAAGTACTGGTACGTCAGAAAATACAAATTTCGCTGAAAATACGGTGGAAATGCAGCAAAATTTAATGAATCAGCAAATGGCAGCAAACACTCTGTCGGAAGGCGTTCATAATATTCCTATTGCACCAGAGCTATTTCACTCATATTTGGAGGAAATGCCGTCCAGCAGCGGTGCTGTGTTTACTAATTTATTAAACGATACGGGTACACCATCTACAACTACAGTGACAAACTATGAAGAGACTGAGAATTCTATCAATGAAAACGTGGATGCTGCATACAGACAACATTTGCAGAGGCCCTTAAACATAAGTAATGCAAGAAGTAGAAGGAATTCGGACATTGATCAAATTCCGCTCGATGATAGTAATATTAATGAAATTGCAGAAAATAATAACAATGCAAATATTGAACGGGAATTGCAGGATGATAATTCTAGAAATGAACGCATCAGCGAAGAGGTTATTATTGAGCTACCGCCGAACTTTTGTGTGGATAAAAACAATGAAATATAAACGATTCAAATATAATTTACGCGCATTGCTTAAAAAAGCCTTAGGTTAAGAATTAACAAATATAATAATAATTATTTTAAATTGTAAGGCATTTAATTTTACAACTGAACCCGCACAATATACAAAAAACACATTGGCATCGTCGGAAAAGTATATTTAGCGAGACCTTCACAATAGGTCTGAATTAACAAACCCGCATTTCCATACAACGGCGTAGAATGAGTTTATGTTATTGTTGTTTGTTGTGCGAAGAGCGACAAATTGTGCAAGTCATATTGAGAGGTGTGAAAAAATTCCAGTAATACTTTAAAGTCTTCTTATTGCAGCAAAGGCATTGCCGCCAAATCCCATCACGAAATAAAAAAGTAAGCCTTATAATAATTGAAAGAAGTACTTCTACAATGATCTTTACACCCGCAAATCTGCCACTAGAATGCTTCAATTCGAATCACAGTTGTTGTTAATTTATTCTTTGTATTTATGTGTGTATAAAATGCATTACAAAATTTTGTATATGCACACTTATTAAAAAAAAATGTTTACATACATAAGTGTAAACTACATTTTTGATACTTTGTAAGCATATTAATTTATTCATAATTCATCCGTTTGAAAATTTATTATTCATAGAAAGTTTGGTATTATCACTACAAATTATACTCTTTTCCTTATAATAATCAATTGTAAATAGAAAATTCATATATAATTTACTTACATTCAGTAGGGTGAACAATTTCTATTAAAAGTAGCACCAATTCGCATATAAAAGTATTTTGCGACCGTAGAATTTTAATAACATTTATAAGATTAGAGTAAAAGTAAATTAATGTAATTTCTAAGCCTAAGCAACTTTAGTAATCGCAAACCGTTATGTAATTGCTGAATTTGGTATAAGTATATACAAGTACTCATATATTTATATATACATATATACATATATTTAAATACACAATCATGCGTCTATTATATAATCAAATAGGTTTATATTACATAAACAAGGACTTAAGATTTTGTATAAACTTTGAAATAAAAGGTTTTGGCTTGGAAAAAATATATTATTTTTGTATTTACCAGCTTAATTCTCGAAATGCAGGAAGTATTAGATTTTAGTGCAATTGACCATAATTAACATAAAGCGTCAAAACAATGATAATATTACTAATTACGACATCTCATTTTTGTGAAGGAAGCCAAAAAAAATATTTTCCTGGAATATGTGTGAGTTCAATGACATTTGATTCGAAGCGAACGACCAACACATCCACCTTTTCTATGCCTTCTTGTTGCAACATTTCTGCAGAATTAAGTTATTTGGAAAACATTTTAGATATATTTGAGTTTGAACCCTCATATGAGCTGTGCAAAGCAATATGAATTGTAAAATCTGTTTCCTATTGTGCGTAAGTTATTGTTGATCAGTATACATTAGAAAATATTAATAATAGTAAGTTTATAAAATATTTTTCGACGCTATTACGTAATACTCTGATGATATAGATACATAGCAAATTTTAAGTTATTTTAAGAAGTTTTCCTTTGGAAACTAGCTAGCTTTTCCCTTAAGGTGTCATCACTGTCATGTTACACTATCAAAATATTCCAAACTCAGTAGTACGGAAATTAGATTAGTTTTATTCCCAACACACCAAAGACTTCCAAAAATTTTCCTTTTTATGACTATTTCCTGCAGCAAAACTTGTTGAAAATTAGTTTGAAAGGATTATTGTTTTAATTGACACGGACAAGGAACCGTACGGACGAATAATTGATTAGCCTCAGTATCAACAATAATATTTAAGATTTTGCTGCCGCTTGTCCGTCATTCTATATAAGGTGCTATACTGGCCCCTGACATAAAATTCACCTTATCTAGGTATTTTCAACCTGGGCATCCACTTCTTCACCAACTGCTTTCATTGTTAAAAGCCACTAATGTTTCCTCGAGTTGGTCCTGCATTTAAAAAGGTTGGGTAACGGATATCTATTCATGTAGTTCATGCAGCATGACTGAATCGATTGATCGATCTCCATTTTCTGCAAACGTAGTGTCAAATTAGGCTTCCATGGCGGACTTTGGTATTTTGGATGTTGATAAGGCCTTAGATACATTTTATAATAGAGCTTACACGGTGGTAAAGGGGGTATGGCTTCAACTCAAGGATCTTGGTGTTTCATTAGTGTTATGATTTTTTTTGGTCGTAACTAGTCATATATAGCACTCAGATCACAAGATATCCATTGTACATTTCCAGACATTCAACGTGTGATTTCCAGAGAAGACTTTATCAAGGATTTGGAGTGGTTCTTTTATATATTACCTCCCTGGATAACTCAATAGTGACCCCCTTGACTGTTGGCTAAACAAAACTTTCGACATTTCTCCTAGTGAAGAGAACTATATATATATACTAGCGGACCCGGCAAACTTCGTCCTGCCTCCGAAGGTTTTAAATCTAAAAGTTTATATTTCTTAGGATTGATGGTTTTGCATTAAAAAATTTAATTTTAGAAAACAATGTTCGAAAAATTTGTTTATTTAAAAAATCGCAACAATATATGTGAAACAGTTTTGAAATATAACATGCCTAACAGTGCGAAAACTTGGAAGCACAACTTGATTGGGTATTTTGAAAAATGTAAGTTAAAAAGGTGAAGATAGAGAAAAATTATCAAAGGTTGTAGAAACATGTTAACTTGTTGTTGACAAATTTTAAAATTGTTTTTGGTATATAATGATATTAGTGTATTGTGTAATACAAAATTTTAAATATGAAGAAACTATATTATATAGCTGATCCCGGCGTGCTTCGCTACGCATGAATATTAACATTGAATCAAATTCATTGGTTTTTTTTATTTATTTTTTATTTGTAAATAATGAAAAAAAAGTAAATCAATTCAATACGATAGTGTATACAATATTTTTTGTTTGATTGTGTGGTGCATGAATAAATAAATTTGGTGGTGCTCCCACTCTGGAACATGCGACGTATAATTGTCCGTGAGAAAAGCACGGTTCCTCCAAATTCACACCACATACATGAAGCGTTTGTCCTTGAGCTTTATTAACGGTTATAGCAAAGGATAAACGCACGGGAAATTGAAGACGTTTGAATTGAAATGGCATGTCTGTTGGTATTAATGGGATCCTTGGTATCAGTACAACTTCTCCTTTTGCTTTCCCAGTTAGAATTGTTGCTTCGATCAAATTGGGCATTAATTTTTTCACGGAAAGTCTCGTTCCATTGCAGAGTTTTGGTGAATTGAGATTTCGAAGAAGTATGATCGATGAACCAATTTTCAAATTCAAAATATGCGGTGGCATACCGTGTGGTTCCAAAGAATTCAAAAATTCAACCGGATAATTTACTGCGTCTTCTTCATTCGTAGCAGTATCAATGGATTTGTATGATACCAAGTCACCTGGCAATTTCTGTTGAATTTGAAAATTTATTTCATTAACATTTGCATTTTTTGGTGCTAAAATTGCGCGTTCTCTTAGCCAATCATGATTTTTATAGTTTTGAACAATGTTTGGAAAAACGTGATCAATTAGTTCTTCTTTTGATGGCATACTTGTGCAAAAGTTGTTCGGTAACGTGATAAACCCATTTAAATCACTTGCAATTTTGCCATCGCCAATCTGCAGCAGTTGCTTCGAAAACTCACGTGCTGATGGATCATTTTGAAGACGCACACGCATATTTATGTTAAGCGCTAACTTCTGTATATTTGCCCAAAGAAACGAACTTTTCAAACATGCATTAATTTCATCAGCTGGAGTCGATCTGGGAATGACGGGCAACGTTTGTCGAAAATCACCAGATAGCAATATTAATGCACCTCCGAACAACTGTTGATTTCCACGTAGATCCTGTAATGTTCGATTCAATGCTTCCAAAGATTTTTTATGGGCCATCGGACATTCATCCCATAAAATGATTGCTGCTTGTTGCAAAACTTTGGCCATTCCAGAATTTCTTGAAATATTACACGTTGGAATCTCCACCGATTGCATGTTTAATTGCAGTTTTAAAGCGGAATGTGCAGTTCGGCCACCATCCAATAATGTAGCTGCAATACCAGAAGAAGCAAGTGCCAATGCGATTTTTCGTTCGGATCTAATTGTAGCTAAGATTAATGAAATGAGAAATGTTTTCCCAGTGCCACCAGGAGCGTCCAAAAAATATAATCCACCAGTGTTGTTAATGACAGCTTGCATGATTCTATCGTATGCATTCCTTTGCTGAACATTCAATTGTGGAATGTTTGTTTGCACAAATGCACGCAATTCATCGCATTCGAATTGCTGTTCGCGTTGCAGTTCTTGCTCAAATAAATCATGGATTGGACGATTAGGTGCGATCATGCCTAATTGTCCTAATGCTTTATTTGCAATCATAAGGCAAATATCTTCAATCAATATCAAGGCCTCATTACACATTTCTAATGTATGTACCAATTCGGGATCCATCGAACGATGTTGAAGTCGAATCAAAATGTCTTCAGCCATGAAATCTTTATATTTATTCCACAATTCAAGTGGGTTTGATGGATAGCATGTTGATATTATTATTGCGAATAACATACGTATTTGATTTGGGTGAGCTGAAACTGATGCATCGTGAAGCGTAGCATCCCAATGCGTATCATCTTCAAGCAAACGCAACCGTTGGCATGCATCACGATATGTTACACACAATTCACCGTCGACAGTTCTTAAATTCTGGAATGACTGTGGCCCACGTACGTTCACCAACAACAATCGCAAATAAAAACATTCAACATTGTTTGGACTAACTGTATAAATGCGGCCTAAAGCATCCGTTGAAAAAACACCTCGGTAGCCATCAACAGGAGTACCTTTTTTGCGGCGTTGAAATTTTTTTGTTGATGCGTTCCAAGTATAATATCGTGGTGCTTCCGAATATAATAGTGTTCTTGCAAATTCATCCGTTTCACATAACTTGAAAAAGCTGTCAGTGTAGTTGCTGGAGGCTGTAATGCACTTTGTGCGGCATTTGCATCAGTAAAATAAACACGTTGCCCATTTTCAAGATGAACTGCTAAATGTATAACAACAGGGTGTCTGTCATGTATTGGGAACGATAAAATTTGCCAAATAGCTTCGTTAGTACTAATATATCTTCCCATTTGGTACTGCAAAATTTCATCATTTCTATTTTCAGCAGTCACTCCGAAAATAGCCATATCGCTACCTTTATTATTATACTTGCAAATGTATTTTATTGATTTGACTGAATTGCAGTATTCGACATTTATGTGAGCATTGAAAATTTTTGACAACAATGGTGAATACGGCACTATCCAACGATTATCAACTTCAAAGTCTTGGTTCCGGATTTTAATAGTAGTAGTTTTACCATTATCTTGAGCTGATCGTCGACGATACTGTGGATATCCATCATCACCGTGTATTGTTTCTGCAATCAATTGTCTTGGAAAACGCTTTGAACATTTGCCGTCGATCATACATGGTGAATTTGGATTGATTTCACCGCAGGGACCGTGTATCATATTTTTCGTGACAACTGCAAATAATTGTGGATCGATGGTTTGATCTGGAATTTCGGCCGATATAACACTATCAATCATATCTGGTGTTATTTTCTGTACCAACCATATCAAAATGTGAGCGTGCGGCAAGCCTCTTTTTTGCCATTCAATTGTATACATATAGCAGCGCACTTCTCCAAATACACGTCGATTTATCGACCTTTCACTGTCAACCGTGTTTGCACTATCAACCGATTGGTTTATACGTCTACGTCGTTCCCTCTGTGATGCATTTTGTTGAATACGATCTTGTTCACTTTGTGATCTTCGATTGGTTGAAACAACTCTCGAATGACGCGTACGTCTACCAATATTTGAGCGACTTGGACGTGGCATTTCGAATTTGTTCTATGTACGAACAGAGTAATCATTTAAATTAATTTCAAGAGTTTAAATTGATTTCAAGAGTTAAAAAAACTATATCCAAATGTATAATAAGTATGTGTTTGTGGTCATATATTCGCATTATTTGGTTGTTTTATGTATAAAAAAATTAAGAACTGAGGAAAAAGAAATATACAAAGTGACACTAACACGTATATAAATGGCCTGAAACCCGATAGCAATTCAACCAGAAAATCCAAATGGAAAGCGTATATACACTACTGTCTGTTTGTATTTAAATGGTCAAACAAAAACAAATAAATTGTTTGATGATGTATGGCTGAAAATATGAAAAACAAAAAAAAAATCAAATGCGACTCTTACCGATTACGTCTGTCCACAATTCGAGTTCGATGGAAAAGAACCTTAAAATGATCACTCACTGGTAGGTGTCAATGTATATGCGTGTATGCTCTACAACGTGCATTTATCATGTATTTCACTTGCACCAATTTTTTATATATATAGAAGACTAGCGGACCCGGCAAACTTCGTCCTGCCTCCGAAGGTTTTAAATCTAAAAGTTTATATTTCTTAGGATTGATGGTTTTGCATTAAAAAATTTAATTTTAGAAAACAATGTTCGAAAAATTTGTTTATTTAAAGCACAACTTGATTGGGTATTTTGAAAAATGTAAGATTAAAAGGTGAAGATAGAGAAAAATTATCAAAGGTTGTAGAAACATGTTAACTTGTTGTTGACAAATTTTAAAATTGTTTTTGGTATATAATGATATTAGTGTATTGTGTAATACAAAATTTTAAATATGAAGAAACTATATTATATAGCTGATCCCGGCGTGCTTCGCTACGCATGAATATTAACATTGAATCAAATTCATTGGTTTTTTTTATTTATTTTTTATTTGTAAATAATGAAAAAAAGTAAATCAATTCAATACGATAGTGTATACAATATTTTTTGTTTGATTGTGTGGTGCATGAATAAATAAATTTGGTGGTGCTCCCACTCTGGAACATGCGACGTATAATTGTCCGTGAGAAAAGCACGGTTCCTCCAAATTCACACCACATACATGAAGCGTTTGTCCTTGAGCTTTATTAACGGTTATAGCAAAGGATAAACGCACGGGAAATTGAAGACGTTTGAATTGAAATGGCATGTCTGTTGGTATTAATGGGATCCTTGGTATCAGTACAACTTCTCCTTTTGCTTTCCCAGTTAGAATTGTTGCTTCGATCAAATTGGGCATTAATTTTTTCACGGAAAGTCTCGTTCCATTGCAGAGTTTTGGTGAATTGAGATTTCGAAGAAGTATGATCGATGAACCAATTTTCAAATTCAAAATATGCGGTGGCATACCGTGTGGTTCCAAAGAATTCAAAAATTCAACCGGATAATTTACTGCGTCTTCTTCATTCGTAGCAGTATCAATGGATTTGTATGATACCAAGTCACCTGGCAATTTCTGTTGAATTTGAAAATTTATTTCATTAACATTTGCATTTTTTGGTGCTAAAATTGCGCGTTCTCTTAGCCAATCATGATTTTTATAGTTTTGAACAATGTTTGGAAAAACGTGATCAATTAGTTCTTCTTTTGATGGCATACTTGTGCAAAAGTTGTTCGGTAACGTGATAAACCCATTTAAATCACTTGCAATTTTGCCATCGCCAATCTGCAGCAGTTGCTTCGAAAACTCACGTGCTGATGGATCATTTTGAAGACGCACACGCATATTTATGTTAAGCGCTAACTTCTGTATATTTGCCCAAAGAAACGAACTTTTCAAACATGCATTAATTTCATCAGCTGGAGTCGATCTGGGAATGACGGGCAACGTTTGTCGAAAATCACCAGATAGCAATATTAATGCACCTCCGAACAACTGTTGATTTCCACGTAGATCCTGTAATGTTCGATTCAATGCTTCCAAAGATTTTTTATGGGCCATCGGACATTCATCCCATAAAATGATTGCTGCTTGTTGCAAAACTTTGGCCATTCCAGAATTTCTTGAAATATTACACGTTGGAATCTCCACCGATTGCATGTTTAATTGCAGTTTTAAAGCGGAATGTGCAGTTCGGCCACCATCCAATAATGTAGCTGCAATACCAGAAGAAGCAAGTGCCAATGCGATTTTTCGTTCGGATCTAATTGTAGCTAAGATTAATGAAATGAGAAATGTTTTCCCAGTGCCACCAGGAGCGTCCAAAAAATATAATCCACCAGTGTTGTTAATGACAGCTTGCATGATTCTATCGTATGCATTCCTTTGCTGAACATTCAATTGTGGAATGTTTGTTTGCACAAATGCACGCAATTCATCGCATTCGAATTGCTGTTCGCGTTGCAGTTCTTGCTCAAATAAATCATGGATTGGACGATTAGGTGCGATCATGCCTAATTGTCCTAATGCTTTATTTGCAATCATAAGGCAAATATCTTCAATCAATATCAAGGCCTCATTATACATTTCTAATGTATGTACCAATTCGGGATCCATCGAACGATGTTGAAGTCGAATCAAAATGTCTTCAGCCATGAAATCTTTATATTTATTCCACAATTCAAGTGGGTTTGATGGATAGCATGTTGATATTATTATTGCGAATAACATACGTATTTGATTTGGGTGAGCTGAAACTGATGCATCGTGAAGCGTAGCATCCCAATGCGTATCATCTTCAAGCAAACGCAACCGTTGGCATGCATCACGATATGTTACACACAATTCACCGTCGACAGTTCTTAAATTCTGGAATGACTGTGGCCCACGTACGTTCACCAACAACAATCGCAAATAAAAACATTCAACATTGTTTGGACTAACTGTATAAATGCGGCCTAAAGCATCCGTTGAAAAAACACCTCGGTAGCCATCAACAGGAGTACCTTTTTTGCGGCGTTGAAATTTTTTTGTTGATGCGTTCCAAGTATAATATCGTGGTGCTTCCGAATATAATAGTGTTCTTGCAAATTCATCCGTTTCACATAACTTGAAAAAGCTGTCAGTGTAATTGCTGGAGGCTGTAATGCACTTTGTGCGGCATTTGCATCAGTAAAATAAACACGTTGCCCATTTTCAAGATGAACTGCTAAATGTATAACAACAGGGTGTCTGTCATGTATTGGGAACGATAAAATTTGCCAAATAGCTTCGTTAGTACTAATATATCTTCCCATTTGGTACTGCAAAATTTCATCATTTCTATTTTCAGCAGTCACTCCGAAAATAGCCATATCGCTACCTTTATTATTATACTTGCAAATGTATTTTATTGATTTGACTGAATTGCAGTATTCGACATTTATGTGAGCATTGAAAATTTTTGACAACAATGGTGAATACGGCACTATCCAACGATTATCAGCTTCAAAGTCTTGGTTCCGGATTTTAATAGTAGTAGTTTTACCATTATCTTGAGCTGATCGTCGACGATACTGTGGATATCCATCATCACCGTGTATTGTTTCTGCAATCAATTGTCTTGGAAAACGCTTTGAACATTTGCCGTCGATCATACATGGTGAATTTGGATTGATTTCACCGCAGGGACCGTGTATCATATTTTTCGTGACAACTGCAAATAATTGTGGATCGATGGTTTGATCTGGAATTTCGGCCGATATAACACTATCAATCATATCTGGTGTTATTTTCTGTACCAACCATATCAAAATGTGAGCGTGCGGCAAGCCTCTTTTTTGCCATTCAATTGTATACATATAGCAGCGCACTTCTCCAAATACACGTCGATTTATCGACCTTTCACTGTCAACCGTGTTTGCACTATCAACCGATTGGTTTATACGTCTACGTCGTTCCCTCTGTGATGCATTTTGTTGAATACGATCTTGTTCACTTTGTGATCTTCGATTGGTTGAAACAACTCTCGAATGACGCGTACGTCTACCAATATTTGAGCGACTTGGACGTGGCATTTCGAATTTGTTCTATGTACGAAAAGAGTAATCATTTAAATTAATTTCAAGAGTTTAAATTGATTTCAAGAGTTAAAAAAACTATATCCAAATGTATAATAAGTATGTGTTTGTGGTCATATATTCGCATTATTTGGTTGTTTTATGTATAAAAAAATTAAGAACTGAGGAAAAAGAAATATACAAAGTGACACTAACACGTATATAAATGGCCTGAAACCCGATAGCAATTCAACCAGAAAATCCAAATGGAAAGCGTATATACACTACTGTCTGTTTGTATTTAAATGGTCAAACAAAAACAAATAAATTGTTTGATGATGTATGGCTGAAAATATGAAAAACAAAAAAAAAAATCAAATGCGACTCTTACCGATTACGTCTGTCCACAATTCGAGTTCGATGGAAAAGAACCTTAAAATGATCACTCACTGGTAGGTGTCAATGTATATGCGTGTATGCTCTACAACGTGCATTTATCATGTATTTCACTTGCACCAATTTTTTATATATATAGAAGACTAGCGGACCCGGCAAACTTCGTCCTGCCTCCGAAGGTTTTAAATCTAAAAGTTTATATTTCTTAGGATTGATGGTTTTGCATTAAAAAATTTAATTTTAGAAAACAATGTTCGAAAAATTTGTTTATTTAAAGCACAACTTGATTGGGTATTTTGAAAAATGTAAGATAAAAAGGTGAAGATAGAGAAAAATTATCAAAGGTTGTAGAAACATGTTAACTTGTTGTTGACAAATTTTAAAATTGTTTTTGGTATATAATGATATTAGTGTATTGTGTAATACAAAATTTTAAATATGAAGAAACTATATTATATAGCTGATCCCGGCGTGCTTCGCTACGCATGAATATTAACATTGAATCAAATTCATTGGTTTTTTTTATTTATTTTTTATTTGTAAATAATGAAAAAAAAGTAAATCAATTCAATACGATAGTGTATACAATATTTTTTGTTTGATTGTGTGGTGCATGAATAAATAAATTTGGTGGTGCTCCCACTCTGGAACATGCGACGTATAATTGTCCGTGAGAAAAGCACGGTTCCTCCAAATTCACACCACATACATGAAGCGTTTGTCCTTGAGCTTTATTAACGGTTATAGCAAAGGATAAACGCACGGGAAATTGAAGACGTTTGAATTGAAATGGCATGTCTGTTGGTATTAATGGGATCCTTGGTATCAGTACAACTTCTCCTTTTGCTTTCCCAGTTAGAATTGTTGCTTCGATCAAATTGGGCATTAATTTTTTCACGGAAAGTCTCGTTCCATTGCAGAGTTTTGGTGAATTGAGATTTCGAAGAAGTATGATCGATGAACCAATTTTCAAATTCAAAATATGCGGTGGCATACCGTGTGGTTCCAAAGAATTCAAAAATTCAACCGGATAATTTACTGCGTCTTCTTCATTCGTAGCAGTATCAATGGATTTGTATGATACCAAGTCACCTGGCAATTTCTGTTGAATTTGAAAATTTATTTCATTAACATTTGCATTTTTTGGTGCTAAAATTGCGCGTTCTCTTAGCCAATCATGATTTTTATAGTTTTGAACAATGTTTGGAAAAACGTGATCAATTAGTTCTTCTTTTGATGGCATACTTGTGCAAAAGTTGTTCGGTAACGTGATAAACCCATTTAAATCACTTGCAATTTTGCCATCGCCAATCTGCAGCAGTTGCCTCGAAAACTCACGTGCTGATGGATCATTTTGAAGACGCACACGCATATTTATGTTAAGCGCTAACTTCTGTATATTTGCCCAAAGAAACGAACTTTTCAAACATGCATTAATTTCATCAGCTGGAGTCGATCTGGGAATGACGGGCAACGTTTGTCGAAAATCACCAGATAGCAATATTAATGCACCTCCGAACAACTGTTGATTTCCACGTAGATCCTGTAATGTTCGATTCAATGCTTCCAAAGATTTTTTATGGGCCATCGGACATTCATCCCATAAAATGATTGCTGCTTGTTGCAAAACTTTGGCCATTCCAGAATTTCTTGAAATATTACACGTTGGAATCTCCACCGATTGCATGTTTAATTGCAGTTTTAAAGCGGAATGTGCAGTTCGGCCACCATCCAATAATGTAGCTGCAATACCAGAAGAAGCAAGTGCCAATGCGATTTTTCGTTCGGATCTAATTGTAGCTAAGATTAATGAAATGAGAAATGTTTTCCCAGTGCCACCAGGAGCGTCCAAAAAATATAATCCACCAGTGTTGTTAATGACAGCTTGCATGATTCTATCGTATGCATTCCTTTGCTGAACATTCAATTGTGGAATGTTTGTTTGCACAAATGCACGCAATTCATCGCATTCGAATTGCTGTTCGCGTTGCAGTTCTTGCTCAAATAAATCATGGATTGGACGATTAGGTGCGATCATGCCTAATTGTCCTAATGCTTTATTTGCAATCATAACCCTACGTCTCCACGGGCAATTTTTGATGGCATAACATCTGTCAAATTCGATTGCAATGGTTGGCAATATTTTAATGGTGGGCATTGCGATGTTATGCCATTGTCATTTTGAAAATACCGTCAAGTAATCTAGTTCGCTGTGCCCACGCTTGAAAAAATTTTTAATTTAACGATGAAGAGGAAAAAAGAAGGAAACCGAAATTCTGGGTGAATCCTTTATTACAAAGAATGCAAATGCACAGTCTCCATTCATTTTAGCGTTTTTATTAATTTAATAGATGCGGTAAAACGAAAATGTCCGACGATGCTCCCACTGTGAGCGTCACGAAAAAATGAAAAATGGCTGTCAAACAAACAAAATGACAACTGATTGCAACACAGCACGTTGGCAATTTATGGCATAACATATTTCATAACATAAATTGCCAACTTGAAGCAATTTGGAGTCTCCATTGGCAATTTGCTTGAAATTGCCAATGGCATGCCATCAAAAATTGCCCGTGGAGACGTAGCGTAAGGCAAATATCTTTTATCAATACCAAGGCCTCATTATACATTTCTAATGTATGTACCAATTCGGGATCCATCGAACGATGTTGAAGTCGAATCAAAATGTCTTCAGCCATGAAATCTTTATATTTATTCCACAATTCAAGTGGGTTTGATGGATAGCATGTTGATATTATTATTGCGAATAACATACGTATTTGATTTGGGTGAGCTGAAACTGATGCATCGTGAAGCGTAGCATCCCAATGCGTATCATCTTCAAGCAAACGCAACCGTTGGCATGCATCACGATATGTTACACACAATTCACCGTCGACAGTTCTTAAATTCTGGAATGACTGTGGCCCACGTACGTTCACCAACAACAATCGCAAATAAAAACATTCAGCATTGTTTGGACTAACTGTATAAATGCGGCCTAAAGCATCCGTTGAAAAAACACCTCGGTAGCCATCAACAGGAGTACCTTTTTTGCGGCGTTGAAATTTTTTTGTTGATGCGTTCCAAGTATAATATCGTGGTGCTTCCGAATATAATAGTGTTCTTGCAAATTCATCCGTTTCACATAACTTGAAAAAGCTGTCAGTGTAGTTGCTGGAGGCTGTAATGCACTTTGTGCGGCATTTGCATCAGTAAAATAAACACGTTGCCCATTTTCAAGATGAACTGCTAAATGTATAACAACAGGGTGTCTGTCATGTATTGGGAACGATAAAATTCGCCAAATAGCTTCGTTAGTACTAATATATCTTCCCATTTGGTACTGCAAAATTTCATCATTTCTATTTTCAGCAGTCACTCCGAAAATAGCCTTTATTATTATACTTGCAAATGTATTTTATTGATTTGACTGAATTGCAGTATTCGACATTTATGTGAGCATTGAAAATTTTTGACAACAATGGTGAATACGGCACTATCCAACGATTATCAACTTCAAAGTCTTGGTTCCGGATTTTAATAGTAGTAGTTTTACCATTATCTTGAGCTGATCGTCGACGATACTGTGGATATCCATCATCACCGTGTATTGTTTCTGCAATCAATTGTCTTGGAAAACGCTTTGAACATTTGCCGTCGATCATACATGGTGAATTTGGATTGATTTCACCGCAGGGACCGTGTATCATATTTTTCGTGACAACTGCAAATAATTGTGGGTCGATGGTTTGATCTGGAATTTCGGCCGATATAACACTATCAATCATATCTGGTGTTATTTTCTGTACCAACCATATCAAAATGTGAGCGTGCGGCAAGCCTCTTTTTTGCCATTCAATTGTATACATATAGCAGCGCACTTCTCCAAATACACGTCGATTTATCGACCTTTCACTGTCAACCGTGTTTGCACTATCAACCGATTGGTTTATACGTCTACGTCGTTCCCTCTGTGATGCATTTTGTTGAATACGATCTTGTTCACTTTGTGATCTTCGATTGGTTGAAACAACTCTCGAATGACGCGTACGTCTACCAATATTTGAGCGACTTGGACGTGGCATTTCGAATTTGTTCTATGTACGAAAAGAGTAATCATTTAAATTAATTTCAAGAGTTTAAATTGATTTCAAGAGTTAAAAAAACTATATCCAAATGTATAATAAGTATGTGTTTGTGGTCATATATTCGCATTATTTGGTTGTTTTATGTATAAAAAAATTAAGAACTGAGGAAAAAGAAATATACAAAGTGACACTAACACGTATATAAATGGCCTGAAACCCGATAGCAATTCAACCAGAAAATCCAAATGGAAAGCGTATATACACTACTGTCTGTTTGTATTTAAATGGTCAAACAAAAACAAATAAATTGTTTGATGATGTATGGCTGAAAATATGAAAAACAAAAAAAAAAATCAAATGCGACTCTTACCGATTACGTCTGTCCACAATTCGAGTTCGATGGAAAAGAACCTTAAAATGATCACTCACTGGTAGGTGTCAATGTATATGCGTGTATGCTCTACAACGTGCATTTATCATGTATTTCACTTGCACCAATTTTTTATATATATAGAAGACTAGCGGACCCGGCAAACTTCGTCCTGCCTCCGAAGGTTTTAAATCTAAAAGTTTATATTTCTTAGGATTGATGGTTTTGCATTAAAAAATTTAATTTTAGAAAACAATGTTCGAAAAATTTGTTTATTTAAAGCACAACTTGATTGGGTATTTTGAAAAATGTAAGTTAAAAAGGTGAAGATAGAGAAAAATTATCAAAGGTTGTAGAAACATGTTAACTTGTTGTTGACAAATTTTAAAATTGTTTTTGGTATATAATGATATTAGTGTATTGTGTAATACAAAATTTTAAATATGAAGAAACTATATTATATAGCTGATCCCGGCGTGCTTCGCTACGCATGAATATTAACATTGAATCAAATTCATTGGTTTTTTTTATTTATTTTTTATTTGTAAATAATGAAAAAAAAGTAAATCAATTCAATACGATAGTGTATACAATATTTTTTGTTTGATTGTGTGGTGCATGAATAAATAAATTTGGTGGTGCTCCCACTCTGGAACATGCGACGTATAATTGTCCGTGAGAAAAGCACGGTTCCTCCAAATTCACACCACATACATGAAGCGTTTGTCCTTGAGCTTTATTAACGGTTATAGCAAAGGATAAACGCACGGGAAATTGAAGACGTTTGAATTGAAATGGCATGTCTGTTGGTATTAATGGGATCCTTGGTATCAGTACAACTTCTCCTTTTGTTTTCCCAGTTAGAATTGTTGCTTCGATCAAATTGGGCATTAATTTTTTCACGGAAAGTCTCGTTCCATTGCAGAGTTTTGGTGAATTGAGATTTCGAAGAAGTATGATCGATGAACCAATTTTCAAATTCAAAATATGCGGTGGCATACCGTGTGGTTCCAAAGAATTCAAAAATTCAACCGGATAATTTATTGCGTCTTCTTCATTCGTAGCAGTATCAATGGATTTGTATGATACTAAGTCACCTGGCAATTTCTGTTGAATTTGAAAATTTATTTCATTAACATTTGCATTTTTTGGTGCTAAAATTGCGCGTTCTCTTAGCCAATCATGATTTTTATAGTTTTGAACAATGTTTGGAAAAACGTGATCAATTAGTTCTTCTTTTGATGGCATACTTGTGCAAAAGTTGTTCGGTAACGTGATAAACCCATTTAAATCACTTGCAATTTTGCCATCGCCAATCTGCAGCAGTTGCTTCGAAAACTCACGTGCTGATGGATCATTTTGAAGACGCACACGCATATTTATGTTAAGCGCTAACTTCTGTATATTTGCCCAAAGAAACGAACTTTTCAAACATGCATTAATTTCATCAGCTGGAGTCGATCTGGGAATGACGGGCAACGTTTGTCGAAAATCACCAGATAGCAATATTAATGCACCTCCGAACAACTGTTGATTTCCACGTAGATCCTGTAATGTTCGATTCAATGCTTCCAAAGATTTTTTATGGGCCATCGGACATTCATCCCATAAAATGATTGCTGCTTGTTGCAAAACTTTGGCCATTCCAGAATTTCTTGAAATATTACACGTTGGAATCTCCACCGATTGCATGTTTAATTGCAGTTTTAAAGCGGAATGTGCAGTTCGGCCACCATCCAATAATGTAGCTGCAATACCAGAAGAAGCAAGTGCCAATGCGATTTTTCGTTCGGATCTAATTGTAGCTAAGATTAATGAAATGAGAAATGTTTTCCCAGTGCCACCAGGAGCGTCCAAAAAATATAATCCACCAGTGTTGTTAATGACAGCTTGCATGATTCTATCGTATGCATTCCTTTGCTGAACATTCAATTGTGGAATGTTTGTTTGCACAAATGCACGCAATTCATCGCATTCGAATTGCTGTTCGAGTTGCAGTTCTTGCTCAAATAAATCATGGATTGGACGATTAGGTGCGATCATGCCTAATTGTCCTAATGCTTTATTTGCAATCATAACCCTACGTCTCCACGGGCAATTTTTGATGGCATAACATCTGTCAAATTCGATTGCAATGGTTGGCAATATTTTAATGGTGGGCATTGCGATGTTATGCCATTGTCATTTTGAAAATACCGTCAAGTAATCTAGTTCGCTGTGCCCACGCTTGAAAAAATTTTTAATTTAACGATGAAGAGGAAAAAAGAAGGAAACCGAAATTCTGGGTGAATCCTTTATTACAAAGAATGCAAATGCACAGTCTCCATTCATTTTAGCGTTTTTATTAATTTAATAGATGCGGTAAAACGAAAATGTCCGACGATGCTCCCACTGTGAGCGTCACGAAAAAATGAAAAATGGCTGTCAAACAAACAAAATGACAACTGATTGCAACACAGCACGTTGGCAATTTATGGCATAACATATTTCATAACATAAATTGCCAACTTGAAGCAATTTGGAGTCTCCATTGGCAATTTGCTTGAAATTGCCAATGGCATGCCATCAAAAATTGCCCGTGGAGACGTAGCGTAAGGCAAATATCTTCAATCAATATCAAGGCCTCATTATACATTTCTAATGTATGTACCAATTCGGGATCCATCGAACGATGTTGAAGTCGAATCAAAATGTCTTCAGCCATGAAATCTTTATATTTATTCCACAATTCAAGTGGGTTTGATGGATAGCATGTTGATATTATTATTGCGAATAACATACGTATTTGATTTGGGTGAGCAGAAACTGATGCATCGTGAAGCGTAGCATCCCAATGCGTATCATCTTCAAGCAAACGCAACCGTTGGCATGCATCACGATATGTTACACACAATTCACCGTCGACAGTTCTTAAATTCTGGAATGACTGTGGCCCACGTACGTTCACCAACAACAATCGCAAATAAAAACATTCAACATTGTTTGGACTAACTGTATAAATGCGGCCTAAAGCATCCGTTGAAAAAACACCTCGGTAGCCATCAACAGGAGTACCTTTTTTGTGGCGTTGAAATTTTTTTGTTGATGCGTTCCAAGTATAATATCGTGGTGCTTCCGAATATAATAGTGTTCTTGCAAATTCATCCGTTTCACATAACTTGAAAAAGCTGTCAGTGTAGTTGCTGGAGGCTGTAATGCACTTTGTGCGGCATTTGCATCAGTAAAATAAACACGTTGCCCATTTTCAAGATGAACTGCTAAATGTATAACAACAGGGTGTCTGTCATGTATTGGGAACGATAAAATTTGCCAAATAGCTTCGTTAGTACTAATATATCTTCCCATTTGGTACTGCAAAATTTCATCATTTCTATTTTCAGCAGTCACTCCGAAAATAGCCTTTATTATTATACTTGCAAATGTATTTTATTGATTTGACTGAATTGCAGTATTCGACATTTATGTGAGCATTGAAAATTTTTGACAACAATGGTGAATACGGCACTATCCAACGATTATCAACTTCAAAGTCTTGGTTCCGGATTTTAATAGTAGTAGTTTTACCATTATCTTGAGCTGATCGTCGACGATACTGTGGATATCCATCATCACCGTGTATTGTTTCTGCAATCAATTGTCTTGGAAAACGCTTTGAACATTTGCCGTCGATCATACATGGTGAATTTGGATTGATTTCACCGCAGGGACCGTGTATCATATTTTTCGTGACAACTGCAAATAATTGTGGATCGATGGTTTGATCTGGAATTTCGGCCGATATAACACTATCAATCATATCTGGTGTTATTTTCTGTACCAACCATATCAAAATGTGAGCGTGCGGCAAGCCTCTTTTTTGCCATTCAATTGTATACATATAGCATCGCACTTCTCCAAATACACGTCGATTTATCGACCTTTCACTGTCAACCGTGTTTGCACTATCAACCGATTGGTTTATACGTCTACGTCGTTCCCTCTGTGATGCATTTTGTTGAATACGATCTTGTTCACTTTGTGATCTTCGATTGGTTGAAACAACTCTCGAATGACGCGTACGTCTACCAATATTTGAGCGACTTGGACGTGGCATTTCGAATTTGTTCTATGTACGAAAAGAGTAATCATTTAAATTAATTTCAAGAGTTTAAATTGATTTCAAGAGTTAAAAAAACTATATCCAAATGTATAATAAGTATGTGTTTGTGGTCATATATTCGCATTATTTGGTTGTTTTATGTATAAAAAAATTAAGAACTGAGGAAAAAGAAATATACAAAGTGACACTAACACGTATATAAATGGCCTGAAACCCGATAGCAATTCAACCAGAAAATCCAAATGGAAAGCGTATATACACTACTGTCTGTTTGTATTTAAATGGTCAAACAAAAACAAATAAATTGTTTGATGATGTATGGCTGAAAATATGAAAAACAAAAAAAAAAATCAAATGCGACTCTTACCGATTACGTCTGTCCACAATTCGAGTTCGATGGAAAAGAACCTTAAAATGATCACTCACTGGTAGGTGTCAATGTATATGCGTGTATGCTCTACAACGTGCATTTATCATGTATTTCACTTGCACCAATTTTTTATATATATAGAAGACTAGCGGACCCGGCAAACTTCGTCCTGCCTCCGAAGGTTTTAAATCTAAAAGTTTATATTTCTTAGGATTGATGGTTTTGCATTAAAAAATTTAATTTTAGAAAACAATGTTCGAAAAATTTGTTTATTTAAAGCACAACTTGATTGGGTATTTTGAAAAATGTAAGTTAAAAAGGTGAAGATAGAGAAAAATTATCAAAGGTTGTAGAAACATGTTAACTTGTTGTTGACAAATTTTAAAATTGTTTTTGGTATATAATGATATTAGTGTATTGTGTAATACAAAATTTTAAATATGAAGAAACTATATTATATAGCTGATCCCGGCGTGCTTCGCTACGCATGAATATTAACATTGAATCAAATTCATTGGTTTTTTTTATTTATTTTTTATTTGTAAATAATGAAAAAAAAGTAAATCAATTCAATACGATAGTGTATACAATATTTTTTGTTTGATTGTGTGGTGCATGAATAAATAAATTTGGT
This sequence comes from Clusia tigrina, assembly GCA_920105625.2. Lineage (NCBI taxonomy): Eukaryota > Metazoa > Arthropoda > Insecta > Diptera > Clusiidae > Clusia > Clusia tigrina. Next base: position 161,833,224 of record OV050031.1, read on the forward strand.
GGTGCTCCCACTCTGGAACATGCGACGTATAATTGTCCGTGAGAAAAGCACGGTTCCTCCAAATTCACACCACATACATGAAGCGTTTGTCCTTGAGCTTTATTAACGGTTATAGCAAAGGATAAACGCACGGGAAATTGAAGACGTTTGAATTGAAATGGCATGTCTGTTGGTATTAATGGGATCCTTGGTATCAGTACAACTTCTCCTTTTGCTTTCCCAGTTAGAATTGTTGCTTCGATCAAATTGGGCATTAATTTTTTCACGGAAAGTCTCGTTCCATTGCAGAGTTTTGGTGAATTGAGATTTCGAAGAAGTATGATCGATGAACCAATTTTCAAATTCAAAATATGCGGTGGCATACCGTGTGGTTCCAAAGAATTCAAAAATTCAACCGGATAATTTACTGCGTCTTCTTCATTCGTAGCAGTATCAATGGATTTGTATGATACCAAGTCACCTGGCAATTTCTGTTGAATTTGAAAATTTATTTCATTAACATTTGAATTTTTTGGTGCTAAAATTGCGCGTTCTCTTAGCCAATCATGATTTTTATAGTTTTGAACAATGTTTGGAAAAACGTGATCAATTAGTTCTTCTTTTGATGGCATACTTGTGCAAAAGTTGTTCGGTAACGTGATAAACCCATTTAAATCACTTGCAATTTTGCCATCGCCAATCTGCAGCAGTTGCTTCGAAAACTCACGTGCTGATGGATCATTTTGAAGACGCACACGCATATTTATGTTAAGCGCTAACTTCTGTATATTTGCCCAAAGAAACGAACTTTTCAAACATGCATTAATTTCATCAGCTGGAGTCGATCTGGGAATGACGGGCAACGTTTGTCGAAAATCACCAGATAGCAATATTAATGCACCTCCGAACAACTGTTGATTTCCACGTAGATCCTGTAATGTTCGATTCAATGCTTCCAAAGATTTTTTATGGGCCATCGGACATTCATCCCATAAAATGATTGCTGCTTTTTGCTAAACTTTGGCCATTCCAGAATTTCTTGAAATATTACACGTTGGAATCTCCACCGATTGCATGTTTAATTGCAGTTTTAAAGCGGAATGTGCAGTTCGGCCACCATCCAATAATGTAGCTGCAATACCAGAAGAAGCAAGTGCCAATGCGATTTTTCGTTCGGATCTAATTGTAGCTAAGATTAATGAAATGAGAAATGTTTTCCCAGTGCCACCAGGAGCGTCGAAAAAATATAATCCACCAGTGTTGTTAATGACAGCTTGCATGATTCTATCGTATGCATTCCTTTGCTGAACATTCAATTGTGGAATGTTTGTTTGCACAAATGCACGCAATTCATCGCATTCGAATTGCTGTTCGCGTTGCAGTTCTTGCTCAAATAAATCATGGATTGGACGATTAGGTGCGATCATGCCTAATTGTCCTAATGCTTTATTTGCAATCATAAGGCAAATATCTTCAATCAATATCAAGGCCTCATTATACATTTCTAATGTATGTACCAATTCGGGATCCATCGAACGATGTTGAAGTCGAATCAAAATGTCTTCAGCCATGAAATCTTTATATTTATTCCACAATTCAAGTGGGTTTGATGGATAGCATGTTGATATTATTATTGCGAATAACATACGTATTTGATTTGGGTGAGCTGAAACTGATGCATCGTGAAGCGTAGCATCCCAATGCGTATCATCTTCAAGCAAACGCAACCGTTGGCATGCATCACGATATGTTACACACAATTCACCGTCGACAGTTCTTAAATTCTGGAATGACTGTGGCCCACGTACGTTCACCAACAACAATCGCAAATAAAAACATTCAACATTGTTTGGACTAACTGTATAAATGCGGCCTAAAGCATCCGTTGAAAAAACACCTCGGTAGCCATCAACAGGAGTACCTTTTTTGCGGCGTTGAAATTTTTTTGTTGATGCGTTCCAAGTATAATATCGTGGTGCTTCCGAATATAATAGTGTTCTTGCAAATTCATCCGTTTCACATAACTTGAAAAAGCTGTCAGTGTAGTTGCTGGAGGCTGTAATGCACTTTGTGCGGCATTTGCATCAGTAAAATAAACACGTTGCCCATTTTCAAGATGAACTGCTAAATGTATAACAACAGGGTGTCTGTCATGTATTGGGAACGATAAAATTTGCCAAATAGCTTCGTTAGTACTAATATATCTTCCCATTTGGTACTGCAAAATTTCATCATTTCTATTTTCAGCAGTCAGTCCGAAAATAGCCATATCGCTACCTTTATTAACATACTTGCAAATGTATTTTATTGATTTGACTGAATTGCAGTATTCGACATTTATGTGAGCATTGAAAATTTTTGACAACAATGGTGAATACGGCACTATCCAACGATTATCAACTTCAAAGTCTTGGTTCCGGATTTTAATAGTAGTAGTTTTACCATTATCTTGAGCTGATCGTCGACGATACTGTGGATATCCATCATCACCGTGTATTGTTTCTGCAATCAATTGTCTTGGAAAACGCTTTGAACATTTGCCGTCGATCATACATGGTGAATTTGGATTGATTTCACCGCAGGGACCGTGTATCATATTTTTCGTGACAACTGCAAATAATTGTGGGTCGATGGTTTGATCTGGAATTTCGGCCGATATAACACTATCAATCATATCTGGTGTTATTTTCTGTACCAACCATATCAAAATGTGAGCGTGCGGCAAGCCTCTTTTTTGCCATTCAATTGTATACATATAGCAGCGCACTTCTCCAAATACACGTCGATTTATCGACCTTTCACTGTCAACCGTGTTTGCACTATCAACCGATTGGTTTATACGTCTACGTCGTTCCCTCTGTGATGCATTTTGTTGAATACGATCTTGTTCACTTTGTGATCTTCGATTGGTTGAAACAACTCTCGAATGACGCGTACGTCTACCAATATTTGAGCGACTTGGACGTGGCATTTCGAATTTGTTCTATGTACGAAAAGAGTAATCATTTAAATTAATTTCAAGAGTTTAAATTGATTTCAAGAGTTAAAAAAACTATATCCAAATGTATAATAAGTATGTGTTTGTGGTCATATATTCGCATTATTTGGTTGTTTTATGTATAAAAAAATTAAGAACTGAGGAAAAAGAAATATACAAAGTGACACTAACACGTATATAAATGGCCTGAAACCCGATAGCAATTCAACCAGAAAATCCAAATGGAAAGCGTATATACACTACTGTCTGTTTGTATTTAAATGGTCAAACAAAAACAAATAAATTGTTTGATGATGTATGGCTGAAAATATGAAAAACAAAAAAAAAATCAAATGCGACTCTTACCGATTACGTCTGTCCACAATTCGAGTTCGATGGAAAAGAACCTTAAAATGATCACTCACTGGTAGGTGTCAATGTATATGCGTGTATGCTCTACAACGTGCATTTATCATGTATTTCACTTGCACCAATTTTTTATATATATAGAAGATATAGATTTCGCCGAAAAGTTTCAATTAAATTTTCTCATTAAGATTGTTGACTTTATCATTTTTTTTTGCCTAAATTGCAAGTTCGCACAGCCATTCAGGATTTTTGTAGTTTGGGAATACCTTGTCGTCAACGGCTTGAATACTAATTACCGTTTGACTGAAGTTCGGTGGGAACGAAATCTCATTCCCAATTGTTTCTTGCAAATCTATCGATCTCAAAAAATTCGGAAAATTCGGAAAATTCGAAAATTAAAAAAACTTAATCTCACTTTTTGTTCTCATTTTTTTTATATGTGCGTGGTGTTGCACGCGCACATTTAGTTTCATATTGGTGTTGTAAGCACTGACTGATACTCCAATAACTCAACAGATGGAGCTGTAGACGCTTATTTATTTTGACAGCTGCGTATATTGTGTGTTCTTTCTGATTTTTTTATTCGAACAGTGCGGACACGGTCAATTGACTTTCTGACATTTTTCCAAATTTTAATTGATTTCTCGAGTTGTTCGGGCCATTGTGCATTCGTCCCAAATGATAATTTTGCACGTTTTAAGGATTGTGCCCATTTTCAATAAAATCGCTTAATTAATTCAGAAAATATAGAATAAGGTAGCTTCTACCACTTTTGCCCTATTTACCGTCAAAAATTTTGATATTTTTAAGAAATGTGTATCCTATGTCATCGGTTAGATAATTCTGAAGACGTTGTAAAAACTTAATCAAAATCCCGCCTTTTTCCAATCCATACGTTGCAAACATACATACATTTTTATATAGAATTAGGTAGGGGGAGTTTTTATCCCTTTTGTCAATTTTACCCCCTAAATGTGGAACAATCCAAACAATGTATAGCCTATGTTATCCGAGGGGTTTTTCTGAAGACTCTCTGAAAATTTCATCAAAATCGGTCCAGCCGTTTTCGAGTGCATGCATTGCTTACATGCATACATACATACATAGGGAGGGAAAGTTTTTATCCCATTTGCCAATTTCACCCCCTACATGTAAAAAATCCAAACAATGTGTAGCGTATGTTACTCGCGAGTTTATTCTGAAAATTGCCTGAAAATTTCATCAAAATCGGGTCAGCCGTTTTCGAGTACATACGTTGCATACAAACATACATACATACATGCAAACTTTTATATGGACAACATCACGTGTTGACATAAAAGGTCATAACTCACGAACGCGTCGACCGATTTCGTGCAAACTTATCTATAAACCATCTACACGACCATACGAACAAACCACAAAAAGTTTCATTGAATTCGGTTTGACGGTTCATGAGTCACAACGCACTTGCACCAATTTTTTATATATATAGAAGATTAGGTAGGGGGAGTTTTTATCCCTTTTGTCAATTTTACCCCATAAATGTGGAACAATCCAATCAATGTATAGCCTATGTTATCCGAGGGGTTTTTCTGAAGACTCTCTGAAAATTTCATCAAAATCGGTCCAGCCGTTTTCGAGTGCATGCATTGCTTACATGCATACATACATACATAGGGAGGGAAAGTTTTTATCCCATTTGCCAATTTCACCCCCTACATGTAAAAAATCCAAACAATGTGTAGCGTATGTTACTCGCGAGTTTATTCTGAAAATTGCCTGAAAATTTCATCAAAATCGGTTCAGCCGTTTTCGAGTACATACGTTGCATACAAACATACATACATACATGCAAACTTTTATATGGACAAAATCACGTGTTGACATAAAAGGTCATAGCTCACGAACGCGTCGACCGATTTCGTGCAAACTTATCTATAAACCATCTACACGACCATACGAACAAACCACAAAACACACATTGAATTCGGTTTGACGGTTCATGAGTTATAAAGTCACAACGCACTTGCACCAATTTTTTATATATATAGACTAGCGGACCCGGCAAACTTCGTCCTGCCTCCGAAGGTTTTAAATCTAAAAGTTTACATTTCTTAGGATTGATGGTTTTGCATTAAAAAATTTAATTTTAGAAAACAATAATGTTCGAAAAATTTGTTTATTTAAAAAATCGCAACAATATATGTGAAACGGTTTTGAAATATAACATGCCTAACAGTGCGAAAACTTGGAAGCACAACTTGATTGGGTATTTTGAAAAATGTAAGTTAAAAAGGTGAAGATAGAGAAAAATTATCAAAGGTTGTAGAAACATGTTAACTTGTTGTTGACAAATTTTAAAATTGTTTTTGGTATATAATGATATTAGTGTATTGTGTAATAAAAAATTTTAAATATGAAGAAACTATATTATATAGCTGATCGAAGCACGCCGGGGATCAGCTACGCATGAATATTAACATTGAATCAAATTCATTGGTTTTTTTTATTTATTTTTTATTTGTAAATAATGAAAAAAAAGTAAATCAATTCAATACGATAGTGTATACAATATTTTTTGTTTGATTGTGTGGTGCATGAATAAATAAATTTGGTGGTGCTCCCACTCTGGAACATGCGACGTATAATTGTCCGTGAGAAAAGCACGGTTCCTCCAAATTCACACCACATACATGAAGCGTTTGTCCTTGAGCTTTATTAACGGTTATAGCAAAGGATAAACGCACGGGAAATTGAAGACGTTTGAATTGAAATGGCATGTCTGTTGGTATTAATGGGATCCTTGGTATCAGTACAACTTCTCCTTTTGCTTTCCCAGTTAGAATTGTTGCTTCGATCAAATTGGGCATTAATTTTTTCACGGAAAGTCTCGTTCCATTGCAGAGTTTTGGTGAATTGAGATTTCGAAGAAGTATGATCGATGAACCAATTTTCAAATTCAAAATATGCGGTGGCATACCGTGTGGTTCCAAAGAATTCAAAAATTCAACCGGATAATTTACTGCGTTTTCTTCATTCGTAGCAGTATCAATGGATTTGTATGATACCAAGTCACCTGGCAATTTCTGTTGAATTTGAAAATTTATTTCATTAACATTTGCATTTTTTGGTGCTAAAATTGCGCGTTCTCTTAGCCAATCATGATTTTTATAGTTTTGAACAATGTTTGGAAAAACGTGATCAATTAGTTCTTCTTTTGATGGCATACTTGTGCAAAAGTTGTTCGGTAACGTGATAAACCCATTTAAATCACTTGCAATTTTGCCATCGCCAATCTGCAGCAGTTGCTTCGAAAACTCACGTGCTGATGGATCATTTTGAAGACGCACACTTTTTTTTTATGTTAAGCGCTAACTTCTGTATATTTGCCCAAAGAAACGAACTTTTCAAACATGCATTAATTTCATCAGCTGGAGTCGATCTGGGAATGACGGGCAACGTTTGTCGAAAATCACCAGATAGCAATATTAATGCACCTCCGAACAACTGTTGATTTCCACGTAGATCCTGTAATGTTCGATTCAATGCTTCCAAAAATTTTTTATGGGCCATCGGACATTCATCCCATAAAATGATTGCTGCTTTTTGCTAAACTTTGGCCATTCCAGAATTTCTTGAAATATTACACGTTGGAATCTCCACCGATTGCATGTTTAATTGCAGTTTTAAAGCGGAATGTGCAGTTCGGCCACCATCCAATAATGTAGCTGCAATACCAGAAGAAGCGAGTGCCAATGCGATTTTTCGTTCGGATCTAATTGTAGCTAAGATTAATGAAATGAGAAATGTTTTCCCAGTGCCACCAGGAGCGTCCAAAAAATATAATCCACCAGTGTTGTTAATGACAGCTTGCATGATTCTATCGTATGCATTCCTTTGCTGAACATTCAATTGTGGAATGTTTGTTTGCACAAATGCACGCAATTCATCGCATTCGAATTGCTGTTCGCGTTGCAGTTCTTGCTCAAATAAATCATGGATTGGACGATTAGGTGCGATCATGCCTAATTGTCCTAATGCTTTATTTGCAATCATAAGGCAAATATCTTCAATCAATATCAAGGCCTCATTATACATTTCTAATGTATGTACCAATTCGGGATCCATCAAACGATGTTGAAGTCGAATCAAAATGTCTGCAGCCATGAAATCTTTATATTTATTCCACAATTCATGTGGGTTTGATGGATAGCATGTTGATATTATTATTGCGAATAACATACGTATTTGATTTGGGTGAGCTGAAACTGATGCATCGTGAAGCGTAGCATCCCAATGCGTATCATCTTCAAGCAAACGCAACCGTTGGCATGCATCACGATATGTTACACACAATTCACCGTCGACAGTTCTTAAATTCTGGAATGACTGTGGCCCACGTACGTTCACCAACAACAATCGCAAATAAAAACATTCAACATTGTTTGGACTAACTGTATAAATGCGGCCTAAAGCATCCGTTGAAAAAACACCTCGGTAGCCATCAACAGGAGTACCTTTTTTGCGGCGTTGAAATTTTTTTGTTGATGCGTTCCAAGTATAATATCGTGGTGCTTCCGAATATAATAGTGTTCTTGCAAATTCATCCGTTTCACATAACTTGAAAAAAGCTGTCAGTGTAGTTGCTGGAGGCTGTAATGCACTTTGTGCGGCATTTGCATCAGTAAAATAAACACGTTGCCCATTTTCAAGATGAACTGCTAAATGTATAACAACAGGGTGTCTGTCATGTATTGGGAACGATAAAATTCGCCAAATAGCTTCGTTAGTACTAATATATCTTCCCATTTGGTACTGCAAAATTTCATCATTTCTATTTTCAGCAGTCACTCCGAAAATAGCCATATCGCTACCTTTATTATTATACTTGCATTGTATTTTATTGATTTGACTGAATTGCAGTATTCGACATTTATGTGAGCATTGAAAATTTTTTACAACAATGGTGAATACGGCACTATCCAACGATTATCAACTTCAAAGTCTTGGTTCCGGATTTTAATAGTAGTAGTTTTACCATTATCTTGAGCTGATCGTCGACGATACTGTGGATATCCATCATCACCGTGTATTGTTTCTGCAATCAATTGTCTTGGAAAACGCTTTGAACATTTGCCGTCGATCATACATGGTGAATTTGGATTGATTTCACCGCAGGGACCGTGTATCATATTTTTCGTGACAACTGCAAATAATTGTGGATCGATGGTTTGATCTGGAATTTCGGCCGATATAACACTATCAATCATATCTGGTGTTATTTTCTGTACCAACCATATCAAAATGTGAGCGTGCGGCAAGCCTCTTTTTTGCCATTCAATTGTATACATATAGCAGCGCACTTCTCCAAATACACGGAGCTTGACAATCAGATCTATCAACTTTTTTAATTTTTGGTGGAATATGCGAGCGGTTACATCGTGTCGATCTGTTGGGACCTGACCCTCAAATAAGCAATCCTTCACATCAGCCCATTTTGGGTTGCAAGTAAATGTGATGAACAAATCTGGACGGCCGTAATGACGAACATATGACATGGCATCTTGTGTATACTCGTGCATATGACGTGGGCTACCGGTATATGACGATGGTAATATCGTCAAGCGTCCAATGTCATTCACATTCACATCATTCAATAGTGCATCACGTAAATGTATATACTCTTCAGATCTCAATCGGGCTTGATTATGACGGATGAAATGCAATCGTTCGCTCTCGATTTTAGCATACATGTCCACAATGTATTGATGAAAAAGTGTATTGCATCGCAAAATGTAATTGTCCTCTTGATCACGAATCATCAATCGATACGAATAAAAATTCATCGCACTAACTTTTTTCGTTGTTTGTTGGCCTGCAAATATTAAAAATTATTCTTTTAGTTATTTTAACGCAAAGATTACTCACAAAAGTAATCAAAAATCATTATTTTTTTACCAGTCATTGGATTTATCAATGGTATATTTATATGATAACCATCATCTCCTCTCCAGAACAAAATCGGGTATTGCAATGCGTCATAACAACGATGGAGTTCAGAAATACGATTTAGTTGCTCATTCCTACGGTGCAAAACAATATCTCTTGGCCGAAATTGTTCACCAACTATTACGATTGCCACTTCATCGATTGTTGGTGCGTTAAATCGCCTGGAATGTTGCCCGAGTGGTGTTCTGTCGGCACGTATTATGATTTTATGATCATCGGTGGGCATCTGATCCAGTGCAATCTTGAATAATTTAAGCAATTCATTGTGCTGATGTAAAAATCTTTGCAGCTCTCTCAAGATTTCTCTTCTTGTATTTGAAGCAATTGTATAGCGCTGATTCAGTTCGCTGTTCTCATTACCAATGAAATATATTTGCAAAAACTGATGGTCAGCATCTGGGAATGGCAACAATGACCCAGCTCTATGGTATATCTGTCCTTGAATCTGTAATGTTTTTGAAATAGATTTAGATGACGAATCCGAATTTTTGAAGACAGCAAATACAGAGGCGCACATAAATCAAATTTGATATCATTTATTCCATGCGAAGTAATTACCTTAAACGTCGGCATAAATCCATCTCTTATAATATTTGTAGCTCCAAAAGATGTCATTTGGAAGCATGAATTGTACTTTTGAATATTTGTTAAGAAATGGTTTGACGCTGCTGAATTGCCATAAATTAATGAGTGTAAAGGATCTGGTGGAGGTTCTAACACAGGCAATTTAACTTTCCCACCAGCACAGCACATGCCAGGCGTTTCGTTCATAAATTTGAATGCTTTACAATGCACACATTGTTTATTCATTTGTCCAATATAAGAATACATACTGTAATCAATTGTGCTATCATAATTATAAGCCGCCAATTCCATTTGTCGTATGATTTGAATTGAGGGACGCGTACGTCGATTTATCGACCTTTCACTGTCAACCGTGTTTGCACTATCAACCGATTGGTTTATACGTCTACGTCGTTCCCTCTGTGATTCATTTTGTTGAATACGATCTTGTTCACTTTGTGATCTTCGATTGGTTGAAACAACTCTCGAATGACGCGTACGTCTACCAATATTTGAGCGACTTGGACGTGGCATTTCGAATTTGTTCTATGTACGAAAAGAGTAATCATTTAAATTAATTTCAAGAGTTAAAAAAACTATATCCAAATGTATAATAAGTATGTGTTTGTGGTCATATATTCGCATTATTTGGTTGTTTTATGTATAAAAAAATTAAGAACTGAGGAAAAAGAACTATACAAAGTGACACTAACACGTATATAAATGGCCTGAAACCCGATAGCAATTCAACCAGAAAATCCAAATGGAAAGCGTATATACACTACTGTCTGTTTGTATTTAAATGGTCAAACAAAAACAAATAAATTGTTTGATGATGTATGGCTGAAAATATGAAAAACAAAAAAAAAATCAAATGCGACTCTTACCGATTACGTCTGTCCACAATTCGAGTTCGATGGAAAAGAACCTTAAAATGATCACTCACTGGTAGGTGTCAATGTATATGCGTGTATGCTCTACAACGTGCATTTATCATGTATTTCACTTGCACCAATTTTTTATATATATAGAAGATATAGATTTCGCCGAAAAGTTTCAATTAAATTTTCTCATTAAGATTGTTGACTTTATCATTTTTTTTTGCCTAAATTGCAAGTTCGCACAGCCATTCAGGATTTTTGTAGTTTGGGAATACCTTGTCGTCAACGGCTTGAATACTAATTACCGTTTGACTGAAGTTCGGTGGGAACGAAATCTCATTCCCAATTGTTTCTTGCAAATCTATCGATCTCAAAAAATTCGGAAAATTCGGAAAATTCGAAAATTAAAAAAACTTAATCTCACTTTTTGTTCTCATTTTTTTTATATGTGCGTGGTGTTGCACGCGCACATTTAGTTTCATATTGGTGTTGTAAGCACTGACTGATACTCCAATAACTCAACAGATGGAGCTGTAGACGCTTATTTATTTTGACAGCTGCGTATATTGTGTGTTCTTTCTGATTTTTTTATTCGAACAGTGCGGACACGGTCAATTGACTTTCTGACATTTTTCCAAATTTTAATTGATTTCTCGAGTTGTTCGGGCCATTGTGCATTCGTCCCAAATGATAATTTTGCACGTTTTAAGGATTGTGCCCATTTTCAATAAAATCGCTTAATTAATTCAGAAAATATAGAATAAGGTAGCTTCTACCACTTTTGCCCTATTTACCGTCAAAAATTTTGATATTTTTAAGAAATGTGTATCCTATGTCATCGGTTAGATAATTCTGAAGACGTTGTAAAAACTTAATCAAAATCCCGCCTTTTTCCAATCCATACGTTGCAAACATACATACATTTTTATATAGAATTAGGTAGGGGGAGTTTTTATCCCTTTTGTCAATTTTACCCCCTAAATGTGGAACAATCCAAACAATGTATAGCCTATGTTATCCGAGGGGTTTTTCTGAAGACTCTCTGAAAATTTCATCAAAATCGGTCCAGCCGTTTTCGAGTGCATGCATTGCTTACATGCATACATACATACATAGGGAGGGAAAGTTTTTATCCCATTTGCCAATTTCACCCCCTACATGTAAAAAATCCAAACAATGTGTAGCGTATGTTACTCGCGAGTTTATTCTGAAAATTGCCTGAAAATTTCATCAAAATCGGGTCAGCCGTTTTCGAGTACATACGTTGCATACAAACATACATACATACATGCAAACTTTTATATGGACAACATCACGTGTTGACATAAAAGGTCATAACTCACGAACGCGTCGACCGATTTCGTGCAAACTTATCTATAAACCATCTACACGACCATACGAACAAACCACAAAAAGTTTCATTGAATTCGGTTTGACGGTTCATGAGTCACAACGCACTTGCACCAATTTTTTATATATATAGAAGATTAGGTAGGGGGAGTTTTTATCCCTTTTGTCAATTTTACCCCATAAATGTGGAACAATCCAATCAATGTATAGCCTATGTTATCCGAGGGGTTTTTCTGAAGACTCTCTGAAAATTTCATCAAAATCGGTCCAGCCGTTTTCGAGTGCATGCATTGCTTACATGCATACATACATACATAGGGAGGGAAAGTTTTTATCCCATTTGCCAATTTCACCCCCTACATGTAAAAAATCCAAACAATGTGTAGCGTATGTTACTCGCGAGTTTATTCTGAAAATTGCCTGAAAATTTCATCAAAATCGGTTCAGCCGTTTTCGAGTACATACGTTGCATACAAACATACATACATACATGCAAACTTTTATATGGACAAAATCACGTGTTGACATAAAAGGTCATAACTGACGAACGAACTGATGTTTGCAACGTATGGATTGGAAAAAGGCGGGATTTTGATTAAGTTTTTACAACGTCTTCAGAATTATCTAACCGATGACATAGGATACACATTTCTTCAAAATATCAAAATTTTTTACGTTAAATAGGGCAAAAGTGGTAGAAGCTACCTTATTCTATATTTTCTGAATTAATTAAGCGATTTTATTGAAAATGGGCACAATCCTTTAAACGTGCAAAATTATCATTTGGGACGAATGCACAATGGCCCGAACAACTCGAGAAATCAATTAAAATTTGGAAAAATGTCAGAAAGTCAATTGACCGTGTCCGCACTGTTCGAATAAAAAAATCAGAAAGAACACACAATATACGCAGCTGTCAAAATAAATAAGCGTCTACAGCTCCATCTGTTGAGTTATTGGAGTATCAGTCAGTGCTTACAACACCAATATGAAACTAAATGTGCGCGTGCAACACCACGCACATATAAAAAAATGAGAACAAAAAGTGAGATTAAGTTTTTTAAATTTTCGAATTTTCCGAATTTTTTGAGATCGATAGATTTGCAAGAAACAATTGGGAATGAGATTTCGTTCCAACCGAACTTCAGTCAAACGGTAATTAGTATTCAAGCCGTTTTCGACAAGGTATTCCCAAACTACAAAAATCCTGAATGGCTGTGCGAACTTGCAATTTAGGCAAAAAAAAATGATAAAGTCAACAATCTTAATGAGAAAATTCAATTGAAACTTTTCGGCGAAATCTATATCTTCTATATATATAAAAAATTGGTGCAAGTGAAATACATGATAAATGCACGTTGTAGAGCATACACGCATATACATTGACACCTACCAGTGAGTGATCATTTTAAGGTTCTTTTCCATCGAACTCGAATTGTGGACAGACGTAATCGGTAAGAGTCGCATTTGATTTTTTTTTTGTTTTTCATATTTTCAGCCATACATCATCAAACAATTTATTTGTTTTTGTTTGACCATTTAAATACAAACAGACAGTAGTGTATATACGCTTTCCATTTGGATTTTCTGGTTGAATTGCTATCGGGTTTCAGGCCATTTATATACGTGTTAGTGTCACTTTGTATAGTTCTTTTTCCTCAGTTCTTAATTTTTTTATACATAAAACAACCAAATAATGCGAATATATGACCACAAACACATACTTATTATACATTTGGATATAGTTTTTTTAACTCTTGAAATTAATTTAAATGATTACTCTTTTCGTACATAGAACAAATTCGAAATGCCACGTCCAAGTCGCTCAAATATTGGTAGACGTACGCGTCATTCGAGAGTTGTTTCAACCAATCGAAGATCACAAAGTGAACAAGATCGTATTCAACAAAATGCATCACAGAGGGAACGACGTAGACGTATAAACCAATCGGTTGATAGTGCAAACACGGTTGACAGTGAAAGGTCGATAAATCGACGTACGCGTCCCTCAATTCAAATCATACGACAAATGGAATTGGCGGTTTATAATTATGATAGCACAATTGATTACAGTATGTATTCTTATATTGGACAAATGAATAAACAATGTGTGCATTGTAAAGCATTCAAATTTATGAACGAAACGCCTGGCATGTGCTGTGCTGGTGCGAAAGTTAAATTGCCTGTGTTAGAACCTCCACCAGATCCTTTACACTCATTAATTTATGGCAATTCAGCAGCGTCAAACCATTTCTTAACAAATATTCAAAAGTACAATTCATGCTTCCAAATGACATCTTTTGGAGCTACAAATATTATAAGAGATGGATTTATGCCGACGTTTAAGGTAATTACTTCGCATGGAATAAATGATATCAAATTTGATTTATGTGCTGTCTCTGTATTTGCTTGCTTCAAACATTCGGATTCGTCATCTAAATCTATTTCAAAAACATTACAGATTCAAGGACAGATATACCATAGAGCTGGGTCATTGTTGCCATTCCCAGATGCTGACCATCAGTTTTTGCAAATATATTTCATTGGTAATGAGAACAGCGAACTGAATCAGCGCTGTACAATTGCTTCAAATACAAGAAGAGAAATCTTGAGAGAGCTGCAAAGATTTTTACATCAGCACAAGGAATTGGTTAAATTATTCAAGATTGCACTGGATCAGATGCCCACCGATGATCATAAAATCATAATTCGTGCCGACAGAACACCACTCGGGCAACATTCCAGGCGATTTAACGCACCAACAATCGATGAAGTGGCAATCGTAATAGTTGGTGAACAATTTCGGCCAAGAGATATTGTTTTGCACCGTAGGAATGAGCAACTAAATCGTATTTCTGAACTCCATCGTTGTTATGATGCATTGCAATACCCGATTTTGTTCTGGAGAGGAGATGATGGTTATCATATATATATACCATTGATAAATCCAATGACTGGTAAAAAAATAATGATTTTTGATTACTTTTGTGAGTAATCTTTGCGTTAAAATAACTAAAAGAATAATTTTTAATATTTGCAGGCCAACAAACAACGAAAAAAGTTAGTGCGATGAATTTTTATTCGTATCGATTGATGATTCGTGATCAAGAGGACAATTACATTTTGCGATGCAATAAACTTTTTCATCAATACATTGTGGACATGTATGCTAAAATCGAGAGCGAACGATTGAATTTCATCCGTCATAATCAAGCCCGATTGAGATCTGAAGAGTATATACATTTACGTGATGCACTATTGAATGATGTGAATGTGAATGACATTGGACGCTTGACGATATTACCATCGTCATATACCGGTAGCCCACGTCATATGCACGAGTATACACAAGATGCCATGTCATATGTTCGTCATTACGGCCGTCCAGATTTGTTCATCACATTTACTTGCAACCCAAAATGGGCTGATGTGAAGGATTGCTTATTGGATGGTCAGGTCCCAACAGATCGACACGATGTAACCGCTCGCATATTCCACCAAAAATTAAAAAAGTTGATAGATCTGATTGTCAAGCTCCGTGTATTTGGAGAAGTGCGCTGCTATACGTATACAATTGAATGGCAAAAAAGAGGCTTGCCGCACGCTCACATTTTGATATGGTTGGTACAGAAAATAACACCAGATATGATTGATAGTGTTATATCGGCCGAAATTCCAGATCAAACCATCGATCCACAATTATTTGCAGTTGTCACGAAAAATATGATACACGGTCCCTGCGGTGAAATCAATCCAAATTCACCATGTATGATCGACGGCAAATGTTCAAAGCGTTTTCCAAGACAATTGATTGCAGAAACAATACACGGTGATGATGGATATCCACAGTATCGTCGACGATCAGCTCAAGATAATGGTAAAACTACTACTATTAAAATCCGGAACCAAGACTTTGAAGTTGATAATCGTTGGATAGTGCCGTATTCACCATTGTTGTCAAAAATTTTCAATGCTCACATAAATGTCGAATACTGCAATTCAGTCAAATCAATAAAATACATTTGCAAGTATGTTAATAAAGGTAGCGATATGGCTATTTTCGGAGTGACTGCTGAAAATAGAAATGATGAAATTTTGCAGTACCTAATGGGAAGATATATTAGTACTAACGAAGCTATTTGGCGAATTTTATCGTTCCCAATACATGACAGACACCCTGTTGTTATACATTTAGCAGTTCATCTTGAAAATGGGCAACGTGTTTATTTTACTGATGCAAATGCCGCACAAAGTGCATTACAGCCTCCAGCAACTACACTGACAGCTTTTTTCAAGTTATGTGAAACGGATGAATTTGCAAGAACACTATTATATTCGGAAGCACCACGATATTATACTTGGAACGCATCAACAAAAAAATTTCAACGCCGCAAAAAAGGTACTCCTGTTGATGGCTACCGAGGTGTTTTTTCAACGGATGCTTTAGGCCGCATTTATACAGTTAGTCCAAACAATGTTGAATGTTTTTATTTGCGATTGTTGTTGGTGAACGTACGTGGGCCACAGTCATTCCAGAATTTAAGAACTGTCGACGGTGAATTGTGTGTAACATATCGTGATGCATGCCAACGGTTGCGTTTGCTTGAAGATGATACGCATTGGGATGCTACGCTTCACGATGCATCAGTTTCAGCTCACCCAAATCAAATACGTATGTTATTCGCAATAATAATATCAACATGCTATCCATCAAACCCACTTGAATTGTGGAATAAATATAAAGATTTCATGGCTGAAGACATTTTGATTCGACTTCAACATCGTTCGATGGATCCCGAATTGGTACATACATTAGAAATGTATAATGAGGCCTTGATATTGATTGAAGATATTTGCCTTATGATTGCAAATAAAGCATTAGGACAATTAGGCATGATCGCACCTAATCGTCCAATCCATGATTTATTTGAGCAAGAACTGCAACGCGAACAGCAATTCGAATGCGATGAATTGCGTGCATTTGTGCAAACAAACATTCCACAATTGAATGTTCAGCAAAGGAATGCATACCATAGAATCATGCAAGCTGTCATTAACAACACTGGTGGATTATATTTTTTGGACGCTCCTGGTGACACTGGGAAAACATTTCTCATTTCATTAATCTTAGCTACAATTAGATCCGAACGAAAAATCGCATTGGCACTTGCTTCTTCTGGTATTGCAGCTACATTATTGGATGGTGGCCGAACTGCACATTCCGCTTTAAAACTGCAATTAAACATGCAATCGGTGGAGATTCCAACGTGTAATATTTCAAGAAATTCTGGAATGGCCAAAGTTTTGCAACAAGCAGCAATCATTTTATGGGATGAATGTCCGATGGCCCATAAAAAATCTTTGGAAGCATTGAATCGAACATTACAGGATCTACGTGGAAATCAACAGTTGTTCGGAGGTGCATTAATATTGCTATCTGGTGATTTTCGGCAAATGTTGCCGTCATTCCCAGATCGACTCCAGCTGATGAAATTAATGCATGTTTGAAAAGTTCGTTTCTTTGGGCAAATATACAGAAGTTAGCGCTTAACATAAATATGCGTGTGCGTCTTCAAAATGATACATCAGCACGTGAGTTTTCGAAGCAACTGCTGCAGATTGGCGATGGCAAAATTGCAAGTGATTTAAATGGGTTTATCACGTTACCGAACAACTTTTGCACAAGTATGCCATCAAAAGAAGAACTAATTGATCACGTTTTTCCAAACATTGTTCAAAACTATAAAAATCATGATTGGCTACGAGAACGCGCAATTTTAGCACCAAACAATGCAAATGTTAATGAAATAAATTTTCAAATTCAACAGAAATTGCCAGGTGACTTGGTATCATACAAATCCATTGATACTACTACGAATGAAGAAGACGCAGTAAATTATCCGGTTGAATTTTTGAATTCTTTGGAACCACACGGTATGCCACCGCATATTTTGAATTTGAAAATTGGTTCATCGATCATACTTCTTCGAAATCTCAATTCACCAAAACTCTGCAATGGAACGAGACATTCCGTGAAAAAATTAATGCCCAATTTGATCGAAGCAACAATTCTAACTGGGAAAGCAAAAGGAGAAGTTGTACTGATACCAAGGATCCCATTAATACCAACAGACATGCCATTTCAATTCAAACGTCTTCAATTTCCCGTGCGTTTATCCTTTGCTATAACCGTTAATAAAGCTCAAGGACAAACGCTTCATGTATGTGGTGTGAATTTGGAGGAACCGTGCTTTTCTCACGGACAATTATACGTCGCATGTTCCAGAGTGGGAGCACCACCAAATTTATTTATTCATGCACAACACAATCAAACAAAAAATATTGTATACACTATCGTATTGAATTGATTTACTTTTTTTCATTATTTACAAATAAAAAATAAATTAAAAAAACCAATGAATTTGATTCAATGTTAATATTCATGCGTAGCGAAGCACGCCGGGATCAGCTATATAATATAGTTTCTTCATATTTAAAATTTTGTATTACACAATACACTAATATCATTATATACCAAAAACAATTTTAAAATTTGTCAACAACAAGTTAACATGTTTCTACAACCTTTGATAATTTTTCTCTATCTTCACCTTTTTAACTTACATTTTTCAAAATACCCAATCAAGTTGTGCTTCCAAGTTTTCGCACTGTTAGGCATGTTATATTTCAAAACTGTTTCACATATATTGTTGCGATTTTTTAAATAAACAAATTTTTCGAACATTATTGTTTTCTAAAATTAAATTTTTTAATGCAAAACCATCAATCCTAAGAAATATAAACTTTTAGATTTAAAACCTTCGGAGGCAGGACGAAGTTTGCCGGGTCCGCTAGTCTTCTATATATATAAAAAATTGACGTTAAAAAATGCACGTTGTAGAGCATACACGCATATACATTGACACCTACCAGTGAGTGATCATTTTAAGGTTCTTTTCCATCGAACTCGAATTGTGGACAGACGTAATCGGTAAGAGTCGCATTTGATTTTTTTTTTGTTTTTCATATTTTCAGCCATACATCATCAAACAATTTATTTGTTTTTGTTTGA
Source organism: Clusia tigrina (assembly GCA_920105625.2). Classification (NCBI taxonomy): domain Eukaryota; kingdom Metazoa; phylum Arthropoda; class Insecta; order Diptera; family Clusiidae; genus Clusia; species Clusia tigrina. Next base: position 161,852,407 of record OV050031.1, read on the forward strand.
CCATTTAAATACAAACAGACAGTAGTGTATATACGCTTTCCATTTGGATTTTCTGGTTGAATTGCTATCGGGTTTCAGGCCATTTATATACGTGTTAGTGTCACTTTGTATAGTTCTTCTTCCTCAGTTCTTAATTTTTTTATACATAAAACAACCAAATAATGCGAATATATGACCACAAACACATACTTATTATACATTTGGATATAGTTTTTTTAACTCTTGAAATTAATTTAAATGATTACTCTTTTCGTACATAGAACAAATTCGAAATGCCACGTCCAAGTCGCTCAAATATTGGTAGACGTACGCGTCATTCGAGAGTTGTTCAACCAATCGAAGATCACAAAGTGAACAAGATCGTATTCAACAAAATGCATCACAGAGGGAACGACGTAGACGTATAAACGAATCGGTTGATAGTGCAAACACGGTTGACAGTGAAAGGTCGATAAATCGACGTACGCGTCCCTCAATTCAAATCATACGACAAATGGAATTGGCGGCTTATAATTATGATAGCACAATTGATTACAGTATGTATTCTTATATTGGACAAATGAATAAACAATGTGTGCATTGTAAAGCATTCAAATTTATGAACGAAACGCCTGGCATGTGCTGTGCTGGTGGGAAAGTTAAATTGCCTGTGTTAGAACCTCCACCAGATCCTTTACACTCATTAATTTATGGCAATTCAGCAGCGTCAAAGCATTTCTTAACAAATATTCAAATTATAAGAGATGGATTTATGCCGACGTTTAAGGTAATTACTTCGCATGGAATAAATGATATCAAATTTGATTTATGTGCTGTCTCTGTATTTGCTGTCTTCAAACATTCGGATTCGTCATCTAAATCTATTTCAAAAACATTACAGATTCAAGGACAGATATACCATAGAGCTGGGTCATTGTTGCCATTCCCAGATGCTGACCATCAGTTTTTGCAAATATATTTCATTGGTAATGAGAACAGCGAACTGAATCAGCGCTGTACAATTGCTTCAAATACAAGAAGAGAAATCTTGAGAGAGCTGCAAAGATATTTACATCAGCACAATGAATTGGTTAAATTATTCAAGATTGCACTGGATCAGATGCCCACCGATGATCATAAAATCATAATACGTGCCGACAGAACACCACTCGGGCAACATTCCAGGCGATTTAACGCACCAACAATCGATGAAGTGGCAATCGTATTAGTTGGTGAACAATTTCGGCCAAGAGATATTGTTTTGCACCGTAGGAATGAGCAACTAAATCGTATTTCTGAACTCCATCGTTATTATGACGCATTGCAATACCCGATTTTGTTCTGGAGAGGAGATGATGGTTATCATATAAAAATACCATTGATAAATCCAATGACTGGTAAAAAAATAATGATTTTTGATTACGTTTGTGAGTAATCTTTGCGTTAAAATAACTAAAAGAATAATTTTTAATATTTGCAGGCCAACAAACAACGAAAAAAGGTAGTGCGATGAATTTTTATTCGTATCGATTGATGATTCGTGATCAAGAGGACAATTACATTTTGCGATGCAATAAACTTTTTCATCAATACATTGTGGACATGTATGCTAAAATCGAGAGCGAACGATTGCATTTCATCCGTCATAATCAAGCCCGATTGAGATCTGAAGAGTATATACATTTACGTGATGCACTATTGAATGATGTGAATGTGAATGACATTGGACGCTTGACGATATTACCATCGTCATATACCGGTAGCCCACGTCATATGCACGAGTATACACAAGATGCCATGTCATATGTTCGTCATTACGGCCGTCCAGATTTGTTCATCACATTTACTTGCAACCCAAAATGGGCTGATGTGAAGGATTGCTTATTTGATGGTCAGGTCCCAACAGATCGACACGATGTAACCGCTCGCATATTCCACCAAAAATTAAAAAAGTTGATAGATCTGATTGTCAAGCTCCGTGTATTTGGAGAAGTGCCCTGCTATATGTATACAATTGAATGGCAAAAAAGAGGCTTGCCGCACGCTCACATTTTGATATGGTTGGTACAGAAAATAACACCAGATATGATTGATAGTGTTATATCGGCCGAAATTCCAGATCAAACCATCGACCCACAATTATTTGCAGTTGTCACGAAAAATATGATACACGGTCCCTGCGGTGAAATCAATCCAAATTCACCATGTATGATCGACGGCAAATGTTCAAAGCGTTTTCCAAGACAATTGATTGCAGAAACAATACACGGTGATGATGGATATCCACAGTATCGTCGACGATCAGCTCAAGATAATGGTAAAACTACTACTATTAAAATCCGGAACCAAGACTTTGAAGTTGATAATCGTTGGATAGTGCCGTATTCACCATTGTTGTAAAAAATTTTCAATGCTCACATAAATGTCGAATACTGCAATTCAGTCAAATCAATAAAATACATTTGCAAGTATGTTAATAAAGGTAGCGATATGGCTATTTTCGGAGTGACTGCTGAAAATAGAAATGATGAAATTTTGCAGTACCAAATGGGAAGATATATTAGTACTAACGAAGCTATTTGGCGAATTTTATCGTTCCCAATACATGACAGACACCCTGTTGTTATACATTTAGCAGTTCATCTTGAAAATGGGCAACGTGTTTATTTTACTGATGCAAATGCCGCACAAAGTGCATTACAGCCTCCAGCAACTACACTGACAGCTTTTTTCAAGTTATGTGAAACGGATGAATTTGCAAGAACACTATTATATTCGGAAGCACCACGATATTATACTTGGAACGCATCAACAAAAAAATTTCAACGCCGCAAAAAAGGTACTCCTGTTGATGGCTACCGAGGTGTTTTTTCAACGGATGCTTTAGGCCGCATTTATACAGTTAGTCCAAACAATGTTGAATGTTTTTATTTGCGATTGTTGTTGGTGAACGTACGTGGGCCACAGTCATTCCAGAATTTAAGAACTGTCGACGGTGAATTGTGTGTAACATATCGTGATGCATGCCAACGGTTGCGTTTGCTTGAAGATGATACGCATTGGGATGCTACGCTTTACGATGCATCAATTTCAGCTCACCCAAATCAAATACGTATGTTATTCGCAATAATAATATCAACATGCTATCCATCAAACCCACTTGAATTGTGGAATAAATATAAAGATTTCATGGCTGAAGACATTTTGATTCGACTTCAACATCGTTCGATGGATCCCGAATTGGTACATACATTAGAAATGTATAATGAGGCCTTGATATTGATTGAAGATATTTGCCTTATGATTGCAAATAAAGCATTAGGACAATTAGGCATGATCGCACCTAATCGTCCAATCCATGATTTATTTGAGCAAGAACTGCAACGCGAACAGCAATTCGAATGCGATGAATTGCGTGCATTTGTGCAAACAAACATTCCACAATTGAATGTTCAGCAAAGGAATGCATACGATAGAATCATGCAAGCTGTCATTAACAACACTGGTGGATTATATTTTTTGGACGCTCCTGGTGACACTGGGAAAACATTTCTCATTTCATTAATCTTAGCTACAATTAGATCCGAACGAAAAATCGCATTGGCACTTGCTTCTTCTGGTATTGCAGCTACATTATTGGATGGTGGCCGAACTGCACATTCCGCTTTAAAACTGCAATTAAACATGCAATCGGTGGAGATTCCAACGTGTAATATTTCAAGAAATTCTGGAATGGCCAAAGTTTTGCAACAAGCAGCAATCATTTTATGGGATGAATGTCCGATGGCCCATAAAAAATCTTTGGAAGCATTGAATCGAACATTACAGGATCTACGTGGAAATCAACAGTTGTTCGGAGGTGCATTAATATTGCTATCTGGTGATTTTCGGCAAATGTTGCCGTCATTCCCAGATCGACTCCAGCTGATGAAATTAATGCATGTTTGAAAAGTTCGTTTCTTTGGGCAAATATACAGAAGTTAGCGCTTAACATAAATATGCGTGTGCGTCTTCAAAATGATACATCAGCACGTGAGTTTTCGAAGCAACTGCTGCAGATTGGCGATGGCAAAATTGCAAGTGATTTAAATGGGTTTATCACGTTACCGAACAACTTTTGCACAAGTATGCCATCAAAAGAAGAACTAATTGATCACGTTTTTCCAAACATTGTTCAAAACTATAAAAATCATGATTGGCTACGAGAACGCGCAATTTTAGCACCAAACAATGCAAATGTTAATGAAATAAATTTTCAAATTCAACAGAAATTGCCAGGTGACTTGGTATCATACAAATCCATTGATACTACTACGAATGAAGAAGACGCAGTAAATTATCCGGTTGAATTTTTGAATTCTTTGGAACCACACGGTATGCCACCGCATATTTTGAATTTGAAAATTGGTTCATCGATCATACTTCTTCGAAATCTCAATTCACCAAAACTCTGCAATGGAACGAGACATTCCGTGAAAAAATTAATGCCCAATTTGATCGAAGCAACAATTCTAACTGGGAAAGCAAAAGGAGAAGTTGTACTGATACCAAGGATCCCATTAATACCAACAGACATGCCATTTCAATTCAAACGTCTTCAATTTCCCGTGCGTTTATCCTTTGCTATAACCGTTAATAAAGCTCAAGGACAAACGCTTCATGTATGTGGTGTGAATTTGGAGGAACCGTGCTTTTCTCACGGACAATTATACGTCGCATGTTCCAGAGTGGGAGCACCACCAAATTTATTTATTCATGCACCACACAATCAAACAAAAAATATTGTATACACTATCGTATTGAATTGATTTACTTTTTTTCATTATTTACAAATAAAAAATAAATAAAAAAAACCAATGAATTTGATTCAATGTTAATATTCATGCGTAGCGAAGCACGCCGGGATCAGCTATATAATATAGTTTCTTAATATTTAAAATTTTGTATTACACAATACACTAATATCATTATATACCAAAAACAATTTTAAAATTTGTCAACAACAAGTTAACATGTTTCTACAACCTTTGATAATTTTTCTCTATCTTCACCTTTTTAACTTACATTTTTCAAAATACCCAATCAAGTTGTGCTTCCAAGTTTTCGCACTGTTAGGCATGTTATATTTCAAAACTGTTTCACATATATTGTTGCGATTTTTTAAATAAACAAATTTTTCGAACATTATTGTTTTCTAAAATTAAATTTTTTAATGCAAAACCATCAATCCTAAGAAATATAAACTTTTAGATTTAAAACCTTCGGAGGCAGGACGAAGTTTGCCGGGTCCGCTAGTCTTCTATATATATAAAAAATTGACGTTAAAAAATGCACGTTGTAGAGCATACACGCATATACATTGACACCTACCAGTGAGTGATCATTTTAAGGTTCTTTTCCATCGAACTCGAATTGTGGACAGACGTAATCGGTAAGAGTCGCATTTGATTTTTTTTTTGTTTTTCATATTTTCAGCCATACATCATCAAACAATTTATTTGTTTTTGTTTGACCATTTAAATACAAACAGACAGTAGTGTATATACGCTTTCCATTTGGATTTTCTGGTTGAATTGCTATCGGGTTTCAGGCCATTTATATACGTGTTAGTGTCACTTTGTATAGTTCTTCTTCCTCAGTTCTTAATTTTTTTATACATAAAACAACCAAATAATGCGAATATATGACCACAAACACATACTTATTATACATTTGGATATAGTTTTTTTAACTCTTGAAATTAATTTAAATGATTACTCTTTTCGTACATAGAACAAATTCGAAATGCCACGTCCAAGTCGCTCAAATATTGGTAGACGTACGCGTCATTCGAGAGTTGTTCAACCAATCGAAGATCACAAAGTGAACAAGATCGTATTCAACAAAATGCATCACAGAGGGAACGACGTAGACGTATAAACGAATCGGTTGATAGTGCAAACACGGTTGACAGTGAAAGGTCGATAAATCGACGTACGCGTCCCTCAATTCAAATCATACGACAAATGGAATTGGCGGCTTATAATTATGATAGCACAATTGATTACAGTATGTATTCTTATATTGGACAAATGAATAAACAATGTGTGCATTGTAAAGCATTCAAATTTATGAACGAAACGCCTGGCATGTGCTGTGCTGGTGGGAAAGTTAAATTGCCTGTGTTAGAACCTCCACCAGATCCTTTACACTCATTAATTTATGGCAATTCAGCAGCGTCAAAGCATTTCTTAACAAATATTCAAATTATAAGAGATGGATTTATGCCGACGTTTAAGGTAATTACTTCGCATGGAATAAATGATATCAAATTTGATTTATGTGCTGTCTCTGTATTTGCTGTCTTCAAACATTCGGATTCGTCATCTAAATCTATTTCAAAAACATTACAGATTCAAGGACAGATATACCATAGAGCTGGGTCATTGTTGCCATTCCCAGATGCTGACCATCAGTTTTTGCAAATATATTTCATTGGTAATGAGAACAGCGAACTGAATCAGCGCTGTACAATTGCTTCAAATACAAGAAGAGAAATCTTGAGAGAGCTGCAAAGATATTTACATCAGCACAATGAATTGGTTAAATTATTCAAGATTGCACTGGATCAGATGCCCACCGATGATCATAAAATCATAATACGTGCCGACAGAACACCACTCGGGCAACATTCCAGGCGATTTAACGCACCAACAATCGATGAAGTGGCAATCGTATTAGTTGGTGAACAATTTCGGCCAAGAGATATTGTTTTGCACCGTAGGAATGAGCAACTAAATCGTATTTCTGAACTCCATCGTTATTATGACGCATTGCAATACCCGATTTTGTTCTGGAGAGGAGATGATGGTTATCATATAAAAATACCATTGATAAATCCAATGACTGGTAAAAAAATAATGATTTTTGATTACGTTTGTGAGTAATCTTTGCGTTAAAATAACTAAAAGAATAATTTTTAATATTTGCAGGCCAACAAACAACGAAAAAAGGTAGTGCGATGAATTTTTATTCGTATCGATTGATGATTCGTGATCAAGAGGACAATTACATTTTGCGATGCAATAAACTTTTTCATCAATACATTGTGGACATGTATGCTAAAATCGAGAGCGAACGATTGCATTTCATCCGTCATAATCAAGCCCGATTGAGATCTGAAGAGTATATACATTTACGTGATGCACTATTGAATGATGTGAATGTGAATGACATTGGACGCTTGACGATATTACCATCGTCATATACCGGTAGCCCACGTCATATGCACGAGTATACACAAGATGCCATGTCATATGTTCGTCATTACGGCCGTCCAGACTTGTTCATCACATTTACTTGCAACCCAAAATGGGCTGATGTGAAGGATTGCTTATTTGATGGTCAGGTCCCAACAGATCGACACGATGTAACCGCTCGCATATTCCACCAAAAATTAAAAAAGTTGATAGATCTGATTGTCAAGCTCCGTGTATTTGGAGAAGTGCCCTGCTATATGTATACAATTGAATGGCAAAAAAGAGGCTTGCCGCACGCTCACATTTTGATATGGTTGGTACAGAAAATAACACCAGATATGATTGATAGTGTTATATCGGCCGAAATTCCAGATCAAACCATCGACCCACAATTATTTGCAGTTGTCACGAAAAATATGATACACGGTCCCTGCGGTGAAATCAATCCAAATTCACCATGTATGATCGACGGCAAATGTTCAAAGCGTTTTCCAAGACAATTGATTGCAGAAACAATACACGGTGATGATGGATATCCACAGTATCGTCGACGATCAGCTCAAGATAATGGTAAAACTACTACTATTAAAATCCGGAACCAAGACTTTGAAGTTGATAATCGTTGGATAGTGCCGTATTCACCATTGTTGTAAAAAATTTTCAATGCTCACATAAATGTCGAATACTGCAATTCAGTCAAATCAATAAAATACATTTGCAAGTATGTTAATAAAGGTAGCGATATGGCTATTTTCGGAGTGACTGCTGAAAATAGAAATGATGAAATTTTGCAGTACCAAATGGGAAGATATATTAGTACTAACGAAGCTATTTGGCGAATTTTATCGTTCCCAATACATGACAGACACCCTGTTGTTATACATTTAGCAGTTCATCTTGAAAATGGGCAACGTGTTTATTTTACTGATGCAAATGCCGCACAAAGTGCATTACAGCCTCCAGCAACTACACTGACAGCTTTTTTCAAGTTATGTGAAACGGATGAATTTGCAAGAACACTATTATATTCGGAAGCACCACGATATTATACTTGGAACGCATCAACAAAAAAATTTCAACGCCGCAAAAAAGGTACTCCTGTTGATGGCTACCGAGGTGTTTTTTCAACGGATGCTTTAGGCCGCATTTATACAGTTAGTCCAAACAATGTTGAATGTTTTTATTTGCGATTGTTGTTGGTGAACGTACGTGGGCCACAGTCATTCCAGAATTTAAGAACTGTCGACGGTGAATTGTGTGTAACATATCGTGATGCATGCCAACGGTTGCGTTTGCTTGAAGATGATACGCATTGGGATGCTACGCTTTACGATGCATCAATTTCAGCTCACCCAAATCAAATACGTATGTTATTCGCAATAATAATATCAACATGCTATCCATCAAACCCACTTGAATTGTGGAATAAATATAAAGATTTCATGGCTGAAGACATTTTGATTCGACTTCAACATCGTTCGATGGATCCCGAATTGGTAGATACATTAGAAATGTATAATGAGGCCTTGATATTGATTGAAGATATTTGCCTTATGATTGCAAATAAAGCATTAGGACAATTAGGTATGATCGCACCTAATCGTCCAATCCATGATTTATTTGAGCAAGAACTGCAACGCGAACAGCAATTCGAATGCGATGAATTGCGTGCATTTGTGCAAACAAACATTCCACAATTGAATGTTCAGCAAAGGAATGCATACGATAGAATCATGCAAGCTGTCATTAACAACACTGGTGGATTATATTTTTTGGACGCTCTTGGTGGCACTGGGAAAACATTTCTCATTTCATTAATCTTAGCTACAATTAGATCCGAACGAAAAATCGCATTGGCACTTGCTTCTTCTGGTATTGCAGCTACATTATTGGATGGTGGCCGAACTGCACATTCCGCTTTAAAACTGCAATTAAACATGCAATCGGTGGAGATTCCAACGTGTAATATTTCAAGAAATTCTGGAATGGCCAAAGTTTTGCAACAAGCAGCAATCATTTTATGGGATGAATGTCCGATGGCCCATAAAAAATCTTTGGAAGCATTGAATCGAACATTACAGGATCTACGTGGAAATCAACAGTTGTTCGGAGGTGCATTAATATTGCTATCTGGTGATTTTCGACAAACGTTGCCCGTCATTTCCAGATCGACTCCAGCTGATGAAATTAATGCATGTTTGAAAAGTTCGTTTCTTTGGGCAAATATACAGAAGTTAGCGCTTAACATAAATATGCGTGTGCGTCTTCAAAATGATCCATCAGCACGTGAGTTTTCGAAGCAACTGCTGCAGATTGGCGATGGCAAAATTGCAAGTGATTTAAATGGGTTTATCACGTTACCGAACAACTTTTGCACAAGTATGCCATCAAAAGAAGAACTAATTGATCACGTTTTTCCAAACATTGTTCAAAACTATAAAAATCATGATTGGCTAAGAGAACGCGCAATTTTAGCACCAAAAAATGCAAATGTTAATGAAATAAATTTTCAAATTCAACAGAAATTGCCAGGTGACTTGGTATCATACAAATCCATTGATACTACTACGAATGAAGAAGACGCAGTAAATTATCCGGTTGAATTTTTGAATTCTTTGGAACCACACGGTATGCCACCGCATATTTTGAATTTGAAAATTGGTTCATCGATCATACTTCTTCGAAATCTCAATTCACCAAAACTCTGCAATGGAACGAGACATTCCGTGAAAAAATTAATGCCCAATTTGATCGAAGCAACAATTCTAACTGGGAAAGCAAAAGGAGAAGTTGTACTGATACCAAGGATCCCATTAATACCAACAGACATGCCATTTCAATTCAAACGTCTTCAATTTCCCGTGCGTTTATCCTTTGCTATAACCGTTAATAAAGCTCAAGGACAAACGCTTCATGTATGTGGTGTGAATTTGGAGGAACCGTGCTTTTCTCACGGACAATTATACGTCGCATGTTCCAGAGTGGGAGCACCACCAAATTTATTTATTCATGCACCACACAATCAAACAAAAAATATTGTATACACTATCGTATTGAATTGATTTACTTTTTTTCATTATTTACAAATAAAAAATAAATAAAAAAAACCAATGAATTTGATTCAATGTTAATATTCATGCGTAGCGAAGCACGCCGGGATCAGCTATATAATATAGTTTCTTCATATTTAAAATTTTGTATTACACAATACACTAATATCATTATATACCAAAAACAATTTTAAAATTTGTCAACAACAAGTTAACATGTTTCTATAACCTTTGATAATTTTTCTCTATCTTCACCTTTTTAACTTACATTTTTCAAAATACCCAATCAAGTTGTGCTTCCAAGTTTTCGCACTGTTAGGCATGTTATATTTCAAAACTGTTTCACATATATTGTTGCGATTTTTTAAATAAACAAATTTTTCGAACATTATTGTTTTCTAAAATTAAATTTTTTAATGCAAAACCATCAATCCTAAGAAATATAAACTTTTAGATTTAAAACCTTCGGAGGCAGGACGAAGTTTGCCGGGTCCGCTAGTCTTCTATATATATAAAAAATTGACGTTAAAAAATGCACGTTGTAGAGCATACACGCATATACATTGACACCTACCAGTGAGTGATCATTTTAAGGTTCTTTTCCATCGAACTCGAATTGTGGACAGACGTAATCGGTAAGAGTCGCATTTGATTTTTTTTTTGTTTTTCATATTTTCAGCCATACATCATCAAACAATTTATTTGTTTTTGTTTGACCATTTAAATACAAACAGACAGTAGTGTATATACGCTTTCCATTTGGATTTTCTGGTTGAATTGCTATCGGGTTTCAGGCCATTTATATACGTGTTAGTGTCACTTTGTATAGTTCTTCTTCCTCAGTTCTTAATTTTTTTATACATAAAACAACCAAATAATGCGAATATATGACCACAAACACATACTTATTATACATTTGGATATAGTTTTTTTAACTCTTGAAATTAATTTAAATGATTACTCTTTTCGTACATAGAACAAATTCGAAATGCCACGTCCAAGTCGCTCAAATATTGGTAGACGTACGCGTCATTCGAGAGTTGTTCAACCAATCGAAGATCACAAAGTGAACAAGATCGTATTCAACAAAATGCATCACAGAGGGAACGACGTAGACGTATAAACGAATCGGTTGATAGTGCAAACACGGTTGACAGTGAAAGGTCGATAAATCGACGTACGCGTCCCTCAATTCAAATCATACGACAAATGGAATTGGCGGCTTATAATTATGATAGCACAATTGATTACAGTATGTATTCTTATATTGGACAAATGAATAAACAATGTGTGCATTGTAAAGCATTCAAATTTATGAACGAAACGCCTGGCATGTGCTGTGCTGGTGGGAAAGTTAAATTGCCTGTGTTAGAACCTCCACCAGATCCTTTACACTCATTAATTTATGGCAATTCAGCAGCGTCAAAGCATTTCTTAACAAATATTCAAATTATAAGAGATGGATTTATGCCGACGTTTAAGGTAATTACTTCGCATGGAATAAATGATATCAAATTTGATTTATGTGCTGTCTCTGTATTTGCTGTCTTCAAACATTCGGATTCGTCATCTAAATCTATTTCAAAAACATTACAGATTCAAGGACAGATATACCATAGAGCTGGGTCATTGTTGCCATTCCCAGATGCTGACCATCAGTTTTTGCAAATATATTTCATTGGTAATGAGAACAGCGAACTGAATCAGCGCTGTACAATTGCTTCAAATACAAGAAGAGAAATCTTGAGAGAGCTGCAAAGATATTTACATCAGCACAATGAATTGGTTAAATTATTCAAGATTGCACTGGATCAGATGCCCACCGATGATCATAAAATCATAATACGTGCCGACAGAACACCACTCGGGCAACATTCCAGGCGATTTAACGCACCAACAATCGATGAAGTGGCAATCGTATTAGTTGGTGAACAATTTCGGCCAAGAGATATTGTTTTGCACCGTAGGAATGAGCAACTAAATCGTATTTCTGAACTCCATCGTTATTATGACGCATTGCAATACCCGATTTTGTTCTGGAGAGGAGATGATGGTTATCATATAAATATACCATTGATAAATCCAATGACTGGTAAAAAAATAATGATTTTTGATTACGTTTGTGAGTAATCTTTGCGTTAAAATAACTAAAAGAATAATTTTTAATATTTGCAGGCCAACAAACAACGAAAAAAGGTAGTGCGATGAATTTTTATTCGTATCGATTGATGATTCGTGATCAAGAGGACAATTACATTTTGCGATGCAATAAACTTTTTCATCAATACATTGTGGACATGTATGCTAAAATCGAGAGCGAACGATTGCATTTCATCCGTCATAATCAAGCCCGATTGAGATCTGAAGAGTATATACATTTACGTGATGCACTATTGAATGATGTGAATGTGAATGACATTGGACGCTTGACGATATTACCATCGTCATATACCGGTAGCCCACGTCATATGCACGAGTATACACAAGATGCCATGTCATATGTTCGTCATTACGGCCGTCCAGATTTGTTCATCACATTTACTTGCAACCCAAAATGGGCTGATGTGAAGGATTGCTTATTTGATGGTCAGGTCCCAACAGATCGACACGATGTAACCGCTCGCATATTCCACCAAAAATTAAAAAAGTTGATAGATCTGATTGTCAAGCTCCGTGTATTTGGAGAAGTGCCCTGCTATATGTATACAATTGAATGGCAAAAAAGAGGCTTGCCGCACGCTCACATTTTGATATGGTTGGTACAGAAAATAACACCAGATATGATTGATAGTGTTATATCGGCCGAAATTCCAGATCAAACCATCGACCCACAATTATTTGCAGTTGTCACGAAAAATATGATACACGGTCCCTGCGGTGAAATCAATCCAAATTCACCATGTATGATCGACGGCAAATGTTCAAAGCGTTTTCCAAGACAATTGATTGCAGAAACAATACACGGTGATGATGGATATCCACAGTATCGTCGACGATCAGCTCAAGATAATGGTAAAACTACTACTATTAAAATCCGGAACCAAGACTTTGAAGTTGATAATCGTTGGATAGTGCCGTATTCACCATTGTTGTCAAAAATTTTCAATGCTCACATAAATGTCGAATACTGCAATTCAGTCAAATCAATAAAATACATTTGCAAGTATGTTAATAAAGGTAGCGATATGGCTATTTTCGGAGTGACTGCTGAAAATAGAAATGATGAAATTTTGCAGTACCAAATGGGAAGATATATTAGTACTAACGAAGCTATTTGGCGAATTTTATCGTTCCCAATACATGACAGACACCCTGTTGTTATACATTTAGCAGTTCATCTTGAAAATGGGCAACGTGTTTATTTTACTGATGCAAATGCCGCACAAAGTGCATTACAGCCTCCAGCAACTACACTGACAGCTTTTTTCAAGTTATGTGAAACGGATGAATTTGCAAGAACACTATTATATTCGGAAGCACCACGATATTATACTTGGAACGCATCAACAAAAAAATTTCAACGCCGCAAAAAAGGTACTCCTGTTGATGGCTACCGAGGTGTTTTTTCAACGGATGCTTTAGGCCGCATTTATACAGTTAGTCCAAACAATGTTGAATGTTTTTATTTGCGATTGTTGTTGGTGAACGTACGTGGGCCACAGTCATTCCAGAATTTAAGAACTGTCGACGGTGAATTGTGTGTAACATATCGTGATGCATGCCAACGGTTGCGTTTGCTTGAAGATGATACGCATTGGGATGCTACGCTTTACGATGCATCAATTTCAGCTCACCCAAATCAAATACGTATGTTATTCGCAATAATAATATCAACATGCTATCCATCAAACCCACTTGAATTGTGGAATAAATATAAAGATTTCATGGCTGAAGACATTTTGATTCGACTTCAACATCGTTCGATGGATCCCGAATTGGTAGATACATTAGAAATGTATAATGAGGCCTTGATATTGATTGAAGATATTTGCCTTATGATTGCAAATAAAGCATTAGGACAATTAGGTATGATCGCACCTAATCGTCCAATCCATGATTTATTTGAGCAAGAACTGCAACGCGAACAGCAATTCGAATGCGATGAATTGCGTGCATTTGTGCAAACAAACATTCCACAATTGAATGTTCAGCAAAGGAATGCATACGATAGAATCATGCAAGCTGTCATTAACAACACTGGTGGATTATATTTTTTGGACGCTCTTGGTGGCACTGGGAAAACATTTCTCATTTCATTAATCTTAGCTACAATTAGATCCGAACGAAAAATCGCATTGGCACTTGCTTCTTCTGGTATTGCAGCTACATTATTGGATGGTGGCCGAACTGCACATTCCGCTTTAAAACTGCAATTAAACATGCAATCGGTGGAGATTCCAACGTGTAATATTTCAAGAAATTCTGGAATGGCCAAAGTTTTGCAACAAGCAGCAATCATTTTATGGGATGAATGTCCGATGGCCCATAAAAAATCTTTGGAAGCATTGAATCGAACATTACAGGATCTACGTGGAAATCAACAGTTGTTCGGAGGTGCATTAATATTGCTATCTGGTGATTTTCGACAAACGTTGCCCGTCATTCCCAGATCGACTCCAGCTGATGAAATTAATGCATGTTTGAAAAGTTCGTTTCTTTGGGCAAATATACAGAAGTTAGCGCTTAACATAAAAAAAAAGTGTGCGTCTTCAAAATGATCCATCAGCACGTGAGTTTTCGAAGCAACTGCTGCAGATTGGCGATGGCAAAATTGCAAGTGATTTAAATGGGTTTATCACGTTACCGAACAACTTTTGCACAAGTATGCCATCAAAAGAAGAACTAATTGATCACGTTTTTCCAAACATTGTTCAAAACTATAAAAATCATGATTGGCTAAGAGAACGCGCAATTTTAGCACCAAAAAATGCAAATGTTAATGAAATAAATTTTCAAATTCAACAGAAATTGCCAGGTGACTTGGTATCATACAAATCCATTGATACTGCTACGAATGAAGAAGACGCAGTAAATTATCCGGTTGAATTTTTGAATTCTTTGGAACCACACGGTATGCCACCGCATATTTTGAATTTGAAAATTGGTTCATCGATCATACTTCTTCGAAATCTAAATTCACCAAAACTCTGCAATGGAACGAGACTTTCCGTGAAAAAATTAATGCCCAATTTGATCGAAGCAACAATTCTAACTGGGAAAGCAAAAGGAGAAGTTGTACTGATACCAAGGATCCCATTAATACCAACAGACATGCCATTTCAATTCAAACGTCTTCAATTTCCCGTGCGTTTATCCTTTGCTATAACCGTTAATAAAGCTCAAGGACAAACGCTTCATGTATGTGGTGTGAATTTGGAGGAACCGTGCTTTTCTCACGGACAATTATACGTCGCATGTTCCAGAGTGGGAGCACCACCAAATTTATTTATTCATGCACCACACAATCAAATAAAAAATATTGTATACACTATCGTATTGAATTGATTTACTTTTTTTTCATTATTTACAAATAAAAAATAAATAAAAAAAAACCAATGAATTTGATTCAATGTTAATATTCATGCGTAGCGAAGCACGCCGGGATCAGCTATATAATATAGTTTCTTCATATTTAAAATTTTGTATTACACAATACACTAATATCATTATATACCAAAAACAATTTTAAAATTTGTCAACAACAAGTTAACATGTTTCTACAACCTTTGATAATTTTTCTCTATCTTCACCTTTTTAACTTACATTTTTCAAAATACCCAATCAAGTTGTGCTTCCAAGTTTTCGCACTGTTAGGCATGTTATATTTCAAAACTGTTTCACATATATTGTTGCGATTTTTTAAATAAACAAATTTTTCGAACATTATTGTTTTCTAAAATTAAATTTTTTAATGCAAAACCATCAATCCTAAGAAATGTAAACTTTTAGATTTAAAACCTTCGGAGGCAGGACGAAGTTTGCCGGGTCCGCTAGTATATATATATATATATATATATATATATATATTATATACGTATATATATATATATACATATATATATATATATATATATATATATATATTTTTTTTTTTTTGATTGGTTCGGAGGTGGAAATCTGCAAACAGACACTGGGCGCTCTCGCACCAGTAGTGTGGGGCTCTTACCCACTAAAACCACCTCCTCAGACGGCTCCCAGATGGTACATAGCCATTAAGCAATACTTCATCTGGGAGTGGGTTGGTCAACGGACCCCTCCTATTGATTCCCTGAACGTCGCCGCCACTCCAAGTGGCGGAGGTCTCGCATAATTGCGGCCGAGGTGTCACACACCACGTCCCATTTCTCCGGGCACTCGAGCATATAGTGCACGAGGTTGTCCGGTGTCACAGGTTCCCCGCAGACTCTTTGCAGTACCGCTCTGGCACCGCTATATCGTGGACATGAAAAAAGAACATGTTCCACGTCCACGGGCTCCGTGCCTCCACAATTGTCGCAGCAGGGGGATTCCTCCAGCCGGAATCTGTGTAGGTACGCCCGGAAACCTCCGTGGCCGGTCAGCAGCTGTGTGACGTGATAGTTCACCTCGTCATGCGACCTTGTAACGACTCGTTTTCGCCGGGGTAAGCTCGCCGGATTGCCAGGAGTCGTTTACAGAAAATCTCTAAAGTATTCAAAGCTTGTTTACGTTGATTTAATTATTTTATTTATTTATTAATTTTAAAAAAAGGCTTAACTACTTGATACAATTATTTTACTAATCTTAAATACGGACACAGTTGAACTATATGTCCCCCTAGCTTCTGTTGCATTTGTCAGTGTGGGTTTCTAGCAGAGAATCGATTATAAACCATAATCTCCTCTAGATTCCCCTAGCTTCTGTTGCGTTTGTCAGTGTGGGTTTCTAGCAGAGAATCGATTATAAACCATAATCTCCTCTAGATTCCCCTAGCTTCTGTTGCGTTTGTCAGTGTGGGTTTCTAGCAGAGAATCGATTATAAACCATAATCTCCTCTAGATTCCCCTAGCTTCTGTTGCGTTTGTCAGTGTGGGTTTCTAGCAGAGAATCGATTATAAACCATAATCTCCTCTAGATTCCCCTAGCTTCTGTTGTGTTTGTCAGTGTGGGTTTCTAGCAGAGAATCGATTATAAACCATAATCTCCTCTAGATTCCCCTAGCTTCTGTTGCGTTTGTCAGTGTGGGATTCTAGCAGAGAATCGATTATAAACCATAATCTCCTCTAGATTCCCCTAGCTTCTGTTGCGTTTGTCAGTGTGGGTTTCTAGCAGAGAATCGATTATAAACCATAATCTCCTCTAGATTCCCCTAGCTTCTGTTGCGTTTGTCAGTGTGGGTTTCTAGCAGAGAATCGATTATAAACCATAATCTCCTCTAGATTCCCCTAGCTTCTGTTGCGTTTGTCAGTGTGTATAACTTTGTTTAGTACGATGCGTCTGGTCTGTCTGATGCCGAATGAAAAAAAAGAGCGTCTTGTCTGCCTGATGCCGAATGAAAGAAAGAGCGTCTCGTCTGCCTGATGCCGAATGAAAGAAAGAGCGTCTTGTCTGCCTGGTGCCGAATGAAAGAAAGAGCGTCCTGTCTTTTATGCTCCAGGGTTAGCGTAGATCATCCAATAGTTGTTGTTGTGCGGGAACTGTAGTTTGTTGTGGCATGTTGCTACGGTTTCCCGCATTGTTCTTCTCGTTTGAATGTGACCTTGGGCCACCTTCAGCACATTGTTGTTGCTTTCTCGCTGTTGTTCTTGTAAGTTTTTGCCCTTGGGCCACCTTCAATATTGTGTTGTTGTTGTGATGATTTACCTTGTTATTGTTCCTTGTGTTGTTTGTTGTTGTTGCTATTTCTCCTTCGGCCACCTTCAGCACTTTGTTGATATTTTATATCGATGGCATAAAATATTTAAAAATATTAAATATTGGATATTTAATTTTGCTTCTCCTCTTTATGCTTTGTCCTGTCTGTTGGTGTGCTTAGCGATCGGTCTGTCGTGTTCCACTTTGTGCTTGGCCTTCGTTTTTGGGTGTTGTTAGTGGGTTATTTTCCGAACTAATGCAGTCGGCAACTTCTGTCGCGATCTCTTGTAAAATTCTAGCATTGCGTTAGGCACTGTTGTTGTAAATTCATATCAGTGCGTTGGGCATTGTTGTTGTGAATTCATATCAGTGCGTTGGGCACTGTTGTTGTAAATTTATATTATTTTAGCTGTGGTCAGCCGGTTGCACAATTGTTTGTGTGATATTCTCCTGTGTTATCTTGCGTTGTTGACTTCGTTGCATGTTTTTCGTCGCTTATCACAGGGTTCCACTGTCTGACTTAATTGTGGCTGTGTCTTCTGTCCTCCCGATGCTGAGTATAACACTTGTTGTTGGTAGCATTACTATGGTGGGAGGTGTCTTAGACTCACTTGCATGATGGCTGCTGCACTAAATATGTTGGCGGTTGTGTGTGTGGTTTTAGCAATGAAAGTGGGAGGTGCCAAATTCTTAGGACAATTAACGTATATATTTTAGGGTTGGTTGTTTAAGCACTTGGCCCCTATTTTAAATATACACGTTTGGGGCGTTATGGAAAAACTAAATATGTAGGGGCAAATTTACGCCTAAAATTTGCTCCTCACAACCTATCCATCCAGCGTTGGAGATCAGGGATCAACCTCCTCGTCCAACGGCCCTTTTCGGATGCATCCCATCGGGCTTGCCACTCCTGTATGGTGCTTTGCCTAATGCCTGCTACGCGATCTTCCGCACTCAGCTCGTGCGTACTTTCGCCGTAGTATAGGCTCCACGCCTCCTTGGCCAGCAGATCCAGCGGGATCATACCGGCTATCACCAGCGCGGCGTCTGCAGACACAGTACGGTGTGCTGAGATCGTGCGGAGCGCACATCTCCTATACGCCGCCTCTATGGTGCGAACGTACGCCTTTACGCTCGACTTCTCAGCCCATATGGACGCTCCATACATGATTATGGATTTGACGACCCCTGAGATGAGGCGTCTTTTCCGCGCTGCCTTCTCACCTAATCACCGAAAGTGTTCCTTGAACGTCAGTCTTGCGTCAATCCAGACGCCTAGGTATTTGAGATGTGGAGTCGTGGTAATGGTGCAGTCACCAACCCTTATCTCCACCACCTCTTGTACCTTTCGACCTGACACAAGGATAGCCTCCGTTTTGTGTTCTGCCAGCTTCAGTCCAACATCCGCCAGCCATCTTCCAACAGTGGCCACTGTGTGATTGGCCTCTGCTATTACCTCCTCCAGGTGTTTCGCCGTGATCACTAGCGCTATGTCGTCCGCATATCCAATTATTTTAACGTAATCGGGCACCCGTATGCGGAGAATGCCATCGTACATAACGTTCCAGAGAAGTGGTCCCAGTACAGACCCCTGGGGAACTCCTCCGGTGATCTTGTACGTTTCTACACCTCTATCGGACTCGTATAATAGCATCCTGTCGCTAAAATAACTAGTGATGATTCGCCTTAGATAGATGGGAACTTTGAACTCTGCCAGCGCTTCTGCTATGCGCGCCCAGCTGGCCGAGTTAAAAGCGTTCTTGACGTCGAGGGTGACCACGAGGCAATACCTCTTGGCACCCCCTTCCATCTCTGGCCCTGAATCGCCTCCTTCGCCGTTTGGACGAGTTCGTCAATGGCGTCCACGTTGGATCTGGCCTTTCCGAAGCCATATTGGCGCCTCGCCAGTCCTCCAGCATCCACTATCGCCTCGTCGATCCGGTCGCATATAATCCGCTCCAGGACCTTCCCTGCTGTGTCCAACATGCACAGGGGACGGTAGGCCGATGGGTCCTCTGCTGGCTTATCGGCTTTAGGTATCAATACCAACCGCTGCCTTTTCCACCGTTTCGGGAAGACTCCTTCCCTAAGACAAGCGTCGTAAAGTGACCTCACTGTTTCTGGGTGTAGTCCAGCTGCGGTTTTCAGCACTCGGTTGGGAATTCCATCTGGGCCAGGTGCCTTCTGGTCCCCAAATTTTCCAACCGCCCGCAACACCTCCTCTGTCATTACACTGGGTACTTCTTCGCCCAGCTCGGGAGAGAACTGATCAGGCACATAATTTTGCACTGGGAAGAGCTCTCCCACAATGCGTTTGAGCAAGTTTGGGCAGCTTGGGCCTGGCTGCCTGTAGCAGGGGAGCTTTTTCATCACGAGCCTATATGCCGTGCCCCACGGGTTGTCTTCAACCTGTGCACATAGCTCGGTGAAACTCCTACGCTTGCTCGCCTTTTTGGTCGTCTTCAGCCTTCTTTTAGCCTCTTTGTACAACTGGCGCAGTTGCAGGCAGTCTGGGTTGCCTATTGCACGCTGGTGCCTTCGCCTTGCTGCGTGGCATTCCTTGCGTAGGCCGGCGATCTCGTCCGGCCACCAATAAACGGATTTATAGTTTCCACCATAGGCCCGCCTGGGCATAGCCGCATCCCAGGCGCTCTCTAGCTGGCTCACTAGCTGGTTCGCCATTTCCGCCGCACTGCCTTGCAGCTCAAAGTCCTCCAACATGACTTCGAGTGCGTCGTCGTCGAGGGCGTCCGCTCTCCAACCTTTCGGCCACGGGCCTGTCCTCCGCCGTTGTTTGTTCCTTTCCAAGTCAAAGCAAATGGCATTGTGGTCGCTGTGGGTGTACGCGGAACTCACAATCCACCTGGCTCCTCTGACTAAACCGCTGCTGAGGAACGTAAGGCCGATCACAGATGTGGCTTCTCCTCTCACAAAAGTCGCCTCTCCCGCGTTCATGACGACTACGTCAAGAGCCGCAAGCGCGTCCATGAGGATATGACCTCTCGGTGTGGTTCGGGCGCAACCCCATTCCGTTGCCCATGCGTTGAAGTCGCCGGCAATCACTACGGGGTTCCTGCCTTGCGCGTCCAGAGCAAGTCTGTCTACCACTGACTCGAACTCGTCCGCAGTTAGGCTCGGCGGCATGTAGCAACTGTACACCGTGGTCCCTCCAATGGTCGCTCTGACGTAGCAATCGCTTCTCTCTATGTTGCTCAGTTGTATAGGCTTGGTTCCGCACACCCAAAGTGCGGCACCACCAGTGGTGTCTTCGGCCCATACTCCTTGGTACTTGCGCCTATACGGCTCGCTAAGCACTGCAACATCGACCATCTGTTCCCTAACGGCCTGCTCCAGGAGATCCTGTGCAGCCTCGCAGTGGTTGAGATTGAGTTGGAACAACCTCATCTCCTGCGCCTGGACCTCTTCTCCACGGCTCGCTTGTAGGATGGGCATGAGCTGCATCCTGTCGGATGATCCACATCCTTGCGGCCGCTGGCCTTACAAAGGGCACACTTGGGGGCCTTGTCGCACTCCCGTGTGTTATGGCCCTCTGTGCCGCATCTGTAGCACTTGTGGCGGCAATCATCCTTGCTACCGCATTTCTGCGCGGTGTGGCCGAACTCCATACATTTGTAACAACGCAGGGGAGTCACCTTTTCGCGCACCCGGCATGAGGTCCATCCGACTCTCAGCCTGCCAGCTTTCAGAAGGGCTGCGGCTGCCTGGGGAGACAGACTGATGACCGCTGTCTGTGTTCCACCGTACGCTTTCCTGAGAGACCTGATTGCATCCACGGGCGGTCTCTCCGAGAGATTGGCAGTACACAGCGCCTCGTGGACATCTTCCACCGTGGTGACTTCGTCCAGGTCTTTCACCTCCACTAGGGTTTCCTGCGTGAGCTTACGCACCTCCACACTGGTTCCCAGGACAGTCGCCACCGCCTCATGATACTGGGGTGTCTTTGGATCTGCCGCCACGCTCAACTCCAGAAGCAGTTCACCCTTGGCCGTCTTTCGGATCCTGCGGACGCTCTCTCCCAGCTCTGACAGGTGCGGGTCCCTCTTGATCTTGCGGAGGATGTCCGCGTAGCTCACCGTGCCAGTTTCCCTGATGACGATGGCATCGGGGCGCGCTGGCTTAGGCTTCCGGCCCTTCCGCTTCGCTTGGGGTCTGGAACGAACTGTGGTCCACCCAACTTTTGCACCCTCCGCCTTTCCAGCCATAGGCTTATGGGTCTTAGGATTTGGCCGGGTTACCGTTTTCTCGGCCGCCAGTGTCGGGGCATCCCCCCTCCTCCTCTTAGCTACCGCTCGGCTAGTCGGACTTACTTGCTCCGGATCCCCCTTCTCACGGGGGCGCTTTGGCGTTGCGACTGCGGCCGCGTAGCTCTTCGCCTGGGCAGGGGCTGTCCGCGAAGACGCACCGGCTTTGCCTTGGTTGTCCACAGGAGGGCCGCCAACCTGCACCTCCTTGTCCACCTTCTCCGTCCGCCCTTCAGTCTGGACTGCCCTGTCGGCTTGCACCAGCTGTGGCACTCTCGCAGCCGTACCTGCGTCCTGCTCCTCGACGACCTGCAAGCAGACATCCCGGATTTTGGATGCCTTCCGCTTGATGTCGGCATGTACATTGTGCCTTGGCACAAGGAAAGCTATGAGTGCTTCAATGTGCCACTCCAGCACCGCCATTTTGCCTTTGGCAATGACCTCATCGGGACGGATGACCGCCATTGCCGTCGGATCGGCCCTCATGCCCATCACTCGCTGAGGCTCACTGGTGTCTGCCAGTGTGTTTCTCCGCACCACCGTCTTTCTTATTACCGGAGGAGGGGTCCTCTGGATAGTAGACCTCCTGCCGAAGGGGTCCTTCATCGCACCGTCGTCTTTGTTTGTTTTGTTGGTATTGTTATTGTTACTATTCATTTATTGATTGGGTCCCCGCTCAGGACCGTTATCTTTGCTCGTAGTGCAGTCGCCTTAATGGTCCCATGGTTATTTTTGCCGCAGCAGGGAGGCCATGCGAGGGTTGACACAAGTCCTTATGGGCGCTTATGTTCAGAGCCAGACCAGCGCTAGTCGGGAATGTTACATCCGAGCCTGCACTGCCAATTTAATGGTGACGAGCATCGAGCGTTTCCTGAGACCTGCCATGGTTTTAACGGGACGGGGGCGATTGCGGCATTAAGCTACCAGCCATTTCTGTAAGATTTCACTCTTACTTACTGAGGTGGCAGCATACCGCAATCGTCAGCCCACAAGCATCAGCTTATTTCCTATGTTTCCGGTATGCCATAATCAAGGCCTTACCGGTCTCGGCCTTGATTTGAGGTACAACAGATCCCACGATGTCCCTTTGTGGTCCCACGATGGTCCCTCGCTGTTCCATCGTTGATCCCTCGTTGTCCCCCGTTGCCCAGACAGCCGCCCAATGAGGGGGTCATCGCTATCTCTGGGTGCGTTGCTCACTTCAGCTGGCCATCAGCGGGTGCTGGTGTGCCATTGCCCGGAGCCGCCACGTGGAGGCAGTGAGTCTTCTTGAGGGTGTCCCACACCAGGATCGCTCTAGCCCCTCCCAGTGAGGGGCAATTAGATGCTTTGCCTGACTGGTTCCCCCCTGACCCCATATATATATATATATATATATATATATATATATATATATATATATATATATATATATATATATATATATATATATATATATATATATATATATATATATATATATATATATATATATATATATATATATATATATATATATAAATATATATATATATATATATATATATATATATAGATATATATATATATATAGATATATATATATATATATATATATATATATATATATATATATATATATATATATATGTATGTATGTATATATATGTATGTATGTATATACTCGTATATATGTATATATTTTTTTATTTGTTTTATTTTTTTTTAATATCCATTTTTTATTGCAATCTGTATTAAATACAATAAACAATATTTTGATTTTAAACCTAAATAACAATAACTAATTATAAGCATAACATTTCTGGAGTGCACCCAGTGGTGCAACCATTTGTTAATTGTAGGTATTCATCAACAGAAAATATCTGCTGTTGATTTCCTTTTTAAGCGGCTTAATATAGTCATATAAGTTGTGAGTTCTTATGAGTGGATTAGAGTTCCCGTGAATTCTGAGTTTGTAAGCCATTGTATATTTTTTTATTTCTTATCGGGGGACTTTCAGGTCACGATGGAGTTGGTTGTTCGTTACGTTGTATGGAGCTTTTGCAATCATACGCAGCGTTTTTGATTGGAATCTGAGGAATTTCGATATTAGAGGTTGCCGTAATGCCGTATGTCCATGTCGGTTTTAAGACGGCTGAGTAAGGTCAGAGCTTACTTTCGAGTGAAACTTGGGTATTTCTATTCTTCAGCAGCCAGCGTAAATTTCTAAGCTTTATTCCCAACGCCTTACGTTTGGTGAATATATGAATTTTCCATGTTAGCTTGCTATCGAGGTGCATGCCCAGGTATTTAGTTACATTGCACTGCGGTATATTCACGTCGTTGAGTTTTACTGATGGGCAGGTGTCGCGTTTAAGAGTGAACGTAACCTGGACAGACTTAGTTTCATTGGACTTGATTCGCCAATCTTTCAACCATTTAGTGATTTTGTCTCAGCCCCTTTGAAGTTTAAACGACGCCAGTTGTGGAAGAGTATCCATTGCGAGTACAGCAGTATCATCTGCAAATGTTCCAACGATAGTTCCTTCGGAGACAGGTAAATCGTGTGTATAATGCAAGTATAGGATGGTACCCACGACATTGCCTTGGGGTACACCGGCCGAACTTTCGCATTTCAGATTGTTCTTCACCTTGTTTTACAAAGAAGTATCGATTTTTAAGGTAGGCTTTGATAAATATGTAATCGTTAATTGAAAGTGTTTTCTTTATTTTGTAGAGTAATCCGTTATGCCAGACACGGTCGAAAGTTTGGGATATATCGAGAAACGCCTCTGTACAGTATTTTTTTGCTCGAATGCAGTGTGAATGCAGTTTAAAAGTCTATTATTATTATTAATTCCTTGATTTGACACAATAAAACTAACTAAGAGACATAATTAAAAAAAATTGTCAAATATCGATCCTAGTCGGAGCATAGGGCGAACACAAAAGCTCTCCAACGGCTTTTATCAGCAGCCAGGTGCCTTATTTCGTTCCAGGTGGCTCTGTGGTGACTTTCGGCGTGAATAGTGCGTACCCATGTTTGTCGTGGGCGTCCTGCTTTCCCACTACCATGTGGGTTCCATTGAAAGGCCATCTTCGCAATGTGTCTTCTCTACGCAGAATGTGCCCTATCCAGCTCCACTTACGTCTTTTGATTTCTGTGTCAATAGGCTCGCTATTGGTGAGGCGCCACAGGTCTTCGTTCCTGAACTTGTTATATTATATATATATATATATATATATATATATATATATATATATATATATATATATATATATATATATATATATATATATATATATATAAATATACATATGCAAATACATATACATACATATACATAATTTTTATTTTATTTATTTTTTGTTGGAATTACAAGGCAAATATAGCACTCAGACCACAAGACATCCATTGTACTATATTTGACGTTCCATCTTAATTATCTTTGAATCTGCCAGATTTGTGAACAAACCTTAGTAGATCCCGTGTCTCTAAGCAGCCCAAGTTTGCAATACTTAAGATATCAGTGCCAGATACCTCGAACCTGATTCTAGCGAAAGCGGGGCATACGAACAAAAAGTGGTCAACCGTCTCATATTCGTCTTCACAGGCCTGGCAAAGTGCACTGTCTGCAATGTCTATCAGAAATAACAGGTAGCATTGCCTTTGTCCAACCCCCCAATCGCGATTCTGTGCACATGCAACCCAATCACCAATAGTGGCACGAAAAGGTATGGGAATCTGTTCTTCCCACGGGCCAGTAAAACCGGTATCATATCACTTTTTCGCTAGTTTGTCCGCGACTTCATTTCCCATAACACCCTTGTGTCCTGGTACCCATGTTAGCAACAGATTGTTGCGGTTTCCAATATAATTCAATCTGGATTTACACAACAGCACCAACTTGGAAGTAACAAGGGGGCTTAGTAAGACATTCAGTGCAGCCTGACTGTCATTGGCAGACAAAAATACTTTTGCCACGTCATTTGTTTTCCACCACATAGCCCATCGCCCTTAGAATGGCATACAATTCTGCCTGAAAGACAGAAGCATGACAACCACGGGCGTAATGGAGGGTTTCGTTTTAGTAGGGTTAACCGAAACTCCATTTGCCCCACACCATGTGTCAATCTTATTCAGAGTAAACTGCACTTTCCTGCAGATGTGCATAAGAGAGCTTCCTGCAATTACGCAAGCTACATCTTCACCATACGCTTGAGAGTAGATATCAGAAGAATTTAATGATACAAGAAAAGGGTCAATGACCATAAACCAGAGTAGTGGAAAGAGCACGCCACTCTGAGGGCAGTCCTTCTTCACACCCGACGATACCCACAGATATCGCTCCCCTCGCAACACAATAACCCTGTTTGCTAGCATTGAACGAATCCAATTATCTAGCACATTATCTGTACCATGTCGACGAGCAGAGCTGCACATATTGTCAAAAGTATTATTATCAAAAGCTCCCACTATGTCCACAAAAACATTCACAGCGTACTGCCTCCTTTCGATGCCATGCTCAATCTTGATAACAAGACTATGCAACGCCGACTCGCAGGATTTAACACTTTGATATGAGTGTTGAAATGGAGACAGGGGGTGGTCCTTACGCGACAATTTTCGCACACGAAGCTCAATCAGTCGTTTTAGTAGAAAAGACATACTAATAGGTCTCTAATTCCTTGGACTATCAAACTTCCCACTTTTGGGATAAATGAAACTTTGATAAATCTCCAGGAGTGTGGAATATAGGCTAGCGCCAACTCTATATTCTGCTTCAGGCAGGATAAATGCCATTCAGTCCGGGCGACTTGAAGTTGTCAAATGATGCAATCGCATATCTAATAGCATCTTCATTCGCCACAGTACTTGCTACAAACCAATCATGCCGACAGACAGACGCCCTATGCAGTTCTGGGTCAATATTTGGTGGCTGCAGGGCGACTGTAACCTGATTTCCAGGGAAGTAGGACTCCAATAATAAACAAAATGTCTCACTCAGCTTTTCGTTAAAAGTACCATCAGGTTTCCTAAGCGACCCTTCTGAAGAGCCTTATCTAATCTAGCCGTGTCCCCCAGTGATTCGATTTTGCTGCAAAAATCTTTAAAAGAAGATATCTTCGATGTTCCAAGAGTTTTCTTAAATTCCCTCTGCGATTGTCGATATTGGTCCCAGTCCCCATCGAGATTTGTCTTGATCTCCCTGTTAAGCAATTTTCTCGCTTCTTCCTTCAACTCATAAAGCTCTTGGAGTCCGGTTGAGAGGACGAGGGGACGACAAATCTGACATCGAGCTATGTGTTGATTTTCTCAACCGCCGCCTCGACATTTCACTCATTACGTAATTTTGTTGGTATTTCAACTTTACTCCGCATTAGTTCTCTAAATTTATTCCAGTCCGTTTTCATTATGTTCATATTGGGTAATGGCTGTAAGATCCTCTCACCACACCTGAACTCAATGTACCTGTGGTCCGATAGTGAGTCTTCATTCTGGTCCCTCTAGTTTAAAAACGACCATCCCACCCAATTGTTGGATAGAGTAATGTATATTACCTCCTGCCTTTTAGCTGTGATAAAGGTAGGTTGACAGTCCTTGTTTTGAATATTTAGGGTGGAGGAAACGACATAGTCGAAAACCGGGAGAACGCGCCTATTGCATTTACTACTTCCCAAGATGGTATGCTGGGCATCACAACAGGCTACAAGCTCCAGATGTCTTTCTTCACATAACTCAACTAATTCTGCCACCGCCCCCTAGGGCGGAGTCATAGGGAAAATAAGCAGAATACTTTTGTAGTTCATTCTAGCAGCTACCAGCTCTTGCCAACAGAATTGATTTAACCAGTTTACTTTTAGCTGAGAAGACACTATAAGACTGGTTCTTGGCCTACTAGAACTCTTGTCATATATGATCCCCCTTTAACCCCCGGTTCACATAGACGCCCTTTATCGACCCATGGGAAGGACTGCAGCCGGGAGAGCCGTCTACTTAAGAGAGCAGTAGCGGCTTTTGAATGCAGCAAATTAATCTGTGTTATAGTAACACCAGTAGACGCGCCTAGATTATTTGTTTGGGAAGACATGGAATGAAACCCTCCCAAAAGGCAAGTTTAGGCGGTTTTCGTACCTAGACTCCAGAATATCCACAGACTTTGGGACCAGTTGCAGAACAAGAGTCGAACCTTCTTTGTTTTCCCGGATCTTTTCCGTTGTGTGCGATGGAATATCCCAGACTGATGTGTCAATGCTTGAATTCTGGGCACGTAGAGCTGGAAGTGCATCGTCTGTCTTCAGGTCTGAATCCTGAAACCATCCGATTGCCTTCCTTGGGGTTTTATTCTCTTCCCTGTATACAGAGAAGAGAGTTTTACCCAGAGCGGGGATCCTTACAACCTCTGTCCGGATCCATTCGAAGTTGGCCAGAGATGAGCACTTCACTCATAAGGTTCCGTCCTTCGTCTCATAGCCCCACGCGTTTGCCTCCGGACCCGAGGCGATAACCCGTTTCATAAGATGGTTTTTGCCATGTTTAATTTCTGCATCAACCATCCTACGATCCGTTCCCCTGCGTCTAATCACAGCTAGGGGCTGAGGGCCGATAACCTTCTCCCAGAAGCAGATTTTGCCTGGCAGGGAGTCGGATTTCGGAAGAAAGCTTAGAGGATCGAGACATCTTGAAACCGTATCCAAGTGCCACATTGACTGCTGCTTTGGCAGCACTCGAACCGCTCGGGATCGAGATTCCACCCTTTGCTACAACCTCAGGGCTTTTTGTGGCAGCTTCAACACCTCCACCAGGCACCAGGGATAGGCTCGTAGCGCCTCCCGTTCCACCGACTGAGGAGCACACTGTGGCAGCACTTTTATTCGTAGCCCTCCTGCGCTTTCTCCTATTCCCAGAAGTGGGAACTAACCAGTTTGGGACCAAACTCCCTAGCCACTCTGGGACCAAACTCCCTAGCCAGTTTGGCACCAAACCTCGAGGTACCCTACTTTATAACCATTTATTTTCCATAGACATCAGACATAACTCCTATGCTTCAAAGGAAGCGCCGAAGTGACGCAAATGTGCCTACAGAAAGGGCACCCTTTCCGCCACCCGGGGACGCGTCCGATGGGATGACAGGCAAATCCAAAACGGACACATATACATAACAGACTTAGCATTATTAAGTTTAAGGCACCATTTTTTGGTCCATGATACCACAGAATTCACAGCTAATTGCAATTTGATCGTTGCAGCTTCGATTGTTTTGTCTATTGCTAAAAGAGTAGTATCGTTTGCAAATGTTGCGGTTACATGTTGATTTTGGATACGTAAATCATTTGTATATATTAATACAAAATGGGAACTAGGATGCTACCTTGAGGTACACCTGCATTTATTCTTTGCAAGGCTGAACAAGCATTTTCATGCAAGCTTTTGCACCTCACTCGAACAGCTACCAGATCTAGGTAACAAAATTGATTTTACTTGGTTACTTTAGCTGAGACGATGTTATAAGACTAGTTTTTGGCAAACTGGAACTCTCGTCATATAATACCTTAACCCCCAAGACCACTTCCACGATTCTTAAATTTAATTTATATAGGGGTTAGGATTGGTTAGGATGGAATGACTAATATCTCCCTGATGAAAACATATAATGGAGAATTGCGATATATATCAATTAGAGCCTCAACTGTTTCCTCTGTATAACACTCGGGTTTTAAGTTGGTTTATAATAAGATAAAAATGGCAATTTAAAAGAGCCCTTTGAACTGATCCTTGAGCCAGTGTCATTAATACATGTTTAGGTTTGCTTGAATAATTAAAGGAAGTTTATCTTAGGTCAAGGGTTGGACCGTTGCTTACGATGCCCCTGTGACCAAGCACCCAATGGATCGGTTCGCTCCGATAGGATGTTCAGAGAAGAGCGACATCTTACAACCAACTTTCAAGGGCTGTAGCAAAGACAATATACTATAAAGACATTACATCGTTCTCTTCACTCAGCGAAATGAGTTAAAAAACCGTGGCTGCCTATGGAGCCAAAACCCGAAGTGTGCTCGGCAATGCAAAGGTAAAACATTCTGATTTTTTCGTTTTGTTACGACTTCTATATGTGCATGTGTGTTTATTACTATGTGCGATTGTTTGTATGCTTGCTTTCATGTTTACGGCATGCATATGTGAGTATGGATATGAATGTACGAATGTTATTTTTATTTATTTGTTATTTGCATTTGAATAATTTCATTTATGTACATAGGTAGGCATGTATATTTCTATAACTAATTTTGGGAATATTTTTAAAATTTATATTGTAAATTAGTAAAAAAGAGAAAAAATTGGTGTATAAAATAAATAAACAATAATATACATATGTATGTTTGTGTATATGTTCATGGCTGCACCAGAAGAAGACTAAAAGTTATTTTTTGGGGAATGTTATGTACAGAATTATAGAAATTTTAGTTAATTCAGAATTGCACCAGCAAATACTACGACTCTCTAATGTAATCGAAAATTAACAAAAATAGTATGGGTGTCTTTAGCTCAATGGTTCACGGATTGGTCGATAGTTTTTGTGGCTTTTAGGATTCGAGCCCCAGCAAACTGCTGTGTTTTATCGGATTTTTTTTTATATTAATAATCATTTTTATAAATAGTAAGGGTACAGTAAAAAAAATCAAGGTTAAACCTTATTTTTTTCTTTGTCAGATCAGCTTGAAATATTATAACCACATTCTATTGAAACCACTCGTACGCACATGAATATGTACATACATATATATGAACACTGATTCTCCGCATTTACATAGTATATGATGTTCACGTTTGAAGGAAATTCAAAATCTAGTATTAAATGCATATGTTCTTGTTATACATTGATTTACGAAGTTTTGTAAATAAAACCGTATATAATTTATTATTTATTATTTATTTAATATTGAAAAATGTAGTTCAACCATGATTGTGTTCCAATGCATTTTACCACTTCATAATCGAAAATTATTATAAACAAAAATCTATAAAAAATTATTTCAAGTATTTAAAAATCCAAGAAATTTTAAATTTATATTAGGATATGTTTAGTAAAACAATTTGTAATATAAGGTACGTCTTTTTGCCAATTACATTTGACATTCACTTCCAAAAATGTCTACATGATGTGTGCAGGGCCTACCCAAGTCGACTTGCTTGCATGTTTTTTCAAAAACGCCATTCGAAATACTACAACCGGCAACTCATTCGCTTTGACGTGGAGACTTGAGTTATGGAAACTAATAAAAATGTGCAAAAACTTCTTACTGCTTCGTGCTTGTTTGTGCGTGTGAACTTGTCTTTGGATGTGTATCCACTTACATACATATAGAAAATATATACTTTGAATCAAATAATCTGCCTTGACCTACATTCGTGAATAATATTTGAGACTTCTTTTTAGTTTTAGTTTTTAATTATTTGCTGTCTAAGTTCTTCTATGCAACTGCAGGTTTTTTTTGTATATTATAATGACATTAATTTAATTATATTAATTTAAGTTCATTATACCCTTTACCTTTAAAAAAAGGTAAATAGGGTATACTAACTTTGTACTTTTGAGAGGGGTTGCAATTTCGAGAAGGAGGCGTGGTAGGTATGGACATATATATACAGATATGATCAGAATCACTTTCTAATCAATTTTTATTTTGGCCGTCTGTGGCCACTTTTTTTCTACACCGTTAGAGCTATCTTAATGAAATTTTGTAAAAGTGTAGCCTGCACAAAGATACAGAACCAGATTGCTATATGGACCGATTTGGACAAAGACCACGTCTACCTCCCATATAAAGAACTTTTTTCACCTTTTTTAAAATGACTATAACTTCGGTCAAATTGACGGAATCGTGACATTATTTGGCGGTTATGGAGATGTGGCTCCTACTAAACACTGTGCAAAAAGTGGGCGGTATATATTAACTGCCACGCCCACTATTAACAAATATTCGTAACTTAAGATCTGGTAGAGATTTACGGACGAAATTTTACGGGAAGGAACATGTGGACATTATAAAGTTATCTGCAACAATTGGGGCTGATCTGAGAAAAGACACGCTCACTTTTGATATAGGGAACTTTCGGGTCTAAAATTAAAATTAGCATACCTATGGTTGTATTGATGCCAGCGGAATAAAAATATGCAGAAATATACATGGGGTCCATAATAGTGTGTGTGCAGAATATGGAGATCATAATATAACTGCCACGCACACAATTAGTCAAAAATCATTACTGTGTTCCTATTAAAGATTTATAAATTAAATTTCACAGGAAGGTTGCGGGTACTAACATTAAACACCACGCAAAAAATGGGCGTGTTATTTCCCACGCCCACTATTGTTTTTTCCCGATTATTTCATACATCTGTCACCATTATATTGAACCTAGTATATGATTTGACAATTTGTTTGGAAATTAATATAAAAAACACATTTTGGCCAGTGCCAAGAAGTGATACAACAAAAATTATTTACATTAATTATAATAATTCACTATAATTATATATTAACAATTTATGATCAAAATTATGTTTATAATAATTATTTACATTTATATTACTATTACTAATATGTGTAGTCTGGATTTCCTAGTTTAGTAGGTCGTTTGGTGGAGTTCTCTTTAAACGGCGCATGGTGGTTTCTTCTAGATGTAGCAACTCGTTTATTTCTTCGTTATTATGCCCATACAGTGTATCGTAGTGTTTTGTGGATATCTTTTTTATTTCATCGTTAATTCTTGTCATATTTAGTTTGCGGTGTATATCTTCATTTGTTGTGTACCAACCACACTTTATGATAACTCTTAATAT
The DNA here is from genome assembly GCA_920105625.2 of Clusia tigrina. Classification (NCBI taxonomy): domain Eukaryota; kingdom Metazoa; phylum Arthropoda; class Insecta; order Diptera; family Clusiidae; genus Clusia; species Clusia tigrina. The sequence continues at coordinate 161,885,553 of OV050031.1, forward strand.
TCTAGATTGCTGTCTTTGAATTTTTTGTATGTGTGACCGCTTTGCCGTTCCCCATACTTGGAGTCCGTACGTCCAAATTGGCTTTATTACACACTTGTATAGCAGCAACTTATTAATTGTGAGTTTAGATTGCTTACCCATTAACCAATATAGTTGCCTAAATTTTTCTTTTACTTGTTTCGTTTTTTGTTTGATGGTAGTGCCAATTTAGCTTTGAGTCCATGTGTATACCAAGGTATTTAGTTGTAGACCCTATTTTTATATCTTTATTGTTTATTTTAATAGGTTAAATTTTGTTTTAGTTGTAAAAATTATTTGTACAGTCTTATCTTCATTAATTTTCAAGCACCATTTATCAAACCATTCCTTAACATTCTCTGTGTATATCTGCAGATTTGCAGTCGCAGTATTTAGATTTTTGTCAGATGCTAAGAGGATTGTGTCGTCAGCAAAGGTAGCAATTGTGGTATTCAGTTCTTTTGGAAGTGGTATATCTGAGGTAAATATGACATATAGCAGTGGTCCTAAAACACTCCCTTGAGCAACTCCAGCTGCTGTAAGATGAATAGACGAACACTCTTCATTATATTTGACGTAAAAGTAACGATCACTAAGATAACTTTCAACAATCAAATAGTAGTCAAGTGGCAGCATCGTCTTCAGTTTATGCAGCAGTCCTTTATGCCATACTTTGTCAAATGCTTTTGCAACGTCTAAGAATACAGCAACGCAGTACCGCTTATATTCTATGTCTGTTTCAATTTTGTTTGTTATACGGTGTATCTGTTGAATTGTTGAATGTCGTTTTCTGAAGCCGAATTGATGATTTGGTATAATGTTTTTATTGTCAAGGATCTGGCTAAGTCTATCATGTAATAGTTTTTCAGCAACTTTAGAGATTATGGGAAGTAGGCTAATTGGTCTATACGGCGAAGCAGTGTAGCATTTTTTCCCTGCTTCGGTAGTGCAATAATTTCAGCAACTTTCCATACTTTGGGAAAAAATTGTAGTCGGAACATTGAGTTGACAACATTCCTTAAGTAGTTATAACCTATAGTAGGTAGCTCAGCGAGTGCTTTGCCTGTCAACATATCGGATCCTGGTGGTTTTTTATGGTTTATTCTTTTTTTAATGCAATTAATTATTTCTGTTGTGTTTGTTTTCTTTATTTTGGTTGTAATGTCTATATTTAATAATAATAATAATAATATTTATTGGATGTTTCAATATATTTATCTTCGTCATTTGATAGGACTTTTTCAAAGTATTTAGCCAATGCAGTTGCTTTTTCTTCATAGGTAGTAGCCCATGAGTTGTCATCTTTCCGTAGTGGTGGCTGATACCTTATCTGAGTTTTTAATTTCTTTGTGCATTTCCATAATGAGTATCGTATCCTGGGTAGGCGTCAAGTTTTTTAGGTAATTTTCAACTTCTATATTTTGTCTTTTAGTTAATATTTTCTTGAGTTTTTTGCAGGCTATATTTAAATTGTGTTTATCCTCAGGCTTGCTCATGCTGTTGGCTTGATTTGATTCCTGCGTCTAGGACCACATCGTTGAAGTGAATAATGGCACGTTCAATGTCTAATTGTGTTTTCAGTGTGATAGACATATTCAGTTGATTTTCAATATGCTGTCTATACTCATCTTCCAGTTTGTTTTGTGGTTAAAAATCTTAGCTATTGGTTCTATGGGTTTGATGTCAGTTGTGTAGTCAAGTATTATCGGAGAGTGGTCTGAAGAAAGTTCAAAACAAGCTTTAATTTTTAATTGGTTACACTTTATGTTTTTTCTTATACTGAAGTCGATTAGATCTGGTATCTTCTTCCTATCTGTTGGCCAGTATGTGGGTTCACCTGAGCTTCAAAATCTGCAGTTATTTTTGTTTATAGCATTAATCAGATTTCGTCCTTTTTTATTGGTTAGCCTAGATCCCCAGCCAGTGTGTTTTGCATTCAGATCTCCAGCTGCAATGAATCTTACGCCAAGCGTCTTTATGTAGTCATCATATTGATCCGTCGTTATTAGATGTCTGGGGGGACAGTAAACTGAGGAAATGAGTATTGTCCCACTTGTATCCTCAATTTGCACAGTAGTGGATTGAATATGAGGTGTTGCATATGGTTGCCGTTCAGTATGTTTTAATAGTGAATTTATTATGATAGCTGTCCCACCACGAGCTTTACCATCAGGATGATTTGTCACATAAATTTTATATCCAGGAAATACTAAAAAGCTTTTGTTCGTAAAATGTGTTTCTGAAACTAGAGCTATATCAATTTTCTTGTCAGACAAAAATTGATTCAACTCAAGAAAATGTTTTGCTAGGCCATTTGCATACCAGGCTACAATTATTAAACTATTACTTTCGTGCATTTAAGCTTGTTAGTAACATTGTAATGATATTCATCATATTAGTTTGAGTGATTAGGGATTTCACCATGTCTTTAAGTTCATTAATATCACTATCGTGTGAATCTGTTGTATTTTGTTCAGTTTTATTTGGATTTGACGACCCTGCAATGTCGGCATAGCTTACGCCTGTTTTAACTGCTGATCTATCCATATTTTTGGTCTGTAATAATAATGGATCCTTTCGGCGTAAAGATGGAAACCTTTGAATTTTTATGGCTTTGTATATTTCACAGCCTTTGTAGTTTGCAGTATGATTTCCGCCACATAGGGCACATTCCATTTCAGCTGCGTTGGTTTTTTTTTTTTGACATTCACTTGTTAGATGCTTTCCAGCGCATTTCACACATACTGGATCCCTTGTACAGTAGTTTTTTGTATGTCCGTATTTTTGGCATTTGTGTGCATTGCGCGACTTGTCTTTTATGATGAGGTGCCTCAAAAACTACTATGCAATGCATTAATTTGTTAATGCTATAAATATCTTTATTGTTAGTATTTGTTTCCAGTTCTATGCTAAACAGTGGTAGCAGTTTTTTTGTTGTCCGTTGAGTTATCTTAGTTATGTTTAAAACTTTGTGACCGTTTTCACCAAGCTTATTTTTAATTTCTTCTTGGTCTGCGGAGGGGTGCATATTGCGAAGAATGACTTTGAAACCTCTTTCATTTTTGGGTTTAGATGTGTACAGCTTCGTACCTTTTTGCTTTAGCATTTAGAATATTTTTGTGTATATTTCCGAGTCATTCGATTGAACTCGTACTTCAATGTTTGTTAATATTTTAAATATGAAGTTACTGTCTGCAACAGCGGTAAGCGCATTTTTAACGTCTTTATGCATTCTACGCCTTGTACGTATATAGGGGGTGGTTTGTTTAAACTTTTTTTTTCGGACTAGTTGTTTTTTCTTTTTCGGACTCATTTTGATCAACTTGTCCACTGTGCGAGGGTTCAGCAAGTTCGTCATCATCAACGGTCAAAGCAGCAAATCTGTTTTTTCTTTCTGAAGTAGTATCGCTCAACCAGTAGTTTGATAACTTACTTTGGCTTGGGTTTTTTGCTATTTTTTGCTTTTTGTTAGTGTTGGGCGTTCTTTTCGCTTTATCTGTCGTGGGTGAGGTTCATGCTCTCTTTGGTAGCGATTGCAGTTGACTTACCTGCACGCCTTTTGGTGGAATTTGCACACAGGCAGAAGAACATGTTGATGTCGCAGTTGTAGTCGAGAATGTAGTGGTTGTACCGTACGTAGAGAAGGCAGATGTTGTTGTTGCTGACGAATTTGTTGTAGTTGTCGCACAATCCACTGCTATACTGGAGCAGGATTTTATTGGTGGTTTGCCATGTGCACTCCACGAAGAGTGGAGTGACTCGCTCATAGATCTCGTTCTCTCCCACGGGGGAGAGCGCTGCACACTCATGGCGATTACTGACTATACTTTGTTTTTAGTTTTTTAATAAATTGTATTTATTATTATTTTTGCTATATTTTAATCTTATTTATGAATGTATGTAAAATATCACGAAAAACAAAATTTTTTTGGTGCGGTAACTCTAATCACTTATTATGGCCAGAGTCCACCGTGGCAACATCACACACAACCGGGATTATTTTATTTGTTGTCTCTTTCAAGTTTTAACTCATATATGTATATACATAGCTGTTGCTTTGTTTGTTTGATTGTTTATTTAACACTTTTAATAAATTTCAAATTAGTTATTATAAGCATTTAGATTAACTAAACAGAACTAGACACTTTCTTGAAAATTGCACTTTCGTTTAGCGTCTCTTTCGCGGGTTTTATAAAATTAGTTATTTGGTTTTAAACAACGATAAATGTCACAAGGGCGGAGCTCGTGTGATTACACGTCCGTTTAGTTACACGCCCACTATTGACATATTATTATAACTTTCGACCTACACAATATTTGTTGACGAAATTTTATATTAGTGGTTATACACTAGAAAGCCATACACAAGAAATGGGGTCGATATAATCATTTCAAGGAACCCTACCAAAAATTACCCTGAATATGCTCCTAATGATGATTTATGAAGAAAATATCCTCATTGTTGAACTGGCACGCACAAGAAACGGTAAAGGGTATTTCAAAGTCGGTCTAACCCGACTTCAGACTTCTGTACTCGTTTTTATTTTGTAAATAATGTATTAATATAAAAGAAATATCAAACATTTTAATACATCTGCAAAATTCTTCCTTTTCCTACCATAAGAATAAAATCCAATCAAACAATTTATTTCATATACGAGTACATAGCATATATGGAAAAACAAAAACTTTCTAAAATTGCACATATTCATTGACGAACGAAATGTTTGATTGGATTAGATTTTGTGAAATTTATGAGCTTCTTCAGACGAATTGCGCAAAAGCATCAAAACTCTAACATAAACAAAGGTATTGAAATCGTACAAAACTAACACAGTTTCATGCGCACATAAATTAATGTACATATGTGAGTTAAGAAACATCGTTATGACTATTTTTAGAAGATATAAATTTCTTTGCTGTAATGATCTGCTATAGCAACAGCAATTGAATGTGGTTTAGTAAAATTGTTTAATACTGGATAATTTATGCTAACGTAGAAACTATTCTTATTATTTTTTATAAAAATAATTATTAGTTTGCTTTCAAAAAAGGATGAACAATTAAAAAAATAAACACATTTCTCAGCGGACTTGAACCCGGCATCATAAAATTGATAGACCAACGCTTTACCACTTGCACTATCGATCTTTATAAAAGATCCTATGCATGCATATTTATTTTATATTGTCAAGTGTTCTAATATGCACGCATTATGCTTCGTTATGACATGGCAAATCTTTCTTATACGCAAAACCACAAATGCTTTGTTTTAAGCCCCAATTTCCGTATAAAAAACATTTGCCATACAGAAAATTCATTCTTGTGTATTTTACCCCAGCCACACAGAACAGAAAATAAAAATTTGATTTCAAATTAGTCGCTTCTGCTGTGAGCACACACAAAAACACACACACTAAATTATTCATACGAATATGCGAACAACAATAGCCATGTGTGTGACTGCCGATGGATACATATTCACGACTGCTTCGTGAAATTGCCGATCAGAATTCCAATGTGGTTGCCATCAGTTTCAATATGTTGATTCTCACTCAAGAGAGCAATGAAAGGTCTTTCTGTATATTGTTTTTGGCTGTAGACCCTCCATGGTGACTTAATATCAGCTGGTCTAACCGATAAAATGTAGATTTCGTCATTATTGAATGTCATGTGTCAACCGTCGATCCACCGATATCTGTATCGCCATGACCTCGGCCAGGAAACACTGCTGTGGTCTGAGAGCCGGAAGAAAATACTAATGTCCATAAAGTCATAGCAGACACTATATAGTCCCAGCCTTCTGTCATTCAGTTTTGAGCGTTTACTGGTGGCCTTCAATCTATTTATCTCTGCCTGGGATATGTGCAGTTAACTCGTGTAAAAAGCACAGTAGGTGCACTGCTTAGTTGATGTCGTCCGGAGTGAGTGCATCCTGCAAGGAAAAGTTGGCATGGCTCACGTCTGTTCTGGACTACTTGTTAATGGCGTTCAGCCCAACAACAGCCAATGTTGCAAACCGTTTGGTCATGTTTTATGAGAGTTATTTTTTTGGAGTTGTGCAAAGAATCCCAGTGAAAAGAATGGAGCTGATTCTGCTCACTTTTTCGAGCGTTTTCTGGTTTATCAGACGAGTAACCACTGGACACCATACCAGCGCCCCATAGACGAGAATCAGCTTCACAATACAGCCCAGAAGTGATGTAAGTTACAGCCTCACCTACCTGCTACAGCTCGTTTGGAGCAGCAAATAGCACCGTAGGCATTTGGAGTCAGACCTTGCCGGCAGCAAGGACAATACGTCGTCTTGTGGAGTGCTTCCTGTGACGCTTCCATAAATGCTTGCAGCACCTAGAGTGGAATTAATAGACCGGTTACTGAGTAAGAGACCGATGAAATCTACTAGTTTCTTATTTAATCCTTAAAAGATCATGGCCTTACTTATCGCATAAGGGCAAACATTATCAAAAATTCTGTTAATATCTAAGAATGACACCAAAGGACACTCCTTCAAGGCTAGAGATTTCTTATCGAAGCCCACGAGGGGATGCAGTACCCACTCCACCGGCTTGCCTATCGCATCGGCGTTTTGGAAGTCGGAGAGTGAGATTAGGTTGATGGATATCCGGATGTGCAGGTCTGCAGTTCTTTCAGGAAGAAGGAGGACATATTTATTGGTCTAAAGTCAATGGCTTTAGAGTGAAATGCATTTCCCGCCTTTAGGGTTAAAACGACCTTAACTTCGCGACAACATAGCGGATGCACCTCCATTCCATGGCACGCCCTGTTTATAAAAAGCTATGCCCCAACCCAGCAAATTGCTTGTTGGAGCTCAGCAGGTTCTCTAGGTTTTATTTGACACTCACTTTCCGGTTAGCGAAATCTCTGTTGGTCATCGAAGCTGATCATTCTGCAACTCTATTCTATAATTCTTGTCTAAAATTATATTACAATACCAAACACTAGAGTGAAGCGCGTGTTTATACCCAAGATAGGAAAGGCGTCACATACGAAGCCTAAGGAGTATAGACCTATAATTTTGTCCTCCTTTCTCTTAAAAACTCTTGATCTTCATATCAGAAATTGATTGCTAATAAGAAATACACAGTTTCTATGTTTCTAGCCATTGAGCCCTGATGCTGAAGTTAATGACTTGTCAATTCTTGATTGCAATCTAATAAGATTCCTAGAGCAACTACTCTATCTCTCTGTTATTTGGAATCTGGTGGTAAACACACACTGCTAAATATACTGGACCAATCCTGGTTTAAAATAACAGCTTATGCGTATGACATTGCTTCAACTCTTTCAGAAAGTCTGCATTATTCACTCAGCATTGTCGTGAATTGGGCCTGAGCTACCTCCAAAACAGAGGTTAGCCTTTTAACCAGGAAGTATAAAGTACCGTATTTTCCCCTACCTAAACGTGATGGGATCTTATTTAGCTCAAGCGAAAGTGTTAAGTATCTGGTACTTACCCTAGATTCCAAACTAGCGTTATATCCTTATCCAAATATAATTTTCAAAATGAAGACGAGGAGTACACTCAAAGAACTAAAAGGGTTTCTGATCTAAATTGTACATATGGATGGCATATAAGAAGCATGTATCAAGAACAAAAAGAGCCTTCTGACTGAAATTTTATATGTATTCGAGTTTGAAACCACATATAAACTATGTAAAGCTTTGTAAAAATCAATCTGACACACCCACTTTCGTTAAGTTTAATTTCTTGAAAAGAAAATATCTTAAGAATTAAAAGAGCTAGGAACATACCCAAATTCTATTTCATTGTAGAGACGGTTACTAGAAATGTCGTGGGTTCTATTGTTCTGGATACTAAATTTTTGCAAAATTTTAAATTTCATCTATTTATTGTAAAATTAATAAAACAGGAAACAGACTGACGGTAACTATTAGATGTTTAATGCGTTTATGATAGTTGGTACCACAGAGATCATTCATACCATGATATAAACGATATCTTATTTGCTTGTTAAAACGAGTATAGGCTGACATCAGGTAAAATGTATATTGACGTTACAAAGCCATTCATAAGAAATAGGGACGATCACATAAAGGCCACGCCTCCCTCCCATATAATGGACCCCACTTAAAATCACCCTAAATACTAATAAAAAATGTGGTGATATTATTATGGGGAATGTTTAATTTTATTGGTTGGAAATTATTATTACAACGAAGGAAAGAATTGTTATCATTACATTTATATGAATATTATATTTTCTTTTGACTTTGATACATTCTAACACACAAAACGGATTTAATATTAACTCATGCATAAATTGAATTCTTGATTCTTTAAAATTATAGCTGTACATTTAATAATAGAACTAAATTCATTTTAATTGAATGTAATAAATGACTACACGTTGCTTGCAAATGGTGCTCACTGACACATAATGAGCATAAAAACGAAAACAGTACGCTGAATTTAATTATTGATTATATTATATTAATTACAAATATGTAAATTTTTACTTGAGCAAGCATTTAATTAAATATTTTACTAATCAAGGCATTTAAAATACGTTTAAAAGGAAATGTTGTTTATATTGTGTAAAATTATGGTTCATCATCGAAATAGGTAAACTTATTAACAATTAAGCAGCACTTATAATTAACTTTTAGTTATTTTTATTTAGGTAATTTAAATTCATTGATTTTCTATATTGCCTGGTCCTTGCAAATTTGTAGTTATTATCGTTTCATAAATTAGTATTTCATGGTGCATCCACAGTACAGAATATCTTAAGAAATCGGTTTTATGCAATTTTTCAGAATGTAACCAAATGTTTATGCGAAGCAAGTACGTTTCTATTTACCTTTTAAGATTGAAATAAAAAAAAAATTTTGTATATATTTAAATATATATTTGGCACATATTAATTGATATTTTAATAATAATAATAATAATAAATATTTTAGGGTATAATGCTAGTTTAATTTTTATATTTTTTTATTCACAATACGCCCATTCAATACAAAATTATTAATCAATGATCAATTTTCATAAATAAATAAATTTTATTATTAAATAGTACATATGATATTCAATTTGAGCAACGTATGCCATTCGTTTGTATTTTGATAATGGTTAAAAGAAAAAAGTTAAGTTAATATAATTTATACACATTTGAAGTTACCTTGAAAATAAGTTTTTGTTCGTCTTCGTTCAAATTCTGCCTCATTCGTGGTATGAAAATTGGTTGCTTCATTTCGAATACCGTTTAAAATAATCTTCCAAACTCTGTATAGTCGTCAAGCAACAATTCAAATAGAAAAAAGTTCAATGAGCTTGTGACAAATTTGATTCGTTGTTTCATTAACATTTATGTTATATTAATTGTAAAAGATCAGACGCAATGGAACATAAAAAAATTACAATTACGATTTACTGAAATACATTTACATTTTTTGAATTGAGAAAGTTGATGGATAATACAACAATTTCCATCCAAACTTATAAAGATTTGCTGACCGCACGAGGACCAAATACAAGTATTCGTTTAAATAAAAGAGCTTCCAGTAATCACCAATAATGCATTGGGCAGGAAATTGCTCAAAATTTAACAACATATAGAAAACTTATATACAAAATCATGCGCCTAGACAATCACTACAAGAACAAAATCATTTAATAAAACGACATACGAAAGAAAAGGTTTTCCAAACAAAACGCGTTTTCCCCGATTGGCATCACTGGTAAAATTAAATAAAATTTATATACATATGCAACAGCATAAACAGTCCATTAAAACACCTCTGTAAATGTAACTTTACGTACGAAGATATACATTCTAAAAATGTATGTCCTATTTGAATTTAACGCTAAAAAATCAATAGTAAAGAAAATATTGGCGCTCCCAATATAATAATATAATATGCGCACATTAGTCGTCCCATTCATCATCATTAGCTGACGATTCACTGTCCTCATCGGAGGATTGTATAACACGGCCACGTTCCTGCAAAGCACGTCGTAATGCATCAGCCAAAGCATCGGTTCCGGCTCCATCGTCACTGCTGCGATTAGTTGCTAATTCTCTAGTTTGCGCTGGCCTTAGTTCAATACCCATGCGAATCTCAGACATGAGATCACTACGAGAGTCACCGCTGCCAGTGCTGAGTGCCGATGTGTCTATTTTCTGTAGAAAATGAGTATAAACGATGAATTTAAAATGGGCCGATTACGATCGTGTTATATTGAAACATACTTTTAGCGTTGTCCCCTTTCGGATGCTCTCCATTAATGCATTGCGTGTGTCCGGGACGACTGGCAAACTCGAAGGGGCTTTGACATCCGTCGGTACATGCGTTGTAGTAATTGTAGGCATTGGAGGCGGAGGTGGTGGAACAATTGCTGGAGGTGGCGGAGGAGGAGGTGGTGGCTAAATAAACAATTAATATTATAAATATTAGAAAATGCGTTTATTTATGAATTTTAATGAAACAACCTTCAATTTAAACAACATACTGAATATAGGGTAATACAGTGTTAAATTAAATTATACTTACAGCAGCCGCTGGTGCGCTAACAGTTGGTGGTGGTGCTGGTGCTGGAGGAGGAATATTGATCGGGGGTGGTCTAGTGGGCGGCGCTGGTGCACGAGTCGTGGTCGGAACTGTAGTTGGCACTGGTGGAGGTGGTTGCCGTGATGGTGGTGGTGGGGGCGGAGCAGTCCTTTGGGTTGTTGCCGAGCCATTTTGAGACTAAAATTTCACAATATTAAACAGAAAGTGTAGCTATGTATTTAATATAATTATGTAAAGGATGAAGAGAAAATGTTTGTTGCCAACATTTTTTCAATAAATTTTATTTTTTATTGCAATTTGAGGACCGATGTTCATCGGCGAATATCATGATAATAAATCTGACTGTTACAAAATTCAAAAATGTCTTTCTGGTAAATACCGAGATATCGTTGATCTGACCTGAAAAAAATCTCCTAGCTGTGAAAAATATTTATGTATAAAAAACTTACATGTTGATGACGACTTGGCACTGGAGGTGGTGTAGGAGCCACTGGTTTCGGTTTATCAGTACGTTCTGATTTCACTGAAGCCAACACATTGTTGCTTTGGATGAAATCATATATGAATGCTCGCGTATCCCTGTCTTTAAGTTCATTTTCGGAAACACCGGCTTTAGCAAAGAAGTTCGTGAGCACTTCGTCGTTTTCATTACCAATCAAGTCGAACCCTTTATCCGCATCCCAACCTACGTGACTAACATGCACAAAGTTTGTGGGTGTGCTTATATCTGCTTTGGTTACTTTACGTTTTTTATCTTTGCTGGAAGACGACGCCGACAGTCCAAAACCGGATGAGAGGAAATTTTTCGAAGTTGGTTGTGGAGCTGGCGTTAGTGTGACGGAGCTAATTTTGGCATGGTTCCGCAATTGCACACTAGAATCAGTAACATTTTGTCCAATTGCTAGTTTCGCAGGCTCTTTCGGAATAGGTAACGGGACATTCGGTGCAATTTGCGATTTGGGTCGGCTACGTTTTTCTGTAAAAAGTGATTGCATACAGGAGTAGAACTTTTTATAAAATCAAATTTATTAATTTTAGCATTAATTATTAAGAAAAACCGTATATTCATTTGAGTCAGTTCATTATTAAGTAAATAATATAATTACAAATAGCTTAATTAATTAAACTTTCTTGGTGACTCACCTAACTTTTTTCTATTTCTTGTTTCAATTGTGGAATCCACTGCTCTGTAAAAGGAGTCGCATTCATCCTCGGACACAAAATTCAAGCCCACATGACCGTCCTTCAGTAAAAAGCGATAGTAATTATAAAAGTGCAAAAGGTGCATTGAACTAGTCGTAAATATACTTACATGGCCTTCAAATGTCAATAAAAAAGGCCTTGCCTTTATAATTTTCATTGCGTCGTAAAGTTCATGCTCCCAAATTAATTCGTTCTTAATCAAGCAATATGCTCGTAGAAAATAGGAGCGAATAGCACTGTCTTTAACAAAGCACACAACACCTGTGTGTTTTTTTTTCCAGTGCGAGTGGGCGGAACCCTCGGTTTTGTAAATTTGCACCACGGCGGTGTTTAAGGTCTATGAATATAGAGATAATACTTGTAAGTTACATTTTTAATATATTATAGCAGACGTTTCAAACTTTATTTTAATTGTTATTCGCGGATGTGACTTGGACCACGAAATGGCAGTTAATTCTTATTTCAGTAGTCGAAGTCACATAGTACAATCTTCAAAAATTATCATAAAGTACAAAAATACTATGAACCTTTGTTGCCATTGCCACTATGGTATGGCAGGCATACTCGCACTTGTATTATGCAGCTCGTTCCAACGCAGAAAAATATCTCAAAGACGCAATGCACTTTCGTTTTTGTTTGGCTCAAGTTTCGCTTAGTTCGAAATTGGTAAATGTGTCTATTTTTAAGCGCAGATACCGTCTGTGCCTATTTGAATGCCGGTTTTGAATACCAATTCAATGGACAAACCTTATACAAATGCATGCTGTGATACAACTTCAAGTTGGGCAAACAATTTGCCATTGCAGTTTATTGTGGTGCGTACTTGCGTCTTTTGCATTCAGACCACGTTCGTACAATGCTATCAGGGTGTTGCCGATAGCAGCGCAGAAATAACATCAGCGTCTTGCTTATTACGGTGTCGCGAGCATTTTATGCAATGCCGTATAAATTATATAGCGTTAAATACACAAAATAAAGGAAATGGTACCCATTTACAATATTTCAGAATATAAAACGACGCTTTTATGTAGTACTAGCTGTACCCGGTGCGCTTCGCTACCCCTGAATTGTAGGGGTTTAATTAGCCACAGATATTTTCAAATAAATTTAACAGTCATTGCTATGGTTATTAGTAAACTTTGGTTACATTGAGATAAGTAATTAGTCAAATAGACGCGATCAAAGTTAAAACTTTAATGGCTGCAAACATTGCTCCCGTTTGGTGAAATAGTATTTATTCTTACGGCAGCCAATCAGAAGCGTTCTTAATTAGTGAAATGAGTTGCCATATACATAATTTTAATTGTAAGTATGTAAATGATATGGTAAGCTTTATAACACGCGTTGGCAATTGCACCTCATGTTACACTTGAAGGAAAAGTAGTGCAATATTAATTTTTAATATTCAAATTTAATTGTGTTGATTATAATTTAAAAAAAAATAATAATAATAAAAAAATTATTTCAGAATGTTTTTGTGCATCAACACTTTTTAAAGACACCAAATATATACCATATTAAAAGCAGATTTGTTATAATTTAAGGTAAAATGGGGCGAAAAAGGGGGATTTGGTAATAAAAAAATGTATGGCTACCTTACCTGTAGATAAAAAGCATATAAAACTTTAGGTAAATACATATTACAAAAAAAGTATTTTGTATTGCAAACATTGTTAGTGGTATAAGTATCTGATTTTAAAAAAAGGGGGCGGTGAAGTGGGCGTGGTTCATAGTTATATGGCGACGTTAACAGTATTAAGAGCAAATAACAGTATTAAGAACCAAATAAAAAAAATCCGTTGGAAAGAACAAATTTGTACAGAGAACAAAAAGTTTCAAACTTTCAAACAAAATTTGGCGTGAAAAGGGGCGTGAAAGGGGGCGTGGCGTAAGAAATGTTTATTTCTACCCCGCCTGGATTATATAATGTGTATACAATTTGAAGTAAATCTGTTAAAAACTATATGGGAGCAATTACATAATTTAAAAAAACTGGGCGTAAAAGTGGGTGTGGTCGAAAAAAGTACCCTATTAATCATGCCAGAGTCCCAGTTAAATGCTGTGAAAATTTCAAGTAGATCGGTCCAGAGGTTTGGTCTCCTATAAGGTACAAACAAACAAATAAACAGACACACATTCCATTTTATATATATAGATGTATTTTGTGAATCACACAGTTTAGAAATCTTGTTAGCTTTTATCCACGACATCCAGCAAAACCCGTGAAGTCAGATTCGTATATGAACAAAATCAGACTAAGACTTCGTTAAATCCAATTTGATCCATACTAGGTTGTAGGAATATTGGAACATACAAATTTCGACGCCCACAAATTATACGTTGAGATAAATTTAAATCAATACAAAGAAATGGCTCCTACATAATCAAGATGCATCTATTGATACTATTTCTCCTTCTCGCATAGGCACCATGTAAAGAAACGTTATAGAATATATCGAGAAGAAATTGAAAACATAATCGCATTATATCAACGGGCACAGAAAGGGAAAAAGGACAATTTCAATCACTGTTTTCGTCGGTAACGGCATACATCAGAAACCCATCCACCATAATCTACGCAGACCAGTTGTGAACGCATTCAAAATGTGGTGCTTAACACCAAAAGTCAGATACAGTAATTCTACAATTTCTTTAAACATTCCCGAGAGACCTCATATTTGTAGAAATTTCCATTTTTCCAACAATTTAAAGGCGTAATCCATCAGAATTTTAAGGTTAATAAGCAGTAGCAAATATAGACAATTTGCTAAAAGATATATTGGTGATCAACAGTGTTTTTTAAATACTCAGAAATATATAGAATGGAGTTATTTTGTCTATTTTATATTATTTGTCCTTAAACAGCGGGGGGTACTAGTTTTGCTAAAGTTGAGCTGTTTGTAACGCTCATGAGGCTTGCTCCTCAGCATTATGCATGAAATTTCGCTCGTGCAAACTGAGAACTAATGTAAGAGTATAAATATATTTTTACGAAATCGTCCTCCTGCTAATTTATATAAAATTTTAATTTCACTTCTCCAATTCGTACCACCAGATTGTGTAGTAATTAAACAATCATTTGGTTAATTTATACAGAATAAATCTTTATATAATTATGGCAATTTACACCTTCATTACTTAAAATACGGTCTGCTACGATCCCTTTTCAACTCGTGTCGCCAGTTGGTGATGCTGTGCGCTGTAGCGGGAGATATCAATTATGTAAAAGTATGTGGTAAAAAACGCAAATATTGTGAAATATAAATTAGATATGTAAGGAAGTTGTACTTTGCAGGTCCTCGTGTATGTTTCAAAATGGACTAAACTTCCATGTATCATATATCTCATCCTTAAAGGTATGAACAAGTTATCACATAATCGGTAATAGACTTTAATGATTATTATACCTTGCACCATAATTAATTATGCATGCAAGGGGGTTGGGGGAATGAGTACTAAGCAACTAACGCCTTCTACTCGAAGAGAAACAAATTTGGAAAGGAGCACTTTCCGACTATGCCCAGGGCAGGACGCGAACTCGTGACCACCGTGCGAGTCTAGCATGCTTACCTCTAGACCATGGAGGCAGGCTATCCGATTAATTGAATGTTTTCTATTCTTGCAATTGGGCCATTTTACATGTGTTAAATATAACTGTTTCACACAGGTACTGTCTTCAACTGCTGAAAAGACTAGCATCTAATAACAAAGTGCATCTTATCTGGGTACCAGGTCATATCGGACATATAGGGAATAAACAGGCAGATGAACTCGCTCGGAAAGAGGCAGCCAGTAGTTTCATTGGACCGGAACCAATCTGTGGGCTGCCATGGAATTGCACGAAGTACAACCTAAATCAATGGCTAGAGGTAAAATTAAATCAATATTGGATGGAAACAAAAGATATAAGAGTCGCAAAAATCTTCATACCAAAAAGATCCCGTAAAAGAACTATAGAAATTCTACCTAGAACCTACCGCCCGAAATTGCGGAGAAATCTGCTAGGAAGATTTCAGAATTCTTAATGAATTCTAAACTCTGGTATGTTTTGTAACTACTCGTACATTTCTTAATAGTAGACAGTAAGCTTTCATGGAAGCTCAATGTGGAGAAAAGGGTCAAGAAAGCTACCAACGCTCTATATGCTTGCAAAAGTGTGGTTGGATGCACTTGGGGCCTCTCTCCTTTTCTGATGCATTGGTGCTACACAGCCATAGCAAGACCTATTTAGTGTTTTGGTGTGGTGGAATGCTGTTAGGAGGAAACTTACTGCAGACCTATGGAAAGAGTCCAAGGACTTGCGGCATTGTGTGTGACGGGGGCCTTAAGGACAACACCAACGGCTGCCTTTAACACTATTCTCAATTAAGGTAGCTGGCCACTAAACTCTCCGATCCTTCGGTTATAGCTCTGTATGTCAAAGTCTCACGGTCAACACTGACTTTGTGACTCCTATTCTTAGCCTGCGAAAACAAATAAAAACAACTATTGAAAAGGAGGGATGGCATAGAAGCATGAATGCTAAATGCAAAACCTTTAACCTATTCACGGACGGCTCAAAGATGGAGGACGGTTTTGGAACAGGTGTCTACTGCCCCAAACTAGATATTAAACTGCTTTTCAGGCTCCTTAACTACTGCAGCATTTTGAAAGCGAAAGTTTTTGCAGCATGAAAAGCCGCAGAGCTTGCCTGCATAGCGAACTCCACAATAAACTTCTACATAGATAGCCAGGCTGCGATCAACGCTATAACTTCATCCTCCTTCCAGAAATGTTATGCAATGCAAGGATGCAATGGATAGACTGGCCACCAATCAGAAGCTGGGTGCCAGGGCATAAGAACGAGAGAGCGGATGCTATTGCAAATAGCGAAATCTTACTACCAACCGAGCAAGTAAGTAACGTGCTTAAGAATGATCAATAGCCGTATTGAAGATGACATGATGAGAAAGGTGAAAGAACGGTGGAGTACTGCCACAAGTAAGATCGCAAAGCTCATGTGTAAACCGATACACGTAATACGTGTAATAGCGAAACACGCTAAAAGGATGGGACTCACAAACAACAATGAATGCAGGAAATGTAGGGGGCAAGGCACAAGGGAAACTTTGGAATATCTACCATGCCTATGCCTCGCAATATTAAAAAACGCGGTTAACACAGCTGGAAGCCCTTGGTTTGAAGGACTAAAAGAGGTCGCACAATCAAGTCTCGTTCTTAAGATTTGCTCTACAGCTCTTAAATGGATATCCATCTGGCATCGCAAAGGACCTTGTAGGTGTATGTGTGGCCTTCATTGGTGGCCAGTCTAACCTAACCTAACCTTTGTAACTACAGTCTGTCACAATAGGTCCAAAGGTGGCCGCAGTGACTATGTGACTTGTTCCCGCTCTCAAGCAATATAATATAATCTAATGGTCCTGTAACAACCAAACACGCACAATTTTGATTTCAGGAATTTTGATGTCAAATATGCACCACGCTCTGGAAGGCCAATTGTCGAAAATGTAGATAAAATCATGGAAATCGTATAGTCCGACCGAAATGTAAGCACTGTTTCGATTGCCCAGGAGCTAAAAATTGCACACAAAATCGTTTGAACCACTTGAATAAGGCTGGATACAAGAAGAAGCTCGATGAATTGGTGCCACACGAGTTAACGCAAAAAACTTCATGGACCAAATTTCCATCTGCGAATCGCTGCGGAATCTGAACAAAATCGACCTATTTCTGAATCAGATGCTGACTGGTGATGAATCTCAACGTCAAGCGAAAATGTTCGTGGTCAAATCCCGGTAAGCCGACGCAAACGGTGGCCAAGCCAGGATTGACGGCCAGGAAGGTTTTGCTGTGTGTTTGGTGGGATTGGCACGTAATCATGTCAATTGGACCGTCTGAAGGACTGAGCGATTGCCAGGAGTGGAATTGTGTTCCATCAGGACAATGCCAGGCCATACACTTCGATAGCGATTCGCCAGAGGCTCAGGGAGGTTGGTTGGGACGTTATTATGCAACCATCTTATAGTCCGAACCTGGCACCAAGTGATTACCACCTGTTTCTGTCTATAGAGAATTATTTTCCTGGTGAAATATTCGCCTCAAGAGAAGCTTGTGAAAATCGACTGACCCAGTTTTTTACCAAGGGTTTCTATGAGAGGCCTACCCATTATATAAAACAATTTCGATAACTGATTTTCAACGACTCGAAAGTAGTATTAATTATAACATTTGGTGATTATGTGCTTGTTACCCTTATGAAAATCTAAAAAAATGGGCAAACCGCGCTCATAATTCAAACATGCACATAAATAACTGAAGATATACTCGTACATATATAAAATTTAGAAAATGTTGACATTTACAGAAGCTCCAATAGTCGATAAAACTTTCCCTTCTTTACTGATATAAGTTTATTAGATAAAGATTATTTTTAAATAATGAAATATAAATATAGCTATTTAAATGCAGGTGCTGGAATTAAAATAAAAATGCAGGAAGCGTCCACAAATGCTAGAACTTTTCATATACTTGGAACAAGTGGAAGTTCGCTGTCATTGGTAACTGGACTTCTTCAGACTTTACTAATTTATGTGCTTCATTTCTGGTACTTAATAATAATAATTTACCTTTAGTAGTTTGCCGCCTGGCCAACACTGCGACCTAAAAGATCTTTTGTGGCATACTAAATTTGTAAATGTGATCACAACTGTCCGATCTACTATGCTCTATAGGTTTACTACCGGCGTTTATTCCGCGAAGCCCTGTCTTGGCGAAGCCCCTCTATCCCTTCCCAGTGTGACATTCTGAGACTATGTTCCCAGCTATCTATCCTGGATTTAGCCTAACCTATGAGGCTTGCTGCGGAACCGGCCCTTGCCAGCTCGTCAGCAATTTCATTGCCTTCAATCCCCGAGTGATCCGGGACCCAGCAAATTGCAACCTTATTTGTTGCACCTAGAGATTGTAGGTTGTTGAAGCATTCTTCCATCAGTTTCGATTCTAAAGAATATGAAGCTAATGCCTGTAATGCAGCTTGGCTATCTGAATAGATAGCTATATGTGCGCCCTTGATACCCGTTTTCAGATTTGTCCTCGCAAAGATTGAGATTGCTTGAATTTCAGCCTGGAAGACGCTAGGCCACCTGCCCATTGGCTCTGAGATGTTGGTATTTGGTCCATAGACCCCTGCACCGACTCCGGTGTTTGTTTTTGAACCGTCTGTGAACCATTCTATGCGCTTCCAGCAGCACATTTTTTCACGAATGCGTGTAGTGGGGATAGTCCTATTATGGCCTCAATAGCAGCGGGTGGGCAGTTTCGCATGGCACCGCTGATTGGCAGGCAAGCCTGACTTTGAAATCTTGTAAGTACTATCTTACCAGATTCTTGTGTTGTCTTGGGCCACCACACAAGGGATGCATAGGTAATGATTGGTCTAATTATCATTACATACATCCAGTGTATCATTTTTGAGTCTAGACCCCATGTTCTACCAAAGAGACTTCGACATGCCCATAGTGGCTTTGTTTATCACCGAGTGTAGGTGAGAGTTCCAATTCAGTCGCTTATCCAGAACTACACCTAGATATTTGACCTCATCGGAATATTCTATATTAATTCCCCCAACAGCTATTGTACCAAGGTTCAATTTTAATCTGTTTGAAAAAGGAACGAGAATGGTTTTGCTAGGATTCATTCATAACCCCTCTGCGCGACATCATTCTAGAGCCTGATTCATAATTTCGGATACTGTTCTTTGAAACTTGCCACTAATAATGACAGCAAGATCGTCAGCATATCCACTTGCCTCGAAGCCTAACCCTTGTAGTTTGACTAAGAGATCGTCGATAACTGGTAAATTTCTGGTACTTCTATTTAAACACATTTTATTACGATTTGTCAACAAAGTTAAACGAAAAACATACCGTTGAGAAATATGAAAAGGAATTCTTCAAAGGCTCATTTATAGTTATTATTTATGCTTGCGGAAAAATTGGCAGGGAAATTCATTTTATGCCCACCACACTTGTTCTTGAATTGTATAGTACAGACAGTTTTCGGTTAATTTATGTGATATTACAGAATTTTCTTTTCTTACACAATAACTAAGTAACTATTCAATGGAGCTTGTGAAGATTTAAAGGAACACACGTAATGTACATTTTCACTGCTTTGTCAAATAATTGTCTATGTCCACAGTGAACATCAGTATTATTAGTTGAATTGCTTCAGTAAGTCAAGGAGATTAAATGATGGAAAAAGTACGTGTGAAAGAGGAGTACTTTGAATAGTATTTAAAATATTGAATTGTTTGCATTATTTTAGAACAATCTAGTTGTGAAATAATTCATTATGAGACTGTTTTGGGATTCATGGAAGGCGCATTCGTTCATGTTTACTATAAAAAAAGGACATTTTTTATGTAATTTTTTCAAGAACACTTGAAACAATTACAAGCGACAATATTTTTACTTATTAAAATATGGATACATGATGCAGTTTTCATTCTCGATATTGATGCCGTTTTAAATAACTATTATTATTACATTAATCAAATGGTGTAGATAAAAAAGTTGAATGCACGGCTTCATATATTGTTTGATACAGCATTAACAGCAAAAATTTAAGTTTTTTCTCTAAAATTTATTTAAGCAATATCCCCTTTGGCATCGAATATGGTAAGCACGTTTGTGCAATCTACCATTGATATGAAATATGATAAATAAATTGAAACAACAAAAAGGCTGCATACTACTTAGATCATATTTCAGTCATTTGTTCTCTGCAATTGAAAGTAGGTCAAAACAATTGAGAACTGTAGTAAAGAAAATATGTTAAAATATTGGCATTACAAAAGAAAATTATTGTCACATTCAGCGTATGAAAGATAGATTAAAAATAAATGCAGGAAAAATCAATTTAAAAATGTGTTTCCTTGTATCCTTGAGAAAAGCTCAAACATTTTACAATCAAATAAGATCCTATAATCGTAGACTTTCTTCTTATTCGACTCGAAGGCAACCAACTACTTTTACTCATGGTACTATTACGAAGAAAACACAACAACACCTTCAAATTAATATCAGTACACTTTGTAGAGTTGAGCTTCCCCATTCCTGAGAAATATGAATATTATTAGTGTTAGAAAGTATACATTCTAGAATCGGCCATTCGGTAAGAGTCCGCAGAAGCGGAGATCTAGTGCGATTCTATACTTTATAGAGTTACATATTTTGTGAATTACAGTATATTAATCGACATCTAAAAAAAAGTGGTGAGAATAATAGTTTTACTTTGGAGACATATCTGTATAGATTTGAGACCCCAAACATCTAACTGCGCCAGAAAAGCCTAGGAATTGTAATTACGAGTATTGCGTTTATATTCATTACTTCTAAAAATTTTGTTTTGTACAATCATTTGAAACGAGAGGTTAACGAATAAATTAAATAAGATTGGGTAATAAAATAATAATGCAATGATGTAGGATTGTAGGTCAACTTGCTTGTAAGTCCTTTGACATCTACGGAGATAAGATATTGTAAACGGCATCATCAGAAGCATGTTAAATTATCAGACCTAACGTTTCCGTAATTTGCTGAACAATCGTATCATTGAGATAACATTATTAATTTGAGCATCACCCAATAACAAATATATCGTTAAAGAGGAATGGGTTTTTTTTCTACTGAGATTGGGATATATATAGAGGTTGTGTAATATGTGTGTTTTCTACTGTATCTCTGTTGGAGATTTCAATTCATATTCTTATAGTTTGAATACATATTGAAATGTGCCCGGTTATAACCTAAACACTTATAAATTCTATACTTAGTGATGGCACACAGTTACAGGATAATTGTGTAATGAAACATCACCCTGTAAGGCCAAAGCCTAGTTCGACTTGCAACGTTTGACTGGAAAGGCAGCCATATTTATAGTCAGTCTTCGCCCAACGTTAACGCTATCAGCACGAAATGTGGAGTTTATTTCAATTTTATTTTGACATTGTTAATTTGTATTCTATATTGCATTTAATTTGTTAATTTGAAAACCAATTAATATAAACTGGATTAAAAAATATATTGCGTTTTCAGTTCAGAAGTGGGATGAATTTAAATTATTTAACTAATTAAAATGAGCAAGACCAAGCAAACGCTTTGAAAAAAGGAAAAAGCCTGTGGAAAGAGTGTGAAAATCACGTGAGCTAGAACGAGAAGCAGGACAGCATGCTCTATGTATACATGAAAAAATTAAGCACTAAAAAAACAGTAGCAACAGCGTCAACTAGAACACAACGATAAACGGCAAATCATTTTTCATCTGTCTTTCTACGATCCATTCCGACAACACAAACAAACGAAACAAAATAATGAAAAAGAGCCAACGTCAAACGAAATAATCAGCGTGTAATTTGCAACGAGTAAGGGAAGAAGTAGGAGACATATCGAATGTCAACGAAGGCAAGCAAAATAGAAACGATTATTAGCGGAACGAAACGAAATTAGTGAGTTTTGAATGTCAAAATCAAAACAAAACGTCAAACGATTTAACGATAAATGAATGAATTAAAATAAAAACTTCAACAAATAACAACGATGCCGAAAGTGAGCGAATTAAAAATTGATCAGCTAAAAGTCATCCTACGTGAAAAAGGATTAGCTGCGTCTGGAAGCCGAGCAGAATTGGAACTACGTTTAATGGAAAACATCGGTACTGATGAAATTGAGGCTCCAACGGTTTTGCATTCTGGTTTGCAGGAGCAATGATCTTCGCGGTATGATGCAAACTATCGTTGGCATGCTTCAGCAGAACAGACAGCAAGAAGTTGTCACAAATGTATTGCAGTTAGATGGGAATAATCAGCGCACGAACGAAAATGTTAGTCAAGTCGTTACTCCTTCAGTTTCTACAGATGCAGATGCACGTAGTTTTTATACAGTAAAAGAAATATCAGATATGATTCCAGAGTTTGATCCATCTAATACGCAATCACTAACAGTTCAGCAGTTTATTGGTCGTGTTGGTAGTGTTATGAGCGCTTATCAATTAAATGAAAAATGTGTGTTACTAGCGGTTTATGGTCGTCTAAAAGGTGTAACTCGTGTCTGGTTGGATGCACTGCCTACTGTCCACACTAGATGGGATGATTTTTCTGCGGAATTGGAAAATGAATTTAATGTTTTTTATGATGAAGCACAAGTGCATCGTATTATGAACGAATCTGTACGCAAAACAAGTGAACGTATATCTGATTATTGTTTTAGGATTTATGCTCTTGGCAAGCGTTTTAAGCTGAGTGAAGCTGCTATCATTAAGTATACGAAGCAGGGGTTGAACCATCGTGATTTACAAATTGCTATAGCAGCGCAAAGATTTGATAGTGCGAAACAAATGCGCGAAACAATTGAAGAATGGCTAACGAATCGTGTCAGAAATACCAATTTTAAACAAAATATTGAAATTAAATCCGATTTTAAGAATGTATTGCGTCCGCAGGCTGATGAAAGCAAAAAAATTGTATGTTACAATTGCAATGAGATAGGTCATATATCGAGCAATTGTAAAAAAGAGCAGAGGCGTTCAAGATGTGCTGATTGTGGTAAGGTTCACAAGCGAGAGGAGCCGGTTAACTGTGGTCGTAAGCAGTCTACTTATAATGCTCGAAAAGCTGACATGACGAAAAATGAAAAATGTTTTGTTAAGCAAATTAATGTAAATGGTAAAATATTTCAAGCGTTAATCGACACTGGTAGTGAGTGCAGCTTAGTTCGTAAGTCAGTCGCGGATATATTAAGTATCAAACGGGAAGGGTGTTGTACACATTTAAATGGGATAAGCGGAGGCAGGTACATGATGCGAGAGAGGTGCATGCTCGAGATAGTAATTGGTGATGCAAAAATAAGTACGTTGGTATATATTGTTGATGATAACATGTTGGAAACTGATTTTCTACTGGGCCAGGATGTGATAGCGCGTAAAGGCTTGATGTTTAAAGTGGAAAATGGTCAATCAGAATTTGAAGCAGGGTGTCGCAATAATGGTGCGTTGCCTGATGACAATTCTTTTACTAAATTAACGAATAATGTAAGTAATGAAGATCAGCGTCTTAAACTTCAAGCGTTATTGGGAAATTTTAACGATGTGTTCTCAGACGGTCTTATTGGTATTGGTAAGTCACACCTTATTGAAATGCAAATTGTTTTAAAATCAAAAAAAGTTATTGCGCAAGTACCATATCGAGTGCCGGCTCCAAAGCAAATGATTATATAAGCAAATGATTAAAGATCTTGAAGATAATCACATTATCACAAAATCAACATCGGAATTCGCGAGTCCCATTGTTTTAGTCAAAAAGAAAGACGGCAGCGACAGATTATGCGTAGATTATCGTCGCTTAAATATGATTGTTGAAAAAGAGAATTTTCCTGTACCAAATATTGAGGAGCAGCTGCATCAAGCCAAGCAATATAAATTTTTTACTGTACTTGATTTGAATAGTGGGTATTACCAAATCCCAATTGCACCTGAGAGCTGCAAATACACAGCATTTATTACCCCTGACGGCTTGTACGAATTCAAGCGCATGCCATTTGGGTTAAAAAATGCGCCCATTGTTTTTCAACGCTTAATGGCAAAAGTTAAGGAACAAGTTTACGAAAACGATCTTATGATATACATGGATGATATTTTAATTGGAAGTCAAACGTTTGAGGAAATGTTAGAGAAGTTAAATCGAGTTTTAACAGCTGTACGTAATGCGGGTCTCACGCTTAATATGAAAAAGTGTGAATTTATAAAACGAACCATAACATTCCTTGGCCACGAATTGACACCAGAAGGAATTTTGCCAGGTAAAATCAAAACGCAGGCTGTAAATAATTTTCCCACACCAACTAGTGTGGCAGATATACGCAGATTTTTAGGCTTAAGTGGATATTTCCGTAAATTTGTCCCCGGATACGCCGTCATTTCGGAACCATTACGCAAACTTTTACGAAAAAACCAAAAATTTGAGTGGACAAAGGCACAAGAAGTCGCATTTGAGCAATTGAAAGCTAAGTTAGTATCGCGACCAGTTTTAGTAGCATATCGTTTAGATGCTGAGCATGAGTTGCACACAGATGCAAGTGCACTAGGCTTGGCAGGCGTATTAATGCAGCGTGAAAAAGATGATGTTAAACCGATTGCGTATTACAGTAGAGCGACAAGCGCTGATGAGCAAAAATTTCACAGTTATGAGCTCGAGACTCTGGCTGTTGTAGAGTCCCTCGAACGTTTCCGATACTATATATATGGTAAAAGAATTAAAGTCAAAACAGACTGTAGCGCACTTAGGACGACCATGCAAAAGAGAGAGCTTATACCTCGAATCGCTAGATGGTGGCTAAAGATACAGGACTATGACATTGAAATAGAACATAGATCGGGTAATAATATGCAGCATGTCGATGCTCTAAGCCGAAATCCATACGAAGAAGCACAAACAGTTGAAGTTGCAGATCTGCGTACCGATAAAGCGATAATAAATAAAGATGACTGGCTTTTTAGTATGCAACTTCAGGATCATCGCTTAGTTGACATAGTAAACAAACTCAAAACAAACAGCGACATGCAAGACAAAGCGTATGTACTACAGCACGGAAGACTTTTGCGAAAAGTTGACGACAAACTTCTTTGGGTTGTCCCACGCGCACTACGACATAAAGTTGTTCAAGATTGTCATACACAAGCAGGACACATGGGTGTCGAAAAAACGTTGGAACGTTTGAAGGCGTATATGTGGTTCCGACGAATGCGCAACTTCGTTAAACAGTTCATTTTATCCTGTATAGACTGTGCCTATAATAAACGTAGAGGTGGAAAAACTGAAATACAGTATCATTATGATGACATTGAACCAATCCCGTTCAGAACTATCCATATGGATCATTTGGGGCCTTTTCCTAAGAGCTCGAAGGGAAAAGAACATCTCCTAGTTATTGTCGATTCGTTCACGAAATTTACAATGTTATATCCTGTAAAAAGTACATCAACCCGGTATGTTATTGAAGCGTTAAATGAAGCGAGCAGTTACGTTGGTATGCCATCACGCATTGTGACGGATAGAGGTACAACATTCACGTCTCGTGAATTTGAAAAGTACTGCTTCGAACACGACATAAAACACATTCTGAATGCAGTGCGTACACCGAGGGCAAATGGTCAGGCAGAAAGGATGAACCGCACAATTTTGTCTATGTTGTTGCCAATGAATTCTAATGATAAGAAATGGGACGAAAACATACGATGTGTACAGTGGGGCATAAACACAATGACGAATAGCGCAACAGGTTGCACACCTCATAAACTTTTGTATGGCTATAAACCACGCGATATTTTACGGAATCGATTCATTTTAAGTCTACAAGCAAATGATGAAGCATTAGATGACAGACAGCTAACAGATCTTCGTGAAGCAGCAGCGAAAAGAATCAATGAAAAACGAACAGCGGCGAAATCTTCCTTTGACGCTAAACATGCAGCTCCGCACTCTTTTCAAGAAGGTGGCTTAGTCCTAGCTGAAAACGACCCATCAAGCACTGGTACATCAAGGAAACTCGAGCCACGATATAAAGGTCCTTTTGTAGTGACTAAAGTCCTAGATCGCGATCGATATCTTATTGAAGATTTGCCTCAAACACGACGAACCCGAAAGCATTATTCTTCTGTTTACACATTCGACAAGTTAAAGCGCTGGTGTCAGTTACCAGAAGACGATGACGACGACGACGATGACGAAGAAGAGATCTGCAACGACAACGAGTTGAGCGAGGTCACTCAAGACGATCAGGAAAGGCCGACTGTAATGAAACATCACCCTGTAAGGCCAAAGCCTAGTTCGACTTGCAACGTTTGACTGGAAAGGCAGCCATATTTATAGTCAGTCTTCGCCCAACGTTAACGCAGTCAGCACGAAATGTGGAGTTTATTTCAATTTTATTTTGACATTGTTAATTTGTATTCTATATTGCATTTAATTTGTTAATTTGAAAACCAATTAATATAAACTGGATTAAAAAATATATTGCGTTTTCAATTGGCTTGAAATATGTAATTTATCTAAAGAATTTGTAAAGTATTTCTTATTTGTCTAAAGAATGTTTCTTATCATTCTTTACTAAACTTTCCCTGAATATCGACTGGATATTGTAGACATGAATCCCTTAAACAAAAATCAAGAATTTTTTGTAAACCGCAAAGTATATGGACATCCCTTCGAATTTTGTATTATTCCGCCAGTTGACGATCCGATATATTAAGTGTTCAACAAGGTTATAATGATAGGCGAAGCTTGAAAACGTTTCGAACTCAGATAGCAAAATTTTCAAAGACTGAGTACAAATAAACCTAATCGCTTAAACACTAATCATTCGTGAAACTATGATCGATATACAGCAAGAAATTACTTTAGAATTTGTCGAAAAACAGTACAGTGCTGCACGGACTCCCATGGCGGCCCTTTGACTAATATATATTTATATTTGAATATTTTAAAAAATTTGTGATTCAAACCCTAAGGAAATCCTCAACTAGAAAATGTGATTAATTTGCCACTTCTAACTTATTCCGTAACAAACGAATATTATATATAATTTGAGGACGAAATTTGTTGTGAAAAGGTATATTGACGCTATAAATCCATAAACACGAAATGGGGTCAAATAGATAAAGGGCCCGCCTCACTCCTAAACTAGCAACCCTGGGGACCCCACAGATAATTACCATAGTTAAGCTCTTAATGATTATAAATGAATAAAATTGAATAGTAATGTACAATGGCTCTTTACTAGTCTACGTACAGAAAATGGGCAGCGAGATTCTATTTACACGCACACAATTCACACCCGCCCGATTGAGCCAGGAAACAATATTTGTTTCACCATAACAATGCAGTGGATTCCACCAGCATCTTGGTCACTCAAAACCTTAGTTGACAATCGAAATTATCGAGGATTTCAATTAACTTTCCGTATAAGATTTTAAATCTATAATATTTAATTTTAGTAAGGGTATTCATAAAAATGGTATAAGATTATAATTTATATAGTTATTTTATTCTAAAAAGATTTTTCATTAACACACTTAAAAAAATTGTTATCATATTTCTGTGTGCGATTTCTGAAGTAATTTAGATTTATCACGTTCATCACGGTTCAGATCAATAATGATAGAATAAAAGATTTGTACATACAAAATCGTATTTTAGTGGACAGCTGTGGTATATTCGCTTAGCGGTAAATGTGTATTTTTTTAAATAAATAAATTGAAAAGAGACGGTTTTTATATTCTATGTGTCTGAGAAAATGATTTATAATCCCGGGTATGCTATGTGAAGGTTCGTTATTTTCTTTCTCCTAAAATAAACATTGAGCTTTTCACATATAAATACATCTGTAAGCGCGAACTCAAAATGTGTTTTTGTGGGTTGAAACCTGCTCCTCCGAATAACGAATTTTGTACTTTGAATGAAATAAATATGTATCTGACAACTGAACATATAGAAAATTCGTCTACATATGTATATGTATCCCAATTATGAATTTACGTTTCACTGTTGTGGTACCAATAAGACTCTTGTTAACAAATTTGTGTGGTTCGCCAGTTGCAGTGATTAATTTAATCCGCTTTAGTTTCCACATCCTCGTCGATCCTGATTATCCAATAAAATGGACCTGTTCCATTGACAATTTACACGGATATCCGCATATTTTCCTATCAACATCAACCAGTATTTTGATGCTTCAATTGTGGAATGAACACTTTGATTTCAGGGTTTGTAGTCGGTTAAGAACATCTTTAGTCAAACGAAGAAGTCTGTATAATTTTCCTTATTTTTACTATAGATTCTTCATTCCCGTTTAGAGCAAGCATTTACATTTGATGCCTTTTCGGTACCAAGGAGTTGTTCGATTATCATTGGTCAAGGGACTCTAAATTATTTCCACAGCTTATCCAGAATTTTACCTAATTTACAGACTGAGTAATCCTGGTGTACCCCTAAATAACTGCATACTATTTTTCTGAGAATATTTTCAGCTTTTCTTGGAACAAATTTTTAGGCACCCTGGTACCCTGGTTTCGCTTTTAATTCTGACATTCCTTTACGTAAAATCTATCATACGGTCGTCCGAAGGTGTATATAAACGGTTTTGAGTTCTCTATAAGTAGAGGCCATAAAGAGTGGAAATAATAGATTTTTCCTTTGCAATGGAATGTTTACGGATCAAGATCTGTAGAAAATATATCAATAACATTTAGTATAATGGTTATTGATTTGTGCATAATCAGACAACTACTACGTCTATCTTTTTGTAGAGTTTTACCAATTGAACAAAGTGTACATGCTCAATATAGTGTTTTGCGTTTTGTCATATTTGGAAAGATCTTCAGCGGTCAATTAACAAACTTACTTTCGTTATTTGTAAAATTTCACTCTTTCTTTTCAATTTAAGTAAGCCTAAAGCGAAGTAGATTCGAGCGTTCCGCAACCTTGTTTTGATTACGGAATTATGTACGTAAGTATAATATATTTTCAAGAAACGCATTTAAGCAAAATTAAAATATTTAATAAGTCACAATAAACACCTTCTTGGTATCGAATATATGAATTGGGGATAAAAGCAACGATGTAATTTCTAAAAAAAAAAATTTATTTTTGCTTCCAACATTTCTATACAATTTTATCAGAATTTAAGAATGAGAACCCATTGCTTCGTTGTTATTCTTATCGTTTTCCGTATATTTTTGTCACTTTTTCTTATCTTATCTGTACAGGTATATTCACATACGAATACAAATAAACTAGATTTTAATGCTGTTTGTGACAGAGGAAAAATATTTAATGATATTGATAAAAAATTATGTATTAGTAATGGAGAAGATTAAATTATATATATTTATGTAATATTTTTGTTCCAACTATGAAATAAATGCTTATTAAATTCCTTACATTTGTAGGCGTATAATTAAAATTTAAGAAATCATTATTTTAAAAATATATATTGTAATTTCGAAGTCATTTACAAAAACAATATCTTCTTTAAATTATCTTTTAAAATGAAAACTTTGGAATCTCTTTTCAGCAGCTGTGAATGCATCTATTCTTTCAATTATTACCATGTCAATCATTATACGACCAGAAACATATTTTTATGTGATTATTGCAAATTTATTGTACCTACAGGCGATCAGAGGGAGCGATACAGATGCTTCACCTTCACATTACTGGTTGAAGATGCAGAAAATTGGAGACTGGGCATCGCTTGTTGCATTAAAACGAATATTGTATTACCAACAACTGAAACTTTGTGTCTTGACCATTGCTATTCCAGTAGGAATCGACATTAGATTCTTAGTTGTCAATAGAGGTAGGCACTTAAACACTTTCTAATTGCTTTGTTGGTCTGCCTTTTCTCAAGTTTTCTCTCAAGTGGCCACAATTTAAACTATGCTTTTATTGATTTATTTTATTGATGATAGTTTAATTCTGAGTTTGCGATGCATATTTATATATATACATATGTGTCAACAAACACAAATCAATAGTCTTTTTTTTATTTTCGACTCTAAAAGTGTAGGCCGCTAAGCTTGGTTGATGTCATTCATAACAGCACATTACACAAGTTCATTATGACTGCTCGCTTTTATCAGGCAAGTCTTGTTACGTTAATGTAAAACTATATATTTGTGCTACGCCTTTGGTTAAGAAAAAACAGTAGGATTTATTTTCAAACCAGTAGTACCAAAATATATACATATGTATAAATTATATAGGGGATAAATTCTCTTTCAGTGAAAGATCTCTGATGAGGACAAGTGGTGTGTGCGAAATAGCTATAATATCTGCTAAAATGTTTCAAACATTCGCCTTCTGAAAATTATTAGGGTGGCATAACCACACAGACATATTTGCATCTACCATGAGCAATTTGTCTGTCAATAAATTCGTTGAGAAATATACATATATAAATTATATTTAAAAATATTAGCAATTATGGAAAATAATTTAGAAATATATATGAATATGACTTAATAATATGCCCTTCAAACATTTCTTCTCGGCAAATACCAGTCCCTAAAAGCAAGTATTCTAGCAGCTATTTATTTTAATTGAATTATATTAAATAATATATTTATTTCAATTGAAATGTTAAATTTATTTGTATATAAAATAATTAAACTAATATTCGAACAAATCTTAGAAACATCAAAATATTTAAAATATTTGTGAAAACTTCTATTTTCAACTCACTTGACACTTTCTTCCGAGCATTTTAAAAACAACATCATTTTCTTCTGGTGTTAATAAGGAACTGGATGTGTTATTCTTTGGCCGCATTTGTGCCATCTGCCCTTCTTGCGGTTTCATGTTGATGTTCATTCAACTTCAGTAGACAGAATCAAGTATGAAAGTTCCTAACTTGTTTAAAAAAGTATACAATAGCAGTGTCGCTTTAGGAAAACAATGGAAAGAATACAAAAATATTCAATGCAATATTAAACAATTTTGGTGAAGTGACTGAATTCAAGAAGCAGAATCGCACTGTAACTGTTGAGTCACACACTCAATTTGATAGAAACGGGATTTAGTTTTTGAATGGCTTTAGACTCAAGATACTACTTCCGCTCTATACAGTATACTGTTTATAAATCTTCACAATTACATTTAAAATCACTTTCTTCCAAAATATTATAACAGTATCTATACACCTGTTCACAGTAGCCTAAATATAGAGCTAGTGTTTGTTCTGCCAAATGCTTGCTCAAGGTGAATATTCCTGTTGATTATGTTTGCTCATATTGCAAATATTTTTACATATTCTGACCAATATGAAGTATTTTCTGTGCCTTTTAATTTTTTATACGTTTCTCCGTTTTAAAAAAAAATATTTGCAAAAATTTCTTGCACAATTTTGTGTCATCGTCTAAAAGTTTTGAGATTCTAAATCTTTAGTTTTTTGTTTAGGTTACTTCTGTAAAAAAATCCTAAATTTATATGTGGCAAGCTAAAATATTATAATTTTAGTATACTGTAGAGATATAATTGAATAATTTTTCAATGAAAAGTTCACTTTACACGGCGATCAAATCGAAAACTACTAACACTCACTTTATTTGACATTTATGCATTACACCAGTGTTGCCGATAAAAGAAAAATATCATGGGAACAGACAAGGTGAATTTAATTAAATGATGACTGCTAGGTGAATTTCGTACCTCTGGAATTGTCAAACATAAACAATGTGCTTTTCAAAATAAACGAAATTTAGAGGAATGGAGAAATTCATAAGAGGTGCTTAAAGTGATAAACAATTTACATATTTTTTTATTTATTTATTATAAGGATCAATTTTTATCCTGCTTACAAAATTTCGGAGCACTAGCTGCCAGGGCTTTCAGCTCGCTGATATTTATGTAGATTAGGAATAAATATTTAAATTCGATAATTTTAAAAGTAAGGCTTTAAGGTACCTCTAAGCGTATGTACATATGTTACCTATCGCATTTTATTTTTATTTTAGTGTTAGATAATTATATTGCTTATACCTACTATAAAGTTTAACTTAAGTGTATGTAAATGAGAAGAACTAATAAAAAACTAAAAACAGAGAATAAAAAAGAAAATTTAATCAATTTTAAATAAAAATAATAAGTCACATAAAAATCTGTAAATCTTATGAATGTTGTCCGCACTGGGATCCTGTAGCAAGGTCGATGGATTTGCTTCTTTAAATAAGTTAGAACGAATATTCTGCAGATGAGGGCAGTGGTCATATATATGCAAGATGGTTGAAATATTGTCATTGCATCGGGGGCAAGTTAATACGCTGGCACCATTAAGGAGATGCCCGTGGGTGAGCAAAGTTGTGCTCAAGACGGAGTCGTACGAAAGCTTTAATTTCATTGCATTTACTGGAGGAAGTATATATTGGTTTGACGTTGTGTGGGTTAAGTCGTGAATAATGGCTAACCACTCTAGATCTTGTAAATCTATTACTATTTACGAAAGGTAAGATCAGACGATTAAAGTCGTTTGCTTCAACATTACCGATAGTCAAAAGTGGCTCCTTTAAAGCTAGTTTGGCTCTTCCATCGGCTGAAGGATTTTGTCACATCTAGAGGATATGAGAGGGCTTTTGTTAGTCGTGTTCAGTTAGGCGGAAATTGTTGATTTGCTATCCGAGCAGATAATAAATTTATCATTCTGAGTCGATGCGAATTCCACAACCTGATGTATTGCTGTGGCTTCAGCTGTAAATACAGAGCAGAAGTGCTACAGATGGCCCACACTAATCGTGCGGCCGTTGCTTTCGACTACAGCGAATGATACACAGTACTCAGATTTAGATCCGTCTGTAAAAATGAATTTCCAGGATTGTGCTTTAAGTGGAAGCATTCTATCTAAAAAGAGTTGTTTGGACATGTTGATGCTTGTAATGTTTTTTTTATAGTCCTGTAGTTGCATAATTTATATTTAATAGTTAAAAAGACTCGTAATTCCTTTTACTTTTCAGTATGTGAGTGAGAAATTATACATTATATAAAATAGCACGGACGTGGAAGTGGGGCCAGTATTTAAAAATTTAAATGAAGAACATTTATCGAAAGTTCCCTGAGACAGTTTTTCCTTTGCCCAAGTATTTACAGCACATCACACATTTGCTTCGCATCTTGTTTATTCTTTCATTTCTTTAATGTTCAAATTTCACAAATATATCCATGGAAAAATTCTTACTCAATAAAATCAAAACTCAATTTGTAATTGATTGCATATTTGTTTTGATCGCATTTTTCTATACATTTTGACAGCTAATGCGGGAAAACTGGTTAACAAAATTTGTTGTTGTAGTCACCATGTAAGAAAATTCACCTTGGTAACATATTTCATTTGAAAGTGGTATAGTCAAGGGGAGTTTACTTACACGGTGACTACAAAGTGAATTTTGCACCTTCAGAGATGTCGAACATAAGCAATGTGCGATTAGGTACTGTTCAAAATAAACGAAATTCAGTGGTATACATTTTAGTAGTTAAAAAGACTCATAATTTTTTTTACTTTTCAGTATGTGAGAGAGACACATTATATTCTTATTTATTCATACAGTATTTCTTGGGGCCAGTATTCCTTTTCCAACTTTTTTACCATCCGTATCGCATTACCCAGAGTAAAAAGTTCGTGAACTGCTGTGTTCAGACGATTGTTGCTCTCGAAATTGTAGCTTCAATTCAACTATTTCAGCCTCCAACTTCTTTAATTTTTTCATATAGCTTTTTTCAATATTGATTGCAATCTGTTACCGCACCACTAGAATGATGCAGTGTGGTGGCCGCGGCTAGCTCACCGCAATGGTCGTGGTCCTCAACCCGCCACACTGCATCGGGTGGAGCAACACTACAAAAAAGAACTCCAACTCACCATTTTGCCGGTTCTCAGCCGGGCATCCTCCGCCTTGACGACAAGCGACCCAGCCCCATAATTGCCGCCTCAGCCTAACATTTTAAACATAAATTTAAACATAACTAAACATGCTACTTTTCTTAATAATTTAAATAAATAACATACCTACTTAATAATCTAAATAAATACCATATATACGTATATTTTTAGCTTTATCCTTATTTTTAGGGGGCGGGCGGCAGCCTCCTTGCTACTCCGGTATCACAACTCAACTCCGATTCTCGAATGGGATGGGCCGCAAACAAGCAGTTATCACTCTTTTCAGCACAATCACTAATCAATGTAAAATTGTACTTGAATTAAAAAAAATTTTTTTTTGGCACCGTTCACACTTTTACTGTATCAGAACAAATAACAGGAACAACCGACGAGACGAGAGAATTTCTAAACAGCAAAATCCGGACTTTGTGGCAATTTTCACAGTACACGAATGTAAATAAGGTTATTTTTCTCTCTCAAATGAGCCTAATTGAAATACGTTGTTCTAATAAAACACTCAAATTTAATTTATATTATTTTTATTCTATTTCAGTGCACAGTCACACAATCAACAATTAATCCGAATACATCCACAGTAAAAACACAAATTTTAAACGCGCGCGGCAACAAAATTAATTGGAAACAACTTTCTTCCCAAACACTTTAAACTGCACAGAGACCGTTTTTTCCCTACCACTGCCTTAAATGTTTTTTCCCCTTTTCTCTTAAAACCGTATTTTCCATTTCTTCGGCCTCTTCCGCTATTCCATCATTGACCGCTCCAGAGGTCAAGTCGGTCAGTTACCTTTCTTTCGAATTTTTACTATTCTGAGGCAGCGCCATCTCTACCTCAGAATCGTCTGGTAGGTTTTTGACTGGCCGCATTCACTAGAAAAGCGGACAAGTGGAATGAAGAAAAGAAGGAGAGAAACAAAACAAACAAAACGAACATACAGACGGTAGACGCAAAAAACCACGATCGGAACAAATCTTTAACAATCACTAAAACAATAAATTTTCAAAAAGAATCGTATCAACTCTTAATATTAAATATTCTTTAAATATTTAAACTTACCTTGTTTGCGTAGAGGAATTAAGAACCAGTACCGTCAACTATGCATGAACAGCTATTCTGCAAATTCACACATGGAGAATGACGGCACAGTACTTGGCAGCAAACACATCTCCAGCAGAAAGTGGTCTTCACAAATGACTGTCATTTTTAGAATCAACACCACATATATCCACCCACTGTTGACGGTAATATTCATTTTTGGGAACATAGAAAAACGATAAATTTCCTTTGCCCGAGTATTTATTGCACAGTACACATTTGCTTGACATATTGTTTATTCTTTTGTTTGATTTTCAGATTTCGCAAATAAATATAACAATGGAAAAACTCTTATTCAATAAATAAAAATCTCAAATTGCAATTGTTTGCAAATTGATTTTGATCGCATTTTTCTATACCATATCACTATGTAAGTAAATTCACCTTGTGCTAATGAGGGTGAGTTTATTTACATGGTGACTACAAGAACAAATTTTGTGTCAAAATTTAATGTATAGAAAAATGCGATCAAAAGAAATATGCAAACAAATGTAAATGGAGTTTTGATTTGAGTGAATACGGGTTTATTAATTGTTATTTTAGTGAAGTTGTGAAAAGTAAAAGAAATTATGAGTCTATTTAACTATGAAATATATTTTATATAAATTGTTTACCACTTTAAGCAGCTCTATGAATTTCCCCATTCTTCTGAATTTCGTTTATTTTGAACAAACCTAATCGCACATTGCTTATGTTTGACAATTCCGGAGGGACTGAATTCACTTTGCAGTCACCATGTTAGAAAAAACCATCTTGATTTGCCAATTCCATTGTAAAGATTCTCCCCTTTTAATTTTTGTGAGTTTAGGGTACTGTTGGGGCACAGTCATTGCCATCTATATGTCGTTTACTCCACTCATATCTATGAATTTTTATACAACCTTGCATAAACAGCACCTCTGTATTTATTTTTGCCTTTTGTCAATCTCTTCTTAAGCGGCCCTTAGACGGTCAATCGATTGAAGGGAAATTTCATGTATGGGTTAGTGATATATGGTTGTAGCGTCACATGGACACCAATTGATGGAAATTCAAAACTTTTTTATTTTGATTGACGAGAATGAGAGAGGAAAAGACAGAAACAGGAAAAGTCCTCCTATTGCTCAATTGAAATCGAACGCCGTGAAGTGAACATGGTAGCGGACACGAATGAATATCATTTCTCATGCTTCCGATGAATCTTTTCTTTTAAAGCACATTTTTCAACTAAATGCGTTTAACCTAATTTTTTCATTTCTTTGGACTGCTAATGTCAATGCAATAAATGCAACACAATCATCCGTATTGCTCATGACAAGTCTGTTCACCGCAACAACGTAAAGCAAACTAAAATCTGACGTCAATCGATTGGAGCGTGTAAGGGAAAACGGGAAATACACATACACGAAATATCCCTTCAATCGATTGACCGTCTAAGGCAGTGTGCACTAAGAAGGTGTCCGCAAGGCTACAACAACAACAATTTTTGGATTTTGGCTTGTCAGTGGAGTGAAAAAGCTCTCGATTTTGACAACCTATAATCCAATTTTAGCTTCGAACAGGGAGCACAAATCGGTGTACCCTGGATTTGAATTTGAATTAAGATTTTGCGATTTTGATAGTGAGGAAAATTAGATAAAATTTAATAAATGTAAAACAGAGATTTCTGCAAAATTAAATTATGTGCAAAAGTGAAAATGTTTAAATTAAGTGGAATTGTAAAAATGTTTAAATGAAAAAATGTTTAATATTGTGTGTGCTAGCGGATCAGTGGAACAAGTGGCCCGACTACTCCCGCTGTACACAATATTGTGTGGGACGGGTACCAAGTGACAATGGGCGGCCGCCAGCGGCAGTGAATAACAATATGCATGTGCAGTGAATTTTAGAAGATGCTTGGCCAAAGGTAACAAATGGTTTTCTTATAAAAATGTTAACCTTTTTTACAATTATTTATTATTTAGGAAAAGCAGACACGTAATTTATTTATTCAATTTAACGCAAATGCGGCATCCTAATTCAACCCCCCAACAGAGCTGCAACTAAATGGTATAATTGCTAATTTTCAGGCAGCTTAAATTTTTGATAATTATTTACTTACAGTTAAGAACTATGAGGATTATGCACAGAAGCGAAATAATGCACTGCAAAAATCGCAAAAGCCCATGCAAATAAAACGCAGTTCAAACGCATTGTATACCTATAAATAATACGCATACAAATAGACAGCAGGGCCCACTTCCAATGTCAGCAAAGTTGCATCCTTTAAAGCAATAATTCTTGTGAAAATACCCCCAATATTGAATATATGTAGAAGTGCAACAACAGGAGAGTATATCCAATAAAGTATTAATTTTTTATTTTATAACATTGTTTTCTTATTAGCAGTGTGCACTAACTATTTAGATGTGCCCTGTTTCAAACTTTGTTTACAACCGTGATCTCAAATACAAGCTTCGAAGCTTTTGAGGAAACGTCAAAACGAAAACAAGACGAAGAAATTCTTCGTTGAGACTACCTTTTAGGTGTGCCCTGGTCTAATGGTCGCTTTATGCTAAATTTACTTTCGCAAGCCGTGACTCTGGAACGCCAATCGAAATTTTATAGTTGTATTTCAGTATGTAATTTTTTTGGAGCAAATATTTAAATAAAGGTGAAACGCGACCTGCAAAAAATGAAGATACAACACCGAAAAACTAAAACGGAATACTGCTTCAAACGCTTTACATATATGATAAAAGTTGCAACACGCAGTACAACAACAAAGCCAACCATAACCAAAGAAGACAAAGAAACGACATTCAATTCCCTCCAAATTTATTTACCGTTCCGACCATTTTTTTTAGTCACACGTATAGTGTATGTGAATTTATTGTGTTTGTTGTAAAGATATTCCATATCCCTGTAGTGAAAATTATAGGCAGTCTTCAAAATGTACTACTAAATTTAATAGTAAAAAATCAAGTGTTTAATTTACTAGTTCAAAACTTATTTATAAGTTAACCAGTTACTGACTTTTGCGGCACTTCATTGCCGTGTACACGTATACTAAATTTTTCCTTTCTTGTCAATTTAATAAAGAAGGAAGTAAAGACAAACCTTGGAATTTGAAGAAAAACAGTTATTTTTATAATTTCAAGCACTTTTTGTAATTCCTCAATTTAGAGATAAATCTTCAAGCTAACGCGTGTTTTAAAATATCCGCAAGTGTTCGCAAAGAAGAGTAGAAATGCGACACAATGAATTAACATGCTGAATTAATGCCGAGTACACATTATTATATTATGTACATACATACATATATATGAATTTTACATATAATTATGAGTTTTACTAGTATTTTACATGTCGAGTACACATTATTATAATATGTATATATGAATTTTACATATAATTTGAGTTTTACTAGTACTTTAACTAGTTGGATTCACTGCTGGGATGTTGTCTAAAATAGCGAATATTCGGAGAAAAAAATCAGAAGAAATCAGGGCTACGTTTAAATTAAACTTTTAGGGGGTCACTTCATTTGTATTTAAAAAGAACTGCGAAACTTCTAAAAAGAAAATAAAATAATGAATCAAAAAAAATTGTTTTATTTAATTTAGAATTGAAAACTCAAATGTTAGCAAGTTTTTTCATAAATTATAACTATTCTTAACCCTACGTTTCCACGGGCAATTTTTGATGGCATGCCATTGGCAATTTCAAGCAAATTGCCAATGGAGACTCCAAATTGCTTCAAGTTGGCAATTTATGTTATGAAATATGTTATGCCATAAATTGCCAACGTGCTGTGTTGCAATCAGTTGTCATTTTGTTTGTTCGACAGCCTTTTTTCATTTTTTCGTGACGCTCAAAGTGGAAGCATCGTCGGACATTTTCGTTTTAACGCATCTATTAAATTAATGAAAACGCTAAAATGAATGGAGACTGAGCATTTGCATTCTTTCTAATAAAGGATTCACTCAGATTTCGGTTTCCTTCTTTTTTCCTCTTCATCGTATAAATAAAAAATTTTTTCAAGCGTGGGTACAGCGAACTAGATTGCTTGACGGCATTTTCAAAATGACAATCGCATAACAGCGCAATGCCCACCATTAAAATATTGCCAACCATTGCAATCAAATTTGACAGATGTTATGCCACCAAAAATTGCCCGTGGAGACGTAGGGTAATGTAAAATCTGATCCAATTGCTTTCCATTTACACTTCTGTGCACTGTAAACGCACCATAGTAATCATAAGATGTAGAATAATAATTATTTGGTTTTTTGACATAATATTATACTACTAATAACTAAAATAATTAATAAAAATTCATTTATATTAAAATGGGGTCCGACTGCCCCAGTAGTACCCCAAGCGTGGCTAAATATGCATGGCCATGAACGAATGAAAGTGCACAGGGGACAGTAAAAATATTAGAATTTGGAACAGAAGGAGACAAAAATTAAGAAATTGACGGTCAAAAGAGAATTCAACGATTTTACAGTATTCTCACAAATAACAACAGTTTCAATAGTCTCAGAAAAATCTTCAAAATAGGTCAAAAATGCACCTAAACGAATTAAGTTAACGGCTTTATGCTTTTAATTAAACAGAGGTAGTGTTTCTTTCTTTAATAATGTAGCAAACAATTTTTTATTTTATCGAATTAATTTTTTTACTTAAACGTAACTGGAATATTTCGACTTGTGGATCTTGAGGGTTCATTGATAATGAGAAATTATCAAAGAAATTGTATGTTTTCAGTTATTTTGAGAAGTTAAGTGAATTGAGGGGGGTGCACTGTATTTTTACCACACATACATAAATTTTAAAAACTTCTCTCAGTTGCAGAGCTCGCACAAATACATTCAAATTAACTGTCTATTCTTGTATATTCTTTGCCATAACTCTCGAAGTTGCACATACGCCACAACGATCGCGGCCTCATATGTGACCCACAAAACCCAATCATTCGTACTGAAATCGATGATGCACGAATGGCCGTCGTCACCAAACTTTACGAGGAAAAGTTTGACAGGATGTGGACCCTTGCACTAGCATCACCATTGTGGCTCGCACCAAGGCAAAGGCAAAATTACTCGGTAGTCAATACAATGATCGAATTGTTGCATTGAGGCCATCGTAGACTACACCTCATCACAGTTGTAACCACGGAAAAAATTCCACTTGTGGGACCACTGCGATGGTTCCAACTAGAGAACACAGAGAAAAGAGAGTCTTTTTCGCTGCCAGCGTCCGTGGCGGACACACCACTATTTTGAGTGGATTTACCACGATTTTGAGTGGATTTACCACGATTTTGAGAGGATTTACCACGATTTTGAGTGGATTTACCACGATTTCGAGTGGATTTACCACGATTTTGAGTGGATTCATGTACAACGTCCGTCTGTTTTATTTCGCTTCTTTGCCGTTTAAGTTTCTTTTCTCTGTATTCTCTGGTTCCAACGACCATCTACCATTCGAGCAACCAAGTGCCGCTAATTACGGGAAAGTTACTGTGACGGCAGTCAGCGTCATCTATGTGTCGATCACCCCACGCACATCTTGTACATTCGTGAATAAACAGCTGACTGCCAAATGACGAATGTTATTCTGCAAACTACGTTGCTCGAATCGAAATTTTATAGTTACAAATCACTGTATAATTCATAGTGCGTAATTATTTAAATAAAGAAATAGGTGTGATACCCATGCAACCCACAGGAGAAAACACAACTTCGACTATCTCTGTACAATTATAAATTTATATAATTTAAAAAGATTATTTTTGCTATTTATTTTCTTTATACAAATGGCATCCTCAACTGCTTCTTCCATTTTATAAATTTTATATTTTTATTATCTTTTAACAGTCTTCTTATTAGTTTGACGAAAATTATCACAAAAATATCATGTAAACCGAAATCACTATTTCAATTTTAGAAACGGGCTTCTTACAAAATTTTATTTTTGATTTTTCGCCAAAAAATGTCTACCAAATATTCGGCCTTATCGGGAGTTCCGCGTGGAAAATAATTCGACTCACATTTCTTTATTCGCCCGAAATATAAATACTTTTTAAATATTTTTCTCGAATCAGCAAAGCTAATTCGAACGAAACCATTTTAAATTTTGACAGCTGTGAAAAGTGTTAAAAGTTTAGTAAATATTCAAAATACTCATATTTTAAAGCATAAAGATAAACAATTTTTAAAATATGCAAAGTATAACGTTACGACTTGTGTGAAGGAGAGGAAATTATTCAGGAACGAGCAGATCAAAGGTATTTAAGGGACCATTCCAATTCTTTGGAGATACGCGAACCATTGATAGATTGAAAAACGTTTTTAGAAAAACATTCTTAATAAATGTGGATTTTTTGTAGATTTCAAAAATATCACAGACCGAACATGCCGACACTTTTGTATATATTGGATTTGATTTCCATCTCTTAGCCTTCGTTAAGACCTTTGGAATTCCGCCCATAGTGAACCTCAGCGCTTGTTTGCGATTTTTTGCTGAGGGCGGGTACGAAAAAATAGTAAATTTTAATCAGAAAATAATTCGTTTATAAGACATATAGGACATTTGTGGTGGGCCCACAATGATAACTCCAAACTGAGCTGCTTCCAGAACTCGGTCTTCCATTCACGGCCTTCTTTTATGAATCCTTCACAATAAGATGGCTTTCCTGCATTCTACTTAGCAGCAGATTGTTTTTTTAATCAATGTGGTCGATATTTTCCTTTATTTTTGATGTTAATTTTAATTTAAAAAAATCCAAACTTGACGTGCGACAATTCGCTTCTAATAATCTTTTTTACATATATATATCTATATTTCCCGCGCAAAACCAGTGACGTCGCGCGCTTTTTCCGATTACCCGAGAGAGGGAAAAAACTGTCAGTCAAATCACAGCTGTCACTTAAATTACACCATTGCTATCTCGCCTCTCAGAAGCGTTGCCACTTAAATTTGACGCAAATATTAATACACTCTGCGAATCAGAAAAAGCACCGACAAGACCGGTATGAAACAACAGGAACTGACTACATTTTGAATTTTATTTGTTGTTTTACTCTGAAATAAAAGCAAAAAACAATTTTAATTTTCCCTTTCTTGAATTAAAATAAAAAACTTACATTACGTTGTTTTCTCGTTCGCCCTCAAAAAATAAGTGAAAGCTTTCACGATTAATTTCGAATCATTTCGCCCGAAATAACTGTTGCCTATAAGCTAATAAGCGGCCCCACACGTGCCAGCGCCAGTTTCACCAAACTCCTAAGCGGCCCCGACACGATACTGCATGATGTACAGAATCGTAAAGACGATTAGTGAAATAGCTATGTATGAAATATGTTATGCATATGTATTGCAATCAGTTGTCATTTTGTTTCTTTGACAGCCTTTTTTCATTTTTTCGTGACACTCACAGTGGGAGCATCGTCGGGCATTTTCGTTTTACCGCATCTATTAAATTAATAAAAACGCTAAAATGAATGGAGACTGTGCATTTGCATTCTTTGTAATAAAGGATTCACACAGAATTTCGGTTTCCTTCTTTTTTCCTCTTCATCGTATAAATAAAAAATCTTTTCAAGCGTGGGTACAGCGAACTAGATTGCTTGACGGCATTTTCAAAATGACAGTGGCATAACATCGCAATGCCCACCATTAAAATATTGCCAACCATTGCAATCAAATTTGACAGATGTTATGCCATCAAAAATTGCCCGTGGAGACGTAGGGTAAAGAACAGTTGCAAAACGGGATTCAACTAATAAAAGCCCTATTGTAGGGAGAACCTTTCCCTTCGACGACATTTTATAAATGAACTTGCACTGGCACGTGTGGCCACCCTCGTCACTTGCAGCAAAATTTCTAATTTTCGAAATTAATACAAATTCTCAACTGACAGCTAATTACTGGCAGGTGTGGGTGCAGGGTAAGGGGAAAAGTGAAAAAGGTATATATTTCGGGCGAAATATAATTCACGCGGAACTCCTAATAAGGCCGATTATGATTTTGAGAATTTTTCCTTAAAATTAATTTTATTCCCCTAAAACACATACAGAAAAAACAGGAGTTCCAATTTTTCCACCGATGTTTTTCAATGAATGGATCACAGAAAAAAAATTAAAAAGAGCACAATAATAAAAATGGAAATAATTGAAAATATCGCAGTCTTGACGACACAAAACAAACATGTTGTTACAAAAACTTCCTGTGTAGCGATTAGTCTTGACGTGAAGAAAAATAAGAAAGCGTCTGTCAAAACAAATATTTAGCGCCTGCTCGAATTTTCTTTAACAAATTAATAAAGTGAAACGGTATGAAAATAAAGAGAAAAGGTATCAAGAATGAAAAAAGTAGTGGTT
The DNA here is from genome assembly GCA_920105625.2 of Clusia tigrina. Classification (NCBI taxonomy): domain Eukaryota; kingdom Metazoa; phylum Arthropoda; class Insecta; order Diptera; family Clusiidae; genus Clusia; species Clusia tigrina. The sequence continues at coordinate 161,929,274 of OV050031.1, forward strand.
GCGCTTTTCACATGTATAATATACATATATAATTTAGTGTTAATAAATATAGAAAAAGCGTAATTAATATTTCTAAATTAAATAAAAGAAAAGTATTAAAAGCACATCCGTCACGTTCGCTTTTCTCTACTCGACTTCTCATCGTGGAGTACAGAATTCTGAAGTCGGGTTAGACCGATTTCGAAATACCCTTTACCTTTCCTTGTGCGTGCGAGTTCCACAATGGGGATGTTTTCTTCATAAATCATCAATAGGAAAATATCTACGGCAATTTTCGGTAGGGTTCCTTGAATTGATTATATTAGTGGGAGGCGTGGCCTTTATCTGATCGACCGCATTTCTTGTATATGTCCAAAATATTGTATAGGGCATAAGTTATAATAATATGAAGATAGTGGGCGGGGCTGTAAAAATAACACGCCCATTTTTTGTGTGGTAGTTAATGTTAGTACCCGCAACCTTTCTGCGGAATCTTCTTGATAAGTCTAATAGGAACCTAGTAATGATTTTTGGTTAATTGTGGGCGTGGCAGTAGTATTATGATTTCCATATTCTGCACACATACTATTATCGACCCCATGTATATTTCTGCCATATTTATTCCGATGGCATCAATACGAGTATGGGTAGGCTAATTTAAATTTTAGATCCGAAAGTTCCGTGTTGTGTGAGTGTCTTTTCCCTGATCAACCCCATTTGTTGCAGATAGCTTTATAATGTCCACATGTCCCTTCCAGTAATATTTCTTCCGTAAATCTCTACCAGATTTTAAGTTATTTGTATGTTAATAGTGGGCGTGGCAGTTAATATATACCGCCCACTTTTTTCATAGTGTTTAGTAGGATCCACATCTCCGTAACTGCCATTATTCCATCAATTTGACCGAAGTTAAAGTCATTTCAAAAAAGGTGAAAAAGTTCCTTATATGGGAGGTAGGCGTGGTCTTTGTCCAAATCGGCCCATATAGTAATCTGGTTCTGTATGTATCCAGACTATACTTTTCCTAATTTCTCTAACGGTGTAGAAAAAAAGTGGCCACAGACGGACGGACAAAATAAAAATAGCTTAGAAAGTGATCTGCATATTGTTACGAAATTGCCCTCCTGACAATTTACTCTGTTACGAAATTGCCCTCCTGACAATTTACTCTAACTCACTGTACTCGGATTCGAACCACTGGATCGTGTAGTAATCAAACAATCGCTGGTTAAATTAAAATAACTAACTTTATTTAACTATTGCTATTTACACATTTAATATTAGGCTTAAAGTTTACTTCTTTACAATTTGTACTTTATTTCACAATGAATTTCATCACTTTGCACAATTACAAATACTGCTGCTTCGATTATAATGCTCGATGTACACACTGTCACGATCTCTGTTCGAATGTCGAATGTCTTTTACTTTGCACAGTCTTGTGCTCTTATAGTTTCGAATGGTTGCGGTAGAAAATTCTACAGTAGTGTAGAATTTTCTCGATGTTTCTAGAACTTTATACAGGAAGTTCTTACTTTCGAGATATTGCTTTACACCACAATCTCTACAACGAAAGAAGCTTTTATTCGAATAGATTGTGTCTTGACTAAATAACACACAGGGTGGTGTACTCATTCTCAAACTCCAGATGGGATCCTAAATGTATGCAATCCCGTTTCACTGATATGCAATCACGTTTCAATATCATATGAACGTGTGTTCAACATTTTGAATGAACATTTGCATATGAAAAAGCTATCGGCAAGATGGGTGCCGCGTTTGCTCAGTGTCGAACAAAAACGAGTTCGACAGACCACTTCACAGCGGTGTTTGGACATAATAAAGCGTAATCCTGTTGATTTTTGGCGTCGATTAATTCACTGATATGCAATCACGTTTCACTGCCCTCCGCCTTATCTTGTTCGTCACGAACAAGGATAGTACTCCAACCTTTATAAGGAGATAACCTCTCCAAATGAACGACTTTCATTTTGCTCCTGACATTTCTCGCCACCTGGATGCGGTGTACTACATCGTAGAGCCGCTTTATCACCTTATAAGGCCCTTCCCAGTGTGTTCGCAGTTTTGGCGATAATTCCTTTTTCCTTTGAGGATTATGAAGCATAACTAGCTGCCCTACTTGAAATCCCCTAGAGTTTGCTCTTACATTATATCTGGCTTTCATTTTATCACCTAGTTGTGTACGATTTCTGCTGTTTCCATGAATTTGCTTCAGCTTTTCGCGTTTGTCAGGTATACAACTGCTGCATCGAAGTACTGTAGATGATTTTTTTTTAGTCCATTCTTCGTCTGCTTATCTACTACTACTCCTCGCTTATCACACTGTCAGCGGAAAATCAGATGCCTAATTATCTGATTTTCCGTGCGATCTGAGAAACGAGGATTCCGGGGCTGCATGTTGTGGGAGTCAAATCTTGCCCCTTGACACTACTTCATTTAGTTAGTCGACAGCTTAAAAACATCATCCAATTCCCTGCCTTTGCGGTCCCACATGCGAGCCTGATGGAGAACGTTTGCGTTTCGTCCGACAACCACGAGCCGCGTATCCAACCTCACCGGAGGCAAGGCACTTGCCCGTGCAACCCTGTCCACTTTCCACTTGCACCTGACGGGCTCTGCATACTGGCTGGCACACCACGGCCGCTATCTCAAACGTTAAAGCGCCAGCCACTGTTTCCATACATTTAGCTTTTGGATTTGTCATCGCTGAACAGTCCATTTTCGCATCGGGAATACCATATACGAAAGTATCCATCATACTCCTCTCAGCAATCACGCCTGGACAGGCAAGATGGGCGAACTGCTCCACCTCCGCCACATCCTGTTGTAAAGACTCACCACTCCTCCGCTGAATGGCATTCATCACGTTTTCATAACAGTCTCTCGCACCCTCTGCGATATTCGGCAGTACATCAGTACCTTTCAATGACATAGCCAATGGTGCCAGTACTTCGCGATTACTCCAACCATTTGTGCTGGCAGTAGCTTCAATTTCGTTCTGCCTTTGCTCATTCGCATTGGATTTTTGTTCCACAAATCCTTCGAACGACTCCTGCCGTGTCCCAACCTCACAAACCTTCCTATCCACTATCTCGGACATTTCATTCTTCTGCTGTGAGTTCTGTTCCGCTAATTGAGTAAATCGCGTTTCACTCTGCTGTAACTGTTCCTTGACATCGTCTTTGACTGCTGGAGCATATGGTTTTAATCGCTGGTGTATATCCTCATCGAATTGCTGGAAGAACTTTTGCATCTTCTCATCTCGCTGCTGCATCCTCTCTTCGGTTGCTTGAGCTTGTTGTTGTAACTGCTGCAGCATCTCCTGTTTGAAGGATTGTATTACCCCGATGAGAACGCTCATGTCAAAGTTACCCGTATTAGTTTCTTGCGGTTTTTCTTCCTGTCGAGATGTCGTTGGCTCCTCACCTTGCAATACGTACTCCTCGACGTCTATACCTTGCTCCTCTAAAGCGCTTCTTAATTGCACCTGCAGCTCCGCTTTAAGCCCTTGTGTCTGCAAATTAAAGCGCTCAAGTTCCTTCTTGAGCTGCTCCAAACTCAGTTTTTCAAATTTAACCATTGTTTATCACAGATACACAATCCCACTTCTGACACCAATTGTTACGAAATTGCCCTCCTGACAATTTACTCTGTTACGAAATCGCCCTCCTGACAATTTACTCTAACTCTCTGTACTAGGATTCGTACCACTGGATCGTGTAGTAATCAAACAATCGCTGGTTAAATTAAAATAATATTAGGCTTAAAGTTTACTTCTTTACAATTTATACTTTATTTCACAATGAATTTCATCACTTTGCACAATTACAAATACTGCTGCTTGGATTATAATGCTCGATGTACACACTGTCAAGATCTCTGCTCGAATGTCGAATGTATTTTACTTTGCACAGTCTTGTGCTTTTATAGTTTCGAATGGTTGCGGTAGAAAATTCTACGGTAGTGTCGAATTTTCTCGATGTTTCTAGAACTTTATACAGGAAGTTCTTACTTTGGAGATATTTCTTTACACCACAATCTCTACAACGAAAGAAGCTTTTTTTCGAATAGATTGTGTCTTGACTAAATAACACACAGGGTGGTGCAGTCATTCTCAAACTCCAGATGGGATCCTAAAAGTATGCAATCCCGTTTCACTGATATGCAATCACGTTTCAATATATATGTCCATACGTTAAATTAGTATACCCTATATAAAGTATACCCTATTTACCTTTTTTAAAGGTATAAAAAGCGTTCAAAAGTGGCAAATGTCTTCGCAGCATTTACGGACGCCGACAGAAAATTCTGTCATTTTTGTCGTCGTTCGTAAATGTACGTTTTGTCCGTATGAGACTAATCGCTCACTTTGATTTATATACAGTTTGAAAGCAGCTGTTCGCTTCGGAATTTTTGTTTTGTTACGCCATGTTTGTTTCGTTAAGTATAAACGGGCCTTAAATTATTCAATAATAATAATAACAGGGGTATACACACCTACTGTGCTATTTGGGTACAAACTGAGCGAATCGATGTGTTGCATACAGCTGCCACAAAGCAAAGAGGAAACAATTTTCGATAAATATTATGTTATAAATAATCATTCAATTTTTGTGCTTGAAGTGAATAAGCCAGAAGAAGCCAATAAACAAGAAATGGAATCAATCGTCATCCATTGTTGTCAAGATGATTTCACGAAAATCAATGCATTTCGAACTACATTATTTATGCGCTTTGCCCAAACCCTTAATAAGCCAAGGCGAAAATCGCCCAACACATCACTCACTGCATCTTCATCTTCACTCATTATGTCTGCAGAAAATTGTTAATACAGATTAATAAAGAGGGCAACTTTGTCAAGTTTGTATTACCTTCCGCAATCGTACTAATTTTATCGCCCTTTGAGTTATAAATTCACTGATTTTAGTTTTTTCAGTCTTTCTTGTTATATTTTAATTTTGTTTCAATGTAGGTTTGCGGAAATATAAAAGTAAATCAGCTGACAGTGATCTCCTCTGGCAAGATAATGTAAATTGTCATAAAAACCGTCCATTTTAGGTATCGACGAAGATACTTTTATAGTCAAAGCAAACTTGATTTTATTCTTCATCTTCTAGAAACTAATTTAATTTATATAACTAATTACTATTAATTCAACTGCTGATAATTCAAATACACGTTCGAATAACAATTGATATGCTTGAAACACCGCCTAACAAATACCACATAAAGTACCATAGCGCTAAATGGGGTATTTTCACTTGACAAAGTCTGCTCATTCGCACAATTACCCAAATACCGAACTACTAGGATAGTATTTGGGTAATCTCAGCTTTTACCACTGTATATTACGCTATACAACAATGATGTCCACGCCCAAAATACATATCTCGTATACAACATTCGTAAAGAGAGAAGATTTGACACATTTGTAGACGTTTTCATCTCACACTCTCAATTAATAGTACCTTGTAAATGTATTTTGTCCACGCCGAACAAAAACAAGCCCCGGTAGCTCCGAGCAAATAGAAGGCACAGAATGAGCCTACCTCGCTCTTTACCGAGAAGCTCCGACTCCTTTCACCCACATATCAATTGCGACAAGCCAATTTGTTTTTTTTTGTGCATGCGAAACACGAAAAAACAAAAACAAAATTGTTTGTGTCTCTGGGAATTTATGTACAGTAGGATCGCGTTACTCTGATTTCAATTTAGTTTAAAGTTAAAATTAATTTAATTTACATTCAATATAGTTTAATATAAATTAATTAAATTTATTTGAGCTTAATTTGTTGACTTTTGCGATTCTCTAGCAGTGTTTTATTAGCAGTGTTTCTTTCAACGCGAGTGTAAATAAAACGCTACCCGTCGTTTAACATTTTCGCATTTGGCAGCACTGGTTTTGACAATTCAAATACTTATACATACACATTTGTAAACAAAGTTTAAAGAACAGGAAAAATTGAAAATGGCAAATTTGGAGCAAGCGTTGGTAATTTAAATTTACATACTTATTAATTAATACAAGATAATATATGTCGGCCAACATGTAATGTATGCTGATTCGCCACGATCGACTTGGTTCCGAAAATTACCTCCATCTGATCGGCATATGGTGCATTATATGCGGTTGCACCAGGTGCGGTTCGAGTTGTCCTTTGCCGTCTTATATGCGCGAGAAGAGTGCGCATTGCCCCCTCCAAACAGATAGTTGTTGTGGTTAAGTCCAGAAAAAATAAAATATTAGTTTTTCAAAACTCTTGTATTAAAAAATTTTATTGGTGTTTTGCTGCAGCGGGTGCCCCAGATACATACAGTTCACTGAACATAATATATAAAGGAGGCAGTCAAATCGTTTGTTAAATATTTGAAAAATTTTATAGAGCGGTCAGTTAGATATTTTCCACTGCTATGGCTAGCTATGGCATTAAATAACTTACCGTAATGCCCTGGAATACCATATCCTCCAGGACATGTTTGTACGCATTCCTCTTGCCTTTAAGGTTTTCGAATTCCTCCTTACGCGCCTGGTAGCATCTCAGCAGCCCCAATGTCTCGTCTCTACTCCATCGCTTCCGTTTGCTATTGAACACAAAAAACAACAATTTCAATTTATTTCAATCAATCAAAATATTTATAAGTTAGTTTCACTTTCATTTTTAGTTTAAATTAAAAGTTATTAAATTATTTACAAACCTATTTTCTTTCTTCTCCATTTTATATGACAGCTTTTTAAATAATTACAGCGGTTAATTCTTGGTTTACTCTGTTTCTCGTTCACAATAGACAACAAAATGGTTTTGGCAGCACTTTTGTTTGAGGTGCTAAACTTTAAGCGCATACAAGCACCTTGTCTTAACTAAGCGGTCCATTTGTATGGATAAGCGGGCGTTTTATTCAGACTCGCGTTGAAAGAAACACAACTATTATTAAAGTTAGCGGTTTCAAATTTGAACAGTTTATACGCAATTCAATTCAAATATATATTTTTTTTGCGTTATCGACCGTTTACGTTGACATGTATGCAATTCTGTACTTATCTGCTATGGTCGCATTCATTTTTGTTTTTGGTGTAAGTGAGTCGTGTTATTTTCTCTAGCGCCGGATAAATTTTTCGTGGACAGCCCTGTTATACAATATCCAATGGATATTATCCATTACTACAACAAGAAGCGACACTCGATTTCCCAGTTTATTTTTTTTTACGTTTCATCGATTTTTGGTCACACGTGTAAATGAATTTATTGTGTTTGTTGTCCATGTATTTTATGTGCGAGTTGCTTTTGTTGTGTTAAGTGGTGAATAAAAATCAGCTGTTTTTGTTTACATTGCTCATTACGTTTAAATTAAACTTTGACCACCTTTAAATTAAGCTTTTAGGGCGCCACTTCATTGATATATTAAAACGATTTAGAAAACTTCTAAAAAAGATAATAATTAATCCAACAAAATTATTATATTTAATTTGGAGTTGAAAACTCTATTGTTAACAAGATCATTTAATATTTTATATCTATTCTTAATAAACCAATTGCTTTCCGTTTTCACTTTTGTTCAATGTAAATGCACCATGGTAATCATAAGATATAGAATCACAGCTATTTGTTTTTTTTTTGCATAATATTATACTACAAAAAACTAAAATGATTAATAAAAATTCATTTATATTAAATTGGGGACCATGTGCCCAGTAATAGCCCTATGCGTGCATATTTAACTATCGCCATGGAATTCACAACGACGGAAAAAAATTTGCATTGTTGCATTAATTTGAATTTCAAAATGAATATTTATAATAGTCTTACATTATTTATTAAAGTCAGTGATATTCAGGGAAAATTCCCTTTACAGCCGGAATCCGATGGAATGGTGGAAAGATTTAAACGTGTGCTTGAGGAACACCTAAGAAAAGTCGTGGACAGAAATCAGAAAGATTGGGACCAACACATACCCCTGTTCTTAATGACATACCGATCGGCAGCTCACGAAACAACATCTACAACACCAGCCACGGCTATTTTCAGTTGTGATATAAGATTACCTGCACATCTGAAATTTAGAGCCTACTTATCTACGGAATTCCATGTAGCAGTTATGTAGCTGAAAAACGAAAACAGTTGAAGGAAATTCATGGAAATGCCAGAAAGCGCACACAACTGATATGTTCACATTAGCCTCAAAGAGTCGACTCATTTTGGCATGAGTCCGCACTCTAATGTTTATACTAAAATGTTGTCTGAACACTGTGGCGTTATTTTGACGTTTGCAAGTTGTCGGAAAATTTTTGTTTTCCTTTTAGCAACATAAATGTATAGCAGCAGAAAATTAGTAATTCATTTAAAAATTAGTGATAGTGAGGAAGAAAGTATTTGTGTTTTAACGTTATTAAATAATGCTACCGCTGCTGCTTTGCAGCTATTAAAAGATAGGGAGATTTCCGAAAAAAGGCATATTCTTCGGACTTCGTATTATAAAGCAATGGATTTTGCTCATAAAGCGATATGAGCTCCACTGTTTGGGTTCGGTTCCAATTCATTATTTAAAAAATGTTGATACAAATATTACACCAGCAAATGTGAAATCAGCAAATATCACATCAGCAAATGTCAGAACAGCAAACGTCAAATCAGCAAATGTCAAAATGCGTCCAGAAATTTTTAACAAAATAAAAAATCTCGCCTCACGTAACTTTTCTCCTCCCAGCTTCCCTTTTTGCCCGTATACGTCAAAATGAATCGACTCTTTGAGGCTAATGTGAATATGGACAATGAGTGATAAAATGAAAGCCAGATATGATGTACGAGCAAACTCCAAGGGATTTTAGGAAGGGCAGGTAGTTATGCTTCATATTCCGCAATGGAAAAAGGGATTATCGCCAAAACTGCAAACATACTGGGAAGGGCCTTATAAGGTGATAAAACGGATCAACGATGTAGTATACTGCATCCAGTTGCCGAGAAATGTTAGGAGCAAAATGAAAGTCGTTCATCTAGAGTCTCCTTATAAAGGTTGCAGTACTATCCTTGTTCAACTTCTTTCGAAGTGTAGTGAATATTCTAGAATATTCCAGAAAGTTCTTTCGAAATGTAGAGAATATTCTAGAATCTAGTTCTACTTCACTATACGAGAGGTATATAAGCCAACACACAATTTAAGTTGACACAGTTGAATAACGATCGTAGCAGTGACAGTATTAAGAAGTAATAAAGTCATTAAAAGAATAATTAAATAGAGTGCAAAAATTGTATTAAAGTACACTTTAAGGTTAAGTGTGTAAATTGCAATAATTAAATAAAGTTAATTATTTTAATTTAACCAAGCAATTGTTTGATTACTACTCAATGCAGTGGTACGAATTCGCGTATTGAGAGTTAGTACAAATTGTCAGGAGGTCAATTTCGTAACAATCAGGCATGTTCCGGTTCCACTTTCACTCGAAATCTAATTATTTTCGACTGAATTTCGATTGTTGGTGTTCCGTATTTCACTTTTTCGTTTTTAATTCACATCCTGCTTCGAACCTATGTTTGGAGGGAAATTCTGCATTTCGATATTGGTCGAAAGGAAATCGAATTCAATTCGTTTGCATTGGTCGATGTGAAAACGTAGGGCGAGTTGTTAGCGTATTAAAAATGTAAGTTTTTCTGATGTAATTTTGAAGAACATTATGAAATAAACTAATTTTTTTTGGGGGAAAATATAAGAACTCAAAACAAGAAATGATTCTGCTGTCCTTCATAGAGCAGATCGTTGGTACGAAACTTCTCCCAAGAATCGCAGGGTAACAGCTAATTGCAAAATTATTTGAATTGAACTCTGTGTTGGGCATGGAGTAATCAGCTCCAACAACATCTTGAATGCATCTTTTAAGTAAAATTGAGCACGTACTGCCCATGCTGCATTTCTAAACGATTGGAATTGCCTCCGAATCTTCGCCTTTAAATTTCTTGTTCATTATTTTCTAGCCTTTCGTGTAATAAAATAAGAATAAGAACTCATTTTTATTGTTATAAATTTTATTTTTCTCAATCCAACAAATGTGAAGATATCAAAAATCAGCTGTTTTCATGTCAATTCGAATGATTGTCGAATTCACCAATTCCGAGTGAAATGCAGAACACCAAAAATTAATTCACTCGATTTGTAATTTCGATTTCGATTCGATTTCACTCGAATACTGGAACATGGCATATGTTGATTTCGCGATAGGTACATTTAGTATATAAAACCAGACCAAACTAGTTTGGCAATTTTTTTAACTGAAAAAGAGATAAGGAGACAACATATAAAATACCAATAAATTGTTGGAAAAAATACACAGAGACTTAAAATAATATTTATCAATATATTGAATATCAATATATTTGAAAAAAATTATTCTTTTCGTAATGATTTATTTAACTACTATAGCAATATCCATATACATAGCATACTTTTAAACTCGGAGTAAAAAATTAAAAAAAATCGATTGTCTGTAAAACAATATAATAAGCGTGATTGCATACTGAAACGTGATTGCATACTTTTAGGATCCCATCTGGAGTTTGAGATTGTGGCACCACCCTATATATTTAAGCTAAGACACAATCCAAGCGAATAAAAGCTTCTTTCGTGTTATAGATAGTGGTGTAAAGAATGTTCTCGAAAATAAGTTTATTCAAGAACCCTATTTCGAGGTGTGTATAAGATTCTAGAACAATTCAGAAACTTCCTGAATAGTGTAGAATTTTTTACTTCAATCATTTGAAAGCTATAAAAGCCACCATACGATTAAAGTGAGACACAGTTGAGCAGAGATTGTAACAATGTGTACATCGTGCATTTTAATCGAAGCAGCAGCATTTGTAATTGTGATTTTGTAAAGTGATGAAATTAATTATTAAATAAAGTGCAAATTGTAATAAAGTAAACTTTAAGCCTTATATTAAGTGTGTAAATTGAAATAATTAAATAAAATTAGTTATTTTAATATAACCAGCGATCGTTTGATTACTAAACAATCTAGTGGTACGAATCAGAGTACAGAGAGTTAGAGTAAATGGTCAGGAGGGCAATGTCGTTATAAAATAAATTGTCAAGAGGGCAATTTCGTAACAATTGGTGTCAGAAGTGGTTTTGTGTATCTGTAATAAACAATGGTTAAATTTGAAAAACTTAGGACTTAAAGCAAGCACAAGGACTTAAAGCGGAGCTGCAGGTGCGATTAAGAAGCGCTTTAGACGTCGATAAGCATGAATTCCAATGTGAAGAACCAACGACATCTCGACACGAAGAAACACCGCAAGCAGCTAATACTGGTAACTTTGACATGAGCGTACTCATCGGGGTAATACAATGCTTCAAACAGGATATGTAGCAGTTACAACAAAATTCTCAAGCAGCCGAAGAGAGAATGCAGCAGAGAGATGAGAAGATGCAGCAACAATTACAGCAAAATGCTCAAACCGTCGAAAAGAGTGTTGCATCCGTCGAAAAGAGTGTGGAATCCGTCAAACAGGACCTTGAAAATAGTGCTGAATCCCTCAAACAAGCAGTCAAAGAGGATGTCAATGAACAGTTACAGCAGAGTGAAATACGACTTACTCAACTAGTGGAAAGGAACTCACAGCAGATGAAAGAAATGTCCGAGATGGTAGACAGGAAGGTTTGTGAAATTTAGACACGGTAAAAATCGTTCGAAAAATCTGTAGTACAAAAGCAGAACGAATTTAAGCAACAAATAGAGCAAAGAATTCACCTACTACAGGAAGGTGCATTGCCTGTGCCAGCTTTATCCTCAATAAAACTGAAGCCTCCTACCTATGATGGAACCACGACATTTAGTGTCTTCAGAATGCAGTTTGAGACTATCGCTAGCACAAATGGTTGGAGTGCTCGCGAAAAAGTGGCTGCATTAACAGTTTCGTTGAAAGGTGCTGCCGCTGATGTGCTGCAAACTATCTCAGAAAGTGAGCGAGACCGCTATGAAAGCTTGATGAATGCCGTTCAGCGCAAGTATGGTAGTGAACACCGGAAGCAGATGTACCAAGTAGAGCTACGAACACGGGTACAGAAGAGTGGTGAGTCTCTACAACAGTTTGCGGCGGAAGTGGAACGGTTGGCTCATCTTGCCTACCCAGGAGAGATCACTGAGAGGTGTATGATGGACACCTTTGTATATGGCATTCGCGATGCGGAGATAAAGCGTTCTGCGATAACTAATCCGAAAGCTACATATATGGAGACAGTAGCTAGCGCTTTAACTTCAGAGACAGCAGCCTTGGTGTGCCAGCCAGTATACAGAGCCCGTCAGGTACAAGTCGAAAGCGGACAAAGTTTCACGAGAAAATGTTTTACCTACGGAGAGGTCGGGCACATGGCTCGTAATTGTCAGTTGAGATGGAAACTTTATGGAACACACGCTCCGGTAAGATTGCCAAAGCAAGACAAAGTCCGAAGTAGGGAATCGGAAAAGATTGTCAAGCCGGGAAATGAACGGATTCCCACAACAGATGGCCCAAGAATCTTCGTTTCTCAGATGGCACGGAAAAATAACAGCCTAACTGTCAACACTGTAATAAGCGGAAGAAAAATTGCGGTAACATTGGATACGGCGGCATCACATTCCATAATCAGAAGGGATCTCGTTCGGGGAATCGAGCCGCTTCAGGGAATAAGTATGCGTACGGCAACTGGATATGATGCACCGGTACTTGGAAAAGTTACACGGAAAATCACTATCGGCCCCATAATAGTGACGCACGAGTTTTTAGATGCGGATATTGTGGATGAAGTAATGTTAGGTGTGGATTTTATGATACGGAATGGATTCACGCTAGATTTCAAAAGCCGAGTGCTGAAATATGCGAACACCGAAATACCGTTATTCATTGGTGAGGATAAGTATGGAGGTGTTAAACAAGCCATTGTATCGCGGCGGACAAAACCCCACCCAAGTCAATGGGCGGAAATGTGGGGAAGCACAAGAGCCGAATCGTACCAGAGAATGTGGTGAATTTTTCAAATACCGTTAAAACCATAGCGATACGGAAGGTAATTGGAAATTGCCAGGGAATCTCAGTAATTGTAAAATTGAAAAGCAAGATACGAGCTAATAAAAATCCGACGATCTGGCGAAAGTATGGACTAAAGATTTCTCAACCATTCGAAGCTATAAAAAGCTCAAGAAGTCGAGGACAGTTAAGCAGATATCGTAACAGTGTGTACATCGAGCATTATAATCGAAGCAGCAGTATTTGTAATTGTTATTTTGTAATATGATGAAATTCATTATAAAATAAAGTAATCAATGAATTGTGAAATAAAGTACAAATTGTAATAAAGTAAATTTTAAGCCTAATATTAAATGTGTAAATAGCAATAATTAAAATAAAGTTAGTTATTTTAATTTAACCTGCGATTGTTTGATTACTACACGATCCAGTGGTACGAATCCGGGTACAGAGAGTTCGAGTAAACTGTCAAGAGGGCAATTTCTTAACAGAATAAATTGTCAAGAGGGCAATTTCGTAACAATATGCTAAAGTCATAAAAGAAGAATTATACTGCTAAAGTACTGAAATTTGCGACAAAAACTCATCAGAAAATTTACAAATAATATCTACACAATATACTATATCGTCTTAAAGGTAGATAATACTGAACAGAATGGACAGTTGGGGCGAAGGCACATTTGATTATCAAAGAGTACAGGAGCATGCCTATCAAAGCGGAAAATCCTGCGAGACGGCTCTGCAAAACCTTGTTGGAAGGATAGAGCGAGCCATCGACAGGAAAGAATACGCAATAGGCATCTTTGTGGACATAGAGGGTGCGTTTGACAATGCTACTTTCTACAGAATTGCCAGTTGGAAAGCAGATGGATTTAAGAGAAACAGGTGAATTGACGTTATCGTTGGAGCCGTGCATATACACGCACGTCGAATCAGCCAAATCAGCATATGAAGCCTGGAATGCCAGAGCAAAAGCATTTGATGATACGGGAGCTGATCGTAAATAGGCATTGTTGTATTGTAGCAATTTGTAGCATTTAAGCAAAAAGAATGCAGCTCAGTGGAAGACTATGTAAATAAAACGAGTGTATTGTGGTCGAAAATTAAAACACATTTTAAAATCGAAGGAGGCAGGTTTCCTAATGTCAATGAGTTGAATATAAACCTATGATTTTGGCAGTGGAAAATTGCGGTAAAAATAAAACGGTTGATTATGTAAAACAGCTCTTATATAAAAAACAAATCGTACAAAAACAAAAATACAAAACATTGTTTCGATTGTGGTTGCACAAAGCCTTTTGTAAAAACTGTCATGTTGCCAAAGATAGAAAGAAACAACAACGAAAAGACGAAACAATATTTTCATTCACTGAACTATCGTCGGATTGGTTTATCGATAGTGGTTGTACAGCTCAACGAAAGAGGTCTGTAAAATATTTGATTCAGACAAGAAAGTATTTGCAACAGGTAGTATGGTGAATGATTTGTTTAAATTAAATGTTGTTCATGATGTGAAATCATTAGCTGCGAAGAAACCAAACATTTCAGAAAAACAGAAAGTTGGTGTTTTATGACATCGTAGTCTTGTACATACGAGTTTCGATTATACGAAATTAAAAAAAAATTAGTTGAATACATTTGCAACACCAAATAACGGCATATGTGATACATTCCATAAAAAGCAAGCAAAGTAAAGTACCATTCAGTGACAAAGGGAATAGTGCATCGCATTTACTCGAGCTCATACACAGTAACTTATGTGGAACATTGCCGGTCAAGCCATTTAGTGGGAGTACATTTTTGTGACTTTTATTGATTACTTTTCAAGAAAATTATTTATTTATGTAATCCAAAATAAAAGTGATGTGATCAACTGTTTCATTAAGTTTAAAGCATTGATTGAAAAGCAAAATTGAACTAAAAATAAAAAAATGCTAAGAACAGATAATGGAATTGAATATTGCAATCAAGGGTTTTGAAACTTGTTTGAAACTAATCAGAAATCAGCAACATATAGCCCACAACAAAACGGATTAGCAGAGCGCATGAATATAACCATAATAGCGAAAATGCGCTGCTTGTTAATGGACTCTGATTTTCTAAACAAATTTTGGGCAGAAGCAGAATGGACGGCAGCATATATCATCAATCATATTTCGTGCAAAGGGTCGGGTGCAAGATCACCAGAAGAAATTTTTGTCAAATATTAAACCAAATTTGTCACTATTTATAGTACTAGGCTCTGCACACAGTGAAGCTGTGAGCGGAGCGGTGCGCAAAGCGTTGCTGAAAGCGTTCGACATCTTCGAAACCGCGCGTATATAATCAAATCAGAGTGTGCATAGTGAAGCGAAGTTGCTTGCGGAGCGGAAGCGTATTCGCAAGCGGCCAGCTTTGAAATTGTTCGGTGCAGTTTTTGAAGCTGAATCGCTTGCGTTTTGAGTGTTTTTGTTGTTGTAATATGCACGTGTAGTTATTGCTAGTTTATTTGTTTATATATTTGCTATTATTTCATTCGGATTTGATTTTATTTGGAGGTAGGAAGTGTTTTTTAAAGAATGGCATTCACCAATTAAATTGCGTTTATCTATATAATAATTGATACAAATTTTCAACCAGAAAGAACTCGTCTTCTGATGATGAATCCATTTCGATAAATGAACGTAAAAAGAATTTGCATGTCATCAAACAGCTTCGCAACAAGCTTCACTATGTACACTCCTCCGCTTTACGCACAGCAAGAAACAGCATCGCCTTGCGCACCGCACCGCTTACAGCTTCACTGTGTACAAGGCCTTAGGTTGCATAGCTTTCTCGCAGGTACCTGCCGAAAAGCGAAAAAAATTGGAAGAAAAGTCAGCCAAATGCATTTTCATCGGGTATGCTCAGACACTAAAGGATACAGGCTGTACAACATGCAAATGAAGAAGACGTTTTTTTTGCGAATCAAATAATACCGAGTAGGTAACTAATATTAAAATGATACTGCTAATCACACTTATTTTCAATATTTCGAAGATGAGAAGAAAGACAATTATGAATCAGAGGAGGAAGAATTCGCCAACGAATGTATCGTTCCCAACTGAATTGCCGTTGCCAAGTGATTCACAAAAAGTTGCACTATCGCCAATTAGTGGAAATAATGTTAAAATAAGTTCAAAAGCTGAATAAATAATAATTCCATTAGATGTTCATAGCATAGTGGCTAAATGAGTTGAGTGAAGTGTTAATGAATTTCGGATTGAAACTTTCATCGTCCAACGAGTGTGTGTTCATCGACCAACCAGTTTCATTGTCATCTTCATCGTAGTTATTTACTTATATTGTTACGAAATTGCCATGCTAACAATTTATTCTGTTACGAAATTGCCCTCCTGACAATTTACTCTAACTCTCTGTACTCGGATTCGTACCACTGGATGGTGTAGTAATGAAACAATCGCTGGTTAAATTAAAATAACTAATTTTAATTAATTATTTCAATTTACACACTTAATATAAGGCTTAAGGATTACTTTATTACAATTTGCACTTTATTTAATAATTAATTTCATCACTTTACAAAACTTACTATACTGTAGCTTCGATTAAAATGAACGATGTACATACTGTTACGATCTCTGCTCAACTGCGTTCGACTTTGAATAGTGTGGTGGCCTTTATAGCTTTCGAATGGTTGAAATAGAAAATTCTACGCTATTCAAGAAGTTTCTGGATTATTCTAGAATCTTATACACACCTCGAAATAGGGTTCTTGAATAAACTTATTTTCGAGAACATTCTTTACACCACTATCTATAACACGAAAGAAGCTTTTATTCGCTTGGATTGTGTCTTAGCTTAAATATATAGGGTGGTGCCACAATCTCAAACTCCAGATGGGATCCTAAAAGTATGCAATCACGTTTCAGTATGCAATCACGCTTATTATATTGTTTTACAGACAATCGATTTTTTTTAATTTTTTACTCCGAGTTTAAAAGTATGCTATGTATATGGATATTGCTATAGTAGTTAAATAAATCATTACGAAAAGAATAATTTTTTTCAAATATATTGATATTCAATATATTGATAAATATTATTTTAAGTCTCTGTGTATTTTTTCCAACAATTTATTGGTATTTTATATGTTGTCTCCTTATCTCTTTTTCAGTTAAAAAAATTACCAAACTAGTTTGGTCTGGTTTTATATACTAAATGTACCTATCGCGAAATCAACATATGCCATGTTCCAGTATTCGAGTGAAATCGAATCGAAATCGAAATTACAAATCGAGTGAATTAATTTTTGGTGTTCTGCATTTCACTCGGAATTGGTGAATTCGACAATCATTCGAATTGACATGAAAACAGCTGATTTTTGATATCTTCACATTTGTTGGATTGAGAAAAATAAAATTTATAACAATAAAAATGAGTTCTTATTCTTATTTTATTACACGAAAGGCTAGAAAATAATGAACAAGAAATTTAAAGGCGAAGATTCGGAGGCAATTCCAATCGTTTAGAAATGCAGCATGGGCAGTACGTGCTCAATTTTACTTAAAAGATGCATTCAAGATGTTGTTGGAGCTGATTACTCCATGCCCAACACAGAGTTCAATTCAAATAATTTTGCAATTAGCTGTTACCCTGCGATTCTTGGGAGAAATTTCGTACCAACGATCTGCTCTATGAAGGACAGCAGAATCATTTCTTGTTTTGAGTTCTTATATCTTCCCCCAAAAAAAATTAGTTTATTTCATAATGTTCTTCAAAATTACATCAGAAAAACTTACATTTTTAATACGCTAACAACTCGCCCTACGTTTTCACATCGACCAATGCAAACGAATTGAATTCGATTTCCTTTCGACCAATATCGAAATGCAGAATTTCCCTCCAAACATAGGTTCGAAGCAGGATGTGAATTAAAAACGAAAAAGTGAAATACGGAACACCAACAATCGAAATTCAGTCGAAAATAATTAGATTTCGAGTGAAAGTGGAACCGGAACATGCCTGATTGTTACGAAATTGACCTCCTGACAATTTGTACTAACTCTCAATACGCGAATTCGTACCACTGCATTGAGTAGTAATCAAACAATTGCTTGGTTAAATTAAAATAATTAACTTTATTTAATTATTGCAATTTACACACTTAACCTTAAAGTGTACTTTAATACAATTTTTGCACT
The DNA here is from genome assembly GCA_920105625.2 of Clusia tigrina. Lineage (NCBI taxonomy): Eukaryota > Metazoa > Arthropoda > Insecta > Diptera > Clusiidae > Clusia > Clusia tigrina. The sequence goes on from OV050031.1 coordinate 161,947,449, forward strand.
CTATTTAATTATTCTTTTAATGACTTTATTACTTCTTAATACTGTCACTGCTACGATCGTTATTCAACTGTGTCAACTTAAATTGTGTGTTGGCTTATATACCTCTCGTATAGTGAAGTAGAACTAGATTCTAGAATATTCTCTACATTTCGAACAGGGTGGTATTGTTTGAACTTTTCGAGAACATACTAGAGCAGTCTCCACCATCGACAGGGTGTTCTTGAGTAAGCTTTTATTCGAATAGATCCTGTCTGGACTTATATACACAGAGGGTGGTGCACTTTTTGCAGTATTTCCAAATCGACTAAAACAATCGATCTATATTACGACAATCTAGGTGCCATATTGGAAAGCAAACTGAAATGTTAATATAATTGGAAATAAGAACAACTGTCATCTTCTTTATATTCAATAAAGCTTCTCTCTCTCTCTTTTCACTCTCATGCAGTCAGATGTGATTTTCTTTGTTTCTGCTAAAGGGCAATTACATACGCGCAATAAAGTGACAAGCTTTTACTATTACAGAACTCTTAAGAACAAAGCTCGGCAAAACTCCGATCAAAGTTGTCATCGTTTATCAGCACCTTAAGATATAAAATTTTCAAATTAACTCTTCAAATTTGCTTTCCTACCTTTCTATGTTTCTTCATGAGTGCGGGTAGACCTAATCAGCCAATATACTCCATGCCAAGGCATATACAGAATGGTGATACAGATGTATGACATTTCCTCACGTATTTATTCGTGCGCCTTTCTGTCAAAATTTCCTAATTAAAAAAAAACGGTGTGGAAAATTGTCGGTGATGTTATGGAGATGCATATCATGCGAAGGCGTTGGTGAATTTAGAATGTTCATCTATATCATGACGAAGGAGTTTTACTTAAATATCCTTCAAAACGAATTTTCGGCTTTACTGTACCTCAAAATCCCGAACAGTTAAAATACAAATTGTATCAGGATAATTACCCTAAGCAAAAATCGCTCTTGTGCAGGACCTGGATGCTATATAATTTCATATATACAGTCATAGGCACCAGCGCAATGCTCTGATTTGAACCATTTAAATCCCCTTTATGGGGACACCTTAAAAAATCAGTTACAAATCCGTGTATATATATATATTTATATTTATATATATATATATATATATATATATATATATATAAATATATATATATATATATATATATATATATATATATATATATATATATATATATATATATTTATATATATATATATATATATATATATATATATATATATATATATATATATATATTGTTACGAAATTGCCCTCTTTCCAATTTACTCTAACTTTCTGTTACTTTGCATATTTGATAACAGTTTGCTTGACTGCATACATACATATGTATATGTATGAATATAATGGAAACAGCGATCGCAGTCACTGTTTAAAATCACGGTGGATTGAAAAATAGCAATCACTGGCAACGGCGATACTCAAAAATCACTGGATCGCTCATCACTATAGGTAATAACTCTTTAATCGTTTCTTCGAACAACTGTTAGTTTATTAGCTTATTTGTATGTTCCTTGAATTTAGTAAAGAATTATTTGAAATGGCTATTGTTTTTCTTTTGCTACAGGAGCTTTTATTTTTGTATTGATTTATTTAATTTTGATGTTTTCTGCTGAGGAAAAGGTGCAAATATTAAAATACAAAATTTTGTGTTCTTAAATACATATGTGCATTTCTTGTCTTAATCCAATATTAAAGTGAAAATTACTTATATATATATATATATATATATATATATATATATATATATATATATATATATATATATATATATATATATATATATATATATATATATATATATATATATATATATATATATATATATATATATATATATATATATATATATATATATATATATATATATATATATATATATATATATATATATATATATATATATATATATATATATATATATATATATATATATATATATATATATATATATATATATATATATATATATATATATATATATATATATATATATATATATATATATATATATATATATATATATATATATATATATGATCACTTTATTTAATAATGAATTTCATGACTTTACAAAATCACAATATTGCTGCTTCGATTTGAATGCACGATGTACAAACTGTTACGATCTCTGTTCGAATGTCTTCGAATTTGCACAGTCATGACCTTTGATAGTTTCGAATGGTTGAGGTAGAAACTTCTACAATACACCAGAAGTTTCTGGATCTTTCTAGAACTTTACATACACCTCAAAGGAAGCTCTTACTTTCGAGAAAATTCTATATATATATATATATATATATATATATATATATATATATATATATATATATATATATATATATATAGAATTTTCTCGAAAGTAAGAGCTTCCTTTGAGGTGTATGTAAAGTTCTAGAAAGATCCAGAAACTTCTGGTGTATTGTAGAAGTTTCTACCTCAACCATTCGAAACTATCAAAGGACATGACTGTGCAAATTCGAAGACATTCGAACAGAGATCGTAACAGTTTGTACATCGTGCATTCAAATCGAAGCAGCAATATTGTGATTTTGTAAAGTGATGAAATTCATTATTAAATAAAGTGATCAGTGAATTGTGAAATAAACTACAAATTGTAATAAAGTAAACTTTAAGCCTAATATTAAGTGTGTAAATTGCAATAATTAAATAAAGTTAGTTATTTTAATTTAACCAGCGATTATTTGATTACTACACGATCTAGTGGTACGAATCCGAGTACAGAGAGTTAGAGTAAATTTTCAAGAGGGCAATTTCGTAAGAGAATAAATTGTCAAGAGGGCAATTTCGTAACAATTGGTGTCAGAAGTGCGATTGTGTATCTGTAATAAACAATGGTTAAATTTGAAAAACTGAGATTGGAGCAGCTCAAGAAGGAGCTTGAGCGCTTAAATTTGCAAAAAGAAGGGCTTAAAGCGGAGCTGCAGGTGAGACTAAGAAGCGCTTTAGAGGAGCGGGGTATAGACGTCGATGATCATGAATTCCAATGTGAAGACCCAACGACATCTCGACACGAAGAAACATCCCCAGAAACTAACACGGGTAAGTTTGACATGAGCGCACTCATCGGGGTAATGCAATCTCTCAAACAGGATATGCAGCAGCAGTTACAACAAAATTCTCAAGCAGCCGATGAGAGGATGCAGCAGTAATTACAACAACATGCTCAAACACTTGATGCGATTATGCAGATGCTCTTCCAGCAATACGATGAGGATATACACCAGCGATTAAAACAATATGCTCCAGCAGTCAAAGAGGATGTCAAGGAACAGTTACAGCAGAGTGAAACGCGATCTACTCAACTAGCGGAACAGAACTCACAGCAGAAGAATGAAGTGTCCGAGATGGTGGACAGGAAGGTCTGTGAGGTTGGGACACGGCAGGAGTCGTTCGAAGGATTTGTGGAACAAAAATCCAATGCGAATGAGGAAAGGCAGAACGAAATTGAAGCTACTGCCAGCACAAATGGTTGGAGTCATCGCGAAGTACTGGCACCATTGGCTATGTCATTGAAAGGTGCTGATGTACTGCCGAATATCGCAGAGGGTGAGAGAGACTGTTATGAAAACGTGATGAATGCCGTTCAGCGGAGGTGTGGTGAGTCTCTACAACAGGTTGTGGCGGAGGTGGAGCCTTCCCTGTCCAGGCAAGATTGCTGAGAGAAGTATGATGGATACTTTCGTATGTAGTATTCTCGATGCGGAAATGGACTTTTCAGTGATAACAAATCCAAAAGCTAAATGTATGGAAACAGTGGCTGGCGCTTTAACGTTTGAGATAGCGGCCGTGGTGTGCCAGCCAGTATGCAGAGCCCGTCAGGTGCAAGTTGAAAGTGGACAGGGTTGCACGGGCAAGTGCCTTGCCTCCGGTGAGGTTGGATACGCGGCTCGTGGTTGTCGGACGAAAACCAAACGTTCTCCATCAGACTCGCATGTGGGACTACAAAGGCAGGGAATTGGATGATGTGATTAGGCTGTAGACAAACTAAGTCAGTCTCGAAGGCCATGATCTGACTCTCACAACATGCAGCCCCAGAATGCTCGTTTCGCAGATCCCACGGAAAGTCAGATGCCTAATTGCTGACGGTTTGATAAGCGAGGAGTAGTAGTAGATAAGCAGACGAAGAATGGACTAAAAAGACATTAATCAAAAATGAGAACAGTTGAGTGAAATTCATGGAAACAGCAGAAATAGTAAACAACTGATGACTGATAAAAAATAGGGCAGCTAGTTATGGTTCATAATCCTCAAAGGAAAAAGGGATTATCGCCAAAACTGCAAACACACTGGGAAGGGCCTTATAAGGTAATAAAACGGCTCAACGATGTAGTATACCGCATCCAGTTGGCGAGAAATGTGAGGAGCAAATTGAAAGTCGTTCATTTGGAGAGGTTATCTCCTTATAAAGGTTGCAGTGATTGTTTGATTACTACAGTGGTACGAATCCGAGTATAGAAAGTTAGAGTAAATTGGAAAGAGGCCAATTTCGTAACAATATATATATATATATATATATATATATATATATATATATATATATATATATATATATATATATATATATATATATATATATATATATATATATATATATATATATATATATATATATATATATATATATATATATATATATATATATATATATATATATATATATATATATATATATATATATATATATATATATATATATATATATATATATATATATATATATATATATATATATATATATATATATATATATATATATATATATATATATATATATATATATATATATATATATATATATATATATATATATATATATATATATATATATATATATATATATATATATATATATATATATATATATATATATATATATATATATATATATATATATATATATATATATATATATATATATATATATATATATATATATATATATATATATATATATATATATATATATATATATATATATATATAGAATTTTCTCGAAAGTAAGAGCTTCCTTTGAGGTGTATGTAAAGTTCTAGAAAGATCCAGAAACTTCTGGTGTATTGTAGAAGTTTCTACCTCAACCATTCGAAACTATCAAAGGACATGACTGTGCAAATTCGAAGACATTCGAACAGAGATCGTAACAGTTTGTACATCGTGCATTCAAATCGAAGCAGCAATATTGTGATTTTGTAAAGTGATGAAATTCATTATTAAATAAAGTGATCAGTGAATTGTGAAATAAACTACAAATTGTAATAAAGTAAACTTTAAGCCTAATATTAAGTGTGTAAATTGCAATAATTAAATAAAGTTAGTTATTTTAATTTAACCAGCGATTATTTGATTACTACACGATCTAGTGGTACGAATCCGAGTACAGAGAGTTAGAGTAAATTTTCAAGAGGGCAATTTCGTAAGAGAATAAATTGTCAAGAGGGCAATTTCGTAACAATTGGTGTCAGAAGTGCGATTGTGTATCTGTAATAAACAATGGTTAAATTTGAAAAACTGAGATTGGAGCAGCTCAAGAAGGAGCTTGAGCGCTTAAATTTGCAAACAGAAGGGCTTAAAGCGGCAGTTGAGTGAAATTCATGGAAACAGCAGAAATAGTAAACAACTGATGACTGATAAAAAATAGGGCAGCTAGTTATGGTTCATAATCCTCAAAGGAAAAAGGGATTATCGCCAAAACTGCAAACACACTGGGAAGGGCCTTATAAGGTAATAAAACGGCTCAACGATGTAGTATACCGCATCCAGTTGGCGAGAAATGTGAGGAGCAAATTGAAAGTCGTTCATTTGGAGAGGCTATCTCCTTATAAAGGTTGCAGTGATTGTTTGATTACTACAGTGGTACGAATCCGAGTATAGAAAGTTAGAGTAAATTGGAAAGAGGCCAATTTCGTAACAATATATATATATATATATATATATATATATATATATATATATATATATATATAATATATATATATATATATATATATATATATATATAATATATATATATATATATATATATATATATATATATATATATATATAGATATATATATATATATATATATATATATATATATATATATATATATATATATATATATATATATATATTGTTACGAAATTGCCCTCTTGACAATTTACTCTGTTACAAAATTGCCCTCCTGACAATTCCTCTAACTCTCTGTACTCGGACTCGTACCACTGGATTGTGTAGTAATCAAACAATCGCTGGTTAAATTAAAATAATTAGCTTTATTTAATTATTGCTATTTACACAATTAATATTAGGCTTAAAGTTTACTTAGTTATTATTTGCACTTTATTTAACAAACCATTAGTCACTTTATTTACTAATGAATTTCACCACTTTGTAAATCACAAATACTGCTGCTTCGATTAAAATGCCTGCTGTACACACTTTTACGTTCTCTGATCTACTGTATATCACTTTGAACAGTCTTGTCGCTTTTATAGTATTCGAATGGTTGGTGTAGAAACTTCCACGCTATTCTCGTATATTCTAGAAGCTTCTATCCTCTTCGACAGAAGTCGAGAATATTCTTTTTGATATTACCGACAGATGGTTCTTGAATAAGCTTTTATTCGAATAGTTCGCATCTTGACTCACAGGGGCACTCATTCTCCAGATGGGATCCTAAAAATATGCAATCCCTTTTCACTGAGCTATCACGTTTCACTGCCCTCCGCTTAATCTTGTTCGTCCCGAACAAGGATAGTACTGCAAACTTTATAAGGAGATAACCTCTCTAAATGAACGACTTTCATTTTGCTCCTGGCATTTCTCGCCAACTGGATGCGGTATACTACATCGTTGAGCCGCTTTATCACCTTATATGGGCCTTCCCAGTGTGTTTGCAGTTTTGGCGATAATCCCTTTTTCCTTTGCGGATTATGAAGCATAACTAGCTGCCCTTCCTGAAATCCCTTGGAGTTTGCTCGTAGATCATATCTGGATTTCATTTTATCACTCATCAGTTGTGTGCGCTTTCTGATGGTTCCATGAATTTCATTCAGCTGTCTTCGTTTGTCAGCAACAAAACTGCTACATGAAACTTCCGTAGATGAGTAGGCACCGAATTTCAGATCTGCAGGCAATCTTATGTCACAACCGAAAATAGCCTTAGCTGGTGTTGTAGATGTTGTATCGTGAGTTGCCGATCGGTATGCCATTAAGAAGAGGGGTATGTGTTGGTCCCAATCTTTCTGGTTTCTGTCCACGACTTTCCTTAGGTGTTCCTCAAGCGTACGATTAAATCTTTCAACCATTCCATCGGATTGTGGGTGCAAAGGGGTTGTACGAGTTTTGCGTATGCCCATCAATTCACTCATTTCCCTGAATATTGTTGACTCGAAATTTCTGCCTTGATCCGAGTGCAACTCGAGGGGAGCTCCGAATCTGCAGACCCAATTATTGATAAATGCATCTGCAACGGTCTTAGCTTCTTGATCGGGAATGGGGTATACTTCTGGCCATTTACTAAAATAGTCGATTACGACGAGAACATATTTGTTGCCGGAATCACTAATTGGGAACGGACCTGCTATGTCCATTGCAATACGCTCAAATGGCGCTCCCACGTTGTATAAATGCATCTTCCCCTGGCTGCGACGGCTCGGTCCCTTGGCAGCTGTACACTTTTCACAAGCACTAATCCAGTCAACTACCGATTGCTGGCAACCAACCCAATAAAATCGTGTTTTAATTTTCTCGACTGTTTTTGTTATTCCCAAATGCCCTCCGCTTGGCCCACTATGGTATTCCTTGAGAATTTCGCTTATTCTTGCCTTGGGTACCACAATCAAGTTCTTCGTGGTTTTTCCATCTTCGCTCTCCCACAGGCGGAATAGGCATCCATCTTGCAGCTTTAAGCTATTCCATTGAGCCCAATATGCTTTAGTTATGGGGCTTTCAGTCGAGATTTCGTTCCAATCAGGCCGTTTTCCTTCATTCTTACTTAATACGATTTTTGCCAAATCTGGGTCATTTCGTTGTTCTTCTTTTATCTTTTCCGCTGTCCATTCATCGTCTGGTAAAACAGCCATTAAGCGCACATCGACTACTCCTTCTTTCCCTTCAGCTTTAGAACAGTGCTTACATTCCATACTGCAAGGACGTCGTGATAGTGCATCAGCATTCCCGTGGTTTCCGCCTCTGCGATGTTCTATTGTGAAATCGTAGCTTTGGAGTCTCTCAATCCATCTCGCAACCTGACCTTCGGGATTTTTGAACTGTAATAGCCAGCGCAGAGCAGCGTGATCCGTTCTCAACAAGAACTTTTGTCCATACAAGTACTTGTTAAAGTGCTTCACGCACTGCATAACCGCCAAAAGTTCTCTCCGTGTTACACAGTAATTTCGCTCTGGCTTTGATAAGATCTTGCTGAAGTAGGCTATTACTCTTTCATGTCCGTCAATAACTTGCGACAGGACACCTCCAATCCCGAATCCACTTGCATCTGTATCCAAAATAAATTTTTCGCCAGGTATTGGATACGCAAGGATCGGAGCTGTACACAATAGCTCTTTCAATCTGTTGAATGCCTTCTCTTGTTCGCTTTTCCACTCAAAAGGACAATTTTTCCTCGTTAATGCATGCAGACTACCTGCCACGTCTGCAAAGCCTGGAACAAAGCGTCTGTAATAGGTGCAAAGACCCAAGAAGCTGCGTAGCTCATGCAGACTAGTTGGTCTTGGCCACTCCCTTACTGAGTCTATCTTATCTGGATCTGTGTGTACTCCTTCAGGTGTGACTTTATGTCCAAGGTACTTGACTTCTTTCTTGAAGAACGAGCATTTCTTTGCGCTCAGCTTCAACCCTGAAGCTCCTAATCGCATCAATACTTCTTCCAAATTCTTCAAGTGGTCCTCGAAGTCCTTTCCCATAACGATGATGTCATCTAGGTACACCAGACACGTTTTCCAGTGGAGACCCTTTAGCACATGTTCCATTAAGCGTTCAAATGTAGCTGGAGCATTACACAGACCGAATGGCATCACCAAAAATTGCCATAGTCCATCACCGGCACTGAATGCTGTCTTTTCCTTGTCTTGTTCGTCGACTGCCACTTGCCAATATCCGCTTTGTAAATCCAGCGTTGAGAACCAATTTGAACCAGAAAGTGTGTCCAACGTATCGTCGATTCGAGGTAATGGATAACTATCTTTCTTCGTTACCTCATTTAGTTTACGATAATCTACACAGAAACGTGTGGAGCCATCCTTCTTCTTGACTAATACCAGTGGAGAACTCCAGGGGCTCGCTGATGGCTCTATGACGTTGTTCTGATGCATTTCCTTCAGCAATACATTCACCTCTTCTCTCTTTGCCAGAGGTACTCTTCTTGACGCTTGACGAATGGGTTTGGCATCACCAGTGTTGATTGTGTGTTTCACCATCTTTGTTCTGCCTTCGTTTTTACCCTTTTCAGCAAATACTGACCAATGTCTTGCCAAAAGTTGGCTGGCAGTCCTCCTCTGCTCTGTGGATAAGTCTTTGCTCCATTCTTTCGTAAGATCGTCGAGTACCTTTTTATCAGCTGGTATCTTCATTTTTGTGTCTCGCGGCTGGCTTTCACAGTTTACAATTGCCGAAATTGCCCGGCAATTTCCAATTATCTGTCCTTTCTCTATGGTTTTAGCGGAATTTGCAAGATTGACCACTCTTACTGGCACTATTCTGTTCTGCTGTTCTTCTACGAGGGTTTTTCCAATTATGATGTCATCCAGTGCGAATTTTTCATCCGTTTCCACAACCCACAACTTGTTCTTCTCCACATCTCCGTCCATTTTGACCCATATGACTGCCTCTGACTTTGCTGGGATTTTTGTCCGCCGCGATACAATGGCTTGTCGGATACCTCCATACTTATCCTCACCAACGGATAACGGTATTTCGGTGTTCGCATACTTCAACATTCGGCATTTCAAATCTAGGGTGAATCCATTCCGAATCATAAAATCCACACCTAAGATTAATTCGTCCACAATATCCGCAACTACAAACTCGTGCATCACTGTTGTGGTGCCGATAGTTATTTTCCGTGTAACTTTTCCCAGTACCGGTGCATCATCTCCAGTTGCCGTACGCAATCTTATTCCCTGAAGCGGTTCAATTCCCCGAACGAGATCCCTTCTAATTATGGAATGTGATGCACCCGTATCCAATGTTACCACGATTTTTCTTCCATTTACCACGCTGTCGACAGTTAGGCTGTTGATTTTCCGTGCCATCTGAGAAACGAAGATTCTGGGGCTACATGTTGTGGGAGTCAGATCAAGCCCCTCGAGACTGACTCCATCTAGTTTGTCGACGACTTTTCAACATTTTCTGATTCCCTACTTTGGAATCTGACTTGCTTTGGAGGTCTTACCGGTGAGCGTGATCTAGAACGTTTCCGTCTCGATTGGCAATTACGGGCCATGTGTCCGACCTCTCCGCAGGTGAAACATTTGCCCGTGAAACTTTGGCCGCTTTCGACTTGTACCTGACGGGCTCTGTATACTGGCTGGCACACCAAGGCTGCTGTCTCTGAAGTTAAAGCGCTAGCTACTGTCTCCATATATGTAGCTTTCGGATTAGTTATTGCAGAACGCTTTATCTCCGCATCGCGAATGCCATATACGAAGGTGTCCATCATACACCTCTCAGTGATCTCTCCTGGGTAGGCAAGATGAGCCAACCGCTCCACTTCCGCCGCAAACTGTTGAAGAGACTCACCACTCTTTTGTACCCGTGTTCGTAGCTCTACTTGGTACATCTGCTTCCGGTGTTCACTACCATACTTGCGCTGAACGGCATTCATCAAGCTTTCATAGCAGTCTCGCTCACTTTCTGAGATAGTTTGAAGCACATCAGCGGCAGCACCTTTCAATGAAACTGTTAATGCAGCCACTTTTTCGCGAGCACTCCAACCATTTGTGCTAGCGGTAGTCTCAAACTGCATTCTGAAGACGCTAAATGTCGTGGTTCCATCATAGGTAGGAGGCTTCAGTTTTATTGAGGATAAAGCTGGCACAGGCAATGCACCTTCCTGTAGTAGGTGAATTCTTTGCTCTATTTGTTGCTTAAATTCGTTTTGCTTTTGCTCGTTCGCAATGAATTTTTGTTCTACACATTTTTCGAACGATTCCTGCCGTGTCTGAATATCACAAACCTTCCTGTCTACCATTTCGGACATTTCTTTCATCTGCTGTGAGTTTTGTTCCGCTAATAGAGCGAGTCGTATTTCACTCTGCTGTAATTGCTCTTTGACTTCCTCCTTGACAGCTTGAGCATTTTGTTGTAACTGTTCCTTTACAGCTTGAGCATTTTGTTGTAATTGCTGCTGCATCTTCTCATCTCTCTGCTGCATTCTCTCTTCGGCTGCTTGAGATCTTTGATGTAACTGCTGCATATCCTGTTTAAAGGATTGCATTATCCCGATAAGTGCGCTCATGTCAAAGTTACCCGTGTTAGTTTCTTGCGGTGTTTCTTCGTGTCGAGATGTCGTTGCCTCTTCACATTGGAATTCATGCTCATCGACATCTATACCCTGCTCCTCTAAAGCGCTTCTTAATCGCACCTGCAGCTCCGCTTTAAGCCCTTGTGTTTGCAAATTTAAACGCTCAAGCTCCTTCTTGAGCTGCTCCAATCTCAGTTTTTCAAATTTAACCATTGTTTATCACAGATACACAATCCCACTTCTGACACCAATTGTTACGAAATTGCCCTCTTGACAATTTACTCTGTTACAAAATTGCCCTCCTGACAATTCCTCTAACTCTCTGTACTCGGACTCGTACCACTGGATTGTGTAGTAATCAAACAATCGCTGGTTAAATTAAAATAATTAGCTTTATTTAATTATTGCTATTTACACAATTAATATTAGGCTTAAAGTTTACTTAGTTATTATTTGCACTTTATTTAACAAACCATTAGTCACTTTATTTACTAATGAATTTCACCACTTTGTAAATCACAAATACTGCTGCTTCGATTAAAATGCCTGCTGTACACACTTTTACGTTCTCTGATCTACTGTATATCACTTTGAACAGTCTTGTCGCTTTTATAGTATTCGAATGGTTGGTGTAGAAACTTCCACGCTATTCTCGTATATTCTAGAAGCTTCTATCCTCTTCGACAGAAGTCGAGAATATTCTTTTTGATATTACCGACAGATGGTTCTTGAATAAGCTTTTATTCGAATAGTTCGCATCTTGACTCACAGGGGCACTCATTCTCCAGATGGGATCCTAAAAATATGCAATCCCTTTTCACTGAGCTATCACGTTTCAATATATATATATATATATATATATATATATATATATATATATATATATATATATATATATATATATATATGGAGTGTAATGTAGATCGCCTCCTCGTGGTGCACTCTGGATAGCGCTAAATGGTCTATACCCCCCCCCCCCCCCCCCGGCATCCGGTGCAACCTCCCTGTGGAGAGCATCTGATGTCAGACGGCACGACCCTATTCGTCCACGGACTACCCCCCAACAATCTTTTTTATTTGATTGCTCTTGGGCTGGCGGGTGTGGCTTCTGGACCAATTACCACTGGGGTGAAACCCAGTGCGAACGGCTCCAGTTTAAGGTCACATCCGTCTCCGTCCCGTTAAAACCTTGGCAGGCCTCAAAGTACGTTCGATGTACGTCGTCATTTGGTTGACGATGTAGGTTTGGTTGAGACTAGCTCCCAATTAGCACTGGTCTGGCTCTGAGCACTCGCGCCCATAAGGACTTGTGCCAACCCTCGCATGGCCTCCCTGCATTTGCATAGATAACCATGGGACCAATAAGGTGACTACATATTCGAAGGTGACTACATATTCGTACTGAGATAGCGGCTTTGAGTGGGGACCCTTTTTGCATGGACACCTTTTCAAAATCAAAATCCAACAAAAAACCAGCGGCCAACCCACAAGGGGAGCCAAAACCAACAGCGAGCATAGTTAGGCAAAAGACAGCCTTAAGCGCAGCAACAACCTCGTCTTGGACATTTGTCGCAAGACCAAGGATGTCGTCGGGTGTTACGGCCAAAAGGCCAGCCCCGCTCCCAGCCACAAGCGCATCCTCACAGGGTCACAAATACCCCGCTCCGGACCACCCCAGCACCAGGGCTGCTAGGCCGGGTGTTAGGGTCGCCCCTCCGTCCGCTCCTCGGACTGCAGGGAGAGCTTCGGCAAATAAGCCGACCTCCTCCAGCACGGGCCCCAGCACCAATCTCCCTTCAGGTGCTCGCACGTATGTGAATGCGTCTACACGGGCGTACAGAACCCGGAGGTCCGCCTTCAGGATTCTGCAAAGGTTGGAGTCTGCCGACCCCGCTTCAATGTCTGATAAAGACAAGGGAGCGCTGGCATGGGCTTACCAAAATGTTGGTGCTCGTCCGCAGCCACCCCCTGAAGGTGCTCAGAAACGGCAACGGTCGGCTGAGCACCCCTCCCAATCAGTCGTGCGGCAAACCAAGCGCCCACGACTGGCTTCCAGGCCGAGACTTACCCGGCCATTTAATGAGGTAGCCAAAGAGGGCCTCATCTGGGCTATCGTTGACACTGGAAACAGTGACGGTACCATTTCCCCAGCGAACTGGAAAATAGTGGAGAAGGCCCTTTTCAGGATCTACAGGGAGATCCTGAGGGCCAATCCTGGCCCATCACCTGTATGCCGGGACGCGGGATGGTATCAGGGGCACGTGAAGCTCATCGCGTGCTCAGATGAGCGCTCGGCTGAGCTTTATAAGATGGCCATCTCAATGGTTGGCGAAATCTGGCCGGGGGCCAAGCTCTCAGCTGTTCCCAGAGACCAGATCCCGAACCGCCCGCGTTCTAGGGCCTGGGTACCGGCAGAGCACTCCTCGCCGGAAGAAATTCTGGAGTTGCTGAGGCTCAGCAATTACGACCTCCCCACGGATGACTGGAAGGTTGCTAAAATAAGCGAGCCCAAGGGTAACTCTCGAGAGATAATCATTATTCTTAATGAGGACTCTCTAGCTCCTATTAATGCCAAAAAGGGAGAGATCAACTATGGTTTTAGTTCGATCTCGCTCAAGGTCTATAGGAGCGACAACCAGGGTGCATACAAGTCCCCCGTTCAGGCCGAACCGGATCTCACCTTCGATGATGGGGAGAGTTACGCTTCGGCCTCAGAATCGGTAGGCAGTTTCTGTGGACGTCCGTTAACCAATATCGACGACGCTGGTGATTCTCCTCTGTCAGAAGAGGAGGCAGCCAACGTGACGATGATGGCCACCTCCGGGAATGGTGAGGGTATTACATATTAACCTTCACCATTCCATGGCTGCCTCAGCAGCCCTGATCCTCCACCTGACTCAAAAAGGAGAGGAACTCATACTGGTCCAAGAACCTTAGGTCGTAAATGATCAGGTTCGCGGACTCACTACTAGCGGATACCGCACAGTATTCGTGCAGGATCGAGGTAAACCCAGAGCCTGTATTCTCGTCAAGAACAATATTAACGCTCTTCTTCTTCACAGGTTTAGCGACAAGGATAATGTAGCCATGGTTATTTCCACCAACACCATGGCTATATGGATCGTCAGCAGCTACATGGCGCATGACCACGGGCTGACGCCGCCTCCGGATGCTGTAAGGCTACTGGTAGAGGAGGCTAACAGAAAGCACATCCCGGTAGTCATCGGGGCCGATGCCAATGCCCATCACGAGGTGTGGGGCAGCACGGATACCAACGAGCGGGGTGAGTCACTCTTTGATTTTATTATTACTAACGACTTAGTAATTACTAACAGGGGGAGAGAGCCAACCTTCATTGCATCAAATAGAAGGGAGGTTCTCGATCTAACTCTTGGTAATAATCACTCGTCTCACCTTATTTCGAGCTGGCGCGTTCTGCAGGAATGCTCCTTCTCGGACCACTGTTACATCTGTTTCAGAATTGCGATCTCAGATACGTCAGTTACGGCTGAGCGCAAAAGACACACTAACAGGAAAAGAACTGACTGGACACGATTCCAGACCATTATGGAGTCGGGCCTGCAGTCGACTCCTCCCACGATCAACAATCACCTCGATATAGATCGAGCGGTTGAAACCATTACAGCACTATTTAACTCTGCTGCCAAATCAGCCTGCAACTTCCCGAAACCAAGAGGAAAAACAAAACCCCCTTGGTGGAATTCGGAAATTGCCGAGCTACGAAAAGTATGTCGCAAGCTCTTCAACAGAGCCAAAGCCACTAATGACTGGCTCCCTTTCAAAGACAAACAAAGGGAACTCAAGTATATGGTTAGGAGATCCAAACGAGCGTCTTGGCGTGACTTCTGTGGCAACATAGAAAGCTCGTCCGAGACAAGTAGACTCCGGAGGATTCTCAATACCACCCCTCGGGCTCTGGAATGCATTCAGAGATCGGACGGCACCTGGACCGACTCTGAAACCGACACTTTGGACGCCCTAATAGAAACACACTTCCCGGGGAATGAAATCTTTGTGGATTGCAGGTCTTTTAACACCAACCACTCTTTAAGTCACTCAACCCAATTTCAATTGACCAACACGCATATACAGTGGGCCATCAACAGCTTTAAGCCTTTTAAATCTCCCGGGCCTGATGGTATCATTCCCGCGGACATTCAGCACACTGCAAGTGCGGTTGCGCCCTGGCTACTGCATATTTACAATGCATGCCTAAGATGGTCGTACATTCCCATAAGCTGGAGAGAAGCTCGAGTAGTTTTCATCCCTAAAGCGGGAAAGTCGACCCACACCAAGCCTAAGGACTATAGGCCAATTAGCCTGTCCTCCTTTCTTTTGAAAACACTGGAAAGAGTCCTTGATATACATATCAGGAGCTCTATCAATTCCACGTGCCTTTCCAAATCACAACATGCCTACACTAAAGGCAAGTCTGTAGAAACAGCGCTTCACGTGCTCATTGAGCAAGTAGAGAAATCTCTTGCCAACAAAGAATATACCCTTGCAGTATTTCTCGATATAGAAGGGGCATTCAACAATATTTGTCCCTGCGCCATCACGAAATCCTTGGTAAACCTGAACCTGGACCCCAGCTTGGTTAGGTTCATCGAACAGCTACTGAAAACACGCCTCATTAGCTCCTCAATAGGAAACGTACATGCTAAAAGGACTGTCAAGAGAGGTACTCCACAAGGCGGTGTGCTCTCACCCCTCATATGGAACTTGACGGTGAACACACTACTTAGGAGATTAGATCAGACCGGCTGCAACACTATAGCTTATGCGGACGACATTGCTATCTCTGTTTCCGGTAAATATCTGTCAACACTATCGGAAAAGCTAAACTACACTCTTAGCATTCTGTCCCAATGGTGTCTCGAAGTTGGCCTAGATGTCAACCCTTCCAAAACTGAGGTCATGCTCTTCACCAGGAAGCACAAAATACCAAGTTTTGACCTACCCAAACTTAATGGGAACACGCTTAGCCTAAGCAATAGCGTCAAGTATCTAGGTTTGATCCTGGACCCTAAGCTCTATTGGAAAGCAAATTTGGCGGAGAGGGTACGTAAAGCCACGTGTGCTCTGTACTGCTGCAAGAGGGCCGTGGGTACAACATGGGGCGTCCTCGCACCATGTCCTGGCTCTATATATATATATATATATATATATATATATATATATATATATATATATATATATATATATATATATATATATATATATATATATATATATATATATATATATATATATATATATATATATATATATATATATATATATATATATATATATATATATATATATATATATATATATATATATATATATATATATATATATATATATATATATATATATATATATATATATATATATATATATATATATATATATATATATATATATATATATATATATATATATATATATATATATATATATATATATATATATATATATATATATATATATATATATATATATATATATATATATATATATATATATATATATATATATATATATATATATATATATATATATATATATATATATATATATATATATATATATATATATATATATATATATATATATATATATATATATATATATATATATATATATATATATATATATATATATATATATATATATATATATATATATATATATATATATATATATATATATATATATATATATATATATATATATATATATATATATATATATATATATATATATATATATATATATATATATATATATATATATATATATATATATATATATATATATATATATATATATATATATATATATATATATATATATATATATATATATATATATATATATATATATATATATATATATATATATATATATATATATATATATATATATATATATATATATATATATATATATATATATGGTTATTTAGTTTAAAAATAATTCATTTATTTATTAAATAATAATAATAGTAAATAGTTTATTTAAATGTATTTTAAATGAAAGTTTTTTTTTTTAAAGTATAAATGATATTTAGTGAAATTGAAGTGCTTTTATAATTTGCACGTCGTGTCGTCTTTGCATCGTAACTTCAACTAACTTCAGTTTTCTCTCTTTTGCTCATCTTAGGCTAATTCCCATATCTCGGCCCTCCTGCTAGGCTGTTGAATAAAATTCATCATCGTCGACCTCATTCGGCCAAGGTTTCATAAATTCAGCACAAGTTGTAGTACGTCTAGGGCCTTCACAATCGCCAACTTTGATTACGTCGTACGTGTCTTTGGGTTTAACTTTGCGAATTTTATATGGTCCTAAATATTTGGGTTGGAGTTTAAGACCTCCTCCTAACTGAGTTCTCTTAATTGCGACAAGATCTTCTAGCTTATACTGATTTGCTGGTTTACGACGACTGTCAAACGCTTTTTTATTTTCAGTTTGAATTGCAGAAATTTGTTGCTTTGGTGCTTGCCTAATTTCATTTCGCTTTTCGTCATGACTCGCCATTAGCTCTTGCTCAATAAGTTCTCTTAGTCGAATATCTGCTTTGGTTTTCATCTTTGTACCTGTTAACATTTCGAATGGTGTGGTATTTATACTTCGATGATAAGTAGAGTTAATTAACTGCTGCACATCTCCAACGAATTTGTACCATTTAGATGGATCGTCGATGCTAAGCTTTGATAATACCGAGATGATAACGCTGTTTAGTCTTTCGATTTGTCCGTTCGCACGAGGCAGACCAGTCGTGATTTTTATATGATCAATCTTTTCTTCTTCGCAGTAATTTTTAAAATCTTCACTAGTAAAAGCTGATCCACGATCGGATATAATTCGTAACGGATTTCCAAAAATTAAACTTTGCAATTGCAATTTCATGATGGCATCTTTAGCGGATGTAGTTTTTGTCGGATACAGCCAACAAAATTTTGTAAATCCATCAATAACGGCAAATATGTGGTGATACATTTTACTTGTAGTTTCAAGCGGACCAAGGTAATCAATATGATACGTATGTAAAGGTGTGTCTTCTTTATGCAATGGATGTAACTCACCTTCTTGTTTTCCTCGTTTCCGATTGATTATTATACATGAAATACAATTTGATATCTGTCTTTGTATTTTTTCTTCCAACTTCGAAATGAAGTATTCGGTACAAACTAACTCTTTAGTTTTTTTCGTCGAAAAATGACCTCTATCGTGAGCTCTTCTAATTATTTCACCTTGCATGCCTTTTGGTATAACTAGCAATTCGCGATCATCAACAATTTTGTAAAGAATATCAGATTTCAGAAAATAATCATGGTATGTTGTTTTTTCTTTCAAAATATCTTTAATAACTTGAAGATCCTCGTCTTGTGTTTGTAGAAATTTTATCTTAAGAATAAGATTATCTTCTTCAATTATCATAATTGGTGCTCGACTTAGTGCGTCGACATGGCGCATCTGTGTTCCAGGCCGATGCTCCACAACATAGTCGTATTCTTGTAAAAAAAGTATCCAGCGAGCGACTCTCGTGCACAGATCTTTTTTATCAAGCGTCTTGGTAAAAGCATTGCAATCTGTTACTAACTTAAATCGTAGACCAAGTAGATAAACTCGAAACTTCTTAAGTGCTCTTATAACAGCTAAAACTTCGAGTTCATAGCTTGTATACTTTCGTTCTGGATCGGTGGTTTTCTTGCTCATATAGTATACGGGATGCAAAAGGTTATCTTCAGGTGACCTTTGTAAAAGGACTGCAGCATAACCATCGATAGATGCGTCTGTATGGACCTCTGTTTCATAATTTTGGTTAAATATATTTAATGCTGGGCTATTGCTTAGAGAATGTTTTAGTAAATTAAATGACACATGTTGTTCCTTACCAAAATTATATTTAACGTTCTGCTTTTTCAAATCAGTGAGTGGTTTTGCAACCGTTGAAAAGTTCGGAATATATTTTCGAAAGTACCCTGCCAAGCCAAGGAAACTTTCTAGCTGTTTTATATTTTTCGGAGCTGGATAATTAATCATAGCTGTTGTCTTTTCGGGTGACGGAGATATTTGATGGTTTTCGATATCGTGACCAAGAAACTCTATTCTCTTTTTCAAAAAATGACATTTTCTAACATTAATGTCCAAGCCGTAATCTTTACTGAGTTCCAAAACAAGTTCTAATCTTTTCAAAGCTTCGTTTTCATCCTTCGCCGGAATAATGATGTCGTCGATGTATGGCAAAGCAATACCTTTACGGGCTAAGACTCGAAAAATACCATTTATGTGTCGTTGGAAAACAGCTGGAGAATTGGACAGACCAAATGGAACCTTGCAAAATTGATACTGCCCGCTATGAGTAACAAAAGAAGTGTATTTTCTACTTTTTTCGTGAACAGGAACATGGAAAAATCCATTTCGCAAATCTATAGTACTAAAGATTAATGCATCCTGCAAACGATCAAGCTGGTCCTCAATCAGCGGTAATGGAAAACGATCCTTAACGATTACTTTATTTACTCCTCTAAAGTCGACACAAAGTCTCTCCGTTAAATCTCTTTTCTTTGCCAATACTACTGGACTGCAAAAATCTGATACAGAAATTTCTACTATACCTCCGGCTAACCACTGTTCAATAAAATTATCCACAATTTCTCTTTCTTTAAATGGAAGCCGTCGGGGATTGCAAAATATTGGTTTATCGTCTGTTAGTATTATACGCATTTCAATATTTGTTGATTTGACCTTATTCGGCTTATATTCGCATCATTTTTACAACCTGATGTTTTGCCTCAATACTCGCCGACTCATCAATATTTATAGATACTTGAGAAGTATTCTCACAAACATCCATGATCATAATACTTTCAACTTCCTTCAACGTGTCATTTTTTATTTTTTTAATTTTAAGCCCACAAGGTGTAATTTTAATTTCGGCCAATAAACAAAATTCGTTCCCTAATACCACTTCGATATCCATACAATCATTTGGCACTACATGAAAATTCAGATCATATTCTTCTTTGTCTATTTCGACGTTAAAAACGAAATTACCTAATGGCTGTATTTTATTGTCAGCTTTATTTTTACCAAATTCCATGAGCCTAAATTCTGATTTCACAAGTTTAGGCTTATTTAAACAGTTATATACTTTTTCTGTAACAATATTGTACTTACTGTCTGTATCGAATGCCAACCAACTTTCGACACCAAACTTTATTTGTTTTTTCATGATACTATCCGTTACCAATTGGCGTACATTAGCTTTTTCTTGTTTTAGCGGAAATTTTTTAGAAATATGTCCAAATTCGTTACAATGGAAACACTTAACACCTTTATCTTTATCCTTGCAATCGGTGGACTTGTGACCTTTAGCACCACAGTTGTAGCAAGAAATTTCCGCTTTCTCACCTTTAACAATCAGTTTCTTTGTATTTTGTTTGCTGTCAAATTTTTGTTCATTTCGTTCCGTCATAGTTTCATAGCATTTAATTTTTTCTTTGAACTGTTTCAAATTATTTGCACCGTACAGTATAGGCTTATTAACATTTAAATCTTTTATGCCATCAATGACGTACTGTATCAAAGCATCGTCTTCAATTTCAGCGCGCCCAGCCAACTCTTTCATTTTCAAAAAATATTCTTGCACACCTTCGCTTTTATTCATTTTTCTGTCCATCAACATTCTATGAATCTGTGCGCTATTGGCTGTCGTTGCATATTCTTCTAATAAAGCATTTTTCAACTTTATCCATGTCGTTAAGCCTCTTTCACCGTCAACGAATAATTTAGCCAGTCCCTTCAATGATTTTTTTGCAAAAACAAACTTCTGAAAATCGTCCCAATACATAATCGCTGCAGTTTCCTCAAACTCGCTAATGCACCCGTAAAGGCATGCATTGGTGCTGCCATCAAAATATCTAATTGAGTCTTCAATGTCTCGAAAATTCATTGAAAATCGAGGCATGTTATACTGATGTGTATGAGCTACGTCATAATCGTCGTTATACAATTCTGCTCTGCTACCACCTTCGTTCTTCTTCATATCATTTTTTACCGTTTCTTGTTGTTTAATTTTTGCTGCTTCAATCTTTGCGTCGTTTGCTGCGTTGTCGCTGTTTGCACTAAGCATCGTTCTTTGATCATCATCATCATCATCGTTATCGTCGTTATCGTCATCGTCGTCGTCGTCAAATTTATTAGCACTCACCAACATTCCTTTACGCAAATTTTTAAAGATGTGTAAGCACAAATCATCAACGTCGTAGTTCAAACCTAACAAGTTGCAAATAGACACCAAATCTGCGGCAGCTAAACCCTTTTTGACGTACTCTAACTTCATTTGAAAGCCTTCATCGTTCTCGTCGTAATCAAAGCCTTCAAAATCACGCAGACGCTGTCTGTTTGATCGATCGCCATCATAGCCAAACACAAATTTATGAAAAGCAACAATAACATTACGTTTAGCCGTTGACAAATTGCTTTGAATTGTTTCAAATTCAATTGGCTTCGACATTTTTGTTGTTTCTTATACTCAGAGAATTCCAGAAACTTTGTTTTTATTTTGATTCTGCTTTATGCACTTATTTTTTTAGACTGAGGCTCTCCGTTTTTCTCGGTTTTTTGTTTTTATTTCTTTTTTACTTTACACAAAAGGAATTCGCATTTTTTTTTTATGTGGGAGAGTGCGAAGTTTCTATCCTTTTTTCTCTATTTTATTTTCAACTGCGTAGTAAATTTCGATTGAGTCCCCAATTTATGGTTATTTAATTTAAAAATATTTCATTTATTTATTAAATAATAATAATAGTAAATAGTTTATTTAAATGTATTTTAAATGAAAGTTTTTTTTTTTTTAAGTATAAATGATATTTAATGAAATTGAAGCGCTTTTATAATTTGCACGTCGTGTCGTCTTTGCATCGTAACTTCAACTAACTTCAGTTTTCTCTCTTTTGCTCATCTTAGGCTAATTTCCACACACATATATATATATATATATATATATATATATATATATATATATATATATAAATATATATATATATATATATATATATATACATATATACCTATATATATATATATATATATATATATATATATATATATATATATATATATATATATATATATAGAGGATATATATATATATATATATATATATATATATATATATATAGAGGAGAGGAACTCATACTGGTCCAAGAACCTTGGGTCGTAAATGATCAGGTTCGCGGACTCACTACAAGCGGATACCGCACAGTATTCGTGCAGGATCGAGGTAAACCCAGAGCCTGTATTGTTGTTAAGAACAATATTAACGCTCTTCTTCTACACAGGTTCAGCGACAAGGATAATGTAGCCATGGTTATTTCCACCAACACCATGGCTATATGGATCGTCAGCAGCTACATGGCGCACGACCACGGGCTGACGCCGCCCCCGGATGCTTTAAGGCTGCTGGTAGAGGAGGTTAATAGAAAGCGCATCTCAGTAGTCATC
Organism: Clusia tigrina; assembly: GCA_920105625.2. Classification (NCBI taxonomy): domain Eukaryota; kingdom Metazoa; phylum Arthropoda; class Insecta; order Diptera; family Clusiidae; genus Clusia; species Clusia tigrina. The sequence continues at coordinate 161,970,502 of OV050031.1, forward strand.
GGGGCCGATGCCAATGCCCATCACGAGGTGTGGGGCAGCACGGATACCAATGAGCGTGGTGAGTCACTCTTTGATTTTATTCTTACTAACGACATAGTCATTGCTAACAGGGCAAGAGAGCCAACCTTCATTACCTCAAATAGAAGGGAGGTTCTCGATCTAACTCTTGGCAATAATCACTCGTCTCACCTTATTTCGAGCTGGCGCGTTTTGCAGGAATGCTCCTTCTCGGACCACTGTTACATCTGTTTTCGAATTGCGATCTCAGATATGTTAGATATGGCAGAGCGCAAAAGACACACTAACAGGAAAAGAACTGACTGGACTAGCTTCCAGACCATTATGGAGTCGGGCCTGCAGTCGACTCCTCCCACGATCAATAATCACCTCGATATAGATCGAGCGGTTGAAACCATTACAGCACTATTTAACTCTGCTGCCAAATCAGCCTGCAACTTCCCGAAGCCAAGAGGAAAACCAAAACCCCCTTGGTGGAATTCGGAAATTGCTGAGCTACGAAAAGTATGCCGCAAGCTCTTCAACAGAGCCAAAGCTACAAATGACTGGCTCCCTTTCAAAGACAAAGGGAACTCAAGTATATGGTGAGGAGATCCAAACGAGCGTCTTGGCGAGACTTCTGTGGCAACATAGAAAGCTCGTCCGAGACAAGTAGACTCCGGAGGATTCTCAATACCACCCCTCGGGCTCTGGAATGTATTCAGAGATCGGACGGTACCTGGACCGACTCTGAAACCGACACTTTGGACGCCCTAATAGAAACACACTTCCCGGGGAATGAAATCTTTGTGGATTGCAGGTCTTTTAACACCAACCACTCTTTAAGTCACTCAACCCAATTCCAAATGACCAACACGCATATTCAGTGGGCCATCAACAGCTTTAAGCCTTTTAAATCTCCCGGGCCTGATGGTATCATTCCCGCGGACATTCAGCACACTGCAAGTGCGGTTGCGCCTTGGCTACTGCATATTTATAATGCATGCCTAAGATGGTCGTGCATTCCCAAAAGCTGGAGAGAAGCTCGAGTAGTTTTCATCCCTAAAGCGGGAAAGTCGACCCACACCAAGCCTAAGGACTATCGGCCAATTAGTTTGTCCTCCTTTCTTTTGAAAACACTGGATAACCTTGATATACAAATCAGGAGCTCTATTAATTCTACGTGCCTTTCCAAATCACAACATGCCTACACTAAAGGCAAGTCTGTAGAAACAGCGCTTCACGTGCTCATTGAGCAAGTAGAGAAATCTCTTGCCAACAAAGAATATACCCTTGCAGTATTTCTCGATATAGAAGGGGCATTCAACAATATTTGTCCCTGCGCCATCACGAAATCCTTGGTAAACCTGAACCTGGACCCCAGCTTGGTTAGGTTCATCGAACAGCTACTGAAAACACGCCTCATTAGCTCCTCAATAGGAAACGTACATGCTAAAAGGACTGTCAAGAGAGGTACTCCACAAGGCGGTGTGCTCTCACCCCTCATATGGAATCTGACGGTGAACACACTATTTAGGAGATTAGATCAGACCGGCTGCAACACTATAGCTTATGCGGACGACATTGCTATTTCTGTTTCCGGTAAATATCTGTCAACACTATCAGAAAAGCTAAGCTACACTCTTAGCATTCTGTCCCAATGGTGTCTTGAAGTTGGCCTAGATGTCAACCCTTCCAAAACTGAGGTCATGCTCTTCACCAGGAAGCACAAAATACCAAGTTTTGACTTACCCAAACTTAATGGGAATACGCTTAGCCTAAGCAATAGCATCAAGTATCTAGGTCTGATCCTGGACCCTAAGCTCCATTGGAAAGCAAATTTGGCGGAGAGGGTACGGAAAGCCACGTGTGCTCTGTACTGTTGCAAGAGATCCATGGGAACAACATGGGGCGTCCAACCTCAAACCATGTCCTGGCTCTATGCGGCGGTGGTTGAGCCGTACTTTCTCTACGGCGCTGTCTTCTGGTGGCCCGCAACTGACAAGGCGGCGAACCTAAAGCCTCTTGACAAGGTTAGAAGAACAGCAGCGGTTATGATAACAGGGGCTCTGCGTACCACCTCTACCAAAGCTCTATTTGCATTCCTACATTGGTTGCCCACTAGGCTTCTGGTTAGGCAACAAGCAAAATGCTCGGCAACCAGACTCAATTCTATATCGCGCTGGACTAGACTGAACCTGGGCCACGCCAATATTCTGATGCAGGACACGCCCGTACAAAAGGACGTTGACTATACGTGCTCTACACCTAATCTAAACCACGGGTTCGACACTTACATTCCTAGTAGAGAGGAATGGTCCAACAATTTAGTGGTCACTGGCAGTTCCATTGACATATATACGGATGGCTCCAAACTGGAGAGTTAGGTCGGTTCCGGCATCTTCTCCAGAAAACTTGGCATCAAGCTCTCCTATCGTCTCCCTGACCATTGCAGCGTCTTTCTGGCGGAAGTAATGGCAATATTCCAAGCGTCCAAGTGGCTTATTCGAAATGAAGTATCCGATGTGATGATACGCATATTCACGGACAGTCAGGCGGCAGTCAAGTCACTGGCTGGTGTATTCACTACCTCTAAGCTTGTATTCGACTGCCGCTCCTCCCTGCACGTCGTCTCAGGTAACTCACAAGTTCACATATGCTGGGTGCCTGGACATAAACATGACTACCTTGAGGCAGCTAAAAAAGCCTGGGTAAATGAACATACCTGTAGTGTTGCCAGACAAACTTGGAGCACTATCGACATTAGGCGTACTAGTCAGCTACTCAAAATTAGCAGGAACTCCATCGGCACTATAATAAAGTGCTCACGGGACACTGCCTGATCGGGAAACACGCTGAAAGATTAGCACTGCCCCATAATGACTTCTGTCGCAGCTGTGGCTCTGAGGAGGAGGAAGAAACAGTACTTCATCTCATGTGTCAGTGCCCAGCTCTGGCCAGGCGTAGATTAAAATTCCTAGGCACCTTTCTTCACTTCCTTAACCGAACTATCTTCCATCAACATCAAGGACATAGCCAGGTTCATTTCGGAATCACTGTGGTTCCCAAAATTCTAGACGGGGGAGTCGCGTCGTCTCAGTGTGGTACCACAACGAGCCATTCTATGTGCTTAAGTGTGCTTTTTGCGACAAAGGCTGCCACTCCTACCTATATATATATATATATATATATATATATATATATATATATATATATATATATATATATATATATATATATATATATATATATATATATATATATATATATATATATATATATATATATATATATATATATATATATATATATATATATATATATATATATATATATATATATATATATATATATATATATATATATATATATATATATATATATATATATATATATATATATATATATATATATATATATATATATATATATATATATATATATATATATATATATATATATATATATATATATATATATATATATATATATATATATATATATATATATATATATATATATATATATATATATATATATATATATATATATATATATATATATATATATATATATATATATATATATATATATATATATATATATATATATATATATATATATATATATATATATATATATATATATATATATATATATATATATATATATATATATATATATATATATATATATATATATATATATATATATATATATATATATATATATATATATATATATATATATATATATATATATATATATATATATATATATATATATATATATATATATATATATATATATATATATATATATATATATATATATATATATATATATATATATATATATATATATATATATATATATATATATATACACATGCAGAATAGGCATCCAACAGTGACATTACCTACAAACATGATAAAATCGAATTTAAATGTAAGTTAATATCCATATATTTAAATATCTAAATTTTGCTACAAACTTTCTTTCTTTCTGTATTTAAAACACCAGAATAAACAACCTATTATAAATGAAGATATAAATATTTGTACATCCAAAACAGGAAAAGATTTAGTTGAAAACATTGCATCATCTTCAGTCAGGAATATAGTCGAACTAATGTCGATTGCTACAGAATGCTCATCATTTCATAAAAGTTTGGTAAATTCATATCGATCGTCTTCTATTCTACGGCAATGTAAATTAACGATGTTTGAAAACAAGAAAATTTCATTGAAATCGAAACAAGAAATAGATTAAAAGCTTTTGTTTCTTTTTATTATGGACAATAATATCGCCACTGTTATTTTACGCTTTTATTAAAAGTAGCTATTTTCAATCACTGTGAAAAAAGAGCAGACTGTTAAAAATCACTCTTTTGATTATTTCATGCTTTTATTAAAAGTAGCGATTTTCAATCACTGTGAGAAAAGAACGGACTGTTAAAAATCACTCTTTAGATCAAATGGCTGTTACTTTGTATATTCGATAACAGTTGCTACCAGCGATTTTTAAATAACAGTGAAAAAATCACCGGCAGTGAAATTTTGCTCATCTCTAATTACCTACTTGAAAAATGTTTTTATTATAATTTTTGTTGAGCTGGTTGATAAAAAACGGTTAATAGTTTGATTCTATTTGAAAATCTGAAAATTTTGAATTCCGAACAGGAGCTATCAAATTGCAACAAATTCCATCTAACTTCGACGAGTTGTGCATTTATTTTATCTTATAGAATTTTAATTAATATTGAACTAGGAGAATTGCCTTCTTCTTGATTTCTCTCTCTTTCAAACAGTGAAAAAAGAGAATTAAGGAATAAGAGCTTGCAATTCGTTCACCAAAAATGCACAGTTATAAAACCACTGGAAGTGTAGTAGGTATCCAACCATTTGTTCGATTCAAACTCACAGACTAAGTTCGTAGACGATTAATTCTATAGAGTTGTTGCTTCGGCTTCGAATAAATATACGTTCATTCTTGTTGTTATTGTCTGGTTTGCTGCTACTGGCAATTTTTCAAAATTTTAGATTTTGGGCTTTTCTGAGTTTTGTTGATTTTCCTTCGATAATAATAAATTAATAAACAGAACAAATTGCATGCATTGCTTAGATTTCAATTTATACATAAATACATACATATGTATAAACTAAGTTACACGGAAAATTAAGTAATTTACTTAAAACAAATAGATTTTTTTTTCAAATCAAGAAACTAAAAAAAATGGGATAAATTTTCGTGGTATTAATCAATTTTTAATAAATTTTCAGTTTCAAATTAAAAAAATATGGTATTTTGAGCCCAGAACAGTACTTCTTAATTTAAAAAAAGTATTGGCTATTTCCTCAAATAAGCGCCTTCGTTTTTTTATTTCAGGCTCTTGTCAATTCTGCAGAGCACTTCCTTTTGTGGAAGACTTCAATTGATGTATAATTTTTTTTAAATTACCTAGATTTTTTTTCTTAGTAATGTTAGAATGAAAGTATTAAGGACTGCCATTCTGTGTTCTAAGCAAGGCTCTGTTTTGCTGAACCAATTTAGATATACAACATCTGTCGTAATTAATATTTGATGAATTATTAAATCCTTTATACCAATTTGGTGGCAAATCTTATCGAAAATTTCACTGAAGACTTTAAAGTGGAGCTGGCATATAGAGAAGAATTCGTCTGATGCATTCTGCAGATTAAGTTTATATTCCCTGTAGTTTTTTAATTTAATGAAAATCTCAGAATCGAATGTTAACTCGTCCAGTTTCGCCATTATGTATTTACACTTATCGCAACTGTTTCTTTGGAAACTAGCCCTAACACCATATCCAACATAATAACGAGCTGCGGCTATCTCAGGTGCGAACTTTGCCTCATTTGGAATGTTTGTCAGAGAACATGACTGCTCCTCATCAAGAATAGATGCTTGATCTTTAATTGTAGGACATGAATTCTCATCAAAATCTAACTGCAAATCCAAATTAAGATCTTCATATTTTTCACAATTTTTGTTTTTGATAAAATTTTGAGTTGTAAACTTCATTGACATTAATTTGCTAGTTAGATTTTGTACCTCTCTAGCAGACGGATTGGGATTATTACCTAGCTTAGATCGAAATGCTGCGAACAAATTTTCTAAACAGTCTTGATTTATATGACCTAAGCACAAACATTTTATTTCTTCGATTTCATTAAACAGATCTTTGGCCAGATCGGGCATGACGGTTAAAGTAAGTTTCAAATCTTCTATGCAAGGTCTGAGGAAAAGTGACGGAAATGCGAAAGAACTGATGTAATTCAGAAAAGATAAAATTTCCTCAAACTTCTCACCGTTTCTCGTCAAAGGATGCTTCATTTTATTTTTATTCGAGAAACTTTTTGCATCACAAATGTCGAAACCGTTATTAAAAGCTATAATAAACCGCACTGTCGCTTATTCATTGATTGTACTTCGTTTGGATTTAAATAAGCCTTGTTTAGAACAAAAAGAAATACCAGCTGTGAAAGTATTGCTGAGTGCTTGAACTGCTAAACATACTCTCATTTTATCAAACAATTTGGGATAAATATGTTTAGTAGTGAGTTTCGCTGCTGTGGTCTTCGATTTTCTATCGATTTCAAAAAATTCCCGTATAACACTCCAACTAGCAATACCATCAGCTGTACGAATGTCACTTGATAAGAGAGCATTTCTAGAACTTTTAAATAATCGTAAAGAATATAAATTTTTTTGGAATTAAACAAAAAATAATTATCAAAAAAGTTTTTTTAAGCCTATTAAAGCAATTAACATTGTTTGTACCCTGGTCCGACACCATCCCTTTAATGTGAAGACCACATTCTGTAAGGACCTGTAGGTTTTGTGTCACGATTTTTCGTAGTTTCTCACCTAAGTAATACAATAAGAAATTATGAATTAAATAATATAATACACGAAAGTTCCTACCAGTTATCGAGTTCTTTGAAAAGTAGAAACTAAAGACATATTTCATGTATCGAAAATACTTTTTATCATAATGAAAAGAAATTTCGATACCACATCCTCGCTTCTGTCCCCATTTCCATAATCCGTGAAATCATCTATTCGACCGCAGCTGCGTTGTACTCCAGCTCTCTTCTACCACCAAACTCGTCCATCAGCAATACACAACACTTTTGCCTTTCAGACATCGCTGACACAACCATTTTTAAATTCATTACGATAACTTCATTTATGCCCGCTGTAAGTTTAAAAATTGGACTCCATCTGTACAATGTTGACTGACATGGAAGATTAAATTTATGGCCATCTCTCAAAAAATTGTATACCTTGATCGATTGGTGATTTACTGATGAGAGCAATTGTTTTTGGTACTCAGTATATTTCTTCGGATATGAACTAACAATTAGTTTCGCAAATTCCACAGCCTCTTTATTAATAATAATAATTTAGCTTTAGTAGTTTGCCCAATGGCCGACACTGCGACCTAAAAGATCTTTTGTGTCATACTACATTTGTCATCTATGATCCATGTGATCACAATTGCCCGATCTACTATGCCCTATAGGTTTAGTACCGGCGTTTCTTCCGTAATGCCATAGCATTTCGTCCGTTTGGTGATGTCAAATCGTCACAATAATTGATCAGGTTCTTTTCTACCTAGATGTTCCTTCTCTAGAGAAAGGGAGTAGCTGAAAGTCATGTTCTTTCATTATCTTTTCCGCTTTATGGATGAATTTGAGAATGTCCATAACCAGACTATTCTTTAATTCCTACAGAGCCAACTGGTCGCGGTGGAATATATTCATTCTGGTTCTTGCCAACGCAATGCAGTCGCACAGAATGTGTTCCGTGGTTTCATCTTCTTCTAGACAGAGCCGGCACTCCGTATAATCAAGAATGTGGATTCTAGTCAGGTGATATTTCAGGTAATGATGACCTGATAGAAAACCTACTATTTTTCCTAAGTCTGCTTTGCACATATTGCGCAATTCTTTATTGTAGGTGAATGGCCTTACCAGTCTTTTGGCTTGGCGAAGCCCCTCTACCCCTTCCCAGTGTGACAGTCTGAGACTATGTTTCCAGTTATCTACCCTAGATTTAGCCTCCGCCCAGTTGATACCACAATATGGCTCCGGACCTATGAGGCTTGCTGCGGAACCGGCCCTAGCCAGCTCGTCAGCAATTTCGTTGCCTTCAATCCCCGAGTGACCCGGGACCCAGCAAATTGCAACCTTATTTGTTGCCCCTAGAGATTGTAGGTTGTTGAAGCATTCTTCCACCAGTTTCGATTCTAAAGAATATGAAGCTAATACCTGTAATGCAGCTTGACTATCTGAATAGATAGCTATGTGTGCACCCTTGATACCCGTTTTCAGATTTGTCCTCGCACAGATTGAGATTGCTTGAATTTCAGCCTGGAAGACGCTAGGCCACCTGCCCATTGGTTCTGAGATTTTGGTATTTGGTCCATAGACCCCTGCACCGACTCCGGTGTTTGTTTTTGAACCGTCTGTGAACCATTCTAGACTTCTAGGGTCGACCCAAGGTTCTCCTATGTCCCATTCATCACGGTCTGAGATAATAATCTCAAAATTGCGATCAAACTGTCGTTTTGGAATCATATAGTCCGTTATTGAGCAGATTATGTTTTGATCTGTTATGTTATTTAAAATATTGAAATGACCATAGTCATGAGGTTCTTGTCTAGACAAGATCTTCATCTTTAATGCGCTTCTAGCAGCACATTTTTTCACGAATGCGTGAAGTGGGGGTAGTCCTATTATGGCCTCAATAGCAGCGGTTTGGCAGTTTCGCATGGCACCGGTGATTGCCACGCAAGTCTGCCTTTGAAATCTTGTAAGTATTTTCTTACCAGATTCTTTTGTTGTCTTGGGCCACCACACAAGGGATGCATAGGTAATGATTGGTCTAACCAACATTACATACATCCAGTGTATCATTTTTGAGTCAAGACCCCATGCTCTACCAAAGAGACTTCGACATGTCCACATTGCTCTTGTGGCTTTGTTTATCACCGAGTGTAGGTGAGAGTTCCAATTCAGTCGCTTATCCAGAAATACACCTAGATATTTGACCTCATCGGAATATTCTATATTGATTCCCTCAATAGCTAATGTACCAAGGTTCAATTTTAATCTGTTTGTAAAAGGAACGAGAATGGTTTTGCTAGGATTCATGCATAACCCCTCTGCGCGACACCATTCTGAGATGAAGGCTAGAGCCTGATTCATAATGTCGGATACTGTTCTTTGAAATTTGCCACTAATAATGACAGCAAGATCGTCAGCATATCCAATTGCCTCAAAGCCTAACCCTTGTAGTTTGACTAAGAGATCGTCAATAACTAAAGACCATAGAATGGGCTGGACAACACACCGCCTTGGGGGTGGACAACACACCGCCTTGGGTGGGAATGGACAACACACCGCCTTGGGGACAGCCTTTCATTGCCTTGACTGATACGGCCTCGTCTGCCCAAGAGATGAGCTAATTTCTCTGCTTTTTAACATCGTTTTAACCCACCCAACAGTCGGTTTATCGATATTTTTGCATAGCCCCCCTATAGAGCCGTAACCGGTATTATCAAAGGCGCCCTCGACATCTAAGAATGCACATAAAGCAATTTCCTTGGAATATTGAGCTTTCTCTATCTTTGTTACAAAGGTAATGAAGCGCTCCCTCCGTGGATTTTCCCCTATTATATGCAAACTGAGATTGGTGCAGAGGTGTTGTTCTGTCTAGCGTTTCTCTAATATGTAGATCCACCAATCTTTCCATAGTTTTTAGAAGAAACGACGTGAGACTGATAGGTCTGTAAGATTTAGGCAGTACGCTGGACCTCTTGCCCAATTTTGGAATAAATACCACATTGACTTTACGCCATATGGATGGTATGTACTCCCTGCTGAAACTGTTCCTAAAAATATCAACAAGTGATTCAAGCATTATATCCAGTCCTCTTATCAAGAGGGCTGGAAAAATGTTATCCTCATCTCCTCAAATGTTATTATCATCTGGTGTCTTGAATGGTTTAAAGGACCCAACAGCCCATTTAACCTTGTCTGGGGTAAATATTACTCCAGACAAACTCCAGGATCTTTTGTCTAATACGGCCCATTGGTCGCATGACGGCTGATCCAGTGTCATTGACGCTCTAGTTGACCCCGGGAAGTGCACTTGAAGCAGGTATTCTAAAGTGTCCCTCCTCTTCATTGTATAAGACCCATCTGGTCTTCTTAAAGTTGCAACACCGTTCGAGTGTTCTTTGCGTAAAGCTTTATGAGTCTAGCGCTCTCTGGTGTTTCGACTATGCTTTCTTAAAATTTCCTCCAAGACTCACGCTTGGATCTTCTTAGTTCTTTGTTCTAATTTATCAGAGCGACCCTATAGTTGTCCCACACCTTCGTGCGTTTACAACGATTGAACAGTTTTCTTATCTTTTTACGCATATCTGCAAGCTTGTCAGTCCACCATGGGACCTTGCGAGTCACATTGTGAGTTTTGACCACAGTGCTTTCATGATATGCTGAGATTATTATATCGTTTGGTCGATACACCGCCTCCAGCGAGTCGGATCTTGATTCTAATAATTCTCTATATAGTCTCCAATTTGTTTTTTTTGGATTGAAGACTTCATTTTTTAATTCAGATTCACCTGGTAGGTCGAATCTTATATAAAAGTGATCTGACAGAGAGGGCTCGTCAGATACATGCCAATTTCTGACAAAATTGGCGATGTAAGGACTAGTTAGAGTTAGGTCTAGTACCTCTTCACTAAGCGCGTTAATAAAGGTTGGTCTTGCACCCTTATTACAAATGTTTGTGTTTTTGATTAAGAGAAAACTTAAGAGAGACTCACCCCTGTTGTTGATGTCCGAGCTTCCCCAGACATGATGATGCGCGTTTGCATCGCAGCCAATCACGTATTGGAGATTGTTACCTTGGCAGTGGCCAATAAGCCCCTGCACCTCCACGGGAGGTATAATGTTGGAGTCACCTGGAAAGTAGGCGGACGCACAAACAATTTCCTGCGTTCCCTTCTCTGTTGAGACTTCAACAAGGATGGCTACTAGATCTTGACTAGTGAATTCTGAAATAAGAAACAGCATCTTTATTAGTAGCATCATCTATTTCGACGTGTTTTTCAAATTTAAGTTCGAACCAATGCTTCGAACCAATGCTTTCAATCCAAAACCAAAGGAGGGCGGTCCTCCCAAAAAACCGACAGAGGCGATCCTGTCTACCGCTAATATAAGGGTGGCAGACAGATCGATAGCAGCAGGAGGCAGAAGGGGCTTAAGCGTTAGGGCTGGTCCCAGCACGAGTGCTGGTAGTAGGGGACGGGGAGGCTTAAGAAAACCGGTCTCTCGTCTCTTTCAGAGGGGTGCTGAAGGAAGAAACCTGGAGGAGGTGGTAAAAACCCAAACGCTGACTGCGGTCAGGGGGCGGGGGGCTACCCCAAATCGGTAGAGTGGGCAAGGGGGGTGCTATCCGGCTTGGGCAAACCGGCGGGTACAGCCCCAAAGAGACTACGTTCGACTGAAGAGGCGGGTGAGGTCGCTAAAAGACAAAAAGTCGGCGGCCAGAAATACCCAACCTACAGCTACGTTGTCAAAGGTGGGGCTGAGATGCTGGCCATCATTGACCGGAAGGAGGAGAAAGGGGTCATACTCAAAGAGAAGTGGAGGTGGGTGGAGCAAGCGATTGCCGAAATCTACCTCCAAGTCTTAGAGGAAAACCCTGGACCCCCCCTTTCTGTCATGATGCGGGCTGGTATCAGGGCAGGGCGAAGCTTATCGCATGCGATGACAGCAGGTCAGCCAACCTTTACAAGATCGCGGTAAGCAAGGTTGGCGAGATCTGGCCGGGAGCCAAGCTAGAGGCCGTCAGCAGGGAAGAAGTTCCCAGCAGACCCAGAGCACGGGTCTGGATCCCGGCTAAGCCAGCTGGCTAAGCCCACTGGCAGAGAGAAACGGGCCACGCTTACTGGTTGGACGGGAAGAAGGGGATTAGGGTTAAACCCCGAGAAAATGGAATTAATCCTCTTTTCTAAGAAAAATAGATCTCCTGAGGTCTCCCCGCTAACATACATATGAGTGGAAATTCCGATGAAGGAGACAGTTAGATATTTGGGACTAGTACAAGATAGAAAACTTACCTGGAAACCCAATATTGAAGAAAGAGTCAGAAAGCCAACATTGCTTTGCACACATGTAAAAAAGCGGTCGGAATCAGGTGGGGGCTATCCCAACGAATTATGCACTGGCTATACATTTCGGTGGTCAGACCCATATTGCTATATGGAATACTGGTATGGTGGCCAGCCACTCAGAAACAAAGCTATTTGAAGCTTCTGAGCAAGGTCCAAAGAACCGCTTTTTTATGCATCTCTGGTGCCTTAAGGACCACGCCTACTAAAGCTTTAGAAGTAATACTCAACCTACCTACATTAGAGCTGGTAGGGAAACAAGTAGCTCCCACATCAGCACTAAGGCTGAAATGTGCGGCGTTATGGCATGATCGGCAGATTGGTCACTCAACTATTGCGCATACCTGGAGTAGTTCTATCCAACACATTGACCACTCTATACCTAATCTCAACTTCGATAGGCACTACCAGACATATATTCCGTCTAGAAGAGAGTGGCAAACACCAATGCCATGGAGAAGGGGGGAACTTAATTTCTACACTGACGGATCCAAACTTGACGATAGAGTCGGTTTTGGAGTTTTCTCACAAGAATTGGGACTGGAACTTTCTTTCCGTCTCCCCGACCACTGCAGTGTTTATCAAGCAGAGGTCCTAGCCATAAAGGAGGTAGCCGTCTACTTAAATAGACATGCCGTAACAAGAAATATTATAAATATCTACTCGGATAGCCAGGCGGCCATCTTGTCAATGAATTCGGTGGCATTGAAATCAAAGGTTGCTCAGGACTGCCGAGCAGCCCTAAATGAAATCAGTACCGTTTTCAAGGTACGCCTTATATGGGTTCCGGGGCATAGATATTTTGCGGGAAACTGTAGGGCTGATGACTTAGCCAGACGGGGTGCCAACCTTCCTTTAGGCACGGACAGATGTGAGATTGGAATACCAATTGCCACCTGTAAATTGATGCTGAAGGATAGGGTCGTGCGTGAGACCAATGGGTCCTGGGCACAAGAGGGCACTTGCTTAACGACTAGGCTAATGTGGCCGGAACTTAATAGTAGGAAAACTAGAGACTTGCTTGCCCTGCCGAGAGAGAATATCTCTAAGGTCGTGGCATGTATAACTGGTCACTGGCTTTTCGGCAGACATGCTCTCAGGCTGGGAGTATTCTCTCATGAATACTGCAGAAGCTGTGGGGATGAGGAGGAGGAGGAGACTGTGGAACATCTCTTCTGTAGTTGCCAGAGCGGGCTCTTTAGGCAAATACGCTTTTAGCTCTCTTACAGAGGTGTCTAGCGCGAAAATCAAACAAATCCTGCGCTTTATTAGGGCTTCAAAATGGCTCGGCGAGTGAATCGGAGGTGCGTTGTGGCGCGGTGGTATCACAATGGACCCATGGTGGTCTGAGTAAGCTGGTACTTGAACTGGCTGCCACATTAACCTAACCTAACCTAATGCTTCCAATCACTTAACTCTTTTTCAAAATTAAATTTACATTCCCGCCAATCATTTCATTCTTGTTTTATTTTTGCCATTAATTTCTTCAAATTTCTTTCAAGCTTGCTGTATTTGAATTGGTAGAAACTTTGTAGCCTACAGAATTTTTCACAGTTTTCACAAACCGTTTCTATAGCATCGACCAGGACTTCGTCGTTCATTGCAGATGAATTGATTTGTGAAGGGAGATTTAGACAGGGAAATGCAGTTTTTTTAGTGATTTTTTATTTAGCATTTCCGGCTTTAAATGCCTCTCACAAATGTAAATGTGCTAAATGTTGCAACTCTCTTCCGCAATACCGCAAATTTCAGATCAATCCCTTCTTTTTTCCTTAGGAAATTCGAAAAGCAAAAGAGGCGGCGAGCTTGATATGCAACGCGGTCCCCTGCACCTTCGTTTTATAAAAGATTAGTTTCCAACTATGTTTAGGTAAACTATATCATTCTCATCATTCCCTAGTGAAAATATGGCAGAAATGCGAATAATTTATAAATTAAACTAGGAACAAATCATTTTCGGTCGTAACGAAGTAAAGTTACCCAACACCATTTGTAGATTCAATTTATCAGTCCCGATCACGCCCATTTCGTAAGAAGGTTGAAATAACGTCGCAACCAAAATGTTATCGTGATATCTCATCTCGTTCGAAAGTTTTCGTATGAAGAGGCAGACAAATCAACAGGTACATACAGAAAAGACGGGCTCAATCGACTTAAGAGGTGATTCCGGCTTGTAAGAAGTGATCTTTTTGAAATGTGATTTGTGTTTCCACTCTTAAATACAGGTTTTCTCAAAAACAGTTACTTCCATGAAGAAGACCGAGATTTTCTTTGCTTTTGCATGTATATAAATCCATATACATACATACATATACAGTTTTTCAGGAAAGTGTTTTGACAATGTAAAAAATTCGTGAATTTGATTTCTCCCCTACATAATATAGTACTTTTTTATTGTTTTGATTTGAGAGGTTAAACAATGGCGATGTTTTATTTATAAATCATCATTAGGAGCAAATAGGATAATTTTAGGTAGGGTACTCAGAGTTGATTATAATGAAGGGAGGCGTGGCCTTTATCTGATAGTCCTCATTTCTTGTGGCTTAGGAGCGTCAATATAGTTAATCATACAAGATTTGGTTCAAAAATTTGGCATAGGTCCTAAGTCTAAACATGTAACAATAGAGGACGTGGCTCTCAAAATGTCCCTAATAATTTTAAGAGGGTCCTCAAAGTTTATTATATGGGAGGGAGTCCTGTCCTTTATCTGATTGACGCTATTTCTTGTGTTTGGCTTTGTAGCGTCAATATACATAAGTATTCATGTAACGAATGTCCACTAATTTTGTATATGTCGTAAGTATAAAAATGTGTTAATAGCGGGCGTGGCTATAAAAATATCTGCCCATTTTTGAGTGGTCTTTAATGATAGTGCCCTGAAAACTCCTGTAAATTTCGTTAATTGATCTTTTATATCCTACATATGATTTGTGGTTAGTTGTGGGCGTGTCAATAGTAGCATGCCGCATATTTTTCACGTATTAGTACGGACAGTCCGGAAACGTCCTTACGATATATGGACAATTTTTCGGTTCAGCCCCATTTTTTGCAGATGGTTTATAATGTCTACATGTTGCTTTTCATAAAATTTCTTTCATAAATCTCTAATATATATTCAGTTATGAATATGTGTTAATAATGGGCGTGACAGTAACTATATACTGCCCACATTTTGTATAGTATTTAGTAAGACCCACATCGACATAACATCAAACTGCGTCACTATTCCATCAAATGGACCGAATTATAATCATTTTAAAAAAGGTGAAATAAATTGCATATATGGCAGGTAGGCGTGTTCAAACGGCTCATATAGCAATCTAGTTCTGCGTTTTGGTTCAAACTATACTTTTGCAAAGTTTCATTCAGATATCTCTAACTGTGTGGAAAAAGCTGCCACGGACGGATAGGCAGATAGACTGACGGACAAAATCAAAATTGCTGATTATGAGGATTTGTATATACTTATATCCATACCTGCAACTCCTCCTTCTTATAGTTGAAAGACCGTTCAACCGTATATATTGTATACCATTTTTCCCCTTTTTAAGGGTATTGAATCCAATAAATATCAGCAATGAAAATGTCAGCGAATTGTTTTGACAACAAAGCGCACCGAATTCTCTCAATTATTTATCTGCACCATATGAGTCGTTACATTATAGTCAAAGTACTAAATGTCAATCAAGCATTGGTACAAACACTTCCTATCTCTGAGTCATTGGGCTCGAAAATGATTGAAAGAAAAATATTTTTCTGATCACTATCAGTTAATTATGTCTTCTTTCATTTTATTTCAGGGGTGCATTTTAGTAAAGGAATAAATTTTAAATAAATATAAATTTAAATTATGGGAATAAATTGTATGCCTTAAGGTATTGATTCACGATGACAACGCTCATCTCAAGAGTACAGAGCTGCTTTTCTTCAGAGTGGTGGGATATGACTTAAAATGCATTCTTAATATAAAATTTATAACTGAACATGATTTCAGCCATAATGTGTATATGTCGTGAATATTAAAAATTAAATTTTATCCATCTAAAATTAATCCATAAATAATTACATTTCATACTTTCCACACTTTATTCATCCCACTATATGCATTCCTCTATGAGTTTCAGTATAAAGACATCATGAGTGCATCAGCTGTCTGTCAATTAAATGAGAGAAAAGTAAATCCAGTGGGAGTGGTTATGCCCTTTACCTTTAAAAAAGGTTAAAAGGGTATACTAAGTTAGTGCGGTTGAGCGGTTTTTCAACTATCTACAGATCTGATTAGAATAATTTTCTGAGCAATTTTATTTTATCCGTCCGTTTAAAATGACTATATTCGGTACAATTCATGGAATAATGACGCAGTTAGATGTTATGTCGATGTTGGTCATACTAAATATTATGCAGTGTTTGGCAGTATATATTAACTGCCACGCCCACTATTTACAAATATTCATAGCTGAAGATCTATTAGGAATACATAAACAAAATTTTATGAGAAGCAACATTTGGCCATTATAAAGCCAACTGCAATTTGGTTGAACAGAGAGACGAGACGCCCACTCTCCAAGAATGATATAGAAGAAGATTACTCATTGCGCAGGTCCGTTATTATTTTCTTTCCGAGTTTGACGGATCCTGACGTTTGCATAGCTTATATCTTCAAGTGAGCACTAATTATGGTCGGTTTTCCAATAGAAATAATTGCAATTTAAAGTCGTTTTTATTTCGCCAAAAATGTATCATATCAACTAATAAATCTTGTTATTTTAATTTCACAGAAATGTTCACTTTTTAGTTTACCAAATATATGCCAGTAGATGCGCAATTTTTGTTTGTATTATTTATGCCCACACTCCATATCAGGAAGTTTTGGGACTAAAATTAAAATTAGCCTAGGTAGGTAGGTAAAGCGGCCACCCGAAAAGGGCGCACTTAGGCCAACATTGACCCTTTGTGATACCGCAGGTCATCCCATTGACAGCAGGTCCCATCCCATTCAAAGGTCCAGCCATTTGGAGCTTTTAATGAAGCAGTTGATGGAGCTAATCTTTTTTTTGAGATATCTCCCAAGGAGTCCAAAAAGTAGTCGCCTAGGAAAGTGCGCCTCCTTCTGGACAAAGCTGGACACGTGCACAACAGGTGAGCAGTAGACTCTTCCTCCTCCTCGTCCATGCAACTCCTGCAGAAGTCATTAGAGGCGATCCCCAGCCTGCACCCGTGTGTGCCTAGAGTCCAGTGTCCCGTTAAGACCCTAAACACGGGACCTATGCTTTGTCTATTTAGAGCCAGTAGGTCCTTAGAGCGCTTGACATTTATCTCTGGCCAGCTTTGTCTAGCTATTTTACATCCTGAAAGTTCAGACGCCTGCCCGCTGTTCCTAAGGATATTGTATTTACTAAGAGCTTACATGTGGCAATAGGAATACCGAATTGCGACCTATCTGGTTCCATCGGTATGGTAGTACCCTCACGGGCAAGTTCATCCGCCTTGCAGTTCCCTGGAATATCTCTGTGACCGGGAACCCAGCACAGATGCAGACGGGTCTGCTTAGCTATCTCGTCTAATGATTTGCGGCAGCTCTTGACGGCTTTTGAGGTGATAATAACCGAATCCAGGGAGCGCAAAGCAGCTTGGCTGTCGGACAGAATGCAAATATCAAGTCCAGATATCTTCTTTTTCCTTAGCCAAGACAGTGCTGCCTCTATAGCCGCGACCTCTGCCTGAAAAACACTGCAGTGGTCGGGCATCCTAAAGAACATGTTAATATCCAAATCTTCTGAGAATACACCACCTCCCACCCTACTCTGTAGTTTGGATCCATCTGTGTAGATGTTAACCCCTTCTACATGAGGGAGGATGCCATCCTTCCATTCGTCCCTGGAGGGAATGGAGATCTTGCACATACCATTGAAGGCGTACATTGGTGTGATGTAGTCGAAAGAGTCAGGAATACCCTCAAAATGTCTTAAAATGGACGCATGACCTATATAAGCCTAAAATTAGCCTATCTATGCTCATATTGATACAATGGGAATAAAAATTGGCAGTTTGAGTTACTACTGCCACGCCCACAATTAACCAAAAATCATAAATAGGGTTCTTATATATCATTAACGAAATTTCACAAGAATGTTGCCCACTATTGACATATTTCTATAACTTAACACCTATACAATATTTTTGGGCGAAATTTATATTAGTACGTATATTGACCCTATAGACCCAAGCACAAGTAATGGGGTCGATCAGATAAAGGACACGCCTCCCTCCCATATAATGAACTTTGGGAACCCTACTTAAAATTACCCTATCTATGCTTCTAAAAATGATATATGAATTCAAAAGGTGGCGGTATACATTAGGACCGAACTAGCGTGCATGCAAAATATGGGCAGATTATTACTACTGATACGCACGCAATTAAACAATATTCATTTTTGGGCTCTATATAAGATTTATCAACGAAACTTCATACGAAGGCTCAGAGTGGTAGTATAAAACACAAAACAAAAAATGGGCGGTACATTTTGAGAGCTACGCTCTCTATTGAGTCATATTTAAAACCTAGCACCTATGTCAAATTCTTGGACCAAATTTTATTTGATTTAGTATATTGGCGCTGCATAGAAATGGGTACGATCAGATAACGGCCACGCCTCCCTTCTTTATAATCAACTTAGGGTACCCTACATAAAATTGCCTTAGATATGCTACTAATGCTGATTTATGAATAAAACGTCGCCATTGTTTAACTCGCACGCCAATTTACGGTAAAGGGTATTTCGAAGTCGGTCTAACTCGACTTCAGACGTCTTTACAATTTATGCTTTTACATTGTAGAAATATCAATATATACATTTCTTTAATTGATTTCCGTGTAGCGTATTCGCGATCACACATATTTTAGAAACCCTGTTAGAAATCGCCTAAAATATTCAATAAAAATATGATGACAGAAAAATTATTTTAATTTATTTTTAATACTTTTTTTGGTCGTATAATTTAATAATTTCACAATATTTAAAATATATTTTTCAAAGCTAACTTTTACTGTAGCTCGATTGTTGCTCCCATAAGCTATCGTGTTAATTAACTCACACCATTTAAGGTGAATTTATCGCGCTTCCTCATTTATTTCCCCAATATTTACGTTCGCTAATTGGCATATAACGCGACTAATTACCTTCCACGCGTGCACGATGTCACATTGCAATCTTAGAATTTCAGTGAAGCGCATTTCACTTTTCCTCAATTTAATAAATCTTTTGTGCCTGCAGCCTTAACTGGTAGCTACTGCTTTTATGATATTTTGATTTTCTTAAAAAGTACTTACTCGTAATCATTGAAATTATATATAACTTAAATTACTGATTAGTAAAAGAGCCGAGTTGAGCTTTAATCTAAAAAATTGCCTTACCTATATCAGGAGTTTTCTTTCCGTGCTGTCAGAGAGCTATTTTTTAATTGTCAGGTTTGGAGGTATATTTTTTATTTTGTACATTTTCATTCATGCTATAACGGTAGATATGAATTTAAGAATTGTAGAAGAAATTTTTAGTGTAGAATTAAAATGTAACCGCTACACCGATAAGATATTCTATTCCCTTTTCTTTAAAAAACTTCCAGTATTTAGGCAGTGCAAAAAAGTTAAGAAAAACTAAATTTCGAGGGGTGTGTCTGCCACCCCCATTAAGCCCCACTCCTTCATTGTTATATTATCACCGTATACTGTACCGCATAATACATATTAATATTTCTAAAGTTAAACGTCCTTTTGAATATACATATCAACGTGTGTATGCATATACATCCATCCATATGTGTGCCTTCAAGAAATCGCTCACTCTTTCGGTTGCTGAGACTCTAATTATATCTGGCAGCGATTGACTCCATAAACAGTTTGTAATGGTTTATTGTACATATTAATTTTTAATTATTTCCTTCAAATTTAAATTTAGAACGCGAATAATTTTTTGATCAGGGCAAATGCTTTTCACATTAATTTCAGTGCGGTTACTGCTGAAAGAGAATATTACATACATACGAGTATATACAATTTCCAAAAATTTTCATATTTTCATTGGAGATTTATTTATATAATATATAAACAAATGTTATGAATATGAGGCATCGTCGAACGAATTACCAACATTAGTTTTTAGCGATTTTTAAATATATTTGTCAATAAGTTTTTCTTTAATAACCTTTTCAGTTTGGGGATAGAAAATAACTACAAGAGGTACGGAGAAAGTAAGAAAAGTCCTCAAAAGCTTTCTGGCTTGTGAGTTTCAAAAACTCGTGCAGACTCTCGCTACTTAAACACAGTAAAGGAGACTCTTGATTGTAACAACAATAATTTCGCTACGTATGAAGATTGAGCAAAAGAATATAGTCTCGGTTAGTAGTGTTTCTGATGAAAAGAACTTTCTTGACAAATCATCGAATCAAGTGTTTGCAAAAAGGCGCTCTTTGGCTATTCCATGTTATTATGTCCAGTTAAAAGTTGTGCAAGAAAGATACAATACAAGCCTAATACAATTTAAAGGCTGTCATAATACATTAGAGATGAATGTAGAATTACTGTACTTGCGCGTATACATATTATCGTTTTTGACTATGAATATAATTTATATATTAATAACTATAATAGTAAAAAAAAATTACAAAAAAATTACTACAATTATCCATAAAAACAAAATTAACTGAGTTGAATTTTCGCTTTATTCTTAAAATTATTCTACTTGATATTACTATTAAATTTAATATTATATTAACATTATAATTAATTATGTGTGAAAGAGTTTGGGGGAATTGAGTACTGGCAACTAACCTCCGAGTCGAAAAAAAAAATTTTGAAAGAAGCATTTTTGGGATCATTTCCGAGGAAGGAATCGATCCCGTGACCCTCGAGTGTGAGTATAGCATACTTACCAATAGGCCACAGAGGCCGGCTAATCGATTTAATTACTTCCCAATATATTAAAGAATTGTTTATAGAATAATTTACCCATCTGACAATACAGTTGACTGGTAACCATCATGGATTTAAATATTAAATAAGAATAAGCGTGAAATTATTTGTTATTAAATGATTTTTTCAACTGTAAAAGCAACAATCTTTGATTGAAATAAGTTTTAATTGTTCTGATTTCTTCAATTAAGTTCATTTCTATTTGATGGTAATTTAAATTATCATAAGTAGTGCAAAATGTGTTGAACCACTATTAATAAATATATTATGATTATGATTACACGCAGCAGGATACTAAAAATTAAAAAATAACGAAAATTTCATTAACAACTACTTTATTTTTAAAATATGTGCTCCTTTATTTTTCAAATTACATTTTTATTATTTTCTAATTAAATATTATTCATATTTTTATAATTATTTATATACTATATTTAAAATTAAAATCCTCAATATTTCCAATGTTTAAATTTAAGTACAAAATGCGATGGATTGCTATTTAACTAGAGCCCAAATGATAACTGAAATCATAATGATTTGTTATTAAAAAGAAAAAAATAATAATGTTATTTATTATTTTGTAAAGTGGGAAACACTATAAAGTAGGTAACACTGTAAAAAACGCCTTTAGAAGTTTAAGGTGGCGTGGAATAATATGGGACAAAAGGTACACAACAGAGAACAAAGTAAAAAACAATATGTATTTGTGCGGCAATCTTCTGTTATTGTTTATTTTAAATAAAATGAGTAATATTTTTTCTTACAATATAAAAGTTTATCCCGCATGTATGCATGTGAAGTGAACAAAGTCAATACGTTTCGACATTTTATAAAATAGTTATTAATAATTAAGATAGAAAAATTTTTTTTAATAAAACAAAATAATAACTGCCGATGTTGTTTATAAATTCAAATTGCCCACTTCGTAGTTATTCTAAAAATTAGTATTATTCTAGTTCCGCATACGCCAGAGAGTGCAATTAAAAACGTTGAAGTAGCAAACATCAATATACATATTCTGACTTAGGACATATGTATATACGTGTAAATGTGTAATATACGAATTGATTGAAAAACTAACACGAATACTTTCAACTATAATAAAATCTTGCTTCAAAATCGGGGCCGAAAAACTTTTTTATTGGTGACAGGAGCCGACTTTTCGTGCAAGGATGAAATGAAATATAATGTATGCTTTGAAAAAAGGACAAGAAATATAAGACTCTAATGCGTTTTAATAGATATGTTGTGTCTCTGGCAGTTTGGTACACTAAACGCAAACAGTGCTATTTTTGCAATAAGGGGTTCGGTCCTATCTGATGTTTATAATGATGCATAGCAAAAAGCGGTGTTGCAATAGGAAAATTGATACCCTAATAAAATATTTGTCAGGGTTTTGTATATACATGCCGTACAAAATATATTTATTGTGTTTACGTTAGGTTATTGGCATTTTAAAGAATTAATAACAGCATATTAAATTGAACGAGGGTCACTCAAATAATATTGTCGCACAAGCTCACGCACTCTGTTGACCTTAAACGGGTTATTCATAGAGCTTGGTAATATTTGAGTGTTATAAAAGTGTACAAACTATGAATAAATGGCTTTATTTATTTATTCGTTTATAAAGTTATAAAGTATTTAAAACTAATAAAACCCATGTTAAGTTGCAAAACATTAGAAGAGCTGCAAACATATGGTTGTGGAAATTTCAGGGCCAGCGAAATACAATGGAGAGACTAGTTCCGTAAGGAAAATTGGCCTCTATTATGAATTATTGCGAATTGTGTTAGTTGAATTGTGTTCAGGAGTGTCAAAAACAAATCCTGACTAGATTTGGATTGAACAAATCGTGACCAGAATTAACTTCTAAGTAATGTATCTTAAATTGATTTCTTGTACTTATATCAAGAAGTAGGATTAATATATATTTGTGTCACTACCTCTGCGTCTCGACATATACGAGTATAAGTCACATGGATCTATATTTTGCGCTATTCTCCTTGTATTTAACTAACTCGGAGTTGATATACCAACGTTCAAAACAGTCTGTCTGAAACGCGCCACAGTTCATTGTCAATTGAAAATTGAGTTTTAAAATAAAGTTCGGTACTTGAGTCATTTGTTTTGTTTTCCAATATGCTTTAATCGTCAATTAGGCACGCCTCTGTTGAATAGCAAGCTACATTTCATTTCAAATATGTATTCAAGTACCAAAATATTCACGGTCACTACGGCGGAAGCATAATATGCATGTCGAATGCGGCGCTGCACATTTAAATTTCACTCGAAGGAAAAATTTTCATTTCTATATTACTCATTAATGCTTCCAGTACTGCCGCTTTCAAATAATATTTGCATTACTTTCGATCGTGCGAATGATCATAAACTGCAGCTTATTCGCAAATGACTGCGAGCTGCTGGATAAAACTGGTTACACTCACACACTGAAAACAAATCCCGGAACATTTTGACGGTAATTGTTATTGAACCACTTTTGTTGCGGCTGGTGTCACTCCTTCTTTGAGCGCTCGCTTGGCATGTCGCTAAGGCTCTCATTTTGAACACTATATTTAGCATGACGGCTGCACTTTATGGGCGATTTCCGATGCGGATGAGAATGTTTAATATTTATTCATCGTAAATTTAGCTAAGTTCCTTAGCTTTATTATTTATAATTATTTGAAAATCATAACTTGTAGGAAATATTAAGATACTAGCAGGGATATATTCTCAGAGATGTCTATATTAAGTTTCGTTCTATTGGATGTTTCAAGATATTAGAAGGCGGAAGTAATGAAAACTGTCGCTTAGGATATTTAAGAGGTCCCACAAAAACTTTGATGCAGTTGACAGGATGAGGGGACTGTACACCAAACTGCTTTTATACGAACCCCATTACAACCTCAATAAAAATATAAAGTAACAGTTATCCTTAAACTTGATTTGGAATATTTTGTGGAAAATACCTTTCAAAGTTTCTCCCTATTTTCCCTACGAACATAAGCCTTTGTAGGAGGAGGTAGTGAAATGCAGTTTTGTTGAAACGGTCTTCTGGTGGGTCTATTCGATAAATTAAGAATTATGTTTATTAAAATTCTTTGACAATTGAATTTTATTTTTAAATTATATTAGACTTAAATAGAATTTCTCCGATTAACTTACAAATGGCTCGTGGATCGTTATTACCGTGGTAGGGTGCTTCAAGTTGATTTATTGTTGCTTTCCTCCAGAGTATAATTATACTTATTCAGTTCCACATTGGCGAATACACTAAGTCAAGGTCGCTACATATGTTAATATCAGAAAAGTCATAGAGGTTATGCCTGCTCAGGAACCGATAGGTTGATGCCATAAAATTCTCTGGTAATAAATATGGAAGGTGGGTATTAAATATCCAATTAAATATAAGGGCATTGATACTTACTGGAACCGCACGTTATTTTTAAAACTGCTGACTTTTGTCTTTAGTAAGTAAAAGTTGTTCTGTTTATAAATAATTAATTTTACTCCTTTTAAAACATGAAAAAACTCATTTCACTTGACTTACGAGAGGCATTGTCGAAATGCGAAATGAGGCACGTAGCATACACTGCAATGCAACGTAGCAAGCAAGAAAATCCGCTTCAAATTATCACTCAACACAACGAACAAGAGCGCGCCGCTTGCGCTTGAGAATGAATGAGTAATACTTTGAGTCGTTTCATCGCAGCGTTTCATGCTTAATATAAAACCAACTAAGCATATCCATTGGAATTCATTAAACGAATTACTTCAAAACCTAACACTTTAAATGCAAAGTATCCGTCCAGCAGAAGTGAACTTGTAAACGGTTGTGTGGTTCGATGCAAGATTGTTTATTTATTAACTACTTTTAAAAATATTCGATATTTCTAAACGGAAAAATATATTTTGTGAAGCTATAGTTTAGATTCAAGTGGTGGCGTTTGGTGAATTAATTCAAAGCATTAAAGTTAAAAAATTGTCTATACAATATTTTAATTACTTCAAACACATAGTTCAGTGATTTATGTTATTCGTGTATACAACTAATATTATTTCATCAATCTTATAAGCTACAAAATGAAATTCGTAAGTACTGTTGAATACAATGTATACAATTGCATATTACAATTTGTTCACTATTGGGGAATAATTACTTGTCCACTTATAAAAAGAAAACAAAAAAAAAAAAAACAGGGGCAAAGTTTTGCAGTTATATTGAATCAATATCAATATTAATCTGTTCATCCAGACAAAATTTATGTAAAATTTTAAGTAGATATCTGATTTTTCAGGTTCATGACTATTCTTCCAAAATTAGTAAGACAAAAAATTAATAAATAATAGGACCTGGGCGATCATAACGCGCTAAAAAATGAAAAATTGCTTAAAGAGACATAATTAACTTTCTTTAGCATAAGGAAAATTAAAGGAATTTTTTTATTATTAATTTGTGTACGTGGTGGGTTATTTTAGATTTCCTTGCAATATTTGCTTTTATTTCTAGTTATACTCCAACAAAACTTTGAAATTGTTCAAAAATTCATTGTCTCAACCTACAAGTATATATAAGTATTATCTATTTGTTTGGTGACGATTGATGTATCGATCTTTAAAAAGTAAAATTACTCCAAATAAAAAAAAAACAAAATATTTCTCTTAACCAATTAACACATTAAACATAAAAGTAAGTCAAATAATAATGTTTGCCTATCTTAAAATTAGAATTTCAATTCGAAATTAATTTCTTAATAACCGTCAGAAATTTAGCGTAGCGCTGCTCAAGAATTTTATTGTCCAAGTTAATTTATTGCCTCGCACCACTCACAATTGTCATAAGTTTTCATGGTTTCCGTTTGCTCCAAACGATTATATTATAATTTATATATATTCTAATTTCAACAATGGCAATAACAGTCACAACAAAAGGCCAACATCAACAGAATTTAACCTCAACATGCCTTCTCTTTTGTGCAGCAGTAAAGATACCTGTAAAAAAACGCTCGTACGAGACTTTGGTGCACAGAACTGTTGCTGGGTCAATGAAATGGAAATCAGTTCAGCTCACTGGAAACTCCAGCGGAGTGGTGTTGACAAGCCATCATAACTTGGGCTTCACCAGCTTCTCGCACAAAATTCAATATTTCTTGTTTGCCGGTCACAAATAAGACCTGAAGATTTAAATTATATCATTTGCTGATGTTGCAGTAATTCAATTTTAATTTCTTTTTAATTTTGGGATTTGGAAGTATCGGTTTTTGTAGCAGTTTTTCAGATGTAAATTTTGCTTTGATTTTGTTATTCATATTTAAACACAATGTTTTCGTTACTTTTACTATACATGGGTGCAAAAAACTGCTCGTTTGTTACAATGCTCGTCTATATTTGAAATTATCCATCGTGCTTTATCGATTTTATTGATACGTCCCGAAATATACATGTTTACCGCCCATTTCCAATTTAACAAGTGCATTAAACGGCTGGAGTAAAAGTATAATAACTATAAATAAGCATTGGTTTTTTATTTTAAGGAGGTTTGCAATCAGCAATGCAACACTAATACAATGCCAATGAACAACATTTTAGTGGAGTTTAAGCTAATTCCTTATGGAATTCAATCCAAACTTGGAAATCTTCAATATTTATTGGAATATTAGCTAAATTCCCAATGAATCATTTATACTTATTGTTGGGGCGGAGGGATTTCATAGGGATATCCACTTTTGTATTGTTCTTTAGAGCAGTTTTATATAAATTTTTACAATAAATAGGTATAAAAATGTGGTTTGTGAATACATGTATTGTTAATAAATGATATACTCGTATGTATGTATGGAGAGTAAAAACCCGCCCAAAAGTTGTTTAACAATATCTTCCAATACACATTTGTCGCTTTTCAAAATACATTTACGTTCAGTTTAGTTTATATACATATATACAAATAGTACCTTCGGTCGTGTGAAATTTCACTATCCCAGTAGCAGCCCCCATGCTATTAGCAGAAAAATCCACTTTGGAGTCGTATAGGCTTATCTAAAGTTAAACACGCGAATCTTAGACTATAAACTCAACAACGCTCAATAAGAGGCAACTCAATAAAAAAACAATTAATAAATCTTAAAATCACACGCAGACTCATGCAATGACGAGGCACGATAAGCCATGCAGCATACAAATTATCTTACTTTGGTTGCTACGACGGCGACTAAGGTGACTGCGGCAGCAAATTAAGGTACAATTTATTGCCTTGTAAGATTTCCCATTGAAAACTTGCGTAAAGCGCGGAAAATCCAAAAAGAAGCATAGAGCCGCATTATCAATTAAACCGCAACGTACGAGCGCTGTTATTAGCATTAATCAAATAAAGCCTAAAAGCGTATTCAAACCCGTGACTCAATGGGGGTGAACAGTCAAACTGAAAAGTGATATACCAGACGGAAACTGAGCGACTTGTGTCGATACCATCGATACTGCGTTAGAGCTTTCATTGGATCGGGTCGGTACTTTCGGAAAAGGCGAGGGGATTGGGTGGCGCAAATTTACTAATAATGTGGTCACGTCTCTAAGACAGAATATCGGAATAAATTGGTGCAACGCTTTGCATTTTTGGTAGCTTGTGTGGCGACAATTAGGACCTTTTGAAACTCTAAAAAGAAAATTGTATATCTCTACATACTGAATGGATTTGTGCCTTTAGAAAAATATGATAATACAATTAAAGATAAAATTTTATGTTGCGATTATGGTAATTTCGAGAGGCACAATTTAGCAGCATTGCAAAATATGTTTTAAAACCATCATTATTTTTGTACAACAATATGAAACAAAGGACGTGGATGGGTTAGAATCTGTACTGAAACTATTCGTAACATTTCGAGATTACCGCTTCGCACACGATTGCACTGACGGTGTACCATTAAGTTTGGTTATTGTGACAATGAGCTTTAATAACTGATAATATGCCACTAAGTTCATTGTGTTAACGGCAATATTCACAGTATTTTCCTACTGGGTTGTGTATAAAGTAATATATTTCTACGCGAATACGTACATATGTATATAGGAATATATTTTAAATTACATAATCGCCGCTGTTAATATTGACTTCACTACATCCGCTCTGTGTGGGTCCAGTCCTCAGTCAGCAGCCGCAGTGTTCATCGTTGCGTGTCTCCAATGCGTCTGCAGTCGTCTATGCGGCAGTAGTAAATTTGTTTTGTGGCACGCATATGTATCAGTGCAACTGCAAATATAGAGAAACCTACTTCGGCTCATTCATTCATTCACGCAATGCGCACACTCGAATGTGATATTACACTAGTAAAGTTTTCGAGTTTCCAACTTTGTTTTAACTAGTCGCACGTACGTATAACTGTCCAATTGTGGTCGCAGCCAGGCCTTCAACGTGAACTTGAATTCTGATTGTGTGTGAACTTGTTGCGACCAGTTAAGTCCTAACTGGGTCTCTTGTAGCTGCGTATGTCGAGTATCTTAAAGATATGCTCGCACATTTGCGGCACATATGATTTGAAACTGCTTTTGGTCACTTTTTTTTGGCTCTGTGGCAATTTGTGACGCGTTGTGCGAAAAATGACTTGCCATGTTTACGCTGTTGCTTTTACACTTTTCATTTTCCTTTCTGTTTTACTTCAGTCACTTCGTTACACAACGAACAAAGTGGAGTAAATCTAACAGTCGTGCGTACAAATTAGGTTAGAAATAAGCTCTTTTTGCTGCATAATTTACAACTATGCGTTGTCTATGATTATGCGATTGAACGAAAGTCAGTGTCAAGATTATGTTTACACTTTGCAAATGAATTTAGAAACTCATAAACTGGAAATTTTTGCTTTTGAGAATTTTAATTTGTTTTGAAGCAATTAAATATAACTCTACTATTTAATTGCAAGTGAGAATTGTAATTTCAATTTGCATTCGAATCCATTTACTTTAGTGATATTCAATCAATAATAAGTATGTATATAATTTATGTTCAAAACGAGAAACGTGGGCAAGTTGGGTGTTTAAATATCTCCAATGCTCAAGTAAAGGGATTGATATACAATCTTATTGTAAATTCGCTACAGAGGTCTCTGACCGTTAAACAAATGTATAAAAAAGTTGTTTCGTCTAACAAACATTAAAATAGTACTAGTATTAAAAGATTATGAATGATATTTCATTAATGATAATATAATAAACAACAAATCATAAATCGTGGGTCACAAACAATAAGTAATAAACAATTGCTTATAAATCGCGAATCATAAATGACACTATCTCTTTCGCACTAATGGACTTAGATAATAGATTTGAATGACCTTAAAAGTAGCTGAAATAAATAAAAAGGACACTACACATGACACGTGCGTCCATTTGTGAGTTATTAAATTGTTGCTGAAACTGTGTATAAACTGTGTGTAATTAAATTTCTTCAACTATTGATTTAGGAAATTGCTGTTACCAGTAAATTAGACAATTTTTTAATATAATCCAGTGAACGAACGAGCAAAACTAATTTTCATAACATTATTACTTTCCATAAAATGTTAAATTTTTGTTTTAATTTCATATTTATTTATCGCATCATTTTTGAAAATATAAACTTCAAATTTTGTTCAATAGATTTAAAAATAAAAAATACTATTAGGGTCATTTGAAATATAATCTTCCCCGGTGGTGGACAATTTTACGTTTATAACATATCAAATCTAGGCGAACCATAGTTTTTAGTTGGGATTTATGCTGAAAGTACAACGTTTTCATATAAACTAATTTTAATTGTTTTTGTTTTAGTTGTTGTCAAAGACTCTAGTAAAACTTTGAAAATTTGTTTCCACTTCCAACCTGATGTGCGTCAAGAGACAGCCCAACATCACACGTTGCTCGACTTCTGAAGAGCTTCACATAATTTTGAAGACACTTATTCCGCATTGCATTTCGTTTTAAACTTATCAAACGCGAGTTTGTTGTGCTTGTAAATTGGCGAACATTTGACTCGCAATTTGCATGCATGCATGTGTTACAAAAATTAATGTATTGAAAATAAACACTTGGACGATGTTTTTGCGGATTTTCCTAAGGTTTCACTAAAAATTGAATTTTTATATAAGCCATTAGAAAATTATGGCCACGTCATTAATTACAAGTTGGTGGCTAGCAGAGAGGCGGATAGAGGTTTCTGTTGATTGCCGCACGGACCTGCTTAGGGTGTTAGCCGTGCTCTGATTGTGGGCAGTTGGAAATCGGCGAGAATTTGCAACACGATACCTGCAAGTGAAGGCTTCAATTAATTCTTATCTCAATTGTTGCTGGTGCTATGAAACAAGCATAATTACATGTGGTTGTATGTGTGCATTAATCTGTTGCAATTGTTGTTGTCATTAATTGTTGTTTTAGTTGTTTGGTTTTTGTGCTGCTTCTGCTGCTGCTGCTCTGTTTGTTACTAATGTTGTACTGCTGGCAGTTACATATGTTAACTGACCATTTCTTAGCAATGTTATTGTGTAGTTCGAAGCATACAAATACTGTTGTATAAAACAGTGAATTCTTATCATTATTTAAGATTGCTGACTGTAATGACACTTATCAAGTTTATTCGAAACTCCCACTGATGTCTGCGACAACAACTGACTTAAACAAATAGTTTAAGACGTTGCATTACTGCTGCTACATTTGGGTATTAATTTAAATAGCAAGTGTGTTTATGAAATATATCACGAGTTGTTGAAAATAGTCTTCAATATAATCAGAGGGTGTACTTAGTATTGCTATATATTGAGCTTTTTATTTTATTTTTTTTGCTTAGTTTACTTCAATCTAAGTTATGCAAATTTTTCTAGTACAAGTGTGAGACGAAAGCAATTTTAAAATTAATTGTACAAATCAGTATAAACACATTTGTGGTATTGAATTCTTCATAAACTTAAGTTTAGAGCCCAATTAATTTGAAGTGGATTTTTTAACAGTTTTAATTAGATATAAACTGTTTGCCTGTTAACAAATTGCTTTTATTAATTAGCCAAAAATAAAAAAAACACTCAAAAATGCGAAATTTACTCAACTGGGTGGTGGCAATTTTAGCTTAGAATAACTTGGCGCATGTCAAAAGTATTTGACTGACTCAACATCGGGACTTGAGGTACGTACGCGTACTTTAGTGGACAGCTTGACACCCAAAAGCAGAATTTTGTACATGCCTGACAACATAGTCACCCACTCCGTGTGGAGAGGCGAGTTGAAGCTAAGTGTGTGTGCAGCAAATTAGTTTAACAAATGACCTTAGATATGATTTTGTAATGGCGCAACTGGCAAGTGAGGTTGCTGCTTAAGGCACCCACCCACAACATGATTAAGTACACACAACAGATACGCGGCGGCTGTAGCACAGCAATAACAACCGCAGCCGCGGTTTTATGTAGAGCACTGGAAAGACACCTCAAAGGCAAGTAATGGCGTATTGGCTCCTATGGCACGTATGCTTAGGAATCAGTAGTTGCTATTTTCGAATCGCCGTTGAATGCATATTTAATCCATTCTTGCAGAAGTTGACATGATTGTTGATTATGATTACTTTTACATAATTTGAAAATTTGTAAATATCATGTATAAATTTAATTAATTTTAGTTTTATGTTCGGACGAGAGATAGAACAACATGAAAGGAATACGAGTACATGCGATAAAGTTAGAAAAATTTAAGCTGGTATTTTGAAAATCAAGAGTTTTCAATATGTCACCAGAATTTATCATATCACTCTTTGCAACAAAATGTAAACAGTGTAAAAATAATCAGAACATTCAACAAAGCTCTGAGCATCGTCCGATCAACATCACTTACTCAATAATTTACCAACGAAATAGGATTAAACTTATGCAATCAATTTAAACAAATTAAGTTATTTTGAAATTATTTATAATTGGCCTCAGCTGTTGAAAGTCTCTACGTGCATATTGGTGTAATTAATCTTATTAGTATTCAATTGAAGTGGACTAAAGTGGCCAACATAATTAATAAAGTTAATATCGGACTGGCTATTTTACAAGAAACTCCGATGTAAATCACATTCAATTTCATTTTTTACTTGGGTCGATTTTCTTATTTTGCTGTTCGTGTTGTTGGTTTAGTCTTTGTTTTCCTTTGGTTTTCATGAAACAAAAGTGAATGTGGCATATGCAACAATTCACAATTTTATCTTATTTATCATTTTTTCATTAATAACTTTGTAGCAAATTATCATTTTTTAAGCACTCTATATACGGCTAAAACTTAAATTTAGTTTTCCTATTCCTCTTGCCGTTTGTTAGAGCTTGTATATACTTCTTGCAGTCGAAGGAGCAGTCGCTATTTACATTTTGAATTGATAGCTTAAAGAAATTCATTCATCAGGATTGAACACTTTGTGCGGACCTCGGCAGCGGCAGGTAGTTTGGCTTTCACAAATTCACAATGATTACAAATTTTGCTGGTGCTGTGTTTCTACCTTAGCAGCGCCAGCTGCTTGCTAACTTACTCCGCGAAGAGAGTTTAACAGTTGCTTTTATGGTTTCGAAAGTTTCACAAATTTCAAGGTTTACTATCAGTGCAGAAGTTTGAACGGTTTTGCACCTTTCTTACGATCACCTTTTTAAAGTAACCACTCAAATGTGTTACTTTCATGATAATAACTCAGCAATAGGTTGGCATTTGTTTATAAAATGGTTGTGTCATCCTCTCCAGCTGGAACAGAATATTGTTCGATTGAATTGAACTACAAAATCATCTCATATCTAGAATTTCGTTTGCATGAAAGGAGGAGCTCAAAAAAGTGATCTTACCCCGACCCCACACGCGCCAGCGCAAGTTCGAAAAACTCAATACCTTCAAAGATTTTCACCAATATTCTCACACATTTGCTACTGGCGGCGCTACTGGCGACGAATTTTCAAAGACAGTAAATTTTTGACACACGCGGCCAGTAAATGTCAAATTCATACTAAATAATTGTCTTTAATTTTCGTAATGGAAAATAAATTAAAAAAAAATTTAATTTTAAGAGCCATTAATTTATGTCGTTCCAAAGAGCTGCTTTGGAACATGAGCATTCCTCCCTTATAACTATTTTGAAAAGCGTTTTTAGAAAGAAGAAACTAATAAACTAAAAATAAATAATGTTTAAATAAAACTCCTATATAATTGCATATATACAGTCATAGACACACCAGCAGAAAGCCCTGATACGAACCCCATTGAAAATGTATGGGCGCACCTTAAAAAAACAGTTGCAAAACGGGTTCTAACTTATAAAAACGCTACTGTAGGGAGAACCTTTCCCTACGATGATATTTTATAAATGAACTTGTACTGGCACGTGTGGCCACGGTGGCCACTGGCAGCAAAATTTCGAAATTTCGAAAATAATATGTATTCTGAACTGGCAGCCAGTTACTGGCACGTGTGGGTGCAGGGTTAGCGATAAAATGCTAAAAGAATAGATAGAACTTTTTAAAACTTATTTTTTTCGAAATTATTAGAATTTTCATAGAGCGAAATTTACGCTTCCAATCAAAACCAATTTTCAAATTCTACTACCATATTCATATTTAATCTTGAACTGAACTTGAGATAAGTGTGTAGTTAAACAAACTCTATAAAGGTAAACATTCTAAAGCAGTTTCCTCATATCCAACCTTCTTTTCATATTGAAACATTATTCTTTAACTACAACAAATACAGTTCTAGTTCTGCACTCATTAACTGACAGAAATGAAAAATTTCAACAAAAATTAAAAGCCACAAACTGGTTACATGGTTACATTGTAATGCGATCTATAAATCTATTTTTTCTAAAAAAAAACCACAACTGCAACCACGATCACCAATAACCATAATAACACAACAAAAGCACAAACGCCAAAATTTGCAACCCCATGTGGGTTGGTCGCAGCAAATTTCTTTAAATGAAACTGAAATTGAAGCAAGTTTCTTGAGTGGCCACTAGCACTCAGAGCCGCCTTTATCCGAAATGATAACATGGTCTAATGCGCCAAAATGTGCTTGCATGTGAGCTACAATGACACAACATATCATTCAAGACCTAAGACCCAAAACATATAAAGTAAAATAAATTAAGAGAAATAATAATTTAAGCAAAAGTTTTCCTTCGGCACTCGCGGCGGCTCTATGTGCCTCAATCTCTGACATGAAAGTGGCTCGTTTTTTCGTTGTCAACAGTTAACTAATCGATTAGACACAATAATTCAATTGAATGGGGAATATATCTGGCAATTGAGTATACCGAAATTCATACGTCCTGAAGATCATCTGCTGTGATGAATGGAGGAGTAAAGCTCACGCTCTCGTGTCGAATCATCACTATCATCAATTAAAGCATTTTCTCAAACAAATACAACACAGACAAAAATACAATGTTTCCTCGTAAACCTTTCGACAAGTGCGCGACGTCACATAACACAATTAAAATAAATTTTTGAAAAAAAAATACTTTCGAATCCTTCAGGTGTTTTGTTTTGTGTTTGCATTCTTTTATATACGAGTATTTAACTTGATTTGCTTTTATGTTTAAATTTAGCGACACATGCTAATTGCAGCAGTAGTTGGCTGCCTGTATCTGGGCAGCTGGTCACACTCTCCGCTGTACTGCCTGCAGACCGCAGCCATTGGCTCTGTGGGCTAATTTTGATTGCTTCAGAATTAATTTCAATAAAATTTATCGCGTCGCGCTGAGCTGCGTTTAAAAATAAACAAAGTTAATTAAAATGTAATTAATTTGTAGATTTGTGGATAAGCAATTAAATAGTAACAATCCAACGCGATATGGAGCAAACTGTTTCAAGTGAATGGATTGCATTTGAATGTTGAGTGATGACTCATTATTCTTCAATTAAACAATTATAGCTAATTTATTAATATAGAAAGTGAAGAAGGAAGAGTGAGTTGACTTGACTTTTAGAATATTTATATATTTATTACTTAACAATTACTACCTTTTAATTGCCAATGTCAGGGCTTTACCCTTCGATAATTTCTTACCATGGATTTCTTTGTAAACAGGCAGGAAGAAACAGTATTACCAGACTGAGCTGTGGCATTTCATTGGAAAATTCGTTTTTTTCAACTTATAAGAAACCTGCACACTTCCACCTTGATTATAATTATAGTATATGATTTCAAATCCAATTGTTCCTTGGCATTAAAAGTGCAACCACATAGTTGTAAGTGTAACAAACTAAACGACCTCCTCTCGTTCCATCGAATAGCATTAAGTTCTGACAATTGAAACATAACTTAAACTTTACCATTCAGGAGTGTTTTGCATGTACACTTATTTTTTGAGGGGAAGCTGAGCAGAGAAAACCGCAATTAAAATACATCTAAAAGTTTAGTTCAAATCCACTAACGGTTCTAGGCCGAATTAGGGTTTTCTCTGAAATCCCACAAAATATCGATTTTAAGTACAAGAGTCCATAGCAAAATAAACAATGATATAAATGTGGCTGCATTTAGTTCACAGCCAAATCCGCAAAGTGTAATGTGTGCTGCATATCAAAGAGCTCTCAACTCATTTTTTTTTGTAAAGTTTCGGTAGAGAAAATTATATAATAGTCTTGTTGGGACCAAAAGGCAAACGGGAAAAATTCACAACTTATCGCGTTTACTAATCGGCCTAAACATGTTTCATAAGCGACATCGTTTTCTGTTAGCGGATCGATATACTTTGACAGCTATTGCAGAATGTGCCTCAATGAAGTCAATACCGCCAATGATCACGTTTTTAAAGCAAAGAAAGTGATTGTCCGTCTATGGAAAGAAATAAAAACGAAGTTCCCTTGACTACGCATTTGCTTGTGCATTGAAATGGACTGGTGGCCTGGATGTAAATGCGTTGTTTTTCTCAAGGCACTCTTCTCAACCACCACCAACGGAAAAGTTTTATCTGGCATTACAATAGATTTGAGGTAGTAGAAACACGAATTGATTATCAAAGTAATTATAAATATTTTGCTTTTTGCAGCAATTAATATTTAGTTTTTTGTTGAAATGACTGGTCTTTCATTTATGTTGTATTGAGTATGCTTCAATGACACGAGGATCTACGAATGTCCAAATGATTTATTTACCAAAAGTTTTTTTTAATTGCCCTGGGTTAGTTTGCATTATTATTACCTTGTTATGACCTAACAATTATGCATTTGTTATGACCTAACTTCATACATAGAGAACATCATGCAAAAGAAACGTGTGCGGACGAGTTTTTTTAAAAGATACCATTTTGAACCAATATCCGAAACTACAAAATGATATCCTCGTAAAACAACTGGAGATAAAGATAGTTGCTCCATATAGAAAACAATGCCATTACAATGTAAAACTGGCCAACGTCAAAACAAACAAAAAATACAGACTCGATTGTATGTGGAACTTAAATGCAAGGAGGATGATTAAATGTTAGGAGTCGAAACAGGTGTATTGCGAATGGAACAAAATATGGGACACGGCCAAATAGCGTTGCTAATTGCTGCTTACTACTTATTGTACACATGTATATCAAGACAGACACAAATATATATTTGATGGAAATTAACAGTACATAATAATGGTAATTGAAAAGAGTTAAATAAAAAAAATAAATAAATATTTTAATTATAAATCTAGAAAGTCCAGGGTTTCAGGCAGTTCCGTTTTAAAACATCAAATTTATACAATAATGTTTTATGCATATTATTGCAATTGGATGATTCTCGATTAAATTTTGCTACATTAACGCTTATCCAGAATAAAAATATCAATCAAATTCGAAATGTTTCTCTGTTATAATTTTAATTAATAAAAATGTTGAAATACTGATAGTAACTTTCGTTACTTTGGTATTCTTGTGACCACTAAATTACATTAGTAATTATAGTTTCTTTTGGAATGTACACTTTTGTACACTTACAGCTGTTTGAAATCTCGTCACTTTTTCCAATCTAAATCACAAGAGTGACTAATATTTTGGATTTTTGAGTACTTATCAGAAGCGAACAATTTGAATTGGTGAACGTTATCAGTCCAAATTACTTTGACTTCGTTAACTGTTATATGTACTTTAAGAAGTGTGTTCGAGTCGCATGAACTCGTGCAGTGCGAGTATACATTATTAATTAGTTTTGTCGGAAAGGAATAAGAGGAATTACGTTTTTACAATGGCGTAGCCAGTTCATGCGCCGCGAACAGACCTAAGATATCGTTACGCAGTAACAAAATGTCACACAGTAACGACTGAAAAATACCGATTACTGCAACTGAATATAACTATTGCCTAAAACTTACGATTTCCAACTCTACGTTAACAAACACTCATGTAACACACTCGTCTATTGAACCTTAAACCATTGCTGCCTTCTTACAAATATATGTATATATGTATAGACAGGAGTGTGTTCACTCGCAATGCATTCATAGTGTTATTTTCTTCAGAGCCAATAGACACGCGATACATATCGCCAAGCAGCTAATTATGGCTGTGCCTCTATTTATTATTTACTTTCGATGTATAATTCATGTTATGAAATATTGCATGAAATAAAATGGTTTTATTTGCTGTCATGTCTTCAACGTCAAAGAACTGGAATTGCTAGTTTCATTTACCATTGTATTAAATTCGTTCTTGACCAAAGTTAAAAGTGCTTAGTTTTTTTTAAATTGATTACTACATGTTTATATGTGTCTGTGAACTTCAATCATTTTCTACATGCACACTTTCGTGGCTGTTATAATAGTTTTGTTTTTTTTTTGTTTGTGGAAAAAGACACATATGTTTCACTTTAACGAGTTCTGGCTCTCAATTTAGTTATAATTTTATTGTTGCCAAGTTCATATAACGCCGCTGGTTTTGGCTTGTGTTGGCACATGATCTTTGTACAGATCGGTTTGAGTTGTTATGGTATACTTGGCTATAATGCGTGACAATTAATATACACTACAGAAATAAGTGGATCCTTGAAATTAATGCTCACAACCGCTACAACAAGGTTTATGTAATTATATTCAGAATTTCGGTTGTCTTAGTAGCTAGTGCTTCCTTTTGTGTGATATAAATATATTTACTTGTATTTCTTTTTATATATATGTACATGAATTTATTCAGAATATTTATAAAAAATCTCCAAATTTACTAATTTGCTTGTCACTTCAATTTGTTTATATGTATATTAAGGTTACGTATTTTATGCGGCTTTCTTTGGAGCTTAATGTATTTGGAGTTAATGTAACTTTTCCCGTAAAAAGTCGACTTCATACGTATCATTTTACCTATCTCAACTACACAACAATCCCCTCCCCGTTTACCTAAAATGTCCCAATGTGGTGTGTTTGAGAGTTGCTACGGCACCCCGGGTGTATTCACAGTTTTTTCGTTACCTACGAGTAAGTGTCTATTCTAAATTTCTTATTGCCTATTTTCCACAAAAGAGATATGTCGCTACACTCATTTGCTCATCAAAACAAATCATTTGATGTCATATTTAAAAAGCGATCCTATAGTTGTAAAATTAGCTGAAAATTCACGAGTATATGACTCAAATATAT
Source organism: Clusia tigrina (assembly GCA_920105625.2). Lineage (NCBI taxonomy): Eukaryota > Metazoa > Arthropoda > Insecta > Diptera > Clusiidae > Clusia > Clusia tigrina. Next base: position 162,009,258 of record OV050031.1, read on the forward strand.
ATACTCTGCTAAAAATGCATATGTATATATAATAATTGGTGAAAATTTAAAAAAATCTGTCAACTGCAATCTTAACAATCCATCAGCATATTTTTATTTCGTTTATCAACTATAAAATAATAAGTTATTTGCATATAACAATAAATAAATAATAACAGATGCAGTAATACCCAGCTACTTTTAAAGATATCATTACCTTACTTAATAAAAAAACTGTTAAAAATGTGAGTTTTGTATTTGAGTATTTTTGCCAAAATGATTTCCAAAGGAAAAGCAAATTACCAACATTAAATAATGACTGTCAAGGCTGATGGGTTGAGGTGGAACGATAACATTAAAATGCAGGAAATTCGAACATTTATTAAGACTCTTACAGCGCAAAGTGCAGTTTCCAAACGCCATAGTACTGTGATAGGCCATGAAACTCACTAGCGTGAAACCCTAATCTGCCACGGCAACAAGCACATTAACATAAACATATTTTGTTTAAATATGTAAAATTATTCATTTGATCAGCTCCTTCGCGGCTTCCTTGAACAAACTGTAAGGTTAAATTCAGGTATTTAAAGTTTTCCAACTTAACTTGTTTCAACTTGGCTGCTTTTCATGCTAAAACTTTGTGTATACGCATACAGCGATAATTTGTTGTTGCGGTTTTCAAGCGGAATAAATTATAATTATTAACCAAAGCCAGTTACACACATATATAAATGGGCAAGCAAACAAATGATGTGTTTGTTTCAACAAATTGACAATGCTTCGGTAAGCAGCGCGTTTAATTATTCTTCACAATCTTCTGTTGACGTGAATGAATGACTTTTTTGTTATGGGATGCACACTCCAGTAGTGAACATTGGTGCAATAACATTTATTTGGAATAGCAAATCTGTATTAAATTTTTATTCGTTATTCTTTAATTTTGCAGTTAACTACTATTTTTGCCATCTGCCTGTCACTGGCGCTGGTTGCTGGTCAACAATTCTTCGGACGACTACCCCCCAGATACAATTCACTAGACTTTGGCCAGCCCATAAGAGATCCAAGACAGAACAGAGGTAAGCAGGCGGTGCAGCCCGCTGAAACAAATCTATACATAAATACTAATTATTGTTAAAATATGCTTAATAAACCTCCAATAATTTGAGAAAATAACTTAGAAACTATTTGTGCTCTTGTGTTCGCAGGCCCTGTTGTTTTTCCACCATCGCCACCAGATGCAATTGAGGAATCCAGCGGTGTCATTGTGGGCGCCTCCGGCTATGGATTTGTGCCGCCACAACAACAAAGTAATTCTTATTAGATATTCATAATGCCCACAAGTATTTAATATTGTAGTTGCCCAACGCACATCAACGCACACACTCTACAATATTTAACCCACACAGGAAGATAAGCTTTATTAGTCCAAATGTAGCAGGTTGATAAGTTTGTTGTATTTGTTGATATATACACAACTGAATTCCTTGTTTGTGTAATTAAATTGTGTTTTATCACATTTCATTTTTTTTTTGCCTTGTATTTAAATCCACGTTTTATTAAGTTTTATTTTATTTTATTTTAACAGGAAATATTTTTGGTTAATGCTTTTATTAAAAGCTCACGCGCACATTTATTATTCGTATGTACTGTCAACCACATGTATTTACACTGCCATCGGTATTTTTATTTACATAACATACACACACACGCGCATACACATTCACGCCCACGTCCACTCCCATTCCCACAAACACACACAAGCACAGAGAGTGCAACTAAACACAATGCACATAATTTTTATGTATTACAGTTCTTATAATTTTATTTTATAAAAATTGTCTCTTGCAATTGCAAATCATATAACAACAACATAAGCAAAATGTCATTATCACTTATTTTTATATTTAGTAAAAGTTTTCATTTTTAATATAATTTTTTCAATTTAAATATAATTTTTTTTTTTTGGATTTTTGAAATTTTATTTTATTATTTATTTACGAAAAAATTTGATTAGGTTTTATTTTATTTGAGTTTGTTCTTAAGATTTTTGATTTTATTTTTTCTCTCTTATTCCAAGAATATTTTTGTTCAATACATTTTGTGTATTCTTTTGATTTGCTATTTTTTATTATTATATAAATATATTTCTATATGTTATATTTGTTACTTTGTAAGTTTTCATTTTTTAGCAAAATTTTTTAAAAATCAATAAAAGAAATCGTAAAATAATAAAATTTTGTTTATTTTTGTTTTGTTTAAACACACATTTCACCAATTGCACGCACTGCTTTATAGTATTTTAAACCGCAACTAACAATTTTGTAGACTTGATTCTCAATGTGCTAATTTCAGAGTAATGAAACACAATGTTTTAAGACTCAGCCTGCTGCATAATTTTGAGGGTGTGTGGGACAAAATTTACATTGCATATTCTTTAACATTTGCCGAGGACAGACTAGCAGGTCAAATGCCTATCATTCCACATTTGTACCAAGTACCATGAACAAATTTTAGCAATTTATTTTTATTTCTTTTATGTGTCCGCTTGGAAATAGTAATCGTTTCGATTAAAACTTCAGAACTTTAATGCCATAATTTCTCATGAAGATGAAATTATATTTTGTTTAAAAGCAAAAAGTTTGACGAAAACAATTGCTATTATTATAAATGCCGAATATATTATGCTGAGCTGTAATTAATACAACACTGGTGAATTTTATGAATTTTGACTCCTTTGGGTTTTATGTTTCGAATTATATGTGAAGGCATTATGGACGTTTTTGCAATAATGAGTCTAGATCTACCCATCATGGGGTATTTCCAAAACAATTTTCGGTATTTCTATATTCATTCAACATATTTGCAGGAATCAGTGTTGACTAATCCTGATTACATAGTATTGTCAATATAATAGTGGCTGCTCGAAGATGCACTTAATTCAAGTCCAAGAGGTTTTGTAGAATACCTCATGCTGAGTTTAGGAGTTATATGTTATGAAATAATGAAGTGGATTATGATTGCACTCTGTTGCTAATCAGTCGAAAAGCATAATCATTGATTTGTGATTTTTGAGAGTTGATTGATTGTGCGATTATTGCATTTTGTCTTCCAATTAAGAAATTCTTTAGCGAATACATTAATGATATGGATTTCTGTTTAAAAGTAAGAGTCGGAATCCCTACTAGTGCAATAATCTATTGATTAATTACACAGGAATACACGTTTTTGTACCTGAGCAACCAAAGTAAGATCCTAGGGTAATTTTCGATGCTGATTCCGAATCAGGAGTCCGTTTTTCTCTAGGTCGTCAATTTTTCGAGATTATTGAAATGGCATTTTGCAAATTTTTGACCATACATAGCTATTTTATTCAATAATAATTCAAAATTTAGAAATGATGTGCCGTGTAACTTTTTCGTTTGTATTCTTATGGGTCTGTTTCTCGTAATAGACTCAAAATATTATCTCTCATTATGCCCTCGTTCCAGAAACCTTCGGCATTTCTCTTAAATCTCTACAAATCTTAATACAACCACTCGCCGTGCTCGTCACACGTTTCACCTAAATTTTCCGGGAAGAAATCAAGGTGGGAATACAGAAAATGAATTTAAGCGAAATACGAGCACCGACTCTCTTCTAATTCAGCAAACAGTTCCGCGACAATTTGCATGTAGCTGTCACTTTTTCGGTTGCCAAGGAAGTTATGGACAATGCTCCTGAAAGATGCCCATGCTGCTTTTTATGTGGGTTTTAATCGTCGCGTAAAGTTGTTGTCAACCATCAGTTTCCTTATGTCAGGTTGAACGCCTTCTTCGGAAACAGACGAGTTAAGTACTGGAAAGTCTCGAGCGTTTTAACGGTATTCTGTATGAGGCCCAGTTTGATATATAGTGGAGGAAGTAAAACGTTATTTGGATCAATCAGTGAATTGTTAGAGATGTTTTGTGTTCCTGGTGAATAATGGTCTCGAGAGGGCCATTCTTTTTTTACATAAAGATGCGCCGTTGCTCGTCTATCCCACATATAAAGAAAGCAACAGTAATTCGTGAAACCGCTCTGCATCCCAATCAACATGCCAATAAACTGGAATATATGCGTAATCAATTAGTTTAAATTAATATCCTACTTCGAAATCATCGAATACCTTTAGATCGCCGCAAATTTTCCTTTTGTATTCGTTGTACTTGATCAATCCCAAAATTAATTCATCGATTCATAACTTTCCTTGGTGTTGACGGCATGAACAATTGGAACCGACGGCATTTTATTTCGAATATGCAGTAGAGCGGCCTTTAAAGTGTATTTAGAACCGTCGATGAAAAGTCGCCATTCATTTTGGACATATGGTTGATTCATTGTTCGAAATAAACCATTGATATCTTTTCAGAAACCAATTTGATTTATCTTCTCGAAGAATGGCAATAGCACTTTATTTATTTCTCTAAAATGAATAATTTTCGGTTCGCTCGAGAGAAATTTCCACTGTTGCAAACTTGATCCCAGTATTTCAGCACTTCCTTTGGATAAATGCAAATCTCATACCAAATCATTCAGTTCAGCTTGTGTTACTGAATATTTTTCGTTGAAGACAATTTCACTGCCACCACTCGTATTGGGATCAGAAGTTTCCACATCTCTGAGTCCAGGACACTTCGGTAATGGATCATTGTGTAAACTTTCAACTGGCTTCGATGCTGATTAAACGTCGGCATAATTTATGTTTCGCACAGTTCTTATACTAATACTAAAGACATTCGTTGAACAAAAATAACAGTCATTAGTCTGATTTTTCTGTTGTTTCCAAATTATTGGCGTTTTCAACGGCATATATATATTTCCTCACCCATCGACCATCTGTATAACTTTGTTCTACACGCATTACAAAACAATTTAGGGTTCCACGGCTTCTCTAAATCTCGCACAGTAAAACCAATGTAGTCCAGATACGCAGTTTTCAGCGAGTCTGTTATAACTTTGCCATTCTTTGCAACAATATAACAACTGCAAACGTAACAAAAATAGTTCGAGTTGACTTTCCACGATCTTCGCGACGTTTTTATATGTTATTTTTCTATTGCAAATACTTTTTACGTTAAATTAAAGTGAACACTGATTCAACCATCTGACAGCTGTTGTGACAGCACAATGCAGCCAACATGCAAAATCTCAAAATTCTGACGACCTAGCGAAAATCTGGCTACGGATTTGAATTCAGCATGCAAAAATACGTTAAGAAGTGCGGTCTTCTTCTCGGGTACAAAAGTTAACCCGAATTTGTAATTCTGTGTTATTTATTGCTCCTGTCAAGCATATACAGCAAATACCCGATCAACATACGGGACAAATCACCCACCTAAACAATATTGATAAATGGCCAGTAGATCGGTCTGGGATTTAGAACCTAAGTTTTGCCATATAAACTATTAGAGGCAAACAATGTATAATTTGAAAATTGCTTACAATAAGTAAGGAAAAATTTAAAAATAACAGTTTGTCATTTGCTTAAATATATCTAACGGAATGAATACGAATACGGTCTCTTTATAGTTCAGAGAAAAGTTTATTGTTGCAATCTCTAAACGAAGTTTGCCAACCAAATAGGATGTGACCTGATTCATCTAAGCTAATCATAGCTGTAGGCTGTACCATACCAATTCTGATTTGATTGTTGATTACTAAAAACATCTCTGCTATCAAAGTGAATATTAATGTTTCAATTTCTGTTAACCTTCAATTATTTTCTAAAGTAACAATGTAATAGTATCCTAGAAGCTCGGGTCTTTCCGGCTCGCAATCGATTTTGCTTGAAAATTAGATCTTGAAATTTTATAAAAAGTTTTACTTGATGAGACGATACAGAAACTTAGGGGTTTAGTTATCTTCTCCTGATATTGAATTTCTTAAGGAATGTCCCTATGGGAACATTTTATCTGATGGAATATTAATATACGAGAAATATGTCGAGTGCAGCATTTGCGACTACTTTCCTTCTTGCTCCAGTTATAGAAACCATTTCTAATTGTTCAAAATTGCTGACCTTGATTTGTGATGTGACCTTTTCTCCGCGTTATTGGTAGAGTTTAGGTGAGACAGTGCTCGCCTCAATGCAACTTTATGCCTTCGCACCTGGGTTTCATCTGCATTATATCCGCAATAAATGTGAAATTGATGTGATTTAATAATCAAGGATAGGCGCGAGTATTAAATCTCTTCGAGATTGGATTCTCTGTGATGTACAAAATATTGGTTTTATTGGTGTTGATATTTAATTCAGATTGCCAATTCGAATTCGCTTCCTTAGTATCTGGTAGCTTCAGTCATAGAGTTATTCGTAAAACACGATAATAGAAAGGATCAAATGACGTCAAAACCATTATTCATTGTACCATTAAGATAGAAAGCGGGATTATTTTGATTGATTTATAAGTTCTATGTTCATTAGAAAATCTACTCATAAAAAAGACAATATTTTACTCGTAGAGAGGGAAGCTCCTTCTTTAGGGTATCTCCAATTCATTGCGTTAGAGAATATTTATATCATTTAACGAACACCAATGCGAATATATCATTATATATTATATATATACTTATATACTTATATATATATATATATATATATATATATATATATATATATTTATACCGTTCCGAAAACCATCTCTTTCGATGCTGGAAATGCAAAACAAATCTATCGAGTTGCCAAATTGAGTTACCGCAAGAAGTAATAAAACAATTTTTTGTGGAAATGTAATGCAGCATTTTGCAGTGGTGCGAATATGTTGGTGGTTTCCTTCGAGACCTGAGTAATCTGAACATGTGTGGTTTCTGGAATGGATGGAACTTTAATACATTTTTAATAAATTTACATATGTATGTACGGGTATTCTTCTATTATAGGAACTATATATCTGACCTCTGACCAGTCTCGATTTTTGTAAGGTGGATGGGGTTTCGAATGCTGGCAATAGTAGGGAGTTTTTATTTATATATTAAAATGAGTTCGTTGGGTGCAATTTTTAAATCAAGAAGCTGTGTGTATTCACAAATTCTCCACATCCGTTATTTTTTACCCAATTTTTACATTTTACACAAATGTTTCCAAAAAAACATAATTTTTGTAAATACAGACCGCTTAACATTCTGTTTTTGTCCAGATATTGTTGTGATGTTCACAAAGTTGTCCGAAGAAAAAATTTTAATTATATTGTATTGTCGTTTTGGCGAAATCACAAAAATTTGTATTCATATATATATCCCTTTTCTATCAGTTATGTTTAATATGTATGACACTACTCCTCAAAACTTCGATCTAAACAAAAAGATTAGTTGCTTCCTTTCAACAGAAGACAGAATGTGTTAATGGCGAATAAACTATCGGATGGACAAATATTTTGACACTGAATGTTTCTTCTGTTTATGTTTCATCGTGCAACGAATAGTGGAGCTGCTCCTTGCAATTGCAGATATTGCAAATGCAAATTGCTGCATTACATTTCCACTAAAAATTGTTTTATTACTTCTTTGCGGTAACTCAATTTGGCAACTCGATCGATTTGTTTTGCATTTCCAGCATCGAAAGAGCTGGTTTTTTGAACGGTGTAGCGGCACTTCGCATGCACCTGAGACTGTAGAGCAAACAACTCAGCGGACAATGGGCTGCTCAAGCGATTAGGTGTTCATGATGTATACTTGTGTGTATAAAATGCTCTAACAACGGTTGGAGCCACAAAAATAAAACAGAGGCAATTGTGAGTAGACTGTTTTTGCCGCAAAACATGTCCGCGGCAGTGGATGTGTGTAGTTTGCATACCGATTAGGAAAATATTGTGGACCCAGTTGCTAGTAAGTGGAAAGCTACGACAAACGAAAAACTAATGGATTTTGCCGCAGCTGACATAACAAACACTAAAAAATTAAGTAGTGAACTTACTATGCACAGCGCATGTGCTTTAAAACAAACGAAAGATATTTCACAACAGTCGAACTGAGATAATATTTATACTTTAACAATTTTTGCATAAAAGAAATTGCAGAAGTCGATAAAAAATAAAATAAAGTCAAATGATATAAAAGTGAGCTAACCGTTCGCCTGTGACACACAGTTGCAATTTTCACATACCCAGCAATTTGATATCAACAATGGCAATAGCCAGAATGTTGGAAACACAGCAATTATTGTACGAGTACATTACCGCAACACTGCACAAGTGGGTAAGAACTGTCGAGCTCAGGGTTATGGAAAAATGTATACGCGAGTACTTGCTTCAATATAACGGGGGGTTGGTATGTGTCGCATTTTTCATCGAACAGGTGAAACCTGGATCCAACTGACAGCTTGACGAAGGCGTGGTTAACTTAAACAACTCTATATATTTCCATGCTTTTACTTTCGATCCCTGGTGTCTGTAATATTCTAGGGCAAAACATTCACCAAATAGAAGAGGTTTCTTGGCAGTGATAGAGACTGCAACGGATTACAAATTCACTGCGGCAGCAGTTTGGTATGCGATAAAGGTTAAATATGCTATTGGAACATACACATCAGAAATACTTGTGTGCTGTAATAGACGCATGCCAATCAACAAATGGATACGTACGTGATCTGCATTGTAGCTTTATTTGTATTGGATTTGTTTTTAACCTAGTCACTGTTCGATTGCTTTGAGCTACGTTTCTTTGCTTAGCTTCATTTTGGGAATTTTTCCAATTTGTCAAATTAATTCCAATGTTGGGCGTGATTTGGAATGGCGTTTCGAAGCTATTCTGTGGGTATATCACTCAAGCTTTTGTAGTGCAAGTGATTCGTTGACAATTGTGGATTGACGTTTGAATGTTTGGAATATTTTAGTACGTTTTCATTACTTTTTATTATCTTATTTACAGAAACTCCATATAAAGATCTTTCAAGCCCTCCAAAAAGTAAAATTTTCAAATCACTTTTCATCAATTGGAAACAAGAAGAAGTCGGAGGAGGCTAAATCTGGAGAATAAGGCGAATATGGCAGCAATTTGTCACCAAATACAAACAATTTTGCCATTGCAATTGCGGATGTGTTATCATAATGAGAGCCTAATTTTTTTCGTCTCAAAATGTGGGCCCAATAATTGATAATAATACTGCCCTGTGATCCTTTTTTCCTCGCTACGATATCATGGATTATGTTGCTGATTTCCTCCCCAGCTACCTCAATTGGTCGACCTGTGTCCTCTTCATCCAGAACGGATGTACGATTACGTTTGAATTCCTTGAATCAATAGCTTGTGGTTGTCATAGAATAATCCAGATAAACGGTGCCCAACTTTTTTTTCCAATACAAAAATAAAAATATAATTTCTGATCGGTACTTTACGTTCTCCATAATTACGGCAGCTGCAAAAACCCTAATCGCATGGATTCGCTAAAAATTTGATAGCCACTGTTTGACAGTTGACGCCAAACACGGATAGTTATCTATCACCCTCCGAAGGGATTTCGCTAAAAACTTGACATCCACTGTTTGACAGTTGACGTCAAACAAGGATACTTATCAATCACCCTCCGTACATACATGGAAAAGTGTATCGGTATTTCATTGTGAATCGGCAACTTACAGTATTTGCAGCAGTATTGTGCTTTAAATTTAATTTAGCAGGCAGTAGAAATAAAATAGTTACCTTCATTTCTATTTAAACATTTGAATTATTTACTGGGAAGTTTTCAATCTCTTTCTGTAAGCGATTGTTATGCACTTGCGTGCCTTATGTGTAAACTGAGGTTTTCGTTTTACCAAATTTTAGAAGCATTTAGGAAAAGTTTTCACGGACGAGGGAAATAATAAATTTATATTTTCCTGTTCCAATTTGGGCTGTTTTTCTGCGAGCATTTGATTTATATAAAATAAATTAAATAACTCATATAATTCTGAAAATGAGTGTAAAGCATTGCAGTTTCTTCCAGGTATTTGGTCCGCTCAATATCTAGAACTGGTCTCTTTATCTAATATATTTATCCAATTTTCAAATGTCAGATTCTTTTTATAGAGATGCAATAATAATGGTTGATTTGACTTTCCACAGAATTGAAATGGTTTTACATCATCGACTAATGGAATTACTACGCACAGTTGGGCAGTACAACTTTAATCAAACTTAGCGATATAACTGTAAATTCACTGTTCCTTGTTGTGTCAATTAAACCCAATAATTTTATATACTCGTACGTTCACCATATGTACATCTGTATGGATTTTTAAATCATTGAATTATTTGCATACACCAATGTGTGTTTGCGCAGCTCTGAGCAATAGTTAATGATCAGCATCACTTTCTGAGTCAATTTGGTTGGGTTCATCCGTCTGTCTGTCTGTGACCAACTTTGTCTACCACTTCGATGCAGTTGATGATAGAGTGACAAAATTTGGTGTGTGTGTATATGAGGGGCCTACTAGACTCTAATGTGGGGCGATATTTGTCTACTGTCACACCAACAATTGTCATTTCTTAATTCATAACTTGTATTTACAAGCACCGCGGCTCGGAAGGACCTAGTGTGCTTACCCCTATAATGCAATCTAACTTTAGGTTTCTGAAAAATTGAAGCACTTTGGAAGTTTTAAGTTTCCAAATTGTTGAAGAGTCTGTGAAGAATTTGCCCATACATTTTATTCATTTACTTTTGATCCTTAAATTCTCAGATAGGATGTGTTCTGATGTTTCAGAGTTGTGTCCACAGAACCTGCAGTCCTATCGTTAAGACAGTCCTATCATGATACCTTAGGCAGCAGTGTCTTGTCAGAGGTTCTTCCCATTTTTTGAGAAAGTCTACAGAGGGGCCTGTACCCACATCGCAGAAAGACTCAGGGCCTATTAGTGGACGGAGCGTCCCGTTTTGCGAGGCAGTTCGCCCGTCAACCGCCCATTCATTCCCAGTGTGTCCTTCATGACTTGTTGTCTTGCTTAGTTAATTTGGGATTTTATGACATTCCTCAACAATTCGGGACATCTAGTGGTACGACCCGATTGCCTTAAGAGCAACCTGGCTGTCTGACTTTCTCGATATACACTTCGATGGCAAAGACTTCCGCTTGACATATTTCAAAGACTTCCGCTTGACATATTTTTGGAGTCTTGCCTTAAGGGTCCCCTTATGCCTGCTTCTGTACTACCGTTTTCCAGTTTGGCCGCATCAGAATACCATACCTCAGCACCTTGTGGGATTTCGGTAATGTATTTCTCAAACTTATCTCTTGCAGCGATGGGAACCTTATATAGTGTAGTGAATGATATTTTTCTCAACATATTGCGAGATGATCTTATAATGGGATTTTTCAGAAAGGGATCAAGCACCTTCATATGTCTCCAAAGATCACCACTTCTTATGTTGGAGATATCCTGGAGATGTCCGTAAGGCTTCACCACAGTGCTCCCTCTCAAGGGTTATTATTGTAAAAAGAATAACTACTTATAGTAAAAGCTTTTATAAGACTAGAAAACTTAAGAATGTCATATAAAAGAAAACATTTGCAAAAAGTTTTTTTATTTCACTTCCTTAATAAAACTCTGCTCAAGAGTTATGGTTATCGGAGGAATGACCGTGATGACTCACAGAGCATATGTGGGACAGCTACACATCGCCCCCGTTAATCCCACGCATAGAAGTCGATGTAGTTTATTTAATTTATTACTGGCTGCTGTTTGCCGTACCTTATGCTACCAAGCCAGAGCCGCATAGGTGACCATTGGTCGTACAATGGTATTATAAGATCAGTATGTTAGTTTGGACGAGATTCCCAGGTTTTACCAAAAAGCTGTTAGCATGCAAATAATTGTATTGTCCCTTTATTGGTTGTGAAATTGAAATTCGAATTCCAAGTAAGCATTTTATCCAGGACCACTCCCAGATATTTCGCCTCTTTAGAATATTCGAAAACTGTTCCATCTAACGAAAGTTTATTCAGATTTACTTTTCTTCGACTGATGAATGGCACAATTGAAGACTTCAGTGGATTTAAAGATAGTTATTTTTACTTGCGCCAGCTGATAATGCGTGGGCCTGTTGTAGGAGAGAGCTGATGGTCTCCTCATGGCCACCCACAATATATATAACTATATCATCAGCATAACCTTGTATTATGAAGAATTGACCATTTAGCTTCTCTACGAGTTCTTCAATATCCACCGTTCAGAGGAGAGGAGAAAGGACCCCTCCTTGCGGACAACCCCGTGTTTGTAGTTATGGCTTTTGTGACTACTTAAGACCAATGCAAAATGTGTGGACAAAATTTTGACTAAAAAAGCATATTAACAATGGATCTATATTTTTATCATACACATATAATTCATCAGGATGAAAAACTTGCCAACAAAGATAAAGTTTATTTGTATGTTATATGGATTCAACTTCGTCATGGTTAAAACAAATTAAAAATATAAAGACTAAAAGACAAAGCAAGGATACTCAACATTTGATTTTGTAGATTTATTTACGAGTATGAGCAATTTATAATTTATTCAGTTCAGTTACCGAGACTTCTGTATTAGAAGGCTTGTTGTGAGTTTAATATATTTTTTCGCTTAAAACTGAATAATTATTTGTGTGGTATACACATACAGTTAAACCTAATGTGAATTTAGAAGGTAGACTTGAACCTGATGTGATTTATCTGAAAGTTTAGTCTCAAGGGCATGGCGTGATGCTGGTATTAAATAACTTTTTTATAACGTTGAATGACCTACTCATTTTTCAAGTTATATAAAATCTACTAATCCTCTATTCAAGAATATGTCGGTGTATTCCATTGGTTAATGTGCCGTTTTCGAAATGTTCGTCCATATCTTATTAATTTAATAATGGTTCTGACGAATGAATTCTAAATATTTTTGTTAACGATATTTTTATCAGAGAATAATAAGAGTATTAATTTTGAGTTGCCAAATTGTATATATTTCCAATGTATGTATAGAAAATTGTAGGCTCTGTCCGTGTATTAATAATTCGTTTTTGTCATATTTACCCTATATTCTGAGTATCAGTAGAGACTCAGAGCTATTCACAGAGAAATTTGAAAGTTCTCTGAGTGACACATGAGATTTTTATTGAGACAACCTCGATAGCAGGGCACAGCAACATATATACATATAAAAAATTATTTTAATTTTTTTTATTTAATAATTTATTTTAATCACAAATAAACAATATAAAATATAAATATATATATATATACAGTTAAGTGAAAAATAATAGGGACAGTGCCCACCCAAACTTACATTATATATACAAATATATATATATATATATATATATATATATATATATATATATATATATATATATATATATATATATATATATATATATATATATATATTTTATTATATTTTTTTCCTCCGTCGGGAGACATGAAATCCTCATGGAGACCAGCAGGCTCCTGCCGCGCTGGTACCTCCGAAGAGGCCTACGCCACTAAAATCGCCTTCTTTCCACCCACATCCCCTCGGATACCGCTCTCGAGAGCAGGCGTCGAGGTCGGGGCGCTATGCTGCAAAAAGCTGCCTCCATGCGACTTTCTCTAGTTTTAGTTGCGTCTATTCTTTCTAGCCTATGTAGCTATTTTAGTACTTATTCTGCATATCTTTAGAACGCCTTCCAATTGCTAGCTGATGAAGTAACTGTTTCGATAAGTGTGAGGTTGTGAGATGGGTCCCAGTCACTGCCTTCAATATCCACCGATTCGCATCGAACCTTGGACAGGCGTAGATGATGTGTTCTGCATCTTTATATATATATATATATATATATATATATATATATATATATATATATATATATATATATATATATATATATATATAGATATATATATATATATATATATATATATATATATTTTAATATATATATATATATATATATATATATATGTGTGTGTGTGTGTGTGTGTGTAAGTATAAATGTTGTATATGTGTATATATGTATATTGTAAATGCAGATTTCCTGCATGCAGCTCGGCGTGCCTTTTGTTAAATGCGACATAAAATTTGCAGCTGCTGGTGCGTGGTCCTGTGATTTTACCTGGTTTTAAATAAAAGATAATTACAATTTTCTTCCAATTTCTAAAATTAAATCCTAATACTTACATATTCAGTTCCGACATTTTTTAAATTCAAATTCAATGTGCCCAACTTCATGAATCAGCTGAAAAAATACACAGAGAAACTTTTTCACCACCGGAGGTGAATTTAACCAGCTTTCTGCTTGGGATAGATGGCTCTGAATAGATGTCACAAAATCGACTGACAAAAATCGTGTCTCACTTGAGACAGAACTCAAGTGAGACAGCTCGCGCGAATAGAAGGATAATACTCGAGCTTATATGTAGGCTCTAATTTGGTCGGGGACTAATCAATATTAAACTACATTAACAGGAGCTATAATGCGCATTTACATTTCGCATATTTATGCATTAACAACAAAAATAATAATTACACAATAACAACAAAAAACAAAGTGACAGAATACTGTGCCAAATTATACACTTTTTAAGAGCTGCCTGCGGGCACTATTATTTTATACTGATGGATGTAGAGGGCTACCGGTATCCATTTTTGGGTTAAATTGTACTCTCCCCAATAAGAATTGTTACTCGAATTGCATTTGCTTTAAAGTTGTAAAATACTCTACGTAAGCATTTGCAATCGAATATCTGAAACTTGCCTCATCAATTGATTAAATGCAACAGTGCAAAAGGGATTTGAGAATCGGGGCAATACTCTAAAGCAGGGGTGTCCACGTCATTGCTCAGCGCGCTCCCGGATTGAGCTCTTTTGAGCTCCCATTCTTTTATAATTTGGCACCGCCAAAGGCAGACAATGCATCCAATTTTCGCAGTTCGAAAACAAAAACAAATGCATAGCGTTTGGTTATTTGGGTCGATTTTGATTTGTTTTTATTTTGAGCGGACTCAGACATTTTTATTTCTACGTGCACTGAAGGAAAACATTGAGTAATTCCAATTTTGATTTTTTATTATTTAGTGAGGACTGAAAATTTGTATTTTAACTTTTTCTATTACCTGATTTTGGTAAGTACTGAGATTTAATGAAATTTAAGTACAGCACATTTATGTGCTATTTACTACATTCAAATATAAAAAGTTACATTTAAAATAATTCAATTAAATAAAAAAAAAAAAATCATTTTTTTACGGTGTACCTTTAATGCAGTCGTCATGAGGCTCTGCACAAATCAGAGCACAGAGAAGAGACATAATAAAATGTCTTTGTTTATCATAAGTTGCCTAAATGGATAGGTTTGTTTATCATTGGTTCTGAAGAAAATCAGCCACTCTACTACAGTTTTGCACACGTGTAAGTATCCGCAAAACAACAGTAATTTCTCTGTATTCTTGACACAAACTCTTGTATTTAGGGAATCGAGTTAAACCAGCCGAAAGGGCGATTGATGCATAAGAAAAATTGTGGGGAGGGGGTTCTGTAGAATCAACTGACTTTGCCGGCGCCACACACTTTAGCACGGTTAGCGGACCCAAATTAAAATCTTGTGTTTGTTGTTTGAGCCCACAACAAACATTTTTCGAGATACCCCTGCTCTATAGCATACACAAAAATACGTCAGGTGCATCCTCATTTGCCTAAGCACTCTTGCAACTGTGTTAGATAACTTGCAGTTCTGCGCTGCAAATATTTGCAATAAATCTAGTATCATGAAATTTTTTATAGCGGTGAGAATTATTTAAATTTTACATGCAACAATTGTATCTAACTATAATTGCCTTGTTACACTCGCTTATAATTAGTTTGTTTAAGTTTTTGTACGTTTACATACATATACAGGAAAAAGGATTTATATATGTACATACATACATATGTAAATTCTCTTTGTCCCCAGCAAAAACAATTTATATTTCCTCGCATATTGCACATGAATTGTCCATATATATGATCTTTTCCTGCTTTTATCCTCAACAGGTCAAACATACTACTCGACAGCCCTACAAGCGCCTGGCACATCTTTCAATTCAGTGAATTACTACCGTAGTCCATATAAACATCGATTTAGTTACTTTTAGATCGAAACAAGTCAGTCTTAGTACCTGAATAAATAAATAGTTCATAAGGTTTAAATAAATTTTAAATTAATTCTTAATAAAATGTCTTGTGTATATATGTAATTGGATGTAAATAAAGATGATTGTGACAGTAGAATTAAAAATCCAATATGAAAAAGAACTAAACAGATATAGTAGCTACTTTAAGTTAAAGACAGTGCAAATTAAAATTATTTCGCCAATACAATCTTAATACACGTATCAATCATATCATATCTGCAATATTCTAGACCATTTAAAAATTATTATTTTAAAAAAGCTGTAACCGTATAGTCAATATAATATGTGTGCTATAATCCTTTATAGCTGTTAATTTCTGTGATTTTATAAAATTAAAACTATTACACTATATGCAATCGACTGTACGTAGCCTTTATACATTCTTATATCACATACTGATAAAGAAGAAAACTGAAAACTTATATAAATCCACCACTACTTTATTAACAGGTAGAAGCCATGGCAGATTTGTATATTTTATATGTGAAATCAAAAATATATTTTATATGTACCTGGTTATAATTTTTTGTTATGATCAACTGGCACCAAACTTCCTTATTGAAAGTGCACCAAAAGTTCTTATTGTAGCCCAGCGCATCATTGAATTTTGTTAAGTATATACTTTGACTCTTGATTTACGCTCGAGTAGTTATCACGTGTATAACGATTCGTGAATACTATTTCTACGTACATACGTCATAGCATTACTGCTGAAAGAACCAGCAATTAGAATGACTGTATTGAGCCTAACGCAGACACAGATGCAATAATATGACGGTTCAATTTACCGAAAGGATAAGTATATTAAAATATTTAAGTATTTTAATTGATTGTGTAACTTTATCACATTTAAGAAAAAAATTATAAAAAAATGAGAAAGAAAACAACAAAAGATCGGAAACTACTATTCAACAATTATGCTGTTATTATTATTATACTAGTTTACAGCCAAAATGTACATTCAATGCCATCATATTTTTCTTATGTTTTTTTTCATGCTGAACTTGAAAATCGCAATTTTCTATGGATAGGTTTCCGAAATATGGGCTTGTGAATTTTTTTTGGGTTCTATTTTGGAGGTAGTTTCACTTGTTAGGCTATACCTCGAGTTTAATTGGGACGCACAAGATATCAAATGAAAGATAATCCAATAATCCTTGCTAACAGTATTTTTAAATCGGTTTAGTAGTTTAACTGTTATGGTCCAAAACATATGAGAAAAATCGATTACTTATTCATTTAGTTATTAATTGCGATTTTCGACTTCAGCAGAGAATAATATTTATTTATTTATTTATTAAATTTGCATAATAATAAATTATACAAATATAAAGAAGCAGCAGCTCTAGCAACATGGTCCATCGGCTGTCTGATAAGAAGAAAAACAATAAAAGAAAGTCTTTGGCTTTCAGAAATTTGTAGATAGTTAATATTTTTAGCAAAAGGCTCTTAAATAAATCCAGTGGGCGAAAAGGTTCAAAGAATTATTGCCGTGAAATGGCTAGAATATGTGCCAACGATGCGGCTTCATTATAGACAGGACAAGAAGGTGTGATGAGCCGTAGGCGGGTATACGTTTTGATCGCCTTTAATTGAAGGTCAGATGCGAATGATGTTTTAGATCTGGAAGGGTTTATAGTAGCGTAATGATGACAGTAATATTTCCAATTTTCTATCAAAGTGCATTGCGTCGCTGATTTGAAATTTCTGCGAGCATGTTTTTTTTGGAGAAGCTTTGGTGAAGCATTGATGGAAATTTGCCAACGCTTTTTCCCACAGTATCAGCATTTTCTTTTCCGATAGTCCCCGATTGTCCCGGAAGCCACATAAATTTAATTTTGTTGGGGAACTTATCATGATGATATTTCTTATGATGTTTATTTATATTTGATAATTTGATGGAGACTCAACAGCGTCAATGCAGGACTTGCTATCCGAGCAGATTATGAATTTGCCTTTGTTTTGTTTGGCATATGGGCATTTCCACGGTAACGGACGAGACATTCGTACGCTTTTAAGTGCGTCCAAAATAAAGAAGACAAAGTAAAAGTTTATATATATTGATCTCGTTTTAAAGGGCTGACGGAGGGCTAGATTTTAATATATACGGGAAGGACCTACTACAAATAAGTACGTAGTTATGAGCAATTCTAAAGTGATACAGACGCGACAAAAAATAGAAGTTTTTTTGAGGCACATTCAGAAATATACAAAATTCAGCGAACTAAAGATATATATATATATATATATATATATATATATATATATATATATATATATATATATATATATATATATATATATATATATATATATATATATATATATATATATATATATATATATATATATATATATATATATGTTAATAAATTCGAACAGGTGACTGTTTTTCGTAGGTTTATGAAATATGAAAATTTTCTTAGTTTTTTTAAATTGAGTATAGAAGAAATACGGACGCGACATAACGGACGCGACAAAATTTTCCATGAGCCAAGAAATACAACTTTTTCATTATAACACTTCAATTTTATTGAAAATAAAACAATAACGTAAATTCAAAATTCAAGTAACATTATAGTAAAAATGACTTTAAAAATTGAGAAGAAATTATTAGTTTTTAGTATGGTCTATTTTAATTATTTTCTTTAATGAATAGGTGGTCCGAGCAACTTCAATACATTTACTGTCGAAATATGAAAACCAATGCATACTTTTAACTCCTTTGATATTTGGAACATTTTGCCATAACTCTGGCAGTTGATTAGATAAACTATCAATTTGTGTTCCAGAGATATACAAAATGTTAACTCCATCAATGTTGCATCTTAGCACATTCATAGAAGGATGAAGCATCACCGAGAACAGTATTTCTGCTTTAACAATTTGCCAGACTTTTCGTTTAACTACGGCACCTATTCCGTCTACAGCACCTTTGCCATGTGAAGTGGCGAAAAAATTCCACTCTAAGATTCCGCAATGAAATTCAGCTGCAAGTCTTGGAATACTAGAAAAATAAATTTATTTTTGAATTGGGAAGTGCTTCCATCAGAGAAAATATAAATGCTGGTAACTCCTTTGTACTGGTTTTGTAAGATATTGACAATTTTGGAAATAAAGCATTAAACGTCGAATTTACTGTGGGTCAATCTATCACTGATAACAGCAAAGGACTTGGTTTCACCAAGAATATAATAATTTGCTATCACTTTTCATTTTTTGCGATAATCTTTTTCGGTACTCTTGTTTTCGTTGAGCTTCTTTCTTCTTGTATTCCTGCCATTTCTCGACGTTTTCATTCATTTTCTCTCTATACTTCATTGTTATTGCTTTTCTTGTTTCTTTTGCCGTTTTTGCCATCTATGAAATTTTAATTTTGTTCTATTTCTACGACTTTATTTAATATTTAAGGTCTACGGTAACGGACGCGACGAATTTCAATATTTCAATAGTTTTTGTAAGCACGATTACATCTTCGGCATAGAGTTGGCATTCGATGCTAGGATAGTTCGCTGAGAGATGGGCAAATCCATCGGAAGCTATTATAAAAAGCAGTGCAGAAAGCGATTTATCAAGTTTTCTATGGTTCAAAGAAACAAATTAATTCTCACTCTGCGGTTTCTGCTACTAAAGAAGTTTAAAACGAAATTTTTAATTTTGGAACCGACTTTCAACTTGTTTAACTGCCTCAGAATAATGTGCACCCCGGTCAAAAGCTTTCTTTAAACCGATTGCTAAAAGTGAGATGTGGTGTTTATACGAGAGTGCGTTCGCTATAACATACGAGTAATCAAGATGCACTTTATTATTTTTACTATATCACATTAGACTATTCGCAATAATTTGTTTGCCAAGCATGACAATAGAGAAATAGGCCTATAGCTATTGAAGTCAAAGGAAGGATTATTGAATTTCAAAATTGGGACTATACAGGAGGTTTTCCACACTTGAGGATAACAGCCGCAATCAAGGATTTTGTTGTAGAGCTTGATTAGTCTATATTTTATACAACTGGGAAGATTTTGAATCATAGGATAGAAAATGCTGTCGAGTCCCGGAGTTTTACCTGTCACTGTAGAAAGGGGGAACTCTTATTCAGCGAATGTGATTTTTGGATTCGATTGTCTTGGCTGCAGGTGATAAACTGTAAGTGATGTCTGCTTGATTGTTAAGGCAGTCACATTTAGCATTGCGAAAGTTATTTGAAAAGCTGGCATCGTTCGAGGTGGGTGCGAAGAAGGAGGTAAAGTGGTTGGCGATTTCAAGTGGAGAACTAATAGTACCATTTGTGGAGTTAATGTTAGCTAATTTTAATTGCTTAATTGAGCCAGTAAGCATTTTAATATTATGCTATATTTTGTTGGGTTTGGTGTTTGGGTTTATGCTAGCAGTAAGTTCTTCAAACTTTTTACGATTGGCATTTATAGAGGAGCGCTTAAAAAAGGCGCTTGCTTTTTTATAGCTTACCAAGTTTGCTATTGAAAGAGTACGCTTATAAACGTGCCATTTAGTTTGTTTACCTTCCAGAAGTTGGGATAGTTCAGCATTCCACCAGGGAATTGTTTTCTTATCACATTTTGGTGTGGTTTGTGGTTTGCTGCCGTCCGAATATTTGTTGATAGCCGTCTCTTGATTCACGTTACTGGAGCCAAATAAAATGTCGATCAACTGAATACACTTTGTGTAAAATCTGTCAGTCAGCTGCCTCTAGTTTAAACTGTACGTGTGGTTTAAATGTGGTTTGGGCATTGTGTGCGTTTAGCTGGATAATGATCGGGTAGGGATCACTGCCATGAAGCGAGTCTGAAACTTGCCATGAGCATTGTGGTGCAATCGAATCGGAACAAAAAGTTACGTCAACATTTGTGAAGGTATAGAAGTGCGTTGCGTACCTATCATTTATACATGGTAGGTACGAGGACATTAGAACGTCTTCGATACATTCTCCTCTTGAGTTCGAGTACGCGGAACCCCATATTGTACTCCAGGCATTAAAATAGCCGTCTATAAGAGCCGCGTAAGAGTTGAGGAGGATTTCAAGATGAATGTAGTTGTTGAAATAACCATTAATATTCCATTGTAAGATAGAAGCATGAAGAGAAGAAGGAAATATAATGGAAAAGAGAGGAGGGAGGAATGTTTAGCTAGACTTGCCTACAGTCAATAGTTCTGCGTGGCAGAGCTGAGATAGTCGTCTGCTAAAGTCAATCAGTATACGGAGTGGTTGGTGTGTGGATATCAATTGCCTTAGTGAGAGCTAAGACGGAAGACGTTTAATTCACACGATCTGAAGCGAGAGAGTACTGAGAGAGGGAAGTATGGTTGTTGTTGGGGATGGATTTGATATTATAAATTTTGAAATATGTTGGTTTTATGTCGATTGAATTTGTTTGTGCATGCCAAAAAGAATTACAATTGTTTGTAGGTGTTTTTATGACTGTGTCAAATTTGTTTTAAGAAGAGGATATGTTGAGGGCGTGCTCTTGACGCTTAAGACTTTAAAGGTAGGGAAGGATTGGAGGGAGCGGTGGCAATATATTTTTGTGTTGCTTCGCGCATACTGCATTTATTTATTGATTTTAGTTTGAGAATTTCTTCGCTTGGACAAATTTCGGACAGTTGTTTGCAAATATGGATGGTCACCGGTGGAGTTAGCACACATTGTTGTGTTACATTCGGATTTATGCGGAGACTAATTACAAATAGCACAAGTTTGCAAGATTTTTACAAAATTTCATAGTATGACCAATTAATTGGCAAATCTTACGCGTAGGGGGTTAGGGTAGTAGGGTCGAACAGAAACTTTCCTCCAAACAATTTTAATTTTTTCTGGTAAGTATTAGCTTCAAATGTTAATAATATAGCACCAGTTGGAATTAGAGCCTCTTGAATTTTTGTTTGGAATTTGTATGCAGTGTAATCTCCGCATGAGGCTTTAAGCCGTCAACGATTAGCTGCTAGCCACCTGATGGGTCACAGGTTGCGGATAGTGAATGGCCCCAGATATGGAGGTTAGCCGCGAATAGGTTTTCTAAGAAGCGCTGCGTCTTCAACGAAAAACCCGCAACGGGCACTGTCAAGGTAAGTCGGTGCCGCCCTGAAAGCACATTGTCCAAATCTTCCTTGGTCTCCTCTAGACGTTAAACCTGAGGGGTTTTTCGTAGATTTGAAACTTGGAATGTGCGTAGGGTTGGAGTCCCGCCACATTATTTTTCCTAGTGAAGACAAGAGAAGCCTCGGATAATAGCCCCCACTACGTTGACGACCACCGCAGACGAAAAACGGACAATGATTTACGGATATGCACCTGGAATATCCGGATCCTCTATAGAGAAGGTGCATCTATCCAACTGGGCGCGAATTTGGATGCGGATTTGTTGTATGCCGAAGACTATGCCACCTTTCCCGGTTCACGCCGGTGAGCGAAAGGTTGGGTACTATCCGCATCAACGCGAAGTTCGTCAACATATCCTGCTTTGCGCGCACGGCCTGACGGAGGAGAAGGACGATGTTGCCAAGGATACGTTCTACGCAAGTTTCGAGGACTTGTATGACTTCCCGGCCCACGACGTAAGAATAGTTCTCGGCGACCTTAACGCGAATGTCGGAAGGGAAGGCGTCTTTGGCTCCACAGTCAGTCAGTTCGGTCTCCATGAGACCTCTTCGAAAAACGGTCTGAGACTGATTGACTTCGCAGCTTTGCGAAACATGGTTGTCAGATTTCAACACCTCGACATCCAGAAGGCCACCTGGCTGTCCCCGGATCAAAAAACGCGAAATCAAAGTGATCATGTTGTAATCGACGGAAGGCATTCTTTCAGTGTGCTGGATACGCGTACATTTCGGTGAGTCAACATTGACTCCGAACATTATCTTGTTGTAGCAAAGATCTGCATGCGGTTATACAATGTGAAGAATGTACGCACAGGCATGCATCGAGTGTTGGATGTCGCTAAGCTGCAATCGCAACGGACGGCAGAGACCTACTCTGCTCAACTCTCGGCTAAGGTCAATCAGACAACCTCTGGGCCCGACGACGCCGGTGGACTCTGGGCGCATATTTCACACTGCATACGTGCTGCCGCGGAGGAAGTCATTGGTTTCCGGCGCCCAAAACCCCGAAATCAATGGTGCCACCAAGAGTGGCGCGACGCGGGTGCAGTAAAAAACGGCGCATATAAGAACAACCTGCAGTCAGCTGCAATGCAAGCCGTGCGAGAAAACTACCGCGAAAAGAGGAAGGAAGAGAGTCGCCTTTTCAAACGTAAAAAAGAGAGCAGGAAAAACGTCATCATGAGAAACTCGAGGTGTATCAGGGCAAGAAGGATGCACGAAAATTCGATCAAAAGGCTAACCCAATGTTTCAAGCCCGGAGCATCTACTGGTAGAGATGAAAATGGAGACCTGGTTACGGATACGCAGTGTGCACTGAGAGTATGGAGACAGCATTTCTCAAATCTATTTACCGGTGACGATTCTACCAATTCCACCCAAGAGGAATGCAGTGAAATACCACAAATCAAAGAGGACAGAATGAAAGTCCCACTACCTAGCCATGACGAGTTTCGAGTTGCTATACAGCAACTCAAAAACAACAAGGCAGCGGGTGCTGACGGCCTGCCAGCCGAATTATTTAAAGCCGGCGGAATTAAAATGGTGTATGCCTGACGATTGGAATCTCAGCGTACTTTGCCATGTACTGAAGAAAGGTGACCCAACAATCTGCGCCAACTACCGAGGTATGAATCTCATTTCGTCAAATCCTGGAAAAGACCCACGAAATCAAATCGACACCCATCATCTCTTTGTTAATTATAGAGCTGCGTTCGATAGCCCGATCCGGAATTACCTATACAAAACAATGTCTGACTTCGGTATTTTTTTTTGTCGGAACAATCTAGTAAGCGCAGCACTCAGACAGAGTATATATCCATTGTACTGCACTTAAGGTTCCCTTTTACTCGGCTTTAAATCTACCCGACCTCCGAAGAAATAGAAGTAGATCCTGTGGTGCCAAGGAGCCAAGTTGGTTACTCCTCAGCACATCAGTGCCAAAATCCCAAACCTGATTCGAGCAAAGGCAGGGCAAACGCAAAGAAAATCGTCCGCCGTCTCGTCTTCTTCTCCACAGGCTGGGCACAGCGCACTGTCTGATATGCCAATCCTTTCCATGTGCCTAGCCCATAGAAAGTGCCCCGTCATCACGCCAACCAACAGCCTGCACTCCCCCCTACCAAAAGATAGAAGGAACCGTGACCATTGGTCAGAGATAACGGGTAGCATAATTTTCGTCCATCTGCATCCTCTCCCTGCCCGCCATGCTCGCTTGTGGGTCGAAACAACCCACTTGTTAGTAGTGGCTATGATGACAGCAGAAGGGAGTGGCAGAACAGGCTCAGGGCCAATAAAAACAGCCTCAGAGCCCATCCTGGCCAAAGAGTCAGAGGTCTAGTTACCCGCAATGCCAGCTTGTCCCCGTACCCAAGTCAGCGTCAGACTATTATGTTTTCCAACACAATTTAGCCTGGATTTGCAGGACCTGACTATCGTGGAAGTGGTGGTCGGACTATCCAAGGCCATGAGCGCAGCTTGGCTGTCACTGCAGACACAAATAGATTTGCCTTTCCACCTGTTTTCCACAACAAAGTCCATCGCCTCAAGTATCGCATACACCTCCGCCTGAAACACAGACGCATGCAGACCAAGGGCAAAGAACCGACGGGTCCCACAAGATTCCACGAAGACACCAGAACCTGAACCTTCTTCAGTCCTGGAGCCATCAGTCAAAATACGGCAGCAGTGTTTGCCGGGTTCGTTCTCTGGATCTAACCATGAACGAGCCTCTGCCAGCAACACATTGTACCGCTTTTCTAGTATGACGGTTGGCGACATGGAGTCCGGGGGCATAGACAGGATTGCAGAATCGATGTCAGTGCCTGCGCCGTCGTCCAATATCGAGTACACCCCATACCAGTGGCCACTATGTTTCACTCTGCAGATGGCCTTAACGGCCTCTCCGCGGATGAAGACATCTAGTGGCGGGAGATTCACCAAAGCATCAAGTGCCGGGCCTGGAGTAGTCGGAAATGCTCCGGTACAACATATGGCCACAGCACGTTGTAGTTTTGATAGAGCTTTTTTGACCCCTACAAGAGAGAGTCTGCTCATCCAAACCATCGATGCATAGGTGATAATAGGTCTTACCATAGCTGTATAGATCCATAGGACCTTACTTGGGGAAAGACCACATGTCTTACCAAAAATACCCTTACACTGCCAGAAAACTGACAGTGCTTTGGATGTCTTCAGTTCGACATGTGTTTTCCAAAGAAGTTTGTTATCAAGGATGACTGCAAGATATTGGATTTCCTTGGATAGCTGGATAGTGACTCCTTTTAGTGTAGGCAGAATAAGTCCATCAAGCTTTCTCCTTCTGGTAAAGACGACAAATACCAGTCTTGACAGGATTAGCCGATAGCCCATTCGCACTGCACCAAGTGTCAATCATATCCAGAGTTCTCTGCACCCTTCTGCAGACAATCATTAGGGATGGACCTGTCACAAGACAGCCAACATCATCTGCATATGCCTGAGCGTATACACCCGAGTCATTAATGGCGTTAAGCAGGGGATCGATCACCATGCACCAGAGCAATGGAGACAGTACGCAACCTTGGAGACAGCCTCTATTAGCCCCAGACGACACCAGCAAATCTTCCTCCGCCCGCACCGTTATGATTCTCTGGGCCAGCATTGAACGTATCCAATTTATTAGGACCCGGTCTACGCCATGCCGCCTAGCAGAGCCGCATACACTGTCGAAAGTAGCATTGTCAAACGCACCCTCTATGTCCACAAAGATGCCTATTGCGTATTCTTTCCTGTCGATGGCTCGCTCTATACTTCCAACAAAGTTTTGCAGAGCCGTCTAGCAGGATTTTCCGCTTTGATAGACATGCTGAAATGGAGAGAGTGGATGCGTCTTCAGAGACTCCCTACGCATGCGAAGCTCCACCAGCCGTTCTAAACTTTTTAGCATGAACGAGGTCATACTAATAGGTCTGAAACTCTTGGGATTGGTGTAGTCGTCTCTTCCAACCTAAGGAATGAAAGCAACCCTCACCATCCTCCAAGAGCGTGGTACATAGGCCAGTGCGAGACATGCAGTGAAGATCTTCTTCAGTGCTGCCAACACTAACTCAATGCCTTTCTTCAACACAATTGGATATATGCCATCCAGTCCGGGCGACTTGAAGCTCTCAAAGGATCTGATAGCAAATCTAATAGCAGCCTCATTCGCCACTGTTGTGGCGACATACCAATCATGTCGAGAGGGTGTAGCTGCCCTGACAACAGTTCCCACCAAAGGTGGTTGTTGACGGGCTATGCTTACCTGATTTCCTGGAAAGTGTGACTCCAACAGCAAGCTGAGTGTCTCACTTTGCCTCTCCGTATAGGAGCCGTCAGGTTTCCTGAGCGACCCCAGCTTAGCGATTTGGTCCTTTTTCAGGACTTTCACCAGTTTTGCTGTGTCACTCAGGGATTCGATATCACTGCAGAAGTCTTTAAAATAAGTCCTTTTCGAGTCCCGAAACAGCTTCTTGTAGTCCCTCTGAACACGTCGATATCGTTCCCAGTCCTCATCAAGATTCGTCTTGAGGGCCCGGTTGAGGAGTTTTCTAGACTCACGCCTCAGCACCTGAAGCTCTCGATTCCACCATGGAACAGGAGTCCGGCTAAAAGGAGGTCTAGTTGGACAGGCTAGCTCGAAGCTGTTTGTTAGAGCGGTGTTGAGATGTTCAGCAGCCGCCTCAATGTTCTGCTCCTTGCGAAGTTTCAGTGGCGTCACGTAATTGCTACGCAGTGCCTCCCTGAACTTTGGCCAGTCTGTTTTTCTTGGGTTTCTGGTGGGCAATGGCATCTGCGCCCGCTCGCCACACTGAAACTCAATGTATCTGTGGTCCGAGCACGAGTCTTCGGCGAGGACCCTCCAGTTGTTGATCGATCACCCCAGTCTTGGATTTGACAGGGTGACGTCATCTCGTAGTCACAAAAGTAGGTTGCCTGCCTAGATTGTGGATGTTCAGGCTGGAGGAGGCAATATACTCGAAAAGTCGAGAGCCCCGCTCATTGCACTTGCTGCTGCCCCAGATCATATGCTGGGCATTAGCATCGCAACAAAGAACCAGACCAAGACTGCGCCGCTCACAGAACCCTACGAGAATGGCGACCTTCCCAGGTGGTGGCGCCTCCAAAACATCGTAAGGAAAGTAAGCAGATGCAATCACGAACCTCGACCATCCGTGCATACTCTTAAAACTAATCTCTGCCGCAACCAGATCCTGACAACAGAATGCGTCAAGCCAGGTCGCTGCGAGATGGGATGAGATTATAAGACCGGCTCTAGGTCTAATCGAGTTTCTGTCATATAATATCGTGGCCCCTTTCAACGAGCCAAGGCCACAGAGGCGACCCCTAAAGACCCAGGGCTTTTGTAATGTTGTTATGTGGGGTGATGTGTGCAGCTGGGTAGTCGTCTACTTAGGAGTACAGTAGCGGCTTTAGAATGCTGCAAGTTGATCTGCGTTACCGTCAAAGGACGATAGCTACGAGAATCGTCCGAGCCACTCATCTGGGAAAGACATGAAAGGTTACAGTCCCAAAGAAGAGACTCAGACGGCTCCGGTACCGAGAAACCATGACATCAACAGTGGCCTCATCCACTCGCACCACAAGATTAGCACCTTCTTTACCATCCCGGTTGCTACCCCTGGTGTGCGAAAGAACTCTCCAAAGCCTCGTGTTGATGCCAGGGTTCTGAGCACGCAGACAAGAAAGGACATCTGTGGTCGTCAGATCGGGATCCGGAATCCAGCAGATGGCCTTCCTGAGGGACACGCCTGCTTCGCTATAGACCGCGAAGCGAGTGGTCCCCATGGGGGGCACGTCATTGACTGCACCCCTGAGCCAACCAAAGTTGGCCTGAGACGCGCACGGCACCTGTAGAGTGCCGTCCTTTGTCTCATAGCCCTTCGCATTAGCTTCAGGACCGGAGGCAATGACGCGACGCATCAGATGACCTTTGTAGTGTTTTATTTCGGCATCAGTTAGCCGATGGTCAGGCCCCAGCTTCCCAATCACCGCCATTGGTTGCGGGCCGGTAGCCTTCTCGCTATACGATGGCTTGGCTGCACCTTTGGAAGTGCTTGGGCGAAGGTCCAGCTCACCACCCGCCACTGGCAAAGATTTCGCCGGGCAGATGGTTTTGCTGGATACGAGGGGCTGGGCAAACTGCAGCTTATTGGCAACATTCTTCCCCGCCACATTAGCCGCCACCGAGGTTTCGCTCGTATCCTTTGGGGTCGTGGCGCCACCAGCAGTAACAGCTGTAGGGCAGGTGGGAATGCTGTTTTCAGCCACCGTTCCGAAACCTTTAATACTGAACGAGGTTTCAGACCTCTCTCTTCAACTTCATCATGGACGGGATCCTACGAAAGGCCGGTGTGCATCGCAATGGCACCGATTTTGGTAAGTGCTGCGAAATACACGCATATGCATATATATTGAAACATATATGATTGAATATTTTTAGGAAATGCTATTTCAACCCCTAAAATAAACACGCGAGAAGCCATGCGAAACTGCGTTCAAAGTCTAGTGGAAGTTCAGGCACACAAGAAGTATAAAAGCTGCCAAAATAGAATATATTCAATAAAATTAAAACAAAAAAAAAAATTGTTTACGGTGTATCTTTAATACAGTCGTCATGAGGCTCTGCATAAATTCTTGTGTGTAGCGAATCGAGTGAAACCAGACGAAAATGCAATTGATGCATTAGAAAAAGTGGAGGGGAGGGGGGGTGTTCTGTAGAATCAACTGCTTTTACCGGCGCCACACACCTTAGCACGGTTAGCGGAGCCAATTTAAAATCTTGTGTTTCTTGTTTGAGCTCACAGCAAACATTTTTCTGGACACCCCTGGTTTAAATGGCATTCCAATAGTGTTTGGACGTTAATAGACTATTTTTGCTAGCTCTGAAATTTCTTTCACAACGTAAAACCACATTAAAACATTTTATTGTAAAAAAAAAATTTAATGTATCTGTTGAACCGTAATGTAGCAGCCTGAGAAAATCTTGCTCAATCAAATATAAATACATATATTCTAAGTCAATTTAAAAATATTGATTGAAGTATAAATATAGGAACAATATAATGATTTGATCGAACATCCGGGTGCAGTTTTCTCGTTTGAAATACAAAAATTCCGAAATTAGCTGGTGGTATGGCAAGCAAAATTATTTTTAAAAAAATGTTACTTAGAGAACGTACCCGAATAAAATAATTATTAAGAAAGACAATAAGAAACCCAAAATTACTGGCTTTATACAGTTTCATTCCGAAATTCCATTAAAGATTTTGACTTATAATCCATCAAATAACCTTAACGAGAGATATTAAAGTCTAAGAAGAAGTGCGTCAAATTGTTCTTAAGAAAAAGTAAAAATTCTGTGTAGAGTCAACAACAGCCTCTGCAAAACATATACTGTACACAAAGGACAACTCAACACCTTTTTCTTCACTATACTTCATAATCTCTTTCGACGAATAGGGCAGGATCCTTTTAAATTACAATATATTAGAGCACTGTATCTACTTCGAAAACATAAAACATGTATTTCAATAATCAACAAACTGAATATTTATAGATAATAAGTATATTTTTAATCAGCATTATTCCCAGCAGGGAGATTTAACATAATTAACTGCCTTTCCTCACCCAGAACTGACTTTTAAAAATTCCACTTAACCTATCGGATTGAATACGGTCTCGTGAAATATCGAAAGACCTATTATACAACAATAAAGGTTATTATTATGAGGTGATATGTTCAAATCTGAAGGATTTCTGTCGACCCATAACTTGCTTCCTGCGACCAAGGTGGTCCACTTTCATTCTCGGCTGTGTGGATTAGCTGTACTTATGCGATAGTTCCCCTCTATCAATATATTTAATCCAGCTGCTCTTCTCTTTCATAAATCCGCTACTCTACTTTTAAACAGCAGGATCCCTAAATTAACCTAAAATTGAAACCACCTCTTCATTTTTTTTCATAATTAATATTGTTAGAAAAAATCTATAACTCTAATTTGAACATAATCACTGTACGCCGCACAGTGGTACGACCCCATAAATATTGAGGAAAAAAATAGAAGGTGTAATCGGAGGATCACCTATTTTGGCAAAAATTACTTTTGATCGAGATTAAGAAAAATTTCAAAAATGGGCGTGGTCGGTCAATTTCCACGCCCACCTCCCATACAAACTCAACATAGAAAGTGCTGCAAAATGGGTTTCAATATATGTAGATATTGAACTGAAATTTTGATAATTTATATCTGAAGATATATAGATACTGTGCTGTGAAAATGGGCGTGGTCGGTGAACTTTTACGCCCACTTCCCATATAAACTTAAGTGTGGAAAGTGCTGAATTTTTGGCTATTTATATCGGAGAAGATACAGAAATTGTGTTTTGGAAATGGGCATGGTCTAACAATTATTTCGCCCATTGACATTATCATTGCTTAATACCATTTCGAAAAATACTTTTTAACCAAAGTTCGTTCTTTGCAAAAAAACGCTCAATTGTTGCAAATGTCATCTAATACCTTTTATGGCCTATATTCGTAAACATTACAATAATTGTTATTGTTTTACAAAGATGTTTAATCAGGTGTTGCCATCATGTTAATTAAAAAGCTTTTACAAATTAGCAAGATCCTAAAAGTATGCCCCCATTTTTTTCAATTTTTTTCAATTTTTTGTACTTTTTTTGTCATTTAAATCGAAATAACTCAAAAAGGGGCAAATTCGGGCAAAAATTTCTTTTTTATATCGAAAGAAGACATCTCGACCTTTCATTTCTATATAGTTAGAAGACGGAGGTAGACGGAAGTAACGAAGTTTTTGTCCATCAAAGGGGAAAAGTATGTATTTAGGTAGCTTCCTCTTTGATAGCTTATAATTTCAACAATACTTGATGGATTGATCTCATAGTTTTATATAAAAGTAACAAAAGAAGCAATCAAAACAAAATTATTAGGAAAAAACTTTGCTCTAGTTAACAAATATTTCAATCATTTTAGGTGAAAAAAAATTTTCTGACTTTCGATACTTGTATTTAGTATAAAAATGACCATTCTGGAAAGAACTGTAATGAATTGTTCGTATTTAAACAATGCTAAATTCCGTCAAACATAAGATTAGGGTACTTGAAAAAATGTATTTTTTCCGCCAAAATACCACTGTGCGCCGGTAGCACTAGAATGAACTGTAAATAATTATTTGTTGTCATTTTTAATGAGAAGTCGATAAATGCTAATATAAAAATAAATTCATATAAAAAAGATTTGGACTAAAAAACATGTCATTGGCATAAAAATCCTTTTATCGCCTATAAATTAGTGCCGTTTTTGACTGAATTGTAAAATTGCCGCTTTAAAATGCAAGTGATCTGCTTTATCGCGGTTGAACGTTGTTCAATTATCAAACGTCGATTCTCGAATATATGCAACTGTAGGCAGCATTTTAAGAGCATTAAGGCAACCGGATTTTAATGCAAAAATTTGTATTTGTAAGTTTTCAAAAGCTTTTCTAAAATGAAATGTGGTTGTCGAAATTGTGTTTCAATTACAACAACAGTTCACCATCAGTACTTAGGGCCGGCATCACAGTGTATACTTAAGTTGAAGCTAAGCTTAAGTTACACTTAAGTACGAACAGTGTATACCTAAGCATAATTAAGCCCCCACTGATGCTTAAATGTCGGCTGATTTTTTTTTTTAAATTAAAGGGACAAACTGCAAAAGTGTTAAAATAGATTCGTATTATGAATAGTGGAATGTAGTTAAATCCAGCTGAAGAAAAATTATTTGAAGCAAAAAATTAAATGAAAAATAGAGCATAACACAACATGGTGAATAAATATTTTATAAGAATTTATTTACAGGAATAATACAGTAGAGCGGGAATGGGGCAGCCATAACTTTTATAGGACCTGAACCATTCTTTGGCATAGGGGCAAATAGCATAATAGATAAATTAAGTCAGGAGGAAAAATCCAGTAGATCACGCTACTGGGACTCACTGCGAAAAATTAGACAATCCCATCTCATGATTGGAAACTACAACTCAAAACGTGCAGCTCTATGTCTACAGTTAAGTAAAAACAATTTAACAACTCTGACAGATCACCTCACAAGCCACTCTCGTTTAAGAAGCCACCTCAGGAAACTGGGACTCTCACCAGTAAACACATGTAGGTTCTGCACGGAGGCAGAAGACACACCAGAGCACTGCGAAACCTTAGCTCGCAGTAGGAACAAATATCTGGGGCATTATTGGCCCGACGGCAGAGACATTAGAGCAATGAACTCCAACTCAGAGCTAAGTTTCCTTAGAACTGTTGGACTTATGCAGGAGAAGTACTATATCAAATTGGTCGAGGTACATTTTCCCTCTTTATTTCATTCATTCATTCATCCAATGCAGTAGAGCAGACCAAATGCTCCTGCTAATACTACGATAAATTGAAACCTTGCCAGTTTTTTCATGCAAAGTAATTTCCAGCATGCCATCCGTTACCAACCCTTCACTTTCTTCAGCAGCCACCACCAGTTCCATATAAGGAACGTTTATTTACTGTCTTCCGGTTTTTGGAATCTTTTTTCACGGTGTCATATTTCTTCCTAAGCATTAAATAGCCTACTACTACTATTATATTAGGGCACTGCGTGGTAAATTCGGCGTCTATGTCTTTCCACGCGCAGGTTTTCTGTGCAGAGCTTGCCACATCTGTCCTATTACACTATTATTTTTCCCTCCAGTAATTGGAAGATCAATTCTATCTCCTCCTTTGAAAATTTACTGGGCTTTTTTTTCTTCCATTCTTCAAATTACTGTACTTTGCTTAAAAAAATTAAAATAAATTATTATTAATAATACTAAAATAAATTGCTTTTTCCTCAATATTTGAAAGAATCTTCAGTACGGACTGTGAAACTGAAACTATCTTTGCTCATACGTAAGTTTAACTTAAGTATGCTCTGTGAAACCGGCCCTTAATCAATCATTCAAGAAATCCGCGGACTAATGTTGATTCATACACAGCACATACTTCACGGTATGGCAATTATGAGTGAACTCAACCAACAGGAAAGTAATTTCATATTCGGAAGTATTTAAGTTTTTTGTATCATACAAAAATTTTTCACTGAAATAAAAAGTACGAAGCCAGTTGAAATACATGCGAGCACTTAAGTAGCCAAACGGGTTCGGCACGCTTTTGCAGTAAACAAGTAGATAAGCGAAACGCGTCATGCATTTGGGAATGCTAAAAATGATGCAGTGAATTCCATATGAGCATGAGCAACCGCGTAGGTAAAAACAAAACAAAGGTAACCGCCACGACTGTAACTCACTGTTGCACGTTTCATTGAAGGAAAATAACAAAAATTATGATCTGTGAAATTTGTGAATACGAGGTTATGCTGGAACGCTGAGATAGCATACATACATATGTGCATATTTGTGTTATCATTACATAACGAATAGTTAGTTATATAATTCAAGTTAGTGTTTCGTTATTGGATAAATTACACTGCACAACAAAATCAAACTTTTTCCAAAAAAAACACGATTCCGACCACGGATTCTGGTAGAGGAGACCAAAAAATATAAACAAAAAAGTTTAAGCACAGGCAACGTTTTTAAGACAAAGTGAATCAAAGTACCTAGTAATGACTATTTCGAGGGACTTTTTTTGGTCAATCGTCATAGGAAACCATGTGAACCTTTCATATATGTAAAATTCTACGAGGAACATTTTTGTGGAACATTTTAACCCGTTATATCCCTGTTTTATGGATACACATAAAACCCGGATATAACGTGTTAAAGTGTTCCACATAAATATTTATCATAAAATTCTACTATAAGTCTCTGAATACACTAAAGCTCAAAAGTCAACTTGAACGCCAGAAATAAGTGAAAACTCAAAATGTATTTCAGGGTTAATCTCGTACTTATTCAGAATTGGTGCGAAAAAGTCACACAAAACCGGATTTTAGGGGGTTATTTTATATGAAAAAAATATGTTACGTAAAGCTTCACTATAAGTAACCACACAAAAAAAATCTCCACATATAATATCTATAAATAAAAAGATGAATACAAATTTGGGTATTTCAGCAAGCATTTATTGCATAGCAATAAAAAATAATAAACAACAAAAGCCAATTGCATGCTTCCACATTTTAAAAATGCATATTTCAGTACATCACTGCAATAAAAAGCAATAAACAGCAAAAGCAAAATCGTGTCAAATCAGGGATATAACGGGGTAAAATGTTCCACAAAAATGTTCCTCGTAGAATTTTACATTTTTTATTTAATTTTTTTAAAATTCAAATAATTTATTGGAAATGACAATAAGTAAGCAAATCTAAAAATTACTGCAATCTTAAAATTACCATCTATAATCTTATAAATTACCATCTTAAAAATATATGTTTTTTCATATTTACATTATTGTATGTGTTTTAAGTTAAATTTTTCTATATATAAATGAAGAAGAAAAGAGAAAAAAACTCATTCTTTCGTTCAGAATACTCCAATATCAGTTGTGTCTTTTTTTAACCTTTTGTTATACCTTCTCCGAAGTAGATTAGTTGCCAGTTTATTTGGATGCGATCATAACCTCTTAGCGTAGTTTGTGCAGAATTTTAAAATATCTTCTTTAACTGTGTTTACTTCTAGATCTTTATGAATGTTTAAGTTTTTGACGTACCACGGCGCTTTGCAGATAGTTCTTAGTAGTTTCGATTGCAATTTTTGAACCTTTTCTATGTTGGAGCTGGAAGAGGTACCCCACAACTGTATACTGGTTTAATGGTTGTATTGAAAAGAAGAATTTTGTTTCCCAATGATAATTTTGAATTTCTACCAATAAGCCAGTTCATATTAATAGCTTTGATTTCTGCTTGAATACTTTTAATTTCTATGTGTTCTCTCCATGTTAACCTCTTATCAAGATACACTCCAAGATAATTAACTTCTGTGTTTTGTGGAATGGACCTTTCATTAATGTGAATGGAGGCACAGTTCTCTTGCCTTAATGTGAAAGTCACATATGCCCATTCTAATTCGTTAATTTGATCCTCCATGTCCGTAGCCAATGTTCTCTTTCATTCAGGTGGGTTTGAAGATTACAAGTTGCTATCTTTGGATACTGATGTGTTTAGTATTGACGTGCCATCTGCAAACGTCGATGTCAGAAATTTTTCATTTGTTGGTAGATCTGAAGTGAAAATAAGGTAGAGAAAGGGACCCTCCCTTGAGGCACGACTGCTGTAACTTCGTAACTTCGTAACTTCGTGAAGTGAATTTTTTTTGTTTTACTACGAACTTTCTATCTGTAAGGTAGCTTTTGAGTATAGCATGGGTTTTTTCTGAAAGTAGGGTTTGTATTTTGTACAATAGCCCTTCATGCCATATCTTGTCAAATGCTTGGTCTATGTCTAGAAATACGGCAGTGCAGTATTTTTTTCCTCGAAGGCTTTTCTTATTTCAGAAACAATTCTATGGACCTGTTAATTGGTGTATAGGAGGATACAATAGTAGGATCTTTGCCAGATTTCAATATCATAATTATTTCAGATACCTTCCAAACGCGTGGAAATAATTTAATCGCATTATTCCATTCACGATATGCATTAGATGCTTGATTGCCATCTGGGGTACCTCCGCTATCATTTTTGGTGTGATTTTGTCTGGTCCAGGCGATTTTTTCGTATTTAGTGCAGTAATTGTTTTATTTAACAGTTTTAATGTAATTGGTGGTTTGTATTGTATATCCTGTATTACTGATTATTATGGGTGTATTAAGTGTAAACACATTTTTTTAATGTTGCGCAAAAACATTAGCTTTCTCCGAGTCCCTTCGAGCCAAAGTACCGTTTGCTAATCTTATTGGCAATTCTCCATTAATAGGGCGCTTTAACCGGGGCGCAAAAAGGGGGTAACTTTAACCCTATGGAACTAGGCCTTCTTCGGAAGTCTAATAGGCGGCTATTCAACAGGACTAAAACCTCGGGTCTGCCCTCAGACTGGGAAGGCTATAAAGCTGAACAAAAAACATTTAAAAAAAGCAATCAGAACTACGCAACGAGAGTCCTGGCAAAATTATTGTAGGGATGTGGAAGAAACATCGGAAGCAGTCAGACTAAGGAGAATCATAGCGATGACCCTATACAACCTGGGCTACCTAAAAGGTCCGGGAGATGTGTGGAGCTAATGTTGATCCTAATATGGTTGCACTTATTGAGACTATACAGCAGACAGGTCTACAGAGGTACTCCTCAGAGAAGAGTTCTCTCTCCCCTGCTCTGGAATTTGGCGATAAATCTCATACTGCTAGCCCTAGAGAGGCGGGGTTACCACATCATCGCCTATGCTGACGATTTGGCAGTTGTAATTAGTGGGAAATATCCAAACACTTTTATGGATATTTTGCGCTCTAACATGGCCACGCGTACTTCCTGGACGGAAAGAAGGGCATTAGGGTTAAACCCCGAAAAATGGAATTAATCTTCTTTTCCAAGAAAAATAGAGCTCCTACGGTCTCCCCGATAATATACAAAGGTGCGGAAATTCCGATGAAAGAGACAGTCTAATATTTGGGACTAATAGTAGAGAGGAAACTTACCTGGAAACCCAATATTGCTTTGTACACAGGTAAAGAAGTGGCCGGAAGCATTAGTAGTGATACTCAACCTACCTACATTAGATCTGGTAGGGAAACAAGTGGCCGCCGCATCAGCGCTAAGGCTGAAATTTACGGCGTTATGGCATAATCGGCAGATTGGCCACTCGACTATCGTGCTAATCTGGAGTAGTTTTATACAACATATTGACCACTCTATATCTAATCTCAACTTTGATAGGCACTTCCAGACACATATTCCGTCTATATTCCGTTGCAAACACTCATGCCATGGAGTAGGGGGGAACTGTATTTCTACATCGATGGATCCAAGCTTGACGATAGAGTCGGCTTTGGAGTTTTCTCAAAAGAACTGGGACTGGAACTTTCATTCTGTCTCCCCGACCCCTGCAGTGCTTATTAAGCAGAGGTCCTATCCACAAAGGAGGTAGCCGTCTACTTAAATAGACACGCCGGAAGGATATTATAAATATCTACTCGTATAGCTAGGCAGCCATCAAGTCTATGAACTCGGTGGCACTGAAGGCAAAGGTTGCTAAGGACGGCCGGGCACGCCTAATATGGGTTCCGGAGCATAGGGATATTGAGCTAGCCAGACGGAGCACCAACCTTTTATGCACGGACAGATGAGAGGTTGGAATACTAATTGTCACCTATAAACTGATGCTAAAGGATTGGGTCGTGCATGAGGCCAATAGGTCTTGGGCACACGAGGGCACTTGCTCAACGATTAGGCTAATGTGGCCGGAGCTTCATAGGAGGAGACTTGCTTGGCCTGTCGACAGAAGATATTTATGTCTAAGGTCGTGGCTTGTATAACTGGTCATTGGCAATTCGGCAGGCATGCTCTCAGGCTGGGAATATTCTCTCATGCATACTGCAGAAGCTGTGGGGATGAGGATGAGGAGGAGACTGGGGAACATCTCGTCTGTAGGTGCCCCGCTCTGGCAAATACGCTTTT
Source organism: Clusia tigrina (assembly GCA_920105625.2). Classification (NCBI taxonomy): domain Eukaryota; kingdom Metazoa; phylum Arthropoda; class Insecta; order Diptera; family Clusiidae; genus Clusia; species Clusia tigrina. The sequence goes on from OV050031.1 coordinate 162,047,088, forward strand.
AATCCTCTTACAGAAGTGTCCGGCGAGAAGGTCAAACAAATCCTACGCTTTATTAGGGGTTCGAAATGGTTTGACGAGTAAATCAGAGGTGCGTTGTTACTTGGTGGCATCACAGTAGAGCTATGGTGGCCTGATTGAGTTGGTCTGTAGACCGGCTACCACAATAACTTAACCTAACCTAACCGCCCTAAAATAAAGCTCAGACGTGAACTTTCAAAACGCTGATGCATTTCTATTTTTTTTGGTCCCTCTACCAGAATCCGTTGTCGGAACCTTGTTATTTTATTTTTTGGTAATACAGTTGTAGAGTATAATGTGTGAAAGCCAGTCCAGAAATCTCTATAGATAAAAATCGATGAGACAATGGATTCTTCTCTAATACGGTCCTCAAAATATGAAGATTCTGTATACCAAAACCGGGATGTTAATATAATAGATACTAATATTAAAAACGTATGCGAATGGGACACTAATTATAAAAATGTTCGCTTATTTTAGGTAAGTTACAAGTGAGTGCCACCCTTTGCCGACACTGTGAGTTATGCTAGAGTTTTTTCCAATATTAATCTAATTTTATAATGATGATGATTTTTCCAATGGATATGCCACAATTTCCATCACATACAGGGTTTAGCAAATAGTTGCGATTCCCACCAATACAAAGATAAACTCATATGGTCAAATAGTCAGATTCACACTGTTATTCTCGGAACAGTCACTGACTCCAAAATCTTAAATAGGTGAGGAGTCATAATTATGACTATTTTCTACTCAGGTAATCATTTTGAAAGTTCCGTAAGGCATATTTTATTCAATGCTTATGAATATCTAAATTGCTTACCATATCAGTAGAGTACTCGACTTTCTGCACAATCCCGGAATACTTTTGAGCATTTTTTTAATTACTTATAATTTCTATGAGATATATTTCTATTCCATTTGATTTGAAGAGATGGCGTAAGAGTACGATATTTGAATCCGACACCATCTCCACCACCTCCCAATTAATTGCCAAATTGCTGCAAATTGACGCGGCTGCAGGCCACCACCGCACTCGTTGCAAAATACATAGGCCTTATAACTACTCTAGAGACACAGTCAAACTCCACTCAAAAATGATTTATGGTAATCTTTGTCTGAGTTAATCAATGCTTGTATCGGTGGAAATCTGTAATGCATTGAGTGGCTGCCAAAAGCAAACATGGAAATCACAAAACGGCAAACAAAAATTGGTCACACTTTTTGTCCGTCTGGTGTGCCGTGGTAATAAATCATAGAACTGGTTCATAAGTTCACAACAAAGGTACACATCTGAAACTACAACAGTCAAGTTCTCAAAATTATCGTTTCGAGGTCTGCCAGCGCCAGCGCCAGAGCCCTTATTTTCAATTTTAAAGAGCGCCAATTGTTTCTAATTCTTTAAGCCTTCGGCACTCATTCCTCTAGACGCCTTTTGGAAAACTGCTTTTGGGCAGGATTTCTTATTAGGCATTTTGGCGACTTTCGGGTTAATTCATTGCATTCAATGGCAAATGCTTTATGGTCGACAGGGTTTTCGTCGCTTTTGTATTGGTTTTAAATTGAGCAATCAATATTAACGCTTCTTATGTTGCTTTTAGTGTCATTTGGGTTGTCAAACTTATTGGCTTTCAATTATGGCATGAATTCGAGCAGAAAAGTTTCCATTACAGATACACTTTGGTAAGCTCTTTTCTTTTAAATAAGAACCCCCTTTGATATCGCAAATTAAATGAACAGAGAAGGTTTGGGGTCTACCTTGAAGTAAATATGTCACTCATTTGACAGAGTACAGTACATAATTGCCTTAAGCCTGTCATTCTTGCAACACAATTTTCTGAGCTGAACACTTTGCGAAAAAAATCACTTCAATTAAGTTGAGCAATTTCTTCCATGAACCAATTTCACAATTTTTTCTTGCACAATTCTTTCATTCCACAAAGTGCAGCGATTATGTGGCATGCTTTTTGTATAATAACATATCGATCACAAGAATTCCAAATAAGCCGATTTGCAAATAGCGACGTCTCAGATTGCATATTTAGCATAATTTTCTTGAAAATAATGCCAATTTTTTGAAAATAAATACAAAATGACGAATATGTCATTAAATGCTTTAATTGGGATGGAAACCGTTTGCCAGCACCTAAAGAGACTGAATAATACACAAGTAAAAGGTTCGATATTTCCATGCGCTTTTAAATTTTATTGCTTTATGTATATAACCAAACCACACAATTAAATTTTTCAATCCAGCATTGCTTTAAAATAATCGAACCAAATTTATATAAATGAGTACTGAAATTATTTTAAATTAAAAAAAAGAGGAAAGAAGTCTGAAGTTTGAAGTTTGGCTAGACCGACTTCGAAATACCCTTTACCTTTCCGGGTGCGTGCGAGTTCAACAATGGGTATGTTTTCTTCATAATTCATCATTAGGAGCATATCTACTGTAATTTTCAGTATGGTACCTTGAATTGATTATATTAGAATAAGGCATGGCCATTATCTGATCGACACTATTTATTGTGTATGGGTTTGTAAGTTCAATATCTGTACTAATATAAAATTTCGCCCAAAAATATTGAATAGGTCGTAAGTTATTAAAATATGTATATAGTGGGCATGGCTTTAAAAATAACCCACCCACTTTTTGTGTGGTAGCTAATGTTAGTACCCGCAACCTTCCTGTGAAATTTCGTTGATTAATCTTCTATAGGAATCTATTAATGATTTTTGGTTAATTATGGGCGTGGCATTAGTATTATGAGCGCCATTTTTCCACACACACTATTATGGACCCCATGTACATGTCTGCCAATTTTTATTCTGATAGCATCAATACGAGCATAGGTAGGCTAATTTTAATTTTAGACACGAAAGTTTCTTATGTCCAAAGTGTAGTTAGGTTTATAATGTCCACATGTTGCTTCTCGTAAAATTTCGTCCATTAATCTCTTATAGATCTTAAGTTATGAATATTTGTGAATAGTAGGAGTGGTTTTAATTTTTTATATATTTATATATATATATATATATATATATATATATATATATATATATATATATAAATATATATATATATATATATATATATATATATATATATATATATATATATATATATATAAATATATATATATATATATATATATATATATATAAATATATATATATATATATATATATATATATATATATATATATATATATATATATATATATATATATATATATATATATATATATAGGATGTACCGATTATAGAGCCAACTACAAGAACTAAGGTTGATCAGAGAAAATAACTTTCCATATACGGTACTTTCTGGAATAAAACTAAAATTAGCCTAGCTCTACTCGTACTGCTGATATATGAAGCATGTACGTTGGCAGTAATGCACATTGGGTCCATACTAGTCTGGGTGCAAAATATGGGGATCATACTACAAATGCCACGACCACAAATAACCGAAAATCATTACTGGGTTCCTATATAAAATTCAGCAACAAAATTTCACAGAGACATTAAACACTACAGAAAAATTGGGCTGGTTATTTTTACTTTACTTTACTATTATGCTCACACTATTGACACAATTTTATAACTTACGACTTAAAAGATATGTGTATATTAATGCTACGAAGCTATACACATGGAATATAATAAACTTTGAGGACTCCCATATAATAAACTTTGAGGACCCCACATAAAATTACTTACAATTATCTATGCTATCTAATGATGATCTATGAAGACAAATTGGTAGCAGTACTCATTAAGTCTGTACTAGTGTGGATATAAAATAGGTTCAAATTATTAGTGCTCCCACGCCCACAATTAACCAATATTAATTTCTGTGGCCCAATGCAAACTAAAGTTCACACAAATGCTAGTATAAAAAACAAAACAAAAAATTGCCGGTACATTTTCAGAGCCACGCCCTCTATTGATACATGTTTAAAACTTCTGACCCAATCAAAATTCTTGGACCAAATTTAATACGAATGCATACATATATTGCCACTGCAAAGCCATTCACAAGAAATGGGGGATTAGATCAAGGCCACTTCTGCTTGCATTATAACCAGCTCAGGGTACCCTAACGAAAATTACTCTAGATATGCTCCTAATGATGGTGTCTGAATATGACATTGCCATTGCTTAGGTCGCACGGATATGTAAGGTAAATGGTATTTCGAAGTCGGTCGAACCCGACTTCCAACTTCTTTACTCGTTTTAGCTACTACTGTTTTCACATTTTAAGAGGCCCGTAAATAGTGTTTATAAGTTTTTCGGTAATTGCCAGAAGTTGGGTTTGAAAGATATGCAAATGTGTATAGTTTTGTTTGTAGGGATGGTACTTCGGGGTATTTTTTAAGCTGGCTTCGATTGCTGTGATTTTTGCTATAGGAGAATCGTAACTGTACAGAAACTTATTAAAGAGCTTTGCTGTCATAAATTGTGACCTTATTTCGATTGGCATAATGTTAGATTTATATAACATGTTTTTTACAGGTGTGGTATGAAAGGCCCAAAAGGCCATTCTAATCGCAGAGTTAAGGATCGCTTGTAGTTTATTTGTTATGGATTTCGGGAATGACCATAAAGTTATAGACCATACATAGTCTATTTTAGAAATTAGTGGAGAGTTTACTATGGAAATTAGCGTGTAGGTATTACAGTTAAATTTATTGCTAGAAAGACATCTAATGATGTGCAGTCTGTTAGATAGGAGGGGAAGCAGATGTTCAATATGTGCATTCCACCGGAACTTACTATTAAAGACTACTCCCAGTATTTTCAGGTTATCGACAGTGTGGATTGCGATGTTGTTGTAGTTGATTGTGCAATGGCAAGTATGGGTTCGGTATATATAAAAATGCTTAGATTTGGATATTGAAAGTTCAGCTCCAGAATTCTCGCACCAGGATAAGATATCATTGATAACCGAATTAAGACCAATGATAATGTTTTTGTTTTTATTTATTTTTTTAATTATATAGAAGTCATTTGCGAAAGCACAGAAGTCGATTCCTTTATATAATGCGATTATATGGAATAATTCATTAAAGGCAATCAGAAAAAGAATGACGGAAAAGAAGTTCCCTGGGGAACTCGTTTGATAGGGGGAGGATTTTAGAGTATCTATTTTGAATTCGAAATCTAATTTGTCTATGGGAGATAAAATTTCAAACATAATTTATTATTTTGGGTCCTAAGTTCCAGTTTATGAGTTGCTGTATTATAGTATATAGGACACCAATTTTATCGAAAGCCTTCGAAAAATCGAGAGAGACTATTGGCAAATAGTTTCTTGAGAAAAGAGATTGGTTATCACATAGTCTATATAGATTAGAGTATCTGCTACTCTTTCTTTTTAAAGCCGAACTGCTTGGTGCTTAAGGGTTTGTTATTCATGACAAACCACCATAATCTGTTAGCTATGATTTTGTCTAAGACTTTGTTCAGTGATATTGTTCTATACGAATTTATTGTTGTTGAGTTGATGTTTTATCTGACTGAGGTTGATTGGAATGACTGTGCTGATTTTGTAGGACTCTGGGATATTGTTTTTTAGGATGTTGTTCTATATTTGTAAAAGATGAAGTGTTGTGGAATACGGCAAGTTATTAATCATTGGGTATGAGATTCAATCGGCTGCAGAAATGTGTCATTTAGTTTATTTTAAGGTATTGTTAATTCTAAATACCTGATTTCTTCTTCTCTTTGTAGAACATGTTGGTATGAAATTGTGTGGAAGGGTGGATGAGAATATTTTAAATTGTTGGAAAAGTTGCAGAAAGTTGCTGTCTTGGGCTTCATCGGACCAGTATTTGCAAAATTCATTCGCAATTAGCTTGTTGTCGGTAATGGTTGTTATGAATGAATTAATGGGGTCTATGTATGTTTTGGAGAGGTTTCAGGCCACAAAAGAGTCCGATATTGCACCAAATTTTCGAAGTTGGGGTGGTGGGCTTGATATCGGTTGTGGATTCGTTAACTGATGAACTTTTTGCTGATTTTAACTCTCGCTTGAAGTGTGCGTTCGCTCTTTTATAATTTGGATTGTGTCAATTGAGATGTTTAAGGATACTCCAGGAATTTTATTTTCATATTTTAAGAATTCTAAATGATTGTTCCACCAGGGGACTTTGATTTGGTTCGAAGTGCTGAGGTTTGAGGAATAGAAATATAAGCACTTTGCAAAATAATTCTGTGGATGTTAACGGCTTCTTGGTTTACGTTATTGCTTATACGAGTATGGCGGTCTGAATGGAACTGGTATGTCAGTTTTTGTTATAGGCTTAGTCTCTTAGTTTATTCTGAAGCGTGGTCTGAGTTTCTGGTAGTGATGAGTTGGGGATGAAAATAGGGAAATTATGATTGAAAAGTAGTCACTGCCGAAGCAATCTTCTTATTTTTCCCATTTGCTTTAAATAGCCAAGATTGGTGGGTAGAAAGTAAGATCAATTTGAGTGGGGTACTGAAGTTGTTAGGGGAGCCGTCGTTGAGTAGCAAGTATTGAGATCGGTCGAGGAATTTAGAAATTATATTTCCCCTTCTGTTATTTTTTGGGGACCACTGTTTGCTGTGACAGCTGCTGAAGTCTCCAGTCACAATGCAAGTAGTAGAAATACGATTTCTAGGTTATTGAGTGGAAAAGGTTTCTTTGAGGGAATGTATGCAAAGTGAATTTTTTTGTAGATGTCATGGTAACTGCAATTAAATCTATGTCGTTGTTGAGAGTATATGGTTGTTCTTGGAGAGGTGTGTTTCTTGCAAGAAAATTTTTTTTGGGTTGTGAGGTAGGTAAGTAGGGCTGTCCTAAGACTCACTTAGGCCTGTTAAAGGCCCATTGTGGCTACTAGAGCTTTTTTCTTCTACACCTCCGGATCCTTCTTAAACCATCCAGTGGATTTGATAAAAGTAGCCACTTTCGTTAGCTTCATACGGGAAATTTCCTCAATGCTGTCAAGAAATGCAAATCCAAGAATGGAGAACCTGTTTCTATATATACCCGTGCACCCACACAGGAGGTTACCCACTGTTTCCTCTTCCTCGATATCTTGACAGCTCCTACAAAAGCCATAATGTGGTATTTCCAGTCTACTTTCATGTATACCAATCAAACAGTGATCCGTCAGTACCCCTATTACAAATATAATATCCTGCCTATTAAATTTCAACAACAGTTTTGATCGGTCGCGATTCCGTACCGGCCAAGTTTGTCGACTTGTTAGTCAGGATGATAACTGTCTCCATCTAATATTTGCAATTCGACAGTGTTAGCAATTTGTTTGTTGCTAAAGGCATTGGTAGTGGAACTTTATCCGGAAGGATATCCCCCTCCCTAGCCAGCTCATCAGCCCTGGAATTGCCCTCAATATCCTTATGGCCCAGCACCCAGACCAGGTTTATAATAAAGTATTCTGATAATTCAATTAATACTTTATGGCATTGTACTACGGATTTCGACGATTCTCTTACTGCCTCCAGCGATTTTATGGCCGCTTAGCTGTCCTGTATATATATTATATATATATATATATATATATATATATATATATATATATATATATATATATATATATATATATATATATATATATATATATATATATCCCTCGAGGATAGAGGAATATTCTTTATATCTAGCATACCTTCTCTTGTTGCTATTACCTCTGCCTGGAACGCACTACAATGGTCCGGCAAGCGGAAGGATAAACGGACTCTCAGCTTTTCATAAAATACACCTCAACCCATCCGATCATTAAGTTTCGAACTGTCAGTGTAAATGCTAATTTCGTTCTTATTGATCATGATTCCATTACCGCAGTCCTCCTTTGTGAAGAATATGGTGTTAACGGGTTTCTTAAATTCCGTTCTAATGAGTTAAAGTAATCTGTAGTATCGGGAATATTAAGAAATATTTCTACTATGGTCGTATGACCTCTGCTACTTGTAGTTAAAAGGAAGAGTTCCCTGAGTCTAAGAGCCGATTTGATTGCCAGTTGCTTTCCCAGCAAATCAAAGCGACTAGCATAATGAAGTAGTTTTGAAAGCTCCACTTATACATAAACTAGCTGCTCACTGAATACGCTCTAAGTTTTTCATAACATAGCTTTATGAAGTGCCGGTCAGCATACCAGTATGCCGTACAACAAAATCAGTCGAACCACTGCTGCGTATAACCAATGTACTATTAGGGGGCCCATACCCCATTTTAGTCGTACTGTCTTCCTACACGAATAGAGTGCTATTGATTCTTTTCTTACTCTATCCTCTACATTTAATTTCCAATTAAGCTTCCTGTCGAAAATCAGTCCCAGGTAGCGAGCTTTATCTTTAAAAGACAAAGTGATTTCATTTATTTTAGGGGGCCTTACTTCTGGTACTCTATGTTTTCTACTAAATAGTACCAGTTTTGATTTGTTTGCGTTTACGGCCAAACCACATGATTCTGACCAAAGATTTAGCTCATCTAATATTCTTTGCATGACTTCACAAAGCGTATTGGGGAATTTGTCTCTTACCGAGATTGTAATATCATCCGCATAGGCAACAACGTGTCCTCTTCTCTCCCCTAAGCCCATTAACAGCTTATTCATTGTCAGTGCCCAAAGGAGAGGAGACAGCACGCCGCCTTGAGGAGTACCCCTGCTGACGGATCTACGTAACCTCGCGGCACCCAATGTTGAATTCACAAACCTGAATATAAGCATTTGTTCGATTAAAACAACCAGCGCCCCGGGGATTCCAAACTCCCTTAGTGCACCGGTTATTGCCTTGAGTAGGATATTATTAAAAGCGCCATCAATGTCTAGGAAAACTACCAATGTGTATTCTTTGTCTTCCATTGATTTCTCAATTACTGTCACTAGCGAATTCAAACTGTTTCTGTAGATTTTCGTTTACAGTACGTGTGGTGTGAAATCGTCATTTGAGATGGGGTTATATTTTCCCTGATATATGTTTCTATTAATCTCTCTAGAGTTTTCAATAAAAAAGAAGAAAGACTGATAGACCTGAAAACCTTTGGACGAACATTCCCTCCAAGGTGCGGGGATATAATTTAAACTTAGCGCTCTTTTGCAAAAATTATTAACTATTCCATAATGTAGTTATTGAATACTGTAGTTGAGCTGGGAAGATCTCGTCTGGTCCCGGTGACTGAAAGGGTTTAAAGGTTTTTACGGCCCACGTGATACTAGCTTCCGAAATGATATTTAGAATTTCGGACTTTGCCCTAGTATTATGTGCAGTTTCCATTATATCCGTTGTTGGGTTATCAGGAAAGTATGTATTTAATAACAGATTTAGAGACTCCTCACTTGATTCTGTCCAGCTCTTGTCGGGTTTCTGGAGGTAACCAATTGTTGGAGTGGAGCTTGAGGGAATTTTGCGTAGTCGAAATGCCTCTGTAGTGCCCTCAATATCACCACAGAAGGACCTCCAAGATGTTTTTTTCGCTTTTCTCAATTCCTTTTTGTATTTCTTTAGCTTGTCGCTATAACAGTCCCAGTCGCTTTCGTTCTGAGAGAACTTCGCTTTATTGAGCTGGTGTCTAGACTCCCTTCTTAGTTTGTTAAATTCAGAGGACCAGGGGGTTGCCTCTTACCTCTTTAGCTTTTAGGACACGCTCTATTTACTGCCTTTATGCAAGAGTTGGTGAAAGACCTGACAAGATTATCTAGGGACTCAGCTTTCTCAGGAATTTGTGGTGGATATTTAGGAAGAATTTTCTCTAGCATAAGATTATACTTCTGCCAGTTAGTCCTTCTATGATTCCTATAAGTAATTGGTAGGGACATTTCCTCTTGGAAGATATCCTCAATATAGCGATGGTCTGAGAATGAGTGTTCCGATAGAACCTTCCATTGTGCCACCTTTTCGAATAATACATCCGATACCAACGTAATATCATAGTAGTACATCCGATACCAACGTAATATCGGATTACATCACTTTTACAAAGTAGCAATTTTCTACTCATAATATATTTGAAAAGAAACTCACCCCGTTCGTTGATGTCGGAGCAACCCCATACCGTACGGTGGGCATTTGCATCGCCCCCCAGTATAAGACCCACTCCGGAAGCCTCGCTATTCGCTATTCATTTCCTTAGCTTGTCCGATTGTAGTGACCCTGGGTCATCATGAGCGAGGTGCATGGAGGCCAACCGGTAGATATTTCCGTTTTTTCCCAACTGGCCGTTGCATGGTTTTCATTACTGTAATTAAGAATCATGAAAATATTAAAGTGTGTTTTAGCAAGTATACACGCCCTAATTTTACTTACACTATTGGCTGTGTAAACTTTATACCCTGGAGTCCACCATCCACACACTCTTCCTCCATTCACCCATGGCTCCTGAATGTAGACACAGTCTGGGTGTTCTGCCAGTCTATTTAGGAGCTACTTTACTATGGTGGAGGTTTATTTGTATGAGCTTCATTAGCTACCAGCGTCGCATCTGCGTCATCTTGCGAGTCGCAGCTTCTTCCACGAGAGCCCTGCTAAGCTCAGTACCTGAAGATATGTACCTATCTTCATTCTTATGACTGTCGACGGTACTCACTGTCTCTAGCTCATTATCGGCATTTATTTCCGATTCGGCTGTTGACACGAAACAATCAACGGCTTCGGTGTTAGCTTTATAAGCTTTCACCTTCACCTTGCCGAATCCATACCGTATTAAGCCGTCGCATTTCGCCACTGACTCAACTGCTTCTTTATTAAGTAGCAGCAGCACCTGCATCGTGGCACGGTTCATCTCCACCTCTTCTGTAATACCGCTACCACTTTCAATTTCTCTTTCTCGGACGAGATGGAATATCTTCCCTATCGTAATAACCCGCTTTCGCTGGGTCGGTGATCTCTATTTTTGGCCATTTGCTACCAAGAGCACCGGTCATCGTGTTCTCCTGCACAACCTTTAGTCTCACTCGCTGTTCGCTGGCTTTCGACTCTACTGGTTGTTCTGCCGGTCTCAGAGGGTACCACTTTGTTGAAGATAGCAGTAGCCTTTTCTCCACCACCAGCACTTGTTGTTGGACCTGGCTTCGCCACTGTCTTTGTAGAGGCTAGCTTTGAGCACCTGCACATAGCTCCGAACCAGGTATCAGTAAGCCCACGTTAGTGACTGGGCTATTTTTTACAGGCCCCCAGCCTGGTTGGTCCTCGGCTCGGGACGCATAACACTTTGATCCAGCCCTTTACCCCCGACCATGACAAGAGTGCAAAGACCAGTTGCTGTAATGTTGAGGAGTAACAAACACCCGACTTCACATCCTCATTTTAGCTAGATACCTCTTGACATCAGGATCATACTGTGATATATATTACCAGTCGGAGGGTTCATGAGGAGGGTTCGTTGGAAGTTTTTGCCAACCTGGGTTGTGAATTTTTATTAATAACACTGTTCAAGTTTTTGACACGAAATTTCTGGTACAAACGTGAAAACCATATGGTTGTGTTTGGATGAGCCCCCTGAGTACTACTCCATCGATGAAAGTGCCAACTTGGCTCATTGGGAAAATTTTATGGCGTTTTGTTTGAATTTCGGTCAATTAGTGAATTTTTTACCATTTAAGCCCATTTAAGTCGCTATTCCTGTATTCAAAATTTCTTTCGTTATTTTTATACGGCTCGCAATTACTAGTTCTACCATTAGAACGCACATTTCAACTGAGAAAATCAAATTTTTTAGCCTATTTTCATGATTTTTGCCCATTTTTCATCGATTTTCCCCATTTTTTGCTGTTTTTATGCGCTTTTTTGTAGTTCTTGCGCAAACTTATCGATATAATTCTTACCGATTTTCATTTTTACAATGTTGTGACATCCCTAGCATTATACAAATGGAATGCAACAATGTACATATGTAATAAGTAGTCATAATTGTTATTAAAATATACAACGCTGTAAAATAAAATTAGATAAGTTGAAAATAAAATTAGATAAGTACTACACACACGAAGTTGATCAGATAAAGAAGCACGTAAAACATTCAGGAAACCCAAAAAGCTAAAAAGTGAGTAAAGAATGGATGAATGCATTAAAAACTTCGATCGTTATTGTTATATGTGCGGAAAGTGGACCACTATGAAGAAAACAATTACTGATGAAATTGCAACATTGTACGAGCAGTACTTCAATATTCCAGTGATTCGTAATGTTGAGTGGGTGCCTAAAATGGCTTGTGCATCGTGTGTAGCACGTTTGTCTGATTGGAGAGCAGGTAGTCGGGAAAGAATGCCATATGGAATACCGATGATTTGGTCAGAGCCAATCGACCACGAAAAAAACATGTGCTACGTATGTAAAAATTATGTTGTGGGTATGAACAGAAGAAAGGCGATGCAATATATTTACCAAAGTGTTCCGTCAGCTCAAACGACTCTTCCCCATTCTCCGTCAGTGCCAATCCCAAGAAAACCGAGTCCAACCGAAGAATACAACACATCATCTTTTTTTTCCCAGCCTGAATCGAATTTTTCTTTGTATCAGCCATCAAACATTACACAACCATGCCAACACATTGAAGTTACAAAACAGCGCTTGTATATAATGTCACGACAACTAAAGTTGTCACAAAATAAAACCATAATTCTTGCTCAACATCTTAAAGCTATAAACATCCTGGCACCAGAAGTTAAAGTGTACGGTTCGCGTGGCCGACAGCATGAATTTATACCGTTTTTCACTCGTAACGAAAACAATTCATTTGCGTACTGTAATGATATCAATGGTTTGATGTCGGCCATGAATTACACGTACAATGCGGACCAATGGCGCTTATTCATCGATGGATCGAAGAGCAGTCTCAAGGCTGTGCTGCTGTATTTCGATAATACAAAAAACCCTGTACCAATTGCGCTTGCTGTGAATACAAAGGAAACGTATGATTCGATGAAACTAATCTTGGATTCTATGAAATACCATGAACATTGTTGGAAAATATGCGCTGATTTGAAAGTGGTTGCACTTATCTGTGGCCTTCAAAGTGGTTACACTAAAAATATGTGCTACTTGTGTACGTGGGATTCGCGATATACACCACAGTATCAAAAACGAGATTGGTTACCGAGAACAAATCGTCTAATTGGACATCAGAACGTTATCCACGAGGAGTTGGTGCCGATGGATAAGGTATTGCTGCCACCATTGCACATTAAACTTGGTGTAGTGAAGAATTTCATCAAAGCGTTACTGGTGCGTGGAAATAGATTGATTTGAACGATTGCAGTACATCTTTCCACGCTTGAGTGAAGCGAAAATTAAAGCAGGTAAATAAATATTTGGCATTCTTTTTCCGCCAAACGAAGATGAAGCATTCTTAAAAGTTTTTATATAAAATCATATATTGAATTCAGGTGTGTTGAATGGCCCAGACATTCGCAAACTGATGAAGGATGAATACTTCAACAATATCCTTCAAGAGACGGAACTCATCGCTTGGGATAGCCTGAAAGCAGTGATCGAAAAAGTTCTCGGCATTCATCGGGTGGACAATTGGCGTGCCATTGTTGAAGATATGCTGCAATCTTTCGAAAACATCGGTGTTCGAATATCGTTGAAAGTGCATTTCATGCATCACCACCAAGATCACTTTGAGCGTCAGTTGCCGTCTGAATCAGACGAGCATGGTGAACGTTTCCACCAGGTATCAGCACAGTTGGAACCCTAGTACAGTGGAAAAAAATTAGATTCACTTTTGGCAGATCTTTGCTGGAATTTGTTAATGGAATTGGAGGATAACGAATGATATTCCATTGAATAATTCTATATTTCAATTGCCAATTTAAAATTAATTACATTAATACGGAGAAACACGCATTTCCATTCATTTTTATACCGAAAAAATGTATTCAAAAAATTTATTTAAATCAATAAAAAACGCGAAAATCATCCGAAAAAGCGTAAAAAGGATGGTTTCTGTATTTAAAAAGTGTGTTGAGTTGCTTGAAATGGCAATAATATTGCATAGTATATTGTAAAAATGAAAATCGGTAAGAACTATATCGATAAGTTTGCGCAAGAACTACAAAAAAGCGCATAAAAACAGCAAAAAATGGGGAAAATCGATGAAAAATGGGCAAAAATCATGAAAATAGGCTAAAAAATTTGATTTTCTCAGTTGAAATGTGCGTTCTAATGGTAGAACTAGTAATTGCGAGCCGTATAAAAATAACGAAAGAAATTTTGAATACAGGAATAGCGACTTAAATGGGCTTAAATGGTAAAAAATTCACTAATTGACCGAAATTCAAACAAAACGCCATAAAATTTTCCCAATGAGCCAAGTTGGCACTTTTATCGATGGATTAGTACTCAGGGGGCTCATCCAAACACAACCATATGGTTTTCACGTTTGTACCATTTTACAACTTGAACAGTGTAATTGTGATTCGTTATCATTGTTAGCATAACATCTAATGTTCCATTGAATTATTTTCAAAGCAATTATTGCATAAATATATATAGTGATAAAATAATCAGAAGAAATAAAACTAAAAAGTTATTATTTATTATAACTCTATTTGTTTATAGTAACTACCTTAATGTATACGTATATAACGAGTATCTAGTACTTGAGTAGCCATGAGTTGACATTTCTTGTGGGTTACACATCTCTAGCTTTTATGCAGATCACTTTACTTTACTTTTACTTTTGCTTTTATATGGTATTGATATAGACATTCTTTTGATATTTGTAATATTAATTAATAATGAAATAAAGACTATTAATAATGAAGAACTAAATGGGTGTTATTGTGGAATGAATCAATTGAGGACATAATAAATTGGCGACGAGGATAAACAAGTTTGGCTGCTACAATCGAATTAATTGGCAAATTCATATCATACATGATACACATTAAGTACACATACTTACAATTTCTTTTTTTCCATATACAGAAAAGAAATAACCTACAATTTTACAAAATGGACGCCGATCAATTCGCAGCTTTTATGGCGGTACAGAAAAAAATTTTGGAAAAAGTGACGGAGAACGTTCCAACAACAACAACAGGTGGTAGTATTAACGTAACCACTAATACGGCACTAGTACCAAATTTTGAAGTTCTGGATACTACAAAGGAATCTTTCCGTAATTATGAAAAAAGGTTCGGAAATTACACAGTCATGAAAGGTTTACATACCAACAAACAATATTGTGCAAATCTATTGTTAAACTCAATTGGTTCCAAGCATTTTGCGATGGTTACAGCTCTTGCAGCACCCAAGGACCCTACCAGTCTCACATACGACGAATTGATAACACTTTTACATGAACATTTATCACCACAACAAAACGTGTTGGTGGCTCAACATAAATTCTTAACGAAATATCAAGAAAATCAATCAATTTCCGAATACGTGGCAATGTTAAAGTCAAATATAGCTGACTGCGAATTTAACTGCAGTTTATTCGTGGTATCAGAGACAATGGTATTCGTGACCAACTGTTACAAAATGAATTGTGTGAATTTCCTAAAATATTAACGAAGGCTCTTGCACTGGAAGCAGCAAAAAGTGATTCAAAAGAGCTCGCTCAACAGCAGGTGAAAAAAACAAAATTTCAAGTAAAAGGAAGGATCACCATCGAAATAATCAAAAATCGATTCAAAACAAGTTCAATCAAAACAATTCGAAATACAATAAGTCTAATGTGGATTTTAAATCATTAGGTATTGATGGTCTTTGCATAAGGTGTGGAAAAAACAACCACCATGTTAAGGATTGTCTAATCAACAAAAATAATCTCAAATGTTCTGAGTGCAAAAAAACTGGGCAAAGGTATGCATAAAATCTCGTACAAAAGGTGGTAATTCAAGCCAAGAATCTACAAATCAAATAGAAGACATACATCAGTATGGTGTTTTAAGCGTAGTAGACATACACCAAAACGATTCAAAAAACTTGGACCGATTTTTTATTACGATAAATCTTCAAGGTAAACCAGTAAAATTTGAAATCGATACTGGATCAGGTTACACATTTTTACCTAGAGACCAATTTACGAAACTTAACCTCAATGTTCAATTTTTGCCAACGGAAATAGCATTCCGATCGTATACAAAAGATGTTTTCATTCCGGATGGAAAAATTGAAGTCGAGGGAGAGTATGATGGTAAAAAAATATTCGACGAAATTTATATTGTTCCAGAGGAATATACACCACTTCTTGGACGCAATTGGATTCGAAAATTTCAAATCAATTTGAACGAAATCAACTCTACGTATTCAGTAAAAAACGTAAGTGATGCTAATTTTACTAATTCAATAAATGACGAATTTCAAGATATTTTTCAACCAAAAATTGGATGTGTTAAGCAATATACAATATCGCTTAAATTACGAAATGGCTAAGCCTATATTAGGGAACGGGAAATACCCTATGCTTTAATCGAAAAAGTCAACCAAGAACTTGATCAACTAGAAACAGCAGGTGTAATTTCAAAAACTGAAATCAGTGACTGGGGTTCCCCCTTGGTCGTAATACCGAAATCTGATGGAGGGATACGCTTGTGTGTTGACTATAAAGTAGGAGTAAACGAACGTCTCGTGGACGCCCATAGCCCAATACGAAAAATTGAAGATATTTTTAACTGTTTACGTAATTCGAAATATTTTTGCAGATTGGATCTGTACAAAGCGTATTTACACATACCAGTGGATGAAGATTCAAGTAAAATCCAAACGATGTCAACGCATCGGGGTACGTATAAGGTGAATAGGTTATCATTTGGTATTAAAACAGCACCTGACAGCATCGGAGTTTAATCGAATAATTAATCAAATTTTACAACAAGTTCCAAAAACGGAAGCGTATTTTGATGACATCATTATACATGGTGAAACAAAATTAGAATGCAAAGAAAATTTATTGAAATGTTTACAACGTCTTCAACAATACGATTTACATCTTAATAAAGATAAATGCAGTTTTTTTCAAGAAGAAATTGAATTCCTGGGTCACACCATCAAAAATAATAAAATTTTAAAATCGAAAAAGAAAATAGCAGCTATCTTAGATCTTCCAAAGCCTAAATCAGCGGATGACGTAAGAAGATTTTTAGGAATGGTTACATACTATTCAAGGTTTGTTCCAAATTGTTTAACAATTACATCACCTCTACGTAATCTCATCAAGAAAAATTTAAAATTTAATTGGAATGTACAATGCGATGCAGCTTTCAAAAATATTAAAAAAGAAATTGCTAGTGATCGTGTAATTGTACCTTATGATCCAAAATACCCACTACAATTAGCTTGTGACGCTAGTCCAACTGGAATTGCGGGAGTGTTGTCTCACATCGTAGATGATCAAGAACGTCCAATTTCATTTGCTTCAAGATCGCTTACGGAAGCTGAGAAGAATTATTCTCAAATTGATCGTGAAGCATTGGCTATCGTATTTTCAGTGGATCATTTTTATCAATATTTATATGGAAAACAATTTACACTTATAACGGATAATCAACCTTTAGTTCGAATTTTCCATCAAAGTGCAAAGTTACCACAAATGACTTTTTCACGTCTTCAGAGATATGCAGCATTTCTTTCAGGGTTCCATTATAAAGTTGTCTACAAGAAAGGCATCGAAAATGTTAATGCTGACTGTTTGTTTCGAGCTCCAGTAAAAACGTCAAATTTAATAGATTCTGCTATAAGCGAAGAAGTTAATCAAATCTGTGAATCATCGATACATCAAATTTTAACGTTAAATTTAAATTTTAAAACTCTTCAAGCGGAAACGCAAAAAGATCAACAACTGTCAACACTTCTACAAAATCTTAAAAATAATCGAGTGGAAGACACCATGTTTACGATAAACAATGGAATCATTTTTAGAGGTCAACGTGTAGTAGTACCGACTACTTTACAACAGGCAGTTTCAGCAGAACTTCACCAAACACATATTGGTATTTCAAAAATGAAACAATTAGCTCGCAGGTACGTGTATTGGAAATCAATTGATAAAGATATTGAACGTCTAGTAAAAGAGTGTTCATCTTGTGGTAATGTGAGGTCAAGTCCCCCCAAGGCTACACTACACTCTTGGGAGGAACCACAACACAACTGGCAACGAATCCACATCGATTATGCGGGTATTTTTCAAGGCCATTATTATCTGGTTGTGATGGACGCTAAATCCAAGTGGGCTGAAATTGGTATAACTCCTTCTTCTCCATCTTCTACTACTACAATAGAGATGTTACTAGATTTATTTGCTAGACATGGTTATCCAGACGTAATTGTATCCGACAACGCCACAATATTTACCAGTGATGAATTTCAATCATTTTGTGGTATTTTTCAGAAGTTTATTGCACCCGGGCATCCAGCTACGAACGGTCTTGTCGAACGTAATGTTCAAACTTTAAAATATCGACTTAAATCAATGCTAGATGACCGTCGTTCTTTACGTGAGAAAGTAAGAGAAATACTTTTTCGTTACCGGGCAACGCCACTTGCAAATGGAAAAATGCCATCGGAGCAATACTTACACAGACAAATCCGTATCCAGCTAGATGCGCTGAGACCTCCTCAAATTCATAATCAAGGTTCTGGAGATTTGTGTAAGGCTCGTCAATTACGCGAGGGAGAGAGAGTTCAAGCTCGATATTACACAAACAATAAAAATTTATGGAAGTTGGGAACAATCATCAAGAAATTGGGTCATCTCCATTATCTAGTCAAATTGGATGATGGTTATACAGTTAAACGTCATATTAATCAACTTCGGTCAAGCATGATTCAACAACAAACAAGTCCAGAACATGAAGAATAAATACAACAGAATCCAAACCCGATAGTTCCTAGATACGATCTTCAAGATTTAATTAAAATTCCGGTCAACGTAGGAAATTATGAAAATGCGGACACTGAAGAACAAAACACAACAGTTCCGGCTGAACAACAACAACTACCTCGAAGGACTTTTCGAATACGTCGTACACCAGCCTATCTAGATAGTTATGTGTCAGATGCCTGAAGCTGCCCAATTAGCGTGGGAGAACTATTATAACTCTATTTGTTTATAGTAACTTCCTTAATGTATACATATATGATTAACGAGTATCTAGTACTTGAGTAGCCATGAGTTGACATTTCTTGTGGGTTACACATCTCTAGCTTTTATGCAGATCACTTTACTTTACTCTTACTTTTGCTTTTATATGGTATTGATACAGACATTCTTTTGATATTTGTAATATTAATTAATAATGAAATAAAGACTAGTAATAATGAATAACTAAATGGGTGTTATTGTGGAATGAATCAATTGAGGACATAATACTATTTATGAAGTGTGGAGTAATTAGACTATTCCTCTTCCATTCTGGTTTATTTTCCCATCGTTGTTTTACTTTCTACATCCTCTTCGCTCTCGTTGTTGATTTCGATATTGTTTTTGTGGAGTTTCTTTCTTTGTTTAAGTTTAAGCTGTGTTTTTAATCTTTCTGACGTACTTTTGTGGAGAATTTTAATTTAAATTTCAGAAATATACATAGTGCTTTTAAATTGTTAATTGGGTTATTTTTTGAACAGCTGGCAGCGCTGTTAACGTGAGAGCGTGGGTGCTTAGGAAGGGCCAGTGAGTTAGACATTACTGCATACTAATGCTTTTGATTAGCTTGAGGCGAAAGTATCCTCGGGCTATCTGTGTTCGGTATTGGAGTGATGGTTACTTGTATTATTGGTGGGAACCAATTTGAGAATGGTTGCGTACGAAGTGTTGTCATGTTGATGCCTCTCTTTGTAAAGTTTGTAAGCGGGTTTTGTGTCTGCCTTTCCCAATGCTTTGATTGCTTGCAACTCTTTTTCTTTTACAAATATTGGGAATTTTTGTCGCATGCATTGTGACTGGAATTCTCGATTTTGTTTTCTTTACAGTTTATGCATTCAATGTTGTTACGTTGAAGTCAATGTTGATGTGATCTTCGTATCCGCAGTTAATGCACATTTTGTTGTTTTTACAAAATTTAGTAATATGACCAAGGCGAAGCAGTTTTTACATTTTGTTGGTAAAGGTATGTATGGTTGAGTGTAGACTTTTTCGTAACCAATGTATATTTCGCGAAGTAGTGTAGAGGTTATGTACTCTGCTGTAATTAATACAACAAATAAACTGGATATTATTTCTGTTGGTAAACCCACCTACTGGTCATCTGATTCCAACATAATTTCGGTCATAATCGATTTTGGCGTCACTAGAAACATTGACCGACACTTCATCTAGCGGAAAAATTCTTCGACTTATCGTCAGATCATTCCCCTATTATAATTAACTTGCAGAAACATCCCATGCGAAATGCACAGCCAATGAAAATAACAAACCGCAAAAACAGTTGCCTAAAATATCGTCAATACATCAGCAGCCATAAAGACTGATCCACCATTAAAAACAGCAGAGGATATAGAATTCCTTGTTGACGAACTTAGCGCACCACTGGTCTCGGCAGCTGTGCATGCAACTGCTGCAAGAGAGAAAAGGAGTATTAGGAAAGAGTGGCAGAGGGCTCGATCACCCATGTTGAAGCAAAAACTAGCTGCAGCTGATCAACGTCTAAGAGTAGCCCTTAGAAATCATAAGGATACAAGTTTAAGAGAGTTCACGGCAAAACTTACTCCAGGCAAGGACACAAACTACTCTTTGTGGAAAACAAGTAAATTTGTTAAAAGTCCGCAAGATCACAATCCACCCCATATAATTGAAAATGGGAAATGGGCTAGAAGCGATGCTGAAAAAGCAAATTTATTTGCGAATCACCTCAAAGGTCAAATCCACCTTCAAATAACTTCGCAATTCAAAATATTGAAGTTCTTAAAACTCACCATCAGGTAAAGTTCAGTTTTAAAGAATTGGCTCTTGCTATAAAAACGAACTGTAAATCGAGCAAGGCTCCTGGCTACGACATGATAACATCAGAGATGATAGCTCAATTACCAAAATGCGTAATTAGGTTAATTCTAAACTTGTTCAATGTAATTCTTCGAGTAGGATACATCCCAGAAATTTGGAAACTGTCAGTAATAAAAATGATCTTCAAGCTGGGTTAATAACCCACCTATTCCTCTTCATACAGACCTATCAGCCTATTGTAAATACTTTCCAAGCTGTTTGAAAGAATATTTTTGAACAAGATGCAGCCGTATGTTGACAAATTGATCCCAAGTCACCAATTTGGCTTTCGGAGAAAACATGGAACAATTGAGCAAGTGCAGCGAATCACCAAAGAAATACGCAATGCCTTTGAGTCTAAGGAGGTTTGTTCTGTCATATTCTTCGACGTAGCTGAGGCATTCGATAAGGTTTGGCACACGGACTCATGTATTTATATGTTGAATCAAATGTTTCCTGCGGTATTTTACACTACCCTTGAATCGTACATTAGAGAGAGAAAATTTGTAGTGAAGTGAAAGGAATCCTGTCTTTTATGTTTTGTTTACGGCTGATATACCGACAGATGAAAAAACAAAAATCTGTACTTTTGCTGACGACACTGCGATACTATGCTCTCACTCAGTAGCAGACGCTACATCAGCTAGCCTAAATCGACATTTGCGAAAGATTGAAACATGGCTCTGTAACTGGCGCATAAAAGTAAACGAAACGAAAAGTAAATATGTCACGTTTACACTACGTCAAGGTAGCACCGCGACCCTGAAACTCAATAATGTCACCATTCCTGCATCCAGTGAAGCTACCTATCTTGGAATACATCTGGACAGAAGGCTGACTTGGCGCTAACATATAGAAGCTAAACAAAAGCAGATAAAGATAGCATCCCGCAAAATTTGTTTTTGACTACATAAAAATTCTCGGCTTCCGTTAGAGCACAAAGTTTTTCTGTACAAAGTCGCAATCAAACCGATTTGGGCATATGACGCTCAGTTATGGTCAACTGCTAATTATTCTACTATTGAGAAAATTCAACGATCTCTGTCTAGAATACTAAGAATCATTGTGAACGCACCATGGTACGTGAGAAATGTGAATATTCATCGCGACCTACATATTGCACCCGTTAAAGAAGAACTAGTCGTTCTGACTGAAAAATACCATGCAAAGCTTCTGCATCATCCGAACTCGCTAACCCAGGTCTTGCAACACACTAGAATCTTATCACGGCTGAAAAGACGAGATCTTCCATCATTATAATATATCTTATGAAGTCAACTATTAATTTGCACACTGGTGCAGAATTATAATATATATATTTAATTATTAATGTTAAGATTTGAACACAATTGTCAATCTCTTGTAGAATATACAATAAAGAAACTGTATTGAAAAAAACAGTCCACTTCTACACAAATATTACCAATTGCTTTTTTTATTAAGAATGGTGAAACGTTACCGAGAGTATGAATGCTGTTTATTCCAAACATTATTAAAAATAGGGGCTAAGGCCTATAATTTTTAGGATTTTGGTATCAATCTCAATAAATAGTTGTACAGATTTTGACCGCTTCCCCACGTCAGGAGAGTTATTCATCGTTGTTGTTCTTATTACTATGATATTGGTTTGTTTTTGTGCTATGTATGCGATTTGGACTATCTGGTTATTGATTTGATGGAGATATGTTATTGCTTTTTACGTGACTGTTTTTTGTTGCTTTTTTGTTTTTTTTGTTTTGTTTTGTTTAGGCTTATAAGAGAGTTTAGTGGCGATCGGGACGTCCTTACTTATCAAGAAAAAGCACGAGACTGATGGACATATATACGAGGGCGGATTGATATTGAAGCAACCTAAACATTTTTTTTTTTCAAAAACCATTTATTTCTCTACATAGTCTCCTTTTAGTTCGACACACTTAGTAAGACGATATTCCAACTTTTTTATACCATCTGAATAATACGATTTCGGGAACCCCTCAAAATACGCGTTACTTTCGGTAATCACTTCTTCGTTTGAGATGAATCTTTTTCCTGCGAGCCATTTTTCAAGTTTGGAAACAAGAAAAAGTCACTAGGAGCTAAATCTGGACTATAAGGTGGATGATTAACCAATTCGAAGTATATTTCACGTAATTTTAGCATCGTATCTAATGCTGTGTGAACCGGTGCATTGTCTTGAAGAAAGAGCATTTTTTTCTTCTTTAAATGTGGTCGTTTTTCCTTGATTGCATCAATCAATTGATCCAATAATGCACGATAATACTTTCCTGTGATTGTGCATCCTTTCGATAATCGATGAGCAATATTTCGTGTGCATCCCAAAATACAGTGGCCATAATCTTGCCAGCCGATTTCACTGCCTTCTTCGGAGCACTTCCACCAGCTTCCACCCATTGTTTCGATTGATTTTTTGTTTCAGGTGTGTAGTGGTGGGCCCACGTTTCATCAACAGTTATTAATCGACGCCAAAAATCAACAGGATTACGCTTTATCATGTCCAAACACCGCTGTGAAGTGGTCTGTTGAACTCGTTTTTGTTCGACACTGAGCAAACGCGGCACCCATCTTGCCGATAGCTTTTTCATATGCAAATGTTCATGCAAAATGTTGAACACACGTTCATATGATATGTTTGCCATTTCAACAATCTCACGCAACTTGACTCGGCGATCATTCATAACGATATCGAGGATTTTCTTGATATTTTCTTCAGTAACCACCTCTTTCGGCTTTCCTGTTTATGGTATTGTTGCAGTGCTTGTTCGGCCGCGTTTAAATTCCAATCCAATATTTTACCATGTAATCTGACGGAGCAGACTCACCGTAATTTTTATAGAGCTTTTCTTTTGTCTCTTTCGCCGTTTTCGCTTTCAAATAATAGTGTTTAATCACTGCACGAAATTCGCTTTTTTCCATTTTTCAAGAAACACAAAAGTTGCTTACTTCAAACGACTCCAACAAATAAACTAATCGATGAATTTGTGTGAAATTTTAACAGCTGACGTATGACAGATCGCAATTTCTAAAAAAAAAAAGTTTTTGTGTTTGTGCTGCCATCTAGCGCTAGGTAGCTTCAATATCAATCCGCCCTCGTATATATATATATATATATATATATATATATATATATATATATATATATATATATATATATATATATATATATATATATATATATATATATATATGTATATATATATATATATATATATATATATATATATATATATATATATATATATGTATATATATATATATATATATATATATATATATATATATATATATATATATATATATATATATATATATATATAATGGTGTGAGATGTTGTACATTACAAGTGCTCTTCTTGACGCGTATATGATGCTTATTGTGACCAGGATCCCGAGTATAATCATGGCTCTATACGCGTAATTATTTCTTGTCACAGTTTCTTCTGGAAGCAAAGTCACGGCCTCATGATTCTCGAATTGGTGTTCCTTAAGCTTTTGTAGGTTAAGTTTCTTCAACTATAGCTTCAGGGTGGATTTCAGCATGGATTGTTGGGGCGGTGTAGTCTTCATCCCAGAAAATTTATGTAGATTATCCCGTAGATTTCTACTTTGCAATCTTTGAAATGCAGTATCGCTTTGCCTTCTATAATGTAGGGTTTTTCGCTGCAAGTAGAACTTATTGGTGTACGAGTATTTGGTATATTGAAAAAAGAATGTAATTGTCTTGTGGGTGGAATACTTATGATAATTTCACAACGTCATGGAATACGCATTGGGCTTTTTTGTTGTGTATGACACGGCCTACGCAAGATTAGTTTGATGTTGCTTCTAAGTGGGTTGAGGACAGAAGTATGTATTTGCTATCCTGCAGAAGTATGTATTTGCTATCCTGGGGCATGCTTCGTCTAAGTACTGAATGTCATGGTTATTATGTGATATACTCGGATGTATTTACTCGTATATGGTTTTGTTTAAATTGGTTTTGTCTCTTTTACGGGAAGTGGTAATATTTGTGATATTTGGTAGTTCTCTTTAGATAGATTTGGCATTTGAATATTGAAAAGATGTTGGATTCATTGTAATAAGTTTGTAATCCCAGTAATTCGTACAATTCTTCATCTAGCTTTCTTCATACGGATTGTTTATGTAAGTGATCATATATTTCTTTAATTTCTTGTGGATTCAAAATTAACTTTGAGATTATATCTAGTTTTGCAAGTACTATTGCTTCGCTGATACTTGTGAGGTGATTAGTTAAGAAATCTATGTGGTAATTAATTTGGTTCATATGTAAGATTTCCTCTGTTTCTTTTATTTTCTTTTTTGTTTCTCTGGAATATTTATTCAGAAAGTTGTCTATAGTTTCTTGTTCTTTGTTGATAAGAGTGGTCATGGTTTTGAGTCTCTGTATCATTTGGTCGTTCAGTTTACTTTGATTTTTAAAGTTTCTTTAAAATTATTTTCGTTACTGTGTAGTTCTTGTATTTGTTTGTTCAAGTCGTGTGCGTCGTTTGCATCCATGTTGCCTGTGATAAACTTAATAGCAGTGGCTAAACCGTTTACAATGCCTCTTTTGTTTCGTTTAATTGGTATTAGAGCTTCAAGTTTATTCCATAGTTCTGTCAGCTGTACTGAACTTCTTTGCATTTCATGTTTTTCGAATGTTTCTAATGCGTATCGTATTGTATGTATTTGGTTACTGAATGTATGGAATTGTAGTAGGTGATAAATGTTTCGGATAGAATGTCCTCGTGACAGGTATTAAGGTTGTTGTTAGAATTATTCTGTATATTTCTGTCAATGTTGAGTGTAGTCTTTCTTTCATTACTACTAGAAAGTCTTTCGGGGAATACCGTGAGTGCAAACGAATTTTTAATTGATTTTAAAACTGAGATGCTATTTCTGCTGGGTAGGGTTTAGCCTGCTGCAAATTTGGAAATTTTATCGATTATTATTAGTATGTTATTGCTATTTATTGTGTATAAATCGATGTGTAGTATGGTTTTATCGGTGTTGATGAATCAACAAAAAGTTTAGGCATATTTTCCGTACGTTGCCCCTGACCGAACTTCAGCGCATTGAACTTCCAGTTTGGCATTTGTATTTTTAACCATTTGTGCTTACGCAACAATAATATAGTCTCAGCAATAATATTATTTTTAATTAAATTGCCAACATTTATCAATAATGCACATTTTATCAATTTTTGTAAATTCAACACTTTTCTTGGAATATGATTAAGTATACAAGCAAACAACAATTATCATAATTTTAACTGAAATTGAAGCAAGAAACCATTGTAGTTCATCTTTTGTACATGGACCTTCGAGAGATCTTTGAGTTTTCCCCCACCAGTGGTAAGATTCTCAAAGAATTAGAACAGTGACAAAAAATTTTGTAGCGTTAATCACGGCCTACAGTGAGGCTTAAACATCGGAACAGTGGAAGAATAATTAGCGAAGGAAAAGCAACATTGAAATAATAACAGTGGGTTTTGAGGAGTTGATCCAGAAATAACTCTCCATTGAACAAGAGATTCGTCAGCTATGGACGAACTTTTAATAGGATGCAACCAACAGATAAAACAAGCAGAACTCCACGCAACGCCTAGAAACTTTGCGCCAGAAATGGGGAGAGTTTCAAGGAAATAATGCTATCCTGAGTGGTCATGCTAAAGATCAACCACATCATGAGTACTTCACAAAAAGCTTTTTCAACCAAATGGAAGAAAACACCCGATTGCAAGCTGAGCTATCCACAATATTCAAAACAGAACAAATGTCAAAGGGGGTGCAACGCGTTTCAACCAATCAAAAATATAGAGACAAAGCCAGCACAAGCAATGAAAACAACAATGTTCTGAGCAAACGGCGGGCTATACTCAGGACAAATTTTTTGAGAATCAAGCACAGCATACGAGTAGATCTATCCAAGAGACAGTGACGCTGCAGTTCAAGGCCGAGCAGATAAGTAGCTGCTGGACAATGATAACAAAATGAAATGAGGACATTCTGGTCGCAAGCGAAAATGATGACCAGAGTAACATAATCAAATTCGAAAAAATTTACGAAAATACATACATTACGCTACAAGAAGAACTGAATGCACGCAGCAAAGAAAAAACAGAAACACAGTCACCAACAAGTAAAAACCTTAAGCTACCACTTCTCAATATGCCAATATTCAGTGGTCGGTATGAGCAGTCCGAAACGGGAATGTGTATGATCTCAAAACCATAATGGATACCACAAGGAAAATTTTGTACGGCATGAGCAACCTGGGTGTAGACACATCTTCCTGGGACCCTCTCGTAATTCAATTATTGCTGCCAAAACTAGACAACGAAACAAGAAAATTATACCCACAAATACAAGGGGCTTCCACTGATATTCCGAAATTAGATGACCTATTTGATTTCATTGAAGGAAGATTTAGGGGAATAAAAAATAGCAAGGAGGGATTACGCGATCACAATGGAGAAAACAAGATAAACTTCCAGTCATCGCCAACAACTACAAAAAATCATTTAACGACAATATCTTCGCAATCTCCTGCAGGAAATTCTTGGATACAAGAGCGACCAGAAAAGGTTCTACGTGCTTCAACTGTCTTAGGAGTGGACATACAGGCCAAGACTCCTTAAGCAAAAAAAGATGCACAGACTGCAATATGAAGCATAACTCATTGCGTCAAGAGGAATGCAGAAACGAACATATCATCAACTATGGCCAAACCAGAAAAGCCACGAAAGTCAACCGCAGACAAAAGCTCATCCACAGAAGTAGCAGCATCATACAACAATAGCGGTGGCAAAACTATTCTGTTAGCCACATCAATAGTTAATATAAGGATGCGTAATGACTGAACAACTTGCTAGAGATAAAATGATACCATTGCTGATTGAAGCAGATGTATTTCCAGAAATTATAAGATTGGGATTACTTAAAGGCCCTGTCAACACACCCATGGCCCAAAATACAATGTTTGGATGCATATTATCAGGTCCGTTAGTTACCTCATCTAGGCCAAAACTTCATGAAGATTCGCCTAACGAATGAACGTCATGTATCAACGTATATAGCGGTGAAGAAATACTGAAAAAATTCTGGGAGTTAGAGGAAGTACCAAATGCAGATCTGAAAACAAAAAGGTGGGTTCAAACTTAGAAAATGGGCGTTAAACAAGTCAGAAGTATTGCAAGAAATACCGAAGGAAGACATCGAAATAGGATTAGGAATGGAGTTTTACAATCAAGCGATACAAATTCTAGGAGAAAAGGGTGTCCTAACTCATATCATTTTGAATTCAGAAACAACAGAGCATTGTTCAGTGAAAAATATACAAAAAGACCTGCTGTAAGCGATGTAGGAAAATTATTCGACCCTTTTGGTTGGTTGTCACCCGTAACGATAAAAGCAAAAATTATGATTCAAAAGTTGTGGATCCTGGGAACTGGGTGGGATACGAAGATTCAAGTAGACCTGCAAAACGAATGGAATGAATTCAAATCACGTTTACCAGCAGTTCAAAATATCAAAATCCCAAGCTGGATTCAGCAGTCAAACGATAGCTTAATAGAGTAACATGGATTTGCAGATGGATCAGAAAAGGCTTATTCAGCGGTAGTATACGCAAGAGTTACAAACGGAGAAAATGTTACAGTATCATTGATCGCGTTGAAAACAAAAGTTGCACCTATTAAACAGATATCACTTGCGCGGTTGGAACTGTGCGCTCCAGTAATTTTAACAAAATTAATCAACTACATCCAGAAAGGCAGGGAAGCAACAAATGGAAAAATTGTTGCATGGTCAGATTCAAAAATTGTATTAAACTGGCTAAAGCAGCACCCTATCAAATGGACCACATTTGTTGCTAGTCGAGTATCCTACATACAAGAAACCTTCAAAGGGCAATTTCGATTTGTACCAGGAACGGAAAACCCAGCATATATTCTATCGAGAGGAGCATTCGGGAACTTTCTCATCTTGAATAACTTATGGTGGCACGGACAAGATTGGTTACAGCAAAATGTAGAAACCTGACTAAAATGAAATAATCCTGAATCATATTCCACAAACCAGAAAAATCTTAATATGCACCATTGCACACAGATTGACATAGAAGAAATGAACACGATTTTAATGCCAATAGAAGGATGTCTAAACTCACGTCCACTATTTCAATTATCAGGAAATGTTGAAGATCTGGATGCACTTACATCTGGACATTTCCATGTAGGGTCAGCGTTGATGACACCCATTCAGGACAGCATTTTTAACATCGCTGAAAGCAGCCTAAAACGATGGAAAGTTGTACAAAGAATTAAACAAGGCTTTTGCAATCGATGGTATGGCGACTATATTCGCACAATTCAACAACATACATACAAATGGACAAAGCAACGATCAAATTTAGAAATTGGTAAATTAGTCCTGGTGAAAGACGAAGCCTTAGTTTCATCAGCATGGCCACTATGAAGAATTATAGAAGTGCATAAGGGTATGGTTTAGCTCGAGTCGTCACAGTCAAAACACAAAAATCTACATTTAAACGAACTATAGAAAAATTATGTTTGTTACCAATTGATGACAATTTCAACCAAGATCAAAAAGAGGAACACCAATTACCAAATAATGATTCTGCCAAAGACCCGTTTACAACCTCTGGAGCCCGGAAATAATTGCAAGATAAAAAATTTAAAACTACTTGAGAATAAACAACATTATCAACGGTAATCAACCTACTATTACTGCTCACCAACTTTAACTCTGTCAACGCAAATTACACAATAACATACCCGTGACCTGGTATTTTTATAGAAAATTTAGGAATATCGAAAGTCCAACGAGGAATACTTCACACAGTAACACTATTTCTTATTAGTGACATCATACAAGATCAGAAAAATCAGACCAAGGATCAAAGGGGAGTTTGTGTGACCAGGCAAAAGAGTTAACGAAAGACAGCCAATGTGAAAAGTTAATACACCATCTGGACGAAGAGTGGAAGAAAATTATAATAACTAGAAGATGCCTAAATATCGTTCACCAGCGTCAAAAACGAGGAATTGTAGGGAATTTTATGACAGCATTATTCGAAGTAAACGATGAAGTGTATCACGGTATTGAATCTGAAGTCTCTAATAAAATCCACCAGAACTACCAATAAGCTCATGTTGTCAACATTTGCTGCCGTTAATGAAACAGAAAACAAAATATCTGCAAAGATTAACAAATTTGCAAAAAAACTCAATGAAGGAATTCAAGCTATTAACAAGAGGGGGCTTGATATAAGACTAGCGATAAGAACAAAATCAACATTCACTTCCTAAATACGTTTCTTATAGCAAGTAGCTACATGAGAGAAATTGAGGATAAATACGCTAAACTACTGAACGCATTCTGAAGCGCAGCCATCTGTACGAATTTCTATCACACCAAGAAGTTCACGAGATCGTAAGCAACTGTACAGCCAAATTAGGTCCAGAATTAGAATTCCAGCCCGAACCACTTGACAGATTAGAGTTCTCACTAACATCAACGGAAATCGTCATTAGCGGATATTTTATAATCCTCTTTGCGGACTCATATGACCTATTGAAATGTAACACAATGCCAGAACGAGTAAAACCCAACACATTTCCAGAAATACAAATGTCCGTATCAATGTTTGGCGACTAATCGATATTTTAAATCATCGTTGGAGAACGTTATGAAGCCATCCAAATTGAATGAAACAACGATCGTTCTCCAACCATCTATTTCCTCACCATTGATGATACGGATAACTGCATAATTCAAAAACTTTACAAAAGGTTTTCTTACAAAAAATGTCCCACCCGAGTCTTTAATTCAAGAAGCACTATTTGGAAGTAAATTTGGACACACAATGAATGGATGTTCATCAGTCCAGTGCAAACCACTGTATTCGTTATTTGTGGAAACAATTGACAAGAATTTTTGAATGATTCAGGAATTATACATGTTACTCCTTATTCAATCAAATCTAATCGGATTAGCAGCAAGAATAACACACAAAATACCAGTTGTGACGCATTATACAAAATCGATAGCCGTCATCAATACAACAATCAATCATCATGGGGCAATTCATATTTCAAATGAAACAATAAATCCATTGTTGGGTGACCTCCCAGCAGTTTTACGACGCAATGGAGAAATCGCCACTAACGAGCTAAATAAACTCCATGAAGCCAATTGGAAGGAAATCTAGAGTCATGGACAACTGGAACCACCTCTATAATTGCAGCAGTACATATTTCTTCTGAATGGCATATGCAAAATATTTCGAATCCTTACTCAGCGCAAAAAACCGTTCCAACAACATAGAACTACGGGAAATACAAGGCAACGTTAACTCAGCTTTTGAAATTTCCTGGTAATCCTAACTCAGCCCCACAGAAGTTGGCATAGTGTTGATGAATCAACGAAATGTTTAAGCATATTTTCTGTACGTTGCCCTTCACCGAACTTCAGCGCATTGAACTTGCAGTTTGGCATTTGCGCTGTTAGCCATTTGTGCTTACGCAACAATAAAATAGTCTCAGCATAAATATTATTTTTAATTAAATTGGCAACATTTATCAATCATGCACCTTTTATTAATTTTTGTAAATTCAGCACTTCTTGGAATATGATTAAGTATACAAGCAAAAAACAATAAACATAATTTTAACTACGATTGAAGCAAGCAACTATTGTAGTTCATCTTTTGTACAATCGGAGTTTCGGAGTTTCGGTATTTTGAAATTTGATTTTTGGGGGGTTTTTGTCTTATTTTAGTGTCTGGCATTTTGTGGAGTTATTAATTGTCTGTGTAATTTTGTTCCTCATGAAATGAAAATAATTTCTTTTTAAATGGAGATATGTTTTTTATTTTGTTTATACCTCTATGATTGTGGTTGTCGTGGTGAGCGCGGATTAGATTTTCTAGTTAGTAGTTCGGTGCAGCGAATTAGACGAAATGTTTTATTGTTTGAAAAGTATTTAGAATAAACGGACAGTATTATTCTAAAATTTTCATATTATATATTGCTGAGAATTTGTGTGCTGGTAGAAACTTTGTGAAAATACCGATAATTCTATTTTCAGAAAATTTCTTTTTTCTTATTGTACAACGTTATTTGTTTTTGTAAGGTATTTCGAGAGTCATTTCTGGGGTTTCTGTTGATGTTTAAGGTTGTATTCGTTTAAGGCTTTTTCTGAAATTTCTGTTTTCGTTTGAATTTATATCGATTTATGTCTGCATCTTGTATTTTTACTCGACTTAAAGTGTCGGCGTTTGTATTGAGTTTGCCTTTTTTGTAAACTATTTCGAAATCAAACTCTTCTAGATTTAAACGCCACATAAGTTTTGAGTTAGGTTCCTTGAGAGACATAAGCTACGTGAGGGGTTGTGATCCGTTACTATTTGAAACTTGCGTCAGAATTGATATGGTCTAAAATATTTTGTCGCCCACACGATGGCTAGCATTCCTTTTTCGATAGTAGAATAGTTTGTTTATGACTCCGAAAGGGTGCGGCTTCCATAAAATATTGGTTTATCGCTTCCGATACGTCCCTGCGATACGATTGCTCCGAAATTACTAGTATCGGTGGTGAGGACGAAGGGATTTGAAAAGTCAGGATACTGGAGTAATAGATTGTTGGTTAGCAGGTTTTTACACATTTCCAAGGTTTGAATGTACTATCGTTTAATTGTATAGTTTTTCGATTTTTCAGGATTGAGTTAGAGGTTTCGTTATTTTGGAGGAATCCTTAATGAATTTTCTGTAGTAACCGAGTAGTCCTAGAAATGCTTTTATTTGTTTTTGAGTATGAGGAATGGGAAAGTTCTTAATTGCATGGATTTCGGTTATGTTGGGTTTTATCCCTTCAGTCGAAACGATATGTCACAAGAAGTCTATTTCTTTTTGTGGGAAATCTGATTTGTCAAGTTTAATTTTAAAGTTAGAAGTTTGGAGCTTTTCTAATACCAGTTTGAAGTTACCTATATGTTATTGTAATGATCTCGAAAAGATTATGATGTCGTCTAAGTACACCAAACATATTTTCCCGAATAGTTCTTTCAGTATATACTCCATGATTCTCTGGAAAGTGGAAGGCACGTTGTTTAAACCGAACGGTATCCTAACATATTCGTAGTGACCACCTTACACAGTAAAGGCTGTTTTTGGAATGTCCCTTGGATGCATCTCTATCTGGTGGAAGTAGGTGCCTAAATCCAAAGTAGAGAAATACATACTGTTACGAAATCAACACGCCATCTGATTGGTCGAAAGTTTAAGCGTCATTTTCAATCCCTAAAAATACACAAGCGAGGAGGCATGCGTAGCTGCGTTCAAAGGCTAGTGGATGTTCTGGTATACAAGAATATAAGCGACTACACAATTGACATCGAGATGAGTGAACAAGTGAAAGTGGCAAAGTGGACATCGTAGTAGCAGCTGTAGTGGAATAGTGACCGTAGCCGAGAGTGAACATCGTGGTAGCAGGCAGTGAAAAGTGATCATAGCAGAATCCTGAGAGTGGCAGCCATTAGAGTGAGCGTCGTATTAGTAACGAGAGTTAATAAGTGATCGTCGCAGAGCGGACATCGGTTAGCAATGGGGAGTTGAGCAGTGATCGTCGCAGAGCGGACATCGTGTTGGCAACGAGAGGTTAACAAGTGATCGTCGCAGAGCGGATATTGTGTTAGTAACGATAGTTAACAAGTGATTGTCGCAGAGCGGACATCGTGTTAGCAACGGGCAGTTGAGCATTGATCGTCGCAGAGCGGATGTAAATAAAAAATTGTGGTGCACTAACTATGTGACTAAGTGACTAACTGAAGTAAACTATAAGCGAAGGCGAAGAGCCGATAGAATTAAAGCCAATAGTAAGTTGGACGAATACTAATAAAGCGAATTATTCTAACTGAAGAGGGAATTGTTTGTTTATTATACAATCCAGCGATACGAATCCAAGTATTAAGCTTGGTAAATATTCTCAGAAAGGCAATTACGTAACAATACATTTCCCCAATTTATCCAGAATTTACTTAATATTAGGTAAAGGGTACTTATCGGGTGTTATTTTCTCATTTAACTTGCTGTAGTGTATGACGAGACGCCATTTTTGATTGCCGCTATCATCTTCCTTTTTCGGCACTATCCATACAGGAGCACTCCATGAGAGTAGCTCAGGTGGATTATATCTTGGTCTAACATTTTGGTGATCTGTGTTTTTACTTCCTCTTTATGTATGTAAGAGTAGCGATAAGATTTTGTATAAACAGGGATGTCGTCTGTAGTAGGAATGTGGTTTTTTACTTTATTTGTAAAACTAAGTGTTTGATCTTCACGGTAAAATAAGCCCTTATAATTTTTGAAAAGCTGTATTAAAGCTTTTTTCTTCCGAATTTAGATTATCTATACGAAGCAGTTTATACAGGTATATTTTCTCATTATTAGGAGGATCAGTATCGAAATTAAAAGGTTCGGTTTATGTTCTAATTGAATTTCACAGTTTTTTGTTTGGATAGTTCCAGTAGCTAGGTCGAATTTTCTCATATTTTTGAGAGAAAGTTGAGACCTAGGAAACCATCAAAATAGTTGTAAAATTTAAAAACGAGAAATGTAAAATGTCCCTCTTCGCTAAGTTCTCCGAACATAGGTAGCGTTATTTGTTTCCTTAGTTCATATTTGTTTAAGATAGTTTTGATAGTAATTGGTTGACCGTCTGTGAGATCTTCGGGTAGGCAGAAGCGCCGGTATCTATAAAGAATCTTAGAGGTATTTAGAAAGGGGATGATATATTGATACGAGTATATGCTAGTTCAAGTCCATGTTTGTTGATGTCAAGGTATCCCGTGGATGGTTGGTGAAAATTCGGTGGTTCCTGGATGTTGTCATATTCCATATTCTGGTATTCCTCCAGTTTGCGCTTGAAATTGTTGTTGGGTGGTGATCTTCTGAAACAGTTGATATTTTGAAGTTCTCTAGATGTTTGTTCTGCATCCTATTGGATCAAGTGAATGTACTTGAGCTTCTTTTAAAGAAATTTGTTGGATTCCGTTTGTTGCTATGTCCATCATTGGTGTTGTTTTAGGAAAGGGTTATTTTGATTTTGGTTCGTATTTGGTCTAAAGAAATTTTGATTTTCTTCATGCTGGTATTTGGGTGTATCATTATTTAAGTATTATGGGGTTCCTCTATATTGTTGTTTGTAGGGCCTGTTTTGATTATAGATTGATTTATTTTGATAATTTGTCCAATTTGGCCTGCAATATGGGTGGAATTGTGTTTTTTTGTTTTGCCCACCCGAATCTGATTATAAGTAATATATATTTTGTTCTTTAACGCAGTACGAGAGCTGTGGCTGAGTGTCAGGCCGCATTGCTCTGATGTTTGACTCAAAAAGCTCTGTTACCCCGATTAGAAAATAATTTAAACACATTTCTGCGAATAACCCCTTTTTATCCGTTATAACTCTTTGATCGTTTTCATGGATTGCCATATTATTGTAAAGAGTGGATTGGATTTGGATTATGTCGCTGTAAAATTTGTCTCCAGGTTTGTTATACTGTCTGAGGCTATGTAAGTCTCTGATGAGGGATGTTTCGGATCTTTTATCCGAGTAGTGTAGAATGTTTTGTTTTATGTTGTTCCAATTTAATGGTTTACCATACACATTTAGTATTTCATTTGTTTCTCTTCGATCTTGTTCCGAATAGCTAGTAACAGGTTTTGCCCATATCGAGTGGCATCTAATCCATTTATATGTAGAAGAATTTCTTCTACATTATTTATGAATTCGTCTAATAGTGTACAATAACCGCTTAATTTAGATAGGTCTTAGATGTTTCAATTGTGCCAATATTTTATTACCACTAATATATTGTTCTAATACCGTGTGAAACTTTTATTACATTTTATATTTGTATAGTTGGAGTTCAGTAAGTTTGACTTACATGCATCAGACTGTTGCCCATATAGTAATGTGTATGTGCTTCATATCGTAAGCGTTGTTCTCTATGTTGTCTCTGCTACTGGTTACTGTTGCCGTGTTGTTTTCTTGTTTGTCCACAAGCTATAAGGAGTCAAGACTAACCGGTTGTTATGTGTTTGTGGAGAATGACACTGATATGCCCTCAGTGTTAAAGTTTCGGTCATGATATTCCGTCACTGCTGACTCTTTTTCCAACTTGTGCACTGTTCTGTGAATCTGTGTTTATTAATTACACTATTTCACTTTATCACTTTCACAACCGTTAGTCGGGACTACCGACTGAGCCAATTACGTTACACGGGGTTGAAGTAGCCAACAAAACAACAATCGATGCTTACAATTTGACAATCTGATTTATTCTGATGTTAAAATTGGATTTTACAATTTTTTATAACTTATTAATTATTGCCAATGCTCTACTTTTAAAATAATGCAATTAATTCTGAAAATGTGAGTAAGTCGATAGTCGTCAATTCTGTGAATATGAACATTATTTTTGTAACGAATTTATTAACAAGACAAGTGACAACAGTAGTTCCAATTGCATATCGGTTATGGTACCGTAATAATTTTTCAGAAGAAGAAGAAGAATTATTGAAACATTTTTGGCAGATATTATAGCTATTTCGGACATGCCACTTGTCCTCATCAGAGATCTTTCAATGAAAGGCAATTTTTCCCCAAGCATTTTTTATTATGTCTCAGAAATCAACAGCACACCAATTATGAACCCTCCCAGGAATCGAACCTGGGCCTACAGCTGTTGTAATCTGTCCATCCAGATAACTACGCTAACTTCAGGTGGTGAACTGACTGATCAAATTCTGTCCATGTACTGTCGCATTCCACCACACTCTACTCAACTCTGTCCTTGATGCAACGACACAGGTGGTGCAGATAAATTTTGAGAGAATTCTGATCTCGCTTCTGTCAAAATAGTCAGCAGGCGGGTTCCGGAGGCATGAGAAAATTTGTAGTAACGGGCGAAACATTTCTTTGACGGTTGACCAATCGACGCCAAAAATCAACAGGATTACGCTTTATCATGTCCAAACACCGCTGTGAAGTGGTCTGTTGAACTCGTTTTTGTTCGACACTGAGCAAACGCGGCACCCATCTTGCCGATAGCTTTTTCATATGCAAGTGTTCATGCAAAATGTTGAACA
This sequence comes from Clusia tigrina, assembly GCA_920105625.2. NCBI lineage: Eukaryota > Metazoa > Arthropoda > Insecta > Diptera > Clusiidae > Clusia > Clusia tigrina. Next base: position 162,084,197 of record OV050031.1, read on the forward strand.
CACGTTCATATGATATGTTTACCATTTCAACAATCTCACGCAACTTGACTCGGCGATCATTCAGAACGATATCGAGGATTTTCTTGATATTTTCTTCAGTAACCACCTCTTTTGGCTTTCCTGTTGATGGTATTGTTGCAGTGCTTGTTCGGCCGCGTTTAAATTCCAATCCAATATTTTACCATGTAATCTGACGGAGCAGACTCACCGTAATGTTTATCGAGCTTTTCTTTTGTCTCTTTCGCCGTTTTCCCTTTCAAATAATAGTGTTTAATCACTGCACGAAATTCGCTTTTTTCGTTAGAAAAATAATCTTCATAATACAATTAATATTAAATAAAGGTTTTGTTGAATTAGCGTTTTGCCGCTTTCCGTTGCTTCATCGGGGTTGATTTGTGCTGTAGTGTTGTTGTTGGTATTGCTATGATTCTTGTGACAAAGTAAAAGCTCTCCAGTTGCTTGTTAACAACGAAAATTGTTACCTGACGAACAGATGGTAACAATAAGCAAAACATAAGAGAAGCGAATTTTATTTTTATATTCTGTTTGCGTACGGTGTTCTACAAATTGAATTTTAATTAATGGAACAAGAGCTCTTCCGGTGCATTTTATTGAATAATGAAAAGTATTGTGAGAGACCCCATATTTTGAGATAGTTGCGGGATTGCAGCGATCCTTTCAGCATGTAGGAAAATTTATTTGTGTAGAATTTTCGCCTTTCAGAATCGTTGAGCCGAGATCTCATGGAAGAATTGACGCCACATGACACAGAAAAGTCTACTGTGCCTATTGAAATACGCTTCTTGTACTGTCTTTATTTCTACCAAAAGTGCGTGGGAAACAATTATGCTTTGCCATTGAGTCAAGCATGTGTATTCCGTGGAACAAGTATCAGCATTACTTGTTAAAGTAAAAGGTGGTGAAATACGCTTCCCAAAAACATTCGAGGAGCAAACGAATATAAAAATTGGGTAATATACATACATATATGTATTCAGTACACAAAAAGCTGCATCTTCGTGCAAAATGAGGTGAAATCGAAAAGCTATTTTGGTGTTACCAACTCGTGAGAATAAGGTATTCAAAATGTGGTTTTCAAGAAAAAGTTGTCAACTGATACTGGTGCGCGAGAATAGCGCTGTAAATTTAAAAATTTTACTCGCTTACAAAAAGCATTGAAAGGTGAAGCTAGAGCTTTGCTCATACACCCAAATAGTGTAAATTATGTAATGAATACACTGGAAAAACATTATCGACGCCCAGAAATCCTTATAAGGACTCAGATAAGTAAAGTTTGTGTGTTTCCGGCAATCAATATTCTGAAGCCGAATCAAATTGTCAATTTAATTTTAATACGATGGTATCTAATTTAACTACATTTCTAGAAACTGAAGCCGCATCTTAATAATCCTACTCTTTTAGACGAACTAGTGACTAAACTGCCTATCACAAAGAGAGAGGTATGGGGTACGTCATTCTATTTTCAAAGCGCTATGACATCCAACAGTCCGCGACTTTGAGATCTGGTTGCAACAAATAGCCTTATACGTCTTCATGGCAACGGAATTGTCAATCTCCAAGCCGTCAGCTATGGATATGTCATCCACCGACAAAAGAACCAGAGCCTACAAACCAGTATACTCCGTTGCAGAGAACAATATACAACTAAAATGTAAGTGTTGGTCTTAAATTCCAAAAAACTAACAATATCCGAGAAATGGAAAATTGTGAAAGTCAACTGCCTCTGTTTTTCTTGCCTTTACCCAGGCCACAACGTTGCTTCAAATCAAAAAGATAGTGTGGAATATCATCATGCCTTAAACTACATATCCGTATTCTACATGAATTCGGGCAAGCACCTCAAGTCAACGATGGATTAAATAATGCCGCAACCGAAATTAACGCGCCAAGCCCCAGGATCGACTACAGATTGGGACAATTTTAAAAGAAGTTCACGAAAAAAACTTATTGAAATATTTTCCTGTTACTATAAGTGGTCCGAAGGGCATCCGTGATATAATCGATGAAGGTTTCAAGGTTTATTTAATTGAAGAAAATGTCATTGATTCAATTGCTCTGAAAGGTACTTCAGAATTATTGTCACACAGAAGGATAGGGAATACTGAGATGTCCAGACAAATCAAGGTGGAAATAACTGGTTCTACCAAATAAAGAATGAAAAATTATTCCTGCTACCGCAAACGTTAGATGTTGATAAATTACCGGGTGGTATTAAGATCTTAAAAGAATTGCCAATCAAAAGTTGTTGTAATCCCGTACCGCTACTCTTAGTTGGCATGCCTCATATTAATTTCGTACGCCCAAACAAAATTATCAATTTTGACGAGAAATTTTCGGCCCATAATACATATATAGGGTGGAACTTTTTTGATTCCAATCAAGAATTTAATTCAGAAGGATTAGTTTAATATATCGAATCAAATGAAGAAGCAGAAAAAAACCCCACAAATTATTAAGTCACAAACCGAAAGAAGCGCTGAGAGCATGCTTTTAGATACAACTGGTAAGATAGGACTTCGGTATGAAATAGGACTTTTATGGAAAATTTATTAGGTTCAATTTTCGGAGAGCTATAGTGCAGCTTTCAAATGCCTTGAATTAATCGAGAAAAAGATGTTAGTTGATGCTCAACTGTCTGAATAATATAAGGAAAAGATTAAGGAGTATGTCAACAAACCGTATGCCAAAAAATTAACTCCAATTGGAACGCACACGGTATGCACCACATTTTGCAGTGTGCAACGCCAACAAAGACAACAAACGTCGTTTGAACTTCAACGTCGCAGCTACAGTCAATTGCATGTCATGCTAATGAAGGGACCTGATAAATACCAAACAAAATCATTGATTTCAATTTTGTTTCAATTTCGACAGGGTATAATATGTGTTTCAGGAGACATACGAGAGATATTCCGTCATGTTAGTGTGCGCCCAGCTGTGTTGAACGATCAATGGTTCTTGTGGAGAGTTGGATATTCTTCAAAGCTTCCAGATATATATGTAACAAAGGCCAGGACTTTTGGGTCAGTTAGATTACCATATTCTGCCCAAAATGTTAAAAAATTCCTACATGTACATCCGCGAGCCGTAAAAGCTATAACCGAACTACATTTTGTAGTTGGACACGTGCTATACCCTATCAAAATTAGTGACACATATCCACAGCTAAGCCGGAATGGAACTACGGGCATTTTTATCCAACTCACTCAAAGTAACACAAGCTGTTTGTGATTATCCTTTGCCAGTGCCTTCGATCTTAAGCGATGTAGGCCAAACTAATTTACCAATAGAAAATATACTTGGATTGTTTTGAAGCGCAGGACGCTGATGAATTTTGTTTCAAACTTAAATTTTCAAAAGTCCCAATGTCAGTATTAAATGGAAGTATACGATCTATGAAATTTGCAGAATACATTTTATTATCATTTTTGTAGTGGCATCTTTAGTACAAATTGACCACATTTTCGACGCCTGGTGTACAGCTGACACAACAAATAAGCAAATTGCAGTACAATTATTGTGGAAAATAGACTTAAACTAGAACTAAGAGAAGATACGTCTTTTCAATGGAAAACTAAAATTATTGTTGGGAAAACTGCCATCGGGTGAGGAGGATTTGTTTAAAATTTTTTCATTCCGAATGGCTACAAACTTATTTCACTTTAAGTGACGAGAGTGAAGCAATGTTTGACAATGAATGCGTGAGTGAACAAATTTATTAAAAAGAAGTAAAATTTTAATGGGAAGGCTTTATTATTTAGGTACCAAGCACAAGGAAAGGCAGAAAAAAATGGAATTCGATGGAGCTTCTGAAGCACAAAGAGACGAAGAGTTGACGAGGTCGTTGCAGACACCTCACCCCAGCGCTGCTATTTTAAAAAACATTCATATGAAAGCAAAAAGTGTTTGTCAATTAATAGAACACTTGCTTTATTTTATGATCTTGGTCCCTCAGTGAGAAAATATAATATACTACGTTCCATTGTAAATAGTACTCATAAAGATTTTTTCCCAAGCTATTGTGCAGTGTCGAAATAGAAACACGAGTTATTACCTCGTCCTTTTATTGTTTCGGAAACATCAGCAGAAATCCTTCTGCAACAGCTTTTAAACTAAACTGCTGAAAATTTAGTGAATTTATGTAACATCATGCTGCAAATGTTGATATCATTTTGCATTGCTAATGGGGTTTTGACTGTAGCTCCGGTCATAGCATATACAAAAAAAGACCAGGCTCCATAAATAAAACAGACGAATTTATTTTTCGATCTGCTTTAATTCCGAAGTAGCTTTGGAAAAATAAGTTGCCTTCTTCCAAACAATATTGCCGTCCAATGAAATTAATTTTTTAAAAGAGTGTGTTGAGTTGATTCACCAAACTGAGAAAGACTTTGCAAAACAAATAGAAAAACTGTGTTAATAGTTTTATCGTAAGTGTATCATTCAAAATATGTTTAACAATGAGCGAAGGTGCGGTTGCTAACATTTTATCCGAAAATAGCTCTTGTAGCAGTTGTTATCTTTGCCCTGCTACTCCAAAGATTATGAACGCATTTCATGCAATAAAACCTTTAATAGACAAATTTTTCCAATATGGTTTATCGGTACTGAATGCTTTAATAAAATTTTTTGAGTGTATAATACACATTTAATATAGACTACTCCTAGAATGTTGGCACGTGGTTGGAGAGGAAAAAAAACAATTTTCAAGCAAATAAGGAACGAATTCAAACAAAATTTCGGTCTGAAATGGGGCTTTTAGTGGACAGAGTCAGAGAGGGGTATGGTACCTCCAATGATGGTAATACAGCGCGTCGCTTTTTTAAAAACTGTGAAATATCGGCAAAGATTAATGGTGTTGAAATAAATTTAGGAAAAAAGTTTAGTTTAATTTTAAGAACATTAGCTAGTGAGAACTAGATAAATTCCCAGAATTTTTGTGAATTTTTAAAAGAAAGATATGCAATTTACATTGAACAGTATTCATGATATTATATGCGAATGACTGTACATAAAATACTTATACATGGCTGTATACTATAAAACATTGCAGACTTCCAATTGGGTTTCTGTCTGAAGACGCCCGACATAAAGAATTTAGAAAGTCCCGATTGGGAAACACTCGGAAAAACTCTCTTTTTATTATACCCTTTACCTTTAAAAAAGGTAAATAGGGTATACTAACTTTGTGCTTTTGAGAGGGGTTGCAATTTCAAGAAGGAGGCGTGGTAGGTATGGACATATATATACAGATATGATCAGAATCACTTTCTAAGCAATTTTTATTTTGTCCGTCCGTCTGTCCGTCTGTCCGTCTGTGGCCACTTTTTTTCTACACCGTTAGAGCAATCTTAATGAAATTTTGCAGAAGTATAGTCTGGACAAAGATACAGAACCAGATTGCTATATGGGCCGATTTGGACAAAGACCACTCCTACCTCCCATATAAGGAACTTTTTTCACCTTTTTTCAAATGACTATAACTTCGGTCCAATTGACGGAATCTTGATGTTATTTGGCAGTTATGGAGATGTGGGTCCCACTAAACACTGTGCAAAAAGTGGGCGGTATATATTAACTACCACGCCCACTATTAACAAATGTTAATAACTTAAGATCTGGTAGAGATTGACGGACGAAATTACGGGAAGGAACATATGGACATTACAAAGCTATCTGCAACAAATGGGGCTGATCAGAGAAAAGACATGCTCACTTTTGATATAGGGAACTTTCGGGTCTAAAATTAAAATTAGCCTACCTATGCTCGTATTGATGCCAGCGGAATAAAAATTTGCAGAAATATACATGGGGTCCATAATAGTGTGTGTGCAGAATATGGAGATCATAATAGTACTGCCACGCCCACAATTAGCCAAAAATCATTACTGTGTTCCTATTAAATATTTATCCACGAAATTTCACAGGAAGGTTGCGGGTACTAACATTAAACACCACACAAAAAATGGGCGTGTTATTTCTAAAGCCACGCCCACTTTTCACATATTATTATAACTTACGACCTATACAATATTTTTGGACGAAATTATATATTAGTACGTATATGGACCCTATTAAGCGATATACAAGAAATGGGGTCGATATAATCATTTCAAGGTACCCTACCAAAAATTACCGTAAATGCTCCTCCTAATGATTTATGAAGAAAACATCCCCATTGTTGAAGTCGCACGCACAAGAAAAGTAAAAAGGTAATTCGTAGTCGGTCTAACCCGACTTCAGACTTCTTTACTCGTTTTTTGATAAATTTTGTATATTTAACAAAATGTTTCAGATGTATGAATGTACGAGTATGTATGTATGTAATAAACTGAATTTATTATTTTTTATTTTGTTTTTTATATATTTGCTATATATTTGTTAAAATTGTGCCCAGATCAACATTGACAGGAAATATCGGGGGAAAAACATCGTGATATTATCCGATAGTCAAGCAGCACTCAAGAATTTGAGCTCACCCTTGGTGAGGTCTAAACTTCTATGGGACTGTATTGGGAAGCTAAACTCCCTAGGCAGTATGAACTATTTGTCTCTAATGTGCATACCAGGCCACTTAGGAGTAGAGGGAAATGAGAAGGCTGACAGCTTAGCTTGAAAGGCTGCGGCCTCTATTTTCAACGGCCCTGAACACTTCTGTGGACTATCATCCATACTACTGGAGGTCTGCTGAAGAAGTGTACAGATGCAAAAAAAAGTCAAACATGGAAAATTCTTCCGGGATTGAGACAGTCCAAAGCTCTTCTGGGAAATTTTAATCCTAAAAGAGCTAAGGAGTTAATAAATATGCCTCGGAGTAAATTAAGAATCATCACAGGCACTTTAAGCGGACATTGTAGACTCAACTACCATATAAGTTGGGTATATCTTCAGATACCATCTGTCGATTCTGTGGAGAAAGTGACGAAACCTCACTGCATCTGATCACAGACTGTGGACCATTGGCACACAAAAGACTCAGGTGTTTTGGAGAATATATCTTAGATATGATCAAGATTCCTCAACTTGATTCCTCCAAAATATATGAATTCCTGCCGAAAATTAACCTGACAGAAGATTTGTAGATGAGACTGTCCTCATCTTTCAAATAAATAGGGGCATCACAATAGATCTTTTAGGTTGCAGTGTTTAACACCCTTAAATAAATCTAATCAAATCTATATATTTGCCATACCTTTAAATAAACAACAAAAAAGAATAATGCAGCGATTTTCATTAATTAGAAACTTATACTAAGTTTTAAAGAAGGCGTGGCAGACTGGCTACTTTTTAAAGTTATTCAGAATATGTCGAAATTGGACGTATATTGAATTTCAGCAATGAGAAACTACTATTTTCTCAAAAAAATTACTTTTAAAGTTGGCGTGGCATTCCGCCCATTTTTCGGATAATGAATAAAGGCCAAGCTCACACACACAAAAGTTTATCTGTCTAGTGTTAAAAATGATGAATTTAGAGCACTAAAAATGTTTACTTTAAATGAGAGGTAGGCGTGGCAGTGATCCGATTTTCAAAATTTTTAAAATTTTTCTTAACTAGGCTAAAAAATGGGCGTATACAGCGCCACTGTGCGTCGCCGTTAGATATTGGCGTATAGAATATATGAAATGCATTGAAGTTTTTGGGAAGTCGAAATGCTGCCACTCAGAAACACTCTCAATACCTAGGCTGGAGCTACAAGCCGCCGTATTGGGAGTGCGATTAAAAGATACTATTGTAGCAAACCATGACGTAGTGCCGAGCCGAGTCATATCACAGCTAATAACTGCAGCCGAAATTAGATCACCCGCATTATTTCTCTGCCGATTAGTAAAGTGCGAGGCATATAGCCATGAAATAGAAAAACTCAGAAACGGTGGACGCATCGATAACACTTTATGTATCCCAGTAAACACAAGGCGACCTATAATTCTTCCGAAGTGTCACTAATTAAACAAAATTGATAATATAAACGTCAAAACCATGAGACTCTAATATGTGCAGTACTATTCTGACCAATGGAAGTCGCCATAGGACGCCGCAAAGAAAAAAGATTGGTTGCAATCTTTACTTGCTCGACAATCAGATCAATTCACTTGAAATTATCGCGAGACTGGTCTACAGATGCGGCGATGATGTCTTTTCGCAATTTCATCAACCGAAGGAGAATCGCCAAACGTATTAGAAGTGATAGGGGAACGAATTTCGTTGGAACAACCAGAGAAGAATGGATGATAATAAAGAACAATTTGCAGAAGGAATACACGCAACGAAATATTGAATGGATATTCAATACACACAACATTCCGTCTGAAAGCGGTGCTTGGGAGCGCATGATACAGCGAGGTGTGTTAAGCTTCACTTTGAAAACAAGAGTACCACAAGTTGATGTATTAAACAGTATTCTGATTGAAGCTGAAAATATTTTTAATTCTCGACCTCTCACCCTTTTGCCGTTGGACAACGCAAAATCAGAACCTTTAACTCCTAATAATTTTCTTTTAGGTTGTCCTAATCATGTCCAAATGCAAGCCGTCAATAAAATGGCATGTCCGAGGAGTGGTACACATTTCAACAACTGAAACAGACGTTTTGGAAAAGGTGGGTCCTGAAGTATTGGCCTAGTCTGGCTCGGCGCACGAAGCGGCATAAGGATGTCAGGCAAATAGAAGTAGGTGATGTGTCACTTATATGCGATGATAACAGTGCCAGGAATGAATGGAAACGAGGGTGAATTTTTCAAGTTTTCACAGCCTTGGATGGACAAGTCCGCTAAGCCGCGATGCAAACGTCGACTGAAGTCATTAGGAGGCCAGCGTCAAAACTATACTGACCGTTAAGGGATAATACGGGGGGCGGGATGTTAGAAATTAAGTATAAAATATGCATATGTAGGTATATATGTATAATATTGCTAGCATTGTCCTTTAAAGTTTTTTCTATTTAATTTTTTTCGAACATTTCGAAGGACAGATTTGAAAAACAGCGGAACAGTGCCCCGAGTGTTCCTTACATGGAAAGTTGGACGTGTTGTTTCTCTGTTCAACTCCAATTCTTGCAGCTTTGTAATGTCTTCAGTTATGAATATTTTTTAATTGGGAGTGACAGCAAATATATACCGCCCTCATTTTGCATAGTGTTTAGTGAGAGCCACAACTACATTGTTGCGTCGCTACCAAATTGCATCACTATTCCTTCAATTGGACCGAAGTTATAATCATTTTATGCAAGGTGTAAAAACTTGCATATATGGGAGGTAAGCGTGGTCTTTGTCTAAATGGGCGTATATAGCAATCTGGTTCTGTATCATTGTCCACACTACATTTTTGCAAATTTTTATTAAGGTAGCTCCCACGGTTTAGAAAAAAGTAGCCACAGACGAACAGACGTGCGGAAAAATATCCAAATTGTTCTTATCATACTGTAAATAAATATGTCCATACATGCCACGCCTCCTTCTAGTAGTTGAAAAACTGCTCAACCGCACAAGCTTAGTATAACTTTTTTACCTTTTTTAAGGTAAAGGGTATAAATAGATATCTGTCAAAATTATAGATTCAAAACTTCAAATGTTGATGCTACCGGAACAACAATAAGACTGAAATAGAACTTCAGTTTCCCTCCGTGTCGACCTTTAAAAATGGTGTCTTCTTATCGGCTTCAATTAAATTGTATTAATAGATATAAATTGAAATGAGTATTTTCTAGTTTACTATTATTGTACTTTATATTCAAATGTTATGTGAAGTTAATTCAGTTTTGTTGGGCGAACAAGTTGCATAACTTCACAAAAATTGTCGAAGGGTAACTATTTTGGCTTAGTTTTTAAAATCAACCGAAGTTGAATCGATGCAATTCCACAAAGTGTAACAGTTAAGCGTGAACAGCCTAAAATTACTCTTATTTTCAAAAAGTCTAACAAAATAGTATAAACGAGATTTTAAAAATTAAATGCACTAATATACTGTTTGAAAACTGAACCTATTTGTAGTAAAGAAGTGTTTAATGCGAACCAAGGGTTAAAAATTGTTGAAGATTTTTCACTGTGTGGATTTCAATTACTTTTTGTCTTTGAAAAATGTATCTTCAATAATTTGCGCCACAGTGTATTTGGCTTAATAGCTTGTCAATTCTTATATAAGTATGATTGAAACCGGCATATATGATGTGATTATGGAAAAAAAGTGAGTTAATGGAAAAAAAAAAAAAAAAAATTCACTCTGTTAAAAAAAAAGTGCCAAAACTGCGTACAAAAGAGCCAAAACTGCGTACAAATTACAAATGAACATGAAAATATAAAAATATATATATTTTTATTAATACTTGAACCAAAATTAAAGTGAAATTTATTTAGTATTATTTAAAAACATCTATCCTATATTTACCAGTAACAAATACTAGAGAGTAAGCAATGCTAAATTGATAGTGAGAACTAGATGTGACCAAAGTGTCCACAATACATACATTCTGTCAAATATTGACCATAATTTTTAAAAATTCCGTGCAATTAAATTTTGAAATTTTGTTTTTAGTGTTAGGTTGCCAGTACTTAACACATTTTCACATCCAATTTGAACGCGATCTGTCAATTAGTAGTATTGCAGCTGTCGATATTGTTAGTTTGCATCAAGTATTTTTACGATGGATAATAATATTGAACAAAGAGAATTTTGAGCTACAAACGGAATTTCTTTCGCTAAATCGGTAAAAATATTGGTAAAGACTTAGGAGGCTATATTTGATTAAAAACACAAGCATATGTGTGGTACACAGAATTCAAAGGTGGTCGAACAGACGTTCATAATTCGCCTCATGCCAGTGATCCAAAAACGGCTACATCTGAAGAAAACATTGATAAAGTGAAGAAATTTGTGCTAAAAAAGAGTAATTTTATATTGCGAGAGCTAACACAGATACTAATCCATTCTCGAGAATCAGTTCGAACCATATTAGTTGATGTTTTAGGCATGAGACGTGTCGCAACAAGGCTTGTTCCCAAAAACTCAATTTGTTGCAAAAGTGCATCGAAAGTCTGTTGCTGATGATATGCTTTCTCGAGTCGCCAGTGAACCTACATTCATGCAACGCATCAACAGTCATGAGACAAGTCATGTTCACTATTTTCTTCGATATTCTCATTCTTCCGCAAGGTGAAATAGTCAGTAATGAATATTATTTGGCAGTTATGAATTTTTGTCGCGAAGGAGAACAGATTTTGCATCACGAGAATGCACCATCAAACAAGGCTATCATTGTGAATGAATTTTTTACTATAAACTCAACGAATATCATCGAAACTCCATAGCTCATAGCTAAAATTGCAACTTTGTGAAACACGATTTGAGCCGATCAAGCATTAAAAGAAAATTCGAAGAAAGAACTAAACGCCATCCCAGCATCGATCCATAAGAAGTATCGATGACTGGGCAATCATTGGCATAAGCCTATTTGGAAAGCGATAAAATACATTTTGATGGTAAATAAATGTTTTTTGCTTTATGAATGAAATCTGGGTCAATATTTGACAGAGTGCAAGTTATTTGTATCTGAGCCAAAGCTTCTTCTGACCAAAACATGGGGTCCTGAGAAAAAGTAGAAACTTACTGAAGTCTTGTTTAAGTGGCTCTGATATGTGTGTATTTTAACTAAAGTCAACAAAAAATGCAATACATGCAATTTTTACTATTGAATGTTCCATGCGTTGGAGTTTCATGAATTTTGTCAGAAGCGTATAAATGCAATTGTATCAATACAATCAGCCATAGCTCTAGTAACGAGAGCTCTCCATAACGAGAATTCATTGCCAATGAAGCAGTTCATTTAATAGCAAAACTAATCGCGCAAGTGAATTTATTTTAATGCGGCATTCATTAATATACGTTCAACAGTTGTCCTGAGAATACAGCCCGCTGTGCAACAATTCGTTCGGAACTTAAACATTCGTAATGAAAACCTAAACAAATCAAATAGAAGAATTTCAGTTGGTACATATACATATGTTCATGTATGCTCAAAAGGTGTGAAACTTCTGGCAAAGTGAGAAAAAATTGTATCGCAAGCAGTTCACAACAGACATCGAACGAAACAAAGACAAAAATATACAGAAATCACTCACAATTGGAGGTAAACGCCAACCAACCAACCATCTTTGTCAGCGGTCAGCTGCAACACCAGCGTTTACCTGCACTGGCGTCAAGGTGGTCACGTAAACCACTCACCTGTGGCTTAAAAAATGCTAAATTCAGTGGGTTGGCTCACTTTATACTAGTGGAGACTCACTGTGGATACTCATAAGTGGTTATAATTTGATACGAATTTAATGACAACGAATTATAATACACAAGAGCATTTAAGTCGTAAGGCTAACCCCAGGTCACCATAATATAAAAAAATGGTTTTAATTTTTTATTCAAACTAACACATTCCTAGCTGTTGAAATGGAAATGTAAAAGATGATTTTTAAGCTGATATACCTGTAAAAAAAATTATTATTTCGCTCTATTATGCTATTTGAATTTGCTCAGCTTTCAGTACTAGACCTCGTAAATCTCATCTCACAGAAGCTGCGGTTTAATAAATAAGCATTGCTAATCAATGCCAAGGAAATACAATATTAAAAGTGTAGAAAAAAGCAAAAACAAACACAAGACCTTTGTCGAAGGTAAAATAACCTAAGCGCGCTTATAGCAACATTTTCTCTTTGGGTTGTTGAAAATTCTAATTGGAATAAGTATGTATGTGATTAGAACATATTTTGTGGAATATTGTATTGTGAAATATGCATTATATATACATACACTGGTGGTTCCGATTCACTAGTGTCAAATAATACAAAAACTTTTCTTTGATAAATTAGTTTGAATACAAATAACTAAAATTAATAACGAAATCTACCATATAAAAAATACAATCGATCCAAGAGAAGCCGTTTAATTATTGCGAAATTAACTTTTTGAACCTTTAAGACCGAACCGCTTTTCTTGAGAATGCAGCTCAAAACTCCATATAAAAAAATGCTCATGATATTTTTTCTTACGAAATTTTCTCCAGAAATTTTATTCGGTTTTTTGGTAGCTTTTTCATTGAAAAGTGAAAGCGGCAACACTGATCTCGGCAAGAAACATATGTATGGCCAAAATACATTTACCACAAGTATGCTAGAATAGAAGATTAAGCCTACGCAGGTCCGCTATTCCTCTCTCGACAAAAACACAGCACAGCTGATTGGCTGTGACGTCAAAAGACGCTTTAAAATAGTTTTTTATATGAAAAATGCATGTGCAAAGGCAATAATTTATGAAATAAAAGGATTTTCATTATTTTTAATAATATATAACATAAGCCTACGCAGGTCCGCTATTCCTCTCTCGACAAAAACACAGCACAGCTGATTGGCTGTGACGTCAAAAGACGCTTTAAAATAGTTTTTTATATGAAAAATGCATGTGCAAAGGCAATAATTTATGAAATAAAAGGATTTTCATTATTTTTAATAATATATAACATAACAATTCCACTTGCAAGTAAATGAGTACAAATTATTGAAAAACTCGTTCGATAAAAAGTACTAAGCAGCGGATTTTCATGAACCAAGAAAGAAAAAGTGAATTTGTGTAGTGATTTAATAAATATAAATATATTAATATTATATAAATATACATATATTTAATAAATATACACATATTAGCACCAAAACAGTAAATAACAACTTTCACGGCACAAATTTAACCAACAAATTATTGGATAGAACAAATATTTTAATGCCAAATCAATTGAAATATATTCTTTCACATTTATTTATATAAATATTATCATAAAATGCGATAAATATTAAACATTTAATATTAAACACAAATTATCACATTTCTCACACATAAATGTATGCATTTTGGCTGTTCTCTCATTTCGTGTGCGCCTTGTGACGAGATGCACAGAGAGAGAAAATTTTCGTACCAGCACTGGCGCAATCTTCTATTTTATCATTCTTGCATTTACCAGGTATTATTAATAGAAGACCGCTCTCAAATGTAATTTTCTCTCAGTCATAATAAGTGTCAAAATGAATAAACAATGTTGCTTCTTTTGTAAATTTTGGCCGCTATTTTCGGGCTTTGCATTTTTTTTCGTAATAAGTAAAAACTCAAATGCCCTTTATTTTTTTGGATTTTTTTCATTTATTATTATTTTAAAAAAAATTATACATACACACATTATATAATAATATAAAATAATATTTTTAATAATTTACTATTGCCTATTATTCTATTTTTTTTTAGTTGCTAATTTTTTATTTAAAAATCTAATTCTAAAATACATTCGACATTGAAAAAAAAATTGTTTTACCGCATTTGGTAAATTAACTTTATTGCTCAATTCCATTAACTTTTCACGGAAATTCTTGCAGTGCACAATTTTATTTCCGTTGAACTCTATAAAAATGATCTCTAATGATTGCGTCTTTAGGAACGCTGAAAAATCTAACTTTTTCCTTTCTCCATGTATTATTGCAAATACCGCAACGATAATGCACCATTTTTCTATTTATTATTGTTTATATATATTTTTAAGTGATTTCACTACACTTTGGAAGCTGACGACAATAATTTACTATTTCCATTTTTTAGTTTCTTTCCGTATACAACATTCGCTAAGAGAGCAGATTTGACACATATTATGGTTGTTTTCATCTCACTCTCTCAATTAATAATACCTGGTAAATGTATTTTGATGTATGGCCATTTATTTATTAAAGGAAAAGTGACAGCTGCCTGACCGAAAGTAAGTAAGTTGTGAAAAAAATTGTTCTGGTGAATGTTCATTTTCTTGTAGGGCGAATAAAAAAAATCAAATGTCAAATTTTCTTGACTACTACTTTTTCATGCACAAGAACATGTGCTCTTTTTTCTTGAGCGTTTTCTTGAGAGCTGCATACCAGCCTTAAAGCTCAATGAGTTGCTCTATATGCAAATTATAACTGACTTTTTGTGGGAACAAGTGGAAGATTTTTTATTTGAAGTCGTTCCATTGAGAGATTTTTGGAATAAACCAGATGGTAGTGACACTTAAAAGGCATTCAGAATACAATTGTTTCCTCACATACTTTCATCACATCTCATTCACTGAAAGAATACTTTCAAAATGTGAAAATTTACAATATCAGACTCAAGGGAACAATGTGAAATTATAAATTTTCTTGATCGAATATGCACATTTCTGACTCCATGGGTATGCACTAGTGAATAAACAACAATGTAAGTGGTAACCACCCATATGCCCGAAACTCGACCAACTTCGTTCCTCCAGCATATTCTTCTTGCCGTCTGACGATGGTCTAGATTTTCCTGTATCAATGCGATACTTAACAAATTCGGGTTTGACTTTACATTCACCCTTAGGTCCAAAAATTCAACTATGCTTTTCGAACAGTTGTTTTTTTTACTTTCCTCAGCTGCTCTAAAGTTCATACACCACGCTTGCCCTTTTGAGCAGGATCACATTGTTAAATCCTTTACTAATACTCTCTTCCATTAGTCCAGAGGATGCAAGTTACTTATGTTTTTATATCACTTTGACTTTGTCAATGGATGGCCCAATTTTAGAGATACAGGATGAACTCACATCAAAACTTATAAATTGTTCCTCTTAGTCGGTTGCTGGTATGGAGTTTGCGTTCGTCAACGATTAAATCTGGTGCGACCCAGGAAAATATCGGTATAGAGACGGTTGGTTTTGGTCAGGCTAAAAGCTGTCTGTCAGATAGCTTAAAAGAAGGAGGAGGGAAAACAAAGCCGCAGCACGAGCTGGAAGTACTCTAGCTCCGTCGCCTTCGACTTCTGTATCAGCAACTGTTAAGCGAGACAGAAAAGACGAACATTTATTCTGGCATGGCATACTCTAATGATGTCAACCAGGAGTCTATGCACTCGGTTGGGAAGAGTTGCAAGACTAAGAGAAGGAAGGTCGAAAGACCAGAATCTAAAATGGAGCAAATGAATAGAATCCAATGGTTTCGACCTAATTGAGGGCTGTGATCTCAATTCCCAAAACACAGTGTGTCTGTTTAAAAAAAAGTGTATGAAGAGGGAACAGCGGAGAACTCACTTCTAGGGAGCTTGGCAGTGCCGTGATACTTACCGTTTCAGTGCGATCCCTGTTAATTAACTCGCGAGTTCTGCCCGCATTGAATGAGGACCATGTCGCGCGTGAGATCGTACAGGATATAAGTGACCTCCACCTCCTATTTGCCAGCCGAGGACTAAGCAGGGGTAAGCGCCTCTCCTTATCACTCCCAGGGGGCCCAGCACTGCTACCCCCATGAATTTGTCAAGAGAAACCCCTCAGCGAGCCAACTCATCAGCTTTCTCATTTTTCTAAATATTCCTGTGGCCGGGAATCCAGATGAGAGTAATGTCTGCATGACAACTTAACTCGGTTAACACCTATCTGCACTCCTTGACTAGCTTCGACTTTATAGTGGTTGATTGAAGAGCCTTTATTGCCCCCTGGCTGTCGATAATAATAGCAACCTTCCACCTACTTGTGATGTGCTATTAGTCAACACGTCTCTCTAATCGCCATAACTTCCGCCTGAAATACAGACGCAATATTAGGTAAACGTATGAATTGATTTATGGCAACCTGCGTTGAGTGAACTACCCCACAATTTATCTTAAAACAAATTCGTGAATATGGGAATATCGTATAACTGTTTCCTTTCTACTGCACTCTTACCTTGAAATCACTTCTGAAACTCAGTTGTGGTATCATGTTGTTCCCGTACCCAAGGAATTTGGTCGGTGCCTAGGATTCTGCTATGTCCATAAGTTCGTTCTGCCCAACACCACGCTATTGAAGGCGATATTTTTGATATATATGTCAATAGGGAGGAGATGCAGTATAACGTTCAAGGCGTCAGTGGAGCAAGAATGCACAGCTGCTGTAATGCCCACACATGCTTTGTACTATGCTGAGTTTCTGAACATTATAGCTCAAGCTTAGAGCTGGCCACCAGACTTAAAATGGTCGTCAGTCAAACAGCTTGTTGCAGGAGTACAGTGCCACCCATGCTTTCCTGACCCACAACTCGATATTAAGTTTCCAATTCAACTGTGAATTCAGCAATCCCCCAAGTATTTGGCTGTTGTCAGTTGTTGCCCGTTTTATACAAGGGGGTTGAAGATTGGAGCCTTGGTTCTAGTGGTAAAAAGCATAAGCTCCATCTTACCCAGATTTACCCTAAGTCGTCACATCACAGCCTTTATGGAGAATTGGTCCAAAGCTCCTTGTATAATCTCGCTTATCATGCTTGGGAACATTCCTGATAGTATTATCACGATGTCGTCTTTATAAGCTACTACCTTCACCCCCGTCTTCTCTAATATACTGAGAATGTTATCCATAACCAGTATCCACAGTAGTGGTGCAATCACTCCTCCCTGTGGTTTTTCTATATTCGCTGGCCTCACCAGAGTTGTGTTTCCTAGCTCTGCTTGGATTAGCCTAGATTTTAGCATTGCTACTATCCAGTCCCTGAGATCGTCTTCTAAACCGACCCTATTGAGAACATCTAGGATAGCTTCATTGCTTACGTTGTGAAAAACCCCCTCAATGTCTAAGAAGGCTCCCAACGTATAGTGTGCTTTGAACGGTTTTTAATTACCATTGCTGTACCTCCAACAGCTATCTAACTGGTTTGTCATATAAAATGTATAACCATGAATACAAAATTTATTCTTACTTGTCATATGTGTTTCCGAAACAAGTAGAACATCAATGCTGTGTGAATGTAAGGAGTTTTCGACTTCCAGCTTGTGTTGGCGATTGCCGTTAGCGTGCCAGTGCCAAATCTTTTCATAATTAATTTTTGATTGATGAACATCTGCATCATTTGATTCTATGTTTTTATTATGTCTTGCGCCATATTTTGCATTGGGGTCATAAACTGTGTCATACGTTAAACTCACCTGTTCGCCTGGTATGAGTGGCCCACATACTCAATAAAAATAAGACTCTATTTTATTTATTATAATTATACTACAAGAAAACCTACAAAATCTGACAAAAAATATGAGTACAAAATATGAGTACAATAATTCCATTTTTACAAAAATCAGTAAAATATGAAATCAAATATATTCTAAATTTCTTAATCACACATACTCGTATATGTACGTATAAAATTCAGAAAGTATTTGTTTTCGATTTTAAAAGTGGCAATTTCGCGCAAATTATCAAACTTAAAAATGTTAAAAATTCTAAAAATATAATAAATATATGTCTCTAAACTATATGAGATCGTTGGACCTACATTCGTGTAGAATAAATGTGTACATTTTCGCATACATATCATTAATCAAAAGCATGCACAACATTGTCAATACCAAACAAGAAGTGTGTGTTTGTATGTATATTGTGTATGCTCTACAAATTTGTCTTCTCCGCACCTCGCTAACAGGTCCATCATAAAATAATTACATTCTTCCATTCTTTTCGTGTTCTTTATTTGATACGGACCGATACAGAACCAGCCGCGTCAAAGAATGACGAAATACTGAGTAGACAATTGAAAAAATTCGATCCACTTCAGCAAATGGCTCTGCAACATCTTCATTTTGTCCAAGATGAAGAGAGGATGTCGCATATTCTTAATAGAGAGTATTTGGCCTGACCATAGGCAGAGAATATGCCCGCACACCCCACTTTACCATCTCTTTTCTCAAAATATTACTCTCTCATTTTGAAATTGAATGAATGCCGTGGCGTAAAGCGTTATTCAACGCTAAAAAGTAAACAGTGCTGTGTAATATTAAAAATAGAAACATTTATTTTTTTATATGAAACATTTTTCGGCGAAATACAAATAACAATATATTACAAATATATTTGCGCAAATATTAAATTTAAATTGCAATTATTTCTATTAGAAAACCGCCCATCATAAATGCTAAATTAAATAAATCAGTTGTGCAAACAAATGTGAAGTGTATGTGTTTTTTCAAATAGTTTATTATGAAGAATAATAAAAGTAATAATAATAATAATAATAGTATAATAATAAAAGTATAATAATAATATTATATTAGTAATAATAATAAAACTATGTTTTAATGTTTTACAAAATTTTCTGTTTCTTTTGGAAGAATTGTACAAGTTCAGCAATACGAATGCAATTAAATAATTCATATTTTACCCATTTGATACTTCAAGGTATTTGCAAAGTGATCATTTGTGAAATGCTCCATGCAAATGAAGTTGGTCTTCGGATTGAAAACGTTTTCTCGCCGGCAAAAATTTATCCACTTGTTTAAAACAGTCGCATCGGACGGAAAGGTGAAAAAACTACACTCCGACGCTTTACTTTCATTCCAGTTATTACAACCTGCCACCGCACATTTCATTTTTAATAATTGTCTCTTTATTTTCCTATTTATTAAAAATATACTATCCGCACTATGTATCTGCAGCTACGGTGACATCAAAGCCCAGCAACGAAATGTCAAAATCAGAAAGAAAATAATAACGGACCTGCGCAATGCGTAATCTTTTTCTCTATCATTCTTGCCACCATTGTATATACACCCTGTCAAATAGCAACACTAAAACATTGTTCCATTTCTCTTTTGTAATAATTTCTTAATCTTGAGAGGCCCTTAGACAGTCAATCGATTGAAGGGAAATTTCGTGTATGTGTATTTCACGTTTGTCCTTACACTCTTCAACCGATTGACGTCAAATTTTAGTTTGCTTCAGATTGTTGCGGTGAACACACTTATCATGAGGGTTACGGATGATTGTATTGTATATCTTACATTGGCATTAGCAGTACAAAAAATAAAAAAAGAAGGATATACGCATTTGGTTGAAAAATGTGCTTTAGAGAAAGAGAAATTATCGAATATCAATTTTTGTTGTGTAGTAATCCATGATCCGACAACCCTGATAATTGGGTTCGACCTGGCAATGAAATCGATTAATGCAAAAGACAGCTGATTTGCAAAAATGCAAGAATGTCTTTTGCACATCCGGTTTGGATCGTTCTTTTTTTGGCGGCTTGAAAAAAACTCGAGCGCATCAGATCACATTTTTTGTAAAGTATCTTATATATTAAAAATAACATAATAAAATAATTTTTTAAATAAAACCAACTCGGTACAATTCAGATGTGGGGTACACCTTTGGTACCACAAAAAAAAAAAAAATCAACGATTGCATTGTTAATTAAAATTTGCAATGGACTTACGACCAAATCGCTTTACGATGATGGAAGCTCTTGTGACAGCTGGCGTGGATTTTCCAGAGTCAGCCACATTACCTCAGTTGCGAGCTCTGTATGATGCCATTCAAGAAGTCGAGGTCAATAACGATAAGCGCACAGGTCAACAAATGGAAGAAACTTTCGATGGAGATTTAGCTGCCGGAGGACAAAAAGAGGCTGACAAGGCTAAGCCCAACGATGGAGAATATACTGAAGGAGGGGTTGCTGGAAAAACAAAAACACACGAAGAAGATGGAACCGATGACGAAGAAACTGCCGCAAAGAAGTCCGAGGTAAACAAAAGAAGCAACACAAAAAAAAATAGTGAAAACCAAACTGCAGGATACATAAATGTAAGAGGCCACACCGATAAAATGATTGATGGAATATCAAGCCAAAGTGCGTCACCCGAAGAACAAATTAGAGCATTACAAGCAAAATTAGAGATATTAAAACTTCAACAACAAATTCTCGAACTAGAAAACGCCCAAAGTGCCCAAAATCGTAGTGGGAAACGCCATATTGATTTAGCAGAACTGGAAGCCGCAGTACCGCTGTTTAGTGGAGATGATCATTATGTCATTTCGAAGTGGATGGCACAATTTGAAGACTATGTCAACATATGTGAGTACACTGAAAATGAAAAATGTGTCGGCATCCGTCAACGGCTAGCAGGCACCGCCAAAAGACATGTGATGAATCTGGGGTTGCTAGATTATAGAAGCCTAAAAACCAGTTTGCTGAAAATGTTTAAACACTCAATCTCACGTCAAGAGGTATATAAACAACTGCGGTTGCGAACTTTAAAATCCGACGAGTCATGCCTGAGTTACGTGGTGTCAATGCAAACAATTGCCGCCAAAGCTCACATCGAAGAGCAGGAATTGTTCGATTTTATCATTGACGGCATGCAAGACACCAGCAACGCAATTACCCATCTATATGGCGCTAACACTGTTGACAATTTAATTGAAAAATTAGATAGATATGAACAGCGCCGTCCGCCATCACGAGCCGCAAGCAATAAAACAGTCGCAACCAAATCAAAAAACGTGCCTACAAGTGGAAACCAAGCTGGAAAACTACCAGAGGCTGAAGTCCGCTGTTACAACTGTTCTGCCGTTGGACACTACCAGGGCAACTGCCCCAAGCCGAGACGCCCGCCTAATTCTTGCTTCGTGTGTGCTGAAGTTGGCCATTATCATCAGAATTGCCCCAAAAAGAGGGCCACCGCCTCGATCGTGGAAGCAGGACCAATCGAGCAAGTAGAGGAATTTCAAAGGGTAAGTGTTGCCTTTATAAAACAGAATAAGCGCACTGAATTTAATAACATTCTGTCTTTATTTGACACGGGTAGTCCTATTAGCTGTGTACAAAAGTCTCTGGTGCCGTTTGTATGTGATGAAGTGAAGATGTTAACATCTTACCGCGGTATTGGAAACAAACAAATTAAAATAGTGGGTCGAGTAGATTGTGAAGTAGTATTTGAAAATAAAAAAGTAATGCATAATTTTTTCGTTTTGCCAGATGATGATGCTGTTGTACCTGTACTAATTGGACGAGACCTGTTAATAAAATTAAAAATATTTTTAATACAAGTAAAATTACATTATAAGAAATCTGAACTATTGAATATGAATTTAATTAAATCAAATGAAAATCAAAACCTAAATAATGAAGTTATCAGTGCGCTTAGGTTGTTAAAGCTATATAGAGATCCGAAAAGTTTAGAAGTTCCAAGCAGGGGAAATAATCTGAGATTGTTAAAGATGTTACCTTTTTATGAAAATTTTAAGGATAGTGAGGGCAAATGTGACAGGTCACCGAAAATTAATAACGTTGGTGAGGTAAAGCAAATAAAGGTGGTGGGCGAGGTAGCTTCTGAGACGAATATTCATCATGATAAAATTTAGGAAATAGTCGAAGAAAACGCCGAGTGTAGTGAATTGATGCAAGTAGTCAGCGCGATTGATATCAATGAGAGGGTAGATATTAATGAAAACTTGGGTTCTAATAACGCTGAAGCCATTAAATCGGTAATAGAACGAAACTATTTGAATCAATTAGGTACACCCACGAAACCAATGGACTACTGCATGAAAATAAGACTAAATAACGACGTCCCTGTGTACTGCGGTCCATGAAGACTTTCATACAGAGAGCGGGCTGTGGTTAAAAATAAACTGGAAGAACTTTTGAAAAAGGGCACAATCCGCCCAAGTGAATCCGCGTATGCTGCAACGATTTTTTTAGTCAAGAAAAAAATCGGAGACCCACGAATGTGTATTGACTTCCGTCCGTTAAACAAAATTACATTAAAGGATAATTACCCTCTGCCTCTAATCGAAGACTGTCTGGACTACTTAGGTAATAAACAATATTTTTCAACACTAGATTTGGAAAATAGTTTCCACCAAGTGCCAATGCACGAAGACTCAATTAAATACACGTCTTTTGTTACACCCCTGGGGCAATTTGAATATTGTTGTATGCCGATTGGGCTCAAAAATTCCGGCGCCGTATTTCAGCGGTTTATTAATAAGGTCCTACGGGAATTCATTGACGCTGGGCAAATAGTGGTATATTTGGACGATATCAGTATTGCAACAAATACATTTGAAGAACATTTACAAATTTTAAGCAATGTGCTCCAGACTTTAAGTGGAGCAGGTCTTAAATTGAATTTAGGAAAGTGTAAGTTTGCATATAGACAGCTAGACTACTTAGGTTACCGAGTGAACAAAGACGGTGTGAGGCCAAATGGGGATCATATTCGTACAATCCAAGAATATCCGATGCCCGTGGATCACGAGACTTTAGAACGATGCTTAGGTTTGTTCTCGTATTTCCGTCGTTTCGTACCCGATTTTTCAAGAGTGGCAAGGCCATTATCAAATCTAAAAAAAGACAAAGTCTTTAATTTCACTGATGAATGTAAGGATGCTTTCTTAGTTTTGAAATCAAAACTAAGTGAGGCACCCGTACTGGCGGTCTATAATCCAAGCCGTGAAACAGAACTTCACACCGACGCCAGCTCGAAGGGTTTCGGTTCGATTTTATTACAAAAGCAAGATAACAATAAATTTCATCCGGTAGCATATTATTCGAAATGTACATCCCCAGCAGAATCAAGATATCACAGTTTTGAACTAGAGACACTCGCTATTATTTATGCATTGAGACGATTTAGAGTTTATCTGGAGGGGATAAACTTCATGATTGTGACCGACTGTACTTCCTTAGCACTAACACTAAGTAAAAAATTGATAAACCCGAGAATAGCCAGATGGACGTTAGAGCTAGAAAACTACGACTATAATATCCGGCATCGAAGGGGTGAACTGATGACGCACGTCGATGCTTTAAGTCGTGCACCGGTGGGCGCATTAATGGAAGCCGATCAAGTCGACCGTAATATACAGATTTGCCAGTCTAGGGATGAACAAATTAAAGATGTTCGGGACAAATTAGAAGAAGGAAATTTGGAAGGTTATATTTTAGTGAACGGTCTGCTTTTTCGATTGGGAATAAAGGGACAAAGGCAGTTATATGTGCCCGCCGAGCTGGAAGAAAACGTGATCCGATTAACACACGAAAAGCATGGTCACGTGGGAATTAGAGATGGGTTTAGACCTGGGTATTTACCCAACGCTGGGTATTTACCCATTTATACCCACTTTCATACCCGGGTATGTAAATACTCATTTGAATAACAAATACTCGTTGTTACGTAGAGTAACAGAAATGTGAACATTTTCGAATTTATTTTGAACATATTTTCTTTAAGTGTATTTTGTTTATGCATGTTTTGCTCAGATAAGGCAGTTTTGACTGCATCAAACACAACAACAATTCTTAATAAGAACCGCTAATCAGCGTGCTTATGGCAGTTCAATGTAATGAGTGGGAGCGATGGCAACAACAATGCTGAAGCAACTAGAAACATTAAAGTTTTGAAACACAAGCTTGAGCCTCAGGTGCATAAAAAGAATTTGGTTCATTCATTCTTAAATATTTGTTGTTATATTTTAAATGATGGGAAGACCGAAAAATGAAACTATTTGGAAATATTTTCATAGAAGCGAAAGTAGCAATGAAGTTTCATGCTCACATTGCGAACAGCGGTACAAATTTGCAAATGTAAATAAAATGGCAAAACATTTAATAACGTGCATCAAGTGTCCATTATTAATAAAGCAACGAGTTCAAGACATGCTTGCAACCAATGTGACAATAAGCAAGATACAGACAGCAAATGATTCTCCACCTTCATCTGATTTACATATGCATTTTCCTTAAAATTTAGCACAATACAACTTAGCTAAGGCTATATTTGTAACCGGCGCTCCTTTGGCTATGATGGAGCATCCATTGTGGAAGGACTTTTTCAAGGACCTTAATCCACATTTCAAGACTCCAACTAGAAAAGCGATTTCCAGCACATATTTGGATAAAATTTATAACGAGATGAGTATGGACATTACTCTGCAACTAAAAGCAGCAAATTTTTTACATATTCAATGTGATGGATGGAGTAACATTCGTAATGAAGGTGTTGTAAACTTTCTCATATTAAAGCCAGGAACTGTATTTGTGAAAAGTCTGTCAACACAGGCCAATCGGCATACAGCTCAGTATTTATCACAGGAAATTATTAAAATCATGAAGGAATACGGTGAACAAAAGTGTTTTGTGTTAATTGGTGACAATGCTACAAATATGCAAAAGGCGTTCAAAATAGTAAAAGAAGCCTACCCGAATGTTGTGACTATGGGTTGTGTAGCGCATAGTCCTCATTTAATTTGTCAGGAGTCTTTAAAATGCAATACCTTACAGAAGAATTACTCATATGTTGTAAATATAATCAAAACAATTAAAAACAACCAAGTTCTAACAGCAACTTTAGCTAAAATTGTGAAAGAAAATGGAATCGGTGAACAATTAAAACTGCCAGCCAAAACAAGGTGGGGAAGTTACTTCTATTCAATGCAGAGTGTAATAAAAACTAAAGCTTCCCTTCAGGTCTTAGCAGTTCATGAACAAATTAATCTACAAGTCGATATAAAATCACAGTTACTTAGCGAAATCTTTTGGGAGCAATTAAATTTAAGCTCAAACATATTTGTTTGCATTACAGAATGGATTTGTAAGCTCGAATCAAATGAATTTAATATACACAGGGTATATTTCGCGTTTAATGAAATTAAAAGTAAGCTTGAATTAGAGTTTGCTTCAACTATGATACTGAATGATGCCGAAAAAACTAAGCTATCAACCATATTCAATACACGATTTAAAAGAAACATAAAACCGATACATTTAGCTGCGAATTTTCTAGATCCTAAGGCACAAGGAAGTGATCTTGATCCGTCTGAGGAGGTAGATGCATTGGAATTCATTCACACAATGTCACAGGCGCTAAACATAAATGTAATGGCAGATTTTGCCAATTACAAGGCCAGAAATGATTTCTGGGCAAAAACTTTTGTCTGGAGCTGTTTGGATGAAATTTCTCCAGTAACTTGGTGGAAAGGAATTTGTGGAAGCACGCAATTAAGCAAATTAGCTGTTCGAATTTTAACAGCTCCCTGTACTTCAGCTGCTACTGAACGTTCCTTTACCACCCACAGCTTCATTCACTCAAAAAAAAGGAACCGTTTAACAACACAAAGAGCAGGAAAAATAACATACTCGTATATCGTGCAACTGGAACTTGCTTTTTAAAAATAGTTTACCACCTTCAGCAGAAAGCACGCACTCCACTCAATTTGAAATTGACATGAATTCTTCACTAGAAGGCACTCAAGACGATATCCCTTCAACTTCTACAGGAATCACGCACTCTACTCGATATGAGTTTTTATCGGATACGGACAGCGACAGCGATTACGATTAGCTTTAAAAATTATTTCATTTGTTATTAAAAAATCTTATTCATAATAAAAAATTAAATTCTTTTAATTTATTTAAATTTTTCTTTATTCTGATTTATACCCACATTTTGGGTAAATACCCAGGTGCTTGGGTAAAAACCTGGGTATTTACATTTAAATACCCAATTTACCATTCGGGTATTTACCCTTGTCCCATCACTAGTGGGAATAGAGAAATGTATAAAGCAAATACAAAAATTTTATTGGTTTCCCAACATGAGAGATAAAGTGAACAGGTTTATAAGAAAATGTTTAAAATGCATCTATTACTCAGGCCCTCACAGGAAGACTGAGAGAAATTTATATAATATAGAAAAGAAACCAATTCCCTTCGACACATTGCATATAGACCACTTCGGTCCTCTACCGTCAATAAAGTCGAAACGAAAACACATTTTAGCAGTAGTGGATGGATATACAAAGTTTACAAAACTTTATGCGGTGAATTCGCCTGGGACGAGGGAAGCATGTTGCGCCTTGCGAAAGTATTTTGAAAGTTACAGCAGGCCGAGACGAATAATAAGTGACCGTGGGACTTGCTTTACATCAAATGAATTTAAAAACTTCATCACTGATTGAAATATCTCACACGTGAAAACGTCAGTAGCATCACCTCAGTCGAATGGGCAGGTCGAAAGAATAAATAGGGACATAAAAGCCATGTTAGCTAAATTAACGGAACCCATTGAACACTCTGATTGGGCAGACAAGTTGACTCAAGTAGAATTCGCTATTAACAATACAGTACATGGGTCGACGGGGCAATCGCCGAGCAAAATGTTCTTTGGGGTAGAGCAAAGAGGTGAAATAATAGACGAAGTAACAGAACACGTACAGGTAGCCCACGGGGAAAGCACTAATCTAGACGCTATAAGAAAAGAGGCTTCAAAAGCTATTGAAAAATCTCAAGCGCGAAATTTAAAATATTTCAACGAACGTCATAAGCCTGCAAAAACTTTTGAGATAGGTGACTGGGTAGTGTTAAAAAATGTGGACACAACAGCGGGGGTTAACAAAAAATGTATTCCAAAGTACAGAGGGCCATACGTCATACAGAAGCAACTCGGAAACGATCGCTATCAAATATCAGACGTAGAAAACTGTCAAGTCTCACAAATGCCTTACAACGGTATAATTGATTCTAGTCGTTTAAGGAAGTGGTTGGAACTTAGAAACTGGGAAAATGAAGATATAATGGACTCTGAAGGCAATACTTCCCAATATGAAAATTATGAATACTTAGAGGATGAATTTGATCAAGAGGTATAACAATCGGGGTCGATTGTGTTGTCAGATCGGCCGAGATTGTAGTAATCCATGATCCGACAACCCTGATAATTGGGTTCGACCTGGCAATGAAATCGATTAATGCAAAAGACATCGATTATTTGCAAAAATGCAAGAATGTCTTTTGCACATCCGGTTTGGATCTTTCTTTTTTTTGGCGGCTTGAAAAAAACTCGAGCGCATCAGATCACATTTTTTGTAAAGTATCTTATATATTAAAAATAACATAATAAAATAATTTTTTTAATAAAACCAACTCGGTACAGTTGATACTTTCATTTCGTCGAAAGCATGAGAAATCATATTCATCCGTGTGCACTGTACGACGTTCGATTTCAAATGAGCAATCACGAGATTTTTTCTGTGTCTATCTTTTCCTCTCTCATTCGCATCAAACAAAAAAATTTGCACACAAATTTCATTAAAACATACACGAAATTTCCCTTCAATCGATTGACCTTCCAAAAGCCGCTTTACACTGCGGTCACACCTTCAATTTCTTGCCCATCAAGTACTCAAATATTGTATTGTCTGTCAAAACCAGTTTAAGTCGCGTCAGTGACGTAGGCTGCATTCTATTTGATGGACAAGATGGTATAAAATAAATAAAATAATAAATAAAAATAACAATAAAATTAATAATTTCTTCCATTTTTATTTGTTATTGCCTTTTTTTAAATATAATCTGGTTTTTCCGTTATTTTTCACTTATTACTTAGTACCAAGGTTGATTTACTTATATGGTGGCTGCAAGGTGAATTTCGTACCTCCGAAATTGTCAGACACAAGCAATCTCCGATTAGCTATTCTTCAAAAGAAACGAAATTGAGAGGAATGAAGAAATTGATAAGAGCTGCTTGGTACACAATATATGTAAGAGTGGTTAGGTGGTCAGTCAGCTGTTAAAGATATTATCAGAGTAGCAAACGTAATCGATTGTCAGAGTGTTAATCGAAATTACCATCGCGAGCAGAGACGTAAAAAGGGCATTAAGAGGTCAGCAGCTTAAGAGTCGAGTTCAGCAGTGATGAAGCCGATCAACCAAAGCAGTTTTAAGTTTACCTTTCATATTAGCACACCTAACTACTTTCAATTATTCATTTGCGTTTTCATTATTTTATATATTAATAAAATACAGGTTGTATTAAATTATAACCTTCACATTTGGGGGCTCAACCGATACACACACACAAACAAAGAGTTATCACAGGCTGAAGTGTTTGTGCGAGTGAACATAACCCAACTTCTCGATAAAATAAGCACGCGGGTTGTGCTAGCAAAAATAAACAAAATGCCTCTGCAACACAATCATAGCTGTGGACGATGTGAAAAGGAAGACGACCAGCACATGGTACAGTGTGATGCTTGCGACATTTGGTACCACTACAAGTGCGCTGGAGTAACCAGTGCGGTGGCCGATGTAAGTTGGAGCTGCTTGCAATGCTGTCAACATCAACGTAACGTGGAAACCACATCGACAGAGCACCACGTACTGCAAGCTGCATCCTCCACAAAAATTGGAAACTATGGGGCGAATAGCCAAGATAAGCAGCTGCAGGCAAATGCGGTCGAAATTGGCTTAGGCGCAGCGGCAGCAGAGAAACAACGGCAAGAAGGAGGGAGTGATAACATGACGGCAGAAAACAAACAAATGCTGCAGCGGCTGATCCAGCTGTTATCACTCAAAATTCAGGCTGACGAAAGTGACAAAAAAAAGAGGCCAAACTTATGGTGGAAAATTTTGCCAAAATTATTCCGGAGTTCGATGGAGAGAATACACAAATACAAAAGTGGCTTCAAAATTTTGAGATAAACGCCGATGCATATGGGTTGAGTGAGAAGCAGAAGTATGTACAGGCCCGCGCCAAAATGACTGGCACAGCAGCTCTGTTCCTCGAGTCTACGGCCGTATGTGAGTATGGTGAACTACGCAAACAACTGATCGGTGAATTTCAACGCGAACGGGTGTGCAGTGCAGAAATTCACAACCAGCTGGATATGCGCGTGAAACGAAAGGATGAAAGTTTCCACCAATATATGTTGGAAATGAGGCGGATTGCTGCACGCGGTGTTGTTGATACGGAGTCTGTAATCAGATACATTGTGAGTGGTCTGAATCTGAGAAGTGACTATAAATACAGTCTGTACGGCTGCAGTTCGTTTAGAGAACTCAAACAAAGATACGAAATCTACGAGAGTGTGGCCGAAAACAGGGACAAGTCGCAGAAAAGCCAGTCCTATTACAGTGAGAACGGTAGAGAAAGCATGTACAAACCGAATTATAGAAAGCAACATTGTTTTAATTGTGGCTCGCCGGAACATTTACGTAAAGATTGCAGAGCGGAGTTGAAGTGTTTCCGCTGCGACAGAGGTGGTCACATGTCAAGCAATTGCCCGAACACTGCAGGTATAAATGTTGTCTACGATGCAAGGCGCATTAAGAAGCTAAAAATATGTGGTGTGGAAATTAAGGCGCTTGTGGACACTGGGTCTGACGTATCAATAGTACGGAAATCCGTGTTCAATACAATGAAGGGTATCCAGCTTCAGAATAATGGTTCCATACTGAAAGGACTAGGGAACAATACTACTCGCCCTGCTGGTCAGTTCATTGCAGACGTGGAAGTTGACGGCATGGAGGTGATGCATATATTTCTAGTCGTGGATGACCAAGCTATAAGTTGTGAAGGCCTGTTGGGTTATGACTTTCTGTCCAAATTTAGTCTGATGTCAACCGCTGCCGGCTACGAGTTTTCTCCCCTGCCGGGGGAGGAAACTGTGGACGTAAATCAGATAAGTATTTATAATATTGTGGAAACAAATACTGATATAGATGTTGCTCTGCAGTTCAAAGATTCGGTGCACAGGATGATACAAAACTTCAACTCAACTAACCAGACCGCGGAGTGCCCGATCGAGCTAAAGATCGTACCAGACGAGAACATTATGCCTTTTCGACATGCAGCCAGCCGAGTGGCTATCAGCGAAGCCGATGCTTTGAAACAGCAAATTCATGAGTGGCTTGACGCGGGCGTAATACAACGCTCATCGTCTAACTTTGCAAGCCGCACTGTCATCGTAAAAAAAAATGATGGAACTAATCGAGTATGCGTTGACTACCGGCAACTGAATAAGATGGTACTCAAAGACTGTTTTCCGGTACCTGTAGTAGACGACGTGCTAGAGAAATTACAGGGGGCAAAATACTTTACGGTTATGGACCTGGAAAATGGGTTTTTTCATGTCCCAGTCGAGGACAGCAGCAAAAAGTTTACGGCTTTCATAACGAAGGAGGGTCTTTTCGAATTTAACAGAGCACCGTTTGGTTTCCGTAACTCGCCAGCTAGTTTCATACGTTTTGTAAATTACGTATTTCAAAACCTAATAAACCAAGACGTCCTCGATCTGTATATGGATGATATAATTATACAAGCGGAAACGGTTGAAGAGTGCCTTACGAAAACGGAAAAGGTGTTCAGTAAAGCAGCTGAGTATGGGTTAAAAATAAAATGGAAAAAGTGTTGGTTCCTACAGACTGCAATTCATTTTTTGGGCCACATTATTGAAGCTGGAGAGATAAAGCCTGGGCTAGAGAAAACCAAAGCTATTCGAAAATTTCCAGTACCACAAAACATTAAAGGTCCCAGGCCTTCTTGGGACTAACGGGCTTCTTCCGCAAATTTATAAAAAACTACTCGCTGATAGCTAAACCGCTCACCAACCTTTTGCGCAAGGATATTCAGTTCAAAATGGATCATGCTGAGCTGCAGGCCGTCCAAAAGTTAAAGGCCGCTTTGCTAGAGGAGCCAGTGTTACGGATTTACCAGAGAGGGGCAAAGACTGAGGTACATACAGATGCGTCGAAAGATGGGTTCGCTGCTGCATTCCTTCAGTGGTATGAAGGCCATCTGCATCCTGTTTTCTTCTGGAGCAAGAAATCCACTGAGGCTGAAGCGCAGCAACATAGTTATGTACAAGAGGCAAAAGCTATTTTTCTCGCCTGTAAGAAGCAAAGCAGTTTTAAGTTTACCTTTCATATTCGCACACCTAACTACTTTCAATTATTCATTTGCGTTTTCATTATTTTATATATTAATAAAATATCGGTTGTATTAAATTACAACCTTCACATATATATAAATATATATATATACATATATATATATATATATATATATATATATATATACATATATATATATATATATATATATATATATATATATATATATATATATATATATATATATATATATGTGTGTGTGTGTGTGTGTGTGTGTGTGTGTGTGTGTATGTGTGTGTGTTTTTTTTTTTTTTTTGATTGGTTCGGAGGTGGAAATCTGCAAACAGACACTGGGCGCTCTCGCACCAGTAGTGTGGGGCTCTTACCCACTAAAACCACCTCCTCAGACGCCTCCCAGATGGTACATAGCCATTAAGCAATACTTCGTCTGGGAGTGGGTTGGTCAACGGACCCCTCCTATTGATTCCCTGAACGTCGCCGCCACTCCAAGTGGCGGAGGTCTCGCATAATTGCGGCCGAGGTGTCACACACCACGTCCCATTTCTCCGGGCACTCGAGCATATAGTGCACGAGGTTGTCCGGTGTCACAGGTTCTCCGCAGACTCTTTGCAGTACCGCTCTGGCACCGCTGTATCGTGGACATGAAAAAAGAACATGTTCCACGTCCTCGGGCTCCGTGCCTCCACAATTGTCGCAGCAGGGGGATTCCTCCAGCCGGAATCTGTGTAGGTACGCCCGGAAACCTCCGTGGCCGGTCAGCAGCTGTGTGACGTGATAGTTCACCTCGCCATGCGACCTATCCATCCAGCGTTGGAGATCAGGGATCAACCTCCTCGTCCAACGGCCCTTTTCGGATGCATCCCATCGGGCTTGCCACTCCTGTATGGTGCTTTGCCTAATGCCTGCTACGCGATCTTCCGCACTCAGCTCGTGCGTACTTTCGCCGTAGTATAGGCTCCACGCCTCCTTGGCCAGCAGGTCCAGCGGGATCATACCGGCTATCACCAGCGCGGCGTCTGCAGACACAGTACGGTGTGCTGAGATCGTGCGGAGCGCACATCTCCTATACGCCGCCTCTATGGTGCGAACGTACGCCTTTACGCTCGACTTCTCAGCCCATATGGGCGCTCCATACATGATTATGGATTTGACGACCCCTGAGATGAGGCGTCTTTTCCAGTGCCGTGGCCCTCCGAGGTTTGGCATTATCCGGCAGAGCTGGGAACAGGTCCGCGCTGCCTTCTCACCTAATCGCCGAAAGTGTTCCTTGAACGTCAGTCTTGCGTCAATCCAGACGCCTAGGTATTTGAGATGTGGAGTCGTGGTAATGGTGCAGTCACCAACCCTTATCTCCACCACCTCTTGTACCTTTCGACCTGACACAAGGATAGCCTCCGTTTTGTGTTCTGCCAGCTTCAGTCCAACATCCGCCAGCCATCTTCCAACAGTGGCCACTGTGTGATTGGCCTCTGCTATTACCTCCTCCAGGTGTTTCGCCGTGATCACTAGCGCTATGTCGTCCGCATATCCGATTATTTTAACGTAATCGGGCACCCGTATGCGGAGAATGCCATCGTACATAACGTTCCAGAGAAGTGGCCCCAGTACAGACCCCTGGGGAACTCCGCCGGTGTGTTTTTTTTTTTTTTTTTTTTAGGCTGCGGCCAACGGGGGTTAATCTTCTGAAGATACTGTCAGCCCGTGCTGAGCGTATGTACGATTCACTCATAAATTATTATTTGTGCCTACGTACTAAACCACCCCCCTTTCGCACTCTATCCTACTTGACAGTGGGGATCCTCCACATGCTTATATTTATGCAAGTAATTCCTAAAACACCCATGGCCCGATATGAGTTGCGTCAGATAGTAGTTCAAGTCACCATGTTTCCTCGTTGTCCATGTTTTGATATCTGGTATCATTTCATAGGTCCAGCGGCCTTTTGACGAGTTATCCCATCTGTGCTGCCATTCTACGATGCGTTCTTCGTCGATCTTCTCCGCCGAGTGTCCGTTATCCTTATTTTTCCGGGACATGTATGCCTGTTTTTTCTTTCTAGCGACAATATCGGCTGGGCAGCAGTTAGCAATGACGCTAGCTGCATCATCTGATACCGTTCTGAACGCGCAACTCACTCTTATCGACGACAGCCTGTATACGGATACTGCACTCTTCATATATGACTTATGTTTAGTGGCAGAGGCCCATATAGGAGCAGCGTATTGGAGCATCGACTTTGTGACGCTTGTGAGAAGTTCTCTTATTGGTTGTTTTGGACCACCTATGTTTGGCATGAGCCTTGCTAACCTAGCACAGGTTCGTGAGGCTTTCTCGCTGGCATATCTCATATGGTCTCTGAAATTATGCCTGCTATCCAGTACAACTCCAAGGTATTTGAGGTTTGGAGAGGACGTAATATTGTGCTCTCCCACACGGATCGTCATAGTCTCCATCACCTTCCGGCTGCTCATCAGCATCACTTCCGTTTTGTTGTCTGCCAGCTGATGATCGTTTTTCTGAAGTCATACCTTTATACTGCGAATGGTTTCATTGCATTTCGCAACAATTTGCTCCCGCCTTTTAGCAACTACTACGACAGCTATATCATCGGCATAGCCAACAATACTCACACCCGTCGGTTTTTGGATCCTTAGAACTCCGTCGTACATCACATTCCACAGGACCGGCCCCAATACAGATCCTTGTGGGTTGCCTCTTGTTACTCGATATTCCTTCGGTCCATCATCTGTGTCATACACTATTACTCTGTTTTCAAAGTAATTTCTCACCATACGCTGTAGATAAAGGGGTATTTTCAGGCCCGCTAAGGCATTTAATGTCTTCTCCCAGTTCGCGGAGTTAAACGCATTTCTAATGTCCAGAGTAACTACTGCGCAATACTCTTTAGCGCCTCCCTTCCATCTCGTGCCCGACAGAGCACTTTGCGCTATTTCGCAAACTGCAGCTATAGCGTCTACTGTACTGCGACCTCTCCGAAATCCATACTGGTTTCCATGCAGCCTGTCCAGATACGGCTCCAATCGCATGCAGATAATTCTCTCCAGTAACTTTCCCGCCGTGTCTAGCATGCACAGAGGTCGATATGAAGAGGGTAATTCTGGTGGTTTGTCACCCTTAGGAAGAAGCACTAATCGTTGACGTTTCCAGCGTTCCGGGAATACTCCTTCTTTCAGACAGTTGGTGAACATATCGCTGAAAATAACAGGCTGTGAGAGCACTGCTGTTTTCAGCACTAAGTTGGGTATTCCATCCAAGCCAGGACACTTGTGGGATTTTATTCTTTTTGCCGCACTTATTACCTCATCTATGGTTACTTCTGCGATTATTTCCTGGCTACAGTCATAGCTTCGGCATAGCTTTGGTGCTTCTTGCGCTGGAAACAGGGTTGAGACGATGTTCGCCATGATGATGGGGCATACTGGGACGATTGCTGCTCCATTGTTCAAACGCCTCAATACTATCTTATAAGCCATTCCCCATGGGTTATTTTCAATATCCTCCACAAGTGCTTTAAATCCACTACTTTTTGCAGCAGAGATTGCTTTCCTGAATTCTTTACGTTTCAATTTGTAGTTCTGCTGTAGTTGCTGGAAGTCAGGTTTTCCCTTTGCTCTCTGTTGTAGTCTTCTTAGCTTTATGCAGTCTTTCCTCAGTTCAGCCATGCTATTATTCCACCAATAAACAGGTTTCCTGCTAGCCCCATGGTTTTTCCTCGGCATTGCTGCATCACAAATATTTTTCAGACTCCCCATAACATGCCTCGTCTGTTGTGCTGCTGATCCTTGGAGAGGTGCCATTTGGTTTATGGTGTATTCCATCATGCTGTGGTCGATTTTGTTCACGCTCCAGCCGTTTCGTTGGGCTTTTGGAGCTTGTGCTCTTCTTGTATGTTCCGGATTAGTGCACTCTATCATGACTGCCTTGTGATCACTTAACGTAAGTGCTTCCGAGACGTACCAACGTAGTTTCCTGGAGAGGGATCTGCTTGCGAATGTTATGTCTATAATTGAGCCCCCATTTCCTTTAGTGTAGGTATTTGCGTTGCCCTGATTGAGCAGAATCATGTCCATCGCCGTTAAAGCTTCTAACACTGCTGTTCCTCTTATATTTGTTCTTTTACTACCCCAGTCCACTGCCCAGGCGTTGAAGTCGCCAGCAATTATTACAGGGGTTTTTCCTCTGACATCTGCGACCAACCTGTTCAGGAAGTCATCAAATTCGTTTATGGTAGCGCTCGGGCGAGCGTAGCAACTATAGAAGTGGGTGCCAAGTATTTTGGCATATGCAAAGCCGTTTTGTGGTACTGCAGCTTTGCGCTCGAAAGGTGTGTTCCCACATATCCATATTGCCACAGTTTTTGATGCATCTGCCGCCCATCTGTTGTTTCCTTCAGGTATCCTATACGGCTCACTAATCAGGAGGATGTCTGCCCCCGTTTCTATTGCGGTTTGTTCGATGAGACTTTGCGCACCTTCGCAGTGGTTGAGGTTTATCTGTATGCACTTAAACATACTTTCTTACTTTAACACGTATTGCTTTCTTATAAGCTGGGCCGCCGGTGTGTGTATGTGTGTGTGTGTGTGTGTGTGTGTGTGTGTGTGTGTGTGTGTGTGTGAGTGTGTTTTTTTTTTTTTTTTTTTTTTTAACGAGGAGTAAAAGCGTCTAAAGCCGGAGTCAGTGTGAGACTCTAACCCACTAAATATCTCCTCAAACGTACGGGTGGATCCCCCCGGAGCCCACCGTCAGGTATTCCGTCGGGAGGCCGTCAGAGCATAATTGCTCAACCGTCAGTCGTTGGTCTTAGTCAACCATCCGTCCTTGTTGCAGAGGATTCGCTACTGTTCACGATCGCATCGCGCACGCTTGCGCGGTCAGCGTTTCTCCCTCGCTCAATGCGGCGAAGCTCAATCATGATCTTCGCCGCTGCATCTTGAAAGGCTCGCCATTTGGATGGTGTCTCACAAATGTGTGCTACAATGTTATCCACGGTTGGAACCTCTCCAAAGGCTTCCGTCACCTCAGCTCGTACGTGGCAAAAACGGGGACAGTGCATTAGGACATGCCGCGCGTCTTCGATTTCGTGTGGACAATTGGGACAAAACGGGTCCTCCTCATACTTGAAGCGGTGGAGGTATTGCTTGAAGCAGCCATGTCCGCTAAGCAACTGGGTGGTGTAAAAGTCCACCTCTCCATGTTTGCGACTTATCCAGGCGGTGATATTTGGGATCATGGCCATCTGTCCTTATCGGCTCTCTCCCAGCGTCGCTGCCAGATCATGATGCTCCGATGACGTGCATCCACCTTAGATGCATGTGCGCCTGCAGTAAACGTGCGTTGGCATTCGGAGGTCAGGATGTCCACTGGTGGCATAGCAGCAATCACTAGGATAGCATCATCCGAAACCGTGCGGAATGCACTAGCCACTCTCAATGCACTGCAGCGATACGTTGCCCGGATGCCAGCGAAATATGACGCCTTCTCCGTCGCGTCTGCCCATACTGGTGCAGCATACAGCAGTATGGAGCTCGTGACCCTTGCTAGAAGTTTCCTTCTGCTGTAGCGTGCTCCTCTGATGTTCGACATGATGCGTGAGAGCGCGCCGTTTACCTTAGCGGCCTTTTCACTGACCGCTAGCAGATGCTCCTTGAAAGACATCGCAACAAGTCCTGTGCCGCAACGCAGTGGTTAAGATTGAGTTGTACGATTTTCATCGCCCACCTCTCTGCACCGCCTTTTGACGTGCCATACAGCGGGAGCTGCCAGCTGCGTGACCTCCTTTGCATAGCGCACATTTTTCTTTATTGATGCACGCCGCCGCTAGGTGTCCTTCTTCACCACATTTTCTACATTGGTTGCTGCGGTCTACCGTCTCCTTGCAATTACGTGCTAGGTGGTTGTAGCCCCAGCATTTGAAGCATCTTGAGGGAGAAATGCTCTCGCGTACTCGGCACAAGACCCAGCCAATGCGTATCCGCTGCACCTTCAGCACCTTTGCTGCATCGTCGTCCGACAGGCAGACGTAGGCTGTCTGCGTACCATGGTGGCTCTTTCGCAAACTGCGAACTGAAGTCTCGTCCGGACGTTTTATGTCGCACTGCTTATGCAATGCGTCGCACACTTCCGATACTGTTGTGACCTCATCGAGATCCCTTAGCTGAACCGTTATAGAGCGAGTCTTCGCCATTACTTTAGCCTTCTCGCCCAAGATGCCCACCACTGCAACTTGGTACATCGCGGCGCTACTTTCCGGGGTTCGCTTCAGTTCAAGCAGCAGCTCGTTATTTGCTGTGCGCCGCACCGCCTTCACGTTTTCACCGAGTTCCTTCAGTGCACCATTCCCCTTAATGGTCCGAAGGATCTCCGCATACGTTTGTCCGGACGTAGCTGTGATTATCAGCGCGTCCGTTCTTGGTCGGAACCTCTGCTTCTTGTGTTGAACTTTTGTCCATTCCTGTTCCTTGTTTGGTTGCGCATGTGTCCCTTTGTTTGGCCGCAGAGATTTCTCGCCCCTTTTTCTCCGTGACTTCGGGGTGGTGCCGGTTGGTGACCTTTTTCCCAACTGGTGTAGCTACCCGCTTCGTTGGGGGCGTCTCTAGATCAGTGTGTTTTTTTTCCGCTTCTGATCTGCTCCTGGTATAAAATACGGCGATGTTTGGGACGAGTTGTGCCTTCTTATGATTTGTTTGGCAGCTTCATCCTTCGCTTCTATTGCTGAGAGCTCATAAAGCGCCCTGATGCTCTCAATCGCGTCCCGCATTGGTTGATGAATTGTGCGCCTCTTTCCATCTTCCAGCATTTCACCTAGTAACGCTGTGTGTGAGTGTGTGTGTGTGTGTGTGTGGTTTTTTTTTTTTTTTTTTTTTTGTGTGTTGGAGGTGGAAATCTGCAACCAGACACTGGACGACGCGCCAGTAGTGTGGGGCTCTTACCCACTAAAACCACCCCCACAGACGCCTCCCCGACGGTACATAACCGCTAAGCAATACTTCATTCGGGGAGGGGAATGGTCAAAGGACCCCTCCTATGGATTCCCTGAACGTCGTCGCCACTCCAAGTGGCGGAGGTCTCGCATTATTTCTGCCGAAGCGTCACAGACCACTTCCCATTTCTTGGGGCACTCGAGCATATGGTGCACGATATTGTCAGGGGTCACGGGCTCTCCGCAAACTCTCTGAAGCACCGCTCTGGCACCGCTGTACCGCGGGCATGCGAAAAGGACATGCTCCGCGTCCTGTGGCTCCGTGCCTCCACAGTTTCCACAACAGGGGGATTCATCTAGCCGGAATCTGTGCAAATATGCGCGGAAACCTCCGTGCCCGGTCAGCATTTGTGTGACGTGGTAGTTCATGTCGCCATGTGACCTGTTCATCCAACGTTGGAGGTCAGGAATCAGTCTCCACGTCCAACGGCCCTTCTCAGACGCATCCCATCGGGCTTGCCACTCCCGTATGGTGCGCTGTCTGGTGGCTACTACGCGATCTTCCGCACTGGACTCGCGCGTACTTCTGCCGTAGTATAGCCTCCAGGACTCCTTGGCCAGCAGGTCCACAGGGATCATACCAGCAATCACCAGAGCGGCGTCTGTGGACACAGTGCGATGGCCACAGATCGTTCGAAGTGCACTTCTCCTATAGGCTGCCTCTATGGTGCGAACGTATGCCCTGACATTCGCCTTATCAGCCCATATGGGCGCCCCATACAGGATTACGGATTTTACAACTCCTGATATGAGCTGTCTCTTCCGCTGCCGTGGTCCTCCAAGGTTTGGCATTATCCGGCAAAGCGAAGAGCAGATCCGAGCCGCCCTTTCGCCTACACGCCTCAAGTGTTCCTTGAATGTTAATCTGGAGTCTATCCAGACGCCTAGGTACTTCAGGTGTGGGATCGTGGTAATGGTGCAGTTTCCAACTCTTATCTCCACGACCTCCTGTACCTTTCGACTCGAAATAAGGATGGCCTCCGTTTTCTGCTCCGCCAGTCTAAGTCCTGCATTCGCCAGCCATCTCCCGACAACAGCCACTGTGCGATTTGCCTCCGCTACTACCACTTCCAGATGTTTCGCCGCGATCACTAACGCTATGTCGTCCGCATATCCGATGATTTTTACATCATGGGGCACCTGTATGCGGAGAATGCCATCATACATAACATTCCAGAGTAGTGGACCCAGTACAGACCCCTGGGGAACCCCTCCGGTGACCTTATGCGTTTCCATACCTCGCTCGGACTCGTATAGCAGCATCCTGTCGTTGAAGTAGTCGGCAATCATCCGTCTTAGGTAGACGGGCACTCCAAATTCTTCCAGCGAACTCGCTATGCGCGCCCAGCTCGCCGAGTTAAAGGCATTCTTGACATCAAGGGTGACCACAAGGCAATACCTCTTGGAACCCCCCTTCCATCTTCGTCCTTGTATCGCCCCCTTCGCCATTCGGATGACGTCGTCAATGGCGTCCACTGTCGATCTTGTTTTCCGGAATCCATATTGGCGTCGCGCCAGTCCTCCAGCCTCCACTAGAGCCTCGTCAATCCGGTTGCAAATAATCCACTCCAGGACCTTCCCTGCCGTATCTAGCATGCACAGGGGACGATAGGCTGATGGGTCTTCCGTTGGCTTATCAGCTTTTGGCATCAGGACCAGCCGCTGCCTTTTCCACCGTTTTGGGAAAACACCTTGTCTAAAACAGGCCTCGTAAAGAGACCTCAGTGCCTCTGGGTGTAGCGCAGCTGCCGTTTTGAGCACGTGGTTGGGTATTCCATCCGGGCCAGGTGCCTTCTGGTCCCCAAATCCTCCAACAGCCCGCATCACCTCGTCAGTGGTCACACTGGGTAATTCTTCGTGTAACTCGAGGGGGAATTGGCCAGGCACGTAGTCCTGTGCTGGGAAGAGCTCTCCCACAATACGTCTGAGTAAGTCGGGGCAGCGTGGGGCTGGTTGCCTATGGCAAGGGAGCTTTTTCATCACAAGCTTATATGCTGTGCCCCATGGGTTTTCTTCAACCTGTGCACATAGTTCGATGAAACTCCTGCGCTTGCTTGACTTTATGGCCTTTTTTAGCCTCCTCTTGGCCTCCTTGTATACCTGGCGTAGCTGCAGACACTCTGGCTTGCCTATTGCCCGCTGGTGTCTTCGTCTTGCGGCATGAGATTCCTTACGCAGCCCAGCGATCTCATCTGTCCACCAGTAGACGGATTTTTGGCATCCGCCATAGGCCCTTCTGGGCATCGCCGCATCGCATGCACTCTCTAGCTGGCTTGCTAGCTGACTTGCCATTTCGTCCGCACCACCACTTCATGTCCTCCAACATGACTTTAAGGGTGCCGTCATCGAGTTTATCCGCCCTGTGTGTGTGTGTGTGTTTTTTTTTTTTTTTTTAGGCTGCGGCCAAGGGGGGTTAATCTTCTGAAGATACTGTCAGCCCGTGCTGAGCGTATGTACGATTCACTCATAAATTATTATTTGTGCCTACGTACTAAACCACCCCCCTTTCGCACTCTATCCTGTATTCCCGTCGGTACTTGCCAATTAAGGTATTGCTTCGCCGGGCAGGTGTGTTCAATTACTAATTGTTCATGCTATTGATCGAGCTATTTGCTCGTCCCGTCGTAGCCTTGTCATTATCTGCACGACTATCTTATTGGCTTCTTCCCATGCCTTCTCAGAGCTAAGCATAAACTGTGTCAATCCGGTCGGGGTTAGGGGCCTCCGCATCAATATTTCGAGGTGGTGACGTTGTGTTGCAAACCTTACGCACTCCAGGAGAACGTGCCTCGCATCCTCAATTTCATTGCCGCAATATAGACAGTGGGGATCCTCCACATGCTTATATTTATGCAAGTAATTCCTAAAACACCCATGGCCCGATATGAGTTGCGTCAGATAGTAGTTCAAGTCACCATGTTTCCTCGTTGTCCATGTTTTGATATCTGGTATCATTTCATAGGTCCAGCGGCCTTTTGACGAGTTATCCCATCTGTGCTGCCATTCTACGATGCGTTCTTCGTCGATCTTCTCCGCCGAGTGTCCGTTATCCTTATTTTTCCGGGACATGTATGCCTGTTTTTTCTTTCTGGCGACAATATCGGCTGGGCAGCAGTTAGCAATGACGCTAGCTGCATCATCTGATACCGTTCTGAACGCGCAACTCACTCTTATCGACGACAGCCTGTATACGGATACTGCACTCTTCATATATGACTTATGTTTAGTGGCAGAGGCCCATATAGGAGCAGCGTATTGGAGCATCGACTTTGTGACGCTTGTGAGAAGTTCTCTTATTGGTTGTTTTGGACCACCTATGTTTGGCATGAGCCTTGCTAACCTAGCACAGGTTCGTGAGGCTTTCTCGCTGGCATATCTCATATGGTCTCTGAAATTATGCCTGCTATCCAGTACAACTCCAAGGTATTTGAGGTTTGGAGAGGACGTAATATTGTGCTCTCCCACACGGATCGTCATAGTCTCCATCACCTTCCGGCTGCTCATCAGCATCACTTCCGTTTTGTTGTCTGCCAGCTGAAGATCGTTTTTCTGAAGCCATACCTTTATACTGCGAATGGTTTCATTGCATTTCGCAACAATTTGCTCCCGCCTTTTAGCAACTACTACGACAGCTATATCATCGGCATAGCCAACAATTCTCACACCCGTCGGTTTTTGGATCCTTAGAACTCCGTCGTACATCACATTCCACAGGACCGGCCCCAATACAGATCCTTGTGGGTTGCCTCTTGTTACTCGATATTCCTTCGGTCCATCATCTGTGTCATACACTATTACTCTGTTTTCAAAGTAATTTCTCACCATACGCTGTAGATAAAGGGGTATTTTCAGGCCCGCTAAGGCATTTAATGTCTTCTCCCAGTTCGCGGAGTTAAACGCATTTCTAATGTCCAGAGTAACTACTGCGCAATACTCTTTAGCGCCTCCCTTCCATCTCGTGCCCGACAGAGTACTTTGCGCTATTTCGCAAACTGCAGCTATAGCGTCTACTGTACTGCGACCTCTCCGAAATCCATACTGGTTTCCATGCAGCCTGTCCAGATACGGCTCCAATCGCATGCAGATAATTCTCTCCAGTAACTTTCCCGCCGTGTCTAGCATGCAAAGAGGTCGATATGAAGAGGGTAATTCTGGTGGTTTGTCACCCTTAGGAAGAAGCACTAATCGTTGACGTTTCCAGCGTTCCGGGAATACTCCTTCTTTCAGACAGTTGGTGAACATATCGCTAAAAATAACAGGCTGTGAGAGCACTGCTGTTTTCAGCACTAAGTTGGGTATTCCATCCAAGCCAGGACACTTGTGGGATTTTATTCTTTTTGCCGCACTTATTACCTCATCTATGGTTACTTCTGCGATTATTTCCTGGCTACAGTCATAGCTTCGGCATAGCTTTGGTGCTTCTTGCGCTGGAAACAGGGTTGAGACGATGTTCGCCATGATGATGGGGCATACAGGGACGATTGCTGCTCCATTGTTCAAACGCCTCAATACTATCTTATAAGCCATTCCCCATGGGTTATTTTCAATATCCTCCACAAGTGCTTTAAATCCACTACTTTTTGCAGCAGAGATTGCTTTCCTGAATTCTTTACGTTTCAATTTGTAGTTCTGCTGTAGTTGCTGGAAGTCAGGTTTTCCCTTTGCTCTCTGTTGTAGTCTTCTTAGCTTTATGCAGTCTTTCCTCAGTTCAGCCATGCTATTATTCCACCAATAAACAGGTTTCCTGCTAGCCCCATGTTTTTTCCTCGGCATTGCTGCATCACAAATATTTTTCAGACTCCCCATGTGTGTGTGTGTGTGTGTGTGTGTGTGTGTGTGTGTGTGTGTGTGTGTGTGTGTGTGTGTGGTCCTAGACGCAGGAATCAAATCAAGCCCATAGCATAAATTTAGAAGAAATAAACCTACAACGGATATTTTCATAAGAAAGCAAATTATTGAGAAGAGAAAGCTGAGAAAGAGGTGGCAGCTAACTAGATCGCCTGAGGATAAACACAATTTAAATATAGCCTGCAAAGAACTCAAGAAAATATTAACTAAAAGACAAAATATAGAGTTGAAAATTACCTAAAAAACTTGACGCCTTCCCAGGATACTAACTACTCATTATAGAAATGCACAAAGAAATTAAAAACTCAGATAAGGTATCAGCCACCACTACGGAAAGATGACTACTCCTGGGCTACTGCCAAATGAAGAAACAGCAACAACATTGGCTAAATACTTTGAAAAAGTCCTATCAAATGACGAAGATAAATATATTGAAACATCCAATAAATATTATTATTATTATTATTATTATTAAATATAGACATTACAACCAAAATAAAGAAAACAAACACAACAGAAATAATTAATTGCATTAAAAAAAGAATAAACCATAAAAAACCACCAGGATCCGATATGTTGACAGGCAAAGCACTCGCTGAGCTACCTACTATAGGTTATAACTACTTAAGGAATGTTGTCAACTCAATGTTCCGACTACAATTTTTTCCAAAAGTTTGGAATGTTGCCGAAATTATTTCACTACCGAAGCAGGGGAAAGATGCTACAACTGCTTCGTCGTATAGACCAATTAGCCTACTTCCCTTAATTTCTAAAGTTGATGAAAAACTATTACATGATAGACTCAGCCAGATCCTTGACAATAAAAACATTATACCAAATCATCAATTCGGCTTCAGAAAACGACATTTGACAAAGTATGGCATAAAGGACTGCTGCATAAACTGAAGACGATGCTGCCACTTGACTACTATTTGATTGTTGAAAGTTATCTTAGTGATAGTTACTTTTACGTCAAATATAATGAAGAGTGTTCGTCTATTCATCTTACAACAGCTGGAGTTCCTCAAGGGAGTGTTTTAGGACCACTGCTATATGTCATATTTACCTCAGATATACCACTGCCAAAAGAACTGAATACCACAATTGCTATCTTTGCTGACGACACAATCCTCTTAACATCTGACAAAAATCTAAATACTACGACTGCAAATCTGCATATATACACAGAGAATGTTAAGGAATGGTTTGATAAATGGTGCTTGAAAATTAATGAAGATAAGACTGTACAAATAATTTTTACAACTAAAACAAAATTTAACCCAATACCTATTAAAATAAACAATAAAGATATAAAAATAGGCTCCACTACTAAATACCTCTACTACTATACACATGGACTCAAGCTAAATTGGCACTACCACATCAAACAAAAAACGAAACAAATAAAAGAAAAATTTAGGCAACTATATTGGTTAATGGGTAAGCAATCTAAACTCACAACTAACAACAAGTTGCTGTTATACAAGTGTACTATAAAGCCAATTTGGACGTACGGACTCCAAGTATGGGGAACGGCAAAGCGGTCACACATAGAAAAAATTCAAAGACAGCAATCTAGAATATTAAGAGTTATCATAAAGTCTGGTTGGTACACAACAAATGAA
The DNA here is from genome assembly GCA_920105625.2 of Clusia tigrina. NCBI lineage: Eukaryota > Metazoa > Arthropoda > Insecta > Diptera > Clusiidae > Clusia > Clusia tigrina. The sequence goes on from OV050031.1 coordinate 162,129,186, forward strand.
GACATACACCGCAAACTAAATATGACAAGAATTGACAAAGAAATAAGAAAGATATCCACAAAACACTACGATACACTGCATAATAACGTGTTGCGATCGTGGTTTTTGGTTGTCGCCACCGTCTATATTTTTATTGTTTTGTCAATTTTGATTCTCCCCTTCTTTTTCTTGTTTCCATTTTGTCCGCTATTCTAGTGAATGCAACCAGGCAAAGTCTGAGGTAGAGATGGCCCTGCCTCAGACTAGTCTAAAAATGAAAAAACTTAGTTGACTGACCGACTTGACCGCTGAAATGGTTTTATTGTTTTTTTTTGTTTCCTTTCCCCACCCGATGCAGTGTGGCGGATTGAGAACCACGACCGTTGCTTCGAGCTAGCCGCGGCCACCACACTGCACCATAGTTAGGGGTGTTGGTAACAAACGGAGAAATAAACGAGTTGCTAGATCTAGAAGAAACCACCATGCGCCGTTTAAAGAGAACCCGACCAAACGACCTAATGAACTAGGAAATCCAGACTACACATATTAGTAATAGTATTATAAATGTAAATGTAAATAATGATCATAAACATAATTTTGATTATAAATTGTTATAATATAATTATAGTGTACTATTATAATTAATGTAAATAATTTTTGTTGTATCACTTCTTGGCACTGGCCAAAATGTGTTTTTAATATTAATTTCCAAACACATTGTCAAATCATGTACTAGGTGTCAATATAATGGTGACAGATGTATGAAATAAAGGGAAATAAAAAAATAAAAAAATAAAATAAAATATATATATACATATATATACGAGGTGTGATCAAAAAAGAACTGTTATTGTGTAATCAAAAAAGAACCGTTATTGTGTGATCAAAAAATAAAGTATTTATTTATTCATCAACAACTATCAACTCCCCTTTAAAGTAATTCCCCTCAGATATAATACACTTATGCCAGCGGTTTTTCCTATCCTCGAAACACTTCTGAAACAGCTCCTGTTTCGATTTTTCTTTTATCTCCTCAATCGTAGCAAAACGCTTCCCTTTCATCGGTGTCTTCAGTTTTGGAAAGAGGAAAAAGTCAGCGGGGGCCAAGTCCGGTGAATACGATGGTTGAGGCATGATAAAGGTTTTGTTTTTGGCCAAAAACAGCTCCTGAGCGATGTCCATGCGGAGTTGTTTTTGCTCAAAATTTAGCAAATTTGGAACAATCTTCGCTGCCGCACGTTTCATGCCTAAAACATCCGTAAAAATCGCTTGGCATGAGCCGAACGATATGCCAACATCATCAGCAACTTCTCTGATAGTGATTCGACGATTATCCAAAACCATTTTCTTCACTGCGTCAATATTTTCATCGGTTGTTGACGTGCTCGGGCGACCAGGACGAGCATCGTCATTGACATCTTCTCGGCCTTCCTTAAACCGGTTATACCACAATTGAACTTGTGTTCTGCTCATAGTAGACTCGCCAAAGGCCACAGTCAACATTTCAAATGTCCTTGCGCATTTAATTTCATTTTTTACACAAAACTGAATACAGTTTCTTTGATCCACTTTTTCGAATAGTACAAAAATCGAAGAGCAAACCAAAACACGACTAACCTTTTTATCTGTCAAAAACAAACTGACAATCCAAACAGGTTGGTATTGCCAACATATATAACAGACATTGTACCAACATAACAGAAAAAAAAATGCGAACATCGAACATACGTAACTCACGAAAAGATGAAAATAACGGTTATCTTTTGATCACACCTCGTATATACACTAGAGCCCCGACTTGCGTCGTCCCGATTTGCGTCGTTTCGATTTGCGTCGCTTTTTAAAAACTGGAAAAATTCGATTTGCATCGTTGCAATTTCAAGTTGCGTCGGTCCGAGTTGCATCGTTTTGACCCCGAATTGCGTCGGTTCGATTTGCGTCGTTTTGATTTCGATTTGCGTCGCTAAAAACGGTTAAATTTTTTACTGCAGCATTGTGGGTTACCATTTTTAGCATTTGTAGTGCCTGATTTAGCATCTTTTCTGTCTTTCAGCATTTTTACAACTTCTGGCAACACTGATCGTCACCTTTACGTTAAGAAGTTTTCAAATTGCGTGAAATAAGGGGAATTCCCTTTTCTTTGTTATTTAAGTGGTGCTAAGAACAACTGTCTGGTTGTGGTAAGAATTTAGTGTGTGATTGTTGAAGTAAATGAAATAAATAAAAATGTATTCATACTTGTTTTTTTTAATCAAAAATACAAAATTTTTTGCTTTGTTTTGAATATTTTCCCAAATAAATTAAATTTCAGTGCATTTATATAGTAAAAGGTGATTCGATTTGCGTCGTTTCGATTTGCGTCGCGTTTCTCCGGCCCCATTAACGACGCAAGTCGGGGCTCTAGTGTATATATATATATACACATATATATATGGTACAGCTTATTAATATATGAATGGTACAGTTTATTAAAAATAAGTTCCAAGTACAAAAGAAGTCTTGTTTCACTCGCGATCCGTTTCGACTGACTCCCCAGCTCGTTGACAGCTCGTTGACCGCCCCTAAAACAGCGTTGCCACTGTTTAGGGAAAAACAGTTCCCACAACTCGGCCATTCTGATTTTCATTCGCCTCGAATGTGTCATCGCTATCATCGTCTTCGTATTGAACCCAAGGCTTCATAAATTCAGCACAACTAGATGTTTTCATGGGACCCTCGTAGCAATTACCTGTTCGAATTAAATCATAAGAATTTTTTAGTTTAACCCCTGTTACCTCATAAGGCCCCAAATATTTTGGTTTGAGCTTCAAACCACCGCCCAGTTGAGTCCTTTTGATGGCTACCAGATCACCAACTTTATATTTTCGTGCTGGTTTCCGCTTACGATCGTATGACTTCTTATTTTCTGCTTGGATTTGCAGGATGTGCTCTTTTGCCTGCTGACGTAGTTTGTTTCGTTGGTCATCAAATTGCTTCACAATTTCAGCTTCGATAAGCTCTTTGATATGCAAGTCGTCTTTCATCCGCATTTTCACACCGGTCATTAGCTCAAAGGGTGTTGCGTGCGTACTTCGTGAAAATGAAGCATTCATTAGCTGCTGTACCGCCTGCACGTGTTTGTACCATTTCGTTGGTTCCCCAAGACTAAGTTTCGCAAGGACGTTAGCGATCACGGCATTCATTCTTTCAATTTGTCCATTGACGCGTGGTAGGCCAGTCGTTATCAGAAACTGCTTGATGTTTTGTTCGCTACAATAGTTCTTGAAATCTTCACTGGTGAACGCAGAGCCTCGATCAGATACGATGCTGACTGGATTCCCAAATATTTGGCTTTGCGTTTGAAGTTTTTGAATCAAATCTTTCGCTGACGTCGTTTTTGTGGGATACAACCAAATAAATTTTGTGAAAGCATCCACAACTGCTAATATGTGATTGTAAAGTTTGTTCGTCGACTCAAGTGGCCCAAGAAAATCCACATGGTACGTCTGCAACGGAGTTTCGCCTTTACTGATAGGATGAAGTTCTCCTTCCATTTTGCCACGTTTTCGATTACATAGAATACAATGAATACAACAAGATATTACTCCTTGTATCTTCTCTTCAAGCCTCGGTATATAGAAATCTCTTGATACGAGTTCCTTTGTCTTCTTCACCGCAAAGTGTCCTTTGTCATGTTCTTGCCGAATAATATTGGTTTGCATCTCTTCAGGTATGACAACAAGTTCTCGTTCATCCTTTAGCTTATGAATAACGTCGCCTTTCAAAAAATATCCATCATAATTTGGCTTGTCACGAAGAATTTCTCTTATTGCAATCAATTTGTCATCTCTGCTTTGAGCGTTTCTAATTTCACATAAAATATTTGATTCGTTAATCATCATAATCGGATATCGACTTAAAGCGTCGACATGTCGCATCTGGGATCCTGATCGGTGTTCCACAGTATAATCGTATTCCTCAAGCAGCAAAACCCATCGCGCTACTCTTGTACACAAATCCTTTTTTGTTAAGGTCTTCGTAAACGCGTTACAATCGGTGACGAGCTTGAAATGTAGGCCAAGAAGATATATACGAAACTTCTTCACTGCTTCGACTACTGCCAACACCTCCAGCTCATAACTCGAGTACTTTTTCTCAGCTTCAGTGGTTTTTTTGCTCATAAAGTACACCGGATACAAGTTGCCATCATCAAATGCCCTTTGCAACAGTACGGCTCCATATCCATGCATCAAAGCATCCGTGTGAACCTCAGTTTCCGAATTCTGATTGAATATCCTCAGCGTCGGCTTATTGCATAAAGCATGTTTTATCGCGTTAAATGAAGAAATCTGTTCTTTTCCCATTTCAAATCTTTTGTCTTTCTTTTTTAAATCTGTTAGTGGTTTAGCCATCGTTGAAAATCCTTGAACGAACTTTCGGAAATAGCTAGCCAGTCCGATGAAACTTTCCAACTCTTTCAAATTTTCTGGTAACTTGAATTTCTTTATTGCTTCGATTTTAGCTGGCGTTGGTGAAATCGTGTGCTTCTCTATGACATGTCCCAAAAATTCGACACGTTTTCTCAAAAATTGGCATTTTTTCATATTGATCTCTAGGCCATAATCTCTGCACAGCAAAAACACTTCTTCTAGACGCTGTATTGCTTCGTCTTCATTATCGGCAGGTATAATAATATCCTCAATATACGGTAGGGCTATGCCTCTTCGAGTCAAATCACGAAAAATTGAGTTTACGTACCTCTGAAATACACTGGGTGAGTTGCATAGTCCAAACGGAACCTTCTTGAATTGGAACTGACCATTATGTGTCACGAAAGATGTGTATCTCTGGCTATCGCTCGCTACGTTGACATGAAAAAAACCGTTCTTCAGATCTATGGTACTGAAAAGTTTTGCGCTTTGTAATCGGTCCAATTGATCCTCAATTAGTGGCAATGGGAAACGATCCTTCAAAATCACCTTATTAATTCGTCGATAATCGATACAGAGTCTTGGTGTGCCATCACGCTTGCGTACCAAAACTACAGGGCTACTGTACTCCGACTCCGATTCTTCGATGATACCGTCTCTCAACCATTCGTCTATCTGCTGTTCGACAATGATTCTTTCAGCCATAGGCAATCTACGTGGTCTCGATGAAATTGGATTATCATCTTTCAGGAAAATTTTCATTTCAACATTCGTTGTTTTAGTTTTGTTGGGTTTATAATTTTTAACAATTTCAACGACTTTACGTTTTAAATTTTTATTTAGAGTTTCATCAAATTCAAAATTATTTTCGAAATCGTCTGTTGCATTTATTTTCATCATATTTTGTAAGTCATTTTCATCATTATTTTTAAGTTTTTTAATCGTTAGACTCGTTGGATTAATGTTTATTTCAGCTTGTGAACATATTTCACAACCAATAACAACTGGAATATTTAAACAATCAGAAGGAACAATTTCAAATGGCATCTCAAAGTTTTCATCGTCTATATTAAAATTAATCAATACGCGACCGACCGATTTTATTTTATTTGCCTCCGAATTACCGAAACCGATTAAGTATACGTTTGAGTCAGACTTTTTACAGTTTTCCAAACGTTTGAAAACACTTTCTTTTAAAACGTTAAACTTACTACCAGTATCAAGTAATGCACTTGTTTCGAAACCATTAATGTTAATTTGCTTTATCATTCGGTTTTTAAAATCATTTATAATGTTTACATTTACTTTTGCTTCGTTTGCTTTCTTATTCGGACAATTCTTAGAAATATGGCCGAATTTATTACATGCAAAACATTTTGTTCCTTTCTCTTGTTTTTGCACTCGGTTGCTTTGTGCCCTTTTTCGCCGCAATTAAAGCACTTATCGACACTCTTTTTCCCATTCTCATTAGAAAATTTTATATTTATGTTTTGTTTTTTGTCATTCTTTATGTTCGCACTTTTCTCATTATTCGCGCGTAATATTTCGTAATATTTTAATTTTTCTTTAAACTCCGCTAAGTCTTTCGCACCGTACAAAATTGTTTTGTTTATGTTTAAATCATTAATACCGTCAATAACATATTGAATTAAAGCACGATCTTCTATATTACCGCGACCCGCAATGTCTTTCATTTGAAAAAAATATTCTCTTACACCTTCTTCTTTTTGCATTTTACGTTCCACAAGTTGTTTATGCAGCACAGCACTGTTGACTGTCGTTCCAAATTCTGATAAGAGAGCTCCTTTTAAATTATTCCACGAAGATAAACTTTTCTCACTGCAAAGAAATGTCTTTGCTAGCCCTCTAACTGACTTTTTTGCAAATACAAACTTTTGCAATTCGTCCCAATTCATGAGCGTAGCTGTCTCTTCGAATTCTGTCACCCATGCTTCAATAGAAATATTTGCGCTGCCGTCAAATAAGCGTATGGAGTCTTCAATGTCTCTAAAACTCATTACAAATTTTGGTGGTTGATTTACGTAGTCGCCTCTCTCGCGATTTACCTCTCTCTCTTTTTTCTGATTTGTTCGTTTGTCGCTGCGCTTGCGCTCTGATTTTTTTGTTTTTGTATCTTTACCGTCGTTAGCTTCAACATTCCTGTCGTTCCATCGTACCGTCTGATCGCCGTCTTCTTCGTCTGTCTCTCGCTCTTCAGTTGCTTCGCTCTCAGTTATCTCGTCGTCATTGCTTGCTTCGTCGTCATCGTCGTTTTCATCCTCTGTTTCTTCATCGCCGTTTTCATCGCTCTCGAAGTTATGAAGAAATTGAAAGATGTGCGCCTTTACGTCGTCAACTGAGTGCTTGATTCCCAGAATCGAGCATATCACCGCCAAATCAGCCGCCGTTAGATTTGAATCAATGTACGCTGCTTTCCTCACGTATTGTTCGTCGTCAGTGTCGAAACCAAAACCGCTAAACTCTCTCAGCCTCTGCCGATTACGTCTATCGCCTTCTCTTTCAAATATGTATTTATGCAACGCCGTAATATTCAATTTACTGGCGTAACGGATGTTTCTGCGAATTTTCTCGAATTCTTGTAAAGAACGCATTTTATATATAATTTTTTTTTTTTTTATTAAATATATATTTCTTTTTCTCCGTTTTGGCTCAAAAAATCCCGCACAAACTTACACACGTTTTATTTTCTTTTCGCGACGCGTATTTTATTCTTTTCCGGACGATCCCCCAAATTTATGGTACAGCTTATTAATATATGAATGGTACAGTTTATTAAAAATAAGTTCCAAGTACAAAAGAAGTCTTGTTTCACTCGCGATCCGTTTCGACTGACTCCCCAGCTCGTTGACAGCTCGTTGACCGCCCCTAAAACAGCGTTGCCACTGTTTAGGGAAAAACAGTTCCCACATATATATATATATATATATATATATATATATATATATATATATATATATATATATATATATATATATATATATATATATATATATATATATATATATATATATATATATATATATAACTCATACTGGGAATGGAGAAAGAAGGCACAGCACTTGGCAGCAACCATTTTATTGCACACACGTCTCCAGGACCATTTATGAAATCACTGAGGAAAAAATGGTCTTCACAAATAACTGCCGTTTTGATAAAATTAACACCACTATTGTCGGAAATACTCGTTTTGGGAACACAGAAAAGGATCCATTTCCTTTACCCCAGTATTTACTACACATACCACATTTGCTTCGCATATTGTTTATTTTTTAATCTTTTAATGCTTAAATTTCACAAAAATAACAATTGAAAAATTCTTACTCAATTAATTCAAGACCTAATTTGCAATTGTTTGCATATTTGTTTTGGTCGAATTTTTCTAAACATGTTGCGATCGTTTCTTTAGCCGCCACCGTCTGTATGTTCGTTTTTTATTTTGCTTCTCCCCTTCTTTTTCTTGTTTCCCCTTGTCCGTTTTACTGGTGCATGCGGCCAGTCAAAAACATAGTGACAATTCTGAGGTAGAGATGGCGCTGTCTCAGACTAGTCAAAATTTAAAAGTGAGTTGACTGACCGGCTTGACCACTGAAACGGTCAATAATGGAATAGCGGAGGAGTCCAAGGAATTGGAAAAAAAGAACGGGGTTTTGAAGAAAAGTTTAAAATGATTTAAGGCGGTGATAGCGAAGAAAACGGTCTCTTTTAAGTTTAAAATTTATCGGTTGTGGGTTCAGAGCGAAGAGGCAGAATTTTGTGAGTGGTACAACAACAGTCGTTATTGGGTGCAGATAAAAGAAAGGGAAAACGAAGCTGCCGCCCGCCTCATCAAGATAAGTAGAAATACAAAAAAATAAATAGTTGTAAGTATGTGTTATTTATTTAAGTATCAAAGTATAAAGTATTTATATAATATTTAGAAGTTAATTTAGGCATATAAAGTATAATGTGTAGATATGTGTAGTATGGCTACGCGGAGATGATGGGGCGGGTTCGTTTGACGTCGAGGATGCCCGGCTGAAAAGAAAAAATGGTGAGTTGGGTGCTTTTTTTCTGTAGTGTTGCCCCACCCGATGCAGTGTGGCGGGTTGAGAACCACGACCGTTGCTGCGAGCTAGCCGCGGCCACCACACTGCATCATGACTAGGGGTGTTGGTAACAAACATTCAATTTTGACAGCTACTGAGGGAAAATTGGTTCAAAAAATTTGTTATTGCAGCCACCATGTAAGAAAAAGTGTGAGTGTATTGCGTCTTGATGGGCAAGAAATTGAACGTGTGGCCGTAGTGTTAAATAGCGACTCTTGTGAAGGAGACGTGTCGACTTATTACTGCGCAAGGGAAAAACGCAACACATGTCTAATGAAGTATTCAATTTTGTATTTTATGAGATTGTACTAAATAATAATAAAATTACATTTAGATAAATATCTATTTTAGTTTCTTTTTGTTTCCAAAACTAGAATAAACAAACAAAGCGATGAACAACAAAATGAGCAAACGTCAAAAACTAATAAGAAGCCCCTTGCGACTACCTAATAGGTGTGCCCTGGATAGAAATTTCAAAGCAAACAAAAAAAAATACTTATTATAATAACAGGGAAAATAAAACTTCTGAGACAAGTAAACCCATGATGTCTGGTCCCAGAACAAGATGTTTAATAATTAAATACATTTTTTACATATGCGTCTAAATAAAATTTTCTTTATTGTCTATTTTACGGTACACAGCTAATTTCGCCGGGAATTTTAACAGAATGTTAAATAGAAATTAGAGAGCGTTCAATAACATTCCACTCAGGACACATCTAAAAAGTAGTCATAAAGGAGAAATGTTCTTCTTCTTGTTTTGGTTTTGACGTTCCTCATTTTTTATTCAGAGCTTTTATTTGCGTATGTTTTGTAAGCCAACGAAAGTTTGAAATATACAAATAATAGTTTGTAAATAGTTGAAATATAATAATTACTAAAAATAAAATGAGAAAGTGCATTTTATGTGGAAAAATGACAAAATGAAAATATAATTACAAATTTTGTACAATGCTATAAAATAAAAAAATTAATACTTCTGCGCTTCTACATACAGTGGCTCACACCTTATTTCGTGTGAAGGTATATTTGCTGACATTGGAAGTGGGTCCTGATGTCTATTTGTATCCGTATTATTTATAGGTATCCAATGTCTTTGAACTGAGTTGGATCTGCATGGGCTCCTGTGATTTCGGCATTGCATTTTAGCGCTTCTGTGTATAATCGTCATAGTTGTTAACTGTAAGTAAATAATTATCAAAAAATGAAGCTGCCAGAAGATTAGCAGTTATACCATTTAGTTGCTGCTCCTGTTGAGGGGTTGATTTCACAAATTTATATGGCGATTGATGTATACAATATTGATGTGTACAATAGCTGTGTTTCTTTCAACGAGAGTCTGAATAAAACGCCCGCTTATGCATACATATGGACCGCTTAGTTAAGACAAGGTGCTTGTATGCGCTTAAAGTTAAGCACCTCAAACAGAAGTGCTGCCAAAACCATTTTATTGCCTATTGTTAACGAAAAAAAGAGAAAACCAAGAATAAACCGCTGTAATTATATAAAAAGCTGTCATACGAGTAAAATGGAGAACAAAGAAAATAGGTTTGTAAATAATTTAATAACTTTTAATTTAAATTATAAATGAAAGTGAAAATAACTTATAAATTGAAACTAACTTATACTCGTATATATTTTGATTGAAAAAATTAAAATTGTTGCTTTTTTGTGTTCAATAGCAAACGGAAGCGGTGGAGTAGAGAGGAGACAATGGGGCTGCTGAGATGCTACCAGGCGCGTAAGGAGGATTTCGAACACTCTAAAGGCAAGAGGAATGCGTACAAATATGTCCTGGAGGATATGGTATTCCAAGGCATTACGGTAAGCTATTTAATTTCGCTATTTTGTGGACACGTCATTTTGTCAGAGATAGCCATAGCAGTAGTAAATATCTAATTGACCGCTCTATAAATTTTTTTAAATATTTAACAAACGATTTTACTGCCTCGAAGTAAATAGAAATTATCAATATGCCTCCTTTATATATTACGTTCACTGAACTGTATGTATCTGGGGCACTCGCTGCAGCAAAAAACCACAAACATTTTTTAATACAAAAATTTTGAAAAACTTTTATTTTATTTTTTCAGGACTCAGTCACAACAAGTGTTGCGATCGTGGTTTTTGGCGTCTACCGTCTGTATATTTGTTTTGCTTCTCTCCTTTTTTTCTTCCTTCCACTTGTCCGATTTTCTAGTGAATGCGGCCAGTCTAAAACCTACCAGACGATTCTGAGGTAGAGAGGGCGCTGCCTCAGAATAGTAAAATTCCAAATAAAGGACTTGACCGCTGGAGCGGTCAATGATGGAATAGCGGAAGAGGCCGAGGATATGGAATATACGGTTTTCAGAGAAAAGGGAAAACAAATTTAAGGCAGTGGTAGGGAAAAAACGGTCTCTGTGCAGTTTAAAGTGTTTGGGAAGAAAGTTGTTTCCAATTAATTTTGTTACCGCGCGAGTTATATGAGTCGCGAAACGTAATTCCAAAAAAAACAATTAATACACATTTAAAGATATTTATTTTATGTTTTTACTTCGGAGTTTACAATCTTAACTGAACTTAAAATTAATTTGTTACCTCTATTTATTACACTTACTTATTCTTTATTTTCTTATTTTCTTATTCCTCTTCATTCGGCTTTGAATGTGCACTATATGATTTGCAACAATTTCAATGCAGAATATGTCATTGAACTGATTTGCTCAATGAAAAACTGAAAGTGAACTCATATGAACTTGTCATATTGGGGGAATGAAAATTTGGGAGTAACATTTATTTCGTAATGACTAAATGTTAATTATTGGTAAATAGAGTTTTTATGAAAAGTTAATTTGAACTCATATGAACTTGTCATATTGTGGGAATGAAAATTTGGGAGTAACATTTATTTCGTAATGATTAAATGTTAATTATTGGTAAATAGAGTTTTTATGAAAAGGTTATTTGAACTCATATGAACTTGTCATATTGTGGGAATGAAAATAAGGAAGTCACATTTATTGTGATTATATATATATTATATATATACGTTCAAATGGTACATTGGAAGCAAGAGTTGGGTATGGGTTGCGGTTTTGACGTAACTCCTCCCGTCCCAGATTGGAGACTCTCCTGAGTTGACGTATTAAAAATTTTTATATTGAAATTATTCTTAAACCGGTTATGAAGAAAAATAAGAATCACAATAATGATAGTTATAGTAATTAAAAATGCCATTATAATAGCAGTATATTTGTATTGTTCTTTTTTCTTAAATAAAGTTTCTTCTATATATTTAGTGTTTTCGATATTTTTGAACATGATTTCATCAAATAAAAGTTTTTGATTTTCATCTTGGATTTTCCTTATATTATGTGGTATTATAAAGCTTTGTTTAAATATTTTTTTATAGTTTTGAAATATTTTATTTCCAATACTTATAGTACAATTATTAAAATTAAAAATAAGGTTATTATTTATTATAACATTATCTCTACCACAATTATTGCTAAATATTACATCTTTTTGATTTTTTGCTAAGACAAGACCTGTCTGTATTTCTATGATCTCAGAGACATTATTAAAAATTTTGATGCAATTGTTTTTAAGTATACAATTATTGAAAGGTTTAAGGTCTTTAATATTTTTATTTTCATTAGATATGAAGCTTTTATTGTTGTATCGAATAGTTTCATGTGGATGAAACATAAATTCTCTGTTCTGATCATCTCCTATTAGCATTATTAATATTTTCTGTAATGTTATTATAGCTTTAGGGATTCTTACTATGAATACTATATTTTTATTATTGTCTATTAGTACGCCTAATTTTATATTTTGTAATTTCTGAAACTATATTCATCTATTTCTTCGTTCGTAAGTATATTGCTATGTATAATTCCTAATCTGGCTGAAGCTATGTTGTCTTGAATATGTTCGATATTGTCTTGTATAATTTTTAATTTTAGTGCGAAATCAGTATACGTTAGTTTTCGGTCTAAACTATTCACTTTGTTTGTTATAGTTTTTCGATCGTTTTGGATTGATTGTTTTATTTTTGAAAATGTGTCGTTGAAATGAGTGTTAATCTTTACCTGCTGGTTTACGTTTTGTATACTATTATGTACGTTCGTGTCTATTGTCCGTAAATTTTCTTCGATTTCTTGACGGTCGTCATCGTTCATTGTACCGTGTAACCATTTTTGTATTGTACCTACGAAGTTTACGAGTCCTCTTCTGTTCCTATGGGGAATGAGTGTTCGAAGTTTGTTTCTTGTGGCATTAAGTTGAACTTCTAAAGAGTAATCTACACGGTGTTGGCCTATATCCGTTTCCAAGTCGTTTATAATATTCAAGATTTCAGTAGGGTTTATGATATGAAAAATTGTGTCATAACTTTCTATGTAGATTGTATCGTCAAGTTTGATTTCCATATACCCAAAATTAGTTTCAATTGGTTCCATGCTCAGATGTGCCTTGATGGTTATCGCCGTCAGAAGGATTGTCAATAATTTGAGTATCCAATTGGTCTGAAAATTTATATCGTCTTTTAATATTTGATGTGTGTATATTGTCGAGAGGTTTTTTAGTGAATTTGGGTTCATCCTTATGCCTAACGCTTTTGTAATTCTTAATATAGCCTTCCTCTCCATCTTCCAAATATTCTTCTCTGTCTACATTCATTTTACTTATGTATCTGTTTTTCTCTTTTAAAATATTATTATAAATGATTTCTTTATTACATTTGCCCTGTTGTATATTCAGTGGTTTTTCTTTAGTTGTGGATTGATAGCTATTATTGTACCATTCTAAGGCTTTACTTACTTTTTCTTTTATACTCAAGTGTTTATTTTCTATGTATAGAATTCTTATTTTTTCGGCAAGTGTATTATGTAGTCGCTCTACATCTGAATTGCCTGTGTGATTATTAGGTTTTACAAGATGAAGTTCTATGTCCTCGTTTCTTAAGTAGTCTTTAATATTAATACTGCGAAATTCGTTATCTGTTATTAATTTTTAAAAATGTCCGTTTTGAGATTTAAAGGGTCTTAGTTTTTCAATGATAGTTTGGTTATTACGATCTTCTAAGTGATATGCAGTTGCATATTTAGAAAACTTATCAATAAAATTAAGAAAGTTGGTTTTTGAGTTCGTATAGATGTCCATGTGTATGATTTGTCGTATATCTGTTGGGGTTTCGGTTAATTGAAATTTATTTTTAATTGGTCGCCGGTCATATTTTACTCTGTTACATACATCACAATTATTGATGTATTTCTGTACAAGCATTTTCAGATTTGGGAAATAAACATGCCTTTTGAGGCCCTCGTAGTTCTCATTAATTCCTGTATGACCTGTTTCGAATTTGTGATGTTTTTTTATCTGCTTAAAAGCTTCTTTTTCATTATTTAAGTCTTTGACGTGGAAGGAACACCTAACAAATTTTAGAGTAATTCAAATAATTCTATAATTTTTTGTTGAAGATTATTATATTCGTGGTCATTTAACTCAGTGTATATGCCTATTTTGCCAGGCTTAATGTACCTTCGTAGAATATCTAATAAATTATTTTCTATATCTTGGGAAGATATGTATATTTTTCTGTTTTTATGTTTTATTTCAAAATCCTTAGTTTTATTATTTGTTAGAATTAATTGCTTTCTGAAGCGGTTAACTACTGTTTCAAGTATAGGGATATGGTTGTTTATGTTTTCTTCTTGCGAATGAATAGTTGCTATGCTATCATTATCTGCATTATTATGTAGCGAAATGTTACAATCTTCATCCATGTCTGTATTACTGTCGATATTTGCATCTATTGCGTTTATTTCATTTGTATTTGTATTAATGCGGCTTAAGAAATCTGCAATTTTATTGTCTTGTCCTTTGATGTAATCTATATTAATATTATACTCTCCTAATCTTAATAACCATCTCTGAAGTCGGGGGTTTATATCTTTGCCGTTATTTTTTTGAGTAAAGCCATTTCAATGGTTGGTGATCTGTTAAGAGATCGAATTTGGTACCGTACAAATAAGGTCGGAAGTAATTGGTAGCCCAAACGATGGCTAAGACTTCTTTTTCTGTTGTTGAATAATTTCGTTCGTGTTCGTTCAATGTCCTGCTTGCATAGCAAATGGGATGGTTGTCTTGTTGGAGTATTGCACCAATTGCGAATGCACTAGCATCTGTTACGAGTTTAAAAGGTTTATTAAAATCGGGGTATTTCAAAATTGGACTTTCTGTTATTATGCGTTTTAATTTTTCAAAAGCGTTTATGTAATTCGAGTCGCTAGTGTTAGGTAGGTAGGTAGGAGTGGCCGCCCAGTTTGCCAAAAGCACACTTGAGCACACATAATGGCCCATTGTGATACCACGGTGTTAGCTAGTGTTAACTTTCGCACCTTTTTTTTAGATATTTAGTCATTGGTTGCGCTACTTTCGCATAATCTGTAATGAATTTCCTATAATATCCCGACGCTCCTAAGAATGATTTAATTTGTTTTGGGGTTTGCGGTAATTTTAGTTTCAGAATATTTTCTACTTTCTTGGGGTTAGGTTTCACTCCTTTGGGGGTTAATACATATCCTAAAAATTCAGTGTCTTTCGCAAAAAAACGGCATTTATCTAGTTGTATTTTTAGGTTGTACTTCCGTATTCGATCAAAAACGTTTGTTATACTTTCTACATGTTCTTCAAGTGTCGTACTAAAACTTAAAATATCGTCCATGTATACAACGCAGATAGTATTTATACAGTCCTTAAGTACATAATTCATCATTCGTTGGAAGGTGGATGGCGCATTTTTGAGTCCGAAAGGCATCCGAACATACTCATAATGGCCTAAAGGGGTAGAGAATGCTGTATTATTTCTGTCTTCTTTTACCAAAATTTGGTGGAAGCCTTTTGCAAGATCTAGCGTCGTAAAATACTGAGCTCGGCCTAATTTGTCAAGAATATTTTCTATATTCGGTATGGGAAATTTGTCGTCTATACTTATTTCGTGTAGCCGCCTATAATCAATCACTATCCTCCATTTCTTTTTCCCGGAGTAGGCAGTTTTCTTTGGGACAATCCACAGGGGACTCTTGTAAGGTGAACTACTTTCTCTAATAATGCCCTGCTTAAGCATGTCATTTTGGGTCGTAATTTCCTGTTCGTGTACTTGAGGGTACCTGTAGATTTTTGAATATGTTGGTATTTCATTAATAGATATTATTTCGTGTTTAATAGCTGAAGTGCTTGTTAAGTTATCTCCTTCTTTAAAAAATAGTTCCCAATTCGATTTAACTAGCTTTTCTAATTTTACCTTCTCTTCAGAGTTAAGTGATTTAAAAAGATCCTCGAATTTCACCATTTCGGGGTCGCTCAATATCTAATTGATGAATTTCTTCTTCACTATATGGACAAGCATAAAGAAATTTAATTTCGCTGTTATTAATAATAAGAATATCTTTTTCCATATCTATTCTAGCTCCTAAGGATTTCAATAAATTTTGTCCTATTATTCCTTGAAAACTTTTGCCATTCATTTTCGTAATTTTCCACACCATTAATGCGTCTCTTTTGGAAGGTTAGTTATTATTTCTGTGTTTATAAGTGTTTCACCATTAAGTGATCTACATTTTATTGGAGTTTTTGTCGTTTCTCTTTTATAATGTGGTAGTATTTGCTCATCTTATAGGGAGGTGGATAATCCAGAATCAATTAAGCAAGTAATTTTATCATTTCCAATAGTTAATTCTACTATCGGTAAATAGTTTTGGGAGGGACCATGTGAAAATTTACGTCATGTTCGATATGGTCGATTTCCATGGGTTCGACGGTTTGTCTGTTTGTGATTCGTTGCATGTTACTGGTATTACCTTGAAAACGTTGTGCTGATTCCCTATAATTTGGTCTAAAATTTCGTGATTGTCCTGAATTTTGTCGGTAGGTCTGATTGTCTCGGGGACTGACATGGAATCTTCCCGAATTTTTTGTGAAATTTGTGTTTTGTTGTCTGAAAGTATGTTGGTTGTTGTATGCTTGTGGTGAGTTTATTCTTTCGTCACTGTACTGATGTCTAAAATTTTGTTGATTATTATACTGATGGTATCTGTTGATGTTGTATTATTTAAGTTAAACTTTGGTCCATTATTGTTGTTTGTAATGGTCTTGTATGAGTTTGAGTTTGCGTTTTTGTCTCTTATGAATCCCTCACTTTCTAATAAGTTAAATGCCTCACGTAAATTGTTTATGTCTCTATTCAATATAATAGTTAAATTTACATTTATATTGTTTAAGAATGTTCTTAAAATGATAGATTCATTATTTTTTGGGTTGAATTCTAATGGCTTTTTTGAGTCATACTCATATTTTTCATTAAGTCTAGATAAAATATTTCTTAATAATATATAATATTCTCTTACATTGTAATTCCTGGTGGAGAATGCTTTCTGGTAAAGTTGATGGTAGGACTCTTGAACGCCGAAGTTGTTGATGAGTGCTGCTTTGATTTCATTCCAAGTTGCCTCCTGTCCAAGTGTTCTGATGACGTCTAATGCTGTTCCTTGGATTTTGTTTACTATTACCCTCTGGTAAACATAGTCCTTTGCTTGTGGATGTTCATCTAGAAGTGGTAGCAGTGTATCAACCTCTCGTATAAAGATGTTAGGGCAAATTTGTCATCGCCTCGGAATTCGTGAATTCGTTGAGCATCTTTTATTAAATCGTTTATTGTAAACGCTGGAGCCACCGCTGTTGTTACTTGTTGGCCTGCTTCGTTTGGTTTCGTTTGTCTTCTGTTCACTTTCACTTATGCTAGCTCTTAGTCTTTTAAATGAATTTATTTTTAGCATATATTTTGATGATTTATATTCTTTAGAATATTATATTAATTCCTTTTTAAACTTTCACTATTTATTTCTTATGTTATTTTTTTAGAATTTTAATTGTTAATATTTTGAAACTTCCACTTTTTACTTTCCAAATTGTGTGTAATTTTTGAATTTCCACTATTTTTGTTTTGTATATTATTCTTTAGAATAATATTTTCACTCATAGTATCTTTTCAATTTATTCTTTTGAATAATTGCCGTTCGACTGCGCGAGTTATATGAGTCGCGAAACGTAATTCCAAAAAAAACAATTAATACACATTTACAGAGATTTATTTTATGTTTTTACTTCGGAGTTTACAATCTTAACTGAACTTAAAATTAATTTGTTACCTCTATTTATTACACTTACTTATTCTTTATTTTCTTATTTTCTTATTCCTCTTCATTCGGCTTTGAATGTGCACTATATGATTTGCAACAGTTTCAATGCAGAATATGTCATTGAACTGATTTGCTCAATGAGGAAGAGCTGAAGGTTACTCAATGAAAAACTGAAAGTGAACTCATATGAACTTGTCATATTGTGGGAATGAAAATTTGGGAGTAACATTTATTTCGTAATGACTAAATGTTAATTATTGGTAAATAGAGTTTTTATGAAAAGTTAATTTGAACTCATATGAACTTGTCATATTGTGGGAATGAAAATTTGGGAGTAACATTTATTTCGTAATGATTAAATGTTAATTATTGGTAAATAGAGTTTTTATGAAAAGGTTATTTGAACTCATATGAACTTGTCATATTGTGGGAATGAATATAAGGAAGTCACATTTATTGTGAATTATATATTATATATATATTATATATATACATACATTCAAATGGTATATTGGAAGCAAGAGTTGGGTATGGGTTGCGGTTCTGACGTAACTCGCGCGTTCAAAATTTGTGTTTTACTGTGTATGTATTCGGATTAATTGTTGATTGTGTGACTGTGCACTGAAGTTAGAAAAAAATAATATAAATTGAATTTGAGTGTTTTATTTGAACAACGTATTTCAATTAGGCTCATTTGAGAGAGAAAAATAACCTTAGTTACATTCGTGTACTGCAAATATTCAAATTACCACAAAGTCCGGATTTCGCTGTTTAGAAACGTGTATAGAAAAAAGTCTAGTGCGGATATTCGTTGGTGCAGGTCTGATTCTGTGGGGATAGTCTCTCGTCTCGTCGGTTGTTCCTGTTATTTGTTCTGATACAGTAAAAGTGTGAACGGTTCCAAAAAAATAAAAAAAATGTTTGAATTCAAGTACAATTTTGCATTGATTAGTGACTGTGTGGAATAGAGTGATAACTGCTTGTTTCCGGCCCATCCCATTCGAGAATCGGAGTTGAGTTGTGATACCGGAGGAGAAAGGAGGCTGCCGCCCGCCCCCTAGAGATAAGGATAAAGATAAGTATATATGGTATTTATTTAAATTATTAAGTATATATGTTATTTATTTAAGTGTAAGGTAGCATGTTTAGTTATGTGTAAATTTATGTTTAAAATGTTAGGCTAAGGCGGCAAATATGGGGCGGGCTCGCTTGTTGTCGTGGAGGAGGATGCCCGGCTGAGAACCGGCAAAATGGTGAGTTGAATTTTTTGTAGTGTTGTCCCACCCGATGCAGTGTGGTGGGTTAAGGACCACGACCATTGCTGTGAGCTAGCCGCGGCCACCACACTGCATCATTCTAGTGGTGCGGTAACACAACTACCTGTTTGGAGGGGGAAATACGCACTCTTCTCAGCGCATATAAGACGCCAAAGGACAACTCAATTTAACAATTTTATTTAAATTATTTTATCTGACTGAATATGTACCTGTTTATTGCTATAAGATATAGTGAAATATTTTTTTCATTCAATAAACTAGTAGAACCCAAATAGCTCCAAGCAATAGGCAAAGAGCATATTTAATACATTAGTTTTAAGATTTGATAACTTATTGTTAGTTTCCAATGGAGTAAGATACAATAACATATAAATGGCTTAAATAAAAAAAAAAATGAAATAAATAATTATATTAAGAAATCCATTTTTTAAAGAACGTTTACATTTCTTTAATGCCAAATATAGGTTAATTTTGTTTTCTAACAAAGCATATCTTTCTATTCGAAAATATGTATGTCTAAAAATTTAATAAAATGCAAATGCAAACAAAAATTAGTTTTAATTTTAAACCTTTTACATTCATATATATGTACATATTTGTTGAAATTGTTTGCTTGTAATATAAGCTAAATATAATAATCTGGCAACATCCGTCTTAAAGTAAATGATCACATTTTTTCTCTTCTTTTTACTTTTTACGTTGTAACTTTCTGTATCATAATTTAGTTCAGAATAAAAACTTTAACTTCGAACATAACTAAAATCCCAACACAGGTTATGGGCTCAGAACGCGTTTCGGTTACCTAAATACAGAAAAGTGGTTCGGAAAAAAAATAAAGACATTGTTAAAGTGAATAAATCCACAGTGAATTCAGAACAAAAGAAATAATGACCGTGTCACACCAAATAGAAAAACTTGGTGAAGACATGATGTGTGGTGTATGTCTATGCGTAGCGTACTTATAACATCGGAATTATGGTATGCCGTGTGTGGTAAATATGTACTTGTTCAAAAATCCACAAGTGAAGAAACAGAAAAATGGTCTTCAACAGATCAAAAGGCATTGGCATGCATAATATTAAACGTAAAGCCGTCATAGCTTCAGCACATAAAGTTGTGCGTAACTTCATCAGAGGCATGGAAAAAATTACGCGATGTGCATGTGTCAGTCGGACCAGTTCGTAAAGTACAGCTTTACCAAAAACTTTTGCGTCGCAATATGAAACAAGGCGAAAATGTGGCTCAATATGTAAATCCCTTTACAGAAATAATAGAAAAGTTGGCAGAACTGGACATCAAAATTATTGATGAGTTAAAAACAATAATGCTTCTCTCCAGTTTGCCAAACTCATTTGAAAATTTTGTTGTTGCTATTGAGACACGGGATCTGCTACCGCTGTTTGAAACGGTAAAACTGAAACTTTGTTACGTCCCCATGGTCATCATACCTGGCACAGACACCCTGGCTAGCTCACTCCTTTTTTCTTCTTTGGTGGGTTCCCAACCCGCTGTGCCAGATCGTGGGGCAAACATGAAGTTCTACTCTAAACCTATTCTACGTTTATCATTTCTTTTTGATACCACTCACCTCCCCACCGGATTCCTCCGTCCCGATCAGCCTCTCCTAATCCGCCCCCTCCTGTCTCCACCTTAGCCTACCATAATTTATTTATTTTTTTAAACAAACACACACATACACGGATAATTACTACGGCCTCCACTAAGCTGCGTATAAGCTGCCTAATTCAGGCAACAAGGCCTAACTCAAACCCCGCTTTCGCTCTACCTCTATCTACTCTTAGGAGCTCCCTCGACCAGTGTAGGCTATCTTTACCGAGGGCGCCACCGCTACGCTCTGTTGAGACCGTATAACACTTTCCTAACGCTTTAAATTAATTTATACATTCTACTTATTAGCAGAACAAATAAAAACTTTATGCTTTACATCCAACAAAAAGAAAACTTAAATAAATACGTAAATAAATACTTATATTTAGGAACTTATGATTATCTTAATACGCTGGACTAATTTTTATTTTTGCCGCTCTGGGTAGGAGGAGTCTGGTCTTCGGTGGTCGATCCGTATCCATTCACTTCCTTTTCTAATTCGTCGACAATGAAAGGAAATCTAAACTACCTTTTTTTATGCAGCATTAAACAACTTCAATACCATTTCTTTTTAATTTAATAATTCTATATATTTAATTTATTAATATATCGTATTCCTGCGTTTTCAACACGACACTAGCACAGAAATTCTCACAAAAAAAATTGCACTTGATTTAGATGAAGATAGACGAATCGAACGACAACGACAGTGAATTTTACTTTCCTTCTTGCCATGCAAAATCCGACTCTTTTCTAAAAATTTTCCGCATTACTCACTGACTTCCAAAATCAGTTTCCTCCGGTACTTCAACTCCCAGCTCTCTCCCTCTGACACCCTACTTTTTATTATCCTATCCACAACCTGTCCGTCCGTCTTTGTCCCACCCACTAAGCATACCCCCTGGCAACAGCTGTGCTTTGTGGGTCAACCAACCATTTCAAGGACAGCTACTAACCTTTCATCATCACTTTTCCTTTTCTTCTCCTTTTCCTTACCAATTCGCACTCACGTATTTACCCCGCACTAACACTCGATCCTCCCACACATGCACCCATTTTAGACCAGCTCTCGCGTATTAAAAGTTCCCCTCCACTCAACCTGAGCTTTCAACGCAAAAGCTGTCTAATCCTCTCACACCAAAAAAAATAAACAAAAAGTGATGATATAAAATCTCTCCCATATACATACATATATATATATATATATATATATATATATATATATATATATATATATATTTAGAGAGAGAGCACCAACTGGAGTATGCAGAGACTAAACTGAACAGTCATCTGATGCAACAAATAAGGTAGCCGCCAGCTGATCGTAACAACTTCTAGAAGAAGGAGCGCGCAAACAAGAAAGGGACGAACGCAAATGTTCGGTCCAAGCAGTTTACGCACACACAAAAGTACAGCAAAGCAGCAGACGTCGTGACGATGGTAACAAAAGAAGTGACGATAACCGTCGTTTCTTTGGCAATTGCTTTATGTGTGGGAAGCTAGGGCATCGTGTGTCAGAGTGTACAAGCAAGAAAAATAACACCAAACGAAACACAGGAGGAGAGCAAACAAACTGTTTGATGCATTGCAGTGTCGCCGAGCAGCGAAAAACTACATGGTGTCTAGACAGCGGCGCCACTTCACATATGTGTTGTGACAGGAGTATGTTTATATCGTTTGCTGAGAACAAAGCAACAATTATGCTGGCGGCTGATAAATTTGTGAAATCACCTGGAATTGGAACAGTTTATTTTAAAACGGAATACTCAAACATTGAAATGCATGAAGTTTTATATGCTCCGATATTACACATGAATTTTTTGTCAGTAAACAAAGCAGCTCAAAACGGTAATTTAACATCATTTGATGAAGCAGAGGCGCTTATCAAAAATAAACAAGGCGAAATAATGTTACGAGCGGTGTTAAAAGACAACTTGTATCTGTACACAATTCAACCAGAAAGTGCGGTTTATATGTTAAATGAAGTTTCGCTGGCAACAAAGTGGCATAATAGGTTTGGACACTTAAATTTCCAAAGCCTTAAGCAGATCAGTGAAAAAAATCTAGTTCACGGGTTTCAAATCGAAAACATGCCAATAGAAATAAATTGTGATACGTGTAATCAAGCAAAATTATGTGCTTTGCCGTTCCCGCAGAAGGCTAACCGTGTTACAGAAAGTGTATTTTGAAACATTTATTGACGATTTTTCACGCAAAATCTATGTGTACTTCATGCGCGCCAAAAGTGAGGTTTTCGAAAAGTTCAACTTGTTTAAATCGTACGTTGAGTGCCAAACGGGCAAAAAGATAAAGACGTTGAGAAGCGACAATGGCAAAGAATATATCAACAACGATTTCATAAATTATTTAAACAAGTGCGGCATAAAGAGACAGCTGACGGTTCCTTACACGCCTCAGCAAAATGGTGTGGCCGAGCGTGCAAATCGTACTATTGTCGAAATGGCTAAGTCGCTTTTAATTCATGCACAGCTGGAAGAGTTCTTGTGGGCCGAGGCGGTTAATACTGCAGTTTATCTACGCAATAGATGCCCAACGCCATTTGAAGTTTGGAAGAACCGTAAACCATCAGACAAACATTTACGAGTTTTTGGATCGCGCGCATTTGCCGTAGATAAGACAAGAAAAAGTAAATTCCAAGCGAAGAGAAAGGAGTATATATTTGTCGGCTACTCTTCTACAGCCAAAGCCTACCACCTGTATGATCGACATAAACGGGAAATTATTGAGCGGCGAGATGTAAAATTCATGGAAGGTGATTTCGACGCAAAGGTAACTAAAAAATGCAACATTTCAGACAGAAACGACGACTTCATGACAAACATCATTCGCTTCGAGTCAAACGTTAAGGTTCCAGAACAAGATCCACCAACATCAGTGCCAGCTGAAGCTGACCCTATAAAACACAACAATACTGACTCAAGTGAGGAGGAGGAAGAGTTTGTCCAAGCCATGGATTCAAATGGGCAAAGCAGGCCACAAACACCAAAGTCAGAAGAAGCTGAAATGACAAAAGATACTGAAAAGTCAGAAGAAGTCGAAAAATCAGAAGGAGTTGAAATTGGGCAAAGCAAACCATCGACACCAAAGTCAAAGCAAGTTCAACCTGGTAGACCAAAATCCATACGAATACAGGCTGCAAAGCAGCAACATATCCTAAATAATCTGAACAGCCTGGAAGACATCGAAGCCCCACAATCAGTAGCAGATGCATTAAAAGGTGAACATGGCAATGCTTGGCAAATATCAATGCAAAAAGAATACGACGCACTACTGGCAAATAATACATGGTCATTAGTCAATATGCCATCAGGAAAAAAGGCCATTGGTTCAAAGTGGGTGTTTCGCATCAAAAGAAACAAAGAAGACGAAATAAAAAAATTCAAATCACGACTAGTTGCTAAAGGCTGTGGGCAACAATTCTGCATCCACTACTGGGAAACATTTTCACCAGTTATACGCTATGAGACCATCCGAATGTTGTTCGCAATAGCTGCAGAAAAACAGTTACATATGCACCAGGTGGACATATCAAATGCATATTTGAACAGCAAGCTAAAAGAGGACGTATATATGAAACAACCGGAAAATGTTGTTGATGAGCAGCATCCAAACAAAGGACTGATGCTTCAAAAGGCAATCTACGGGTTAAAACAATCAGGTCGTGCATGGAACAACACATTAGATGAAGTTATCCAGAGTATGGGTTTCAAGAGATGCAAAAATGAAGCCTGTTTGTACGTCAAACATCATCAACAACAATTCAGTTACATTGCAGTCTACGTTGACGATTTAATAATCATCAGCCCAACCGAAAATGAAATCAGCGAAATTAAGCAGATGATCGCTTCCAAGTTTGAGATGCAAGATGGTGGTCAATTAAATTTTTTTCTCGGCATGGAAATTCATCGAGAAGGTAAACAAGGCGCCGTTTACTTGAGCCAAAAGAAATACATCAGGAGACTTCTTGACCGCTATAGTATGCAACACTGTCGTCCGGTCTCGACACCACTTGACCCAGGCTTTCAAGTGGGCTGCAGTAACAATAAATTTGTTAAGGTAAGTGTGCCACAATACCAATCGCTAATTGGTTCTCTTATGTACTTAGCAGTTTTGAGCCGCCCTGACATTATGCCAGATCCTTCAGAGCTTGAGCTGCATCTAGAACTCTGTGAATACACCATGTCAAGCAATTCTTTTATTTCCAATTGCTCTTTGAGTCGAGGCAAAGTGCTTTTTAACTCCAATAAAATAGTTGTAACCTAAATAATCACATATGTAATATTATATTGTATTATTTAATAAGTATTTAAAGTTAAATTACCAACGCTTTTCCTGTTCTTTAAAATTTGTTTACAAATGTGTATATATAAGCGTTTTAATTGTCAAAACCAGTGCTGGCAAATGCTAAAATGTTAAGCAACGAGAAGCGTTTTATTTACACTCGCGTTAAAAGAAACACAGCGAATATATTATTGGGATGTCACATTTGTTTTATATTCCAAAAATGTATTAAATATGGAATCCATATATTCGTCCCAAACAGATAAAGTGTCTGTTATCCCTAAAATAATAAATAATTTTAATAAATTGTTACATTTTTATAAGAAAACCATTGCTTTAAAAGCGTTGTATACCTTTGACCAAGCATCTTCTAGAACTCACTGCTCATGCATATTGCAACTCACTGCCGCTGGGGCCGCCAACTGTTACTTGATATCCCTCCCACACACAATTGTGTACAGCGGGAGTTGCCGGAACACTTGTTTCATTGATCCGCTACCCCATACAATATTTTACTCTCACTTGACACTGTTTAAACATTTACACATCATTTAATTTTGCCGAAATATTGGACGCAAAACAGACCTGGATTACATATTTGTGGCGAAACCACTACCCCCACCTAGTTGTCGGGTAGGCCGACGCAAGCAGGCGTTAGTTCCGCGCGCCATCTATTAATACGCTGTCGCTGTCGCACAGCGTGTTTATGGGAGGGCCGGAACTGGCCTGTGTTGGCTGCGGAGCAACACACTTCGTGTTTCCGGCTTTTCCATTCTTTCTCTTCCGTTCGCGGCGCCGGAGCCGTGCGCACGTTCTCATTTTCTGTGCTGAAGCTAGTGTGGAGTGTTATAGAGCGTTTTGTGAAATTAAAGTTTATATTAAATGCTGGACTTAACAAAATTCCTAGAAATTTGCAGAAACGAATTTTATATTATGCATACGATACAACAAATACGTCATAGTATATTTTAAATTTAATAAATTAAAATAAGAATTTAATTTTATTTCTTTCTTTTTTATTGGATACGCTACTCCCGAGCGTAACCCAAATATTTGCTACATTTATTAAATTTAGTTTAATTCGCACGTTAAAAAAATCGCAAATTCTAAATTTAAATTCAAATCCAGTGTGCACCAATTAGTGCTCCCGGTTCAAATCTAAAATTGGTTTATAGGTTGTCAAAATCGAAAGCTTTTTCACTCCACTGACAAGCCAAAATCGGGACATGGTTGTTGTTGTACACCAGGGCACACCTAAAAGGTAGTCGCAAGGGAGAATTGTTCTTCTTCTTGTTTTCGTTTTGACGTTTCCTCGAAAGCTTCGAAGCTTTCATTTGAGATCAGTGTTGTAAACAAACAAAGTTTGAAATAAACAAATAATAGTTTGTAAATAATTCAGATATAATAATTAATAAAAATAAAATGGGAAAGTGCGCTTTATGTGGAAAAGTGACAAAATCAAAATTTAATTTAAAATTTTCTACAATGTTATAAAATAAAAAAATTAATTCTTCATTGGAAATATTCTTATGTTGTTGCTCTTCTAAATATATTAAACATTGGGGGTATTTTCACAAGAATCATTGCTTTAAATGATGCACCTTTGGTGACATTGGAAGTGGGTGCTGCTGTATATTTTTATGCATATTATTTACAGTTATACAGTTTAAATGCGTTGAAACTGAATTGTATATGCATGGGCTCAGGGCACACCTTAGTGCACACTGCATGGGCTCTTGCGATTTCAGCAGTGTATTGTTGCGCTTCTGTGTATAATTTTTAGAGTTATTAACTGTACGTAAATAATTATCAAAAAATTAAGCTGCCTGAAAATTAGCAATTATACCATTTAGTTGCTGCTCCTGTTGGGAGTTGAGTTCACAAATGGATATGGCGCTTGATTAATGCCTCTAATACAACATAATATTCGGATACCGCATTTGCATTAAATTGCAAAATTTTTGATGTGTTAACATCTATAGCGGCGTTTAGGGACTAAATCTACGAAGTCAATGCATGCAAACAACACACAGAGTCATTTTTTCTGCGACTGCGAAAACGAAGATTTTCTGCGACTGCGAAAACGAAGATTTTCTGCGACTGCGAAAACGAAGATTTTCTGCGACTGTGAAAACGAAGATTTTCTGCGACTGCGAAAACGAAGATTTTCTGCGAATCAAGATTTTATGAATCAAGTCTGGAATTGATTCGAATCAGCGAGCGCAACAACAAATTCATGAGAAATATTTCCTTCACAGAGATCGGCACGAGCAAATAGCAAAACCTGTCCGGTATATTCTGTGTTAAAAAGAAGTAATAGGAAATTCTATGCAAAAAAAAATTACTCTGTGTGTTGTTTGCATTTATTGACTTTGTAGATTTAGTCCCTACACGCCGCTATAGATGTTAACACATCAAAAGGTGTTAACACATCGCCCGTGAGTTCGAACACTCATTGGTTTTTTTTTTAAATATGGAATCCAAATATTCGTCCTAAACAAATTAAGTGTCTGCTATTCCTAAATAATAAATAATTTTAAAAAATTGTAACTTTTTTATAGGAAAACCATTGGTTACCTTTCAAATTCTTCTAGAATTCACTGCACATGCATATTGCTATTCACTGCCGCTGGCGGTCGCCCATTGTCACTTGGTACCTCTCCCACATTTTGCAGAAATCTGTGTTTTACATATATTAAATTTTATTTAATTTTCCTCACTTTCAATATCGCAAAATCTAAATTCAAATTCAAATCCCAGGTACACCGATTTGTGCCTCCTGTTCGAAGCTAAAATTGGATTTTAACATGTCAAAAGCGTAAGCTTTTTTCATGCAATTGACAAGTCAAAATCCAGAAAGTGTTGTTGTTGTAGACTTGCGGCCACCTTCTTAGTGCACACTGTTGTAGACTGTTGAACTCTTGCGGCCACCTTCTTAGTGCACACTGGTTTCTTCTAATTAGATTTTAGCGAATGTCAAAAAAGGAAAAGTAGCATTTAACATAATACCAGCCAGTGTGCACTAAGAAGGTGGCCGCAAGAGTACAACAAGTCTACCACATCAATTTCTGGATTGCTTGAAAAAAGTGTGCCCTGGTACCAGCGTAATTTTTTTTTAGCTTCTGATATTGCTGCACGGTTTTATATTTACCAAGGTGAATTTTTTTACATGGTGGCTGCAAGAACAAAATTTTTTGAACCAATTTTCCCTCAGTAGCTGTAAAAATTGAAATTTTAAACAAATGCGATCAAAACAAATATGCAAACAATTGCAAATAGAGTTTTTATTTGAGTGAAGAAGATTTTTTAATTGTTTTTTTTTTAAGTTTGAGCACTATGATGAAATTATGAGTCTATTTAACTATTAAATATATTTTATATGAATTGTGTACCACTTTAAGCAGTTCTTATGTATTCCTCCATTCCTCTCAAGTTGCTTATGTTTGACAATTCCGGAGGTACAAAAATCACCTTGCAGTCACCATGTAAGTAAATTCATGATATTTACTAAACTTGCATATGTTATGCCAATTATAATACATTTTATTCAATAATTTCCAATATTTTAATTATAATTTTAGGGATACACTAAAAGCGCCATTAATGTTGCAGTGTTACAATCGTGGTTGTGGACAATTATTTGACCCGGAAAATAACGGCGACGGTGAAATAAAATTGTTTCCAGCATTTGAGTCATTCTGATCCTCATATACCTTATTCCACAGATTCCTGCTGCCATCATCCAGGTATACCCTTTTTCCACGATGTATACAAAGGCTGGTCGTGTTGTAGCAAAAAAACGGTCGACTTCACTGAATTTCTCAACATCAAGGGTTGCACGATGTCAAAACATTGTAATGAAAAGCCAGCTGAACCCATGAAGTTTCCAAAAGATGAATATGCCGCAAGTGGTAAACAGGAAGAAAAAGAATTGCGTTCGCCAATTAACTTAGTGGCAAAGCGCCCATCCATTGACACCCCCATGGTAAAAATTGAAGCAACTGTTGCACAGGCACTGAAAGATGCTATTGACACACCAAAATCAAAATTTTCGGCTAAGGACAAACAAAATATTGCAGGGTAAAATTTTTATATATTTGATATCGAATTATTTAAAATGTCCTTTTGTATTTGCTTAGAGAAGTTACTGTTGGCACCTGTTGCAAAAATTCTGGGTGCTTGTATTCATTTACTGGCACGCCTACAGATAGCAACGATTGTCAATATCATCCGGGTGAACCCATTTTTCATGAAGGTATGAAATATTGGTCATGTTGTCAGAAAAAAACAACAGATTTTACAGCATTCATGGCACAAAAGGGTTGCGCTATTGGGCAACATAAATGGTTTAAAGAGGTATTTAACTTATGCATAATTGTCTACATTATAATTACGATTTGTGTTGTTTCTTTATTTTCTAGAATGAGAGCAAACATCTAGTAAATTGTCGCTTTGATTGGCATCAAACGGCCACCAATATTATTGTTTCCATATACGCAAAGAAGTATCATTATGCCCACAGCACGGTTCAAGTCAATCCCATACGTTTGCATGTTAGGCTCGTGTTTCCTGACCAGGAAAATGCCAAATTCGATTTAGATTTGGAGTTGCGTGGCGTAAGTCGTATGCTCATGAAACAACGTGTTAAATGAACTTTAATAGTAGATTCTAAATTTATAGGTAATCGACGTTAATAAAACAAGCGTTCACATGTATAGTTCCAAAGTAGAAATTATAATGCCAAAAGCAGAACCTGCTTCTTGGCAAAAATTGGATTTTCCAAGAGACAAACTGCCGGCACCATTAAAATCTAATAATGCCGTTTTAAATCAAATTACACAACGGCAGGATGCAGATTTGGATGACGATTTCAACTTGGACGATATTGAAACCATTAGCACCAGTGTGCGCTTGGCTGAAATAAACACCAAAAAATAATCTAGATAGATTCATTCACAAAAAATACAATAAATTCTTCACATCGTTTCATTAAAGCAAATATAAAACAATTTCAGCGTTTTGATTTAAAATTATAAATTTAATTAATCATCATCTGCGCCTGGCACCCAATCCTCATCCTCGTCATCATCCCCTAATTCTAAATCAGCAATATTTTGAAACAACGTCTCGTCGATTTTTACACTTTCAATTGAATCGCCTGCTTCCAGCAGATATTTTATATCAGATTCATTAAGTGTATTGTCGCGGATGAACAGCTCCCGGCCTGTGAGTTTCTTGCAGTCGTTGTTCCGTTCGCGTTTTGCCGCAACACCCGTGCTTTCCTCAAACTCTAGTTTCCAATTCATAAAGGACTCAACAGTGACACGCGTGCCTTCGAATTTTTTGCGCTCGGCTTCTTCAACTTCAAGAAGCTTGCGTGTATGTGCCTCTTCTGTTTTACGTTTATAATCATCCCAGCGCTCGTTAAGCCATTCTTGGGCGCTACTAACTAAGGAAAATATCATTTCCATTCCCAGATTTTCGTCAATGGTTTTTCGGAGATGTTCAAGCAGCGCAGCCTCAAACGACGCTTCAAAATTGATATCATCCTCTATCTGAACTATGGGAGCCTCATCAGGATAAGTCGGTGTATACGTGAAAAGAAGTTTGCATGCAATTCCACTATCTTCCCCTTCAGCGTTATATTCTTCCGTTGCGATAGGTATTTTGAACTTGTGAAATGGTTCGTTTTCAATTACTGTAGACGTATAATGAAAAGTGAAATTTATAATTATTAAGGATTTCGATATTACCTACCATCCATTTCCCCACAATATATAGAATCCAGCGCCTCTATTTCATTTACTTGGTCTTCCTTGTAATTTCTACTCATGTTTGCGATATCTTTATTGCCAAATATAGTATTGTGACCGAAGACTTACAGCTTTACCCGGGATGCTATAATAACTTTATGATATGCTGTTGCACCCTTTCAAAATTCAATATGAAAAGCCACAGCTGAGCATGCAGTTTAATGCCAACCAAAGAAAAGTACGAACCAGAGCACACCTAAAAGGTAGTCGCAAGGAAGAATTTCTCTTCTTCTTGTTTTCGTTTTGACGTTTCCTCACTTTTAATTCGCAGCTTTTATTTGAGATCAGGGCTGTAAGCAAAGTTTGAAACAGGGCACATCTAAATAGTTAGTGCACACTGCTAATAAGAAAACAATGTTATAAAATAAAAAATTAATACTTTATTGGATATACTGTCTTGTTGTTGCACTTCTACATATATTCAATATTGGGGGTATTTTCACAAGAATTATTGTTTTAAATGAAGCAACTTTACTGACATTGGAAGTGACCCCTGCTGTCTATTTGTATCCGTATTATTTATAGCTATCCAATGCGTTTGAACTGCGTTTTATTTGCATGTGCTCTTGCGATTTCGGCAGTGCATTGTTTCTCTTCTGTGCATAATCCTCATAGTTGTTAACTGTAAGTAAATAATTATCAAAAATTTAAGCTGCCTGAAAATTAGCAATTATACCATTTAGTTGTAGCTCCTGTTGGGGGGTTGAATTAGGATGCCGCATTTGCGTTAAATTGAATAAATAAATTACGTGTCTGTTTTTTCTAAATAATAAATAATTGTAAAAAAGGTTAACATTTTTATAAGAAAACCATTTGTTACCTTTGGCCAAGCATCTTCTAAAATTCACTGCACATGCATATTGTTATTCACTGCCGCTGGCGGCCGTCCATTGTCACTTGGTACCCCTCCCACACAATATTGTGTACAGCGGGAGTAGTTCCACTGATCCGCGAGCACGCACAATATTAAACAATTAAACATTTTTACAATTCCACTTAATTTAAACATTTTCACTTTTGCACATAATTTAATTTTGCAGAAATCTCTGTTTTACATTTATTAAATTTTATCTAATTTTCCTCACTATCAAAATCGCAAAATCTTAATTCATATTCAAATCCAGGGTACACCGATTTGTGCTCCCTGTTCGAAGCTAAAATTGGATTATAGGTTGTCAAAATCGAGAGCTTTTTCACTCCACTGACAAGCCAAAATCCAAAAATTGTTGTTGTTGTAGAATTGTTGTAGCCTTGCGGCCACCTTCTTAGTGCACACTGGTACGAACTTTGATTTTGCAAATAGAATAGTATTAATGGAAAATGTCAAAAAGCCTCCAGTATTCCAACGTAGTGGATGCCACAGTTAACCAGTTACGAAACTTATACTGTTAGATACTTGGTCAGACTTATAACCTCTATTTATTACATACTTTCAACATATGTTACAACGAACACTGTAGGATTTTTTTTTTAAATTTTAGTATATATAATAGGTCTGTATGGTTGAGATATTTTGCTCTTTTTTACTTCAGATTTTATCTCGTGCATATTAGGGCAGTTGCACAAGAATGTAAAAAAAGACACTTTCCGCTGTGGATGCTGTAACAAATATCCCATTTGAGCAGAGCAAAGTATATAAATTACGCACATATATACAACGAATTAATGCAATGTATAAATATAACTTTAAATAGTTGATTTTTACAAATTAATTAAAGGTCAATATATTTTTTATCCCAAATTGTATGACAGTAAATAGCTGATCTGATATTATTTTGACTTCATTCTCTCAACGACATTTGTGCTATAACTTGTCTTATTATACTCCAACAGTTTTAAAGAACCTTTTAAACTGGTTCTGCAACAGAACGAAACGACATAGGCGGTATAATAGGTAGACATATTGAAAGAATTGGGTGCATTTTTCTCAAAATAATCCACCAATATATTCCTTAGTCGTGGAAAAACACTTGTATATCGGTTCAAAACTTTTTTTTTCATATACATTTGTTATCAAATTCAATCAGCTTATTTCGTTATGGGGAATTATTACTAATTAAGAAGCGAAGGCGGGGAAGAAACAAAAATTTATAGTTAAATGTAAATTTAAACTTAATATATTTGTATTTTGCACACAGCAAGACCGTTTCTGTCGGCTTCAATTTTTAATCGGTATATTTTGACAGAAAGGCACACGAATGAATACAACAAAATATAATGTGTAAGGAAATGTCATAAATTTGCACAAAGATTGCTTATACGCCTTCCTTTGCGCTACACTACTCTGTCCTGCTCTGAACTATCAGAGCCATTATTATACAGACCCAAGAATGATAGAATAGAAGATTAAGCCATGCGCAGGTCCACTATTCCTCTCTCGACAAAACCTCAAAACAGCTGATTGGCTGTTATGTCATGTGGCACTTTAAAATATTTTGTGATATGAAAAATGCATGCGCAAAGGCAATAATTTGTGTATTAAAGGGTTTTTAATTACTTTGAATTATATAAGTTAACAAATGCGCTTGTAAGCAAACGATTACAAATTATATTTGTATTATATATTATATTATATAATATATAATTATATTTGTAACCAAAAGAATGCATATTATCCAAATACTCGGCGGATTTGCATGGAACATTTTGATGAAAAGTTCATATAGAAGAATTTGCAGGTTGAAATGAGTGAGTAATTTGTTTTGAAAATATATTAATTCAATTTTAAAAATATTAATTATAGGATTTAGAATGAAAACGTATTTAAAGCCAGGTGCTATTCCATCTTTGGATAAAAATAAAGAGCCCATAGCACCGTTCGACTAAAGCGACTGCAAAGGCTCAATAATAAAAAAGTGGTCGCTTCACTTCTACAGGAATAATGTTTAATATTTTATTTTTCTGTTGTAAATATCAATAAAACTTAACAAAATTTGTTCAGCTTAGACCGTTGTATTTATTACTACATAAATAGGCATGCATGTATAACTATGTATGAACATATATATATATATATATATATATATATATATATATATATATATATATATATATATATATATATATATATATATATATATATATATATATATATATATATATATATATATATATATATATATATATATATAAATAAAATAACTAAAATTATAAAGTAAGTACATATGTATGTTTTTTTATTTCATTTCCCATAATTATTTCCCTTTATATTCCCATTGACGCACCAAACCACTAAATAACAACTTTCACGACACAAATTTAACTAAAAAATTAATGAATAAAGCAAAAATTGTAATGCCAATTCAATTGAAATATATTCTTTTACAAATATTTATATAAATATTATCTTAAAATGTGATAAAAATTAACATATTTAATATTAAACACAAATTATCACATTTCTCACACAAAAATGTATGAATTTTGACTTTTCTCTCATTTCGTATGTGCCTAGTGACGAGATGCGCAGAGAGAGGGAATTTTCGTACCAACATTAGCGCAATCATTCTTGATACAGACCCAAGAATGATAGAGAAGAAGATTACGCATTGCGCAGGTCCGTTATAATTTTCTTTCTGAGTTTGACATTTCATTGCTGGTGACGTCAACGTAGCGATAAATACACAGTGCGGATCAAAAATAAAAGAGTGCGGATAGTGTATTTTAAATAAATAATAAAATAAAAGGAATATAAATGGACAATTATTTAAAATTAAATGTGCGGTGGTAGGTTGTAATAACTCAAATGAAAGTAAAGCGTCGGAGTGCAGTTTTTTCACCTTGCCGTCCGATGCTGTTTTAAAAAGTGGATAAAATTTTGTCATTGGAAAATTAAGTTTGCTGCCATTTCAAAAAGGTTAAAATTTAATTATGTTATATGTTTCCAATAATATATCAAAGTTTTATACTTGCAGGTATTATCCAGTCAAACAATGTGTTGAAGATGTTACATGGCTATATAAATAAGCGCTTCTAAGCTAAGTATGTATTAGCATATCGACTGAACCAGGATGTTCTAGAAAACTTTTTCGGTGTGATTCGTGCAAAAGGTGGGCTGCATGACCAACAAGAGTTCAAATATCGCCTCAGATCATATATACTTGGTCACAATGAAGGCGTTATATCGAACTCTGCTAATGTTGAAGTAGATGATACTGGCTTGGAAAGCTCGCAACCATCTCTAACAGGTATTTCGAAATTAGACAATAACTTTATTTAAATTAATTTGTCTCTATTTATCAAGGTATCATATTAAATACTATGTGTGTCCCGCGTGAAATCAACAACACCACAATGGAACAGACAGCGTTGGAAGGCCTGGCGTACAATGGTCTTGAAAATCTTGCTGGTTACAAAATACGCCACAAATTGTGTGAAGACATCGACAACAATGCGATTGAAGACAAGGCTGATTTTTATATACGTGGGTTAACCATTTAAGTGAAGGGGGGTTAGCCAAACCATCAGAATATATAATGCTTTGTATAAGTGCATTACAAAATATTTTTGAAGCAATTATCGGAGACGGTTTACTCATTGCGAATAATTTTATTCAAAAACATATTGAGCAAGCCTCCGATATTGATTGCAATATTAAAGTGAAAAAATTGTTTTTCCGGGCGAGAATGTTTTTTAAAATCAGAAAATTGAATAAAGAAATTGAAGAAAACGCCTACAAAAGAAAAAGAAAATTTTGTAAAATATTAACATAGTTTTATTATTATTACTAATATACTATTATTGTTATTATTATACTTTTATTATTATACTATTATTATTATTATTATTATTATTACTTTTAATATTCTTCACAATAAACTATTTGAAAAAACACATACACTTTACTTTTGTTTGCACAACGGATTTAACCAATTTAGCATTTATGATGGGCGGTTTGCTAATACAAATAATTGCAAAATATTTAATATTTGGGCCAATATATTTGTAATATATTGTTTTAAGTATTTTC
Organism: Clusia tigrina; assembly: GCA_920105625.2. Taxonomy (NCBI): domain Eukaryota; kingdom Metazoa; phylum Arthropoda; class Insecta; order Diptera; family Clusiidae; genus Clusia; species Clusia tigrina. Next base: position 162,164,834 of record OV050031.1, read on the forward strand.
CTAAATAAATGTTTCTATTTTTAATATTACACAGCAATGTTTACTTTTTTGTTTACAAAATATACGCTAGTTTGACATTTCTCTTTGCAACCATGCTATAATGACGTAGATGCGCAGAACGAAAAATTTTTGTACATCGCTTTGCGCAATCTTTGTCTCTATTATTTTTGATACAGACCTATTATTAACGACATTTTAAATAATTGAGTATCAATACAAGTTACTTTAATTTAATGGTGGCCACCGAAGTCTACTGGTAAGCATACTAGACTCACACTCGGGTGTGTGGGGGACGAATCGCTAAGGTATATCGGATATACTTTATAATATTTATTATAAAAGGGTTATAGTTCTCTCACACATTGCAAAAAGTAATTTTTTCTTCTGTTGTAAGGGAAATAACAAAAATTTGGCTAGAAGTACGCATGATAATTTAAAATTTATTAAAAGCAAAACTCTAACTACTTAAATGAAAATAAAACCAGAGAATACAGAGAAATGACTTTTGTTTTGCACACTAATACATGTGCAAAACTGTAGTAGTGTGGCTGATTTTCTTCAGAATTCTGGTTAACCAATGCTAAACAAACCTATCCATATAGGCAACTAATGATAAACAAAGACAGTTTTTTTTAAACGTCAGAAAATTTGACGTTTAAATGTCGGTTCTCTGTTTTCTCTGATAAAACTTTGCAAAGTTTTTGTATTTTTCTCTTGTCTACATTTGATTTATGGTTACAATTCCGCTTTTAGCGACAAACAAAAACAAATTTCCCAAAATGTGAAAAAAGAAAATGTTAGAAGGAATAATATTTGGAAGACCCATTCTCTCTCTTTCTCTTTTCACCCTTTATAAAATTGCATTTTTTATTTTATATTTCACTGCTAATAGGTCTGGCAACATATTAGAAATTACGACAGCTGACATTTCCAGTTGTCAAACTGTGCTCAGTTTTGAGGTTAGAATATTTACTTGGTGATCTTAAAATCCTTTATTTGTGGTAAATTATGTTCAGTAATTTATATTAAAGTATATTTGAAATATTTAAAATGGGTCAATTAATTATATTATAATGGTAGAAGAGTGTGTATTCCATTTTACTGAACAATTTTGTTTTCTTGTAGGTTTTTGGTAGCTGCGAGTGTGAATTACATAATCAGAATGTCGCAAGTTCCAGTAAATGTTTCTCCTCTTATTAAATTTGGCAGATGGTCATTGCTGACAGTTGGCATCGCCTATGGCGCCTTTCACCAAAGTAGACTTTCCAAGAAAGAGTCTAAAATCCGCGAAATTGAGGCTGAGCAGAAAGAGATGCGAGCTGCTAAGTTGGCCGAGGAAAAGAAGAGGATTGTAGAGGCGGAGGCTAGACAATTTGATGAAATGTTAAGTCCAAGAACCGCCCATTAACTCTTTCTTATCTTAAACAATATATTTGTATGTGCTGCGGCCATAGTTGGCTTTTTCAATGTAATTAAAAGCGCCCAATTATGAGGAATGTTTACTGCTTTATTGAACATAGATACAAATATACGTCATAGTAAATTTGACTTGTTTATTTGTGTATAATACCATTATAATAGTTACGAACAAAAGTTGTAAAATTGCATAGAGAAATGCTAACTTTTAATTAAAATTGTAAATAAATGCCTGGTTACTCAAAAAGTTTTACCATTCCATTGGGACCTATGCAAATTTTACAACTCTTGATTCATTTTCATATGCATATTTATTTGCATAGGATACAAGGTTAATTGTTTCTGATCTAATATGAATTAATATTTGTTTGCGATAGTACTGGGAAAATGTAGTTATGTGGATCACTAAATTGGTTGCAGGTCAATTATTTTGGAATCTCATGTCGCTGCCAAATAATTTTAATAAGACTAATTCATACTTGAAGAGTTTGAGAATGAATTTATTCAAGTATCCCAGTCGGAAAATCTATTGATTATTTCCGTTTAAGTGCGGGTAAATAATCGTACTTTTGATTGATTGCGTTCAAGCCAGTGAGTCGTAGCCACGGCGAGTGTCCTCAATATATTGTTACAATAACCCTATATATTCACTGCTAGTCTTATTGAGGAACAAAGCTTGATATATTGTTTCGAATCTTATATTGGATTACTACGTCAATTGAAATACTGCGGAAATGTAATAGAATCTGGAAAAAAATTTTGTTCTCGTTCCGAAAGCTAATCCTTCATCTTTTTTTATGTAAAATAATTATATAATTATTTTTCATCTAGTAAATAAATTAAAATTTTTTCGCATGACTGATAATATATAAAAATTTGCAATAATACAATTGTACATTCAGTGATTGCCGTATATGTTTTTCTGACGAAACATTTGCTGCATTCTTGCAGCCCATCGGATACCCAACCGATCAGAATTCTCCGAATTTTTTTAAACCAGCTGATTGAGCGGACGCCATTTCTTTCACCGGAAATTTTTTGTGCATTTTTGCAGTCTATTGGTTTCATATCGGATGAGTGAAACAGCGCATTTTGTTTTAGGGTGCATTCTGGCAACCTATCGGTTGCTTATCAGGTGAGTGAAACAGCGCACTTGGTTTGTGAATGGGATGCTACAAAAATTTGTCATTTTATACGTAAACATCTGCTCTACAAACAGCTGTGCTATGTGTTGAGTATGGTAGCGAAGAAAATTTCCGCTCAAAGAAATTGCGTCCGCTCAGTCAGCAGATTGAAAAAAATTCGGAGAATTCTGATCGGTTGGGTATTCGATGGGGTGCCAGAATGCAGCCTTAGAATGAGCGGCTACAAAAATTTGTCACTTTATATAAAAATAGCAGTTCTAGAAACAGCTGTGTTAAGTGTTGAAAATTTTCGGTCAAAGAAATTCCGTCCGCTCAGTGAACCGATTGCAAAAAATTCGGAGAATGCTGATCAGTTGGGTATCCGATGGGGTGCCAGAATTGGCCAGAATGCAGCCTTTCTTCGCTAACATTCCAGAGAACATAGAAAAGGGACATTTAAACGTCAAATTTTCTGACGTTTAAAAAAGAATTCTTTGTTTATCATTATTTTCCTATATGGATAAATTTGTTTAAATTGATTAACCAGAATTCTGAAGTAAATCAGCCAACTAATATAATTTTTCACATGTGTTTTGTGCGCAAAACAAGAGTCATTTCTCTGACCATACTCAACACTTCATAAAGCTGTTTGTAGAACACCTGTTTAAATATAAAGTGACAAATTTTTGTAGCGGCCCATGCACAAACAAAGTATGCTGTTTCACTTATCCGATAGGCAACCAATTGTCTGCAAGAATGCAGACATTGGGTGCTTTCTTGCAGCCTATAATAAAAAAATATCTTACAAATTCGTGCTTGTTACTTCTGTTGAAGAATTGTTTTCTGAGCGCTTTGCAGGTCGCATAAACATGATGTATTATATTTGAAGAAACTAACATTTCCAAAAATTCCAATACATCGTGGCAAATATTTTTGAACATTTCATAAAATATGTGTTAGGATAACTTTATCCACAGACATCACTATAGTAAAGTGTCGATGCTTTGTACAGAACATTTTTTTTAGCCTCTGACTGGGATGTTTATCGGCAACAAAGCAGCTGACTTAGCAGGTGTTTGGATTTGCAATAAGCGGGCGAAGTTTTTGAGTAGTGCATAAAAAGTTTAGGGGATATGAAAATATTCGGAATAAAGCGTGTGGAAAATATTGTTGAATCAATAAAAACTTCTCTGAAGGTGTCGCCGAAACCATTTACACGCAATGAGGCTAATGGTTGTCTAAGAGCTTAATTTCTAGATATTATGGAAAACTTTGTGAAGGACCTACCACACAATCTTAAGGATATTGCTGAAAAGGGTAAGCGCTTCTGTCAAAGTAAATATTGTGGAAAATAATTAAATTGCTTCTACTCGCAGGTAATATTACATCTGCAGAAGAAGCCCTGCTGTCACACAAAAGCAAGTTGCTACAGGAGGGCTGCGATGAAAATGATATAAGGCTACTGAAGCAAGCAGCAGCGAAAATAATTGCACAAAGTACAGTTTCAGGTACATGCAGTATATTTTTTTTAAGAACAAATATATTGATAAATAATACCATTTTCTATAAAAGATTATTACTATTTAATCTCTTATTCCGGCGTTCAGCATCCGCATTGCTAAAAACACCGTGGTCGCTGAAGTGGTCTCGAATAACTTTGGGTTGCCCTGGTCTGGATCGATGCATGCGTGGTGGGGTTGTGACTCGAGGTATAACAGAATTTTGTGGATCTGCAGGTGTTGGAAAAACGCAGTTGCTGCTACAACTTTCACTGACAGTGCAACTACCTGTATCGCTGGGTGGTTTGGGTAAAGGCGTCGCTTTTATATGTACAGAAAATACATTCCCTTCAAAGCGCCTTTTTCAAATGACGAAATCTTTTGCTCAGCGTTTTCCGGAACAGCAAATAAATTATTTGGGCAATGTGCATATTGAACATGTGTTAGAGAGTGTAATCAACATCGCTTTTATTTGCATACAACTTTTAACATTTGTCTTGGTAGGGAGACCTTTTAAAATGTGTGGAAGAACGGTTAAGTCGACTGATGGAAGGTGTTAATATTGGCCTCATCATAATAGATTCAGTTGCTGCTATTTTTCGTCTTTATTCTAATTATATTCAAAGAGCAAAGGATATGCGTAAAATGGTCAACAATTTGTTGCGTTATGCAGACAATTATAATTGTGCTGTGATCTGTGTAAATCAGGTATGTTTTGAATTTTATATTAAATGGTGTTGTATAGGATTAAAAGGGTTATATTTACGACTTATCTTTTCAAAGATTTACAGATATTTATTAATTTACAAAATTTGGAATGGTTGTGTCCATTTTCCGTATTTCACTACAGTTTACTTCAAAAATAATCGTTGCTTAGAACGTATAAAGTAGCGAGCTAAATGCTGTATCTACTCGTGCAAAAAGTCGTAAATTTATTGTCTATTCGGAGCCATATAAATTCTAGGTCTCACAAATCCCATATTTTTGGTTTTGTTTTAAAAAATTCATTTTTTTTATTTGGTTTTGACAATCAAACATATATGTACCCGTCGAGATTTCTAGAACACTTTGCCATTTTTATTTGATCAGGTTTCCACAATTTCCGACACGGAACGAGAAGTGCCCTGCTTAGGATTAGTATGGAAGCATCTAGGACGTACCAGAATCAAAGTATCCAAAGTGCCTAAGGAGATAAACATAAATAAAAAAAAATTTATAATTAGAAAGTTCGAAGTTTTGTATTCACCAGACACACCAAACGAATTTGCGGAATTTATAATAACTGAAAAAGGAGTAGTGGACTTGCCTTAAATTCATTTAATCATTATAATATGGAAACAACAAGAAGAGGAAAATAAAATTTTTTCATTAAATACAATTTATTTATTTGTTCGTTTTAAGCTTTTTAAGGATTTTGTACACTCAATAAATAATTATAGTTTTTAAATAATGTATATCCTTATATTAAGTAAATTTTATTTTACATGTCCTCTGCGAAACCGAGTTTAAGCGTGCGTGAGAGCGATTTGATATATGTATGTGGAAAAAATTCAAGTTTTCACTTTTTTGTGTGTTTAAAATAACAAATGGTCAACTTTTTCAGATGAGTGTTTAAGTTTATTTTAGGATGTGTTTTATTGTACTCGAATAACCTCACCTAGATGTTTTTAGTTGTTGCTTTTGAAAAATAAGGCAGAGTTCCCAACCTTCGAAAAGCTATCTCATTTCACATAACAATTCTATTTAGCGTTTATGGATTCTAGTTTGGGGAATCAAGACGGTAATGACAATGGTAGAAGACAAAAATATGTTCTACGGAACGAACCAGAATGTTTGATTGCGTAGTGCACATTTAGACAAGCAACCTTTATAGGAAGTAAAGCCTCAAAATACAATTTAAATGATGGCTTAAAAATAATACGAAATAAGCCCATGAAACAAAAAATAAACGATTTGTAGTTTATTTTTATTGTATATTATATTTTTCATTATTTATTGGAAGAGATCAAGGACAAATTCATTTGTAGGCATTTGTATATGTTATGTTTCCATTTACGGGTTTTTTGTGGTGGAAATAAGACACATTATATGAAAATATTTCCGAACAAAACGATCTTTCTTTCAAAAACATTTTTGATATCATTTTATTTTGGGACTTTTTATTATATTAAACCAAAAATTATATCAGAAGGAAATAAAATCAATTGAATGTTATTTCATTTTTGTCTTGGTTCATTTTAATAGTTGGTGTCGTTGTTATGTTTACATAACACGACTACCTGGAGAAAACAAAGAAATTAATTGTCTCCTGGCACATTTTTTGTATGCATATAACAGGGCGTAGTTTTCAATATCGATTACGTGTGAAATTTTAACACAATAGTTCTTTCAGTAATAATATATGTATGCTCATATGAAGGTGGACAAGGCTGTTAAGATATTACGTTCAAAGAAGTACTATATTTTTATTATTTGTGGCTCGAGAAACGCACTTGGCTCAAAAGTACATGTGGCCGAGCAGTCTTCTTTTTTTTATGTAGTGCTTTATAGTGATATGTCTCATCATTTGCATTTATAGGTTACGTAGGATCGGTGTATTCTTTAACCAGATTTTTAATTTTGTCACATAGTTTGTGTTCAGGACTAGGCAATACAACTGGTAAGTTTCATGGAAGCATCCCCCTGTCTTGAACTAATGTGACTAGATATTTAGTAAACGGTTATTAATAAATTGACTAAGGAGCCGCTTAAAATTATACATTCAGTGGCACACTAAAGTCAACATACAGCTACTGTTTTACCTATTTTCGTGAAAATTGTTTTTAATGGAAAAACTAATGATGCAGTTTTATTGGATATCTATATTTATTCGCAAAAAAAAACAACGGAAATAATTCATTTGCTCTTTAACAAAATATGTACAAAGATACAAAAAAATAACGTGACGAAAGTCTACATACAGCAACATTTGGTTCAATTTTAAACGAAGCAAGTATTGATAAACTAATAATAAGTAATAGTAGCTAGTTAATGACAGAATTTGTATGTCTTTCGCAGCTGTGCTGGTGAAATATATTCAATAATGGAGACCAGTCCAAAATGAGTGTCCATTCAAGAACTATACAAAGAGCTCCTATTAGTAATGGATTTTTCAGTAGGATACCGCGTAAAAATCGGATAAAATCAGAGAAAACCGCTTTCTTCGATTCGAGTTTCCACGGGCGCGTTTTACTAAAGAATGGATTTCTGGTCTAAGATTTTATTTACTGACAAATATAAGTATCATATATTAGGGAGTGATGGCCGAGCCAAAATCCGGAGGAAAAAAATGCAGAGATGCAGCTCACAAATTTTATACCTACTGTGAAGCACGACGGTGCCAGCGTAATTGTTTGGGGAGCTATATTTAGCAGTATCTGGCTTGGAAAGATGGCGTTTATGGAAGGTAAAATGGACCGATTTGTATAAAAGTAATTTAGAACAACATTTGAAGCCATCATGATGGGTCTTGGGGAAGGCTGGATCTTCCAACAAGATAACAACCACAAGCATACTGCACAACTGTCAAGGAATGGCTTTTATATTATGAAACCAGACAACTTAATACACCCACGTAAAGTCCGGATTTAAATCCTATAGATAATGTTTGGGAGCTTGTGGAACGAAAAATTCGGCCAAGTCCACACAACGGATGTGAGATCTCTTCAAAATGAGTTAATAAGCGTATGGAACAAAGTAACTCCGTAAGAGGTCATTAATTTAGTTGCATCAATGCCACGAGGCCTGCAAGCGCTAATAGACAACAATGATGGGCCTACCAAATACTAAAAATATTCGAAGCTACCTCATTTATGACTTATTTTTAATTTTTATTGGTTTAAACTGAATTGTATGTAAACTTTTGTCACGGTCTTTTTTTGTATATTTGTGAATTTTTTGTTAAAGGGCAAATTAAATAATTTCCGTTTTGTTTTTTGTGAATAAATATAGATATCGAATAAAACAACATCATTAGTTTTTCCATTAAAAAGCAATTTTCACGAAAATAAGAAAAATAGTAGCGGCGGACTTTAGTCCGCCACTGTACATTTGAACAATTGCTCAAACTACAGTACAATGTATGTATATAATGAGGAAGTTGATTTTTTTTTTATCTATTGGATTAGCATTTTATTTTATTGGGAAAATAATTTGTTTTATAGCATGGAGTCTTATTTCATGGAACCGTTAATATATAAATAATAAGTTAAGTAAAGTCATTACTGTACCTATCAAATCACTCTCGCTGATGAGATTAGAACAGAACTAAAGTGTTTCGAAAATCGCTGAAGATGTACATTTTTTGTTATCCACGTTTCGTATACAAATTACAGTTTATCACATTGAATAAAATTGTTCGCGATGAAAATGGAAATATTTAAATCGGCATTTCAGAGATTATAAGATTTAAATTTCAATGTTACATTATGGCATCTCTTGATTTTTACGATTACTAGCTTATAATTTGTCCATACAAATAATAGTTAAATTTGACCTACAATCTCGTATATTATATAAATTAATATGGACTTTTTGAAACATGGTTAAAATTAGCTGTATATCATTAACTTAAAATAAATATGCTTAAATTGTAACTAAATGTTTAATTAATCTTGATATACTTGTAAATATAAAGAATCATTTTTATAAAATGGGATTTTTATACTGAAAATATATTTGGCACAATTAAATTTGACTGGAAGATCGTTTTAAAATCGTTTACAAATGACAATCTCTCTTGCGTGACCAAAGGTTTTAGATGTCTCGCATTTCCGCATCATCACTATTAGTGGTAGCTGTTTCAGCTTGTGTCTTTTTATGAACTTCACTTGTCGATTCAAGCTCGATCTCCAGTTCCATTTTTTCCTGTTCTGGCCGTTGTAAATTTTTTTCAATTTTGTGACATTGCTCTGATTCTTTCTGCGGCTCCAGTTTGTGTTCTGTTATGGCATTTAGTTTTGTCATGGACAGTGCATTCGATATTTTTGACGCAGCCAATTTACTTTCAAAGTCCATTTCACTGAAGAACGGACTCTGATTTTTGGCCGCTCTAAGCAAACTTAATTGCAGTTCCCGATGCTGTGGGGACTCCTCCAACTTTATATCTAATTTTTCAGTCTGCTCTAGCGGTGCTGCGGGCTCCACTGTCAATGGGATAGCGTGGTGATGGTGGTGTTCAGGGTTATTACCGGAACATGTTGCATTGCTTTTGCCAGAACCTGCTGTGTCACCTTCCTCTCCGCCCATTGTCCCATTGACATTCTTAGAAGTTTTCTCCAGTAGTGCGCTGAGTTGCTTTTTGATTCTTGTCGCCTGTTTCGCCGTTAGTTTGGCGCTCAGGTCATTGGAAATAGTGCGATTTTTTTCTGCATGACTGTTGTTGTTTTTGTTGTGAGATTTTTTTCCAGGGGTTTCCGAGGGAGTTACGGATGTATTGGTTGGAGATTTTGCGGTATTGGCATTATTGTGGGTTTTACCATTTTCAATGGTGCATTTGGGAGTGGTTGTCGATTTGTTGTCAGTCACTTCCGAGGTACTCACATTATCCTGTTTCTTCCATTTGGTGCGACGATTTTGAAACCAAATCTTGACCTAGAAAAGAAGAATTTGCATAAATTTAACATGTGGTAGGAACTGAGGTGTTAACATCTACTCCAAAGTATATGAATTCCAAAAATAAAATCATCAATTGATAATTTTGATCAACAACTATATACATATTGAACCATGGATAAGACCCTAAAAGTATGTAATCGTTTATGGGTCTCTCTATTCGTTCTTATTCTACGGTGAGAAGAATACTCTAGAATCTTCTTTCGAAGTTTAGGGAATATAGAATGTTCTAATTCACCACACAAATAAAGTCGAGACAGTTGAACAGTGATCATAGCAGTGCGTACATCGTGAATTTCAATAGTAACAGTAACAGTATTAAAAAGTAATAGTGATTGAATGAATAAATAAATAAAGTGCAAAATTGTATTAAAGTAAACTTTGAGCCTAAAAAAGTGTAAATTGCAATAATTAAACAAAGTTAATTATTCTAATGTATTCAACGATTGTTTGATTACTACACAATCCCGCGGTACGAATTTGGGTATTGAGAGTTGGTATAAATTGCCAGGAGGACAATTTCGTAATATGTAACGCAACGCAAGTATTTTCTTTTCAAAACATATCGCTTCGGACTCCCAGACTACTGTTTTCCCACAGGCGGAATTGCTAAAAGTTTTCAAAGCTTTGTTACTACTGAAGAAGTACAATGTTTATTTTACCTTCTTAGTTTTCTTTGCGTTAATTCTTGTGGAAGAGACTATTTTCTTGGACAATTGTTATTGTCCAGTTAATCTAGTAATATTCCTAATGCAATTAGTCTCTTGGAGGCTGAATATTACTTAATACACTACCACATACCCTGCCACTCCTTAGAAGAACGTAACAAATTTTTGATAAATAGGGAAAATTAAGTGAGAAAGTAATTTCACCCAGTAATTAACATTGCAAAAGTATGAATCAAGCTTATATATCCATAACTAATACCAATATGATACTATACGGATTATTAAATATATGAGTTCTTCTCCATTAAATATACTTTAACGTTGCAAAAGAAACATTATTCCCATTAAGAGGGACCAATCAAACAACGCGCTTTCATTAATTGCTCAAATTGATTTCAAGCTGCCAAGTACTTAATTATGGTTCCGTTGTAGAAGATCCACGTTAATTAGTTGAGGGTAGGAAATTTAAAAATTGTAAAAGCGCAAAATGATATGCAATGAAAGGGACTTCCTGTGTGCACCCGAAGCAGCCAGAGAAAAGTGACGAATGTCTATCATGAGGGAAAGCATAATTTCAAAACATTTTAGAAATTCAACACAGATTCGGCAAGTGCTGTTGCTCCTAGGTGAAGATGAAGCATTCGTGGGTAAGTTGCTTAGCACCGTTTCGAGACACGAAAATGAAAAATCTATTTAAATCGCGCACGTAATTAGTATTTCAGCGGCGGGCGTGTCAGCGCACTTAGCGAACTGCGTGCAGCGCATTTCGAAATCGACTTCTTTGCCATTTGGTACGGGGGTTTATTAATAACTCATAATTAAAACCAGAGCCCCAGAACGAAATGTGCTGCTGTAAATGCTGTGCAACATACATACATACCCGTACGTACTTCCACAAGTACTCGTATGGAACATTCTACCCACATGCTCGCGTAATGCTCGAAATAGTCAAGCAAATTAATTGGTTTTAAAATTTCAAAATTGCGCGCATAATTGAGGAAACGGAGTAGGGGCAGCGGCCGGGGCAAGGGTTGATTACATTGAAGCAGACTATTTTTACTTGAACATCGTTGCGCGGAATTAAATGTGATTGCTGATGGATTGATAAATTGTGTGTAAATGAAGTGCGGTATGATGTAAACCGATTGCACGAGTTCTTAGTTAAAATTTTGTGTTTGGAAACCTTCATTTTTGTATCTCTTAAATTGCGAAATAAATACATAAGTATTCAAATTTATGTATGCATAGTGAAAGTTTCGATGTGCTTTTCGGCTTTTTCTTTGTTTCTTACATTCAGAACCACCAAACATATTTTGAAGCTTTTTTAATTTTGCAGTCATGAATAGAAAACAATCACTGCAAATGTTAGTTCAAGGGATCTCTAAAAGCGTGATGTTATCACATGTAATGCTGCGGCTGCTAGAGCAGGTGTCTATTTTAAAATAAGTTGAGGTTAAAGCTGCACATTTGAGCAATGTTTAGGTCACTGAACACATTAAATTAGTAGAGATTTGGTGGACTGCAGAAGCTACATATATCTATAAAAAACTCTCTGCGGGGTCTGGCCAAGAACCTTTCCGTCGAGAAAAATCAGTAAATAATTCGGGACTGAATGCGTAGAAGAATTATATATTAGGCAACAAATATGTCCATTTTATACATCTGTTTCAGGGGTGTATAAACTACGGCCCGCTGACCAGACCCGGCCCGCCAGGTCCTTTTGTCCGACCCGCGAAGGTTTTTGAAACATACTGATTTTCCATGCAAACCCGTTTGATTAAAAAAAAAAATGTATATTGAAAATTGAAAAAATGCCTGAGAAGATTGAAAAGATTAATTTATAGTGACAGCTTCAACTTGGATTGATTCAACTTAAGTTGTTCAGCTTCAAAATTACTCTACGTTTTTGATGTGTTTAAAGGATACAAAGTCATGCCTCATCGTACGAAGATAGGCTTTCGTCGTGGTGCCATTTGGTAGCTTTGAGGGAGATAAGCGGGAAATATAATTGAAAAACAGACACGAGTTTAGGAAGCAATCTCACTAGGCATATCTGTGGCGACACCACTACCCCCACCCAGTTGTCGGGCACACGTACTCACATCTTTTTCGCCTTGATGCATCACAGTATATTTTGTGAATATCTAAATAAATTTTATATCTTTCTTATATTCTTTTTTTCATATTAATAATTGTTTATTGATTGGCAACGCTGCACCGAGCAAAAAAGCCAAATATCCACTTCGACTTTCTTTTCTAAGAACACTTTTTTTCTTTGCTAACTGAATTTTTTTCTTTAGGTTGTTTAAGAACTGTGACAATGCCTCATAACGAAACCTAGAAAAAAAAATGAGACAAAAATATTCTCTCCCTTTATGACTAGAATCAAAGAAGAATGCAAAAAACTAACGGTAACTGCAAGCTACTAAAATTAATTTGTTATTGTAATATATCGCTCTCATTACGTTTGTGGGAAGAACTTAAATAAAGAAACTCCGCATTCTAAGTGTGATTCGGAACACTTGGAAACAAAAACAAGAAAAATTGATGCAAGTGCCGCGTTTTTAATGAAGAATGGGAAGTAAAATACTTCTTTGTCCAATCGCAGCCAAAGAATGGCACGAATGTGTAATTTGCAATGACACTGTTGCTGTAATGAAGGATAACAATTTACGTCGCCATTATGAAACAAAACATGCATCACCCTACTTACAATTTAAGGACTCGCAGCGTACTGAAATATTTTAAACAATGCGCCGTAGTTTGCTACTCAGAAGAATTTATTTAGGCAGGCAAACTACGGAAAATGAAGCATTGACCTTAGTTAGCATGAAAGTTGCTTATTTGTTGGCGAAAGTAGGAAAACCCTTTATGGATGTAAACATCGTTAAAGAGTGTATGATTGAAGCTGCTGGTGAGTTGTGCCTAGAAAAGTTGAAACTTTTCAAAATGATCAGTCTTTCCCGTATACTGTTGCTCGTCGAATTAACGATATTTGAAACAATATTCTGTACCAGATTATTGGTAAACCACAGCGTTTCACTCGGTATTCTGTCGCGATGGATGAATCACCTCATGTTAGTGATACCTCATAACTTTTAGTTTTTGTTCTTGGAGTTGACGACGAACTTACTGTCATACAAAAATTAGCCTCCGTTAACAGCATGCACAGCACTACATCTGGAGAAGATATTTTCAAAGAATTACAAAAAACGTTGAAAAATTATAACTTGGCCTGGAATCGACTGCAAGGTGACATTGATGGAGGAAGAATCATGTTTGGTGCAAACATCGGTGTGGTTGGGAAAATTAGAAAAGCTTGTGAAGGAGGCGGAGTATTAGTGAACATTTTTCTGCACTGTATTATCCATCGTCTATGTGTAAAACATGTCGATATGAGCTGCGTTTTAAACCAGTTGTTTCTGTTGTAAATTTTATTCGATCACATGCATTTAATCATCGTCAATATCGATATTTTTTCAAACAAATTGAATTCGAGTTCGTTGACTTGTTGTATTATACAGCAGCTCGCTGTGGAAAGTGCTATTGCAGTTGTTTAAAGCTTAGAAATGAAATTAATTTATTTCTTGAGGGGAAAAATTGCCCTGAACCACTTTTATTGGGTGGCGAGTGACTGCGGAAATTTTTTTTTTTGCAAACGTTGTGACACACGTGACCAACTTTTATCTTAATTAAAGCTCCAAGGTAAAAACAACTTAATTTGTGATTTATTCGCGCAAATCAAAGCATTCAGGGCAAAACTGATATTGCTCGAAAGTCAGATAAATAAAGGTAATTTTAGCCATTTCCCGTGCTGTGAAGAATTGAATAAAGAAACAGATGAACAATTTCCAACCACATTTGCAGTAAAAGTCATCGTGGAGATACAAAGAATTTCAAAAGCTATTTTCTGATCTTGACATGAATTTAAAGGAAATTCGGTTGTTTCAAAATCTATTTGACTGCAACGTTGCTGGTGTTTTAAGTCCGTTTCAAATGGAAATTATTCATCTTCAAGCTAACGATCAAATCAGGGATAAATAGAAGGAAGCAAACTTGGTCGATTTTTATAAATTTTTGGATGCAAATGAGTTTCCAAGTTGAATGCAATTTGCTTGTAAATTTATTTCTATATTTGGGACTTCTTATGTGCAAACAAACTTTTCTAGGATGAAGTATTCAAGTGGCCCGCCGCAAGTGGATTAAAACCCAAGATCCCCCTGATCCATTTTATATATATAATGCTTAAAACGTCAACTATCGTGTCACATATATTGTAGCTATCTGATTTTGAGGGCATGGTTAATCTCATTTATTTACCAAAAGTGGTAAAAAAACATTCAAATAAAAAGTATAATCTTATTTAAATAATTATTAAGAATAATATTAATATTGATTAAACATTAGATTTAAAATATATCGTTATTGTCGTAATTAATGACAATCAATTGAGAATCAATGATGGTGCCTCTTTCGTACTACTGGAAGCAACCAAAATGATTAAAATTGACATGCAGCTATAAAAGAGATATAGGAGTAAAAGTGAATTTGTGTAGTGAATTAAATTTAAGAACTGACCATATTCTTGGTAAATTAATGGATTTTAATTAAAGCTAATTTACCAAACAACAGTACTTGTGCAGAGAAAACTTTAATATTTTTTTACTATTTTTGTTGTTTTCTCTAAGATTATTTGAACACCTTTTCTCATTTTTTTACAATATTTCCAACTTTGCTCTTTTTGAGAATGGTTAATTTTCGTTGAAATTGTTGCTAAGTGTTGTGTTACTATAAATAAAGGAAATTGTTTTTATTTGTGCAATCAGTATTAATTGTATTATTCTGATGGAGTACTTCTTCTCCTATTTACCTTTATTTCTTGAGTACACTATGAATTTATTATTGTCACAGCTAAACTCAATATGCACTAAGAATATGCAATAGAAATATTTATTTAAGTATCTTCTCGTTTCTTTTTATTCATTTTAAAAATAATACAGTTATTATGAACTTTAAAGGGTGAAATAGAAAATAAACGAAGTAATACTAGTATTGTAGCAGAGGGATGCAAAAAAAAAGATGATTAAACCTGTTACATCGACGCTGGAAAACCAAAACACGTTTACAAACTAAGAATAAAGATGAAGACGGTATTCCAGGATGTTCATATGTGTCGGAAGATACAATCAAATTTGCTTAATAAGTTTTAAGTACTTTTTAAGTAAACTAAAAAAACAAATGATAGACGATATGAACAGAAGGATATAAAGGAGCAGATCCAGCACAAAATATTCCATGAATTTCCGGGAATTATTATAAAAGTTAAACGAAATTTAGACTTGTTCAATGGTTGTGGGTGTGTTATTTAGCATAAACTGGTAGGTTGCTTTAAAGATAATCGAATGATAATTGACGAATATGGATTATTCATTATGGAAAGCTACTCGAAATATACAAAATAGAATCAATCTGAATGAGCGCATTCCGTTAACAAACGGTAGCTGGAGCTGAAGTGACTTAGAAAAAGCAGAGGCATTCGCTGAATATCTACAATCTGTGTTCACAACCAACCCGGAAATAGTCCATTGTTACCAACTCATAACCCTGAAAAAAAATAACAACTGCGATTAAAAATAAAACATATAAAAGAGGAGATAACAAATGTCAATATAAAAAAGCATCGGCATTGACCAAATAAATGGGAAAATCATAAATCATTTGCCTGAAATTTGCTGTCAAAGATCTATTGCATATAATGATATTTGACACACTAGCTACTTTCCAAGTGATTGGAAGCTATCACGCATAATAATGGTGCCCAAAGCTGGAAAAGACCTATCACTCGTAAGCTCTTATAGACCTATAAGTCTGTTGTCTCTGCTTGCCAAGATGTTTGAGAAACTCTTGATCAAACAACTTTGGCCTATATTGAATTCAACGAAAGTAATCAATTCGGCTTCAGAGAGAGAAGCACATAACTGTTTCCGAAATTCGGAAAACATTGGAAAAGAAAAATTGTTGCTCTGCAATATTTTTAGATATTGCTTAAGCTTTTGACAGGGTATGGAATGACGGCCTCTTGAACAAAGCTTAGAACATATTGCCTATAAACTCAAATGAAGTGCTATTAAACTATCTAAATAATAAAAAACTAAACAATACTTATCAATTCAATGAATATTCTAACCACGGGAATTTTCTCCCTGAGCCAAAATCAGCATATGATAATCTACAAAGTCATCCTCAAAGAAGTGGAGTACTGGTTGGCAAAATGGAGAATAAAAGTAAATGACCCCAATAGTACTTACTTAACATTTATATTGACAAAACACACTTGCCCCCTATAATTCTAAACCACCACCCAACAAAAAGAAGAAGTAAATAGTGGTAGAAGAAATTCACAAACACTGCGAGAAATGTACAAAGAAGTTGGAAACTCACCCAAACAGCACAAACAAGAGGTTGGAGACAACGTCTTTCAACTGGTGTGGGGTGAGGCAGAGACTGGATGACGGAGCCACAAACATGGCTAGGGACATTAGACGCCGGCTAAGCGCTGCATGCGATGCCGCCATGCCAAGAAGAATGAGCGTGCCTTCCAGAAAGCCAGTTTGCTGGTGGAATGAGGATATCGCTGACCTCAGAAGACGCTGTAAGAGCGCGCGCAGAAAGGCGCATTATGGCAACCACTTTGGGCCACCTACAAAGCAGCTCAAGAAAGCCATCCGCAGCAGCAAGGAGGTTTGTTTCAAGGAACTGAGGGATAGCGCGGAAATCAATCCATGGGGTAAAGCGTATAAGCTGGTGATGAGCAGAGTCAAAGAACCGGGAGCATCACAACGCACCGATGCCGCGATCATGCGCAACGGCAACGGTAACAACACTCTTTCCCCCACAGGGGGAACGGGTCCACAACTATCACCCCTCCATGGAAACAGAAGTCATCCCTGCAGTGACAGCGGACGAAGTGCTGTTGACGCTTCGGAAAGTGTCCGACAGTACGACTCCTGGGTTGGATGATATTCCCAACGTTGCGATGAAGTCGGCTATAAAGGCGGATCCAGACACATTTGCGAGAAAGTACACCGCATGCCTCAATGAAGGCACATTTCCTGAGTTCTGGAAACAGCAAAGACTGGTGCTGTTATTGAAAGCTGGAAAGCAGCCTGACCAGCCATCCGCGTATCGCCCACTATGTATACTCAACTCCCTGGGTAAAGTGTTGGAGATCATCATTGTTCAGCGAATGCACGAAACGCTCGGGGGACCTAGGGGCCTATCCCCGCGGCAATTCGGCTTCCGCTAGGGCAAGTCTACGGTCCACGCAATTTAGATGGTAATGAACATTGTACGTCATGCGAAAGGTGGAAAGGTGGCGACAAGAAATACTGCGCAGTGGTAACACTTGACGTCAAAAATGCGTTAAACTCGGCGAGCTGGTATCGAATATTGCACCCATGAACAGAAATTGTAACTCCTTTTTCAATCACAGGTCAAACAATTTGACGAATGATCACAGCGCAGTTCCAGATAATCAAATACAGTCACTATAGAAGAAAAGTCAGTACAACAGTACACTACGTGTCTCAACACCACATCAAAAAGCGTTCTTTTAGGCACTGCCTTTTCACCAGTGTACCATCTCGGTTAAACACATACTGTTCATGTTTTAATCGACCCCGCTTCGGTAGCATCCTTCGTTTCAGAGAGGCTAAAACGTTTGTAACGTTTGCCTTCCAAAGGATGCGCTGCTACAAAATCCGGTCTTAACGATGTCGTCAGCACTAACTCAAGTCAACTATCTACTTTTTGGTGAGGTTCATTCCAGGATAACAAGTTTCAACAGGAGGTCTCGGTTTTCGTGGTTCCCAAAATCACTGGCACCCTCTCTTCGTGTGGGCTTGATCCTGAACAACTTAATTTATTGCCATGTCTGGATTATGCGGACCCAACGTTCTCCAAAGGCGCCCAAGTCGATCTGCTCCTGGGTGGCGACTTACATCCTCTTATTATACGTGAAGGACTCAGAAGTAATATCTTCAATTCACTCGTGGCACAACGCACCTCGTTTGGATGGATAGTTACTGGACCTTTGGCAGCAGCACGTGATACATCGGTCCGCGCTTCTGTATCTGCCCACTTTACCGAAGTTTCTCTTGACGTACAGCTTAAGAAGTTCTGGGAAGTGGAAGAAGTTTGTGCGCCCCCTCGCGTCTCACAGGCCGATTTTGAATGCGAAGAAATTTACACAAAAACGACTCGCCGAACTTCTTCTCGACGTTACGTTGTTGATATTCCATTCAAGAAGTTAGGCGTACGTGAACCCCTGGGGCAATCTGGGTTTATCGCGTATAGGCAGTTCCTCCGCAATTAAAGAACATTGATACCTGGCCCATATGATGCTAGTAATGCAATCTCCGGCCGACATGCCTCTACGACACTATTATCTGCCCCATCATGCGGTCAGCAGACCTGACAGCACCACCACGAAGCTGCGTGTAGTATTTAACGCGTCTTCTTCATCATACAGCAGTCGTAGCTTAAACGATATTCTTCATGTCGGTCCTGTGCTACAACAGCATTTAACTATTCCTATTCTTAATTGGCGATTGTATAAAATTGTATTTAACGCCGATGTTCCGAAGAAGTATCGCAAAATTTTGCTTAATCCCAATCAGCCAGCTTATCAGCGGTTAATCTTTCGAAAAACTACAAACTACAGGACTTCGAATTGAGGACAGTAGCTTTTGGAATTACCTGTGTACCTTACCTCGCTATACGTACTCTCCACCAATTGGCGTTTGATGAACACCACCGGTTTCCAATGGGAGCTCAGATCTTGCGCGAAAATATGTACGTAGATTATGTCCTAGCGGGTGCTCATTCGGTTGCCTCGGCAATTCATGCTCGTGACGACATCAAAAACATTCTCTCAGCAGGGTGCTGCGAGTTAAGAAAGTGGGCTTCCAACTCCCGCGAAACCCTTCAAGGAATATCGGCTGACCACCTTCTTAGTGAAAGCTTCTAACATTGTCTGATAAGAGCACGGCCAAAAGTCTAGGTATTAAATGGAACACCAATAGTGATGTGTTTTTCTTCCAGGTCCAGTCATTAGCAGTCAAGGACTCCTATACAAAACGAGAAGTGCTGCCTACAATCGCTAAACTCTTTTAATCCTGCAGGATGGCTGGCTCCTATTACTATACTCACTTAAATTTTGATGCAAAAACTATGGATGGAGAAGATGGACTGGGATGAAGCAATTGGTGTAACGTCACTGCATCAATGGCAGAAGTTTGTCAGTCGGTTTTTCGAAATCAACTCAATCACAGTTGTTCGTTGGCTAAGCTATAGTCCTTCCGCACTGACTGAATTCTATATATTCGCAGATGCTTCGGAAAAACTTTACGCAGCCGCTACTTACGCCCGTGTGAGCGACCATGGAACAGTTTCCTGCCACCTTCTGACCGCCAAATCAAAGGTGGCTCCAGGAAAGTCGGTTTCTCTACGACGCTTGGAACTTTGTGGTGCAGTTTCGGCACCGAATCTATCGGAAACGGTAATGAGACAGCTTCTTGTCACATCCTATACAACGCACTTCTGGACAGATCGGACAATTGTTCTCTATTGGCTTAAGAAACCTACTCGTACATGGACAATATTCGTTGCAAATCTCACTTATCGAAGAGAAAGTTGGTACTGACAACTGGCCTCACGTTAATTCTCATTCGAATTCCGCTGATATCGCGATTCGGGGCACATACGAACTGTCGCAAGCTATGGTGGCACGGCCCATCTTGGCTAGTTCTGGAAAAAGCGCATTGGCCCTCACAAATGGTAACCGAAATGGAAGGAACTTTAACAATATTTGAAATAGACTTCCTCGACCGTTGCTCGTCATTACCACGGGCACTACGCGTCCTCGCATATATTCTCAGGTATCGGGTCCGCGTTCTCAAAAGACTTGTCTGGAACTGAAATAACTCAGGCCAAGGCACGATTGCTTCAATTGACATAGCTACAGCACTATTCAAAGGAGTACAAAGCACTAATCAACGAACCAATAAATCTTTCGCCATTTAAAGATTCCAAAGGCCTTCTTAGAGCTAACGGTGGCTTATCTTCCGCAATTGGATTGACCTACTATGAAAGACACCCAGTCATTCTACCATACAATTGTCAATTATCACGCTTGCTTGTGCAATTCACCCACGAACTTACTCTACATGGCGGAAATCAGCTCATGCTTCGCCTTTTACGCCAAGAGTTCTGGATCCCACAAGCGAAAGCCTTACTCAAGTCAGTAGTATTTAAATGCAAAAAGTGCACCATAGATAAACGTAAAACATTTCAACAAATAATGGATGCGCTACCCGTTAGGTGCGCGACCTTATCCAGAGCATTCACCAACTATGGAGATGACTTCGCAGGACCCTTCACTCTGAAGACCTTTACGGGCCGTTATACTAGACTCACCAAAGGCTACGCCTGCGTCTTCGCTTGCTTCGCAACAGGCTCGGTCCATCTAGAACCGGTGAGTGACCTCTCTACTGCTGCATTTCTAGCTGCGTCCTCTCGCTTTACCTATCGAAGAGGTTGTCCAAGTCGTGTGTACTCGGACAATGGCACACATTTTGCTGGAGCCGCTGGTATCCTCCACCATAAAGCCGAACATTTTATGGCTCAATCAACCTCGATGATTGCGACACAGTACGGCTGTCAAGACCTTTCGTGGCATTTTATTCCAGCGTCAGCTCTATATATGTGCGGTCTCTGGGAAGCGGCGGTCAAGGTTTTTAAAATGCACTACCGACGTATATCGGCCCATAACAAATACACATTTGAGGAGTTTGCAACTAATCTGTTAAAACTATAATTTTCTGCGTGATCAAGTTGAATTCTGGTCTTCTACATTTAAGAACGGTTGCTTTTACTTTTCTCCTACTGTTATTTTTTTATAATATTTATTTGACACAAAATAGCTGAATGCGATTTTCTGTGTTCTTTTCTAAATATAGTGTTGAGGGCAACATTGAAAGAGTGTTACACTTTCGCATGGTAACCATTTTATATAGAAAAGAAAACGCTATTAGTATACCTTTTTTACTTTTTTTAAGGTAAAGGGTGTAAAAAAGTAGTCGCTGCGCTTTTAACATATTTTAGTAAGTATAAATATAGAGTGTACTTGATTTGCGAAAAATATTGGCAAATCATTTCTTTCATGATGGGGTAGTGTCATTTTAACCGGCGTTTTAATATAAAAAATAAGTCGTTTTATATTTCCCAAGTTTGTCACGCGAGTTATGTCAATACCCCAACCCAATCCCAAAACCTGCTTGCAATACACGATTTGAGTACGAACATACATGTATCACAATAAATGAAACTAACAATATTGATTCCCACAATATGACAAGTAACCTATTAAACAATAATTAATATTTATGCATTACAATATTACAAGTTCATATTAGCTCAAATCTACATTTTCATAAGAAATCCCATTAACCAACATTTACCGAACAAAATATAACTGCCTTCATCTCAAAGAAAACGACAAAATTCATTGAATAACTTTCAGTTTTTCTTCATTGAGCAAATCAGTTTAACGACATATTCTGCAATGCAACTTTAGAAAATCCACATAACACATTCATAGCCGAATGAAGAGAAATAAGAAAATAATAATAATAAGTTGAACTAATAAATTAATTTTAAGTTCGATTAATATTGTAGCATCTAAGTGAATATATCAATAAATGAATTTCTAATTGTTATTTTTTCTTACATATAATGTAAACGACGCACCTACATATATAAAGGTTGAGTCGGAACAAGATAGTATTGAGAAATTCATACAAAATGTAACTTTAAACCCACTTCCGTTGTGAAGAAATAATTTGAACAAAAGAATTAAATAAAAATACAAATGTAACAAATTTCTTAGAATCCAAATATATGCCAATAATTTAAGCATTAAATAAAGAAATATATTAATAAGCCTTTTTAGAAATAGCATTAATAAGCATTGTGACAAGTTCTAATTAAACAATTGTAAAATTAAATGTGAAAATAAAAACAGATTGATTTCCACCTTCTTCGGGAACAGTTCACTGCAACCAAGCTTTTGTATTTTTTAAAACCCCGTTTACGGCCTCGATATACAAAACTCGCGTCAACATCGCACAATCGGTAATCGTCCAAATACTTTGTGACTTATAAATAAACAAACATGCATACTTCATTTTTATATACGCGTATATAGATAAGTTTTCTTTCCTTAAATATTATAAATTTTGTTCTCTATTTTATGGAGGGGCTGAACATTTTAAAACGATAATAAATTTCTCCTTCTAACTGAAAGAACCGAATATAGAAGATATGTACAATATGTTTAAGCAATCAATACTTATTGGTTTTAGGTGTTTTGCTTTATTAAAAAAAACTGATAGGTGGGACATAATTTAAAGCAGTGGCATTTGGAAAGAAATGTTCAAAAAATGATGATACAAAAATACAAAACGATAAAGTGTGAAAATATCATAGAAGGACAAACATTTAAATGAAGAAAGGCTTTATTTGTTGGTTAGAAAATTCAAATTTTCATATCAGGAATGGATAACATCCAGCCATTGAGAAAGCTATTACAAGATATGGTACGCAATGAATACATGCTTAAGCTAATGACAGATGAAGACAAATTACAGCAAGAGATAGAAGACAATTCAGAACTATAACACTGGAAATAACTAGAATTCCATAATTATAAATTTGTAAAAAGACAAAATATTTGTTTTTGTCCCAAAGGGAATACGACATACTATAGCATAAGAGGACATTAAGGATGAAATAGAAGTTGGTTGGTTTTGGTGGTTGATCCAAGTCAGTTCTCACATGGGTCACAATTACCGCCTTAGCGCCGTTTTGATACCACAACCTCTCCTAATGCCGGGGAAATAGAAGTATTTGGTCAGGAATTATATGATTAACATTAGGTACAAAGGAATTATATGATTACAAACAGGTAACAGTGTTTTATCTTCAACAGATTTGAAAGAATAGAGAAATATATGAAATCAAGGCTACATTCTAAACAAAAGTAATTTTTGAACCATCTCTCTCCAAATTACAAATACCACGGTGGACCACAAGGCAGCGTTTTGTAAAATGTGCTGCCATCTTTATACTACTAAATACCAATGCAAATATAAGTCATAAATCGTCCAATCCCTCTTTTGCGGATTGCACAGCTTACAAGGAAATATGTCGTTGTAAATCAGAACGGAAATACCACTAAATTAAAGTCAAATTCAATCAGGCACCACTTACGCTGAATTTCTGATCCATTAAATGAAAATATGTCTCCTCGACAAAATTTCAACAAGATGTCATACCAAAAAAAAATATCATGAAAAAAATGAGAACAATTTTTAAGACTCTTACAACAATTGTTTAAAAATTATTGTAAAAGATATATATGATATACCCAGGACGCCTTCCGAGTCCCCTTTCTGGATAATAACTCATCAATCGTATAATTAATTATAGAAGATTTGCTTACGAAATAAGAACTTCATGAGATGTGAATATTTTTGTCAATTTTGGCACTGGATAATTTTTAAATTATTTATATTTAAATTTAACTTTAAAATATATAGAGGATATATAAAATATGGCTATATTGACTACATATAAATTAACAATTTGAAATAATTATTTTTGCTGGGAAGATTTCTATTAAAATCACTATTTCTATTTTGCTCACCATTTAGTAATTTTGTTAATTTTTTAAACTTGTGGGTCTCTAAGTCCGTGGCGTCACTTGGGGAGGATGATTAAAAATCCCTTCTTTTGGTTTCTCTAAAAAGTTTCCGTTTCCTTTTTGTTTTACAACGATTACAGTTTTGCAAGTGAAGCGCAAAAAACAAAGGTCGACGTCAAAAAATGTGATGATGGGGGTTGCCCCTGCACTGAGTATATGAATGAACAAGGAATAATGAATATACATATCACATATATAGTTACAGGTCATACATATACTTGTAATTATAATATGTAATAATGAAAATGAAAAAGATTGATTTTTTTGTTTATTTTCAGATAGTATCTTAATATTAGGCTCATATTCATTAGCGTCAAGCGCATTTTAAAAAATTCATGATATTCATTTCGAACTCCTTAATAAGGATGTCAAGTTTCCTCATAAGTATTTTAATATTTTCAAACATCATTAAAACAATTTGTCCCTTTCCTTGAAATTATTTATTCAGTTCATTAAAATGCTCAGTGATATAGCATATATAAGTGATATAGCATATATTCGAAAATTCGTCAAAACTGTTGTTTATTCATTCAAAAAGAATGAATTTGCGATTTTTAATTTAGGATTGCTGCCTCTGCAAAAAATATTATAAAACCACAATGCTAAAATTTGCAAAATTGTGAAACAAAGCAGAATTATCTGAAATTGGGGTTTCACTCTCTCTTATGCCGTACATTAATAATCTATAAAAAATAATGTATAAAAAAATCAACTGTCGTGCATTAGTCTGGCAAAAGCTCGAAAATGGCTAATTTGAAAATTTTTTTTTTTTTTTGTTCGCCCCAAAAAAAGGAAAAACCCAAAGGAATAGCTGCAAAATCGAAAAAATCTAAATTGGTTATTTTGGGTATTGCCACTTCGGATTACTCGTTAGCTCTGCCATCCATAACTGTTATTCATTCCGTACGATCGATGGTTCAGTGTTCCAAGCGATACACGAGAGACTTGATTGCTGACATTATAACAGGCAATGACGGATACCCATTGTATTGTCGGTGATCAGTTGCGGACAATGGGCGATCTGTAGTTGTGAAGGTCAAAGGGAAAGACTTGGATTATGCCATATTCGCCGATATTGTCCAAGGCTTTTGAGCTGCACGTCAATGTGAAATACTGTAACTCCGTCAAGTCGATAAAGTACATATGCAAATATCTGAACAAATACAGCGATATGGCTGTTTCGGTGTGATAAATGCAAACGATGAACTATCTCAGTATCAGATCCGTCGTTATGTCAGCAGCAACGAGGCGATTTGGTGCATCTTTTCCTTTGCGATCCACGAAAGACTCCCTACAGTTGTACATTTGGCAGTACATCTCGAAAACGGACGACTGCATTTCAAAACAGAGAACACAGCGGCCAGAGCGGCACGGTTGCTGAGCTGACGCTCGTCGTTGTCCAGGGATCTTACCAAATTTATTTATTTTAGGGGGATTATAATATACTTTATTCAAGGAGACTTATTAATAATAAGTTATTATATCTCACAATTAGTTAATACTTATTTTCTACTACAATGCTTTGTTTGTTGTCCTGAAGTACGGCCGTAGTTCACAATATCTTATCAGACCGTAAATTTCACAATTATTCTAGATTATTTGATTATATTTACGTGATTTATGTGCGAAGAATACCATGATGCGGTGAAGTGGTCAACGGTGCTGCTCACTCTGTCAGTTACGTTGGCTAGCCCCAGCTGTGAATTCTATTACGGGCGTGTGGTTTTGGTTAACACTGAGAAAGGCAGCCAAATCCCGGAATTCTCAGTGTAACGAAATGTCAGTCTTGCAGGAATGTCCAGGTAAGCACTGTGAAAGGCAGACGAATCCCGGAATTCTCAGTGTAACCAAATGTCAGTCATGTAAAAAAATGTCCAGCTTAGCACTGAGATAGGCAGACGAATCCCGGAATTCTCAGTGTAACGAAATGTAGTCTTAGATTATTTACCTGTTGTTTGGTTCTGTACTGGTGTTTGTCAGTCTGCTGGCTCGCCGAAAAAGAAGGGCTGAGCTATGCTCTGTATACGTTTATATAGTTCCTTCTCAGCTGTGCATCCAAATAACGATGAATGGTATCTTCGATTGTGGTTGGTAAATGTTCGTGGTCCGATGTCGTTTCAACAACTGAGAACCATTAATGGGCATCTGTTTGAGACTTACCGTGAGGCGTGTCAACTCTTACAGTTGCTCGAGAATGATTCCCATTGGGACAATAGATCCAAAAATTACATAATATTTTCATCACCGCATCAAATTCGACATTGTTTGCTATTATCATATCCACATATTTCCCTTCGAATCTGAATGATTTGTGGGTCAAATATAAGGACGACATGCTTTAGGATGTTTTGCATCGTGTGCGTCGCCAAACTTCAAATCCGACATTGCAAATTACTGCAGAAATTCAGAATGAGGCATTGGGCATGAGAGAAGACATGTGTTTAAGGTGAATAAAGTGTTGTAGTATTTGGACATGATATCACCCAATCGTCAAATGCACGATGTATTTACGCATGAGAACAACAATAAGAATTAGCCTAAGCAAATGGCGCGGATTTGATCGCAGAATGAAATTGCCCTAGCATTGGCTTCATCTAGAATAGTAAGGACGACTTTGTTAGAAGGCGGACGAGCTTCACATTCTGCCTTGAAATTGTCGCTGAACATGCAAATCAATAAGACACCAGCTTGCAAAATTGCCAAAAACAGCGTAATGGAGAAGGTTCTATAGATATGCAAATTAATCATTTGGGACGAATCCACGATGGCCCACAAGAAGTCACTGGAAGCGCTATACAGAACGTTGAAAGATATATTTTTGGTGGAGCCATGACTCTGTTATCCAGTGAATTGCGGCACACTCTTCCAGTTATTCCACGATCAACTATAGCTGAAGAACTAAACACGTGCTTAAAATCATTGAATTTGTGGCGGCATGTCAAGACACTCCGATTGACGACTAACATTTGAATGTTGGAACAAGATCGAAATTGTTGGACATTGATAATGGGAAAGTCGCAGTTAACATCTCGACCGGTTTCATCACATTTCCCACTGATTTCTGTCAGTTGACCGAATGGAAGGAGGAGCTCATTTAGCGTGTTTTTCCGGACGTAACGCAGATATTCAAAAACCATAATTGCCTGAGCGAATAAGCCATATTGGCGGCGAAAAACGACCATTCAATATTTCATTCCGGGACAGATGTTTTTCGTCAGATCGGTTGACACTGTTTTCAACCAGTATGAGGTAATAAACTATCACCACCTCAGAATTTGCAATTCAAAGTCGGCTTAGTCATCATCATTCTGCGTAACATCAATCAACTTCGACTATTCAATGGAACGAGACTGGCTATGAAAAAGCTTATGAACAACGCCATCGAGTCGACGATTATCAAGGAAAAGTATAAAGGAAATCATCTTTTGATCGCATCCCGATGATTCTAACGAACTTGCCATTCAATTTTATATGGCTACATGCGTCTGGCCATCGCTATGACCATCAACAAATCACAATGCCAGTCGTTGGAAGTTTGCGGAATTAACTTGGAATTTCCATGTTTCGCCCATGGACAACTGTATGTCGCGTCTTCGCGGGTCGGAAAACCATCATCCTTTTTTATTTACGCGCCGGAAAACAAAACGAAAAACAGTTTACCAGAAACGTTTGTATTGAATGTTACTTGCATTTATCTTTCATCATGTACATAGAAGACATTGAATTCATTTCAATTATAAACGACCTTCATTTAATAACCAAACGAAACGAATTCATAATCGCTTATGAAGAGTTACAATCAAATCAATTTTAGGTGGTACGAAGTTCACCGGGTCATCTAGTAACGTTATATTTCTCAATCTTCAATGATCATTCATGCCTCTTTGGGGCTAATGGGTTTAACTGCACATGTTTCTAGAATTTGTGGACAGATCAACAATTAATACCAAACAACATCTATTTTCGAATTTTTAATTTTAATTTACTACATATTAAATTAACAAAGTTTATTATTACTTCTTTGGGGCTAGAGTGAATGTGTGGGAAATACAAAACAACAAAATTAATCAAAAAATTACCTAGGACTAGTCAAGTCACATACAAATTGTTTCATATAACTTGTAATGCTGTCAGAAGGTGTCAACTCAAGATATCATTGCTTTTTGTACTTACTTTCTTTGCTCACTCACTACCAGTTCAAAAAGCTTTTATTTCCTTAAATGTTGCACAGTCTATTGATGACTCATCTGGCTTTTTATTTTTAACTGCTTTAAGTGTTTCAGCTAATTAGATTATAGTGTTGATATGCAGTGTTAATGCCCTTTAATTGGATTGTAATTAGTATCTTATCAGGGAATTTTTGTATGATGTCATTTTCTCCTAATAAAATGTGTTTATATTTCTTGTATCAAACAGTTCGCCAAAAATAGACTTGGAAATGTTGTGTTTAATATTGCACAAAAATATTTCTACGAACTGTTTTGCGCAGCTCTTGCGCCACAGTTTAAGTCAATTATCATAATTTGCGCTGTGGGGAGCCACATTTCGACAATTCGAAAATACTAAATTACACATTTAACATAATTTGGAAATTATTTTCATTTCATTTCGCACAAGCATTGCCGCTCCAATGTTCTGGTTCCTTTTACCACCCTCTTTTTCCTAGACCGAGTCATAACAATTTGAAAACTTTGAAATTAATTGTATTAAACTTGGAGTAAACGCAGCGTGTCTTTGCCCGCCGCTTCGGATTTTCTTATGAAATCAAATGATTGCATGCTTTTCATTTATGATGTGCGCTTTTTAAGGATTGCTGGTATTGTTTAAGAATGAAAAATGGGAAAATGTGGGTGCGCTGATTGATAGGCAAAAATCACAAACGGCGTTCTACCTCTCTGCACACACTTCGAGCGGCATTGAACGTAAATCTTTACAAATTGTCTTGCATATGAGTGAAAAGTAATTGTTCGAATGAATAAGATAAATAGTTCCCGACAGTACTCGTACTTATTGTCATTTATTGCTCACTTTATTGTTATATATATATATATTTTTCTGCATTGACGAAAAATGGACACAACTGTTCATCATAGTTGAAAACAAGAAATCGTGTTTATTTGCGTAATATTATTAGACCTAATAAAGAACAATTCTTTCTATAGAGATCAGACTTTCTTATACCCTTTACCTTTAAAAAAGGTAAAAAGGGTATACTAATTTTGTGTTTTTAAAGGGGCTGCAACTACAAGAAGGAGACATTGTAGGTATGGACATATATATGCAGATATTAACAGAATCACTTTCTGAACAATTTTAATTTTGTCCGTCCGATAGTCCGTCTGTGACCACTTTTTTCTACACCGTTAGAGCTATCTTAAGAAACTTTGCTAAGATTTAGTATGGACAAATATATATAACTTCGGTCCAATTGATGGAATAGTGACGCAATAGTTATGGGGATGTGGGTCCTAGTAACCACTATGCAAAAAGTAGTCGGTATATTTTAGACACCACGCCCACTATTAACAAATATTCATAACTTAAGATCTATTGCAGATTTTTGGACCAAATTTTACAAGAAGTAACATGTGGACATTATAAAGCTAACCGCAAAAATGAGGTTGATCAGAGAAAGGGCAAGCCCACTTTTGATATAAGGAACTAAGGGTCTAAAATTAAAATTATCCATCTATGCTCGAATTGATGCTATCGGAGTAAAAATGAGTATGCAAAATATGGGGATCAGAATACTACTGCCACGCCCATAATTAAACAAAAACCATAACTATGTTCCTTTTAAAGATACATCAACGATATTTCACAGGAAGGTTGTGGGTACTAACATTAAACGCAGAAAATGGGCGGAAGATTTTTAGAGCCACGCCCACTATTGACATTTTTATAACTTACCACCTATACAATATTTTTTTGGCGAAATTTTTTATTAGTACGTCTATTCACACTACAAAGCCATAAATAAGAATTGGGGTCGATCACAGAAATGCCACACCTCCCTCTATTGTAATCAGCTCAAGGTACCCTACCGAAAATAACCGTAGATATGCTGCTAATGATGATTTATGAACAAAACATCCCCATTGTTGAACTCGCATGCACAAGGCAAGGTAAATGGTATTTCGAAGTCTGTCTAACCCGCCTTCAAACTTCTTTACTTGTTTTTTTTTTCTTATCTTATTTATGACAACATTGTCAGGAAAAGTATGTAATGGAAATAGTCTGAATCACTGGCTTTAGTTAAATTTCATTTCAGTTAAATTTGGGCAAATTAACTTACATGAATGTACTCGTATTTTGAGATTCTTAAGAAAATTAGCGAATGTCTTCTTTGGGTTATGAAAGTAAAAAAAATTCACACGTTTCAAGTAATCAAGATCATTTGCGTGACAGAGACAGTAACATTATTAACTCATATGGAAAACATACGAATTGATGACTTTGTAGCACTGCCTTATAAGAGAAATGGAAAGCATAATTATTTGGTGTTAGCAGATATTGAATGAATTACACATTATACTGTATTGTATTGTATATATTTTGCATGCTACATTAAAATAGTTTTCTTATCAATATACATATTTACCGATTCCAAAATAAGTTCGACTGTCTTGTCCACCATATTCACTTTGTTACAGTAATAGGACGAAGTAAACAATAGTAATAGTCAGTTTTTGTGACTATTACAAATATATTACACTCATAGTGTAAGCAAATTGATTCAAGATTTAAAATTTAATCAGAATATAAATATTTTGTAGGTAACTCACTTCCATATAATCTTACTCACACCAATTCAGTTTTTGTCACCTAAAGCACAAATGTTAGTTTCAAACAAAAAAAATATGTAACTTCCATTAGATTTACAATATTACATTTGTTTCGACATCATTTTTGCACCGGTTCTAATAAGATGTCACCCTCACCATATTTTCTTCTTTTAATTCCTTTTAATATATATGAAAAGAACGGCAGACAAAGTAGTGGTATTTTCATAATATATTCTGCTTTAAAAATTTCTTTCAGAAATTGGAAACACTTTTATTGACAAATGCAAATGGTGGATAAAAATCTGCGTGTTGGCAATCGGGCACAGAGTAGAATTTCAACAGTTATTGAATCTTTCAACCACTGTTTAAAATTGAATGGTGATACGTGACACAAAAAAAAATTAATCAGCGTGAAGCGACATAATAAACACTAACAGCTGTAAAATATTAGATAAAAATCGAACCAACAATGCATCCAAATTGTATATGCTTATTTTATAGCAAATCTCCGGAAGAAGCTATGTGATTTAAACTTAATATGAACTGTATATAATTTGTTAAAAAAATTGTATGTAGCAATATTTGGGCTTGTATTGTTCTGGAACCTAAATTTGATAATTGATGAATGAAGAAACTGATGATGATAATAGGCATACTACATATACAATATTAGGAAATTGTGCCTTAATGCGATCCCTTAGGCATCGTTCACATGGCAGCCGTTCGATACGGTTTTATCGAATTCGGGATGGTATATTCCACGATGCCCATGCTATTCGATTTTTCCCGTATACGGGTTTGTCGAATACATTCGAATGGTAGAAGCAGAGCGTTGCAGCGATAAGTTGAGATTATGGATCCACGTATTCTACTTCATTTATTTTGGTATAAACGACGGGCACGCAAGCACCGTTTAAGGAGATAATGGGTTCATCCTTTACTAAAAACTGCCTAGCATTGTGAAAAATGATTTGAAAAGTTTTTTCTACATCTTAGAAATTATGAAGAAAAGTTTTTAATTATTTTAGTATGTTTTTAATAATTTTAGCCAGTTTCGATTATTTATCAGCAAGATTAAATGATTCGACCCTGATGTGAATGGATACAAATATGTGTGAACAACACAATATAAGTTTCACAGCCACTGTTCCATTCGGCAAAATCTCGTATACGGTATACGGTAAAAACGACGCCGTGTGAACTTAGCGTTAGTGTAGAAGATAGTAGTTTAGGATTTGCATGAAAGATTAGCAGAACACGCCATAATAATAGCCGTATTCCAATGGTACTGGGTCGGATCCAATCTCATTGGAATGGTTTCGATCCAAATTGTGGTTCCACGCTAAACTTGGCTGCACTTTTGTTTAGTAGTCAAAAAAAACAGATGAAAAATATAAAAATATCTGTGTTTAGAGTTTTGAGACAGTGTTGAATTAATGAAATTAAAAATAATATATTAAAATAAATATTGAAAACAACAAAAAACAACAATAATCGGCATCAGCTGATTGATTGTAAACTTTTGCCAATAGTGCCAAATACAGGCACTACTTTCCGTACTGTTGCTTTCCGAACACTTCCGGATCCAATAATTGGATCTGAAAATGAAGCTGGATCCAAATTTGTTGTTTCTTTGCATTAAATTGGATCCGATCCAGTGCCATTGGAATACAGCTATTATTTAGATATTACAAATATAAAGCCCAGTTTCAATTAATGAACATGAATGAAGCGGTCAAAACGCTTAAAACAACGGAAATTTGTTTGGAAAATTTGGGTGAAAATAAAATAAAAACCGTAAAATTACAACTTTTTGTCAACGGGTGGGAAATTCATGAAAATGGATGTTACCACTAATTAATTGGAATTTTATTTTGGCTCTAAATGTGGAACGCCGAACACCCACGCACACACTCACTTAAACGCATATGCACCTTGCATCCGTTTCAAGGCAATGCAAATGTGCTTAAGAACATTCTTAATCCACGAGATGCAAACCAATTAAAATGCATGGAAGCGTGAAGGAACTACAGAGGAAAAACTGAAAACATTTTCACAGTAGCCGCCAAACGAGTAAAGTGCTCTCCGTTTAATGCTGCTAATGCTGCCTGCGAGACCAGAGCATATTTTATGTTATTTTATGGCTACGTCAGGCAGAAGTCGAACCGCAGCTAAGTAAAGAAATATTTAAAAATATCGCGCGGATTTAAATTCACATTGCCCGATGCAGTTTTCATATCTTTTCACTCCACTTTAGCTGATTTATGCCTTTTTTGTGTTGAAATTTTGTAATGTTGATTGCAACAAGTGCAGTTTTTTTTCGGTTTTCATTTCCTTTCTTTTTTGAAACTTGAATTTTGTGGCTAAAATGCGTTTTCGACTTTTGGATTAAACGATGCGTGCCCGTCTCATTTTACGCTCGAGTGCATTAATATTGCCATTTCGTGAGTACTTAGCATATTGTATAAACCAGAGTTCATACATTTTTAATTTCATAGGTGAATTGAAATTATGTAGACAAGAGAAAACAGTTCAGAGATTTAAAGTCTGATCAAAAAATTAATTTTAACTTTTGGCAAATGAGATTTGAATAATTTATTTACATGGAATTTTTCACAGTTGTCAAAAATTTCCATACTACCCCTAAATAAAGTTGATCATATCATTAAATACATTGGCATATAGCAATAATTGCACAAATACCCAAAAAGGCAACGGCTCGCAAATCTATAAACTTGTTAAAACCGATCGCCCCCGTATTAATTGACCCTAATCAGACATATAATTACTGTACAATCTAAAGAATTAATCTATCTGTTATCCTTTCTATAACAGCTTTTGACCAGAAGGTAGAGCACCATATTCAATTCTAATAACTCTGTCAAAGAATATACCAAGCTATTGACAATAAAAAAAATTATATTAATTTGAATTATAATACGATAATATAAATTTAGAAGCCGCCCTCGGTGGACTAGTGGTAAGCATGGTAGACTCACGCTCTGAGGGTTGCAGGTTCAAATCCTGCCACGGGCTTGGTCTCCAAAATGCTTCTTTCTCAAAGATCCTTTCTTCGAGTCGAAGGCCTCAGTTACTAGTACTCAATACCCAACCCCTTGCAGTCATAATTAATTATGGTGTAACATATAATAGATAATAATAAAAAATTTATAATTTTTATTTCTTAAAGACAAAACCAGGAAATTGCATATGCAAATCTTTCAGTATGTTCATAGATGCCTTAGCGGCTACCTTGCCAAATCTATAAAATAGGTCGCAGCTGAAGCTGAACTATTACCCATCCAACACCGATTACGGGGAAGCATGCGGCTAGACTTGGTTTGCCCTTTAATGACTTCTGCCGTGGGTGTGGCGCTGAGGAAGAAGAGGAGACAGTACTACATCTCATGTATGAGTGTCTATCCTTAGCCAGACGAAGAATGCACTCTTCAGGGCTCCTTTGTTAGCCAGCCTGACAGAGCTCACACCCTGTAAGATTGGGGACGTAACCAAATTTATAAAATTGTCAGGTGGATTCAATACTCTTTAATCGGGGGAGTCGTGCTGCCTCAGGTGCCGCACAGGTGCTCGCCGTCTAAGCGGTAACTATACTCGGCTTGGGTAGTCACTGCGTGTGCGGCGCCCCATTCGTGGTATCACAATGGGACATAGTTTGTGCCCAAGTGTGCTTCTTACTGCCACTCCAACCTAACCTAACACCGAATAATGCTCTAACCGTAGAAATCAAGACAGGTAAACTCCAGTAATAGACACTTTTTTGAAGGAAGAAGAAAATATTTGAACCATAAGAAATTCAATGTACCTACGAACTGAATTAATTATAATCATTCAATAATTATCGACTATCCTTCGACCAAGTTGCCAGTTCCACAGGGGAGGTCTAACTATAATAAGCTAGCTTTACGCATTCTTGTGTATGGCTTTCTAGTGTCAATACATATACGTAGTAATATAAACTTAATGCAAAAATATTGTATAGGTCGTAAGTTATAATATGACAATAGTAGGCGTGGCTGTAAAAACAAACCGCCCAGTTTTTGTATGGAGTTTAATGTTAGTAACCGCATAATCCGTCTAGAAGGGAGTGGCAAACACCCATTCCATGGAGAAGGGGGTAACTGATTTTCTACACCGACAGATCCAAGCTTGACGATACAGTCTCAACAGAACTGAGACTGGAACTTTCGTTCCGACTTCCCGACCACTGCAGTATTTATCAAGCAGAGGTCCTAGCCATAAAGGCGGTAGCCATCTGCTTAAGTAGACACGCCGTACCAAAAAATATTATAAATATCTACTCGTCAATGAACTCGGTGGCACTGAAAACAATGGTTGCTCAGGACTGCCTGGCAGCCCTAAATGATGCACTGTTTTCAGATTACGCTTAATATTGGTTCCGGGCCATAGGCATATTGAGTGGAACTGTAGGGGTAATGAGCTAGCCAGACGGGGTACCAACCATTCCTTGTGTACAGACAGATGCGAGGTTGGAATACCAATTGCCACCTGCAAACTGATGTTGAAGTATAGTGTCGTGCGTGAGGCTAATGGGTCTTGGGCAGACGAAGGCACTTGATTAACGACTAGGCTAATGAGGCCAGAGCTTGATTGGAAAAAATCTAGAGACTTGCTTGCTAGGTAGGCTAATTTTAATTTTAGACATGAAAGCTTCTTATATAAAAAGTGGGCGTGTCCTTTCTCTGATCAATCTCATTTCTTTCCGATAGTCCACATGTTGCTTCTCGTAAAATTTCGTCCATAAATCTCCAATAGATCTTAAGTTATGAATGTTTGTTAATAGTGGACGTGGCAGAGTGCTTACTAGGACCCACGTCTCCATAACTGCCAAATTGCGTCACTATTCCATGAATTGGACCGAAGTTATTGTCATTTTAAAAAAGGTGGAAAAAGTTCCTTATATGGGAGGTAGGCGTGGTGTTTGACCAAATCGGCACATATAGCAATCTAGTTCTATATCTTTGGCCAGTCTATACTTTTGCAAAGTTTCATTCAGATAGCTCTAACGGAATAGAAAAAAATTTGGCACAGACGGACAGACGGACGGACAAAATTAAAATTGTTCAGAAATGTGATTCTAATCATATCTGTATATATAAGTGCATACCTACCATGCCTTCTTGAAATTGTAACCTCTCAAAAACACCTTTTTTAAAGGTAAAGGGTATAAATATAATATTCAAGGTAACAAACGGCGAATGAGGCAAGCTTTGCTCCAATTTGTACACGTACTGTTTTATTCCATACTTTAGACTCAGCTCTGCTTTTCTGAACCCAATGTATGAGAAGATTGCCTATTAGTGCAAACTATATAGCATTCTAATTTTTGACGAATATTAGGCGCATTCGATTCGCCACTCTATCGCGGATAGGACAGACTTTTGTATGAGACAGTTATCGAGTAAATTATACTCGGTTTAAACGAGCAAATTTTTCTATCCTCGATAGAAAATGCTTCCAAATTGAAAATACATGACATTTCCCTTCAATCGATTGACCGTCTAAGGGCCGCTTTACAGGCGAAACTCACGATAAGAGGAAAAGTGAAAAAGGGAAATATTTCGGGCGAAATGTCTTTCACGCGGAACTCCCGATAAGACCGGCTATTTTAGTTTAATCCAACATATATATATATATATATATATATATATATATATATATATATATGTATATATATAAATATATATATATATATATATATATATATATAAATATATATATATATATATACATATATATATATATATATATATATATATATATATATATATATATATATATATATATATATATATATATATATATATATATACGAGGGCGGATTGATATTGAAGCTACCTAGCGCTAGATGGCAGCACAAACACAAAAACTTTTTTTTAGAAATTGCGATCTGTCAAACGTCAGCTGTTAAAATTTCACCCAAATTCATCGATTAGTTTATTTGTTGTAGTCGTTTGAAGAAAGCAACTTTTGTGTTTCTTGAAAAATGGAAAAAAGCGAATTTCGTGCAGTGATTAAACACTATTATTTGAAAGGGAAAACGGCGAGAGAGACAAAAGAAAAGCTCGATAAACATTACGGTGAGTCTGCTCCGTCAGATTACATGGTAAAATATTGGATTGCAGAATTTAAACGCGGCCGAACAAGCACTGCAACAATACCATCAACAGGAAGGCCAAAAGAGGTGGTTACTGAAGAAAATATCAAGAAAATCCTCGATATCGTTATGAATGATCGCCGAGTCAAGTTGCGTGAGATTGTTGAAATGGTAAACATATCATATGAACGTGTGTTCAACATTTTGCATCAACATTTGCATATGAAAAAGCTATCGGCAAGATGGGTGCCGCGTTTGCTCAGTGTCGAACAAAAACGAGTTCGACAGACCACTTCACAGCGGTGTTTGGACATGATAAAGCGTAATCCTGTTGATTTTTGGCGTAGATTAATAACTGTTGATGAAACGTGGGTCTACCACTACACACCTGAAACCAAAATCAATCGAAACAATGGGTGGAAGCTGGTGGAAGTGCTCCGAAGAAGGCGAAGGCAGTGAAATCGGCTGGCAAGGTTATGGCCACTGTATTTTGGGATACACACGGAATATTGCTCATCGATTATCTTGAAAAAGGATCCACAATCACAGGAAAGTATTATCGTGCATTATTGGATCAATTGATTGATGCGATCAAGGAAAAACGACCACATTTAAAGAAGAAAAAAATGCTCTTTCTTCAAGACAACGCACCGGTTCACACAGCATTAGATACGATGCTAAAATTACGTGAAATACACTTCGAATTGGTTAATCATCCACCTTATAGTCCAGATTTAGCTCCTAGTGACTTTTTCCTGTTTCCAATCTTGAAAAAATGGCTCGCAGGAAAAAGATTCATCTCAAACGAAGAAGTGATTACCGAAACTAACGCGTATTTTGAGGGGTTCCCGAAATCGTATTATTCAGATGGTATAAAAAAGTTGGAATATCGTCTTACTAAGTGTGTCGAGGTTTTTGAAAAAAAAATGTTTTTTTCCTAATTAGGTAGCTTCAATATCAATCCGCCCTCGTATACGAGGTGTGATCAAAAGACAACCGTTATTTTCATCTTTTCGTGAGTTACTTATGTTCGATGTTCGCATTTTTTTTTTATATTGGTACACATGTCTGTTATATATGTTGGCAATACCAACCATTTTGGATTGTCAGTTTGTTTTTGACAGATAAAAAGGTTAGTCGTGTTTTGGTGTGCTCTTCGATTTTGTATTCAGTTTTGTGTAAAAAATGAAATTAAATGCGCAAGGACATTTGAAATGTTGACTGTGGCCTTTGGCGAGTCTACTATGAGCAGAACACAAGTTCAATTGTGGTATAACCGGTTTAAAGAAGGCCGAGAAGATGTCAATGACGATGCTCGTCCTGGTCGCCCGAGCACGTCAACAACCGATGAAAACATTGACGCAGTGAAGAAAATGATTTTGGATAATCGTCGAATCACTATCAGAGAGGTTGCTGATGATGTTGGCATATCGTTCGGCTCATGCCAAGCAATTTTTACGGATGTTTTAGGCATGAAACGAAGATTGTTCCAAAGTTGCTAAATTTTGAGCAAAAACAACGTCGCATGGACATCGCTCAGGAGCTGTTTTTGGCCAAAACCAAACCGTTATCATGCCTCAACCACCGTATTCATCGGATTTGGCCCCCGCTGACTTTTTCCTCTTTACAAACTGAAAGACACCGATGAAAGGAAAGCGTTTTGCTACGATTGAGTAGATAAAAGAAAAATTGAAACAGGAGCTGTAGGCGATACCAAAAAAAGCGTTTCAGAAGTGTTTCGAGGATTGAAAAAAATGCTGGTAGAAGTGTATTATATCTGAGGGGAATTACTTTAAAGGGGACAAGATAGTTGTTGATGAATAAATAAATACTTTATTTTTTGATCACACAATAACGGTTCTTTTTTGATCACACCTCGTATATTATGTTGAATTAAACTAAAATAACCGGCTTTATTTTTCCCCTTATCGTGAGTTTCGCCTGTAAAGCGGCCCTTAGACGGTCAATCGATTGAAGGGAAATGTCATGTATGGGTTAATGAAATATGGGTGCATGCGTCACATGAACACCGATTGATGGAAAATCAAAACTTTGATTTTGATTGACGCGAATGAGAGGAAAAGACAGAAACAGAAAAAGTCCCGCTATTGCACATTTAAACGAACGCCGTGGAGTAAACATGGTAGCGGACACGGATGAATATCATTTCTCATGCTCCGACGAAACGAAAACATGAAAAAAATTGATATTCGATAATTTATCTCTTCTTTTAAAGCACATTTTTCAACCAAATGCATTTATCCTTATTTTTTTATTTTTTTGGACTGCTAATGTCAATGCAATATATGCAACACAATCATCCGTATCGCTCATATTAAGTCTGTTCACCGCAACAACGTAAAGCAAACTAAAATTTTACGTCAATCGATTGAAGCGTGTAAGGGCAAACGGGAAATACACATACACGAAAAATCCTTTCAATCGATTGACCGTCTAAGGGCCGCTTAAGATTTCGCATGTTCGAAAAAAAATTCCCTTATCGGCAACACTTATTTCGGGCGAAATAATTCTCCATTAATCGTGAAAGTTTTCACTTGTTTTTGTAGGCGAAAGAAACTTTTCACTTGTTTTTTGTGTGCGAATGAGAAAGCATCATAATGTAAGTTTTTTATTTTAATGCAATTTTTTTTCTTCTTTTATTTCAGGAGTAAAAAAACAAATAAAATACAAAGCTACTAAGTAGAATGCAGGAAATCCATATTACCAAAGGATTCATAAAAGAAAGCCGTGAAAGGGTGACAGAGTTCTGGAAGCAGCTCAGTTTGGAGTTGAACAGTGTGGGCCCACTAGTTAAGAGTGAGTGGGAGCGGAAGAAGATAAAATATGTGTTTATCCTATATGTCGCCCATTATAAACGAATTATTTTCTAATTTGGTTTGGACCAACGAAAAGCGCTATGTGCGAAAGAAGGCTGCTTTAAATAAAGTACATGACACACAGGGAACAGGGAGATGGACCCAAACAAACTTCATGGTCTTTACCTACTCTTTTTGGTCCGCCCTCAGTAAAAAAACGCAAACAAGCGCTGAGTTTCACGATGGGCGG
The DNA here is from genome assembly GCA_920105625.2 of Clusia tigrina. Classification (NCBI taxonomy): domain Eukaryota; kingdom Metazoa; phylum Arthropoda; class Insecta; order Diptera; family Clusiidae; genus Clusia; species Clusia tigrina. The sequence goes on from OV050031.1 coordinate 162,205,002, forward strand.
AATTCCAAATCGTTGTCTTGAGGTTGGTAAAGAAAGGTAAGCAAAGCCAATAGACTAGGAAAGCAAAGAGATAATCTACCTAACCGCCGGTTTGTTCACTCGGTAATATTGTTGAAATCTAAAAAAATCATCCACATTTATTAAAAATGTTTTTATAGAAACGTTTTTCAATATTACAATGGTTCGCGTATCTCCAAAGGTTTGGAATGGTCCCTTAAATGCCTTCGAAATGCTCGTTCCTGAATAATTTCTTCTTCTTCACACAAAAGTCGTAGCGCTATACTATGCATATTTTGAAAAATTTCTTATATTTCTGCTTTAAAATATGAGTATTTTTAATTTTTATTGCATATTTTGAAAAATTTCTATTCTTTCTGCTTTAAAATATGAGTATTTTGAATTTTTATTAAACTTTTAATACTTTTGCACTTTTATTTACAGCTGTCAAAATTTTAAATCGTTTCTTTCGAATCCGCTTGGCTGATTCGAAGTGAAATTTTATTCGGGTGAAATATTTAAAGTGAATTTCGGGCGTATGATGTTTAAAATCTTCATTTAACTTCATTGGGAAGATGGTACTTTGACTACCCATTATTACACACATTATATATTTATTATACATCTAGTTTATTCCTTATTAGTGTGGGTAGATGCTTATGTAATAACGAAACAATAAATGATACAAACATAACAATTCATGCTATTTCAAGGGATTTATACCGATGTGCAGGATTAAAGATGACAACAACACATTCATTACACGGAAAATATGTTTAAATTGTCTATTGTAAACTAATTACGATTCAAGCCAAAGTGCTATAAAGTACCTGCTCATGCTGTGTATTGCTGTTGTTATTATCGCAACGGTCACCATTTTGTAGCTTTAATTACTACTCGCATTATTCAAATGTGTGCAATCTGGCATGTTGGACTGTGATTTGTGCCTTGTAATGTTCGATGAAGTACACACAACTCGTAGTTTATAATATGCAGGGGTGTGGTGTGAGTGAATGCGCGTGAGTTTGGATGGATGTGTTTGCCGTTTCAGGATAAGCAGCATTGACAGCGAAACTTTGATTATGTAAATAATTACTGACTTAGCGTAAATTTATGTGTTACAGTGGTGTGTGTGGGGAGTGTAGAGAAGAGAGAGTGATAAATTGAATCGAGGAGAAAATTTGTTCTGAATAAATTTGAAGACCTGATTTGTGTAGCATTAAATGAGCCCAACGGAAAAATTTAAAATGTCATTACTGCAGTAATATTTAGTAGCAGAGTTAGTATAGATAAAATAAGTGTCTTTAGCTACTATACAACGCAGGTGATACGTCGTAATTGAAAATCGATGAAATTGTAGACGTTAAAACGAATCTATGACGGGAGACCAATTGAAATTGAAGTAGATACGCTAAACTTTTTGAACATCACTTCAGTACGTCAAGCGAAGAATGCGTCAATGCACACATATCGCCAACGCACTATTCGCCTCACTTTCCCTACCTCAAATAATATCACAAGCAGTCGAGCGAGCGGTAAACACGGGATACTGCACGCTGCGATCGGTATACGCCCGCCCACAAAATAAGCGGAATGACCTCCTCCATTTCCTCAAAATATGTATATAAAACAAATTTCAACTAATGAAATCGTGCAAGTGCCAAAAATATTTTTCACAACAAATAATTTTGCTCCGCCTATATTCAAGCACACACTCGCAGTGGCAGTCGATTCGCCCATTCATTTCCACATACTTGGCCACACATATGCGCACACACCATTTCATTTGCATTCGTATTTGTTAATATGGCCAATAATAATCGCAGCAGTTTAATATGCTAACGTACAAATTGATTTATAAATAATTACGCATAGAAATTAAATATTATTTATGCAGAATTGGCATTAAGTGTATTTGATATTGTACGTATAATAGGTGAAATGTGTCTATGGCGTGTGCATGTTCAATGCGTTTGTGTGTTTTTGAATTTTTCGACTGTGAATAGCAAAGCATCAGGCCAATTAATTTCATAGTTCATGTTGTTGTAGTTGCATCTCTGCTGTTGTCGAATTATTTTAGGAAATTATTACAATTTGTGACGTTAAAATCATATTTTCATTCCACTCGACAGTAGTTCGAACTGCGGGTTGTGGGTGGCACGAGGACGTTTGGGAGGGGATGTGCGATAATTTCGCTGTGTTTCATCTTAATTTAGTTGCGGTTGTGAATGTATTTATTGATTAAATTATTCATAAATACATACATGTGGGGAAAAATTGCTCATTTAATTGGTAAGGAAAATTGGCTTAATTGTTTTGTTAATGTTTTCTGTTGTTTTTTTTGTTTGTTTTTGTTCTGCTGGGTGGGAATGTTGTTCGTTTTATTATTGAAATGAATTATTCGTAAATTGCAGCGCAAATTTCATATTTTATATGTTCGTATTTTGTGTGCAAAACAATTTATAAATTCATTTTAGCATTTAGCGCTATTTTAAAATACAATACATACAGCATATGATATGAGTTACATTTAATTATTGAGAATTGTAATTAAGTGAAAAGGATAATACGATTTACAAGCAAATTTAAGGCAGAAATTTCGAAAGGTTTGGTAAACTATTATTTAATAGGATTCCCAAGCTTTTAAAATCAACACTTACAACACTACATTTGATTTGAATGGGAGATATGTGAGATATGTACAGGGTGGCCCAAATAAGACCAGCTGATGTGAAACACAAATAACTTTTTTATTTTTTAACATAATTTATTTTTTCTTTTTGCAGATTATAACTGAACTCTTGGAAATTTAAAATGAATACGTACAGTCCACAACAACGCATTAAAATTATCGAATTTTATTATTCTTCTCAACGATTAATTGTTCTGACGCAGCGAAATTATCGCCGTTTTTTGATGAAGCGCATTTCCATTTAAGTGGTTATGTGAATAAACAAAACTGTAGGTTGTGGGGCTCCGAAAATCCAAGGGCAATACATCAGCATCAGTCACACCCAATCAGATGCACTGTTTGGTGCGGTGTTATGGCCACAAAAATCATCGGCCCATATTTCTTTGAGAATGAGGATGAAACGCCAGAAACGGTCTCCGGGGCTTCTTACAGAACAATGATCGACAACTTTTTGCGGACAATGGTGGAGCAACATCCTAATTTGTGGTTTCAACAAGATGGAGCCACTGCGCATACTGCTAGTCAAACTATTGACATGCTGCGTGAAATTTTTGGTGAACGCATAATTTCAAGAAATTCAGATTTCCCTTGGCCTCCTCGTTCACCAGATTTAACTGCGCCCGATTTTTTTTATGGGGATATTTAAAAGACAAAGTGTATGTTAACAAACCACAGACACTTGGACAGCTCAAGCAGAATATTCGAGACGAAATACGGCGCCTGCAACCAGAAACATTACGCCGTGTAGTGCAAAATGCGCTAAAAAGAGCCAATGCCTGTATCGAGCAAAATGGTGGTCATTTGTCTGATGTCATATTTCACACATAGTCACGTTAAATTTCCATAAAATGTATTTAACATATTAAAATAAATCATTTAAAAAAACCCGTTATTACAAGAGTTACACGTGTTTAACATCACTAGGTCTCATTTGGGCCACCCTGTACATTAAATATAATTGAAATAATACTGAGATCAGTTTAGTTTCATTTTGAGTTTCAAATCGAAAATTTAGATGTGAATTTTGGGTATACTAGCTTAAATACTTTGTATCTGTAGTTTCGTAATCTTTAAATATATCGATATCTCCACAATCAGCGTTGTCCTGAAAATAGTATAATTTTTGGAATCTACGAGTACAGGCAACAGTGCCGGTTTTCAGTAAAGATTATTCTAGTGAGAAGTGGTCTAGTGCCAAAAAATAGTATATATGTACTTCCCAGGTAGCAGTTCATGAGCCATAAGTGCTTTTAACCAAATATTTTCGAGAGTTTTTGCCCTTTATTTTTATATAGTTCATAAAATGTACAATTAGTTACTCTGAAAATATATTCCTGAGGCCATTTCGGTGCGTCTCATCTGCATGCCAAAGATGAATTGCCATTTTATTTGTTTGTCTGCTTGTGGCAGCAATTTAATTTAATTATTTGTAATTTGGCCAAATGCCAAGCGGCTCATATACGCAGCGGCAGCGTTACATTGCAATGAGGCTGGGTGTTAGTCGATTGGTTGGCCTACAGCCCGTCTGTCTATCTGTCTATCCATGTGTGCGTCCCTATGCTGGCTTATTGCCTAGCCGCCTCCTGCAATTGCCTCCACTTGCCTACTGCCGCATTGAGCACATACTTGATGTATATTCGTATATTGTTGCTGCTATTTAAGCGTTTCAGTCGGCGTCACCCTAAATAGTATACTTTGTTGCTTTTGTTGTATTTGTTGTTGCAGCAGCAAAGTACTTTCGCCTCGTTGGGCAACATTTAAAATTAAATGTTAAATGTATGCTGTCACAAACCGCCGCAGCTCATAGTTTTCCAACATAAATACCCGTCGTCGCACTGCACTCGCCTAATATGTAAATGTAATTTGCCTCGACGTGTGACGTTCGTAATCGCTTCGCAATTACAATGTTGCAACATATTCGCTTTGTTGCCTGGCATTGCAGTCGATGCACAAGTAAATTCTCTTCGTAATTAATTGATTTTATCTGGCTTAGGGCTATTTTACAGTTTGTTGGTGACAGTTTATTTGAAGTGATTTTGCATGATGATTGTGGGATGTGTGAAATCAGTTTAGATAATGCCTTGGATCCTGGCGGCTATTTAATGAGCTGTGAACATTATTTTGGAAAATGAAATGAAAATATGTTTTTAAGTCTGTAAGAAAGTTTGATATGAGAGAGTACAATTGTAATTGGCGTTAAATCATTGTTGCAACAGTATGTTATGACTGTATTTGCCCATGAGCATTTAGCAAATATGGATGAAATAGTTTCAATTAATAGGAATCATTCTATTCAAAATGTGAGGAATGATGACAGATATATAAATAAGTATTCCTACTGGAGAACGGAAACTGATTTCGTTGAAGGAATTTTATAAGGGAACAAAGAAACGGAAATCAACAGAAAATAATTATTTGGTTGGTGGAGTCACTTGCTAATATTCAGATGGTGGTAATGAACTCCGAAGTTTTTAATGATTTCTTGCGCTAGTTCCTAAATGTGTAAATGCGTCCAATACTGGTGTGATTTCATTAATTGTTAATGTTCTTATTGATTTTGTAATTGTTGTTTGCATGGCTTGTCAATATATGCACCAACCAAATGTACTCAACAGTATCAGAATCAGCAACAAGAATAGCACGAGCAACAACTGCTATAACAATGGTCAAGCACACATGATATTAATTGAGATTTATTGACTAATTAGAATAAATTAACATTGCAACAAGGACATGCATGCCGTACTGCAGCATGTGTGTGCTTGCGATGGAGTGTGCTGGGGTGTGATTATGTGTATGAACTTGCAACGATTGCTAATGAAGGCTTGAATAAAGCGTCATTTGTTCGTAAATTTTGTCTCATAGGACCTCCAAATAATTTTTTATTGAAACTAACGCGTGGCTATATATCATTTTTAAAGATATTTCACATTTTTAAACGAACGTTCTTTAAAGAAATAGTTCCAGAAATTCATTTTGCAATAAAATAAAGAGTTAATTTTATAGTATTTATAGAACATTTTCAGTTAGGATTTAACTAAGTTTCCTGTGTTATAAGTAAAATTAATTTTTCCACATAATTTACTTAAAATTAATTTAGTTTGTAAATACTACTTAAATTCATTTCAGCTCTCCGTCGGTGATTAAATTTACTTAAAAATCCATTAAACTATACATATAATAAATAAAATATAACTCATACGTTCGACAATTAAAAATCGTAATTTCCTCTTGGAATCTACTCTGTCTGCCTCTGTATCCCGTAGCACACCTTCCCTAAGCACACAATTATTGAAATAATTGCTTAATTCAATTACATTTTCCATCATGTCAATTAATAACGCATACAGTGTGTGTGTGTTTGTGTGTGTGGTGCTTGTGGGTAGGTGTGTATGTATCCATGCTTGTATATCATAAATATGGAAGTGTTTGTTAATTATTAATATCATAAGCTCACAAGCAATTTATCATGTGCGTATCCACACGCATTTCAAGGATGTGACGGGCATTTTCATTATCGCTTAGGAAATGCAGCGCATGCGAGTATATGTGTACATTTACATGCGAGTATATGAGTACATTTGGTACACGTATATAATATATAAGTATACCCAGTTGGAAAATTGCGGGCACCCTCTCATTCGATGCTCTGATATAATGCCTTGCAAGATTTTTCCAAAGTCATTCCTGAATATTCTCTAAAGAAGATCTTTAATACTTTTATATATCAGTACAATGTTATTTGTTCGTCTTTACTCTTCTTGTATTCAACAAGCGAGAGTTACAGATTGAGTTCGTAAAGGCTGGAGGAATTGGTATGAAGTCTCGACTAAGCCAGTGACTGGATAAGAAAATAGTTTATCTAAATAATGAAAAGTTATAAATAACACATTTCAGAAAAGAACAGTCAGGGAAATGAATATAAATCCATATATGGTGGAGTGAAAGACAACTTAAGTATGGAATCGATTGGAAGAAATATATTTTCCATTCAAAAAAGTATGACGGAAATAAACTAACGTCTGTTTTGGCTCTCTAGATTGCGAAAGAGGGTCTCCTGACTCTTAGCTCTGCCAACTGTATAGCAGGGTATATATTACATACATATACGAGTATATGCCAATAATAATTTAATTACATTGATAGATGTACGCTACATGTTGCCTTTATTGCAAACGTCTGAGACGTGATTTCTATAGTTCGATACTATAAGATGAAAAATGGGAGCGTCTTATGCGTCCTTCCGAATTATTTCGTGTTTATCTAACACTTACCTTTATTGTAGTTTCGTTTGTAAGTATTTGTTTTTATTTCGTTGGGACATGACCAAGCATGCACCTGACAGGCTTTCCGACTTATAGAATAGTAAAAAAATATAGCAAGAGTTCACCGAAAAACAATACTCTATAAACCAAAATAAGTGAAAGTTTCTGTTGCAAAATATTATAAAATTCTTTCATATATACACGTATATCTTCGCACTTTTTAAATTTTGGGTTGCACGTAGAAATGGTGTTTTTAATAGTTTTTACAGTTTGAGAAATATATACTGCTGAACTTCCTAATCGAGCATTTCGTCACAAAATTTTTAATTAAACGGCTGTTTTGATACTGACCTGAGTTTCAGTTACGTTTAGCAATTTTGCCATTTCGGTTCGTTCACTGGAGCTGAGGTACTTTTTAATTTCAAATTGTTTTTCCAGTTCGAAAATTTGTCTCCCTGTAAAAGTGGTACGCGCTTTTTTCTTACGGCGGGCATCTGTTGAGCCAGAATCCGAATCATCCTCAGTTGTCTCAACAGCAGCCACTGACGACAGTGACTGCGTCAACGTTTTATCACGAATTAAACTATCGCTGCTGCCAGTGGGGCTTATATCCGGCAAAATGACACCTGCCGACGTGGATGGGGTAGCAGCAACAGCAGCGAGAGCAGCCAGTTTTTTCTTTTTCACGCTGGGTTTTCCGGAATTGTTAGGCTCTAAAATATGAGGAAAGTAATTATAAAAGTAAATAAAAAATAAAGTACACATGTTACAATGAAATGAATATTTAAACTAAATTATAAATGAAATCACAGCGAACTGATTAATGGCATTGTACAATTCTTAAATCTCTGAAGAGCTTTGCTTTTGTTTATATTTGATATTGAGATATTAGGTATACGTCCTGTCGATACATTTGTTTGTGCCATTCTTTTATTATTATTATGGACTATAATTAAATATTGTGTTTGGTTGTTATATTGTATCTGTTTTCACCTTCTATTGTGAAATTCTGCACCCATGATAAAATAATGCTTAACGGCAAAGTAAATAAGGTGAAAAGAAAATTTGCATCGGCCTGTTGTTAAAACTGGAATACAAAAAGTATGGCCAACAACAACCCAATCTGTTGGAGTGTAGTGTAAAACGATATTTATACACAATTAAAAAGGGAACTACTTCCATGACTTTATCATGGAACATTATTTTGTTGTGTATACTCAAAAACAGTGTTATTGCTGTTATATAATAAAGTGTAAAGGCTTAACGCAGTGAAAGGAGTCACTACAAACTGCGGCCACATATAGAAGCAATTGTTGTAACTCATTGGAATTTTCCACACGTTATTTTCTTATACTGTAATGTAGAAAATTTACACCATACTTTTCATATAAAGAAATGCTTGTTTCACTAATATTGAATTTAGATAACGCTTTGTATTTTCTTTTGGAAGTTGTTAAAAAGTTGATGTGACCACCTATTTTATGGGTGTTTATAAGTCATCCTAAGGGGCTCAGGCTTTTCTTAATTGGAAATATAAAATACCTTCGATCGTATTGTATCTGTCCATGTTAATCTACCTGCTGAGGTGGACATGTTTTGTCTTTAACCACAACTCTGCAAGTTATTATTCGGTTGGATGTTCTATTAGATATCCACTCAATGAAACAGATTTAAATATTTTTGATACTTTCGATAGCATATATTCAAATATTATTATTATTATTATAATTTGTACAAAAATAAATGTATTTACAATTTGGAAGCGGAGCACTAGCGACTGCGGCTTTCAGCTCTCATGTATATACTAGTATTTTTACATTTAATACATGTTGTGTTATACTTTGTTAGTATTTTTAAATGAAATTAACTAAATTAGTGTTTTTTATGAAACTATATCATTTTTATATTATCGGTTGAAGGGTTATTTCACAGCTCGCTGGGGATTTTGTCCGAAAGAAGATTGCTCCTCGCAATAGGAAAGTGCTGGCATTCGTCCAATAAGTGGATTATTGAAACTGATTGTTTATGGCAATTTGGCGTGCCTGATCCATTTATCAGGTGTTCGTGGCTAATTTTGACGTGCCCTAGTCTGAGGCGAATGAACGGACGGATCTCGAACCAATTGAGATGTGTTGGGTAGTTAGGGCAAAGTCTCAATGGGTTGATTGAAGCATAATGGTGCACGTAGTCAGTCCAAGAGCTGTATTGTATTTGGAGCATATATTCATATATATAGCGGTGTATGTCTTTTTATCGATGGTGCTGAAAGTGTAAGCTGGAGTCCTTCGGGCAATATTGGCTATTGCGTCAGCATATTCGTTTCCGCGAATACCGGAATGGCTGGGAATCCACATTAATTTGATTTTTTTGTTGAATTTTTTAAGCTTATCTCGGATTTTAAAGACTGTATCACTTCCTTTTGATAAATTGCGAATATAATTACTACTTGCTTGACTGTCTGAGCAAATTATAAATTTACCCCTGGCTTTGGCTCATTGGTTAATTGCGTTGTAGATTGCTGTTAGCTCTGCAGTGAATGCAGAGCAATGGTTGCCGAGTAGACCAATGCTTGATAGATCACCATTATTATTTACTAAGCGAAAGAAGTCCCATCAATACTCTTTGAACCGTCGGTATATATGTATTGCCACGATTTTTCCAATCTTGATTTATGTTCCAGGAAAATTTGCTGATAAGTAGCGCGGTCAGTGCCCTTTTTTGAGTATTTTAACAGGTCGAGTATAAAGGATGAGTCACTGAGCATCCAAGATGGATATAGATTATGAGATCTTTTAATAGGGTTAATAATTAAATATTCCTCTTTTACAAATCGGATACATTTATCGATGGTACTACGAATTTTTACCGGTCGTTCGTGATTTAAAAAATTTGTGATCAGTTTGTGAAGGATAGGGCTAAATCCGGACCATAATTTTGGTATTAAACGTAGGGTGACGTATTGGATTCTTTCTTCTATAGACGGCATTCCTGCCTCAGCTAGAATATTCTTCATAGGTGTTGTTGGAAATGCGCGTAGGCTTCTTTTTATACCAGAATGGTATGGTGCGGCTAGTCGTCGAATATTGCTAGCTGCACAATGTCCGTATATAGAGAGTCCGTAGCCAATTTTTGACAAGATAAGTTACCTTGTAATGTTGAGTAAGGTTTTAGGATGGGTTCGAGAGAATTTAGAAGAAAGGAATTTGATCATATTCAGTCTTATGTCAAGGCTTTTCCTTATGTAACAACAGTGTTCCTTAAAAGTATATTTACTGTCTATGATTATGCCTAAGATTTTCAACGTATTTGCGTTTTGAATGATTGAATTTCGAAAGCTTATATCAAAACCGGTACATGATTTCTTATTTTTTTAAATTTGTTAAACTCTACATTCGCTCCAGAAATATTTGACCATTTAGATAGGTCTTCAAGAATAGCGGTGAATGTACTGCGTATGAGGTTGTTATCTTGGCAACTTTAGAAGATGAAAACGTCACCGGCATATATGCAGTGTTCCACATATTTTTGCTTTGAAATAATTTTGCTGACTTCGTCGAATGCTATAATGAATATAACAACCGACAGCGGTGATCCTTGGGGGATCTCATTGGCGAGAAGCCCAACTCCCGACAGAGCAGAACCGATCGTAGCTCTGATTTTACGATTTGACAAAAAGATTTTCACGAAATTAAATATCTTTGGCCCGATTTTCCATTTGAGCAATTGTTTAAGTACCATATGTGGGCCTATTCGGTCGAAAACTTTTTAGGACTGTGACATGGTTTCTGCATGAAAGTGCTCTCGTTACGTAATGGTCGGAGTAGAGTAGAGCGTCCATGGTACCCTGTCCGTTTTTGAATCCAACTTGATGTGAGTTTATAAATTTACTCCTTTCGATGTACCACATAAGCCTTGTGGCAATTATTTTTTCCATGAATTTCCCCATACAGGGGAGTAATGAAATAGGGCGGTATTCCGATAGTTCTATTTTTGATTGTTTTGGTTTCGGTATTGGGATAATATTCACTATTTTCTAGTTTTGAGGGTAAATGGCATAATGCAAAATATTGTTGAAAAGATCAATTAATCTAGATGTCATCTCTGGAGACAAGGTTTTTAACATTGGGTACGATATTCTGTCAAGTGCAGGTGTTTTTCCTTTTGTATTATTCAGAGCAAGAGTAAATTCAGTTTGGGAAATGTCAATTTCAATATATTTAGCGAAGGAGCACATATGTAGTTGTGAGCTATTAGACTCCACTACAAATTTATTTTGTTGGTCTAGAGAGTAGTTAGACTGGTGGTAATCAAAAATCAATTGTGCTGGCATCTGCATTTTTCCCAGGGGCTCCGATGTCATTCCACCCTGCAAAGTACAAGGACTGGTGCAATACTGCAAGGATAACGCACTGCATCTATTAATTGGGTGCGACGCCAACGCACATAACACCGAATGGGGAAGCAGTGACACGACCACGAGGGGTGAGTACCTATTAGAGTTTATTATAAGTAATGACCTAGAATATTACAATGTGGGAAATACCCCTACATTTGTCACAAGGACTAGGGAGGAGGTCTTAGACCTAACGATAGGGAACCTAAGTATGGGTAACTTGATTAAAAACTGGAGAGTATCAACGGAGCCATCTGTTTCTGATCACAGTATAATAGAGTACTCTCTCAAAGGAAAACCCCCTGAGAAGGTGCTTAGGAAAAACCCTAGAAATACAGACTGGAGCGAGTACATGAATGACCTATCTGCCATTTCAATTTCAGGGCAAAGACGAATCAATCGCTAGAGATTGAAAGCGTCTTGGGAAGATAGATAAGGTAATATTAGAGGCATTTCAAGCTAATTGCAGAGCTCTGGCAACAGGAGGAAGAAAACACCTTGGCGAATAACACACTAGCCCAGTTAAGATCCAACGTGCGTACCCTCTACAATAGAGCAAAACACACCGGTAACTTGCAAGATCATGCTAGAGCGTTAACAAAGTATAATATTGAGATTAGGAAAGCTAAAAGAGATAGCTTCAGGAACTTCTGTGAAGATATCATAAGAAACTGGCGAAGGCTAAAACAGAATGTAAGATGGCACTGAAGCTAACGGATGGTAGCTATACACTGAACGACAAACAGAGAGTGGAACTTCTTTCGAAAACACACTTTTCAGACGCAACAACCGTCGAAGAAAGACTTACCTCAAAAAGGTTTCACACAAGTATGGAAGATTGGAGACTTGCTACAAAGATAATAACACCACAGCAAGTACGAGTACATTGGGCTGTAGGAACTTTTGACCCCTACAAGACACCAGGCGCAGTTGGCATAGTGCCCGCCCTTTTACAGAAAAGAATAAAGGTAATGGCTCCGCACATGGTAAAGTTATTCAGGATAAGCTTGGCGACACGGTATATTCCAGCAATCTGGAGGAAAGCTCTAGTTACGTTTATACCGAAGGTTGGAAAGAAGGATTTCACTTCTCCAAAACCTTTCAAACCCATAAGTCTAACCTCCTTTTTACTCAAAACAATGGAGAAAATTATGGACAATTATTTAAGAACACACACTCTAGTCACATCACCTATAAATCGATAACAACATGCGTACAGAGGAGGAAGGTCCACGGAGACCGCCGTGTTTCAGCTAACTGATATCATTAGAGACGCAGTAGAGAATCAAGAAATAGTCATCTGTGCTTTCCTTGACATTGAAGGAGCCTTCGATAACACCTCGCATCAGGCAATTGGAAGAGCGCTCCGCAGCAAAAATACAGAGACAGCCATAACCCGCTGGGTGAGTTCTATGCTTCAAGCGAGAATAATAGAGACTAAAGCGGGCGATACCGCAATAGAAGTGCTCTGCACAAAAGGGTGCCCGCAGGGAGGAGTACTTTCCCCACTCATGTGTAGCTTCGTGGTAGATGAACTACTTGATCTGCTGAAGCACAACGGCATCACCTGTCAAGGATATGCCGACGACATTGTAATAATAGCAAGAGGTAACTTTGAAAGCGCTCTTTGTGACATAATACCGATAGGACTCTTTATTACTCAAGAATGGTGCACTTCAGTGGGACTGAACATAAACCCCACAAAAACAACCATTGTACCGTTCACTCGGAAAAAGCATATGCATCCAATCAAACTCCGAAATGTGGAGATTATTTTGTCAAGGGAGGTTACATATCTAGGAATAATACTATATTCCAAACTTCTCTGGAAAGCACATGCGGATTTTGTAACAAGTACGGCAATCAGAGCATTAATGTTGTGTAGAAGTTTAGCTGGGAAGACATGGGGTTGCAAACTTTACATTCTGAAATGAGTAGTTAGGCCGGTTCTAACATATAGAGCAGTGGCATGGGCTCAAAGAACCAAATTGCTCACCATGAAGAACACTTTGAACGACTAGCATGCATATATATTACCGGAGCTATGAACTGTTGGACTAATAGCAGACCTTTAATAGGTACATGCAGGAGGAGTACAATAGATCAAATTGGTCGAGATCCATTTTCCCTCTTTATTTCATTCATTCCCAATAAATAAAACAAATGTATTTTTACTAAACGAATTATGTAACAATAAACATATGTAGGTATGTATGTACGAGTATCTACCAGTATCCAATAGTCGTGTGTTTGCTTCCGAGAAACAGTATCCTCTTTGTTAAAAATTATATCAAATCTTAAGCCCTAAATACTCATGACTTTTAACTTAAACGAGTACTCATGACTTTGATTTATTGAGCAAAAGTCATGAGACAAAAGCAGTTTTTCAACTTTCGTACTCATGACTTTCATTTCATAAACAAATTAATCAGCTTTTTTGAACTTTCGTTGTTTTTTTGTAGTGAATATAATTTCAACGAAGGTAAGTCACGAATATTTACGTAAAGTAATGCATGCTCGCAAACACTACGGTTCATATTGAAACTTAAATAGTTGGATCCTTTGAGGGTATACTCTGTTCGTCTTTTACAACCCCTAAATACAGATGCGCGGAGGCATGCTCTGGCATTTTCTCGAAACTGCAATCGAAGTTTAGTGAATATTCTGGCACACGAGAGGTATATAAACCACCACACAATTGAAGTCCACACAGTTTAAAAGGGATCGTAGCAGTGTGTACATCGTGATAGTAACAGCATAAAGTGCTTAAATAATTAAGTGTGTGAACAGTAATAATTAAATAATGCTAATTGTTCTAATCTAACCAAGATATTGTTTGATTAATACACAATCCAGCAGTACGAATCCGAGTATTGAGAGTTGGCATAAATTGTCAGGAGGGCAATCAAGAGTGTTTAGGGCTTTAGCTCAGAATCAACTGCAGTTCTTTATTCTTATTTCATGCGCAGCTCAGTTGTTATTTTAATTATAATTTCAGAGAAGTTTGAATTTATTTTTGTTTATTTGTAGTCTTCATCCCTGTGTCTATCTTAACTAATTTTACATTCAACTGCGCACATCACTTTTCAGTTATAACGCCATATGCATACAAAGTATTTTATTCGGGTCGTTAATATATCTAAAATAATGATTGTTAACGTATTTAGTAGTTGTAAACAAGTACGTGCTTTCCATAAACTGAATTTATTTGATTGAAAACAATTCACAATAAATTTATAAGTTCTATGAAACGCTATAAATCCGTTGAATTAATGACAATTTAATTAATGAAATTTTAGTGTTTCGGTAGCTCTATACAAATTTATGATATATTTTATTTAAATATAAATATAAATAAAAAATAGTCTGTGAGAACAATTGGCCGAGCTGTGGAATTAAATCGACAATGAAATGTAATTGAAGCAGCTAATTAAACTACTCTCGAATATTGGTTCCTGACAATACGCACTTTTCTTAATAAATTCACCAGACTAGAGTTCTACAAAACGATTATCTACAATAAACCAAATGCCATAACAGTGCTCAGTTAACGAAAATATTTCAAACTTCAGACGTGAAAAATTTGCGTGGAATTTGCGAAATTCGACTGAACCCTCCCCGAGGGTACCGGCTGGTAATAGGTCTACAATGGCATAACTTGTCTGATGGTGCTGGATCTGGCTAAGGTCAGGATGTAGCGCTCAGTGTTTGATACTCCTTAATAGTACAGTATGGAGAAATACACCTTGACTATGGTAAGGACTGGATAAAGGTGTCACGCGACCTGTGCTGATGATCAGCCATGCTAGAGGCCCTGGTAAATAGTCTAGTCGTAAACGGAGCCCCCGAATAAAAGGCGCCCTTCGGTGGTAATAGCTCGGATATTGCGAATCTCTGTCCGAGTGGTGTTTATATTCTCCGCAAGAAAGAGTTTTCATGGAGAAACATAAATTAAATTAAAAATTTCGCGGGGCATCACCGGAAATCAGATGGAGGAAAGAATCCTTGATGAGCCAATGCTTAGTGGCGTAAGATCACCCGCTAAGCCCAAATCATATGCTGCTGTGGTCAATGAACACAGACCTTCATCCGTGACCAAAACAGTGGTTGGACCTATGGGACCCCCAATGACAGTAGACGGGATGGGTGGTGCAGGAATTCGGAAACTTTCTTCCGATGATGTGCCATCCACTTCTGCTGCCAGGGCAAAAATGGGACCAACTCAACAAACTCCCATCTCCACTAAGGAGAGATTGTTGACACTGGGAATAAAACTGGGGGACAAAGGGTGTAATCCATCTCGATCTACTACCTCAGAGAAAACCAAGAGAGGAATCCCTCTTCCTGATCGTGGTCAACCTGGGGGTTTGGATGACCCGAGAAGAAAGGAGCTAAGTGTAGCTGGAGTCAGATGGGTACGAAACACCTTTTATCCTAATCCTGACCCAGCCAAAAAGAGGAAGACGGCAACACCGTCGGGACCACCTAGTCGTGGAGGGTCCAAGGCAGCAGGTAGCTACGCTAAGGTGGCATCCGTCACCAAGGTGGATGTTGTTTCTGCGGACTCAGGAACACCATACTGACTAGTAAGGAGCTGACAAGTGTTGAGCAGATGTTGCTTGGGAGGCTGGTTGGAGAGTGGACCAAAGAATTCTCCGTCGATGGTATCCACTTCCAGCCTGGCTTCCTGAGCATCGACTTCTGTTCGATGGACTCTGTGGAATGGCTGAAAGGGGTCGTGACGCAGCTTTCAGTGAGAGAGGGCGTCAGTTTGGTCGCCAGAGTGGGAGACAACATACCACGATCACACACAGTCTTCCTTTTCCTCCCTCGTAGTAGTGGACAAGAGGTAGCTGTGTCACTTAAGTTTCTCTCCAGCCAAAATATTGGAGTTGCAAGGACGAGGACAACGGTTAGTTGTTGTTCGTGGAAATAAATGATGGGTCCATGCAACTAATAAAGAGCTCGGGATATGCGTTGAACTACCGATTTAGCAAGATCAAAGTCGGTTGTTCCAAACGTACTCAAGAAAAGCCCAAGGCAGAGGAAGTAGAGGAGACAAACATCCCACCCCTGTCAAAGGTAATTACGAGTAGTAGCCTATCCCCAGGTGAGGCTAAACCGAAGACTGTGGCCCCGGAAATCTGTTCGAAGGCCTCAAGTGTTGAGATAGAGGCTGAGGCCGCATACTGAACTTCACTGGTACACAGTCTGGAGGTTGTCTCTATGGACGAGGAGGACGAAGATGCGAGTAGCACCATCCCGTCACAACCTGTTCCATAAGATGACGAGACTGAAAGTGGCTCAAGCAAACATCCATCATGCCAGAGCAGCCTCGGCTGTCATTGGGAGGGTGTTTGCCAACAACAACATTGGGCTGGTCCTCATTCAAGAGCCATGGTGTTACAAAGGTCAAATTAGGGGCCTTTCTAGTAAATTTACAAATGTAATATGGGATGCACCTGTATCCTGATTAGAAATGATATTAATTACTTTTGTCTTTCAGAATTCATGTCGCGAGATCTCACACCCATCATGATAAAGTACATAGATGATGGGGTCTCTCGCGTTATAGTCATTGCATCGACCTAGATATGAATGACATCCCGGAAGAAGTCTATAAGCTGGCGAGGATTCCACTATTGGTAGGCTGTGACTCAAACACACACAATACCATCTGGGGTAGCAGTGACACCAATAAACGGGGTGAGTCAGTTCTGGAATTTTTATTATCACTTAATTTATATATATTGAATAAAGGGAACACACCCACTTTTAGAAATATAATTAGGGGGGAAGTTCTTGATCTGACTTTCTGTAGTCCAGAGCTAACTGATATTCTTAACAATTGGAAAGCTTCGGACGAACCCTCTCTGTCGGACCACAATATAATTGAGTTCGATATAGGAGGTATCGTCACAAAAACGGTAGTTTTTAGAAATCCTAGGTATACTAACTGGGAATTATTCGATAGTGCATTCACTACTCTCATCCTCAAACATCCAAGGAATATATAAAAATCCGGTGGAGCTAGAGGAGGGTGTCAATGAGCTGAATTAATTTATTTCCGTTTTATCTTGTCCTCTAAGAACAAAGAAAAACAGCAGGAATGTTCCTTGGTGGAAGTCTAGTTTGTCTACTAGACGTACTAAGGTGCGTAAGCTATTCAATCTAGTTAAGCGTACGGGGGACTGGGAAGACTATAAAAAAGAGTTGACGATCTATAACAAAGAGATCAGACAAGCCAAAAGTACTAGATTTAGATCCTTTTGTGAAAGCCTAGAATCGACCCCTGAAGTAGCGCGACTCCATAGAGCTCTTGCGAAAAACAAAGTCGATTTAAAAGCTGGCATTGAAATCTGAGGATGGCGCTTACACGGCAAATGAAGAGGATCGCGCTCTCCTTTTGCTGCGTGTGCACTTTCCTGGGAGCTCGATCCAGCTACCGCCTTCTTTACAGATGGATGCTCTTCCTAGAAAAACAAGCAAGATTGGCTGGAAGGTGGCCAAAGAAATCATAACTACTGAGAAGTTGAGATGGGCCAGCAGCTATTTTCAGCCATATAAACCACCGGGAGCGGATGGTATTTTCCCAATCCTTCTTCAAAGGAGTGGTGAGGTACTGATTCCGCGCCTGGTGAATATCACTAGGGCAAGTCTTGCTTTTGGGTACATACCGGAAGAATGGCGCAAAGCTAGAGTGGTATTTATCCCCAAGGTAGGCAAGAAGGATATGGCCCATCCCAAATCCTTCAGGCCTATCAGATTGACATCCTTTGCACTAAAAGCAATGGAGAAAATAGTTAATATACATCTCCTTTTGGGTATATAACGGAAGCATGGCGCACAGCTAGAGTGGTATTTATCCCCAAGGTAGGCAAGAAGGATTTGGTCCATCCCAAATCCTTCAGGCCTATCAGATTCACATCCTTTGTACTAAAACCAATGGAGAAAATAGTTAATATACATCTCCTTGAGACCGTATTGAACAGGTAGCCTTTACATCCTTATCAGTTTGCATATATTGCGGGAAAATCGACTGAAACCGCACTATAACATATGACTGATTTTATTCAGACAGCACTGGATAAAAAGAAATAGCCTTTGTGCCTTTCTCGATATTGAGGTGCTTTTGACAACATTCCTCATGAATATGTGATTAGGGCTCTTAATAATAGAGGTATAGAAAATACTACTTCCCATTGGATACGAGCTTTACTCAACAGTAGACTGACTGAAGCTGAAGCAGGTGACAAAACTGTTAAAGTCAAAGTCAATAAAGGATGTCCGCAGGATGGGGTATTATCACCCATTTTGTGCAGCATGGTAGTTGATGATCTTCTGGTAAAACTCACAAATCTAGGCATATCATGTCAAAGATATGCGGACGATATTGTGATAATAGCTAGAGGAAAATCTGAATCCACTCTTTGTGATATTATCCAGAGGGGCTTATTAGCAGCTAGTGAATGGTGCAGGGGAACAGGATTGAAAATCAATGCCTCAAAGACTACCATTGTGCCGTTCAATAGAAAAAGATCTCTACCATATATGAAACCTATTCTTCTAAATGGTACACAGGTCGATATTAGCTCTAAGACCAAATACCTCGGAGTCATTTTCGACAAAAAGTTATTGTGGAAGGCTCATCTGACAGCAACCACCAAGAGGCCTACAGCTTCCTTAATGATATGGCTTGCTGGTAAATCTTGGGGATGTAACCCAAAAATCGTTCGCTGGATGTATACCATGATGGTGAGACCGATCATCACAAGCCTCATCATCTTTAGCCTGGTCAAATAGAGTCAGACTTAAGACAGCGAAATCTGCATTAAGTAAAGTACAAAGCCTTGCCTATTTTGTTATCACTGGAGCTATGCGCACCTGTCCAACGGCTGCCATGGAAGTTATACTAGATCTAACACCCTTACATCTAGTAATTCAAGACTCTGCTAGGAAATCTCTCACCAGAACACAATAAGTTATTTCGAGAGAATCAGATTACATCCAAAATAATGGGGTAAAAATTCAATTCAAGAATATGCTACACTAAAATCTCACAAGGATTTTATGCCAAGAAAATTAAATTTTGCACTTAAATACAGTACAATTATGAGTTGCAAAAAAGAATGGAAAGATCTAACTGAGACGTATAAAATTAGAGAAAATTCCCTCTTATGGTATACACACGGTTCTAAGACAATGGACGGAACTGGGGCAGGAGTATTTGGGCCTAGAACCAACTACCAGATCAACATTGACAGGAAATATCGGGGGGAAAAACATCGTGATACTATCTGATAGTCAAGCAACACTCAAGAGTTTGAGCTCACCCTTGGTGAGGTCAAAACTTGTATGGGGCTGTATTGGAAGCTTAACTCCCTAGGCAGTGTGAACAAGTTATCTCTAATGCGGGTACCAGGCCACATAGGAGTAGAGGGAAATGAAAACGCTGATAGCTTAGCTAGGAAAGCTGCGGCCTCTCAGTTCAATGGACCTGAACCCTTCTGTGGACTATCATCCAATACCATTGGAGGTCTGCTGAAGAAGTGTACAGATGCAAAAAGAAGTCAAACCTGGAAAACAGACAGTCCAAATCTGTTTTGGGAGATTTTAATCCTAAAAGAGCTAAAGAGTTAATAAATATGCCTCGGAGTAAATCAAGAATCATCACAGGCATTTTAAGCGGACATTGTAGACTCAACTACCATTTGAACAAGTTGGGTATACCTTCAGATGCCATTTGTCGATTCTGTGGAGAAAGTGACGAAACCTCACTGCACCTGATCATAGACTGCGGTCCAGTGGCACATAATAGACTCAGGTGTTTTGGAGAATATATCTTAGATGTGAGCACGATCCCTCAACTTAATTCCTGTAAAATATATGAATTCCTCTCGAAAATTAACCTGACAGAAGATTTGTAGAGGAGACTATCCTCATCTTTCAAATAAATAGAGGCATAACAATAGATGTTTCAGGTCGCAGTATATAACACCCCTAAATATATCTATCTATCTACATTTGCAGCAAATTACTTAAAAGTTTTATAGCATTAAAGCATTTCAAAAACACAATTTTCTGTATTGCTAGTTGAAGGTTCCTCGAATATATCTAGTATGAAACAATAGCAAAAAATATAAAAATTTTCTACAACAATGAAAATGCATTTATCTGCACGTATCTGCACTAATTAATTACAACTACTTCCCACTTTGTCTTTTCAATGGTTTGTTGATATTTTGTGTATGAGTGCCCTTTGTCCAACTCATATGGATTTCCTGTTTTTCTTTGAGTACTCTTCTATTTATGCTTGCAAACTAAATGGATATATGGTAGCCCTCTTCACAACTGACTGTTTACCATGCGGGTAAACGTAAAATTTTTTACCGTATGAAATAAAATAGTGTATGTGTATATATATATATATATATATATATATATATATATATATATATATATATATATATATATATATATATATATATATATATATATATATATATATATATATATATATATATATATATATATATATATATATATATATATATATATATAAGTTAAACTAAATTGTATTTATTTAGTTTTTTTAAAAAAGCACATCAGAGAGAACTCTGATGTCTTTCGTTTTATTTAATTGAATCCAAAACTTAGACTAACTTAACATTTCATTAATACCTTAATGCTAACCTCAAGCTGTGTTTGTATTAGTTATTTTTATTGCCGTTATCACTGTTGTGGTGCTCTGCTTATGTTGGTTATTTGATGCAAGCGTGGAAGGTGTTTTTATCACTGCTCCCACGGAAGTACCGTAGACATAGCGTCAGCAGATTTTGGTACACGTTTGCTAATGAGTTGGGTACCTGAATATTTCAATGTGTTTGTTCTTAACTTCTCCCCCTTTAAGTTCAAACGTCCTCGTTTGAAATGGTTTCCTTGTTGAAAATTTGATTTAGGCCTTCTATTGTGGAAATTGATAGTTCGGGAGTTTTTGCTGTCGGACAGTCTAGTGGCGATTTGTTATCCTTTTTTAGTTTATCCCTTGATATCCTGATGATTTTTATCTGTTGCCATTTTTTTGAAAAACAGGTTTTCCTGGCTATAATGATTATTAAAATAATTACCAAGGTTGTTAGAGTTAAGTTAGCAGCTAGCGAAATTTCGTTACTATTTTCTAGTAAATTAATATGTTTAGTATTATTAATATTCAATTCCTTGATCATTTCTAATGACAGGATTTCCTCAACTGCTTTTGATTTGGAGGTTGGTTGTAGTAATGCCGGCAGTGGCTTATGAATACTAACTTCTTTTGTCGAATATGTTCTATTGTTGATTTCTACGCTCGTGTTTTGGTAGCTTATTATAAAACTTCCTTTAAGTGGTATAGTTTCATTGTTCATTATTAATGACCCATTATATTGGTTAAGAAGCAAGAGACCTGTTGAGATTTCTTCTACGTCAGGTACATGTTGGTTGTTAATTATTGTGCACCTCTCCGGTCGACTTTTTATTAGATTTGGTATGCATGAAGTATTACTTATGTCTATTATATTGCCATATGGGCAAATTGATAACTTATTATAGGTTTTACAGTTATTCTTTATTCCATACAATTTATTATTGCAATTCAAAATGTTTTCATAATCAATTTTATTAATAACATTGCCTTTTTTTTATGGGTTTTATCATAATTTTATTACAGTGATTATATGTAGTGGTAGGTATATTAATTATATAAATCAAAGTTGTCCTATTGCTGGCTATTTTTATATCTGCAAATTCGAGAGCCTCTTCTATATTCGAGTATGGGGCCTCTTCTTTCTCAATAAAGATTTTTGTGATATTGACTTCTTCATTTGACAATATGAAAGAGTTAACTATTCCTGCTTTGGCCCAATTTAGGGCATATTCTATGTTCACAATTTCTTCTTTTATTATTTCTAGTTGATATTTTATTTTCAAAATAAATTCTTCTTTAAAGATATTTTCGTTTTTCATATTCTTTGAAATATCGTTTGTTATTTTTGTTAATTTATTAATTTGTTCAATTGTAAGTTTATTTATAATAAATTGCTTATTATTGTTTTCTAAAACGTTATTAATTTTTTCTTCGATAATATTAAAATCAGCATGGTCTGGACTCCCTGCGATCCATTTCCATGTTGTGCCTATAAAATCTAGTGACCGTTGTGTCCTTTTATTAGGTATCATTCTATCGATATTATTTCGGATCTGGGATATGGTATGGAGTAGGAAAGGATATAAGGAGTGATTTTCTTTCATTGTTCTCTTTATTGCTATTTCCGTTTCGTCAATAAACGTTTGATATTTTTCAAATTCGATCACGTGGATGATTTTATATGTTCCTGTCTGCAGTCTAGCCGTTCCTGTGTCTATCGTGATTAGTTGTGAATTCGTGTAGTCCAGTATTTGTATTTCTGCGTTGCATATGGTCTGGAAAATTATAATTGTTTATAAGAGAACTTAGTTGCGTATGTTGCTTTTGTGAACTATTTTTCCTGATTCTGTAACTACTGTAGTATTTCTATTTTCTTTTACTATTTCTTCTTTGAATTTTGCAGACAGTTTTGTTCCTAATCTTTTGTTTTGCTTTACGTAGATTACTTGTCCTGGTATATAATCCTTGATTGTGTGTTTCTTTTTGTTGTGATATCGTAAGTCAGTTTGCTGTTTTTGTTTTAGTTTTTCTATGTTGTCCTGTCGAGCTTTTTCGTAATCTTGTGGGCTGAAATCAACGGTTCTACCGAAGAAAAGGTCTACTGGTTTTCTTCCAGTAGTAGAATGGATGCTATGGTTATATTCATTTGTGGACCTTTCTAGAAGTTCCTCGAAGTTCCTGTTTGTCCCGTCAGACTTGAGACATCTCATTATTTCTGACAAAGTCGAATGAAATCGTTCGACTTGCCCATTGATTTCGCTCTTATATGGGGGAGTGACGTAAACATTTATTCCTAACTCATCTTTCATCATAAACATTATGGTTGCTGAATTTAAGGATTTTTCGTTATCTATTATTACTGATTTTGGAATGCCGTAAAAAAATAATAAGTCTCTAAGGGGTCTTCTTATGTCTTCTATTGATTTTCCAGGTATTATTTTAGTTTGGGCGTATTTCGTAAATTTATCTAGACTAGTCATTACAAGTTTTTTGTCTGTCGAGTAAATATCTATGTGTAATGTGTGACCAGGATAGTTGGGTATGGGTGTCTCGCTTAATTTCGGTTGGTTGGGATGCCTTTCATATTTCTGCTGTTTACAAGTTACGCAACTTTTTGTTATTCTTTGGATTTTATTGTTCATACTTGGGAAATAATATGCTTTTAAGATTTGTAGTTTGTTTTCTTTCGCGTTCCTATGTGCTCTATTATGTGTATTAATAATTATATCTTCTTGTTGTTGCTCGTTGACTATGTCTTCTACGAGGATTTGTGTAAATCTTATTTTGTAATTGCTAAAGTGTTGTGGGTACGCTTCCTGCAATATTCCCATAATACTTTCTTGTGTTTGAATACAGTTTATAACTGATGGATTCAGATATCTTTTGCAGATGTTAATTAGTTTCTCTTGATTGTATAAAGGTTCGGTAATTATATGGCGGTGATATCCGGGAAAAACTATTTTAAATCGGTATGTTGAAGATTCGTCTATTTTAAGAAAAATTTGATTTTTAAAGGCATTGATAGGAGTTTCGACGGATGGAATTAAATTGTGTGATGAGCTGTCATCACTGTGTTCTGTAGGTGTGAGAGAAAAAACTTGTGTAGGTGGAGGACGAGATAGCGAGTCCGCGACAACGTTAGTTGTGCCTGGTTTATATTGCAACTCGTAGTTATATTCCTCTAAAAGGCTTTTCCAGCGTTTCATTTTTGAGTTATTGTTTTTGTTACTCAGCGCGTATGTCAACGGCTGGTGGTCTGTTCTAATTTCTAGGTTGTTTACTGAGTCCGTTTTAAATTGTTTTAATGGGTATTTTAAGCTATTCCTTAAAATAAAGTAATTTTTATCTGTATGGATAATCCCGTTGAGCTCTTTAAGCGTATCATTACCAATGATACCGTGGAATGTTTCTAATCCAGGTAGTAAGAAGAATTTGATTTTCTCAATTTCTTCATGAAATATGTCTACATATGCATGGTGTGAAATTTGTACTTTTCCTGCTATGGAATTTGCAAAAAATAATTTTGAATTTTTTTGTGGTCTGCGAATGAGATTTGGTTGTATGTAATTTTTATTGGAACCGGTGTCAAGTAGAAATTTGTATTTATGTCCATTCTTCGCTACGAATTCATAGTATGGTAGCGAAGAGTCTTTTAGTCTAAAAAATGAACGTCATCGGTTTGTTTTATGTCTTCTTGTTCTGTCGTCGGGTGGTGATTTGCTTCGAAGTTATCTTCCAGACGTTCTTCGGAATAAAATCCCTCAGACTCATAGTACGGATCTTCTGTGTGAGTAAAGAATGTTCGCTGAATTTTGTTGGGTTGATGGTTTTGCTGAGAAAAAGGTGGCAATTGTCGTTTTTGTGCTGGGTTTTGGTATTGATTGAAGGGAATTTGAGGTCTATTATAGTTGTTCTGTGGTCGGTTTTGGTAGTTTACCTGCCTGGAGTGTACCGAAGGGTCAACTTCCATAGGTACGGGAGGTTTAGGTGGAAGGTATGGTCGGTTATTGAATCCTAAATGACCGAAATGGGGTTTTGGTTGAAACCCGTATGAGTTATTATGTTGGTAATTGTTATTATTGGGCTGGAATCTATTATGTGGATTATTATCGTATCTGAACTGAGGCAAATGTGTTAGTTCTGGGAAAAATCTATTTCTAATAGGTTGCATGGGAGGATGGTTTTGACGTGGTGGTCGCAAAGGCGGCAATGGATAATCGGGTTTTCTGGGAATATTTGGCCTCTGCATGGAGTTCATTCTATATGCCATGTTATCTAATTTTTGACACAGATGTAGGGCCTGTGGCAGTGTCGTTGGTTCTCGAACGCTTAAAAGTTTAGGAAGTTCACCGTTGAGTCCCCGAATAAAAGTGTCTAATGCTTTTTCCCTATATGCATTAGTCATTGTTTGAAGTGACTCTTCGCTTAATTCTAAGCAAGCGATTTTGTCTAATATCAGCGATAGGTATTGGTAAATTCGCTGGTAGAATTCTGTTATAGTACTGTTTCGTTGCGTTAGTGTGATCATTTCATGTTCAAGCGTGCCGATGTCGCGCTTGTCCGAATAATGCATCATTAGGCATTTTTTTATTTTAGACCAATCTAGCGGAGTTCTGTATGATTCTAAGGCAGTATCTGCCTCTCCTATGATTTTGTGTCTGACGGTGTGTAATATTGCGTAATATTTTGGTGTTCGTTTAACATTTTCGTATGCAGTAAATATTCTGTCCACGGTTTTACGCCAGGAGTTAAATTCTCCTGGTTGCCCAGAAAATTCGCGTAAGCACTTTACAATGTCTGGGATCCTATCCAATTCATCCAAATTTGTCGAATTAAATTGGACCGTATAGTCTCTTTCGTCGTTTTCGACAAACGGGTTATGGAGGTTCTGTACTGTCGATGTAATCAGTTCCGTAATCTGTCTGGTTAGTGCTTCCGTCAGTATTAGTGGTTGAGGATTATGACTTGTACTAGGTGGGTGTTGGTTAGAATTATTGATCAGACTATTAGTAACCCTTAATTGTGCTAGTTTTTCACTAAGTTGTTCTTCTGGAGTCGACATGTTTAAAAGTAATGGATAAAAATAAAAAAAAATTAAAGAAATGTTTTGATTCCTTCACCAAACGTTATTTATAATAGATTTATTAATTTTTTATTTTATTATTTTTTTTTTTTTTTAAATTTACTTGTAATTATTTCTTAGTTTTCTTGTTATTTTTTATTTACTTTCACTTTTTTTTTATTTAGAAAAAATTTAACTTGAACTTATCTTTTGATTATTTATTTCTTTACTCTTTTTTGTTTACTTTAACTTTTTCCTTTGTATTTTTTTTTTTTTTTTTAAAAATGTTTATGACTTACATACAAATACACTAGAAATATGCTTAAAGTATTCTTCATGGTTTTTCCCAGCGGTGCTTTGTTTTGTTGAATATTTTGGGCAGGCGGCTGCTTGTCAAAAGCTCCTGTTCCTACGATGATACGTCTACTTGGGGGCCTCTTTCCTGCTACTTTTTTTCAGCTTTCTCTAGCACTTGTCACCAACGATACTGTTTGGTTTCTCGTTTTTTTTTTGTAACACGTAAACTTAGCGATACTTTTTTCTTATTATTTTTCTCACTTTTTTATTCACGATTTTACTAGTGACTTCGCTGGTCCCTGCTCGGGCGCCAGTTAAACTAAACTGTATTTATTTAGTTTTTTTAAAAAAGCACATCAGAGAGAACTCTGATGTCTTTCGTTTTATTTAATTGAATCCAAAACTTAGACTAACTTAACATTTCATTAATACCTTAATGCTAACCTCAAGCTGTGTTTGTATTAGTTATTTTTATTGCCGTTATCACTGTTGTGGTGCTCTGCTTATGTTGGTTATTTGATGCAAGCGTGGAAGTGGTTTTTATCACTGCTCCCACGGAAGTACCGTAGACATAGCGTCAGCAGATTTTGGTACACGTTTGCTAATGAGTTGGATACCTGAATATTTCAATGTGTTTGTTCTTAACTTATATATATATATATATATATATATATATATATATATATATATATATATATATATATATATATATATATATATATATATTTGTATGTTAGAATTTCATTTCCCATAATTACTTCATTTTATATTCCCATTATCGCACCAAAACAGTAAAAAAAACTTTCACGGCACAAATTTAACCAACAAATTATTGGATAGAACAAATATTTTAATACCAAATCAATTGAAATATATTATTTCACATTTATTTATATAAGTATTGTCATAAAATGCGATAAATATGAAAATATTTTATATTAAACACAAATTATCACATTTCTGAAATAAAAATGTACACTTAGCAGAAAAAGTCTACGTACAACATATGAAAATAACAAATTGAAGTTATTTATTCAATTCCGGGATGATTTTTTAAAATTTTGTTGATGCTATATCATAGTCTTTTAGGTTTACTGTATATTTGAGGAAAAAACTTGGCAAAAACAACAACAAACAAAAAATAATTGAACTTAAATCCAAAAAGTGCGAAACTCAATGCAGAAAAAGTCTACGTACAAGAAGCATAAAGGTACTTATTGAGACAAACAAACACAATTATTCCAAAATATCAAGGCTGTTACTTCAGCAGTGGTATTTTCATTTCGAAATACTTCGAAATTTTAAGATAAAATTAATTTAAAATATTTTTTTGTGATTGAAGCTAAACGAAAGGAAATCAATGTCAAGAAAGATCATGGTTCGTCTTTGGCAAGAAGGGAAAACATACCGTTTAATTGGCGCAGTTGCAGACCGGGCACGTTCTTCTATACAAACAGTTGTTAATAACTTCTAAAAGACGGGTAAATTAACCTCAAAACCACGCTCTGGTCATCCATCACTATTAAGTAGCAGGGAAACCCAGGATCTTATAGGGCAAGTAAAAGTCAATCCAAGACTAACGGCAGCAGAAATGGCAAAGGATGTTGAGGAGAATCACATAAAAAAATTATGTGCCGGTATTGTACAAAAAATTTCGCAAAAAAGCTTATGTTTCAATAGTTAATAGACTAACACGATAAGAATTTGCCCAACAATATTTAAACGAAGGGGAAAACTTCTGGAGGCAGTTAATGTTTTCTGACGAAAGCAAATTTTGCATTTTTGGCTTTAAAGGACCTAAGATAGTCTGGCGGAGACCGGTGCAGCTTTCCAAAAAAATCATTTAACTGGCACAGTTAAACACAGCGGTAGAGGAGTGGTGATCTGGAGTGCATGGCACCTTCAGAAATGAGCAAATTGGAGTTTATTGAGAATAAAATGGACTACCTAAATATCTTCCAACAGAAGATAAAGACCAGCGCAAAAAATCTTTCCTTAGATCCGTCATTTTGCTTCCTGCACAACAATGTCCCAAAGCATACAGCAGAGGTAGTGAAGCTTTGTCTCCTTTATAATGCACCCCATCAGTTTGCACGCCCCCAAAATCACCCTACTTAAATCTGATTGAACATTTATATGGTTTACTAGAACGGCGCATTCGAAACCACCATATTTCCTCGAAGACTATGCTCAAGGACCTAATTAGAGCGGAGTGGGCAAACATTAGTACCACAGAGATCGAAAAATTGATCTAATCAATGCCGAAATGTTTAGCAGAGGTAGTTAAGAGAAAGAGTTATCCAACCAATTATTAAATATTATTTTTTTTATATTAATTTTTATAATTATTGTTAAATTTTCCCTTCACTTATATTTTGTACCTACACTTTTCTGCATTGAATTTCGCTCTTTTTGGATTTAAGTTCAGTTATTTTTTGTTTGTTGTTGTTTTTGCCTTTTTTTTATTTGCAAAAATACAGTAAACAGTATACAGTATTTTCTTAAGAATCAACACTCGAAATTCAATCGATGAATCCTGGAAGGTACGCATTTAAATTTATGCGCAAATTCTTTCAATGATTCCTAATAGTCGCGCTCCGAAAAAATTCATATTTTCACTCGTATTAGCTCATATAATTCAAGAAAAAATACACCAAACTGTAAGTAGAAAAACGGGGGATATGTTGAAACCAAATACAGAGACCGTAAGGTAGTAGAAAGAAACGGACGTGCGGTTGCAAAATTTAAATATTAATTTAAAGTAAAATGCATTTCAGGCATCAGGTGAACGACCATGTTTATTGAACATTTTGTGTAAACTGCCAAACGTTTTTTGAATAGAAATCGAAGTTAATAATTATAAAAAATAAAATTGTGTACTTTTAACCCGCTGTGGCATTGTTTACATTTCCAAGTCTAAAGACATATTCAATAGGAAGATTCAAAGATCTATTTGTCCTATATCCAACCTCATATGAATGATTTGAGTTATTAGGGAACTAAAGTATACTGTCTCATTTTCTAAAATTTAGAAATGGAATTAAAATGCATACTTGCATTTCCAGTTAAGTTAAATATTAATTACACAAACAAAATTTCAGAAGCTAAAATTGGAATTCATTGTGCCAAATTTTGCATGCAGCGCTCGGGTCTCGGCGAATTGCGTTCAAATGTGTAATTGCAATCACGTACAGAACGCTATTCTGCTTAATCGATTGACTGGCATTTGAGTGCAGTTAAATGCTTCTATAAAATGACATTTTCTTACAATTCATTAATTATAGTTTAATTTGTTTCTACCTATTTCAATTATGAATGAGCCGTATTGACTCGTATTGAGCACATTGCAGACGGCTGAATGGAAAATTATTATGAAGCCAATTAGCGAAAACGAGTAAAGAAATCTGAAGTGGGGTTAGACCGACTTCGAAATACCCTTTACCTTACATGTGCGTTCGAGTTTTCTGTATAAATTATTAGTAGAATATCTAGTGTAATTTTCAGTTGGGGACTTTTTTCCCCCCGGAGGAAGAGAAAATCTTCAAAAAGACACGAGGGGGTACGTACTACCCAAGAATGTGATATTTTTACTGTGTAAAACCACCTCCCTAACCTAACAGTTACGCTAAGCCAACAATGGCCTGCGAGCGCTTTAAGAAGGGTAAAAAATAGATACACATTATAGAACTACTCACGGTTTGAAAGAAAAAGTGTTGTTTTTGATTTCAATATATGTTTGAAGTCATTCAAACAAATGACCTCCGCAACTAATTTAAAATCATAATACAAACTACGAAACGTAGCAAAATCTAAATAGTTTCGATTACAAGGATGGAGATACAAGGGAGTGAAATTCCTTATTCTTCTTACAGGGGCATTCAAGTTGAGAATGCTAAGCAAAAAATTACTTTTATTTCGCCACTCAATAGGCTGAACACAAAACATGCATTAAGCATTTTTCTACGGGTTTTAGGAGAGGGGAGACGAATAAGTTTAAGACGACTCACATAAGAGGGAAGTTGAAAATTCGAGTTGCATGTAAAAGAAAGTATGCAAAACAATAAGAACCGTTTTTAAACTGAACCGTTTTAGCATTAGAGTAACAGGCATATCTAGGACACCAAACAACTTGCGTATTCTCCCAAAGATGTGTACAGAAGTTTGGTAATAAAGGGGTCTCTGAACTCATTTGCCCAACATTTTATGAAGCCTAGAGTCAGAGATAATACAGTTGCAACGTGTTTACCAAAAGTAAGTTTTTGGTCAAAGGCAAAAGACACCTAAGTCGCACATATGATCAACGGATAACAACGGTTGATCTACAATGAAGTAAGCATGAGGCTGTAAAAGACTTATTATACTAAGGAACTAGAATTGACTAAGTAACAATTGCTTGACTGTGTGGCTCAGTAACATTATGATTACTGATTGAGGGTTCGAGAGATATGTACTAACTAAAACCTTTGGGCCTACCTGAGTTCGATCAAACTATTACGTTTGCTAGGTCATCGTGAGTACATGAAAGAAGGCATAGAAAGAAAAAGTAACTTGGAGTTACGATGGATACCGTATACAACTTCCAAACGCCACCTTTTCTTACTTCTCATCTTTTGAATAGTTTCTTTTTCAAATATTTCCAATGCGATTTTAGTTCGATTTTTCTAAAATTTTACGCTTTTAAGCTGATGTGCAATAGCGCTCAATTCGTTGGGCAACAAGTGGACAAGTGGCAATTTGCATAGTTTTAATTGCATTGAAAGGATTAAATTTTAACGAATTGAAGACAAGAAAATAAAATATAAATGAAATACAAAAATTAAGCGAGTCTGAGCTTAAGTGTGCGCGATCATTAACAACAATATCGTCCACAGCCGCGTTTCATGTAAGGAGGTATTTTTTGGCATTTATGAATTATTCCAACCGTTGCATCATTAATATTAACGCGTGGAAATTGAGTTTCGGTAGAAAAAAGAATTTATCGCCTGCAAATCTTCTTTACTTAATATTGAGATGCAACAACACCCCAGCGCTGATAAAAGTAAACTATTAAATTGAATTAAGTTCCCCCAACGCGCCAAATATACAACAATCTAATAACAACCACAGTAACAGTGCAACAATTTATTCACTTGTGGAACCTAAATTGCCCTCTTGTTGAAGTACAGCAGCGCAGTCACATACGCATGACGCACCGAGTTAACACTTGCCGAGTGTCTAGTAGTGGTGCATATCAAGATGTGACCAGTATCAAAAGTGATTCACATTTTCCACAGAAGTATCAATCAAAAGCAAAAATAACAATGAAATTAAAACATCTTTCGCAAATACGAGTAACAAGATTCCATTTAATTAATTTAAAATTACCCCAGCTATGTTCAGTAAATGGGCAGCAGACTTCTACTGGCACGCCTACAATTAACACACCTTCATTACTGTGTCCATATAAAAGACTCATCGATAAAATCACAACAAGATGGTTCGTGTAACCTGACGGATTACCGCCAATGTCGCGCCCACTTTTAATGTATATGCATAACTGCAGATAAATACAAAAATTCTATTATATATCGATATATATATATATATATATATATATATATATATATATATATATATATATATATATATATATATATATACATATATATATATATATATATATATATATATATATATACATATATTTCAGTTTCGCACTGGCTTAAAACTTTAACTCAAATCATAAATATGTAGATACATATGTAGATTCAAATCACAATGTTTAAAGTGTTAAAATTTAAAATGTGGAAATGGGATAATGGCGTGGCAGTAACGTTTTTGCTTAAATAATTGATTTGAATTTGATTTAATGCTGTATATATGAAGCAAATCCTACTGGTTTTGATAAAATCGAAAATTAAAATTTTTGCAATAAGAAAACCAACCTTTACTCTTTGGGAAAATAAATGTCTGTCTTTAATATATGTATCATAAAAACTAAAGACCATAGCTTCCAGACACACAAAATGAGATTTGCCTAATGTTGAAATTATTAAATATATAAAATTTTCAATATCTTGAAATGGTATTTTTTCGCGACTTATTGGTTATTTATTATTACGGGCCTCGAAAGTATGAAAACATATGGATACACATTGATCTGGTTGTTATCCGATATACTCGTGTATACAAAAACTGTCCAATGTTTCTAAATCTCCATATGCATGCAAACGACTTTAAAATTTTATGGCGGTACGTTTTTCTTTCTTCAGATATTCCTTTTACAAGGGGCGTAGAAGAGTCAAAATGGTTCCTATGCATAATTAATCTGGATTACAAGTGAATTTTTAATTGTATTGTCATTTACAACAAATTAAGGCAGATGGATATGACTAAGTATACTCCCTGAAGGAAGCCTGGGGCCAAGTGTCTCTAAGTCACCACTTTTGTCGACTATTTTGGTGACTTTTTGGTGACATTGTCAATAAAGTGTCTACACTTTTTACTTTGCTTATAAACAAAGTATACTTTGTTGCGCAGAGAAATTTTTTATAGCTAATTTTTTGATTTTTTTTATTCTCTCGTTTTATTTTGTTGTAAATACACGTGTGTGGACGCAAAATTAAAGTTTTGCATAAAATAATAAAAAAGGTGAATTTAAAAAGTGAAAAAACTTATATTATAAAATAATTTAAACAAAATACATAATAAGCAAAAGAAATTACAAAAGATTGGTGAAAAAGCAATAAATTTTGTATAAAAATAGAATTAGCGAGAAAGATGAAACAATTTTCAGTGACAGTTCTAACTTTAGAGATTTTGTGGAGCCTGTTAAAGATCTAGTGGAGGAGCCTGTAGAACATTTTGAAGATTTGTCTACTCCAAAATTGAATTTGCGCGAAAAATTAAAATATTAGTACTTTGAAACAGCACCTTCTAGAAAATGTTTGGAGAAGCTGCTTGTTATATTACAGGAGGAAGGCCTGGAAGTTCCACGTTCAGCAGCAGCATTGGTGGGCAAAAGACAAGTTTCAATTCGAAAAGTTTAAAAAACTTGTACCATTTTTAGTTATATCAAACTACTTTCATGTTTTTTTTCTTTAATAAAACATATAATTTAAAGAAAATATATGCACGTGTTACACGTATTACTAGTCTGGGAATCTAATAAAAAGTACCAAAATTGTAGACCAGAATTGCGAAAATATACTAGTGAATCTCTGGTTCCAATGTCTCCATATGGTTCCATAACAACCATCTAGTGAATAGTTTTAAGGTCATTAGTGGATTCTCAATGACAAGCACATGTTAAATGTCTACAGTAAATAGCATTGTCTGGGGTATAATTGGTCAGTAGTACTAGTGACAAAGTCAATATTGAATCAATACAGTTTTACTAACGACATTTCCTTCAGGGCTACGACAGTGGGATTCATAAAAAATATACATACATATCTATATGTATATGTTTATCTAATGCTTTACTAAAATTTACATAAATCCAATAAACATCACAAATGTGTGAGTAAATAATAAAAATTTTAATCTGAAATTATTTGTATTTGTATGCGAAATAAGAAAATTCATTGTTTCTAACAAGGACTGAAAAAAAAATTGCTTTAGCATAACACCAAATTATCGTATATATATTTCATAGTGTCGGACAGATCATATCGTACAAAGGCGTCAATTATCACCATAACTATCGTACATACTGGCAACACCAATGCACAGTTTTTGCACCACCCCGAGTGAAACGATCTTATCCGCTCATTCCCCCTTACGCATTTCCGAATACTTCATCCATTTACAAGGCAGTCAGAGTCACTTGAGCGACAAACTTACTTCTTTTCAGGAAGTTCATCAACGGTCACATGTGCAGAGAAATGAATTCGTAATTGCAGCATTGTTGTACATTTTAACAACGCGTATTGCCGTTGATAATATGTGACGTGCTGCTGTTGATATTGTGGGCATTCGAGGTGCTGCATTTCTGGAATTATGCTCGATTGCATTTAAAATTTAAATCGTTTCATTCAACTACGACTCAGAATTGTTTTTAAATTTCCAGTGACACAATTTCGTATGGCTAACTCTTTTGTAAACCTTTTTATTGAGAACTGATAGGAACAAGTTGCTAAAATTGTAGCTTTTATAATATTTTATTATGATGATTTAAAATTAGAATTATAGGGTTTTGTATTTATGAGGTCATTAAATACGCTTCCGCTTAAGTGAAGTTAGCGACATTTGTTAAATTGAACATTAAATTAGGACTCTTAGATAATTATTGAAGTTTTTTAATTATTGAAATAGGAAACATAATATTTGCTACAATGTTAGAAGATTCAGATGAAGATGGGTGTTCATAGATAAGAGTGAAGTTTGTAAGTAATTAGAAGAAAGGACTCGAAAAAAAATGTATTACCAATCCAAAAATATGTTGATACATATGTATTAGGAAATAATTATTCTTACTGTCTATCGAGCCTAAATTACTGACTAAATGTACTATCGAAAACGAATGGATTAGGTTAAGATAGGAATCGGTATTAGATATTTGAAATATCATAAAATAGAGAACTATTTTTTGAGACAATCGCCAATCTTCATTTATGGTGAGAAGTGAACCAATTATAAACATCCGGAGGGATATAGAAAATTACTGTTTCAAAATGCTGGACACAAAATCTGGAAACACCTGAAGAAATCAAATTTCGTGATAGATTTAGATAGCAACAACGTAATAATAATTATGTAAGCACTTCTTTTTACAAAAACGAGGACACAAGTCTGAAGTCGGGTTAGACCGACTTCAAAATACCCTTTGCGTGTGAGTTCATCAATGGGATGCTTTCTTCATAAATCATCAGGAGCATATCAAGAATGATAGAAATAAAGATTACGACAGATTAGATTATATCGATTTCCCGTTAAATAACTTAGTTTGACCAAGGGTATAGTTTGCAAGGGTTGCCAACTTTGTATGTCACTAAATAATTTACTAAGAACTATTTTTATATAACCAATCAATTGAATTTCATATGAAATCATTGGTAAATATAAATACAATATTTATTTTTGCTCTGTTTATTTAAATTTTATTTATAACAAATAGCTTCTTACGTGAAAATGATAATTTCGTAAATGGAGAAAAATTATTGTTTACTAGCCGATATTTGCAAAAGCATTTGACGAAAGCAGAGCACATTGAAGCAAATGAAAATGTGAAAAAACTTGTTTTAAGATGTAGAATGTACTTTAGAATAAGATTATTTAATACAGAAATTCCTCAAAATACCAATGCATGAAGTGAAAATTCAAAAAAGGAATTTAACAAAAAATTTTCATTTTTCACTATCAAATAATTTGAAAAGAAAAATAATAAATTGTCCCATCGTCATATTTACACAATTACTTTGCTGGAAATTATTAGCCAATAGCAACACAGTTAGCGTGACGTAATTTTTGCTACATGCGCAGAACACTTCAATTCCTTGAATCGATTATATCAAGCCCATTTCTTGTGTATGGCTTTGTACTTTCCATAAACGTACTAATATAAAAATTCGTAGATAATATAAATAGAAATTGCATAAAAAGTGATTCTAATCATATCTTTATATATACATACATATATATATGTGTATATATATATATATATATATATATATATATATATATATATATATATATATATATATATATATATATATAGATATATATATATATATATATATATATATATATATATATATATATATATATATATATATATATATATATATATATATATATATATATATATATATATATATACAGTGCACTCGCGAAAACGTAAACACTCTAAAATGTGAACGCCTCAGAAACATGAACCTTTTTATTTTTACACAGACTATTCTAAAACGTGAACAAATGTTGAAAGCTCTAAAACATGAACAGCGTTCTAGGAATTTTTTGTTTGTTTTTTCTCCCCCTTTTTATGGTTTTGGGAATCCCCGAACAAGAATTTATAGTCTTTGTTTATATGTATGTATTAGACACCTTGTGTTTTGTAATGAAACTCATCGACTCAGTTGTTTCATTACATTTACGCGACAAGCTCGTTAATCAGTGAGTGGTAGCCACATTTAAAAACGCGAAAATAAATACATACGTACATACTTGTAGTTTAAAAATGTCTGCTAAAAAGCCAAAGGTTTTGAGTTTAAAAGAAAAGTGCGATATTATAAATCTTTTCGAGAAAGGTCATGGTGTAAGTAACTTGGCAAAAAAATACGGTGTTGCAAAGTCAACAATATGTTCTATAAACAAAAAGAAAGTTGCTATTAAAAACCGTGTTAGCAACACATATTGTGGTCCTGGAAAATGTAAAACCTTACGAGCATCAGAGTTTCCTAAGATGGAAAAAGCACTATACAAATGGTTTGTTACCAAGCGAAATAAAAAAATACCAATAAGTGGTCTAATGTTTAAATCAAAAGCAATGGAAATCAACGAAAAAATTAAAGAAAATGGACGTGGATTTAATGCTAGCGATGGTTGGTTACAGAACTTTAAGAAAAGGTTTGGTGTTCGCCTTCTAAAAATTTCGGGAGAAAAACTTTCTGCCCAACCGCAGTTGGTAGACCCATTTAAACAAAAATTAAGAGCAAAAATGGATGAACTCGGATTATCAACGGATCAGTTATATAACGCTGACGAATTAGGACTGTACTGGAAACAGCCAGATAAAACGTATGTTTCTTCAAGAGAAAAAACTGCTCCCGGAGCTAAAATGGAAAAACAACGATTGACATTTTTGTGTTGTTCAAATGTAACTGGTTCGCATAAACTTAAATTATTAGTTATTGGGAAAGCAAAAAATCCCCGCTCAAGAATTATGCATGTCCTGTAGTTTACAAAAATTCAAAATCTGCTTGGATGACATCCGCCATTTTTTATGATTGGTTTCATCACATATTTGTCCCTGAGGTAAGTCTTTAAGTCTGTCCTAGTCTTTTGGACTATCACATTTGAAAAATATAGTAACGTATTTAGAACAGTTTACATGTTTTTAAGTGAAACTACACTGCTAAGATATTTTCGTTTTAGGTCACAGACTTTTTGAAAGAAGAAGAGCTACCAGTTAAAGCCCTTTTATTGGTAGACAATGCCCCATCCCACCCCCCAGAAAATCAATTAGTATCACAGGATGGAAACATATGTGTTATGTTTTTGCCGCCTAACGTTACAGCTTTAATACAGCCGATGGACCAAAAAGTTTTTAAAATCATTAAACTTTACTACAGAAATAGCCTTTTAATATCAATAGTTTCCAAAAAAGCCGATATGCTGGAATCTATCAAAAAAATCAACATAAAAGATGCAATTAACCTTTTGGACACTGCATGGAGTAAAATTAAAAAGGAAACGCTCGTTAGCTGCTGGAAGAATATATTAAATTTAGTTTCGGATCAAGATGATCTCGATGACCACGTTCCATTAAGCGTTTTAAGAGAAAATTGGCGAACAGAAATAACCGAGCTGGAAGAAAGTGCAGTTGAACTTCTCAGGGAGCTAAACCCTCAGGTTTGTTTACAAAAAAAATTTATATTCGAAAGATTTTTTTTATACTTTTACTTCAGATGGACGTTACGGCATCCCTTGTGACAGAGTGGAATGAAAATTCTGAAGAAAATTGTACAGAATGTGAAAATTTTGAAAATGAGGATGAATCAGACAGTGACTGTTATGTAGATCAGACAGAAACTCGAATAAGTTCGAAACAAGCTGTTGAAGCAATTGACACGGTTTTAATTTGGGCCGAAAATGAAATGGTTTGCCATAGTGAAATGCGAGTGTTAAGAAATCTTCGAGAAAAGGCTGTTCTAAAGATGATGGCACTTAAAACTCGTCAAAAGAAAATATCAGATTTTTTCCTATAAAATTGTTTGAATTAAATGTTGTTTTCTTTTTGTTTTAGCATTATAAAAATTGATAAAAATACAAAAAAATGAATTACAATCCTACATAATCTGTTGTTTAAATATCTACTGAGATTAGGCAATGTCCAAAAGTGCTATTAATACGCGTGTTTATAATTATTTTTTAATAAATTTTGGCAATCGTAAACGTGAACAAACTCGAAAAGGTAAACACCCTTGGCAAAAATTAGTTCACGTTTTCGCGAGTGCGCTGTATATATATATATGTATATATATATATATATATATATATATATATATATATATATATATATATATATATATATATATATATATATATATATATATATATACATATATGTGTGGTTTGACATATCAATTAAGGTTAGGAATTTTATTTATTCGTAATTATACTTGCTGTCGCCACTAACAGCCTAAAGGTTTTTCATACATAAAATGATAGCTGATTTTGAATATTATTTTATATTCTTCAACTGGTCTTTCGATGTACACATCCTGTCCTGCATCCTGCGTCCTAATTCGTCCCATAAATGCTCAATCATATTGAGGTCGGGACTTTGTGCGGGCGTTTTGATAACTTTTGGGCAGTTTTATAACAACCAACTGCTAACATCAAGAGCTGAATGTTTTGAATCATTGTCCTGGTAGAATTTAAAGTTATTCTCAATACCCAATTTTTGCACACTTTCTTTCAAATTCATCTTCAAAATTGCCAAATATACTAGTTTATTCATTATCCCATCTATAAAATGTAACCTTCCAACTCCTGAAGCTGCCATACACCCCCAAACCATCACTGACCCACCGTCGTACTTAACTGTTTTTCTTAAATTTTTCGCTTCAAGATCTTGATTTGGCCTACGACACACTTAACCTCTTCCATCACATCCGAATAAATTCAATTTACTCTCGTCTGTAAATAATACCTAAAAAATCTATTCTAGAATCATAAAGGTGTTGTTGTTGTAAATATTTACCATACTCCATATGTTTATCTATAAATTCTCGTGCGAATTATATTTGGCTAATGAGGGGCTTTTTCTTGCTACTCGACCATGAAAGTCATGTTTTCGCAATAATCTTCTTATAGTTTCTGGGTTAATCTCAGTAACAGAGGATTCTTTGACTATTACAGCTAGTTTGGGTGCAGAAGTAAAAGGTCTCTGCTTTATTTCTCTTAAAATAAAGTCGCATCCCTGGTAGATAATTTCTTTGGTTTGGCAGTACGTTGTTGATTTGAAATGAATCCATTTTGAAGTTGAAAATAACCAAAATCAGGAAACCAGCATCCAAATCCCTACGCCTGAAGTAAGACATATTCATGAATTTCAGACGCTTGAGGACAAGCGTTTTTAAGGAGGGAGGAGTTAACGTTGTTAACGTTCAAAATAACGTTTCCCACAAAAAGCTCCACTTGCAACATTCCAATCCATGCAAGCTGCACGCGCTAAGCTAAGGCACGGCACCAATACCTAGCCGCGGTTGCGATGTGACAAAGAGGTTTAGAGTTAAGTCAAAATATAATTTGTAGTTAGTTCTAAGTTTGATATCAGAAAATAAAGACGGCTTTTAGCCCAAGAAAAAATAAAATTTTTTTTTTAAACTAATGCATAGCATTTAGTTAACTGGCGCCCGAGCAGTTAGTTCG
The DNA here is from genome assembly GCA_920105625.2 of Clusia tigrina. Taxonomy (NCBI): domain Eukaryota; kingdom Metazoa; phylum Arthropoda; class Insecta; order Diptera; family Clusiidae; genus Clusia; species Clusia tigrina. Next base: position 162,244,965 of record OV050031.1, read on the forward strand.
CGAAGTTCAATCCGGTAAATTAAAAGCCCTTAAGTAGTGCCGTGTGTTACGCAAATTTTCCGGATAAAGGTCCTTAAGCAGTACCAGAACAGCGACTAAAATTATCCTGAAGAGTGGAAAACTTCTATAGAAGGAAGCCACGCACTCACAAAGAGTGCGCACCGTTGGAACCTAAGTAGAAAGCTAAAAGGATATTTCCGCAACGCCGTGGGATGTATATTATTATGTAAGTATAAATATAAGTTATTGAATTTATTAGAAATATATTAAATATTAGTAGATATATAAAAACATAACAAAAATATTATAGATATAGTCGAATGATAATAATATTAATTAAGATTTATATTTCTGTGAAGTCAAGTGATACCAGTATAAACTTAGGCTTGTAAAGCCAATAATACACTATATTCAAAACCGCGATTCACCACCTTCGGGGGGACCCTCCGGTTTTATAAATAGAATATCTCTGCGATTCACCACCGTAAAAGGGGGACCCTCCAGAGAATATTAAAATCCAAAAACCAAATTAATAGTAATAATAATTATTATTATTAAAATCAAGGCACATACGCCAATAAATTATAAAGACAAAGTCGCGATTCGCCACCTTTGGGGGGACCCTCCGGCTTATAAATAAAAATATCTCTGCGATTCACCACCGTAAAAGGGGGCCCTCCGAGTGTATTAACTTAATAAAATTAATAATAATAATAATTGATTGCGAGAGTTCAACGGGAACCCAGCAGAATTTAGTAGCTGGAGAAAAAACGTTGAGAGAATTCTCAAAATTTACGAACCTAGCGTCGGTTCTCCGAAATATTACGGAATTATAAACTTGATTCGAAACAAGATTGTAGGTAGTGCAGACGCTGCACTAGAATCTTATAATACACCCCTGAATTGGAAGGCTATATCACGATGCCTTACAATGCATTACGCGGACAAAAGAGACTTGAGCACGTTAGAATACCAAATGACATGCTTAATACAAGGACGAAAAACCATACAGGAATTTTATGCTGAGGTTTGTAACCATTTATCTTTGATTCTAAATAAAATTTCATGCATGGAAATAAACGACGAAGCCATCCAAGTTCTTACACATACCTACCGTGACAAGGCACTTGATACCTTTATAAGAGGTTCATCAGGTGATCTTTCAAGACTCCTAGGCATGAAAGAACCTACCGATTTGCCAGAAGCTTTGCATTTATGCATAATACTGGAAAACCAAAATTATAGAGCTGTTCATGCCAACAATCAGTACAGCTTTGTAAGAAAAGCTAATCCACCTCCAACACCGTTCTACAATAATCAATTTCAACAAAAACCCCAATTACCTACCAGAAGACTCTAGTACGGAAGACAGCCATTCTATCCACAGCTTGCTCATATACCCCAAACATTCGCACCAGTGAGATCATCAGCACCGCAATGGTATCATCAACAACCACAATACTTTGACCAGCAAACACTCCTTTTAATAATTACACACCAAATAATCCACCAGCGAGGCCATCACAACCAAAACCCCCTATACCAATTGTAATGAAACAGTGGGATGAATTTAAATTATTTAACTAATTAAAATGAGCAAGACCAAGCAAACGCTTTGAAAAAAGGAAAAAGCCTGTGGAAAGAATGTGAAAATCACGTGAGCTAGAACGAGAAGCAGGACAGCATGCTCTATGTATACATGAAAAAATTAAGCACTAAAAAAACAGTAGCAACAGCGTCAACTAGAACACAACGATAAACGGCAAATCATTTTTCATCTGTCTTTCTACGATCCATTCCGACAACACAAACAAACGAAACAAAATAATGAAAAAGAGCCAACGTCAAACGAAATAATCAGCGTGTAATTTGCAACGAGTAAGGGAAGAAGTAGGAGACATATCGAATGTCAACGAAGGCAAGCAAAATAGAAACGATTATTAGCGGAACGAAACGAAATTAGTGAGTTTTGAATGTCAAAATCAAAACAAAACGTCAAACGATTTAACGATAAACGAATGAATTAAAATAAAAACTTCAACAAATAACAACGATGCCGAAAGTGAGCGAATTAAAAATTGATCAGCTAAAAGTCATCCTACGTGAAAAAGGATTAGCTGCGTCTGGAAGCCGAGCAGAATTGGAACTACGTTTAATGGAAAACATCGGTACTGATGAAATTGAGGCTCCAACGGTTTTGCATTCTGGTTTGCAGGAGCAAATCAATGATCTTCGCGGTATGATGCAAACTATCGTTGGCATGCTTCAGCAGAACAGACAGCAAGAAGTTGTCACAAATGTATTGCAGTTAGACGGGAATAATCAGCGCACGAACGAAAATGTTAGTCAAGTCGTTACTCCATCAGTTTCTACAGATGCAGATGCACGTAGTTTTTATACAGTAAAAGAAATATCAGATATGATTCCAGAGTTTGATCCATCTAATACGCAATCACTAACAGTTCAGCAGTTTATTGGTCGTGTTGGTAGTGTTATGAGCGCTTATCAACTAAATGAAAAATGTGTGTTACTAGCGGTTTATGGTCGTCTAAAAGGTGTAGCTCGTGTCTGGTTGGATGCACTGCCTACTGTCCACACTAGATGGGATGATTTTTCTGCGGAATTGGAAAATGAATTTAATGTTTTTTATGATGAAGCACAAGTGCATCGTATTATGAACGAATCTGTACGCAAAACAAGTGAACGTATATCTGATTATTGTTTTAGGATTTATGCTCTTGGCAAGCGTTTTAAGCTGAGTGAAGCTGCTATCATTAAGTATACGAAGCAGGGGTTGAACCATCGTGATTTACAAATTGCTATAGCAGCGCAAAGATTTGATAGTGCGAAACAAATGCGCGAAACAATTGAAGAATGGCTAACGAATCGTGTCAGAAATACCAATTTTAAACAAAATATTGAAATTAAATCCGATTTTAAGAATCGCGTCCGCAGGCTGATGAAAGCAAAAAAATTGTATATTACAATTGATTGTGGTAAGGTTCACAAGCGAGAGGAGCCGGTTAACTGTGGTCGTAAGCAGTCTACTTATAATGCTCGAAAAGCTGGCATGACGAAAAATGAAAAATGTTTTGTTAAGCAAATTAATGTAAATGGTAAAATATTTCAAGCGTTAATCGACACTGGTAGTGAGTGCAGCTTAGTTCGTAAGTCAGTCGCGGATATATTAAGTATCAAACGGGAAGGGTGTTGTACACATTTAAATGGGATAAGCGGAGGCAGGTACATGATGCGAGAGAGGTGCATGCTCGAGATAGTAATTGGTGATGCAAAAATAAGTACGTTGGTATATATTGTCGATGAAAACATGTTGGAAACTGATTTTCTACTGGGTCAGGATGTGATAGCGCGTAAAGGCTTGATGTTTAAAGTGGAAAATGGTCAGGCAGAAAGGATGAACCGCACAATTTTGTCTATGTTGTTGCCAATGAATTCTAATGATAAGAAATGGGACGAAAACATACGATGTGTACAGTGGGGCATAAACACAATGACGAATAGCGCAACAGGTTGCACACCTCATAAACTTTTGTATGGCTATAAACCACGCGATATTTTACGGAATCGAATCATTTTAAGTCTACAAGCAAATGATGAAGCATTAGATGACAGACAGCTAACAGATCTTCGTGAAGCAGCAGCGAAAAGAATCAATGAAAAACGAGCAGCGGCGAAATCTTCCTTTGACGCTAAACATGCAGCTCCGCACTCTTTTCAAGAAGGTGACTTAGTCCTAGCTGAAAACGACCCATCAAGCACTGGTACATCAAGGAAACTCGAGCCACGATATAAAGGTCCTTTTGTAGTGACTAAAGTCCTAGATCGCGATCGATATCTTATTGAAGATTTGCCTCAAACACGACGAACCCGAAAGCATTATTCTTCTGTTTACTCATTCGACAAGTTAAAGCGCTGGTGTCAGTTACCAGAAGACGATGACGACGACGACGATGACGAAGAAGAAATCTGCAACGACAACGAGTTGAGCGAGGTCACTCAAGAAGATCAGGAAAGGCCGACTGTAATGAAACATCACCCTGTAAGGCCAAAGCCTAGTTCGACTTGCAACGTTTGACTGGAAAGGCAGCCATATTTATAGTCAGTCTTCGCCCAACGTTAACGCAGTCAGCACGAAATGTGGAGTATTTCAATTTTATTTTGACATTGTTAATTTGTATTCTATATTGCATTTAATTTGTTAATTTGAAAACCAATTAATATAAACTGGACTAAAAAAATATATTGCGTTTTCACAATGGATGTGGACCAATCCCTGCAAACAAGGAATGTCAATTATATGAATAGGCCAAATTTCAACAATTTCGGAAATAAACGCCCTCCGCCAACTCAATCAAATCAGTTTAATAGAAATTTACCACACAAAATACAACGAATCAACCATATTTCTGAAGAAACCGAAGTAGCCGCAAACGATGCAAACCAGGAATTACAACCATGGGATGAGTATTACCAACAATATGTAACACAGACTCAGGATGAACCAAAAGACGACAGTGAAGAATTCTGTGACATCCATTTTTTAGATTAACTCTACGTTGCCATATTTTCAGTGTAAAATGGGTAACGGAAAGATACTCAAATTTTTAATAGACACCGGGTCTAATAAAAATTACATTCAACCGTTTCTAGCAAAAAATCCTTTACAAAACGATAATATTTTTTATGCCAACTCGGTCGTCGGTAAAATTAAAATATCCCATCACATATTTTTAAATCTTTTCGGAATAAACACTGAAAAACTTAAGTTCTTTATTTTACCCTCACTCAAATCTTTACATGGAATCCTTGGAAACGATTCTCTCAAACAATTAAATGCAGTAATACATACGTCGGAAGACTATATGTTAATAAAAAATAGTGGAAAAGTTTTAATCAAGCAGAAAGCAAAAATCTGTCAACACCTTAGAAAGTAGAACCGAACATAAGCAACATTCAACACTTTTCGCGGAACCTGACGAAAAGCTAACATATATTACAGTAGTAAAAGCAGAAATCAGAACGACAACCAATAGCCCAATTTATTCCAGATCATATCCATATCCGATGCAACTAAAATCCGAAGTGGAAAAACAAGTTAACAAACTCCTCGAAGATGGAATTATCAGACCATCTCGCTCACCCTATAATTCACCTGTCCAGATTAGTAATAGATTATAGAAAAATTAACTCAGTAACAATTGCGGAACGATACCCCATTCCCGAAATAAACGAAGTTCTTTCCCAATTAGGAAATAATGCATTTTTCTCCGTCGTTGATTTAAAAAGTGGCTTTCACCAAATTCCATTGAAGAATTCGGATATCGAGAATATTGCTTTTTCCATCAACAATGGCAAATATGAATTCAATAGACTACCTTTTGGCTTAAAAAATGCACCTTCCATTTTCCATCGAGCAAGCAAATATGTAAATAAAAGTTCAGTTAGACAAATGCAAATTTTTCGAAAAAGAGGTAGAGTTCCTAGGATTCATCGTAACACAAGAAGGAATCAATACAAATCTTTCGAAAGTCGAAGCTATTCCAAATTTTCCAATTCCGCAAAACCTCAAAGAACTCAGATCCTTTTTAGGATTATGGGGATACTACCGACGATTCGTTAAAGATTATGCGAAACTCGCTAAGCCCCTGACAGCCCTATTAAGAGGAGATGACGGACGTATTTCTAAAAATTAATCAGCAAAAAAACAAATCGCTTTGACGAAGAAGCTACCAACGCATTTCAAAAAATAAAAAATGTTTTAATTTCAAGAGAGGTCATGCTAACCTATCCCAACTTAAATAAAGAATTTGAACTTACAACAGACGCATCTAATTATGTAGTAGGCGCGGTTTTATCGCAAGAGGAAGGACCAATCACATTTATATCTAGAACCCTTTCAAAATCAGAAGAAAATTACGCAGCAAATGAAAAGGAGATGCTCGCCATTATTTGGGCGTTGAAGTCTCTTCGAAATTATATTTATGGTTCAGCAAGAGTAAACATTTTTACAGATCATCAACCACTAACATATGCTCTGTCTAACAAAAACAGCAATAGTAAAATGAAACGCTGGAGAGCACTCCTCGAAGAACACAATTATGAACTAAAATACAAGCCGGGTAAAACAAACGTTGTGGCAGATGCATTATCTCGACCGCCGCAATAAGCACCAATAAACTGTTTAACAGCAACTCAACACAGTGATGAAAGCTCATCTCAAAATCTAATTCAATACACTGATGCCCCGGTCAATGTTTTCAAAAACCAACTATTCATTACGAAATCCGAAACCTCAGCTTACCAATTCCAAATAGTTTTTCCCACTTACCATAGACACATTATCACCGAACCGGAATATACAGACGACACGCTAATAAATCTACTCAAAAACCGTTGCACCTTGGCAGAATTCAAACCATTTACCCATTACATTTCAGCCGCTATAAAATTTGTTATACCCGAAAGTTAGTAAAAGACTTAACGCAGGAAATAGAACAAGAATCCGAAATTATTAAAGAACATAACAGAGCACATAGAAACCCAACAGAATAAATAAAGCTCAACTCTTAGAAAAATTCTGTTTTCTCCAAACGAACGCAAAAATAAAAAAAATCACAAAGCAAAATATGTCAGAAAAATAAATACGAAAGACATCCTTTAAAACCAATTCTGACAGCAACCCCGATTCCCAAATACTCTGGCCACATCGTACATATCGACATTTATCATAACAATAATAGAGTTGTCCTTACCGCCATAGACAAATTTTCGAAATATGCTCAAGCCAAAGTAGTAAAGTCAAGAGTAACTGAAGATATAAAACAACCTTTACAAGATCTACTCACATCCTTTGGAATTCCGGAAAAAAATTGTCATTGACAATGAAAAATCTTTAAGTTCAGCCCCTATAACATTTATGTTAGAAAACCAATATGGCATCGAAATATTTAAAACACCTCCGTACACAAGTTCAGTCAATGGACAAGTGGAACGTTTTCACTCAACCCTAACCGAAGTAATGCGCTGCGCTAAAGCAGAAAACGCTCATAATAATTTTGACGAATTATTAAATAGATCAATATCTAAGTACAACTATTCAATACATTCGACCACTAGGAAAAAACCTATTGAAACATTTTTTGGCAGAAGCGTTTACAGAGACCCAGCATTAATTGAAAAAGAGAGACGCGACAATATTAAGAACATAGTTGAAAAACAAGAGAAGGACCTTGCATTTCACAATAAGAAAAGGACCGAAGCAAAAACGTATTCAAACAATGACATTATCTACGTAAGAATCAATAAAAGACTAGGCAATAAGCTTACCCCCAGATACAAAAAAGAGGTAGTACTTGAAGACAAAGGTAATACCGTTATCACACAGTCCGGAAGGTTAGAACATAAAAGCCATATCAAACCATAAATAAAAAATATATAATAAAAAAATAATAAATATATATAAATTTATAAATTTAAAAATAAAACATAAAATTCATAACTTTAAGCAACTAATGAAAATCGATTAATATACCATAGGCGTACGATTTATAATATTTTAAGCATAATGAAATATCATTAAATAGATTTATAATTATTAAAATAAGTAAACTTTTACAGTATCTTTGCCTGCATGGCTTATGCAGATATCCAAATTCATGACTACTCCTCATCCCATATAATAACAATCGATAATGGACTATCCAAAATAAAGGACGGTACCCTCAACTTTATCCACATCATTAACACTTAAATATACAGAGACCTTTTAGAAAACATAACCGATACAATTCACAAAAATTTACCACCAACAAATCCCTTATATCCCACCTTACAACACGAGGCCCAACAAGCCATTGAAATGTTGAAAATTGTTGAACCCATCCGAAACACAAAATCAAAAAGATCCCTAGATATTCTCGGAATAACCAATAATAATAAGCAAATCATTATAAACAATGCCTTAAATCAGCAAATGAACAAATTAACTGGAATCACTAATGACTTGTTAAATACAATAAAAAAAGATAATGTAATAGCTAATGAAGTAGCCTTCAGCCTACAAAATAAACTAAGATTAATCAAGGAAGAAATTGTAAATATTAAGTATGCCAAATGAATAAAGAGAATATGCCTTTTAATACCGCAGAAGAAGCATTAGAATTAGCAGATGTTAGCGTATTAAGTAATTCATCATCAATAATATATATTGTTAAAATACCACTAACCACAACTGAAATCTATAATAATTATAAAATTAAAGCTGTTATAAAAGATAAAATAATAATTAATTTGAAATTCAATAATATACTAAAAAATAAAGATAATATTTTAGGAATAAAAAGTAATTGTAAACGGTATAATATGTTAAGTATTTGTGAACAAAGCGAATTGTTAGATTTAAGCAATGATTTTTGTATACCGAATTTAATTAAAAGCCTCAATTCTTCGTGTCACATGATCAACTGCCACCACATTCCAAGAGACGATTTAATCGCACCCGGAGTACTTTTTCTGAATAACTTCGAATGAAACCTAATCATAGATAACAACCCTCGAATGGTAAACGGAACTTACATTCTTAATTTTAAAAATTCATCAATAACAGTAAATGGAAAAACGTACAAAAATTTTGAAACACCTCCACTAAAGATAATACCAGCAATAGCTCAACCAACGCCAATAGAAGAAAGTCGAACAAGACTACTATCACTAGAAGCACTGAGTGAGCTGCACATTAATAACACAGAAGAAATCCAATCACTGCAAGCAGAAAGAACAATAAACAGAGTTTCAGCAGGAGTAACTCTAATCATAGTAATTGCCTTGCTAATCTGTATCAAGAACCAGTATTTTAAAAATCAGAAGCCAAAACAACCAACAGAAGTTGAAAATAACCAAAATCAGGAAACCAGCATCCAAATCCCTACGCCTGAAGTAAGACATATTCATGAATTTCAGACGCTCGAGGACAAGCGTTTTTAAGGAGGGAGGAGTTAACGTTGTTAACGTTCAAAATAACGTTTCCCACAAAAAGCTCCACTTGCAACATTCCAATCCATGCAAGCTGCACGCGCATCCGCCGAAAATGCTGACACGGCGTCTGCAGTACCAGACACCTTCGCTAAGCTAAGGCACGGCACCAATACCTAGCCGCGGTTGCGATGTGACAAAGAGGTTTAGAGTTAAGTCAAAATATAATTTGTAGTTAGTTCTAAGTTTGATATCAGAAAATAAAGACGGCTTTTAGCCCAAGAAAAAATAAATTTTTTTTTTTTAAACTAATATATATATATATATATATATATATATATATATATATATATATATATACATATATATATATATATATATATATATATATATATATATATATATATATATATATATATATATAAAATTCTTAACCTTAATTGATATGTCAAACCACATTCAATAATACGGAGGGTATTCTTATATAATGCGAACATTCGCCAATAATTGATGAACGAGTATTGCTACGATCATTTAACATGTGTTGCTTGTTTAACTCTAAGTTATTGTATTAATAAGTTAAGGGTTAAGAGAACAATATAGTGAAATCATACCTTTTTTAGCATTTTTCGCAGTAGTCTTTGCTGATTCGCTACCTACTGCCACACCCAACACATGAGCTTGTTTGGAATTAGATGGAGGTGAAAGTGAATGGCATTTTATTTTAGACAAACATAAATTCAGTGGCTGATCCAACACAGCAGAGACACCATCTTCTTCACTTGCTTCGCTTACCGAAGTGCTGCGTAAGTGGCCTGCACTAAAAGGCGCAGGAGCCAGCTGCTGCACGAAATTATGAATAATACTCTTAGGCGATTTGGCAGGTGGCAACGTAGAAATTGACGAGTTTGACGACTCGTCGATCGATTCTCGAGAGAGCGGCGTTGATTGCCTCCAGCCGAGTATGTCTGCGATGGTGTGCGGTGTGGGTCTGATCGGTGGACGGGCGTATACATGGGCATGCCAACTGGCAGTAGTTAGTAGAGTGTCGGAGGGACTAAATGCAGCATTATGAAACGCCTTTTGTTTGATGGAGAGATCAGCCGATGTTGTCATTGGTGGAAAAGTTGAGGTCGCCATTGCTAGTGGATGCTCTGCTTCATTTATTAGCACTTCCTCCATGTTTCGTGGGTGCGGTGTTTTCGACAGAGGTGGTGGTGGTGGAGGAGGAGATAACGATGAGCGATGTGGGAGCACCGAGGTATCTAAAAGTGAAGACATCATAGCAGTGCCGTTCATAAAGTTCATATGGCAGCTACGTGGGGCTTCAAGTGTTTTCTTCAAAAATGTTGTAGATCCATAATTCGCTGTTGTAGACAGTGGTGCTGAGAGGGGTCTTTGCTCTAAGTTGGTGATGGGATCCCGTATTTTCAACAAATTTGATAATTTTTCCTTGCTGCTGGGACTGATGCAAACGTTTGTTGCATCGTTATTAATAGATGCGCTATTAATAGATGCGTTATTATTCAGCATGACTGTGTTATTATTGTTGTTGTTATACATGGTGTCGTAGACACTTGTATAACCTTTTGGAGGTATTGTCAAAGGGTTTTGATACACATACGAACTTGTCATTGTTATATCGGAGTCTGTGAGTGCTGCCTGTATTTTGCTCTTGCCTATTTTGGGATGTTCCTTAGCTGAAAGTGTGTTTTGATCATATATGGGTGGATGTGCTCCGCTAACCATTTCCGCTACAGTGTCACGGTCAATTTCGAGCATCATTTATTTGCCAAGTGGGTTGCAATACAATATACCTGAAACAAAAACTAATTTTTAATGACTTCATTCAAATAGTAACTTGAAATTAATACTAATATAAATTATAATTATAATAATAAAAGTTAGAGGGTCTAAAGTTATCAAAAAATGTATTTAACTTTGAAAACAAAATGGCCATTAAGGCACTTGAGCCAAAATACGTAAACATACTATTGTTTCTGTTCTTGCTTTGCTTAGAAATTATCCCCTTGCGAAAGAACAACTGTACTTGAAAAAATCAGTTCTTTAGAATATTAAAACGATTTACTAGTTCCAACCTAGGTTAAGAGTACATCTTTATAAGTTGTAGTGCTAGTGGCACCGAACACAATCGATTTATTCCATTTTATATTTTGTACATTCTGACACTGAAGTCTTTTAATGTAATCGGCAACTAGCCAGTATATATTATTTTAATTGATAATTAGAGTCAGTTACGTATGCGGAATCAATCAATCAATTTATTTGCAATTGCATCCACATTATATGGAAAGGAAACTATGACATTGAAATGGCGTTTGAAATATGCTAAACGGAAGCCCTATTACTAATTAGAAAAGTGTAACTTGTGAAAAATCAAGTGTCTAAGCGCCTTCCCCAGCTTTATTTAGTGACTCATAATGTATATCACAATGCTTTTTGCAATAATATTTTCAACAGTCACTGTCATATACAATTTTGAAGTCAATTAGTTTACGCTTTTTATACGCAAAATGGATTCATTATAATATTACTCATACTACTATATCAAGAAAGAGAGAGGTTCAAATGAGTAAAAAATTTTGTATGTTCTTCTGAATCCGAATATGATCAAAAAGAAACGATGCAAAACAGAACATCACGAACTGCAGCCCACAACATTATAAGATTACTTGGACGTTTGCATACTCCTATTTTGAAGTTTAGTCCATGCTTTTAGACCATTCAACGGTGGAATGTTTGTTGACATTTACGAATCAAAAACTCAATAATTATCGAGCCCAGTTCAAACAAAGCACTAAGGTAGAACTTATGGACAGAGATGTCACTGAAATGAGAGCATTTATAGGTCTAATGTACTACTCGTCAGTATTTAAGTGTAATGACGTTGATCTTCGCATAATATTTGCCACCGATAGAACTGGCCACGAAATATTCCGCTGTGTAATGTCCAAATGGCGTTTTCCCTATTTGGCCAACTGCGTCCGATTTGATGATTCTACTACCAGAGAGGAACGTCTGAAAGAAGATCCACTTGCCCCAATATCAGACATGTTGAACAAGTTCAGCTCAAATAGCCAGTTTCAATATACCCCTGGACCATACCAATGCATCGATGAAATGTTGCTGACATTTAGAGATCGTTGCAAATTTAATATTTATATGCCCCAGGAACCAGCAAAGTATGGCATCAAAATACTGTTATTGGTAGATGTCAGCACATACTACCAAAATTCCCTCTAAGCAGCGCGGGTGCGAAAGTTGCGCAGTCGTTTTTATATTAAATAATTGCATTATTAAAGAATTGCATCTAAAAATGGCAACATTCTAAACAAGCACAGGACGACTCCTTTACTTACACATACGTCAACATTTTTGAACATTTTTGCTCACACATACTTTGTACCTCGCAATCAGCGAATAAATTAGAGGGAACATTGCATACTCCATCCACCATGGCAAAAATTCGGATGGCATAGGCATGACTGAACAAGAAAGAAAAATGGCAGTACCAACTCAATCTGTTCTGAGACGCAACATTACAGCTAACAATTGGTCCAGTTCGGTTCCACTTATGGAAATTTTGCTGAAAAGGGGACTGTCATACTTAGGTACGCTGAAGAAGAATAAATCTGAGATAACATCATGCTTCTTGCCGAACAAGAATAGAGAATTGGAGAGTTCCCTTTATGGTTTCAGGAAAGACTATACATTGTTATCATAAGTACCGAAAAAAACAAAGCTGTCCTGTTCATCTCTTCTTCCCACCACAATCAAGATATATATACTGATACAAGAAAACCAGCTATGATTGCAGACTGCAATCACTCTAGAGGAGGAGTTGACGAAATCGACAAGAAATATTCAATATATTCTTTCAGCCGCCAAAGTCGTCGTTAGCCTATGGCAATTTTGTAAAGAATACTAGATATTCCAGGCATTAAAAGCTTTGTATTGTATCAAATTTTTGTCTAAGGGATGGAATTTTTCTTCAGTCCTGGAAGATATGCACAGTAATTCCAATTTTTTAATCGGGAGATCGAAGTAACGTAAGGAACTACAGAGCAATTGTGAAACAAGCAACTTTTGCTAAGTTACTCGATCATATTATAAAAAATTAATTATTATACCATGTAAAGGACGCAATTTCAGATTGCCAACATGGTTTTCTGTCTGGTAAATCCACGTGTACAAACTTGACTTTGATTTCGAGAAATATTGTTGATGCTTTGAGTAACAAGAACTAATTAGATGTAGTCTATACAGAGTTTGCAAAAACATTTGATAGGGTTGATCACAGCATTCTTCTTAGAAAATTGATCAAATTTGGCTAACCAATAGAAAATTATTCGTAAAGATCGGTTCTATTTTTTCTGACATTGCTATATAGGGCTTGTCTGGTATACCGCAGGGGATACATAGTGGTCCTCTTTATTTTTAATTTTCATAAATGATTTACCTTATTGTTTTAAATTTTCAAAATATCTAATGTTCGCTAATGACGTTAAGGTGTTTCTTGAAATTTCACAGTTATCAGATTGTTATAAGCTAGAAGATGACTTATACAATTTTATGGATGGTGCGAATCGAACAATTTGAAGTTAAACATCAATAATCTTCAGTCTATATTCATCCACTTTTTATGAATATAGACTGAATAATTGTGTGGGACGTAAAAAGGAGATAAAAGACTTGGGTGGCATCTTTAGCTCAAATTTTAGTTTCAACTCTCATTGTGATTATATGGTCTCAAACTTCCTACTCCATGCTATATTAAATGAAATACTCAAAATTTCAAACACCCAGTAACCAGAAAGGCACTTTATGTGTCGCTAGTTCGGAGCATTATTTAGAGCCGTTTTTTGACGAACATTGAAATCGCATCGGAGTGCAAAAAAATATAACAAGATACGAGGGCGGATTGATATTGAAGCTACCTAAGTAGGAAAAAAAAATTTTTTTTTACAAAAACCATTTATTTCTCAACATAGTCTCCTTTTACTTCGACACACTTAGCAAGACGATATTCCAACTTTTTTATACCATCTGAATAATACGATTTCGGGAACCCCTCAAAATACGCGTTAGTTTCGGTAATCACTTCTTCGTTTGAGATGAATCTAGTCCTGCGAGCCATTTTTTCAAGTTTGGAAACAGGAAAAAGTCACTAGGAGCTAAATCTGGACTATAAGGTGGATGATTAACCAATTCGAAGTGTATTTCACGTAATTTTAGCATCGTATCTAATGCTGTGTGAACCGGTGCGTTGTCTTGAAGAAAGAGCATTTTTTTCTTCTTTAAATGTGGTCGTTTTTCCTTGATTGCATCAATCAATTGATCCAATAATGCACGATAATACTTTCCTGTGATTGTGGATCCTTTTTCAAGATAATCGATGAGCAATATTCCGTGTGCATCCCAAAATACAGTGGCCATAACCTTGCCAGCCGATTTCACGGCCTTCGCCTTCTTCGGAGCACTTCCACCAGCTTCCACCCATTGTTTCGATTGATTTTGGTTTCAGGTGTGTAGTGGTAGACCCACGTTTCATCAACAGTTATTAATCGACGCCAAAAATCAACAGGATTACGCTTTATCATGTGCAAACACCGCTGTGAAGTGGTCTGTCGAACTCGTTTTTGTTCGACACTGAGCAAACGCGGCACCCATCTTGCCGATACCTTTTTCATATGGAAATGTTCATACAAAATGTTGAACACACATTCATATGATATGTTTACCATTTCAACAATCTCACGCAACTTGACTCGGCGATCATTCATAACGATATCGAGGATTTTCTTGATATTTTCTTCATTAACCACCTCTTTTGGCCTTCCTGTTGATGGTATTGTTGCAGTGCTTGTTCGGCCGCGTTTAAATTCAGCAATCCAATATTTTACCATGTAATCTGACGGAGCAGACTCACCGTAATGTTGATCGAGCTTTTCTTTTGTCTCTTTCGCCGTTTTCCCTTTCAAATAATAGTATTTAATCACTGCACGAAATTCGCTTTTTTCCATTTTTCAAGAAACACAAAAGTTGCTTACTTCAAACGATTACAACAAATATACTAATCGATGAATTTGGGTGAAATTTTAACAGCTGACGTTTGACAGATCGCAATTTCTAAAAAAAAGTTTTGTTTGTTTGTGCTGCCACCTAGCGCTAGGTAGCTTCAATATCAATCCGCCCTCGTATGCGCCCAAAAAAAGTATTGGCCGGAAGGATTCTTACGATAGTAGACGGAAGCTTTTAGGTCTTCAATCCTTAAGAGATAGGAGAATTGTAAACTCCATTTTGTTTGTGTATCATATATTAGCAGGTAAAATTAAATGTATACAGCTATCAAATAATTTTGCATTGTATGAAGCCCTTAGAATTCTTAGAAATAAAAGGTTTTTAGTATATGAATTTTATAAAACTAATTATTCACCTTTGTAATGAGTATAGTTAGCTCATTAAATTCTAATATAGATGAAAATCGTTTTCATTTATTTAAATCTGTATTCATAGTCTGTAAGATTTAATTATCAGTAAACTGAAATAAATAAATAAAATGTGGGCAGACAGTGATGATAAAATGAGAAGAGTATCTTTAATTTTGAATACGGCAAGAGTACTAGTGCTAATCACAAGAAAGACCGCGTTTACAACGAAATATTGCCAAGAGAACTGCGGATGATGGTCAATAGATTTTTGGGTAGAGATCTTTTCCCTCCACCACCAAGAACTCAATCGATTCCACCAAGTGGAAGAAAACTATGATCTATTTGTCCAACAAAAAAAAAAGAGTAACTAGATATTGCTATTGTTTAAAGCCAATTTGTCTTCAATGCTCTAAACAACTTTGTGAAGACTGCCAAAAAAAATATGATTTTGAGGTTACACATCCTTAATTGAACCAATGAATGTATCTCTTTTTTTAGTCTGATTACCATAAGTGTTAACTTTAATAAATATATAAGTAAATGTTGATTTTTTTTAAAACTTTTTCTATATGTGTAAGTTTTGGAAAAAATATTTATGTCATATCAATAAATGTTGTTTGACTTTATATGTCTTGTTAATTTTATATATTAGTAATTTAAAACAATAATGCACACTCTTTAGTTTAAAATGTAATAGTTAAAAGTAGGAATATAAAACGAATTTTGAAGATACAAGTTGTCAAAATGGTTGTCTGGTTTACTACCACGTCAGTAGAACTCGTTCACAAAAGAGTACTTAAGCTCTGACAGTTTTCAGTAGAATAAGAATGACATTTATTGAAATAGATGTGAAGGGAAAAATTATAAGAAAAACTGAAATTAAGTAAAAGTAAAGTAAATAATGAAATGAGTATGGTGAATAAAGTTGTTAGTAAATAGATATATTAAAATTAACATAATTTTTTAAATTTTATAATCTAAATATAATAATATTTAACATTTTAAAATTGGCTTTTACAAACCAACAAGAGATAAAAAAATTGACTTAACTTGATTTGCATTTTGATGCATTAAAATTGATAAGTGCCGTTAACTCTCCGAAAAATCACAGAATGCTATTGGATTTTATCAGGGAAGCAAAGATTGAAAGCAATGAATTTCATGATAGATTTTATTTGTACTTCTTGAAAAATTACGGAACGAACATTTTTAAAATAACATACTCGTATACATATAATAACCGAAACGTTTATATATGTAGAAATTCAAATCTTTAATTTATGTAAACTATGCAATCAATTAAATTACCATTGACCACATAAGTCGATCATTGTATCGCCACAATTCATATTTAACTTCACTCTAGTTGGATGGTTCTATAGTGAAACTATTGTTCATCCCACAGTTGTTAAATCGCAATACAAAATTGTGTAGCCAAATACAAACACCTTCGTTTGCAGCTCACAGACAATTTTGCCAACACACCGGTATGTTCACACAATTAAAAGAGTAAACTGTTTTAACTTATTTTGGTGTTAAATGTAATTTTATGTGTTAATAATTAAAGGGAATGAAATAATATCATCATTAAATTTCGCCAATTGGTTTTACCCTCTCCAATCCAAATATGTTTTGTTCCGTGCAACTGTTTTGCAATTAATCATGACTCATTCAATATCTTCGCACTTTGTGTACAACTTATGTATATGTCTTCTGCAATATTCGAGAATATGGTGTACAATTATAAACTTCACTTACATTGGGAATCATTGCATTTCCGTGAATGTTATATTCGGAGTTCCCCTGACTCAAACTTAACTCTCAAACTAGATTTATATTTCACCATTTGCACCTAATACTCATATATATCGCCCACTTTTTACATAGTGTTTACTACACCCAAAACCCCATAACTACCAAATTGCGTCACTATTCCAACCGAAGTTATATATATACATTTTAAAGGTGAAAAAAAGTTCCTTATATGGGAGGTAGGCGTGGTCTTTGTCCAAATCGGCCCATATAGCAAAATGGTTCTGTATCCTTGTCCAGACTATATACTATTGCAAAATTTCATTAAGAAAACTCTATAAAGGTGTAGAAAAAAGTGGCCACAAACGGACAGACGTACGGACGGACAAAATTGAAATTGTTCAGAAAGTGATTCTGATCATATTTGTATATATATGTTCATGCCTGCCACACCTCATCCTTGTAGTTGCATCCCCTCTCAAAAGCACAAAATTAGTTCACCTTTTTAAATGGATGGGGTGATTGGTGTTGCCGCTTAATATAATATAACTTAAAGTTCTAACGTTAGCAAAAGTAGAACAAAAAAGAAAAATTATATAAACAATAAGGAAAAATATATATATATATGTACGAGTATATATAAATGGGTAATGATGGTACCCCACAACCAGGTGGAGGTCATACAAGCAGACTAAAAATGAAAAATGCTGCTACCCAACTCAAGATAAAACTGCTACAAAGCAGCTTTGCTCGAAACTACAAGAAATGGAAACAATGTGTGCTGAGCTAAAAATGGAAATAGCTAAGCTCAAAGCTGAAAATTTGAAACTAAATCTGCCAAAAATAATATGAAAACTGATGATCAGAAAGATATTGAAAGCGTATGCTTATCAGCGTGGGACTGATTGGATTTGAAGAAAAGACCCCAAATAAAAAGCAAAATGTTGACATTTCTCCATAACATCTAATAAAACTCTGAACCAAGCAGAAAATTTAAAAAAAGACGTGAAACTACCACACTCTCCACCTATTATGGTAACTGGCGAGTGAAAGTATTATCAACTACATATATGCAACAAAAAAAAAAAAAAAGCAAATAGCGAGGTTACCTAAAATTACAAAATAACAATGTGTATAAAGTTACCGTATTGGATGCTGCAGTCTACAGAAACGTAACTAAAGCACTCTCAATTATAAATATCCCATGGCATACATACGAGAACAAGCAATCTAGACCTATTTGAGTTGTAGCAAAAAATGTGCATCATTCATGTGAAGTAACTCTAATAATATCAGACCTGAAAGCACAAGGTTACAAAGTGTTAAATGCCGTAAACAAATTAATGTGGAAGACTAGGAACATTTAAATATGTTTATTCTAACCCTTGATGGCTCGGAAGATATTCACAAAATTTTCTAAATAAAAACAATACTGAATTTGGTTGTGAACTTTGAAGCAACAAGTTTACAAAAACTAATACCGCAATGCAAATCATGTTAATCCTCTCGTCATACCAAAAACTACTGTGGTAAGCCACCAAGGTGGAAAAAAACCCGCATCACAACAAAAAAAAAGAAACTTTTGCAGATATCATTAAAAGACATACTAATATAAATGAAACCAATTTGTCATAAAACCAATCTTGTGGCAAAACTTAATAGCCAAGAGAATTTCAACGAATCCCTGGAATCTAGAATACTACAACTTGAAAGTAATATAAACATATTAACAAATTGAATAATCAAGAAGAATTCAACAGAAACCTTCAAAATCGGTTGAACGACCAATGCAAAATCATCATTTTTAATAACATCATTGCTTCGTTTAGTTTTTGAAAAATGGTTTTTAATATCTTAAAGGTTTCATTATTATTGTATAGTGGTCAACGAAACATCGGATAAGATCCAGCATAATCATGCTGGATCCGCCGAATAATTTTACTAGAATCAACCAACATGTGTATGGTTAATACAAAACGTATCCGATTGAAAATTCGTTCGGGGATCCCATTTAAAGTTGGAATAATGCTATTAATTATTTTTAATTTTTCAGCCCTTCCCCAACACACTAAAATCGAATATTATTTTTTAACATCAGTTGGCAGTGCTAAAACTTTTAGATCACAAAAAATCATCCACTCACGGTAATTATACCACTATTATGGTTCACAACTTGAAAGAGTTCAACCACACTTTTTTCAGACATTACAATTCACAGTTGTGTTATTTATGGTATTGCTATATTAAAAATTGTTCATTTTGAGAGTTGATAGCGGCATAATAACGAAAATGTTTCAAACATAATATGGAAATAAGAAGTGGAGAAAAAATGTGTTCTTGTGGCACGTTTAAGGAGAAGATTATAGGATGTGTCGAATGCTTTGGAATTGGCAAACGTTAAGTTTCGCAGTACGGTTGATGGCTCAGCGCAATCCAAGAAACTGCAGAAATTCTGTGGAAAGGATGTACTGAAAAGCAAGTTTCGTTGTCTGCTTTCTACCCGTGGTCTGCACTGCTCACCACAAAAAGCCACAAAAATTGTAAACGCGTGCTATGCACTGCACATTATCAGCCAGCATTTTAAAGTGGAGTATCTAAATGGAATTTTCTTCTGTGATGACAACATACAAGTCATACCTGATGAAGTTTCTGAAGACAGAAAGAACATACAATGTTTGTAGATGTAGCGGAAACAATCCGAAACAGCATAATCCGTGCCTTCCAATAAAAATTACAATTTTGTCTGCAATTCATTTTATATAGCAAAAAAATAAATAAATAAACGGTTTTCTGAAAACTAATTAATAGAAAAAAACATTTTAATTGTCTTAAAACTAATTAAACAAAAACAATCTTCATTTTCTTAAAATTAATTAATCAAAAAAAATTTCTTCACAAGGCACTACTTTTGTGGTTCATGCGTGATTTTCCTATAAAGCATTTCCAGTTAAATACTGTTTTACCATACTTACAAAGATTTCTCCATATTTAACACTTTAACACATACAGGCAAGAACACAACTGGTAAATCGCAGGTGTTTGATTTTGACAGTTCACACAACACAACTTTGCCAGAGTTGTGAACCATAATACCAATTTCACAACTACAACTCAACTTTAATTTCAGTTGTGAACCATAATAGGGGGACTGAATTCTAGTATTAAATTCATATTTTCGACCACATTTGTGGCGTAGATATTCGAAGAGGATGGATATATGTATTTCTTTCGAATATGAAGTAGTACGGGCATCAGACGAGTCTAGAAAAGGCGCCAATACTGTGAAATATAGGATGTTCAATGTTTTTAAAGCATTATCGACTCTGCAATAACTAACAATTTTTTCATCAACATCATATGAAACAAAATGTTTGGGTTGGCGCGCTTTCGAGTTTAAATCAATCAAATTACACTGTTTCCAATGGGATCATTACTTACCATATGTCATATGATTTGTTTAACTGAAAAAAGCTATATATATAATGAAACAATGTAATTGCCGTTGTTCCAAATCAAGTCTTAATATTATATATACATATGTATATATATATATATATATATATATATTATATATATATATATATATATATATATATATATATATATACATATATATATACATATATATATATAAATATATATATATATATTATATATATATATATATATATATATATATATATATATATATATATCTATATATATATATATATACATATATATATATATATATATATATATATATATATATATATATATATATATATATATATATCTGGAAAACTTCAAAAACCCTGCAACGCTCCAACTTTACCAGGACACACTGTATACTACCATTGCACTCTACGAACATGGACCGTCCTGGCAACAAATTCAAAAAGCCTGCACACAAGCTGCGGAAGAAACAGTTGGCCTCCAACATCGCAAAAGAAAGCCATGGATAAGCAACACCACCTGGTAATATATCGAAGAACGTAGAAGGATGAAAACCAAAGTAAACACTGCTTCATTATCCGACCGCAACAGCTTTCTCAACGCGTACAATGCTATGCATCGGCAGGTCAAAAATTCTGTGAGGACTGATAAAAGGGCATATGTGGAGGGAATTGCTGGTGAAGCAGAGTGATCAGCAAACTGTAACAACTTGCAGGGCGTATATGCAGCCATAAAAAAATTGACTAATACGAAACCTAACATACCGCCTATCAAGGCTAGTGACGGTAGCATCCTAACCTCTGACGAAGATCAACTCGCGCGCTGGAGAGAATTTTTCGTGGACAATAGCGTAGAAGCGGAAAACAACACTGCGCCCTTCTTTGTTGAACAGCGAAGAAGAAACCCCAACAGAAACATCCCTGTCGACCCGCCCACCACAGAAGAAATCAGCAATATCAATCCATAAGCTAAAATTCAACAAAGCTGCTGGACCTGACGAACGTACTGCTGAACTCTTGAAGTATGGCGCTAATATAATCTCTCACGCACTCTACCCTATCATGCATAACATCTGGGCGACGAACACCATCCCCACTGACTGGAAAGAGGGAATCATAATCACTATTCCAAAACAAGGAAATCTCAGCCAATGTAAAAATTGGAGGGGCCTAACCCTTCTCAACTCCATCCTGAAAATCCTAGCTCTTATCATCTTAGATAGAGTGTCAGGTGTACTCAACAGCCAGTTACGGCGTGAACAAAATGGGTTCAGACCAAACCGATCTTGCGTGGACCACATCAACACTTTACGCATAATTGTGGAGCAATCTGTCGAATGGAGATCGCCACTATTTCTCCTTTTCGTGGACTTCGAACGTGCGTTTGACACGGTTAACAGATACGGAATATGGCGCTCTCTACAAAATTGCGGAGTTCCGGACAAGATCATCGAACTCATTAAGGCCCTATATAAAGACGCGAACCTTAGTGTGCTTTATAAAGGTAAAAATTGTGCCAACTTTAATATAAACAGAGGCGTTAGGCAGGGGTGCGTTCTGTCACCACTGTTGTTTATAGTGGTCTTGGATGATGTCCTTAGGCGTACTAATGCGGAGACGGAGGAGGGGTTGCAGTGGAGATTAAACCAAAAGCTCAGCGATTTGGACTACGCTGATGACATATGTTTCATGACGCACATGTTACCAGGCGCCTCGTCAAGAATACGCCAACTAGCCGTAAACGCTCATGCAGCTGGCCTCACAATCAACTTCTCCAAAACTAATCTTTTGCGACTGCAAACTGCAAATACATCTCCACTCACTGTACTGACAAATGATAACTCCACCATCAACATTGAGGACGTTGACAGCTTCTGCTACCTTGGTAGCTACATAACAAAATATGGGGGTGCAACATCTGATGTGGCAGCACGCATAAACAAAGCACGGTCTGCATTCCGGAATTTAGATCGAATTTGGCGTTCTCGTGTGATATCGCTGCGCACAAAAATACAAATATTTAACATCAGCATAAAACCTGTTCTGTTGTATGGGTCTGAAACATGGTTGGTCTCAGAACAAATAACTCGACAACTTCAAACTTTTGTCAACAAATGTCTACGAAGAATCTGCCGCATTTTCTGTCCGACAACGATCATGAACGAAGACCTGTGGCGCCTCACCAATAGCGAGCCTATATATATATATATATATATATATATATATATATATAAAAAATATTTGAAAAATTTTTCTAATGGTTGATTGCTTAAATAGTGATTGTTTTAATTTAAAATATTCATTTTCAAAATGAGTCTCGATATTTTTAATGTGTTGAAAAGTTACAAAATCATTTTTGGCAAATTGTTTCAAACGCGCAACAAGTTTTTACGCCTCATCGTACGATGTTATTGGCTCACTTATTTCTTCGTAAGATTCTTCTTCTGAATTACTTATATCCATAATATCGTTTTGCTCATCAAATTGAATTTCTATATTGTTGTCTTCAGTGCAGATATTTTTATCTATTTGGAGAAAACCGTCGAAATTATTTGCCACGTCGAGTCCTTCGTGAAATTTAGCATAGATTGCCAGTGCAATGTCATCTTCGGTATCAAAATCGGGAAGAACATCATCAATTTCCGAAAACCCTGCTTTTCGGAAGCAGTTTGGGATTGTTGTTGCTTCTACTTTATTCCAAGATGTTTTGATGAAATAAACAGCTTCAAGCACATTAATAGATTTTGACAGCTCTGATGCTGAACTTGCAGTGTTAATTTTACGTAGCAAGTGTTTTAAAAGTAAGCTTCTATAAAAAACTTTAAAATTTTGGATTATTCCTTGATCGATCGGTTGGCTTACTGACGTTGTGTTTGGAGCAAAAAAACAATGTTTATATTAGTTAAGTTTCATTCTCTTAGATGAGATGCAGCATTATCCAAAAACATGAGAATTTTTCGATTCTGGGACCTCATTTTCCTATTGAACTGCTGCAGCCATTCAGTCATAACTTCTCGAGTCATCCAAGCTTTTTTATTAGATTTCCAATTCACTGGCAGTTCCGTGGTAGGAACATGTTTAAATGCTCGAGGTCGGGCTGCTTTACCTATAACCAAAAGCTCCTCTTTCTCTCCAGTCATGTTTGCACAAAACAAAATTGTAAGTCTTTCCTTAGATAATTTACCGCCAATGCATTTTTCGGATTTCAGAGCGAGTGTTTTGTCAGGTAATGCGCGAAAGAAAAGCCCGGTTTCATCTGCGTTATAAATGTCCTGAGGCTTATATCCGCTCAACAGAGATGGCAGCTTGGCCCTGAACTGCTCGACATCCTTTTGGTTTACATCTGCGGCTTCACCAGATATGCACTTGAAAGCAATATTATTCCTTATGCGCCCATTTGTTTAACCATCCATTTGAAGCATTGAAATTAAGTACACCCAATTTGACTGCAATTTCCATTGCTTTTGCCTTTACAATAGGGCCAGATATAGGAATTTGTTGACTTCTAGCCTTGGCGAACCAATCAAAGCACATTTTGTCTATTTCAGAGCCACCTTCCTTTAGAAAACCTCGCTTTTGATGTACATTCACTCCAGACTCCCATTTAGAACGAATTGTCTCCTTATTTTTGTTGATCTCTGCTGCTTGAGTTTTGCCAATGTTGAACCTTTGAAAACAAAAAATTAAGCACAATTTCATTTCTTATGGGAATTAAACTTTACCTTTTTGCAATTTCACGCACAGACAATTTATCTTTTTCGAACACATTAATAAGTTCCATTTTTTCTTTAATGGACAATACTTTTTTTTTTGATACCATGCTATTACGAGTTTATTAAAACACAATTCACATTTACCTTTTGTATTTAACAAACTGACTTAAAATGCGCATACTATTTAACACATATGCAGTGACACAATGTGTGCATACATGTTAAAAGGGGAATCACCCAATTCGTGTTTATCAATTCAATGTGGAAAGGGGAATCACCAATTTTGGTTTTATCAGCACAAATGCGATTTCTTTTGTAAGGATTACCAGATTTTTAAAAAACTTGTTTGGGATTTTTTAAATTTTGTCCGTTTATGAGGGATTTTTTGGTCAAAATGGTTTGAAGTATGTGTCCGCGTCCGGTTATTAGAGTGTCCGGTTGTTGGAGTCATATTTGTATGGAAAAACTAATAAAATGATTGTGTCCACGAAATTTGTCCGGTTATTGAAGGTGTCCGGTTATAAGAAGTGTCCGCAATGGGGAGTTTTACTGTATATATATATATATATATATATATATATATATATATATATATATATATATATATGTGTATATATATATATATATATATATATATATATACATATATATATATATATATATATATATATATATATATATATATATATATATATATATATATATATATATATATACATATATATATATCAGATCTACAATCCATCTACATAAATACTATTATTTTTGTAGTAAATTTCAAAAAACTTTTTATCGTGGACCTTTATAAACTAATAAAAAAAACCAAATTAAAATCACAAAACGAGCTACAAAAATATATTAAAACATTCATTAATGACAATGACACAAAATTGAATTATTTCAACAATATTCGCACTCTTCTAATATCATCGGTAGCTGCTGTTTGCTTGAATAAGCTTAATTATGCAAGGTACTGTCACAAACACCGGTAGCTTAGCGAATTAAGACCTGAACTTAATTTTTGATTGTTTTATAAATTATTATGTACCTTGCACAGAAAATGAGCATGTCAGAAAAACAAAACTAAACAGTAGTAAAGTGTAGGTTGATATTGTAGGAGGTTACATTTTTAACAAATTACATTGATTTTTTTAAAAACTCGTGATATTTTCATCAGTATATATAGTATTGAACAATCGACATTAAACATGAAAAAATATTTAAGTAGAATTACATTTGCCTAGGATTGCTGACAATAATCCTTTTGATGAGATTTGTATGGAGATGGATATTAATAATTATTATGAGCTATTTTCTAATTTTAACAAATGAACTATCTGATAAATTTATAAGTTTGTCTTATTTCAGGAGTTTTTGGAATTTTGCATGTATTCAACAACAACGAGAATTGTGTCAAACAGAAACATACGTAATCATAGTAAGCCAATCATTTAATCGCATTTGCTAAATTATAATAACAAACACAAGTTAAAGTTCCAAATCTCGTTTGCTCGGATGAGTGCCGAAGTTAATGGAACTAATCTAATATATTTGTGAAAGTGTACGTAAGTTAAGCACTGAGTGTAGCATCTATCAAATATAATGAAGACTTTTATTTAGTTTTTAAGATTTATTTTAGAAATTAAGCAGTATTTATCCTTCCAGCGCTCGTTCCGCGCTCAAAGTCGTACATTCTGCTTCTTTTTATAGGTTTTCACCACATAGCAATTCCTGTCACATACGCCGCCGACAAGCGCATGGCGACATCGCTTCGAGGCAGCGTTTCGTGGCAGCGGTTTCGCGACTGCGCTTGGCGCCAACGACATGGAACACATGTCTTGCCAATTCCTACGACACCGAGAACCATCACCGTCTACCGTGTTTACGCGTAGCGGCTGTGCCGCGGAGGCTGTTGCAGCATATTTTGTACCATGCTTTGTACTGCTGCGACAGCGCATGGCGCGAATGCTATTTGTCATGTGTTTCCTCGGGTACCGAGAATTATCATCGTCTACTGTGTCCTTGCGTAGCCGATGGCATACGACGCTGTTGCAGCATATTTCGTAACATGCTTTGTACTGCTGCGACAGCGCATGGCGCGAATGCTATTTGTCATGCGTTTCCACGGGTACCGAGAACTATGACTGTCTACCGTGTCTATGCGTAGCGGATGCGCCTCATACGCTTTTGCAGCATAGTTCGTAACATGGTCAATACTGCTGCGACAGCGCGTGGCGCAAACGATATGCAACACGTGTGTCCTCCCTCTTAAGATCAGCTGAAAGGCGTCCCGCTCTCGGGGATGCTGTTTATTTCCTTATTTAGGAATGCGGTGGCGGCTAGGGAGTAACGATATGATCGGGCGTAAACTGGATCATTGTCTGTAGTTTGGATGGTTGCAAGGACGTCTGTTTTGTTTTGTTGATCATCCGAGTATCGTTTCCGCATATGAGGAGCGCTGGACCCAAACTAGTTTGCATTAAACGGATTTCTTGGGGAGTCCTCTATGCTGGAGTGTAACCTAGACGGTTTGTCCGATCGGGGTGGGCTTCTCGGCTGGGCGATGTCACCAGTTCCTTGGCAACCAATGACAAGTCGAGCTGATTAGGGCTGGTACATCCTTATAGACTGCTGGTTGTAGCTATAATTGAAGGAGGGTGCGCTCTCTGGTCCCCCCATCGCCTCCATAACTAGTCTACGTGGGCTCTAGCTGAGTTTGTTTCTAGCCCCAACGCCAGAGCGATGGATGCCGACATATCCGGAGAGCTGGCAGAAAGAACCGATGAACTCATAGGCTTGTTGAGCCCCGAAATGAACACGCTCCTAGCCAGGTTCCTGTGTTCATCCTTCTGGATTTGCTTCCGCGATGCGTCAACAGAATTACTCGTATCATTCTGGTTGGTGATCCACTTTTGAATCTCGTCATAATAGTGAGAGACCCCTTTGCCTGAGCCTCAGCATTTCTTGTTGTAGCGCGTATGAGAGGCTTCTGTCTGCGTATGTAGCGTCCAAACGAACCAGTATTGCGTCAAGGTTAGTAGGCGTATTGAAGGATATTACGAGGGGCCTCTCCCATTACTTTGCTCCGGATCAAACCACGTTTTTCGGTAGCTCTAAAAATTTTAATTAACTATTAATTATAAATATTTATATGTATTTTTGGGGTAAATTTATAATTTGCTCAGACAGTCAAGCAAGTATCAATTATATTCGCAATTTATCAAAAGGAAGTGATACAGTCTCTAAAATCCGAGATACACTTATAAAATATAACAAAAAAATTAAAATAATGTGGATTCCAAGCCATTCTGGTATTCGCGGAAATGAATATGCTGACGCAATGGCCAATATTGCCCGAAGGACTCCAGCTTACACTTTAAACACCATCGAAAAAAAAGACATACACCGGTATTTATATGAATATATGCTCAAAATACAAAAAAGATCTTGGGCTGACTACGTACACCATTATGCTACAATCAACCCATTCAGACTTTGCCCTAACTACCCAGCACATCTCAATTGGTCCGAGATCCGTCCATTCATTCGCCTCAGACTAGGGCACATCAAAATTAGCCACGAACACTTGCTAAATGGATCAGGCACACCAAATTGCCAGTTCTGCAATACACAATCAGTGTCAATAATCCACCTATTGGACGAATGCCAGCACTTCAATATTGCGAGGAGCAATCTTCTTTCGGACAAAATCCCCAGCGAGCTGCTAAATAACCCTTCAACCGATAATATAAAAAAATTATATAGTTTCATAAAATATACTAATTTAATTAATTTCATTTAAAAATAGTAACAAAGTATACAAGTATAAATGCAAAAAAAAACGAATATACCATATTTATTACACGAGAGCTGAAAGCCGCAGTTGCTAGTGCTCCTCTTACAAATTGTACACTAATTCATTTTTGTACAAATTATAATAATATATGTATTTTTATTTGTGTTTTTTATATTTTTTTTGGTCATAAAACCTGGAGTTCCGTAGGAGTCCCAGATTTTCACTCAATGTAGTACGTGTACCCCGGTGTTGCTAATTTGCACGTTGATAAAATTTAATTTTCAAAGTTTACAAATGTACCAACAACTCATTTCGAAATATTTTGGCATGCATTATCATGTCCTTCGTTTCAACATTTCAATTTAATTAAAACAATTAATTAATAGCAACGCTAAAACCCACATACATACTACTAGTATTCAAATGCACACAGTCACACAACGACTCTCAAAGCGTTCGTACATGCCCATATGCAAATGTTTAATTTGGCATAAGCTATTTCCAAGTATTCCTGGCAGTCGACGGCATAGAAACTGTCAGTGTTGCTTTTCCACTTATACATTTTCCGACGTAATTTACCAACCTTCAACTCTAAACGAGCACACTACACTTGCTGATACACACACACACCCATGCAAGCAGGGTCATATATGTGTGTGCGCTGAAATGCACATGCATATGTAATGACATTTGTATGAAATATTGTTACACCAGCAATGAAAATACTACCCGTATATTCCACTATGCTCGTGTTTGCTCATGAAATGTTACGTAAGAGTAGATATGAAAACGCTCGTTTTAGCAAAATTTGTAACACAGTTATGCACGGTTATTATTAATGGGTGTGTGTTTGAGTGTGAGAGCAAGGAAAATTTATATCACAACATTCGAAGCTGACATAATTTAAGTTAATTTACGTTGCAAGTGGGCACTTAAAATTACTCAACATTTTCGCAACCTCTTCACCATCCGTGTGGGACTAAGCCTCCCACTGACCCTCTTCAGTAATGAATGAGTACGTGCAAGCACTATACTCATATATACACGATGTAATTACAAATACGCACAAAGGCTCTGCTTCTACAACTGCAAACTAGAAATAATTTTACAACTTAGTTATATTTTTGGGGTCCCAGCGCGCCACTTTGTTACTGTGTTTACCTTTTTCGACTTGTTCATGACGAACTTTTACAACGCATTGCCATTCTGCCAAGATAAAACGAAAATGATTTCAATACCGTCTTAACATTTGGGTCAATCCTTCGGTCTTCTCTATAGTGTCCCATATGGATTTGTACATCAAAATTTGGGCTGAATTGCTTGTTAATGGCGAAAGAGATTTCCTTTTAATTACTAGCATATTACAATAATCTACATGTCATCACTTGGATTGAGATGTAGTGATAGAAAGCATGGGTGTCATGTTCACAGCTTCTGACGATAGTTGAAGGAAAGAGAATTGACTTATCAAAACTTCTATATAAAACTTATATTAAGTTTATGCGCCTATTCGAAATGAAATACATCTGATGAAAAGAATTAGAAAAAGATTGCAAGTTGTTCTGCTCAGAGTTTAAATCCATCGGCACTCAACATCTATAGGTATCACTTAATTACATTTTCCAAATAGAGATATCTACTCCTAGGTTAGGGTTCTACATTTTCGACTAAAAGTTCTTTGCTAAGTACATTTCAACATTTCTTGGCGTCGAAATTATATTTATAATGTTATTGATAACTGCAGTAAAGCCCAAAGTCAGACAGCGAGCAAAAAGGTAGTCCTGCCGAATCTCTTGTGGGAAAATTATACGTCTTGCAATCCTGACAAAATCTAACACATATTTTACAGAATCAGTGACTGTTGAAAAACAAGTACAATCTTACAGAAAGTATGTTGTTGATTCTTTGGCTCATCGGATATTGTAGTATATACTGTCCAGATGGAAACCATGTATAAAATCTTTAGTATGCTTTGCTAAAAGTGGTGAAGTCATTGCCACGTGCGACAATCTTTCTCGATTATCTAAGTCTAGCGTCTCGATTATCTAGTTATAGCACTGTATAGGGTTTTACTATTTTATATGGCCCCATTTAGCATCTCTAACGACTTGTAGTAATATCCTCATGGAATAAATCGACATCTGCAAATCGTATTCGCTTGGTATATTATTTCATTCCACTGGTATTGCAGTTTAGAGCTTTGCTCCACCTTTTGCTTTCTTAAAACTGTCAATGGGGTTCAAGTGTGCGCTCTGGTTAGCTGTATCTAACACTTTTTTGCAATTATAAAGAAACCGCATCCTTACCATATGCGTCTTATGTTTTGGTAAAATTTATTATAGTAAAATTTAAATTGCGGATTGTTATCAATATTGAATCCACAATGATCTGCGCTGTTTACCAAATAACGTTTGAAAATATCCAAATATTCTCTTGCATCTATGAAAGCTAGTTCTCCTACTCCTTTACTGGATATGCCCCGATACGGCAGAAAGCTTACCGAATTTAAAAGTTGGAATAATATTTTGATTTTCTAATGCTTTTAATGGTTTTAATGGCCGCCACACTCTATTGGGCCCATCATTATAGTAAAGCATGATTTTGGTCTCATCGCAAAATATAACGTCATCCCAATAGTCATTCGGTTTGGCAAAACACATCCTAGCGAAAACCAACCGCTTTTGTGTTGAAATCCTTGGTTTTTTCGAGCAACTCATATATTGTTACTTTATCAGGAGCTGCCTTACTGTTCCGTAGGTAACCGCAAGATCACATACTTCTTTGAGTTGACTTGAAAGAGTTCTCGTAGAAATCTGCGGATTTTCGACTACTTTCTTTACCAAAATGCGTTCTGCTCTATCTGATATTTTATGCGAACAGCCGTTCGAAGGTTTTTGCTCCAGTCTATCCTCTTTTTTACGCGATTTAAAATATTGTTACGAAATTGCCCTCTTGACAATTTACTCTGTTACAAAATTGCCCTCCTGACAATTTCTCTAACTATCTGTACTCGGACTCGTACCGCTGGATTGTGTAGTAATCAAACAATCGCTGGTTAAATTAAAATAATTAGCTTTATTTAATTATTGTTATTTACACATTTAATATTAGGCTTAAAGTTTACTTAGTTATTATTTGCACTTTATTTCACAAACCATTAGTCACTTTATTTAATAAGTAATTTCATCACTTTATTTAATAATGAATTTCATCACTTTGCAAAATTACAAATACTGCTAATACTGCTGCTTAGATTAAAAATGCCTGATGTATACACTTTTACGATCTCTGATCTACTGTCTTCGACTTTTAACAGTCTTGTCGCTTTTATAGTTTTCGAATGGTTGGTGTAGAAACTTCTACGCTATTCTCGTAGTTTCTAGAAGCTTCTATACTCTTCGACAGAAGTCGAGAATATTCTTTTTGATATTACCGACAGATGGTTCTTGAATAAACTTTTATTCGAATAGTTCGCATCTTGACTCACAGGGGGCACTCATTCTCCAGATGGGATCCTAAAAATATGCTATCCCGTTTCACTGATATGCAATCACGTTTCACTGCCCTCCGCTTAAACTTGTTCGTCCCGAACAAGGATAGTACTGCAACCTTTATAAGGAGATAACCTCTCTAAATGAACGACTTTCATTTTGCTCCTGGCATTTCTCGCCAACTGGATGCGGTATACTACATCGTTGAGCCGCTTTATCACCTTATAAGGGCCTTCCCAGTGTGTTTGCAGTTTTGGCGATAATCCCTTTTTCCTTTGCGGATTATGAAGCATAACTAGCTGCCCTTCCTGAAATCCTTTGGAGTTTGCTCGTAGATCATATCTGGCTTTCATTTTATCACTCATCAGTTGTGTGCGCTTTCTGATGGTTCCATGAATTTCATTCAGCTGTCTTCGTTTGTCAGCTACATAACTGCTACATGAAACTTCCGTAGATGAGTAGGCACCGAATTTCAGAACTGCAGGCAATCTTATGTCACAACCGAAAATAGCCTTAGCTGGTGTTGTAGATGTTGTATCGTGAGTAGCCGATCGGTATGCCATTAAGAAGAGGGGTATGTGTTGGTCCCAATTTTTCTGGTTTCTGTCCACGACTTTTCTTAGGTGTTCCTCAAGCGTACGATTAAATCTTTCAACCATTCCATCGGATTGTGGGTGCAAAGGGGTTGTACGAGTTTTGCGTATGCCCATCAATTCACTCATTTCCCTGAATATTGTTGACTCGAAATTTCTGCCTTGATCCGAGTGCAACTCGAGGGGAGCTCCGAATCTGCAGACCCAATTATTGATAAATGCATCTGCAACGGTCTTAGCTTCTTGATCGGGAATGGGGTATACTTCTGGCCATTTACTAAAATAGTCGATTACGACGAGAACATATTTGTTGCCGGAATCACTAATTGGAAACGGACCTGCTATGTCCATTGCAATACGCTCAAATGGCGCTCCCACGTTGTATAAATGCATCTTCCCCTGGCTGCGACGGCTCGGTCCCTTGGCAGCTGTACACTTTTCACAAGCACTAATCCAGTCAACTACCGATTGCTGGCAACCAACCCAATAAAATCGTGTTTTAATTTTCTCGACTGTTTTTGTTATTCCCAAATGCCCTCCGCTTGGCCCACTATGGTATTCCTTGAGAATTTCGCTTATTCTTGCCTTGGGTACCACAATCAAGTTCTTCGTGGTTTTTCCATCTTCGCTCTCCCACAGGCGGAATAGGCATCCATCTTGCAGCTTTAAGCTATTCCATTGAGCCCAATATGCTTTAGTTATGGGGCTTTCAGTCGAGATTTCGTTCCAATCAGGCCGTTTTCCTTCATTCTTACTTGATACGATTTTTGCCAAATCTGGGTCATTTCGTTGTTCTTCTTTTATCTTTTCCGCTGTCCATTCATCGTCTGGTAAAACAGCCATTAAGCGCACATCGACTACTCCTTCTTTCCCTTCAGCTTTAGAACAGTGCTTACATTCCATACTGCAAGGACGTCGTGATAGTGCATCAGCATTCCCGTGGTTTCCGCCTCTGCGATGTTCTATTGTGAAATCGTAGCTTTGGAGTCTCTCAATCCATCTCGCAACCTGACCTTCGGGATTTTTGAACTGTAATAGCCAGCGCAGAGCAGCGTGATCCGTTCTCAACAAGAACTTTTGTCCATACAGGTACTTGTTAAAGTGCTTCACGCACTGCATAACCGCCAAAAGTTCTCTCCGTGTTACACAGTAATTTCGCTCTGGCTTTGATAAGATCTTACTGAAGTAGGCTATTACTCTTTCATGTCCGTCAATAACTTGCGACAGGACACCTCCAATCCCGAATCCACTTGCATCTGTATCCAAAATAAATTTTTCGCCAGGTATTGGATACGCAAGGATCGGAGCTGTACACAATAGCTCTTTCAATCTGTTGAATGCCTTCTCCTGTTCGCTTTTCCACTCAAAAGGACAATTTTTCCTCGTTAATGCATGCAGACTACCAGCCACGTCCGCAAAGCCTGGAACAAAGCGTCTGTAATAGGTGCAAAGACCCAAGAAGCTGCGTAGCTCATGCAAACTAGTTGGTCTTGGCCACTCCCTTACTGAGTCTATCTTATCTGGATCTGTGTGTACTCCTTCAGGTGTGACTTTATGTCCAAGGTACTTGACTTCTTTCTTGAAGAACGAGCATTTCTTTGCGCTCAGCTTCAACCCTGAAGCTCTTAATCGCATCAATACTTTTTCCAAATTCTTCAAGTGGTCCTCGAAGTCCTTTCCCATAACGATGATGTCATCTAAGTACACCAGACACGTTTTCCAGTGAAGACCCTTTAGCACATGTTCCATTAAGCGTTCAAATGTAGCTGGAGCATTACACAGTCCGAATGGCATCACCAAAAATTGCCATAGTCCATCACCGGCACTGAATGCTGTCTTTTCCTTGTCTTGTTCGTCTACTGCCACTTGCCAATATCCGCTTTGTAAATCCAGCGTTGAGAACCAATTTGAACCAGAAAGTGTGTCCAACGTATCGTCGATTCGAGGTAATGGATAACTATCTTTCTTCGTTACCTCATTTAGTTTACGATAATCTACACAGAAACGTGTGGAGCCATCCTTCTTCTTGACTAATACCACTGGAGAACTCCAGGGGCTCGCTGATGGCTCTATGACGTTGTTCTGATGCATTTCCTTCAGCAATACATTCACCTCTTCTCTCTTTGCCAGAGGTACTCTTCTTGACGCTTGACGAATGGGTTTGGCATCACCAGTGTTGATTGTGTGTTTCACCGTCTTTGTTCTGCCTTCGTTTTTACCCTTTTCAGCAAATACTGACCAATGTCTTGCCAAAAGTTGGCTGGCAGTCCTCCTCTGCTCTGTGGATAAGTCTTTGCTCCATTCTTTCG
This sequence comes from Clusia tigrina, assembly GCA_920105625.2. NCBI lineage: Eukaryota > Metazoa > Arthropoda > Insecta > Diptera > Clusiidae > Clusia > Clusia tigrina. The sequence goes on from OV050031.1 coordinate 162,279,496, forward strand.
TAAGATCGTCGAGTACCTTTTTATCAGCTGGTATCTTCATTTTTGTGTCTCGAGGCTGGCTTTCACAGTTTACAATTGCCGAAATTGCCCGGCAATTTCCAATTATCTGTCCTTTCTCTATGGTTTTAGCGGCATTTGCAAGATTGACCACTCTTACTGGCACTATTCTGTTCTGCTGTTCTTCTACGAGGGTTTTTCCAATGATGATGTCATCCAGTACAAATTTTTCATCCGTCTCCACAACCCACAACTTGTTCTTCTCCACATCTCCGTCCATTTTGGCCCATATGACTGCCTCTGACTTTGCTGGGATTTTTGTCCGCCGCGATACAATGGCTTGTCGGATACCTCCATACTTATCCTCACCAACGGATAACGGTATTTCGGTGTTCGCATACTTCAACATTCGGCATTTCAAATCTAGGGTGAATCCATTCCGAATCATAAAATCCACACCTAAGATTAATTCGTCCACAATATCCGCAACTACAAACTCGTGCGTCACTGTTGTGGTGCCGATAGTTATTTTCCGTGTAACTTTTCCCAGTACCGGTGCATCATCTCCAGTTGCCGTACGCAATCTTATTCCCAGAAGCGGCTCGATTCCCCGAACGAGATCCCTTCTAATTATGGAATGTGATGCACCCGTATCCAATGTTACCACGATTTTTCTTCCATTTACTACGCTGTCGACAGTTAGGCTGTTGATTTTCCGTGCCATCTGAGAAACGAAGATTCTGGGGCTACATGTTGTGGGAGTCAGATCAAGCCCCTCGAGACTGACTCCATCTAGTTTGTCGACGGCTTTTCAACATTTTCTGATTCCCTACTTTGGAATCTGACTTGCTTTGGAGGTCTTACCGGTGAGCGTGATCTAGAACGTTTCCGTCTCGATTGGCAATTACGGGCCATGTGTCCGACCTCTCCGCAGGTGAAGCATTTGCCCGTGAAACTTTGGCCGCTTTCAACTTGTACCTGACGGGCTCTGTATACTGGCTGGCACACCAAGGCTGCTGTCTCTGAAGTTAAAGCGCTAGCTACTGTCTCCATATATGTAGCTTTCGGATTAGTTATTGCAGAACGCTTTATCTCCGCATCGCGAATGCCATATACAAAGGTGTCCATCATACACCTCTCAGTGATCTCTCCTGGGTAGGCAAGATGAGCCAACCGTTCCACTTCCGCCGCAAACTGTTGTAGAGACTCACCACTCTTCTGCACCCGTGTTCGTAACTCTACTTGGTACATCTGCTTCCGGTGTTCACTACCATACTTGCGCTGAACGGCATTCATCAAGCTTTCATAGCAGTCTCGCTCACTTTCTGAGATAGTTTGAAGCACATCTGCGGCAGCACCTTTCAATGAAACGGTTAATGCAGCCACTTTTTCGCGAGCACTCCAACCATTTGTGCTAGCGGTAGTCTCAAACTGCATTCTGAACACGCTAAATGTCGTGGTTCCATCATAGGTAGGAGGCTTCAGTTTTATTGAGGATAAAGCTGGCACAGGCAATGCACCTTCCTGTAGTAGGTGAATTCTTTGCTCTAATTCGTTTTGCTTTTGCTCGTTCGCAATTAATTTTTGTTCTACAGATTTTTCGAACGATTCCTGCCGTGTCTCAATTTCACAAACCTTCCTGTCTACCATCTCGGACATTTCTTTCATCTGCTGTGAGTTTTGTTCCGCTAGTAGAGCAAGTCGTGTTTCACTCTGCTCTAACCGCTGCTGCAACTTGTCATCGCTTTTCTGTAGCTGCTGTTCCAACTGTTCTTTAACATCCTCTCTGACAGCTTGAGCATTTTGTTGTAATCGCAACTGCATCTTCTCATCGGCTGCTTGAGAATTTTGTTGTAACTGCTGCTGCATATCCTGTTTAAAGGATTGCATTATCCCGATAAGTGCGCTCATGTCAAAGTTACCCGTGTTAGTTTCTTGCGGTGTTTCTTCGTGTCGAGATGTCGTTGGCTCTTCACATTGGAATTCATGCTCATCGACATCTATACCCTGCTCCTCTAAAGCGCTTCTTAATCGCACCTGCAGCTCCGCTTTAAGCCCTTGTGTTTGCAAATTTAAGCGCTCAAGCTCCTTCTTGAGCTGCTCCAATCTCAGTTTTTCGAATTTAACCATTGTTTATTACAGATACACAATCCCACTTCTGACACCAATTGTTACGAAATTGCCCTCTTGACAATTTACTCTGTTACAAAATTGCCCTCCTGACAATTTCTCTAACTATCTGTACTCGGACTCGTACCGCTGGATTGTGTAGTAATCAAACAATCGCTGGTTAAATTAAAATAATTAGCTTTATTTAATTATTGTTATTTACACATTTAATATTAGGCTTAAAGTTTACTTAGTTATTATTTGCACTTTATTTCACAAACCATTAGTCACTTTATTTAATAAGTAATTTCATCACTTTATTTAATAATGAATTTCATCACTTTGCAAAATTACAAATACTGCTAATACTGCTGCTTAGATTAAAAATGCCTGATGTATACACTTTTACGATCTCTGATCTACTGTCTTCGACTTTTAACAGTCTTGTCGCTTTTATAGTTTTCGAATGGTTGGTGTAGAAACTTCTACGCTATTCTCGTAGTTTCTAGAAGCTTCTATACTCTTCGACAGAAGTCGAGAATATTCTTTTTGATATTACCGACAGATGGTTCTTGAATAAACTTTTATTCGAATAGTTCGCATCTTGACTCACAGGGGGCACTCATTCTCCAGATGGGATCCTAAAAATATGCTATCCCGTTTCACTGATATGCAATCACGTTTCAATATTATAAATTATTTGTCTGAACAAAGAAACATCTTGGACAATTCATGGACATTTTTTCCGATGCAGTGGTGACAGTAAACCAACTGAGTCACACCATATGACGTCCTTTTACCAGGCAATATTCACAATATTTTTGCTAAAAATGCTGCATTCGATGTGGAAAGAACAACTATTTTTGATTAATTTGCGTCTAAAAAGCATCAATCTGATAATGGTAAATGCATTGCGCAGCTAAATGGGTTCTAAAGAGAATTTAAAAATACACTTTTTGGCACTGTTTATTAGTTAATACATTGATTAAATCAAATTAATTAAAAAAATTAATCAAAACAATAAAGAAGTACTATATTATGCATAGGGAGAAATCTAATTCATGATATTTTTACCTTGTCAACACATTTTCCTGACAAACTGTATATACAATTTATATTACTGTAATCATTATTTGTAATTATTAATGAAATGAAATACACCTTATTTTATGTGTAATAACAATGCAACAATCTATCGCCTTAAGATTGATGGTCAACTGACTCTATAACAAATGTCAGCTGTCAACTTGATTGATGGGTGCGTTCACAACAGTAATTATCATTCTATATTATCATACGGTTTTTTCTCTTAATCAAAACAAAAACTTACACTTTAAAGTTAGTTTGGTAGGTAGTAATCTTACATCTAATTCCAGCCATATCTTTGTGGTGGTTTAATAACTCTTCCACAACGTGTTTTCACCGCGTCATGACTCGCAAGTTGTTTTTGAATTATAGGCTCAGTCATTTCGTGCTTTCTTTTAATATATATTTCTGCCTCATATTCTTATCAACGACTGGCGTCGCTGTATATTCCCCATTACCATTTGGCTGCTCAACAATATTATTTGTTTCAACATAATTAGCGATATTTGATGGAATAATCTGAATTTCCATAGTTATTTGACACGGGTATATTATGCCCAATATTCTCTTCAAAAATCATTTCATTTGCTTCTATTTCGTCTAAAGAAATTATAAAAAGTTATCCCTAATATAATATATGAACTATCATTTACAATACACGAAATGATTCCATAATTGTATTCCTTTCCATTTTTTCTAAATATCACGAGATCACCCGTTTTCAATACTGGTAACGATTTTGCATTTCTATCGTAATAATACTTTTGTGTTTCCCTTTTATGTTTGATTGCACTCTGAACCGTTTCCGCAGTTATGCGGTTTCTTTTCAGTAGAGCATTAGCCATTAGTATTCTTGTTTTGATCATTCTGCCAAAAAAAAGTTGTACCGGGGCAATCCCATGCTTGGCGCTTGTATTGTATGGTGTTGTATTCCAATATTCTATACTGATAGTGTTGGGTTTCATGTGCTTCATAATATCTTTTGAGTCTGTTTTTCGCAAAGGCAACACCCTTTTCGGACAGCCCATTGCGTTGTGCATAAAGAGGACTCGATAGTCGCATGACAAGGTTATGATCAGGGCTAATAAAAATATTTATTTAAATCACAAATATTTTTTTCAATATTTTGCGCACCTTTATGAATAAATGAATATTTTTGATGAAGCATAAAATGAACTAGGTAAGCAAAAAAATATCGGTTCAAGCAGATGTTGCAAGTATTAGAAAAAGTAGTTCATATTGAACTTGCATCTTTTAAGAACTGCGTTTTCCAATGTTAGTTAATACAGAGATCAATTTCAGATCTGGATAAACAAAACCTCACGGATGCCGGCCCGTACATGATGTCTGCAATCAATGCATTGAAGGTGCTTTATCCAAAAAAGGTCCACATTACTTGTCTTGCACACGGTCTTCATCGTATCGCGGAATGCTTTTATCATATCAAAAGCTTTTATTTAAAACAATGTTTCCAGACACTCCAACTCCTAATCAACCAATTCACACGCGATGGGGTATAAGGGATAGATGCAACCATGTATTAAACAACACTTTTCGTTAAAATTGCAACGTTTTTGATCCAATGTGACGCAGACCAAGCACAAAGTATGTATAACGCTCCAGTGAGTACTAAACTGCCAAATATAAAGAATTATTTAGCATTCATCAAATGCCATTTTGAGTGCTTGTCAGTCGCTATTACAAACATCCAAAAGCACTCACTGATGCGATTAAGTCTATTGAATCCGTCCATTCAAACTTGGCAGGAATTGATTACGTTTAAAATAAAAATCCTGAACTAGCTGCATTTCGGGAAATCTATTTGGTATTGGACGCCGAATCACATGCTGTTTCAAATGAATATATAGACAATGTAAGTCCAACAGAATTGGTTTCGTTCCGATATGCTCCAGCTGTATCGTGTGACGTCGAGTGAACTTTTTCTGAAGCATATACTGGAAGACTACCGATGATCTTTCTGTTTTGGAAACCATCGAGCACATGTTACAATTTCTTTTAATACGTTTGATTTAATGTAAAATTCTTTAAAAAATATCAAAATAAACATATTTATTTTAGATATTTATCGTAAATATGTGGCCTTTTTTGTGTAATTATATAAATATTTTAGGGTTTTAAAAAAATATTTTTGTTAGCCCTGGCTATGATCATCTGCGAATTTATCAAATTCACCTGATCCGAAAGGCACATTATAACAATTGAATACCCAATTTTGTTAAAACTCATTTTCAATTAATTTATAATGTGGCCCGAAGTTTTGTTATTCAATTGCTCGATCAACAATAATCCAGAATATCCATCTATTACTGCGAGAAAATCATGTCCAGCGTACTCAAATAGATCTGCTGCCACAACATGCAAAGGATATTCCGGAGTTTTCGCCTGGAAAAATTTTTTACATATGGTGCATTATGCGACCATATCTTTTGTTTGCAAGTTCATGTTTGCAAAAAAAATAGAGTGATCTTACGCGTGCTAGCGGTTTTTTTCAATTCCCAGGTGTGGTGCATGTAACCACTTGGAGATTGTGTTCTCTTATTCTGTTCGAAGATTACGGAATCACTATCCATTTTCAAAGTGTAATTCATGCTTTTATTTATGAAATTTCTAACCAACATTGTCAAGGAGATGACAGTGTGGCCAACCGTCTCTGACAAAGCTGGCTATTCTTGAGTATTTCTTATCACTGTTCAGCATTGTTTTCTAACGCTCATAATTTGTTTTTGAAAAACAAACCGACTTTGTCACAGTCGGTTAATTCCCCCATTTCCACACATTCATCAAGTTGGGCACGCGATAAGCAATCGGAAACAAGCATTTCCTTGCCCGGATTGTATGTGACAAACATTTTGGGATATCTTAAGAGTGACATGCACATGCGCTGTAATCGCACAGAGATACAGAGATTTTACTAGCGTTTCCAAAGGCTTGTGAGCACTTTCAACTCTCAAATCACGGCTAGATAGACTAAAAAGTAACTTTTTACAGACGAGCACAATTACTAATAATTCCTTTTCTATTTGGGGCCATCTCTGTTCAGTGATGTTCAATATTCGAGATGCAGAGGCAACAGGGTGTCCCTCCCGTATTAGCACACAATCCAAGCCATCTTTTGAGGTATCCGTTTGGATTACGACTGACATTTTTGGATCATATACTGCTAGCACCGAGTCAGATACTATAACATTCAGCAAATTTGCTAGCTCTTGTTCATGCTCATCTGTCCAAACAAATTCCATTTTATCGTGTGTGGGATCCCATAGTTTGACTGATTGCTTGGACAAATTTGGTGTGAATTTCGCAAAATATTTAAAAAGTTCCAATACTCGCATTGGAATTTTCCTTTAATTTAATTGAAAAAGCTCCTGGAAATTTTCCCGTTTCACCAAAAATATCACAATTGTATTCCAAAAAATCATCGACCGTTTTTTGCAAGCAAGCGACTTTACTTACATTCGTACGTCCAAATTCAATACATGTCTCCAGGCCTAATAATGGTTCATGATCATTGTCAACAACAAAAAAGTAAGAGCACTTTTCAGATTTCTCATTCAATTCATAATATTTCTATTTTATGATACCAAAAATCTTAACTTTCTCGCCATTGTAATCAAAAATTTGATTACAATAATAGGAATGCAGTTCACGTGTAATCAAGTGTCAAGTTTGAATGAGATTGATTTCCTATTTAATACATTTTTTCCAGCGCTTCTTGTTTTGTTTGAAATTGTTTGAATTTATTCTAGAATTACATTTATCATCACTATTTTACACGAATTCCCATCAACAAGTTTAAAAATTGTACCTTCCTACTCGTTCCAATCGAGCGATTGTACTTTTGACTTTCCTTTGCTGTTGTTGTTCTCCGACTTTTGATTCCCGGCTTTCATTTCCATTTGCTTTCGCTTCGATTTGCAGAATTTCTAGAAATGTCCTTGTTTTCCATATGCACGGCAAGTAGCGTTATGGGCCTTACACGTGCGCAAATGTGATCTTGAAAATTCCAATGATTATTCGGTCTTTCAAAATTCTTTCATCGTATGACACGGCACACACACAATTGAATTCACAAAACTGAATTTATTTAAGTTGCGTTGGCCTCTTTTCACACCAAACGGCAGCGGCGCGGGTTTAGATATCACGCCGATAGTAAACAGAATAAAAATCGCCAACAAACACCCAAACCAAAGCAAAATTTAAAAAATTTACGTTTGCCGCAGTCCGCTTTCGTCAGCTCAATATAAAATTTGTCGCCAAGTGCCACAAGATCATTTTTCACCAGAAATTTAAGAAAAGGACTCGTCAGCTCTTTTTTCCAAAATCTTGGCACGGTTGGCAATTTCCGCCGGCACCCACCCGATTTCCGTGTATTTCTTTGTTTTGATTTGGAATTTGGGTTGTTTTGTTTTGTTTTTGAATCGCAACCGTAGATCGTCTGATCGTGTGCAGCTCGTGGTATGAAAACACACACTTCTCGCCGTGGTTATGAGTTTTGGGCATTTTTGGCTTTATTTACTATCGCCATGATATTCAAAATAGCGGCGCAGCCGTCTCGTGTCAACTGACTCTACAACAAATACTTTTTAACTATTTTTTGTTTTTGTTATGTTTTTTGTATCTTAATTTCAATATTTCTTTTTTTTCTTAGTAGTCATCAGTAAATACATTGATTAAATAAAATGAATCAATAAAATTAATCAAACCAATAAAGTATTACTATATTATGTACGGGAGAAATCAAATTCACGAATTTTGTACCTTGTAAAATCACTTTCCCGACAAACTGTACATAAAAACCGTCAAATTACTGCATCTGGCTCTGACTATATAAAAATGATTGTCCTTATTGAAATTGAAGTCATTTTTTCCTATATTCACTGGGGAAAATTTGTAACATGTACATTTTTTGGTGATTTATTAGATGTGTGTCATAACAAGAGATTATCAGTTGTACATTCTTTTCCAAATGAAATCTATACGTAATGCGTGCAAAAAGATTCAGATTGACAAATAATTTTACAATGAGATACAAAAATTATTGTTTCAAACTAACTAAACACCGTATACAAGTCCATACGATATATATAATCTTCTGGAAAGCGGTTCTGAATGACATTTTCCTTAACAAACTTTAACGTAAAGAGATTTCAATGAAATGTCTTCGAAAAGTATCTAAACATACATCGAAATATGCCAAAGTTCTGCAAGCTTCACTTGTCTTTATTTATTTTTTTAGAATTAAGTTAAAAATTATTATTCGTTTATAGTAAGAATTACTTTCAGATCCAGCATATCAACATTTAGCTCCCTGTGATTATGTCTTGTTTTCGAACTTGAAACATGACTCGGATAACGTTGTGGATCCAAATGGTGATGATCACTGAAAAAAACTCATCTTTCAAAGGATTGGACAAATCGCATTATTAATTCTGAATTCCAAATAATGCTCTATCTTTGAGTTAAATATATAGACATAAAAGAAAATCGAAAGAGAAATAGTTATTGCTTTAAAAGAAAACCAATTTTTTTAATTCGTACCAAACTTATAATACGACTGTTGTGTGAGAAGAATTAGAAGATCTCGCTGAAAGAAGGTCGATTCGATTTAATATGTGGTTGCGATGAGTGGCTCAAAAAGCAGTAAGTCTGGTTGTAACCACTATATTTTTTTCAATTGCATACCGTATCCGGTGATCATTTGCATGAGTATAAATCAAATTGATACATTATAAACGAAAGCTGAACTTACTGTTTGTTAGCTTTCATGTTCATTCCGTTATTAATTTGCGTTCATTAATTTAACAATATATAGTACTTCGCTTCTCCCGGTTGGCTTAATAATTCTTTCATGCCACTTAGTGTTTAGACGAAAAATATAGCAAACAATGTAACTCAGGGCTTTAGAAAGCATTGAGAAAATAGTTTCGATCTCCTTTTTATCAATCTGCTGCTTGATTCTTTAAATATGTGTCATCGTAAATTTAGCACTGAGTATTTGTCTTTATTCACACTTTACCATTCTTTATTGTAAATTATAATCTGGCAATGCCACTGAATTCCTTTTAACTCATTTTCTTTTGACATTTTGCTTTGAGCTCATTTGACGACGCTGGTAGTGAGTCACTTTTGATAATATATTCGTAGTGTGAAGTTGTTGAACAACGATAGAAGGGAAAACATGTGCAACTGCACCACCGCGAATGAATAATAATAAAATAAAACTTAAAATATTAACTGGATTTGTCTATTAATACTCTGGACATACTGACATATGTTATTATAGTTTGGTGTCCTCAAACCATCTATTACTCCGAATGTACTGGGTCAGTCCAAGAGTCTGATTTCCACCTACCTTATTATATTAATTAGATCAACCAATCCGCAATCGGCTCTAAGAAACCGCACACCGAACACTGTTCAATGCATATTTTGAGTTTCTGCTATTAAGTGGAAAATATAGAGATAGTTTCTGCTCTGTAATCTGATCGTTAATCTTTCTACAAGATGAGTACGGTGTCTAATTTTTTTATATATACGAGTATACACCCTTGGCTGTGAAATGTGTGATTTGTTTGACTATTAAATATTAAAATATTGAAAAAAAAAAATTATGTACGGTATCTACTGCAATACTCCTCCAAAATCTCTAAAATCTTGGTGCTAGTGAGTAAAAATCTTACAATCTAGGGAACATGTGGAGGTTGGTGATTCGAATAAGATAAAATAAAGCATTCGAATCCCATGACTGCGACACTGAGCTGCATACCACAGGATCACACACATTTCCATTGACACACATGTCAATAGTGGGTGTGTCGGTAAAAATAACATGCCCATTTTTTGTGTGGTGTTTATTGTTAGTACCCGAAATTTTTCTGTGAAATTTCGTTGATTCATTTTTTTTTGTTAGTTGTGGGCGTGGCAGTAATAGTATGATCCCCATATTTTGCACAAATACTATTATGGACCCAATGTACATTGATGCTTTTAATTTTTTATTGCTTTTTATTATCATAGCATGAATATGTTCCACATATCGAAAGTTCCATATATCGAAAGTGGGCGTGTCCTTTCTCTGTTCAACTCCGTTTTGTAATTGGCTTTGTAATCTCCACATGTTGCTCCTCGTAAAATGTGGTCCATAAATCTCTAATAGATCTTAACCTATGCATATTTGTTAATAGTGGGTGTATGACAGTTAACATACACCCCACATTTTGCATAGTATTTAGAATAACCCACATGTCCGAAGTCATAGTCATGTAAAAAAAAAGGTGAAAAAAATTGCATATATGGTAGGAAGGCGTTGTCTTTGTCCAAATCGGTTGATACAGCAATCTGATCCAGACTATATTTTTTCAAAGATTTATATCTATTCATAAGAAATATCTATAACGGTGTTGAAAAAAGTGACCACAGATGGACAGACGGACGGAAAAACCAAAATTGTGCAGAAAGTGATTCTGATCATATCTGTATATATAAGTCCATACCTGTCACGCCTCTTTCTGGCAGTTGAAAAACCGCCCAACTTAGTAATTTTTACGTTTTTTTAAAGGTAAAGGTTACAAATATGTAATTATTAAGAAAGTTTTATTATGTAAACAGATCTATTCCGATTTTGGTTAAATCCACCTACAAATTAGTGGAAATTAAGTTGCACTATTATAATCCCGCCAAAAGTACCTAACAAAAAGTGGCTTAAATAAAGTAATATAATGTTTAAAAATGTACACTTGGCAACCCTGGACAGCCTACTAATACAAAGTGCAAACTCATTTAAAAACTTCACAACAGTTGACATCATTTGAACTTAATAACGAAATGTATCCTTAAACGTTTGGTTACGAATGCAAACAGTATATTATGTGTACGAAGGGGGTGCGGGAATGGTGCAGGACACGAAAACGGAAATGTAGAGAACAGTTTACATATTTGCAAAGGCATTACGCTTACGATTAAAACCGAATTGATAACGAGAGCGAAAAAATCCTGAAGCAACTCAGCAGTGCTCAATGTGAATGCTAGTAAAAAGAAGAGAAACGAGTGAGATAAAATCAAAGTACACCAAAGCATGTTGCAGCAACATGTTGTTGCAATAGACTCATATATGTATACGATTGCTTGGAGAATGATGGTTGCTCTTTTAGTTTTTGTTCAATACACAAAATAAGCTTTTACCGCCATACATAAGAACTTCATTTTGGTTCGTTTGGACATGTTTTATCTTTGTTAGTTGTGCCGTGCAGCAGCTACGGCTAATGTTATTTAAACATTCTTTGAACTTCTTTCTTATACACAGTATATTATATTTTATATCATGACTGCATTGGGTTTCATCTAGTTTAAGGATAGCTTATTCTATATAATTTCATGTTATTTTCTTGATATCGTATTCTGTACTTAGATGGGGAAGGAATTGTAATCCTAACGAGTTCTTACAGCTATAACAAGAGCGATTGTGCTGTGTGCTTGAAGAGTGTGTGAATGTTGCTTTGATTGAATGTGGATGATGCCATGAGCGTTTCTTGTTGTCTGTTTCCCCTTCTATTGCTTATGCTTTGATTGTTATATTATGTTATAATATAATGCTTACGGGGGATTTCTGTTAAGTTTGCTTTCTCGTTTTCATCCTTAATGTAGTTTTGTATTATTGGCTACAGTACAAGTGGAATTCGTCATATTTATTTATAAATTAAGCTTTTGATTCATCCCTCTTGTGTAGCTTTTGATACTGGTGCACGTGTAGTAACAGCGAAACTTGACAATTAGACAAGCGATATCCTGTTCACACAATCTGTAAATTTTAAGGAAGCGATTTTAAAGAAATTATCCGTTAAGTCATTCAATATTAGATAATTATGAAATAATTATTTTCGTTTACGACTATTTTCATTTGTATTTATTCATAAATTTATTTGCCTTCTAATTATTTATTACATTTTAGGTCTGCTCGTATTTTGCCAAATAGGCTTCATCGACCTTTGTATTTAATAAAAGCAGTAACCTAAGCAATCCAGTACTGCGAACGATGCCGCTCATACCAAGTAATTATAAATACATTTGACGCTAAAGGTGACTTTTTCGTCATCTGATCTTTTCATATTCCTTACATATGTGTTTCAAATATTAAGTGCTTAAATTAATTGCATAATTTATATAACGCAAATACTAAACCGATGCTTGAGATGTGATTATGATAACAGAATACCATTGACGGAAATAAAAATAAAAATACTAAAACGTGAACAAAAGGCGCAAGGTTAGTTGGAACGAAAGACAGGTCAAGTCACAAACCAAGTAAACCTGTCACACTTTATAATGATAGCAAAATTGACGTTGACAAGGATTCACGAGAAAGAACGGAAGAACATATAGAAGAGAAAAAAACCATATTTGATGTTACTATTTACCGCACAGTAAGGGTGTAGAAATGAGGGACTAGCAAAAATGAAAAACAAAAGCCAGTCAATTTGCTGTGGCGCTTGCTGTAGCTTATTTACCTCACCCCCCTCCCACCCGCGCCCTTACTCTGCAGGTAGAAGCAGTCTAGGGGGAAAGAGAAGAACAAGTCCAACGGATAAGCAAATTAAAATTAAAGTGGCATTTTATTTCCGGTAAAGTTCTTATTGTGTTTTCTCTCTTTGTTATTTCTCTACTTTTGGCTTTTGTTTGGTTTGTTATTTAAAGTCCTATTCCCCTAGCAGAGGTCGGTCGGTCGTTCAGTTGGTCGGTCGTTCTGTCCTTTTTCGTTTCATCGATTCAGCCCACCCAAGATACAGACATACTACGGAGTATTTGAGAGGACATTACCATTAACATTTTATGCTCGTTACTTAAATTGCTAAATTGTTGGCAACATTTGCTGCTTGCTGCCTCCGGCATATTGTGTAGTTTATTCTGGAGCTTGAGGGTAGGTGGATGGATAAAGAATCAAGATAATGGTTTGGAGAAAGAGATGGTTTGGTATGTTGTTCAGTCCTGCTTCGTTGGTGTTAATTGATTTTTATGAAGCGATAATGAATTTGCTAAAAAGTTTTTACTTTTTATACATCTGTGTCTTTGACGCTCTCGTGCGTGCGAGCCAGTTTAAGTGAGGGTGTGTGTATGTGCAATTACATCGAGCTCATATGATGCTATATAGGGCTCTACATATTTCGCAGGGAATTATTTAAATATTTTATGAAGGCATTCTTGCTAATTAAATTATCGTGCCATAGCAACTTGCAGTGTTGAGTTCTGTGCATTGTGGAAATTTTAATGAATTAACTTTAGCATAGTTTAGTAAGTTTCCGGCACTGTTTGTGTTGGCAGTTTTAAGTCGGCTGTTGTGCCTATGCATATGGATGGATTTCATATATTTTGTAATATTTAGATTATGGTTGTGATGGTAATGATTTCCACATATTAACACTCACGTCTGTACAAGTTTTAACTCTATTGTAATAAGTATACCACAAACTAATACGTTAGCTCATAGTTGGTTATTAAATTGATCCTGAAGAAATCAATATTTCTTTCAAAAGTTCTTAATTGAAAAGCGTTCAACTGAAAAGTATGCAACGATTTTTTATATATAAGAGCACAGTTTTGGGTAAGTGCAAGGTAGCGAAGTTGCGCCAATAAGCGTTTGGGTAATTAATTGCAGTTGAAAAGTTATACAGTCGCATAGAGGAATTTACTGATTGAATTGCTGGATCAGACCATTAGCAGCTAATACCTCTGCTGTAATCTTGCAATGGGAATGGTGATGCTTGGTAAAACTCCGTCAAATCGGATAAACTTTCCAAATAAAAACAGTAAAAATATCTGAAAACTGGAAGTTAAGTAAAGAAACGATTATCTGCAATCTGTGCAATTTTTTTCTATAGACTTTTCAAATAGTTTGCATTTATTCGGCAGTAAGTGATTTTATTATGTCAATGGGCACCTTTAAATACGTCTAACTAATATTATTATTTTTATATAATATAATTCAGGAATATTCGAATATTCGTTGAATTAGGGAAAACTGGTAGTGGTGTTCTAATAATTTATATATATATATATATATATATATATATATATATATATATATATATATATATATATATATATATATTATATATATATATATATATATATATATATATATATATATATATATATATATATATATATATATATATATAAATTATTAGAACACCACTACCAGTTTTCCCTAATTCAACGAATATTCGAATATTCCTGAATTATATTATATAAAAATAATAATATTAGTTAGAAGTATTTTATCATTTCAGGTGTAACATTTAATTCGAAATAGGCGTTGCATCTTATTTCTGCTTTAAATTAACAGCGGGTTTTTATTATTATTATGGCATCAGACATTTCTGACCTTTGCACTGAAGCCACCTCCAAAAATGTCGTCCCTCGTTCACATAATAAAATAAAACCCAAAATAACTTGAAAATTGTGCTGGATCAAACTGCCTGTTAAGTACTTAACGATTTCCGTTCCAAGCTGACTTTGTTACATTCTTTGCTTCCTTTGCAAAAACGAAATACACCCGCTTAAAGGCCACACTCACACTGACACACTTATTGCTCCAGCTAGTCGTATACACACATATCCTTAAACATAAGCATGTGCCGATTCAAGCATTGACATGCCTTTAGAAATGAAATGTATAATTCTGTCAATAAAAATAAATACAAAAGTAAACGAGAAAGAAGAAAAGCTGCAAAATAGCTTTATATATGTATGTGTTATAACGCAATAAAACACATAAAAATAAGCAGAATGCGGGGGAGAGCAACGAGCAAGCCTGTGCCACAGACGGCAGGTGAGACAGATAGACTCACTATGGCACATGTTGCAGGCAGGCGAGCAGAGACTTACAGATACGCAGGAGTAGGTCGCGGCAGGAGTCGGAGTTGGATGGAATATGTGTGATATAAAATTGAAATTCTAACAAATTCGATACTGTCTTCATATACGACGTGTACACATCTGCACCAGTACTACCGCCTGGTAAACAAACCCAGCAGGAAGGTGTAGACGGCTTTGATTGCGGCATTGATGAATTATTCTATGCAAATGAGTGTAAACGAGTAAAGAAGCTAGTTTGAGAGGATCAGTGAAGACATCATCTTTGGCCTCGTGGCACTACAGCTGTTATTTCGATGGTTACTACTTTTGTTCGCTTGCTTTGATGATCTTTATTGTGCAACGTACTTTTTGTATCACATAATTTTACTGCCATTGTGTGTTGTGAGAAGATGTCGTCACTCACGGGTTGATATGTGTCATTCGGTATATCTGTATCGCGACTCACAATCGCTTCATAAAAAAAAATATACTAATCGTTCAAATAGTTTGTTGTTTCTCCTGACATTTTATGTCTCAGCCGAGTGGGACCAAAGATAGAAACGGTATTAATCACTAACAGAAAGAAATTGGAGGTTAACTCATTCGACACGGATCAATTCCAGGTATCCTCTTTGATTTGCTAATACAAATGGCTTCTCATGCTTGGCAAACAATTAGGACTTGGTCCGTGATATGATAAACTGTGATGAAAGAGCAGAATCTTCCTACGAGCTGTTAGAGAGGTATACACACAATCACGCTCTTAAAGTAGTTCTTTCCAGAGATACTCTATATTGGTTAAGGGGGGCCAATGTCTAGGCAACGTTTTTCGATCTCATAGAATAAATCTACAACTTTCTCTTTCATGTAAGTTTGAGTAAACAGCCATCGCCGATCCTTTCACTGAGAATGTTCTGCAAAACGAATGCCTCTCTGGTATGCATTTGCTTACTACAGATGGGATTTCCTGCTGGGGCACAACAATGTGAGCACAATCAACAGTACAAAGCGTTAGGCAAATGGGTATTGTGCGTGGCGTAGCAGTAAAAGATGAAAATACTTTCGTAGCACTGTTGCGATTTCTTATAGAGCATGAGGAAATTTGATGGTGCCTCGTTACAAGAGGGGAGGGCGCCGATGGAAATTGAAAATAATTGTGTTTCTTTTTGGAAGCCAAACGTGATAAAGGCAGCTTAGCTTTTGAGATGGGGACGTTAAAATTGTGTATGAATAGCAGTTGTAGTGGCGTGCTTTTCTTTTCTGTTGTTGTTGGAGTGTTCCACAGATGTGTAAGTGACTTTTAGTAGCTGTATGTAATGTATGTATGTATGAGTGTGTATTTAGTTAAAAAGCATTTAACTGAATTTAATATGTCGAAACAATTTACTCTGAACACGGGAAATCTGACAAATTCATTTTCATAAACTTATTACTTATTCACTCTTATGTACTCCAAATTCTGCATTAATTATTAAAAATAAGTAGAAGCAAGAGAAATATAATAACCTCTGATAAATAGAACTGGGTTATTTATAACAATCCAAATTACATCACACCGTAGAGTTATTCAGCTTTAATTGGTGCAAACTTTGTCTCACAGTCCAAGTTCTTTCTATCAATGCAGGCTTCGGTTAGAATGCATTGTTCAAGTAAATATATAGATAATTCCGATAAAATTTTGTATCTAGTTTCTAAATTTATGTTAATGGGTAGATGCATAGTCGACAGGGTTAATTGAATAACATTGTTGCCTTTGTTTGCTCCAATAGAAGAATTTAAATAAATCTCATATACAGAAAATAGTCAATAGTTTCTACAATGTAACATATTAATGAGTATAAATTCAAGGTTTAAGAAAGGTTTAAATTAACAAGGCTAATCATAAATCCAGGCTTTGAGGTACACGTTTATATATGTATTTGTTTACCAGCAAACTGTATGAGAAATAAATTGCATGGGTCATTTGTTCTTTAGATAAAATCCATATTCCGAAAAGCATTGTTTAAGAGCAATTGGAATTACCTGTAACTTGTAGAGACTACTCTAATATATGAGCTGTTTAATTTGAATATCACTTTGCTAGGTATTCCATTTGGAGAAATACGAAGCAGGTTTGGTTGGTATCGCTTTCATCAGTATCTGTGATACTATAAACTTCAGTATTATGAGTACTGAATTTCTGATTAGTTATAATTTAGTTTGGTTGTGGAATATGTATATAGTTGATGCTTTAACTTCCAACAAACAAAAATTTTTTAAAACGAATAATTTGGCTTTTAGCTTAACAACCAAACTCAATAATTTAGGATATATAAATTTTAATATTATTATTATTAACTCAACTATTATTACAAACAAAAAAAAAAATTATTACAAACTCAATAATTTAGGATATATAAATTTTAATATTATTATTATTATTAATTACAATTAAAATTATAATTAAGAAAGCACTAGCTGCCAGGGCTGTCGGCTAATGTCTAAATTAATCTTAAATAAAATATAAATAGTTTAAACATTAAATTAAATTGTGGACACAGTTTTTTTTTTTTAAGTATTACGGCAGTGTGGTTAGTGTTGAGGGATTTGTATTCATGATTGTAGTTCTGCCAGTTTGTGATAGTTTTCTTGATGGCATAGGATGATGCGACCTTTGCTACAAATTTGTTGACGAAAGGCATAAACGTGTGCAGTGGAGATTTCACTGCTAATTTCGCTGCTTTATCTGCGTATTCGTTTCCAGTTATCCCTGCGTGACCTGGTATCAATATTAATCTCACCTGCTTGCCTAGTTCAATTAGCAATTGCTTTATAGCCACAATTGGTTCAGAGCAGTTAGTCATGTTTTTTGCGCCTTCAAATACTGATAGGCTGTCAGTGCATATTATGACTTTTTTTTGGAGGCTTTGGTTAGAAGCAGGGCTGTTATAGCTGCTTGTACTTCTGTGTCAAATGCGCTGGCAGCAGGTGGGAGGCTCCTCGTGGTGCCATTTGCGTCCACTACTGCGAATGCTGCGCCATCGTTTGATTTGAAGCCATCCGTAAAAAGCAGTTCCCATTAGTTTTCTATTAGGGGTTGGACTGCCTCCATATACAACTGTCTTTATACCGAAGCATTTGTATGTTCTTTATGGTGTGAAATAAGATTAGTAATAAATGTATTGTTATTCAGTGACCAAGGTGGATATTTTGTGGCTGGAGTAGGCATCGATGTTATATCTAGATGAGTTTGAGTTACCAGATCCAGCACTTCGTTAATAGCAGATTTAAGTTCAGGGGACGCTTGCGTGTCTTCAGCAATTGAATCTCTTTGTAGAGCACTGAGGTTTTGTTACTATAAAGTTTAGGAATTTGGAGGCATCTAATAAACAGTAATCGATCCAATGCAGGTGACTCCTCCTTCAGCAAGTAATAAATAATAAATAATTCTATATAATTTGATTGACATCCATTTAGAAAATGTAGTTTTCATTCCAAAAACAATTTTTTTTCTAAACGTAAATATAAGTATGGTCGGTTACAGTAATTATTATAAAATTTCGGAGAGGAGAATAGCAAAATTTAACATATCTGTAACTTTCGCGACCTAATTAAAGATGCCAAAGGTTTGTATAAACTCAAAGATTCATAGAAACGAAACGTTTAGAATCGTCACGTAACTTTTTTCTTTTTGATATTAGGAAGCCAAACCCGTTAATTATAATAAAAAGTTATCAAGTGATCAAAGGAAGTATACTAAATTGTTAGAAAGTCATTATTTTTATGATTTTGTTGTCTAAATTTTCACAATTTATCAAAAGCAATTATTTTGAATTAGATTTTTTTAGAATCTTGGACAATTTTCTTAATTAAAAGTATTGAAATAAAACTGTTACTAAAAAATTACTTAACTCAATTGTTTCTATTAATACTCATTAGTTTTAGTTTAAAATCTATTTACATGTTTTTCTTTTTATTATTTGTCTGTATTACATAAATATGTGTTAAAATAGTATTCGTGAAGAATATTAAGTATATTCACAAATTATGTAATATGACAGTTACATCTCATGATCTTCAGGAATAGATGAGAGGAATTTAACGAAAAATGGGGGTAATAATGAGAAACAGTAGTTTAGAATAGACTAAGACAGTACATGAAACAGACTTTGCCCAGGGAATTCACCAAATGTGGAACAAGCAATAAATGGAAGTGTGGAGGAGGAACTATTTGTTATTTTACTTTTAGAATGACTTGCTCTGAATTCAGCGGCCTATTAAGGACTGAATCAGAAAAAACGATTTTAAAAAGTGTTAAATAAGAAAAATATATATTTTTCCAAAAATACATAGTTTGCAGTCTCTCGAATTAATTGAAAGATATGTTTACTTTATGTTTAAGTTTTTTTTTGTAAAGATGAATTTTATATAAATGTTTTGTTTGTAAACATAGATTATATATTGCTTTATATTAATAAACGATTGGAGTTCGACCCATTTTATAAGAACTAAAAATTGGCAGCCTTGGATGTAACAGATATCCTTGAAGAATTTTAGAAATATGTAATTCATTTGGCTTTGTACATACAAAACTCTAATGGTAAGAAGCGTTATCGGTGAAAACTGTTTACTAATGAAAATAGTTCTTAATAAATTTCCTATTACATTATTATTATCTATTATTATATAATCAGTGGAAAATTAGTTAAAGAATAGACAATTTAAACACTTTTTCAAATAAGTGTCAAACACGAATCATAAATAATTTTAAGAATGGGCGCTTTTATACCCTTTAGGCAACTACAATAAACAGGCGTGGCAGATATATCTTCTATATATATAAAAATAAGTTGTCCTATGTTCGTGATTTATAACTCGAGAACCACTCAACCGATTTTCAAACGAGTACATGCATTGGAAAGGTCTACTTTCACTGATGGTTTATAAAAAAAACATCGAAAAATTTCTACGAATATGCGTTATACGCATACTTTTATGATGGTGTGTTTTCCCCATATAAAATGTATTTTTTTTCTTATGAGAATTACATTTTGTCGGTATAAGGCTCTGCTTGCTCGCGTCATTTGACTTATTTAATTTCTGTGTGTTTATTGATTTTCATTTAAGTTTACAGTGTGAGCATTGACATTTTTTGTAAACTTTCAGTTAAAATTAAAATCTTTTGCATAAAAAAAAAATTTTAAAAATTAATCAACAATGCCGCGACGAAGCCGTTCACTAATTGGCCGACGAACACGCCACAGCAGTCAAATACGTTTAAATAGATCTAATCAGGATGAACAAGAGCGATTAGAAAGTAATGAATTAGCAAGGCAATGAATGGCACGATCAAGATCAAATCAAAATCAAGAACAAAGAGAAGAACGTATTGAAAGTGTGAGAGTTAGAAACTGAAGAGATCGTGAACGTAACACTGAACGTGACAATCAAAACAGGCACCAACGGAGACGTAGCCATTCAATTGGAAATTTGGATCGTGCAGGTTTTAATTATGATCATAACATTGATTACGCTTCAAGAAAATATTCCTAAATTAAATCAACAGCAAAAATTAGCTTTTGAAAAATTTTGCAAGAAATTGACAATGGTAATGGTGGGATGTACTTTTTGGATGCACCTGGTGCTACTGGCAAAACTTTTTTGATCAATTTAATTTTAGCAACTGTACGAGAACGTGGTAGAATTGCTTTGGCACTTGCATCTTCTGGAATTGCAGCCACTTTATTTCAAGGTGGTAGGACAGCGCATTCAGCGCGAAAATTGCCTTTGAATATGACGATAAATGCACCATCATGCAATTTATCAAAAACCTCTGGCATGGCTAGAGTTTTGAAACAATTTGATATTTTGTTGTGGGATGAATGCACAATGGCACACAAAAAATCAGTTGAAGCTTTGGATCGAACAATGAGAGATTTCCGTGGAAATCAATATTTATTTGGTGGTGCTTTAATATTGTTAGCAGGAGACTTTAGACAAGCACTACCTGTTATCTCAAAATCAACACCAGCTGATGAAATAAATGCGTGTTTGAAGCTATCAAATCTATGGAGATACGTTAAAACGTTAAATTGGTTAAGACTCACCACCAATGTTCGTGTGCAATTGCAAAATAATCAATCAGCTGCAAAATTTTCAAAGCAATTGCTTTTAATGGGTGATGGTAAAATGCCAATTGATAATGATGGTTTCATTACAATTCCGAGCGATTTTTGCATATTCACACAATCAAAAGAAGATCTAATTGAAAAAGTCTTCCCAAATATACAACAGCAATACAAAAATCATGCTTGGTTGAGTGAAAGAGCTATATTGGCAGGAAAAAATAAGGATGTCAATGATTTGAATTTCATCATTCAATCTCAAATAGATGGTGAATTGATCACATATAAATCTGTTGATACTGTGAAGAATCAAGAAGACGTAGTACATTACCCAACTGAATTTTTGAATTCTCTTGATTTGCCTGGAATGCCACCGCATAATTTACAATTGAAAATCGGATCTACAATCATTATGCTTCGTAATATAAATCCACCAAAATTATGCAACGGAACAAGACTTTCTGTCAAAAAATTTATGAATTAACAATTTTAAATGGGAAATTCAAAGGCGAAGATGTTTTAACACCACGCATCCCAATGATTCCCACTGATATGCCATTTCAATTTCAACGATTACAGTTTCCCGTTCGTTTGGGTTTTGCAATGACTATTAACCCTCTAATGCATGCATTTTTGTTTTGACCCCTAATTTTTTTTTAGACTAATTTTACGCCGCTGATTACGAATCTGTAGTTGGTTTTTTTATTTGACGTTTGTTTACCTTTTACAGGTAAAAATTTCAACTCCGCCTTGAGGCGGACCTATGCGTTAACGACTCAAATTAGTAGACGGGTAAATTTCGATTTAAATTTAAAACAAAATTATTTTATTCATATAATATATACATTTTTATTCATTCTTTATTATGTTATCGCCAGCACCACAATATATTTCGAAAGCGTAGGAATAACCTGAAGAATCGCAGAGTACAAACAGCTTCGCTCCCCACTTGTGAGGTTTGGCAGGCATATATTGCCTAATAGGATTTCCTTTCATCTTTGTAGCGCACATTTGTTCATCAACGCAAAGACGCTGGAGCTTTGGGACTGAAGAAAACCGTTTGTTGAAATGTTGTATAAGAGGTCTCACTTTATACAAGGGGTCGTAGCCAGGTTACCTTTCTCTATACGCAATGAATCGTCATTGAAATGCAGGTTACTTCGAATGTTTTCAAAACGATTGCATGTCATAGCTTCACGTACAGGATATAAGCCATATTTTCCCCAATGCGAACGACTATTTGGAAAACGATAAACAATAATATTCCTTAGAATTTACGCATACCTTTAGGAAATCTTCTGTCACAAAATATTTAAAACAATCGTAGGGTGTTTTCAAACATTTGAAATAATCCGGCATATCTTCGGGACCTTGAAACTCCAACTCATGTGCTTGCAGCTGCAGATGTTTCTTCTTCCAAATTATTGCTCTCAAAGCAGGCATATCATTTTTTATTTCACTTGCAGTTGGAAACCCTCCAGTTTCTTCTAGTAGTTCTAAGGTTCTTTGGTTGGAACGTGTGACTATCGATAGTGCAGATGGACTAGAGCTACCAGCATCAACAGCAGATGAAGGAATTGGGTCAGGTGCACTAGATACAGAAGGTTGCTCCAAATCAGTCAAATTTAAACTGCATTCAAGAGCATTATGCATCATTTCTGAAGAGTTAAGCATAAGATCAATGATGGAATCATCTTCAGGCAATACATAATTAGGATCCCTATCGTCGTCGTCACTATCGAAACCGCATTCTTCGCCAGAAGTATCACCATCAAATTGCCCTTGTTCGAAGAATTCCCGAATTTCATCCTCCGTCATATGTCTTTTATTTTTACGGAACATGCCTGATGCTATTGCAATTATAAAAGAAGTAGATGATTTCAATAATAACACAATAAATTTGAATCTATTTGAAAGAGGAGGCTGAACAAGTGAACTTTGCAATGCATGAGTCCGCCTCAAGGCGGAGTCTAATTTATTTCAATTTACTCACCTGTTAAAAAATTTTCCACCAAAATATAAAGACCGATCGTAAGAACGTAAAATTTCGTAGTCGATAATATTTTTTTAAATAGAAATGTACACAAAAAATTATACTTTTTTTATTTGCTAAAATTGTGGTGTTTACAAAAATAATAAAAACCACGTGAATGTAGCCACCTGTCACTTTAAGTTGACTTTACTCGAAAAGTAGAAGGAGTGTTGTCAGCCTTCAAAAACAGTAACCTAGCTTAAAGCTTCTACTACAATGTTAGAAATGCCGGAGACGTTACATTTAAAAAAATATATATCAAATTGGGGTTTTAGTAGATCCCGTCTACAGGCGGGGCCATGCACTAGAGGTTTAATAAAGCTCAAGGCCAGTCGTTGCAAGTTTGCGGAATAAATTTAGAATTTCCTGTATTTTCACACGGTCAACTTTATGTTGCATGTTCACGTGTTGGGAAGCCGTCGTCTTTATTCATTTTTTGTGAAAATGGCAATACTAAAAATGTCGTTTACCACCAAGCTCTGCAATAAATTTTTTTCTTTTTGATGTTCTCACTTTTAAAAATTTGTATTATTTTGCACTTCTTTTTCAGGAAAATGTCTATTCTTTCTAGAAAA
Organism: Clusia tigrina; assembly: GCA_920105625.2. NCBI lineage: Eukaryota > Metazoa > Arthropoda > Insecta > Diptera > Clusiidae > Clusia > Clusia tigrina. The sequence continues at coordinate 162,303,270 of OV050031.1, forward strand.
TTTAATTTTTAATACAAAGACGTAAACGTATGTTATTGTATTGTCCAGCAACGCGGGCAGGGTTACTCTAGTAATATATAAATATCATATACATACATAAATATAATATTACAATCACTTTCTGAGTCAATTTGGTTTTCTCCAACTGTCCATCTGTGGGCAATATTTTCCCACAAGATTAGAGATATATTAATAAAACTTGCAAACTTTAGTCTAGACCACGCCTACCTACCATATGTATAAAATTAGTCACCTTTTTATACCCTTTACCTTAAAAAAAGTAAAAAGGCATACTAAGTCTGTGCGGTTGAGTGGTTTTTCAACTAGAACGTGGTTTTTCAACGCCTCCCTCACATATAATGAACATTTGAAACCCCACATAAAATTACCCCATCTATGCTTTTAATTATGATATATGAATATAAATTGGTAACAGTATACAATATGTCCATACTAGAATGCATGCATGCAAAAGACGGGCCGATTATTACTACTACCATGGCCACAATGATCCAATTTTCATTTCTGGGGCCCTATACAAGATTCATCAACGAAATTTCGTAAGAAGGTTCAGAGTGCTGGAACCAGAGAATATGAGAAATGAAACATACTTATACATTCACAGAATACACTTGTATTGCTGGCAATTTTTTCGCCACTAGATGTAAACAAACCAATTTTTCATTCCCCACTGGATGTAAATAAACTGGTGAGTTTCGGAAAAAACACTATTTGGGGTTGTCGTTCGTTAATATTTTAATACTATTTTCATTCTAAAAAGTACCAATTCAATTTAGTGAATACTATTTCTGATTAATAATTTTGATCATTACTAATATTAAGTACACTACTCTATATAATAAAATAAATTTATTAAAACTATTATTTAATTCTTATATTAATTTATAATTTGTTTGGCTTGTTTATTCTTTTTAATGAACTTAATGCCAACAAAAGTACAAAAAATTAAAGAAAATATTTATCTATTATCATTAAACTATGTTGTTAAACTTACTTTAAATGTTTAGTAATAAATATAAGAGAAAAAGCAACACAATTCTGTACGTATATTTAATTAAATAAATGTTATATAATTTGTTTTTGTTTTGAAACAACTATTTTTAAGGGCATTTTAATTTCAATTCATAGATAAAATTCTAATGATAATGATTCTAACAATATATTCTAGGCAAATTACAATGTATTAGTCAAATTATGAAATATCAAAGCAGAAAGCAGCATATAAATATATGAATTCCGCGGAATATATATATATATATATATATATATATATATATATATATATATATATATATATATATATATATAAAAATCAAACAATTGAATATCACAATAAAAATAAAAAATTCTTAACAACCAATTAAGAAAAAATAATCGTAATGGGCAATCCAGGTCGAGCTCGGAGAAAAAGTTCACCATTTTCGATTCTGGCGTCCAGTGCCTTAAACGGAAACTAAAGCATTTAATATGTTGTAGAGTGAAGTAGTGATTGAGAGTGATTTTAAAAGTGAAAGTAAAAAGTGTAATTTCAGAAGCAGTGAGCTATAATTATAAATTGTTTATAAATTTGTAATTGAAGATACACTTATTATTACAGAGCAAATATTTAGATGTCTGAACAGCGGAAGTGTGTCCTTCGATGCAATGGGTGGCAAAAGTGCTTCAAATTTCCTAAGGAAAGTCCGGATGGAAGGTAATATTAAAATATATGTTTTTTGTTTCTTAAAATGTATTGTATTATAGTGCTGCATTTGGCTTAGTAGATGCGATACATATTTCGTTTTTGCGTGTGTTACTTAGTTTGTTTTGACAAAAAAAAGGTATTTTATTGTATGTATGTACATATATTAAAGTTTTCCCAGTAAACTATTGATTTACAGGCAGATTAATATTGATTTATATAAGCAGATTAATACAAATTAAGATATTTCCTTATTTTAAAATAGGAGGGCCAAATGGATGGAGATTTTGGGTGCGGTTTTTTCGGGAAAAATAATTTATTTATGTAGATATAGATTTATTTTTAGATATGTAATGTATAAGAAAAGCTAACTTTGCATTAATATATATATATATATATATATATATATATATATATATATATATATATATATATATATATATATATATATATATATATATATATATATAAATATATATATATATGGAACTGGATAAAAAAAATAATTAAATATTGTTGCCTACAAATTTTTCTTATTATTACTATTCTGTATTATATTTTTATTCCGTTTTCCTAATAAAAAATACTATAAAGTGTTAAACTCTTTTATTCTGATTGTTCCTTTTTTATTTTCCTAATACAATTTCGTAATATGAAATTTTTAGTACAATGGTGAACTCGAGGTGAACTCACATATAGTGTATATGTTTTTTTTTCATACGGTAAAAAATTTGACGTTTAAGTTACGGCCCTATGGCTGGAACAAACCACAAAACATAAATGAGGGGTATATTTTAAGAGCCATTGATATATGCATGTTTATAACTTAAGACCAATGCCAAATTCTTTGCCCAAATTTTATTTGAAGTCATTCAAAGGAAATGGGGACGATCAAAGAAAGACTATACCTACCTTCATTAAAATCAACTCAGGGTACCGTACCGAAAATGAGTTATACTCCTAATGATATATAAATAAAATGTACATCGGAACTTGCACGCATATGGAAGGGTAAACGATATTTCGAAGTCGGTCTAACCCGACTTCAGACTTCTTTACTCTTTTAAAATCAATATAATTTCGATCCAATTGATGGTCTAGTACCGCATTTGCCAGTTTTGTAGACTGTATTCAAAATGGAGCGGTTTATATTTATTGCCATTAAAACAGGTTCATAACTAAAGATGTGTAAGAGTGTTATTGACGAAATTTTGAGAGAATAACCATATTGACATTAAAGGGTTTGGGCACATAAAGGGCACGTCCGCTTTCCATATAAGGAACTTTGGGGACCACACTTAAAATTAGCCCAGTTATGGATGATATTTTGGTAGTAATGTACAATAGGTTCCTGCTAGTATGCATGCAAAATATGGGCACCATGCTAACATTGCCACGCCCACAATTAACCAATATTCGTTATAGGGCCCCTATAGAAGGGTCATCGTCGAAATTACACAAGACGAATTATAGTACCAGAATAAAGCGAAAATAGAAATGGGCGTGTTAGCTCCAATGCCACGCCAACATTTATACTTTAATTGAATATACTTTTATTAACTCGATATATATACAAACTTTATGCATAGATATTTATATAATTGCATAAAATAAAATTATGAATTTTGGTGATCATATTGGGCGTAATATTTAATCCATCACAATGGTATTGTTTATTATTGGGTTATATGGAAGCAATGTCGCCATAGTTTTTTTCGTACATAAAGGGTATCTCGAAGTCGGTGTTAACCGAGTTTTCTCGAAACATGAATTTAGTTCGTATATTTTAAGACGATTGTTGCTATTGGCTTTACACATAGGTACATATGTATGTCCAAACAATTGCTCTATAGTCAGAACACATTCGTTTCAGTGTTCAAGTTTGAAACGACAACTGAATGTTATTTATCATGTACAAATTCAAGACGAGTATGGTAAAATGGGAATGCCAGCTTTTCATGTTCTAGTCAGCAAACCTATCAATGCTATATGTTGACAGACCATACCAATTTCGTCCATTAATAGGAAAAAGCTCTTCCTCTTGCCGAAACTGTGGTAACAACTGTGTGCAAAGTTAAAACCAGTATCCCGATTATTCCTTTCAGCTTCTAAGTCTCATCGAAATGCAAATGAAGTATATTTATATACCAAATGCATTTTCGGATGGATTTAGAATTGTCCATATTTATTAAAAATGGTTATGCGTGCTGTATTCGTACAAATAGCATCAACAAATCATGTAACGAACAATTCCAATATGAATTATTACTCTATTATTCCATTTTATGCTATGTGACTAGCTTCAGTTAGAAATATTTTGTCATTCATAATTTTATTTGAAAATAAATTTATTGCAATACTTAAGACTTGAGCACTTGCAAACTTCTTGCAACTGCCTCTTGAACAGAATCCTAATTCGCCAAAGGACATCAGTCACAATCCAATACGCTTTACAAACATCTTAAATATCTTTACGTTGTTTATCTTTTTGGTTTCGTTTTTCAGTTTTTCATTTATTTCTGCTTTTATATCCGTGCTCGAATTTGGCCCGAAATATTTTTAACTATAAAATGTCAACTGCGGAAAAAGGTATTTTACTGCGGCGGCAAAAAAGAAAATAACTAACCTGAACCTCAGTGCCAGTGAGTGGGTCAAAGTTGCTGTTGATATTTTTATTTTAGTGCATATTTCTGCCCAGAAAAACCATCTCGCAAATGCGAATTTAATTTGCAATTTTTTCTCCACGAATCATATCCTTACACCCTTTCGTATCTTAGGCTTACGATTTATTAGTGTGCAGTTGTGTGCATGCCTGTGAGTTCTGCGGAAACATTTCCGTTTTCATTTCCGTTTATGGTTGCCTTCCTTGCAAACACATTCATACATAAATATACGACTATAATCATTTACATACATATATTTAGATTTACATAAATAAATATGGTGTGTACTGCTTTGCCGTGCTGTGACATTTGCCGCAAATCAATTTAAATAGAAGGATTTTGCCTTTGCGATACCTTATGATACCTTCTTATGATATTCCACAAATTTTATTCAATTCACGTTCCTCCCGTTTACATTTGACTCTTGCTTAAATATCATCTATTAGTCCATATTTTATTTTATACATTGTTTTGGAATTGTTTTGGTCTACATTTTGCTGTCTTGGCATTTTTACTTGCTGCCCCTTTTTGCGACTTCTCCGCTGTGCCATTGTATGGCTTTTGGCCATTAGCCCCACTTGCTGTACGAGTGTTCCTGTGTTTAACTGCCGGGTTTATTTTATGCTATTTTAGAGCGGCAGAGTGCGCACTCGTCGTGCACATACCCAAGCAATTAACAAACTACGATGATTGATGATTTTTTAAAAGCGTCGAACAACAACAACAACAACAACTGCGCTTACCAACATCATTTGCACTGATTTGTGCTTCTATGGACGGTCTTATTTGTGTGATTTTGAAGTGTGTACTCGTATTTATGCTGTGCGGTTGCTTTCTACTGTTTTTGTATTTCCATTTGTTGCTGCTGTTGTTGTTATAAACGACATTTTTGTTACTTTCGCACTTTTGTAAACTTATTTCAAATGCAAATTGTTGTTTATACTCGTATCCGCTGGCTGCGTGCGGCTGTGTGTGTTGAGGCATTAATAGGATTTTGTGTTCGGAAGGGGCGAAATAAAAGTTTTATGAGCGCAGAGTAGTTTTATTTCCAATTTTATGATTGCGTTAAATGCTTTGGTACAAAAGTGCTTAAATTGTGCGAGGCAGCGAGATCGTAAAGTTTACAAAATACTTAAAATGTTGAATTATTGCAGAAAATGAGGAAGGAGGTCAAATGCCAAGATAGAAGAGCACTGCTTTATGGTAAAAGTACATGAATAGCTGAGTTGAAATTTAGATATTCGGAAAACTGATAGTACTGTAAAATCATCAGTAAATGAAAGCAGAGGACAATATTACCACACATACATGTTATTCAGTTGAAATTTTTATTCTGTTGTCCTTACAATTTTTTCCCCAAATATTAAAATGATGGACTTGTAGCGTAGATACGCAGAAAGTTAAAATTTTATACAAAGCAAGGCTCAATACTGTTTTCTTACATTCTTGTAAACTCAATCGACCGAATACTTACTAGTTTGACGACTTACAGATATGCAGTGATAATGTAGCTCACTTGAATTGCTAGATTCAGTCGAAATAATCAAACAGGATAAAAGTATTTGCCGATTTAGAAACTTTCCATTCAACATTAACATATCAACGTTAACTTGCGTCACTTAATTCCGTCTAAATGTCAACAATGTATGCCACTGATATTCGCCTTTAAACATGCTTAATTAATGCCACCGACAATAAAAACAAGAGCACGCAGCTGAAGAAGAAATAGTCGAGTAGCAGTAATATAAACGTAGCCAAAAATAAACACTTAAGGCATAAAGTTACACGCAGCATACATATGATGCCAGCCTGCCTCCTTAAGACTTCCGTTTACTTGCTCATAATTGAACGCTCGTGGATGACGAAAACTGGGCATCTGCGTCGGCAGCAGAACAGTCAGAGTAGCACTAGGCAACGGTAGCCAGCTCACAGGGGAGCTCTTGAAAGTAAAATCAATAAAGACAAAAGTCAAATTGCTTCGCTTGCTCATCTGCTAGGGCCGAGTGTTTTTATTCGTTTTGCATTGGATTTTCTTTAACTTTTTCCGTTTATGATTGCGCTATAAACAACAATTAACATCGCGTTGATATGCAATTCTACTGAAAATAACACAAAAAACTCACCTCGCGAATATTGCATCTGAGGCTGAGGTACGCCTGAAGTGGTGTCAACAAGCTGCAATATAATAAATATTACAGAAAGGAATCTGTAGTTCAATTCTTAGCAGTATTAATAATGAGATCTGGAGGTACAACGATGCATGAGTGCGTCCGTTAATCACATAATCATTTATTACAAGTAATGCGTTCAAATTCGATTTTTGCGAATTCCATCGGAGAGACAAGTATCATTGTATCTCTTCTGGCTTAAATTTAATGCAACTTAATCGCTAACAGCTACAACCACATCGTTTCGCATTATAATGCATCAGTTTGGCCCAAAAAGAAAAATAAGAAATATACATAATTACATATATATGTATGTACAAGTTGTTTTTTGAACGTAGTATTAATTTAAATTCAAAATAATGACAAAAAAATAAAATGTTGAACCAAATTTTCGTTATGAAGGAAAAATTACTATGAGATTGTCTGATGATGCTTTCACTAGTATGTCCCCCACAGCGGAGGGACATTCTAGAAGTTAAATTTTCGAGTCGTGTGTCACGAATAACTCGAACAAGGTTCGCCTTTCAATGTGAAAAAACATAACAAAAAAGCAAAATTCAATAAATATCATTTATTAACACATAAGCTATATTTTCTTTTGATATGCTCCTAGTACGCTAGTAATATGCTTTTAATATGACTTATTTCCAAAATACACATAAGTGTAGCGTTTTATTCGCGACGTGACGACTCTAATTAATTATTTGAAATTTTTTGTTTCTTTCCATGCCTTTAGTTAAAATCACAGTTTCCAATGTCCTGAAGTATATAATTTTAAATATTTGAGCCAGCAAAAACAACTCTTAACCCTACTTCATAGCACACATTTTAGATGGCAACTGTTTTTGAATGCTTCACCATTCATCAGAGCGGTGTGGACTTCTAATTAATGGCAATTTCGAGGCTAGTTGCCTTGTTGATTGAAGTTCTGATGAAGCACAAAATACGCGTTAGCGCTTTCCAGCTCAGATATCCGAAGCTAAGGGAGCTGAATTAAGAGCAAAATGAATAAGTTGCGGATGGAAATGTTAATTAAATACTTTATAAATGCAGTGAAATAAATATACAGAAACACAATACAAGAAGAGATGCACAGCAACTGGAGCTACGAAATAGGAAACACGAATGTTGAATTAAAAGGAATCTTACAAAATAAAACACTGTATTCTTGCGACATAGATCCAGATGCAAAAATAGGGAGATATAATATTTAGCAGGAGTAGTAGTGCACCAATTAATTAACGTTTTTCCATTTGTATACTGGGTGTGAGCTTCATTAAAATGGGACGGAAACTTTGAAGTGGACTCAGCGCTGAGTGCCCAAAATTGCTACGATGAATCCCACCAGTAGAATTTTATCACTTTTATGTAAACAAACCAGAAGAATATAATGGTACATGTTTTATACGTGACTTGCCGCAATTATATCTCAATTTAATTAAATTTCAGTGAATTAATAATAACTAGTCTTAACTTTGAATTTTCTTATCTCTTTATAACATTAATATTCGAATATTTTCATTTATACTCGTACAATATATTTGCACGCCAATCAAAAAAGTTCTTTCAGTGCAATAAGTACAAACAACAGAAGAAATTATATAAATTACATTATATTAAGATAAATTAAAGAAACTAGAACAAAAAATTATATGATCTACGGTGTGTTCAACAAGGGAGAAATGAAGACAAGTTGAAAAGTATAAAAGATATTTATTTAAGTTTTTACTTAGAAGTATATATTGAAAGCTACGATGCAACTTTCAGTACACTGTGAAATCGCCTTCAGCAACGAGAATAACTGCGCATCTTCTTGGTACTTCCAAATAATTTTTCAGCATACTCCGTTAATTTTTTTTAATGTTCGACAGAGCTGCTTTAAATTGTATACAGGTTTTCCTGCAAGTTTGATTTTCATAATGGCCCAAACATTTTCCATAGGGTTGACATCCAGAGATTGCAAGGGCCAATCCATTGTGATTACTTTATTTTAATCCTTCCAATCGTGGCAGAGACGATTCTGATGCCTTTGGTCGTTGTCTTCTTATTGAAACCAATATTCATTATTTGGTCGAAACATCTTCTTGGCTGATTTCAGAAGGCCACGTTTGTATAATTTCACCATGAATTCTGCATTTAAATTTTGTGTGAAGAGGAGCAAAGTCCCAAAACAGCGTTCTGAGAATCATTCTGTTTGATGTTGCGTTTTATAATGATTCACCGGAACATGTGCCCTAAAAGTCGATTCATCAGTAAACACCCCATTTCTAAGAAAAAGTTAAATATTTAATTTTTAGATTGATTGGTGTAAATAAATCGAAATAAAATTATAATTAAGTAGAAAAGAAATTTAAATTAATTATACCATAAACCACAATTAATTACATCTGATCGAAGAGGTATAGACAGAATCATTTTAGGACCATACTCTAGGAGCGAAACGATACCAATATAGAAACAAATATGTTTTACTGCTGAACGAACTTTATGTTAAAAATGCGGAGTATTTCCCAAATAGGAATGTCCTGAAAGTTATGCACACATATGTATTATGCTATTGGTTTGAAGTTGCAGATTCTCTCAACCAGTCAATGACGAAACACCCATGAGCTTTCGTTTCCTTATAATTTGAAAATAACATATGCGGCAGCCATTGCTGCTTCAGTTGACTTCTAATGTTTCTGTATAATGGGTTTCTTCCCTTTTTAATCACAATTACAGCCAACTTCTGTGCTTTTAATAAAATTATTAATATAACCATAATAATTTTTGAGTAATGTATAAATATATTTTATAAGTCTTATACGGCCCATAGACGATAATCATGATCATACTCATATTTAATAGTATGTGTGAAAAAGAGAGAAAATATGCATGTATGTGTCACACAGACATGATCGCGCTGTGATCACTGACTGATCGTCGAAAATCTAAATCATTTAGATTTTGAGGGGAAATTTTATTACGATATTGATCATGATGTATGGATGATCGTCGTTTGTGGGCAATTTACATGCAAATTTTGCTCATTTCAGTTTGACTGCCAATGTGTGAAGATGTGTGCGGATAAAAATAATAAAAATGTGTTTCTGCTGGAGTCCCTTGAATGCTATTGTACTATTTTTCTTAGCCTTTCTTTCATCCAAAAAGGTTTTTTTTTTTAGAATTTTTCCTTGCACAGTACAAGCGCTAGCGCACACAAAACTTCGTCATCCGGCAGAGACATGACAACCTCACTCAACGACGACTACGAAAAAATGATGATCTTCGATTTTGATCACTCGTCTGTGGCGGAGCTTCATTCAACACGTACTCGTACACGAATGAGTATGATCATGATGTATCGTCTATGGGCCGCATTATTAATTTTATTGTAGTTACATATATTCTCGAAATTTTGAAGTCTTTTTTTGCAACTAACATTTTCCATTGCTACGACTGATTGTATCTATGTACTTTGTAGCGGATTATATTGTTTTCATCTTGCAGGTGGATAATTATCTTCATTAGCACAAAACTATTCAAAGCAAATGTATTATCCTATGGTTCAATCCGATTAACATTAGATAGGAGGAATGGAATTATATTTAGCATAATTAATCAATATTTTTAATCCAATTAGCAGAAGTTTGTTTTAATCGTTTCTAATTTACTTAAAATTACCAACAACAATTTTTTGTTTTGGGTCTAGCATCTTACACCATTCACATAACGTTTCATGCTTCCCATGATATGTCTTTTTGTTGTTCTTTTATTGAAACATGTTAATTTTTACCAGAGATTTTGGAATTTATCCACTATTTTCAATAACATCTAAAATAAATATTTTTTTAAATTATTTCTCTCGAATTTATTGACAGACAAGTTGCACACGTTAGATGCAAAAGTGTGGTTATGCCACTGTAATAATTGTCAGAAGGAGAACTATTGAAACATTTTGGCAGATCTTATAGCTATTTCGGATACACCACTTGTCCTCATCAGAGATCTTTCAATGAAAGGCTATTTATCCCCAAGTATTTATTATGTCTCAGAAATCAACAGCACACCAACTATGAATCTTCCCAGGAATTGAACCTGGGCCTTCATCTATTGTACTCTGTCCATCCAGACAACTACGCTAATTGCAGGTGGTGAACTCACCGATCAAATTCTGTCCATGCACTATGTCAGGCTCCTTGGAACCACAGGATCTACTTCTATTTCTTCGGAGGTCGGGTAGATTTAAAGCCGAGTAAAAGGGAACCTTAAGTGCAGTACAATGGATATATACTCTGTCTGAGTGCTGCGCTTACTAGATTGTTCCGACAAAAAAAAAAAAAAAATAAATAAATTAAATTCATGCCACCGCATGTGTGCATACATGGCAGTGAAAATTAAAATAAATGAAAGGAAATAGAATGTTGGACACAATGTTACCAGAGTCTATAAATACTTAATCCGTATTGTTGACGAACGACATTATTAATAGCCGCCCATTTATAAATATATGTGAATTATGGGCCTGGGAGCGGATGTGTCCTGAAGTTTTTTCATGCACTGTAATAGTGAAGCAATGTACACTTACTACTAAAATTATATGTTCTTATATCATCAATAGGAGCATAGTTGGGATTATTTTCACTAGGGTCGTACCAGTTGCTTATAATTGATCATTGAGAATTTGTATTAATTACAATAAATATATACCGCCCACAGTCGCATGTACGTAACTATCAAATTTTATTAGTATATCATCAGCTGAGCATAAGTTGTAGTAACTTTAAATAAGGTGCCTTTTCCGAACGGGTTTATAAAGCTATCTGGTTCCCTTTTACGGTCCAGGCCATACATCCGAAAATTTCCTTAAGATATATTTAGCGGTGTGGAAGGCAGTTTGCCACAGAAGGATATAAATATATCTATTTGGTTGTCATATAAGGAACCAATTTATTCCTTGAGCCTTATTTATTAAGGATTAAGTATCTTTATTTTAGTTGTTTATTAAGGATTCAACATCCTTATTTTGGAATTAAAAAAGGATTTTTAATTGTATTTAAATTATGATAATGAATTCTTATCTTTATTGTTTTTTTTTTCCATATATATTATTTATTGAATCTTTCTTAGAATATAAGAAACTCACAATAAGTTTTTCGAATCTTAAGAACTAATTTTAAATTATATGTTCTTCGCCAATGGTCCGAACATAACATGAATTAGCATAGGATTACATATGTAGGTATTATTGAAACTGAAAAACTAAATTATATTTTGTTCTATTTTTCAATTTCGGGCACAAAGTGCTTTTACTTGTTGTTTTGTCCCTCCACATATATATATGTATATATATTTACATGTCCAAGTCCATACCTGCGACGCTTTCGTAATGGCGACACGAAACTGTTCAACCACACAAATTTAGAAAACCATTTTTCCTCATTAATGTTAAAAAATTTAAATAATTAAATAATTAAAAATTGGATCTATTAGTGTCGTTGCTCATATTTGTATGTTTTGAACCAAATTAATACATAAGGGATTTCTACAGATCTAGTATAAATATTTCGAATACAATCCAATTTGTGTTAAAACAAATATTTATTTCTGGGCAATATCAGATTTGTTTCAAATAAATCGAAAATAAATACTAATTAGAAGCGAACTAATTAGCTGACAATAGTTGCAAGCATAACTACGACTTTGCATGGTTGGTTGGTTGGTTAGTTTAAGTGGCTGATCCAAGTCAGTCCTCACATGGATCACAATTATAGCCTTAGCGACGTTTTGATACCACACGAGAACGCCAAATTCGATCTAAATTCCGGAATGCAGACCGTGCTTTGTTTATGCGTGCTGCCACATCAGATGTTGCACCCCCATATTTTGTTATGTAGCTACTAAGGTAGCAGAAGCTGTCAACGTCCTCAATGTTGATGGTGGAATTATCATTTGTCAGTACAGTGAGTGGAGATGTATTTGCAGTTTGCAGTCGCAAAAGTTTAGTTTTGGAGAACTTGATTTTGAGGCCAGCTGCATGAGCGTTTACGGCTAGTTGGCGTATTCTTGACGAGGCGCCTGCTAACGTGTGCGTCATGAAACAGATGTCATCAGCGTAGTCCAAATCGCTGAGCTTTTGGTTTAATCTCCACTGCAACCCCTCCTCCGTCTCCGCATTAGTACGCCTAAGGACATCATCCAAGACCACTATAAACAACAGTGGTGACAGAACGCACCCCTGCCTAACGCCTCTGTTTATATTAAAGTTGGCACTAATTTTACCTTTATAACGCACACTAAGGTTCGCGTCTTTATATAGGGCCTTAATGAATTCGATGATCTTGTCCGGAACTCCGCAATTTTGTAGAGAGCGCCATATTCCGTATCTGTTAACCGTGTCAAACGCACGTTCGAAGTCCACGAAAAGGAGAAATAGTGGCGATCTCCATTCGACAGATTGCTCCACAATTATGCGTATAGTGATGATGTGGTCCACGCAAGATCGGTTTGGTCTGAACCCATTTTGTTCACGCCGTAACTGGCTGTTGAGTACACCTGACACTCTATCTAAGATGATAAGAGCTAGGATTTTCAGGATGGAGTTGAGAAGGGTTATACTCCTCCAATTTTTACATTGGCTGAGATCGCCTTTTTTTGGAATAGTGATTATGATTCCCTCTTTCCAGTGAGTGGGGATGGTGTTGGTCGTCCAGATGTTATGCATGATAGGGTAGAGTGCGTGAGAGATTATATTAGCGCCATACTTCAAGAGTTCAGCAGTACGTTCGTCAGGTCCAGCAGCTTTGTTGAATTTTAGCTTATGGATTGCTAGGCTGATTTCTTCTGTGGTGGGCGGGTCGACAGGGATGTTTCTGTTGGGGTTTCTTCTTCGCTGTTCAACAAAGAAGGGCGCAGTGTTGTTTTCCGCTTCTACGCTATTGTCCACGAAAAATTCTCTCCAGCGCGCGAGTTGATCTTCGTCAGAGGTTAGGATGCTACCGTCACTAGCCTTGATAGGCGGTATTTTAGGTTTCGTATTAGTCAATTTTTGTATGGCTGCATATACGCCCCGCAAGTTGTTACAGTTTGCTGATCGCTCTGCTTCACCAGCAATTCCATCCACATATGCCCTTTTATCAGTCCTTACAGAATTTTTGACCTGCCCATGCATAGCATTGTACGCGCTGAGAAAGCTGTTGCGGTCGGATAATGAAGCAGTGTTTACTTTGGTTTTCATCCTTCTACGTTCTTCGATATATTACCAGGTGGTGTTGCTTATCCATGGCTTTCTTTTGCGATGTTGGAGGCCAACTGTTTCTTCCGAAGCTTGTGTGAAGGCTTTTTGAATTTGTTGCCAGGACGGTCCATGTTCGTAGAGTGCAATGGTAGTAGACAGTGAGTCCTGGTAAATTTGGAGCGTTGCAGGGTTTTTGAAGTTTTCCAGATTAAAGGTCATCTTTCGCTTCTGTTGCTTCCTGATGCCTTCGGGGCGTAAGCGGAGTTGGCACACAACTAGGTTATGGTCGCTGAATACGTCCGCACCTCTGCGTGTGCGCACATCAATGGGAGTAGTGAAACCGTCTGCTTATTAAAACATGGTCGATTTGGTTTCGAGTTCGGCCATCGGGAGAATTCCATGTGTATTTATGGATATCTAGATGGGGGAATTTAGTGCCACCGATGAAGAGATTGTGGTTGGAGCAAAGTTCAATCAATCGCTCTCCATTATTATTTCTACCTGATTCTAAGGCGTGCCGACCCATGAGTTTTTCGACATTGCTGTTGTTGTTGCCTACTTTTGCGTTGAAATCGCCCAATGTCATGATGATGTCGCCTTTTGAAACAGAATTGCTGGTAGAGTCTAGCAAGTTGTAGAACGCTTCTTTGGCATCGTCTGTGTCTGGTTCCGTAGGCGCGTAGCATTGAATTACGGTGATATTACGAAATCTGGTCTTAAATCTGGCAGTTATTATACATTCGGAGATCGGCTTATATCCCATTAATGCGCTATTAAGTTCTTTGATATTAGAATGCCGACACCGTTTGCACGCTTTTGTATGTTGCCACTGTAGATAAAATAGTGGCCTTTGAGAGTGTGAAATTCTCCTTGCCCGAGCCATCTGGTTTCAGATAGGCCGAGAATTTGAATTTTATAACGCTCCATCTCCCTGCAAACCTGTGCGAGCTTTGAAGTTTCAGAGAGAGAGCGAAAGTTCCATGTTCCAATTCGTGTCATTGATTTAAAGCTGATGGTCGTCGTCGTGTGGTTGTTATTATTTCCGAGGCTTGTTTCCGTTTCTTGAGTGGGTTTGTTTTACGGTCGGGTCACTGGCCCAACGCAACCTATTTTATGTCTGAGGAAAGACAACAATATTTTATTTAAGAGAGTTGTTTTCTCCCCGCCCGACTACGATTAGCCAGCGCTTTCAGAAAATATTTCTGAAAACCTATTTCTAGCCGCCCCCGCGGAGAGGATGTAGTCGCACTGCCATCAGTATACACAGTTACGGCATGTACACAATGTGTTACATGTTAGTCCCCCTGTGTACCTGACGGCTGACGGGAACTTTTTGCGTTAAAAAATCTCCTACAGTTTTTCCTGAGTCCCTTAATTCCCTCCCGCTATTGAGGGGGCAAGAGACCGATAGGGCTTTATTAAGAGCATCCATAAGAACCTCCACAGACTTACCAATTTCAACACAGGAGCTTGTGTTTGTGGGGTTCTTTGGTAGTAGTCTAGCTACGGCTAACCTGTAGAGGTACCAGTTTGTCTTCCTGATATTTGTATAACCTTAGGGCTAGGTAGACTATCTAAGAGATCAAACTGGATTAACCAATGATCTGAAAAGGAGTGTTCTTCTAGAACTCTCCTATTTAAAATCCGGTCAAACATTTATTCGGAAGCAAGTTTATGTCAAGCACATCCTGCCTTTTAGCAGTAATGAAATTGGTTTCTGGTCCCTTATTACATATAATAAGGTTAGTTGTTGCTATATATTCATATAATAACTCACCTCGTGCATTAAAATCCGTGCTGCCCCAGATGCCATGGTGCTCATTGGCATCGCATCCAATGATTGTAGCCTCCAGTTGAGCCTTTGCATCCACAATAACCATCTGTATATTGACTTCATGAAGTATTTCATGGTCATGCGCTATATGGGCCGAGACCAGCCAGTATCGTCTCCTGTCAGTTTCCAGGCAGGCGGCCGTTAAATCCAACTGCTGTAATTGGGGAGAGTCAATGAGTTAACATTTTTCCTTATGAGGATGCAAGGCCTAGGTTTTCCTTCACTTGCGGTATACAGCAATCTGTAACTATTACTCTTAATGGTAATGGTAATGGTTGTACGGGTTAGGATAAGGCCTTTATACACTGCGACCAACTTGATCTATTCTGCGCTCCTTCGTACTTAATTAACACTTAGTATAGGAGAGAGCATTTGAAGGTATTCATCTTCTAGTACATAGGAACTTAAGATCCTGTGTCTCCTGTGGCCTAATGCATCACAGTTGGTGATTAAGTGTCCCATAGAATCCTCTTCATCACAGCAGAATCTGCAAATGCTCGTGCTAGATATACCTATTTTGTGTAGGTGTTTGTTGCAGGCGAAGTGGCCTGTTAATGCTCCAGAGAGTAATCTAAGGCATTTTTTGTTTAAGGTAAGAGCGATGTTTGCTCTATTAGCGTCAAAGCTCAGGAATTTTTTGGAGTGATTGGGGCCGTCAATGCCATTCCAATATTCACTGATTTTATGTTGGATCCATTTTATGGTCTCTTGTTTTATGTTGTTTTTATTAAAGCCAAAGAAGGGGGTGGGTTCAATAAATGATCCTTCAGCCCCCTTTTTGGCATAAAGGTCTACCTTTTCGTTACCTTAGTGTCCTTCGTGTCCTGGCACCCAAATCAGAGAGACCTGATTGTGGATGGCCAGTTCGTTGAGTGCGTTGTTACACTTTATAAGGACTTTTGATGTAAATTTGTAGATTTTAAGAGCTTTGAGGACTGATTGACTGTCTGAGAGTATTTGAATTTTCACTCCTTTAAGTCCTCTTTTAGATAAGATTTCCACTATTTCCATTATAGCATAGAGCTCCGCATGGAAAATCGTGGTATCTGCACTTAGGGTTATTGATTTGTGTGCTCTAGGTCCCACTATTCCTTCTCCTACCCCCTGGAGCGTTTTGGATCCATCTGTATACCATTTTTGCGAATCATCGTGTAGCCATGTTGGGCTATAGTTCCACTCGTCCCTTGATGGGAATATGACATTGTACCTCTTGGTGAAATTGAGTACTAAGTCTGTGTGGTCACTTGCCTGGGTCATGTGCGTAGCATCTTTGACCAAATTTAGAATTTCTAGGTGTCCAGTGAGATTTGCTGGTTTGAATTTTTCATTTGTATGGATTGAGAGTGCTTGCCTTGCAGCTTCCTCTTGTATTGCTAGGTGTAGCGGTGGTAAATTTAACAGCGCTTCCATGCCAGCAGTTGGGGTAGTTCTCATAGCCCCTGTGATGCTTAGGCATGCCAGCCTTTGTAATTTGCACAGTTTTAATATGGCTGTTGTTTGTTTTGTTTTTCCCCACTATACCAATGCCCCATATAGTATGATAGGTCTAACCAGTATAATGGGTCCAGAAAGTCATTTTGGGGCTCAGACCCCAGGATTTTCCCAGAAGTTGTTTTGTAGTCCAAAGATTTTTCGTGGCCTTTTTTATTACCGAGTTAAGGTGTGCCTCCCAGATGAGTTTTTTATCCAGGATGATGGTTGGTTGGTTGGTTGGTTTCAGTGGCTGATCCAAGTCGGTCCTCACATGGATCACAATTATCGCCTTAGCGACGCTTTGATACCACAACCTCTCCTAACGCCGGAGAAAACGATGGGTTGTTCACTAAATCCACTTTGTGGAGTTTAGGTATCTTAAAAGATCTTTCGGTTTTACACCCGAGAGATCGCATAAACTCGCTAGGAAATAGTTTCCTAGTGTTCTATTTCTTGCGGCCGCCAGAGCCGGGCACTCGCAAAGAAAATGGATTAGGGTTTCCTTCTCTTCTGAGTTTTCACAACTTCTACAATGGGTATTGTATGGTCTCTGCAATTTCTCTGCATGAGTACCCATGAGCCAGTGACCCGTAAAGGCCGCAGTGAGGCGGCTGGTGTCCCTGCGGTCCATGTTTATGAGATCCCTAGATCTCGCTGTGTTAAAGACTGGCCAGGTCGCCCGGGATGTATTACATGTTGTAAGTGTCCTCCATCTATTGCCCGCTAAGGTAAGACAGTGCATGTAGATGCCCCTCTTAATCGCACCTATGGAAACGGGTACTAGTTCCACATGGGTTAGATCGAGAGAGGCTCCTCTGCGCGCCAATTCATCAGCCTTCTCATTTCCATCTATATTCCTGTGTCCGGGGACCCAGATGATTGTGATGTCAGCATGGTGACCTTGCGCCCAAGTTCCTCCCTGCACTGTCTGACCAGTCTGGAGTTAATGGCTTTTGATTGTAGGGCTTTTATGGCAGCCTGGCTGTCCACAAAAATAGCAACCGTGCTCCTCTGCCCTTCTCTAATGTGGTGGGTGGTCGGTCGACATGCTTCTCTGATCGCGAGTACTTCCGCCTGAAAAACTGTAGCTGTATCGGGTAGGCGTGTACAGTAGTTAATGTTAGCGTACGGGGAAAAGACCCCCGCCCCCACGCCCAGGTCCATTTTTGACCCGTCCGTATAAATGGGTATATCGTACTCCATTTAGAGTTTCCTTCTCGACCACAATTTTCTTGAGGGAAATCTAACCTTGAAGTCCTTTTTGAAGTCCAGTTGTGGTACTTTGTAATCTGTCGTCATTTGTGTTAATTCCCTCGGCACTGTGTATAGCACCTTTCCATGACCGTACGTTCACTCAGACCAGCAGTTTGTCGCTTTTAACCTTAGCGCACTGTTGCAGGCTACGTTCTTAATGTACAGGTCGATAGGAAGGATGTGTAGCAATACGTTGAGTGCCTCCGCTGGACATGTTCTCAGGCTCCCTGCAATGCCAGCGGCAGCTGTTCTTTGAACTCTACTGAGTCTCTGAACGTTATAACCCTTATCTAGAGCTGGCCACCAGACTATTGAACTGTAAGTATTGGACGCACGATTGCTTCGTACATCCAGTGAGTGATACTTTGCATACTCCTATTGTCTTGACTTTTGCACTGAATGCACGAGGTTTAATAACGTGAAATTAAAAAACAACAAAATGAATGATACGGCAGTTTTGAAAAATGTGTAAAAACTTTATAAATATATGAAAAGTTCTAAAGGTTGTTCATAAACGAATGAGAAGGAATTCTTACTTATAAAAAAATGTGATGGTAAAAACAAATAATGAAATAAAAAAATGTGTGCCCAACTGTTGACTTGCTCAATTATCAATACTTTAATGGTGTAAGAGACCAGAATAAGACTGTGAAAATTAAAGATTACACTAGTTTACAAAATAAAATTTTTTGTCATTTTCATTTGATGAGAGGTGACTTTTCTTATGTATTTTCATCTGCTGAATTCGAAAATCAAGGTTCAATTTTTTTTCATAGAACAGTTTTTGAGATATTGTAATTTTTGTATTTTTTCGACCTTTTTTCACGTGAAAAATCATATCTCGAGCTAGAAATGTCCGATTGGTTATAAGCAATTGAGTGAATAAATCCACTCCATATTTTCCAAAATGCCTAAAAGAAAACGAGAATTTAAGTGCGTAAACAATCCAAATAATTTCTGTTACGTGTGTGGCAATTTTGTCCTCCAACAAAATAGACGTAGATTCACCGATTTGGGATTTGGATTTATTCACTCAATGGCTTATAACGGTCGATTTTCTTCTATTTGGTCTTAGTTCTTACGTTAAAGTATCATCTTTACGTACTTGAAGAGAAACCAGACGTTTTTTCAACGATTTGTACTTTTCCGCCGGCAGAGAATTACTGTAAAATATTATTGTTTTGAAAATGTGCCTTATTTTCATCGATATATTTTGAACCGCTTTACCAATCAAAGATCCGATTATACATGTTTGTTTGTCATCTCAATACCAAGAACGACCCAATCGGACATTTCTAGCTCGAGATATGATTTGTCACGTGAAAAAAGGTCGAAAAAATACAAAAATTACAATATCTCAAAAACTGTTCCATGCAAAAAAAATTAAACCTTGATTTTCGAATTCAGCAGATGAAAATACATAAGAAAAGTCACCTCTCATCAAATGTACATTTTCGGTGTAAACTAGTGTTATTAAAGAATATACTAGTAATATAATTAAAGATAATTAAAGAATATACTAGTAAATTTAGTAGTAAAACATCAAGTGGTTAATATTCTAGTTCAAATTTATTATATTGTGTGTAGAATCAATTTTGAGTGTTTCTTGTTCCTTTCTTGTGAATTTGGTAAAAAGAGAAGTAGAGTAGACAAAAGTTTGAATTTGAAGAAAAATAGTTATTATTCTTTACATAATTTCATTTGCTTTTTGTAATACCTCCGTTTAGAGATAAATCTTCAAGTTAATACGCGTTTTAAAATATCGTTGTTAAAATATCGGTTAATTCATCAAGTGAAAAATAAATATATAATTACTTCAAATATTATATAAAAAAAATTTCAATTAAAATGCATAGAAAAGGTAGCAGCAAGAGAAACATCAGGAGACTGATAAAAAAAAAAACAGAAAGAGAATAATTTTAATAATTTAAGTAAATCTGCAAGTGCTACCTCGATGGTTTCAACCAAATATTGCATATAATGGAAATCAACAAGCAGAACAAAAATAATTAATTTATCTTATAATTTTAATTTACAATATTAATATAACTCCTTTACAGCAAAAGTTCAAACCCAAATGGCAGCGCATTCAGAGCAAAACGTCCTGGTGAACAGACTGATTAGGCAAGAAAGTACACCAGCTCCCATATCATCAACATTTCCGTTGAAAACAGAGGACCATATCAAAGATTTTGACAAAAATGAAGATTTATTTGTAAGTTTTGAATTATACATATGAAAGATTAATATGTATACATATTTAAAACTTAAAAACATCCTTCAAAAATATTATCACAGGTGTCTGTTATTATCATAGGTATCAGGAGCTTAATAAGAAACGGATTACCTAAGGATATCTGCAACATTTTAAACGAAGACTTAATATTAGCTTTTAATATAGGTGGAACTCACGGCAGAAGGCTGAAAGATCACAAAATTTTTTAAAACGTGATAATGGGTAATTATTAAAATAATATACAATAATTGTATATTCTAATTCTCTATATTTTCTAACATTTCTAGTAGTTGCAATTGAGTTGCTGCCATCTCCACATAGCTTCCAGATGCAACTTAAGAAAGCCTTCCAGTGTGTTAAAAAAGGCATTTCCAAAAAGATGCCGCAGGAACACGCTGAATTAACAAATTCCTCAATTATTCACCGAAATTATTATACATGTTCCAGAACACATTATTATATTATGTACATACATATATATGAATTTTATAAAATAAAAACAAATAAAAAAATCTAACGGAATTTTTCAATTTTACTATTTCATAACTAGTGCAACAAACCAAACTAGTTAAAAAACTACTTAAAAATTAAGTAGTTAAATAACTACTGAAAAATTAACTACTTTGTAACTAGTCAAAACGCAACCGGTCAGGGACTAGTCACATAATAACTAATATTTAACTAATATGTATCATACTAATATTATAACTAGTTAAAACCTTATGCATAGCAGGACAATTGTCTCTTCGTAGGACACCGCCATGTATAAAATATCAGTTGGCTTTATGTAAATAGGGGTTGCGGCTTAACCAGTACTGGTATATTTTTAACTAGTAGTTTTACTAGTATTTTAACTAGTTGGTTTTCACTACTGCTATTGCTATTATTGTATTTGTAAGTAATATAAAAAGAAATATCATCGTACAACGTACTATTATCGTTTATGGATTACATTTTCGAGTTCAACACCATGTATTATACTCAAATTTTAAATAGCACTTTTCCTGAATTTCAATGCCCACAAATGTAATTTAAAAATAAAACATTTTCAAGCCTAAACTTATCACCCTAGCCCGATAAAGCAGTGAATTAAAGCAATTCTATTTAGAAATTTCGTATTAAAGACACTTAAATACGCACACATACACGTGCAGTTGGTGCACCCACCTCCCTCACCGTAACTAAAAAGAAACGCGATGAATTTATTATTTATTTCCATTTAACGATTCCAACGAGTGGCCAACATTAAAGATGGCTGCAGGTACGAGAAGAGGCGTGTGGCGTGAAGAGCAGGGCATTCAACATACGGAATGCATGGCATGATGAAATCATCGTACAATTGCCACTTGAAGTATTGATTTTATGAGTGAATGCGCAAAAGCGCAAAAACACAGCAAAATTAAATATAAATTGCAATGCGCACAATGGCGAAGTGTTTTAAATAAATTTTCAGTTCATTGCAGTCGAGTCGTTTAACCACTAAACGCTTTTTATACTCACGGCGTGTATACTCGTACATACATAAATCGTACATGGATACATATGCATGCGAATACATACATACATACGTGGAGATGGGGCGATGCTGGTGTAAACGCGAATGCTCAATTGTGAGCAGTCCCCACACCTATAAACACTTTAATCCTTTCGGTTAATTTTGCGGATTTATGCATTCGCGCGGTTGTGATTAGCATTTCGTATAAATGGCTCGTGCGGCCAGGCAGCGCTGAGTGGCACATTCATTGCTTGCATTCCTCCATTGTCTATAAATTTCACAAATTGATTTTTTAATTTGCTATACATCCGAAGGTATTTTGCAATAGCTCAGCATTGAATGTAATTGGGCACTTATACATACATATGTGAATAACAGTTTTAATGCACAATTGCAGAATGCGCGACTCAGAACGTTGTGGGTTCGTTATTATAAAATAGAGTTATTTTTATCTTCAATATTATTTTCTAGTTTATACAAATATGAAAATAGTTTTTCTTTGCCCATTTGTTTTGATACTGATTTTTTAAGGTTCGAGTGTGCTGAAAGCAAAAATCAAAGGCAACAAAATTTATCAGCATTTTCTTTTTCAAGTTTAACTTAAAAGTGTGAGTTTAATCTCAGTGTTGAGTGATTGATGTGAGCTGTTTTAAACCTATTTGGACATTGCATGCATTTTGTACATATGTACATATGTGAGTGAGCTCCGGAAATGGATCAAATGTTGATTTTATTATCAACATAAGCATTAACAAAAAGAAACTAAACAGAATTGAAAGCACTTTGAATATAATTGGGTTAGTGAGCCATTGGCAAAAGTCGCCGTAACTAAATGTTTAGGTCGGCAGAATAAATATACATAAGTATGTATCTTTTCTAACTGCTGTAGGTGAGATGTAGTCAGAGGTAGGATATATTAAAAATCTATCTTCCTTAAAATTAACAAACAAACACTAGGGTGGGTCAACAATTGCCTGAAAATTACAACAGATGGCGATTCCACTTCCAACAATTTGCTTCTCACGAAGCATCTCTCAAAAGAGCGCACATTCATTTTCTGACTAATCTGCCAAATAGTTTTGTTGTGACAGCCATTTGAAAGAGATGCCTACGAAATTTTCGTAAAAATGGAAAAGTGATTTTAGTGTGCTCATTAAACAAAACCTCAAAAAGTATTACGGGGACTCTGAACCAGCGATGGGAATCATCCACCACTGCATTAATCAATTTTGGAGCGGTCATACCAGCACAGGTGACGCCGAACGTTCTGGTACGCCCAATTGAGGTCACCACACAAGAAATAAAATCACACCACACAAGAAATAAAACACATAAAATCCACGGTTTTGATTGGACGTTCGCGCAAGTGAAGGTGCGCAAAAGAGACTACAGGTTTGACGATATTCAATCACAATCTGAATGAGTTTTTGCGCCTTTTCGTAAGCGTGAACCGAACATGGATTCATCACACCACACCAGAGAAGGAACAGTCAAGACAGGGGACTCGTCTTTTCATCGATTACCTTGAAAATGGTAAAACTACGAAGAGGTCATCGATGAAACAAACACATATTTTGAGAGCCTTGAGAAATCGTATTAATTAGAGGTCATAAAAAAATTGGAATTGGAAATGTCGAAAATTAAAACGTTTTTTTGGACCATCCTTATTTGTATTTTCAGGGACTTTTTGTCCCAGCCTCGCACTACTTCTGCCGCATTCACAATTAACCAAGCATTATTACTGGATTCCTTTACAAGATTCAGAAGGAAATGGCACAAGAGGGTTCAGAGTACCAGTAAAAAATTCAGAACAAAAATTGTCGCGTTAATTTCACAACCCACTATTTTTTATAACTTACGAACTGTACAAATTTGTGGACGAAATTTGATATGGATAAGTATATACTCGTATACACGCTACAAAAATATACATAAAAAATGGAGTCGATCACATAAATAATACGTTCCCACTCATATAATCAATTCTCGGCATCGCACCGAGAATTAGCATAGATATGCTTCTAATCATGAGATATGATTACATTTTTCGTAATAAACATCGCCATGTTCGGTCTAACCCAACTTCGAGATCATTACTGGTATTTGCTTATCTTTATTCATTCTCAATCAGTTGAAAGTGTTTATATCACGCTCAATACTTGGATTCGTACCGCTCATTAAGTTAGAACAATTAACTTTATTTAATATTTGCTATTTTCAAACTTAGTCTTGGCTTAAAGTTTACTTCAGTCAGTCAGTTTGCACTACACTTATTTATTTAATGGCTTTATACTGCTATTGTTACTATCACGACGTTCATTCCGCTACGATCACTCTCCAACTACTTCTGGTACTATCACAATGTTCACTCCGCTAAGATAACTGTTCAACTGCTGCTGTTACTATCATGATGTACACTCTGTTACTATCATGATGTACACTCTACTACTATCACTGATCAACTGCTGCTGTTGTTATCACTATGTACACTCTGCTACGATCAAGTTTCAACTGCTAGGCGACTTATATACCCTCTTGTGTGCCAGAACTTCCACTAGACTTCTAACGCAGTTTTGCAAACCTTCTCGCGTGTGTATTGTAGGGGTTGAAAAGGACGAATAGAGCATACCCTAAATATATGCAATCATTTATGTTTCAATATATCTGATGACGTGGTGATTTCGTCACAATATCAAATAAATCTTATTACACTTGGTGGATTTAAAATTCATATCATATTGTTACGTTCGATCAGTGGATAGTATTACTTAATTTAAAAACTCTTCTCTGATAATTAATTAATTAATGTCCTTTAACTTCAATCCAATTAAGCGGTAGTTCACAAAATTCGATTTGGCAAGAATTTAAGAAGTATCAATTCTTCTTTAATGCCATTATGGCTTCTAATTTATAATCACAATTAAATTATCTCATTGCGATGCATCCTCTTTTTATACCCATTAATTTTAAAAATGATAAAAAAGGGTATACCTATTTTGTGCTTTTGATAGGGGCTGCAACTACAAGAAGGAGGCGTGGTATGGACCTAGACATGCAGATATGATCAGAATCTCTAGACGATATTAATTTTGACCGTCCGTCTGTGGTCACTTTTTCTACCCCGTTAGGGCCATCTTACTATATGGGCCGATTTGAACAAAGACCACGCCTACCTCCAATATTTCCATCCTTTTTAAAATGACTATAACTTCGGTCTAATTGATGGAATAGTGACGCAATTTGAGTGGCATATATTAACTGCCACTCCCACTATTAACAAATATTCATAACTTAAGATCTATTACAAATTTATGGACGGAAATTTCCGAGAAGGAACATGTAGATACTATAAAGCTAACTGCAAGAAATTAGGTTGATCAGAGAAAAGACACGCCCACTTTTGATATAAAGAACTTTCGGGAATAAAATAAAAATAGCCTGCCTATGATATGTTAATAAAATTGGGATCACTACTACTACAGCCACACCTACAATTACCCAAAAATCATTACTAGCTTCTATAGAAAATATATAAACGAAATTTCATAGGAAAGTTGCGGGTACTAGCATTAAACACAACACAAACACAGGGCGGATTACTTTTACAACCAATATTTTTGGGCGAAATATATCTAACCCGACTTCTGACTTCTTAACTTGTTTCTAATTAATGTAAATAAATTCTTCTGCACGATGCGCACGGCGGCTTTTGCGAGAATGCTAGTACGATAATGGAATTGGTCCAACATTGTAATTGATGTCGCGACAGTTCAGCTGCTGAAATATGGGTTTTACGACATCTACTAACAAGGTGGCTCTGCAGAATTCTGATGTAGGGAAACTGATTTTACAGGTGACGATGGTCTGGTATTTAGCAGGGTAGATCAAATGCTCACTTATATAGAATTTTTCAGAACATTTTACATTTTATATTCTTACGTAATTGCCTTTCTGACAATTTATACCAAGCTCAATAATTGGGCACCTGGATTGTGTACTAAGCAAACAATTCCTTGTCACTTGTTAACTGATCTTGCCAATACGATGCTGCCTTTGCTTGCTGTCAGTCTCAGGATTCGGCTATGATCACTTTTCGCTGCTTGCTACCAACGATGTCCACTTTGCAACTATCACTGGATAACTGATCTGTTACTACGATGTTCACTTTGCCACTTTCACTTGTTTACAGTTCCCGATGTCATTTGTGTGGGCGCTTATATACTTCTTGTGTAACAGAACTTCCACTAGCGTTCGAACACAGTTTCACTTGCCTACTCACGTGTGTATATTAGGGGTTGAAAGCGACCCATACTCTAAAACTATGCAACCAATCAGATGACGTGTTGATTTCGTAATACTGCTCTCCACTTAAGCTTGTTCGTCCCGAACAAGTACTTATTCTCCGTCTCCCTATGGTGATAATCTCTCCCGGCCAGTTCGCTCTTCTCTCTCGCTTTCATTCCGCTCTTTTTCTTTTATTCTCTCCGTTGTCCATTTTGACAAACGAAGACACTGGGGCTACATGTTATTGGAGTCAGATCATGCCCCTCGATACTGACTCCATTTAGTTTAGCTTAACAACAATCCAATGCCTTCCACAGCCAAGCGTGATGCAGAACATTCCCGTCTCGACCGACAACCACGAGTCGTGTGTCCGATCTCATCACGGGCAAGGCACCCGCCCGTCAAAGACTATAGCAGTGGATTGAACGTAGTTTTTGCACAACCTTGAGTATTATAATGGTTAATCCGTTCTTTAATTAATATTCCACTATATACATATATATATATATATATATATATATATATATATATATATATATATGTATATATATATATGTATATATATATATATATATATATATATATATAAATATATATATATATATATATATATATATATATATATACATATATATATATATGTATATATATATATATATATATATATATATATATATATATATATATATATATATATATTTATATATATATATATATATATATACATATATATTATGGCAATATTCCTATTTTATCGAATACATTTCACATTATTATTTATATTGCATACAAATTCATAAACTTAATTAACTCGTCTGATGCTGATTGTAAGCTTTTCTCAGAAAATTCAAATCGTCGCATGGCAAGTTTAGACAGCTATGGGGACCGCTCTCTGAGTCATGTTCATATATACAAACAAAATTAATTACGAAATATATATTATTAATAATATTATTTCAATCAGTTTTTTTTCCAGAGAAAGTTTTTAAATAAGAATTTTTATTTATATTGAAAACAAAAACCAACATATACATTTGTATATTTGATGGAACAGTTAACTATATTTGCAAATGGAAAAAATGAATTTTAAATACTAATATTATTGAAAATTTTTAAAAGTAGAGAAAGTGCAATTAAACTCATTGCTGATTCAGCAATTAAAGTAAGTGCCAAAATGTTGTACTTTTCGCATTTTAAACTTATTTAAAGCAGATCATTTTAATACAATTAAAAATTATTTATAATGGTAAAAAAATGTATCGAACATATACTGATAATCTAAGTTTCTACATACTTTTAATTTATCAATTTCATATTCCAATCAAAAATCATGTCCTATTTTTATACTACCTTAATCTTATTTATAATATATAGCGAGCCGAAAACCCTGGTAGCTAGTGCTCTTCTTTGTATGTAAAATAATTATAATATGATTACTTTCCATTTAGTAAATAAATAAAAATAAATAAAGTTTTGAAAACGGAAATATTGGTACTGCTCTAATCTAAGGACAATTTACTACTCACACGTTAATAAATGCAAAAATTTAATTAGCGATAAATCTTTCTTTTTAAGTTTACTTGATTTTCTTACTTTCAAACCATTTTTTAAATAAGGAAATTTTTAGAAAAATGTATCTTATCTTCATGCCGGTAGAAAATCCTTCGACTGAACACTCCCCGAGGGTACCGGCTGGTAATAGGTCTACAATGGCATCAATTGTCTGATGGGGCTGGATCTAGCTAAGGTCAGGATGTGGCACTCAGCGTTTGATACTCCTTAATAGTACAGCATTGTGAAATACACCTTGACTATGGTAAGGGCTGGATAAAGGTGTCACGCGACCTGTGCTGATGATCAGCCATGCCAAAGGCCCTGTTAAATAGTCTAGTCGTGAAAGCCCCCGAATAAAAGGCGCCCTTCGGTGGTAATAGCCTAGCTCGGATATTGCGGATCTCTGTCAGAGTGGTCTTTAAATTCTCCGCAAGAAAGAATTTTCAAGAAGAAAAATAAATTAAATCAAAAAATTTCGCGGAGCATCACCGCAAATCAGATGGAGCAAAGAATCCTTGATGAGCCAATGCTTAGTGGGATAAGATCTCCCGCTAAGATCAAATCAAACCGACCTACTACATCGGAGAAAACCAAGAGAGGAATCCCTCTTCATGATCGTGGTCAACCTGGGGGTTTGGATGACCCGAGAAGAAAGGAGCTAAGTGGAGCTGGAGTCAGATGCTACCTCAACTACCTGTCTCAGGGTTTGCAACCAGATGATGCTCTTGCCAAGGCAAAGGAGCACAGGGTTGTAAACGATTCGGCTGGCACAAAATCACAACCGAATGTAAACAAGAACCTGAAGAAAAGGGTACGAAACACCTTTTCTCTTCATCTTGACCCAGCCAAAAAGAGAAAGACGGCAACACCGTCAGGCCCACCTAGTCGTGGAGGGTCCAAGGAGGGTAGCTACGCTAAGGTGGCATCCGTCACCAAGGTGGCTGTTGTTGCTGCGGACTATCCGAACACCATGCTGACTAGCAAGGAGCTGACAAGTGTTGAGCAGATGTTGCCTGAGAGGCTGGTTCGATAGTGGACCAAAGAATTCTCCTTCGATGGAATCCACTTCAAGACTGGTATCCTGAGGATCGACTGCTGTTCGACGGACTCGGTGGAATGGCTGAAAGGGATCCTCACGCAGCTTTCAGTGAGTCAGTTTGGTCGCCAGAGTGGGAGACAACATCCCACGATCACACACAGTCTTCCTCTTCGTCCCTCGTACTAGTGGACAAGAGGTAGCTGTGTCACTAAAGTTTCCCTCCAGCCAAAATATTGGGCTAAACACCAATTTCTGGAAAATATGGAGTTGCAAGGACGAGGGCAACGGACAGTTGTTGCCCGTGGAAATATATGATGGGTCCATGCAACTAATAAAGAGCTCGGGATATGCGTTGAACTACCGATTTAGCAAAATCAAAGTCGGTTGTTTCAAACGTACTCAGGAACAGCCCTAGGCATAGGAAGTAAAGCAGACAAACATCCCACCCCTGTCAAAGGTAATTACGAGTAGTAGCCTATCCCCAGGTGAGGCTAAACCGAAGACTGTGGCCCCGGAAATCTGTTCGAAGGCCTCAAGTGTTGAGATAGAGGGTGAGGCCGCATACTGAACTTCACTGGTACACAGTCTGGAGGTTGTCTCTATGGACGAGGAGGACGAAGATGCGAGTAGCACCATCCCGTCACAACCTGTTCCATAAGATGACGAGACTGAAAGTGGCTCAAGCAAACATCCATCATGCCAGAGCAGCCTCGGCTGTCATTGGGAGGGTGTTTGCCAACAACAACATTGGGCTGGTCCTCATTCAAGAGCCATGGTGTTACAAAGGTCAAATTAGGGGCCTTTCTAGTAAATTTACAAATGTAATATGGGATGCACCTGTATCCTGATTAGAAATGATATTAATTACTTTTGTCTTTCAAAATTCATGTCGCGAGATCTCACACCCATCATGGTAAAGTACATAGATGATGGGGTCTCTCGCGATATAGTCATTGCATCGACCTACTTTCCGGGAGATATGAATGACATCCCGGAAGAAGTCTATAAGCTGGCGAGGATTCCACTATTGGTAGGCTGTGACTCAAACACACACAATACCATCTGGGGTAGCAGTGACACCAATAAACGGGGTGAGTCAGTTCTGGAATTTTTATTATCACTTAATTTATATATATTGAATAAAGGGAACACACCCACTTTTAGAAATGTAATTAGGGGGGAAGTTCTTGATCTGACTTTCTGTAGTCCAGAGCTAACTGATATTCTTAACAATTGGAAAGCTTCGGACGAACCCTCTCTGTCGGACCACAATATAATTGAGTTCGATATAGGAGGTATCGTCACAAAAACGGTAGTTTTTAGAAATCCTAGGTATACTAACTGGGAATTCTTCGATAGTGCATTCACTACTCTCATCCTCAAACATCCAAGGAATATATAAAAATCCGGTGGAGCTAGAGGAGGGTGTCAATGAGCTGAATTAATTTATTTCCGTTTTATCTTGTCCTCTAAGAACAAAGAAAAACAGCAGGAATGTTCCTTGGTGGAACTCTAGTTTGTCTACTAGACGTACTAAGGTGCGTAAGCTATTCAATCTAGTTAAGCGTACGGGGGACTGGGAAGAATATAAAAAAGACGATCTATAACAAAGAGATCAGACAAGCCAAAAGGACTAGATTTAGATCCTTTTGTGAAAGTGTAGAATCGACTCCTGAAGTAGCACGACTCCATAGAGCTCTTGCGAAATACATTGAAATCTGAGGATGAGACGTTCACGGCAAATGCAGCACTCTCCTTTTGCTGCGTGTGCACTTTCCTGGGAGCTCGATCCAGTTACCGCCATCTTTGCAGATGGATGCTCTTCCTTGAAGAGCAAGCAAGATTGGCTGGAAGGTGGCCAAAGAAATTATTACTACTGAGAGGTTGAGATAGGCCATCAGCTCTTTTCAGCCATATAAATCGCCTGGTGCGGATGGTATTTTCCCGACCCTTCTCCAAAGGAGTGTTGAGGCACTGGTTCCGCGTCTAGTAAATACCACTAGGGCAAGTCTTGCTTTTGGCTATATACCGGAAGCATGGCGCACAGCTAAAGTGGTGTTTATCGTAGTAGTTGATGATCTTCTGGTAAAACTCACAAATCTAGGCATATCATGTCAAGGATATGCGGACGATATTGTGATAATAGCTAGAGGAAAATCTGAATCCACTCTTTGTGATATTATCCAGAGGGGCGTATTAGCAGCAAGTGAATAGTGCAGGGGAGCAGGATTGAAACTCAATGCCTCAAAGACCACTATTATGCTTTTCACTAGAAAAAGATCTCTACCATGTATGAAACCTATTCTTCTAAATGGTACACAGGTCGATATTAGCTCTGAGACCAAATACCTCGGAGTCATTTTGACAAAAAGTTATTGTGGAAGGCTCATCTGACAGCAACCACCAAGAGGGCTAGGGCTACAGCTTCCTTAATGCTATGTAGACGGCTTGCTGGTAAATCCTGGGGATGTAACCCGAAAATCTTTCGCTGGATTTATACCATGAAGGTGAGACCAATCATCACGTATGGTTCTGTAGCCTGGTCAAATAGAGTCAGACTTAAGACAGCGAAATCTGCATTAAGTAAAGTACAAAGCCTGGCCTGTTTTGTTATCACTGGAGCTATGCGTACCTGTCCAACGGCTGCCATGGAAGTTATACTAGATCTAACACCCTTACATCTAGTAATTCAAGACTCTGCTAGGAAATCTCTCACCAGAATACAAGAAGTTATTTCGAGAGAATCAAATTACATCCAAAATATATAGGGTAAAAATTCAATTCAAGAATATGCTACACTAAAAGGATTTTATGCCAAGAAAATTACAGTACAATTGCAAAAAAGAATGGAAAGATCTAACTGAGACGTATAAAATTAGAGAAAATTCCCTCTTATGGTATACACACGGTTCTAAGACAATGGACGGAACTGGGGCAGGAGTATTTGGGCCTAGAACCAACTACTGGGAATCAATGGGTTCTTTCCCAAGCATTTTTCAAGCGGAAATTCACGCTAGTGAAAGATGTGCCCAGATCAACATTGACAGGAAATATCGGGGGAAAAAACATCGTGATACTATCCGATAGTCAAGCTGCACTCAAGAGTTTGAGCTCACCCTTGGTGAGGTCAAAACTTGTATGGGGCTGTATTGGGAAGCTTAACTCCCTAGGCAGTGTGAACAAGTTATCTCTAATGTGGGTACCAGGCCACATAGGAGTAGAGGGAAATGAGAAGGCTGATAGCTTAGCTAGGAAGGCTGCGGCCTCTCACTTCAACGGCGCTGAACCCTTCTGTGGACTATCATCCAATACCATTGGAAGTCTGCTGAAGAAGTGTACAGATGCAAAAAAAGCCAAACCTGGAAAACTCTTCCGGGATTAAGACAGTCCAAAGCTCTTCTGGGAGATTCTAATCCTAAAAGAGCTAAGGAGTTAATAAATATGCCTCAGAGTAAATTAAGAA
The DNA here is from genome assembly GCA_920105625.2 of Clusia tigrina. Taxonomy (NCBI): domain Eukaryota; kingdom Metazoa; phylum Arthropoda; class Insecta; order Diptera; family Clusiidae; genus Clusia; species Clusia tigrina. The sequence goes on from OV050031.1 coordinate 162,335,651, forward strand.
TCATCACAGGCATTTTAAGCGGACATTCTAGACTCAAATACCATATGAATAAGTTGGGTATATTTTCAGATACCATCTGTCGATTCTCTGGAGAAAGTGAGGAAACCTAATTGTACCTGATCACACACTAAGAACCATTGGCACACAAAAGACACAGGTGTTTTGGAGAATATATCTTAGATATGAGCAAGATCCCTCATCTTGATTCCTCCAGAAGATACGAATTCCTGTCGGAAATTAACCTGACAGAAGATTTATAGATGAGAGTGTCCTCATCTTTCAAATAAATAGGGGCATCACAATAGATGTTTCAGGTCGCAGTGTATAACACCCTTAAATATATCTATATCTATCTTATCTTCAACTATCAATCAGTGTACTGCAGTTTTAGTATAGTATATTTTAGTTTAGATTTCATGGACTATTTTAGAAACGACCTTGTAATTATAAGATAAGCAGGCCCGATAGTAGTTAGTATTCAAATATGAAATTTTTGAGTCCACGGCAGTGCATGGAGCAATTTTAGTTTTATAAATATATATTATTTTAAAATAGTGCTCTTTTAAGACGGGATGTATACATCCCTTGAAGCAGATTCCTTACTAGTAGATTTGGATGGCACTTAAGTTTGGTTTTATATTTTCTTGTTAAATCTACGAGTTCTCTTTCATCTGGTGATATATTCAGGTCGCGGTGAATATTTTCATTTCTGAGGAACCATGGAGTGCCGGTGATCGTTCTCAAAATTTTGGATTGAGCCCTTTGGATTATTTGTAAATTTGTTGCACTAGTAGTGCCCCAAATCTGGACGCCGTAAGTCCAAATTGGCTTAATTAAATCCTTGTTTATGAACACTTTATATTCCAGTCTTAGCTTTGAGTTTTTGTGGATAAGCCAGTATAAGGAGCTTGCCCTGAGTTTTTCATTTGGATTTTCTTCGCTTCTACATGCTTTCTCCAAGTGAGCCGTCGGTCGAAAATCAAGATAACAAAGTGTTTATCAGTTGGCGAATCAGAAGTGTACAAAGTGTATAGCATAGGATCAAGCACACTCCCTTGTGGCTCTCCAGCCATAATTTCAAATATTTAACTCTAATTTAATTTCTATATATTTAACTCTGAATTTCCGATTTGTTAAATATGACTCCAGAAGCCTGTGCGAATTGCTCGGCAAAGCTTTCTGATTTTATAGATAAGTCCTTCATGCCAGACCTTGTCAAAGGCCTGTGCGGCATCTAGGAATATTCCTGAGCAGTACATCCTTTGTTCGAATGCTCGTCTTATTTCAAAAGCAATGTGGTGCACTTGCTCGATAGTTCCGTGATGCTTGCGGAACCCAAGTTGGTGATGAGGAATAATTGAATTGAGCTTTGATCTTAGTTTTCCAGCAATAACCGCAGGAGATTTATGGGCCGATATGAAGATACTTGAGTAGGGTCTTTTCCTGGTTTTGGTATCATTCTTATTTAGGAGGTTTTCCATGTTGTAGGAAAGTGGCCTAGACGGAGTATTGCGTTAAAAATATGTATAAGATGCATCAAAGCTATTTGCGGCAATTCAGTTATCATTTTGTTGGTAATTAAGTCACAACCAGGTGCTTTTTTTTGGTTGAGACTCATTGTAAACAGGCGTTTGACTACTTAAAATAATTAATTTCTTTAAGCAATCAATTTCTTTCTTCGGATCGTTTCTAAAAACTAGAGGAAATTAATTAATTTAATAATATTGGACGCATAACTACATATGTAGAAGTAGCTTACAACCTGCGTGTATATTACGAAAATCCAATTGAGCTCTCAGGATATACTCTTTATCCAGTCCAACAGAAAATATAAATAGTAATTGTGAATGTACGGTGACGGTGACTATATAATTTTTTTGACATAATTTGAAAACCTTTAAAAGTCATCGTATGTGAAATGACCGTTATTTTTATCGCCTTTTGTTCTTTAGTGTGGCGCCTATTAATTATACTTCAATCGTATTTTATTATTGCTATGGTTGTTGATTTTGCAGGTATTGCGTTATTCGAACCATTAACTGAGTCAATCAGGTTTGTTGTCGTTTTGTTTTTCGCCTTTTTGTTTGTTTGGGTTCTGTGATTGGCGCGTACATATCAATAATGAAATATCCACAATGAACTTAATTGAATTGAAATGAACTCATATGGAGTTTGTCATCAGAATAAACGTACATACATATCTATGTACATATAAAAAACTCACAAATAATAAAGAGGCTAATTTAATATTTTATGGCTTCGAGTATTTGATTTTCATAACAAACCAATGGATGAATTCTTCAAAAATGTATTCAAAATTTAATATCATATGACTGCTTACTTCATTAACTGGGTGGGATAAAATTAAGTTTGCAGGCACCCTGTACTACTATACTGTTTGTATAATTTGAACTAGAAGCTCTTAATGTTACCGTTCGAAAAAAATATAGATTGTAATTACTTCTAAAGTTGATTAAGCGCGGAAGCTGTTTCACTACTTCTGCAAAATGCTTATCAACACCTCACTACCCACTGCGGCTCAAAGGAGAATGACGCAAATAAAGCGATTTTAAGCTACTTAGGACTCGTTAAATACTAGCAAGTAATACAAATAAAAAAGGAAATATGAAAAAAACTATGTACACACACTTAAGTCATTCAACAAATAAACTTGGAAAAGCAGTCGCTGAGGGGTGCGGGTGCTGGTGGGGACCGACGGAATGGGCAGCAGTGCCAGCAGCAGCAGTAGTAATTATTAATGATACGCACTGCGTGAAAGGAGACAGGCAAGACGTTTGGCGGAGAGAAGCTGCAGACTGCCTAATGACAGTCTCATATTCAGGCACGCATGTGGTAAATGCATGCGAAATGTGAATTTTAATCCCAAATATATACGGGTCTCTACTATATAAGCGATGGATTAATTTCAATCACGCAATTGCAAAGCATTTGAGCCGCTTGTGCTCTAATTTGTATGACAACAGCAACAACGTTAGCAGCAGCGGCGACGCAGTATTAAAAGCTTCGCCGACGTAGTAGATGTGTTGGTCGGGCGAGGGGTACAACAACCTCTGCATGCTTGCATTCGTATAAGTGGCTTTAATATACTTGTAAGCGCTGAAAATGCAAGTTTTGGAATGACTAAATGCATTTTTTGTATTAGTTGTTTGTTTCGAGTTTGCCTGATAGGAGGCACATCAGGGGCTGGAGGTGTATTCATGCGCTGCTAATTAGTTTGCACTGTGTCTGCCCCCTACGTCTTTTATTTTTAACAAATGACAAGAGGTTTTCTTAGAATTCATTTGATTAAAAGTTGCTAATAGCCCCACTTGCTGCATTCAGCTTAATTGAAGTGAGTGACTCATCGCTCTTTCTGGTTGGCGCTGCCCTGCTTGCTCAATTAGTGGCCGTTGTGCTTGCTTGCTTATTTGCCGCACTTTCTATTCCTTCCCTTCTCTCTCTTTGCACATACTTTCCATCTAAATTCGTATATGGCTCACTATTTGCGTAATTGTCAACAATCAACGAACGAACGAACGTATTTATTTATAACCGCTATCCGTGCTGCTACCTCTGCTCAGCTCTGCTTTGCCCGCTGCTGTTATCGCTGTTATTATCGTTGCTGCGTTTGGCGTTGTTGCCGCCGTTACTGCTTATTTCACACACATTAAAAAAAAAAAAACAATTAATTACAACACCCAATTCGAACCAGTTTCGTCGATTTGTATCTATAAATTACTAGCATATGTACATACTATGTATGTAAATATGTATTATAATATCTCCATCCACTTGCATAGATATGCATTGTTTTATTTAAATAATGAGTAGTTTCTTTTATTCTCAATATTATTTACCTTTACGTCGCATTCGCTACCCGTGAAGGTATCATTTTAAATTTATACGAGCCGGCTGAGCTGAGCTAAGCGTTTTCGGTTTTTTCTAATTTGTCAAATTGCTCCACTCTATTGTTGTTGTCGCTGCTGTTGCTGTCGATAAACATCAGCTACCGGTTAGCATTTGTTTACTTTAGTAATTGATACAGTTTTGATTTCAGAAACATGGACTTTTGTACTCTTGGATATGGTTAGGGTAATTCATAGATAAAATGTTTTAGTAACATCGATAGATGCGTGCGCTGAAGTTTTGTGCTTTAAAGGGGATTTTCAGATTAACAAATGTTATTTGCAGGCCGTTGTGTATTTCAACTCTAAGCCTCGTTTCACAGCTGACGGCAACGGGTTTGCATATCACGGCGATAGTAAATAAACCCAAAAATGCCCAAAACTCACAACAACGGCGAGAAGTGAGTGTGCTCATACCACGAGCTGCACACGATCAGACGATCTACGGTTGCGACTGAAAAACAAAACAAAACACAGCAAAAGTTGCAAATCAAAGCAAAGCGCAATTCGGATAGTTGCCGGCGGAAACTTTCAACCGTGCTACGATTTTGTAATTAATTTTGGCAATTCTGCTTGAATCTTTTTCGTTTCTTTTTTTTAATTCCTGGGGGAAAAGAGTTGACGAGGCCTTTTTTTAAACTTGTGGAGTAAAATGATTTCGTGGCACTTGGCGACGAGAGAGCAGACGAGAGTCGGGCGTCGCAATTTTAAATATCGGTTTGGTTTTGGGTGTTTGATGTGAATTTTTATTATGTTTACCATCGCCGTGATATCCACAACCGAGCCGCAGCCTTCTCCTGTGAAACGAGCCTACTGCGCAGAAAAATAACAACAACAAAAGGCGTAGGCAACAACTACTTCTAACCACATGGACCATTCCACCAACAAGGATTAACAAGCTTTCGCCAGGTTGGATTCGGAGACATTGCGTTGTGAACACAATCTCCGATCCAAATTCACAAAAATTCTCCTCGGTAAATCATGGTCTAATGAAAGTTGAATTGTTATTTGATGCGTTATTGGAGAATTAGAACAGATACCTGAAGTTCTTAATTATAGAAATTTCATGTGTCAAACATTACTATATCTGGTTATCACATATGGAATTGGATAGTGTTATTACCGAATTTATTTACTATTATTTAAGAGAAAAGGGTCAACAAAGAGTTGTGACTGTGATTTTGAAAAACAAATAATATTTACTAAACCATACGTATAAGTATATACATATATATATATATATATATATATATATATATATATATATATATATATATATATATATATACATATATATATATATATATATATATTATATATATTTATATATATATTATATATATTTATTTTATGCAAGCAAATTTTTCTAGAAAAATGTTAATATTTCACTTATACAGGAACTGATATTACAAAAATATACTACATAAATGCCAATTGATTGATTATGATGTCTTTATTTTAAAAAAATTATGAAATATTTAAATCAACCCATTTATGCTTCTAAAATCGCGTAAAAACTGAAAATTATGTATTAATTCAGGACACAGCTTATTTCATGCAGTTACAATAAATAAATAAAAACTATTATTAATTCATATATTCTCACATAAAAACTTATCACTAGTACTTTTTGTTATTAACAGCATTTAATCTGGATTGGATAGAGGCGATAAGGTTATTTGTGTATTCTGGTTATATCTGCTGCCATACTTCCAGTAATGCAATGTCAAGGTTCATTACATTAGAAACGTGCCACAAGTTCTCTATAGAGTTCATATCTGACGACTGTATTGGTGTTTGCAACGAGTGGGGACAATTGTAAAGAAGCCAAAGTTGGACAACTGCGGATTATTGTTTTGGATCCATTGTCTGGATAATAGGAAAAAATATTTATTATTTTTCAAAATGTTTAAGTAACTTATTTTGTCAATAGTTCCCACAATAAAAACAAGGTTACCAACACCTGCTGACGTACAACCCCAAACCATTATATAATCACCACCGTACTTAAAGTGGCACGTAAATTGTGTGGGTTTACTTTGGTATTGGGCTTACGCCAAACAAAAGACTTACCGTCCGGTCCAAAGAGATTGAATGAGCTTTCATTAACAAAAATCTGTGTTTTCCAGAACAGTTCAGTCTTGAACTTTTCTTTTACATGGTAACGGGAACTGAACACAATAAATATACAAAAGATTATCAAGGATCATAATGTGATATATATTCTGCAATACTGCATATAAACTTTTGTGATATCAGTTCATGTGAGTGTAATTTGTTTACCTTTTTATAATTACTAGTGGAACCCAACAGTCGAAATTCTCCCACACTCTAAAGAAATTCAAAAATTTGAGGCAAGATATTTAGTTTAGATCAAAATTTGATCTATTGGGCCATCCACCATGTCAATGTATACCTTATAAATGAGACTGCAATCATTCATTCATTAACACTCACACTTAAATCACATTAAAATATAAAAACATTCATTCATATAAGAAATTTAAGATTTATTCTATTGCGGGAACATTATTACGTACAATATATTGCTGAAAAGTGGCTTGTTCTTGGAATTAAGGGTGAATAGTTTCTTTATAAACAATGTTCTTCGTAATGGCCCTATTATTATCATTGGATAAATGCCCTTGGTCTGAAGTATCTGAAATATAGAATCGCAATCCAGATCGACCTTTACTGGGAGCAACATACACTTGCTCATGAGTAAATACAGGTTGCCGTAACAATATACCTACATTGTCGATTGTGATTGTTTGGCCCTGTGATTTATTTATAGTCATTGCAAATGCAGGAATGATTGGAAACTGTGTACGTTCAAAACTAAATGGTTAATATTCTTTTGTTGAGTGCAACAAAAGTCAAAACTTCAACTTCAGTCAGTCGAATTCCTCTGCATTCGTTTTACAGGCATTCGAGGCACATAACTGAAGTATGCTTTTTCCTCTCCTGGCATTCAAAATTTAAATATTTATAAATAAGCAATCATCATTTTTCGAAGCTAATACAACTGAATTCAAAACTTCATGAGATAAAATAGTTTCCGTAATATTGTCAAACATATCTTCAATAATGTTTTTAGGCACAACAATAAATTGATTAGAAATTTCACTGACATCTTGACCGAACTCACGAACACTTTTCATTTCACCATTACCAACTGTTCCTTAATGTCAATGCATTCGCTGGAAAATTCAAACCACATGTAAAACCAAACAATTCACGTAATTGCCGAGGAGATTGGTTTTCCTTTGTCATTAGAAGCAACATGCATGACATGGATCTACGAAGGTTGGATACAGAATGTCATTCTACAATCGCATTTCTTCCAACAATGTTTGGCCACAAACATGGAATAAAAGCAAACGCAAATGAAATAATTCAATATCTTTTGGTGAAACTACATACAACCGAACAATCACTTTTCCTCCCCTCCCTGTTTCTTTGTCCAAATCTTTCTGGATCTTTCCATACAAAATGCACTGGTATTTTAGTGTATAAAAATTGATGAACTGATAGAGCAGTTCTATTCAATTCGAAAAATGATATCAACTTCGTTCTTGATGGGTTATCAATTGCTTGTTGTTCCTTTCCTTTTTTGAAATACACATTTTGCCGTTGAGGCAAGTGACAATCAAGTCGAATTATCGTGTCCGATTGAAAGTGCATCGGAAATTCAAATATACGCCATGCAGCTTCTATTGAACCAACATACCGACCATTCAAGACATTTTGAAATCTTTAATCTGCAATTCATTATTCACTTCAGGGTTGGCTATTCCTAATTTTACTGTGGCACAATCATATCGTTTATACACAGACTTGTAAACATATTTCACACGCTTAACAGTCGTACAATCTTCAACATTTAAAGGACATTCAAATTTAGCTAAGAGATATAGATTGTATGGAACAACAAATCTGTTGTCAATAGTATGCCCACGCATGTCAGCTGTGCTTCCATTATAAACTGGGTTGCCATTCATACAATCACGGGTTTCGCCACAGAAATATTCTAGAAATTTTTTAGAACACACCATCCCTCATACATACTGAATTCGGATTAAGAAATCTACATATTCCATGGAACATATGACATCTGACTAATTCATGTAATTTTGGATGAGTTTCTGGATTGGGAATGTTTGCAGAAATTGCTTTGTCAGTAGGTGTAAATAATTGCTTCTGTAGGTGTAAATAATTGCTTCTGCTTTGCCAAAATGCCTTTTCAAACAATTGAATTAATAAGCTTTTTAAGCTTACTTTTGAAAACACGCACAACAATTTCAGGACAGAAATAAGCTTCACTGCTATTAAGAGCCTTAACAATTTTTAGATATTTCGGATTACACGTCGTAGTAATAAATCATGCTAGTTTCCCAAAATGTGGAACAATTGTTGCGTCTAAATAATTTTAATACATATTACGTGGAGAACCGGTAAACAAATATGGTAAAATTACTTGACAGCCTGCTGACTGACTATTGATATTATTGTGCACTCAGTTAAATTATTATGGATTTCAGCACGATTTTAACGAATAAAACGTAATCTTGTACCTTCAAGACGAACATATTTATCGACCAATCATTGAAAAATAATTTTTGCGAACTATGCAATATACAAATTTCGTCAGGAAAGACCAGACGATAGCAAATATATTGTAGCATTGTAATTTTGTTCGAGGAGTATTAGCAGTAGAAGTAGAAGATATGTTGTGAGATAGATTTATATGCCACCCTCACCTCACCGTTGGGAAATAATAATGGATAAGCCAATGGATCCAGAGCCGAATCCAAAACAAAAAAAAGATATATCTTTCAGCATATACATATGTATTTTCATATTAGATCGGAGCAGAGCATAGTATTCGTATACAAAATTGTAGTTAATCGCGTTTATGAAAACTTCATAATATTAATCAAATTTTTAGTACGTATAAAAACATTATTCTGAAGTATCTCCTCATTTCAGTGTTTTATTAATTTTAGTGTCATGTTCAAAAATTTTAAAAGTTTAATATATAAATCGAACATAAATACATAATATAATGTGAAATGCATAAATAATACGAGTATGTTTCCTTTCCGTGTATATCTAGGTCCCTAAAGCCATATCTCTTCTGCTTAATAAGCAGACCGCGTTTCCGTTACCGACAACTTATACTACATCAGTTGACTTAATTGTTCTCATTTCTCGTTATTGAAATAACGCACATAAACACTTCAACAATATTGGCTGACACAGCAGTAAAACTTGTTTTGAGTTAACTTCGCACCGTGAAGGCAAAATTCGTGGTGGAACACAATTTATAGGGAAACATCAGAGCTAACACCATTTGCGTCAGTCCTTCAATATGAACACCAAATAGTAACAGAATGTATACTGAAAACATGATATGAGTATACGAGTATATATCTGTCCGACTATGAACCGAGTATTCGGCGATTTACGTCTCGTTTCATCATTAGTACACCTATTTTTAATACGGCTTCATTAGAAGACCTAAGCGTATTTCGAAACATGTGAGGAACATTTTATAAGTGTGTCATTACTTTTAATTTTTAGAAGAAAAAACAGTTTCACTGATAGTTAATCGCATACGTAATAAATAATAGTTCATGGTGTCAATCAGGGCCGGAGTTGGAGTCGGAATTGCGGGGTCGCTAGTTTTTGAGTGGAGCCTGAGTTGAAATATAGTTAGCGATTTCGACTCCAATAAATTATGTGTACAATGTTTGTAATGTAAATAATCTGAAGAAATATTTATCACCTGCATACTCTTATTTTTGTGCCAATGTGCATACATACGAGTACATACATAATTATTTACTTTGTTATGCTGCTTGCAGTAGATTAGATTTATTTAAGTGTGAAAGATCTATTGTGATGCCCCTATTTATTTGAAAGATGAGGTTAGTCTCATCTACAAATCTTCTGTCAGGTTTATTTTCGACAGGATTTCATATATTTTGGAGGAATCAAATTGAGGGATCTTGCTCATATCTAAGATATATTCTCCAAAACATCTTAGTCTTTTGTGTGCCAATGGTCCGCAGTCTGTGATCAGGTGCAGTGAGGTTTCCTCACTTTCTCCACAGAATCGACAGATGGCACCTAAAAATATACCCAACTTATTCATATGGTATTTGAATCTAGAATGTCCGCATAAAATGCCTGTGATGATTCTTAATTTACTCCGAGGCATATTTATTAACTCCTTAGATCTTTTAGGATTAAAATCTCCAAGAAGAGCTTTGGACTGTCTTAATCATGAAAGAGTTTTCCAGGTTTGACTTCTTTTTGCATCTGTATACTTTTTCAGCAGACCTCCAATGGTATTGGATGATAGTCCACAGAAGGGTTCAGGGCCGTTGGAGATGCCGCAGCCTTTCTAGCTAAGCCTTCTCATTTCCCTCTACTCCTATGTGGCCTAGTACCCACATTAGATATAACTTGTTCCTAATGCCTAGGGAGTTAAACTTCCCAATACAGTCCCATACAAGTTTTGACCTCACCAAGGGTGAGCTCAAACTCTTGAGTGCTGCTTGACTATCGGAGAGTATCACGATGTTTTTGGCATATGTCTTGGCATAAAATCCTTGAGATTTTAGTATAGCATATTCTTGAGCTGAACTGTTACCCCATATGTTTTGGGTGTAAATTGATTATCTCGAGATAATTTCTTGTATTCTGGTAAGAGATTTACTACCAGAGTCTTGTATTAACAGATGTAAGGGTGTTGATCTAGTATAACTTCCATTGCTGCCGTTGGACAGGTGCGCATAGGAGACACTGAATTAAAATAAATATATCGAATAAATATTATTCTACACGATAAGTACTCTATGTACATTAGGTAAGCTCAGATTTACTTAAGATCTTATTATAATTAAAGTTGTCAAAGTCGGAGTCTAAGTTGTGCTAGCAAAATTTTAATTGATGTGGGTCGAAATTGGAGAAATTATTCGACGACTCCACACCGCTGGAGTTAGTAATTTGTGGAACTGAAAATTTAATTAATGTATTAATAAATTGTGGAAAATAAATTTATATCAAAGAGATACTAAAGAACGCTGTAGTGGGGTAAGTCCGACTTCGAGACAACTTTAATCAAGTGGGTGTGTTAGTTAAACCATGGCGATATTGTTTCTATATAAGACAATAATAAACATTATCTTTGTAGGCTAATTTTTATACCCTTTACCTTTAAAAAAGGTAAAAAGGGTATACTAATTTTGAGCTTTTGAGAGGGGTTGCAATTACAAGAAGAAGGCGTGGCAGGTATATATATATATATATATATATATATATATATATATATATATATATATATATATATATATATATATATATATATATATATATATATATATATATATTAATATATTTGCCTTACTCGATCTATAATGCATACTGCTATCAATTTGTATTAATATATCTAGTTCTGTGTCTTTGTCCAGACTAGACTTTTGCAAAGTTTCATTAAGATAGTTCTAACGATGTAGAAAAAAGAGGCCACAAATATATAAATATATATATATATACTCGTATATATATATATATATATATATATATATATATATATATATATATAATTCTCCAATTAAAAATTATATTATAAATGCGATCGCAAGGTCTTTTCTAACAGCCATAAAATACCATTATCCGAAACATGGTTAGGATGTAAAGATTGGCTTGCATATAAGTTGGATTCTCAGAATTATTTTTAGTTGACTTCGACATACCTAAATATTTACGGCTTCCAGAAGTGTTCGCCATATTGCAAACCTATAATATAGTAAAAATCCACACCAACCAAGAAAATGGATAATTTTCAAAAAATCAGGTGACAAAAAGACACTAATTATGCTACATGAGCCTCTTGTGGTCCACTTGAATACCCTAATTCTAATAATATATATTACTATTACTATTATTATATCTTACAGAATAATTAATTATGAGTGCAAGGTGTTGGGGGAATGAGTACTCGCTACACAGGCTTTCGACTCGAAAAGAAAAGGATTTTATAGAAAGAAGCATTTTTGGAGACCAAGCCCGCGGCAGGATTTGAACCTCTCGGGGTGTGAGTCTAGCATGTTTACCACTAGACCACAGAGGGCGGCTCTAGTATAAAAATAGTATTGTCTAAAGAAATTTGATGTGATTTCATTTTCGAAAAAATATACTGAACATATGTATTATTATGTAATGTAATGTAATGATTGTAAGGGTTAGGCTAAGGCCTTTATGCACTGCGACCAACTTGATCTATTGTGCGCCCCTTCGTACTTAATTATTTAGTATACTTAGTATATCAAGGAATCGGGCCAGCTCCTTTGGACAGAGCATTTGAAGGTCTTCATCTTCTAGTATATAGGAACCTAAGATCCTGTGTCTCCTGTGGCCTAATGCATCACAGTTGGTGATTAAGTGTCCCACAGACTCCTCTTCATCACAGCAGAATCTGCAAGTGCTCGTGCTAGATATACCTATTTTGTGTAGGTGTTTGTTGCAGGCGAAGTGGCCTGTTAATGCTCCAGAGAGATCTAAGGCATTTTTTGTTTAAGGTAAGAGCGATTTTTGCTCTATTAGCGTCAAAGCTCAGGAATTTTTTGGAGTGATCGAGGCCGTCAATGCCATTCCAATATTCGCTGATTTTATGTTGGATCCATTTTTTGGTCTCTTGTTTTATGTTGTTTTTATTAAAGCCAAAGAAGGGGGTGGGTCCAATAAATGATCCTTCAGCCCCTTTTTTGGCATAAAGGTCTGCCTTTTCGTTACCTTCGTGTCCTTCGTGTCCTGGCACCCAAACCAGAGAGACCTGATTGTGGATGGCCAGTTCGTTGAGTGCGTTGTTACACTCTATAAGGACTTTTGATGTAAATGTGTAGCTTTTAAGAGCTTTGAGGACTGATTGACTGTCTGAGAGTATTTTAATTTTTACTCCTTTAAGTCCTCTTTTAGATAAGATTTCCACTATTTCCATTATAGCATAGAGCTCCGCATGGAAAATCGTGGTATCTGCACTTAGGGTTATTGATTTGTGTGCTCTAGGTCCCACTATTCCTGCTCCTACCCCCTTGAGCGTTTTGGATCCATCTGTATACCATTTTTGCGAATCATCGTGTAGCCATGTTGGGCTATCGTTCCACTCCTCACTTGATGGGAATATGACATTGTACCTCTTGGTGAAATTGAGTACTGAGTCTGTGTGGTCACTTACCTGGGTCATGTGCATAGCATCTTTGACCAAATTTAGAATTTCTAGGTGTCCAGTGAGATTTGCTGGTTTGAATTTTTCATTTGCATGGATTGAGAGTGCTTGCCTTGCAGCTTCCTCTTGTATTGCTAGGTGTAGCGGTGGTAAATTTAACAGCGCTTCCATGACAGCAGTTGGGGTAGTTCTCATAGCCCCTGTGATGCTTAGGCATGCCAGCCTTTGTAATTTGCACAGTTTTAATTTGGCTGTTGTTTGTTTTGTTTTTCCCCACCATACCAATGGTGGTATGATGGGTTTAACCATTTGGGTGTATATCCAGAAGGTCATTTTGGGGCTCAGACCCCAGGATTTTCCCAGAAGTTGGTTTGTAGTCCAAAGGTTTTTCGTGGCTTTTTTTATTACCGAGTTAAGGTGTGCCTCCCAGGTGAGTTTTTTATCCAGGATGATACCTAGATATTTTACCTCTTCATGTAAGGGTACCTCTATTCCATTTATTTTTAATGTTGGGATATCAAATGTTCTTTTCCTGGTGAAGGGGACAATAGTGGTTTTGGTGGGGTATTGTATTATTATAGGGCACACTGAACACAAAATTCATCTCAAATGAAAAAGTTTTCTGTGAAAATGACGATAGCTGTTTAGGAAAAATGTGAACTCTTTCGGAGAATTTCATGTAATGTCGTGATTCTATTCATGCGATCCATTTTACATGCAAACTGCCGAGTGAGCAGCGGAAAATTAATTTCAGATGAAGAAAGAAAATAAATATTAAAAAATGTATTTTCTGCAAGCAGATTTAAGAAGTGTAGAAAACTTCGAATTCAAAAATTTATTTTATGTATTTGCAAAAAAAAAAAAAAAAAATACAAATATTGAGCAACAAACCTATGTTCATTAAGAGAAATTGACACGTCTAATTAAATTGTAACTTAACTCTTTTATAAATTCGTAGGTAAGCAAGGTTCTAAGCAATCCAATGTAATCTGTTATTGTTTTCATATGAATTTTAATTACTTAAAAATAATATGCAAAGCTGGTATTCAACCGGCAAATGAAAATTAATTATTAATGCATGGATGTGACTTTTCTGAGAAACATTTTATGACTACACCAACTGCTCTACTCTAATTGCCACAATAGGTTTATAATTCATTATTTCTATTAAAAAATCCATTTAAAAAGCGTGAGCCGTTCTAAACGATAGCATAGCAATGTGTGAAACTATGTCCATAAAGGAAACACACCAACTACATATGTACATACATAAGGAAGCTACAAATGTTTGCAAAAAGGAACAAAATGAAACTCAATAAATGAATTAGAGTGCATTACTCGTTCTTCTCCCCGTTCCAAAACTGGCATAATTTTAAGTCAATTAAACCAGACTTAAACTTATTGGGTAGTTGACATATCTTATGCAATTTCCATTCACTAAAATTTATTTTTATGAAATTGTTTGAATAAAAACCATTTTTGAAGTTTTCTTATTTGTTTATAAAATTGTGTATATTCCCTGTAATTTTTAATCTTCAGAATTCTTAACTACTGCATTAAAAAATGAATCAAATTCTGCACTTTGTCTGCAGAATTTTTCGAGCAATATTCCAACTAATGTAATGTTTTTAAAAAAAAACTACAGTTTCGCTATTTAAGAGATATTTTATAAATAGGTTAGTTCTTTAACCCGATTCAAGCGGGTGAATTATTATTAAAATTAGCTAATTCAATTGAGTTTTTGGATAATTTAATGATAAGAAGAAATGCCGTCGGCGTTATCGGTCTTAGAAATTAAAAGTTGGTTTTTAAATATAACTCATTCGCGTTAGAAGTAGTGAACGCTTTAATCCTTAAGGATATGAATATACTGATCATAGTTAGTTGAAATAGAAGGGGATTCTAATGCAGGTTTGCGTTCTTGTGCAAACTGTTTTATCCTCATTGCATAATCACTCATTTTGATATATGCGTGGTTCTTAGGAACTACTCGTACACTTATAAACGTAGAATTTGATATAAGTATGTAGTTTTTCTTTATTTGATCCACGATCCCTCTGGTATTTCAAAAGAGTAATGGAACAATCACATTATAATATTCGCTTATTTTTTGAGTTTTCAGTGCTAAGATGTATTGTGCATACATATACTATTATAGTAGGATTGTGGGCAGGAATGCAACACATTTATAGGCACTTAACAAATTTGCAATAATAAATTCAGCAATTTACTTGTTTTCTAATGAATGTCAACAGTAATTATTTGTATATAATGTTATCATTAAGTAAATTTCCTTTATGCAAGTGTTTTGCTTTCTGGCATCTGGATATAGGGAGTAAATTTTGACAAAATATTGCCATCATGAACTGCTTAAGTGCATCAATGCTCATTAAGGGCCGCATCACACACACTCACCTCAATTACGAATTTCATCCAAAGTAGGCGATGTAATTAAATATTATATTTCACACATACATATGCAACAGAGGCTTTTGGAATATTTCACTATTTTATTTGTCAAAGGTCACGTGTTCGTAAAACCGCAAGTGTTACATAAACAAAAGCAACTGAAACAAATTAAGTCCTTTTCCGGTAAAAGGCTCGCCCGATATTGACAGCGCCGAGTTTAGCTAGCTGCTCGTTTAGGTAAGCAACTTCACTTAAATTCACTTCTCTCCACTTTCCTGCCTGAGTGAAGAAGTTCATTTATACGCACACACATCCACACTTAACTGCGACCACACATAATATTGTGCGAGCATACCCATGCGTATGCCCTGTGTGTGTAGGAGAATGGGTGTGTGTTAGGTTGTACGTTTCCGATGTTAATCCTTAATTAGTGAAACGAGGTGTAAATGAACCACTTTAGTTAATTAAAATGCCAAAAAGGGAATTCATCTAATAGCGACGGTTTCGTACGTTCATTGATAACTTCGTTTATTCTTTATTTAAAACACATTAACACGTAAGGAGCAATCAAATTGCTCTTTGCAGCTCAGCATTTCGCAGATTACTTCCGTTCCTCAAATTGGCGTTTACCTATTTACTGGTGATGGCACATTTCTTTTTATATTTGGCTACATTTAATTAAATACGAGTTCACTAATTAAACGCCTTAAGCCGCTTATTGTGCTATGCGCACTTCCAACTTACAAAGTAAAAACCGTAATCCGTGTTACGTGTCTCATAACTGCAAAACAAAAAACTGACACACTGTAGACTCAATTAAATACGAATGCTATTTACACTGTATATCATTTTCTACAATTGCATCCATATTTTCTTTTCGCTGCGTTGTTGTTGTTGTTGCAATTTTAAACTGCAAAATTAACTGTCACCGCGTTAAGTGTCAGAGTGACAAACGGCCGTGTGCTGAGAGCGAAGTGCGCGCGAAACAAAAACAACAAGAAAAACAAAAGCACACAACAAGCCAGCAACGAAAATTGATTCACAAAAGCTGATTAAATTAACGACTATTGAGCACCGCGCCGCCATTCATTCACACAGCATTCACACTCTGTGGAGACCAACAGTACAGCGTATTCAAGCGATAATGTTTCGCACCGCTGCGACGTCTCCCCTTGGAATGAAATCGAATTTAGCAATTGTGGTGCAATTAACAATGAAGCACAACGCGCTGATTGAGTTCACAGCACACACACACATATATATATATATATATATATATACACATTGAGCACAAACGGTGGACAACTAAGCCTTGGACTAGACGATGTTTCGGCGTTGACGAAAAATCACAACCCATGTAATGAATCAGCATTTGGAGCTAACTTCAGCGGAGCGATCGTTTCCCTCTCAACGTTTACGTTCCGAATGAGTGTGTTGCTCAGACGCCCGCAAAATAATAATGAGTAAATTCCTAAACTAATTATTCATTTTTGTTTTCCAAATCTCAACAAAAGCACAACATAAATAATAAACAAACACCTTAATTACATATTCGCAGTAGGAATACTGGTATGCTAATCAGTCTCATATCTGATTGCTAACGATCAAGAGGCAATACTGGCAGTGCCAAAGATCATATCCACGAGCTGAACTTCATATAAATAGTACACTTAATTAAAACGATTTGGCACTTTATTGTCTTCCATTTTGGCGCTATTTCCCTTCACACTCGCAATCAGCACAGACACAGATACCGAACCAGGCACTGACACTGTCATAAGCAACGCAGAAAGTAGCATAACTGAACAGCACAGCACAGAACACACAACACAACACAAAGCAAATACAAGCAAAACAAAATCCAACAAAACAGAGTCCAACCACTCACTCACAGCACTCAAAAAGCGAAATTGTTATTTACGCGCTGTGCTAAAGTGGCAGCAGAATCAGAACGTACTGCGCCGTGCAACTATTTAACGACGACTGAATGTGGCAATTATGTATCTAGATACATTTTACCCAAACTGTGTTGTTGTTGGCGTTGTCGTCGTCGTCGTCATCGTCATCATCGTCGTTGTTAATGTAGCGCTGCTGCTGTTGCGTTGCTACTTCCTTTTTCTCCGACCTTTCCCCCTCACGCACTTCTAGTGTTATGGAGTCTCATTTGTGCCTCCATAAAAATATTATTGTAATTGCGATTATGTTACTGTTGCTGCTATTAGGCATGTATGAGCTCGAATCAGAAGGCACTCTGCACAGAGGAGGTGAATTAAAACCGCTCAATTCGTCAGAGAAACAAGCTCAGAGTGCTTTCCTCACGGAAATGAAGACAAAAACGTTTAAAATGAAATTCAAATTTAAATTGCCATCCAAATGCCTGTTAAATGTTTGCTCGTGTCTGCCACTGAGCTATTAATTGTGCTGCTAAACAAATGTATCGCAACATGTATACAAGTGCTTCCGTACATGTAAAATTGCCTGTTATTGTTGGTGAGTTTAGAATTCATCCAATTTTCAATTTCTATTTAATTTTCTTTTTGATTTTCATTTTCGATTTCGTTGTTTTACAGGTAGATCATGCGTTTATGCAAATGTATTTCATTTATGTTCCTAATTTGTTTTTGATGCATCTGTAAGCACTTTGCGCTTTTGCTTAACTGTGGCATGTTTTACGAATTGTGAGCGCAAGCAGCCGTCGCAGCATTTTGAGTGTTAATTGTGCAGTTGAGTGGAGTCTATTTGAACGTTATGGCAGTGTGAGTGCGGCTTTCTCGACCCCAGAGCGAGTCTGCATATGTATTCACAACCAACCGGAGCGGGCGCCTATTATATTTAATGATGCGCTTATTATTATTCCTGCTATTTTGTTATTGTTGATTTATTCCGTTGAATGAAAATGAAATTTGTAAATATAAACGAGTATCTGTCTGTAGCTATGTATATCTGTAGCCATGGCTGTGACTATGCGCAGCGTTGGGATAATTCGTGATAATTGCGTTTGTTTTGCTTCTAAGTAATGCCTCTTTATTTCTTCTTCATTACTTTGAGTTTCTTCATTTTCTGCTTGTTTTTTGTCTTCTTTTGTTTATTGCTTTTGAAGCGGGTGAGCATTAAGCATTAATTGACGAGGTTGATTTTGTCGTTTCATGAAATGAGGGTTGTTAAGTTTAATTTGATATAATTAATTGGGGTTTTCAGCTCTTGTATGGCGTGTATGTACTTTCTTTTGTATGCACTTATTTTATAAATTAAAGTCGATTCGTGCATTATAATTACTAATCAAATGGAACTTTGATAAAATTTAATTATAGAAAATATGAGAAATGAATTTAAATTGTTTATACAAAAATTATAATATGAGCCTTACAAATTGTATTTAAAATTTAATTAGTAATGAGGATTTGGGCGTTGTGTGGGCTGAATTAAATTTTACGAATCCTAAATTATGGAAAATGTGTTCACTTCAAAGATGTATGCACATACATATGTATGTACACTTAGCAGAAAAAGTCTACGTACAACATACATATGAAAATAACAAATTGAAGTTATTTATTCAATTTCGGGATGATTTTTTAAAATTTTGTTGATGCAGTATCATAGTCTTTTATGTTTACTATATATTTGCAAAAAAAAATTTGGCAAAAACAACAACAAACAAAAAATAACTGAACTTAAATCCAAAAAGAGCGAAATTCAATGCAGAAAAAGTCTACGTACAAAAAGCATAACGATACTTATTGAAACAAAGAAACACAATTATTCCAAAATATCAAGGCTGTTACTTCAGCAGTGGTATTTTCATTTCGAAATACTTCGAAATTTTAAGAAAAAAATTAATTTGAAATATTTTTTTGTGATAGAAACTAAACGAAAGGAAATCAACGTCAGTGAACGAAAGATCATGATGCATCTTTGGCAAAAATGGAAAATTTATGCAATTCCAGATCGAGCACGTTCTTCGATACAAACAGTTATTAATAACTTCAAAAAGACGGGTAAATTAACCTCAAAACCACGCTCTGGTCGTCCATCACTACTAAGTACCAGGGGAACCCAGGGTCTTATAGAGCAAATAAAAGTCAATCCACGACTAACGGCAGCAGAACTGGCAAAGGATGTTGAGGAGAAGCACATACAAAAATTATGTGCCGATATTTTACCAAAAATTTAAAAAAATCACCACTAACATGGCCGTATCGCTCGCAAAAAATCGTATGTTTCAATAGTTAATAGACTAAAACGACAAGAATTTGCCCAAAAATATTTAAATGAAGATGAAAACTCCTGGAAGCAGTTAATGTTTTCTGACGAAAGCAAATTTTGCATTTTTGGCTTTAAAGGATCTAAGATAGTATGGCGGAGACCCGGTGCAGCCTTCCAAAAAAAACACAGTTAAACACAGCGGTAAAGAGTGTTGATCTGGGATGCATGGCACCTTCCGCAATGGGCGAATTGGAGTTTATTGAGAATAAAAGAGACTACCTAAATATCTTCCAATAGAAGATGAAGATCAGCGCAAAAAATCTTTCCTTAGATCCATCATTTTACTTCCTGCACAACAATGACCCAAAGCATACAGCAGAGGTAGTGAAGCTTTCTCTGCTTTATAATGCACCCCATCAGTTGGCACGCCCCCAAAATCACCCGACTTAAATCTGATTGAACATTTATAGGGTTAACTAGAACGGCGCATTCGAAATCACCATATTTCCTCGAGGACTATGCTAATTCGAGCTGAGTGCGCAAACATTAGTACCATAGAGACCGAAAAATTGGTCTAATCACTTCGGATATGTTTAGCAGAGGTGGGCAAGATAAAGTGTTTCCCAACCAGTTATTAAATATATATTTTTTTATTTTAATTTTAAAAATTATTGTTAATTTTTTCATTCATTTATATTTTGTACGTAGACTTTTTCCGCATTGAAATTTGCTCTTTTTGGATTTAAGTTCAGTTATTTTTTGTTTGTTGTTGTTTTTGGCAAATTTTTTTGTTGGAAATATATAGTAAGCATAAAAGACTGCATCAACAAAATTTTAAAAAATCATCCTGAAATTGAATAAATAACTTCAATTTGCTATTTTCATATGTTGTACGTAGACTTTTTCTGCTAAGTGTATGTACATACAGTGGCGGACAAAACTCTACGTACGACCCCTTTTTCTTAAATTTAACAAGTTCTGTAGGATTAGAAAGAAAAGTAATGATGCAGGTTTGTTTCAAATCTTATTGTATAAAAAATAAAAGAAATATATATCTCCAATATTAACTTTTAAAGTTATTCACAAAAAACTCAAAAAAGGCACTGACAAAAGTGTACGTACGAATTTAAAAAATGAGAAATGATATGGAAAAATAATAGTAAATAACAATATTTAATATTTTGTTGGGCCACCACCAGCATCGATGACCGCTTGCAGCCGTCTGGGCATTGAAGCTACTAAATTATCTGGCTCTTCCGGCGCTATTTTCTGCCACTCCTCTTGCAGCTTCTCTTTTAAAGTTGGAGCACCACTAATAGCGTGCTTTCGGATCTTTCGCTCCAAAATTTCCCACACGAGCTCTATTATGTTCAAGTCCGGGCTTTGTGGAGGTGAATACAGCTGTCGTGGAGCATAATACAGCACCCAGTCCTTCACTACCTGCGACGTATGCTTGGGATCATTGTCCTGTTGGAAGATCCAGCTCGTTCCTAAGCATAACTTTTCCACGGATAGCTTCAAATTGTGTTCCAATATGGACTTGCATTGGAAGCGATCCATAATGCCTTCAACAAATACCAGATTTCCAACGCCTGAGGCTGCAACTGCTCCCCAGACCATAACACTGCCACCACCATGCTTCACAGTCGGCATTAGGTGCTTGGGATGCATAGCAGTGTTCGGTTTTCTCCAAACTTTGGCTTTCCCGTCGTATCTAAATATGTATGTTGTATTTGGACTCCTCCGTAAATAGAACACGTTTCCAGAAGTCAATTTCCTTATTTATATCCTTTTTTGCGAACTACAAGTGAAGTTTCCTGTTTTTGTCGCTTATAAGGGGCTTCTTGCGAGGAGTTCTGCAGTGAAATCCTTTATTATTGAGGGTCCTTGTTACAGTGTGTGGGTGAACAACAATTTTGGATCTCTCAGCTATATCCTGGGCCAACTTAGTGGCATGAACTTTGGAATATCGGTATATTTCTTTGTGACTGAATGAAGTGTCTCTACGGTCAAGCTTCTTCGGACGACCAGTTCGCGGCTTAATCTGGACGGAACTTGATTTTTTATAGTTATTAAATATGGCCTGCACCGTCGATTTGCTTAAATATAATACTTTTGCTATTTCGCCAAATGATTTATTCTCATTTCTATTTTTAATAACTATTTTTCGCACATCCGCAGAAATTTCTTTGCGTGGCGCCATTTTTCCGATCGTACACTTTTTAAAATGACAAAATGCAATAAATTCCAAGAATAATTCAAAGTATACATCGATCATTTTACTAAAATCTACACTTTGTAATAAGTCATTTTCAATCCACAAAAGGGCTATTGAATTCAGACGTGTCTGCCCCATTGTACTTCGCAAATCATTCTTAAGGAATGTAAGCGTGGAAAAATACCCTTTTCTTTCAGCTCTCTCAGCAGATCACAACCAAAAATATGTTCATTGTTGAAGATTGCAATTCGTTGCTAATCTTATTAACTTTTCCCAGTGTATCGTTTCAAAGAAAATTAAAAAAAAAAATCCTCTAATCTTTTCATTATTACTCAGGCCCATTGCTTCACATCTTCATACTTGTTACAGCATCTTCAACGTCGTTGTTAAATAATGTTTGCAAAGCGACGAGAATTTTATCGTATAACTCGTTTAATGCATGTATAGCGTCGTAGTATGATGACCATCTCGTGTCTGACAGTCGCCAAGTGATGATGTAAGGACATTTCACCGATGTGTCGAAGCAGCAACAAACAAATATAACGCCGCACAAAACCAAAAATTTTACGGCAATATTCTGCGGCTTTAGCTCCGGCCAAATTAAGACTATGACCACCGCATTGTAGAAAATACACGCTGAGCCATTAGTTCAATAAACTAATCACAATTGTTGGCAGATAAATATGAAGTTGATCCTTTTCCTGCATTTCCATATTGCTTTTAGTGTTTTTGCAAAAAGGGGTCAAATTCACTTAGTAGTTCAAGAGAAACCAAGTAGCTTCCATTCCTTGTCTATCCAAGAGTTTCGTTGTCTAGACAGAACGCTAGACCTCTGGAGTCAAAACGAATAACTGCGATAATTCGCTTGAAGACATTACGGCAGAATTCTTGTTCAGAAAGGCACTGAGTGTGTAGTAAAAAATCAGCTCATCCAACATTTTTTTGACGGATTATATAAGTTGTCATACGTTTTCGATGATCTGCAATAGCATGACTGTGTTTCCAATCATAGAATTTACCAACAGCAAAACTTGAATCCTTATTAGAGAGTAATCGACAAGCAAAGCAATATAATCGACCATTTTCTGGAGAATAAAGTATCCACTCACGCTTTACGAATTCATCGGATTGGAATTCACGTCTGAAAACATCTCTGGAAAGATAGCTGGTAGTAGTTTTCATTTTTCCATTGGCATCCATGTATTCAAACACCCGAGCAGATTTTGAAAGGTTAGAATCATGATTCTGGGTCAAAGACGGTCCACCACGAATCCAAAACTCCACTTCATTTTTCTTTTTAATATTCCACATTGTTGGATCTGTGACGTGATCTTCATCATTCTCAATCCGAACACACTCAGCAGTAGCAGTATATGCCAAATTAATCGATAGAATTGCTGATTCGTTTTCCTTACTAGAAGCAGTTTGTTCCAAATGAAATGATTATATATTTTTAGTAGCACTCGTTATAGGATTCAAATGAAAGCATAATGATTCGTTCCCAACAGCAGTTTAAGTAGGATCAAGATGAACGGGTAGAGATTGTGATTCATTTCCATTGCCAGGAGCACATGTAGTAGGTTCTGATTGATCGGATAGTGGTGGTTGTTTGTTTTTGTTTTCAGTCACAGTAGTTAGCAAATAAATAGTGGCAGCAATAGAGGTTTCCAAACAAACGGACGGTGATGGCAGACTTGCTATCGTAGATGTAGAAGCTGCTGACGTTGACTTAATTTATTTTGTTAATTTTGGAAGTTTGCAAATATTTTCCTTTTCATCATTTTTCTTTTTTCTTTTTTGTGATCAACTCAAATAGGAGAGTTACTTATTAGTAACGAGGAATGAACAGATGTATTGTGTATATATGATAATAATACAAAATATTTAGGCGCTAGACCTTTTTTATTCTGAAGAGAAAATATTCGTAACGACTGTTAATCAAATTTTTTAATAGTTTGCTCAAAAGACGCTCGAATATTTTAATTTACCCCGAAACAAATAATTTTCTGATAATGAGCAAGTAGACTTCTTTATTTAAGTAAACCATGTATCGTGTCCTATTTTACTGTTCCTGAGCACCATATGCATGCACGTATATTCACCTAAAATATGATGAAAGCAAATGAAATGTACATGTAATGGTTTAACGAAATGGGTACTGTATATGTACATATATCGATACGAAAGTCATCACCATAAAATTGGAAATGGTAAACCTGCACTGGATTCAAAATCAACACTGTGGTATAGAGTTATGGTATAGAGTTATGGTGAACTTCTATACCAACAAACTTTGAAAATTTGCAACGGATACAATCGAAAGCCATGAGAGGTATTACCGGAGCTTCGTGGTACATATATCAAAAACGCCAACGCTCACAAGGACTTGAGCATGCCTACCGTAGCAGAAGAGGCTATAAGGCTAAGCTAAATATATCTGCAAAAACCTAAAATTCATTCCAATAAATTTGCTCAAAATTTACTTCGCAACAGTGGACATATCTTACTGAAGAAAAATTATATTTTTAACATATGAAAATAAAGAAAAAATTTAAATATTACATTATTATTATATTAATATGTAATGTGAAAGTATGAAAACATAAATAATTTTCGAGCATTGGCAAAGGAAATATGTATATACCTTGTTAGTTTGTAAGCTTTGAAAACTTATTGTTAGTTTCGCATAGAAAGGAAACAAAAATATATGTACATACATACATACATACATATATACAGAGAATCAAACAAGTTTAGGTACAGGCAACGTTTTTAAGACGAAGTGTATCAAAATACATAGTAATGACTATTTCGACGGACTTTTTTGGTGCAGTTAGTATTATTATTTATTTCCCTGAAAAACTCACATAAAAAAATGTCCCGTTACTTAATCTACACCTCGAAATATTCAGAAAAAGAATGAATGACATGAAAGAAGCTGAGAAGTTGGGGTTGAATGGGAAACCACTTATGTTCCAACTAGATAACGACCCGAAGCAAACATCGTTTCTTGTGCAGGAATGGCAAATATACCATTGCAAACAATTTAAAACACCTCCACAGTCGCCAGATATGAATCCCATTGAACACATTTAGCACTTATTGGAAAAAAATACGGAATCATCACATAACATCAAAGAATGGGCAAATATAACACCCGGGAGACATCCAACTTAGTTGGAAGTCTGTGTAGACGCTTACAAGCCGTTATTCAAGCCAATGAAGATCTAAACAAATATTTAGATGTTCAAAAATTGTTTTTATACTGCGATTTTTCACAGGTGTGCCTAAACTTTTTTCATAAAATCATGAAATATGTTAATTTTTTTAAGATTGGATTGGAAGATTGGAAAAAATGAAATTAAAAAAATTATAGCAAAATATTTTATAAAATGTTTCTTATCAAAAATTACATCCTAATTATTTTTCTTTGTTAAGCGGAAAAAAGTTATTAACATATAAACTTTGTAAATGGCGTTGTGCCTAAACTTTTTTGATTCACTGTGTATATATATATATATATATATATATATATATATATATATATATATATATATATATATATATATATATATATATATATATTTATATATATATACATATATATATATTTATATATATATATATATATATATATATATATATATATATATATATATATATATATATACATACATATATACAGTGAATCAAAAAAGTTTAGGCACATATATATATATATATAATCAACATTTACGAAACTAATTTTGGACGTTACATTGATAAATAAAGTTTCTATGCCACGCTTTATTTTGGACGTTAAACACAATTCCTCAAATACTAGAATCAGTATGAGTCCAATCGCCTTTTCAATGATCTTAACGAATTTGATATTAATTATGGTTCAGTTTGAAAATTATAATTAGAGATACATACATAGTTCGCTTGCATTCTCATTCATAAAAGAGAGGAGCAAAACTAAATAAAAAGAACTGCATCGTTCATGCGAACCCAAAGAACCCGTAATCATTTTTATCTAGTCAACATAACTAAAAAAATAAAACAGAATGAAATCACTGGATTGTTAATGAAATAATTTAGATACCATTGCATGAACTGATACACACAAACACTCACATATACACATACACATTCCAATTTATGATACATACATATATGCACACACATTCTTGCTCGTGCAGATAAAACTGAAAAAAAACGATAAGAATAACAAAAGTCACACTCGATCATAATTGATGCAAAAAGTCTTCCAAATTGCTTCCACGACCCACACATACAAACACTCATGCTTGGGAGCATTTTATTTATGAAAGCATTTTAAACAAGTATCTATGAGATACACTTTTCAGTTTGAAGATGTTGCCGAGAGATTTGAACGAAAGAAGAAACGAATAATCACGCAAGCGAGCAGCTTACGCATTGAGCGCCGAAGAGCAATAATAATAACAAAAAACATGAAAAACGAAGATGCTACGTACTTTAACTCAAAACATCAATTTGCAACTGCGAACCCAAAACGACTAGAAAGACTTGTGGCAGAGCGTGCGCCCCAAGAGCAGTTGGACACGAACGACAAAGGAACGAAATATTACGATTATTATTGCCGGCTGCTTATGACGCTGGTGCTGCATGCCTGCGTAACTTTTTGTCGAATGAAATGAAACGATATGAAATGTAAATTTAATGAAAAATGTTTTCGCAGTCGCATACTGCACTCCAATTGAAACCAATTCACCCAAACGCACACACTCAAAAGCACACACAGTGCATATATCCATGCCATAACCGATGCGACCGATGCACACACATCCATATATATTTACATATATCATAAATTACGCCTTCTTTAACGTTGTTCTCCTGATGTATGGGAAGCAAAGCAAAGGAGAGGAAAGCAAATCAAATCAAATAAACTTATTTTAAATAGTTCCACTTAAGGCGTGCGCCGGAGGGGCCCACTGTGCTCACTCCATCGTTGGTTCCTCATTTACTCACAAATACCGAAGTGCTTCATCTGCAGAGATACAGCGAACCAACAACAACGCTGGCAACAGACAACAAAAGTAATAACAGAAAATGATGACAGCAACAAACGCTTACCATTCAACTCGAAATGCACTGCAATCCATACAGAGAGACGAGCCCTCACAGGAAAACTGAATTGTTTGGAATACCACAGAAAACTTATCATAGCAATTCCTCATTGTCTCCATTGAACTAGAAATTGTACTAAACTAGTTACCAAATAATCAAAATGAAACTTTTTTTTTTCCTTTTGACTTGATTTATGTTTATATTTAGATTTATTTAAGAGTGTTATACACCGCGACCTGAAAGGTCTACTGTGGTGCCCCATTTTTATTTAAAGATATGAGGATAGTCTTATCTATAGATCTTTCGTCAGGTTTATTTCCGACACGAATTCATGTATTTTGGAACACGAAAACACCTGAGTATTTTGTGTACCAATGGTCCGCAGTCTGTGATCAGGTGCAATGAGTGTTCGTCACTTTCTTTAATATTACATAGTATATATGTAACAGCACAATTATTTATACTTCTACGAATGCTCGTTAACAATTGTGTGCTCTTCTAAGATGAACTGCAAACAAACTGTTAATAGTCAACGGATCATTACAATTTTTTGGTGTATTTTAATATATAATTGTCTTTCGAAATTCTATCGAATATAGTTTTATTATATTCCATCACATGATTTGCCCATTTTGATGAAAGAGAAAATTAAATATGTATATCTATTTATTTATTTCGTTTAATAAAATAATATGTCAAACAATGTTAAATGCGCAGTCAAAAACGAATTCTTAACTTTCGGGAATTAATGGCTGAGTTTAAGCAATCTGCTCCTATTGCAGTAAATTTTTGAAAGACTCTACGCAAACAGAAATATAATAGCTAAATTATAGAAACACAAGAATTGATTTATAATTTTTTACTATTGTTAATTGAAAGTCAACAATATTATTATTAAATTTCTGTTACTGATAGTCGCAAATATATGTCCGATGTTATAGTGCAGAAGTCGAAAAATCAACATTTATACAACAAATCGTGTGTTTCCCTGCAGGGATGCGTATGCGATTCCCTGCACATGTAATAGCATAGAGATAGAAATCATTATAATGGATGTACATAGATATAATTTATTCCTTTATTAGTTTGGCAACATGTTGCAAACATACAAATACTTGCATATATATGGAAATACTGCACCAAATTTTAAACAAGCTGCAATTGTTACAGCAACATGTTGACACGGTGTGGAAGTAGCTAAATTAGCACACATTTATTTCTACAATATTAAATGAAATTGCTTTCAAAGTGGTGGAAGCCTTTGTATGAGAAAAATAATATACATATGCGAGTGTGAAGTTGAACATATATAGGGTATGGTAAGTTCTACTCGAGTATCCACACATATATTGCAAAGCATGAGCAAAACGCAATGAACGATTTGTAAAATATATACAGTTTGTCAAGAAAGTGTTTAACAAGGTAAAAAAACCATGTATTTGATTTCTTCCCTACATAATATAGTACTTCTTTATTGTTTTGATTCATTTTTTTTGAATCATTTCATTTAATCAATGTATTTACTAATGAACAGTAACAAAAACAAAGAAATATTCAACTTAAGATACAAAAAGCAGAACGAAAACAAAAATAGTCGAAAAATATTAAAACCCTTTATAGTGCTAATTTGCTTTTCTTTCTTTCATTTTTATAAAGTTCTGATTTGTACATATTTTTTTGACAGCAAGTTTTTCGACTACTTTCTGTTTTTGTTATGTTTTTTGTTTCTTAATTTTAATATTCGTTTTTTGTTGTTACTGTTCATTAGCAGATACATAAATAAATTAAATGAATTAAAAAAATTAATCAAAACAATAAAGAAGTACTACGTATTATGTACGGAGAAAATCTAATTGACGAATTTTTCTGTATGTACATATAACAAAAAACGTATAACTAACAAAATTATTAGAAAATACACTTTAGGATATATCAATACTGGCAGAATCAGTTATTGTGCACCAGTATGAAGCAATTATTGTCGAATTGGTTCGAAATCACATTGAAATAAGATTTCCTAACCCTACTTTTTTTTCGTTTTACCGCATCTATTAAATTAATAAAAACGCTAAAATGAATGGAGACTGTGCATTTGCATTCTTTGTAATAAAGGATTCACCCAGAATTTCGGTTTCCTTCTTTTTTCCTCTTCAGCGTATAAATAAAAAATTTTTTGAAGCGTGGGTACAGCGAACTAGATTGCTTGACGGCATTTTCAAAATGACAATGGCATAACATCGCAATGCCCACCATTAAAATATTGCCAACCTTTGCAATCGAATTTGACAGATGTTATGCCATCAAAAATTGCCCGTGGAGACGTAGGGTAAGGAGAGACATAATTCACAATTTTCACAAATATTTTGATGTAGTACATACATACATAAATGAGGGAAATTAAGTAGTTTTGGTCAAGTTTAACATCATAATACAGGATGCTGAAATAGATATAGAAGGAGTTCCAGTTTTAGGTCAACTAAGCACCCTGTAAAAAGCAATTTCCGTTCATACCCACAATTAAAAAGCGATATACTTGCAAGTGGAAAACTTTGAATTGAATTTTTATTATGTGTGCACTAAATGGGTTCATAACTGAAAGTGGTGTGAGTGGTATGCTCGCGACTATCTGTGTGCACATACAAAAGCTGGAAGTTGTGCAGTCGCAAAATCACAGGCGAGCGGCAGTGCTGCCAGACGGAAGGGTTTCAATTCTTATAAATATTTTTGTAATTTAATGGATTTGAAACAAAATAATTATACGTCGGACAAATATGTCGCTTTTTTTTAATTGCTCTTTTTTAGAAAACTGATAGTACATATAATTATATATGGTTTGTTAAAAAAAGGAAACGGAAAGTTCCACATTTTCTGCTCGGTTGTGTTTGCTGGATTCCTACTTTTTGTCAATTGCAAGAAACATTTAATGGTGTCTGTAAATTATTCTCCCTTTCACTAATTTTCTGACTTAAAACGTTTGTAAATAGGCAAAAATGTTAGTTAATAATGGTCCATTATCATCTGAAAATAAAAGAGCTATGCACTTGCTATCACTTGAATTCCTCAACATCCTGCAAACTGTAGGACTTTTTAAGGAACTTCCATTCGTGTACGTGTGGCAACATTGCCGTGCGGTGACTGGCAGACGCAACGAGTTAGTGCAGATTTGTAGTTGCAAAATATTTCGAATAGGATTGCAGCCCACAGGCGGTATGATGTGGCGTGGTGCATCGGCATGGTTTGTACTGCGGAATGCAGCAGCGTGGATGGGTGAATGGGCGCTTACAACTGACATTTGTCATCGATTAAAGCATTTAACTGGCAGTCAGTTTAGAGCTCAAGGAATGGAATTTTTAAATTGAAACACAATTGTGTGGAATTTTTAAAATTTTTTGATGCATTCTGAAAATACTGACTTCGGAGCTCTCCGACGCATGTGAGAGCTCAGTATTTCCCCTATTAAATTACCTTAATTACTGTAAAGTGTGTATGCATACAACGTCAAATGAATAAAATTAAGTGGAAAATTATTGATGTTGTGTTTTGTGCCTCAGTTGTTTTTCTTGCTTATCACTGCAGCAATGCGTTGGAGCTTCAGGCATAATCAAGCAGGACACTCAAATGTGGTTGCTCTAATTGGAAGTGACGTGGAGCACTGGGCGCATTAGTTGCTTCTGTTGAATGTTCGTGGCAGCAGTTAGATAGTTCTGACCATAAACAAAACACAGATTCACTTACACACGCAAACATGCACACATACTCGTATATATATATATATATATATATATATATATATATATATATATATATATATATATATATATATATATATATATATATATATACAGTGCACTCGCGGTAACGTGAACACCGCCTAACGTGAACACGCATTTTTTTACACTAAATACTCTGTAACGTGAACAAACTTGAAAGCTCTATAACATGAACAAATTTTTTTCACTGCATTTCTTGTCATAAAGTGTTAGGCAACACTGAAATCTATGACCATTTCTTTTAAATGTTTGGGGAATCCCCTTTCAACAGGGTCCGTTAAACTCTTACAACCACAACCGACGTATAAATCTCACTAATACACTCACCCTGTTTGTCAAACCGGTTTAGTGTCTATACCAGCTATAAGATTAAATGACTTGTCATGCTCTCATTCCATGTGAGATCCCACGTAAGGTTGCGAGAAAAAGAACAACAACACTGCAATACATGAAATTTGATATTAAAAGTTCGGGGAATCCCCGTACATTGAAATATGTGTGTCTATGATCTACAAATTCTCAATGTATGACTTCGTCTTAGTTCATTTAACGTTTTCTTCTTGCGTGGGGTGGTGATTTTATCGACATGAGTGTTAAAAAACCAATTTGATTGCAGTTAAAAGACAAAGCAGACATTTTAGACAGTTTAAAAAATGGAACAAGTGTAACTAGCTTGGCAAAAAAATAAAATGTCGCTAAGTCAACAATATGCAGTATCAAAAAAAAAAAGAATCGATTTTGACATGTGTAAATAACACATACCAAGGACCGGGGAAGAGACAAACTCTTAAGACGTCAGAATTTGCTGCTATGGAAAAAAGTCTATATCATTGGTTTATCCGTATGCGTAACAGGAATTGGCCTATAAGTGGATTAATGATCAAAGAAAAGGCAAAGGAATTACATTCCCAACTAAAAGAAAGCGAAACCAGGTTTAATGCTAGTGACGGTTGGCTCCAGCGATTTAAGAAAAGATACGGAGTTGGCTTGCTGAAAATAACTGGAGAAAAACTCTCGTCACAGCCTCAATTAGTAGATCCATTTAAGCAAAAACTAAAAGAAAAAATTAAGGAAATGGACTTATGCAAGGATCAAATATAGAATGCTGATGAGTCAGGTTTATTTTGGAAGCTTTTGCCACATAGGACGTACGTGTCATCGCAGGAGAAAACAGCTCCTGGTGCAAAGACAGAAAAACAGCGTATAACTTCCTGTGTTGTGCAACTGCATCTGGAGCGCATAAACTAAAACTATTGGTGATCGGTAAGGCAAAAAATCCATGCAGTTTTAAAAATTTCAATTGTCCTACGGATTATCAGAACTCCAAATCAGCCTGGATGACGTCTGCCATTTTTAAGCATTGGTTTCATCCTTCATTTGTGCAACAGGTAGACAATTTTTTCTTTGATTTAAAAAACTTATAAAACATTCTAACTTTAAACAGGTAAAACTGTTTCTAAAGAAGAACAATTTGCCAATGAAGGCACTATTTCTTCTTGACACCGCTCCCTCTCATCCAAGCGAAACAGGGTTAAAAACAGATGATGGAAATATAATTGCCATGTTTATGCCACCGAATGTCACTCCTCTCATTCAACCGATGGAAGTTACATTACAGAAACTGTTTATTGGCTTCAATATCGGCAAAAAATTCAGATCTGTTAGAATCAATGAGTAATGTAACATTGAAAGATGCTGTAACTCTTTTATCTGTCTCATGGGATCGGGTCAGCACAACAACTCTTGCCAATTGCTGGAATAATGTTTTGACTTTAACGGAAATCCAGGAGGACCCTGAATGGAACATTCCCTTAAGTACCTTGAAAGAGAAATGGGATGGAGGAATAAACTCTTTAATGAGAATTTCAATGGATCTCCTTCAGGATTTGAGTCCTCAGGTAGGCATTTTAGGAAACACTGTAAAATCATAATTAAAATTGTTTTTCTAACTCTTTTCTAGGTAGAGTTTATATTGCCAATTGTTCAAGAGTGGAATAACGATCATTGTGAAGATAACTCCAGCGAAATCATTGAAATTGATCAAAACGAAGAAAATGATGACGATGATTGCATTGCTGATAATCCTGTAAAGAAAATTACCGCAAGTGAGGCAATTGAAATCTTTGACAAGGGTTTGCAATGGGCAGGAGAGGCAATGGTGGACCAAAGTGACATGAATGCACTCAGACGCTTAAGGGAGGAAGCAGTATTCCAGCTACTTGAGAAGAAAAAGCAGTAGAAAAAGATTACGGACTTCTTTAATGGATAAATTTGATTTGGAATTATGTTTGCTCTTTAATTTCACACCTATGGATATTTTTGTGATCTCTTTTTGCTTTTTTTTGTGAATTTTTATTACTAATTTAAATTGCTTTATAATTCCATACCCACTGATATTTTCACGATCTCTTTTTTTAATTTTTTGATGAAATTGAATTTATAATTTAAGTTTTTAATATTACTAATGACTATAATAAAAAAAACTATCACGCTAGAACGTGTTAAACTCCTGAATAAAGTAATTTAAGGCTATTTTTTGTTCTGAAATTCAACGTTCGCTAACGTGAACATTTTCGCTAACGTGAACTCTCTTGGTTTTAATTAGTTCACGTTACCCCGAGTGCACTGTATATATACATATATATATATATATATATATATATATATATATATATATATATATATATATATATATATATATATATATATATATATATATATATATATATATATATATATATATATATATATATATATATATATATATATATGTATATATATATATATATATATATATATATATATATATATATATATATATATGTACATTTGTATGTATGTATATTTCGAATAGTCCCAATAAAAAATTGATCGCTCTCGGAGCAATTATAGATCGATCCAATACGAGGAATTGATCGCTCCCTATTGTTCCACAGCTCATGTATTTTGCGCTCCTTTTTAACATCTCGTGTCATTGGAAGCGAGCGCTCGTTTTGACTTCCTACGCGAGTAGTATTGGAACGATCTTTTATTCATTGTACGCGAGTAAAAGGAGAAACTATTATTGCTTATTTTGTATATTAAATGCCTGTATACAACATTGAAAGAACATAATTCTAACAAATTCTAGTTATATATATAAATTTATACAGTGAATTTAATTCAAAATTGGAAAAAGCATTAATTGATTAATATTTTAATATAATAAAGTAATTAATATTAATTATTGCTGCTTTAGGGCATACGTCTTTCTGTAGAAGACCACTTTGAGTTTCCGGAACGCTTCTCGCATTGATTTCTCATAGTTCGGATAGGTGGTATATGTATTCTTCATGGCTTGAAACAAATAGTAATTAAAAAGCCTGCAAACTTTAGGGCGATCTTTTCCTTCGACCCGTTCCAATTAACTTTTAATATGCGCCAACGTTTCGGTTGTATCGACTGAATCTGCAATTTCGACAGTTAAATATGTATGTACGTAATATACCTCGAATTAAATAATTTGCATTAGACCCGTTTTTCCTGAATAAACAGGCATAAATTCTAAATTTCTTCTATTTTCACTCATCTTGCTGGTTATTTCGAGTTTAATTTTAATTTAAGTTTTAATTTCACTTTTTCACTTTTTGAACTTTTGAATTTGTTGTATCGTGTGTTTCTTCAGTACTAAAGCATAAAAAACTACGCAATACCTTGCCTCTCAACGAAAGTGCAACTACTTTATAACGGTAAACAATACAAAACACTGAAGAAGCGAGATATTAGCAAAGAACCAAACAAGAGAAAGAAGTGACAGAGGATCCATTTATGTTCAAAAAGGAGTAAGAATGGAGCGCTCTGTTATTCCTCCTTTTTGCGAGCGATCCAAAATTTTTTGCTGGGGTGTGTGCCAGTGTGCTGGAGTGTGTGTACGAGATGCGATTGCGCACGTGCTTCTCTAATAGCTTCATCTAGAACAATTCACAGATAAGTGCAGCACAACAGATTTTTGTTGACATGGCAACGCAATGAAGTGTGCAATGCATCAGAAACAACTGTAGGTGCCAATGCAATTGCTTTGTTTTAGTGTGGCGAATTATAACTGCAATAGGGAATACAGGAGCGCATCTAAAGGGGCGTACAGACACAGCATGCACTGCAAACTGCAATAAGGGTGGATTAGTGAAATTGAGAGAGAATGAGAGTGTGTGTTTTACACGGACAATGCATTATGAAAAATCAAAACTGCTTTGATATTTTTCGATTAACATACTGCCGCCGGTGAACTAGTTCATTTTTTGCTTGTTATTTTGCCTTTTTCTTTCAATTTCATTTCATTTTCATTTAATTTTTTCATTTTCATTTTTTCTTACTTTCCTTTTGTTGATTTTGTCACATTCAGTTTCACTTTTTGAAAACTACGCGCGCATACATACATATGTATATAATGCTATTGCCAAAGCGACAGAAATTAATTTTCTTGTTCGCGCACGCATGATGTTCACACTAGCACGATGCAGTACAGAATTATGCTTGATGAGTGTGTACGCAACTCGTCAATCACACACATACACGAGTGTTCATCGGCAGTTTGAAGGTATGATGTGTCTGTACGCCCCTTAATGAAAGCCTACTCTGGGGTCGTGACTTGTAAAATTGTAAACAACTTGATTATCGTAATAATCGGCATCGTTGTAACTTATAATTAAGATAATCGAAACACTTAGCGGATTATTTATTTATTTAATCAACCAATCCCTATAATAATCTGTGTTATTCACTGGTTATTGAATTAATTTCGATAATTGGTTATTGATATGTACTTATAGGAGGTCAACTATTGTCATTGTGAGTGAAACGAGTGGATGGTTAATCTTGGTTGCTTGTAAACAAGTTAGTAATAATCCTGAATTTAGTTTCCTATTCATAATTAATATGAAATTTGAATTCGGATTAATTGCGAGGAAAGGCCAACGAATCTTAAAACCAAAATGGGGAAAGATCAGAAATTAAATTTTTTCTGTTGGAGGGTGGTGCGCTAATTTATAAAAATAACTTAAAAAATGTACAAAATATTAACCGGGAACCATCCAGATAATCGATAAAAATATCTTGGAGCAGCCATTAAGTACTCCAAAGACTGTAATAGAATTACAACATTTAAAACAACAATCAAATGGAAAATGGAAATGGATTGGCATAGATGTCTGTATATAGGTGAAGCGAAAGTTAAGTCCACAAAAAAACCCAAGCAGAAGACAGGCAAAAAATGCGAGATTAAACCGGCAAAATTATTTGCCTCTGCTAAACAAATAACTAGCTCCAACAACTATGGTAACCCAAGTCAGAACAGGTTTGGTATTCTGTATAAAGACTTGGACGATCATGATCCTCCAGCTCGTACCTCAAAGCCACCGCCAATATATATTCGGGAAAAAAACTCAGACACTTTAGTTAAAAAAATTTCACAGCCGATAGGTGTAAACACATTTCTTATAGTTCTTTTAATCAAAAGGCAATATAAGCGAAACAAAGTTAAAAATGTACAAGGAGAAAAATTTCAGGAAAGTGTCTGATGAATTGCACAAATTGGGAAAAAGCTTTTAGACATACCAACTGAAGTCCCAAGAAGGATTAACATCGTTATAAGAGCATTGCACCGGGCTTAGATCTCCGCGAAATAAAGTAGTCTTTAAAAGCAGCAGGGTTCGTAGCTAAATCGGAGGAATTACAGTAGCCACTCTATCATGTTGAACTAGAGCCTTCATCTACGAAGCTTAGAAAAGGTGAACATCATCCTTCTTTTCAACTTGCAATATTTTTTGCATCGTAAAATCCAGTTAGAAGAACCTCGTAAAAGAGTGGACCAATCCAATCACGCCACACAAAAACTTAAAAAAAAAATGTAGCAACTGTGAAGATTCACATACAGCAAACTATAGGAGCTGCTCAGAATATGTCTAAGTAAAAAAAATGCGTCCTCAACCGAAACAAAAACAATAGTATTATAGTTACGAAGTTGAGTTGCACACTTTTCTACTTGACAGTAATATTGATATTATGCTTATTTCGGAAACCCATCTAACCTCTAAAAATAATTTTAAAGTCAATGGATACCAGCTCTATGACACATAACTTCCAGACGATAAAGCATGTGGTGGTACTGGGATCCTTATTAAAGTCAGATTAAATCATCACCTAACCGAAGATCAATGCAAAATTTATCCAAGCCCCATCTATATTTTTAGAAGACATGGCGGGCAACATAACAATTTCCGCAATCTACTGTCCTCCAAAGTTTAAAATAACTTCTCAACAGTTCAATGACTTGTTCAATAGCCTTCTTCTTGGAAAGTAGTGAGAAAAATTAAGCGGTACTGGTACTGGTAACCGCCTATAAGACTTTGCGATGGTAACTGGACAAAAAGCACTCCAGAAAAGAGCGAAGCCTTTGAAATTCCCCTAACACTTCTTAATGAACGATAAGCAAAACGACGCCCGAAGATTAAAATTAAGAATGCTAAAATAATTTTGCGGAAGGAAATAATTCCAAAAAAGCTCCGGGTCACGAGCTAATCACAAAAAAAATTCTGAAAGAACTATAAATAATGCAATTGCTTATTTTAAGCATATATTAAATGCTGTCCTAAGACTCAATTACTTCCCAAAGTTTTAGAAATTGTCTGTCATTATAATGATCAATAAACCAGAAAAGAATCCAACACAAATAGCATCATATAGACCTCTCTAAAGCCTTCGAAATAGTACTTATCCATAAAATTACACCAGTGTCGGAAAAAAGAGAAGTGATCCCTTAAGACAAATTTGGGTTTCGAGAGAAGCACGGTAAAATAAAGCTGATCCACAGAAAATCTGCAGTAATTAGAGACACTTTGGAAAATATTGCTCTGTGATTTTTCTTGACGGTGCACAAGCGATCGATAAGAATGGGGGTCTCATCTACAAAATTCAGAACCGCCTTCTTGAATATAGAATCATTTCGGGGTCCTATATCTTCGATCGGAAATTTAAAATCAAATATAAAACCCATATGACTGACACCCAGAAAATCCTAGGTGGAGTACTACAGGGGAGTATACTTGGACTGCTTTAGTAACTCTTAAACACAATTGATTTCCCAACAGATGATCAGCTGACTACATCTACGTTTGCAGCTGATACCGCAGTTTTATATTCGCATAAAGATTACAACATTGCCTCACAAAAATTAAAGGATCATATCAGACGTTTAGAAGAATGGTTATTAATATGCAGAATTAAGGTTGAGTCAAAAAGCGTTCACATAACATTTTTACATTAAGACCCAAAATATACCCTCCTTTACCTTTAAATGGTGCAATGATCCAAGAAGCAAGCGATGTGAAATATCTTGGCATTCATTTGGATAGACGTCTCACCTGGCGAAAGCACATCGAAGCCAAAAGACTACAACTAAAGCTCAAGATAAGTACACTTTATTGGCTCCTAAACAGCAGGTCAAGGGTACGGATAGAAAATAAAATCCTTCTATATAAAGTGGTCATTAAACCCATATGGACCTACGTCCAAATATAGAATTCATTCAACGATTTTAATCCAAAATACTACGGACAATAACCACTGCGCCCTGGTATTTTAAAAATGAAATACTGCATGGAGAACTAAACATTCCAACTGTTCACGAATAAATTTTTAATTTAAAAAAAGCCTACAAAATGAAATTACACTCCCACCTGTATATTTTAGCTAAGAACTTGCCCAAGGAACTTAATTCATCTCGTCTTAAACGATTTAATGTTATGTAGTTATGTGAGATTTAAGTACTAATTGTTATTTCTAATTTAGAAGATTCAATAAATAATAAATGTTCTCTAAAAAAAAAATTGTTTTAAAAATATATGAAATCAAATGCTCCATCATATTCCAGACAATTTAGAAATACTATAGTATTAAAATATAACTATATATAAATTAATTTATAAAATATTAGCGTTTGAAGTTTTCTAAAATTCATCGAAATATGTTTTCATTTGATTTTGTTTTAGGTGGGAAAATGAAAAGGTAAAAAATGTATACTAACTTTTAGCTTTTGAAAGAGGTTGCAACTACAAGAAGGAGGCGTGGTAGGTATGGACTTAAATAAACAGATATAATCAGAATCCATTCTCATCAATTTCCGAACATTTTTGATTTTGTTTGTCCGTCTGTCTGCCCGTGGCCACTTTTTTCTACACCGTTAGAGTTATTTTAATAAAACTTTGCAAAAGTATAGTCCGGACAAAGATACAGAATCAGGTTGCTATATGAGCCGATTTGGACAAAAACCAGGTTTACCTCCCATATATGCAACTTTGTTCACCTTTTTTAATATAACTATAACTTCGGTCAAATTGACGGAATAGTGACGCAATTTGGTAGTTATGTAGTTGTGGGTCCTACTAAACACTGTGCACAATGTGGGCTGTCATACCCACAATTGACAAATACTCATAACTTAAGATATATTAGAGATTTGAGGACGAAATTTCGTGAGAAGCAACATGTGGACATTTTAGAGCTAACTGTAAGAAATGGGTTGCGGGCACTAACAGTAAAAAACTTCACACAAAAAATAGATGGGTTATTTTTACAGGCACGCCCTATACAATTTATTGGGAGAAATTTTATTTGAATAAGTAATATTGACGCTACAAAGCCAAATGGGGTCGATCAGATGAATGATACGCCTCCCACCTATCTATGATTTTAATGATAATATATGAATACAAATTGGTAGCAGTATACATTATGTCCGTACTAGCATGCACGACAAATATGGGCAGGTTATTACTACTGCCACGCCCACAATTAACCAATATTAATTTGTGGGGCCCCTATGTAAGATTCATCAACGAAACTTCAAACGAACATTCAGAGGGCTAGTATAAAATACAAAACAAAAAATAGACGATCCATTCTTTAATGATATATGCTTTAAACTCAGGACCTATGCCAAATTCTCGGACCAAATTTTTTATGATTACTGCCGCTGCAAAGTCATTAACAAGAAATGGGGATAATTTGATAAAGACCACGCCTCCCTCCATTATAGTAAACTCTGGGTACCCTTACCCTGGAATGCTCCTAATGACGATTTATGAATAAATTATTACGCATTAGTAAGGTATAGGGTATATTGATGTCCATGAGGTTCCCGAATCCATTTTTTATTTTAATATATTAGCATCATTTGTCAATAACGATTCTATTATTGTCCGAAAATATATTTTCTGGATTATACATACTTTCTTTTATCCTCATTTATATTGATTCCCTTTTTGCGGAAACAATCTACTGTACGACTCAGTTTTATCCAATGGATTTTTAGTAAGCATGTCGTATCCGGCAGATTTTTTCTGATTTATTCTATATTTCAAATGAAGCTTTATTTATTTTGCTGTTATACTGTTAATTCTTTTGTTTGTAGTTGTGTTTTTTGTGAGATTGAGACACTCTGTCCATGGATTACATTGATGACTATTGGTTTGATATAATCAGCTGGTGTTTTCGTTTTGTCCATGCAAGTTCTAAAACAAGTACCGTCAGTGTTTATAACAGTTTGTTGAAGAGTACTTATATTTTTAATACTTTTGTTTAGTTTCTACAGTGAAAAGTTGGTTGTTTCCGTTGGAGCGAGGATTACAAAGACTTTATAGCCTTTATCACTAAAAAAGGTAAAAAGGGTATACTAATTTTGTGCTTTTGAGAGGGGTTACAACTTCGAGAAGAAGGCGTGTTAGGCATGGACTTTAATATACAGATATGATCAGAATCACTTTCTTTTGATTTTGTCTGTCTGTAGGTTCGTCCGTAGTCACATTTTATCTACATCTTTAGGGTTATCGTAAGGAAATTTTGCAAAAGTATAGTCTGGACAAAGACACAGAACCAGATTACTATATGGGCCGATTTGGACAAGGACCACGCCTACCTCCCATATAAGAAACTTGTTTCACCTTTTTAAAAATGACTATAACTTCGGTCCAATTGACCGAATAGTGACGCAATTTGGTAGTTATGTAGATGTGGGCCCAACTAAAGAATATGCAATTGGGCGGTATATATTAACTGTTAGAAATGTTGGTGGTTGATGAGAGAAAGGACATGCCCACTTTCGATGTAAGCACTTTCGGCTCGAAACTTAAACTTAGCCTATATATGCTCGTATTTTTGCTATGGGAATAAAAATTGGCAGAAATGCAGGTCCATAGTATGGGCATTATTATGTTATTGTCATGCCCATAATTAATTAAAAATCATTACTAGGTTCCTATAGACGATTTATCAACGAGATATCAAGTGAAGGCTGCGGGTATTAACATTAACTACCACACAAAAAATGGGCGGGTTATTTTCGCAGTCACGCCCACTATTAACATATTTTTGTAACTTATGATCTTTATATTTTTGGCCGAAATTTTATATTAGTACGTATCAGTATTATTAGTCGCTCAGATAAAGGCCATGCCTTTCACTAATATAGACAATTCAAAATACGCCACCGAAAATTACCGTATATATGCTCCTAATGATGATTTAAACATGCCCTGATGATGCAGAAAACATGCCCATTGTTGAACTCGCACGCACATGGAAACGTAAAGGGTATTTCGAAGTCGGCCTAAAACGACTGCAGACTTTGTTACTCATTTTTTGTTTGAAATTATTCCAAAAATTTCCAAAGCACCTTCGAAATTACGGGGTAGCAATAGACCTGAGTTAGTAAGAAGAAATAAACCCAACATCAATTTAATGTAGAAGCAGTGAAGACGATTTAAAATGATTAAATGCACAACTGGTTCCTTGGAGAAAAAAGGTCAAATAAATTGTACTCAGAACATGCTTAATGGACTCCAGAACCAATATATTCCTGTGGCTTTATGAGTCATTCGTAACTTCGCAATTTTCATTAGAATTTCTTGAGCCATGCCAACATGTAAACTGAATTAAATCAATGCCATTGCCACTTCAGGGCTTTCTAAATCCAATGTGAATTCCAAATATTCACAGCAAAGCACAACAACAACAACAACAACAACGAAAATGTTAAGAATGTACAATTTTATAGCGCAAGTAGATGCGTAAGCATCTGTCTATCTTCTATGTAAATATTTAGTCAAATGCTGCAAGCCCGACCAAAGTTGAAGGCAAATGAATAAGTTACATAAACGAAATGAGTTCGGGATTACATTTCATATGACAGCAGCAGATATGCACGTACTCGTATGTTGCAAGTTATCTGCAGACACAGATGTATAGTACACACACTCATATACGGCTTTGCATGTAAATGTACCCACTTTCCAAGATGAAGAGGTTCCTGTAGACCAGAAAGAAATATAAGCAGGTAACTCCTGTGCACGTCAGGCCCACCCACGCTTGCTTTCTGCGAAACAATTGAATATGCTTACAATATGAGTCGTTGTGAATTTCTTGTTGTTTTTGTTGTTAGTGTTGTTGTTGCACTGTACTCGATTGACTACACGAAGCAGTCGACTTGATCAACGCAACTTCTATATGGATGTGTGTTTGTGTGTAAGCGAAACAGCTTCAAAGTTAATTCTTGCCAACTTAGCAATTTCTTTGGAATTATTACATTTTCATGAGGGGAACACTCCTTTTTAAATGGAGAGTTTGCTATTTTTAGCAAGCGCAGCCAGTACATTGAGTTGAGATTGCTGGGAAGTTGGTCTTTACGGATTAAATATTATTTTAACAAATTGCTATTAATGGCTTCTTTGGCATTTATATGTATGTTTGTAGCAGTCGAATTAATTGGCTTAGCGTTTGCAGCAAATAATTTTCCAATTTTATTACGGATTTGATTGATTGCATTTTATTATCTGTAGTCACTAGCATTGATAGGAAAGAAGTTACAGCATTAGTTAGAAATGGGTACTTACGAATTATTTGTAATATTAATATTATTATACGTTGCTTACACGTCCTCCTGCCAATCTTATTTTGTCAAAAGCGAAATCCTGCTAGAAGTACAATCGACAAAATGCAATACGAATATACTACTGATGAAAATAAATAATTCCTAATATTAATTATAAGTTAATACCGGTGTTTGGGTAACCAATAGTCCAATCACTTGCCAGGAAGTAGTATCAAAGAACATAAACGTAATAAGAAGTCTCAATAAGAAGAACAAAATATTTGATTTTCTGTGTGACTTCCGAGTTGAAACTACAAATCATGATATGGGGCAAACTACACAATTTTGATTATTTGTTGTGAATTGTACACACAAGGGCATACATATGAATGTTTGTATGTTCAAATGCAAAACAAAAACAAAGTATGTGGATTCGGATTACGCACGTATGTGAGTACAAACATTTATAGATACATATGCATGTACATTAGGGTGGTTTTATCTCATAGGGTAAAAAAAAAATGTCCGAATTTTTTTCGGGGCACCCCCCCTAAAATGTTCCTTTCTGTCAGATTTTAGGATTGCCAAAGTTTGAGCACGATTGAAAGATGTTAACACGTGCCACGGGGGCCTCAAAGTTTTGAAAATCTCGATTTTTTGACAGTTTGGCGACTTCGGCGACCCATATCTCTGGAACGGCTAATGTTATTTGCCCGTGTCATACATCAAATTAAAGGCCATACTGTTTTTAACATTTTATTTTGTACACAATAAATACGCAACTAGTACTGAAACCGAAAAAATAGAGCCAATCTCCCTAAAAACGTGAGTAGGTACCCCTTAGAGCGAAGATGGAACCTATTGTGAAAAAACCCCGTTTCCTTCCTATATTATCAATTTTTGGAATGAAACAATTATGAATTTAAAAAATCAAGTATAATAAATGTCTTTTTCATTTTATTTTTATTTTAATTTATTCAAGGGACTGACATAATGTGGTTTTGGAGCTATCTGGATACAGCTGATGGCATCTGCTGACTACTTGGAGATTTGGATTGTTTTTGTTGCTCGTCCTTTGTAAGTAATTGGTTGTAATCTGTGATGAGCTTGTCTCCTCGCTCTGCCATGTCGTTCACAACTTTCAAGTTGTTTACCATCCTTTGCCCCTCCTCGTAGTTGATGTTCTGCGGCCAAGTTGCAGGATCTTTTTCCAGAAATTCGGTGTTAATGTTTAATCTCTTGAACAACAGGTAAGTCTCACTTGTAATTAGGGCTGGGAGACCTTTTTCTAGGAATTTCGGCAGTTGTTCTTTTTTTAGTTTGGGTCGCATATTTCTGGAGCACTTCTCATTTTCTTCTGCTTGATTTGTTAAGATTTTTGTCGCCATTTGGCTCTTTACGGTGTTTTGCGCTTCAGGACTAATATACCACAGGTGATTTATCATTTTATTAATTCCTTTTTCTTTTTTTTTTTTTTTTGTC
This sequence comes from Clusia tigrina, assembly GCA_920105625.2. Taxonomy (NCBI): domain Eukaryota; kingdom Metazoa; phylum Arthropoda; class Insecta; order Diptera; family Clusiidae; genus Clusia; species Clusia tigrina. The sequence continues at coordinate 162,379,869 of OV050031.1, forward strand.
AATGCTTTCGTATTTCAATAGATTTTCAATGAGGTCTAGGTCTTGTTTTGGTGCTAAACACGCTCTGGGGGCGTTAAACCAGGCTTTACAGTAGACTCGAACGATGAAAACACAAAGTGCTTCTAGGGCCTCTTGTTCTTGGGAAGTCAGCTTAAACTGGTCACGGAAGAGTTGTATTTTCAGACTGTAAATAGCTTTTGCCATCCACCGGGCATGGTGTACTGGACCTGGAGACTTGAAGCGCACATCTTTTCCGTCAAGATGGCCAAGATATATCAATGCCAACTGTAACAGCTCTTTGTAGTCGTCTCTTGGCTGGCATTCCATTCGTTTTCTTTGCAGTTCTTCTTTGATATTCTCTACTTCTTCTTTGGGCAGTAGTTTCAAAACATTCTCGCCTACATCGAACTTGGATTTATCAATCGCCGACCATTCTTTTTGAAATCTCTTGAATATGTTTGGTTGAGGTCCCGGTGGGCTTCCAAACTTGCAGTCAAAAACCCCTCTCAACAAGACTTCTAAAACGTGGTGTCGGCACGCTAGGTACAGGAGCTCTCGACCTAACATCTGCTCCAGGAGATTGCACGCTCCATTGAGTCTCCCAGTATTTGATGCTGTTGTATCGAAGCACATAGCCACGACCGAGCTGGCGAGACCCCATTCCTCTAGACATTCGTACACTGCTAGGGCTTGTTCCTCCCCTGAGTTACTGTCAGTTTCAGGAATGCCCAGGAGTTGATCTTTAGTCAAATGTGATACCAGAACAGCAACCCGTTCTTTCTGCTCTGTTTTGAGGATACCTGGTAGTAGTTTTTCATCCCAGTGCACGCAAACAGCCTCGTTTTGGGGTATCTTAAGTCTCTCTTTAATTTGTTCCGTGTATTTTTCACGGTTTATTCTCCGCTGTTCACGGATAACGCTTCTGGAGATCTTATATTCTTTGGGATCCTCTCGGGATCGTCTCCGTCCCGTTAAAACCTTGCCAGGCCTCAAAGTACGGAGGATTCTGCAAAGGTTGGAATCTGCCGACCCCGCTTCACTGTCTGATAAAGACAAGGGAGCGCTTGCATGGGCCCACCAAAATGTTGGTGCTCGTCCGCAGCCACCCCCTGAGGGTGCTCAGAAACGACAACGGTCGACTGAGCATCCCTCCCAATCAGTCGTGCTGGAAACTAAGCGCCCACGACTGGCTTCCAAGCCGAGACTGACTCGGCCATTTAATGAGGTGGCCAAAGAGGGCCTCATCTGGGCAATCGTTGACACTGGAAACAGTGACGGTACATGACTACCTTGAGGTAGCTAAAAAAGCCTGGGTAAATGAACATACCTGTAGTGTTGCCAGACAAACCTGGAGCACTATCGACATTAGGCGTACTAGTCAGCTACTCAATATTAGCAGGAACTCCATCGGCACTATAATAAACGTGCTCACGGGACACTGTCTGATCGGGAAACATGCTGAAAGACTAGCCCTGCCCCATAATGACTTCTGTCGCAGCTGTGGCTCTGAGGAGGAGGAAGAAACAGTACATCATCTCATGTGTCAGTGCCCAACTCTGGCCAGGCGAAGATTAAAATTCCTAGGCTCACCTTTCTTCACTTCCTTAACCGAACTATCTTCCATCAACATTAAGGACATAGCCAGGTTCACTTCGGAATCAATGTGGTTCCCAAAAGTCTATACGGGGGAGTCGCGTAGTAATGGGAGTTATAAGAATAGGTATTGCTTAAACTATCTCTAAAAACATACTTTTTTATTCAATCGGAATCGAACAAATTAATCAATAGTCAGATGGTGCAAATGGCTTTCTTGTATGTAGAATGAGTATTCAATCATTTGACATGCGCCCGCAATATAACATGGGATAGTCGTATATTCTATATTTCTGGGTTAAGTAAAGATAACATAAATAAAATCACCTTGGATAAAATAAATGGGATTAGGGACTATCAGAAATCCGCTAACTCCAACAAAAAACAATATACAGATAATATATTGTCTTTGTTCCAACTACACATGCCCGTATTTAGGTATGGGTACAGTGGGCCATGGGGGCCCGCAGCTAGCACACCCATATTGATGCATTCCTTAAGCATTTGTGTGTTGTTTAAGCGATGTTAGTTTCCAATTGCCGGGGCCAATCGTATGATAATGCATCGAAAATGTCTGGAAATGTGCCGGTGTACAAGCACGAATTTGTCAATTAAACGAGCATGAATGTATATTCCCTTCGCTGGTCTTGATTTGGGCGGATTTGAAGCCACAGATTGTTTCCATGAGTACGTAAAATTTTTTGACTTTGTGCAGCATTTATATTTGTTTTTTGCTGCTTCGACACATCGGTGAAATGTCCTTACATTATCGCTTGGCGACACATTGGTGATTAAGAATGTCTTATTACAAAGTGTAGATTTTAGTACAATTATCGATGATTTTTGTAAGAAAAAATGTCGAAAACGTGTTTTTTTAATAAAACTTGTATTCGTAAAAATTTTGAAGTATTTATTTAAAAAAATTTCCAAATAATTTTAAGATAAGGGCCCTGGTAAATCATTGGCCGAGGCCCCGTGCTACGCTTAAGACGGCACTGCAACTACAAGTATTTTGACAGCGATGACATCGTCAAATGTGGATATCAAATAAATCAATCTTGGGTAACAATAGCCACCTTTATATTAGATGAGGATGAACCAGAGAAGACATTATTTTTTATTAAGAGTTACTAGTTTTCCTAGTCCCATTTATAAGTTCAATGCAGATATTAATTATTATAATTATTTTACTCTATATAAATATAATTTGTAAATGCCCATTGCATTTTCAAGGTATAGGCTTCGGTAAACATATTTAGAGTTGGTCAACATAAATAGTTGTCTTATAATTCAGATTTATACTATTATGTAAATTTATTTGCTAGTGGAATACAGGGCAAAAAGTATTTATTTCATTCACGCCAGTGAAAAATATAATTTAAATGGTTGTGCTAATCAAACTGTTGGCAAAATGTTAAATTTAATAAAACACTATTAACGAGACAGTTGTAATAGGAAATTTAAAAAACCACCAGCAAATGGCAAAATTTTATGGATGCTAACAGAACATTGATTTGAATAGCATCTTTTCGGTATGTTGTGGTGGTTTTCCCATGATACAAAATATATATAATTATCTCCCGGGAAACGAACCCGCTCCCAAGGGTCTAAATCAAAATCATAGTTTTATGAGGCTGATATAAATTTGATGAAATTATTATTATTTATATGAATACGTATAAATTATGAATTTGAATAAAAATTATATATAAATCATTGTATATGAATATGATTATTACACTTTAATGCTGACAAATGAACCAGAGAAGATTGCAATGATTTTGTATATTGTGTGTAAAATAAATTTTCTTAATTCGCTGATTCACTAACACAGGTTAACTCAGTGTGCACCCACTTCCAATAACAGCAAAGGTGCATCATTTAAAGCAATGATTCTTTTGAAAATTACCACAATGTTGAATATATGTAAAAGAGCAACAACATAAGAATATATCCAGTGAAGAATAATTTTTTTTATTTTATAACATTGTAGAAAATTTAAAATTAAATTTTAATTTTGTCACTTTTCCACATAAAGCGCACTTTCCCATTTTATTTTTATTAATTATTATATCTCAATTATTTACAAACTATTATTTGTATATTTCAAACTTTGTTTGTTTACAACACTGATCTCAAATAAAAGCTTCGAAGCTTTCGAGGAAACGTCAAAACGAAAACAAGAAGAGCAATTCTCCCTTGCGACTACCTTTTAGGTGTGCCCTGGGTTAACTAGAACAGTGATCTAAGCTCAGAGCGAAGATTTGTTTATCTCCTGCCTATGTATATAAATTGTATAATGCGAAAATGTAAGACGAGAGTCGCTCAGGTTGTCACTTGTAATATGGAAATCCTGGTAGATCTTACAAAAAATGTATTGAATATTGTATTTGAAATGCAATAGTGGTAATCAAATGAGTTGTCAATATATACATAGGTGTCATGCTTGACAGATAATATGTTTGTAATATGCTTTTTCTCCTTCTTCTGAAATAAACTACTAAGGCCGTTTGATTTTCACCAAATAAAATTCTGCGTATTATTACCTCATAGAAAAATAGGTTATGCGCCGGGCTCAAGTTAATTAATCTCGTCGATATTTATTTAAAAAGAATGTGAGGAATTCAATTCCATTATAAATCGCACGTTTTTTGTTTGTTTGCATATTGAAGTTGGCAAGTTAACCTTAAATTGTAAGCGCCGACTGCTTGGAGATTAAGATCAAGTGAGATCTAAATGTTTAACCGGTGAAAAGACTGATGTAAAAAAATGAGCAAACGCAAAAGCTTTAAGTATTGAGAAATCAATATTTGTCCACGTAAAACCAGAAACAAACGACAAAGACATTTGGGACAATTTTCAGAAGGCATTTGAGGATAGAGGACTGGCGCGATATATCACAGTAATGAGGCGTGTTGTGAGTACAAAGCTGCAAAACTGTGAATTAATGAAAACGTATATTTCTTAAAGTATCAGCTACGCAGCAAATATCTGATCTTGAATTTACAGTGACCGACGAGTTGTTAGATTTGTTTTTACTATGTGTCTTAACAGAGGAGTACCAGTCAATGATAATGAGGTTGGAAGGACTTGACAAATCACTTTCAAAACAAAATTACTGCAAGAGACGATTCCTTCGATATCAGCAGTTGAAAAGGCGTGTGAAAAACAAACGGCCCTTTCGTAAAAGGTCAAGTATAATTTGCTATTCGTGCCACCAGAAATATAACTTTGCACCCAATTGTCCACAAAAAACAAAAATTGTAGATCCTAGGTATAGAAAGTCATCCAACAGGTGTAAAAACCACAAAAAAATGCAGACAAATTTAAGGGTTTTTAACAGGTAAATTTGATACCAGTGATTGATATATTGACTGTGACGTTACCAACCACATGCCACTACACAGATAATGGATTACGGGACAAAAGAAGTATTCATATGCAGGAATTCGAGAGGCGAATAATGATTTGACGGAAGTCATAGGCGAAGTTAACCCCAAGTGTGCAAAAATTAATGTGAAAGATCGTTGTCAACATCAAAACTTATCCCTAAACTTTTCATTACTAACAACAGAATACTGCACAAAGACATAATGGAGGTTGTCAAGCACAAACGACAATTTAAAATTAAATCTATAATTCGTAGAATTATTGACTGGGATATAAAAGTCTGTCAAACTAAGCGGCAAAGTGAACCACTTGGGAATATAAAAGATAGCTCCTTTGCATTGAATTTACACCAATATCCAAAAACAGTCACCGATCCCAAAGTTTATAGACTAACTTTTTATAGAAACGGTAAGTGAGTATATAAACAAAAAATGGAGCCTACTCTATACAGACGGATCAAAAGGAACTCTTGGCACATCATTTGCTGCAGTCCACCACAGCAGAATCTTAATTACGTCAGAGTGTCTTCCTCCATTTAGCTCTGTATTTACTGCCGAAGCTTTTGCTGTTAAATGTGCCATCGACTTTGCTCACAATAATAAAGGAAACTTCCTCATATGTACAGACAGAAAATCGACTATTGAAGCCATTCGAAACTTCAATAATGATAGCAACAGGACCATAAACAATATCCGTAACTCGTGTATTAAATACTCCAAGAAATTAAAAATTATGTGGGTCCCAGGACATTCGAACTTGCAGATATAGCTGCTGCAGAGTCAATTTCGGCTCCAAACTACTTCTTCCCAGTCACAGAAACTAAAGACTTACTGCGACATATAAAATCTCTCCATGTTACCATGAACTATTGCAATTGGAAAAAATATAAACACTTTTACACCACCTTCAACACAGACGGAATGAAACCACATTATCTTGTAACTTGCTCTCGTCAACAAACAAAAAACTTTGTACGTCTCCGCATCGGACAAACCAAATGCTCAAACGAGCATTTGCTTCGTGGGGAACCGTCACCTACTAAATAACTGCCCCAACTTCCAAACAACCCGTAAGAATACATTTCGTAACCAGATTCCAAGTGATTCTCTAAAAGATACATCAAAGAATAACATAACAAAGATTAATAAATTCTTAAAAGAATGCCACATTGAAAACTATATTTAAATACCTAAATAAGTAAATATGTAAAATAATATATTAAAATCGAGTTGCAGGCTCTGGTAGCTATAACTCTTTCTCTTAAATTAGTTATAATAATTGTAATTGTTATATGTAACTTTTACATATAAGGGTTGCACAATTCGTGACAAACACGGAAGTTTGTTGGCAACAGCGTCATCAGTTGGCGGTTTGTTTAAATTGGATTCGGTGAAAAACGTGGCACTCACACCAATTAAGTCAGAAAATTCAATGGAGGCTGAATATGTCTGACTTAAGGAGTATGAAATATGGTTGTGTGAATGTATCGTTTGTCGATAGTGACAGCGAAGTATCTGCTGCATTTCATTTCAGAAAGACGGATCGAGAGCGAAACACTTGTTGGAGGTTATACACGCGGACTTAGCTGGAAAGATGGAGTGCAGCTATATTGGTGGAAGTTTCGTGGACTGTTTCGTGCTTATCGATGATTTTAGTAGGAAAACTTTTTTCATTTAAGGCGTTGGTTGAAAATCAAACTGGTTTCAAAAATAAAAAATTCCGAGTGATTAACGCACAGAGTTTTGTTGCAATAAGTTTAAAGCACTTTTTGACCAGAATGGAATCAAGCATCAAACCATCATGCCATTTACCCCACAACAAAATATCTTAGATAGATAGTTCGGCAAGCAATAGCTCAAATGGCGTGCAATTTGGCCAAATCAATGTTTCAAGGGATGTTTTAAATTCAAATGGCATGCGGAATGGCCAGAACACTGTTGGAAATAGAGAAGGCATACAACATGGCCTGCACAATGTTGTAGAACGTGATCAATTTGAAGATTCCAAAGACGATGCTGAGAAACGATTGCCAGTACAAAAGAGTGATGCAGATGACAGTAAATTTGTTGACAGCAGATTGGACTTGGGCCATGATAGCGTAGAGCAACTTATTCGGAGTTAAGTTAGATGCACTAGGCCGCCAAAGCAGGGTAAAATATATATACTCGTAAATAAATTCAAGCCCGAATTTGCACACTCACTCATATATAAATAAATAAATAAACTCAGGCAACCCCCGGGTATGGCGGCACAAAATGATAAACATTTTATCGAATTCACGGACAGCCACAGCAGCAATTACTTAAAACAGAAATCATGCAGTCCCACTCGAAACGAGATCGATCAAAGAGCGGAAACTGTTGAGGTGGATGGGTGCAATGGTTGCAGTGGGCACAGAAAGTTCCATTATTTTAATTGAATTCCATTTGGGCTGTTGCGTGAAGCACTTTAAAAATATAAATGCAAACTCATGGTTCCATGACAATCCCCACCTGCTGTGCACGCCCTTGAGCCTTGGGCAAGTTTGTGTATCGTTTAGCATTTGGGAAACAGCAAAAGTGTGGCGCATGTTTGCAGGATTTTCGATGGTTGCTATTAATATGGTGAATCTTATGGGGATAAACTTATGTATAGGTCGGAGGAGCATTGTCCTTCATATTGGGTTTTCTTAAAAGTAAATGGTTTCTCTACTAACTCCTTTTAAATCATGCCTCATTTATTTCCCAACTTCATACAAAATATTATAAAATAATTTAATTAAAGCAGTGCAAAATTACTTATGCATAAGCCGCGCTTTGAATTTGCTGACGCTATTTTCACATATCAGATGCTTTAAATTTTCTTTTTAGGAAAGAGGGATAATAACTTCATTACAATTCTGTTGACCACTGCGTACAATAAGCGGAAGCGAAAAATAAACTCCACTACTCTGTTTAGATTTCCAACGACTTTAATTTTTTAGAATTTGGGTTATGCAGTCCAAATTAGCTCAGAGAATAATCGAATATGTCGAATTTAGTTTTATTCTTGGCAACACTACTGTCAAATTATAAGACAACAGCCAGGAAGTTTAAGAGGTTTAATGTTGAAGTGTTGAAGTTTAAGAGGTTTACTGTTTGAAGCTTCTATAACAAAGTACTATAGACCGCTATTCAGTTGGCTTCAAATTTTTTCTAATTTTACATATTAATATATTTGTAAAAGACAAAAGAATCACCATAATTGTTTATATAGCTGAATTCATAGATAGTTGCAACTTTCTATTTATATTTAGCAGTATTTCTGACTTTATTTCAAAGTTGAGTTTATAAATAACCGGCAACCCTGACTAAAATTCAACAAAAATTGCAAACAAAAAATACTGTGGTTGAAAGGAATAGAGAAAAATTACAAAACCAAATTAACCAAAAATTTGATGAATACGTTCTACAACTCGTATATGAAAATTTTGCACAGGTTATGTATCAATGTTTGTGCAATCTCTATAACAACATTGTACAGCATTTTTAAAGTTGTATTTGCTTTCTTTTGGTGAATATGTATTTGTGCCAGATTATGTAGGGATTAAGATTTATTCAGAGATACCTGCATATTTGGGCCTTGCACAATACGAATTTATCAGATCTGACTTACATATACTTTGTTGGAAAATCTTATTTACACATTTTTCACATCAAAAGTTTGTGATATTTAAAAGAAGTGTTTTACAAATGCTTTCATACTTTATAAAAACACATACTTGGCTCTAATCAAACGCCCTGAAATGTTTATAAGAACTTATTAGATTATAAACCGGCTGCTATAAGAGCTGCAATATTTCAATCAGGTAATATTGTTCTCTATCAATTGATATTATTACTTCCTTAATCCTAGAGTAGTTCAGGAATGGAATAAAAATTATGTCTCTTGTGGGTAAGCTAGGCAGGGAAGATTGCAGAATATTATATAGTAGGAATATTTTGAAATTTCTCCTCGCAGGATATGAATAACTGTTTCTCCATCTTCATTACAGTGCAATGTCTGTTTGTGTCGGATAAATGCGTACTGAGTGTAGTGGAATTTAGTTGACCCCACGAAGGGTTTAATGGCAATGAAAGATAATTTGTTTTATATTTTGCAACTATCCTTTTTTTGTGTACTCTCGAAACTTCAATTACAAACAAAATAACTATGAATAAGAGACCGATATCCTTCTTGCCTCTTATAATTCGTATGTTATCTGTAGACACAGAAGAAAATAACAATTGCAAAAAAGTAACAATTGAAAGCCGTTTACTGTACTATTGCTCACAAATCTGCGCGTCTGTGAAAATTCGCTGCCCGCTTATTTACTTCACCCCAAATTGTTACTCCAGTCACCTTCTAACTCCGACTACTGAAAAGCATTCAACATTCAATTCTAATGGGACAATCACATCAACCAAAAAGTGAAGTTTGCCGCAGGCGTGTTTGTCTTGTTGCGACTGACTCTGAACTCCATTGAAATGGCAACATTTGCGTTGTTTTCGAATTGCACTGCGCGTAATCGCAGTCATCATATTCATAAAGCAGCAGAGGCGGAATGAAAGTGGGTGGATGTGTAGTGAGACGAGGTGTGCCTGTTAGGTGTGAGGATTTTCAGTGTGGGTGGATAAAATCAACCGCTGCTCAGTAGCTCAACTAATAGCTGCAATTGCTGCCACATAAAGCAGCTCGAAGTGGAGAGAGGATGAAATTCCTTTCATTGTTGACGCTGCCCTGCTGCTCTGTATTCTTGCTGAGGCCTGCAGCTCATTCATTTGCCAAATTAAATGCGAATTGTGCCATCGGTTTGAGTGTTATCAATTTTTGTGCCTGTAACCTTACCAGCCACATGAACATCCACCCTCTGAGACTCGTTTTTGTGGCTTTGGAAGCCATTATTTTGCATTGAGGTTTCCAATTGCAGTTGCAGTTATATGTATAGTTGTTGCTATTGTTTCTGTTAATGTTGTTATTGTTGTTCTTGATGATGCAGAGGTAGTCATTTTTACTGGTGCCGGATAACATAATGCTCCATTGCCGCATTTTGCAATTTGCAACTTAATTGCAGTTTATTAATTGTCATTTGCATTTGATGTTTCGTAATTTGAATTTTTAATCCTTTGGCAAAGTTCGTTGCAAATTCTGTAAGGATTTGTTTTAAAAAGTGTGGGGAAGTTTAAGTGTTTCCACTAAATTTGATTGATTGGAAATTTATATAACTATAAACAAGTATAAATTCCTTTAATGAACTTTTAGTTTCGAATAGCAAATGGAAACTAACTTGTTTTTGAAGTACTTAAACATGAAACTATACCTACATTTCTAAACCAACCATTATTGCTCAGAACTAGAGGACTAGACAACTAGGGAGAACCGTAATTACACGTTAAAATTACCAGTCTTCAAATAAACTTTATTGATGGTAAAAAATTCTCATCTGTAGTTGATTAAAGCAAATATCGTTGAATAAGGATAATATTATCGTATTATATAATATATCGTATTTGATTAAAGCACTCTGTTCTATATTTGTTTTATAATATTTTTTTGGGGCATTTATGAAACCAATTTCTTCTTAACTTCTAATCTTTGTGGACCCTAAGGGTGAATAAATCACTGGTGCTACTCTTTTCTACACTAACTTTAACTACTATTTTCTTTAATTTAACTTTTTTTAAATGTATTATTAAATCCAAAGATAAATATTGAAAGACCCGGGACGAAATAAAACGAGCTGATCGGTTGCGTGGAACACAATAGATACTGAATTTTTATTCGTTCTTCTTTCATCAATATTTTGACTAGATTGTTTAAGGTTTATGAAAACTTGCATATTATTATGTTATTAAATATGGTGTTACATTGATTATATCTACCACCACTCTTCATACAAACATTTAATACTTTTTAAACGCTTTGGGGAAGCTTACGTATTATGTGTCAATGCCGGTAAGTCCACTTGCCGTCTTAAGTAATTTGTCTGTCTATATCCCTAAATCGATTATTATGCTGAAATAGTTTGAAAGTTTAACTTGTTGACCATCTTCATATTATTCAGCTGGAATGTAGCTTTTTGCAATGGTGATATTATATTTATATAATAGAGCAGTTAATAATCAAAACTCTTCTACAGACTAAAGTTTATAAAGACTTCATAAATCAAACTAAAGTGTAGAACAACTTACTCAACTGACAAAAACAAAATCATAAAAACAATAATACGAAGGAGTCTAGAAAGGCCAATGAGGATTATGAAAAATTATCAAAATATAAAGCAACAATAATTGACATTTATCTCTTCCCACTCCAGCACAGCATAAGGCAGTCTAAAGTAAACCAAAAGGACACCATCTAAACAGCAGAAAGTAATTAAATAGTGCTGTGGAGTGTACATATTCGAAAGCAACTTTGACATGTGGAATGAGGAAAAAGCAATTGTGACTATGAGTTCTATGGATGTGCATATATATACATATGTATGACTGTATCGATGAGATACACACTGGCACAAGCAAATAGAAACAAAAGCGACCGCATTCAAGAGTAAGGTTCGTTTCACACCAGACGGCAACGACGCGGGTTTCGATATCACAGAGATGGTAAATAAACCCAAAGTTGCACAAAACTCACAACAACTACGAGAAGTGTATGCCCATACCATGAGCTGCACACGATCAGACTATCTATGGTTGCGGCTCAAAAACAAAACAAAACAACAAAAATTCAAAATCAAAACATAGAAATATAGCGAGGTCCGGATGGTTGCCGGCAGACACTTAATCGTGCTACGATTTTGTTCTTTATTTTGGCAATTCTGCTTGAATCTTTTTGGTTTTTTTTCTGGGGGAAAAAAGGGACGAGACCTTTTTTTTAATTACTGTGGAAAAATGTTTTTGTCGCACTTAGCGACTAATTTCATAAAGAGCTGACGAGAATCAGACTGCGGCATCGGAATTTTAAATATTGTTTTGGTTTTGGGACTTTGTTGTGAATTTTTATTATGTTTACCATCTCCGTGATATCCAAACACGCGCCGTTGCCGTATTGTGTAAAACGAGGCCAAGGCGGTGTGTTTCCATAACAGAAATAGAATCTAATGGAGAAATATTGTCTCCCAGTCAGTTCTCTCCCGAACACTCATTCCTTGCTCATACTCATGCGATAAGGGAGGTATTTAGCCATCGAATGCTCGAATTAACCCGCCACCCGCCTGCGTTGCTCCACTTCGCCATTACAAGCAATTGAACTTTGTTGTTAATGGTATTATTGTTGTTGGTCGATGTACAATGCTACGCCTCTGCTCGCTCGCAAAGGCGACTTATTATCAACTGTAAATGAATCCATTATGTCTGACTTTATTATGCTTTGGGTTGCTTTTCTGTTAATGGGTTCGGAGTGTGAGTTTGCGTAGCGTGGATTGTAATGGAGGAGAATTTTTTGTCTCTGGATGGCAGTAAACGGTTTTAATTAATAGCATGGGCTAATTTGCTGCTAGTTTCCTGCCAGCGGTGAGAATATTTTATCAGATATAGTGTAGAATATTTGATATTCCTCTGTCGATTGTGGTCAAAGGACCATGGGAAATGTTTTGAGAGAGGGTTGGCAAACACAATTTGGCTGTACATCATATGATGATACTTAAGTATACAAAATCATAATGCCATCATATCCCTCTGCTTTATTAAAAACTTTAATAAATACAACATACATATGTATGCATACATTTGTGTATGTAATTATATCTGAAAATGTAATCAGAATATGTATCTATATATGTATGTATATACATACAGACATATACATATAGAACATTCGGTTCGCTGATGTGACAGCAATTTCATATACATATGTTAATAATTAAATCCTCACAAATAATAGCTACAACTACAACAAATACAAAGCAGCAACGACACTGAGCAATTCCCTTAAAATCCCACTTGAATCAATTTCAGATTATGTCGTTATCGTATCGTATCTCATCATTACGCAAAAATACAAATACTCGTATATGTGTTTGTACATTTGAGTATGTGCTCTAACGGTAAATAAAAACAAAATGGATACAATTGCTTAACTACGCACATTGGAAGAAGGAGCAGAATTCGCAGCAGCAACATCGAACTTCATCCTAAGTGAGGAAAATTGTTTATTTCACAATCGAGCGTCTACAATCCAACAAGTTTTTTCGCAACATGTTGCCGCAAATTTACTCTCTTTGTATAATGTGCTCTCTCTAAGTCAGTCTCTCTCGACACCCACATTCAGTAATCGTACCTACCAATAACCAACAACAGTTGCCATTTTAACCCCACTCGTAATTATATTATGCAATATTGCTATATTCGCAACTTTATTTTAATGTTTTTCCCATTTTGTTTCATTGCTCTTCTCCAGTTTTCTCTATTCTATTCTTCCTTCACCCTTTCCATTTCATTTTTTTCGCCCTGAAGCTTTTCTCTCTGTTAGTCTCTTTGCAGCTTTGGCGTTTTACTGTTGGTCACTTGTCTCGCTTCATTTAGTAAGTAACGAGGCCAGGACACTCATAATTCGCTAGCAACGGCTGTGAGGGTGGAAGCAGGATTGCAGAAGTGCGTTGATGTGATATTGTATGGGTGCTCATGTTTGTTTTCGTTTGTGAGTGTATTGATTGCTTGCTGAGTGTATTAGTGTTGCAGACAGTAATTATTATGCTATGTCAGTGATAATTGATTCAATAAAATTAATGCGGAAACAGTACAACGCAGAAGAAGCCATTAGGGCAATATTGGGTGCAAATGTTGTTAGGGTTGCCAAGTAGGAACAATATATATTATATGTATGTATGTACAGTGTACACAGGCTTCTTCACATTCTCAAGAACAATGTGCTAAACAGTGGCTATTATCATTAGATATGAGCAATTTTTTTTAGCAGAAATTTTTATTTTTAAATAAAAATAATTTTCAAATTGTTATATTTCCGATCAATATACAATTCATTTCAGATTTTTCTAAAAATTTAAATGATTCCTCTATTTGTATATTTTCATTTCCCTTAAGAGTTATTTTTTGTTTTTAACTTTTCGCCTAGCAACTAAAATAAACCTTTATTTCCACAGTATATTCTCAATATCACACGATATATATATATATATATATATATATATATATATATATATATATATATATATATATATATATGTATATATATATATATATATATATATATATATATATATATATATATCAAAAAATAACCGTTATTTTCATCTTTTCGTGAGTTACGTATGTTCGATGTTCGCATTTTTTTTTCTGTTATGTTGGTACACATGTCTGTTATATATGTTGGCAATACCAACCATTTTGGATTGTCAGTTTGTTTTTGACAGATAAAAAGGTTAGTCGTGTTTTGGTGTGCTCTTCGATTTTGTACTATTCGAAAAAAATGGATCAAAGAAACTGTATTCATTTTTGTGTAAAAAATGAAATTAAATGCGCAAGGACATTTGAAATGTTGACTGTGGCCTTTGGCGAGTCTACAATGAGCAGAACACAAGTTCAATTGTGGTATAACCGGTTTAAGGAAGGCCGAGAAGATGTCAATGACGATGCTCGTCCTGGTCGCCCGAGCACGTCAACAACCGATGAAAACATTGACGCAGTGAAGAAAATGATTGTGGATAATCGTCGAATCACTATCAGCGAGGTTGCTGATGATGTTGGCATATCGTTCGGCTCACGCCAAGCAATTTTTACGGATGTTTTAGGCATGAAACGTGCGGCAGCGAAGATTGTTCAAAATTGCTAAATTTTGAGCAAAAACAACATCGCATGGACATCGCTCAGGAGCTGTTTTTGGCCAAAAACAAAACCGTTATCATGCCTCAATCACCGTATTCACCGGACTTGGCCCCGCTGACTTTTTCCTCTTTCCAAAACTGAAGACACCGATGAAAGGAAAGCGTTTTGCTACGATTGAGGAGATAAAAGAAAAATCGAAACAGGAGCTGTTGGCGATATCAAAAAAAGCGTTTCAGAAGTGTTTCGAGGATTGGAAAAAACGCTGGCATAAGTGTATTATATCTGAGGGGAATTACTTTAAAGGGGACAAGATAGTTGTTGATGAATAAATAAATACTTTATTTTTTGATCACACCTCGTATATATATACATATATATATATATATATATAATATATATATATATATATATATATATATATATATATATATATATATTTATATATATATATATATATATATATATATATATATACATATATATTATATATATATATATATATATATATATATATATATATATAAATATATATTATATATATATATATATATATATATATATATATATATATAAATATATATTATATATATATATATATATATATATATATATATATATATATATATATATATATATATATATATATATATATATGTATTTATAAATATTATTAAAATAAATAAATATTGGCTTTAAGCAGCACATAAAAAATTCCTCCATATGGACTAGCAAAAGTTGAATTTTGGTTTACTTAAAAGTTGAGCTGCAGCAATTTCAGTAGTCTATTTGCATTTATTTTAACAAGTAAAGAATCCATAAATGTTCATTTAGTCATGTGTAAAATACTGAAAGTCAATTGGCTAATCATGGTTTTCAATTATACTACTTTGCAAAACAAAAGTTTCCACTAATTGGGGGATCTCGGAAAACGGCACCTATTCGATTTGAAACTTTTGGATTGGGTACACTACTTAACAACAAAAATGTTAATTTTTTAATGTAAAATTGTGTGCTGATTTCAAATCTTGCCTTTAGTTCCAGATAACGAGATATTCACAAAAACTTGGAAAACATAAAATTTAAACTGTATAATAACGCTTTATGCTTTATCCTAGTAGAGTCAATAATTACACTCTTGGTTTGGTGTTTATCGGCTAAAATGGTGAATCAAATCGGATTTTGTGCATATGTTCCAAATTGTATTTAGCGTACAATTACATGCTTTATTAATACCATAAACAATCATTGTTTGCCGAAATTTTATATAACTTATTTTAACGGAGAAATCGGAACAGTGCAAAACTACATTTTTCACCGTTAAAAAAAAAAATGCAAGGCAAAATATATGTTTTTTCTTAATTTAAATAAATTTTATTTAAAACATGTGTAATATTTTTAAACATGCTGAATTTTGTATATATGTATATATATATGTATACGAGTATATATATATATATATATAAATATATATATATATATATATATATATATATATATATATATATATATATATATATATATGTATATATATATATATATATATATATGTATATATATATATATATATATATATATATGTATATATATATATATATATATATATATATATATATATATATATATATATATATATATATATATATATATATATATATATATATATATTTATATATATATATATATGGTATTATGGCTCCGCGGGGAGCAAACTTTCTATATAAGGTAACTTAAATTTTCTGCAAACTTCAAAAATTACAAATAATGTTTTCCATACGTACCTGTCGACGACTGATGAGAGAAACGGGAGTCACTTTCGGAATCAGTACAAAATTTTTCGTTAGAAAGGTATATTTGTAATCTTCGAACAAAACTTTAATAAAATGTTCAATCTAGTGTAATTTTTTCTTTCGATTAAGCACGTTTAAATATTTCATTATTTTCAGATTCTTGCGTTTTCAACAAATAATCATGAAATCACTTTCAAACAACTAAAACGAGGAAACGAATAAATTTATGAGTTTTAAAAAGATAGAAAAAACCTTATTAATAAAATATGACGTAAAACATTCCAATTAAATTCCTTATAACTCAAATTACAAAGATTTAAGAAATAATCATCAATCCACTTCGGACCCATCTAAAATGATCATTTATGCCCAAGTGAGTCGTTGCTTGCCCGTTTAATGGCATTTTTATAACATTCGGAATGCTTGCAGCAGCATTTCCAGTTGTGCTGATGGTGCGTATTCGTGCGCCCCTGTTGATGCTCACTTGCCACTAAATGTACACATTTAAATAAAGCGCAACGAATGTCATTAGCATATAAAAATGATGTTAATTGTACTCAAGTGAAGCGCAGGCGATGGCTTCGCTGAAGGCATGCGATAGAAATGTCAACATTTTGACGATGGCATAGCTGTAAAAATAGATCAGTAGCTGCAGTGGTATTGGCAGAGGCAGAGGCGGTGGCGGTGGCTGCGACAGTCCCATATTAAAGTGATCCATCTCTGAGCCCATAGTGCGAAGATCTCTGCATAGATAAATAATAAAAATTAAAAATAAATTAACGTATTGTAAAATTGCAGCCGCCGGTCTGTGGGGTGCTGCACCGAGTCAGTCTTAGACGGATGCATGGATAGATGGATTGTTCGTATTTACGAGTAGAACAAAAACGGAAACTTCAACTACAGATGCAGTTGCAGTTGAAATTGCAGAGAGTAAAATCGTCTGGAAAGTGAGGAGTCAGCCGTAACATGTACTCGTATGCGTAAATGTAGTAATAAAATAAAAATATTCTTGAAAAGCGAACGAAAGATCAAAGCTGTAAACAGAGGAACTGTTTCTGTGTTGTTAATGACGGAGCTGTTGACAGTTGCATATAGTAAATGGATGCATGGTAATTGCCCCTTGGTTCTGAAATATGGAAGCGAGATGAATATGGACTGTCGTCCGCAATTAAACTAAACGCTTTTTTCACTTTTTAATTAAATTTTTATTACAATTATTTTGATTGCTGTTGCTTGGAAAATACCATGCACTCATATGCAAGAATACTCTCTTGCATGTAGTATGCTAAGGGTTTTCCATATGGCTTCTGATGTGTGCTCAATATAATATGTTCACATTATTATGTGGCACATTGCAAAATAATATCACTGTTAGAAAGAGTGATAAAATATTCCGTTTGTCGTTGAATATCCGATAAAAATTTTAACGCCAATAGGTCGTTTCTAATAAGTGGAGCTGTTGAGAGCTACTATAATTATTTGTAATTTCAAAATCAGCATAATTAATGAATCATTAATCCTCTTTGCTAGTATGATTGCTATTCGCTACACCTAATAATAAAATATATTAAGTTTGTGTAGTTTGGCCCCTTTATGTTGGCATGCCGACTACAAATAAGCTGAGACAATGAGACATAATGTGGTAAGACGAGGGCCTCGGGTGTAGTAGAGAGTACATATTCAAGAATATCCAGTTTATGTTAGTTTTGGGGCGGTGGTTACGAATTAATATTTTAACCAGTAAAGTATTTCCAAATAATATTAATACAAGAACCATGGGTATGTTTTAACCATATTTGTTGGCTAGGAGCAATACAATCATTCTATACATCCCCCACCACCAAGATAGGTCGTAGAGGTCGTTCACCACGCATAATCCAATAGTTGGGGCCTGATTGTGGGCTGTGACGTAAATTTACAGAACACAGTTTCGGTTAGCACTAAATGCAGCTCTTGGGGTAAAAAGATGTCCGATTTTATTCTCTCTTCAGATTTAGTGATATACAATGTGGGTCACAAACCGACCTTTGTGACGCAAAGAAGGCAATAAGTGATTGATTTAACACTAACTAATAGGTTTCTGATAGATCAAATAAAACAGTGAAAAGTTGTGGCAGAGGTATCTCCCTCGGATCACTGTTTGATAGAATTTCGACTTGACGTTGATAAGATAATAGTGTCGGATGGTCGAAATCCACAAAGGGCCGACTGCGACAAGTTTGGGGTTCTTGTTGACGAGAGGACTCCCAGGTTTACTAAACTGAGAATCATGGCGAAAGTCTTAAGAGGCGATCGAACGGGTAACGAGTACTTTGGTAGAATGTTATGAGTCAGTGTGCCCGTTAAGAATGAGTAGGCAGGGTAGAGCAGTTCCATGGTGGAAGGCTCAACTGGTATACTTCATCCAAAAAATAATGATAATGTATACCCAATAATGTTAAAGAGAGGAGGGGATAAGTTAAATAAGGCCTTGAAATAGATCTACATTGCTTGTTTTGCTCTAAGTTACGTACCATCTCTTTGTCGACAGGTTAGGGTGGTCTTCATTCCCAAACCGGGAAAGGCTGACTACACATTAGCGAAAAGCTTCAGGCCGATCAGTTTGACATCGTTTATGTGGAAAGGTCTGGAGCGTATGGTGGAGAAGTATATTATGGCGGGTTTAATGTTGAATAGCCCCCTTAGTATCTATCAGCATGCATACCAGAGTGGAAAGTCATGCGAATCAGTTCTGCACGATATAGTATGTAAGATTGCAACATTGGAAGTTGCCGCAGTGCCCCACAGCTCAATACCGTATGTCCAAACTGGTTTTAAAATTGTTGAGTACAAGAGAAATTTGCTATCGATTGAGACTTTGGAGTTTCGATTCAAGAGCCAGTGAAGATTTCTGAGCTTTATACAGAGTGATTTTCGTTTTGTAAATATATGTGTTTTCCAAGTTAATCTTCTGTCGAGGTGCATCCCAAGGTAGCCTCATCATATTGGGGTATAATTATGTCGTTGAGTTCAACGTGTGGGCAGGGGTTTCGTTTGAGAGTGAATGTAACCTGGTCTGACTTTGTTTCGTTCAACTTGATTCTCCGTAATTTTCCGTAGTAATTTTGTTTAGCCCAGTTTCGATTTTAGAGGAAGCTAAGTGTGGGAAAGTGTCAACAGCTAAGACAGCAGTGTCATCTGCAAAGGTACCTATGGTGACTCCTTCAGCTGATGGTAAGTCGTTCGTGTGAATTAGATAAATTATTGGGCCCATGACACTTCCTTGGGGTACGCCTGCTGAGCTTTCATGGAGCTCAGATTGTTCTTCACCTTGCTTTACGAAAAAATATCTGTCTGTGAGATATGACTTGATTAACACATAGTAGTTAATGGGGAGTGTAGTTTTTATTTTGTAAAGCAAGCCATCCTGCCAAACGCGATCAAATGCTTGCGAGATGTCAAGCAACGCCCCTGTAAAATATTTTTTCTGTTCGAATGCAGTGTGTATATACTCAACAATCTTATGAACCTGTTCGATTGTGCTGTGTTTTTTCCTGAATCCAAATTGATGATTTGGAATTAGCTTTCGCTCTTCTATAATTGGGAGTAATCTTTTCTGGAAAAGGGTTTCCATGAGCTTAGAAGCAATCGGTAATAAGCTAATTGGGCGATACGATTCAACTTTATCAGCGCTTTTTCCGGGTTTGAGAATCATTTTTACTTGTGTCACTTTCCATTGGGGATATATAAAGCCAGATGTTAGTACCGCGTTAAATAAGTAGGTTAGATATGTCACTCCTTCTTCTAAAAGTTGTTTTACTATTTTTCCAGTGATAAGGTCGTTTTTTTAATATTTAGTTTATCAATAGCTGCTTTCACTTCTGATTTGGAAAATTTACATATGGGTAGGTCCATCTGAAGGGTATTACTCAGAACACTTTTCATTTCTTCTGTTATACATGCTGGGGGCTCGATTTCGTGTGGGGTAAATACTCTTTTTAAGTGTCGGGCAAATGTGACTGCTTTTTCAAAGTCACTTTTAGCCCATTCGTTACTTTCCATCCGTAAGGCAGATTGGAACATTGTGGGTCTCTTTAGATTCCTAGTTACTTTCCAGAGAGATTATTCTGTAGCAGCAGTCGCATCGAGATTACTGAGGTAATGATGGAGTTGGGTGTTTCGTTCGTTATTAAGGATCTCTTTAAGTTTCTTTAATACACGTTGGTTTCCTGCGACAGTACGTTTTTGTATGCTCATACTGCTGACAGTTAGCGCATTGGGGAATATCGCTTCTTGATTCCTACTTTGAAGCCTCTTTGTTGTTTTGGCTTATAGGTGAAAAATTCGGTGTTTTTAGCTCAAGGTGGTTAACTATTGTCTTGTAGGCTTCTGGTGAAAATGCCTGGATTTTAACTTGCTCATTGTTTATGAGCTTTAATTCGTATGAATTTGGAGCAGCTTCAGACAATAGTTTCATTAAAGGAGCTATATTGGTAACTCTGTCAACAAATATTGGTGGGGGCTTAGATACTTTTTCTTTATGTTCTGTACTTTGGTCACATTCTTCAATTTCTTCTATAGACGAAAATCGATTTTCGGATCTCCTAGCTAGTATTTATCAAGTTTCGCTTGTTTTTGAATAGTTTTTATCTTACCTGGACTCTCTCTCTGCCTTTTCTTGTTTTGAACCGTTTTCCAGTCCTCGTCGTGGGGGGGAACACTTACTGTGACTTGGGGAGAGGCAACTGGTTGCTGTTGTTGATATAGCAGCTAAAGCTGGCGTTGAAATTGTTCAATTTGTTGTTGGACAGTTTGTTGTGGGCTATTTTTAGTATGATAAGACGAGCTTGATTGGGTAGAGGGGCATTGAGGACTCCAGGAATTTTGGAGCAGATTCTGAAGAAGGTGTTTCTTTTGTGTTTGCAGTTTTGTGTTTTGTGTTGTTGTTCCTGATGTTGTTGTTCTCGGCTCCAAAACTGAAGAGGGAACTGGGGCTGGCTGGCATCTGAATGAAAATGTCAGATGCTTTTCGGCTATGGGAAGTATGGCAACGGTATTCTGATCAGAAGTGTTTGCTATACTGAAGACAGCGGAATAGGTAATTGAGGAGAACTGGCGTGGTAAGGAGATTAGAGTCTGTAATGACAGTCAGGCTGCATTAAAGCCCCTAGAAAATACGTTAACCACTTCAGAAATTGTCCAAGAATGTAAGACTAAGACTAATTAAGCATAAGACTTAACTCCATCGCAAAATTGAATTTTCTTGAACTTAGTTGAGTTCTGCGACACTGTGGCGTTCGGTGGAACGAATTAGCTGGTTAATTGGCAAACTGCGGATCTACCGGTACTCTAATGGGACCAGAGCAATTGTAATAGGTGTAAGTTTAGCTGGCGGTATAGATTGGATCAGGAGCCATGTGAATAATATTCACAAGGACCGATGGTGCAGTTTAGTTGTCTGCGAAACAACCAAGTGCTTCCTAGAAAGCCCAAACAGGAGAGTTGCAGATTTCCTATAACATTACGAAGGAAAGATTCGATCATTGGTTGGGGTAATTACTGGGCATACTCTATGATACCATCATATGACTCCTGCCTGGAGGAAGAGGACGGCACAGAGCATTTTCTCTGCGCTTGTCCTGCCTTTGCCAGAATGATGAGATGCATATTAAGGTCAGATGTTTTGGGTATCGCTGGACAGACTTCTGAGATTCATAAAAGAGTCAAAGAAGTTTGAAAAGGTGTAATTTCCGTTCCAAAATCCTCTATCCCCTTCCCACTAAATACTTTTCCAGGCTTACAGTACAATGGCTGAGTGCTTGGAGACGTCCTTCTTCGGCGGCTCTCCGGCCTACCTCACTTCTATCTATCTATCTATCTATCTAAAGTATTGCTAAGGAGGTCCTTGTTGTATGAGTCCTTGTGATGGTCATGCCTATTAACTGTCCACACGATGTGTCATCACCCTCTCTCATTGACGAACCTTATGAAGTTGAGGGAGCTTGAGTATAGTCAGTGATATAGGAACCTATATCAAATCTGGCTGTGAATGTTTCTGGGGATATCGCAAGAACATATTGTCAACAATTCCCAAGCCAAGGTGAGAGAAATCGGGAGGAGAATATGAATGAGGTAGCTGATATTAGGCTTCCCTTTCTGAATCGGAAAATATATTGGACTGGAACATATTTTTCAACTCAACATTGGCAACTAGCTGGAGGATTCAGTAGCTCAGAGACCTAAATCTGGAGAAGAATCTCAGCAGAGCATAAACAAAAGTAATGAGGACCATGATCAGCAACGGTATCGAACCTGAGAGCGCGAAGGTGAGAAATATTCAAAATACAAGGACCCAGCATCAATAAATTGAACAGGTCAAAAAATAATTCACCTAATGCAGCTGCAGATAAAGGATGCAAACAGCATTTGGTGAAAGCTCATATCAATCCACAGACAATACGAAATAAATAAAATTCTTTTAAGAGAATGTACTGTTTGAACAACCAGGAACATCACCGTTACATGCAACTGACTGAGACCCTAAGGTAGGAATCTAAATCTTAAAGGAAGTTTGCTCCCAGAGGAGATTTTTATAGAAAATTTCACCACAAAAATGTTGAGTTTCTCTTGCACCATGAAGGCATTACATTAACGCTTTTGAAGTTTTAGTAATAATGCTTCAAACTTCACAAATAAAGTTCTATTAGTCTTTATGAAGCTAGTTTAACAAAGTTTCAAGCTTTATATTTTAGAGGAGTTCGAACCACTAAAAGAGTTCATAAGGCCCTATATAGCTTTCTTGATATAGCTACACTTAATAGTACTTGTAGCTATGTATACTGAGCAGTATAAGCGCGTAAAGTGCTACTTTACAACATATATATATATATATATATATATATATATATATATATATATATATATATATATATATATATATAAATGTATACATGTATTTAATTCATCAGAAAATGTAAAATGTTTGGATTACAAAATTAATTAATTATAAAAAGTTAATTTAATGTAATATAGGAGATTGGAACATATAACTAACAACCGGAGTGCAATTCCCATAGGAAATGTGCGTTAAGTTTACTAAAGTTAGTAAAGTTTAGTAAAATCCTCTACAGATCTTTATAAATCATACGATTGGCTCTACAAAAACTATTTTGCAGCTTTAGCTTATTAATTTTCAAGTTGTTAATAGTAATATTATAGGTCAAATGTGGCAAAGAAAGTTACATAATTCCGTTTTGTATGATAATATGAGATATGAGATAATAATCTTTATAAATTAGTGAATTCGACTATTGTATAGAAGTCCATCTTCAATACCATCTGGATCAAAAATTAAGTTCGGGCCACCATTACTCGCACTTATCTTTAGAAGCAATCGAGTTATTAGGATGATTTATTATAGGTAGTATTTTTGGCCGACTATAAACATGCTTTAATGTTTAAACCTGCTCAATTAATAATGTTTTTCGAAATAACTTCATAATAGCTTTCATACTCGTTGAAAATAATTTCATAATCATCAATGAGTATCCTAATGCATTTAAAAAGCATGGACATATTTTTCAAGCTTTTGCTTTTGACTATTTTCACTTTTTATGACCACAACGTCGGGAATTTTTCGGATGCTTTCCTAACTGTTTGTTAGAAATACAAAGTAACTCAATGGACTATAAAACCGAGCTATTAATAAATATATAAGAACCGTCGATAATCAAATCTGCCATGAATCAAACCCCATCAAAGAGATGGAGATGTGTAGGCACGGACACCCACAGCCACGCTAAAACTATTAAACGACATTTTATTTTCATTTACGACGCGATGTGATTCACAGCGCATGATTATAATTATTATGGCCGCTTTGACAAATTAGTGTATTAACTAATACATTTGTTGATGATGCAACAGCGCAAAAGCAATTAAATTTTAGTTGTTGTGGAAATTGATCGTAAAAATTGTTCTGCATTGTTGCTCGAGATGAACACGTTTTCCGAGTTTGCGTGCTGTCTCGAAAATATTTTTGGGAATTATAAATCGCCCGGAAATTGCGGTAGAGGAACAGGTGCTCAGGCGCCACTCATATTACACACACATTTATAAAGGTCTGCTGTCGCGGTAATATGTGCTAAAGCACTTTCGTTGGCGGTGGAATTATAAATAAACAGAAACACGGACCGAAAGTATATAACCAGGAGTGGTGGTAAATGATTGTTTACCGAAAATAATAAAATGTCGAAGTAAACAAACACATTTAAATATCTCGTCAAATTTACGAGCATCTCCACTCAAAATTCTGGCCCAACTATTGCACAGTACCAAATGAAACGAAAATTCAATTTTCCACCTACATGGAATTAAAAAATCGCCACAGACTGTCTCATCAGTTTCGGAAATGTGTCTTGAAGTATCTCAATGATTTCTTGTGTTAGATACGCAAGACAAAAGTCGCATTGCGTTGAAGACCCCTCCTTCATGACACCCATGTATTGCGGCCCTGTCAGCAAAGCAGCAAAGAAAACTCGTCACACAAATAGCACACACAGCCACTAATTCAGGAAGAGGGGTGTCAGATGCACAGACAATGTCGAAGGTGTAGGGGCACACGCCAATATTAAGATCGGCGGCCTGGCAAAGTGGCTGCGGTCGCAGTATTCAGCTGCACGTAATATTGTCGGCAATTAGAACGTCGTAGCAGAATGAAAAACACATCTGTGGCGTACATTTCCAATTACACAATAGTAAATTTCTTTTCTATTTTAGGATGATCAATGCACTCGGGGTAACACATTTGTGAAATTAGTAATGCGGGTTGTTTGATTCACGCCAATCCCTTAAAGCCTTGGGGAAGGGAGCAAGAGGTCATGAGTAGCAATTCGTTTATAATTCGTAACGACTTACACAGCTTTTGAGCACATCATTATACCCTTTGCCTTCAAAAAATGTAAAAACGGTACACTAATTTTGTGCTTTTGAGAGGGGTTGCAATTTCAAGAAGGATGCATGGTAGGTATGGACATACGAGTATATATACAGATATGATCAGAATCACTTTCTGAACAGTTTTAATTTTATCCGTTCGGCTGTACGACCATCTGTCCGTCTGTCTGTGGCCACACCGTTTGAGCTATCTTAATGAAACTTTGCAGAAGTATAGTGTGGATAAAGATACAGAACCAGATTACTATATGGACCGATTTGAACAAAGACCACGTTTACAACTTATATAAGGAAATTTTTCCAATTGGAATAGTGACGTAATATTGGTAGTTATGTAGATGTGGGGCCTACTAAACAGTATGCAAAAAATAGGCGGTATATATACTATATATACTGCCACGCCCACTATTAGGAAATATTCATAGCTTAAGATCTATTAGAGATTTATGGGCGAAATTTTACGAGAAGCAACCTGTGCACATTGTAAAGCTAATTGCAAGTGAGGTTGATCAGAGAGAGGACACGCCCACTTTTGATATATATAATGCATTTTCGGGTTTAAAATTAAAATTAGCCTACCTATGGTAGTATGATGCTATCAGAATAACAGTTTGCAGAAAAATAGTTTGTGTGCATAATACCACGCTTACGACTAACTAAAAATCGTTACTAAGTTCCTATTAAAGATTTTTTAATTAAATTTCACAGGAAGGTTGTGGATACTAATATTAAACATATTTTTACAGCCACGCCCACTATTGATATACTTTTATAAATTACGACCTATAGAATATTTTCGGGTGACAGTTTTTATTAATACTCGTACGTATAATAACCCTACAAAGCCATACACAAAAAACGGGGCCACGCCTCCCTCTATTATAATCAATCAAGGTAACCTACCGAAAATTATTGAAGATATGCTCCTAATGTTGGTTTACGAAGAAAATATCCCCATTGCTGAATTCGCACGCACAGAGAAAGGTAAAGGGTATTTCGAAGTCGGTCTAACCCGACTTCAGACTTCTTTACTCGTTTTCAATATTAAAGGTGCCTACTGAGAAGAAAGCAATTGCCAAAAACTGCCTAATATATGTAATAGTTTCAGTTACGATCAATTACTACGATTAACTAAACCGACAGCACTGTGAAAATGTATCAGATTGTGTTTGAAAAACGACATGAATACTATCATTTCAGAATTATTAAAAGACGGCGATGTAAGATAGCGAATTAGAATGCTTTATTTCTATTCAATCACTTTAAATCTTTTGAAGTTTTTATTGACAATATTAAATGACTCAGAACTTTGCTGAATTAGTTAGTTAGCAAACTAATCCGAATGTACGAATGTGAAAACATTTAACCAAAAATGAACTGGCCCCATTTAAATTGCAGGCATCAACTGCACTAATCCAACGCGAGCAGCAAGCAAGCAAGCAGTCAACAACTAAGCAAGCCAGCAAGCGAAAAACAATTTAGCAGACAATTCCTAAGTGCAGGCGACACAATTCGCAACAAAATGCAAATAATTTACACATGTCGGCGCAGATACAAAATGCAAACAACACGAAGCAAAATGCATTCGAAGCAATTCTCTTAATAAGCTTCGCAATCCACAAGCGGCAGTGCCAGGCGGGCGGCTTAGTCGACTGGTTGGCTGACATTGTCGGGTTTTAAATGACTGCTACATTCCTTGCTGACAACGCAGTAATTAAAATTCAATTGCAATTGCAATTAAAAATGCGCATCAGAAATTAAAATAAAAATCAAATTGAAAATTAAATGCAATTTAAAAGCGGACAAAATTTTAGTTCCAAACACTGTGCAAACACTATGCAACAATTACACGCAAGTCCCAATAGGAAATGGAGAAGTTGCTATCTTTGCAATACTACCGATCACGTTTTCTGAGAAAAGCATGAGGCGATTCAAAAAAATTTAGAAATAAAATTGTGGAATCTGATATGTAAACGTATTGCGAGAATTTATAAAAAATGTGAGAAAATCGTACAGAACGCGATATTGAAAAATTCACCGCCTACTCCATATGATCGGCTCGGACCCCAAAAATTAATCTCATTTCTTTAAGAGAACAATACGTTTCTTTAATTTTTTGCAATATGTCACATTCATGGATACGAGAATATACTTTTCTGAATAGTAGACAATAATTTCACATAATTGTGAAATTGATCGAGTAGTTGTAGGATTTCTAGATTCTTTCTCATTTACTGTGGGACGGTGATTAATTCTTCAATTCTTCTATTTCTGGATTTCTGTTTCGGGGTGCTCCGAATTCTGTTTGTGATTGACCTTAGGTAGCGACTTTAAAGACCTTCACGCAGACTGTTGTCAACGCGATGTTTCCAACTGGGTCGAAGGAAATGCGGACACAATAGCGCAGCCTTTGAAGTCAGTCGCACTCGTTGGCGTTCCATTTTGGGATTGTGCGGATTAGCAGCGCATGCTGCAGCATGCACGCACGGTGACGAGATGCTCTTAATCACTTTTGTAAGAGGCGGCTCCCTTTTGTTTTTGCTCGGTTGTGTTTTCAGTTGCTTTCTTCTTGTGGAATTTGCGTATCTTTGGGTGACATTCTTCACCAATGTAGCTAGTTTAGCATTTGGCGTTCTGACAAATTGCTTTGATTTTAAATTTTGTCAAAGCATTTTTATGATTTTAAGTGAGTGACTTAAGTCACTTTAAATTTGTGAGATTTTTAAGAATTTTTATATGTAGGTGTTTTAGTGTTCTGGGTAAATTAAATTAAGCTTTTATATTTATTATTTTAATTATTCAAAGTGAAACATTCTCAATTTAGAAATGAAATATATACATAATTGTCTTCCTTGCTGTGAGAGAAATAGGTTTACAGACTGGTTTCCACTCTATACTCTGCTAACATTATACGAAAGTTACCTAAACGGGACCCAACTAGTCTAGGGGAAGTAGCCGTAATTTAAACTACTAAATTGAGTTGTCAAATGTGAGCGTGATTTATGGCGATTTGGAGGAAGTACCGATTTAAACATTACATGCTTTCAAATCAGTAATTAAAAACAGTTCAAACGAGCTGCCCAAATATTGTATAAAATGGCAATTTCGTTACAAGAGAATTCGGCACTTCCACACGAAGCAGCATGCAACATAACCGCAATTATGACGGAATACAAATTACTGCGAAATTGAAAAACGATTTCAGTGTTCAGTGCAGTGGCAAAATGCTTGGGAAATGTTTCTCTTTAGGCGTGAATTCGAGGAAACAATTTTGTGTCAAAATTACAATGTCAGCTTAAAAGCATGGCACATGCCGTTTGATTTCATTTTAACAATTAATTCAAAATTTTGTTTGTGTTTTTTTTCCTTATTTATCAGGTATATTTTCGTTAATAAAAAATATATATCTCCTAATAGATTAAGTTATACGAGGGAAACTGTAAAGAATTCTAGGTGAGTAGTAACAATAATTGTTTCGATACTGCCAGGGAAATAAGTTTTGAGTAATTTACAATACTTACTTACAAAGAAGTACGATGAAATTGGCATACGGTCTCCTCTCGCCAATTTTATTCGGATGTCTATAAATCATACTTGATAGAAATAGTAGAATTCGAAAGAAAGTATATATATATTTTTATCTGATGCTCTTGGATTTGTATGAATTGCGAAGTAGATAAGTAGATATATCCTGGCACTTTCCTTGCGTACCAGCAAATCAAAAGGGTATTTCACAATGCAAGTTGACAAACAACAAAATACATTGAACGTGTTACACTAGCGACGGTAATTGCAATTAAAGCGTTTGAAATGAAATTAGAATACTCAATTATTCTGAGTTAGGGAAAGTTTTTTAAATCACTGTAATCTTTATTGATTATTAATATTTCCTAAACATAAATAGCATGCAAATAAAAATGTAAAATTCTATAAATATAATAGAGGCCTTCTTAAATAATAGTCTAAAAAATATTTTTATTGAAACCTTTTCGTTGCATACCCAAATTACAGGTCAAAATTAATGATTAAGACTTTTAGACAAGTTTTACAACTGAAATAATTTTTCCATAAATTGTACATGACATACACCGGTTCGTAAAAGCGAAAGGTGTCCATGTGGATTGTAGATTGTACTGAGACCGGGAACTAGTCACCAAGTCACTGCGACCAAATATACCGATTGTGACTCGCTCTATTTTTAAAAATACCAAGTCTAGTATTCATTACGAATTCAGAGATTTTTTTAGGGGATATGTCCACAATATCTGACGGTTCTAGGATATGGTTACTTAAATAACGTAGCCGGGTCCATATGAGACCATTCCAGTGACAAAGCAGATGTTCAGCTGTTTCCTCCTCTTCGTTAGACAACCTACAGAGGTCATTTTGGCTGATTCTCATGTTGTATGTTGTTTTATTACTCTACAGTGCCCAGTCAAAAGTCCCGTGACAATTGGAATGCCTGAGCGAGTCAAACTCAGTATCTGTTTAGTTCTCTTGAGAGAATGGAATGGCATGAAAGTTTTTAATACCCTAATATCTTTTGTTTCCATCAAATATTGGTGCGAATTTTTTTTCTAGCCATTCCTTAATCTCTTATTTTGTGGAGCTCCGAAGATAAGCCACAGAATCGTTCAGGTCCAATAAAATTATTGGTTGCCCCTTTTCAAGCGAGTTCACCTGCCACTTCGTTCTCCACGTGCCCACTATGCCCTGGCATCCATATCAGGTGAACTCTGTTTGGATTTGGTTTCAACGCTCTAAGGGCTAGCAACACAGCCTTGCTGTATGAGTTAATATAGATGAGACAATTTGTGGTAATAATAAAATTTGTGGTCTTAAGTAAAGTTCTACTGTATAAATTTCGGCTTGAAACAATGAGTTCTCATGACCCTTGCTGCTAAAAATGCACCTTCTGGGTCTTTCACCAAATACTCCTACACCTACACCTTCCACCATTTTAGAGCGGACCATA
The DNA here is from genome assembly GCA_920105625.2 of Clusia tigrina. Classification (NCBI taxonomy): domain Eukaryota; kingdom Metazoa; phylum Arthropoda; class Insecta; order Diptera; family Clusiidae; genus Clusia; species Clusia tigrina. The sequence goes on from OV050031.1 coordinate 162,410,330, forward strand.
CCCTATCAGGGAATGTGACCTTAAAAATAGGTTGGAAGTTGTATATGCTTTGCATATGTCGCTTAGGGTTAAGGATTTGTAGCACATTCCTATTCTTTCTGTAAATAGAGACCTTAAAATATGAGGCGACCCTTCTTCATTATCTAAGATGAGCTTTGCGGCAAACTGTAAAGCTTCTTTCTTAATAAATAAATGAATCGGGGGAAGATTTAACAAGACTTCAAGGGCGGCAGTCGGAGGTAGGCTTCATAGCCCCTGATACGTAGGGTAGGCTTCATAGCCCCTGATACGTAGACACAGGCTAGTCCTTGTACTCTATTGATCTTGGCCCTAGCTGTAACTTTGTCTAGCTTCTTGCACCAAACTGGTGCCGCATAGGCAATTGCAGGTCTTGTAATTGCTGTGTACAGGCACAGCGACATCTTCATATTTTTCCTCAAATTTTCCCCACTAAACTTTTGATGGTCCATATTGTGGTCCTAGCCTTATTTATGGTTTTATTTAAGTGACTATTCCAAAGAAGCTTATCATTAAGTATTTACCTTCTCGAGAAAGCAATATTTTCACCAGAAATGGAAGGTGCTCTGAAGTTCTCCCTAAAGGTAGAACCAAAATAGACGAGACGCAACGATAGCGATTGGACGAACGTCTGCACTCGTTACGTCGACTTTGACATTTAACCAAAAATGTGACGCTATCAAACGCATCGATGGATGGCTTTTTGCACAACTTGCAAGCTCATCTCCCACAGCGGCGATTAAATCGTAGATAAACTCCGTCATTTTAATTTTAGTTCTTTTTAAAATAACAATCGTGTCAACAAAGTAGCTGTTGTGACGAGTAGCAGATGTTTGCAGTTCGGTTCTTACGGAACAGACCGTCATGCCTAAATGTTTCGTTGAGTTTCGATCGTACGGCCATTTTGGTTATTAACATTGGTTCACATATGCTCGTCTCGTCTATTTTGGTTCTACCTTAAGTCTTTTCCTAGTGAAAATGACAATACAGGTTGTTTGGAGTTTACATTAAGTCCCACATCACTGCACTAATTGTACATCAGGGTCAGTGCACTCTGGAGTAGATCTGAAACTGTGTCTTCAAATTTTCCTCTGATACGAGGAACTATGTCGTAGGCATATTCCTGTATGTCAAACCCGTTATTTGTTAGTAATTGTAGTAGTTCGCCAACAAAAATTTACCATAAAAGTAGAAGCAACATCCTGAGACCACCCTTTTGCGGCCTGAACCTGCTTGAACCTGCTAAGACTTGATCTTTCTCCCCTTTATGATATCGTTAATCCATCTACATGTTGTCTGGATTGATTCTGTTTTGGATTGATCTGTTTATGTGGGAGAAATTAGTATTATCGAAAGCTCCCTCAATAGCAGCCTACTGAATACTCTTTATTCTCAAGTGAGTATTCGATTTTTTGTGTGAGATTTAATAGAGCAATGTGTCCATAATTATTAAACATTCCATAGTTTGTCAACCGTTATGATTTACGAGGAAATAATATTACTACAAGATTATCATTATTGTGTAGGGGATTTAAAGCACCGCGACCTTACGATTCATTGTGCCCCCACCAGAGGTTCAAAATACATCTTTGAGTCCTATCCTCTGGATAAACGTGACAAGTGATGACAAGTTTTGACTCCAGAGGTTTCACATCCTAGCAGAGCCTTGGAATAATCCCAAGTATTTCTTGCGGATGTTCAAGAGAGCCGGGCAATGTGTCAGCACATGCAAGGATATCTCCTCTTTCACCATACAGAAACTGCAGGGTCGCCATCACCATATGTTAGTTCAATTTATAGTGTCCTGTGGAGAGATTGATTAGTGAATTGATTTTAGATAGTATGTCCCTACCAGACTCTTTGATACCTTTAGGCATGGTATGTTAACCCAGTGTTTGTGCCTAAGGTATGCCTCATTAATTCTAAGTTGGTAGAACAGCTTGCCCTTGCCTACACCACCGAAGGGTTTAGAGACAATAAAGGGTGCTGCAGCCCCCTTCCTTACAAGTTCGTCGGCAATTTCGTTCCCTTCTATGCCATTATGTCTCCTACGCTGGGTAGTCACCTTGTTGCGGTGTAGGGGCTTACTGTGTGCTGGAACATGGCACATGAAAGACGGTGACATGGTCCAGTTACGCAAACTAAGAACTACCTTCAACGCACAGGTTGAAAGTAGTTTTCTACGATTCCTGCTCAGTCGTTAAGGCTAGTTAGTAGTCGTACTGGCCAATATCGAACGTCTCACTGAGACCGCCGGATCGCCTAGACACTAACAATTGGTCAGCCCTTCGGGGAAGTGCGGCAATTACTTTACAGACCAATGGCCCACTTTCAGTACGGTCATGTCTCTGCTGGACTTGGGTCGCCGATTGCCGGGCGGGGGAGAGAGAAAACTCCCTGGGGCAGGGTTCACCAGACATATTGGCCCATAAAAAAAACACCCTAAATTCACGGTGGAACAGCTATGCCAGTGAGCTTGCTTGACGGGGTAGAGTCAAGCTTAATAGCGAACTCCGTACGAGGTCCGGCGAACCTACGGTTTTAATTAGCCTTACCACGGGGGCGCCCGTGGGTGACCAAAATGCAAAAGAAAACTAAAGAAAAATATATGGAAAACTTAAGCCTATATGAAAAAAAAATGGACTGCACACCTTCAAATGTGCATATTGTGGCTACAATGAGCCAACAGCCATCATTGGCCGAGGGGGCATCTGGTCCCATCGACAATGAAAGCATGGAGCACGACCTGTTGGGGGGGGCACCCGGTCCCTTAACCGACAGACCGGAGGAGATGGACATCCCACTTAGCCAGGAATCGGCTGGGGTGTCTATCTCCTCGGAACAGGAGAGAAATCTTCTTGAACCTGCTCCAGAGAAGATTCCAAAACTTAGGGTGAAGCTGTCCGGAGCTGGACGTAAACGTTTTAAGGCTTTGCTTGCCAGGGGCATATCGCTGGAAACAGCTCGGTCCTTGGCGGCAAATCCAGCCAACGTGTCTGCGCGATGGACCCCTAAAAGATCCCGTTCAGATGGCTCCACGCCGACATCGAACTCCAGGCCGACAAAGCGGTTTGCACAAGAGGGCAACAAAAACATTGATAAAATGTCAATAGTGCCCCCAGCGGACCCGCCGGTGTGGTGAGATGAAGGAGGCGGAGACCTTACTTGGGGGCGAACCTGGTCCCAGTAAGAGGGTGGCGAGTGTCTCTGAAAGACATGGCGTGCAGGGCGCCTCCTTGGGGGTCCCCTGCTCAAAGCCTACTCTAGCGGAGACAGTCTGCTCCAAAAAGATAGGGGTTATACCTAGCAATTTCCCGGAGGGCATATGGTCCACTGAAGAAATTGGGAAGGTACAACGGTGTATTCTCGACAAGATGTTCGAGACTCGTGGGGGCCCAGTGAAGCCACACTTTGCAGGCTGTAGTTTCAAGCCTGGATGGTTGACGATCAACTGTCTGGACGACGAAACCGTAGCCTGGGCTGAAGAATGGATACCAGCCATGAAGCCATGGGAGGGGGCTGAGTTGAAGGTGGTGGACGAGGCAAAAGTGCCAAAGGCCAAGATCTTCGTTGGCTACTTTCCCGGCTTGGTGTCTTGGCAAAATGACCGAAGTTTGGGGCAAGTGGAGTCGCAGAATTCGGGCATTAGTGTCAGCGAGTGGCGGGTGCTCCATCGCCTACAAAAAGGTGACCAGGTCGAGCTGGCAATTGCTCTGGACCCCATCTCGTCTGAAAGGGTTCACACACTGGGTAACAAAGTCTACTATGGCTTTGGCAGTGCCCAGCTCCGACCTAGACTGAAGGGGAACAGGGCAAAATCTGCTGTTGGTGTTGAAGAGCAACCAACAACATCTGTTGCAGCGCGGGCAAAGCAGAGTAGCCAGAAGCCGAAAACGGGGCCCATTTTCACAAAGCCAGTACCGAGAGCGGAGAGAGGCAACACACGTGTCCAACGTCCAAAACCATCTGCTCTCTCTGGTAGGCTCAGGAAATGGGAGAGAAAAGACCCGGAGGCTGCGGAAACTTTGCGGAGCACAAAGGGTGGTAAGATCCGCAAGGATCGGTCTGGGAAATAATGTCCCAGGCCCCATCACGAACGCAAAACTCTTGGAAGCAGCTTCACTGTCTCCAAATAAATCTCCACAGGGCTATAGCAGCCTCTTACAGGCTCAGTGCCTTGGAGGAACACCAGAGTCTGGACTTCGTAGCCATTCAAGAACCATGGGCCACAAATGGGCGCATAAATGGTCTGCAGACAAAAACATGTAAGTTGATCTATGATAATAATGTTGACCGACCGAGGGCAGCGATCATGATCAACAAAAATATTAAATTCCTCCCAATTTCAGAGCTTCTACAACGCGATCTGGTGGCAGTACAGGCAGAAGTGCCTAGTGCCAAAGGGAGGAGAACGGTAGTCCTGGCCTCCATGTACTTACCTGGCGATACAGAGGACGCGGTATCGCGCGAGCTCCAGCAGCTTACGGAGTACTGTCGCACTCGCAGTCTACAGTGGGTGGTGTGCTGCGACGCAAACGCGCACCACACGGTATGGGGAAGCACGGACACGAACGGGCGGGGTGAGTCACTTCTTGATTTTATTATGACAAACAATCTGGTGGTGGTAAATAGGGGTGACGAGCCTACCTTTATGAATGCGATAAGGGGGGAGGTGTTAGATCTCACCCTAACTAGCGCATTCATATCAAATAACATTTCTAATTGGAGGGTGCTTAATGAGGTCTCCTTGTCGGACCATAGGTAAATTTGCTTTGATCTGGGGGGGGGGGGGGAGATTGGAGGCACCTTCGAAATGAGAAATGTTAGGAAGTCCAACTGGTCGATATATAACTTTTACTTAGAGCAAAATATTGCGTGCCTTAGTGAAAAAATAAGTAACTCTCAGGAACTAGATCTTGAAGTTGACAAATTAAATAATATAATAATCGAGGCTTTTGAAAGTAGCTGCAATTTAGTTGTGAAGAAACGTTCTAGGAACGTACCCTGGTGGAGCGGGGAGCTAAATGTTTTGCGCAAAAAAGCCCGTCAACTCTTTAATAGGGCCAAGTCTAATGGTGACTGGGCATCTTATAGAAGTGCCTTAACGGCCTATAATAATGAGTTGAGAAGATCTAAGAGAGACTCATGGAAAAAATACTGTGAGGAGATTGAAACCCTCCCAGCAGCTACCCGACTCCAGAAATCACTCAATAAAGATCACTCAAACGGACTTTCTACACTCAAGAAGCCTGACGGAAATTTTACGGAGAGCCTGGAAGAGACGGGACAGCTTTTGTTAGACACTCACTTTCCAGGCTGTGCCACTAGCGGAGAGGATAGTGAAATCATCGAGAATACTCGTTTCTTGATGCCTACACGGAGGGAACTCTCACTGGCTCGCAGAATCTTCACCGTCAATAAAACCAAATGGGCTATCTCCACTTTTAGACCATTCAAATCGCCAGGTGTCGATAATATACAACCGTGCCTACTTCGGCAAGGTGTTGATGTATTAGCACCTGTGCTAACAAACATTTTCAGGATAAGCCTGGAGCTAGGCATAGTGCCTAAACCTTGGACGAAGGCTAGGGTGGCTTTCATACCGAAAGCAGGCAAAAAGGCGGACCACACGCCAAAAGCCTATCGGCCCATTAGCCTGACGTCATTCCTGCTAAAAGTTATGGAACAAATTCTGGACCAATATATCAGGGAAACTTATCTTAAAGATTCTCCTCTTCATATTGAACAATACGCTTACCAATCAGGCAAATCGACTGAGACAGCCATACATAGCTTAACAAGCAAAATTGAAAAGGCGTTTGAGGGTAAAGAAATAGCTCTCTGTACATCGGTTGACATTACGGGGGCTTTTGACAATGCTACTTTCAGATCAATTGAGGAGGGGATGAACAGGAAAGGTATACAAAGACTGATCATAACATGGGTTCTCAATATGCTGAAAAACAGAACGACAATCTTTGAAACAGGGACAGCAAAGCAAATTGTCAGGTCAACCAAAGGATGTCCCCAGGGGGGCGTCCTATCGCCACTCCTATGGTTATTGGTTATCGACGAGCTCTTACAAACTCTCAATGACCTCGGATACGAAGTTCAGGGCTTTGCGGATGATTTGGTAATTATGGTCAGAGGCAAGTTTGACTCTACCATAACAGATCGCATGCAACTGGCTCTTGACATCACTCAAAACTGGTGTCAGGAGAAAGGCCTATCGATAAATCCGAATAAAACAAACGTGGTACCCTTCACCAAAAGAAGGAAACTGAATCTGGGGACCTTAAGTTTAGGGACCACAAACTTAACAATGTCCAATGAAATGAAATATCTGGGAGTAATCCTGGACAAAACTCTAACTTTGAAAAACCACTTATCATACATAACTAGTAAAGCCTTAAGAGCAACCTATGCTTGCCAGAGGTTGTACGGTAAAACATGCGGACTACGGCCAAAAATGATGGCGTGGTCATATAAAACAATAATAGTACCAATGATTACTTATGCGTCGTTGGTATGGTGGCCAAAAGTCAACCAAACAGGAGCTCAGAGGACTCTTAACAAGATTCACCGTATAGCCTGTTTGAGTGTGACGGGAGCAATGAGAACGTGCCCCACACTAGCTTTGGGAGTGATCACTGGACTGACTCCTCTACACCTTGTAGTTAAAAGGATGGCGGCCAGCGCGGCCCTAAGGCTACCTAATCTAGCCCATCTTAAAGAAGGCAACCTTTCGGGGCACGCAAAGATTCTGGACACTGTCTGGAATTCTCCGTGCCTCATGGTCTTCGACAAAATGGACAGAAAATTAGACTTCTCAAAGCAATTCAAAGTGGTCATCAGTGACCGTTCAGCTTCGAGAAACAAGGAAATAACAATAAAACAGGACTCTCAGTTGTGGTATACAGATGGGTCCAAAATGGAAGATGGCAGTGCAGGAGCTGGAATTGTAGGGCCAAATTTCCAAAAAGCAATTGCAATGGGAAAAAAAGCTTCCATTTTTCAGGCGGAGGTCCACGCTTTAGAGTTATGTGCTAGAGAATGTCTACGCAGGGGTACACGCAACACCAAAATATGCATACTCTCAGATAGCCAGGCAGCTCTAAAATCATTAATAAACTTCTCATTCCAATCAAAGCTGGTCTGGGAATGCTGTAAACTTCTCAATACCCTAGCAGCGAGAATCTCTGTTACGTTAATGTGGGTACCGGGACACGAGGGACATGAGGGCAACGAAATGGCAGATTCTTTAGCAAAAAAGGGTGCAGACACTGCCTTTATAGGCCCAGAACCCTTCTGTGGGGTAAACAGTAGCTTCACAAATAACTTGTTGTGCGAACAGGAAAAACGAAGTCTGCTAAACTACTGGAGAGCCCAAAAAGGCATGCGGCAGTCGAGACTACTCATTGATCCTGAACACATCAGGGTAGATGCTTCTTTAAACCTCAGCAGAAATGACATCAAACTATACACTGAACTTTTAACAGGACACTGTAAACTAAATTACCACCTGAAGAAAATAGGCGTGGTAGAAGACGATTCTTGTCGACTCTGTCAAGAGGAGCAGGAAACGGCAGAACACATTCTATGCACTTGCCCAGCGGTGGCAAGACGCAGACATAAGTACCTAGGCAGTGGGTTCATATCTCCAAATCACCTAGTTAAAATTAAGCCCACAGCAGTTACGAGATTTATAAACAGTCTAGGACTGTTTTAGTTGGGTACGAGGCTGCACAATAGATCTTTTAGGTCGCGGTGTTCTTTTAGCCTGTCAATAATAATGCCATTATGTCCTGGAACCCATAGAATGATAAATTTGTTGCAAGAGCCAAGAGAATTAAGTTTTTTGATGCACTCTTATACCAGTTTTGAGTTTACCTGATAAGAGGTAAGTGCGCCAAATGGCCGCTTGGCTCTCCGATAGTAGGGCAATTTTCTCGCGCTCATAACCTTTTTCAATATTGAATTGTGCACATCTCTCAATAGCGTGGAAGATGTTAGTATATTTGTCTCCTGATGTTAGTATATTTGTCTCCTGATTTATAGTATTTGTGTGTTGTACCAAATACTCCCGAGGCAGAACCCTCTTCTGTGAGAGACCCGTCGGTATACCAGGTGATCGTGGACTGATCTAACCTGTAGGTTTCGCTGAGACCTCTCCATGCGTTTTTGTAGCTCCACTCTGTTTTAAACAACTTAGTGAAGCTGAAGCGCGTGTTTGTAAAGTCTTTGGGTATGCAGATGTCTGGAGTGGCCTTTGATAATATTTCGACCATCTGACGCTCGATGAGACTTCCAGGACCGTTTAGGATCCTCGTCATTCTATATATAGCCCTCTTCTCTTGTGTTCCACAAATATGTGAAGGGGTGTAAGTTCCAGTATGACGTTCAGGGCGGCTGTAGGACTGGTTCTCATAGTCCCAGTTATACAGATGCCAGCAAGCCTTTGCACCTTAGCTAGTGCTTGCGCAAAGTTTAGGGGTCTTGCTTTCTTAGCCCAGAGAACCGCTCCATAAGTGATCATTGGGCGTACTATCATGATGTACATCTACCGCAGGATCTTGGGATTGGATCCAGAATTTTTACCCGCGATCGATCTGCATCTCATGAAAGATATATTCGCTTTACTTATTGTCTCATCGAAGTGAGTCCTCCATGAACGTTTTCCATCTAGCATAATACCTAGAAACATTATTTCCGATTGCACGTTGATCACTTCTCTATTTAGTTTCATGGGTTTAAGGTTTTTGAGTTAATACTTCCTCGTGAAAGGGACAATAGTAGTTTTGATTGGGTTTATTTTAACCCCCATCTTGTTGCACCAGTCATCTGGAATTCTTAAACCACATTGGGGTAGTTCACATAGTGTCCTCTCGAATTTGCCCCTGCATATAATAGCTATCTTGTCAGTGTATCCCTGACAGCATAGACCCAGGTTTGTTAATTTCCAGAGAAGTTCGTCCACCATAAGGCACCACAGCAGGGGAGATAGTAATTAACCCTGCGGACATCCTCGAATAGTATTGACCACTGCACTTCGGCTGTTTTGGTTTTCATCATTTTTTCTATCCAATTGGATTGGGTAGAATCGACACCCTTGCAAACAAGAGCCCTAATCACTGCCTCGTGTGAGGTGTTGATAAAGGCTTCTTCGATGTTCAAGAAGGCACCTAACGCCACCTACTTGTCCTCGAGGGCTTGCTGAAGTGTTTCCGTCAGCTGATACAGAGCAGTTTCCGTATATCTGCTTTCTCTATATGCATGTTGGTTCGGATTTGGGATGATGTGGATCCTTCTTCCCAGCCCTTGGGATGTAAACTACCGTAGCCTTCTTCCATGGGCTTGGTATATACCCAAGTGCCAGACTACTCCTAGTAATTTTTAATAATGGTAGGAAGATGAGATCGATCCCCTTCTATAGTAGGGCTGGAAAGATTCCATCCACTCCTGGGGACTGGGGACGAATGGTTTTAAGCTTTTAATGGCCCATTATAGCCGGTCATATGGATTTTGCTAGCCCAGTCCTCATTTCTGAAACTGTGCACTGTTCCGGCACTACCCCCTTCTTCATTGCATACAAAGGACCAGGAGAAGTGAGTTTTCAGAAGAAGCATATCTTATTATTCCTCATTTTCAGTATAGTCCCTTTGCTAGAGCCGACTGCACAAGGCTATCTTCAGGAGTTTCAGTGATACCCTCACAGTATTTCCTGAAACTTATACGTTATAATTTCTTTTTTGTAGTTAGTGAAAACCACTGTATATACCTCCCATTTTCCTATGCGTTTAGCCCGGCTAACTAGTTTACGTACAATTACCCTAAGATTTGAAAGCTTATGAGTCCACCAAGACAAATCCTTGGTAGATTTGATTTTGTTTATAGGGTAGCTAAGTTCATATGAATTTATTATAACTTTATTTAGTTCCTCAACCGCTATTTAAAGTTCAGGTGTGTTTCTTTTGGACTTGACCAGATTTGCATGGTTGATATTGTCCCTAGAAAAGGACTCCCAGTTTGTTTTCCAGGGAGTTCTTGTGTTAATCACTCTGGGCTGATGGACCCCAGTGTCCAACCTAATAATTCGGTGATCAGACATTGAAGGCTCATCAGACACAGTCCAGTTTTTGACTAATTTCTTCAGTTAAGAGCTCCCCATTGTTAAATCTAATACCTCTTCCCTAGTTCTTTTTATGAAAAGAAATTCAAGATTTCTAGTTTACTACTGAGTACAAATTCAAGTAGGCACTCACCTCTGTTGTTGTTATTGTTGTTGAAACTGCTTGAAAGGTCGTTGTGCGCATTGGCGTCACATCCTATTTGCAGCGGCAGTTTTTGGAGTTGCAGTACTCCACCAGTTTAATAACTGCGCCCGGAGGAGCGTAGGGTACATCTCCTGGGAAGTATGTTGATGCCACTACCAGTTCCTTCGTACTTCCATTGATGGATACGGGTACCTGAAGAGCGACTAAGTCTCCAGAGAGGTATTATGAAAGACATATAAATTTATAGTTACTACGTAGGATGATACAAGCCCTAGGGCAAGTGGATCGAATATCATACGTTACCCGTCGGTTCCTATCAGGGCCTTGATGAGCGCCTAGGTTTCCTGGACCAGCACCAGCCCAAGTTGTTGTTTGCAATGGAGCATCTCGTAATTACCGCGGATGTGGCCTGAGCATAATACAGGTTAATTTGTGCTACCCTGGTGCTGGTTATACCATCTACTGCATGGGTTCGTCTTCCTCCGTTAGAGTTTGGTATTCCTTTGACGCAGTGCTTACAGACATAATTATTTGGTATTAACCCTCCTCATCATTCTCTCTTTCGTGAGATAGAAGACTGATTTATTCGGAAACATTACCCACCGTCATATCATCAGCAACCTTGGATCCTCAGGTATAACTGGTTGTACTGGCCCCGTAGGAGCGCTGATTGTTGTCATTGCTGCCCTGCTAATTCGAAGTTTATGCAGGTGTACAGGCACACGATCAAACCTGTAGATCTATAGAAATACATGAACATTTTTTACATACATGGCTTATAAGCCACCTAAAAAGAAAAGGGAAATTGCAAAGTGCAGAAAATGTCAGAAGTATGGCCATACGAAAAAATTCTGCATTCATAGTTCAAGATGCGTAAAATATAATAATACAGCATTACGAAAGGATAGATCAAGAGCAAGAGCTTAAATGTATACTCTGTGGTGGCAACCATCCAGCCAATTATAGAGGATGTACTGTTTATAAATAATCGCAGATAAAGACATTTCCAACACTTCGAGAGAAGGTCCGAGACAAATCCAGTGTTATTAATCCACCACCAATTCAAGTTCCAGCAGGAAGCACTTATGCACAAAAAAAAAAATCAATGCCTCATCAACAGAATGTGCTGACTCATCACAACCGTAGTCCAATAATATGAGCGAGTTAAAGATCATGCTTAAATATCTAATGGACCAAATGGGAACCATGCTCAACTTGCTAACAGCGCTTATATCTATGATGACATAATGATGCAATCCATCAAAATTGCAGTGCGGAATGCGAATGGGCTTTCGCAGCGAAGTAATGAAGTCAAAACTTTTATTGTTGATAACAGCATTGGCATTATGCTAATATCAGAGACTAACTTCACCAATAAAAGTTTCCAAAAGTTGACAAATGCAGCATATACCATATAAATCATCCAGCAGGCGCTGCACGTGGTGGCACCGCTATTATTATAAAAAACATAATTAAAAATACAGTATAAGAAAAGTATGATAAACCTCATATACAAGCAACTATTCACGAATATTCTCTATTCAGGACCAACATGGTGAACTTATGATAACATCGGTATTTTGCCCCCGAGACACGCCATTAACAAGGGCCAATTCGAGCAGTTCTATAGCAAACTAGGAGATAGGTTCTTAGCATGTAGTGACTCTAATGTCAAACGTCACTATTGGGGCTCTAGGACTATTAATCCAAAAGGAAAAGAACTATTCAAAACTATGCAAGCTAATAATCTTATGCATATTTCAACAGGAGAACCAACATACTGGCCATATGATAGAAAAAAAGTCCCCGGATATTATTGTCTTTTTTGTTATGAAAGGTGTTTCTAGAAACTGTGTCGAAGTGGCTTCATCATATGTCTTCATACCATTCCCCTATCATAACTGTAAAGTCCAATGTTCTAAGTATATTAAAACCACCTACGCAACACAATAAGCGTACAAACTGGCTTCAAGACATTATTTGTGAACATTATCTCTGAATACACCACTCAAAACCCCAGGAGATATTGAAGAATCGGTAGAAAATCTAACTAAAATAATACAAAACGCTGCCTGGATCGCCCTCCGAAACTTAAAGAGAAGCATATAAATTGCGCGATGAACCCAGTTATTAAGGAGATGTTAGGTGCAAAACGAAAGTTAAGAAATTTGTGGCAAATTACGAGACATCCAAAAGACAAAAAACGTCTTAATAAGACAGCAAAAGAACTCAGACATAAGACAAGGCAGTAGAAAATGATGAAATCCGGAATATTCGTTATGGAAGGCAACAAAAAAATTTAAGCAACCCAATACTCGATTTCCTCCCATCAAAATTGTGAATGATTCTTGGGCAAAAACCGACAGAGACAAAGCAGAGACATTTGCTAAACACTTTTGTGATGTCTTTACACCATTTCCCTAAAATCCACAACGTAATGATGACGACATTCATGAGTTTTTGGAAGCTCCTGATCAAATGGAATTACCGATCTTACCTATCAAAATAAGGGAAGTTATGAACTTTCTGATTAATCACCTGAACATAAACAGACCTGATAACAGGTAAAATTCTTAAAAAGCTGCCAATTAATGCCGTAAAATACATCACCTATTTGTACAAAGCAGTATGCCTATTCCCTCGTCAATGGAAAGTTGCTGAAATAACTCTAATTGCAAAACCTGCAAAGCCGGAAGAAGAAGTTTTATCGAATAGGCCGATAAGTTTGCTCCCGATTATTTTCAGTTTTTTTAAAAGTTGCTGTTGAGTAAGCTTAAGTCAATACTGGTTAAGAAAGAACTCATTCCCAATCACCAAATCGGATTTTGAGAGCAACATGCTACTACCGAAGAAGTACACAATGTAAGAATTTCTTTCGAACAGAGTCGGGTTTGTACAGCAGCATTCCTTGATATCACACAAGCGTTCGATAAAGTTTGGCACCCTACCATACTGTTCAAACTAAAAAAGTCACTGCCTCAAACATATTTTGATATTTTAAAATGATATCTTGAAGAGCGCCATTTCAGAGTGAAATTTAAGTCAGAAACTACCACAGTTTTCCCAATTACAGCGGATGTTCCACAGGGAAGCGTGTTAGGTCCTGTACTTTACAGTATCTTTACAGCAGATCTACCCCTGACAGAGAAGACTGAAATTACAACATATGCTGATGACACCGTTATAATGGCTACAAACTCTAATCATTTAACTCCCGCAAAACAATTACAAAAACACCTCGATAAAGTTCAAATTAGGTTGGACAAATGGGGAATAGGGGCCAACGCTACTAAATCTCTACAAGTAACTTTCACTCTGAAAAGGAGTTCGTATCCGCCTGTGATTATAAATAGTCGCCCATTGCCTCAAGCAGAAGTTGTCAAATATCTTGGGTTACACTTTAATCGGCGTTTGACATGGAAAAACACATCTTTACAAAACGCAAACAGCAGGGCATCAAACTTAGCTCAATGGACTGGTGGGCAACAACTCTACGCTAACATTGACTAATAAACTTCTGCTTTATAAAAGAATAATAAAACCTATATATTCATATGGAATTCAGGTGTGTCGGCGGCGAGTGCTAATATAAATATTTTGGAAAGTTTGCAACCAAGATTGCGGATGATTGTCAACGCACCATGGTTTGTCAGTAACAGGATACTACGAAACGACCTTAACATACCGACAGTCCACGAGGAAATAAAAACATATAGCTGGGCACGGCTTAATATTCACTCTAACGGTAATGCTGCTGGAATCAACGGCATCAACGCGCAGACTTAAATGGGCAGCTCCCTTGGACTGCGTCTAAAAAATATTTAATAATTAACTTTCTTTTGTGAATAATTTAATAATGATAATAATGTGATAATGATAATAATGTAATCGTTATAATTTAATGTAATAATGAAAATGTAATAATGATAATATTGTATAAAACTTTATTTTTAATATTATATGAATGGATAGCGTTGGGTCTCCCTTCACATGTTTATATTGTATATTAGCTGTGTTTCTTTCAACGCGTGTGTGAATAAAGCGCTACCCGTCGGTTAACAGTCTAACATTAAAATGCTTATACATACACATTTTTAAAAAACTTTTAAAGAGGAACAGGAAAAATTGAAAATGGCAAATTCTGAGCAAGCGTTGGTAATTTAGCTTTAATGGTTAATTCTTGGTTTATTCTTTTTCTCGTTCACATAGACAACAAAAATGTCTTGGCAGCACTTCTGTTTGAGTCGCTAAACCATAAGCGGATACAAACACCTTGTCTTAACTAAGCGGTCCATGTGTATGCAGAAGCGGGCGTTTTATTCACATTCACTATTCAGCTTGCTTAGTGTCCCCAAGGACAGACCGCAAATAAAACGAAATTGTTTTAAAAAAAATATGGTTTTTGAAATCAAGATCGACTTTTTAAATATACGAGTATATTCTTGAACGTAAATTTTTATTGAATTAAATTTGGGTTTTATTTTTGTATCCCTATATTTAAAAATAATTGTATATAAAATACAATGGTGCTAAATAAATGAAAATTGTGGCATTTAGCACTATAAAAACAAACTATGAGTGATGCTTTAAGTCTTTATATTAAAAATGATATTGCAAGTAAATCAATGACGCAATTTTAATTGGGACATTGATTAATCTGACCGCGACAATTATATACGAGTATATAAAGGTGTAATGCAAGTAAATCCATTATTTTTTCATGAAATTGAAAGCTTTTTTTACCATAGTTAGAACGATCCTATTTGTGTAAAATATGCACCGTTTTGTTTGATTACTAGTTGCCATTTTGAAGGTAATTATGCCTCACTCATAGAAACCCTCGTCTCTATTTGGAAACAACTGGGACAGTCAATTTTCACAAGCTTCTCTTGAGGCGAATGTTTCACCAGCAAAATTAGTTGCCACAGACAGGAACAGGTGGTAATCACCAGGTCAGGACTATAAGGTGGATGCATAATAACCTTCCAACCAAGTTTCCTGAGCTTCTGGCGAGTCATTATCGATGTGTGTGACCTGGAGTTGTCCCGATGGAACACAATTCCTCTCCTATTTGTAGAAGCTGGCCGATTTTGTTCCGATTCAGCAGCAATTCGTAGATTGGAAATTCGGACCATGAGGCTTTTTTGAGTTATTTCGTGTGGCACCTACGAGTATACATCGAGTTTTTTTTTGTATCCAGTCTTATAAAACTAGTTCTAAACGGTTTTTAGCTCCTTGGCAATCGAAACAGTGCTTACATGAGGGTCGGACTAGGCGATTTTCATGATTTTATTGACATTCTCGACAATTGGTCTTCCAGAGCGTGGTGCATCTTTGACTGATGTTAAATTACCTGAACGGAAACGACGAAACAAAAATTGCGCATGATAGGCTGTTACATTATTAGGACCATAAACACTATTCACATATTCTGCCGTCTGCCTTTACCGAAGAAAAACTGTAAAATATGGCGTATTTTCTCTTTGCTGGTGTCCATCTTTGACTAGCGCTTAAACAAAACTGAGTCAAGAAATCACTAAACCAGCTGAGAAGTTTTTTTGGTGTGAAATCGCACTTATACAACGCAAAATAAACATTTCGAAAGCCATATCTAGGAAAAATAATGGATTTCATATTACTACACCTATTATTTTGTTTTTAATATATAAAAATCGTCATCTATAGAAGATTGCATTGTTGGTGGTGTGTGCTTAAAAGAAATACTTTGTTCCATGATATATTATTACGTTATCGATGGTTGTCGATGATTGTGGATGTAGTATCGCCTCGTATGACCCCTATCCTTCCAATGTTTATGTCGTATGATTTTGAATTACAACTCTAACCGTAGTTCCATATAAATTGTAAGAACCTTACAAGAAATATGTTAGCCTATATTTTCAAAAATTTGAAGGTAAATCAATTGAAAATTTTTTCCTTCGTGCCTTCCGTCGGTTCTATAATCTTCGTTTATATTTCACATTTTATTTTTCATTGCACTCTTTTTTTAACCATCACTGTCTCTATTTTTCTTTTAATGTGCACAAATTGGAAGCTTTTTGTGTTCTGTTTGCTAACTTAATAGTGGCATGTGTGCTATTATGTGTGCTCAGGACCAAACTAATCAATTTTTTTTTTATTCTTGCACATATTTTATCTTTGGAGTTCAATATAATAACTGGGTTTAGGTATTTTCATTCATATTTTCTGACAGTTTGTCTTACAACCAATGTCTTCATTTGAATAAGGTATTTGACAAACATTATATACAATAAATTGAAATGAACAACAATGCACTGTTAAATTTCATCCGATGTGTTCAATAAACAGATGCTACTGTTGCTAAAGAAAGTCCTTTGATCAAATACTTCAAAGTTGTCTAGTTCTTTCGGAATGCATTGGTGTCCACTCCGAATCCGACTCTTATTTAAATTAGCAGAGGTAACCACACATTTTCAGTTCCTCTCTCAATCGAATGTCGTATCTGAAATCTATACATGTATATTTTGGGAAAAGCTATTTAAAGAAAAAGTAGATTTTTTTTATATTAGCTTAGTGCTGCGTATAACTAACTTTAATAGTAACCTTCATACATGGTGATTGTATTTTCACAAAAATTGTCTCACATATGTTCGGTTTTTTGCAAAAGAATCTTTCATATCATATTTTTTACATACATACAATCATCAATAATAACAAAACTTCAGAAATAGTTGTGGCAATGAATTTAGGATGTAGTGTGAAAACCGAATCCACATATAACAAGAATTCCTTAATTGCTCCTGCGTCGTTCATTTTATGCGCTTCATGTGAAGAAATTAATCAGAAATAAGTCTATCGCATGTGGATAATTTTAATGCAGGATAGAAACTACATTTTTAAAATATACCTAAATTAACAAGTTCCAAATTTACATATTTTAATATTTGCTAATGCATTTCTCGCCTCGCAGACAAAATGAAAATATATTGCCTTTAGAATTACATGTGTTTCAAGTTCACATATTTTCCATTACAGGCAGTCAGTATTTTTGCCCTTTTCAACATTCTTTTTATTAATTCAATTAGCACTTACGAGTATTACAATGGTGGCATTGCAATGTAGTTTACGAATTGAGAAGTGCTGAATTAAAAATAAAAAGCATGAATTATTACTATTAACACCGCTTAATTATACATTTTGCCATTATTACTTGTAATTATTATTGTAATTATCATTAACAAATTACGCGCTTCCATTGGGATAATGTTGTTCAGTCAAACAGTTTCATTTCTTCCGCATATTTAATTAGTTGAAGGCCAATATACATATACAAATATTATGAAATTCATGTTGTTGCCAGAAACCACATGCATTAAATTCACTTTTGAATGAAATCATTTCCCGCCGAGGAACAGTGGCATAAAACTCAAAATAACTGGTCATAACCAGTCGGTGTTGACTAATCTCGTGAATTTTTTTAAAGAAAATGTTTGAGTGGTAAGTTCGGTAAAAAAATGTCACGACTATCTCCTGCATATAATTAAAATTAAAACTGGTAAAAAAAAGCGGCTTTATGAAGTATATATTCATATTTCAGGAACTGTAATTGTTTAGTACAAAAGTTGGCGTGGTTAGCATTGAGCTGCATCAACTTCTGGTACATATAATCGAATTGTTCCTTTTTATATATATTAATTATGATAGATTAAGATATCATTTTCTCTTACAAAAGTTGTGATGTTTGTATTACTTTTAAAATCAATAATACTAGGTTTGTGTAGTAACTGATAAACTATGCGTGCGTGCTACGCATACACCAATTACAGTTCCTAATTAGGATAAAATAATCCCATCAACATCGTAATATTTGCCAAAGAAAATTGTTTGCAATTTATAGATTTAGAGAACACATAGGATACAACTGCAGGTGTGACCTGTGAAGTAAGCTGTATTCATTGTTGGAGTTTAATATGTAGTTCTTCAATTAACACACACTCGTAAGTATATTCGTGATGTTCCTATTTTTTACAGCTTTGCATTGTGATCAATTATTTTTGTTTATTATAGTTTGTACAATATTAACTATATATGTAAAGTTTCAATGAATAAGTACCACATTAATAGAACATAAACGGTTGCATAATGTCGGAGGATTCAATTATGATCAGGCTGATTTGATTCAATTCGCATTATCATATTGCTGGCCAGACAGGGTAACAACTTACCAATAAAGAGGGACTAGGCCGACCACGAATTTTTTTATTTGTCAAAACACGCCCATTGATATAATTTAAAGTCAGTTCAACAAAGGCTCTATGGGATACACACAACCTAATGCTAAATATGATTTTATGTAGAAACATTATTATATATATGTACGTATTTTTCCATTTTACTTGAACCTGGGTGTACTAATTGAAATAATATGTGCAAATTGGAAAATTTTGTTGATGAATGTTCTATAGACCTCGAGCAATTCATATACGTAGGTTTGGCACAGCAGTTTATCCGCCCATTTTTATACTGACATTAAAATCCATCGTGTGAAATTTTGTAAATGACTGACCAGTTATGAATATATGTGAATTGAGGATGTGGTAGTGGAAAAATGCTATTTCCTCCTCGCAGACTTCACATTATTACCAATTTGATTTTATAGTGTTAATATACTTCTTTCCACAATTCACGCAAAATGTTTATTCAAACATTGTGCCCAAACATTTTTATAGGTCTTAAGTTATTATATATATATATTCTTGACAAACTATATATATATATATATATATATATATATATATATATATATATATATATATATATATATATATGTATATATATATATATATATATATATATATATATATATATATATATGTATATAAATATATATATATATATGTATATATATATATATATATATATATATATATATATATGTCAGGAATGAGTTGGCACATTGGAAAATAAATTCAATTCAAATAAAGAAAAGAAGTACTAAAACAACAAAAACAAATAACACTCGATTTTGATACTGTCAAGAAACTGTTGGCACAAAATATAACTTTTTTTAGAATAGTTGCTATATGCAGTGAATACGTAATTCTAGGACGAAATTAATATTTGGTGTGATGACCGTCAGCATCAATAGCGCATTGGAGCCGCTTTTTCATCGAGTGAACTAATTTTTTAAGGTCGTAATTGATCGGTATGTTCTGCCATTCCTCCATTATTACGATTTTTAATGCTTTGGCATTCGTATGGTGCCTTTTAGCGACTCTTTTCTTCTAATAGGCGCACAAATTTTCAATGGGGTTCATGTCGGGACTCTGGGCTGGTGTATCTATAACTTTGCCACAATTATAAGGAAGCCACAGCCGCAAATTTGCTCCTTATATGCTCCTTATGTTTCGGGTCGTTGTCTTGATAGAACTTAAAGTGCGGCTTGGTATTCGTGATTAGCCCAAATTTTGTAGCACTACTGACTAATTTTTTTTTTAATTGCTTAAATATTGTTTGGCGTCCATTGCGCCCTCGATAAACGCCAAGTCTCGTACCCCTGTGCTTGAAATACACCACCAAACCATAAAGGACAGTTTACCAAATTTGACCGTGGGAATTATATTTCAATTTTCCAGAGCTGTCAATGGCTTGCGCCATACTCTGGTTGGTCCATCGTTGTAGTACAACATTACACAGAATATTACGTCGTTCCAATAACCAGAGATTGGCGCAAGCAATGCCAGTTACTGTACTTTCGCGAAATCTATTCTAAAGACGGTATACAAAGAAAGGAGGTCTGCTCTCCGGACGGTAGAACGCTTGTTGTGTATTCCGGAGAGAGGACGGTGAAACAAAAGGCTTCCCTCACAGTCTCTGGCTGCCTCACAGCATGTTTCGACGCGTCAGCTAAAAAGAGCGGTGTTGTTACCATGAAGCTGGAAGAGGGTAGAGATCCGAATTTTCTAAACTCTACCTCCAGTTACTTAAGGAATTCCCTGGAAGTTTTGCTTCTTTTCGCGACAGTGAATGGCATCAGGTCCGTGTGACGCTGATCGCCTGTGCAGACAAAAGGTCAGTGGAAGTATAGAAAATTGCGTTCTCCTGGATCGGCGAGGCATAGCCAGGCGCAGTTCTCGAAGTCGTGCCCAGGGAGGTGATCCCTACTAGACATAGAGCGCACGCAAGGATCCCTGCTGAAACATCTGACCCAGAGGCAATCCTGGAGATCTTTAGAATGAGCAACCAGTAGCTCCCGACCAAAAATAGGAAGGTAACAAAAGTAGAGCATCGCAGTGCGGAATACAGGTCGGTAACCTTTGTGGTAAGCACCGAAGCTCTGGTGAGTCTGGCCGAAGAAAATTGGGTCGTTGTCTATGGTTTCTCATCCACAAGCCCCAAGGCCTTCAAGTAGGACAGCAATGGTCTACCACGGATCAAGAGGGAGCGAACCCTACAGGGAGCTTCTGATCCTACTTCTTTTGATGATTTCACAATCCACTCGAAACGCAGTGACTCTGTGCCAACTGTGGGTGGCTTGGAGAGTCTCCTGTGGATAACTACCATCAGTGAGGAGGATGTCCAACCGGAATCAGATACGGAGGATTCTGATTCAAGCGTCACTGTGGTGTAGGTGACCAGCGCTACAAGTAGCAGATACACTACGGATAGTACAGATGTTAATCTGTAACCCCCATCACTTGGAGATTGTTTAAGCCAGCCTTCAGCTCCGTCTTGCAAAAGGCGGCATTCCTTATTCAAGAACCGGGGACATACAGAGACTTAGTCTGCGGTCGCAGGACTAATAGTTGCAGCTTGACGTATACTGTATGTGAAGAAAGACTCAGGCCTTACATCCTCCTAAAGTCTGTCTGGAAACTGGCAAAATACGATATTGGCTAGCCCCGGCCTATATGGCGCACGACTATGAAATCCTTCCAAAAGCCTGCGAAGCTTTTTGTAGATGCAAAGGCTCAAGGGGTGGCCGCTATCATTGGATGTGATGCTAATGCGCACCATGACAATAGGGTAGTTAATGAACGCGATGGGTCAATATGAGTTTATTTTAACGACAAATCTCCTTATCTGTAACAAGGGGTCAGAACCCATATTTATTACTGCTAACAGAGAGACAGGAGGTTCTTACAGATGCTCCTAATAAAGCTCTATCAGACGTGTGTCCCCTCAGTAGAACCAGGGAGAAACAAAAACCCATGTGGTGTGGGCAGGAAATTAGGTAACTCAGAAAAAATTGTAGGAGACTTGTTAACATTGCAAAAAAGGCTACAGATAGTGCTGAGTATCATACAAAGCCTCACTTAGAACCTTCAAAGGTAGGCTTAGGAAGGTAATAAGAGAGTCGTGGAGAACCTTTTGCAGTCACGTACACGACATTTCGGTAACGTCTAGGCTTAGAAAGATCCTACTAACTGCCATGCAATGGTACCTAATCCAATGGTACCTGGTTACCTGAGGAGATGGGATCTTGGACTTCAAATATTAATAAGACTCTAGATTATCTTCTAGATACCCACTTTATTGGTTGCTCGAGCTCGACCTTTCTGCGGGGAACGACGTCCAGCACGAATGCAGTCGAGGTCAACTCAAATGTCTTAGAATACTCCTTCAGTCTGCTTCGAGCCCCGTGGCAACTTTTTTTGATGTATTTTCGACATGTTGTAATTTTGTCTTGTCTTGCATTTTTCTTTTTATACCCATTACCTTTAAAAAAGTTAAAAAGAGTTTACGAATTTTGTGCTTTTGAGAGGGGTTCCAATTTCAAGAAAGAGGCGTGATAGGTATGGACATTTGTTTATATAGAAACGATCTGAATCACTTTCTAAACAATTTCAATTTTGTACGTCCGTCCGCCTATGACCACATTTTTCTGCACCGTTAGAGCTATGTTAATGAAACTTTGCAAAAGTATAGTCTGGACAAAGATTACTATATGGACCGATTTGGACAAAGACCACTCCTACCTTCTATAAAAGGAACTTTTGTCACCTTTTTTAAAATGACTAGAACTTCGGTCCAATTGAAGGAATAGTGACGCAATTTGGAAGTTATGGAGATGTGGCTTCCACTAAAAACTCTGCAAAAAGTGGGCGGCATATACTAACTGCCACGCCCACTATTAACAAATATTCATTATTTAAGGTCTGGTAGAAATTTATGGATGAAGTTACGAGAAGCAGTATGTTGATATTAAAAGAAATGAGTTTGATCAGGGAAAGGGCACGCCTACTTTTGATTTTAGGAACTTTCGGGTCTAAAATTACTTAAAAACACCACACAAAAAATGGGCGGGTTATTTTTACAGCCACGCCCATTGAGATATTTTTAAAACTTACGGCCTATACAATATTTTTGGTCGAAATTCATTGACCCTACAAAGCCATGCACAAGAAATGAGACCGATCAGATAAAGGATACGCTTCCCTCACATATAATGAACTTTGCGGGCCCTACTTTAAAAAATCACCGTATCTATGCTTCTAATGGTGATATATGAATACAAATTGGAAGAAAACAGCTAAAATAGCAGCACTGTTTGTCAAACGCACGACCGACTAGAAACTTGACCTAGTCAGGCGTTTTGAACGCGTTTACGATATTTGTAAAAATTTACGATCAAACGCGTAAAGCCACATTTCGAATTAGTTCATATACATTGTTACATTGTTACAGTGTTTTTACTTTAACTGTCAAACGCGCGACCGACCTAACGTGCCATTGTGATATATGTAGCTTTTAAACATAAACTATATTAAACTGAAAACTTGATTTGATTGGTTAATTTTCCCTTGAGATTGAGATTCAGCAGTTAGACAATCTGATAATCGAATGGCTGCTCAGGATCTACAAAAATTGTCTTGAATTAACATGTGCTCCAGAGTCATGGAAGCAAGTGAGGGTAATTTTTATACCCAAGGCCGGGAACTCTAGGAGACTTAAGACTCATTAGTCTCCTCCTTTTGTCTGAAAATTTTGGAAAGATTGTTAGACATTCACTTGAGGCTCACTATAGACAGATAGAAACTGTCAGTGTCCCAGCATGCCTACTCCAAGGGTAAATCGGTTGAGACCACTTTACACTCCTTTGTCTCCAGTACTGAGTTCTCCCTGCGTAACAAGGAGTTCTCCCTAGTTGTTTTCCTGAACTTTGAGGGAGCTTTTAACAAGGAGGAGACACTGCCATTAGCAGGTGGATTGAAAAAATGCTTATGGGCCGGATAATCAGTTCACGGCTAGGGGCGGTGTCGGCCAAAAATTAGTATTTTTGATTAGAAACACATAAATATGAAAATAATATATACTCGTATATGGACATCTGAAGACAAGTTTGAATTTTTAATTCAAAAGAGAAATCATGCAGAAATAATACTATCCATAAAATAATTCGAAATATCTGCATATATTCGATTTCTTTTACAGAAGTCGAAAGTGGAATACAAAATGAAAAATTGAATAAAATTACCATACCAAATAAGAGTTGTCACTAAAACTATCAAGATGAATTTTCTATTTGATAAAGTTTCAATGCTTTAAACATAAAAGTACAAGCGCACATTTCGGTGTCACATCAACTCCCTGCATCCATTCGGAGTCAATAAAAGTCAATCATTATTATATTAAGTCAATGTATATAATTAATGCCAGAAAGCTGGCATAAGAAAAACCAAGAGAAGAAGTTCACGGGAGTTGAGCGGAGTGCATACATTGCTGTTATATTTATACGTACCACCGATGCTCGTGGGTATTTATCCCTATCCGCATTCTTGAAATTTTACAACCGAAGAAACCATTGATAAAGTATAGGAAAATCAAGGCCATGTTCACATGTTCACTATTTTCTTCGATGATCGTGGCATGGTACATTCTGAATTCCTTCCGCAAGGTGAAACAGTCAATAAGGAATATTATTTGTCAGTTATGAAGCATTTGTCTGAGATTATTGTTCTTAGAAGGCCAGATTTATGGAAGGACAACAGTTGGTTTTTGCATCACGATAATGCATCATCGCACAAGTCTATGATTGTGAATGAATTTTTGACAACAACTCAACGAATATCATCGAACAACTTCCGTATTCCCCAGATTTGGCTCCGGGGTATAAAAGAAAATTCGAAGCAAGAAATAAGGGCCATTCAGGCATCAGTCTATAAGAAGTTTATAGATGACTGAATGAATCGTTGGCATAAGTGTGTTGCTCCAAGAAGAGCCTACTTTGAAGGCGATAAAATACATTTTGATGGATTTGATGAATATGTTTTGATTTATTAATAAATTTCGCGTCAATGTTTGACAGAATGTAATATCTACTTGGGGAAAAATTGCCTTTCATTGAAAGATTTCTGATGAGGACAAGTGGCGTGTCCGAAATAACTATAAGATCTGCCAAAATGTTTTCAATAATTCTCCTTTAAAATTATTACTGTGGCATAACCAAATTTTCATAATTTATTATTTGAAATAAATATCTACATATATTTTTCGCTTTCTTCTTGCACTACCAACTTACAGAAAATATTACTAATTTATTAATAATTTCCAACATTTGACAATTAAAATAAGTTAAAATGATTCGTTTCTATTTCAAGAGAAAAAATATTTTCAAGGAACTACGATCTGAATACAGATTGTCTTCGTATAAGCATCGAAAATAATACAATGCAACAATCTTGTATAATCTAGTATCAAAGAAGAATAAGAACAGATAGTCGATTCCCGCGTAATATATTTATTGTTTCATGAATTTTTTTTGTCACATGTAGAGTGTATGTGAATTTATTGTGTTTGTTGTACATGTATTCCATATCCCTGTAGTGAAATTTATAGAGTCTTCGAAATATACTAGTAAATTTAGTAGTAAAAAATCAAGTGGTTAATTTACTAGTTCAATACTTATCTGTAAGTTAACCAATTGCTGACTTTTGCGGCACTTCATTGCGTGTATAATAAATTTTGAGAATTTTTTGATCCTTTCTTGTCAATTTGATAAAAAGAGAAGAAGATAAACATTGGAATTTGAAGCAAAACAGATCTTTTTATAAATTTGTTTGCTTTTTGTAATTCCTCATTTAAGAGACAAATCTTCAAATTGGCGCGTGTTTTAAAATATCCGCAGTGGCCGCAAAGAAAAATGGGGCATCATGAAATAACAAGCTCAACACATTCCTCATTTATGCACAAAAATTATTATACTCGTACATGTTCGAGTACACATTATTATATTATGTACATATGTATATACGAGTATATAGGAATTTTACATATATATGAATTTTACTAGTATTTTAACTAGTTGCCCAGTAAAAAATTGATCGCTCTCCGAGCAATTATAGATCGATCTAATGCGAGGCATTGATCGCTCCTAATTGTTCTAGAGCTCAAGTATTTTGCGCTCCTTTTTACATTGCGTGTCATTGGAAGCGAACGCTCGTTAAGACTTCATATGCGAGTAGTATTGGAGCGCTCGGTTAGACTTCCTACGCGAGTAGTATTGGAGCGCTCGTTTTGACTTCCTAAGCGAGTAGTATTGAAGCGCTCGGTTAGAGCTCCAAAGCCATTAGTATTGGATCGCTCGATTAGAGTTCCTACGCGAGCAGTATTAGAACGCTCGTTTTGACTTCCTAAGCGAGTAGTATTGGAGCACTCGGTTAGACTTCCTAAGCGAGTAGTATTGGAGCGATCTTTTATTCATAGTACGCGAGTAAAACGAGAAACGATTATTGATTATTCTGTACATAAAATGCCTGTATACAAAATTGAAAGAACATAAGAGCATAATTCCAGCTAATTCTAGTCATATATATAAGAAAATTTATACAGGGAATTTAACTCAAAATTGGAAAAAGCATTAAATAGTTAATATTTAAATATAAAAAAATAATTAATACTAATTATTGCTGCTTTAGGGCACACGTCTTTCTGTAGAAGGCGATTTGGATTTTTCGGAATGCTTCTCGCATTGATTTCTCGTAGTCTGGATAGGTGGTATATGTATTCTTCATGGCTTCTGTAAAGTAGTGAAAAATTGGTACTTAATACACCAAAAAATTATTTCAACATAATTCAAATCTTACGAAAAGCCTGTAACTGTTTATGACGATCTTTCCCTTCGACCCGTTTCAATTAACTTTTAATTTGACCTAGTCACTTAAGATGGCAACTAGAGCTTAATACGCGTTTGTATTTCCACATTTTATTTTGATATAAGCAATCAGTAAGAAATGTGAATGCCTGAAATATTTTTCTTGCATTTTTCCCTGATTGCTTCCCGTTTATGTTCTTGTAAGGCCGATATCTTTTCTTTAACCTTTTGAAAATCATCTATAGTTGCAATCGGCAAAATGTGTAGGACTGTAGGCGTCTCGAGCAGAGTCTTTGACAGATGTTGCAATATCACTGACTGAGTAGCAAGTTTATCTATTTTACTTTCGATACGCGCCAAAGTTTCGGCTGTAGCGACTGAATCTGCACTTACGACAGTTAAAAAAGTATGTAAATATACCTTGAATGAAATAATTTGCATTTAATAAAATATCTTACCCGTGTTTCCTGTATAAACAGGCATAAATTCGAAATTCCTTGTATTTGCACCCATCTTGCTGGTTATTTCGAGTCCTTGCGATCCTGTAAATGAGTTTTAAATGCAATGGTGTAATATTGGAAAAAAGACGAACCAGCCGTTTTAAGGAATACAGAACCATTTACAATATATGTCGTCAACAGCAATAATTTTTTCTGTCGCACATAAAGTTTTTGCTTGGCAAATTCCTAATGCTGTTTTTGAATTCACCGGATATTCAAAAATGGTTTCAATGCCAGAAAAAGTGTGGCCGACTATATATTGTCTTCCGTCATCATATTGGAATTTATTTATTTCCGCTGCTATCATGCTTATTGTGAAGCAATAGTTATTGGGACGTTTATTAGAGAGATAGAACATTTATTGTTTCCCCTACTTATATTTGGATTTTTTGGGTTCAAAAATGTTTTTCTATGCAGTATTCGATTGTTGAGTTGTTGAGCGATCTGACATGGCTTTCGACAATCCTTTTTTAGAGTTTGCAAATAGTTTTCAAACTTATATGATGAAAAGGGGGTTGAAGCGTCAGTTTTCGTTGAAGCGTAAGTTTCGTTGAAACGTAAATTTTCGCAGGATGGGAATATGCGATTATAGTTCTAGGAACATTAGCCTCTATTCCATCTAGACTGATAGTGCGTGGCGAAGAGTCACATCCTGCCCGAGGTAACCCTGCTATTTATAACAGAACACTACGGATCTAGACTGAGGAGTCAATAAACACCTCCCCGGATACAGGGTGTGGAGGAGCAAACCTCTATAAAAAACCTCTGGGTTGGAGTAAGATGTCATACGACCCGTGTCGATGCTCAGCCTGGCTGGGGGCCCAGGTCAAAAAAATAGCCCAGTCTCTAACGGAGTGCTCCGGATACTTGGCGTCCTCCGGTTCTATCCAGCCTTACTCGCGCACACGGACCTCTGCGCGAGCGGACCTCTCTTGTCCGATACTCGTGGGACCACATATGTCATTCAATCAATTTAAAACTTCAAAACCAAAGGAGGGAGGTCCTCCCAAAAAACCGACAGAGGCGATCCTGTCTACCGCTAATATAAGGGTGGCAGACAGATCGATAGCAGCAGGAGGCAGAAGGGGCTTAAGCGTTAGGGCTGGTCCTAGCACGAGTGCTGGTAGTAGGGGACGGGGAGGCTTGGGAAAACCGGTCTCTCGTCTCTTTCAAAGGGGTGCTGAAGGAAGAAACCCGGAGGAGGTGGTAAAAACCCAAACGCTGACTGCGGTCAGGGGGCGGGGGGCTACCCCGGGGATCGTTCGGCAGCAGATAGTAGAGGGGCCCAGCAGCTCAAAGAAGGTTGCTGGGGAAGGCCAGGGGGGGGGGCGTTTAAACCCGTCCGTCCGTCTAAGCAGGCCTATTATGATAGGAAAGCGGCCATGAGGGTCATGGCCAAACATGAGACTCTACCCACAGACCAGCTCACTGAGGAGCAGGCCAAATCGGTAGAGTGGGCAAGGGGGGTGCTATCTGGCTTGGGCAAACCGGCGGGTACAGCCCCAAAGAGACAACGCTCGGCTGAAGAGGCGGGTGAGGTCGCTAAAAGACAAAAAGTCGGGGGCCAGAAATACCCATCCTACAGCGACGTTGTCAAAGGTGGGGGTGAGATGCTGGCCATCATTGACCGGAAGGAGGAGGAAGGGGTCATACCCAAAGAGAAGTGGAGGTGGGTGGAGCAAGCGATTGCCGAAGTCTACCTCCAAGTCTTAGAGGAAAACCCTGGACCCCCCCTTTCTGTCATGATGCGGGCTGGTATCAGGGCAGGGCCAAACTTATCGCATGCGATGACAGCTGGTCAGCCAACTTTTACAAGATCGCGGTAAGCAAGGTTGGCGAGATCTGGCCGGGAGCCAAGCTAGAAGCCGTCAGCAGGGAAGAAGTTCCCAGCAGACCCAGAGCCCGGGTCTGGATCCCGGCTAAGCCAGCTGAACCGGAGAGAATAGAGGCGATCTTTAGATCGTGCAACAGGGAGCTGCCAACCCATAACTGGAAGGTAGCAAAGCTCGAGGAGCCAGTGGAAGGAAGGAGGCAGGTGTTGCTGATACTCAACGCTGAGTCCCTTGCCCCACTGGCAGAGAGAAACGGGGTAGTCAGGTTCGGGTTCGTTGACGCGACCGTCCGGATCTACCGCAGTGACGAGCAAGTTTTGGAGCCGGAGGAGATAGAGGGTGACAAGGCTAGCGAGGCTGGCGGTGGTGAAGAAGGGTTGTCCAGCAGCCAAAGGTCGACCGACTCAGAGCAGCTCACCGGGGTCGGGCAGCTCTTTGAGGAGGACGACTTGCTTGACTACACCGAAGAAGAGGAGGACGCGGACGTTACGATGGTGGAGGCAAGAAGGACAGATTCTTATGAAGCTGATCCAAATCAACCTTCACCATTGTAAACTCGCCTCTGCGAACTTGATGGTCCGCCTGGGTTCCGGTGGTTTTGACGTGGCCCTCATCCAAGAGCCGTGGATATGCGGCAACAAAATCTGCGGTTTGAAGATGAGAGGCTTCAAGATGATAGCCGCTCAGAGCACAGGTAAGCCTCGTGCTTGTATAGTTGCAAAGGATAACATTAACATATTTTTGCTCCCACAGTTAAGTAATGGCGATACGGTGGCGGCAAGCATTGAGCTGCAAAATAGCAGTCTCTGGATAGCCTCCGCATATATGCCTCACGACAAGGTCGCTCCACCAGAGGAGGTTCGGACATTGGTCATGGAGGCAGCCGCAGCCAAAAGGAACTTGGTTGTCTCCAGTGACGTAAACGCACACAACACTTTGTGGGGAAGCTCAAACACTAACGCAAGAGGTGAGTCAGTTTTAGACTTCATTATAGAGAATAAGCTTAGTGTGGTAAATTTAGGCTCAGAGCCGACGTTTATAACACAAAATAGAAGGGAAGTGTTAGATATTACCCTGACCTTCGATAACTTCGCTAACAATATAAAAAGATGGAGAGTGTCGAATGAAAATTCCTACTCTGACCATCGCTTTATAGAATACGAAGTGAACTTCCCACGAGCTCCAGTTAAGACCTTTAGAAATATACGGAGAACGGACTGGGGGAAGTATAGGAAAACTCTCAGGGCCTCGCTGCCAATAAATCCCCCGTCTGATCCCACAGACCCTGTGGAATTAGACGGGCTGATCAATCAGGTAACCACGGCCCTGAATAGTTCACTGACAGCCGGGTGCCCGGTTGTAAAACTGAGAGGCAAGGACAAACCACCTTGGTGGTCAATGGATCTAGGCCTTCTCCGGAAGTCCAACAGGCGGCTATTTAACAGGGCTAAAACTTCGGGTCTGCCCGCGGACTGGGAAGCCTACAAGGCTGAGCTAAAAATATACAAGAAAGCAATCAGAATTGCGCAGCGACAGTCCTGGCAAAAATATTGTAGGGATGTGGAAGAAACATCGGAAGCAGCGAGACTAAGAAGAATCCTAGCGAGGACACCACACAACCTGGGCTACCTTAAAGGTCCGGGTGATATGTGGAGTGAATCGAGCGAGGAATCTTTGGCTCTTCTCTTAGATACGCATTTTCCAGGCAGTAGCACAGTGGAGGGTGATAACCCGACACCTAGGGGCAGGCAGTCTGAGATAGGGAATGCGATAGTTACAGTCGAGAAAGTTCAGTGGGCCATTAACACCTTTGGTCCATATAAATCTCCGGGTCCGGATGGAATCTATCCAGCTGAACTGCAACAATCACGGGACATAATTACGCCCTGGGTTGTGACTGCAATTAGAAGCTGTCTAAACATGGGCTATATTCCGCTGGGATGGAGAGAAACGAAGGTTTCCTTCATACCCAAGGCAGGCAGATCCTCTCATGTAAATCCTAGAGACTTCAGACCAATCAGTCTCACGTCTTTCCTCCTAAAAACACTGGAGAGAGTGATGGATGCACACTTACGGGAAGCTATACCAACTGGTAGAATCTCTTCGGCACAACATGCATACACGAAGGGCAAATCGACAGAGACGGCGTTACACGTACTTATTGGTATAGTGGAAAAAGCCATCCAGCAGAAAGATTTCGCACTAGCGGCGTTCATTGACATAGAAGGCGCTTTCAACAACATAAATGCGAACGCCATTACGGGAGCGTTAGAAGCTCTGGGCGTCGATCCTAATATGGTAGCGGTGGTAGAAATGATACTCGTCAGTAGAAGGGTAACTGCCAGCTTAGGTTCCCACACCTTAAGCAGACAGGTCTGCAGAGGCACTCCTCAGGGAGGAGTCCTCTCCCCCCTGCTCTGGAATTTGGCGGTAAATTCATTACTGCTAGCCTTAGAGAGGGAGGGTTGCCATGTCGTCGCCTACGCTGATGACTTGGCAATTGTGATCAGAGGGAAATATCCAAACACTCTTATGGATATTTTGCGCTCTAGCATGGCCACGCTTACTGGTTGGACGGGAAGAAGGGGATTAGGGTTAAACCCTGAGAAAATGGAATTAATGCTCTTTTCTAAGAAAAATAGATCTCCTGAGGTCTCCCCGCTAATATACAAAGGTGTGGAAATTCCGATGAAGGAGACAGTTAGATATTTGGACTAGTACTAGATAGAAAACTTACCTGGAAACCCAATATTGAAGAGTCAGGAAGGCCAATATTGCTTTGTACACATGTAAAAAAGCGGTCGGAATCAGGTGGGGGCTATCCCCACGAATTATGCACTGGCTATACATTTCGGTGGTCAGACCCATATTGCTATATGGAATACTGGTATGGTGGCCAGCCACTCAGAAACAAAGCTATTTGAAGCTTCTGAGCAAGGTCCAAAGAACGGCTTTTTTATGTATCTCTGGTGCCTTAAGGACCACGCCTACTAAAGCTTTAGAAGTAATACTCGACCTACCTACATTAGAGCTGGTAGGGAAACAAGTGGCCGCCACATCAGCACTAAGGCTGAAATGTGCGGCGTTATGGCATGATCGGCAGATTGGTCACTCGACTATTGCGCATACCTGGAGTAGTTCTGTCCAACACATTGACCACTCTATACCTAATCTCAACTTCGATAGGCACTTCCAGACATATATTCCGTCTAGAAGAGAGTGGCAAACACCAATGCCATGGAGAAGGGGGGAACTTAATTTCTACACTGACGGATCCAAACTTGACGATAGAGTCGGTTTTGGAGTTTTCTCACAAGAATTGGGACTGGAACTTTCTTTCCGTCTCCCCGACCACTGCAGTGTTTATCAAGCAGAGGTCCTAGCCATAAAGGAGGTAGCCGTCTACTTAAATAGACATGCCGTTATAAATATCTACTCGGATAGCCAGGCGGCCATCTTGTCAATGAATTCGGTGGCACTGAAATCAAAGGTTGCTCAGGACTGCCGAGCAGCCCTAAATGATATCAGTACCGCTTTCAAGGTACGCCTTATATGGGTTCCGGGGCATAGAGATATTGCGGGAAACTGTAGGGCTGATGACTTAGCCAGACGGGGTACCAACCTTCCTTTAGGCATGGACAGATGTGAAATTGGAATACCTATTGCCACCTGTAAACTGATGCTGAAGGATAGGGTCGTGCGTGAGACCAATGGGTCTTGGGCACAAGAGGGCACTTGCTTAACGACTAGGCTAATGTGGCCGGAACTTAATAGTAGGAAAACTAGAGACTTGCTTGCCCTGCCGAGAGAGAATATCTCTAAGGTCGTGGCATGTATTACTGGTCACTGGCTTTTCGGCAGACATGCTCTCAGGCTGGGAGTATTCTCTCATGAATACTGCAGAAGCTGTGGGGATGAGGAGGAGGAGGAGACTGTGGAGCATCTCTTCTGTAGTTACCCCGCTCTAGCCAGAAGCAGAGCGGGCTCTTTAAGCAAATACGCTTTTAGCTCTCTTACAGAGGTGTCTAGCGCGAAGATCAAACAAATCCTGCGCTTTATTAGGGCTTCAAAATGGTCCGACGAGTGAATCGGAGGTGCGTTGTGGCGCGGTGGTATCACAATGGACCCATGGTGGTCTGAGTGAGCTGGTCCTTGAACTGGCTGCCACATTAACCTAACCTAACCTATATGATGAAAAATGATCAACATTTCCATATTTTTTTAACACATTCCGTTAGGTGCAACAAATTATGACCGTTGTAGCTAATTTTATCAATTCCATATAAACAATTGAAATCCGCAACAAAAGCTTCAATAAGGTGCTGTACGCATTCAAAATTGTTTGTTCAATTTACCGGGCAGGAGATGAAACGGTAAGCGCTATGTAACAATAGAGCGTGCTTGTACAACTCTTCATCCAGTAAATCCTTCAAAACAACTAGCCGCTATAAAGAGCTAACTGCCGGAATACCGTCGCTATCCACCTCGCCATTTCGTCAAAAACTTGTGCTTTTCGTAAAAATTCTTTGGGCGTATGTTTCACAATTGCAAGCATTCTGAAGAAAGAAATTGAGACACCATTTGAATGCCACACAGTTCTAAAGGGTGGAGAGAATCTTGGAAACATTTTAAATGATACATTTTGCATTCACGTGATCTGCAGCTATCATCAGTCCCTTCATTGCCCAAAATGTCACTGTAAAGTAGTCTTCTATTCTTGTATTGCGCCAGGTGTTTGCACTTCGAGCAGTCTTCAGAAGACGTATGAGATACGGTGGCGGTTACAAAAGCTCTCGCTAGTGAATCACACACCAAAAACCTGATTTTCACTTTCAAATAGCTTCCGTTTATGAAGACTCCTGTTTCTTTTATTCTATTGAACTCTTCCGTCAATTTTTGCAAGTAAGTTACATCAGGTGGCTTTGAAGGTCCAATATAGGTACCTATTATGAATAGCTTCGAATGCGTGACGTCAGCCAGAGCCCCTAAAATTTGCCACAATGTTTTTGAAGAGTTTTTGTACAGAGGAATCCCATTTATAAATATATCAAGAGTAGCTTCGTCATTAAAATTCTTAATTTCCTCTTGCACCGTTTCTAAGCAAATAAAATATTCACCATGCGACAAGTTAGACACATCTAACACGTCTTTAATTCCTACGTTAAGAAGCGTCGTTTTGCAAGCATGAACGTCTAAGCCTTCACACCTCAAAATTTCCAGCAACTCATTACAAGCTCGAGCTGTTAATTACAGTAGAATGGTTTTATGGCACTTCTTCGTATGCGGCATTATTGTAGTAATCTGCAAATGAAATATATTAGTTCAAAAATATAAAATATATATCAATATTTTAAAAAATTACCATCGTTGTATATCCAAGCTCCGTCAATGAAAAATTATTCCACACAATAAATGTCAATATTGCAAATGGAATGTGGTGAAATATTAGGAATTCACCTTTACGGAAAGAATTCCAAAG
The DNA here is from genome assembly GCA_920105625.2 of Clusia tigrina. Lineage (NCBI taxonomy): Eukaryota > Metazoa > Arthropoda > Insecta > Diptera > Clusiidae > Clusia > Clusia tigrina. The sequence continues at coordinate 162,444,508 of OV050031.1, forward strand.
TGTTGCAATAAAGTGGATTTCTACATGAAAATTAAGAATGGTTTTACATTATTTACACTGCAATTTTCTTGCTAACACCATAAACCAAACTAAAAATCAACTATTTTTGCTATTTTAAATAGTTTATTAAATAAGTAAATTCGAAAAATATACTTAAGACTAAGCTACTATTGGCTTTCGAACTAAAATTGTGTTGTAACTTACCCCCCTATTCTTACGCAGTCACAAAACTCAACACAGGCACATGTGTCAACCGAGTATTAGTAGAGACTCAGAGCTATTCACAGACAAAACTGAAAGCTCTCTGAGTGACACATGAGATTTTTATTAAGACAATCTCGATAGCAGGTCACAGTGAAATACAAATAAAAAATTAATTTATCTTTTTTTATTTAATAATTTATTTTAATCACAAATAAACAATAAAAAAAAAATATATATATATATATGTATATATATATATATATATATATATATATATATATATATATATATATATGTAGATATATTGCCCAAATTCGACCCATCTGGCAACGCCATAACTTTTGACAGAGATGTCAGATCGCTTAATGATATACCGCGTTTGAAGCGTCAGTCCAAGCAGATTTTTACCATTGAACAATACACGCCACGCGAGCGCTCTGAAATAGTTGAAATTTACATTCAACAGAAGAAGTCAATTGTGAAAACTCAACGTGCTTTTAAAAACTTAAAAAATGTGAGAAGTGCGCCTTCTAAGAACACCATTAAGCGTTTATACGAAAAATTTTCGACTGGTGAGGCTCTTTCTAATCCGAAGAGGCCAAATAAAAGTCGACCAAGGCGATCGGCCGAGAATATCGCTGCCGTACGAGCCAGTGTTGAGAGGTCTCCAAGAACATCCCAAAAACGCCGTTCTCAGCAGTTGGGCATGGCTCGGTCCACTTTACAACGGATTATTCGCGTTGATTTGCATTTGTTCCCGTACAAAATTCAATTGACGCAAAGATTGTTGCCTGCGGACAAGCCTCGTCGATTGGAATGGGCCCAAAGAGTCATCGAAATGGCCGAAGATGACGAGCAATTTTGGAACAAAATTATCATGTCCGATGAAGCCCATTTCACATTGAATGGGACCGTAAATAAGCAAAATTGCCGTATTTACGCCACTGAAAATCCTCAGGAGATTCAAGAAGTGCCTCTTCATGACGAAAAAGTCACAGTTTGGTGCGGCGTTAGTGCGAAAACGGTCATTGGGCCGTTTTTCTTCCAAAATGAAAATGGCCATGCTGTTACCATCAACCAGGAGCGTTATCGCGACATGATGACCAATTTTGTGATGCCAATTATTCGTCGAAAGCGTATGAGGCAGTTCTGGTTTCAACAAGACGGCGCTCCACCAAGACGGCGCACACAAGTCGCATAACAATCGATTTTCTGAAGAATTTGTTTCCGGGCCGTTTGATGTCGAAAAGTGGTGATTTGGACTGGCCACCGCGTTCGCCCGATTTGACGCCGCCTGACTTCTTCTTGTGGGGATATTTGAAGTCAAAGGTTTACGTTAACAAGCCAAGGACCGTAGAAGAGCTCAAGGACAACATTCGTGAAGAAATAGCCGCTATTCCGGCCGAAATGTTGGCGAAAACGATGGAAAATGCTGCAAAAAGGGCACAATACGCCATCAACGCCAGAGGCGGCCATTTGAGAGATATCATATTCAAAAATTGATGTAAACAAATCTACTTGGAACAAATTAAATGATTAAGATTGCCAACCGCCAAATTTTTATTTTTCTTTGATTTTTTTAACAAAAACATGGGTCCGTCGAATTTGGGCAACCCTGTATATATATATATATATATATATATATATATATATATATATATATATATATATATATATATATATATATATATATATATATGTATATATATATATATATATATATATATATATATATATATATATATATATATATATATATGTGTATATATATATATATATATATATATATATATATATACACATATATATATATATATATATATATATATATATATATACATACATATATATATATATATCAAGTCCCGTGAATACGGTGGTTGAGGCATGATAACGGTTTTGTTTTTGGCCAAAAACAGCTCCTGAGCGATGTCCATGCGACGTTGTTTTTGCTCAAAATTTAGCAATTTTGGAACAATCTTCGCTGCCGCACGTTTCATGCCTAAAACATCCGTAAAAATTGCTTGGCATGAGCCGAACGATATGCCAACATCATCAGCAACCTCTCTGATAGTGATTCGACGATTATCCAAACTCATTTTCTTCACTGCGTCAATGTTTTCAACGGTTGTTGACGTGCTCGGGCGACCAGGACGAGCATCGTCATTGACATCTTCTCGGCCTTCCTTAAACCGGTTATACCACAATTGAACTTGTGTTCTGCTCATAGTAGACTCGCCAAAGGCCACAGTCAACATTTCAAATGTCCTTGCGCATTTAATTTCATTTTTTACACAAAACTGAATACAGTTTCTTTGATCCATTTTTTCGAATAGTACAAATTCGAAGAGCACACCAAAACACGGCAAACCTTTTTATCTGTCAAAAATAAACTGACAATCCAAAATGGTTGGTATTGCCAACATATATAACAGACATGTGTACCAACATAACAGAAAAAAAATGCGAACATCGAACATACGTAACTCACGAAAAGATGAAAATAACGGTTATTTTTTGATCACACCTCGTATATAGATATATATAAATTATATAAATATTAATTTTTTATTGTTTTGTTAAGTTTGGGCAGCGAATGATAACACAAAGCTACTCCCGTTCATTGCTTGATAAACATTGTCTTTATTCATTTAAAATTACTATTTATACTTATTTCTTACAGCAATAAATCTTAACACTAAGCGAATATGAAGGTAAGAGAAAATACTCAATTACTTGTATGTAATTTGAAATACCAAAGTCGTTGCACTTAAATTGTGTCATTCATTGTTCGAATGAAGATATATCATTTCAAATTCAAGTGTCAATGGCTTTATACAAGTATGACTCATCCATTGGGTATTTTCACTACACCTCCCTTTTTAAAGAGAAAGATCTTATAGAGATCATTGGCCAAGTGATGTCGATAAGAACTTTCTTTATACATATATTTTTTAAATATATTTTCACATATATCTATTTAATATTTGCGGGATTTATTAAATAATGGATTTTACAAAGAATCTACTTAAAATATTATCCTATCAGATATTAACATTAAATTGAGTTTATTTTAGTAGTTATTAGTGTATAGAGTGCGCAGTGCAGTATTTAATTTAAAGAAGAAAAAAGTAAATATATTAATTAATTATCATCTTTATTTGTTTACAATTTTAATATTTTCTTTATTAATTTTTTGCTTCTTCCCCTTTATCTTTATAAATACATTATTTTTGTCATCAATTTCAATTACTTCAAATGGCCCTTTATAAATTGGTTCTAGTTTGTGTGCTGTGTGATTTTTAATCAAAACTTCTTGACCTATTGTAATGTCAGTATCGTTGCTATTTTGATCATGTATAAATTTTTGTCTTCGTTTTGTCTTGTCAATTAGGTGCTGTGCTCTTGTCAAAGCTGTATGTAGACGAAATTTTACTTCGTTTGAGTAATTATCAAAATCATATATGGTATCTATTTTATCGGTCGTTATTACCGGACTATGATTTGGTACGTTTGCAAGAATTAATTCAAAGGGGCAGTATCCATGCACTGTTGAGGGCGTTGTGTTAAAATCATATGTAAAATACTTGACCCATTCATCCCAATCGTTTCTGGATGCTTGAATGTATGAGCGTATGTATTCATTACATGTGCGATGCGATCTTTCAACTGTTCCAACTGTTTGATGGTGGTAAGGGGCTGATGTTGTTTTCTCAATTTTCAGAAGTATCATAAGTTCTGAAAGAACTTGATTGTTGTATTCAGTACCCATGTCACTGAGTATTTTGTTCATGGGACCATAAATTAGTATGAAATGTTCTATTAAAGCTTTAGCTAACGTTTTGGCATTTTTATTAGGTATCGGTACTGCCACTAGATATTTTGTTAGGTCACATATTATAGTTACAATATATTGATTTCCATTTTCCGATATAGGAAGAGGTCCTACGGTATCTATAATGACAGTTTGAAATGCTCTATGAGGTCTTGGGGTAATAATCATATCTGGTCTTATGTGTTTTGTAGTTTTATTGGTTTGACATTGAATACAATGTTTTACGTATTGGTTCACATCCTTAGTGATATTTTTCCAATAATATAATTGGCGAAGCTTTTTAAGTAGCCTGGTTGTTCCAGGATGCCCACCGAAAAGGGGGTTGTCATGAAATTTCTTCAATAAGTACTGTTGTTTTTGTCTGTTATTATGCATATTTTTGGAGTAAGCGCTATTTGCAATTTGTCCAAGTGTTGATTGGCTTTTTCCTTAAATATTTCAATTGGTACGAGGGTAAATAAATTATCATTTAAATTCATCTGTATTTTGTTTAGATTTCTACTAATTGCTTCCTTTTCAAGGATTCGAAAGAATCGACCTAGATCGATATTTCCATTAGCAATAGTATTTCGTAAATTAATTTTCGGTGCTAGCACTTGCCTACCTCGTTTAAAAAAAAATGTGGGAATGCTCTTGTCTATATTTAACTTAAGTCTGACCCACTTTTTCACGCAATCGAAGCCAATAGTTTCGAAAGCTTTAGGATTTTCCTGAATTATTTCAGTATCTTCTCTAATTTTCCTGTCAGTTGTTTTTTTAGATTGTGCACGTGTAGTTACCAATAAACAATTATCTATTGAAGTAATTGATTTAATATCATTAAAGTCAATTCGAGACAGCGCGTCCGCTCCTGAATTGTCTTTTCCTTTAATATGTTCTACAACAAAATCATATTCTTCTAGTTCCAGACGAATTCTCGTTAACCTGCTGGATGGGTTTTTTAAAGAATATAGATATGTTAACGGCTTATGATCACTACGTACTATAAATTTTAGTCCATATACATAGGGTCGAAAATGATTAATTGCCCATTGAATAGCTATTAGTTCCTGTTCTATTGGGGCTTTGTTCGATTTTCCCTTTGTAAAGGCACGTGACGCATATGATATTGGTAATTGCATACCATCTCTTTCCTGTGATAGTATTGCACCGCAAGCAATTTTACTTGCATCTGTTGTTATGTAAAAAGGTTTGTTGAAATCTGGGTATTGAAGGATTTGCGGAGACAGTAGTGCTGTCTTAAGGTGCTGGAAGGCTTGTTCACAGTCAGCAGACCATATGAAAGGTTCTTTCTTTCTAGTTAGTTTACTTAAATGGACAGAATAGTATGCGAAACGTGTTATAAAGCGCCTGTAATAATTACAGAAGGCTACAAATCGACGAACCTCATCGCCATTTGTTGATCTGGGGTAGTTTTTGATTGAATCATATTTGCTACTGTCTGGCAAAATACCCTTGTCAGTACATTTATGACCCAAATATGTTACTTCATGTCTGAAAAATGTGCATTTATCTGGATGCAATTTTAAATTACAATCTCGACATCTTTGGAAAACGGTTTCTAAGTTCTTGAACATGTGTTTTATTGAACATCCTGTAACAATAACATCATCCATATATATAAATGTGTTTGATTGCGCTAAACCAGTAAACGCTAGGTTCATCATTCTTTGGAATGAATTTTGCGCTAGTTTCAAACCATATGGTAAACGCTTGAAACGAAATGAACCATTTTCTGTTGAGAAAGAAGGAATGTCTCTTGACTTTTCGTTAAGTCCGATTTGATGAAATCCAGAGGTTAAATCCAAACAACAGAAAAATTTTGCTCTTCCTAATTGGTCTAATATATCCGCAATTCTGGGCAACGGAAACTTGTCAGCTATTAGTTTTTTGTTTACCTGTCGATAATCTACCACTAAACGCCATCGTTTGTCAGGGTTATTGTGAAATGATTTCTTCGGTACGAGTATAGTAGGGCTATTATAATTGGACATTGAAGGTTCGACTATTCCATCTTCCTGTAGCTTTGCAATTTGCCTTGCAATTTCATCCTTTTGAGAGTGGGGTACGATAATTTTTAAGATAAACTGGATTTTCATCAGAAACTCTTAATTTTTGTGTATAAAAGTTGTTTGTACTTATTTTATCACTTTCTAAAGCGAAAATATCAATATATTTCGAGCATAATTGAGTCAATTCAGATCTAACCATCTCAGGAAAATTTTTCGTTAACTTTTCCAATATTGTTTCCTTTCTAATTTTGTCAACATTGGACTTTTAAGAATTTCATAATCAGACAGTTTTTCATAGGTTATTGAAACTTTATCTAAAAACATATTTTCAGAATTCGTGTTTACAATTCTCACGTATGGAAAATTTTTGGATACTATGCAGCCAGCCAAGTACACTCCATCTTGTAAAGTTTGACTTGGGACTACTAAATCAGAAACTTCGTTGCTAACTGTTATAGCTCTAAAAACTTCAGCCCGAGCTGGAAGTGTCATTGCACCATTGCCAAGACTTTCAAGTAGTGGTATATTTATGGGGTAATTTAAATTGTGTGGTCTTAACGAGAGAAAATTTGAGTTTGCCTCTTGCCCATATTGAATACTAACATTATATGTTTTTAAAAAGTCTATGCCCAATATACCTTGGAAGGGTATTGGAAACGTATCTGAAATCACATGAAATCTGTGAGGAATAAGAAAGTTTTTCACTTTTAATTCAATTTCAATTGCCCCTAAAGACTTAATCATTCCTTGTCCGATTCCAGATATTTGGATAATCTTTTGTGTGTTGAACTTTAATGGGCCTATTGCACCAATTTTAATAAGCGAGGCATCCGCTCCGGTATCCACCAGCAATGTACCGAAATTATCATGGCCCGATATTTGGATTTCAATAAAACTACTTAAACTAAGATTTAAGTGAAATATTGATTTAATATCCCTATCGTGCCTATCTAATTTCGGTGATGACCCCCCGTATTTTGGGGGGACGTCTCGTTTTCCGAGACATCCTGCGCCAATCTTACGATTCCTTGTTGGTGGTTGGATTGACCTCGATAGTTGTTACCTTGGCCTCCGCGTCGTTGATTGTTATAGCCATTACTGTTATAATTTCTAGGATTATCATTTCGACGCCAGGTTTGGCCGAGTCCGCGATTGTTGTTAAATCCGCGAATCCTATAGTTCTGGTTAGCCGAGCCACGCCGCTTAAAATAGAAGACTGAAGAATTTGAAGTGGAGGCCTCAGTACTAGCTTCTATGAATTTTGAAACGACTTCATTCAGAGATAGGAAGTTTCCTGTCTTAATGATGAGTTTAACTTCATCACTTGAGGCGCTTCGAGAAATGGCTTTGGCTGTATTTTGCTTTATTAATTGTTCAGCAATATTTTGGGGGTAACCTTCCCGTATATAGGCTCCACCTAGTTTCTTCGTAATTTCCTGTATTTCTTCTGCATATGTAGTAGCAGATTTTGAATTTTGTTTTATGTTCATTAGTTTCGAACACAGTAACTCAGACGATTCTCCTTTTACCGACGATTGCAATTTTGTCTTAATAGATTGGATGCTATTTTCATTTGTAATCAGGTACCTCGCGTGTCCCTTCAATTTTGTTTTTATCACTTCTTATTGCAATCCCCTCATGTGATTCCTTAATTCTGTCGATTAGTGTCAATGCATCGAGAAAACTTTGCAATTCATTTACATTACCATCAAATACGGGGACAATTTTTGTTGTTTTATCTATGACATCGTCTTATGTTCGTGTCATGATGATTGTTCTTATTTCTTGGTCCGTTTCTGTTTGTAAATCTTCCTTATCGCTTTCGTCCAACTCAAAAATTTTCTCATCTACCTCACAAGCTAAAGTTAGTGGTACTTTAATTTTAATATTATGTCTATAAAAAACTTTAAGTAATCTATCCCTTAATGTGTGGAATATTTCGTTTGCTTCTTCTCTGTGAGGTTTAGAATACCTGTCATATTGTCCGTGTAGTGTTGCCCTAATAGCATTAAAGTTTTCTATTAAAATTTTAATATGTTTATCTAATGTTTCAGGTTTTATTGGTCTATTTTGAGTTACACATTTATAGGATTGATTAAATTGGGTTTTTAATGGTTCCAAACTAGATATTATATATATATATATATATATATATATATATATATATATATATATATATATATATATATATATATATATCGATTAATAACCGTTGATGAAACGTGGGTCCACCACTACACACCTGAAACCAAAAATCAATCGAAACAATGGGTGGAAGTTGGTGGAAGTGCTCCGAAGAAGGCGAAGGCCGTGAAATCGGCTGGCAATGTTCTGGCCACTGTATTTTGGGATGCACACGGAATATTGCTCATCGATTATCTTGAAAAAGGTTCCACAATCAAAGGAAAGTATAATCGTGCATTATTGGATCAATTGATTGATGCAATCAATGAAAAACGACCACATTTAAAGAAGAAAAAAAAGGCTCTTTCTTCAAGACAACGCACCGGTTCACACAGCAGTAGATACGATGCTAAAATTACGTGAAATATACTTCGAATTGGTTAATCATCCACCTTATAGTCCAGATTTAGCTCCTAGTGACTTTTTCTTATTTCCAAACTTGAAAAAATGGCTCGCAGGAAAAAGATTCATCTCAAACGAAGAAGTGATTACCGAAAGTAACGCGTATTTTGAGGGGTTCCCGAAATCGTATTATTCAGATGGTATAAAAAAGTTGGAATATCGTCTTACTAAGTGTGTCGAACTAAAAGGAGACTATGTTGAGAAATAAATGGTTTTTGAAAAAAAAATGTTTTTTTTCCTACTTAGGTAGCTTCAATATCAATCAGCCCTCGTATATATTTATATATATATATATATATATTGTATATACATATATATATACATATGTATATATATATATATATATAAGTTAAGAACAAACACATTGAAATATTCAGCAAACGTGTACCAAAATCTGCTGACGCTATGTCTACGGTACTTCCGTGGGAGCAGTGATAAAAACACCTTCCACGCTTGCATCAAATAACCAACATAAGCAGAGCACCACAACAGTGATAACGGCAATAAAAATAACTAATACAAACACAGCTTGAGGTTAGCATTAAGGTATTAATGAAATGTTAAGTTAGTCTAAGTTTTGGATTCAATTAAATAAAACGAAAGACATCAGAGTTCTCTCTGATGTGCTTTTTTAAAAAAACTAAATAAATACAATTTAGTTTAACTGGCGCCCGAGCAGGGACCAGCGAAGTCACTAGTAAAATCGTGAATAAAAAGTGAGAAAAATAATAAGAAAAAAGTATCGCTAAGTTTACGTGTTACAAAAAAAAAAAAAATCGAGAAACCAAACAGTATCGTTGGTGACAAGTGCTAGAGAAAGCTGAAAAAAAGTAGCAGGAAAGAGGCCCCCAAGTAGACGTATCATCGTAGGAACAGGAGCTTTTGACAAGCAGCCGCCTGCCCAAAATATTCAACAAAACAAAGCACCGCTGGGAAAAACCATGAAGAATACTTTAAGCATATTTCTAGTGTATTTGTATGTAAGTCATAAACATTTAAAAAAAAAAAAAAAAAAAAAAAAAAAAAATACAAAGGAAAAAGTTAAAGTAAACAAAAAAGAGTAAAAAAATAAATAATCAAAAGATAAGTTCAAGTTAAATTTTTTCTAAATAAAAAAAAGTGAAAGTAAATAAAAAATAACAAGAAAACTAAGAAATAATTACAAGTAAATTAAAAAAAAAAAAAAAAAAAAAAAAAAAAAAATTTATAAATCTATTATAAATAACGTTTGGTGAAGGAATCAAAACATTTCTTTAATTTTTTTTATTATTTTATCCATTACTTTTAAACATGTCGACTCCAGAAGAACAACTTAGTGAAAAACTAGCACAATTAAGGGTTACTAATAGTCTGATCAATAATTCTAACCAACACCCACCTAGTACAAGTCATAATCCTCAACCACTAATACTGACAGAAGCACTAACCAGACAGATTACGGAACTGATTACATCGACAGTACAGAACCTCCATAACCCGTTTGTCGAAAACGACGAAAGAGACTATACGGTCCAATTTAATTCGACAAATTTGGATGAATTGGATAGGATCCCAGACATTGTAAAGTGCTTACGCGAATTTTCTGGGCAACCAGGAGAATTTAACTCCTGGCGTAAAACCGTGGACAGAATATTTACTGCATACGAAAATGTTAAACGAACACCAAAATATTACGCAATATTACACACCGTCAGACACAAAATCATAGGAGAGGCAGATACTGCCTTAGAATCATACAGAACTCCGCTAGATTGGTCTAAAATAAAAAAATGCCTAATGATGCATTATTCGGACAAGCGCGACATCGGCACGCTTGAATATGAAATGACCACACTAACGCAACGAAACAGTACTATAACAGAATTCTACCAGCGAATTTACCAATACCTATCGCTGATATTAGACAAAATCGCTTGCTTAGAATTAAGCGAAGAGTCACTTCAAAGAATGACTAATGCATATAGGGAAAAAGCATTAGACACTTTTATTCGGGGACTCAACGGTGAACTTCCTAAACTTTTGAGCGTTCGAGAACCAACGACACTGCCACAGGCCCTACATCTGTGTCAAAAATTAGATAACATGGCATATAGAATGAACTCCATGCAGAGGCCAAATATTCCCAGAAAACCCGATTATCCATTGCCGCCTTTGCGACCACCACGTCAAAACCATCCTCCCATGCAACCTATTAGAAATAGATTTTTCCCAGAACTAACACATTTGCCTCAGTTCAGATACGATAATAATCCACATAATAGATTCCAGCCCAATAATAACAATTACCAACATAATAACTCATACGGGTTTCAACCAAAACCCCATTTCGGTCATTCAGGATTCAATAACCGACCATACCTTCCACCTAAACCTCCCGTACCTATGGAAGTTGACCCTTCGGTACACTCCAGGCAGGTAAACTACCAAAACCGACCACGGAACAACTATAATAGACCTCAAATTCCCTTCAATCAATACCAAAACCCAGCACAAAAACGACAATTGCCACCTTTTTCTCAGCAAAACCATCAACCCAACAAAATTCAGCGAACATTCTTTACTCACACAGAAGATCCGTACTATGAGTCTGAGGGATTTTATTCCGAAGAACGTCTTGAAGATAACTTCGAAGCAAATCATCACCCGACGACAGAACAAGAAGACATAAAACAAACCGATGACGTTCATTTTTTAGACTAAAAGACTCTTCGCTACCATACTATGAATTCGTAGCGAAGAATGGACATAAATACAAATTTCTACTTGACACCGGTTCCAATAAAAATTACATACAATCAAATCTCATTCGCAGACCACAAAAAAATTCAAAATTATTTTTTGCAAATTCCATAGCAGGAAAAGTACAAATTTCACACCATGCATATGTAGACATATTTCATGAAGAAATTGAGAAAATCAAATTCTTCTTACTACCTGGATTAGAAACATTCCATGGTATCATTGGTAATGATACGCTTAAAGAGCTCAACGGGATTATCCATACAGATAAAAATTACTTTATTTTAAGGAATAGATTAAAATACCCATTAAAACAATTTAAAACGGACTCAGTAAACAACCTAGAAATTAGAACAGATCACCTTCCAAAGCAACAAGAAAAAAGGCTACAAGCCGTTCTAAAATCATTTCCTACACTTTTCTCTGATCCCGACAAAAAACTTACTTACACAACAACTGTTCAAGCCGAAATTCGCACTACAACAGAAACACCAGTATATTCCAAAGCATACCCCTATCCAATGGCACTCAAGGACGAAGTGGAAAGACAAGTCCGAGAGATGCTCGATCAAAACATCATAAGGCCATCAAAGTCGCCATACAATTCTCCAGTATGGATTGTCGCGAAAAAAGATGACGCATCCGGCGAAAAAAAATACCGGATGGTGATCGACTACAGGAAATTAAACTCTGTAACCATAGCTGATAAGTACCCTATCCCCGAGATAAATGAAGTTTTGTACAATCTCGGTAAAAACGCCTACTACACCGTAATCGATCTTAAGAGTGGTTTCCACCAGATACCTCTTAAGGAATCTGACAGAGAAAAAACAGCATTCTCTATCAATAACGGAAAATTTGAGTTCAACAGACTCCCATTCGGACTTAAAAATTTCCTCCATTTTCCAACGTGCCCTCGACGACGTTATTAGAGAACATATCGGCGTTAGATGTTATGTCTATATAGACGACATCATTATTTTCGGCAAAACGGAAGACGAACACTTCAGAAATCTTCAAATGGTCTTTGAAACCCTAGAAAAAGCCAACTTCAAAGTCCAATTGGACAAATGCGAGTTTCTGAAACAGGAAGTTGAGTTTTTAGGTTTTATCGTCTCACAGAACGGTCTCAAAACCAACCCTAAAAAAGTTAAGGCTATTATAGAAATCCCTCAACCAAAAACGCTAAAAGATTTAAGGTCCTTCTTGGGAATGACCGGATACTACCGCAGATTTATAAAAGGATATGCCGACTTGGTAAAACCGTTAACTTCTCTCCTACGAGGAGAAAACGGACGCCTGTCCAAAAATATCTCCAAAACAAAACCAATCAATATGAATAGCGAAGCAATTGAAGCATGGAATAAGGCAAAAAGTTGTCTAATTTCCGAAGATGTTATGCTCTCATATCCCGATTTTCGAAAATGTTTTGAATTAACAACAGACGCTTCTAACCAAGCTCTAGGAGCGGTGCTCTCACAAGACTCAAAGCCAATTACATTCCTATCCAGGACATTGAGTAAAACCGAAGAGTCGTATGCAACGAACGAGAAAGAGATGCTCGCCATAATATGGGCTCTAACATCTCTACGCAGTTTCCTTTACGGGTCTAGAAAAGTCAAAATTTATACAGACCACCAGCCGTTGACATACGCGCTGAGTAACAAAAACAATAACTCAAAAATGAAACGCTGGAAAAGCCTTTTCGAGGAATATAACTACGAGTTGCAATATAAACCAGGCACAACTAACGTTGTCGCGGACTCGCTATCTCGTCCTCCACCTACACAAGTTTTTTCTCTCACACCTACAGAACACAGTGATGACAGCTCATCACACAATTTAATTCCATCCGTCGAAACTCCTATCAATGCCTTTAAAAACCAAATTTTTCTTAAAATAGACGAATCCTCAACATACCGATTTAAAATAGTTTTTCCCGGATATCACCGCCATATAATTACCGAACCTTTATACAATCAAGAGAAACTAATTAACATCTGCAAAAGATATCTGAATCCATCAGTTATAAACTGTATTCAAACACAAGAAAGTATTATGGGAATATTGCAGGAAGTGTACCCACAACACTTTAGCAATTACAAAATAAGATTTACACAAATCCTCGTAGAAGCATAGTCAACGAGCAACAACAAGAAGATATAATTATTAATACACATAATAGAGCACATAGGAACGCGAAAGAAAACAAACTACAAATCTTAAAAGCATATTATTTCCCAAGTATGAACAATAAAATCCAAAGAATAACAAAAAGTTGTGTAACTTGTAAACAGCAGAAATATGAAAGGCATCCCAACCAACCGAAATTAAGCGAGACACCCATACCCAACTATCCTGGTCACACATTACACATAGATATTTACTCGACAGACAAAAAACTTGTAATGACTAGTCTAGATAAATTTACGAAATACGCCCAAACTAAAATAATACCTGGAAAATCAATAGAATCCATAAGAAGACCCCTTAGAGACTTATTATTTTTTTACGGCATTCCAAAATCAGTAATAATAGATAACGAAAAATCCTTAAATTCAGCAACCATAATGTTTATGATGAAAGATGAGTTAGGAATAAATGTTTACGTCACTCCCCCATATAAGAGCGAAATCAATGGGCAAGTCGAACGATTTCATTCGACTTTGTCAGAAATAATGAGATGTCTCAAGTCTGACGGGACAAACAGGAACTTCGAGGAACTTCTAGAAAGGTCCACAAATGAATATAACCATAGCATCCATTCTACTACTGGAAGAAAACCAGTAGACCTTTTCTTCGGTAGAACCGTTGATTTCAGCCCACAAGATTACGAAAAAACTCGACAGGACAACATAGAAAAACTTACGATATCACAACAAAAAGAAACACACAATCAAGGATTATATACCAGGACAAGTAATCTACGTAAAGCAAAACAAAAGATTAGGAACAAAACTGTCAGCAAAATTCAAAGAAGAAATAGTAAAAGAAAATAGAAATACTACAGTAGTTACAGAATCAGGAAAAATAGTTCACAAAAGCAACATACGCAACTAAGTTCTCTTATAAACAATTATAATTTTCCAGACCATATGCAACGCAGAAATACAAATACTGGACTACACGAATTCACAACTAATCACGATAGACACAGGAACGGCTAGACTGCAGACAGGAACATATAAAATCATCCACGTGATCGAATTTGAAAAATATCAAACGTTTATTGACGAAACGGAAATAGCAATAAAGAGAACAATGAAAGAAAATCACTCCTTATATCCTTTCCTACTCCATACCATATCCCAGATCCGAAATAATATCGATAGAATGATACCTAATAAAAGGACACAACGGTCACTAGATTTTATAGGCACAACATGGAAATGGATCGCAGGGAATCCAGACCATGCTGATTTTAATATTATCGAAGAAAAAATTAATAACGTTTTAGAAAACAATAATAAGCAATTTATTATAAATAAACTTACAATTGAACAAATTAATAAATTAACAAAAATAACAAACGATATTTCAAAGAATATGAAAAACGAAAATATCTTTAAAGAAGAATTTATTTTGAAAATAAAATATCAACTAGAAATAATAAAAGAAGAAATTGTGAACATAGAATACGCCTTAAATTGGGCCAAAGCAGGAATAGTTAACTCTTTCATATTGCCAAATGAAGAAGTCAATATCACAAAAATCTTTATTGAGAAAGAAGAGGCCCCATACTCGAATATAGAAGAGGCTCTCGAATTTGCAGATATAAAAATAGCCAGCAATAGGACAACTTTGATTTATATAATTAATATACCTACCACCACATATAATCACTGTAATAAAATTATGATAAAGCCCATAAAAAAAGGCAATGTTATTAATAAAATTGATTATGAAAACATTTTGAATTGCAATAACAAATTGTATGGAATAAAGAATAACTGTAAAACCTATAATAAGTTATCAATTTGCCCATATGGCAATATAATAGACATAAGTAATACTTCATGCATACCAAATCTAATAAAAAGTCGACCGGAGAGGTGCACAATAATTAACAACCAACATGTTCCTGACGTAGAAGAAATCTCAACAGGTCTCTTGCTTCTTAACCAATATAATGGGTCATTAATAATGAACAATGAAACTATACCACTTAAAGGAAGTTTTATAATAAGCTACCAAAACACGAGCGTAGAAATCAACAATAGAACATATTCGACAAAAGAAGTTAGTATTCATAAGCCACTGCCGGCATTACTACAACCAACCTCCAAATCAAAAGCAGTTGAGGAAATCCTGTCATTAGAAATGATCAAGGAATTGAATATTAATAATACTAAACATATTAATTTACTAGAAAATAGTAACGAAATTTCGCTAGCTGCTAACTTAACTCTAACAACCTTGGTAATTATTTTAATAATCATTATAGCCAGGAAAACCTGTTTTTCAAAAAAATGGCAACAGATAAAAATCATCAGGGTATCAAGGGATAAACTAAAAAAGGATAACAAATCGCCACTAGACTGTCCGACAGCAAAAACTCCCGAACTATCAATTTCCACAATAGAAGGCCTAAATCAAATTTTCAACAAGGAAACCATTTCAAACGAGGACGTTTGAACTTAAAGGGGGAGAAGTTAAGAACAAACACATTGAAATATTCAGCAAACGTGTACCAAAATCTGCTGACGCTTTGTCTACGGTACTTCCGTGGGAGCAGTGATAAAAACACCTTCCACGCTTGCATCAAATAACCAACATAAGCAGAGCACCACAACAGTTATAACGGCAATAAAAATAACTAATACAAACACAGCTTGAGGTTAGCATTAAGGTATTAATGAAATGTTAAGTTAGTCTAAGTTTTGGATTCAATTAAATAAAACGAAAGACATCAGAGTTCTCTCTGATGTGCTTTTTTAAAAAAACTAAATAAATACAATTTAGTTTAACTTATATATATATATATATATATATATATATATATAATTATATACGAGGTGTGATCAAAAGATAACCGTTATTTTCATCTTTTTGTGAGTTACGTATGTTCGAGCTTCGCATTTTTTTTTTTTTATCTTGCAATACCAACCATTTTGGATTGTCAGTTTGTTTTTGACAGATAAAAAGGTTAGTCGTGTTTTGGTGTGCTCTTCGATTTTGTACTATTCGAAAAAAATGGATCAAAGAAACTGTATTCAGTTTTGTGTAAAAAATGAAATTAAATGCGCAAGGATATTTGAAATGTTGACTGTGGCCTTTGGCGAGTCTACTATGAGCAGAACACAAGTTCAATTGTGGTATAACCGGTTTAAGGAAGGTCGAGAAGATGTCAATGACGATGCTCGTCCTGGTCGCCTGAGCACGTCAACAACCGTTGAAAACATTGACGTAGTGAAGAAAATGATTTTGGATAATCGTCGAATCACTATCAGAGAGGTTGCTGATGATGTTGGCATATCGTTCGGCTCATGCCAAGCAATTTTTACGGATGTTTTAGGCATGAAACGTGCGGCAGCGAAGATTGTTCCAAAATTGCTAAATTTTGAGCAAAAACAACGTCGCATGGACATCGCTCAGGAGCTCTTTTTGGCCAAAAACAAAACCGTTGTCATGCCTCAACCACCGTATTCACCGGACTTGGCCCCCGCAGACTTTTTCCTCTTTCCAAAACTGAAGACACCGATGAAAGGAAAGCGTTTTGCTACGATTGAGGAGATAAAAGAAAAATCGAAACAGGAGCTGTTGGCGATACCAAAAAAAGCGTTTCAGAAGTGTTTCGAGGATTGGAAAAAACGTTGGCATAAGTGTATTATATCTGAGGGGAATTACTTTGAAGGGCACAAGATAGTTGTTGATGAATTAATAAATACTTAATTTTTTGATCACACAATAACGGTTCTTTTTTGATCACACCTCGTATATATATATATATTGTTACGAAATTGCCATCTTGACAATTTATTCTGTTACGAAATTGCCATCCTGACAAAATACTCTAACTGTCTGTACTCGGATTGTGTAGTAATTAAATAATTATTTAATTATTGCAATTTACACACTTAATATTAGGCTTAAAGTTTACTTTATTACAATTTGCACTTTATTTCAAAATTCATAAATTACTTTATTTAATAATTAATTTCATCACTTGACAAAATCACAATAACAAATACTGCTGCTTCGATTATAATGAACGATGTACACACTGTTACGATCTCTGTTCAACTGAGTTGGATTTTGAATTTGTGTGGTGGTTTTTATAGCTTTCGAATGGTTGAAGTAGAAAATACTACGCTATTCAAGAAGTTTCTGGATCTTTCTAGAATCTTATATTCATCTCGAAGGAAGTTTTTATTTTAGAGAACATTCTTTACACCACTACCTCTGCAACGAAAGAAGTTTTTATCCGCATGGATTGTAATGTTAAATGATAGCATACTTTTAGGATCCCATTTGGAGATTGAGAATGAGTGCACCACCCTATGAATATAAGTCAGGACGCGATTTATTCGAAGCAAAAAAAGTTTGCTCAAGAACCCTCTTTCGAAGTTTAGATAAAATTCGAGATTATTCTCGAATTTCTACCGAAGTATAGGGAATATTCTAGAAGTTTCTACTTCTACCATTCGAAAGGTATATTAGCTACCACACTATTAAAATGGAGACGCAGTTGAATTTTAATCGTAACAGTGTGTACGACGTGCATTTCACTTGTAGCAGTTACAGTAATTGAGAAGTAAGAAAGTGATTAATGAATTATTAAATAAAGTGCAAATTGTAATAAAGTAAACTTTAAGCCTAATAGTAAGTGTGTAAATTGCAATAATTAAATAAAGTTAATTATTTTAATTTAACCAGCGATTGTTTTATTGCTAAGCAATCCAGTGGCACGAATCCGAGTATTGAGAGTTAGAGTAAATTGTCAGGAGGGCAATTTCGTAACGATATACTCGTATATAAATTTACTTTGCATTCACCTTTTGAAATTAATTTTAATATAGTACATAATGATATTTATTATTATCGGTTAACTATTTTTAAAAATTTTTAATTTACAAAACGTGATACGATCTAGGTTGAAAGCATTGTCAGTACACGAAATGAAATTTGCGTCTAAATGCAAAATGTAAGCATTAATTAATTCTAATGTGACTAATGTCGGACGATACAAAAATTATTTTATGTGAACTAACTATTAAATTACATAAAAAAGTGGGCGGAAGAAAGACTTAGCATAGGAAACGAAGATTAAATGTTTAATTTGCTATTAAGAAAGGCTAGTACTATAATTTGTACAAGCCAGCTATTAAAATTTTATTAGATGCTATTTAGTTGCGAGTTGTATAATTCCATAACACTAACAACGATTATTCTTGAATACAGAGGGTGACTTGGTGAAGTGAGGTAAAATATTGCTCCAAGTTCTTCAGAAAAACAGAGACACTAAAAATTTTAACACTTTCAGCTTTTCTGGGAAACATAATTTGAATGCATAATAACATAATGAAATTAAGCAATTCATTTATTTACAATTTTCCATAAATTGCCGCACAGTTGGAAATTCCTTGATCGCCGAAACACATTCACACAATGACATCAATATTTCCAAGAAATTTAAAAATGCCAAATTTCATTCCAAATTAATAATATTAATAAATAAAAAGAATGTTTTGAAATTTTGACTGTTTCAGTTTATTTTTATACATATGCGCCGCCATAAATTTTGATGAAACGTTTGATGGGCTTAAACAGGATTATTAATACTTAAAATATTATTGCGCGGATATCTCGCAACTTGCCTCCACAGAGTAAAACAACTAAAGCAAATTGTCATCAAAAATATAAATTTAGCTGAAAGTGTGTCAGTAAAATGTTTAATTTATAATTTGTGCACTAGCAGCTATTGTCGCTCTGAGAAAATGGAAACATGTTCATTGTGTTCACAGCAAATCCACTGTTCACATTGGCCAATTGAGTTTCATTGCGAGAACCTGGCCACACCAGCAACTCATGCAGCCGTTCGGAGCACATCGCTTTAATTTATATTTTGGTTTCGGCTGGGACCCGTCGCTTATGCGGAAAGCACACTACTCATATAATTGAATAGCAAAAGGTTACCTTCGAATTGTCACCGCATTCCATGTTAGCACATTTTAAGTATCCCAATAAGGAATCCGCGGGCAGAACACAGAAGTCTAACAGCGTTTTTAATGGATTTTCAATGTTCATGATGCGCAGTCATTTGCGCGCCTGAATTCGCAATAGTGCTATGTAAACACGAAATTGAAATGCATTGCGGCTGGAGTGAAAATAAAAGCAATAACTAATTAAAAAATACGTAAACCGATTAAATAACAATTGGCCACACGGAATCTCTGATGCAATTTGTGAGAGAATTGTGGTGTTTATGGTTACTTATCCCAGTTGATATAACTCTAAACTAGAAAGAGTCAAAGTAAATCAAATCTCAAGGAATGCTATTTATATATTTATATATTACACCTTATATTATATTTATATACATATTAGTAGAAACAAAATTATATACTCGTCTTTTATATTTCCAAAAACAAAGTAATTTAGTTTTTGCAGTTCGCATTTGGTTAAATATTCATCGTTCGATCGTTAGATGAAAGTATAGAGACTATCTGATACCACCTTTTAAATACTAAAATATTTTTTCTGTCTTAATCCCAAAACCACAAGTTTCGAAAAGACTTGAGCTTATTGGTGCGACAGATTTAAAATTTATATTGTGACCAAAAATCAAATAAGCATTTCATTCAAGTTAATAGAACTTACATTACAATTATAAACTTTGCGTTCAAATTAATAATATTGAAACGTGATAGCTCAGTGAAAAGGGATTGCATACTTTTAGGATCCCATCTGGAGAATGAGTGCCCCCTGTGAGTCAAGATGCGAACTATTCGAATAAAAGCTTATTCAAGAACCATCTGTCGGTAATATCAAAAAGAATATTCTCGACTTCTGTCGAAGTGGATAGAAACTTCTAGAAAATACGAGAATAGCGTGGAAGTTTCTACCTCAACCATTCGAAAACTATAAAAGCGACAAGACTGTTCAAAGTCGAATGCAGTAGATCAGAGACCGTAACAGTGTGTGCATCTAGCATTATAATCAAAGCAGCAGTATTTGTAATTGTGTAAAGTGATGAAATTCATTAGTAAATAAAGTGACTAATGGTTTGTGAAATAAGTGCAAATAATAATTAAGTAAACTTTAAGCCTAATATTAAATGTGTAAATAGCAATAATTAAATAAAGCTAATTATTTTAATTTAACCAGCGATTGTTTGATTACTACACAATCCAGTGGTACGAGTCCGAATAAAGAGAGTTAGAGGAATTGTCAGTAGGGCAATTTTGTAACAGAGTAAATTGTCAAGAGGGCAATTTCGTAACAATTGGTGTCAGAAGTGGGATTGTGTATCTGTAATAAACAATGGTTAGATTCGAAAAACTGAGATTGGAGCAGCTCAAAAAGGAGCTTGAGCGCTTAAATTTGCAAACACAAGGGCTTAAAGCGCAGCTGCAGGTGCGATTAAGAAGCGCTTTAGAGGAGCAGAGTATAGACGTCGATGAGCATGAATTCCAGTGTGAAGAGCCAACGACATCTCGCCACGAAGAAACACCACAAGAACCTAACACGGGTAACTTTGACATGAGCGCACTTATCGGGATAATGCAATCCCTTAAACAGGATATGCAGCAGTTACATCAAAGTTCTCAAGCAGCCGAAGAGAGAATGCAGCAGAGAGATGAGAAGATGCAGCAGCAGTTACAACAAAATTCTCAAGCAGCCGATGAGAAGATGCAGTTGCGAGATGAGAGGATGCAGCAGCAATTACAGCAAAATGCTCAAACCGTCGAAAAGAGTGTTGCATCCGTCGAAAAGAGTGTGGAATCCGTCAAACAGGACCTTGAAAAGAGTGCTGAATCCCTCAAACAAGCAGTCAAAGAGGATGTCAATGAACAGTTACAGTAGAGTGAAATACGACTTACTCAACTAGTGGAAAGGAACTCACAGCAGATGAAAGAAATGTCCGAGATGGTAGACAGGAAGGTTTGTGAAATTGAGACACGGCAGGAATCGTTCGAAAAATCTGTAGAACGAAAATTCATTGCGAACGAGCAAAAGCAGAACGATTTTAAGCAACAAATAGAGCAAAGAATTCACCTACTACAGGAAGGTGCATTGCCTATGCCAGCTTTAACTTCAATAAAACTGAAGCCTCCTACCTATGATGGAACCACGACCTTTAGTGTCTTCAGAATGCAGTTTGAGACTATCGCTAGCACAAATGGTTGGAGTGCTCGCGCAAAAGTGGCTGCATTAACCGTTTCATTAAAAGGTGCTGCAGCTGATGTGCTTCAAACTATCTCAGAAAGTGAGCGAGACTGCTATGAAAGCTTGATGAATGCCGTTCATACGGATTGTTGCCCATACTTGACCAGGCGATGAGGATGGATTGATATTGGAGGTAAAATCATGGAATGCCTTTGATTTCGCGGTTTTGATTTCCCGTTTTAGAATTGCGTTTGCTCTCTTAAACTTGATGATATTGTCAGTTGAGATGTTTCTCTTCAGTAAGTTCCATCTGCAGTTCCTATCTTTTTTCAATTCTTCAAGTTTTTTGTTCCACCAAGGAACGGACTTTGTGGTTTTGAATTTATTAGTTTGGGGGATTGTTTCATTAGCACTTTGTATGATAATTTTTTGTAAGTTAGCAGCTTCTTTGTTAATATTAGGACTGATGGGCTTACTGGAGTTAATTTTGTCTGCTAAAAAATAGTATTTTATCCAGTCTGCTTTATTTAAATTGAAACGTGGCTTAAAGTCTACAGTTATATCTGTATTACTTGGAAAAAGGGAAATAATTATGGGAAAATGGTCGCTACCACATAAGCTGGATTCAATATCCCATTTACTTTGTATGGCAAGGGCTGGAGACGCTATTGATAAGTCTACGTGAGTGAAAATATGGTGAGTTGAGAAATGTGTAGGTCGACCGTCGTTGAGAAGAATAAGATCGGATTGGGATATGAATTTGGAGATTATATTTCCTCTTGAATTGTTCTTGTCCGAACCCCAGCTGGTATGCGAGCTGTTGAAGTCACCTGATAAAAGAAAAGTTGATTGTGAGTTTGGTAAAAGATCATAAAGGTCATTATATCGAAAACGTGTGTTAGGAGATATATAGATCGAACTGATTAAGTATTTTTGTTTAGATTGTATAAGAATATTTACCAGGTCAAATTTGTTAGTGGTAATATCTAAAAGTTGGTGTTGTATACATTGATGTATTAAAATTGCTGAGCCTCCAAAAGAGTTGTGAAGTTTAGCCGATATATAAATTTTGTAGTTTATTGGAATTGGTATTGATTTGTAATTGGATAAATGAGTTTCTTGTAGGGTAAGGATTTGTGGTGTGTGTATTTTTAGTAATAGTAATAATTCGTTGTAGTTATTTATATAGCCTTTGATGTTCCATTGAATTATTTTCAATGTTTATGACAACATATAGGTCGGTATAGTATAGTTATAAGAGTTTTGGATGACTATCGATATTAGTAATTATAACTAAATACTATTCAAAGTTGTTTATACATCATGGTTAGAGAACATCGAGTCTGAGCAGCTATCGATGTCGAGAAGTTCGGTTGTTTGTAAATGTGATTTAGTAGTATTTTTGGTGATTTTATTGCTTTTTTATTTTGCTTTTAATTTTGACATTGCTCTCTTTGAAGTGTTTATGGGAAGTATTTTAATTTTTGTGGCGGGTGAGTTTTGTGATGTGTATTTGCTACGTGCTTGGAATTGGTGGTTCTTCACCATTTGTGGTTGTCGCAATGTCATCGTATGATGTTCTAGTCCTTTTCTGTAGGCTTCTGAGAGAAGAATTTGTTGTATTTTTTGTCTGATGAGAAAATACTTGCGATTTGGTGACGTTTGAATATAGTGAATTATTTGTAGGATGCCGGTTATTGTATATAGTGTGTGCGGTTTTATTGGCAACTTTTTGTAGGATTTTTATGGATTGAATTTTACGTTCTTTTATAAAAATGGGGCAAATTTTGTTAATTGGTGAATGGTTTGTATCCTGTAGTTGGTGGTATGCACAGTTCACGCATATTGGTTGACCAGTACAAATTCCGTCTGCTTCAGCTTCAAGGTGGGAAGTTAGGCCACAATTTCTGCACAGCTTCGTGCGCCTGCATTTTTTGCTTATATGTCCGAATCTTAGGCAAGTGTTGCATCTGATTGGTAGTGGGATATAAGGGCGTTCTTGAATTCTTTCATATCCAATGTTTCTTTTCAGGAAGACTTTATGAGTTGAACGTGATTATGATTAGTCCGGTTTCTTTTAGCTCGTTATCTTGTTTTTTAAAGATTTTTTTAACTTCAATAATGTTTTGTGGTTTTAGTTCTTCTAAAATTATTGCTTCACTAATATCCCGTAAATCATTGCAGTAAATTACGCCTTGGTAATGTTAAGAGATTTCTGTAGTGCAACACTGATTGTTGTGCATCGATGTAAGATTTAACAGTTTGTTTGTTTGTGTAATATTTTTTGTTTTTACCAGCAGTGTGCCTCACGTGTTTTTTTACACATTTCAACTTCACCATTACAAGTGTAATCGATGATTTTTTTTATTATAAAGGTCGATAACCCAGTGAAAGTTTCGTTGTCATTTCTGGTTATTGTTAAATACTTGGACTCGCTAATGTTTGGAGGATTTCTCCTCCAAATGTCAGGTGGATCAATAGTGGCGTAGCTAGGTAACCAAGGGCCCTGGGGCAAATTAAAAAATGGGGCCCCACTGCTATGTAAACTGATTAGGTTTTATCAAATAAAAATATGAAATATACAAATACTTTAGACATGCTAAGCTACTTAAGCTCTTTTTTTGTGCACTGCAGGGCAGGTAATAAAAATATTAAACAGTAACAACATAAATTACAATTAATACTTGGTGTAAGTTTGGCTAATAAAATGAAATAGAGAAGATTCAAGGGTTTATTATATAAAGGTCGAGCCTACCAACTGACTAAATAACAATTATATTTACAATTTTTTTCTAGCTTTAGTTTTCGCAAAAGTATCAATGACTTCGTTTAAATCCAGGCTTGATACGGTTTTGTTTTCAATTGCTATTAGCGATAAATGTCGCAGTCGAGTTTGGCCCATATTATTTCTTAAATAATTTTTTATTATTTTTAATTTGCTAAATGACCTTTCAGCTGCTGCAGAAGTGACAGGAGTTGTAAAGAATAATAACATTGCTGTAAATACTTTCCGTTAGGTTGCATTCTAGCACTCCATATTTGCTCATTATTTCCTTACATAATTGGTGAACAGTCCATGCTTGAGTTAGTTGAGGTAAAACTAGATGGTAAATATTAATAAATTGAAGTGAAAAACTAGGGCCTATTATATCTGATTATTTTCTTTGGAATTCGTCACACTTTTGTAATAAAGTTGCTTCATCAACATGTAATAAAAATGTTGGTTTTAGAAAATCGAATATATGACAGACTGCACTCATACCAATAAAACGTGTATCTAATTGAGATATTACTGTGTCTAGTACATTATTGAAAATCTCAATTTGAAATATTTTTTCTCGGTTTGGAAATCGGTGATCAGCAGCTAATTCATCAAAATGTTTTTTAACTTTTCTTTGCCTTTTTTCTTGAAAATGGGTATCAATACCATATTTTCGTGCAGTTTCACTGGCTTTGCACTTGAATAATTCGAAATCATTTCTATAAATTTGCAACTTTGCTTTGGTCTCTGCTAAAACTTTGCTCGCCTCGCCCAAATTGATGTCGCATTTTTGTAAAGTTTTGGATGCATAATTGATGTCGTTCAATACACTGTGCATGAATTCGCAAAGCAACACGAACTCGAAATTTAGCAATTTTGTTTTAATACTCTCTGCTTCACTACGCTCATCTTTATTAGGACTCTTTAGAACTATTTTTGATAATGCTTTGATAATATCAAAATAACGAAGTTTTATTGCAGATATCGTATTGACCCTACTGGACCATCTAGTCGGATTTAGTGTTTTTAGAGTGGTGTCAGATTCGCCAGTGAATTTTGACAGTAGATCCCAACGTTTGATGCTATTTCCGAAAAAGTTATACAAATCTGGCAACCTTGCGAAAAAAAATCTGTATTTCCACACAACTGCTAACGGCATCATTAATCACCAAATTTAAATTATGAGTGGCACAAAGTACGTACTTTGCGTTTGGCTGGATATCCTTAATATGTTTTTGTACACCATTATACACACCACTCATCACACTGGCTCCATCATAGCCTTGCCCCACACATTTTTTTAAATCAATATTTTTGTCGATAAATAATGTTGTCACTTGGTTGACTAAATCTACTGCGCCATGTTTGATGGCTGCATAAAAGCCTAGAAACACTTCTTTTACTTCTATATCAATTGGCTGTCCATTTTCCGATCTGGTTATTACTGCATACCTCACAACAATGCTTAGCTGATCTACCTTCGATATGTCCTGTGTCGTATCCATTATGATGGCAAAAAACGGTGACGCTTTAATTTGTTCTAGTAGATGGGTTTCGAGTTTGGTCCCCAAGCTCTCAATTATTTCATTTTGAATTGTTGCAATCAGATATCTTGTAGATCCTAAAAACATAAAAAAACCAATTTCAAAAAAGTCCTGATGTTAAACAGTTAATAATTATAAACAAAATAAAACGATAAAAAAAACTTAGAAATAATTATTATTACCTTTGGCATATCCAAAACTTGCCGCAAAATGTGATCATATCGGGCGACAAGCTCTACAAAGGACAGAAAATTTCCGTGGTGACTTAAGTCTTCTTGATGTCCTCTCAAAGCCAAAGAACTCTTTGCTAGGGTAAGTATGATATCGAATAACCTTTGAAGAACCATTTTCCAAAATGATGCTTCTTTGCGAATTTCATTTTCAAGTTCCTTGTCGATAGTATTAGTATCGTTTTTTTCCAAAATTCATACACAGCACATGCTTCCGAATGGCCACTGGAACAACTGTGTTGTTTAATTCTTTAAATGCTTCCAATCTCGAATTCCCACACCAAACATTATTCCTTTGTGAAGCAAATAACCAGCAGGGTTGACAATAGGCAGCGTCTAGTGTTTTGGAATAACACAACCAAAAACCATTAACTGGCCCATATTTAGAACACGAAACGTAGTACGATTTTGTTCTGGTTGATGTCTGTTGGAAAAGGTCCTGAAGGCTGTAAAGGCCCCATATCAAGAATTTTACGTTTTTCATTATCACTTAATATTTTGTTCGTGAAGTTTCCCAAGTCATAAGAAGATTTGTCGTACACATTTTCGAAAAATGTAGAGGTCTGTAGTTCCTCCAAACCCTCCGCTCTTATGTGTGTCATGCAAACATCATCCACGTTCACATGATCGGCGGCGGAGGTATCTCCAACTGCAAGAATTGTCGAATCTTCTTCAGTAGGCTTCTCAACCAACACTGCAGTTACCACATTATTTGAGTCACTATCAATAGAAATATTTTGGCCAGATGTACTTGCAGAAGGCTGACTAAAAACCTAAAAACCAATTTTGGGCAATTTTTGTTTACTATCTTGTCTTTCTTGGCGTTGTTTGCGTTTAAATGCACCACTGGGTTTCTTCTTTTTATCCATAATTTTAGTTTTCTAATTTATTTAAACAATACAATATATGATTGTGCTCGAGTAGGTAGGTACTCACTGTTCCCTGACGACGTTAAAAGTAAAATAAAAGGAAAGAGAAACACACTGATACGCTACAAGTGTCGTTGGGGAATCCCCGGAAAAAATCTTAACTCGAATTCACAATAAAACGCACATCGATGAATAATAAAAGGCACATATCACTATCCGTCAAATTGACAACACCAACAGAAAGAATTTAGGGAAATTCCCTAGGCATAACTTTTGAATTTTTCTCAACTGAGTTGTCATGATTAAAGTGGGGTTGCAACCTGTCATATTTATTTTGAAAATGGGAGAAATTTCCAAAAGTTCTGGTAAGGATTCGAGGGCCCCCTGAGCTTGAGGGCCCCGGGGCACTGCCCCGCGTAGCCCCTGGGTGGCTACGCCACTGCTCCTTGTAAAGAGCACTAAGATGCTCTGATTGGGATTCACTGAAAGACTCTGCAGATCACACCAATGCTCGACCTTTTCCAAGACTTCTTACATTTTACTGCAAACTCTCGGTAAGGACCATCCCGAGATCAGTACGCAAACATCATCAGCATACGCTTGAACGTGACTTTCAATGTTTTACAAATCATTGAAAAGGGACTCCACAACGAAGCACCATAGAAGTGGAGAAATTACTCCCCCTTGAGGGCATCCTTTCTTCACCTCTACCTTGATACTGTCGTTATTCACTGCCTCCGTGATAAGCACTCGTTTGGACAGCATGGAGTGAATCCATCGTACGAATGCTTCCTCTACTCCATGATTAATTGCTGAGAAGCACATTGATGTCAAAGGCCCCCCAATGTCAACAAACACTCCCAGAGTAAAGTCTCCTGTTTCCAGCTCCTTTTCAACTATGCTAACACAGTCGTAAATAGCCGATTCGCTGGATTTTCCACTCTGAGAAACGTGCTGTCGGGCATTAAGTGGAGTCCGTATCAGAAACTCAAGCCCAATATGCTTCTCAATCATACGTTCCAGACTTTTAAGCAGAAGTGAGGTTAAGTTGATCGGTCTGAATCTTTTCGGTAAAGTATAGTCTTCCCTCCCCGCCTTAGGAAGAAAAACTACTTTGATCGATTGCGAAAGACGTGGAATATTTCCGTGAGCCAGACAAGCAATGAACATTCTCTTCCGACCCCTCAAGAGCTTTGTCTCTCCTCGCTTCAGCATGATTGGATAAACACCATCGGGTCCTGGAGACTTAAAGTTATCGAATGACGATAAGGCGAACCTTAATGTTTCTTCGGTAACTATCCTAGAGGCAATGAATCAATCAATCCTAGTAGTAGCAACTCCAGCCTGATCAGAAGTGTTGATGGCGCTCTGGGGAGCAGCAATCCTGCAGCCAGAGAAATGTGTTGCAAAGAGTACATCGTTTACTTCCGATATTGAGCAGATATAGGAACCATCAGGCTTCAACAGTGAATCAAGCTTGGCTGCCCGGTCCTTGTGTAGATCTTTACATAGCCTTGCTAAACACTTCTGATCCTCCATTTCGCTGCAGAAGTATCTAAAAGAGTCCAGTTTACAGAATCTAGCCTTCTTCTTATATTCTTTCCACAGGTTACGGTAGGCAAGACAGTCTGCTTCCAAATGAGTTTTAATGTCTCGGTTCAGAATTTTCCTGGAGGTGTTTCGGAGTTTCGAAAGCTCAGCATTCCACCCCGGGACCGCCTTGCCATGTCTTCTCCTTCGTTCCGGGCACACCATCTTATAGAATTCAATCAATATTCGCCCTAATGAATTAGAAGCTTCCTCAATTGACTCTATTGTCGGGAGTTTGGAAATGTCGCAAATTCTTTCTTCAACAAGATTTCCGAATCGTGTCCAGTGCGCTCTTCGAGAATTACGAGCTTTTCGAGGATTTCGAGGATAATGGTCGCCAACCGAAACTCTTATGTATCGGCGGTCCGCTTCGATTAGAGATTCTTCTTCGAAAACTCGCCAGCCGGTGATTTGATCCACAGCTGTGGTATTTGACAGCATCAAATCAATCACTTCCTGTATTCTACTAGTAACAAAAGTCGGGCTGGTGCCAACATTCTGCATAGTCAGTCGAGAGGACAGTATGAAATCCATAAGCTTATTCCCCCTGAGATTATATTTGGTGCTAACCCAAATAGTGTTCTGAGAATTTGCATCATAGCCCACTATTAGATCTAAGTTCATGTATTCTGGGTATTGTACGACTGCCATTGGCTCCCTCGTAGGAAGAGGCATGATGAAAATCCGAAACAATAATAGTCTCTGCTTCCCTTCCACCGCAACTAAATGTTGGCAGCAGAATTGCCTTGACGTTATGCAGTTAACCGTCTTCGGCATAGCACTAAAGGCGGACGGACCTCCCCTTCATAGTAAAGGGCGGACCCCCACTTAATTCCTCCTAAGCCACATATGCGTATATTCGATACGCATGGTTCTTGTATTAAAATTATGTTAGAATGTGTGTGCAGTTTCGCATGGCTGCTGCGTAGCCGATTTGCTATGCTATAAGTTAATTTACGTAAAAGTAATGTTGAGCGTCACAGGGACAATCAACTTTACTTTACATCGCCTTACCTGAGTCCGAAATTAGTTTCGTAATGAGTACGCGTCACAAATTCAGATACAGGCGCATTCCGTGCCCGCTCCGAATTACCGTCAACGACTCTGGATCAACACCAAGAACTAGATGAGAAGCGTTTCCAAGCCTTGGATCCGTTCCCGCCTCCAGTGTGTCGTATCGAGCCCAACAATCTGGGTACGGAGTCGGTTGAGGCTCCCTCGGTGGTCCGGGAATAATCATGCTGAATGAATGGTGTCGTGATCCGTCCTCATCCGTTCAAAACTAGGGATATCTTTCGATATATCTATGGCCTCCCAGACTTGTCTGTCGACAAAGTCAATTTGTTTTTTAGACAGTTGACCTTGTCCACGCTCCAAGCCACTTGGGCGTAGTCATCTTTCATATGGGATGGCTGATTCCCGGTCGCCGGGTCCGACGGAATACTGATAGTCACATTCTTAGCTCGTCAGGCTTCTCACTGAGTCCGCTGACGGGTTCAGATCCGTCATTGCATCCAGGAGTCCCCCCGCTTGTAGTTGCTACTGCTGTGACCATCGCAACAGTAGTCTCAGTTGCCACTGCAGCCAGCTCGCCAGATGTAGGATTGCGAGTTAACCCACTCCTAGATCCGACAGGACGTACACGCTTGTGGCCTCTTGTCCTGCAGCTGCTTTTACCGACTGTCCAAGGTCACCTACTCGGGACTGTTGTTTATTAGCCTTCCACTTATTCGCTTTCCTCTTTCCAGCCAGAGCATCCACCGACGCTTCCACTGTCAAGTTGACCAGATCAGATGTGGCAATCCTCCGATCTGGTCCCTATGCCAGCTTCACCAATGGAAGTCGAAGAAAGCAGCGAAGTCACAGTTTGCGGAGTCACATCTGGCTTGGGACTAGCCCGCAATGCGGCATTGACTTCCACAGAAGTTTCCACCATTGTCACATCACCAGCCACTACCGCAGCACTCGCATCTTTAGCAACCTTCGCTAATCTCTGCTTTATTCTTTTAATCCGTCTTTTGAACAGATTTACTTCGGAACATTTTTTTTACATCTATTTATTTACCGAATCTATCTTTGTTAAGAAACTAACAGTAATTTTTCTAAGATTACAAGACTACATTTATATATCTAGGTAATATCCTCAGCTACTGCATCGAATATTTGGTGTTTCCACAGCATGAAATAATACGTCATTAAATCAGGTGTAAGGTATATATCCTTTTGAGGCGTCTTGTAGAAGGAAGCTTTAGTAGGTTCCTTGCCAACCAGTTTGGGTGATTTTCCAATTTAAGGGCGTAGGTTTTGTAGGTGTTCACCATTTCATTTTCAATCGTGAGTATATTCAGGTCACGGTGGATGTTTATGTTCCTCAAGTACCATGGAGCACAGGTGATAATTCCATAGGTGATGAATCCCATATGTCCATATTGGCTTAATGACACTAGTATAAATTAGTACCTTATATTCTAAGGCAAGGTTTAAATGCCCATTTAGTAACCATTTCAAGGTATGGAGTTTCAATTTGATCTGAGCACACTTTGAGTCAATGTGTTTAGTCCAGGTTAATCGTCTGTCTAAGTGGATTCCCAGGTACTTTATGTCAGAGCGTTGTGGAATGTTTTGACCATTGATGCGTATAGGGAGGCACGTGTCCTTCCTTAAGGTGAATGTTAGGTGTGCACATTTAGCTTCGTTGACCTTTATTCTCCATTTGTTAAGCCACTGTTCAATAGACAGTAAGTGGCTCTGTAGGCATTGCGAGGATTCAAGATGGGAGCTGTTTGTACTCAGTATGGAGGTATCATCGGCAAATGTGAATATAGCCGTGTGATCGGAAGGTGGCATGTCAACTGTAAAAAGCAAATACAGCAGTGGTCCAAGCACACTGCCTTGAGCGACTCCTGCTTTGATATCAAAGTAGTCGGATGTAGAGTCACCTTGGCTTACCATGAATTTTCTGCCTTTAATGTAGGCTTCAAATAGTGTGTGAAATTTCTTTGGAAGAAATTCGTTTAGTTTATATATGAGCCCTTTGTGCCACACCTTATCAAAGGCTTGCGTAATATCAAGGAATGCAGCAGAGCAGTATTAGTTTGTTCAAATGCTTACAATGCGATGCACTTGCTCTATCGTTCCATGCTTTTTGTTTGCTGATATCTGATCCATTCCTGGTGCTTTTTTAAGATTTAAGTCTTTAATGGTGTTATTTACCTCCTTCCTTGAAGTTTTCAGGCGCTCACTGTTTCCAGTACTTAGTATTTCACTAGGTTCAAACGATATAATGGGGGGATTTGTACAGAAGACACTACTCAGGTGATGTGCGAAAGCAGTGCATTTTTCATCATCGCTTTTAGCCCAAGTGCCATTATCTTTACGAAGTGGTGACTTATGTTGTATTTGACCTTTGAACTTCTTAGTAGAACGCCACAATGAATACTCATTGTCGCCATGAGGACTTAAGTTCCAAAATAGTCTGCAACGGTTTTTGGTGTGTCTGATTCAATATGTTTTTTTAGTTTACGGGTGCAACATGCGAGGTCACTCTTCAATTTTGGTGACCGATGATTTTGCCATTCTCTTCTAAAACGTCGCTTTTCTTTAACAGTTTTTACACATCACTAGGACGGTACAATAGTGAATGTTTTTGTGGTACGGGTGTGGTGGATAAATATGCGGCTTCCTTTAAAACATTTACCAGGTCATTCAAGGTATTTTCGATGTTACGATAATTTTTTAGGGAGGCTTTATAGTTAATGTGAGTATTTATAAATTCTTTGTATTTAAGCCACTCAGTGCATCTATTTGTCATGTGAACAGAGTTGGAATTTGAAGACACTGATGAAATTTTCAGATAAATGAAGGTTAGCGAGTGGTCTGACGAAAGATCAAATGAAGTCTCAGCGGTAATGTTTTCCTTTTTTATGTTTCTAAACACACCGAAGTCTATGAAGTCTGGTCTTTTGTTGATATCAGACGGCCAGTAGGTTGGCTCTCCGGTTGATATAACCTCTAGACCCAAGGTACTTATGTCATCATAAAGTTGTCTACCTTTCGGTGAGACAATGCGGGATCCCCAGAATGCATGCTTTGCAATGAAATCACCGGTTGCAATGAACTTCTTCCCGAGTGACTTAAAAAAGCGTTGGAAGGTTATAGACTCAATTGAAAATCCTGGTGGACAGTAGTTGGCGGATATGGTGATATTTCCTTCTAATAGTTTGATGTTAGTTGCTTGCAGGTAGACTTCGCTAACGTCTTCAAGGGCTACATGCTTAATTCTACTACCTATTTCTCTATCGTTTGGATGTTTTGAATCGTAAAATGTATGTACTGTAATTCTGAAGTTGTTTTTTGTTGTTAAGTGGGGTTCAGATATTAGCATTATTTCTATTCTATTTGTTGAGCTGTCAGAAAGTCAGCCAGTTCCAATTTATGGTTCGTAAGACCGTTTGCGTTCCAAAAGCATAATTTCAACGATAAATTCATACCTTGGAAAAAATTTTTTTCCAGGGGCGACTCTTGCGTTTTCATCATTTGTTGCATCATAGTCATCATATCGTGCTTAGATATCATAAATGTGTTAAGAGTTTGCATTAGGTTCTGCTGGTCAGTTTTGAATGTGCTACTTGGTGTATCACTTTGTTGTATAGCACGTTTGGCAACATCAGAGTAACTCTCGTGCTGGTGGTTCTCGTGTAAGGGACCAAAACTAGTTTGTCTTTGTCCTCTGTCATTTTGATGAGTAGCTAGATGTCGATTTGAGGATAAACGATTTCTCCACTCGCTTGCGTACACTGAGCAGCCTCTATAATTTGCCGTATGGTTTCCTCCGCAATTACTGCATTTTTCACTGTGTGATCTCCCTTTTTTTTTATCACAATCTTTAGATGCATGTATATCTCCACATATCACACAGACCGTACGTAGAGTACAGTATGCTGTAGTGTGCCCATATTCCTGACAGTTATGGCACTGAACCGGACCAGTTTTCTTTCTAGGCTCTTCTACAGTAATTTTGCGGTGCATCAGATGCGTAGATGGGATGAGATTCACCTTTTTTCAATTTAATTTTCTCTGGTTCAAGTTCTCCCTCAAATAAGGGGTGCGGCACTTTGCTACGATTGTGTATGTTGAAAACGGATTTGACCTCATCATTTAGAGAAGCTGTAATTTCCTAATTGCCAAATCCCTATGCCTTTAATGACAACTGTTAAGACTTTGGCAGACTTCATTTGATAAGTATAGTAGTTTCTTTTACTTGAATCGAAATCTTTTATCAATTTACGAAAATTGCCTTCTTCACAAATTTGAATCTTGGTCTACCCAGTCTACCAATGTCCGGCTGCAGGGTTTGCAGGGTTTACTTGCACCCCCCGAGCCATCTTTGGTTCCTCTGTTATAGGAACATTTTCATCTACCAACAGCCTCTCCATCGATTTAGTGAAGGAGCTAGACAAGGATACATCATCTGAAATATGAGTATTCTCAACCAGTAATTTGCTTCCTCCAGGGCCTGATCTTCAACACTGGTGTTTTTTGTCGAAAATGAGATTTGGGCTTGCACATCCATTGCCCAGACCGATGAAGAACCGGCGGGGGTATAGCCACCAGTGTGAGTGCCCCGTGCAGAGTCATCATGTTTTGTACTAATTTTTAACAAAAATGCCCACTATTGACGAGGAAACAATTATTTTGACCGTTTCGTGCCTAGATCCGCAGAGTTCAGTATTAATCCAGCAAGCCCATGTTTCGCCGTTTAAATTTCACCAGTGGGCCTGATCTGTACCATACGTA
The DNA here is from genome assembly GCA_920105625.2 of Clusia tigrina. NCBI lineage: Eukaryota > Metazoa > Arthropoda > Insecta > Diptera > Clusiidae > Clusia > Clusia tigrina. The sequence goes on from OV050031.1 coordinate 162,479,003, forward strand.
CACCCACGATTGCCGTTTGGTAGTGAGAGAGCTTACTGGGCAGGGTTACCTCTTGCTCGAGGTAAGTAAGCTTCTTCACCACGCACTAATGGTCTTGGGTTAGTACAGGGAGTAGGGAGTTATAATTAACTTTAAATTTTTTTCGCATATAGTCCTGTGTGGCCGAAATACTTACGTATATATATATATATATATATATATATATATATATATATATATATATATATATATATATATATATATATATATATATATATATATATATATATATATATATATATATATATATATATATATATATATATATATATATATATATATATATATATATATATATATATGTGGCGACACCACTACCCCCACCCAGTTGTCGGGTACGCCAATGCAAGCAGGCGCTAGTTCCACGCGCCATCTATTAACACGCTGTCGCTGTCGCACAGCGTCTTTATGGGCAAGCGGAACTAGCCTGTGTTGGCTGCTGAACAACACACTTCGCGTTTCCGGCCTTTCATTCAACCCTCTTTCTCTTTCTGTGCTGAAACTGTGGTGACGTGTTATAGAGCGTTTTGTGCAATTAAAAGTTATATTAATTACTGGACTTAACACAATCTCTAGAAATTTGCAGAAACGTATTTCATCATATATTATACATACGATATAACAAACGGGAACGTATTTTATCATATTGTTATGAAATTGCCCTCTTGACAATTTACTCTGTTACTAGGGCAACCTCCTGACAATTTCTCTAACTCTCTGTACTCGGACTCGTACCACTGGATTGTGTAGTAATCAAACAATCACTGGTTAAATTAAAATAACTAACTTTATTTAACTATTGCTATTTACACATTTAACATTAGGCTTAAAGTTTACTTCTTTACAATTTGTACTTTATTTCACCATGAATTTCATCACTTTGCACGATTACAAATACTGCTGCTTCGATTATAATGCTCTATGTACACACTGTCACGATCTCTGTTCGAATGCCTTTACTTTGCACAGTCCTGTGCTTTTATAGATTCCAATGGTTGCGGTAGAAAATTCTACAATAGTGTAGAATTTTCTCGATGTTTCTAGAACTTTCTAGAGGAAGTTCTTACTTTCGAGATATTTCTTTAAACCACAATCTCTACAACGAAAGAAGCTTTTTTTCGAATGGATTGTGTCTTGACTAACAACCACACAGGGTGGTGCACTCATTCTCAAACTCTAGATGGGATCCTAAAAGTATGCAATCCTGTTTCACTGATATGCAATCACGTTTCACTGCCTTCCGCTTAATCTTGTTCGTCCCGAACAAGGATAGTACTGCAACCTTTATAAGGAGATAGCCTCTCTAAATGAACGACTTTCATTTTGCTCCTGACATTTCTCGTCCACTGGATGCGGTATCTAACATCGTTGAGCCGCTTTATCACCTTATAAGGCCCTTCCCAGTGTGTTTCCAGTTTTGGCGATAATCCACTTTTCCTTTGCGGATTATGAAGCATAACTAGTTGCCCTTCCTGAAATCCCTTAGAGTTTACTCGTACATCATATCTGGCTTTCATTTTATCACTCATCAGTTGTGTACGATTTCTGCAGGTATACAACTGCTGCATCGAAGTACTGTAGATGATTTTTTTTTTTCAGTCCATTCTTATTCTGCTTATCTACTACTACTCCTCGCTTATCACACTGTCACCAATTAGGCATCTGACTTTCCGTGCGATCTGAGAAACGAGGATTCTGGGGCTGCATGTTGTGGGAGTCAAATCTTGCCCCTCGAGACTGACTCCATTTAGTTAGTCGACAGCTTAAAAACATCATCCAATTCCCTGCCTTTCCATCCCACATGCGAGTCTGATGGAGAACGTTTGCGTTTCGTCCGACAACCACGAGCCGCGTATCCAACCTCACCGGAGGCAAGGCACTTGCCCGTGCAACCCTGTCCACTTTCAACTTGCACCTGATGGGCTCTGCATACTGGCTGGCACACCATGGCCGCTATCTCAAACGTTAAAGCGCCAGCCACTGTTTCCATACATTTAGCTTTTGGTTTTGTCATCGCTGAACAGTCCATTTTCGCATCGGGAATACCATATACGAAAGTATCCATCATACTTCTCTCAGCAATCTCGCCTGGACAGGCAAGATGGGCGAACTGCTCTACCTCCGCCACATCCTGTTGTAAAGACTCACCACTGCTCCGCTGAATGGCATTCATCACATTTTCATAACAGTCTCTCTCACCTTCTGCGATATTCGTCAGTACATCAGTACCTTTCAATGACATAGCCAATTGTGCCAGTACTTCGTGATTACTCCAACCATCTGTGCTGGCAGTAGCTTCAATTTCGTTCTGCCCTTGCTCGTTCGCATTGGATTTTTGTTCCACAAATCCTTCGAACGACTCCTGCCGTGTCCCAACCTCCTGCAGCTCCGCTTTAAGCCCTTGTGTTTGCAAATTTAAACGCTCAAGCTCCTTCTTGAGCTGCTCCAATATCAGTTTTTCAAATTTAACCATTGTTTATTACAGATACACAATCCCACTTCTGACACCAATTGTTAAGAAATTGCCCTCTTGACAATTTACTCTCTTACAAAATTGCCCTCCTGACAATTTCTCTAACTCTGTACTCGGACTCGTACCAGTGGATTGTGTAGTAATCAAACAATCGCTGGTTAAATTAAAATAACTGACTTTATTTAACTATTGCTATTTACACATTTTACATTAGGGTTAAAGTTTACTTCTTTGCAATTTGTACTTTATTTCACCATAAATTTCACCACTCTGCACAATTACAAATACTGCTGCTTCGATTATAATGCTCTATGTACACACTGTCACGATCTCTGTTCGAATGTCTTTTACTTTGCACAGTCTTGTGCTTTTATAGATTCGAATGGTTGCGGTAAAAAATTCTACAATAGTGTAGAATTTTGTCGATGTTTCTAGAACTTTATAGAGGAAGTTCCTACTTTCGAGATATTTCTTTAAACCACAATCTCTACAACGAAAGAAGCTTTTATTCGAATGGATTGTGTCTTGACTAATAACCACACAGGGTGTATTCTTGCCTTGGGTACCACAATCAAGTTCTTCGTGGTTTTTCCATCTTGCAGCTTTAAGCTATTCCATTGAGCCCAATATGCTTTAGTTATGGGACTTTCAGTCGAGATTTCGTCCCAATCAGGCCGTTTTCCTTCATTCTTACTTGATACTATTTTTGCCAAATCTGGGTCATTTCGTTGTTCTTCTTTTATCTTTTCCGCTATCCATTCATCGTCTGTTAAAACAGCCATTAAGCGCACATCGACTACTCCTTCTTTCCCTTCAGCTTTAGAACAGTGCTTACATTCCATACTGCAAGGACGTCGTGATAGTGCATCAGCATTCCCGTGGTTTCCACCTCTGCGATGTTCTATTGTGAAATCGTAGCTTTGGAGTCTCTCAATCCATCTCGCAACCTGACCTTTGGGATTTTTGAAATGTAATAGCCAGCGCAGAGCAGCGTGATCCGTTCTCAACAAGAACTTTGGTCCATACAGGTACTTGTTAAAGTGCTTCACGCACTGCATAACCGCCAAAAGTTCTCTCCGTGTTACACAGTAATTCCGCTCTGGCTTTGATAAGATTTTGCTGAAGTAGGCTATTACTCTTTCATGTCCGTCAATAACTTGCGACAGGACACCTCCAATCCCGAAGCCACTTGCATATGTATCCAAAATAAATTTTTCGCCAGGAATTGGATACGCAAGGATCGGAGCCGTACACAATAGCTCTTTCAATCTGTTGAATGCTTTCTCCTGTTCGCTTTTCCACTCAAAAGCACAATTTTTCCTTGTTAATGCATGCAGACTACCAGCCACGTCTCCGAAGCTTGGAACAAAGCGTCTGTAATAGGTGCAAAGACCCAAGAAGCTGCGTAGCTCATGCAAACTAGTTGGTCTTGGCCACTCCCTTACTGAGTCTATCTTATCTGGATCTGTGTGTACTCCCTCAGGTGTGACTTTATGCCCAAGGTACTTGACTTCTTTCTTGAAGAACGAGCATTTCTGAAGCTCCTTATCGCATCAATACTTCTTCCAAATTCTTCAAGTGGTCCTCGAAGTCCTTTCCCATAACGATGATGTCGTCTAGGTACACCAGACACGTTTTCCAGTGGAGACCCTTTAGCGCATGTTCCATTAAGCGTTCAAATGTAGCTGGAGCATTACACAGTCCGAATGGCATCACCAAAAATTGCCATAGTCCATCACCGGCACAGAATGCTGTCTTTTCCTTGTCTTGTTCGTCAACTACCACTTGCCAATATCCGCTTTGTAAATCCAGCGTTGAGAACCAATTTGAACCAGAAAGTGTGTCGAACGTATCGTCGATGCGAGGTAATGGATAACTATCTTTCTTCGTTACCTCATTTAGTTTACGATAATCTACACAGAAACGTGTGGAGCCATCCTTCTTCTTGACTAATACCACGGGAGAACTCCAAGGGCTTGCTGATGGCTCAATGACCTTGTTCTGATGCATTTCCTTCAGCAATACATTCACCTCTCCTTCTTCGCAAGAGGTACTCTTCTTGACGCTTGACGAATGGGTTTGGCATCACCAGTGTTGATTGTGTGTTTCACCATCTTTGTTCTGCCTTCGTTTTTACCCTTTTCAGCAACTACTGACAAATGTCTTGCCAAAAGTTGGCTGGCAGTCTTCCTCTGCTCTGTGGATAAGTCTTTACTCCATTCTTTCGTCAGATCGTCCAGTGCCTTTTTATCAGCTGGTATCTTAATTTTTGTGTCTTGCGGCTGGCTTTCACAGTTTACAATTGCCGAAATTGCCCGGCAATTTCCAATTATCTGTCCTTTCTCTATGGTTTTAGCGGAATTTGCAAGATTGACCACTCTTACTGGCACTATTCTGTTCTGCTGTTCTTCTACGAGGGTTTTTCCAATGATGATGTCATCCAGTGCAAATTTTTCATCCGTCTCCACAACCCACAACTTGTTCTTCTCCACATCTCCGTCCATTTTGGCCCTTATGACTGCCTCTGACTTTGCTGGGATTTTTGTCCGCCGCGATACAATGGCTTGTCGGATACCTCCATACTTATCCTCACCAACGGGTAACGGTATTTCGCTGTTCGCATAATTCAACATTCGGCATTTCAAATCTAGGGTGAATCCATTCCGAATCATAAAATCCACACCTAAGATTAATTCGTCCACAATATCCGCAACTACAAACTCGTGCGTCACTGTTGTGGTGCCGATAGTTATATTCCGTGTAACTTTTCCCAGTACCGGTGCATCATCTCCAGTTGCCGTACGCAATCTTATTCATAGAAGCGGCTCGATTCCCCGAACGAGATCCCTTCTAATTATGGAATGTGATGCACTCGTATCCAATGTTACCACGATTTTTCTACCATTTACTACGCTGTCGACAGTTAGGCTGTTGATTTTCCGTGCCATCTGAGAAACGAAGATTCTGGGGCTACATGTTGTGGGAGTCAGATCAAGCCCCTCGAGACTGACTCTCCGCAGGTGAAGCATTTGTCCGTGAAACTTTGGCCGCTTTCGACTTGTGCCTGACGGGCTCTGTATACTGGCTGGCACACCAAGGCTGCTGTCTCTGAAGTTAAAGCGCTAGCTACTGTCTCCATATATGTAGTTTTCGGATTAGTTATTGCAGAACGCTTTATCTCCGCATCGCGAATGCCATATACGAAGGTGTCCATCATACACCTCTCAGTGATCTCTCCTGGGTAGGCAACATTGGCCAACCGTGCCACTTCCGCCGCAAACTGTAGAAGAGACTCCCCACTCTTCTGTACACGTTTTCGTAGCTCTACTTGGTACATCTGCTTGCGATGTTCACTACCATACTTGCGCTGAATGGCATTTATCAAGTTTTCATAGCAGTCTCGCTCACTTTCTGAGATAGTTTGAAGCACATCAGCGGCAGCACCTTTCAACGAAACTATTAATGCAGCCACTTTTTCGCGAGCACTCCAACCATTTGTGCTAGCGATAGTCTCAAACTGCATTCTGAACACGCTAAATATCGTGATTCCATCATAGGTAGAAGGCTTCAGTTTAATTGAAGTTAAAGCTGGCATAGGCAATGCACCTTCCTGTAGTAGGTGAATTTTTTGCTCTATTTGTTGCTTAAATTCGTTCTGCTTTTGTACTACCGTTCTTTCGAACGATTCTTGCCGTGTCTCAATTTCACAAACCTTCCTGTCTACCATCTCGGACATTTCTTTCATCTGCTGTGAGTTCTGTTCCGCTAGTAGAGGAAGTCGTATTTCACTCTGCTGTAGCTGTTCTTTGACATCTTCTCTGACAGCTTGAGCATTTTGTTGTAATCGCTCCTGCATCCTCTCATCGACTGCTTGCTTGAGGGATTCAGCACTCTTTTCAAAGTCCTGTTTGACGGATGCGACACTCTTTTCGACGGATGCAACACTCTTTTCGACGGTTTGAGCATTTTGCTGTAATTGCTGCTGCATCCTCTCTTCGGCTGCTTGAGAATTTTGTTGTAACTGCTGCTGCATCTTCTCATCTCTCTACTGCATTCTCTCTTCGGCTGCTTGAGAACTTTGATGTAACTGCTGCATATCCTGTTTGAAGGATTGTATTACCCCGATGACTACGGTCATGTCAAAGTTACCCGTGATAGTTTCTTGTGATGTTTCTTCGTGTCGAGATGTCATCGGCTCTTCACACTGGAATTCATGCTCATCGACGTCTATACCCTGCTCCTCTAAAGCGCTTCTTAATCGCACCTGCAGCTCCGCTTTAAGCCCTTGTGTTTGCAAATTTAAGCTCTCAAGTTCCTTCTTGACCTGCTCCAATTTCAGTTTTTAAAATTTAACCATTGTTTATTACGGATACACGATCCCACTGCTGACACCAATTGTTACGAAATTGCCCTCCTGACAATTTACTCTGTTACAAAATTGCCCTCTTGACAATTTGCTCTAATCAGAAACATAAATGATCATTTATGTTTCTGGTCTCTATCATTTATGTTTCTGCATTTATGTTTCTGGTATGACATTAACATATGGGGTCTCCACTTAACATTTTGATGTTAAGGCATAAACATTGCCATGAATTATAGCTAGTGGAGTCACTATTTAAGAAAACGCTGTCCTCATAGTTTCGTACCCTTTAACTAAAAAACATTATTTATATTTTTATATTACAATTGCATATTATAAATGACATAACCTCGTACAGGACTATTAGATTCGAACACTTAAGAAACTCACAGAAATATCTGATTTTGGGGTTGTTTTTTAATTGTAATCATACTCTATATCCGGTATTTGAATCGTTTTCTCAATTTACGATATTTGATTACAGCAACAAGAGGGCACAAGTAAAGATCCCGAAAAGTATGCTTTATAATTTTAAACGTTTATTTTTGCAGATGGCAAATTTAATTCTTTGCATGTTCGCCGCATTGGTGTTCAGGTGAAACGAATTTGTTGGTGAAAATTGGTTTTTTGTACGGAATTGATTTCGTGTGCTGTGCTAGCAGTCCGCTTGTTTCACTATCTGATGATAGGTGGCACTAAATACTGCTGGGATTAAAAACTGTTATGGCGATTTCAGTTATTGTGAATAGATTAGAAGATAGAAATGTATGTATGTACTTCGCATATGAAACAGTTGGTATAACATTTAAAATGTTAGTGTTTAATACAAAAACATCCCTAATTCAATGCATTGGAAACAATGAAAAACGTTCCCATGCATTTATTTTCATTCAATAGCTCACAGCAAAGTATGAATTAATGGCAATTTAATTTCTAAGTAACAATATTCGATTTTAAGAAGAAATTGAACTCGGCAGATACATACATACATACATATATAGAATTTATAATCCATGGCTGGTATTCATTTTTTTGCACACATCCATAAATACTTATTTTGGATCAGACCACTTCCAATTCGGTTAAACTATTTTCACTAATTCTTTTTATAACAACAACATAATCCAAAATAAATTAAAAGTGTTTAGGCAAGTAGTTTATGCATATCAAGTTAAGCTTGCTATAAAAGTGAAAAGTAGATTTCAAAGCTTTAAGTAGTAAATACAGGTAATTATAATTTCAGATTGCACGGAAACTTATATTTATATTTTTTTCAAAACATAATTTTTTAGGTTTTATTGATATTTATTGCGTTGACAAAAATTATCAAATATACAGCCAAGTTCTACACCATCAATTTTTGTTATATTTATACATTATTCCAATATCATAATATATCGTATATAATATATCGTATATAATATATCGTATATAATATATCGTATTTGGGTATACTACTTTCTGAAAATAACGTAATAAGGGTGGAAAATTGGAAAGTATTCAAATAGAGATCTTCTCCGATCAATCGTGGATATTATTTGAAATAAATATAAGGACAGAGACACCTCAACCAACTTTTAGAAGGAAATATCACCATATCCGCCAACTACTGTCCACCAGGATTTTCAATTGAGTCTATAACCTTCTAGCGCTTTTTTAAGTCACTCGGGAAGAAGTTCATTGCAGCCGGTGATTTCAATGCAAAGCATGCATTCTGGGGATCCCGCATTGTCTCACCGAAAGGTAGACAACTTTATGATGACACCTTGGGTCTAGAGGTTATATCAACCGGGGAGCCATCCTACTGGCCGTCTGATATCAACAAAAGACCAGACCTCATAGACTTCGGTGTGTTTAGAAACATAAAAAAGGAAAACATTACCGCTGAGACTTCGTTTGATCTTTCGTCAGACCACTCGCCAACCTTCATTTATCTGAAAACCTCATCAGTGTCTTCAAATTTCAACTCTGTTCACCTGACAAATAGATGCACTGACTGGCTTAAATACAAAGAATTTATAAGTACTAACATTAACTATAAAGCCTCCCTAAAAGGTGATCGTGACATTGAAATTACCTTGAATGATCTAGTAAATGTTTTAAAGAAAGCCGCATATTTATCCACAACACCCGTAACACAAAAACCTTCACTAGTGGACCATCCTAGTGATGTGGAAAAACTGGTTAAGGAAAAGCGACGTCTTAGAAGAGAATGGCAAAATCATCGGTCACCAAAATTGAAGAGTGATCTCGCATGTTGCACCCGTCAACTAAACAAACATATTGAAGCAGAAACACCAAAAATCCGTTGCAGGCTATTTTGGAACTTAAGTCCTCATGGCGACAATGAGTATTCATTGTGGCGTTCTATTAAGAAGTTTAAAGGTCCAATACAACATAAGTCACCACTTCGTAAAGATAATGGCACTTGGGCTAAAAGCGATGATGAAAAATGCACTGCTCTCGCACATCACCTGAGTAGTGTCTTCTGTACAAATCCCCCCATTATATCGTTTGAACCTAGTAGTGAAAACAGTGAGCGCCTGAAATCTTCAAGGAATGATGTTAATAGCATCATTAAATACTTTAATCTTAAAAAAGCACCAGGAATGGATCAGATATCAGCAAACATGATAAAAGAATTACCCAATAAAGCTGTATCTCACTTAGTCACTGTATTCAACGCTATTTTACGTACTGGGAAGTATCCTCAATGCTGGTAGATTTGGAAAATAATAATCCCGAAGCCAGGAAAGGATGTTACACAGGTTTGTTCATAAAGACCCATTAGTCTACTGCCCACCTTATCTAAAATCTTCAAATTTTATATATTTCAGAATATATTCCAGAATTAAAGAGTAATAGTGCAAAAGAGATACGATGATTTATGACTTGATATTTGCGACACGCTGTTTATAACCTAATGATTTGAATCAATGGCTTCTCAGTAATGCCCTCTCATTAATCACTAATCACAATTTAATAGATAGACAAAGATACTTTATTATTTCCTCAGAAAAGATCACTTTAATCGTTGAAAAATTATCGTGTTAAGTTGAATAAAAATAAATTCACTACATCGTTTCTTTAGAAATTTAAGACAAATATTCAGTGGTGCGTCTGTTCGACACAATGCGTCGTAAATTAGTTGCGGCTTGTTGCACTTATTAAAATCTCGCTTGTATTGCTCCAAACAAATATATCTACCACCGAGCCACAATATATCTACTACTACTATAAAAAGGAGCATATTTACATATTTGTTAATTGTAACAACAAATACAAATTATTTTTGGTGAAAGAAATATTCCGGAAAACCATGTCCTATTAATGCGCCTGCAAAAGAGAAGCACCTGAATCGCATGCGGAGAATAAGCGGAAAGTGAACAAATTCACTGCGGAAATTTATTTAGTATTATGGTGATTAAATACACCACAATTTTTTGGGATGAAAGTTTGTTCCAAGGTGAATGTGGTGAGCACTTTCCACAGCTGTCAAAAACTGTACGAGGGAAAGTAGTTCCTGAGCGTGTAATCAGGATCAGCCGGACTAAAAATTTACTAATTTCATTTGTTTTTGTGAGAATAAAAAAAAATTGTATATAAAATGTAAGTAATGTAGCTTCTTTAGTACATAAAATTTTAAATATATTTGAAATATAGTTTCCTCCTTGTGAGCACTGCATTAGTTACGCTATATTATATATACGCCGCACTTGTTGAATTGAATTTTGCATGTAAATTTTAGATCCTTTGCAGGTTCGATTCTCTATAGCAATAACTCTCCATGTACACTGCTTATTTGGTTGTTGGTTCATTATCTGAAGTTGGCACGATAATAGGAATCGATACTTTACTCAAGGTCTATCGCTCATAGGATTTTGTTTGTTGGCAGAACAGGTCAGCCCGACATAAATCGATGTATTCCGAAATCTGCTTGACTGATGAACAAGCTTTTTTGTCTGTCAATAAATGAGGGAAAAATTTCCAAACAAGAATGGGATCATTTTAGAATTCGTAGAAAAAACACACAGACTTTTGGTAATATTTCACAATTTATTTGCATGTTTCTTTAGAAGTTTACATCTATTTACTTTCTGACAATGGTATGTCTTTTTGTAGCGCCTGCTAATGCAGTCGCCACTATCTGTACCGTAAAGTGCAAAAAGTAGTATTTTCTCTTGCTCAAACGTAAAATTGTAATATACATATGTGTTTTTTTAGTTATCTGATTTATAGCTTTACAATTTTTCAATTATCCCTTATTCATCTTTGAGCGCACTCATAACTACATGTATTACATTCCATGAAACCAGTGTAGGCGCAGCTGCGTCCACCTACATATGTACTCAAAGAACAATTGTTAGTATTTTACAAAGTGTAGTAGAATTTCAGTAGATATACAGTAAATGGTAGTTGGTTTTTAACTTAAAATTAAAAATTTGACTAGTTGAATTCCTTTCCATATTTATTTTTTTCAATTTATATTTAAATTTTTATTTAACTAATTTGAGTTTAATTACATAGAGTAAAGCGAGCAGACCGAGATGCGACCGCCATATATGTCCCGACACTGCTGGTAATCTAATTTGGTAATTTAAGTTGGAGTTTAACTTAAGCAAATAATTATTTAAATTAATTATTGTAAATAAAAACGGGGAAAAAAGTAATTTATTTCTTGTAAAAGTATAAAAAGGAAATTTTGTGATATTTTATTTTTGAGTATTTTCATGTTAATGTTAAAAAAAGTATAAAGTATAATATCATTTACAATATAAACTTAGAAGTAATCATCGAATTACGTCATAAAAAAATAAAATCAAGCATGTATTTACATAAGCGTTTATAACTAAGTTGAAGCATGTAATGCAGTACCCTTAGGACCTATACGCCGTACGAGGACATTGCATACTGCCAACTGGAAAATACAATTTTCATCATTTAGATTCATTGTATATTTTTAATACATAAAAATGTGAGCATGTATATTTTGACGCCGAAAGTAAACTAATTTTCTACTCAGTTAAATGCAGCATTAAATTTTAAATAAATTCTATATTCTATATGTATGTATATAGTTTACTACTGGTTCTTTATAAGTCTGGGGTCCGAAATTTTGTGATACCTTAGGATTAAAATGCTTAGCAATTTTGCGACTCTGGAGTTTAAACAAATAATTTTTGTTTTTTTTAAGACTTTTGAAAATGAAAAATTTGTGATACTACTCCTTTAGTCACCAACTTCTCTGCGTAGGGTGTGAGTTGCACGTCATCATCACTTAAGTTACTCATTTTAAACTTTACTTTCTGGTCCATCGGCGACACTCTTGAAATCCGTGCGTATCTTGGACAAGTAATGCGCACAAATGTGGCCATAACTCTTGTTGTACCACTCCGGTGTTTTACCCCTAAGGAATAAAAAAAACATAAGGGGCAATTCCTGGCAATCTAATCAATGAAGATGCAAAAAGATAAACCTACTTAATATCCACCCTAGACAGATGCATTACACGTGATCTGCCGCTGCCGCATGGTTCTATCAGGTATCTTGAAGCCAAAACCACACCGCGCACTGCGCAGAACATGGGCTTCGCCTTGGAATGATCGATGGAAGTTTCCACTATGACACAAGCACCACGGGGTAGATCCGTTTGCCAAGATCTGAAAACGAAAATTTATTTACACATATATGGACATACGAGGTGTGATCAAAAGAGAACCGTTATTGTGTGATCAAAAAATAAAGTATTTATTTATTCATCAACAACTATCTTGTCCCCTTTAAAGCAATTCCCCTCAGATATAATACACTTATGCCAGCATTTTTTTCAATCCTCGAAACACTTCTGAAACGCTTTTTTTGGTATCGCCTACAGCTCCTGTTTCGATTTTTCTTTTATCTCCTCAATCGTAGCAAAACGCTTTCCTTTCATCGGTGTCTTGAATTTTGGAAAGAGGAAAAAGTCAGCGGGGGCCAAGTCCGGTGAATACGGTGGTTGAGGTATGATAACGGGTTTTTTTTTTGCCCAAAAACAGCTCCTGAGCGATGTCCATGCGACGTTGTTTTTGCTCAAAATTTAGCAATTTTGGAACAATCTTCGTTTCATGCCTAAAACATCCGTAAAAATTGCTTGGCATGAGCCGAACGATATGCCAACATCATCAGCAACCTCTCTGATAGTGATTCGACGATTATCCACAATCATTTTTTTCACTGCGTCAATGTTTTCATCGGTTGTTGACGTGCTCGGGCGACCAGGACGAGCATCGTCATTGACATCTTCTCGGCCTTCCTTAAACCGGTTATACCACAATTGAACTTGTGTTCTGCTCATAGTAGACTCGCCAAAGGCCACAGTCAACATTTCAAATGTCCTTGCGCATTTAATTTCATTTTTTACACAAAACTGAATACAGTTTCTTTGATCCATTTTTTTCGAATAGTACAAAATCGAAGAGCACACCAAAACACGACTAACCTTTTTATCTGTCAAAAACAAACTGACAATCCAAAATGGTTGGTATTGCAACATATATAACAGACATGTGTACCAACATAAAAAAAAAATGCGAACATCGAACATACGTAACTCACGAAAAGATGAAAATAACGGTTATCTTTTGATCACACCTCGTATATATGTATATATTGTTACGAAATTGCCATCTTGACAATTTATTCTGTTACGAAATTGCCATACTGACAAAATACTCGAACTGTCTGTATACCAACATTCAAAGCCAAATACAGAGCTAGTTTTGTTAGGCAATGTGTACGACGGAGAAAAAAAAACCAAATTTTTAATTTTTTCCTCCCCGTCAAAATTGTCCCCATATGATATTCCATATTTAATATATCAATCATCAATCATCATATTTAATATATCAACGTAGTTCAGAAACATTGGTGGAACGCTATTTCTATTGCTTTGAGTTCGATCTGCAATTATGTCTTTGGCGGTATCTTGAGTGAGGTTTTGTGTTTGGAATGGACGAACAAGTCACAGAGGCATGTCTGAAGAATATGATGGTTGCGGCATAACAAATGTGTTGTGTTTTGCCACGATAAATATAGTGGTGTACGAATGCGTGTTGCAAAATCAACAAATATTTGTAATACATGTCGAAACATTTTCTGTTGATTGCCTCACGCAAATAGAGTGTATGGTCGTAAGAATTCGTGATGTACAATTTTACTGTACTCAATGGAAAATGTTACAAGGACTTCCGCATTGGCTCCTCAAGAGAACGATTGTGCCTTTGCTTCACATGATAGCTACATACTTTCATTTCGTCAGTTTTGGAACACATTTTGTTACGACTAGTTTCTTCAAATCATCGATGAAAATTTTTTCGCAGAGAAATTAACTTTTAATAAATAACCTATCTAAAGGTAATTCTGCGATTACAACGATCATACATTAGGTCATCTTCATTGTCCTCTCGGCCTTCATCTTTCTTTTCATTTAAATCCCATTTTAAAGCAACATTTTAGACAGTTTTCAAACAAATAGAACTAAATATTAAATTATACATATATAAATATATATATATATATATATATATATATATATATATATATATATATATATATATATATATATATATATATAAATATATATATATATATATATCTATATATATATAAATATTTAGCAGAGTAAGTCTTAAAGCAGGATGAAAATTTAAATGTTTCCTTGACATTTGCTGGAATGATGCCAAACATTCTGTACTTTGCTTCAGACATCAGTATACTCGTATATAATTTAATAACAAATGGATTCATTTGAAAATTACCTCAGCACACAGAAATCGGTGCTTATCTGTCCGTCCAACGAGTATTGAAATATGTCGGTGCGTTCGTCCAATTTCTTCACAGTTTGGCTCTGCAGTAAGTTGCCATCCCATGACGCTCTTTGCTTTGTAATGTAATCTAGAACATCCTTTGGAGGTCCTTCGACTTCTGTAATGCATCGCCAAAGCCGTAATGGGTGTCCGTCGCCCACTTTTTTGTAGGCTATATCTACATCGGATTGAGATGTTATTGTGATCCAGCCACGTGTTCTAAAATGTCGAAAACAGAGTTCAGTTTGTTCTTCTTCGAAATACTTAACGAAAAATATTTACTCACTTCTCTCGCCCCTCCTTAATAGTTGCACTTGTGCATTCATACAAGTATCCACGCCAATTATGGAATTGCATGCCTTCACCTAAAGCTTCCAAAGGCACTGGTTTCGATTCCTCCATGTATCCGAAGTTGCACTTACTGATTTTCTCCTTTGACGCCGTGTAAATCTGTTTGTAATTGTCAATCATGAACGCTAGACACTCATGAGAAGCCTTGGCCTCTGACAGTTCCTTTGCGTCGGGCACACCTGCGCCCTTACGGCGACGAGGAGACGCCGAAACTGACCCGGCGCCTGTGGAAATACTGCTGTGGAAGAGTGACGGTGCCAGGCAAACCGCCAAGTTGTTAGCGGTCATTTGATTATATTTCGAACTAACAGCTACGAGAGTCAAAAATTCGAGAAGCGCATAGAGAACCTCCCGATTTTCGTCGGGCAGCAGCAACACAGCGCACTGCACGGCATCCAAACGCACATCATTCGGAAGGTCTGTAAGATTACAGTTTGCTTTAAAATATTTTTAAAAGTTTTAACGCTATCATATTACGTTGAAAAATCGCCGCAAAGGTCTCCGACATTTTCGTGGTTAGTAATGACTCGGGTAAGTCTCGGAAATACTGCTTCAACATGTCGGCCACATCATAAGCTTGCTGCGTATCGAAGACATCCATGCACTCCGCTGTGGACTCGGAATATTCGATAAGCTCTTTCAACTTAATTATTCTGGATTTAACACCACTTTTACGGAAGAGTCCTATCTGATCCAACGCGTTTAGTTGCAGCCAGCGGAATGCAGCTCGTACTGCTATGGGCAATGTTTGGCCCGTACGCTGTAAGATTAACAGCAAAGGAACACCAAACACCTTTTTGTCTTTATAATCAGGCATTTTGATTTTCTTGATAAACTTCGGCAACTCCCAATTCCAGCCTGATCGATGACTGGGGCAGTACCGCTCCATGTAACCCGTAAGTATGACCAGAGCCAGTTTACGAATAATTTGCAACTGTCCTGCGGACATGGAAGCAAAGGGAATGCCGTAATCATTTAGGTTGGGATCAATTTTTTGAGAAAAACATTTGCGGAATATCATGTGTGGACGTTCCTCCATTTGGAAGCTATGCCAACGCACAACGGGAGCTCTAATAACGCAAAAAATCAGCTACAAATTTCATGTACAAGCATATTTTAAGTACAGACTACCCACCTTTTGACATTGTCTGTATCATCGGATTTTACTTCTTTCCGAGTTACAGAACGTGAACGGAAGCTGGACGATCGAAAGCCATCTCGTTTCTTGGGGTCTTTACCCAGATTTAGCGAGCCACCCCTAGTAAGCTTCTTAATTTTTACCTACAATAGAAGAATGCTATATATCGAGAAGGAGAAATTAACTCTTAGCTTTGACAAAGAGTTTCCTTCCCGTTTCACTATTCGGAATTTGAAGTACATACCTCCGTCGTGTTTGAATTAGCATCCTTGATCAACAATTTTCTTCCCTGATGACATTCTGAATCTGAGTGCGCTCCAATATCATCAACCTTTCCGGTGCGTTGCAGGAACCTTCGAGACTTCGATGGTGTTTTACGTAGCGATAGTTTACCTCCTGCGGAAGACTCCTGGCTGTCGCTGTAGTACGATGAGGAATCATCAGATTTTCCCTCTTTCAAATGCGGCATTGGGATCGAGAAAAAATGCAATGGGCTTGTACGCATCGAGCGCGGTGTTGTCGGCATGCGTTTTGGACTCGAGCGATGAGGACTCAAGAAGTTCTCACTCTGAGACGGAACTTTCAACTCATTGCCAAAAAATGGGGTCTTCGGGAATGTGTGCATGGGGCTTACCGCTGACGGCGAAGGTGGCGTAGAGTACACTGCGTCTGGCTTACGTAAACTGCTGCGTTGCCCCAACTGTGATAAATCCAGTGCTTGTGGACCACTTATAACAATACCTTCACGATTTTGGCGCTTTCGTCGGCGAGACTTTATTGATTCCACCCGTCTAAGAAAAGCTTTGGCGCCATCTTTTAAGCGTTCACTGCCTGTTCGTCTTAAACGCACGCCTGAAAGGTCAGCCGACTCCTGATGCGATTCATCTGTGGCATTACCTGCAACAGTGCCGGGTAATGTCAGCGAGAGTCCAGCTCCCGTGATGTCGTAAGAGTCGTCGTCGAAACGATCTGGACTGGATTCCTTGGAAGAGCTCTCTGTTTTTTCTATATTGATTTTGCTCGAAGGTGGTAACTCCAGTCCCATTTCTCCGATCCGCGACCAACGGCGTATGTGCGGCTGGAATGTCCAGTTTTCGCTGAGCGCAAAGTTCTCATCGTCTGAATCATCTTTCTACAATTGGGAGGGAATACATAGTATATTTTTGTATATGTCTAAATCAGCACTGCTTAGTTATGTACCTGTGGAGTTTGCGCTTTGTGTGACTGATCCAAACGCATATTAGCGCAGCGGTTTAGTATGCAAAGGCGTCTATAAAGTGATTGCAACTGATCATTTTCAAGATTTGTGTGGTCTTTAGCAACATTAGTTAAATCAATTGGAAACTGGTGGTCTAAAAGAGAAGGAAAATACATTTTTTTAAATATGCAATCATTTTACAAGCATCATAATCAACATTTTTAGACCGCATAAAAATTTTGGAATTACACTTGATTCTTGTTTTGTTGTGTAATATAATAAAATTCGGCATAAATTCACTTTGACAGTGTGACGCCAACTAATCGTGGCTGATGCTGGTTGTGTGTTTCCCCAAAGGCCTGTACTTATTTGAAATTATTAAACATTCTCTTCAATACAATCAACGATAATCATTAGTCAGTGTGCGCAAAGTACTCACAAGGATCTTGCTCCAGTTTCAAAAGTATGCGTGGTGATTTCCATATGTATTCAAATAGATAATTGGAATACATCTGCTTCCTAATCAATAAAAATCGAAAAACAGCTGACGGCCACAATCCTGGCAATCCAAATAGAGACGATCACTGCGGTTGGTTTCCAATGACACTGTAAAACGAAGGGCCCACACTCTCGGGCATGCTATGAACTACTAATCGCAACGAACCGCATCGAAGTTCCACACGGCACGAACTTCTAACAAATGAGCAACTGAAATAGAATCTCTAAATCAGAGCCACACAAGAAAATCCATCGTGGCAAGACAGCAGCAGACCACAAAGGAAGGTGATAAAATTAAACAAATTGAAAAACAGAAACGAAATCCACAAAAACAAAATTGAACCCAATCAGAAATCGCCAAATGCGAGAAATTATAATATAATGGGTATGTATATTGACAAACTAGCACACACGCACGTGCCCCCACATCAGAGTGCTTGCAAATGCGGATGCGAAATTTCAGTTTTTACATTTGTGCGCACTTGCACGTAGGAAATCAAGTTCTGTGCGGTGTCATCGAATGAATTCGATTACTTCTCGACTGCAGACTTACGAAGCGACGCCATATAGAGACAGATACGTACCTACTGAAGTATTGAGAGGATTTTTGCTAGCGAGACTAGTCGGAGGAAGCTACAACAAAGTAAAGAAAAACTGAAGGCGATTGATGCTTTCGTCCCTAACTGCTCTCACACTCATATTGTCACGTAACGAGTATATACGAGGTTTGTTCTAAAAGTATCGCAAATTTTGAATTTTCGCGGGCTACGGATGTTCGATTTTCGATATTTTTGTGGCGTTATGTTGGTACTCATGTCCCTCACTTATGTTGAAAATCTCGGCTATTTTGAATATTCAGTGAGTTTTTGACAGCTATTGTGCGTGGACGTGCTTTAGCCTGTCGTCGATTTTTGTCAATCGTAGCGTAGCGTCGTCCTTTCATGGGCCTTTTCAATTTCGGAAACAAGAAAAAGTCACAGGGGACCAGGTCTGGGGAATACGGTGGCTGCAGCATTATTACAGTGTTGCTTTTGGCCAAAAATTCGCTCCTGAGCAATGTTAATGCGATGCTGTTTTTGGTCGAAATTGAGTAATTTTGGTACGAATTTTGCGGCCTCATGCCCAAACTTTTAGTGATAGTCGAATGACAGGAGCCAATCGATATATTTAGGTCCTCAGCAACTTCTCTGACAGTGATACGACGATTGGCCAATACTAGTTTCTTTACTTCATCAATGTTTTCGTCTGTTGTTGACGTGCTCGGGCGTCCGGAACGCTCTTCGTCGCTCACATCTTCTCGGCCATCTGAAAACATTTTGTACCACCGATAAACGTTGCTTTTGTCCAAAATAGCTTCGGCGTATGCAACAGTCAACATTCGGAATACTTCCGCACACTTTATGTTGTTTTTCACACAAAATTTGATACAAATTCTTTGATCCGTTTTTCGGGATAGACAAAAATCGAAGACAAGCTAAAACACGTCCAAGCACAATAGCTGTCAAAAACTGACTGAACATTCAAAATGGTCGAGATTGTTAACATAAGTGAGGGACATGAGTACCAACATAACGCCACAAAAAGATCGAAAATCGAACATCCATAGCCCAGGAAATTTCAAAATTCGCGATACTTTTTGAACAAACCTCATATGTATGTATATTTAGCAACTTTTCAAACTGTCGGTGCAATTTGCATTTAGTTTTTATTTTGATTTGAATGAGATGAGGTTAATGGGCTCTGCCTGTTTTTTACATACTACTTCCGAAAAAGCGTGTTTGGACTTTGCTATTATATTTGCAGCGTTCCACACGAGGCGTGGCAGGTATGCTAACATATGTATACAAGTTTTCTTGCTCAGCAGCCCTGCCTGAGGTGATTCAGCGACGTGCGCTCCGCCCTCCCAGCCACTAATTGATAAATATGACAATGAAAGATGCTAACTTAAATGCAGATATTGCTAATTTCAGAAATGTAAAATAATGCACATTTAGAAATTAAGTTTTTTTTGTGAATTCCTTATTTAAACGTTTGTAATATCTTGTGGTAAGTTAGAGAAACGAGGTTCCGTCCTTTAATGTATTAGCAGTCTGTGCAAACAATTGGAATTAGATAAAGTTTAGCTACGAGAGTGCAGTCGACAGATTTATTACTATGGTGGGTTCATAAAGAGGGAGATACAAATAATGTGGGACCTTCCCTCATATGCAACATGTGTACGTATGTAGTCAGTGTGCATGTGAGACAGTAGGAAAAGATATGCAGAAGATGATGCACATGCCCGTTCAATAGGAGTTGAAAAGACCTAAAAGGTTAAAAGTATCTCCAGGTAAGTGATACACAAAGAGGAATAAAAACTTTCTAAAAAAGAGCGGTTCGGAATTAAATTTTTTGATTTCGAAATTAGAATAGAAAGCAATATATTTGCAGCCTTTTTCACCGTAGAGGTCTCGATTAGGAAGGATATAAACCGTCAAGCTCCACTCTTCTTTTTATACGAATAAACGTCTTTTAAACTAAAAAAAATCGTCTTTATTTTTACCAGGAATAGATATAATTCTCATTTTATAACGATAGATCCCGAAATTACTCAACATAATCGCTCTGGTTTCCAATCTGTTTTTTCATCGTATTCATATATCATCAATAAGAACATACCTCGGCAGATTTTAAAAACCGGAAGTTCCTTATATGACATTGGGTGTGCCCTTTATCTGATAATTTGCAGATGGCTTCTTCGCCTAAAAATTCGAATATAAATCTCTAATAGATCTGAAGTTATAAATATTTGTTAATAGTGGGAGTGACAGTTATTATATACCACCCACATTTAGTTTACAAAATTGCGTCACAATTCCGCCAGTTATAGCCATTTTAAAAAAGGTGAAAAAGTGCCATATATTGGAGGTAGGCGTGGTCTTTGTCCTAATAATACGAGCCGATTTGGTTGGTTCTGTATCTTTGTCCAGACTATATTTTTCCAAAGCTTCATTAAGAAAGCTCTAACAGACGGACGGACTAAATTAAAATTGTTCAGAAAGTGATTCTGATCATATGTGTATATGTCCATACCTACTAAAGGCCTGCACGAATGGTGTTGAAACGTTCTCAACGTTCACTTACTTACTTCAGTGCACCCGTTTTTTCCAAAACGAATGAATGAGAGTGGAGAGGAACTTGAAAATAATGAGTATAGAAACAAATGAGTATCGAAACATTCGAAATAAAAGTGCTTGTTAAAATGGATAATATATCAGGAGGAGCAAGTATGCGTACAAAGTAACTATTCTCATTTTATGTGCATATCATGGCACAGTTGTGAAAAAGAAAAACAAATACACAATATTTGAACAAAAAATAGATACATTTTAATATTTCATGTAAAAAGAAAATATATCTATACATACATATGTATATGTGTCAATAATATAGAAATAACAAGAAAAATTAAATAAAATAAATTTCTACCTTAACATCCGAATAAATAAATTTTTAATTCTATTTATTTTTAGTAGGTACTTGATACTAAAAACCCGTGGTCGCCAGCCATTTTACCTACCTAATACTAAGAAATCAAGAAAAAGTCACAGGGGGCCAGGTCTGGCGAATACGGTGGCTGCGGCATTATTACAGTGTTGTTTTATAGATATATATATATATATATATATATATATATATATATATATATAGATATATATATATATATATATATATATAGATATATATATATATATATATATATATATATATAGATATATATATATATATATATATATATATATATATATATATAGATATATATATATATATATATATATATATATATATATATCTATATATATATATATATATATATATATATATATATATATATAGATATATATAGATATATATATATATATATATATATATATATATATATATAGATATATATATATATATATATATATATATATATATCTATATATATATATATATATATATATATATATATATATATATATATATATATATATATATATATATATATATATATATATATATATATATATATATATATATATTTATATATATATATATATATATATATATATATATATATATATATATATATATATATATATATATATATATATATATATATATATATATATATATATATATATATATATATATATATATATATATATATATATATATATATATATATATATATATATATATATATATATATATATATATATATATATATATATATATATATATATATATATATATATATATATATATATATATATATATATATATATATATATATATATATATATATATATATATATATATATATATATATATATATATATATATATATATATATATATATATATATATATATATATATATATATATATATATATATATATATATATATATATATATATATATATATATATATATATATATATATATATATATCGAAATATATGTCGAAATAGTGTTTTTTAAATCAAGCCATTTTAGACAGTCTCGTAGCTTTGTTTTTTAAATTTTTTTTATGAAGGTATTAGAGCCTACACTGCTGTCTGACCGAAAATTCCTGTATGCCAATAATCTGATTAGTTTAGTTAATTTATTATAGCATCTTCCACACAATTAATCCACCAAAAAACCGTTTCAAGTGTGGTTTAATGAGAATGTGTGATTAAATTGGATTTGATAGTTAAGAGTTTCCCTAAAACAGTGTCTAAATTTTCTAATTCATTGGTTGAGCAATTGTTCTTCTATTTGGACATTTGTACGTTTCATATTTTATCATGCCACGGATTCAAAGTTATTACAAAATTCTGCGTAATTATGATATATCGCTCATTCGCTAAAAAATAAAGTTCTTTTTACCTTAAAGGTTTCAGTTTCAGTTAATTTGCGCTGTGTTCGTTAAACCTGATAAAAAATAATATCGACTACCAACGTGAGAGTATAAATTGTAGAAAAAGCCTGTCAATTCCTTGTCGTGGTCACTTGAACTTGACCTGTTACTGACTTGACGAATTCAATTAACCCAGCAGTTCGACCCTGATCTTAGTTTTTGCCAAAACGAGAACGATCTATTTTTAGCTGAACAACTTTATAAATAAACAAACTTCCCTATTCAAGAGACTCGAGCGCTCATTGAATTCGGAAATGATTTTGGATTTTTAGGTTCCTTCTTATTCTGAAAAAGTAAAGATCGAGCATTAATGTCAATTGAGGAGTTATCGCGCTAATCTGGTTGGTTAATGAAAACCACTACACTTTAATTCGAAGAAAAATATTATAGATATCTGACTACATTTTGAACTGAATTTTAGTGATTTTTTTAGTAGATTACCAGGACAATTTTGGCTGGTAACAAATTACATATACGAGTCCATATTTCAAATTTGTATTTTATTAATTTCTTGTAAACGAACACCTCGAGAAGAAAACGACAGTACCATAGAACTATGAACTTTTAAAGTGGCAAAACAGCTATATAAATTAAGGAATCTATTGAACAAATAACTATATTTTGTCCAACCACATTACAAAATGTAATTCGTTCAACTTGAAAAGATAAGATCACATAGATCAGGATATTGGAAAAAGTCTTACTTAGAGTACATACAGTTTTAGCAATTGTTTAAAACCCACATTAAAAGGTGTGGCAGATATACATATTATATATCAGTCGACACTTGCTAGAATTATATATCAGTGACACTTGATAAATTGGTTTGATTCGTATAATTTCAGCAGTGATTTTACTGTAGTTGACTTGATACTTGGTACACACATATTGCTGAAGACTGTCATATCTTAATAGCTCATATATATGTATGTTTTTTGTGGTTACTTTACTTTAATCAAAGATTTCAGAGATGATTCGTTCAGAAGTTTGCAGATATAAATTTTAAATAATTTGGGTAGTAAGGGGCCAAATTAAGTCAAACTAGTTTTCAGCTTAAAACAAATTTCCTTCTTGTGAATTTCCAGAACAAGCGCAAAATCATGACAACTCAATGAAGTGCAAATCCCAGTGCAATAAAAATCATACCAACATGACAAGCCAAGCGAAAAGTGCAATTAATAATTT
This sequence comes from Clusia tigrina, assembly GCA_920105625.2. Lineage (NCBI taxonomy): Eukaryota > Metazoa > Arthropoda > Insecta > Diptera > Clusiidae > Clusia > Clusia tigrina. The sequence goes on from OV050031.1 coordinate 162,503,019, forward strand.
ACATCACAACCAGACTGTTTTAAGTAGTAAATATTCGATTCCAACTACAACAACAATAACAACAACAGCAACACTCAATGCAACCACGGTTTCAACATCAATAGAAGCGTCGAAAGGCATTACACCAGCTGCGTCTCCTACTAGTGATACCTCGTGCTCCAAGTCACTACGTGGCGATATTACGTATCCAGTGATAGTTGGCAATACGGGCTGTGCAACATTGCCACGGCGACGAAGCGCTGCTTTAGCGGCCAATGAACGCTCTTGCAGTAACAACGCCAACAGATGCAGCGAAAAGTACACAAGCACTGTGGGATCCCTGGTTGATAAGAAACCGCAAAGGAAAGATAAGGATGTGACGGCGTCGGCCACATCATCGGAATCAAGCAATAAATTAGCAGCGCTGGACAATTTAGATTTGGCGCTCAGTTTGGATTTGGCAGATGAGAATAATGAGGATCCATATTGTGCCTTGCAAGAGTATTTGGAAAAAGTGAAGGTATGTACTACTTCCCCACTTAATGAACTTATTGATTTTATAAGATATGAAAAGATTTTAATTAGCATCCTATTTCGTGATAATTTCTCGAAATTTTAGCTATATTCACATCTAATCACCGATAAATTTATAATACTTATAAAGAAAGTATGCTCGTTCGTTTCTTTAGTTTGAAATACCTATCTTTGTGATACTAAATCAGAGAAAAATGGTGGTGATATGCCTCGTCTGTAATTCGCAAATGTCCAAGTACTTCCTGTCGATCGACATCGTCCATGGTGCCGAACAACCTCTTGTGTGCTACACCGACGAAATTAAATAAGCATCGTTTTTGCCTATCATTCGGCAATGGGGAAATTGATTTCAACTTTGCCTTTAAAATATCTATTTCTTTCTGCAGCATGTTTTTATTGGCAAACTCAAGACCCTTAATGTTTGCCTCCATTTGTAAAATTACCGCTTCATTTTAATTTGGGTGTATCCTGCTTTTTCAGTGATGAATTTCATCTGGAGGAACCCCCCGTGTTTCTATTACCATTAAGGACAGCGCCATCAAGCATACGAGTACCTGCAAATTTAAGTGGTATTTTAATATTACATTCTATGTACGTTTTGTAAATGGTGTTTTCTATACTTAGGCTATTCCTAATGTCTTACATTTGAATAGTTTTTTATAAACCCTTCATCCCTCATAATTTTCTCGTCGTTTGTTAAATATTTGTCTTGTGTTCTTTTTATCTTGAATTCTACTTTTTATCATTTATTTGTCAATTTTGTTATGTTGAACTTCCAAATGTGTAGCTTTTATTGTACAGTAGTAGCCTATAGCCTTGATTGCTTGTTCTTTAATTGGAATTTTGTTTTCCAGATTCAGAATACGAATTTTTTCAGTAAGTGTATTATTTAATCTCTCCACGTCGGAGTTACCAGTGTGGTTGTCAGGTTTGACAAAGTGTGTATCTATTCCTTCGTCGCGACAGAATTGTTTAATATTAATTCTATTGGACTATATTCTTCATTTTTCCTTCTATCGCGATGTAAAGCCGAATTTTTACTATTAACGTCGGAAAATTTGTCTAAAAAATTTATGAATGAATGTTTCGTATTCACATATGTGTCAATATGGATAATTTCGCATATGTCTGAAGGAGTTTTTTTTTTTTTTTTTTTGGGGTGGGGGCTTCTGTCATACTTTGCTGCAGTACACAAATCACAATTATTCACAACTCTGTTGATAAGAACCTTTAAATTGGGATAATAAACCTTATGCTTTACTGCTTTATAATTTGCCAAGATACCCGAATGGCCACAGTCTCTTTTGTGGAATGGAGCTATCTGTTGCAATGCATCACCCCCAACTGCGTTTCACAAATTTAATATTTGAATTTCTTGAGAAGGTTTCGATCAATTGTTGTTGCAATTTATTATAGGTAGAGTCATCTAATGAGGAGTAAATAGCTTACTTGCCACTAGTTATATGTCTTCGGTCAATATTAGCAAGAAATCGTTAAGTGTTAAAGCTAAAGGTTAGGTTAGGTTAGCCTGGCTGACATAAAGCCACGCATATACCGATTGGTCCCTAGCGATACCAGATGGGGTCCGTTATGCAGATTTCTGGTATACATCTCGTAGGATGTGAACGTTTTTGTGAATTTAAGCAGTGCTGTCAGCTCCATTCCTGAGATGACTTAAACCTTCCAAATTGTGGGGCTCCTAAGCATTTTAAGCGCGTTTTTGATAGCGCAGGACATATACAAAGGAGATGTTCTAGAGTTTCCCTTACTCCAACCTCCCTGCATTTCCTACATTCGTCATTGTCCGTAATTCCTATCTTGTATGCAAATGCCGCCAGTAAATTGTGGCCTGTACTTATACCTATGATAGTTCCACAGTCGTTTCGTGAGAGCGCGAGTATAAATCGCGTTTGTTTCCTATCGTTGACCTTACACATAACCTTTGCAATTTTGCAGGTGTTTAAACTGTACCCTTGCTTTCACCTGTCTACTCATGTGTCCGTCCGTATGGCTTCCCTGCCGTCTGTGTTAAAGTCGGCTGGGCCTCATGCCCTTACGCCACCCCTCCTCTTCGTTTGTAATTCGATACCTTTTTTCCCAATTAAAACGTGGAGTCGTGTAATCAGTGATTCTCAAACCCCTTCTGCCTATTGAGTTATGTCCGAAGGTTCTGTAAGTGAATTCTCCCGTAGCCGTCAATCTCCCCGCGGATTTCGCTGTAAGATTCTCCGCCACGTGCTGCGATAGTGTTGCTAACCAGGGAACCAAAAGGTTCTACAAGGTAAAAAGGGCTGCTCTCCGGACGGTGGAACGCTTGTCGCGGATTCCAGAGAAGGAGAGGACGGTGAAGCAGAAGGCTTCCCTCGAGTGGGCGACGAAAGTCGTGAAGGAGTCTCAAGCTCCAACACAACAGACTACAAAACGTCAACGGTCCCTAGAAGAGACCACCCACCCGGACCCAAAGAAGTTTAAAAAGCGCGGTACTGTCACCACGAAGTCCTTCAGCGAACAAAGGATACCAGGTCATGGCGGTCATAGATCGTAATGACCCGGATGGCAGTATCGCTCCTGAGTGCTGGAAAAAGGTGGAAGTAAGCCTTTCAAGGCTCTACCTCCAGCTTTTGAAGGAATTCCCAGGTGGTTTTCCCTCTTTTCGCGACAGTGGATGGCATCAGGGCCACGTGAAGCTGATTGCCTGCGCGGATCAAAGGTCAGTCGACCTTTATAAGATTGCGATCTCCAAGATAGGGGAAGCATGGCCAAGCGCAAGGCTCGAAGTCGTACCTAGGGAGCAGATCCCTAGTAGACCTATAGCGCGCGCGTGGATCCCAGCCGAACCGTCTGACCCTGAGGCTATCTTGGAGATATTTAGCTTCAGCAACCAGCAGCTCCCGACTAATAATTGGAAGGTTACTAAGGTAGAGGAACCAAGAGGGGATTACAGGTCAATAACCCTTGTGGTGAACGCCGAATCTTTGGCGACTCTAGCGAAATCCAATTGGGTCGTGGGCTATGGCTTCTCATCCACAAGCCTTAAGGTCTACAAAAAGGACGGGCAACCGTCTTACTCGGATCAAGCGGTAGTGATCCCTCAGGGGTAATTGCTGATTCTGCTGCTGCTGAGGACTGCGCCATGCACCCGAAACGCAGTGACTTATATGTCAACTGTGGGGGGTTTGGAGAGTCTCCGAGGGACAACCACACTCAGTGAGGAGGAAGTCCTTCTGGAGTCAGACTCGGAGTCTGAGGCTGATGTCACGGTGGTGGAGGTGACCAGCGCTACAAGTATCAGAGATGCTACGAATAGTTCAGATTAACCTCCATCACTCGAAGGCGGCGTTTGCCAGCCTTCAGCTCCGTCTTGCAAAAGGCGAAGTAGACGTTGTCCTGATCCAAGAACCCTGGACACACGGGGACTTGGTCTGTAGTCTCAGGACTGAGAATTACAGCTTGCTGTATACCGTAAGTGAAGGAAGACGTATGTCTTGTATCCTCATTAGGAATAATGTTAGCTCATTTATGCTCCCCAATTACAGCAACAAGGATTTAACGGCCGTCTGCCTGGAAACTGGCAAGGGACGGTACTGGCTGGTCTCGGCCTATACGGCGCATGACCATGAGATCCTTCCAGAAGCCAACCTACAGAAGCTTGTTGTGGATGCAAAGGCTCAACGGGTGGCTGTTATTATTGGATGCGATGCCAATGCGCACCACGACATCTGGGGAAGCACGGATGTCAATGAACGCGGTGAGATTATATGAATATATTGTAACGACTAACCTTTCTATATGTAATAAGGGGTCAGAACCCACTTTCATTACTGCTAATAGGCAAGAAGTCCTTGACTTAACTCTTACCTCCGAATCAATTTTTGATCGGATCTCAAATTGGAGAGTTCTAGAGGAACACTCCTTTTCGGATCATAGGTTAATTCAGTTTGATCTTCTAGATAGTCTACCTAGCCCTAAGGCTTTTAGAAATGTCAGGAAAGCAAACTGACACCTCTACAAGGTGACTGTAGCTAGACTACTACCTCAGAACCCCACAAGCACAATCACGTGTGCCGAAATTGATATATCTGTGTAGGTTCTAAGGCTCTATTGGTCTCTTGCCTTCTCAGTAGGCCCAGGGGGAACAAAAACCCACGTGGTGGGGGGAGGAAATTAGGGGATTCAGACAAAACTGTAGGAGACTTTTCAACAGCGCAAAGAAGTCTAGAGATAGTGCAGACTGGGCTTTAAGGCAGCACTCAGAGCCCTCAAAAGTAAGCTTAGGAAGGCACAAAAAGAATCGTGGAGAAACTTTTACGGGGACGTAGAAGATATCTCTGAGACGTCCAGGTTGAGGAAGATCCATCAACTGCTCCAATGGTACCTGGTTACCTGAGGAGGGAGGATGGATCTTGGACTTCAAATAGTAATGAGACTCTAGAGCTACTTCTGGAGACTCACTTCCCTGGTTGCTCGAGCACCATTCCGCGGAGAACGAAGCCCAGCGGAAATGTCACGAAGCCAAAATTGCAATGGGCTAACCATAGTTTCAAACCATTTAAAGCATCTGGCCCAGATGGTGCAGCTCCAATTGAAATTCAGCAGTCACAGAATCTTATAATAGAGTGGCTGCTAAAGATCTACAATAGTTGTCTTAAATTAGCGTATATTCCAGACTCATGGAAGCACGTGAGGGTAATTTTTATATCCAAGGCCGGCAAAAGCTCGCACACAGCTCCAGGGGACTTAAGGCCCATTAGACTGTCCTCCTTCTGTCTAAAATACCTGGAAAGGTTGTTAGACATTCATTTGAGGCTCACTGTAGACAGACAGAAGCTGCCAGTCTCTCAGCATGCCTACTTCAAGGGTAAATCAGTTGAGACCGCTTTACACTCCTTAGTCTCTAGTAATGAGGGCTCCCTGCACAACAAGAAGTTCTCCCTAGTGGCTTTCCTGGACATTGAGGGAGCTTTTAACAACATCAAATCAGACGCAATAATCGGTGCGATGCGAGACTTGGAGGTGGAACCCGCCATTAGCAGGTGGATTGAAAACATGCTTAGTAGCAGGATAATCAATTCACGACTGGGGGCGGCGTCGGCCAAGAAGTCCGTGTGCAGAGGCACACCTCAAGGTGGGGTTCTTTCACCCCTACTCTGGAATCTTGTGGTGAATAAACTGCTTGTGTAACTGGGGAGGGAGGAGCGCAAGGTGCGGACGAAGTTGCTTTTAGCATCTCAGGCAAATATACATCGACAATGAGAGACTTGATGCAACGCATGCTCACCATTCTCCCCAAATGGGCTTCAGACTGCGGGTGCTCTTCGCTAGGAAGTATTAAATTTCTCAATTTATTGCTCCAAAACTAATGGGTGTAGATATTAACCTTGTCGAGGAGGCTAAATATCTGGGCGTGATCCTAGATAGGAAGCTGAACTGGAAGGCTAATATAAGCGAGCGCATTAGGAAGGCTCAGCTGTACTCTTGCAAAAGAGTTATAGGCAAAAAATGGGGGTTACAGCCTAAGGATATACACAGCTGTGGTACGACCAGTCCTTTTCTATGGGGTGCTTGCTGCCCTAAGTAAGTCCACATACAATAGGCTGATAACAAAGGTACAAAGAACGGCAGAGGTATTCATAAGTAGTGCTATTAGAACGACTCCAACGGCAGCATTGGAAATTATGCTCAATCTGCTGCCTGTTAGGCTTTTTGGCGAAAAAATGGCTGCAAACTCAGCTATCAGGCTAAAAGCTACGCATCAATGGGTTTGCCAGGAATGTAGGTCATGCGGCCATTTTAAGGCATTTTGAGGGTATTCCTGACTCTTTCGACTACATCACACCAATGTACGCCTTCAATGGTATGTGCAAGATCTCCATTCCCTCAAGGGACGAATGGAAGGATGGCATCCCCTCTCATGTAGAAGGGGTTCACATCTACACAGATGGATCCAAACTACAGAGTAGGGTGGGAGGTGGTGTATTCTCAGAAGATTTGGACATTAACATGTCCTTTAGGATGCCAGACCACTGCAGTGTTTTTCAGCAGAGGTCGCGGCTATAGAGGCAGGACTGTCTTAGCTAAGGAAGAAGAAGGTATCTGGACTTGATATTTGCATTCTTTCCGACAGCCAAGCTGCTTTGCGCTCCCTGGATTCGGTTATTATCACCTCAAAAGCCGTCAAGAGCTGCCGCAAATCTTTAGACGAGATAGCTAATCAGACCCGTCTGCATCTGTGCTGGGTTCCCGGTCACAGAGATATTCCAGGGAACTGCAAGGCGGATGAAGTTGCCCGTGAGGGTACTACCATACCGATTGAACCAGATAGGTCGGACTTCGATATACCTATTGCCACATGTAAGCTCTTAGTAAATACAATATCCTTAGGCACAGCGGGCAGGCGCTGGTCTGAATTTTCAGGATGTAAAATAGCTAGACAAACCTGGCCAGAGATAAATGTCAAGCGCTCTAAGGACCTACTGGCTCTAAATAGACAAACAATAGGTCCCGTGATTAGCGTCCTCACGGGACACTGGACTCTAAGCACACACGGGTGCAGGCTGGGGATCGCCTCTAACGACTTCTGCAGGAGTTGCATGGACGAGGGAGGAGGAAGAGTCCATTGGTCACCTGTTGTGCACGTGTCCAGCGCTGTCCAGAAGGAGGCGAACTTTCCTAGGCGACTACTTTCTGGACTTCTTGGGAGATATCTCAAAAAAAAACATTAGTTCCATCAACTGCTTCATTAAAATCTCCAAATGGCTGGACCTTTGAAAGGGATGGGACCTGTCGTCTCATGCGGTATCACAAAGCGTCAATATTGGCCTAAGTGCGCCCTTTTTCGGGTGGCCGCCTTACCTACCTACCTACCATTTAATCGTCAACGCAATTATCTTTTTTTTTCCCTTCTTGGAACCCTCATTGTGTAATTAGCATTAAAAATACTATAAATAACACCTACCAAAAAATTATAATACTTATAATCCATTTACTTGTGACGTGATGCCAACGTAAACTGTGCATTAATAAAAAATCGTATGCCTAGTAGGAGATTATACTAGCAAGCGTAGGAAACCTAGTATTTTAATCAGTTCTCTCCTTTGACTACAAATACAGAAAGCATCAAAAACACTTTGAATCTAAAATTTATCTAACAAAATTGGGGACTCACTCATCCACCAACAATCCACTCATGTAAAAACGAGAACAGATCTAAAGTTGTAATTGAGCTGTGGCCAGACAGCTACACCTTCACCTATGCCTGACTGCTAACGAGCAGCACAAATTTGAGTTTGTTGAACGAATCAGAAAAAAATGCAGTCGAGGCGAAAGGCTAAGCAACGGCAACGCCAATCAGACACAGAGTGAGGAATACCAAAAGGAGCACATTGTACCAGCTTCTCGTACGAGTACGAAATGCTAAATACTTCTACAATATTAATTTTGTTAGCACCGTTTAGTAGAAAGCGAATGTATTTTATTTAAAACAAATTTACGCACATCAGTTGCTTGATTAAGCCAATTTACAATGCTGCAACGCCCGGTACCGCAACACCGAAGATGTGGCTGAAAGTAAGTAATGACCGTGAAATGAAAAGTGTTCGCGCTTAACGTAATACAGTGAGCTGCAGCGAGGGAAAGGCGCACGCGCAGCAATTTACGAAAAAAGCGAAAACAAACAGCAACCATGCAGCAGAGATAAAAATGAGAGTTAAAAGCCAGTCATTTAGCGGGCATTTATATTTATACCCCTCCCCGCAATAGCCTTATGAAGACTCGACTGCGACTGGATGGATTTCGGCTTCTCAGGGTAACCAGGTCTAAAAACTTTTACAAAAATGTCATTTCGCGCATACAAATAAAAAATAATTTGTTTAAATTCACAAAACACACCTCCAGTAACTTAAAAAAATAGCTTTAGCAGAAAAGTAAAGACGAAAAGGTTAATGGCTATTTAAATATTTTTTACTTTGCCACCAAATCAGACTAAAGAAAGAAGAATCGGAAGCAAATTTGTGATAAAATTACATTTTCAAGGTCAGTCATGCGCAAAAGCGCGCTGATTTATCCGTGCTGACCCAAAACCAGAATTAAAAAATAAAACTTTTAATTTCGAAATCTGAAAAGTTATGACTTTGCTAAACCTTAAATTCAGTGTCAGAATCCATATTCGCCAAAGTGCAAGTTCTCGCTTCAGTGTAGCCTTCGGATATGGATTCACTTTTTCCTTTGGAATCTTCGGATTGCTTTGCAGTGTGGCATCAACGCACGCTCCGCAGAGTCAAAAACTTTTATCTGCGCACGCATTTAAATTTGGTTATTACTGCTCAGATTGTTTTCGTTGTTGTTGCTGTTAGGAGCCTCTACAGTCTTTTGGGAGTTTATTAATGGTCTTAAATGTTGCCGGCTATAATCAATCTGCGAACGCCTGAGGCGTAAAACGCAAGTGGACGTCAGACCACAGTCGCGGCAAATTCCTGCGCTTTAGGATTCTTATACTTGCACAATTCCATTTTGGCTTATCACGAACCACTCCCATTTTTATATTGACTGCCGAAATTTTTGCTTTTTTTCGTTGCTTTTTTTGTGTTTCGCAAATTCGAAATATAAAATTTATTTCAAATAATACTTTAAAAGACACTTTGCTTGAGAAGAGAAAAAGGGTTCGGCTTGAATGTGGTTGTTATTAGCATTTTATATTGCGAAAGGAATTCTATAAACCACATATGCGCACATAATCATAATTTATGTTTTGCATTCTCCCGTGGGCATAGTCCTCTTCTTATGGAAACACACAATACTTCAACGCGAAGGTATACCAATTAAGAAAAGCTGATTACAATGTTACGAGTCCCTTGAAAAATGTAGTGGTCACTTTCTAGACTCAGGAGTATTTCTTGGGGGATTTCCAGAAATATGAAATATTAAATAGCATTGTCAATGAGTATTTGTGGAAGTTGTTTTGTTTATGCTCGGCTACCGGGGCACAATGAGGTATTGTCTCAGGCTAAGGTCTTGAATCTCGTCCACCGACCGATCTTAGAAGCTCAATCGGAAGAAGAAGTGCCATAATAACACTCTGAGAGACAATTTATATCAATTAGTATCATAAATAAATAACATTTTTATTAGGTGAGTCTACCACCAAATAAAATATTGTTTAAGTACCTAAATTTTACTTACTTTCTCCAGAACTTTACTTACTATAAGCAGGCGAAGAATTGTAATCAACTTGGCGAATGTTGGCATGCCAGGTAAGAAGAGTGCTCGAAAAAGGAAATATTTAAAATCAAATTGAATCGACTTTTTATAAAATGTTTATTTTACAGAAATACATGAAATGGGCATTAAAATGCGCATAGGTGCTCTTACAATACCTAAAAGGGAGCATTCTTAAACCACGATACCTTAAATTATTCTTTTCGGTTTTCAAATATTTAACAAGGTTTTTCATTGGTGTTTTGTTTTTTTTTTTAAAGATGTGAACTTCTTTTAAATGGCATAGAAAAGAGCGACATGCCGCATGGTCATTAAATATCATGAATGCCAAAGGACTACAGCAAAACTAATAAAATGTTTTGCGGTTTTCAAAAGCTCTGCGGCTTTCGTTTTCAATTTCATTTTCACATGAATTCCTTACGAAATGGATTTTTAAAGGACTGCGTTTAAAATGCTTTATTTGGTGTGAAGAGGATATCAAATTCACGTACATACGCAAACAAGGAGAAGTGTCAAAACCAACCGGCAACCTGAGGTGTGCACCACACCTTTAAGCCAAGGGAAGCTCACATACTCGTATTTAAATTCTAGTAAGAGAGTATGTGTGTTCGTTGCTGAAATATGCCATTTAACATTTTAAGGAATTTCTTTTCGTTGTATTTGTCTTTTCTTTTTGAATTTTTTTCAATTCAATCATAAGTATTCGCATTCGTATTCGGTTATTGACTAATTCTCAAATAGTCGATACAATATCGTTTGCAATTTGCGTCTTTTGGAGCGTGACTTTTTCAAAAATAGGGAAAACAAATTATACTTATAAAATTTATTTGGGTCATTTTTCTTGACGCAGTTGATCGGGTCAATGTCTTTTTAATTTCGAAACTGTGGAAATAAATAAAATATTGTGTACGCAGCAAAATGGATTGTCTCAACCCATACACATACGTAATTATTGTCTAAAATTTGGGATCTTTAATTAAATTCCCTGAAACAAAAAATTTCACACTTTCAATTACTAGAATTAATTACAGATAATCTCTGAAAGTGACAAAAAATGCCAACAGAACATTCATATTAGTTCAAACATTGTGGTTCCTCAGAAACTTTTTATCGAACAATTAAAATACTCCAACGTCTGTGTCGGCCTTCTCTTTGTTCCCGTTCATTGCAACTGATATGCAGAAACTTTGCATAAAAGCGGTCACAAGAAAATAAACGACACTACGCAGGTATTGACGAATAAATTGATGACCTTAACCTGAAATAAGGTGATTTCCATTGCTCAAAAAACGTGAAAGTTCCTTCAGTCTGAGCCGTCTTGTAGCATATGCTGGCATGTACACTTGTGGGAAGGGGTTTGTTTGTAATCGAATTTAATCTTAACTTCTCTAAAGTTATACACTTTAATTAAATTAATTTTTAAGAAACTGAAATTTTGCGCTGAATACGATAGAGGATGTTTGTCACGCGATTTCCGTTTTAGTTCGGCACACTGAAATCAAAGGGCTTCGCTACATTATTTCCAATTCTTATAATTTGTAAACAAAGTACAAATAACACCTTGTACTTAAATTGTGGCCGCCTGAAAAATTTGGAAACAAGTATGACTGGCTCAATTGTACTCACCTTCGTACATCTGTGCATATTGTGGAAAACCTGCAGCACGCAACCATTTACACGCTTCAACTGCTTCGATTTCTGTAAACAAAAAAGGGTAATTCTTCATTAAACAAAACTTACTCGTAAATAAATTTTACTAAAGCGACAATTTTAAACTTTAAACCATTCACATTAAAATAGTAACTTAAACGCATAATCTACTAAGTGGACTAAGCTAAGGCTTTCATCGCGCAATGACAGGTGTAGCAAATTGGAACGCTGCCTTCTAAGCGCAAAAGATCAAAAATCTAACTTGGCTTCACAGTTCGAAATCGCTTATCTCATTAAACGATCTTATTTCAACATGTCTTCGCTTCGTCAGTATCTCGTAGTATCTGTAGTTTGCCAAATCGAAAACAGCACAGCGAAGACTTCCAAAATTCAATAGAATTATCTCAATTGCACACTTACGTGCTACCTTAATCTTAACAAAAAAATGTCTACTTTGGCGGCCACGAAAAAATATCTTTGACGACTCGTACAATTTTTTTAAACTCGAAAAAGAAAGTAAACAGAAAGGAATTTGTATTATAATTATTATTATTTTTATTATATCTTACACCATAATTAATTATGAGTGCAAGATGTTGGGGGAATGAGTACTAGCTACAGAGGCTTTCGATTCGAAGAGAAAAGGATTTTATAGAAAGAAGCATTTTGGAGATTAAGCCCGTGGCAGGATTTGAACCTGCGACCGTCGGGGGAATTTATATAGTCGATCATGCTGACTGCTACAAATACATTACACACTCAAGAATGATAGAATAGAAGCAGAGAACATAGAGAGGGACACTTAAACGTCCAATTTCGGACGTTTAAAAACAATGCCTTTGTTTATCATTAGTTGCCTATATGGATAGGTTTGTTTATCATTGGATAACCAGAATTGTAAAGAAAATCAGCCACACTACTACAGTTTTGAACATGTGTAAGTGTGCGCAAAACAAGAGACATTTCTCTGTATTCTCTGATTGGCGCAATCTACTATTTTATCATTATTGTTACATACTTCTATGAAATTAGAGTTTATAGGTGAATATAGGATGAATATTTAGAACAGTATAGAGCGACAGTTCCACAAATGCTCTCTACAAGACAGTATGTGATGTTCCTTGTACTTTTTCTACAAAATAAGCTTATAGAATTTGCACTAGTTGGAAGTCCGATTTTCAACAAAATGTTGACAGCTGATATTCCAAACTAGACTACGTACAAAATTTCATAAAAATAATTTATTTTTGATCTATTGTTGAAAATAACGTCAGCATTTTAATGTTCCAATAGCTTCCTGTTAAATGAGATACTTAATCACCTATATTAAGGAATAGGGCGCAGTATTTGACTAGTTTGTCGACCTCTTTGGAATGAAAATGTTTATCGACCTCTTCGGAATGAAGAAGTTGTGGAAGCTGTTTAACATAATGTCAACATTGACACATCTGGGACGACTTGCCGATGTGATACTGCATTGAGCGTCTCCTGAACATCATTAAGTGGGATTTTGAAACTTGATCTGAAGTTGCTTCTATACACGTTTCAATCCAGAACAATGCCTACGATATGCCAATAGATTTGTACAGCTATCCACAGATAATTACCGAATACAGATATCGCTTCGGCTCTGCGTTCTACTTATTTTACGACACTTAAATTATTCTTCGAAATTTTGTGATTCCATGGAGGTAGCCAATTATATCGTCTCCTTTTGTTATAGTCTTTACCTTTAAAAAAGGTAAAAAGGGAATTCAAAGTTTGTGCGGTTGAAAAGGTTTTCAACTACAAGAATGGTGGAAATTGACATATGTATACAGAATCACTTTCTGAACAATTTATGATCAGAATCACTTTCTGAACAATTTCGTCCGTCAGTATGTCCGTCTGTGGCCACTTATTATACACCGTTATAGCTATCTTAATGAAACTGCAAAAATATAGTCTGAGCAAAGATACAGAACTAGATTGCTATATGAGCCGATTTGCACAAAGCCCACGCCTACCTCCAATATATGGAACTTTTTCACCTTTTTATACCCTTTATCTTTAATAAGGCTATATTAATTTTGCACTTTTGAGAGGGGTTGCAATTTCAAGAAGGAGGCTTGGTAGGTATGGACATATATATACAGATATAATCAGAATCAGTTTCTAACCTTTTTTTTGTCCGTCCGTCTGTCCGTCTGTGGCCACTTTTTTTCTCCACTGTGTCCACTGAGCGATCTTAAGGAAAGTTTGCAAAAGTATAGTCTGCACAAAGATACAGAACCAGATTGCTATATGGACCGATTTGGACCAACACCACGCGTACCTCCCATATAAGGATCTTTTCTCAACTTTTTTAAAATGACAATAACTTCGGTCCAATTGATGGGATAGTGACGCAATTTGGCAATTATGGAGATGTGGGTTCTAGTAAACACTATGCAAAAAGTGGGCGGTATATATTAACTGCCACGCCCACTATTAAAAATATTCATTACTTAAGATCTACTGGAGATTTATGGATAAAATTTTTCGAAAAGGAACATGTGGACATTATAGAGCTATCTGCAAGAAATTATCAGGGAAAAGACACTCCCACTTTTGATATAAGAAACTTTTGGGTTGAAAATTAAAATTAGCTTACCTATACTCGTATTGATGCCATTGGCAGAAATGGGGTCAATAAAAAATAGTCTGTGTGCAAAATATGGGGATCATAATTTTACTGCCACGCGCACAATTAACGAAAAGTCATTACTAGGTTCCTATTAAATATATATCAAACAAATTTTATAGGAAGATTGCGGGTACTAACATTAAACACCACGCAGAAAAGTGTTAATTTTACAGCCTCGCCCACAATAGACTAATTTATTGTAACTTACGACCTATATAATATATTGGACGAAATTTTATGTTAGTACGTATATGGACCCTACAAAGTCATAGACAAGAAATATTGATAACTTAAGATGTATTATAGATTGATGGAAAAAATTAGGAGAAGTAACATGTGGACATTATAAAACTAAGCAATAAATAAGGTTGATCAGAGAAAGGACACGCCCAATTTGCGTAGGAAGGATATTTCGGGTCTAAAATTAAAAATAGCCTGCCTATGCTCTTATTGATGGTATGAGAATAAAAATGGCAGTAATATACATAGTTTTGGATAAGCTCCTAATGATGATTTATGAAGAAAACATCCCCATTGTTGAACTCGCACGCACAAGGGAAGGTAAAGGGTATTTCGAGGTCGCTCTAACCCGCCTTCAGACTTCTTTAATAGTTTTCAATAGTTCAGTAATAACAAAAGCATCCACGAAACTAATTTCTTTTCTAAAGCAGTCTAAAGCTGTATTCTCCTCTCAGGTAGGGAGTTGGACTGGCATTGGTATGCTGAAGGTTGTATAACATTTTAAAGCGTCATTAAATTGTAATGGTTGGTAATTCATCTATAATATCTATGCTACCAAATAAAATAGCGGTATCTGCATACAAGTCCAAAATTGCAACAAAAGTCACTGACATAGAAACCAACTTATTAAAAAGAGTTAGTGGACTTGTTACAAATGCCTATAGATCTTACTATGAATCGTCAAATGCAAAAATGATATATAAGTGCATTATAGGGCTATAGGGTATAGAAGACGTACCAAGGGTATAGAAGACGTACCAAGTTTGCCTGAAAATAAGGTGGCAACCACGATGTGAATCATGGTGAGCAGATTGTTAAAAAGCTGTGTTCTTTTTATAAAACGACCACTTATAAGAGTAGAAGCAATTTGGTTTTTTATTTTATACAATCAGAAATAAGTTTTGCCTGCTTGATGGATGCGTTAACCATTGAATTAGAATTGTTATTTTCAAGATTTTTTAATATTTCTATTGAAGCGATATTACAGCTTTAGTGACGGTCTCAGTGATTTAGGGAAAATTATGCTAGTCTCACATATACATACTCGTATATTTAATATGGAAGCTATTAGTTTTAAAAGCATTACTATAAAACCCAACCAAGCATTAGTACAAAATCTAATGCTAATATATAATATTATTTTGCTAACTATTGAGTTATTTTTAATGTGTACTTTAAGCGTAACGTAGCAAGAAGAATTATGCGCTCATGTATGAAGCCGACTCCAGCAATATTAAAAAAATTCTGATAGAATACTTTAAATTGTCTGTGCACATAGAAAATGGGAAGTGTGAGCCTTTATACAGCACTATTTCTCTGTAAATTGGTTGAAGTCTGTGATAGGTTGCGTCCAGAGTCAAGTACTCTGGTTTAACAATTTGATGATATTAAAAACTCTGCGCAAATATTCGAAACAGAAAGTGAACCATTCTGTTCAAAATGAATGCCTATCCCACTACTACATGGTTAACATTTGAATTTATCTATATGTATTCGAGGTGTCACAAATAACCCCAGATAGGAGTCAACTCTAGATTGTTTTTAAATTTTAATTATAGAGATAGAGATCCTATTGCGAGTTTTCTAAATATATCGAATATCGAATAAGTATTTGGAGTTTCGGTAGTAGTACTGGCGTGTTCTTGAAGTTGACAATCGTCTATCTGTAACTGAATTTATGACTGAACAAGACATTCGCATGCAGTCAATCTTTTTGTTGTTCTCGGATATGGAGATTTTCATGAAATACTTGTAAATGGCAAACATTTTGAATTGTTGTTCACAAAAAATACAAATATGAAAATGGTCGAAGTACGAGTAATGTTTCGCCGAAGTGCCCCCTGTGATAAAGAATCATATTTTATAAATTTTGTCGATATAAATTTTCCTACTAGTTGTTTTCTTGAAACATAAATGGTTGCTTACTTTTAGGGTATACTCTATTCGTCTTTTTTAACACCCAAATACACATACATGGAGGCATGCTCTGACATCTTCTGGAAACTGCTTTCGAAGTGTAGTGAATATTGGGGCACACGAGAGGTATATAAGCCGCCACACAATTGTAATTGAGACAGTTGAACAGATCGTAGCAGTGTGTATATCATGAGTAACAGTATACAGTGATTAAATTAATAAGAAAATAAAGTGCAAAATTGTATAAAGTAAACTTTAAGCCTAAAATTAAGAGTGTGAATTGCAATAATTAAATAAAGTTAATTGTTCTAATTTAACCAAGCGATTGTTCGATTACTACACAATTCAGTGGTACGAACTCGACTATTGAGAGTTAGCATAAATTGTCAGGAGGGAAATTTCTTAACAATAGTTTATTTCTAATTTTATATTAAGTATGTCTGCAAGGATTTAATTTTTACTCTGGTCTCAGCAACATAGCAGCAGTGCTCCTTCCAATATTCAAATAATGTAGGAATTGATTTCGAATTGAGACGAATTATGCGTTATACTGATGCTAATTTGTTATTGATGCGTCAATACGCGAACTGACATTCAATTTCCCCCAGCGAATTTATCTCCGATTAGATGCTGAGTTATTGTGTTCCAATACATTTACCAGTCTGGAAAATGAGACAGAGGGTATCTCTGTTACACTCGTATGTGTAGTTAAAAATCGATTCTCTTGCTGGGAATATTTATAAACAATTTTGTAACCACGCTACAGTTGTATTGATTTTTGTGTGCGTTTAGCAGCTACATCAATGACATTTTTATCTATCTCGAGCACGTCATGCGAATTATTAAATTTTCCACTTGGTTAATTTGTAGCGTTCAGCTTCAGAAGGCTTTGAAAGTGGGAACCCCCATCCTCTCTTGGTTATCTGCATAGAACACTTTGAGGATATACCCCCGTACAGATATTTATTTTTAAACCAAAAGTCGAAAATATCAGAAAAGCTCATGGATTTCTTCAGTGACCTATTTTAATTACAAATTGCGCTTTCTTTGCTAGATGTATCGTCTTTGTGCTTATTTAGTGAAATCGATTCAGCGTGCGCCCTCCATTCTGAATAGCGGTTTGGTTCTCCACAATGCCTCTCGTAGCAGCTTCACATGATGTACATACAATGCACATTGTGTCCAGTGTCAATTATGTATCTGACTATTTCTATAACACCGTTGTTGTTGTTTCATTTTGCTCGAATTGGAAATGAATTTTCAATTCAGTATTGAAACAAAAAGGATTAAATTAAAAAGAAATAGGGTCACTTTGATGAGTTTGTATCTGATTGACATTTATTGGCATTATTAAGCGACGTTGGAGAGAATACGAGTACTGTAAATGAAATGTCTGCTGATGTCCGATTGTTCAATTACACAAGCAACGTACATAAATATTTTATTAAGTCATTCGGACAAACTTTTAAAACAATTGAATTAAATATCTGCTCAGAGAACCAACCGAACTCCGATGAAAAACAAAACAGAAGAGTTCGGAAGAATATTCAAAATTGGAATTGATTATTTCCCAAATGCATTAACAAGCAAACTTAAAAGCTAGCAATCATAATGGAAATTATAATCAAATATCCTTAATAATAATTATTAGAGATTAAGTATTTCCGATTAAATAGAACGCAATAGGGTAAATCATATGCAAAATACTGAATCGACTGTATTTAGTATGGTCGGCAGAATTCATTGGTATTATTGCGTTCAGTAATTAGTGAACTTGGGACTTTCAAGATGTCTAGTTAAAAAACTTTTAGTTCGCAATTAACCGATACTTAAGACTACTAAATATAAAAGCGAATTAACAATAGTAGGCGGAAAAAAACGTATAAAGTCGGAAAAATGCGGGGAATCAAGCGATTCATATTTCATTCGTTCTTCAAAATCAACTGACAACTGTTTGCTAGTCACGCGTTCCAGATTATCTCAAGTCACGCGAGTTCCAGGACTCGCCCAGATCCTTTGCTAGTCACGCGTTCTGGATCATCTCAAGTCACGCGAGTTCCAGGACTCGCCCAGATCCTTTGCTAGTCACGCGTGATCCGGCACTCACCCAAGTCCTTTGCTAGTCACGCGTTCCGGATTATCTCAAGTCACGCGTGTTCCGGTACTCACCCAGATCCTTTGCTAGTCACGCGTGTTCCGGTACTCACCCAAGTCCTTTGCTAGTCACGCGTTCCGGATTATCTCAAGTCACGCGTGTTCCGGCACCCAGTAACGTGTTCTGGATCATCTCAAGTCACGCGTGTTCCGGTACTCACCCGGGTCCTTCGCTATATATGTATATATATATATATATATATATATATATATATATATATATATATATATATATATATATATATATATATATATATATATATATATATATATATATATATATATATATATATATATATATTGACGGATTGATATTGAAGCTACCTTGCGCTAGATGGCAGCACAAACACAAAAACTTTTAGAAATTGCGATCTGTCAAACGTCAGCTGTTAAAATTTCACCCAAATTCATCGATTAGTTTATTTGTTGTAGTCGTTTGAAGTAAGCAACTTACGGCGAAAGAGACAAAAGAAAAACTCGATAAACATTACGGTGAGTCTGCTCCGTCAGATTACATGGTAAAATATTGGATTGCTGAATTTAAACGCGGCCGAACAAGCACTGCAACAATACCATCAACAGGAAGGCCAAAAGAGGTGGTTACTGAAGAAAATATTAAGAAAATCCTCGATATCGTTGTGAATGATCGCCGAGTCAAGTTGCGTGAGATTGTTGAAATGGTAAACATATCATATGAATGTGTGTTCAACATTTTGCATGAACATTTGCATATGAAAAAGCTATCGGCAAGATGGGTGCCGCGTTTGCTCAGTTTCGAACAAAAACGAGTTCGACAGACCACTTCACAGCGGTGTTTGGACATGATAAAGCGTAATCCTGTTGATTTTTGGCGTCGATTAATAACTGTTGATGAAACGTGGATCCACCACTACACACCTGAAACCAAAAATCAATCGAAACAGTGGGTGGAAGCTGGTGGAAGTGCTCCGAAGATGGCGAAGGCAGTGAAATCGGATGGCAAGGTTATGGCCACTGTATTTTGGGATGCACACGGAATATTGCTTATCGATTATCTTGAAAAAGGATCCACAATCACAGGAAAGTATTATCGTGCATTATTGGATCCATTGATTGAAGCAATCAAGGAAAAACGACCACATTTAAAGAAGAAAAAAATACTCTTTCTTCAAGACAACGCACCGGTTCACACAGCATTAGATACGATGCTAAAATTACGTGAAATAAACTTCCAGATTTAGCTCCTAGTGACTTTTTCCTGTTTCCAAACTTGAAAAAACGGCTCGCAGGAAAAAGATTCATCTCAAACGAAGAAGTGATTACCGAGACTAACGCGTATTTTGAGGGGTTCCCGAAATCGTATTATTCAGATGGTATAAAAAAGTTGGAATATCGTCTTACTAAGTGTGTCGAAGTAAAAGGAGACTATGTTGAGAAATAAATAGTTTTTGAAAAAAAAAATGTTTTTTTCCTACTTAGGTAGCTTCAATATCAATCCGCCCTCGTATATACAAACAAATTTTTTTTATTTCGACTGTAATGAAAGCAAACATTCTTTTTGAGAGAGCATTAGAAGCATCATGAAAAAAGTAATTCAAAAATATATAAACAAAAAGAAACATTATGGCCAAAGCAATACTTATGGATGAGTATTTTGTGTGAATAAGCATTTGGAAATTATAAAGCAATACACAAGAAATGGGATCGATCCCATAAGCGACACGCCTTTCTCCCATAAACGCAACTCTGGGGACCAACCTTAATATTACCCTAGCAATGCTTCTAACGAGGTTAAATTAATAAAATTTTGTAGTTGTGTGATTGGTTATACATGCAGAAAATTGGTGGCATACTTCTCTTATATGTACTTCACTTTATTAGTGGATTTTTAGATTCGCTGGATTAACTATAGTGAAATACATTTTATTATTCAGGCAAAAACATGAAGAATTTTCTTTTTTAATTGCAGATTACAAACTAGACATTGCGAATCCTCTCAGTTATCTGAAAATATTAAGTAGGAACATAGTGCCACACAAGAAAATCAATTGATAAACATATAAATTCTGGGCTGTTGAGTGATACTGAGTATGGCTGTAGGGCATCGACATTACATGTATAAACATTTGTGAGGAATATATCAAAAAGATTAAAGAATACTCTTTTAAGCTCACTCAATGTCGCAGAAATTTTATGTTTATCCTTAGAAATTTATTTTTACAGCTTAATTTTATAATATTATGAGTTTTAAGCAGGGCTGTGGAGTCGGAGTTGTGGAGTCGGAGTCGCGGTGTTTTTGCCGGAGTCGGAGTCGCTATAAAAACTCGCGACTCCGACTCCGAGAAAGAATTTTTCAAATATTTTCCAAAATAAAAATTCTTCGAAATGTTTGAAATGTGTATTGATAAAATCATTGCATTCATTTTTTCATGAAAGGAAACCAGTGTTGGAAATCAATGAAGCCAGACATTATTGAGGCTATCCTATTTTTAAGAACAAATGCAGAATAATTTTTTATTTTAGATTTATTTCTTACTTGAAGTTTTGTTATTTTATTTGAAGTTTTGTTATTTTAAGTTTTCGTTTTCATAGCATTTTGTTTATTATTAAAAGAATTAATAAAAATAAATAAAATATTTAATAAATAAAATGTTATGTTGATCCATTTTTGTCTTTGGTCGAAGTCGGAGTCGGAGTCGTCCTTTACAAATTTCGGCGGTTGGAGTCGGAGTCGGAGTCGGAGTCGCAACTATTTTTTGACGACTCCACAGCCCTGGTTTTAAGTCGAAATTACATTTTTATTATTCCTTACACCATAATGAATTATGTCTGCAAGTGTTTGAGGAAACAATACTAGCTTCTGAGGCTGTCGAATCAAAGAGAAAAATATTTAGAAGTAATCATTTTTGAGACCATCCCCGGGGCAGAATTGGATGCATCTAGCATGGTTATCATGAAAGTTTCCTCTAAGCTGCGCGGGTGTGCGCAGCCGTTTTTGTATTCCGCGCACAATGGGCTTGTTTACCATTTTTCTATATCATCTTATAAAAGAAATGCATCTAAAAATGGCAAAAATACGAACAGGCACAGGACATTCCCCCACTTATACACTTTTACATAGGTTTTGAACATTTTTGCTCCTATAGACTTTTGTACCGCACTGTCAGCGATTTTAGAGATAACATTGGTTACCACTAGACCTAGATTAGGCAGATAGCCTAAATTTTAAAAGATTCTGAAATATTATGAGAAATAGTTTTATTGACTTTTTTGAAAAAATTTTTATTTTTACAATTATTTAAAGAATTCTGTTCAAACAACCGATCTAATCGTAATGTTATGTGACAGATTTGGGTGACATTTTACTATAGTTTCTTTTTATAATACAATGAAATCGACTAGCCTCAATGAAATATATTTAAATAAACTTATCAAATACTCTTAAATGCATCCACAGGAGGAAAATGACCCATTTTACACAAAAATTTGGCCGAAGATATATGTCGGAAATGACAAAGAAAACTTATTTTATATAATTAGCCAAAATTAATAACAAAAATGAAAAATGTTTCAAATTGATTACAAAAATCTAATTTCAAATTTCGGATCCTATTCAATTATTATATAAATGCTCCGCAAAACAGAACCCTAATATCTCTTCGTTGTAAAATTCATTATTATTATTTTTTAATTGTTACTATAACTATATTTCATACATTTTATTAATTGCGGTTCAGTTGAAAATCGCACCTGTACTACCAGCTGACTTTATGCTTTGTAGGAATAAATGAAATCCATCGAATCCTCGACCCTTTTATAATGGACCGATAGTTACGCGATAAGATACGAAGTATATTCTGCAAGAAGAGCTGCAACAAGTTCGCCTTCCAGAAGTTATTAAATCAGGATGATGGCCAGGTTTCATGAATTTTGCTATTGAGCATCCATTATGCTGAATGTTTATGCAATGAAATTAACCAGTTGCCACTAAATAGCGCTAATGTCCATACGCGAACGTACTACAACACATTTAAAAATGCTGTTCACTATTTTAGCTGCAAAATGAAATAAAAGCATTTGTGGCTTTTTTTGACACTTCCACAAAGTCTCATTTTTATTTCATTAAAAAAAGTATACTCATGCAGTTACGCTTGTGTGATTTCAAAGTTATGATATACATTTTTCAGGAAATTATAGCAAGGTTACAATATATTGTGGGGGACGGAGGACGTGCATACATGCCGCCTGAATTATTTTACTAAAACACGAAAGAGGACGCATCACGTTTCATACTTCGATACATCTCAACAAATTCATTAAGTGTTGTTGACATGTTTGAGCGTGGGTGTGTATGTGTGAGTGTGGTTGCCTTAAGTTTTTGCACGCTGATGATACATGACATTTATGCAAATTTTTCCAGGGAACCTCCCCACGTGGAATATGATTAAAAACATCGCGATGTATTGGATTTTCTGCTCTCTCTTTCAATTAAGAGGTACTCGTTCGCCAGCTTCCACACAAAGCACAGCAAAATTAATTGCCTGCAACAACTTTTGAACATGTTGCGAAAGGTACCACCCGACAGAGCACCTACAAGCAGCAGCAGTACAACGCTGACACTTCAAATAAATCGGATCATTTTAATAGTTTAGAACTTAATTATGGTAAACCCTAATATGCACGGAAACAATAAATACAATGAGATTATATCGTGTTTAGGGTCGATTTTCACGTTAGCAATGGAAATTCACATTCTCCCCTGATAACGGGAAAAATGTTTTGAACGACATACATACATACAGTTTGTCAAGAAAGTGTTTTGACAAGGTAAAAAAACGTGAATTTCTCCCCTTCATAATAGTACTTCTTTATTATTTTGATGAATTTTTTTGAATTATTTATTTTAATCAATTTACTAATGAGCACTAACAAAAAAAAAATAAATATTTAACTTAAGATACTAAAAACATAACAAAAACAAAAATGGTAAAAAAATTTTCTGCCAAGAAAGTGTTTTTACATTACTCTTTGCAACTACTTTGGAACTAATTTAGCTGCGCAACACATTTACGGTTATGAGATTGATGCTAGTTGTTCTTTGCTCTTAGAGTTCAGCATTTTTTGCAAAATTATTGTGAATTTAAGATGCCCTGGTATAAGAATGTCATTTAATATGACTCATTTGGTTTACTATAACCACCGCATCCGGAAGTGTCCAAGAATTGTCCGAGATGTTTGCTTTGCCCAGACAAACTATTTATAGTATTTAAAATCGCGTAAAAAAGGAAGATAATCTGGTACCAAAACCTTCGCATTTCCGTGCGCATAAAATATCAGATAGAACAGAACGCATTTTGCTAAAGTAAGTAGTCGAAAATCCGCAGATTTCTACGACAACCCTTTCAATTCAACTCAAAGAAGAATATGATATTGCGAATACCTACGAAGCAGTAAGGCAGCTCCTGATAAAGTACCAGTATATGTCAAAAGTTGCACGAAAAAACCAATACTTTCAACACAAAACATTGAAAAGTGATTGTCATTCGTTAGAATGTACTTTGTCAAACCGAATGACTATTGGGATGACGCTATATTTTGCGATGATACCAAAATCTTGCTTTACGATAATGGTGGGCCTAATAGATTCTGGTGACAACCGTTAAACGCATTGGAAAACCGAAATATTTAAATTCGGCAAACTTTCTGTCATGGTATCGGGGTGCATATCCAGTAAAGGAGTAGAAGAACTGGATTCTATAGATAATAAAATGGACGATAAACAATATTTGGATATTTTCAAACGTTATTTGGTAAAAAGCGCAGATCAATGACTCAAAACATAAAGCCCCTATGGTAAGGATGTGGGTTCTTTATGATTGATGAAAAAAAATTGTTAGATACGGCAGCCCAGAGTCCACACTTGAACCCAATTGAAAATTTGTGGAAATTTATAAAAAGGCGACCGACAGTCCACCAAAAGGTGAAGCAGAGCTCAAAACTGCAATACTAGAGGAATGAAATAAAATACAAAGCGAATACGATGTGCAGAAGTTGATTTATTCCATGAGGAGGATACTACAAGTCGTTATAGATGCTAAAGGGGGCCATACAAAATAAAAAAACCTTTTATAGTGCTAATTTCTTTTCTTTCTTTCATTTTTATAAATAAGTTCTGATTTGTAAAAACACTTTCTTGACAGCAAATTTTCTGACTACTTTTGGTTTTTGTTATGTTTTTTGTTTCTTAATTTTAATATTAGTTTTTTTGTTGTTACTGTTCATTAGCAAATACATTAATTAAATTAAATGAATGAAAAAAATGAATAAAAAATATAAAGAAGTACTATATACTTGTCAAACACTTTCTTGACAAACTGTATGATGTTCTTGGGATTATTTCTTATAACTCCATCAACTTCTGAAGCAAAAAAATTTGTGTATTTTAATTAAAGCCCATTAAATTGAAACCATTGGCAAAAATCCGTAGTTCTGGCATATAAATTTGCACCTTGTAGACCGTTGACTATATTTTTTTCAAAGATTTGAATAATAAACAAAAATATCAATGTGTACTCCAATATAAGCCACGACTTTACACAAACAATTCAAATTTTTTAGATTATCTTGTGAGTGTACTAATTAAATATGAGTGCTTGCATGGGACAAACTTCGTTAATTAACGCAATGCTTGTTTAAAATGCTTATAAGAGTATCGTGCAATTTGATCATTATGCGAATCTCATCTCCGAGCGGCGTTTGTATGGATGTTATTTCTGCCCTACTGTGAATTTTTCATACACTAGTATATATATAT
Organism: Clusia tigrina; assembly: GCA_920105625.2. Lineage (NCBI taxonomy): Eukaryota > Metazoa > Arthropoda > Insecta > Diptera > Clusiidae > Clusia > Clusia tigrina. Next base: position 162,528,164 of record OV050031.1, read on the forward strand.
ATATATATATATATATATATATATATATATATATATATATATATATATATATATATATATATATATATATATATATATATATATATATATATATATATATATATATATATATATATATATATATATATATATATATATATATATATATATATATATATATATATATATATATATATATATATATATATATATATATATATATATATATATATATATATATATATATATATATATATATATATATATATATATATATATATATATATATATATATATATATAAAATATATATATATATATATATATATATATATATATATATATATATATATATATATAAGTATATATATTTCATTTTGTCCGTTCGCCCGTCCGCCTGTCAGTCTGTGGACAAATTGTTCCGCACCGTTAGATATATCTTATGGAAACTGAGCAAAACTATAGCAGTGGGTTCAACTAGACACAAATTGTGGGGCGGTATTTATTTACTGCCGACAATTAACACATATTTATAGCTTAAAATTTATAAAAGATTTATGCACTAAATTTTATGAGAGGAAGCGTGTGGACACTATTTGAAATAAATTGGCAAAGCAGATTGGTTCCATACCACTCCGTGTGCAAAATATGAGCAGTATATTACTACTCCAACGCCCAGAATTAACCAAAAACTATGACTAAGCCCCTGTAGAAATTCATCAACGAACTTTAACACGGGGGTTTAGGGCACTAGCATTAAACACCACACAAAAAATGCGTGGGTTATTTTCACAGCCACGCCCACTATTTTCACATTTTTTAACTAACGACCTATACAAAATTGGTGGATTAAATTTTATATGAATACCCATACACAAGAAATGATGTCGATCAGATAAAGGACATGCCTCCCTCCCATATAATAAAGTTTGGGAACCCGTCTTAAATTGACCCTAGGCATGATTTCTAATGATGATGTATATGAATACGTAGTAGTGTACATTCCCATGGTTATACTCGCAGGCACTTGTAGGGATAAAGAGTGCCCCAAAATTGGTCTAACTTCGCTCCAGTTTTCTTTACTGGTTTTAATTGCCGTTCCTTTGAGTCAACATCAACGACGAACTCAAAACTATTAAATACATTTTTAGAAAAAGTTGAGTTTAAAATTCTACGCACTCTCCGCATACTTTACCATCACATCACATCTTCTTAAGGCATGGAACTTAAAAAATAATTCAACACGAAAAGAGTAGCCAATAGGGAAATAAAAACTAGGCCAACTGATCAAAAAGGTATCCAGAGCTCAAATATTTTTGATTGTATTAATATAAAGGAGCTGTGTTGGGGTTTGGTTCGTAAAAATAGCGTAATCAACTGTTTTTAAATAAATAAATATTTCTTTAGCTCACTTTTTGCTATTGTATTGTTCTTTTCACTTTTATTATTATTAATTTCAATATTTTCCTCTTTAAGAACTTTTCTGTGGTTCTCTTGCTTCTCTTACTCGATACAGAATCGTTTTCTGTTCTCTAGAATTAATCTTTAAACCAGTATTTTCGTAATTGACGCCCAAATAGCTGGCCCATTTTATTTAAATTGGCAAGGTTTCACAGTTTATTTTAGGATATTGGGTATTTCCGGGGAGTTCTAAAACGACTTCTTGTCTATGGTATTTATATATATATATATATATATATATATATATATATATATATATATATATATATATATATATATATATATATATATATGAAACAGATATGTTCGTAATTCAGTAAAAAGCATTGTATGTTCGTTGGTTAAACAGACAGGGAAAAAGATAGTGGCTATAAAAATATGTATAAAGAAAATGTATTCAATAAACGAATTAATCTGGTGTTTCCAAATGCAATACGTTGTTTTGCGATTTCCTGTTGCACAGACAACCTCATATCTAATTAAAAGTTTCAGATCTACAAACGCTTTCTCACCTTGTTACCTGTCGTACGACAAGACATATTCATCAGAAGCAAACAATAAACTTTGTTCATACTGCACACTCTTAATGCTTCTTTCGTATAATTTATAATTTTGCAAATATATTTTATTTTAATGAAGAGATTTAATGCTTCCGTTAATCTGAATATTCTTGTACTTGTCGTAGGTGTTTATAAATACAGATATTCAGCATTAAAAAATGTGAAGTGTCATTGCAAACATAAATTTTACTTAAGTTGACAATTGTTAGACAAAAGATTTTGTTCAGGGTTACCTGGCGTGGAGCATCATGTACCACCATGATTAATTGCATTTAAACAGGAAAATTGCATTCACATAGAGAAAATTCAAATTTAAGAATTTGACATGGCACTTCCTAGTTTGAATACGCTTTTAACCGCTAATAAATTAGTTCCGATAGGCAAATTAAAAGTGTATGATGTCTCAAAGTTAAGTCCTCATCCTCATTGGATTGAAACTGAACTAGTTGGGACGGAAGCGTAGAGAATAGTGGCAATAAAGCATGAGAAGCGAACACTCTTATATATCTCGTATGATCTGAAGTGGCAACCACACTTAAAACTTTAGGCTTGACGTTTAATCAAGTTCATCAATATGTTCTGATATACTAAGAAGGTCCAGCTTCCACTAAGAACTCAAATAATCTATATTCCAAATGAGTATATACGTCTATAGATATTATTAAGCAGCTATAGTAGTATAACAAAAAATTAGTATTATAGATACTGCCTTGAACCATACTTAATTATGTGCGCCGGAGAGATTTAGAACTAGCAGCAACGCAATGCAAATTAAAACTACACAGCAAAGATATTAGAAGTACTTCTTTTATTTGTTAGCAACACTGATTTCCTGGAAATTTTCACAGTCACTTTCTATTGTTTTCTCTCATTATCAACTTCACAGTATGACATTATTTTACAATGCTAGAAACCAAGGGCTGCAACATCACAATTTCAAGAGTCATATGCTAAAATGCAAAATAATATTAATATTCCCACTCAAATAATTACACTGAATGCCCAACAAAGCTAACAATACAAAAGTCGAATGAATTTGCTATATGAGAATTGATAACTAATGCTGCATAGGTATAAGCGAAAACATTAAGGATAAACATAAATAGAAAATGGCCTGCGAATATTCAAATTTGTGTTTTGACTTTATAATGAAAACAGTCATATGGAAGATAAAATAAGCAAAAAAATATAATATATAGTCGGTCTCACCGACGAATACAAAACCACTACACAGATTGTGTTACCGTCAGTCAATATCCTATTTTATTAATTAAACAATAATTGAATAACTTTATATGCAAATAAATATAGTAACCGGAACCATCCACTAACCCAGACAAATACTCTATACGATGAAATAAGATTGTGGGCGTGCTTATTATAAAGAGTCAGTTTTTTGTAGTTCAATTTTAGCAATGATTAGATCGCATTCCAAATACATTTTTTGCTTGATGAAACTATTCAAGACCTCTATTCAATAATATGACATTATGAAAATGATTTTCATGCAAAATTTCAGCTTAATTATATTATACCGTTTACAAGAAATGATGACTGGTGGAAATAAAGATAGACAAATGGACATATTTAACTACATTTTCTAAAGAAGAATATACAGTGGACAAATATAAAGTTTTATATATATATATATATATATATATATATATATATATATATATATATATATATATGTATATATATTTCTATATTTGAAAAACCACAATTGGAAAAGGTTGTTAACTTAGCTACTTAAATACTTCTCTGTAATTTAAAATATATAAATTTATATAGAGTATTTGTTCTCTAGAAGTTCTTTAAGAAGCAAAACTTTTTGAAACATAAATTATTTGTAGAAGACATATAAGACACTACCACGTATTCATATAGTTCAAAACTGAAGCATTCCTTTAAATTATTAAAGATATTTCTGCATACCAAATTAGAGATGTTTATGTATTAGAACAGAATGTACAGTTTATCGAACGTTGTACAGTATAGGATTCGATATATTGGACAAAGACACACAAACAATAGTTCTATGGCTTTTAAGTAACCAAAATATTTTGTGGACTGCGTTTTAAGCTTTTTGAGAAATATTATAAATCTCAGACGTATGTACATACTCAGTTGAAACAGATAATTGTTGCAATTTAAGAAAAACGAGACACCCTATTGAGGATTTTGGTAGCATCAAATTAAAGTTATTTGAGCAAACTCACCGTATATCAGAGTTTTGTAAGACTGCTGAATAATATTTAACCTGTTAATTTATATTAAACAAATAGTTTTAATGTAAAGAGCTGAATGTAGTAAGATGAAGAACCTTTTGAAGGTTAGCAGTTTCGTAGGCGTTCGTGGCATTTCCTCTGAGGTTTATATACTAAAGGGTGTATAAAAATAGAAATCAGAGCTTAAAAGGAATTTCCTCTTCATTTAGCAGAAGGGCTCGGGAAAGTGTATTGTGACATACCCAAAACACACAAAATGTGTTTAATTAGTATTTTGCTCTTTGAAAACGAAAACTATAAATGGCACACTCCTAGCGTATCCATTGGAGTGAGCAAAGGCGAAGCAAAGGGAGTGTTTAGGCAACAAGTGGTTGCCAACAACAAATCGATACAAATGCTAGGGCGGGGATAGTGATGGGTTTCTTTTTCATCTTTTTGATGGCCCTTAGCCGTGAGGAGAAGGTGTGCAGAGTTTATTTTAAAATAATTCAGAAGAATATAAATATGCAAACTCAACGATTTTTAAAACATCATTGTGTGCTCTATACGATAATTATGTCAGCAAATTAAGCGAAAATGTTTTCCATTGGATTTAAATGGGTTGTTTTGGCGGACGAATTGGAAACAATAATCCAACTTATTTAACGCATTGTACAAAACAATCGTTCCGAATGTTAATTGTTTTAACATAAGCGAACACAGTGTAATCATATATTGGCAGCGGCACGCATCTGAACTGCGGGCAGGAGACCGTGGGTGGATACGAGCGTTACCAGAGGAATTTGAAATTAGAATGATTGCGTTGGTATGTATTCATTCCGTTCCATGTCAGACGAAACGCCAGATCGCATTGATCTGCTTGTGCTGCAAGTACCAACTTGTTGAAAACGAAGCGTGGCAAATGTTTTTCATCTCTCGTGCATAAATAAGTATTTATTCATATTATTTTTGGCTGTTTCTGATAAGTTTACTCGTAAATGGGGTAAAAATAGCTATCAAACTAAATATAAATATCATGTGATCAATACATTAACTGTGCAATATTTGATTAGCCAGATATATGCTTAAAAGCTTCAGGAGAAAGACATTTGAGTAGAAATTATAATCAAGTGTAATAAATAAAACAAATACACCAAAAAGAATGAAAATTATTACATCTGCCAAATGTCCAGTGCACGATGCACTGAAAATTATGAGAGATTTTACCATTAGCTAAGTAACTATAAGGAGTAATTTTGGAAGAGACCGTAATAGCATTATACATAATTTCTCATACTTTTACATGAGAAATGGATAAATGGTATTGTTAACAAATATTTATTGGAAGATTTATTCTATATACCATAAATGTATATCATTTCATCTACGAGTATTTGAGACATCGGTGTCTCATTAGCTTTGAATACTACCACCGATGATCGAAAACTTATGACATCCTGGAACAGGAATTTATGCAGCGCTTTAAAAGAACTACCTATATCTTAGCACTATCTCAACATAGCAATTATAAATTCCGATACCTATAGATTTATAGAGAATAGTGTGGGCAGCAATGTTAGAAAATCACAACCTCTATTGAACCCACCTGCTATTTTCCGTTCGCGCATCTTCCGCCATAGTGCTTCCGCCTTTCTTTTTGGCCAATTTTCAAATTTTTGTGAAAAACTCCGAAAGAATTTGTACTCGCGTATCGTAATTGACATACGACGTTGCATATTGGCAGTTTATTTAAGTGTTGTTTCCTTTCAGCTAAATTTCACATATATTTCAACACCGTTTATAATTTTTAATGCATTATTCACTTGAAATCCTGACCTTTTCCCTGCGCTGTTTTGAATATTATTACTAATTGATTTATTTGGAAAATTTTTGTAAACTCTTTTAAACAAAAAAGCGCGCGCAATTCAAACTCTCAATGGCGTATTTGTAAACACCTCTCCTTTACTTTCATCCGACAGAACAATATTACACTACGCTTTCGAACCGCAAGTATTCTCTCTCACTTGGCTCACCTCAGCTCGACTGTTCGCAACGTCTGTAATCAACGGAGCCTGTAACAGCACTAATGAATTTGCCATCTCACGGCAAAATGACGTGCGAAAATATGGCGCATTGCCGTTATATTCTGTATGGAATATGGAATACCACATTCTGTGTTGTCTGTATAACAGCTAACGGAACAATTCAATTGTAAACAACAGGGAGAAGATTCTTCGGGCGGGTGGGCGTTCGGCCTGAGGACATGCTCCGAGTGGAAAGCATCAATAACGAGTACGAGTGGTGAAAGAGAGTATTCTTATTTGAAATTTACATATGCAATTCACTTTGATTTGACGTAAGGATATTATATTGTGTTTACCATACAAGGAGCGTACCAAAGGAAACTTTATTATTACATTTGCGATTTAGCGGAACAAAATGTTAAATATTCGAAAGACACAGTGACGAGTGTCAGAGATACTTAAACACTTTTATTCATAACAATAGATTACATTTAAAATTGTATAGCTCTAAGTCAAAGACATTGACATATTTGATAAGCGCCTTATGTTGTTATTTTTGAGTAATCTATTAATAGCTCTCTGGGCTAATTTTTTAATAGTTAGGGTTTTATTACTAACGCGTTCTTATATTATTGCCCGGTAATCAAAAGCGTTCTTCTATGATTAAGCATAAGCAACTAACAAAGGTTCGAAGTGTCAAAACCATTTACTCCTCTCGAATACAAAATAGCAACAACTTTTCTCTCGTCTGTTAATTTATTTCGATAAAAATGAAAAAGTTGCGCATAAACGTTGCAAGCACGCTTTCCTGCTGGGAGGATCTTTCATCTACTTTCGGTTACATCTAATTCTTGCAGAAAATCTTTCTGGACTGCTTTACATATTTTATAATGTTTTTTAAACTTCTCGATCTAGCTTTATACCGTATAAAATTTCTCTGTTTAAGGGGCAATAACTGTGACTTCTCTGACCCTGTATAGCTTTATGTAATATTTTGCAGTATTGCATGTACATACATAGTGGAAAAATTGTGGTAAAAACGTACAATATCATCAGCATTACAAACACCAACCCAAACAGAACATGACAATTACTTCTAGTCTACAGAACATTGATTAAGCCTGTTGATGCCCGCATTTCATTTTTCAAGAGTTGCCGCATTTTTCAAAGTAGATTCAGTGTTGCCAAATTAATTGATTCGATGCATGCTTTAATAAAGTGAGAGAATTCACTGGAGATTCTGGTATGTATATGTATGTTGTTCAATCCTATGAGGGTTGACATAGGACGAACTATACTCATTATAAACTGACTAGGTTGAGCGGTGTGGTGGTAGTTTCCAACGTTAGCCTATTGCAGGCTAACACAGTTTTGTTATGTGGCAGAGTTCTCTGAAAAATGGAAAATCAAATCTAGTTTGAGTTAACATTGAAATTAAGTTGGAAATGACGCAAGGTAATTTAAAGGTGGGTTAGGGGTGATCTTAATAGTGCTGAGTATGTGCGAATGCTTCCTTATATTTGAAACTAATATTATAATATTTAAACACGCACCAGGCTCTAGACAGCAAAACTTGCAGTGGACGAATAAGCACAGTGATTTTCTGATTTCCTTGATTGTTTAAAGTGACAAAGGAGCTTTCGCATAGCTCCTGGGCTTTGAAAAGATGATAATGGTTTAATGTAGTCACCAAACATTTGATAAATATAATTGTTACTAGAGTAATTGAATTATTACTACTAGATGTGGATCCACGTTTGTTAACTTCCAAAATTCCTTTTTACGGGAAATCAAGAAAATAATGTTACACATAATCTTAAATACTATGCATAATTTTCTGTTGAATATATTATCATGCCGACTTCGAAATACCGTTTTTCTTCATAAACCATCATTAGGAGCATATCTACAGTAATTTTCGGTAGGGTACCGTGAATTGATAATCTTAGCGGGAAGCGTGGTCTTCTGCTGTATAAATAACACGTCTATTTTTTGTGTGGTGTTTAATATTAGTACCCGCAGCCTTCCTCTGAAATTTCGTTGAAAAACCTAAATAGGAACTTAGTAATGATTTTTGGTTAATTGTGGGCGTGGCCGTTATGATCCTCCTATTTTGCACATACACTATTATGGACCCCGTGTATATTTCTGCTAATTTGTATTCCCTAGGCATCAATACTAGCATAGGTAGGTTAATTTTAATTTTAGACCAGAAAGTTCCTTGTATCAAAATGGACGGACAAAATTAAAATAGTTTAGAAAGTAATTCTGATCATATCTGTGTACATATGTCCATACCTACCACGCCACCTTCTTGAAATTGCAACCCCTCTCAAAAGCACAAAATTAGTATACCCATTTTACCTTTTTAAAGGTAAAGGGAATAAAAATATTTATCATTTTGCGTAGATAAAATTTTCTGCGCGCACAATTTTTTTTGCAACACATGCGGTCGCTCAAAATGTTGCTCGCATTGCTATTTATTTAGAAAATTCTGCTCTATTAGAAGCAGAAGAAGGAATACCTATTAACACAGCGTAACTATATAACCTATTAACAACGTAATTTTAATTTCCAATGTATACCCGTTCGTATTTTGATTAAGGCATAAAAAAATACTTCACAATTCAAATGAATTTTATACTTCAGAGCTCCCTTCAGTAGCTACGAGTATTTAAACGGATCACGTACACCATATTCTGTAAGGACAACTAGTTGGCCATGGTAGCAATGCTCTTTTCATTTTCATGTTAAACTTTATGATGTTGTCACTTACGTCATAAATAGAGTGTTCATTTGTGTGTATTGTTGTACACATTTGCGCTGATATAAAAATACGATGAATTCGTTACTTGTTTTTCGTTTATGCATTAGATTTTCAATCGAATGAAGTTAGCAATTTAATCCCTGAAGCCAAAAGTGAGCATTTCATTTCATTTGCTGGCGAACAATTAATGAAAGTATATAACCACAATGGGTTATATCGAGCGCTTATTCTTATTAAGGACATTGAAGGTGCAGGAACATAGAATCCTAAAAGAATAAATTTAGTTATATAGGTAGGATGTAGAGAAATAATGAATAATAAATTTCGAGTATAAACTGTGCATTTAATGTAGCGCATTGAAAAAACTTGATTTTATCGACGTCACACATTAGCAGATTTGAAACACCAACCGTTATACGAATACTTGAGTCAGAAGTCACGAAAAAAGTTAACTGCATACAAATTGTCAAGGGATGAAAGAAAACTAGCTATATGAAAAATGAAATTAAAAAATAAATTGGAGTTTTTCTGGTTAGTTTCTACTTTTTAAAATATTATTATAAATTATTTTTGCATGAAATTGCTCGATAACTTGTTGCCATTCTGAAGATAATTTCATTATGCCCCTCTCATAGAAACCCTCGTCGCAATTGGCAAGAAACTGGGACAGTCGATTTTCACAAACTTTTCTTGAGAAGTATATTTCACCAACAAAATGATTCGTCATAGACAGGAACAGGTGGTAATCACTTGGTGCCAGACCCGGATTGTAAGGTGGATACATAAAAACCTCCCAACCAAGCTCTTTGAGTTTCTGGCGAGTCACTATCGATGTGTGTGGCGTGGCCGTTGTCCTGATGGAGCACAGTTCTCCTATTGGCAGAAGCTGGCTGCTTCTGGTCGATTGCTTCCTTCAGACGGTCCAACTGTTCACATTACAGGTCCGAATTAAGAGATTCGCCAGAGGGGAGCACATCAAAGTACTTGTAGATGTTTCGTGGCAATCCCACCAAACACACAGCAAACCCTTCCTGGCCGTCAATCCTGGCTTGACCACCGCCGGCTTACCGCGATTCCGCCACGACCGTTTTCGTTTGACGTTCTCGTACCTGACCCATTTTTCATCACCAGTCACCATCCTCTGCAGAAATGGGTTGATTTTGTAGCGATTTAGCAGCGGTTCATAGATGGAAATTCGGTTCATGAGGTTTTTTGCGTTAACTCGTGTGACACCAAATACATCGAGCTTCTCTTTGTATCCAGCCTTATTCAAGTGGTTCCAAAAAGTTTTCTGTGCAATGTTTAGCTCCTGGGCAATCGAACAGGGCTTACATGACGGTCGGACTCGACGATTTTCATGATTTTATCGATATTTTCGACAATTCGCCTTCCAGTGGTGCATCTTTGGCATTAAAATTACCGGAACTGAATCGAAGAAACCAAAATTGCACGTGATTGGCTGTTATAATATCAGGACCACAAACACTATTCACATTTTCATCCGCCTGTCTTGAGTTTTCGCCTTTATCGAAGAAAAACTGTAAAATATGGCGTATTTTCTCTTTGCATGTGTCCATCTTCGGCACGCGCTCAAACAAAACTGAGTCAAGATATCAGAAAACCAGCTGAGAGGTTTTTGTAGTACGAATTCTTATCTTTCTAACGCCATCTAGGGGTTGAGAGAGTTGTCCTCAGGGTAGTGATATGTGAAATACATTCCTATAGTGGAACCACAGCCAATACTCTATCAATACCGTTAGTTCGTGATGATGAGTCACATCCTGCTCGAGGTGACCCTGCCACTTACTGAACACAACGGATCTAGACTGGAGAGTCAATAAACACTTCCCTCTAATCCAGGGTGTTCTGCGTCACTGTGCCCTTTTGATGAGTTTTGCAGTCAGGGGGTTACATACGTAGACTGCATTTGAACGGCGCCTCTCCGAAACCAGGCCGTATCGGCTAGTAACGGTGGCCTTTCCGCGGCATAGGGCTTTGTCGTTGTGGACCGCTCCTTTCGCTACAAAAAGCCTTGACTGCCCAAAACAAAAAACACAAAAACAGAGAATGAGTTGCTGGTCTCCAGCCAGGAGACCATTGACGCCGACAATAGACAGACTACGTCGGCAAATAGGGAAACCACTGCTAGCTCCAGCAGTGTGAAAACATCAACACCAACAACAACAAAAACAACATTCATGTCGGTGGCGGCGAAGAAGGACTCTAAGCCAAAGCCTCTGAAGCCAAACTCTGAAGCCGGTACCATAAAGCTCTCTTCATTCTAAGCAAAATTGCCAAGAATGTGGCGGAAGTGTCGGTACATGAGTTTGACCAGGCAGACAAGGCTAAATACCAAGCAGTGGTCAACGAGTACGAACAGTACCAGATCACAATCTCTCTCCTAGAAAAGGGGACAAAGCAGAATAGATCACAGGATGTGATTTTTTCGGCTTCCAAGAGACACAAAGTCGCCAAGAAAGCAACAACAACCGTAGAACCATCGACAAGCACGAGAAGACCATACAGCGAAGTGGTTAAAGGCGAGCTACATGTGATGCTTAGCGATGATATATCGAAGGGGGAAGAAAGTTCTGGAGAAATGGGGGAAATGGAATCCAAATTGGCTAAGATGGTGATGGAACACTTCCTCTCCGATGTGGTTGCCTCCCCCCGGCTTCGACTCCTCCCATGTGCTACGGGGATGTAGGGTGTTCGGGTGCGACGATCGGCAGTCGAAGGATCTCCTTGGCAAGTGCATCGCTAAGATTAGCGAGGGATGGGAAGGCTTAAGGCTTAAGCTGATGCCGGCTGGGGATGTTCCAAGACGATCGAGAGCTCGTATCTGGCTACCCATCTTAAAGCTTGGGGACGGGCAAAGGTTCCAGCTGCTACAGCGACAAAACCCTGGTATACCATCAAGAACGAAGGTGCCCAGAAAACAAGAAAACAAACACACTTCCGAGACTGCAAAGATACCGCGGATGAATCCCTATTGTCCGTAACGGATACGGAAATGCCATCGGTTTACTCGATTGATTGTTTTTTGCCTTATAAATCACCAGGCCTGGATGGAATCTACCCGGTCATTTTGCAGTAACTACAGGTTGCGGTGGTCTCATGGCTTAAAGGGATACGTTTTAATTACATCCCCCTTATTTGGAGGAAAGTAAAGGTGGTCTTCATCCCAAAGGCAGGAAAAATTGGCCACGAGTCAGCAAAGGAATTCAGACCAATTAGTCTTACATCGTTTCTCCTCAATACGATGGAGAGGGTTTTAGAAATCCATCTTAAGCATATATTGGATCAGTTTGCCCTTTCGAAATCGCAACATGCGTACCTCAATGGTAAATCTATTGACAAAGCTTTACAGGAAGTGAAAAACCAGTCAGTGGAAAAACCTATTCACAATAAATAGTATACTTTAGCTGTCTTCCTAGACATTGAAGGCGCTTTTAACAATGTTAGCAATAACGCAATCCTGAAATCTCTTAAAAGGGTAGGTGTAGAGGAAGTTCTTAGGCACTGGATAGTTCGAATGCTTAAGACTAGTATCATTCAGTCAGAAAACATGTCAGTAGAGGAACACCACAAGGCGGGGTGATTTCACCACTATTGTGGCTACTGGTCATTGACAATATACTTAACATACTAGACTCTATGGGGGTTAAGAAGGTAGCATATGCGGACGATGTGGTGATAGAAGTATCAGGCATGTTTCTCAGCTTTATAAGTGTTATTATGCAAAAAAAGCTCGACAAACTGAATTTCTGGGCACAGGATGTGGACTATGTGCGAATCCGGAAAAATCAGAATTGATACACTTCAGTAACAAGACGAAAATTCCGATCTTTAGCTTCCAACTCTTAATTGACGACAGCTAAATCTTGCAGAGAAGGCCAAATACGGATTGATATTGAAGCTACCTAGCGCTAAATGGCAGCACAAACAAAAAAACTTTTTTTTTTAGAAATTGCGATCTGTCAAACGTCAGCTGTTAAAATTTCACCCAAATTCATCGATTAGTTTAATTGTTGTAGTCGTTTGAAGTAAGCAACTTTTGTGTTTCTTGAAAAATGGAAAAAAGCGAATTTCGTGCAGTAATTAAACACTATTATTTGAAAGGGAAAACGGCTAAAGAGACAAAAGAAAAGCTCGATAAACATTACGGTCTGCTCCGTCAGATTACATGGTAAAATATTGGATTGCTGAATTTAAACGCGGCCGAACAACCACTGCAACAATACCATCAACAGGAAGGCCAAAAGAGGTGGTTACTGAAGAAAATATCAAGAAAATCCTCGATATCGTTATGAATGATCACCGAGTCAAGTTGCGTGAGATTGTTGAAATGGTAAACATAGAATATGAACGTGTGTTCAACATAGAATATGAACGTGTGTTCAACATGGGTATAAGATGGAGGGCACTTACAACGTGCAATACATCCCGGGCGACCTGGCCAGTCTACAATATAGCTAGGCCAAGGGATCTTATAAACAGGGAGGAGGGGTAGTGGTTATAAAACGGAGCTAAAGCGCTAATTGTGATTCATGCAAGGATGCCGTGGATCAGCCACAAGAACCAACCAACCAACCAACACCATCTAGCGTAACCCGATCGCACTTACACAACGCGATATATGTATGTAGTTATGAAATATAGAAGTTTTAGTATATACAGTATCATATATTTTAGCAAAATTATCTTTTTCACTTATATGAAAAATGTCGCTCCTTTCGTGCACTGTTCGGAATTTCTGTTAGTGCATTGACGATTTTTGTTTAAACAGTTCCAGAACGAGGGTGAGAGGTCTTTAAAATATCCATTTACGTTTAATGACGTATTTATTTGAATGAAATGAATATCGGGATGATATCGGTGTATCAGGTAACAGTCGACGGAGCTAAATCTGGGGAATAGGGTGGGATGTTTGATAATTTGGAACCTCAACTGCTACAACTAGAAAGAGTCGATGGATGCTTATGATACAGCAAAATTTGTTTGTTAGCTAACCGGACATTCTCTACCACCGGATCTTTCAGCTGGACCAGTTATGATGTACAGTACTCGGCATGAATTTTTTTCCCTTTTCCAGATAGTCAAAATTCATTTCGCATCCCAAGTAAAAAATAATGCTAATACCATGGCCATTACTACGCTTTTTAGTGTTTGATTTCATTTTAAAGTTTATATAAATCACAATCTGCGCCAGTAGTTCTGGGTCCATGGATTTCGTTTACAGGTCCGGACGATAAAGAATTTTATCATTATATTTATTGAAAAGGTAAATAAATTACAGCATGGACATGCAAAAAGAAGTAGAGGTGTATAGTGAAAAGGAATCGTGTGCAGTTTTTTGTTAAGCTTCGCAAATTAAATTCGGAAACTGTGTAAATTGAATTGTATATTGAAAAAAAAATTAATTAATTGTTACACATAATAACATAAATACATTCTTAACAAATAATAATTATTACAAGCTACCAATTTAAAAGCATTAAAATGCATTTATGTTGCCAGCACCAACAATTATTTTAATATTTGTGTCGCTTTCAGTTCTTTCTGTTCTGTCGGCAAACGTTCGTTTTCTGTCGTTAAATTCTGTTGCTATTCTGGTACTAATTCTGTTTTTGATTCTTTTTCTGTTTTAAATGTACTGGATTCAGTTCCTGTTGCTGTTTCTGTTTTATGTTACTCTGCACCTTAACAGGTGGAATAATACAAAGAAATGCAGGGCTCATGAAACCGTTATGATCGAAATACATTGGAAAACACAGACTCACTTATAAACAAAACGAATAAAGAAATCTGAATGGCAATGCTTTATTCAGATATCATCATTAGGAGCATATCTGCGAGTGGTTGAGTGAGGTACAATCAGGCAAGGGATTGTCTGAATTAATAAGTTCATACCGGTTTAACTGATAGATTAAGTTTGTAATTCTAAGGCAAAACCCTCCAAATAACATTGAAATTGTTAGGACCCAAAGTACATCGAATAAGCACGTGGATTATTTTCCGAAAAGTTTCAACAATTTTTATTGAAAATAAAGAGATTTCATCTGGACTAGATGGAAAGTCAATTCGTGTGACATTTCACAATATATTTATTGTACCTTTGTGACATTTGCAAATACACTATTGTTCAAATTTGTTTTTCACTCATTCTAGAATTAAGAAAGCATTCGATTTTATCTTGATTTATGGAATTATGATTTATCCATTGTTCACAAGAACAAACAATATTTACTGAACAATCTGCGTAGATTTGCTCATAGAATGCACTCATTCACTGCCCAGCTTTACTGCTTAAACTATTCTTGGAGTAAAGTGCTTCCGTCAGACCTTAGACACTACCTACATATATCATTCGAATGAGTACAAGTTCCATCGAAGACTCTGCAGAAGGTTTCTTTGTAGTCCATACAAGACCACAATACATTTATATACTTAGTAGATTTATGCACTACCGAATTATATTATTGCTTCATTGTATTTTCGTGAACACTGCAAGAACAACTATGATGTGGAATAAATTATAATGGTATCACTAGATTTAACAAGACCATATACCATGCAGTTTGAATTGATACGCTCTCATTAAAATTTTACTTTCAGCCAGTTGTGCTACTATAGCACAAAATGATGTACGGTAAAGTTATTTAATAAGTACAAGTTTCTCTGTGAATAATTAATAAATAATAACCTGATGGACCACCAGGACGCTTTTTATAAACCACTTAGCATTTCATTATATGAGAACTTACCTGCTAAATATCGATCACTTTGTGAACGAGAATAACGCAGCATCTGTAAAGTAGAAAGAAGACCGTTTATAAAAGTCCATTAATTTTTGATAATCATAATACACATCATCTCCAACTCACCAACTTCTGTCCAACAAAATCATCGCGTTTCTTCTCTTGCTTAAGCAGTAGTGGCGCCGAGTTCGACTTCGTTGTCAGTTCTTGTATGCCTAGACTCTCGTGTCCGCTGTGCAGCGATGCGCTGCTTGGCGAGGGCAGGTCATGGAAGTGTGTTGGTGCCAACATCGACTGAAAGGTTTCCTGTCGCAGTGCCAGCAACAATTGGCCTCGTTCTTTGGTTCGATTGTGCAAATGATGCAATTTACGTGCCAGCTGTGAATGCGGATGATACTGATTATGGTAGTGGTATTGCTGATACGTTGTGGGCAACGATGACGTGTCCAATGAATGGCTACGGCACTTTTGTTCACGTCCGCCATAAGGTACCATTATAGGCGTGGCACTGCACTTGCGACGTAACACGACTCCACTTTTATCAGTTTGCATTGGCTGACGACCCCGGCTTCTACTTGTGCCACTACCACTAGCGCTGCTTCCATCGCCATCAGTACAATCACAATCGCAATAGGGTACCGTCACGAATACATCGTGACCCTCGTCATCTCTATCTGCATCGTCGACCGCGTCATCCTCTTCGACCGCCCTAACCGTTTCATTTCGGTCATCATTGTCTTGTTGTCTGTGCTGACGATGATGCGACTGACGTTTTTGTTGCTGCTGTTGATCTTCAATGTCCATGTGTGACTCAACGGCATCTTCGCTAACATCTTCATCGGCACGAGGCTCATCGCACAAACTCAAAACTTCTAAAAGATCTGGATCATCTGAGGATGCTACCGAATTAGTTTTTTGAAACTTTATTTTACGTAGCACATCCAAACTGCTCACAGACTCGTTGTCATTATGAACTGTCTTCCAGTAGGACAAATCCTTTGGTGGTGTTGCAGTACCAATTCCACTCTCATTGTTATCGTTGTCGAGTCCAGAGGAATCCAGTGAAATACCAGATTTACCTGAACTTAATACACCAGATGCTTCTTCACACGCCGAGGATGAAGTGGAGCTAATGAAATTATAGAATGATAATTTCGTTAAAAAAATTTTAAAACACCTCTTTATGTAAACTAAAAGAGGGTTTTCAAAAACATAAAAAACATGTTCATAGCTGGTATATAGAAAAAAATTAGAAGATTGTGGAAGATCTTGCTCATCAATTCACAAAAAACAGTTGATCTTTCAGTTTCAGCACATTTCTAATTCTCTTTTAAATTGTTCCAATGGTAAATTTTCCGCCCTATGTAATTATTTTTGCGAAATCATATTCGCCACCCAACCAAAGTAATTTGGAATTCTCACCACAATCAACGCACTAATATTTTTTTTTTTGTTAGCAAATTCATTTAGGTAGAAAAAACTTACTTATTGTCTTCATCGACGGCGCCAACACTCCTTAATATCGATTCCTCAGATGTCCAGATAGTTGAGGTTGATCCTTTTTTGGTAGCATCGCTGCCATTTAATAAGTAACTTGTCGGCGTAACTATCGTCATCGGTAATGACGACGTACCGTCAGTATTCGCTTTTGACGAACTCAACAAAGTGAACGGCGGCGATATCGAGTTGCTTGTCGCTGTTGTTGTCGTTGCATGATTAATGCGCTCCCGTTTTGGTATTGGTGTCGCTGTGGCGGATGCCACCAACATGTTTTTATCGCTATCGCAGCTACCGTTGTCGCTAGCTTCGAAGTCAGCGTGTTGTGGACTTTGACTTAAGAGCATACTTCGTATTGTTTCCATATCGTTTTCTAATTGACGTTGTCGCCTGGATTTAAGCGTTTCTTCATCTGCATTTTGCGTAACCGCCGCTGCTGTCTCCTCGATTTTTAATATTGTAGTCGATTTTCGCGATGTTGGCGGTGCTGGTGCGTTTGTGGCGGCATCTGCGCTTTGGAAATTTTCTCGGTGGTGATGATGTGATTGTGACTGTTGCGACCGCTGCTCCAATGAGGCATTAAACGCAGCTAAACTGTTGCGATTGCTCTTGCCGTTGGCCACGCAAGCAACCTTGCTGTCGCTTTGCAGTTGTTGTTGGCATGTTGTTGGTGCCGATAAAGTTCTTATATACGCAACATTCGATTTCTTTGCATTGCTGCTATCAAGGCGTCCGCAATCAAGGTTAAATGACTGTAGTGGAATGGTTGTCTGCAAAACGTTAAAAATTATTATTAAGTTTAATAAAGAAAAGTCGTCTTTAGCATCTACGATACTTTATGACACCGATAAAGTGGAGCTTGGCATATGTGATACAAAGGCGTAAAAGTGGGGCTATATTGTACAAGTAAAAGTGATTGAGCAAGAATACTGCTCTGCTCGGATGGCAGTTTAATGTCTGATTTTTCTTAAAGACCCTGAATGCGTAATGAGTTTTTTTGCTTTTCTTTTGTGATTTAATCGGTATAGCTACGTCGCAACGCTTCGTAGAGAGAAGCGATTATATTCAGAATATTTATACAAATTGAAAACCGCTTTGCAATGTTTGCGAAACTGGGATTCATTTTTCTTCACTGAAGTATCCCACAGTACTTAACAATTAGTTTTTTTTATTTTCCACTTAATCTTGTAAGGACTCGTGAAGATTTCTTCTACCATCCTGCTTAAGAATGGTTGATTAAATTGTCATGAGCCGTTCTAGGGGAAATATGTCTATCATAAATAATTTACTTTTGTAAATAAGTCAGCATTAGGGTTCAAAAATTACATACAGCTAGCTCACAATACTTTAATATATATAAATCACAATAGTGAAAAAGGTCACATTTAAAGTAATTCGATGAAAGTTTTGAAGATGACATTGCAATATGTGTCAAATAAAATCTGCCAGCCAAGGACCTCTTAGAATTGTAGTATATTTTTAAGAACATTATCGGATGTATATAAAAACTAAAGATATATCTAACCAAGTATAAAACGAGTTAAGAAGTATAAAGTCGGTCGTTAGACCGACTTCGAAACACCCTTTACATTACATGTGCGTGCGAATTAAGCAATGGCAATGTTTTATTCAGATACCATCATTAGAAGCATATACGAGGTGTGATCATAAAATAACCGTTATTGTGTGATCAAAAAATAAAGTATTTATTTATTCATCAACAACTATCTTGTCCCCTTTAAAGTAATTCCCTCAGATATAATACACTTATGCCAGCATTTTTTTCAATCCTCGAAACACTTCTGAAACGCTTTTTTTGGTATCGCCTACAGCTCCTGTTTCGATTTTTCTTTTATCTCCTCAATCGTAGCAAAACGCTTTCCTTTCATCGGTGTCTTCAATTTTGGAAAGAGGAAAAAGTCAGCGGGGGCCGGTGAATACGGTGGTTGAGGCATGATAACGGTTTTGTTTTTGGCCAAAAACAGCTCCTGAGCGATGTCCATGCGACGTTGTTTTTGCTCAAAATTTAGCAATTTTGGAACAATCTTCGCTGCCGCACGTTTCATGCCTAAAACATCCGTAAAAATTGCTTGGCATGAGCCGAACGATATGCCAACATCATCAGCAACCTCGCTGATAGTGATTCGACGATTATCCACAATCATTTTCTTCACTGCGTCAATGTTTTCATCGGTTGTTGACGTGCTCGGGCGACCAGGACGAGCATTGTCATTGACATCTTCTCGGCCTTCCTTAAACCGGTTATACCACAATTGAACTTGTGTTCTGCTCATAGTAGACTCGCCAAAGGCCACAGTCACCATTTCAAATGTCCTTGCGCATTTAATTTCATTTTTTACACAAAACTGAATACAGTTTCTTTGATCCATTTTTTTCGAATAGTACAAAATCGAAGAGCACACCAAAACACGACTAACCTTTTTATCTGTCAAAAACAAACTGACAATCCAAAATGGTTGGTATTGCCAACATATATAACAGACATGTGTACCAACATAAAAAAAAAATGCGAACATTGAACATACGTAGCTCACGAAAAGATGAAAATAACGGTTATCTTTTGATCACACCTCGTATACCTAGTCATTTTGTGGCAGTAGTAATAATCTGCCCATTTTTTGCATGCACACTAGTACGACCTAATATATACTGCTAACAATTTTTAGTCATATATCATCGTTACAAGCATAGATAGGGTAAATTTTTTTAAGTGGGGTCCCGAAAGTTCAATATATGAAAGGGAGGCGTGTCCTTTGTCTGATCTACCCCATTTCTTGTGTACGGTCAATATACAATACAATATTTGGTGTAAAATGTTTTTCCAAAAATATCACCTTTCCTGTGAAATTTCGGTGACGAATCTTGTATAGGAACCTAGTAATGATTTTCGGTCATTTGTGGTCGTGGCAGTAGCAGTATGATCCCCATATTTTGTACTAGTATGGACCCAATGTACATTTTTGCCAATTTTATTCATCAATTTTATAGCATCAATTTTGTCAATACTCACATGTCGTAGTGTTTGGTGGGATGCACATTTACATAAATATTAAATTGCGCCACTATTTTATCAATGGGTCCGAAGTTATAGTATTTTAAAAACTTAAAATAGTTACATATATGGGAGGTAGGCACGGTATTTACCCAAATAAGCTCATCTGGCTCTGTAAGTTGGCCCAGACTATACTTTTGCGAAGTTTCATTACGGTCTCTCTAACGGTCTGGAAAAAAGTAGCCACAATCAGATAGACGGACGGAAAAAATCAAAATTGTTCAGAAACTAATTCTGAGCGTATGGTGTACTTATTTCCATATCTATAAGCGTTCCTTCTTGTAGTTGAAACATCTCTCAAGCACATAAACTTAGTATCCGTTTTTTTATCTTTTTCAAGGTAAAGGGTAAAAAAACGAACTCTGTGTAAATAAAAATCACTAAAGGTAAATATTTGTTTACATGTATTACCTAAAGAAGTTCAACTGTTAAAAGCAGATAACTAAACACAATGGACAGGTCATTGTTCTAATTATCCCACAAAACAATTCTGTGCATAGAAGACAAATTACAACAACATAAAATTTTATAAAAAAAAAAATAAATAAAATATTTGAAAAAATTACTAATGTAAAGACTAATTGAAACCCAATTGCAATGGTCGGCCAAATCACGGCCACAGATAAATCTAACAATTGTTTGCAACACCAGAAATTCGTTGACGGAGTATCAACGTAGGATATTGGTCCAATTGGAGAATACTCCACGATATCGATAGTTGTTCATTGTAGTAAAGGGTCTCGCGTGGTTATGGTCCTACGCCATGTGGCGATGCAAGTAGCGTCGACAAACTTTATCTTGAATCACAAAAGCTAAAAATTGCAAATATTTCTGCCGCTTTTGCATAGTTTAGCATAAGAAAATACGCCCATTTTTTGTTTTTTCTTATGCCTCAAAGAGATTGAATAGACATTCAGACGTAAGACCGACCTAAGCCGATGGTGTACTGTCTTACCTATTCAATGGGTTGCAGCCCTTTGAAATTTAAAATAACGAAAACCACCTTGAACTGCATTACGGACTACGCAAGTGTAACAGCAGCACTCCCAGCAGTTGACAATTTTCCCTTTTACGCAATACAAAATAAAAAAAAATATTTACTCTGAATGTAACGAGGGACACACATTGGAAATATTCAACAAAAAGCGTTCACTAGGAAAAAAATGTAAAAACAAAAAAGCAAAAGCGGAAATTGATGTAAATGATTTATTGGAAATCTTTCGTACCACTGGAGCAGTGCACCGCAAAATTACAACAGCTGTCCCGACTGCTTGTTGCAGCAGCGGCTCCTTATTGCGTAGACCGTTTCCTCTGGGGATGAAACAAAAAGTGCAGAAAACGTTTTGCGTCCGGTACGTTACAAAGGAAAGGTGTATCTGCGCGTTGTTTTAATCTGCGTGAACCTTCTTTGTCGTCCAGTTGTAACTTTTTTCTTTGTTTCACGACTGTTGCCAATCGCGCTGTTATGTATGCCTTGATTGTTATCACATTCGCAGTTGGACATGCTTCCAGCACAGTGACAATGCCCAAATATGGACGCTCGTCCCGCATCTTTCGGTTTTGACTCGCCACGATTTCATTACATTTGCAGAATGTTTTTGCCCTTCTAGAAATGTTGTTAATTAAAATGTGCATGATTTGAGAGATGGGGTGAAACTGCGAATGTGAATATATCGTCAACTTATGAATTATTGAAATCTTTTAGGAAACCAGTAAAGAATACTGAAGTAAGGTTAGCTTCTTGATATCCTTTCCATTGCAGGTACTTGCAGTTAAACCTTGGCGATGTGCATTACTACCAAATATTATTCATATCTCATGATTGGTCGCATATCTAGTGTAATTTCAGTCAGGCATGGAAAGGAGGCGTGTCCTTTATCTAATCGACCAGTTCCTGTGTATGGCATTGCAACGTCAATATATTTATTCGCAACAGCTTTCGTCCACAATTTGTGCATAGGTCTCAAGCTATAAAAATGTATCAATAGTGGGCGTGATTGTGACATAAATCCGCCCATTTATTGTTTGGGGTTTTGTGCTAATCCTCTCCACCAGCGTCGGAAATTTCCCTTGTATAGGGTCTCAGCAATGAAATTTGGTCAATTTTTGGAGTGGTGTAATAGTATGCTAACCCTGCATTGCACAAAAACTAATATGGAGCCAGTGTACATTACTGCCAAATTGTTTCCATAAATCATCAATAGTAGCATAGATAGGCTAATTTTAAATTTATTCCCGAAAGTTTCTTATATGGAAAGTGGAACTGTCCTTTATCTGATCAACTGATCATGCTGTTTCAGAAGCAGTTCGTCCATAAATCTCGTTTGAATATGTGTTAATAGTGGTGGTGGCAGCAAATATAGATCGCCCAGTCTGCCTAGTATGACCCACATCTACAAGTTATACACAAGTTATATTATTTTTAAAAAAATATGGGAGGTAGGGGAGGTCTTTTTCCAAATCGGCTTATAGAGCTATCTGGTTCTGTCTTAAAGTCAAGGCTATATTTTTCCAAAGTTTCATTAATATACAAGTTAACATTCCAAATATTCAAATTTATTTTTCTACAGCTACTGAATATTTCTCAGAATTCAGGAAATGTTATTTTAACATTTCGAAATATCTTCGCAAAGCTTACATTGCATTTCCCACAGTAGCTATGCCCCAACTCAGTGCACATGCAAGTGTGTTATTTCATTTACTTTTGGTGTATTTCCACGAAACCAGGAAATGCCCACACAAGCCAAGCTTTACCATTTAGAACATTTATTCTCATACCCCAAAGGTGCTGACGCTATGTCTATGCCATTTACCTTTAATTTTAACTTTTCCTTTTTTGCACTTGTTTCCAAATAATTTTAGTATTAAGCAAATTTATGTAATGACAAAAATACTATAAAAAAGCGTAATAACGAATAAAGAGAATCATTAATAATTCACACTTCAAAACGTGCATTTCATTAACTGGCGCCCAACGTGTAAATGGTCTGGCCCTTAAGTAGTGCCACAGTACCATCGATCGAATCTACAAAAGTGCCCTAAAGTAGTGCAAAATAAAAAGTGCCCTAAAGTAGTGCAAAATAAAAGTGCCCTAAAGTAGTGCAAGAACATTAAATTAAACGCCCTAAAGTAGTGCAAAAAAAATTAAACGCCCTAAAAAAGCATTAAATAAAATAAATGCCCTAAAGTGGAGCATAGAACAAGTACTGAAATCCTGTAGGAACAAGGTACACGCGTAATTGGAACGTAGTGCGGAACCTTAGTAAATAGACTCTATTAAAAAGGACAAATTCCGGGACGTCGGCGCGGGTTATACAATATTTAAGGACATAATTATAAATTTAAAATTTTTTTTTAATACAAATTTAAATATTTAAAGAAAAAAAATAAAATAAAAATTTTTAAAACTGAGAAAAACTATTTTTTTACAAATTTAAACATTTAATTGAATAAAAAAAATTTGCCAAATAATAACAACATCATTGTGCGAACCTTACCTTTTTGTGATTGCCACGCACAAGAGGAAATATATTGTGAAGACAGCAGAACCAACAACAACTCAACACGCTTTCCATCAGTAAAACTTTTCATCAACAGCAAGCAGATTTTTTTCCGCAAGATGCAGAAAACTTTAATAGTTATGTAAGTTAAATACCGTAGTATTTTAGTTTAAAGAAACATATATTATAAACAATTTATTTGAACAACTTAAATTAGAAAACATACTATAAAAATAAATTTTTTAAAAATTTTTATAATTTTTAACTGTTAGTTTTTAACAAAAAATTTATCAGAAAAAATTGTTTTGGCAAAAATTTAATTATTTATTTGAAAAAATTCTATTTTTTTTTTATCCCAAAAATGCATTAAATAAATTAAAGCAAAAAATTAAATTGCAAAATATTAAATATTTTTACAAAAAATTTCATACAAAAAATAAAAAATTAAATTGAAGTAAAATTAACTTCTTGAAACAAAAAATTTAAAAATTAGTTTTTGAAAAAAATTAAACTTTTTGCACAAAATTAAATTTTTTTTAATTTTTTTACAGCAAAGCAACATTTTGTAAATGCTTTAAAAGCATTAAAAGTTTATAAAACATTTTTCGTTTTTTTATAAATTAAATTCGTTTTTCGTAATTTTTTTAAAAATTGTGTAATTTCTCCAAATAAATTAAAAAATTTTTTTGTAAAAGGCAAACTTAAGTGTTAAACAAATTTCAAAATTCTGACATTAATGACTGACGGAGAAAATAGTGACTACGAGACATACGGTTCGAGTACAGAATTTTTGGACTGGATAACTTCTTCAGGTGATTCGGGAGTAGAATACGACAAAAACAGGACCATAGCTAGACGAAAAATACTTTTGACCAGAGAACGGAGACATTTTTTATATAATTTACGACAACGCCTAAATAATCAAAATGTCTAATCCAAACAATCTATTAAGACCCCCAGTTCTTAACGCCCAAGCTGCAGCAGCACAAGCGTTAGCAAATCAAAATGCTGGACAACAACAGCCTGTTCCACCAATGCCTTTAGTCATAACCCCAGAAATTGAAGCACAGATCGCTAATATAGTCCGTAGAGCTTATGTGCAGGAACAACAAACCAGGCACAGGGAACAAATTTTAGTCGATCAGGGAATAGACGCGGAACATGAAGACTTAACCGGTCTTGACAAAATTCCAGATATAGTCAAATGTCTTAGAGATTTTTCCGGAAATCCAACAGAATTTGGATCATGGAAAAAAAGTGTTGAGAGAGTCCTTAAAATTTATGAAACCCTTAGGGGAACTCCTAAGTACTTCGGAATTCTCAATGTGGTTCGTAATAAAATTACCGGAAATGCAGACATTGCATTAGAATCCTACAATACCCCACTAAATTGGGATTGTATAATTAAATGTCTCACAACACACTATGCGGACAAAAGGGATCTAGGAACATTAGAATATCAAATGTCATCTATGACACAGGGTAATAGTTCGGTACAGGACTTCTACAAAGAAGTCTACGCCCACCTTTCTTTGATCTTAAATAAAATTGCATGTATGGAAGAAACCGAGGAAGCCATACATTTATTAACAAAAAATTACCGCAACAAGGCCTTGGACACCTTTGTAAGGGGCCTCAGAGGCGACTTGCCAAGACTTTTAGGAATAAGAGAACCATCAGATTTGAACGAAGCCTTACATTTATGCCTTAAATTAGACAATCAGCAATTTAGGACGCAATATGCAAATAACAATAGTAAAATACCCTCTATTCCTCAACGCAAACAAAATAACCAAAACCACAACCAACATTTTTTTCCACAATTAGCATACTATCCTCAAATGCCAAACTTTCCGAGACCCAACTATACCACACAAAACAATATGCGCCCACAAATACCACAAGTCGTTCAAAGATTCAATCCACAATCAAACAATATGAACGCCACTAGGTACTATAGTCACCAAATGCCTCAAAATCAGTTTTCATACCCGACAAGACATAATTTTCAGCCACCACCTAGACCAACCCAACAGAAACCTCCAGTTCCAATGGAGATAGACCCATCCATAAGATCAAAAATGGTCAACTATATGAATAGACCAGCTCCAAACAACAATAGGTTTTCAGGAGTAAGACCTCCACCACAGTCGTCACAAATACACCAGCCAGCTAAATTTCAAAGAGTAAACCATATTGAAACTAATAACGAAAATGAAAATTTTCCCGACGAAGTAACGGACAATAGTACAGAACCCCAACAGGAAAATGAACCTGACGAAGACTTGACAGCATACCTCGAGCAATATTTTGGACAGGAAGATAGCTCACAAGAAAATGAATTTTCGGATGTTCATTTTTTAGAATAACAAACTCCACGTTGCCATATTTTCAATGTAAGACAGGCAACGGACAGATCCTAAAATTTCTAATAGACACCGGTTCCAACAAAAACTACATACAGTCGTCATTAGTCAAAAACCCAATACAAAATAAAACTATATTTAAAGCCAATTCTGTAGGAGGCCAAGTGCCAATTACTCACCATACGTTTATCAACCTATTTGGTATAAAATCCAAAAACCTAAAATTTTTCCTTTTGCCTAAACTAAAATCGTTTAGTGGAATTCTGGGCAACGACAGCCTTAAACAACTTAAAGCCATAATTTTTACATCCAAAAATTTTATGCTTATCGACAACGTAATAAAAATTCCTATAAAACAACAATTGTCACAGTCAGTGAACAATATAGACATTAGGACAGACCACATGACAAACGAACAAGCAAACAAACTATACCTTCTGTGCCATAAATATCCAAAACTTTTTTTGGATCCGGACGAAAAACTAACATTTACTACAACCGTAGTAGCGGAAATAAGAACAACCACGGACGCCCCAGTATATTCAAGATACTACCCATATCCGATGGCAATGAAAGACTCAATAGAAAAAGAAATTTTCAAATTACTCGATCATGGCATTATCAGACGATCTAAATCACCTTATAACGCTCCAGTGTGGGCAGTCCCAAAAAAATTAAATGCCTCAGGCATTAGAGAAGACAGAATGGTCATAGACTTTAGAAAACTAAACGAAATCACCATCCCTGACAGGTATCCAATACCTGAAATAAATGAAGTTTTGGCACAACTTGGCAAAAATGAATATTTTTCTGTAATTGATTTAAAAAGTGGTTTTCACCAAATTCCTTTAAGAGAAAAGGACATGGAGAAAACATCTTTCTCGATCAATAACGCAAAATACGAATTTACGAGGGTCCCGTTCGGGATAAAGAATGGGCCTGCCATTTTTCAAAGAGCCTTAGACGATATCCTTAGGGAACACATTGGCAGAATCTGCTATGTTTACATAGATGATATCATAATTTTTGGTCCAGATGAACAGACTCATCTTAAAAATATAGAAACCATTTTTGACACTCTCCAAAAAGCCAACATGAAGGTTCAACTCAATAAGTGCGAATTTCTTAAAAAGGAAGTAGAGTATTTGGGCTTCATTATATCAACAAAGGGTATAAAAACTAATCCTGCCAAGGTAGCGGCCATACAAGAATTAAAAACACCAACTACAATAAAAGAGTTACGATCATTTCTAGGGATATCAGGATTTTATAGACGATTTATTAAAGATTATGCAAAAATCGCAAAACCCCTTACCTTACTTTTAAGAGGGGAAGAGGGACGCATGTCCAAAAAAATGTCAGCGAAAATTTCCATAACTTTAAACAGTGAAGCAATAGAAGCTTTTAAAAAAATAAAAAACACGCTTTCATCAGAAGACGTTATGCTTTCGTTTCCATCATTTGATAGACCATTCCATCTGACAACCGATAGCTCCAATTTTGCGATTGGTGCCGTTCTGGAGCAAGATGGTAAACCCATCACGTTTATATCGAGAACACTTAATCAGAGTGAAGAGCATTACGCCACTAACGAAAAAGAAATGCTTGCCATAATTTGGGCCTTAAAATCGCTAAGAAACTATCTTTACGGAGCATCTGCAGTAAAGATTTTTACGGATCACCAGCCCTTAACTTATGCCCTCAGTAACAAAAACACGAATAGCAAACTTAAACGCTGGAAGGCTATCTTAGAGGAGTACAATTACGAAATGAAGTACAAACCCGGTAGTACAAATATTGTAGCCGATGCACTTTCTAGACCTACACTAAAAGAAACCGAAGTAAACTCAATGACTCCGACCCGGCACAGTGACGAAAGCTCATATCAAAATTTAATACCTTTTACAGACGTACCAATTAATGTTTTTAAGAACCAAATAATAGTTTCAACTGGAGACCCTTCTTACAAATTTGAAGTAATTTTCCCAACCTACCACAGACACACCATTACGGACATACACTTTACAAAGGACAAATTAAAATTGCTATTAACAAAATATTTAAACCCATCTGTGACAAACGCTATCAAAACAGAGGACAGTATCTTAGGGAAAATTCAAGACATCTACTCAAGCCATTTCGGAAAATATAGAATCAGGTACACCAGGACAATGGTAACTGACTTGACATCGGACACAGAACAACAGACAGAAATTGTTAACGAACATAAGAGAGCTCACAGACATACGCAAGAGAACAAGGTCCAACTTCTCCAAAAATACTATTTTCCGCAAATGCAAGCGAAAATATCTAAAATAGTCAAACAATGTAAAATTTGCAGAGAAAATAAGTACGAACGACACCCAAGTAAATCAATATTAAAACACACCCCATTACCAGAATATCCAGGACATTTTATTCACCTTGACATATACCACACAAACAATAGAGTCATCCTAACGGCAATAGATAAATTTTCAAAATACGCCCAAGCCAAAATAATTAAATCCAGGGCAACTGAGGACATTAAAGCACCCTTACAGGAATTATTGATTTCTTTCGGCACTCCCGAAAATATCGTAATAGATAATGAGAAATCTCTAAATTCCTCAGTGATCACATTTATGTTAGAAGATCAACTGGGAATAAAAATTTACCGCACTCCTCCGTATACTAGTACAGTAAACGGTCAGGTAGAGCGTTTTCATTCTACACTCACAGAAATAATGAGGTGCCTTAACGCCGAAAAAATTTACGATTCTTTCAAGGACCTTTTAAATAACTCCCTTAATAAATATAACTATTCCATACATTCTACCATAAATAAAAAACCAATAGAAGCATTTTTTGGAAGAGACTATGCAGACCCCTCTCAACTAAAAAAGGACAGACTTTTGACCACTCAAAAAATATCAGAAAAACAAGATAAGGACCTTAAGACGCACAACAGAAAGAGAACAGAAATTAGGACGTATCTTCCAGGAGATATTGTTTTTGTAAAAGGCAATAAACGATTAGGAAATAAATTGACCCCGAGGTACAAACAAGAAATAGTTAAAGAAGACAAGGGAGGAATTATTATAACAGAATCCAAAAAAATTGTTCACAAGAATTTAATAAGAAATTAATTTACGCTATTTGCAGGACCCTGATTGCGTCAATCAGACCAGAAACTCAAATCCTGGACTATTCAAATTCACAAGTAATAGCTACTGAGACAGGACAATCAAAATTAGTCATCGGAACTTTCAAAATTTTACACGTTATCGACTTGGAACAATACAACAAAATACTGACCACTATTGAAGAAACAATTAAAAAGGACATCACGAGAAAAGACGCTAGCTATACCTTCCTACTACATGAACTAAACTCATCACTAAAAATCCTTGACGAATTGAGACCTAAACGCTCTGCAAGATCCATAGACGCACTAGGCACTGCCTGGAAATGGATTGCTGGAACACCCGACCACGAAGATTTCCAAATTATTTCAGACCAAACTAAAAATCTGCTAAAAAATAACCAAAATCAAATAGTAATCAATAAAGCCATTGAAGAAAGGCTGCAAATCATTACGAACATGACGAGCACTGTACTTAATTCCATTAAAACTTCGGACTCACTAAGGACTTTAATAGTTAAAGACGTCGAACGTAAATTAAAAATCTTAACCGAGGAACTTATAAACATCAATTACGCGATACAATGGGCCAAAAGCGGCATCGTAAATTCATTTATATTATCGAACTCAGAACTGACAACCATAAGGGATTTTTTTACAAATCAAAGTTTGCCTTATATTAATCTTATCGAAGCCCTCGAGTTTGCAGAGGTTAAAATAAGTTCTAGCAAAAACACATTAATTTTTATTGTAAACTTGCCTAAGACCGAGAATATTATTTGTAAAAACCTATTTATAAGACCTGTAAAAAAAGGCAATTTTGTAATTAATATAAAAAAGGTAAATTTTATTCTATGCAAAGATTCAATATTAGAAATAAAAACTAATTGTAAATTAATTAACGAAATATCCTTGTGCAAAAGAGAAAACGTTGACAACATTACAGATACCGAATGCTTACCTAATCTTCTGTCCGGAACGCCGTCCGTCTGTCCGACAACAAACCATCATCATTTACCAACAATTGAAGAGGTTATGCCTGGTCTAATGCTATTAAACGGATATAGGGGCATAATTTCACTAGATAAAAAGGAAGTTTCCCTTAACGGAACATTCTTGGTAAAGTTTCATAATACTACCTTAACTATAGGTGATAAAACTTACTTCAGCAAAGAAAAAACAATGGCTCGCCCAATGCCTGCCATAGTACAATCTAGGAACAACGTATCTTCATACGAAGAAGTACTTTCCTTAAAAGCTTTAAAAGACTTACACGTCAAAAATCTAGAAGAGATACGTGATTTGACCCATAAGAATAAGGCAGCCCTCGTTACTAGCCTTACCTTTCCTACTGTCATTATACTGGGATTAATTTTCCTTTTGGCAAAGAAAATTTTGGCCAGAAAGCAAACCTTAAAAATAGAAACAGTACATGTCCATTCCATTGATTACCAAAATCATGACTCATCCAACGTGGACGTTGGAATTTAAAGGGGGAGGAGTTAACATTCCAAATATTCAAATTTATTTTTCTACAGCTACTGAATATTTCTCAGAATTCAGGAAATGTTATTTTAACATTTCGAAATATCTTCGCAAAGCTTACATTGCATTTCCCACAGTAGCTATGCCCCAACTCAGTGCACATGCAAGTGTGTTATTTCATTTACTTTTGGTGTATTTCCACGAAACCAGGAAATGCCCACACAAGCCAAGCTTTACCATTTAGAACATTTATTCTCATACCCCAAAGGTGCTGACGCTATGTCTATGCCATTTACCTTTAATTTTAACTTTTCCTTTTTTGCACTTGTTTCCAAATAATTTTAGTATTAAGCAAATTTATGTAATGACAAAAATACTATAAAAAAGCGTAATAACGAATAAAGAGAATCATTAATAATTCACACTTCAAAACGTGCATTTCATTAACTTACATACATCAAACTGTGCTGAAAAAACTTGGCCAAAGACTATATCAACTATGTGCATGTATACTTTTAGGAAGTAAGGATATACACAGACCACAGATTTATTCGGTTCAAATATGTGTAAACTACAACATATATCTAAGATTCATTGAACAGATTTTACATCACAGATGCTACTTTTGACTCGGTACTAATCATTATGTGGTCAATTTAAATTCCTTCTACACCAACTAGCCGCAAAACTATTTAATTGTTCTCGGTGTACGAGTATATGGAATCTGGCATTCACTGCCTGTATCTGTACTGTGTAAAAACTCTACCACTGATCCTGTTATACTGGTAAAACTGGCAACACTCTACGATAAGAACTTCTTCTTAAAGTCTATTGCGAATCTTAAACGTGCAACACATGGTACCCTACGAGTATAGCATACTGGATTCGACTCTGCTGTCGGCAAATTATGAAATAATGAGAGTTAACGGAACAAATGAGGGGTAATAATGATACAGAGTTGCTTAGTGTGTGGTGGAATGAGACAGTGCATGGACAGAGTTTGATCAGTCAGCTCACCACCTGCAGTTAGCGTAGTTGTCTGGATGGACAGATTACAACAGCTGAAGGCCCAGGTTCGATTCCTGGGAGGGTTCATATTTGGTGTGCTGTTAATTTCTGAAAGATCTCTGATGAGGACAAGTGGCGTGTCCGAAATAGCTATAAGATCTGCATAAATGTTTCAATAATTCTCCTTCTGTAAATTATTGCGGTGGTATAACCATACATACACAATTGCAATTACTGTGTGCAACTTGTCTTGTCAACAAATTCGCTGAGAAAAAATCTTAATTTTCACTGAATTGACGATTACTGAGTTACTCACATTCATATTTATAGTTTTAAGTCAGTCACTAGTTTGTACGGTTAAGCTCAATTCATTGCGCTATTTCAAATGCTTTTGGAAGTTACTTTTAAGTACAGAGATTAAGAACTGTGCTAGTGCTGACCTTTACCTACAAATAGTAATGCTTCAATTAACTTTTCAGTGGATTTCCTTGAAAATAACTTTATTATGATTCGTATTCTTAGCAGGATTGAAATGGGAACAAACATTTGTCATATGAATGCACAAAGCTTAGTTAACAAAATTGATGAATTTAAATATTTGTTTAAGGGTTCATCCTGAAACGTGGTTTATGCCATAAATGCAGAACAACTTGTTCAGAGTTAATTGTTATAGACTATTTCGATATGATAGAGCGAGCCATGATGGGGTGTGGCTATTTTTGTGCGGGATAGCATTGCTTGCTACATCCACAGTAAATCGAGTATTGATAGTGAAATTTAATATTTGTTCCCAAGTGTTGGCAATGGTGTTGAGAGTCTACTTGTTGGTTGCGTGACCGAAGCGTAAAATTGATGTATGTAATTGCACTCAGGAGTCTCCATATTTGTTTAGGCGCCATCATATGAGAGTTAACATCCTGATAGTAACAGTAACAGTATAAAGTGATTAAAAAAAGTGTAGTATTGAGAGAGGTATAAATTGTCAGGAGGGCAATTTCGTAACAATTGGTGACAGACGTGGGATTGTGGGATTGTGTCAACAATGGTTAAATTTGAAAAAATAAAGTTGGAGAAGCTTAAGAAGGAGCTTGAGTGCTTAAATATGCAAACACAAGGAGTTAAAGCGGAGCTGCAGGTGCGGTTAAAAAGCACTTTGGAGGAATAGGGTGTAGACGTCGATGAGCATGAATTTAAATTTGAAGAATCAACGACATCTAGGAAGACACACCGGAAGGATCTAAGACGGGTAACTTTGACATGAACGAACTTAACGAGGCAATGCGAATATGCAGCAGCGCTTTCAGCAATACGAATGAGAATATACAGTAACGATTACAAAAATATGCTGAAGCAGTCAAAGAGGATGTTACCGTATAGAACGTAGCAGAGTGAAACACAATTTAGGGCTAAAACTTAGTGGAGCGACGAGCAAAGCTGAGAGCAAAGAGCAGAGCGAAGAAATCAAACAAACTTGAACGCGTCGCTTTGCTCATTTATAAAAGCCTGCTTACTCGCTGCTTTGCTCGTTACTATAGGCGCATTCGATTCGTCACTTGTATCGAGTTCGTAACGAGTTGTGCGAATAGAACAGCACTCGAACAAGTGGTATACAGCACTCGAACAAGTGGCAGCACTGTTTCAACTGTTTTTTTAAACGTTTACTTTCTTTATATTTTTTATGCAAATTAATCATCTGCATCAAAATGGCCATACGTATTTGATCGAAACTGAACGAAACATTTAGACGTAACGATCGGTTCCGTAAGAACCGAACTGCAAACGTCTGCTACTCGTCACAGCGGCTACTTTGTTGACACGATTGTTATTTTATCAAAAAATTAAAATTAAAATGACGGAATTTTGCTACAATTTAATCGCCACTGTGAGGGATGAGTTCGGAATTTATGTAAAAAGCCATCCATCGATGCGTTTGATAGCGTCACATTTTGGGTTAAATGTCAAAATCGAAGTAACGAGTACAGACGTTCGTCCAATCGCTATCGTTACGTCTCGTCTATTTTGCTCCTACCTTTATGTACGCATCTATTTGAGAGCACATGGTTGTTTTCATTGCTTTGCTCGTCGCTTTGCTCGCCACTCTACTATGTTTTAGCCCTTACTCAAACAGCAGAACAGAACTCACAGCAGATGAAAGAAATGTCCGAGACGGTGGACGTAAAAGTTTGTGAGGCTGGGACACGGCAGAAGTCGTTCGATGGATTTGTAGAACAAAAATTCATTCAAGTTTCAAACGTTAAATATAACATCATGGCAACCCTTTCTAGTTTCATATAAATTCATTTTCTTAACTCGTTTTGTTACATATTCATATCTCTTTTGTCAGTATTAATTTCATACATATTTTGAATTGTAATTTCTATATTAAGTCAGTATTAAATAAGCTTTCACCGAAGCAGTACAAAAAGTCTCCAATCTTTTTCTTTAGGTATTATTTTATCATGGGCAGATGGGTGAAAACTGTTGTCATGACTTTTGTAATGTAATCAGTTTTTTTCTTTAATATGTACTAGTAGTCAACTGATATTGAATTATACGAATTAGTCATTTTTGATCAAGGAATCTATTATTTTCACTTTTTATTATTATTTATGAACGCAAAGGAGCTGATTGATGAACTTTCAATTAAAATTGTTAAGGCAAATTTTAATTTGTCTGATTAACAATTATTTTTCAATATTAGCCGTGTTCAAGTTCTCAGTTAAAGTAGCGTACACTTAGAGTTACAGGTAGTTGTATTGGTCCATTCATTACAATCATAATGACTAACATAAATTATGAACCGGTTTAAAACTAAAATCAGTTGATTACTACTTTTTTATGTTGACCCTGAACTTTGTTAATAAACAGAAATTAAATATTTATAATTTTGAAACGGAATGATTGAGCCCAGTCTATCTGAATACGCTGGTATTTATAAAAATAAGTTTTCTTCTTAATCTGCCATGTCCATTGCATTAAGTGAAATTTGTATAACGGCTGAGCAGATGTTTTGACATTTCACAAATTTTTGACATAAAACAAGGGTTAATGATCCAAAAACAAAGTTGTTGCCACGAAAAAGCAGTTGTAAGTGGAAGAAGCGCTGATGAGATGCGGCAGCAATTTAAATGTCATAAAACAACAAATTAACTGCATTTTTTATCAAACGAAATGTCGTAGATAGTGAAGGAAAACATAATTGGACAGATTGTCAAAGGCCCCAAATGTGTGTACCGTGGCTTTTAAAAACTCGTAAATGTCTTTCGAAGTCACAAGCAGGGCTGCAGAGGGAGGCAAAACGAGGTTTTTATGTGAAACTAATTTATACTTTTTATTAGATAGTCGAATATATTCTTTTTTTATATAGAAATTTGACCTAGTTTTATTGAATTTTATTTGATAATAAAAAATGCTTGGGAAATTTAAAAAAAAAAAACAGAATTCACTGAAATTCGGACATAATCACGCCTGAGGATGATTATATTAAATAAGCTTAAACAAATCGGATATGTAATTTAAATTTTTGGAATTTTTATATTATATAATTCTTAAATTATACTTATATTACTTTATAGAACATTATTCCGTAATTACGGAGGTAATTATGTCTGCAATACCTTCGTTCATTGACTAGTAGAAACAAAGGCCCTAGACTCAAAAAGAGCATTATTTATGTTTTAATTTCGTATGTGACCTGTAAGGTAATGTAATAAATCCAAATGTAATTTGGTTAGAGTCTAACATTATATTCCTAAATTGGGACTGATTTCCTTATACCCTATATAACTAAAAAAGTGTATTTTTTCGAATGGTTAAGATGCGATTGTAACGCTCAAAAGGAGAATTGTGATTTTATCACCGTTATTTCCTCAATCGACTCCTCAATCTCTCCGTCTGTAGGCATCTTTCAACCAACCCCTAACATATATGTTGCCACGACTATGAAACTTAACATTGACAATGACTGGACCTTCATTCAGAATCAGATTAATATAGTAATCAACTACAATATAATAAATCCCCTACCTCTCAGATACGTTACTGACGACATATGATTTAAACTGGCCACAACTTGATGATATAATGACAACATTTGACAGTCAAATTCATTAATTTGATAAATGTATCGTCAATAGTCATATTCATAAGTGAAGATCTATATAATATGTATAACTGAGGATCACAGTGGGACTATTTTATAAGGCCGAGGGTGGGTGCCTCGAATATCTCGACTGCAGCCTAATTTAGTTTTTTTAATTTTGCTAAAAGCATTTATTTTAGCTAATTTATCACTTTGTAGAATTGTTTTTTGCTTACTAAGGTCCAAGAAACTAATATAATAAGTTAACTAAAAAATATTTATATTAATTTTCTTAATTTTAGCGACCAAGGCTTAAGTAGATTTATTTTAGTTCTATTTCTTAATTTTTTCTGGCTATTTATTATGGCTTTAAACAATGTAATTCAATAATAATTTGTCAATTTTGGAGTAATTTCGTCGGGTAGTTATTTGATTGTTGGAGTGGATGATACACAACGCATTGGTGCTGCTATTAGTCGCAGAACAGACTTTTCTCTCTTCAAATGAGTTTTCAATAACTTCGACGATCCTGTGAACTTCATCTATAGTTGAATGTTGTCTTCTGAAACCAAATTGGTGGCTTGGTTTCTTTTATTCAATAATTGGTTGTATTTTGTTATATAGCAGTTTTTTAAAGAAGAAGAAAGTCGAATGATTTCTAAATACCTTTATTTCTTGGATTAGTTTCTTTGTAGCTTTGTTTAACGCAGTTTAATCAATGGGTTACCTATTTTTGTTTTTATAACGCCACAACCGAATAATTCTAAGATTATGCAGTTTATATACAGTTACCATATCAACTTCAAAACGTGGACAAACAGCACATTTCCGGAAAAAACTTAACGATTGCTCAATCCACAAACAAATCTATTTGACCCAGTCAACGAACTGATGCTGGCGACCCAAGGGATATTGCGTGTTACTTCGTTATTTCCTTGCGGTTGGCAACGTAGTTATTTAAGTCCTTATGGCGCAGTCATGGTGGTCACGTTTCCGCGTACACCACGTTGATAATAATTATCAAATCAAAATACTTAAACTGCAGGTAAACCCACCATTTAACAAAGGTTGCCCCGAGTGAAGAATGCGATCACAATGTGGCCTACTATTTTAGGTAACGTTCTGCAAGAAAAACAGGAACGAAAGAGAAACCATAAAATGTGCCTGCAGTTGTGAATTGGTTCATTGTGTGGCGCTGAAGCAGTTGAGGAAAATAAAAATTCGGCATGGAGGTACGTCAAAGCAGAAGAACACTTTTGCCAGCAGACATGCATTCAAGTAAATTTAAAAACAGGAAAAAACCAGAACACGTTTAACGAAATTGGAGCAGCATTCTTTTGGCGGACGTTCGCTTTTACGACTTTTAGCTCTTTTTTCCACTCAAATTGAATCAAAGGTTCCAAATATTACGCTACCCGTTGCAGTTGCAGATTTTTTAAAGTTTGGTTTCAGTTAAGAATTCTGACCCAATTTCGCACATGTTGCAACGCTTATGCGTGAGGCATTTTGACGAAACATCTGTTTTTGGTTGACAGTTTTGACGATGTACCACAGACTGTTCAGGCAATCGCCATTCTGGACTTGACTGAGTAATGTTGCATTTCGGCATCTCCTCAGAATGTACCCCAATAAAGTTGAGGCAGCTTCAAATCTTGTGCCAATTTCATATAATTTTGCCGGACACATTATCAACCTTTGTGATTCCTGCATTAATCATGGCTGTAAATGTTTTTCTGTTATTTTGCATTCTTCCTTGATACCTCAGCCAATGTGGTAGTAAATTCTTGTCATATTTTATAGCCAACTTCAACATTTGGTTTTGAAAGGACGTTAGTTATTTTAATAGAATGGAGTTTGTTGCATACTTTTGTACCCTTTACTTTTAAAAAAGATAAGAAGGGTATACTAATTTTATCCTTTTAAGAGAGGTTGCAACTACAAGAAGGAGGCGTGGTAGGTATGGACATATATATATATATACAAATATGATCAGAATCATCTTCTGAACAATTTTAATTTTGTCCGTTCGTCAGTTAGTCTGTGGACACTTTTTTTCTACACCGTTAGAGCTATCTTAATGAAACTTTGCAAAAGTATAGTCTGACAAAGATACAGATTGCTATATGGGCCGATTTGGACAAAGACCGCGCGTAGGCGGTCCCATATAAGGAAATTTTTTCACCATTTTTAAAATGACTATACCTTCGGTCCAATTAACGGAATAGTGACCCAATTTAGTAGTTATGTAGATGTGGGTCCTTCTAAACATTATGCAAAATGTGGGCGGTATATACTAACTGCTACGCTCACTATTAACAAATATTCATAACTTAAGATATATTAGAGATTTATGGACGAAATTTGACGGGAAGGAACATGTGGACATTATAAAGCTATCTGCAACAATTGGAGCTGATCAGAGAAAAAACACGCCCACTTTTGATATAGGGAACTTTCGGGTCTAAAATTAAAATTGTAGAAATGTACATGGGGTCCATAATAGTGTGTGTGAAAAATATGAGGACCATAATACTACGCCCACTATTAACCAATAATCATTATTAGGTTCTTATTAAATATTCATTACCGAAATTTCACAGGAAGGTTCCGGGTACTAACATCAAACATCACAAAAAAAATGGGCGTTAGTACAGCCACGCCCACTATTGACACATTTTATTAGTATGTATATTGACACTACAAACCCATACACAAGAAAGAAGGCTCGATCAGCCACGCCTCCCTTTATCATAAACAACTCAAGATTACCCTACCGAAAGTTACTGTAGATATGCTCATAATGATGATTTATGAAGAAAACATCCCCATTGTTGCACGCACAAGGAAAGGTAAAGGATATTTGGAAGTCGGTCTAACCCGACTTCAGACTTCTTTACTCGATTTTTTTCCCTGTTATCGGAACATTTACATAGCATTTACATACATCTATATAGCACTCAGACTACAGCACAACCATAGCACTATATTTGACGTTCCATTTTAATTTTCTTTGAATCTAGCAGATTTGTGAACAAACCTCAGATTGCACTACTTAGGATGTCAGTGCCATATACTTCGAACCTGATTCTATCGAAAGTGAGGCATACGCATAAAAAGTGGTCAATCGTCTTATCTTCTTCTCAATAAGCCAAGAAAAGTGCACTGACTGCAATGCCTATATTTTACATATGCTTTGGCATGCAATATAACCTGTCATCAGTCCTACCCGAAGACTGCAGTCTCTCCTACTAAGTGAAACTTTGACGTTCTATCTGAAATAACAGGCAGTATAGCCTTTGCCTCTAATGCCTTTTATAGCCCTCCATTCACAATTCTGTGCACTGGCAACTAGTCACTAATAGTGGCCCTAATGATAGCACTGATAGTATGGAAAGCACAGGTTCCGGACCAGTAAAACTGGTCACAAATCCTTTATTCGGTAGTTTATCCGCGGCTTCATTCCTTATAATACCCATGTGGCCTGGAAGCCATGTTAGCATCAGATTGTTATACTTTCCAACATAATTCAATGTGGATTTACACAACAGCACCAACTTGGAAGTGACAAGGAGACTGAGCAAGGACTTCAGTGCAGTATGGCTGCATAAAGACAGAAGTATGACAATCAAGGGCGTAAAGGAGTTGGACATCCTTGAGTTCCATGAAAAACCCAGAAACTGATCCAATATTTGAAGCCATCCATGAAAATACGACAGCACTGCCTACCGGAATCAGTCGTACGATCAAACCATAATGAGCCTATGTAATTTTTATACCGTATACGAGTATACCTTTCAGTTATAGTATACACAATATCCATGTGAGTGCCAACAAAATCTTCAAGATCCCAACACTCACCCACCTAATGTCTATTGTGTTGTAACCTACAGATGTACTTTAGAGCCTCTCCTTGTATAAAAACATATTGGGCGGGACGATTCAATAGCGCATTAAGAGCAGTGCCAGAATTTATCGGAAAAGGTCCACTATAACAAATAGCCACAGTTCTCTGTAGTCTAGATAGGGCAAATTTAACACCTTTCATAGACAATCTTTTCCCCCAGACCACAGATACCTCAGATGGGCCTGATCATTACGTTATAAATCCAAAGGAGTTGCGGAGGAGCCAGACCCCACGTCTTGCCAAAGATTCTCTTGCACTTTCCTCCTTCTTGTAAAAAGAACTAAATTCGTTTTATCTGGGTTTTACGAAACTTCATTTGCCTCACATCAATCCGATTCACAGTAAACTGCAATTTCCTGCAGATGTGCATAAGAGAGCTTCTTGCAATGATGCAGGCTGATGCATATGCCTGAGCGTAGATATCAGAATCATTACGTAAAGGGTCAATGACCATGCACCAGAGTAGTGGAGAGCGCACCCTGAGGGCAACCCTTTTTCACACCCGACGATACCCTCAGACCCTGGTCCCCTCACAATACAATAACCCTGTTTGCTAGCATTGAACGAATCCATTGCATATACGAGGGCGGATTGATATTGAAGCTACCTAGCGCTAGATGGCAGCACAAACACAAAAACTTTTTTTTTTAGAAATTGCGATCTGTCAAACGTCAGCTGTTAAAATTTCACCCAAATTCATCGATTAGTTTAATTGTTGTAGTCGTTTGAAGTAAGCAACTTTTGTGTTTCTTGAAAAATGGAAAAAACCGAATTTCGTGCAGTGATTAAACACTATTATTTGAAAGGGAATACGGCTAAAGAGACAAAAGAAAAGCTCGATAAACATTACGGTGAGTCTGCTCCGTCAGATTACATGGTAAAATATTGGATTGCTGAATTTAAACGCGGCCGAACAAGCACTGCAACAATACTAACAACAGGAAGGCCAAAAGAGGTGGTTACTGAAGAAAATATCAAGAAAATCCTCGATATCGTTATGAATGATCGCCGAGTCAAGTTCCGTGAGATTGTTGAAATGGTAAACATAGCATATGAACGTGTGTTCAACATTTTGCATGAACATTTGCATATGAAAAAGCTATCGGCCGCGTTTGCTCAGTGTCGAACAAAAAAGAGTTCGACAGACCACGATAAAGCGTAATCCTGTTGATTTTTGGCATCGATTAATAACTGTTGATGAAACGTGGGTCCACCACTGCACACCTGAAACCAAAAATCAATCGAAACAATGGGTGGAAGCTGGTGGAAGTGCTCCGAAGAAGGCGAAGGCAGTGAAATTTGGGATGCACACGGAATATTGCTCATCGATTATCTTGAAAAAGGATCCACAATCACAGGAAAGTATTATCGTGCATTATTGGATCAATTGATTGATGCAATCAAGGAAAAACGACCACATTTAAAGAAGAAAAAAATGCTCTTTCTTCAAGACAACGCACCGGTTCACACAGCATTAGATACGATGCTAAAATTGCGTGAAATACACTTCGAATTGGTTAATCATCCACCTTATAGTCCAGATTTAGCTCCTAGTGACTTTTTTCTGTTTCCAAACTTGAAAAAATGGCTCGCAGGAAAAAGATTAATCTCAAACGAAGAAGTGATTACCGAAACTAACGCGTATTTTGAGGGGTTCCCGAAATCGTATTATTCAGATGGTATAAAAAAGTTGGAATATCGTCTTACTAAGTGTGTCGAAGGAAAAGGAGAAATAAATGGTTTTTGAAAAAAAAAAAATGTTGTTTTCCTACTTAGGTAGCTTCAATATCATTCCGCCCTCGTAGGTAGCTTCAATATCACTCCGCCCTCGTACATATATACGTACGAAATAGAAAATTGAATTACCATAAAACCAAAATTTTTATTTGGACTCATCGGGAAGAATCCATTATAA
The DNA here is from genome assembly GCA_920105625.2 of Clusia tigrina. Classification (NCBI taxonomy): domain Eukaryota; kingdom Metazoa; phylum Arthropoda; class Insecta; order Diptera; family Clusiidae; genus Clusia; species Clusia tigrina. Next base: position 162,569,875 of record OV050031.1, read on the forward strand.
TTAATGCTAATACATGTCTTTGGCAAGAGAAGGAGCATGGATTTTGTAAGATGTTTCTTAAAGCTACCGTATATTCAATTTAACTAATATACTGGTTTTAGTTTTCTAGTTTGACTTGCTTAAAGATGCAGAGTCGGCAAAAAAAGGTTTCCGATTGAAAATAAAACAAAAACCACACAAATTTACATCGATGAAAATGAAAATACAGATTCAATATAAAAATTGTTTCATTTGGAGAACACTTTAATTTTCAATAAATATTTATTTACTTGAAATGTTACGATTCCCAGATTGATTTTACTTAAGCAAGATTGAGAGAATTGAAATACGAGGAGTCTTTCATTTTAGTCGAAAATTATGAGTGTCATCAAAGTCGGGAACAAGAAGCCACATAAAAATTTCAAATCATAAACTGGTAGTGAATAAATCATGTGGTAGTTATATGGGCCGCAATTTGATAGGCTTTATATTATCCTCTTTACATTTGAATACAGATCTAGTTCAATGAACGGTATGGAGTGCATATCTGACGAACACTAATTTAAATTTTAATTAAGATATACTCGTACTAGTATCTCTGCTAGTATCAATACTGACGAAATCGAGAGGGCTTAGTGCATTGACACACATACACATAATAGCATATTGGGGTGCAGCATATCTCTCTCTATGTATGTAAGTGTTATTTTTATTGTGCTCCTCATTTCGGGTGCTCATCTGTTGTGAATGCATTTGAAATAAAAATTTATCTGCGGCACAGTTCAAAGTTTAAGTTAGAAGTTGTTGAAAATGGGCTTTTCCACATGATTATTATCGTTTTCTTTTTTTTGGAATTGGGAGGGGAACATTTGTTTACTTTATTTAGCTAGAGCAGTTTTTGGGGTGCAGTTTCACTTTTTAAACAAGACATGCGTTGCACAAAAGCATTACATAATACTAGAATTCCGTGCCGCTCTGTAGCACTTTACATGTGTATGTGTTGACAGCATCATTTGTATTCAGCCACATGCTGGAAAAATTTGGAGGTATGCTGTGTTTTTTCCAATTTTTTTTGTTTTTAAATTTTGTTTTGGTACTGACATTTTAAATTTAATATTTCTAATCCATTAATAGATATTGGGCAATAGTTACTCGTATATCAACTTTGTTCGGACGATTGTAACGCTCAAAAGCAGGCATCCTCTACATAATAAAAATTCAAAATACATATAATTTTCGTTAGAATAATATCTGAATAACAATACTACGATATTTCGCCAAACAAATTTTCCACAGTGTCACCAGAGACATACATTTATGAAAAAAATATATATACAAAAAGTGCTAAAATTTTATTTTTGTTGTTAAACAGCGGAAAGAGCTTTTAGCTGCTCATCCTTGGCTTTTTCTACTTCATTTATGTATTTATATTTAGTTACTTTTACTTGATCTCAGGGATATTTCTAATATTTTTAGTAGGAGTGGAGTATTTACTGTATAGTTTCCATGCAAAAATTAATAAACTGCAATACAGCTGAATCAAGTACTAAAATCAAGTTCTTAATAAATGAAAATGCAACAAGTCTCATTGGATTGTAACTACGGGCAATTTTTTCCATAGAAACCAATGTCAAGTTACGCAGTCCCGGCAGTTGCTTGATTGATCGCTTTAGCACATATCGCTAAATAAGAGAGTAATAAATTAATAGAACCAATCTATACATACATATATAAAACCGTATTTACCCTGCACTAAAGGGTATATAATAAAGGGTATGAGACAAATACTGAAATGGAGGCGTGGTAGATGGAGCACAGAAGTAGTTTTGTTGCCATAAAACAAAAGTTCAAGTTTATTTTTTTGCTATACAGTCTCCAAGTCTTTATAATAATCGTATTTCCTCAAAGTCTTAACTAAGCTTGGAATGTTCTCACGCTATACTGGGTATCTTTCCTAAATTAGTTAGCACTGTTTCACGGTTTCTGTAAATAATGCTGATGTTTCTAAAAGCACTATGTTTTTCGATCATATTCAAACTGGTAATAATTTTGAACAATCTGCTGAATTTAGTATCATAATAAAGGTATTAAATATACTGAAACGCGATAAATTCTTAAAAAAACAGGGTTCCCTTTAATAATAAAAACATCAATTATTTTAACATAGCTGCCTTCTGTGGTCTAGTGGTATACATTCTAGACTCACACGCAAAGGGTCGCACGTTCAAGGTGCCAGGGCTTGGTTTCAAAAATGCTTCTTTCTAAAAAATCGTTTTCCCTTCGATTCGAAAGCCTCAGTAGCTAGTACTCAGTCCCCAACCCCTTGCAGTCATCATTAATTATTGTGCAAGATATAATAATAATAATATTTAATCATATGCAGTGCTGCCCAATACAACAAACTCTCACGGTGTTGATTTGCTGAAGTTAAATATACGTATATTTTATAAGTGACATAACGAAGCGTAGCCGAATATCTGATAAATTAGTAATCGTTTTTATTTAGAATAGAAATTTGTATCAATAGTTTGTTTACTTTCTTATGCATTTGTATCGATAGATTGTTTAGGTGGTTATGCATTAAAGATATGCTTAAATCATTGAAGTTTTTATACTAGCCTATGCCTGAGTTAACATAATTTCAAAAAAATCAATTGAGTGACTTATATTGTATTGTATATAATTTGATTCACAGCGTGTATGCACTTCGATCTTAAAAATGCACAGAGTGAATAAATATATAAAGCTGAGTTTCCTAAAATTCTCTAGCTCTTTAGAAGATGATAGGTTTGCTATTTTCTTTAATACAAGGAGCATTCCGTAGTAAGCAGGACCTTATTATAAATAGGTATTTCAAGTGAGGCCATCTTGTCTGCTGATGAAACGTGGTGTTTTCAATATAGTCCGCCAAAGTGCAGAGAAGGTCTCAGAGGAGCCAAATCCAAAAAATTTCGTTTCGAGAAGTTTAAAGTGAAGACAATGTTCATTCGCTTTTACAATTCCAAGGGCATTATCGGAAAAGAGGTCATTCCACCGGGCGAAACCGTTAATGCACAACTCTATCTTGGCGTATTCGGGTGGAATATCGCGCAGAAGGAAGTTGGTGTTTGTTGCACTATAATGCGCCATCTCATCGATCGAAACTTCTAACCGATGATTAAAAAATGCATTTCAACTGGCAAACACTCCCCATATTCGCCTGATTGGTCAATGTGCAACTTTTGCCTTGTCAGCAAAATGTATTTGTCGATGAAAGGAAAACGGTTTGTGGATATAGAAGCCATTCAAAAGTCTTGTACCGACATTCCAGACGACGATGTAAAACACTCATTGCACACGCTTTAAGACCGTGCAAATCACTCTATTGAATTGGCAGGGGACTTTTTTGAATACTTTAAATTGGTTTTTCCAAAAAAATGTTTTTATTGTTGTCCTGTTTACTTTGGAATCGACCTTGTATTTAATATTTTTTGTGCAAACTACCGCGAGTACAATTCATATGATAGTAGGTGACATTCTCATCATCTTGAACTAGGAGTCGCTCATACCTTTTGCAGCCTGTGATGCAGTTGTGAGCTATGGCTTTGTTTTCACCGCTCTGCGCGTGTATAGGAGCGACCGCTCTGGTCTCAAGAGACAGAAACCATTAGGCGATGAGCTGGGTAAGAGACCCAATTGGCTGACCAATCCCTTTCCTCATGGGTGGACTTGACCTGCAGAAGCTAGAGGATTATGTCGTGGATGTGGCAGAATTGGACCTTACATGGTCGGCGCTGTTGAAGATGGTGCGGATTCTTCAAATTAACCTCCACCATTCCAAAGCAGCGTCGGCTGCCCTGCTTCTCCACTTGTCGCATTTGGAAGGAGCTAATTCTGGTCCAGGAACCATGGGCTACAAATGATCGGATTCGTGGGCTCAACTTTAGAGGATACAAAATGGTAACTGTTGGCTGGTCAAGGTAAACCCAGGGCCTGCATGCTAGTTCGGAGCGACTTTAACGTTTTCGTTCTTTCTAGATACTATCACAGTGACTGCACTGCCATTTTGGTTCTGATACAATCACAGATGTTTTGGGTTGTGTCCAGCTGTTTGACCGCGGATGCAAATGAGCAAGGCATCTTGGTGCTTGTTGGATCAGATGCCAATGCTCACTATAGCTTGTCGTGAAGTAGTGAAGAAAATGATGGAGGTGAGTTAAGTGTTAAGAGTTCATTCTATCTAACAACCTTAAAGTAGCTAACAAGAGCGGGCAACCTACGTTTATTACCTCCAATCGTAAGGAGGCCCTTGATGTGATTGAGCAGCCAGATCGCCGTTACATTCGCTTCGAGATAGAACTTACTTTATCGAAGCAATCATTTTTTCGAAATAAAAAGAAAATGAACTGGAATAACTCTAATTTTTTGTTCCAACATCAAATTCATTTCCTTAGAATAAGCATATTTGAAGATATAAATACTTGTACTTTCCAATTATTTGACATTAAATTGATGGTGAAATAAAATATTGATTAAAAAAACCTTAAACTAATTTGTTTGTTTGTTTGTATATGTAAGTATTGAACGATTCAACAATTTTATTATATTATTCAGTCAGTGCATTCTTCCTCTTATTTATATCGTATTTTCGGTTATTTCGGCCAATTATATTCATAATATTGTTTTATTTTTCAGAGGAAATGCCACCTAATAAAAAAATTTCCCAATTTTGCAATAAAATCCTGACCATACCATTAATCTTCGCGTTCATCTAGAGAAGATACACTCAGATGTGTGGGAATTAGCCTAAGATGAGCCAAAGAGAGAAAACTGAAGTTAGTTGAAGTTACGACGCAAAGACGACACGACGTGCAAATTATAAAAGCGCTTCAATTTCATTAAATATCATTTATACTTAAAAAAAAAACTTTCATTTAAAATACATTTAAATAAACTATTTACTATTATTATTATTATTTAATAAATAAATGAATTATTTTTAAACTAAATAACCATAAATTGGGGGCTCAACCGGGATTTACTACGCAGTTGAAAATAAAATAGAGAAAAAAGGATAGAAACTTCGCAAAAAATAAAAGAGAAAGAAAGAGACGAATTTGATATTCTGCAATAAAAAGAAAAGTGTAAAAGCAAAAGCAGACACTCTCCCACATAAAAAAAATGCGAATTCCTTTTGTGTAAAGCAAAAAAGAAATAAAAACAAAAAACCGAGAAAAACGGAGAGCCTCTGTCTAAAAAAATAAGTGCATAAAGCAGAATCAAAATAAAAACAAAGTTTCTGGAATTCTCTGAGTATAAGAAACAACAAAAATGTCGAAGCTAATTGAATTTGAAACAATTAAAAGCAATTTGTCAACGGCTAAACGTAATGTTACTGTTGCTTTTCATAAATTTGTGTTTGGCTATGATGGCGATCGATCAAACAGACAGCGTCTGCGTGATTTTGAAGGCTTTGATTACGACGAGAACGATGAAGGCTTTCAAATGAAGTTAGAGTACGTCAAAAAGGGTTTAGCTGCCGCAGATTTGGTGTCTATTTGCAACTTGTTGGGTTTGAACTACGACGTTGATGATTTGTGCTTACACATCTTTAAAAATTTGCGTAAAGGAATGTTGCTGAGTGCTAATAAGTTTGACGACGATGACGATAACGACGATAACGATGATGATGATGATGATCAAAGAACGATGCTTAGTGCAAACAGCGACAACGCAGCAAACGACGCAAAGATTGAAGCAGCAAAAATTAAACAACAAGAAATGGTAAAAAATCATATGAAGAAGAACGAAGGTGGTAGCAGAGCAGAATTGTATAACGACGATTATGACGTAGCTCATACACGTCAGTATAACATGCCACGATTTTCAATGAATTTTCGAGACATTGAAGACTCAATTAGATCTTTTGATGGCAGCAGCAATTTACCCTTAAAGGCATGGATTAGCGAGTTTGCGGAAACTGCAGCGATTATGTATTGGGACGATTTTCAGAAGTTTGTTTTTGCAAAAAAATCATTGAAGGGACTGGCTAAATTATTTGTTGACGGTGAAAGAGGCTTAACGACATGGATAAAGTTGAAAAATGCTTTATTAGAAGAATATGCAACGACAGCCAATAGCGCACAGATTCATAGAATGTTGATGGACAGAAAAATGAATAAAAGCGAAGGTGTGCAAGAATATTTTTTGAAAATGAAAGAGTTGGCTGGGCGCGCTGAAATTGAAGACGATGCTTTGATACAGTACGTCATTGATGGCATACAAGATTTAAATGTTAATAAGGCTATACTGTACGGTGCAAATAATTTGAAACAGTTCAAAGAACAAATTAAATGCTATGAAACTATGACGGAACGAAATGAACAAAAATTTGACAGCAAACAAAATACAAAGAAACTGATTGTTAAAGGTGAGAAAACGGAAATTTCTTGCTACAACTGTGGTGCTAAAGGTCGCAAGTCCACCGATTGCAAGGATAAAGATAAAGGTGTTAAGTGTTTCCATTGTAACGAATTTGGACATATTTCTAAAAAAATGTCCGCTAAAACAAGAAGAAGCTAATGTACGCCAATTGGTAACGGATAGTATCATGAAAAAACAAATAAAGTTTGGTGTCGAAAGTTGGTTGGCATTGTTCGATACAGGCAGTAAGTACAATATTGTTACAGAAAAAGTATATAACTGTTTAAATAAGCCTAAACTTGTGAAATCAGAATTTAGTCTCATGGGATTTGGTAAAAATAAAGCTGACAATAAAATACAGCCATTAGGTAATTTCGTTTTTAACGTCGAAATAGATAAAGAAGAATATGATCTGAATTTTCATGTAGTGCCAAATGATTGTATGGATATCGAAGTGGTATTAGGGAACGAATTTTGTTTATTGGCCGAAATTAAAATTACACCTTGTGGGCTTAAAATTGAAAAAATAAAAAATGACACGTCGAAGGAAGTTGCAAGTATTATGATCATGGATGTTTGTGAGAATACTTCTCAAGTATCTATAAATATTGATGAGTCGGTTTGTTGGCTGTATCCGACAAAAACTACATCCGCTAAAGATGCCATCATGAAATTGCAATTGCAAAGTTTAATTTTTGGAAATCCGTTACGAATTATATCCGAACGTGGATCAGCTTTTACTAGTGAAGATTTTAAAAATTACTGCGAAGAAGAAAAGATTGATCATATAAAAATCACGACTGGTCTGCCTCGTGCGAACGGACAAATCGAAAGACTAAACAGCGTTATCATCTCGGTATTATCAAAGCTTAGCATCGACGATCCATCTAAATGGTACAAATTCGTTGGAGATGTGCAGCAGTTAATTAACTCTACTTATCATCGAAGTATAAGTACCACACCATTCGAAATGTTAACAGGTACAAAGATGAAAACCAAAGCAGATATTCGACTAAGAGAACTTATTGAGCAAGAACTAATGGCGAGTCATGACGAAAAGCGAAATGAACTTAGGCAAGCAGCAAAGCAACAAATTTCTGCAGTTCAAACTGAAAATAAAAAAACGTTTGACAGTCGTCGTAAACCAGCAAATCAGTATAAGCTAGAAGATCTTGTCGCAATTAAGAGAACTCAGTTAGGAGGAGTCCTAAAACTCAAACCCAAATATTTAGGACCATATAAAATTTGCAAAGTTAAACCCAAAGATACGTACGACGTAATCAAAGTTGGCGATTGTGAAGGCCCTAGACGTACTACAACTTGTGCTGAATTTATGAAACCTTGGCCGAATGAGGTCGACGATGATGAATTTTATTCAACAGCCTAGCAGGAGGGCCGAAATGTGGGAATTAGCCTAAGATGAGCCAAAGAGAGAAAACTGAAGTTAGTTGAAGTTACGACGCAAAGACGACACGACGTGCAAATTATAAAAGCGCTTCAATTTCATTAAATATCACTTATACTTTTAAAAAAAACTTTCATTAAAAATACATTTAAATAAACTATTTACTATTATTATTATTTAATAAATAAATGAATTATTTTTAAACTAAATAACCATAGATGTTGTTCAGGAGTTAGTAGCAAAGCAGCCAGTCCAAAAAAAAAAAACAAAATGCAGTGACGAAACAACCGAGGAAAACTGTCCAACCAGTTATTACTGGAAGTATTACTCTAACGAATATTGATTCCAAGAATATTCATAATAAAGGAGCCAGCTCTTCTCGTTGCAGTTCAAAAGTTACGATCACGAATACTCAACCAAAAACAAATCTCAACAACAACAACATTTTATCGAATAGTTTAGTAATATTAAAAGCATAAAAAATATTGAAAGTAAAAAACATAAAAAATCACTGATGCGATTGTGAAATTCATTATCATGGACCACAAACCAGTTTCAGTTGTGGAAGGGAATAGATTTAAACAGCTAATGAGATAAGTTATACCCTTGTATAAAATTCCTTCTAGAGACACATTAAAAAAAACGTGTACATAGATGAAAAATACGAAGCTATGTCAGAAGCTTTTAAAAATTACTTAAAGCAGCAGAACATTACTGCCTGGCATAAGATATATGGACAGAGACAATGCAGAATAAGTCGTTTCTCGGAGTCAACATTCACTTTTTAGAAAAATCTAACCTTCCGAGTGGCATCAGAATATGTAAAAAAGAGACTTATAGAAATCTTTGACGAATGGAGTATTTGAGGAATGGAGTATCGATAAAGTTGCTGCGGTAGTAACGGACAATGACAGCACGGTTATGAAAGTAAATAAAGACATGTTTGGTGAAACAAAGAATATCGTCCTTCGCTCACACAGCAAATTTACTTATCAGCAATTCATTGGATAAAGCTAAAACCGTATCTATGATCATAAGCAAAGTACGCGATATTGTAAAATTCATTAAACGCAGTATCAATGCCAGTGATAAATTACGTGAAAAGTAAACGGACGTTGGTACAAAGAAAAGACAGACAAAGATGTTAAAACTTGACGTTCGCACTCGTTGGAGTTCGACGTATTATTATGTTGGATCGTTTATACAATGAATTTGAACGATTGGTATAATATAATAATATTGTTATGCCGTTCCGATGCTCCACCAGTGATAACTTCTAGCGAAGTGGGATCTCTGTGCGAAACTTTTACAGCCTTTTGAAAGATTTACTAAATAATTTTCCGGACAACATTATGTCACAGTAAGTAAAGTTATACCACTTGTAAGCTGTTTACGGGGCATGCTAGAAAATGTTACACCAAGATTTGAAAGCATCGTTACATTAAAAGCAGAAATTGAAAGGATGGTTTCAAAGCGATTTAATAAACTAGAGCAATGCTTATCATTGGCTATTGCGACCGCGCTAGATCCACGTTTCAAGCTGATTTATTTGAAAGATGCGACTGCTAAGGGTAAAATCATCAATTATTTAAACAACTACATAACCAGTATGCAAGCAACGGTTTAAAAAACTGAGTTCTCTGACGAATCTGAAAAGGACGAAAATAATGAGCGCGAACCTGACATATGAAATTAACACAAACAATTCACGCATAAGAACATACAAAATTAAACAACAGATAAAACAAAAGCAGAATTAGAATTTCACATGTTTGGGTCCCCCCATGTAACTCCGATAAAAGGAGATGCTGTAAAAATATTCTACGACATGAAATCTCTATTTCCATGTCTATATAAACTGGCCATGATCTACTAGTCAATCGTAGCAATTTCGGTTCCCAATGAGCGGTTGTTCTCTGAAGGTGGCTCTATTATCACTCAAGAAAGGAACCGCTTACTAGGGTTGTCAAAATTATGGTTTTTGAGTTCTATTATGTAATAATATATGTGTTTTTTTTCAATAAATGCATATATGATTATTATTATTATTATTATTAATTAATTAATATGAGTGCAATAATTAATTATGAGTGCAAGGTGTTGGGGGAATGAGTACTAGCTACAGAGGCTTTCAAATCGAAGAGAAAAAGATTTTATAGAAAGAAGCACTTTGAAGGACCAAGCCCGTGGCAGGATTTAAACCTGCGACCCTCGGGGTGTGAGTCTAGCATGCTTACCACTAGACCACAGAGGGTGGCCGTAAATGCAAATAATTTCATTGTGTATGTGTGAAATTTCGGTCAATTGTATTTTTTTTCTAAAACTTCGAAAAAACATCGATATTCGGTCATAGATGTCGAAAACATCGATATTTCAATTTTGAAAATAACGATATTCTAACATCGAAGATTTTTATGAGCGATGTTGAATCCATAATTGCATCCGTACTCGATCGTGCCGGACTCAGCTTCGCTGCCCTAACGACATCAATGGTGCAGTGGGTTGCCTCACATATGCTGTAAATTCTGAGATGGAAGCGTCTTTCATGGAAAACCCAATCCACCATGGTGGAGTAGAGAAATTGCGAAACTGCGACGTATCTGTTGAGTATATTTTAATGCAGCCAAAAGGCCCAACTGCTGGATGGTATATAAGGAAGATCTTAGGGCCTTCAAGGAAGGCGACAAGGAATGCTTGATGATGTTATCTTCTGGGCCATTAAATCCTTTAAAATCCTCAGGCCCGACGGCTGGTTGGTGCCGTGGCGGGGTCCTATCTACGTAGCCTGTCTCGAATGGAATATCCCTCAGGGCTGGTCGCCTTCATCCCAAAAGCAGGGACACACAATTCTAGACCTTCACGTGAGGCAACCCATCAACCCAATATCGCTTTCCGACTCCCAGCACGCCTACGCAAGGGGCAGATCGGTTGGTCGGTTTTGAGCCTTATCCTAAATAATGCTAGATCTACAGCTCTCAGGCTGTGAAATCGTGGCTTATACGGATGATGTCGATATTGCTCTATTGCAGTCAAGTATTTCAACATTCTCTAGAGAATGAAGTACTCGCCGGATATCCTGACCTCATGGAACGCGACCTGCGGCCTTAACTCCAATGCTAGCAAGACCAAACTCGTCCTTTTAACAAGGAAGTATAAAATCAGGTCAAATACCTAGGGCTGATACTCGGTTCTAAACTAATGTGGAATGCTAACATTGTGGAGAGAGTTCGGAGGGCTTACAGTGCCAGTTACTGCTGGAAAAGAGCTGTTGAGGTAATGTGGAGCTAAAACCCTTCATAATTTCCTGGCTGTATTAGGCGCTGGTGCCGATTCTGCTTCAAAAACCTAGATCCCGTCGCATCTCTTAGTCAGTCAAGCAGTCTGCGAAACTCGCTGCCTACGGCTTAACGCTACCAGCAAATGGTTCAGGACAGATTTGGGTCATGCAAACATTCTTTTACATGACCCTCTCACCTCAAACGGAATTGACCATGCGGTGTACCCACCATGCTTTGAACTCAAGTTCATATTACATATTCCAGGCAGAGATGAATGGTCTGAAGGCTACCTATCCATTCCCAACACAACTATTCACTGACGGCTCGACTCTGAATGACAGAGTCGGCTGTGGTGTATCCTACGACAATCTGGGGATTAATCTCTCTATCCGCCACCAGACCACTATAGTGTTTTCCAGGCGGAGGTCTTGGTGATTCTGATAAGGCGATTCTGGAATTACTGTTGACGTCACCAATATATCCGATTTCTATATATTTTCTGACAGCCAATCAGCTATGAAGTCGTTTTCCGGGGTCTACACCCCTTCTAAGCGGTCTGCTCAAAATAGTTTACCGGGGCGAACCGTGATTTACCTCCGGTGTGTTACAATGCCTCGAAATTCCTAAATTGAAGAAGTGTTCTAACATTGAATTCCTTGCAATAATAACGTTGACCTATGAATACGTTGCAGTAAGTGATTTTAAATGCATCACGCCACTTTATGGTCGTTGAAAAATAGTTCACACACTTAGTTTACTCTTTTTTTTATACAAATGTTTAAAATTATACATAGTTCTGAAAAATATTTGTGTTTGTAACTCGTTTATTATACTCTTTACCTTTTCAAAGTTAAAAAGGGTATACCAATTTTTTGCTTTTGAAACGGGGTTGCAATTTCAAGAAGGAAACGCAGGTATGGACATAAATATACAGATATAATCAGTATATGATCACATTCTAAACAATTTTGATTTTGTCCGTCCGTCTGTGGCCACTTTTCTCTACATCGTTAGAGCTATCTTAACAAAACTTTGTAAAAGTATAGTCTTGGCAAAGATAGAGAATCTGTTAGCTATATGGACCGATTTGGACAAAGACCACGCCTACACCCTTATAAGGAACTTTTTTCGCCTCTTTTTTAACTGACTATAACTTCTGTCCAATTAATGGGATAGTGATGCAGGCGATTATGTAGATGTGGGTTCTACTAAACACTATGCAAAAAGTGAGCGATATACATTAATTGCCACGCCCACTAATCCCCAAAAATTCATAACTTAAGATCTATAAGAGATTTATGGGCGATTTTATGAGAAGCAACATGTGGACAATTTACAGCTAACTGCATGAAATGAGATTGATCAGAGAAAAGACACGCCCAGTTTCGATATAAGGAACTTTCGGGTCAAAAATTAAAATTTACCTACCTATGCTCGTATTGATGCTATCAGAATAAAAGTTGGCAGAAATGTACATGGGGTCCGTAATAGTGTACTCGTATGTGCAATATGGGGATCATAATACTACTGCCACGCCCACAATTAACCAAATCTAGGTTCCTATTAAATATTAATTAACGAAATCTCACAGGAAGGTTGCGGGTACTAACAATAAACAACACACAAAAAATGGGCGGGTTGTTTTTGCAGCCACGCCCACGATTGACATATTATAACTTCCGTCCTATATAATAATTTTGGAGAAAATTTTATATAAGTCTGTATATTGAATCTATAAAGCCACATACATCGATCAGATAAAGGAAACGCCTCCTTCCCATACAATGAACTTTGGGACCCCACTTAAAATTATCTTATCTATGATTATTATGATGATATATGAATACAAATTGGTAGTATAGTAGTATACATTGTTTCTGTATTAGCATTTCAAATATGGGCAGATTATTACTATTGCCACGCCCACAATTAACCAAAAGTCATGACTAGGTAGGTAGGTAGGTAGGAGTGGCCGCCCAGTTTGCCAAAAGCACACTTGAGCACACATAATGGCCCATTGTGATACCACGGTGTGGCGCCGTTCAAACACTGACTAAAAAAGTTCCCATACTTGGGATGGTGATAGTCAGCGCAAGGACAGCGCCTGGAAAGGCACGACTCCCCCGTCATGTTTCAGGAAACCATCCTGATACTTTGATGAACCTGGCTATGTTCCTAATATTAATGGATGACAGCTCTGTCAGGCTTGTAAGAAATGGGGCACCAAAGGTGCGAATTCTTCTTCTGCTCAAGGATGGGCAGTGGCATAAGAGGTGGAAAACCGTCTCGTCCTCCTCCTCGAAGCCACAGCCTCGGCAAAAGTCATTTGAGGGTAGGCCCAGTCTTTCTGCGTGCTGTCCCATTATGCAGTGGCCGGTCAAAACCGACACAGTTGTCGACAGTGATACGCGATCAAGTCGAAAAAGTTGATTGGTTCTGTTTTTGTCCATGCTTGCCCAAGTTAGTCTAGCCGTGTGGCAGGATTCCTCGTTAGCCCAGGATTTGTAGGCGTCAGCCAGATATTTCCGTTTGATTTCGAGGTTGGCTGTTGCCAGTGGAATGCCGATGTTTACACAGGGGTGAAGGTCGTGCATTAGCGTGCCTGCCTTGGCAAGCTCGTCCGCCTCGCAGTTTCCCGGGATTTCGCTGTGTCCGGGAACCCAGACTAGGTGCACCCGAGAGTAACTTACGAGCTCATTTAAAGATGTTCGACATTCATGAACTAGTCTTGATGTGGCCGTGGAGCCAAAAAGAGATTTAATGGCGGCCTGGCTGTCTGAGAAGATAGGTATGTCAACTGCGCCGATATCACTACTCAGCATCCATTTGGCTGCGTGGTAAATGGCCATGACCTCAGCTTGAAAAACGCTGCAATGGTCTGGGAGACGTAGGGAGATGTTTAAGTCCAGCTTGTCGGAATAAATACCGTTGCCGACTCTACCTCCAAGCTTGGAACCGTCGGTGTAGATTTCGACTGTTTCACCGACGATTCGGTTTTCTGAGGTCCAGTCGCTTCGACTTGGAATAGTGAGGTCGAATTCCCTGTTCAAATCGGGATAGACCGACATATAATCGATAAAGTTGGGGACAGGTGGGTCCTGATTCAGAATTGAAGCGTGGCCTGTCAGGGTTATGCGCCAGTGCGAAAGAGCATTAAGTCTAATCGCTGTCAGCTTGGCTTGTTTTGTTGCTTAACCAGGATCCCCGAGGGGAGCCAGTGCAGCATGGCAAAAAGGGCTTTCGTAGGTGTGCTACGAAGAGCGCCAATGATCAGTAGAGCAATGGATCTTCTGATTTTATCAAGGGGTTTGATATTACAGGCTTTTTCGAGAGCTTGCCACCAGAAGACCGACCCGTATAACAGGTTTCGTTCAACGATGGCCATGTAGAGCCAGAGCACGATTCGAGGACGAAGTCCCCATCGTGCACCAACTGCTCTTTTACAGCAGTATATAGCGCATGTTGCCTTACGTGCCCTCTCAGCTAGATTGGCTTTCCAATTAAGCTTTGGGTCGAGAATCAGGCCTAAGTACTTAACGTGTGTGCTCAAAGAGAGCGGAGTGCCGTTTAGGATAGGCATTGTAAACTTTGGAATTTTGTACTTCCTAGTGAAAAGCATAGTCTCGGTTTTGGATGGGTTAACCCCAAGTTCGAATTCGCGGCACCAGTTCGACACAATAGAGAGTGAATAGTTAAGTTTTTCGGAAAGTGTTTGGGGGAATTTGCCGGATGCCGCGATTGCTATGTCGTCCGCATAGGCTATCAATTTGCATCCAGTAGATTCCAATCTCACCAGTAGTGTGTTAACTGCCAGGTTCCAGAGGAGGGGTGATAAAACACCCCCTTGTGGCGTGCCCCTGTTAACCACCCTCCTGGATAGGGCACTGCCGATCGTGGAAGTGATGATCCTAGATTTTAGTAGAAGCTCGATAAATTTAAGAAGACCTGAATTCAGGTTAAGATTATAGAGTGCGGAAATGACAGCGTTGGGACATACATTGTTGAATGCTCCCTCGATGTCCAGAAATATGGCAAGTATGAATTCCTTGTACGCCAAGGATTTGTCAACTTGAGAAATGAGAGAATGAAGTGCTGTTTCAACCGATTTGCCTTTAGAGTAAGCGTGTTGAGATACAGAGAGAAGAGAAGGGTTGATCGATGTCCTGATATGTAGGTCAAGAGCTCTTTCTAGAACCTTAAGAAGAAAGGATGTTAGACTTATGGGTCTGCAATCCTTAGGTTTGGTGTGCGAGGCCTTGCCAACTTTTGGTATGAAGACGACCCGAGCCGTGCGCCAGCGTAAGGGAATATATTGCAATCTGACGCTTGTATTACATATTTGTAGCAGCCATGGAAGGATAATCTCTTCCCCATTTTGGATATCGGCAGGAATAATGCCGTCCGGTCCGGGGGACTTGTATGGCTTAAAGGTTTGAATGGACCACTCAAGGTGACTTTTTGTCACTTGGAATGTAGGGAGGCTATCATGGGAAACCTGCTCCACCTGGTAGAGTGCTTGATCCGCTGAGGCTAAACTCCCTGGGAAGTGGGTGTCTAGCAGGATATCAAGGGTTTCGGTGCTTGAGTGAGTCCAGCTGCCATCTGGTTTTTGGATACAGTCAAGGGCTTTGTTAGAGGAATGGAGAATTTTACGAAGACGGCTAGCCTCGGACGTCGATTCAATGCTTTCGCAAAATTCCCTCCATGACGCTCGTTTCCCTCGCCTAATGGCGTATTTCAACTCTTTTTGTTTATTTTTGAAAGGGGCCCAATCAGCTGTAACTTTAGCTTTGTTGAAAAGCATTCTACAAGTTTTGCGAATACTTGCAATTTCCGAGTTCCACCACGGAGGTTTAGGTTTGCCCCGTGGTTCGGGAGTGATGCAAGAAATATGAGTGGCTTTTTTATAAGCTGTGGTCAGATCGTCGACCGCCCGATCAATGTCGGGACAGTTGTGGATTATAGGGGGAGTCGTTGCTAAGCATGACCCCAGTTTGAGCTGGAAAAGAGGCCAGTTCGTGTTTTTTCTATTGACTGGTTTAAGAGATTCTGTATTGCCTGTAGTCTCCCTCAAGTCAATGTCAAAGGTGATATAGCAGTGGTCCGAAAAGGAGCATTCCTGTGAGACGAACCAATTGCTTATCATGTTGGAGTAGTTATCGCTGACGAGGGTGATGTCAAGCAGTTCCTTCCTGACGGATGTAAGGAAAGTCGGCTCATTTTCCCGGTTAGCAATGCCTAAGTTATTTGAAATGATAAAGTCGAAAAGACACTCACCTCGATCATTTGTGCCGGAGCTGCCCCATATTTCGTGATGGGCATTAGCATCGGCGCCGATAATTACCGGAATCTGTTTCTGGTGGGCTACAGCAACCATTTGCTTCAGTATGTCTGGTGGCGGGGAGTCGCCATAGTCATGAGCCATGTAGTTCGAGGAGATCCAGAAGCTCCGTGGACCCATTTCAATGACCATGACTAGGTTTCTATAGAAGATTTATCGACCAAATTTCATATTTGCATATACAGATAAAGGCCACGCCGAAAATTACCGTAGATATGCTCCTAATGATGATTTATGAAGAAAACACTCCCATTGTTGAACTCGCACGCACAAGGAAAGGTAAATGGTATTTCGAAGTCGGATTAACCCGACATCAGACTTTCTTTACTGGTTTTTTCTTAAGGCATACACTGAACAAAACGGCGAAATATTATAATACAGAAAAAATGAATGAACTAATTTCAAGGCCAGGAGTCGCCAGCCAATCTGATTCTGAAGTCTAAAATACGTACTCTGTAAAACTAAATAGTATTATTATTATTAGTATTATTATTATTATCATTATTATTATTATATCTTATGCCATAATTAATTATGACTGCAAGGTGTTGGGGGAATGAGTACTAGCTACAGAGGCCTTCGAATCGAAGAGAAAATGATTTTTTAGAAAGAATGCCGTGGCAGGATTTGAACCTGCGACCCTCGGAGTGTGAGTCAGGCATGCTTACCAGTAGACCACATAGGGGGCTAAAATTAAATAATTGAAACCAAGATTCCAAAAAATGTCTCTTAACTGTCGTTGCGTCAAATTCTAAAGACGAGCCGATTTACCCATGATCCAAAAACAATGTAGAGAAACGTCTATACCTGCTATACGTTATTGTGGTCATTATATCAATTACTGAAACTTATAATATTCTTTTCAATCTTTTGCGGAATATGTGTAGTTATTATTAATACTTATGGATCAGGGCCTCTCCAAATTTTGAGATTAGAGTGCTTTATCACCACATTCAAACAAAATTTATCATGGCACTGAAAAAAATTTTGCAAAGCATAAGTTTTATTCTATTACAATACCTTCAACAATAAAACTTTTTTTTACTTGAGTATTTACATTTAATTGCTTATTTTAATCACATCTTCAATATCTTAATCAAAATTTTTCTGTTTTACTTTAATTTTCGTCTAATCATTTTTGTATTTAGTTGCACTGATATATTCTTGTACAATTTAGAGATTTATTGAATGGACTTCACGCGTCAACACGACAGACTGCGCATTTTTCCGTTGCCTGTTCCATTAAGTGTGCAATACCCTTAATAACACTGGTCATATGCATATACTTGGAAACATTGTCTCAAGCGAAATCAATAATGCCAGTAAAGGCGAAAAGCATCAGCATAAGGTCATGTTTTACATTATCTTATACCAACCAAAAAATGTTTCTTAACTGTCGTTGCGTCTAATTCTAAAGACGAGTCGATTTACCCATGATCCATAAACAATGTAGAGAAGCGCTATACTTTATTGTGGTCATTATATCAATTACTGAAACTTATAATATCCTTTTCAATCTTTTGCGGAATATGTGTAGTTATTATTAATGCCTATGGATCAGGGCCTCTCCAAATTTTGAGATGAAAGTGCTTTACCACCACATTCAAACGAAATTTAAACGAAACGAAACGAAAAATTTTGCAAAGCATAAGTTTTATTCTATTACAATACCTTCAATAATAAAACTTTTTTTTTTTACTTGAGTATTTACAATTAATTGCTTATTTTAATCACATTTTCAATATCTTAATCAAAGTTTTTCTGTTTTACTTTAATTTTCGTCTAATCGTTGGTATTGCAATTGCATACACCATATGCGCGTGCGTTTGCTTCGCAGCGCCATAAGCACGCTCGTAAGATGTCTGTCCTTATGAGCATGTTGTGACTGTGCGCAAATAACTTGTTCTCAGACCCTAGGTGCGTGGCCTTATAGCTAAGTGCGAAACAATAACAATTCGTGCTTCGCTTGCTTATGGGGTGAGCGGCTCTGCTATGGATACTCCAATTGGAAAAGTCTATTATATTAAGTTTACTATTATTAAGTTACATATGTGGTCACCATCGTCATCATTTAATTCGGAAGCCACTGAGCTTCTATGAGCTTAGTTTCCCGTGTTCTGTCCAGAGAGTCGAAAATAAATTCAGTCGTATACTGGGAATCTCCTTTTATTCTGTTCGTTTTCTTTGTATCCTAAGACCCAATTAATGAAAGATAGTAGCTGTTTTTTTGCTATTATTGATACAAATTATATCACAATTTTTATAGCGGATTATCCTTTGTTCACAATTTTACACCGACATTTTGTATTTAGTTGCACTGATATATTCTTGTACAATGAAGAGATTTATTGAATGGACTTCACGTGTCAACACGACAGACTGCGCACTTTGCTGCAACTTTCGTTGCCTGTTCCATTAAGTGTGCAATACCCTTAATAACACTGGTCATATGCATATACTTGGAAACATTGTCTCAAGCGAAATCAATAATGCCAGTAAAGGCGAAAAGCATCAGCATAAGGTCAAGCTTTACATTATCTTATACCAGTTGATGCATGTTCTTGTTGTTGTTATTTCAGTGTTTGACGCGCATATTTATTATTCGAATTGTACGAGTATATGCGAACTTGCTGCAAATATTTCGATTTGGTGAAGCAAAGGACATTTAATTTCTCATTGTGTACCTAAACCGCACGAGAGGAAAATGTTTTGGCCCTACTTTTACATCAGAATGCTGCGCAGCAGCAGCAGCAACAGTGTCAGTATCAACCACAGCAGTCGTAATATCTGTCATTGGACATATGCTGCGCTGAGTTATGCAAGTTTAGATAGTTTAAGACTTTTCCACTTGAATATGTTTCTCTTAAACGGCAAACTGTGGGAAAAAGATCATTTGCGACAGAGCGTAGATTTATCGATTAATATATAGGCCATGCGCCAGCTACATACTTTATGTGAGGGGTACCGGTTTTATAGGATATGGGCTCAAGTTTGATTTTTCGATTTATGTTTCTTCAAGCGTCCAAATTTCGATGCCTAGTTCACATTTCTCTCAAAGCTGTATGATACAATTTTATTTATATTGCTAATTTTGTAATGTTTGCGCGAGGAAGACTGATGTGATTGCGTCAGACGTGTGCTGTCGTATTTCCACATTTCATCACAATTAATACAGATTCAAATAAGGTAAAGTGTAAATTCCAAATTTGTCATAAATAATATATATATATATATATATATATATATATATATATATATATATATATATATATATATATATATATATATATATATATATATATATATATATATATATATATATATATATATATATATATATATATATATATATATATATATATATATACATATGTATATATATATATATATATATATATATTCTGTCCCATCGTAGAACGAGATTGATTTGTGTGTGAATTGGTGGCAGGACTATTTCCATTTTTATTTTTTATTCAGCTTACATGAATACTACTTAATTAACCGTTCGTCTAAACTCCGTACATAAAGTGGCGGATAGTTTTTGTTCGCGGATCATCCACATGTCGAAATACGGGTTTCAAAACTTCACTGAATTATGTTTAAATTGTAATCCGGGTGAAAGAAATCTGATTGTCTATCTAAAAAATTTGACTTGAGGAGACTACTCAAGAAACGATTGCATTAAAAACTGGAATTACTTATGACTTTTTAAATATAGTTATTATTAAGAATTTTTCTCAGCGAATTTATTGACAAGACAAGTTGCACACAGTAGTTGCAATTGTGTATATGCGGTTATGCCAACGCAATAATTTACAGAAGGAGAATTATTGAAACATTTTGGCAGATCTTATAGGGATTTCGGACACGCCCCTTGTTCTCATCAGAGGTCTTTCAATGAAATGCAATTGTTCCCAAGCATTTATTATGTCTCAGAAATTAACAGCACACCAAATATGAACCCTCCCAGGAATCGAACATGGGCCTTCAGCTATTGTAATCCGTCCATCCAGACAACTACGCTAACTGCATGTGGTGAACTCACTGATCAAATTCTGTCCATGTACTGTCTCATTCCACCGCACTCCAAACTACTGTGTCTCATTATTACCCCTCATTTGTTCAGTTAAGTCTCTCTTTCTATTTTATTACATTTCAGTGGTGTCGTAGAACATAACTTTTTTTAATGGACAGGCTAATTACGTCTGATCTGCACTAACTTTTTAGGGTATATTCTATAAAGTTTACAATTTCTTGTCAAGGTTCGTCATTAGACATTAAATATCACCTTTTAGCCGTATTCCTTTTTAAAATGTGAGTAAGTCAAGAGCCGTCAGTTGAGTTGAAAATCAAGATTATTTCTCAGCGAATTTATTGACAAGACAAGTTGCACACAGGAGTTGCAATTGTGTATGTGGGGTTATTATTTAAAAAAAAAACTTAATTTTTCAATCGAATATTTTGTTGAACAACTTCTCAGCTTTGAACCCTTAAAAGCATATACTCAAAAATTTATAATATGTTTGAATTTACAATGATAAATTATTTGGATTGTGCACTACCAAATCTTCCAATGTCGATATGGTGTCACAACAAAACCACAATCAATATATTTGTGTATACTGACTGCACTTTTCATTGTCGTTCTGCAATGGACACCAAAAAGGGTATATATAATATCTTCCTATTTTAGAAGCCCGAAGTTAAAAAAAACTACAAAAATACCACCTAAGTTAAATGAATAAAATCAACAGTAAGCAAACAAATGCATGAGCCAATAAGCGAACAGGAATGGAATAGCTTCGAAATCTTACATAACCTCACCGAGTTTAAAATTAAAAAACTATTTACTTACATGTTTCTCCGGTCTTAGAACTAATCCATTTGGCGAACACATGTGGTCGCGGCCGATGGCATTCTTGCCGTACCGACTCTGAATAGCAGCTGTAGCCGCCGCAGACAACAGCATTGGCGAAGTTGTTGATGTTGGTGACGAGGACGCTGATGAAGATGTGGGCTTATCTGTTGCCATTAAGTTGTCTAAATCTTGCAGGAATTTGTTTGCCCAAATATTAACATCGTCGTTGTCGACTTCCGCTGCTGCGTTTATATGCTGATGGAGGCGATCCACTTTTGACGAAGGCGCCACTATGGCATATTCTATAACCCGATCAGGACTGGGTGGTGGCGGGGGCAAAGCAGTCAGGTTGGTTGTTATTGGCGTTGTTTGCTCTTCAGTTGTCATAGTATCAGCTCCAGCAACAAAATGCGGTTGTTTGTTGAATGTTGTTTGTAGTACTCCGGTCGTAGCTCCAGCAGCTAATGGCGCTTGTCCATTTGTGTCAAACAGACAACTAAGTTCCGTCAATGGGCTGGTATTTTCATCTGTGACTATCATGCTGCTCTCAAGTCCGATATGTCCTCCGCCGGCACTGTCGAATCCGCTATCAGATTCTGTGGAACGTGACAATTCATCATTGCTTGCTACTGGCAATTTCGCTGGGATTTGTTCCTGCACCTTCTGCATTCTTTGACGCGCTTTATGCAATTCAAATACTTCATTGATCTCATGCTGTAACGAGAAAGTAAAAAGTGGTTTAAAATGAGTGTGGGTCTTGACAGGCTTTTACTACAAGTAAAATATTTTTCCTGTTTGAATGTGGATAATTGCCTCTGAATTTGATTTTGTTTCCTCTTTTAAAAACTATGCAATGTGATAAGCATGCCTTAATTTATGGTGTTTCAAGCGGTATACAAGTCCCCAGGCTCTCGTCCGAGGCCACTTTTCTTAAAGATTTACGCGCAAATATTTTAACAAATTTGTCAGACCTGGTTGGCAAATGTTGGCGGCCGCGGTACTCCTTAATTTAACTAATGAAAATGTTGCAATACGTTTTCAGATAAAAATGTGATTGGCTCTAATTGCAGTAATAAATTGCACCTCAGCTGCCAATAGAGCTGGAATCCACTCTTATGAAGCAGTAAGAAAAGCAAATACTTACATACTGACATTTATAATGAACACGAACACTTTTCCACCGTCTTTACGGCAACATTGTTGCGATTTACGGAGTTGGCACCCGAATCCTAAAAGAAGCATCCGCAAATGAAAGGAAGACTAATGCGAGTCTTTCTGCCATTGAGGTAGAGAGTTACATGTTGCTATTCTTACATTAATCGCTTAGCCTTCACGTACTCCTCTTCTTTACAAATTGTTCTCCATAGGGACAACCTAATACCACGCTTACGTCGGAACTGTTCAGATATTTATTTAACCAATTATTAATCTACTTCTTAACAGTCAAATAAACATACTTCAGCAAACAATATGTTATGCTCCTAGAACTGAGCGTTGAAAAATCACCTTTGATTTGATCATTCAACAATTAGAACCAAGTAGATTTTAAGTATGAAAATTAAGGCACTTAACAAGCTGGATCGCTCGTTTATGCATAGAAAGGTGAGAACAGTTTCGATTTTTAAATTCCCGATTTTGGGATTCTTATTACATTGGTCATGACTGAATCTACATTTTAATTTTTTTTGCGTAAAATAAATATTGGTTTTGCGCCATCAGATCAAGTTTACGAGCTATCGACAAATATGCGACAAACATCAACAGATGTGTTTTTTCTTTGTATATAGTTACTTGTCGTAGGATTTTTATAGTATTAAGATTTTATGAAATAGAAATATGAGCAACAATAGGCAATATGTGTTCTATTTCTACTCGTACATTTTCTGGCCAAACAAAGTGGCCAAATTACACCTCCAAAAAACGTTTACAAATCATATGAAAGATCAAGTAATTGCCGAAATTGACACATTAAAATCCAGAGATGACCAGCTGCCAATAAAGGAAATGCGCAACTGAGAATACTAAAACTCCCTACACCCACAGACTTTCTAACTCGAGATTTTGAGTAAACTTTTGTTGAAGTTTTTGGTTTTGGAATTCATTTTTCAGTCCAAAATATGTAAGAATTATAACTTTAAATAACGATATATAAGAAATATTCCATTCCCAAATGCTGGGTTTCAATCCCGTTTTTGGGCAGCGGGCGTGTATGTAATAATCTCTCACAGCATATACGAGGGGTACTATTTATATTTAGGGAGCTGGCAACACTAATTTCAATAGCTAAAATCTGACAATAGCATAATAAAGTTTGACATTTTTTAGCATAAACTCAGTTCTTTGTATGGCGATAAAGCACCATCCAAAACCACAGTATATCGCTGGTATAGTGAATTCAATCGTGGTCGTAGTTCGGTCGCCGACGAACAACGTGAATCGTCGTTCAAAATCGGTTGTTATGTCACAAAACATCGATGCAGTGCGTGAACTGATAATGCAAGATCGTCATGTGACATAGCGTGAGATAGAGGACACCTTGGGCATTACTTCCATACATTCAATATTGCACGAACATTAGGTTATAAAAAAGATTTGTTCGCGGTGGATCCCACATAATTTGACAATCGCTCAAAAAAAAGCTTGTGTCAATTGACGTGTATAAAATCTTCAAAAGACGTGTATAAAATCGTGACAGGTGACGAATCATGGATATATGCGTATGAGCCGGAAACAAAACAACAATCGACCGTGTGGGTATTCCAAGACGAGCTAAATCTAACAAAAGTTGTTCGTGGAAGAAGCACATCGAAGCAAATGGTCGCCTGTTTCGTCGGCCTAATGGGTCATGTGGCCACTGTTCCGCTTGAGCAACGTAGGACGGTCAATTCTGAGTGGTACACGACCATTTGTTTACCGGAAGTCTTCGGAGTAATTCGTAAAACCAAGCGCCAAAGACGAATCATTCTCCATCATGACAATGCGAGCTCTCACTCCTCTCGTGAAACAGGTGAATTTTTGAGCAGTCAAAACATCGAATTGATGACTCATCCTCCGTACAGTCCTGATTTAGCACCCAATGACTTCTCCTTGTTCCCGAATATCAAAGGTAAACTGCGTAATCAACGACTTACGAGCGCCGAAGGAGCAGTTGAAGCGTTCAAAAACCATGTTTTGGAGGTGTTTCAAGAGGAATGGAAAAATTGCTATGACAAATGGTTTGAACGAATGCAAAAATGTATTGATCATCAAGGGGAATATTTTGAAAAACAATAAAGCTATTTTCATTTAAAAATGTTTATTATTTTCTATTCCCGAAATATAAATAGTACCCCTCGTATATAATGAAACTTTCAATGAATTTTCAAGGTATTTTATGTTTCTCAAAAGTTTTGTTTTTATGAAACGTTATGAAGTCAACATCAGTATCATTAATAAGTTTTAAAATTTCTTCAGATGTTTTCAACTTCAATACTAATTATATAACTATAATTGAATTCACAAACAAACTAGATTTAACTGTAAAATGATATTTTGGGGGTGTATGCCTTTAATTATCTTATTTTTAACTAGATCTGTATTATCAGCGTACATATACTCGTATTCAACTAAACTTAATCTGTTCTCTGGTGTAGGAGGACGTCTGGAGCTGACTGCCCTACTTATATATGAGTATAAGCAAATTGCATTGCTGTCGTAAGCTGAACTCGCCAATGTAAAAAAAAAACATGAATTGAAATACTCCAGAATGGAATTAGGATTAGCGAAAAAGACCAATTGATGCCCCTTGCCATTGTGCATTGGCATTTCGAAAGAGACCAAAGAGTAGGGACTCTGAGCGAATTACTTAATTAAAAACGTGCCCACGGGCTGTGTCGATGTCGACTTTATACCATTAAACCGTGCAACGCACATTTGTGTGGTACAAGTTTCGTGCTGCATGCTGCTTCTAAGCCTCACAATCTCGCATTAGCAGGTAATAAATTTTAAAGCTGCACAATGAGGCTGCAAAGTTATAGTTATAGTGAATGTGGGCTTCTAACTGGCGTTAGTGGCATGCCACTGCAACATCGGCGTAGCTAGCCAACCACCTTTATCGTCGTTTGATGGACGCGGCAGGATCTTTCGGCTGTAATGTACCATGTTAAATTTGGCGCATCATTTGTCGTGCGTCAGCGCTGGTTAATTTATGTGCCAGGTTTATAGTGCAGCACTTTTTCTTTCATCTTTGTTGGTGAAAAATTATCTGCTACAAATTACACAAAGCGGATGCTGGGGTTTGAGCTGATGCGATAAGAGGTGCGATGCCTTGAAGTTTATTAAAAGAAAATAAGAGTAGCAAAGTATATTAGGCCATCATTTTCAGCGTGAGAAATATATACAAATATAGCATAAAAGAAGCTAAAACTGAAATTACTTGCAATATTTTAAATTCATGGCAGATTTATAACTGTTACATAAGAGCAAAGTTCCCCCTAAGCTGCGCGGGTACTAATTTTTCGAAAGTTGTGCAGCCCTTTTTGTATTCTGTTCACCATATTTTTTCTATAATCTTATAAAAGAATTGAATCTAATACGAATTGAACATTTTTGCACCGCCCAGTCAGTGCAAAATAAGAGGGATTATTGCATAAGAGCATATTATTGCATATTACCGACTTCTGCATATAGCAGTCAAGGTGTGAGTGTTATTGCAATAAGTTTAATATAATTATTGATATGAGAGTAAGTACTGCATGTACACTCACGTATAAGATTATTTAGTAGTGTTATTCGAATTTGATTTTGGTATATCCACAGCTCCTGCTTCTTTGTGAAAAACAAGCTACCTGCACTAACTTCTTCAAATTATAGTCTAAATATTTAGTTTCAAGTTGTTTATATTCACTTCCAAAAGGAATGGATGAATGAATGGAATGTGGATACTGAACATTTTCAAACTGTGAGACCCAAACCAGCTCTCAATTTAACCCCAATATTTATTTCATGTCAATTTGAGGTTTAATCCATAAATCACAGTATTACAAAAGGCACAAAGGATGCGATTTCGCAATAACTAAAAATGTATTATTTTATTTCTTAAGAATGATTACAATTGGCGTTTAAGAATATTGATTGAGTTGAATAAAGTTATTTTCAATGAATTCTGAATTAATTTGACCAATCCGAATGTGATTTTGTTGTGCAAAATCATTTTAAAATTTTTTAGGTCTCTGAGGACGACGTTTTATGATAACTAATATAATTACGAGATCAACCTGTCGGGCTTGATTGTCTAGTAATGATAGTAAATAGTCAGCCATTCAAGTCAATAACACTCAGATCAGCTCATGTTTTATTTCTTCATATTCTATTAATTATGCTGATACCTAGTTTCACCTATATGAATAATGTTAAAAAGTAACATAATGAAGTATAAGTCCGCCAAATTTAATTCCATAATTTTTTTAAAAAATTTGTGTTAACTTAATAATAAGATTGGACCCCATCTTTACCTACCTTCAAAGTTTCATTCCAATCAGTAAAAAATACGCCTGCAGAACACACTTTCGACCAAGAAACAATTGCTCAGCATTGTGACATCCAGGCAAAATATCATATTTAATTTCACGCATTGCCAAGCAGTGTAAACAGCACACGACTGCTTCGCAAATGAAATTCACTGACCGCAATGCTATATGAAATAAGGTCCCTGGTGTGCAACGTATGGGTGGTCAGGACGAACAAATTCCCAATACTGGGAACACAAGTTTTAGTATAAAAGCGTTGTACACATTGGCAGTAAGTTTTAGTGACCGAAGAAAGACGCCTAGGAAAATTACGATAAATACAACTACCTGCTCCAGCAACTAAGAAAATATAGGAACACCCAAGTGGCAACGAAGAGAGCAGATCAGGCCAGAGAAGCCACGAAACTGAACCGCAGCACTGTATGTGCTCTGAAAACAAGGAGCAGACAGTATGAGGCTCAGGCTTATCGTGCTCCTTGCCTGGCTAACGATTTATTGCAACTGCTTGGTACTATCTTCGGCACCATCGCTTATCGTAAAAGCGGCATCCTTCACGCAGCAACTGCCATACACATCGAAGCAGGCGAATACCGCCACCAGTTCCAATTCGAATGCTCTGTGGAGGAAGGACACCCAATTTTTACCCGACACGGAACGTGCAAGCGATGGCCTTAAAGATATTAAGCGCTTCTCGAGAAACAATGCAGCAAGCGCCTCTGCTGCAAAAGTTGCACAACAACTTGGCCTGGATTTAAATCGAAAATTGGCGGCCGAATATGATTTAAACACTCTACTGGGTGCACCAGACGAAACAGCCATATCGCAATCAGCGGAGTTATTGCCGCAGGAAAATGAGCCACGAATTCGTGCAGTGCAGCTGAGCGAATTTTATTCACCATTGAAATACTGGGCCAGATACTGCCAGACAGACAACAATTGCCCACAGGAGTATTACCGTGCCCTGTTGGCGGACAGGTGAGTGCTTGTGAGAAAGGTGGGGAGAAGGGAGAGGCGGTTAGCGTAACTGCAACGAATCTCGTTAATTGGGCGACGAAGATGGAAAGGCGTGCAACGATAAAATGAATTTCAAGGTTGCAGTGAAAGTGTTTTTACGTTTGCTGGACCATCTTCCGAGACTTCAATGATAACATGCAATTTTTAGTCTGGTGCGGGTATTGTCTGCGCTGCATGCAAAAAATGATGATGGAAATTTAATTGATACTCTGATGGCGAAAACAAAATGTTGGTGTAAACTTGAACCCACCACACCCATTAATACCACACAATTAGTTTTAATTAAACACCGAAAGAGAAAAGTGGATAGTAGTAGTTAAATTTGCAAATAAAGTAAGGTAAATGGCCTAATAAGTAAATTTTAGTAATTTGTTCCTGTAATTGCCGTTAGAACTTTCAGTATTATGATCCATTGAGGATCAGGATTCTTCATATATGGATGTATATTGGAGAACTTTCGAATCTTCTAACAAAATAGACTAGGCTTGGGTCAAAAAGGTTTGTTTGTCAGTATATGAGAATAATGCACGATAAATTGTAAAAAATAATTGACCAATTATTTAGGACCCATCTAATTGTTGTATGGAATAAGAATGAATAATAAATTAATTGGCTAGATAGTTATCCAGATCAATTTCCAGTTGCAAACACTTATATGTCCCGTTATATATAATTGACTCAATGAATATATAAATAATGAGGAAGATATTTGGCGAGGCGTTCATCATCTATCACTATCGCAAAACTCTTTAACCTGAACTATCGCAAAACTCTTTAACCTGAACAAGGGTATATATATATATATGTATATATATATATATATACCCTTGTTCAGGTTAAAGTATATAATGAAGTGAAATAGAATTCAAAAGTGTATTCTACTTTAACTTTATTTTCGTTTGTTCTTGATTTTTGTAGCTCATTATATATATATCTATATATATATATATCTATATATATATATATATATATATATATATATATATATATATATATATATATATATATATATATATATATCTATATATATATATATATATATATATATATATATATATATATATATATATATATATATATATATATATTAATATATATATGAGCAATTCTGATTTTGTCCGTCCGTCTGAGGCCAGTTTGTTAGAGACATCTTAATGAAGGTTTGTCTGGACCAATACATATGAGATAGATATTGCTATATGGGCCTATTTGGACAATGACCATGCCTACCTGGAACTTTATTCACCTTTGATAAAATGACTATAGCTTTAGTCCAATTAAGCAAATAGTACCGCAATATGGTAGTTATATAGATGTGGGTCCTTCTAAACACTATACAAAATGTGGGCGGTATATATTAACTGCCACGCCCACTATTAACATATATTCATAACTTAGAATCTATTACATTCATCGGCGAAATTTTGTGAGAAGCAACATGTGGACATTGTAAAGCCATCTGGGTGAAATGGGGTTGATCAGGGAAAGGACATGCCCATTTTCCATATAGATACTAAAATAAAAATTAGCCTACCTATGCCTATATTTTGTGTGAAAAATATGTTGGGATGCGCCATTTGCACAATTAATCAAAAATCATCACTACGTTCCCATACAGGGAAGGTTGAGGGTACTACCATTAAACACCATATAAAAAATGGGCGTGGTGATTATTACAGCCACGCCCACTATTGACACATTTTTATACCCTACGACCTATACACAAATTTCTTGACGAATTTTTATACGAATGCGTGTATTGACGCTAGAAAGCAATCCACAAGAAATGGGATCGATCAGACAAGGGACACGTCTCCCTCTCATATATTGCACTCTATCTATGTTCCTAATGAAGATATATGAAGAGTAGTATTGGTAGCAGTATACATTAGGTCCGTAGTAGAGTGCATACTAAATATAAGTGTGCATAACCAATACGAAGTTTTGAGGCCGTTAATCATTAACGAAACTTCACTCAAAGGTTCAGAGTGCTAGCATAAACCACAAAACAAAAAATGGGCGGTACATTTTAAGGGCCACTCCCTCTATTTGTACATGTATAAAACTTAGGACCTATGCCAAATTCTTGGACGAAATTTTATTTGAATAAGTATATTGGCGCTGCAAAGCCATTCACAAGGAATGGGGCAATCAGATAAAGGCCACGCCTCCCTAACTCAGGGTTATCTACCGAAAATTACCGTAGATATGCTCCAAATGATGATTTATGAAAAAAACATTTCCATTGTTGAACTTGCACGCACAGGGGAAGGTAAAGAGTATTTCGAAGTCGGTTTAACCCCAGTTCAGACATTTTTGCCCGTTTTATAATGCAAAAGTAAAATTGTGGGATTTTGTTAACAGTTGAAAGCTTATTAAAATCGTCATTTTAATTAAAAATGAAATTTGAGTTTGAAATGAAAGTGGAACATGAGTTTTGACAGAAACGAAAGCGAAGGCGAATGCATTTGTGTATTCCGCATGTCAGACATTCTGTGAGTAATGTACAAGGCCATCACTTGATAGCTTTATCAAATGCATGCCAGTAGTTATGTTTTCAAAATAATATGAAACAGAAAAATATTAATTTACAAAAAAAAAAAAATATATTGAATTACAATTTGCTGGTCCCATATTACCAAAAAGGAATTTTTTTTTTTTTTTATTTTTTTTAATTTTTACCCCATTTTTAATTACATTCTGTTCGTGAACAATAAGTAATTTTTAAATGCTACTATGGACCTTAATATGTTCTTTAGTCATTACCACAGAACATATTTTAATTTAATTATACGAGTATTTAATTAATTTATATACGAAAAGTGTCGTTTAAAATATTCTATGTGGAAGTTCTGTGGGTCCAATTCGTTTGAGTCTTCTTTTTGTTTTTTCCATTGCCGGCAATTGGCGCACGTCTCGGTTTTGAGGAATTTTTAGGCGCTCTGTGTATTTGCTGCTACATTTTTTAATAGTGTCTTCCACCGAGTCAATGTTGAGATCGTGGTGTATGTCTTCATTTCTTATATACCAGTCGGCTTTTGTTATTGTCCGCAGTATTTTGCATTGTGTTCTTTGAATCAGTTGTATATTCGTTTTGCTTGCTGTCCCCCATACTTCGATCCCATATTTCCAGATGGGTGTTATCATTGATGTATATATCATTCTTTTATTACACAGTGATAACTTTGAACTAAGTCCTAGTAACCAGTTTAATTGTTTGAATCTACTTTTTATTTTATTTCGTTTATTTAATATATGTTGTCTCCATGTAAGTTTTGCGTCGATTGCTATGCCAAGGTATTTTGTGCTGGGGCAAATTTTTATCATTTCGTCTTTTATTGTGAGTGGGTGTTTAGCAGAGTTTCTATTCGTATATATTACTTGGACAGTTTTCTCTTTGTTAACTTCTATTCCCCATTTCTCGAACCACGAGGCTATATTTTTAATTATTTGTTGAAGTATGTCTGTCGCCGCTTTTTAGTCTTGATTGGATGCTAAGAGGACCGTGTCATCCGCGAATGTTGCTATCATGGTTCCTTGTGTCTTTGGGGTTGGAATGTCTGCAGTGTATATTAGGTATAGGAGTGGACCCAGCACACTGCCTTGAGGCACTCCCGCTGTCATTGTTAGGATCTCAGAGCATTCATCGTCATATTTACTGTAAAAGTATCTGTTGGTGATATAACTGCTTAGCAAGTAATAATAGTTTAAAGGCAGAATATTATTTAGTTTATTCAGAAGTCCTTTGTGCCACACTCTGTCAAACGCTTTCGCAATGTCCAGGAATACAGCCACGCAGTACTTCTTTTTGTCAATATCATCCATGATTTTGTTCACAACTCTATGAACTTGTTGCACAGTTGAGTAGGTAGGTAGGTAGGAGTGGCCGCCCAGTTTGCCAAAAGCACACTTGAGCACACATAATGGCCCATTGTGATACCACGGTGTGGCGCCGTTCAAACACTGACTAAAAAAGTTCCCATACTTGGGATGGTGATAGTCAGCGCAAGGACAGCGCCTGGAAAGGCACGACTCCCCCGTCATGTTTCAGGAAACCATCCTGATACTTTGATGAACCTGGCTATGTTCCTAATATTAATGGATGACAGCTCTGTCAGGCTTGTAAGAAATGGGGCACCAAAGGTGCGAATTCTTCTTCTGCTCAAGGATGGGCAGTGGCATAAGAGGTGGAAAACCGTCTCGTCCTCCTCCTCGAAGCCACAGCCTCGGCAAAAGTCATTTGAGGGTAGGCCCAGTCTTTCTGCGTGCTGTCCCATTATGCAGTGGCCGGTCAAAACCGACACAGTTGTCGACAGTGATACGCGATCAAGTCGAAAAAGTTGATTGGTTCTGTTTTTGTCCATGCTTGCCCAAGTTAGTCTAGCCGTGTGGCAGGATTCCTCGTTAGCCCAGGATTTGTAGGCGTCAGCCAGATATTTCCGTTTGATTTCGAGGTTGGCTGTTGCCAGTGGAATGCCGATGTTTACAGAGGGGTGAAGGTCGTGTATTAGCGTGCCTGCCTTGGCAAGCTCGTCCGCCTCGCAGTTTCCCGGGATTTCGCTGTGTCCGGGAACCCAGACTAGGTGCACCCGAGAGTAACTTGCGAGCTCATTTAAAGATGTTCGACATTCATGAACTAGTCTTGATGTGGCCGTGGAGCCAAAAAGAGATTTAATGGCGGCCTGGCTGTCTGAGAAGATAGATACGTCAACTGCGCCGATATCACTACTCAGCATCCATTTGGCTGCGTGGTAAATGGCCATGACCTCAGCTTGAAAAACGCTGCAATGGTCTGGGAAACGTAGGGAGATGTTTAAGTCCAACTTGTCGGAATAAATACAGCTTCCGACTGTACCTCCAAGCTTGGAACCGTCGGTGTAGATTTCGACTGTTTCACCGACGATTCGGTTTTCTGAGGTCCAGTCGCTTCGACTTGGAATAGTGAGGTCGAATTCCCTGTTCAAATCGGGATAGACCGACATATAATCGATAAAGTTGGGGACTGGTGGGTCCTGATTCAGAATTGAAGCATAGCCTGTCAGGGTTATGCGCCAGTGCGAGCATTAAGTCTAATCGCTGTCAGCTTGGCTTGTTGCTTAACCAGGATCCCCGAGGGGAGCCAGTGCAGCATGGCAAAAAGGGCTTTCGTAGGTGTGCTACGAAGAGCGCCAGTGATCAGTAGAGCAATGGATCTTCTGATTTTATCAAGAGGTTTGATATTACAGGCTTTTTCGAGAGCTTGCCACCAGAAGACCGACCCGTATAACAGGTTTGGTTCAACGATGGCCGTGTAGAGCCAGAGCACGATTCGAGGACGAAGTCCCCATCATGCACCAACTGCTTTTTTACCCTACGTCTCCACGGGCAATTTTTGATGGCATAACATCTGTCAAATTTGATTGCAATGGTTGGCAATATTTTAATGGTGGGCATTGCGATGTTATGCCATTGTCATTTTGAAAATGCCGTCAAGCAATCTAGTTCGCTGTGCCCGCGCTTGAAAATTTTTTTTATTTATACGATGAAGAGAAAAAATAAGAAAATCGAAATTGTGGGTGAATCCTTTTTTACAAAGAATGCAAATGCACAGCCTCCATTCATTTTAGCGTTTTTATTAATTTAATAGATGCGGTAAAACGAAAATGTCCGACGATGTCAAACAAGGAAAATGACAACTGATTGCAACACAGCACGCTGGCAATTTATGGCATAACATATTTCATAACATAAATTGCCAACTTGAAGCAATTTGGAGTCTCCATTGGCAATTTGCTTGAAATTTCCAATGGCATGCCATCAAAAATTGCCCGTGGAGACGTAGGGTTACAGCAGTATATAGCGCATATTGCCTTACGTGCCCTCTCAGCTAGATTGGCTTTCCAATTAAGCTTTGGGTCGAGAATCAGGCCTAAGTACTTAACGTGTGTGCTCAAAGAGAGCGGAGTGCCGTTTAGACTAGGCATTGTAAACTTTGGAATTTTGTACTTCCTAGTGAAAAGCATAGTCTCGGTTTTGGATGGGTTAACCCCAAGTTCGAATTCGCGGCACCAGTTCGACACAATAGAGAGTGAATAGTTAAGTTTTTCGGAAAGTGTTTGGGGGAATTTGCCGGATGCCGCGATTGCTATGACGTCCGCATAGGCTATCACTTTGCATCCAGTAGATTCCAATCTCACCAGTAGTGTGTTAACTGCCAGGTTCCAGAGGAGGGGTGATAAAACACCCCCTTGTGGCGTGCCCCAGTTAACCACCCTCCTGGATTGGGCACTGCCGTCACTACCCGACAAAGGGGTGAGAGCCGGGCCCGAGCAGCTAGGCTCTTTGGCAGTGGCTTGTGGGACAGCACCAGCTGGGGGAGGCTGTTGGGGGGCTTGGGCATCGGACTTGTAGATGCGGAGAGTGATGGCTCCAAAGCCATAATTAATCACCCCCTCGCGGGAGTTGATGGGAACAAGGGATTGCTCGTTCAAAATGATGGTGACCTCACGCAAAGTGCCTTTGGGGTCACCAACTTTCGCGACATTCCAGCCATCGGTGGGAAGATCGGTGTTGCTGAGCTTGAGGATCTTTAAGATTGCCTCGGGCTCAGAGGGCTCGGCAGGAAGCCATGTGTTGGAGCGAGGGCGTTGGGGAACTGGGTCCAAAGGTACAGCGTTGAGCTGTGCACCCGGCCATATCTCACCTACCCTATTGATCGCTACCTTGTATAGATCCGCCGAGCGTTGGTCCGAGCAAGATACGATCTTAATATGTCCTTGATACCACCCTGCGTCACGGCAGCTGGGTGAAGGACCAGGGTTGAGGGACATAACCTCAACGAATATTGGTAACAGTGCCATTTCGACCTGTCTCCAATTGGCAGGAGTAATGGTCCCATCGGCATTGGCAGAGTCGGCCACAGCCCATGTGAGGCTCTCTTTCACAATCTCACTAAGCGGTTTGGAGAGCTTAGGCTTGGGAGTAGCCAGCCTTACGCGCTTAGGGATGCTTTGGGTGGATTGGCTCGGGCGATCGGCTGATCTCTGCCTCTTGGGGTTACCGGCTGCTTGTGCAGTGGAGGAGTGGACACGCACATCCGCGTGTGCTTTTGCCCACTCAAGCTTGCCCTTGTCGTATTCTGACAGTTGAGAGGGATCTGTAGCGTTGCGCTTCGTCAAAATACGTTAAGCCGCTCTAAGTGTCCTTTACGCCCTTGTACTCGGGTTCACGTTGGTAGGTGCACCTGAAGGAGGAGCAGTTACCATCGACTTGTGAGGCAATATCGAGGCGTTTGCTGAAGAGGGCTGAGGCGGAGCGACTGCTGCTGGTTTGTGAGTCAATACCCTAGCAGCCGCTGAAGAGCCTGGGGACAGCGAAGAGCTCTTGGGTGGCTTATTAGCCGAAGCTGTGGTGCTTGTGGAAGGGGCAGTGCTTATGCTGCTTGTCTTCGAACCAAGGACGGGGGTGTTGCTGGTGGGCATTTGCCTAGCCAGGGTTTTGCGCGTCCCTGAGGGGATATGCGCGGAAATTTTGTTTGTGTTTGTGTTTTTATTTTTTGTTGTGCCCATGTAATAAGGGTCCCCACTCAAAGCCGCTATCTCAGTCCGAACGTGTGGTCACTAATTATGGTCCCATGGTTATCTGTGCAAGCAGGGAGGCCATGCGAGGGTTGGCACAAGCCCTTATGGGGTCAAGTGCTCAGAGACAGACCAGTGCTAATCGGTTGAGTGGAACTCACACTACCGACCTAACGGTAACAGACGTCGAACGTACTTTGAGGCCTGCCAAGGTTTTAACGGGACGGGGGCAGCTGCAACCTTAGACTGGAGCCGTTCACACTCAAGTTTCTCCTTGGTGCTACCGTGACAAAAGACAGCTAGGTCCAGAAAATTACAACTACCAGCCCAGGGCAATCAGAACAGTTACATTGGTCCAAAGAGAAGTCCGGGGACGAAGGATGGGGGTCGTGCCAATTGGTGCTACTGAACTCCCGTGCAAGAAAACAGCAGCACCTGGGGGAGTGTGGACCATTTAGCGTAACCCAGGGTGCACCGCGTGGAGGCGATCTACATTACACCCCCTAGTTGAGTGGTTTCGTCTAAAGCCGAATTGATGGAAAGGAATTAACTTAATAACCAACATGCCATCAAGTTACAATAAGAAAGCAGACCTTGTAAATTGACTTCCAGAAATCATATAATATTTCTCTTTGAACACTCATCGCTTGGTTATTTTCTAATTTAAAGTCTCAACGAAATTTCCATTGCTTTAATTAGACTATCATGCTGCATTGGTCACAATTATTTTTTCTTCACATGAAAAATGATTAATAACATCGGTCTCCCTTCAGATTAGACATAATCAATAAACCGCGCCTCTCGTTTCAACGTATCAGCTTGAACTGAACTTAAATGCAACTATAATTAAATACTGCATTTTTGCTTATAGAGTTCGTTAAATGCATTGCTGTTAAACATCTTCAAAAGCATTTTCTTAGCACATTGTAGATAGCGAAATCAAAAGGAACACACGCGTTTCTTCAATTTCAATAAACAAATTATAACTAAATGTATAGACTCACATGTTATTAATTTAGCAAACGTGCATGTTCTGGGGATCTGAAATACCCAACTCCAATAACATGACAAACCACGGAAAACACCAAAGCCATCGCCATTTTTTGTGTTATGTAAGTTTTCTAGAACACTATTAGATATTGGATAGATATTAAGCAAGCATACTTTTTCAATTAAGGTTGAGTATTCGAATACTGTGATATTTTGTCATAAAATGTAAAATTAAATATGAGGATATGGCAAAATGTTTAGATCGCCAAAAGTGCATTGCAAAAAGTGATATACAGACAGAAATTCAGCAAATTTACATGGCAGCGGTCGAATAAAATACTACACATTTTTTAATGGGGTATGTGTGGTTAAATATTTTCGTGTAGAACCTAGTCTCGTTTTTAGTTGTATGTATTAGTAACGGTTCGATTTGACTGTCCATAGTCATCCAAAGAGCAAATAAAATCGGATATTAATGCTCCAAGTGTATAAAATATCGTCAAAATAGAAAATCATCAAACAAATGGACCAAAAATATTAAACAATATTTTGAAATTTCTGTGCAAACACGATAAAATCATTGGTATTGAAGTTATGCAATGTAATTCAATAAGTCTTGGAGAATCGCCCGTTGTGAGGTCCCATACTCCATACGCCAGTGTGTAATGACTCAATAAAAATTAAAACAAAAAATACTTTTTAATGAACATAACCATTAAGAAACAGTTCTAAAGTGCTGCATTGACCACAACGCACAACAATTTTCACGTTACAAGGCACACCTACCGATGAGCAATTAAGCAAGGTGAGGTTGATACAGTATTACTGAAAGCAGAATAAATGACAATGTGCATGACTAACTCAAATTATCGAAGCAAAATAAATTAGGTACATAAAATAGAATGGAATGTCCAACAAATGTGACTTATAATTATCTGATTTAGGAAAAATAAATCCAAAATTTACTGGTATCTTAAAAATCGTTTCGCGCTGAAGTGGCTCATATAATTGAGCAATTTAAGACTTAAGATTGTAAGTTTGGACATTAAATTACGTTAGGTCCGGTTAACCTGGCTGGCATAAAGCCACGCATAGACCGATTGGTCCCTAATGAAAACAGATGGGGTCTGACCTTTATATAGACTTAAAGTAGACATATCGTAGGATGTCAACGTTTTTGCGAAATTTCGCAGCGCAGTTAGCTCCATTCCTGAGATGTTTTAAGCGCGTGCTTGATAACGCATCACACATACAAAGGATATGTTTTAAAGTTTTTCTTATGCAAACCTCCTTACATTTGCTACATTCGCCGTTGTCCGTAATTCCAATCTTGTGTGCATGTGCCGCCAGTAAATTATGGCTTGTCATTTATCTATGATAGTTCTACAGTCTTTTCGTGAGACCACGAGTATAAATCGCGTTTATTTCCCATCGTTGACCTAACACATCACTTGGAATTTTGTGCCACCTTGCTTTCATCTGCCTTCTCATATGTCCGTCCGTTTCATTGCGTAGTTCTTTAAGAGGTTTCTGTATCTCGTTTTCTTGTTCAAGTGGTAAATAGACAGCACTTTTTGCAATCTCATCTACTATTTCATTCCCTTCTATGCCCTTATGACCAGGTATCCAACAGATATTCTACGACTTCCCGGTTGTGTAGGACATTTGTGGATTTTATACTATATGAGTTAATCACCTTTATCGCTGCCTGGCTGTCCACGTATATGTTTATAAGCTCTGCGACTTTCCTAATAGCAAAGACTTCCGCTTGAAAGATACTGCTCTCGTCTTCGCGCTTTAAAGGCTGCTTAATTCCCAACTCTGAGCAGCAGATGCCCGCTCCCGCTCCATCCATCGTTTTAGAGCCGTCTGTGTAAAAGTTTAAGGTCCTTCGGCTGGGCCTCATTCCTTTACGCCACCCCTTCGATTGTAGTTCGATGTCTTCTCATGTAGTCAGTGTTGCACGAACCCCCTTCTGCCTATTGAGCTATGCCCGAAGTTTCTGCAAGTAAATTCTCATGTAACCGTCAGTCTCCCCGCGGATTTCGCTGTAAGATTCTCCGCCACAAGTTCGATGGGCAGCATGTTGAGTACCGTTTCGAGAGCAGCCGTTGGATTGGTTCTTGGTGCGCCTGTTATGCATACAGTAAGATCAGTCTAACTATTTCAGTGTAGTACCAATGCATCATAGCGCATTACTGCCCTTCTTCGCCCTGTCCTCGACATTGCGCCTCCATATAAGCTTATTGGCCAAATTTACTCCAAGGTACTTTGTGTGGTCTTTGAGAGTAAGTTCATTGTCACCTAGCTTTGGAAACTTCCACGCGGGGACCTTGTACTTTCTGGTAAAAAGTCGGTTTCATCCGCGTTTACCCCCAAGCCTGCTCCAGATACCAACTGGTGGACCGTTTTAAGGGTGTTGTTCATTACGTTACTGATTGTACATGACATTACATTAAAACAGCTAAATAAACGTTTTATTTGTCCTACAAATAAGAAATGCTCTTGAATCCATTTTCTTAAACGGATTTAAGAGCAGGTGTTTATCTGATCGGAAATAGTTTTCAGTGGGCAATTTAGACATGACCGTCTGCGTGCACTTTTTTCCTTAGCATTTTTGAAACGTAATCTCAACAGAGCGACTTTTTCGACTATGATTTATCTCTCTTAGTTCCAAGCAAGGACAGTATGATGTACTCATACTATACAATTGTCTAATGAACTGCCCACAAATTTTGTCAGAAATCACACAAATTACATTCAAATAAAATAAATTATTTTACGTGAAAATTACGACATTTGGGATGGTCAAATTTTTACAAGTAGGTTTTATATTATATCGAAAAACGATATGATTAAATTTGCCTTTTACCAGAAATATTTTTTATGAAAGCTATCTTGCTACAAAAAATATGCAACTTCATAACAGTACGGCTGCAATATATTCAGACACACCCCTCGTGCTTCATTTAAAATGATTTCGTTAGCGAAATTACCTAAAACACAACCCACACAATTTTTGGTTTACACATAAAACACTCTCAGACATGAATACAGATACAACAAACACCAACAAATGCGATACTTACACGCACCCATAACTCAATTGAAATGTAATCGAAAACGAAACCTACGCAAAACGTACGGACGATCCTTTAAATGTTCCCATGTTTTCTTTTTTTGTCGAAAAAGACACCACTATTCAGTGGGTACAATAGGGGTTACTCAATATAGCTACTACGGCACTTTGAGGCATTGATTCAATTCCTAACAATTTTATGTTTGTTATTTTCCAATGTAGCAACAAAGCAGCTGCTCTCAAGGAAATGGAGGCGATAGGTGAACCGGTTATTAACGCCGACAAAGACTATCTGGACGAATCCATCACAGATGGTGACAGCGATGATTACGCCAGTAATGATGTTTTCATGCTACTCACTGGCGAACAAGATCTTATTAAATTTCTTTACTGGGCCATGGAACAATTGTATCCGTACCAGAAATTTGCTAATTTAAGTGACAATGACGCTGACTACTATCACCCGGGTATGTATATATGGAAGAAATTAAATCTGTCTGGCCGTTTAGAACCACCACTTATAGTAGAAGAACCGCATTATATTATAGTGCGACGACAGAAATTAGAAGAGGATCTACAACCAGGTAAATATTTTTTAATATTAAATGTTGTATATGATAATTTACTACGCTCTAAATTACACACGCTGCACATTATTTTTAAGTAGTTAATATCATCTATATCGTTTTGCATTTGTTTAGGGACACTTTAAATAAAGTCCAACATATTTGAATAGGTTATTATTATTAATATATATATATATATATAACTTAGACCACCACAATGCCCATTATATTGAAGAGAAAGATATATCCACCAGGAAAAGGACACACAGTAAAGCTGTATTCAGAAGTATCGTTTAACAATAATTTAAGCAGTGACAGATTTCGAAATAAAGTGTAATAATAGTAGAATAGTTTGTTCCAATTCGTAACAACAGTCGTAGCGTCCAAGTCAATCAGCCAAATTTACTAAACACATCGACATAAAGACTACACAAGGAGATATGTCCACTTAAATATAGTATACATTTTTTTCAACTTTTTAAAAGGGGGGAAAGTTTGACTGCCAATTTTACAACACGAACTGCAGTATTATTGGCATCACATGTTGCTGAATATAGGCTTCTTTAGGTAGGAGTGATAATGCAACTATTCAGCATATTAGTGACACTATGTCCCATCACTCTTATTGTCTACAAACATAATGCAAATTATTCCAAAATTGTGTAAGGGATATTTTTGGATTTTAAGAAATGGATTATGTTTCATAGCATCCAAACGAGTATTTGATTTTTATTCTGCTTCAACACATTTCGTAAAATTTTCATGTAGATTTAATTAAATACAGTTACAATATAATTTTGTTTGCAGGTTCAAACTTTAAAAATGATCCATTTATTCCGCCCCGTGGTCGCAAACATGATTTTCCAGATTTGAATGCGTTAATGCGTCGGTATGAAACATTTGTGCCAAATCGCGGCAAACGTGACAAAATAAAAGATATTTTTAAGTATGATGATCTCTTTTTTCCTAATCGTGGCAAGCGACTGAAGACCCCAATAGCGTTAACTTCAAAAAAATTGTATAATGATTCCAACCAGCGGCGGCGATCAACAACGGCCGCCATCGTAAATTCCCATTTTGCAGATGACATGGAAAAGGCTGATCTATTAAGTCGCGTTTTGAGAGAAATGCAGCGTAAATTACAGCAACAGGAGAGGTGCATGGAGCATGCTACCAACAATAAAAATAGCGAAGCAACGAATCTCTTGAACCCCAATAACATTGAGGCATGGCCACAAGGAATGTCAATACATAAAACGAATGGTTACAATCAATCAACGCAGTCATCAGTACCAGAAATGACTGCTGCAACAAGAAAAGATAAATCTATCACACCAACAAAAAATGCACTTCAACAACAATGGATCACGGGGTATATGAACGCTCGCTTGAGGAGAGTTGCTGGCTCATTTGCTGCTCTTGGCGCTGCAAGAGTTGCGGCTAATAGATTGCATTCGGCCAAATCAATGTCAAACGTTGCACAGCAACAACAACATCGGCAACAGCAATATCGTCGTCCGTTACCAGTAGAAGCCAGTTGGCGTCAACGGCGTGAACAGCAACGACAGCAACAAACAGCAGGAAATCGACAACATCAGGTGAAATCATTTAACAATTTGGATCCTTTGTTATGGCGACAGTTACGATTGCTACAACAGAAAGCGTTGACATTGCGGCATTCGACGCCGATGCAACACAACACGCAGCCTCTGGCATTCCGATTCAGTGACGACGACGCTAATTACTCTAATTTGAACATTTAAAACTTTATGGTACCGTCCGTAGGTCCAGTTTTTGTTGTTGTTGCTGCTGACCCCTAGTAATTACATTAGCAAATGAATTAAAGACTCGAGCTACAATATATATTAAACACAACTGAATCCCAATTATAAAATAAAGCACGAAGGGTACATATTATATAAAATAAAATCTTGCAATTGATTATAAAAATCCAAAATTTTTGTTTTTCAACTTCCTGACATTGTACAAATAGTGACAATTCGTACCACGGATATACAACATTGATTTGATCTCGACACAAGTACTTTTTTTAGTCGACATTCAAACAATTAATAGTACTTGTGTACTTGTTATCGCTTATTTAATTATTATTTATATTCACTTAGCTCATCATCAGTTTTACTTCCTCGCACGATTTAAATTTGTCCTCTCTCCTCATTACTTGTGGCGAGTTTCACATGTACCACCGCCAATAGAAAAAACTTTGTATTTGATCAATGCAGTAAATTTGGGTCTAGCCTTTTAAATTTGAAGAATTTAATTAATAAAATTGCAGTCCGCAGTTATATTGAGAAAATTTCCTTAGTTAAGAAATGTTGTCACCCTATTCAAAAAACTTTCCGAGTAACCATAAAATTATAGAAGAAACTAATAAAATTGAAAAGTCAGCTCTCCTTTCTCGTATATCAGAATTCAATACAATATCTGTTGTCCGCCAATACTTAAAATTCCATTTTTTATATCGAAAAATTCAAGAGATCTACGAAACAGTTTATTTTAATAGTTTAGTATCAAGAAAGACTGTAATATAGTATAGATTATGAGCAAAATTATGTATGATTAAGTGAGAATTTTAGTATGTAATGTTTTATAATAAATATACATTACAAGCGTTTTATGGCAAATTTACTGACCTATACCTATGATAGTTAGATCTCCTGAGGAGATATTCATCAAACCGTCACACAGATCAACGATATATAGGATTGAAACAATAAACAAAATGGATTTTTATTTTGTTCCGAGTTTCTGTATATAATTGATGTGACTTAATTTTTGAGTTATGTGTGGGCATTATTTACGTAGAGTACACAGTGAAAGAATCCCCATAAAATCTTGGAATAAGTTGACTTTTCAACGAAGAATGTGTAGTGCAGATCTAAAAAAATTTAAAATCTTTCCTCAGGGCATTCCAAATTTGATTGCGATTTAAGAAATGTAAGACTCCAGAACTTTAAATAAACGTGACGAAACAGTCATTTCAATGTTCAGAAAATGACATGAATAACTGTTACATTCACTTTATATCTAAAATTTGTTATCTGGGCTGCTGTTGCTAGCTCGTTCATCTTCAGGATGAGTCATCAATGCAGCAAGTAGCATATTTTTTAAAATACATATACATTTAAACACATTTTTTTTCAACACAGTACATCAGCGATTTCTAATATGACACACCTGCGTCCTTAAGCCCTATCTATTTCAATCACTATAAATATTATAAATTATCATACCTTCTATTATAATCAATAATGTCTGCAAGTAGTTGCAGAAATTAGTATTAGCAACTAAGGCTTTTTGACTTGAAGAGAAACAGATTTACAAAGAAGCATTTGTGAAGAATTAGAAGAAATTATTTGCATATCTTTAGAAAATTTATTACGGCCAAGTCACTTATAAATGTCCGATCAATGTTTCAAATAATCTGAAGGCGTTTCTTTTTGAAACAAATTATAATAAAAGGAACAATTATACAAAACTTTTGGAGTCCTCAACCTTGCCTTTATATGGGGAGGCAGTCTGCACTACTGCAATTTCTATAGACCTCTTCTAATGGAGACATTACTAAATCTGTGTCGCAAGTTAACAGGTTTCAAGGGAATTTTAAACGATGCATAATAACCACACTTAATTTATAAATCTCATAGTAATAGTAATCATTATAAAGAATTAATCTATTTCAGATACAAACCACTTCTTTCTGAAGTTAGAAGCTCCCAGAAAAATTAAGATCTATATCAATAAGTCCCTAAAAATTAAAATAAAGAAACACTATTCGGAAAAAAAGTCTTATTTTTCAAGTTCATTGACTCGACTGTTGACTCGACTGTTTTCACGAAACGCTCATTTGAAGTTGTCAAACGTTTGCGTTTGTTATCATTGTGAGCAGACGCGACATCCATCTTGCGTATAGCTTTTTCATATCCAAATATTTATGCAAAATTTAAATCACTGACCCATGTGATAAGTCTTTAGCATTTTCAAGTTCGCGTACCTTCACTCGCCGATCATCCAATATCATACCACGGATTTTATCGACCATTTCTGGTGTGGTGACCATAATTGGGCGACCAGAACGTTCGGCGTCACTTATGCTGATAAGACCGCACCGATAATTGAGTAAGTGGTGGATGGTTCCAATCGATGGTGAAGAGTATAATACCTTTCAAGCTTTTGTTTGGGTTTGCATGATGATTTTTTCCTGCAAAAAATTGTATGTAATGAGCACACGACAATCACTTTTTCCATTTTTACGAAAATACTCGTAGGTGTCTGTTTCAAAAGGCAGTTTCAAAAAAAGCATTTGACAGATCAGTCAGAAAATAACGCTAGGCTTTTTGAAAGATGCTTCTTGAGAAGAACAGTGCCACTTGTTGTAATTGTGAAGATTTTATTG
Organism: Clusia tigrina; assembly: GCA_920105625.2. Classification (NCBI taxonomy): domain Eukaryota; kingdom Metazoa; phylum Arthropoda; class Insecta; order Diptera; family Clusiidae; genus Clusia; species Clusia tigrina. Next base: position 162,614,267 of record OV050031.1, read on the forward strand.
GCCCACCCACATAACAATTCGTATGTGTTTCTTTTTTACAGCCTTGAAACTCATAAAACGCAGTTCTTCAAAGACTTTCTGAATATTAGAAGTCAATTTCAACGAATCCAGAAGATATGAATCTAAAGACGCGGCAGTTTTGTAATCTTTACTTTAGAGAATATTTGGGAAAATCAAATTGGCGCATTGATTTTAAAATTAAAACATAATGTCGGAGTATATTTCCTGGTTTGGAATTGCATTGGATCTCCCAAATAATTACTATATGAAACAGGTAAAATGACTAGAAAATATATTCTACCGTTTAGGAAGGGGGTATCTTTTTCTGTGGTTATCCCAAGTTACAATGGACAATTGCTAAATTGTTGCGAAGTTCAGTTGATAATTCCATATTTGCGTGTTCCTGCTATGATGTTGTTGCACGCCACTTTCATTTAGAGTTCTATAACTATTCCAAATCTGCTGAAAGAAAGAAGAAGTGAATCTAACGCAAACAGGCCAATCTAATACGCAACACACAGCTAACTCCACCGTTTTGCAAGATTGTCGGAAAATATCAACGTAATGTCACAAGCGAAATTTCAGTGGATGCTGCAGGAAAAGAGCAACAAAATACTGCGACAACAAGTAACTGTTTCCCGTGGTTGAACGGGTACGTTTGAAATTCGAGCACAGTTCCATTAATTCAGCTGAGAAAACTTTTTGGGTGTTTGCACTTCTCAATAAATGGTATTTACAATTCCTTGCTATTTATAATTCCTTGGTATTTATAACACAGTTGAACAACAGTTTCTAAAATAAGCCACGAATGAAGTTCAGGCTTACTTAAGCTGTCCATGAAAAGCGTCGCTAATGTACCTACTCTTATGTGGTGGTAATGTTCAAAAGGTATACTTGGGGGTTTCAGTAGCCAGTACTGAACTTACTGTCAATTAACGTTTGCGAGCAGAAATTGACAACAACAAAATAGGTAAAAATGAGACAATTGGAAAAACAACTTTCTCAAATGCGAAGCAGCAAAGGCCATTCAAAATAAAATATAATTAAATATCGTTTGAGAGAAAGTACTATTTCAAAGGAGGGATATACCAATGAAGGATTTATGTTAATATTTCTTAATTTTGCTTTATTTTATTAAAAACATAGTTTGGAACTTGTTGCGAGTTGCAACACTGGCAAAAATGATTGAATTCATACTTTGGTAACATACTAACGGAGTATTTAAAAATATATTAAAAAAGTAATTGTGAATAATAAAAAGTGCGACGTATTTATACTTGTATATTCATACAATACATATTTTCATTGATATTACAATAGTTGCTGTGCTGTGGCAATTGATTCGGAGTATATCAACAAAAAATTTCATTGCATACAAACAAATATATATACTAATGACGCTAAGTCTCGTCATTGGGTTGTAGATTTTGTAAAACATAAAATAATTCAATACCAGCAATTGCCCAGCATTTATGTAACTATATATATAAGTTGTAACTTGGGGCAATTTAGTATTTTATTTTCTTTCAACAATCGAAAACGTCGATAATTTTTAATTTTCATTTTCAATTCTACAAATTACAATAAAATATTTTCAATTTTTGCTTTAAACTGTGTCCAACGAAATATTCTTTATTTCAATCGGTTCATAAATAGATTGAATACACCACATTAACTAATGACAAATACTTTAAAAAGGTGAATGTATGTTTACTTTAAAAAAAGCTTCATATTTGATTGTGACTGATTTTTTGATAGGAATTTATATCGCAATTTAGGAATTGAAAGTATTCAAAATCTAAGTAATTCTCTCATTTTGACGATATGGTTAAAAATTTGGGCAGTGGTTCGTAGAATTGTCATTTGTGATCCACTAATAAATAGTGTACGAGGAAAATTTAGACTCTCTTATTTAAAAGGTCCAAAATGAAAGTGAAATTTACGAGTATTTGGGGCACAACGACCAGTCAGTTATGTTGCGAACCTCTATTTAACCCCTCTGTACATTTATGGAAAGTGCAATTTGTACTTCTAATAATTATATTTTTCGCCTATTAATTAGGCCGTTTACCCGAGTAAATGCAAAACAGCAACATGAAATGCTGTCATGTTTTTTAACGCCTTGTTAGTTTATTGTTTTCGTTGTTGTTGGTGTTTTTACTGTTGCAACTGTTATTGTAGTTGTTTTGAAGTAAACGTACGTTATCAGATTTTTAACACTTTCTTTCAGTTTCTATTCAATTCATGTCTGCTGGTGCTGCTCAGGTTGCAAGTTGATGCATTAATTAACAATGCTGAATTGCACAAATCGCTGCAATTCATCGCTATTGCTTATAGGGGGCTTGTAATCACATTTACATCGCCTTTTGGAGGGGGCATATGCCGCATTAACTGGTGTTTCTATAATATACCATGGATGAGCATTTTTAAGCCTTTATAACACCATTGCAGTATAGTGTAGACATTGCACTCCAGGTTATTCGTTACAGTTAAACGACTTGATTGATGCAAATTTTTTTGCTGAGATTTGAGTTTGTAGGCATTTAAAGTTTTTTTTTTGCACATTAATTCATTAAGCCATCTGAAAATAGGTAACGGGCAAATACAACGAAATCTTTCACTGAACTGACAATATGACAACAGAAAAATTGCATTTAGAGAAAAAATTGCCTTCATACCTAAGTAATGCAATCCATATGTGAAAACTATCTATACAGCGTAAATAAGGTAAGCTTCATGTGAAAAAAGTAGAATAATTTATTTAAATTCCGAATTAACCTTATTGAGAGCTTTTATTTTGTTTTAACCACAACTTTTTTTTTTTTTCTTATTAACGAATCTTATTATACCATATACAGAAACGTTTTATAATTGCACCTAGTAAATACTGGTAATACTAACTAGCAATTTTGTTCGAATAAATTAAACAAATTAAAAGAAAAGCGTTAAGTATTTTATGTACATGCTAACATATAACATATAAATAAAATATCGGCTACTCGAGTTCCATTAGGTCTGACACTGTTTTCCGTTTTAGCCGCCTACGCTGCGAAGTCATCAGAAGTAAACCACAAATGATAATTTTATCTAACTGTTATTATACCAAAAAAAAACCTTTCACGAAATGTTGTAGTAATTTAGCCAAAAAGGAAAACTAGGAATTTAATATGTACAACCGGTTCATCTAACGTCATCACTATCTCCTTTTTGAAAGTGTTCTGGTAACAAATAATTACGAAAGGCAATAACGATGACACATCCAGAGCCCGAGTGGGATTGGATAAGTATATCTACGACGTCAAGAGAACGCCAAAATGCACTCGCAATTTGCAACGTAGCAGCAAGAAAAAAGATCTGCAACATAACGTGCACATTCGTACTCCCTGACCAATAGTTATAATGAAGGTGTATATGAGTGCAGCGTGCTTCGATTGCCACAAAAAGATCATAACGAAAAATATGCGCGACAAACAAATGCACTCTGGCTCGAGCGTAGGTAGCGGTGACACATTTTGTCATAATTAGCTGTAGTTGACGGATCGTTTAGATATGGAATTTACATTATCGTTTACAGCTCGCAACCGCCGGTTCAAGTAATACTATCCACCAACGATGTACGTCTATATACGAATATACTGGATAGAAACTGTATGTATTTAGAATCTTAGGGGGAATAAATATTTTTTTAGTGAAGGATAAACTTAGCAACCGACAACCTTTTACGATACAAGCTAAATCAACTGTACTAAAACAATTTGATTATGGCAAACTAACGAAAATTATAAGTGTATCGGCGTTTTGAAAAATTAACACCCTAATTATATTTGTCTGACAAAATAAAATGTCTGTCATATGACAGAATGTTGCACATTTGTAAGGAAAGTATATTCTAAAAAAGCACTCTGTCAAAAATTTTGTTATAGGACAGTAATTTTTGACAGCACATCAAGAGGAGCTGACAAGAAGCTGCAGGTACCAAATTTAAAAAAAATTATTTTATGTAGAATTGAATAAATAAATAATAAATAATAACAATGAATGCCGAGTTTGGTATTCTTTGTTCTACATTAGTGGCAAGGAAGAAAGAAAATTTGCCGATTAGGAGGTGCTTGAGGTCATTAAATGACAGTTACAGTGACCTTTTTGTAAGTCGGAAACAGTGTTCATGAAAGATTTTCGCTTTCCAAAAGATTTGGCCTGGAATCTCATCCAAGAATTGATTTTCCACGATAACCAAAAAACAAAACTGCCATTCACGCTCAAATTCCTGGCGGCGTTAAATATCTTAGGCAGTGGAAGTTACCAGCAGTGTCATGGTAATAATTGCAAATCTGTTATGAATTAGCCTTCAATATCTCGAGCAATTCGAGAAATGGTTGCTTGCTAGTGCGAGTAAATGGACCTGCTGTGCGTTTCCCAAGAACTCAGGGAGAGTTCTTTTATCTTTCTGGTTGTTTCTGTAAATGTTAAAAGAAATATAACTATAAAATTTTAATATCTAATAATAATAAAAATTGCTTACACTTTACTGTCTGCCATTTTTCCGTTTATGTGTGCAATCACAGGTGTCAAATCATCATTACAGTCGGCTGTTATATTAAAACAGCTTTCTGTTAACCCCACGTTTCGACAGGCAAGTTTTGATCATAACAACTGTCAAATTTCATTGAAAAATATGGCAATATTTTAATGGTGGGCATTGCCATGTTATGTCATCGTCATTTTAAAAATGTCGTCAAGCAATCTAGTACATTGTACCCGCGCTCTTGATTCATTAATAAAATTGTTTGATTTATATGATTAAGAGAAAAGAAGGATGCCGAGATTCTGGGAAAGAAGGGAAATGCACAGTCTCCATCCATTTAAGCGTTTTTATTAATTTAATAGATGCGTAAAACTAAAATGTTCGACGATGCTGCCACTGTGAGCGTCACGAAAAAATGAAAAATGGCAACTCATTGCCACACAGGATGTTGGCAATTTATGGCTTGAAATATTTGCTGTCTCGACCAAAAATTGCTTATTCAAAGCCATTGAATTTAGATTTGGGGTACAAATGTTTTGTCTTGTGATCTGACAAAATAGACAGAAACTGTCATCTGACAGAAAATTTAGCATTAGGGTGTAAGTGTACATATTATAGTAGGCCAAAGTGTTCAGAAAAATAACATAAGAATTATTGAAGCAGAAAGGCACTTATGCACCTAAGAAAAATGTGTAACCTTTAGACACGGATATCAAGCTGCAAAATTTTACAACAATCCCGAAATTGTTGTTTTGTCAGTATGACCTAACTTAAAATATCGTCGGCACTGCTCATTACTGCTTACCTACAGAAAACGCAACCTGATAGGCATTCATACAATTTTTTTTAAATATCGTACTTGCCATCTCAATGTCCACATGCAGAATATATTAATTACTTTTAGCTTTTTAGCTTTTTTGGTCGGCAGAAATCCTCTTAGCTGTACTCTCCACGCGGGTGCCGACTGGGCACCAAGGTTTGCAGAGCTGTTGCGGGGTCTACCTGATTTGCAGCAATGCAAACAGGTGGTGCCTAGGCAAGATCAATATATGAACTCCCCCCTTCCCTCTTGGCGGAGAAATATATATGTTGCCCCAATAGGTGTCGGAGGAGCTAGTATAAAGATCATTGCTAATAAGGTACCTGACGGCAGGTATAAAACGTTAAGGATAGAGGCTTCCCGAAACAAAAACAAAATGGAGGTCGATAATGTAAAGAAGCGGGCTGGGATATCAGCCCCAAACATCGGTGGGAGAAGTGGCTACTACCACCGGCGGGCATAGCGAAGCTATAAGCTGTGTCGCCAGCGGCCACACTTTTGCTGTTACGGGAGCAGGTTACAGCAGTCGCACTGCTACTGCCAGCACAACAACCACGTTCGCTCTGCAACGCACAGGGCTCATAGTCCAGGAAGACTCGGACCTCGAAAGCGTAGCGAGCGTAAACACAACCGAAGAAGACGCGCTACTTCGCTCGCCGGCTTAACTCGAAGGTGTCAGTTCTTATCGCAAGAAAGGGCCTAGAGCTAAGCCAAGTAAGGAGGGGATGAAAGCGAAAGCGCGATACAAGGCCGCAAGTACACGACCGACTTAGCACCAAAAACGACCTGACTCAGCAGGAGAAAGAACGGTTGGCTTGGGCTAAAAGACCGGGCACATTTCTCAACTCTCCCAAGGTGCGCCGCATCGGATCCGAAGTTCGCAAACAGGTTAGAGGGCCAAACTGCCGAAAAAAGGCAACGCTCTACCGAAAGCGAAGGAAAGATGCCCACCATGAAAAGAAAGTGCAAGGAAGTGCTGTGAAGCCAATCGTCAAGCACGACACAGAACAACCGACAAAATCCAAAGCAGCGGCGGCGGCCAATGAGATTGCCAAGAAACACTTAATCGTGGCGTTCATAGACCGGGCAGATTTCTCAACTCTCCCAAGGTGCGCCGCATCGGATCCGAAGTTCGCAAACAGGTTAGAGGGCCAAACTGCCGAAAAAAGGCAACGCTCTACCGAAAGCGAAGGAAAGATGCCCACCATGAAAAGAAAGTGCAAGGAAGTGCTGTGAAGCCAATCGTCAAGCACGACACAGAACAACCGACAACATCCAAAGCAGCGGCGGCGGCCAATGAGATTGCCAAGAAACACTTAATCGTGGCGTTCATAGACCGCAGAAACCCGCTGGGACAAATGACGCAAGAACGGTGGAAAGCGGTGGAAATGATGCTGCTGGAAACCCTATTCGCAAAAATTGACGAAGCAGGATGGTTTGGCGGCGTCAATATCATTATATGCAAAGACGATCGTTCTCTAAAGTGGGTAAAGGAAGCCGTAAAAACGCTTCAAGGCTTGTGGGAGGAGACTTTGCTTGAAATTGTCGATCGCAGCTGCATTCCATCGGTACCGAAGACGAAGGTGCTCATACCGCGCCTGGTGAAAACTGAGGATGCTCTGCTACTCTTACAACGACAGAATCCGGATGTGCCGACGAGCGACTGGAAGGTGCTAAGTGTGGCTAAGCCAGCGAATACTGAGGGAGGCCAGAATTACATCTTGCAGATCAATAAGGCGGCAGAAGATGTACTTTGCCCACGGTTTGGGAAGATGGCATGGGAAATTGGTAGCGTGTACCTTCGCCTCAAAAAACGGAACCCGGGGGATGATAACCAAAACACGCTCGAGACTGGGTAGGTGGAGAAAGATCTCGGCCTGGAAGATGTCTTGAAAGCCTTCCTGAACTTACGGGATGTGGAAAAGGGTGAGCTGGAGGAAACATCCAACCCCGTGAGAGCCGGTGCCGCATACTGAAGGCTCTTCAAATCAATCTCCACAAAAGTAAACTCGCTGCAGCCGAACTTCTCCTCAATATGGAGGAAGTCTGCTACGATGTGGCTTTGGTCCAGGAACTATGGATAGCCTCGTGTAACGTGGTTTCCGGCTTAAAGTCACAAAAGTACAATACCTATATCCCAAGTGTGACAAATAAGGTAAGAACAGCGATACTGGTGAAGAACAGTATAAATTATTATAATTCTTATCAGTAATCTCTCCATAGATGATCTAACGGTTGTGACCATAAAAGACGGCAAGGCTGCGCTACTACTCCTTGCGTCTTGCTACATGCCACACGAGGACGCAGCGTCACCGAGTGAACTTCATAGGTTGACGGAAGCAGGCTCTGGTGGAAGGAGATCCGACGCAAACGCGCACCACACGGTATGGGGAAGTGCTGATATAAATGGTAGAGGTGAGTCACTACTCAACTTTATTCTCCAAAGTAGTCTACAGTACGAACATACATTGGACCCATCTCGAAGAACGTACTAGACGTAACACTCTATACAAATGATTGTATTATGGTAGAAGACTGCTTAATGCCCCTAAATATATAAGTTTCTCTGTTACATTCTCGAGTAAATATAAAAATTTTAACTTCAGGAATCCTAGAAACACGAACTGGGATTTTTACAGGAAGATACTAGAAAATAAACTAATGAGACCAATGTACTTGAAAAAGTGGTAAATTCACTCACAATTACTCTCATTAAAGCTCATCATAGGTCTTGTCCTCCAACACGTACAAGGCGGAAGTTCAATCCTCCCTAGTGGAACAAGCAGTTAGGGGTACAAAGGCGAAAGGTGCTTGAATTCTTTAAGTTGGCCAAAGTAGCTGACTATGAGTATAATGGATTGAGTACAGGGAATTATTAACGGAATATAAAAGGGAAGTGCGCGTAGCCAAGAGAGAATCTTGGAAAGACTTCTGTAGCAATATAGAAAATACAAACAAAACGGCTAGGCAAATTTAATACGTAAAAGCAATGGAAACTGGACTGACAGCTGTGAGGAATCCCTCGTGGACCTTGTCAGTACACATATAGTTAGACCAATCTTACTGTATGGTGCTTTTGTGTGGTGGACTGCAAAGAAAGCTACATATAGAATGCTAATGGGAAGAATCCAGCGCCTCGCTGCACTTTGCATAAAAGGCGCACTAATAACCACGCCAACGGCTGCTCTCGAAACAGAACTCAACATGCCGCCTATCGCCCTTGTGGCGGAGAAGGTAGGTAGGTGGGTAAGACAGCCACCCGAAAAGGGCGCACTTAGGCCAACATTGACCCTTTGTGATACCGCATGGGACAGCAGGTCCCATCCCTTTCAAAGGTCCAGCCATTTGGAGCTTTTAATGAAGCAGTTGATGGAGCTAATGTTTTTTTTGAGATATCTCCCAAGGAGTCCAAAAAGTAGTCGCCTAGGAAAGTTCGCCTCCTTCTGGACAAAGCTGGACACGTGCACAATAGGTGAGCAGTGGATTCTTCCTCCTCCTCGTCTATGCAACTCCTGCAGAAGTCGTTAGAGGCGATCCCCAGCCTGCACCCGTGTGTGCCTAGAGTGTCCCGTTAGGACGCTAATCACGGGACCTATGCTTTGTCTATTTAGAGCCAGTAGGTCCTTAAAGCGCTTGACATTTATCTCTGGCCAGTTTTGTCTAGCTATTTTGCATCCTGAAAATTCAGACCAGCGCCTGCCCGCTGTGCCTAAGGATATTGTATTTACTAAGAGCTTACATGTGGCAATAGGTATATCGAAGTCCGACCTATCTGGTTCAATCGGTATGGTAGTACCCTCACGGGCAACTTCATCCGCCTTGCAGTTCCCTGGAATATCTCTGTGACCGGGAACCCAGCACAGATGCAGACCGGTCTGATTAGCTATCTAGTCTAAAGATTTGCGGCAGCTCTTGACGGCTTTTAAGGTAATAATAACCGAATCCAGGGAGCGCAAAGCAGCTTGGCTGTCGGAAAGAATGCAAATATCAAGTCCAGATACCTTCTTCTTCCTTAGCTAAGACAGTCCTGCCTCTATAGCCGCGACCTCTGATGAAAAACACTGCAGTGGTCGGGCATCCTAAAGGACATGTTAATGTCCAAATCTTCTGAGAATACACCACCTCCCACCCTACTCTGTAGTTTGGATCCATCTGTGTAGATGTGAACCCCTTCTACATGAGAGGGGATGCCATCCTTCCATTCGTCCCTGGAGGGAATGGAGATCTTGCACATACCATTGAAGGCGTACATTGGTGTGATGTAGTCGAAAGAGTCAGGAATACCCTCAAAATGCCTTAAAATGGACGCATGACCTACATTCCTGGCAACCCATTGATGCGTAGCTTTTAGCCTGATAGCTGAGTTTGCAGCCATTTTTTCGCCAAAAAGCCTAACAGGCAGCAGATTGAGCATAATTTCCAATGCTGCCGTTGGAGTCGGTCTAATGGCACTACTTATGAATACCTCTGCCGTTCTTTGTACTTTTGTTATCAGCCTATTGTATGTGGACTTACTTAGGGCAGCAAGCACCCCATAGAAAAGGACTGGTCGTACCACAGCTGTGTATATCCTTAGGCTGTAACCCCCATTTTTTGCCTATAACTCTTTTGCAAGAGTACAGAGCTACCTGAGCCTTCCTAATGCGCTCGCTTATATTAGCCTTCCAATTCAGCTTCCTATCTAGGATCACGCCCAGATATTTAGCCTCCTCGACATGGTTAATATCTACACCCATTAGTTTTGGAGCAATAAATTGAGGAACTTTATACTTCCTAGTGAAGAGTACCAGCTTAGTCTTGGTCGGATTAACCCCCAACCCACAGTCAGTAGTCCATTTAGAGAGAATGTTCAGCATGTTTTGCATCAAGTCCCTCAAAGTAGATATGTATTTACTCGAGATACTAATAGCAACATCATCCGCATACGCAACCACCTTGCACCCTTCCCTCTCCAGCCGAACAAGCAGCTGATTTACCGCAAGATTCCAGAGTAGGGGTGAAAGAACTCCACCTTGAGGTGTGCCTCTGCACACGGACTTCTTGGCCGACGACGCCCCCTGCTACTAAGCATGTTTTCAATCCACCTGCTAATGGCGGGTTCCACCTCCAAGTCTCGCATCGCACCGATTATTGCGTCTGATTTGATGTTTTTAAAAGCTCCCTCAATGTCCAGGAAAGCCACTAGGGAGAACTCCTTGTTGTGCAGGGAGCACTCAATACTAGAGACTAAGGAGTGTAAAGCGGTCTCTACCGATTTACCCTTGAAGTAGGCATACTGAGAGACTGACAGCTTCTGTCTGTTCATACTGAGCCTCAGATGAATGTCTAACAACCTTTCCAGGATTTTTAGACAGAAGGAGGACAGACTAATGGGCCTTAAGTCCCCTGGAGCTGTGTGCGAGCTTTTGCCGGCCTTGGGTATAAAAATTACCCTCACATGCTTCCATGAGTCTGGAATATACGCTAATTCAAGACAACTATTATAGATTTTTAACAGCCACTCTATTATAAGATTCTCTGACTGCTGAATTTTAATTGGAGATACACCATCTGGGCCAGATGCTTTAAATGGTTTGAAGCTATGGTTAGCCCATTGCAATTTTGACTTCGTGACATTTCCGCTGGGCTTCGTTCTCCGTGGAATGGTGCTGGAGCAACCAGGGAAGTGAGTCAACAGAAGAAGCTCTAGAGTCTCATTACTATTTGAAGTCCAAGATCCATCCTCCCTCCTCAGGTAACCAGTTACCATTGGAGCAGTTGATAGGATCTTCCTCAACCTGGACGTCTCAGATATATCTTCTACGTCCCCGCAAAAGTTTCTCCAAGCTTACTTTTGAGGGCTCTATGTGCTGCCTTAAAGCCCAGTCTGCACTATCTCTAGACTTATTTGCGCTGTTGAAAAGTCTCCTACAGTTTTGTCTGAATCCCCTAATTTCCTCCCCCCACCACGTGGGTTTTTGTTCCCCCTGGGTCTACTGAGAGGGCAAGAGACCAATAGAGCCTTAGAACCTACACAGATCTATCAATTTCGGCACACGTGATTTGCTTGTGGGGTTCTGAGGTAGTAGTCTAGCTACAGTCACCTTGTAGAGGTGTCAGTTTGCTTTCCTGACATTTCTAAAAGCCTTAGGGCTAGGTAGACTATCTAGAAGATCAAACTGAATTAACCTATGATCCGAAAAGGAGTGTTCCTCTAGAACTCTCCAATTTGAGATCCGATCAAAAATTGATTCGGAGGTAAGAGTTAAGTCAAGGACTTCTTGCCTATTAGCAGTAATGAAAGTGGGTTCTGACCCCTTATTACATATAGAAAGGTTAGTCGTTACAATATATTCATATAATCTCACCGCGTTCATTGACATCCGTGCTTCCCCAGATGTCGTGGTGCGCATTGGCATCGCATCCAATAATAACAGCCACCCGTTGAGCCTTTGCATCCACAACAAGCTTCTGTAGGTTGGCTTCTGGAAGGATCTCATGGTCATGCGCCGTATAGGCCGAGACCAGCCAGTACCGTCCCTTGCCAGTTTCCAGGCAGACGGCCGTTAAATCCTTGTTGCTGTAATTGGGGAGCATAAATGAGCTAACATTATTCCTAATGAGGATACAAGACATACGTCTTCCTTCACTTACGGTATACAGCAAGCTGTAATTCTCAGTCCTGAGACTACAGACCAAGTCCCCGTGTGTCCAGGGTTCTTGGATCAGGACAACGTCTACTTCGCCTTTTGCAAGACGGAGCTGAAGGCTGGCAAACGCCGCCTTCGAGTGATGGAGGTTAATCTGAACTATTCGTAGCATCTCTGATACTTGTAGCGCTGGTCACCTCCACCACCGTGACATCAGCCTCAGACTCCGAGTCTGACTCCAGAAGGACTTCCTCCTCACTGAGTGTGGTTGTCCCTCGGAGACTCTCCAAACCCCCCACAGTTGACATATAAGTCACTGCGTTTCGGGTGCATGGCGCAGTCCTCAGCAGCAGCAGAATCAGCAATTACCCCTGAGGGATCACTACCGCTTGATCCGAGTAAGACGGTTGCCCGTCCTTTTTGTAGACCTTAAGGCTTGTGGATGAGAAGCCATAGCCCACGACCCAATTGGATTTCGCTAGAGTCGCCAAAGATTCGGCGTTCACCACAAGGGTTATTGACCTGTAATCCCCTCTTGGTTCCTCTACCTTAGTAACCTTCCAATTATTAGTCGGGAGCTGCTGGTTGCTGAAGCTAAATATCTCCAAGATAGCCTCAGGGTCAGACGGTTCGGCTGGGATCCACGCGCGCGCTATAGGTCTACTAGGGATCTGCTCCCTAGGTACGACTTCGAGCCTTGCGCTTGGCCATGCTTCCCCTATCTTGGAGATCGCAATCTTATAAAGGTCGACTGACCTTTGATCCGCGCAGGCAATCAGCTTCACGTGGCCCTGATGCCATCCACTGTCGCGAAAAGAGGGAAAACCACCTGGGAATTCCTTCAAAAGCTGGAGGTAGAGCCTTGAAAGGCTTACTTCCACCTTTTTCCAGCACTCAGGAGCGATACTGCCATCCGGGTCATTACGATCTATGACCGCCATGACCTGGTATCCTTTGTTCGCTGAAGGACTTCGTGGTGACAGTACCGCGCTTTTTAAACTTCTTTGGGTCCGGGTGGGTGGTCTCTTCTAGGGACCGTTGACGTTTTGTAGTCTGTTGTGTTGGAGCTTGAGACTCCTTCACGACTTTCGTCGCCCACTCGAGGGAAGCCTTCTGCTTCACCGTCCTCTCCTTCTCTGGAATCCGCGACAAGCGTTCCACCGTCCGGAGAGCAGCCCTTTTTACCTTGTAGAACCTTTTGGTTCCCTGGTTAGCAACACTATCGCAGCACGTGGCGGAGAATCTTACAGCGAAATCCGCGGGGAGATTGACGGCTACGGGAGAATTCACTTACAGAACCTTCGGACATAACTCAATAGGCAGAAGGGGTTTGAGAATCACTGATTACACGACTCCACGTTTTAATTGGGAAAAAAGGTATCGAATTACAAACGAAGAGGAGGGGTGGCGTAAGGGCATGAGGCCCAGCCGACTTTAACACAGACGGCAGGGAAGCCATACGGACGGACACATGAGTAGACAGGTGAAAGCAAGGGTACAGTTTAAACACCTGCAAAATTGCAAAGGTTATGTGTAAGGTCAACGATAGGAAACAAACGCGATTTATACTCGCGCTCTCACGAAACGACTGTGGAACTATCATAGGTATAAGTACAGGCCACAATTTACTGGCGGCATTTGCATACAAGATAGGAATTACGGACAATGACGAATGTAGGAAATGCAGGGAGGTTGGAGTAAGGGAAACTCTAGAACATCTCCTTTGTATATGTCCTGCGCTATCAAAAACGCGCTTAAAATGCTTAGGAGCCCCACAATTTGGAAGGTTTAAGTCATCTCAGGAATGGAGCTGACAGCACTGCTTAAATTCACAAAAACGTTCACATCCTACGAGATGTATACCAGAAATCTGCATAACGGACCCCATCTGGTATCGCTAGGGACCAATCGGTATATGCGTGGCTTTATGTCAGCCAGGCTAACCTAACCTAACCTTTAGCTTTAACACTTAACGATTTCTTGCTAATATTGACCGAAGACATATAACTAGTGGCAAGTAAGCTATTTACTCCTCATTAGATGACTCTACCTATAATAAATTGCAACAACAATTGATCGAAACCTTCTCAAGAAATTCAAATATTAAATTTGTGAAACGCAGTTGGGGGTGATGCATTGCAACAGATAGCTCCATTCCACAAAAGAGACTGTGGCCATTCGGGTATCTTGGCAAATTATAAAGCAGTAAAGCATAAGGTTTATTATCCCAATTTAAAGGTTCTTATCAACAGAGTTGTGAATAATTGTGATTTGTGTACTGCAGCAAAGTATGACAGAAGCCCCCACCCCAAAAAAAAAAAAAAAAAAACTCCTTCAGACATATGCGAAATTATCCATATTGACACATATGTGAATACGAAACATTCATTCATAAATTTTTTAGACAAATTTTCCGACGTTAATAGTAAAAATTCGGCTTTACATCGCGATAGAAGGAAAAATGAAGAATATAGTCCAATAGAATTAATATTAAACAATTCTGTCGCGACGAAGGAATAGATACACACTTTGTCAAACCTGACAACCACACTGGTAACTCCGACGTGGAGAGATTAAATAATACACTTACTGAAAAAATTCGTATTCTGAATCTGGAAAACAAAATTCCAATTAAAGAACAAGCAATCAAGGCTATAGGCTACTACTGTACAATAAAAGCTACACATTTGGAAGTTCAACATAACAAAATTGACAAATAAATGATAAAAAGTAGAATTCAAGATAAAAAGAACACAAGACAAATATTTAACAAACGACGAGAAAATTATGAGGGATGAAGGGTTTATAAAAAACTATTCAAATGTAAGACATTAGGAATAGCCTAAGTATAGAAAACACCATTTACAAAACGTACATAGAATGTAATATTAAAATACCACTTAAATTTGCAGGTACTCGTATGCTTGATGGCGCTGTCCTTAATGGTAATAGAAACACGGGGGGTTCCTCCAGATGAAATTCATCACTGAAAAAGCAGGATACACCCAAATTAAAATGAAGCGGTAATTTTACAAATGGAGGCAAACATTAAGGGTCTTGAGTTTGCCAATAAAAACATGCTGCAGAAAGAAATAGATATTTTAAAGGCAAAGTTGAAATCAATTTCCCCATTGCCGAATGATAGGCAAAAACGATGCTTATTTAATTTCGTCGGTGTAGCACACAAGAGGTTGTTCGGCACCATGGACGATGTCGATCGACAGGAAGTACTTGGACATTTGCGAATTACAGACGAGGCATATCACCACCATTTTTCTCTGATTTAGTATCACAAAGATAGGTATTTCAAACTAAAGAAACGAACGAGCATACTTTCTTTATAAGTATTATAAATTTATCGGAGATTAGATGTGAATATAGCTAAAATTTCGAGAAATTATCACGAAAAAGGATGCTAATTAAAATCTTTTCATATCTTATAAAATCAATAAGTTCATTAAGTGGGGAAGTAGTACATACCTTCACTTTTTCCAAATACTCTTGCAAGGCACAATATGGATCCTCATTATTCTCATCTGCCAAATCCAAACTGAGCGCCAAATCTAAATTGTCCAGCGCTGCTAATTTATTGCTTGATTCCGATGATGTGGCCGACGCCGTCACATCCTTATCTTTCCTTTGCGGTTTCTTATCAACCAGGGATCCCACAGTGCTTGTGTACTTTTCGCTGCATCTGTTGGCGTTGTTACTGCAAGAGCGTTCATTGGCCGCTAAAGCAGCGCTTCGTCGCCGTGGCAATGTTGCACAGCCCGTATTGCCAACTATCACTGGATACGTAATATCGCCACGTAGTGACTTGGAGCACGAGGTATCACTAGTAGGAGACGCAGCTGGTGTAATGCCTTTCGACGCTTCTATTGATGTTGAAACCGTGGTTGCATTGAGTGTTGCTGTTGTTGTTATTGTTGTTGTAGTTGGAATCGAATATTTACTACTTAAAATAGTCTGGTTGTGATGTAAATTATTAATTGCACTTTTCGCTTGGCTTGTCATGTTGGTATGATTTTTATTGCACTGGGATTTGCACTTCATTGAGTTGTCATGATTTTGCGCTTGTTCTGGAAATTCACAAGAAGGAAATTTGTTTTAAGCTGAAAACTAGTTTGACTTAATTTGGCCCCTTACTACCCAAATTATTTAAAATTTATATCTGCAAACTTCTGAACGAATCATCTCTGAAATCTTTGATTAAAGTAAAGTAACCACAAAAAACATACATATATATGAGCTATTAAGATATGACAGTCTTCAGCAATATGTGTGTACCAAGTATCAAGTCAACTACAGTAAAATCACTGCTGAAATTATACGAATCAAACCAATTTATCAAGTGTCACTGATATATAATTCTAGCAAGTGTCGACTGATATATAATATGTATATCTGCCACACCTTTTAATGTGGGTTTTAAACAATTGCTAAAACTGTATGTACTCTAAGTAAGACTTTTTCCAATATCCTGATCTATGTGATCTTATCTTTTCAAGTTGAACGAATTACATTTTGTAATGTGGTTGGACAAAATATAGTTATTTGTTCAATAGATTCCTTAATTTATATAGCTGTTTTGCCACTTTAAAAGTTCATAGTTCTATGGTGCTGTCGTTTTCTTCTCGAGGTGTTCGTTTACAAGAAATTAATAAAATACAAATTTGAAATATGGACTCGTATATGTAATTTGTTACCAGCCAAAATTGTCCTGGTAATCTACTAAAAAAATCACTAAAATTCAGTTCAAAATGTAGTCAGATATCTATAATATTTTTCTTCGAATTAAAGTGTAGTGGTTTTCATTAACCAACCAGATTAGCGCGATAACTCCTCAATTGACATTAATGCTCGATCTTTACTTTTTCAGAATAAGAAGGAACCTAAAAATCCAAAATCATTTCCGAATTCAATGAGCGCTCGAGTCTCTTGAATAGGGAAGTTTGTTTATTTATAAAGTTGTTCAGCTAAAAATAGATCGTTCTCGTTTTGGCAAAAACTAAGATCAGGGTCGAACTGCTGGGTTAATTGAATTCGTCAAGTCAGTAACAGGTCAAGTTCAAGTGACCACGACAAGGAATTGACAGGCTTTTTCTACAATTTATACTCTCACGTTGGTAGTCGATATTATTTTTTATCAGGTTTAACGAACACAGCGCAAATTAACTGAAACTGAAACCTTTAAGGTAAAAAGAACTTTATTTTTTAGCGAATGAGCGATATATCATAATTACGCAGAATTTTGTAATAACTTTGAATCCGTGGCATGATAAAATATGAAACGTACAAATGTCCAAATAGAAGAACAATTGCTCAACCAATGAATTAGAAAATTTAGACACTGTTTTAGGGAAACTCTTAACTATCAAATCCAATTTAATCACACATTCTCATTAAACCACACTTGAAACGGTTTTTTGGTGGATTAATTGTGTGGAAGATGCTATAATAAATTAACTAAACTAATCAGATTATTGGCATACAGGAATTTTCGGTCAGACAGCAGAATACCTTCATAAAAAAAATTTAAAAAACAAAGCTACGAGACTGTCTAAAATGGCTTGATTTAAAAAACACTATTTCGACAAACATGAAATAATTTTCTAAAGAAGAAAGTATAATCGAGTTTATGGAATTCACCCACTTACTGGTTGACAACTTCAATTATCGCTTTATATACGTCTAAATCTAATTCGTATGCCTACATTTCTCACAATCTGAAGCAGGCTTATTGCAGGCTTCCGTAAGACTTTAAGTGCTGTTACTTGAGAAGTAATCTAGTAGATATATGACAGAGATCGAAGTTATTTTTATTTAGATGTACGATATTCTAACAGTGAAATTAGTATGAAGTGCATTTAAAAGCTCGAGTTCATACATCATTCATTTTGTGAATTCGCGATCGAATAAAAATTTAATTTGTTTCGCATTCCAAAGTTATTTATGTTTACAAATAGGCCAGGAAGGTCGTACAAAAACAAAACAATTTTAAACTCAAAACGCGGACGACCTCAAGAACACCGGAAAAATGCACACAAATTACCTCGATGCGAATCGGGAATACTGGTTTTGATTATTTCTTTCAGCATGCGTGTGTTGATTTGTACTGTGATTAAAACAATGAAGCTGCTGCTTAAAAACAGCATTTACATAGTTGTCTCCAGTGAAAGCGATGCAATAAAATTCTGATTCCGCTCGTTACATATTTCATTCAAGGAGATCGTAAATCACGTGACCTAACGAGTGCATTCATGAAGCAACCAAGGATGGGTATTACGTTTACCCGTTCGGAGCACGTTTATTCCACACACAGTTGCAAGAAATATTCGCTTGAAAGGTCGGCTGTTTTGCTAAGCAGAAAATGCTTCACGGCTACATACGGTGAATTTTTATTAAGGTATTTAATTGATGAATATCATTTTCGTAGAGGTTCCCTATGCATGTGAATTGACTTCGTTTTCCCAATGTTTAAGAGAAAACGTATTCCATTTAAAATATAAATGGAATACGTTTAAAATACAAGAAGTATACGTATATGTTCTGTATATCAATAAAAATTACGTGCAATCTTCAACTCATAAAAATATGAGGGAATTCAAAAACATCAATCTGGTAAATGAAAGAGTGGGGAGACTGACCATACAATTTTGCTTCCAATTTCGAAACCACTCTGCGGCACAGTTCTGGACCATAAACTAACATAAGCTGTAAACAAAAAAACTTCAAAATTAAACCAATGGCAGAAAATGAGTCCACTTTTGAGGATTTATTTGTATATAGACAGCAATGTAATTTGAGAGTATTTTACAGTTAGCAACTATTCTAATTTATTCTGAAAATTTGCGTGGTAGTTTACGTAAAATGTTCAGTTAGCATGATTGTACTGCTGGAAAATGTAAGAAACTTAGAAATTATTTATATACATGTAACTGGCACGCCTCTTATGGATGTTACAAAAGACTTACCCGCACAAACAGAGTAATTATTTTTCCTTTTTGAGAGGTTTCTGAAACCACAACCTGGCTCTACCAAACTAGAAAAAAAAATGAAAACTTGCCTTCGTACATTTATGTTCGTAATTTGCAACGAAAACTTTTCTTCGCGCGCATACGAGTTAATCCAGCTAAATTCGAAATTGTTGCAGTTTAGAAAGTTTTCTTCCACTGAAAAGTCAATCATGAACTGAAATTTTTGTTTCGCACACATTCCAAAAGCATATAACTTTTGGGTCACCGAATATAAAAGGGAACCGAGCACAAGTATAGAACACGATTTTTGCTAAATGGACTGAAGTAGGTACAGCCACACGAAAAAAGCAACCAGATCAGTTGCATTCACTTCATCATAGTCCATAAAAGCAATGGAATTGGCTTTACTTTTACTATACAGTTCCGAAAAAAAGGACCCTCCATCATTTGCAGCAATTTTCGTTAGCATAACTAAACGAGATGTGACGTGTGAAGCAAAAGGTACTTCATTGAATTATTGAGACATTTATTTTCCATTTCTGTTTGAGTACAGCAATTACAAACTCGAATGGGAATGGCGAGGTGTGCTGACACCATTTTATCTCCACTATACATACCCATACTTTTCTTAAGCCTCATTTACCTATCAAAGATGTATAATACTGCAGCTTATTGCGCTGCACCTATTCCTAACAGCCACGCATGCACAAAACAAAGACCAGACACCAAGTGCAACGCTTGCACACTCATACGTGTTTCCGGCAGTTTGGCTTAAGATACTTTAACCAGGCTTTAACAACGCCCTAAGTTTAGTTTAAACCATGCAGCGTCGCGCATATTAAAAAGCATTCGTAATTTTTTTTATTTTACTTATTGCGAGTAACCCTTTCAAAGAAAAGCGCACGCTCTCACAAATCAAATTAAGCGCTCTTGCAGTCAATGCAAATGTGTGCGTGGATGCGTGGACCGTGACGCGACTGCACCCAACACTTTATGTAAGCTAGTTTTTTTTTGTCGTAGCGAGCTCTGTAGTATGTTTTTTACATTAACTCAATTGCCGTCTTTTTTCGATTCGTGTGGTCATGTTGGTTTTTATTCTACGTGTCTTTTTGTTTGTGTGGTGTGTATTTCTGTGTCAATTTTATTTTGGGTGATGCCTATCGATTTGGCCATCGATTATAACACATTACCCCAGAACACGCGCTATGGGTATAGACCATAGGTAGGACTAGAGTAGCTATGCTAAAATGAAGATATTCGCAATCGGTAAACGATGAAGAACAGCAGATCGATTTCATGATCCCTTCCTGACCAAATTTTGCGGTAGTTAATATCTCTTATGTATGTACATATTTATTTGTGTGTTTAACCTGAATAGGAACTTTAGAAAATTGTTGCAATATTGAACAGTGTTGTTGGACACTGAACGCTGACAAACGTCAGGATAAGAATATATTTTTAAAGCTAAACACATCCAAAAATAATTTCACTTTTGATTGGTTTTCCCCAAGATTAATGGCACTTCGCTTAGATTAAGCAATATAGTCAAATATCTGGGCCTGATACTTGATCCGAAGCTCAGCTGGAAAGCCAATCTAACTGAGA
The DNA here is from genome assembly GCA_920105625.2 of Clusia tigrina. Classification (NCBI taxonomy): domain Eukaryota; kingdom Metazoa; phylum Arthropoda; class Insecta; order Diptera; family Clusiidae; genus Clusia; species Clusia tigrina. The sequence goes on from OV050031.1 coordinate 162,634,823, forward strand.
GGGTCTGTAAAGCATTGTGCGAGCTGTATTGCTGTAGGAGGGCAGTACAAGGCTTGTAAGCTGAACCCAATTGAAAGTCAAAAGGAGCGCAGCTCTGTTGATCACTGGAGCTCTACGCTCCACACCTAAAGAGGGCTCTCTTTCCATTTCTATGCTGGCTACCCTCAAAGCTTATTGTAAAACAACAGGCCAAACTGGTAGCTACCAGACTCAACGCACTCAAACGATGGCCGAGGACGAACCTGGGACACGCTAGTATCCTCAATCAGGACTTGCCTACCCGCAGCTCTGTAGACTATGTCTGTCCGAATTCCAACCTTAAACAGGGGTTCGAATTCATTATCCCAAGCAGAGACAACTGGATCGGAAACAGAGTGATCACCGATGACACTCTATATATACACAGACGGCTCTAGGTTTAGGGACAGGGTCGGTAGCGGGATCTTCTCCAACAAGCTGCAACTTGGCATCTCGCTTAGAATTTCTGATCATTGCAAAGTCTTTCAGGCAGAAGTAATCGCAATTTTCCACGCAGTGAATTGGGTTTTAAGAAATGGGGTTTTTGGTGTCAGAATCAAATTCTTCTCGGACAATCAAGCTGCCATTATATCTATTCCGGGGGTCAGTACAATCTCAAAACTTGTACAGATATGTCAGTCAGCTCTAAACGAGCTCTCCACGCATTCTATAGTTCACCTAGTCTGGGTACCTTACCTGGTCACAGGGATATTGAGGGAAATTGCAAGGCAGATGAATTTGCTAAGGCAGGCACACTGCTATCCGAAGTAGACTCTTCTCTGGAAATAAGGATTCCTCTAGCTACAGGCAGGCTGGAGATCAAACGCAGGTATTTCCATGAGGCCAACAAATTATGGGCGGAGGAATATTCTTGCTTACTTCAAGGCTACGCTTCAACTACTTGAACTCAGACGCGAGTCCATCAGCACTACGATTTCGGTGCTGACGGGGCATTGCATGATGGGGAAGCATGCTGCTACACTGGAATTGCCCTTTAACGACTTCTGCCTAGGATGTAGTGCTGAGGAAGGAGAAGGAACAGTGTTACACCTTATGTGCCAGTGTTTATCCTTGGCTAGACGAGGAATGCACATCTTCGGGGATCCTTTCTTAATCAGCCTGACAGAACTCGCAACCTGTAAAATTGGGGACACTTTGCAATCAGGGGAATCGTGCTGCCTCAGATGCGGAATAGGCGCTCACCGTCTAACAGGTAACTATACTCGGCTTAGGTGGTCAGTACGTGTGCAGCGTCCCATCCGCGGTATCACAATAAGCCATTAGTTGTGCCTAAGTATGGTTTTTGCTGCCACTCCAACCTGAACCTACTGAACCTAAACTTTAGTTTTGGGAGCAAAAGGATTGGAACAAATTTCTAGGTAAGAAAATAGGACTATTAGCTTAAATAACCATCGTTATTCGATGTTGACAATACGAGTATCAAGTTATAAGTTTCTTTTCTTTAAATCCTACGTGGCAGTTGACAACGGTAAATTTATCGGGTCTACTATGGCTGATTGTCATGTGTAGAATTTGTTGGAGACAGTAAAAACTAAAATGAACTGAATCTATCTTTTTAAACACTAAAAACTTATAATCTTAACCGCTCTCGTTGAATTAAGAAAATATTAAGTGGCTTTCAGATCCCCAGAACGACTGCATATTTATTCAACTTTTAATCACGAATTAAAACTATTATAATCCCGTAGTCAACTTACCCTTTCCAGCTATTATTGCAGCAATTCGCTCTTTCACTGTTCGTGGCGGATCATTTGAATCATCGCTCTTGGCGTTTTTAATGGTACTGGGGATCAGCACATTTTGCGAAGTTCCTGTGTCGCTTACAGCCATTGTGACGTTTGCTGCTGACTCATTAACAGGACTCCTTTTCACCATTGTTGTTTTAATCACAGTTGTCAAGGTGGGCGTCGTTGGTCGCACTGACGTTAGCGAAAGTGGCGATGATGTGGTTGCTGCTATCGCTGCTGTTGGTACCGTCGACGTTCTCAACCCACGCTCGTTTTGCTTACGACTGGTAACGCTCGTTGCGGTAATTGTCATTTTATTCTGTAAATCGATTTCGAGTTGGTTGCTTCCACGGCTGTTGCAGTTATTGCTGTAACTGTTACTAATATTATTTCCCTTATTATTAAGATTAAGTTCACTATTGCTAAGTCTTTGGATTTGTTGGTCGCTGTGATTTCGTCGACATTCGTCTTTGTTGTATTCATCGTTGACGTGTTGTTTTCTTGCTTTATCGGCAATGCTGTCATTGCCAATTTTAATTGCGTTTGAGATGGCAAAATGTGTTTGGTTTAGTCTCGTTTCATTTACTTTTCCAGCTATATGCGGTGGTCTTCCATTTCGATTTTGGGCGGTCGTCATCGCTTCAGAATCCTGAAAACCGCTACAGTTTTTAATGTCGCAGTCGTAAGTAAAACAGTGTTTGGTATGATTTGGAGACCGATTGTCATGACAACATTGCTCATATTTATCAGTTCGTTGTTGAGTGTCGTCATCAAATGTTAAGATCGTGTTACAATCTACCGCATTGTTGGCAACATCGTTTATATAATCGCTGCAGTTCCCTTCGCACAGTGCGCCCTTTACTGGAACTAGCTCTTCATTATCTGCATTGGGAACCACCTCTTTATTAACTCCTTCTGCCCTGGAACTAGTACTGTCATTACTGTTTGCTTCCTGTGAGACTTCATCGATGTAAGTGAAATCGTTATCTAGAAAAATGTTTTTTACATCTGTTGTTGAACTCTTGGGATGTTTGAGATTGTAACGTCTGCGGTTGGGACAACAACAGAATTTTGTAGCTTTCGGCGATGTAGGTGATGTAGGTGGTAGTGCTGTAGATGCTACATCGGTCCATTTCTCTAACAATGCCAACTCGCGAGCATTGGACATTGTTGAATAGCCATTGAGAATTGATCTAGAAATAAAAGGAAATGGACGTTACAATTCATTTTTCAAATATAGGTAAATATATAGCGTTAACAGATAATCACTGTAATCAACTGACAAACGAATTGGCTGATTCGGTACACCGGTTCCAACCCACATTCGCCATATCAGGTTCGATAACAAACATTTTCACTATTTTTCTAGGGCTACAAGGACTGGAGAAAAGTTGAGCCTCAAAGTTTCTCCTGTTATAAAGCACATTTACGCTGTGCAAGGCGCGAAACTAGAATAATGAGCATGCGATATTCAAATTACATTAGTCTAGAATTGTATCATTGAAACATTAACTCCCATCGATGTAATACCAAATCAATAGTTTCCAATCAGATAAAATTGAGGAATGGGAAAAATACTCCACATTCCCACATAGCAACACTGGCAATAAATGTTTTTCATAAAAACAAGTCGATGGATGATTAATTGAGCAGAAACTGCATGCGGCCTAATTCAGTTAATTGCAAATGAAAAAGAAAAGTGAGGAAAGCATTCATTAAAGTGAAAAGCGTGGCAAGTTGTGGAAACGTATCAAGTTCTAGGGTCAGTGGGAAACAGGTAGTTTAGTGGCCCAAATATTGCCAATGGTACTAATAGCAACATGCAATTCATTGATTAATAAATTTTGGCAGAGAAAAAGAGGGGGAAGAGATTTTATAACTAGCTTTTTTACTGTACTCCACACCTTTTGGTTTGAATTGTAGTTTCAATTGTAGTTTTAATTGTAGTTTCAATGGCATCCAGTACTTTTGAAAGAAAATTACACCGGCAGCATTTAAGTTTATCTTTTTGTAGTTTGATATTATTTTAATTATTTAAATGCATATAAGATAAAAAAAAGGTTACTGTCCGTCAAAACTCTGAAATAATACATTCTAAAAGCGTATTTTCCATAAAATACTCCGAGAATCATCCGCACAGTACTCGTACACTCGAAGAGTTACCAACTGTGGCACTTGCTTTTTCGTTTATAATGCCTCTTACTAGATCGATACACCATAGGGATACGATAATTCGCTATTACTTAGTGCACAGGTACAGATGCAGTCCCCGAACAGAATAGACGTGTGTTATTGTCTACACAACATACGAAGCAAGTTGAATCTACACTAGCCAAAAAACGTATCCGCTCCCCAAGTTTCAAGACAGATATAGTAAAGAAAAAGCAATATTTTTCAAAAATGTTTTTAATTATAAATAATGTATCTTATACTAAATATAAACTGCAATTTTTATTTAAATATTTAATCAGATAAATTAAAAAGTGAAAAAAGTCTCCGTTAAAAAAAAACAGAGTTATTCTTACTTTTAAGTAATATAGTAATGTCTTGCTCTTGGGTATTACTTAGAAATAGTATTTATTAGATAATTTAATAAAGAAATGTATGTCTATTCTTCAATTACTTGACAATTAAAGATATTATTGACAATAATAAAATGTTAGTATTGATGAGCGAAAAATTATTTTACACTTAAAGAGTGAAAGGTAAAAGTTATCGTGAAATTTTGAAAACTAGTGGTACAAAGGAATCATAGCTTCAATTCAATAGGAGTTATAACTTCGAAACCCTGCTCCGGTCGCCGACGCAGACCATCGGAACGCGAAAGACACAAAGTAATCAATTTTGTGAAGATAACTGGTCGTATGACGGCTTCTCAAATAGCAGTGGAAGTTAGAGAAATACTGAAAAAATGTCCAGTGACATGTGCATGTCTGATTGGGGACTAGGAATTATGAAATTTGTTGAATGCAAAATTAACAGATTTGATTATTTAAATATTTTATAAAGAAAAATGAAAAGCAAAGTGTTGAAAAATTAGGGTTGATATGCCCATTTCACTTTCAACAAGACAAACAAATAGTAATTTTAATTTATTAGAAGAACTATTTGAATAAAAATTACAGTTTATATTTAGTATAGTATGCATAATTTATAATTAAAAACATTTTTGGAAAATATTGCTTTTCCTTAATTATATCCGTCTTTAAAAAATATTGCGCTTGTGTAGCGGAGATTTTTTCTGGCTAGTTTATGTCAGCTAAAACCCTATGTAAACAGAAGTAGATTGTAGACTTAGGTAATTACTAACATTTGAAATACTATAATAGTAAATAAATAGGAATGCCACAGTCATGTAAAAGATATGCCGCAGTAATTATCGATATCGGCATTCAACAAAAAAACTAGTTTCCCTTTGAAATTTTGATTGAATTTAATTAGATCTTATTAAGAGAGCACTAATAATTCATCGCAGTAATACACACGAATACTGCAAATATGAGTCACCGGAATAATGTGGATTTATATTATTAATTACAGAATATTGGAAAATGGCCGCATGAAAGTCGTGCTCTGTATAAAATATTTGCAATGAAAAAATATGTTCATTGGAATTTGTGAAGTAAGCATTCATCAGACACAAATTACGTAATTAAATTAGTAACTCAAGTACAGTAAAAATACTTTGGACTTGGTTATCTGTGTCCCGCAGCGTCATTTTATAGTAGCAAATATTGGTTGTTCATAACAGGCTTGAAATTGGTATATGTAGTAACATCAACTATTTTACGAGGATGTGCTTACTTCTTTAAATAACTCTCTGCATTTTGGTTCAGCAAATGTTATGGATTTGGGCCTTAGCCTTAATCGCATGTTCTTTATAGTATCTCCGTTGTGTGGAGAATCACATAATCATCATGGACAAAATGTATACAATTGAATATTGGCTTAAGCATCAATCAAACCTATTCTGGTAAAGGACAAAGCGATAATCGAAGTACTCTAATATTGAAAACATGGAAAAAACGCAAAAAAACAGTTACTAAACAAACTGAAAGGGTTCACATCATAATTTTTGTAATATCAGGTTATAGTAGCATTCTAAGCAGATGTCTGATCTCAACGCAATATTTACGGAAGCAAGTAGGCTGAGTATGAATAACTCAGTTCACCGAACCACGAATAGCTTAAAGAATTGCGCCATATGAGGGCCACCAAGATGTAGCCCCATTAAAATTAGACAAACCGAACCAGACTAACAGCAACTTTAATCGAATATGGGCCCATTAGAAACCATGCAACGGAGTTACTTACCTCGAAGAGAACTTAACCCTATAATTTATCAGTGAACATGGAAGTCAAATATGTTCAGAACTGTATTAGAGAAACCATCACTCATACTTTCGTTACCAAGATTGGGATTGGAAGCTTAGTAAATTACCTCCTCTCACAAGTCTGATCTAAATATAAGTATAGTATATGTATATATAAGATGAAAGCAACTACATCGACACTCACGTAACAAAATGGAAAGGAAGTATGAGACGCAGCGATATAAGTCTTCGTATAGTTACTAAGAAGTGGGCTCCAGAGTCAGAGTTACGAGAAACTGGTTATTGTTTATTTAAAATGTAAACAAATTACATAAAATATATGAATTTGTACATAGTATTATTAATGTATCATTCACCAAATGTTCGTACAATTCGTACAACTTAAGAATGAATTCTAAAATTTATTAACACAACATCAAAAATGTACATAAAACAAAACATGTATATAAAACAAAAAAAGTTAAAAAGCTACCTGTGGCGAGATTCTATACAATTTATAAATTCTTTGTATTTCATTACATTTCATTTACACAAAATGTTCGTGCACATTTGAGATGATCCTTACTTGAGTTGGATTATCGAATTATCTGCTGCAGACTGTCGACTTTCTCATGATCAAAAAAGCAAACCAGTGGCTTCATAATGAATTGACTGAGAGGCTTTTCGTGCAAGCTGGGTTTAGTTAAATGTTAGTCAATTTTCCACACAATTCGCAAACAAACGAATCAGTTTTCACATTAGAGCAATGAATACGACGATCTCTCAAGATTAGGTAAAATAAAAAAAATTGTATGAATAGAAACAAACACACAGACATTCAAGCGAGTTTGTAATTGTTCATAAGAAAAGCTGAAAAGTTGGTCATACGAGCAGTTACGATGACAAGGGGTAGTGCCAACAAGAGCACAAACATCTTATCTGCCAGTCTGTCATACGGCAATGCGTGTACCTGAAGCCAGGCATTTGTTGATGCGAGTGTGTCGCTGAGGCAGTTTGCTGGTTGTTTTGGCCATTTTTAGCCAAAGTCAATTGAATGGAATTTTTTATGTGGCCATTTGCCTAAAAACGTTTTGATTAATTACCGCACAGTGGTCGCTCCGCTGGCAAAGGCAATGGCGCAATGGAAATAATACGCGGTTACAATCGTGGCTGCGTTCGGTGGACGCGTGGATCATTTACGAGATGAATTGGTTTCAGAGGTTAAAGAGCGAGGTTAACGCTTTCAAATTGAAAAAATGTTCCCTCGGCAGTTTCAAGAGGAGATGAACATTTAAATGTACCTTTTTCGAAACTACGAATTTCAGATTTAAAACCTGAAAAGTGTACATTTTGAGTTAAAGAGGAAGAATTTAGTAGACTCTTTAAAAGTGGTGCCATTGAGAAAATTTAAAGATCGTCCAGATTCGGCACATTTCGCGCAGTGTTCAGACCACAAATTTTAAAAATTTCCACATTTTTGATTTACATTTTGGCTATATTCCAAACAATTTGTAATTATTTTTTCCACGAAATGTGAAAAATTTAAACCTAAAATTTGGTCGAAATATCACATTTGTTCTCTTATCTGAATGAAGTTAATTAACTTCAAAATAAATAAAAAAAGGAATTGCCTTCCGTCTGATTTTGGGTGCCACAGGCAACATTAATAAATAATTTTGCGATATTGCCCGAACTAACACCTTATTTACGCAAGCGACGCAATTTCATTAAAAACACAACCACGAGAGACAGACGAATTGAACAAAGGTTAATAGGCAACATTAGCAGACCTCGTTGATTGAGTTGATGCCAGCCCGGTAGTGAGGTAACTGCAAACACCCGGGAATACTGCGCACATTTGTTGCAATAGCTATTTGTGCTGAACACTGCGGTCTGCCATCCCAAGGGTATATCTGACAATTGTGAGCTCCGTCGAGTTAACCTTTTCTGCAAACGCACGTGTGAATATTGATTTTTACATCCATTAAAAATCGGCTTAGTAAAAAAATGTTTACAATCAGCCATTGAACTTTTGTTGATTGCAGAACAAAAAGCGTCGGCAACTGACTATCTTTAAATTGAGTGCGCTTTTTGATCAGTTACTTTACCTGGTAGCGGTTCTGGATTTCTATCCTTGCTGGATTGATGGCTGATTAGGCCACTTTAAAGAAATGATGCATTCGTAGATTTTACATAGCTGAGAGAAGAAGGAGGTGGCTAGCAACGCCATATTTGAGGGAATACCAATAATGCGCTTTAGAAATTGATACCGCCATTATTTTGGAATACTCCCGATTTCAATGATTTCCGTCTGTCATTTCATTTATTCATACATATATTTCCATGAATATATAGGTATGTATGTAACTATTGTTTTAGAATGACAATGAGCTGATGAGTTGGTAACTCTGTAAATATTAACAAGTTCTTAAATACTTACATAACTTTTGCATTGATCATAAGTCATACCATTTTTATACCCTTTACCTTTAAAAAAGGTAAATAGGGTATACTAACTTTGTGCTTTTGAGAGGGGTTGCAATTTCGAGAAGGAGGCATGGTAGGTATGGACATATATATACAGATATGATCAGAGTCACTTTCTAAGCAATTTTTATTTTGTCCGTCCGTCTGTCCGTCTGTGGCCACTTTTTTCCTACACCATTGGAGCTATCTTAATGAAATTTTGCAAAAGTATAGTCTGGACAAAGATACAGAACCAGATTGCTATATGGGCCGATTTGAACAAAGACCACGCCTACCTCCCATATAAGGAACTTTTTTCACCTTTTTTAAAATGACTATAATTTCGATCCAATTGACGGAATCGTGACACAGCACTGTACAAAAAGTGGGCGGTGTATATTAACTGCCACTGGTAGAGACTTTCGGACGAAATTTTACTGGAAGGAACATGTGGACATTACAAAGCTATCTGCAACAAATGGGGCTGATCAGAGAAAATACACGCCCACTTTTGATATAGGGAACTTCCGGGTCTAAAATTAAAATTAGCCTACCTATGCTCGTATTGATGCCAGCGGAATAAGAACTTGCAGAAATATACATGGGGTCCATAATAGTGTGTGTGCAGAATATGGAGATCATACTAGAACTGCCACGCCCACAATTTGCCAAAAATCATTACTGTGTTCCTATTAAATATTTATCAACGAAATTTCACAGGAAGGTTGCAGGTACTAACATTAAACACCACACAAAAAATGGGCGTGTTATTTCTACAGCCACGCCCACTATTAACATATTATTATAACTTACGACCTATATAATATTTTTGGACGAAATTTTATAGTAGTACGTATATGGCCCCTACAAAGTCATATACCAGAATTGGGGTCGATCAGATAAAGAATACGCCTCCCTCCCATATAATGAACTTTGGGGACCCCACTTACAGACAGTTACCCTATCTATGGTTCTAGTGATGATATATGAAAACAAATTGGTAGATGTATACACTGGGTCTGTACTAGCATGCATTCCAAATATGGGCAGCTTATTACTACTGCCACGCCCACAATTAACCAGAAATCGTTACTAGGTTCCTATTAAAGATTTATCAACGAAATTTCACAGGAATGTTGCGTGTACTAATATTAAACAGCACACAAAAAATGGGGGTGTTATTTATACAGCCACGCCCACTATTGACATATTATTATAACTTGCGACCTATATAATATTTTTGGACAAAATTATATATTAGTACGTAAATGGACCCTACAAAGCCATACAGAAGAAATGGGGTCGCTATAATCAATTCAAGGTACCATACCGCAATTTAACGTAGATATGCTCCTAATGATGATTTATGACGAAAACATCCCAATTGTTGAACTCGCACTCACAAGAAAAGGTAAAGGGTATTTCGTAGTCAGTCTAACCCGACTTCAGACTTCTTTACTCGTTTATTTTATGGACGTACATTTGTTGCAAGACCTAAATAATGTATTCAAAATAACACAAACATTGTAAACCTTGTATATTGGAGTGCCCTGGTGTTCATATGATTGTTATGTTTGGATAACGATGTTCCTGATCTGGTTGGGATAATGGTATTCATTTAAAATGTTTTCTATAGCGTGTATGGCTGATAGTGAGTCGGTGTATACGCAGTAACTGGTATTTGTTGATTTTAATTTGTTGCAGTATTTCAAAAATTGCTATTATTTCCCCAGAAAAGATGGAGCTTTAGCTGGGGCTCTCCCCCAATAATAGCAATTTTTGAAATACTGCAACAAATTAAAATCAACAAATACCAGTTACTGCGTATACACCGACTCACTATCAGCCATACACGCTATAGAAAACATTTTAAATCAATACCATTATCCCAACCAGATCAGGAACATCGTTATCCAAACATAACAATCATATGAACACCAGAGCACTTCAATATACAAGGTAATGAATTTGCAGACAAATGTGCAAAACAAGCAACAACAGCGCCCCTCTTTTTCACCAACAACATAAACCACAGAGATATCAACAAACATATTAAAACACATCACCAAGCAATATTTAAAACCCTATTCAATTATTATTATTATTATTATTGTACCTTACACCATAATCAATTATGAGGGCAAGGTGTTCGGGGAATGAGTACTAGCTACAAAGGCTTTCGACTCGAAGAGAAAAAGATTTTTTAGAAAGAAGCATTTTGGAGACCAAGCCCGTGGCAGGATTTGAACCTGCGACCCTCGGGGTGTGAGTCTAGCATGCTTACCACTAGACCACAGAGGGCGGCTTATTCAATTATACTTCTTCATGGTACAAACAAATCAATAACAACATTAATCCAACATTAATTAATAATTAAACATAAAATTAGATACAATCAACCATGTAGACCACATAAAACTAGAACGCATCCGACTTGGACATACGAAATTCACCCATGGATACTTGATGAACAATAGCACTGCACCACTCTACCTCTGTAACCAAAACACCCGCCTAACTATTAATCACCTCCTGACCGAATGCCCACAATACACACATCAACGATCCAAAATTTTCAGATACATAGATCCTCTATGTACGATTGCTAACCCAAATTCTACTAACATTACTTTATTCATAAAACACATAAAACCAACTCTAATTTAACGCAATTGAACTGAAGGTCTTAGCTGCGAAGGTCCCTCTTTTTTCTTTTTTAGGTTCAATTTGTAATTAGGCGTATTCGATTCGTATCTTGTATCGAGTTCGTATCGTGTTGTGCGAATAAAACAGCAAACGAGTAAATGGTAAGTATACCAGGCAGGCACTGTTTCGAAAAGAGCACTGTTTCGAAAAGAGCACTGAGAAATTAAAAATTCCACGGGAATTTTTATGGGTAATTTTTAATCCCGCTGGTTTTCAAGCAATTTTCAATTTGGAAGCACTTTCTATCGAAGATAGAAAAACTCGCTCGTTTCATCCGAGTATAATTTACTCGATAACATTTTCCATACAAATGTCTGTCCTATCCTCGATAAGATGACGAATCGAATACGCCTATTATAATCTAAAGTATTCAAATAATAATAATAACTTAGAATATAATTTTGCATTTTATGTTAATTTCTAAAATTGCTGAAAACAAGATTTGAAATAACTGTAACAATGAATCCGGAAATAAATGTACTTTTTTCTTATACGGTGATGTTTATTTATATTTTGGTTGGTTGACAATAAGTAGTAATGTAATTTTTCTAGTACCTGTGGTTTTCGACTCGATGACTTAAAAATGAAGGCCAGTTTTTTCCAGTTGCATTTTTTACATTTTGAAAAAAATTACGTTGCATTCAATTTTGTAGAAAAAAAACTGTAATATTTGTTTACTCGTGAATGAAATAAATAATCTAATGCGTGTAGTCTAAACTGATATTTAGATGTTCTTGTAGGGTATCCGTGTTCTATAACATTAAATTCGCTGGATAAGTATGCACTTTTACGAGTTCATATAGTCACAAATTCTGAACATTATTTATGTGGGAATACGCTAAAAGGCAAAAAATCGCCGGGATATGACCTTATTACGAGCAGAATCCTAAAGGAGCTACCAGATTGCGGCTATAAATTCATTGCCCAATTATTCTATGCGATTATCCGATGTGACCACTTCCCAAGCCAATGGAAAGTGGCTCAAATTATCCTTGTTCCCAAACCTGGGAAACCGCCAGAAGTGGTCACCTCATATAGACCAATTAGCTTGCTTCCGATACTTTCCAAAGTGTTTGAGAAACTTCTTTTGAAGCGACTCCTCCCAACCATCGAGTCAAAACAACTTATACCTTCCCATCAATTTGGATTCCGAAAGCATCATGCTACGATAGAACAAATAAATCGAGTATATGCATTTGCACAGAAGGCGCTAGAAAATAGAGAATACTGTTCAGCTGCATTCCTGGATATCACCCAAGCATTCGACAAGGTGTGTCACCAAGGGTTATTGTACAAATTGAAAATGCATTTACCCTATCACTACTTTGCCATATTAAAGTCCTACTTAGAAAGCAGATTCTTCATGGTCAAAGTTAACAGCGATGCTACTTCCCTCTATCCAATCAAAGCTGGTGTTCCACAAGGGAGCGTTTTGGGAACTGTGCTCTACACACTATTCACGGCTGACCTGCCGCTGACTGTTACCACATATACCGCAACTTTTGCAGATGATACTGTTGTAATGGCCTGCAACAAAAACCCCGTGTTAGCCTCGAATTTGCAGGAGAACCTGAACCAAATTGACTTATGGCTAGACAAGTGGCGAATAAAAGCAAATGCAATAAAATCAGTGCAAACGACTTTTACCCTACGTGCAGGTTCTTGCCCTCCAGTGACATTAAGTAACTCCCAATTGCCACAAGCAGACCATGCAAAATACCTTGGGGTGCACCTGGATCGGTGGCTTACGTGGCGCTGTCACATCTTCTCCAAATGGAAACAACTTGGACTAACACTTAGGTCATTGTTCTGGCTACTTGGACGAAGGACAGCCCTAACACTTAGAAATAAAGTCCTAATATATAAGGTAATACTGAAGCCCATATGGACTTATGGTATTCAAATTTGGGGATCAGCATCCAAGTCAAACCTGGACATCCTACAACGATTCCAATTAAAAGTCATACGACTGTGTGCTAATGCACCTTGGTATGTCAGCAACGACATCATTCATCGCGATCTAAACATCCCAAAAGTAAATTATGAAATCATGAAATATAGCCACTCATATCGCAAACGTCTTAGAGTCCATCCTAACAACCTAGCGGTAGAATTGATAACCAGCGATACCAGCGCGCGAAGACTAAAAAAATATATACCATCGGACTTACCATTCAGATTTACCACCTAAGATCAAATTAAAAATAAAAATTAAAAAATAAGATTAAATTAAAAAAAAATAAAATAAATAAATAAATAATAATAATAATAATAATAATAAGGAATGAATGAAATTAATATATATAAAATCTAACTTTGTTAAATTAATGTACCTAATGTATTGAATGCTACTGAAAATTCATACACATGTTTATAACCAAATATAATATAAGTAGTACTGAATGTCCAGCTGGACAGATTGTAGTTAAATAAATGGAGATACAAAAAAAAAAAAAAAAAAAATTTATGTGGCAGCGACCTGTAACAAGTAATGCCCAACATTTAAGTGCTTCTATAACTCTCTGCATAACTATCGGTTCCTATTTGCTAAGCTAATTTTTCATAATTTCTCACCTTGCATACGTGAAATGCTCGACTTAGCTGTCAAGCTAATACATGCTCATAATTCCAAAAGAAATCGCTGTAGTCAATTTGAAAAATTGTACATTTGGCAGCAATCGTGACGCCTTTTAACGTATTTATTATTCAAGTCAATTGAACGTGTGTTCACACTATCACATAACAAAGTAATTATATTCCCAAATAGCAACATAAGCACATCTTTATGGATTACAATATACACCAGCCGGGATTGCGATCGGAACTTTTGAAACGCTTTAAATGCTGCAGAAGGAACGCAACCAGGCTACGCAAATCATAAAAATTATGCTTTAAAATGAATTTGTAAATAAATGTGGTGGAAAAAATATATAAATACAATACAACTAAAATTTAAAATTCTCAAACTCAATTTCAACAAATTTCGCGATACTCATGTACAGCAAAACGGCCAATTAAGTATTAATTCAAATGGTATGGACCTATCTTAAACGATGTCAGAAATTGAATGCATACTGCGCAAGTGTAAAAACTAAAACTCCACTTTCCAACTCGCCAAAAATTTGTCAGAATATTCCTCAATGTGTGTTTCAGCTACAAACTTGTTTCCAGTAGGCATCTAACATCTGCAACACCTTCGTTTACACTCCCGGATGTATAAAAAAAAATATATATATATATATATATATATATATAAACAAACTTATTTCTGGAATTAGCGATTATGATATTACAAGTATTAGGAGCGCCATACGCCTCATATCGTCCCATTAACAGCAGTCTATGTGCATCTGCGTGGAAATATTGTACGCGCGTGTGTTTTGGACCACGCACAATATGAAATAATCAATTGAAGTCTTGTAAACAAACCAAATCATAACAATCTATTTTACCCTATTATACTCAACAGCCAACATTTTTTGACTTTCCGCTTTGAAATAAAACTGCTGTTGCAACAGATTATATACGGAAGTCTGATGTAACAGAAGTAGGACACAAACTAGGTTTGAAATTTGCTCTCAATGAGCTTGTTTTATTTTCTTGTGTTTTCCATACATCACCATCAAATCTGCGTTTGTATGAAATATTTTGTAACCGGTGGAGTAACTGTGTGATGCAGCATACCGATCTCCAATAACTACTTCAAAATAATTTTATGACCATTTATTGAACAATCTTGCCTTCATCTTAGAATGCTTGGTAAAGAATCTTTAACATTGAAAATATAAATCTAGTAATAAATTTTATAATTCACCGGACTATGAAAGAAGCAAAAAAAACTAAATAGATTATAAAATGTAGTATTTTTGGCGATCCCTTCTCACAAGAAATTTGTAATTTTGTGACAATAAGAAAAAAGAACGAAACTGCAATCGTGCGCGCAGTATTTAAGTATGCATGTCTAAGATTAATAACTCGTTGGAAACAGATATTTTTATCAGCTTATACTTCAGCAGAACTTGCGATGACGAGGTGTGGAAGCAGCCTTCATGCATACTCCTATCGATATTATCGAATTGAGAATTTGTTACTGCAATTAAAGCCCCCATTCATAGCATCACAGAACCTCATAGCGTCCGTATCGCAATAGTACAACTACCAACTGGTTGCAGCGATTCTGAAACCGGATCTTAGCAGCTAAAATATGGCATCACAACAAATGAAATCACAGAATCGTATTACGAATAAAAACGGATTAAAACTTGGCCCAAAGCCGCATAAATAAACATTATTATGGGGTTAAATGCGGCGCGTTTCATATACCATATTTGCTTCATACGCGATCCCTAATTGACACTGCCATCAAAATAGACTGGAGTAGACTGCAAGAATTTCTCGTCAATGACCGCAATGTACTTACATGGCGGAATATGCTGATGGGCTTGCGTGTATGTGTACGTGTAACTATGGTAGTTTGTGGCTCCACTGCACCGAACATGCACGCACCACAAATATGAAATACTGCGCAAATTAACCCGCGGAGGATGTAACTGAGACACTGGAAAAATGATTTTCTGAAGGATGCAACAGCGCCCAACTTTTACATTATGCACGAAAGTGTTGAAAGTATTATCTTGGTGTTGAGAGACAAAACCATAACTAACATAAAATTTTATATTTCATTTGGTTGTTCGACGTTCTCTCTGCTGGTAATATTTTGATACAAATGGAAACAAAAACCTCAATACTTAAATAAGCAAATTTTTGCTCACGAAATCATAATGTACCAAAAGAGTTATTTCTCAGTGAAAATTTTTCACATGTCTTCTTAACAATCTCAAACAAGTGTATTTATGTAAAATGGTAAAAAAATGCATAAATCGTGGAATTTACAAGTATGATACTGTCCAGCTCCATTGAAGCCTCCGTTTTATTCTCCTTAAAAGGAAAAACTGACAGGGTTCTGAAGAGATGTGACGTTGCGGTTGGAGTTTGCCCTATACAAATTGATATACGAGTATATTTTTAAAAACACCTTTAAACAATTTTTAAAATAAACGGGATTCCAACAAGGGCTGGATGTAGACCTCTGTGTATGTTTGCTCATATTTTGGTGTCTTTTTAAACCGTATTTTAGCTAAATACAATGCAACAGCACACAATAATTATATTTAGATACGAGTATATACATATTTGTCAAATATTTCGAGGTTTCCATGCAGTGTTCTGGAAACAACTCCACCCATTATCCAACGGATTTTTAGAAAATTCCTAATAATCGACTGTGTATTAAATCAACCAACGATTGTTCATTGCTGTAATACTCAGTCAAACAAAAAATTCGCCATCCATTACCAAGTGTTCACAGAAACTTTTGAAGGTTTGAAAATTACTGCACTCCGTGGCACAAAATACGCCAATCAGTAGATTGGCCGACAATTCTCAAGTAGAGTATAATTTAGTTGAAACTCAGCCTCAAATATGCGAAAACTTGTCGAAATCTGGAATTATTCTATGCACATCGGCAACTGCAAAAAATCACGGCAATCGTAACATCGATAAAAATTATGACTTCCGAATACTCCACTCTACTCTCTCTACCAGCAACATACAATTGTATGTCAAAGATTAATTTTACTTGAACAAACAAACAAACCTCTCAATTGGTTCAATATTTTCTTAATTTCGAAAGCTGGTGTTTGTCAAGAAAGCCCAGAGTTAAGGGAAAGTAGTTTGTTCAATCCAAGATTTATCCACAAAAATCCCCACTATCAGCAATTACTTACGCCACAGATAGATATTGCGTTGAAACTTTTAGAACTTGACCAATTGACTAATGAAAATGTTGATTGAGTCCGGATTACTGTAATTTCATAACGGTTTAAGCTTAACATAACGAATCTTAACGAACATAAAGATCCTTCTATCATTTGAAAACATATGGAACATCACGACAAACCGGACAACTCCCAAAATCCCTCAGCGTTGCGAAAATTCCATGAAAAAGCTTTTGATGATGGTTGAGTTCCAATCACCAATTACTAATCAAGCATTCAAAATACAAAAATTGTGTGCTGAAAAATACAAAAATTGTACCGAAACAAACATTTCCATGAAAGCATACATATGTGAAATTTCTCCTACACCGATACTTCAAAAGCTGATAACATAACAGCTTTGGATACGCCGTAATCAATTCTCTAGATTACCTCAACATCACCCTTGACAAAAAATTTTATTGGCCTAATAGTTGTGAATTTTTTTATTTTTTCGTGGCGATTCCGAATGAGGCGGCTGATGGGTTGTCATGGTGAAAGACTACTTTTATCTTCACCAAATTGGGCCGTTTTTTCATCAATTCAGCATCGAATCGGTCTAATAAATCAGCATAGTACTGCCACGTGATGGCCTTTCCCTTCTCAAAATAGTCGATAAAGATGATGCATTGCGAATTCCAAAAAACGATGCTGACGTTTCCGGCCGATGGAACCCTTTTCGCCGTCGTTAGGGCTAGTTCGCCGGGCGAAATCCACTGTTTTGACTCATCTTTCATTTTTGGCGAGCAGTGATGGATCCATGTTTCGCCAACAGTCAGAAAATGCCGTAAAAATTCTTTTGGGTTGCGCTGAAACATGCCCAAACAGTGCTCCGAAGCTGTCATACGATTCCGTGTTTGCTCCACTGTGAGCAAACGTGACACCCATCTCGCCGATGGCTTTCTCATACCCAATTTTTCGTGTATGATATTTTGTATGCGTTCAATTGAGATGTGTACAATGTCAACAATCTCTCGGATCTTCATCAGGCGATCTGCTAACACGATATCATGGATTTTGTAAACCATATCCTCCGTAGTCACCTCAATCGGACGGCCTGCGCGCTTTTCATCAAAAACGGATGTTTGGCCACGCTTAAATTCATTAAACCAGCAGATGGTAGTCATCGAAGGTGCATGGTTATTATAAACGGCATGCAACTTCACTTTGATTTGCTCACACGTCTTACTATCCAAAAAAAGAAATCTAACCACTGATCGATATTGGTCTTTTTTCATGGTTGCAAACAAACACGAACTTGACTACTTTCAACAGCTGTCAAAAGAAAACTAATCGATCAATTTAGGTATCTGAAAGACAGTCATCGTTTTAAAGATGGCAGTAAATGATGACATACACATTTTGCGTCAGTGATGCCATCAGTCGCTAAACAGAGATACTTATCAAGCACCCCTCGTAATTCATTATTCTAATTTCAAAATCAATCTTTATTCATGAATATTTTAAAACTCTAACTGCGAATTGTTTATAAATGAAATGTGCACACAATATTATAAGTAAATTAAGTGATTTTCTATATATTAAAAGATAAGCGGTGAAATTATGGATTGCGCAATGTTTCTATATTGCGAATATTTCTTTGATGGACTTAAATATTAAAATAAATATAACTAAGATTGCATGCAAATATTTGCGCACTTAAGTTTATGTAGTGTTCAGGGTATTTTTAGAGAGTCGACTTTATAAGCTAAGGAATTGTAGATTTAAACTGAGTTACATGCTAAAGTAACTCGGAAGGATCGCGATTTGATCAACTTTTGTTAGTTATGTTCGTCATAAACTGAAGGGACTCATAGGGATTACATTTTGTTTCTTTATAAATATTATACTTTACTATAGGCATCACAAAACTAAAATAATTAATATATATTTTTATATTGTCACTTATAAATAAATTATACTAAAATTAAAAACATTTTTATATAAGAAATATATCAGCTAGTAATAGTAATAGCATGTTCAAATGATTCGTATTGCATTTATTTTTTCTTTAGGTAGGTAAGTGTGATAACACACGATAGGGGATAAGAAGTGTGCTTCTTCAAAATCTTCGTGGAGCCTCACTTCAGAATTTTTGAGATTAGAACGAATCCCAACAAATCCTTTATATTGATTGATTAGAGATCAACCAGGTCATTAAAGAGGATCCCAAAGAGGGTTTGAAAGTGACAAAGTAGGACAACCGTCTCTTCCTCAACCTCTTCTTGACAGCAGCAATAGGAGTTCTGCACACCGAAACCCAGCCTGATGGCATGGCAACCAAATAGACAGTGTGCTGTCAAAACTGTCACAACAGAGCTAGGTGTTGCCTGTTTAAGGAAATTAATATCAAAAGAAGGCCAGAGCCTTTTCATTGTTACAACAGATTTTACAGAATAAAATTATAAGGTATGTATGTACGAGTATATCCCAAAATCATATTTGCCATACTGAAAGGTACACTACCGTGCCTTGGATTTTAAGTAGTCGCATCCTCAACAATTTTTGGTGGGAAATTATTTAGATGATAATATTTTTACGTTAACTCATATAAAAAAGAATTCCTAAAAATTGTTCGAAAAACTTCCAGATGAAGTTAAATACTTTCTACTAGTTAAACACTTTCTAAAGTATTATATATAGATTAAGAAACATAAGTCATTATGCTTAGAGGGTGAGAATCAAAGACACTAAGAGTTACACTAACATAGGAAAGAAACTTTTAAACAAGCCACAACTAAATTTTTTTTGGGAATTTGTGGTGATTTCTATTATTACGAGGGATACTATTTATATTTCGGGAATAGCAAATAATAACAAACATATTTAAATGGCTTTATTGTTTTTCAAAATATTCCCCTTGATGATCAAGGGGAATATTTTGCATTCGTTCAAACCATTTGTAATAGCAGTTTTTCCATTCCTCTTGAGACACCTCCAAAACATGGTTTTTGAACGCTGCAACTGCTTCTTCGGCGCTGGTAAATCGTTGACCACGCAGTTTACCTTTGATATTCAGGAACAAGAAGTCATTGGGTGCCAAATTAGGACTGTACGGAGGATGAGTCATCAATTCGATATTTTGACTGCTCAAAAATTCAGCTCTTTGACGATATGAGTGAGAGCTCGCATTGTCATGATGGAGAATAATTCGTCTTTGGCGGATGTTCGGCCTAATATTAAATTCATTAAACCAATAACTGATGATAGTCATCGAAGGTTCATGGTCCTTATAAATGGCATGAAACTTCACTTTGATTTCCTCACACGTCTTCCCATCCAAAAATAGAAATTCTAGTCACTGATCGATATTGCTCTTTTCCATGGATGCAAACAAATAGGAACTTGACTATTCAAGCTTTCAAAACAAAACTAATCGGAAAATTTATCTGAAGTTTTAAGAGTCATGGTTATAAAGATGGCATACACATTTTGCGTCAGTTATGCGATCAGTCGCTAAACACGGGTACAGATGCTTGGATGGAGTTTAAGATTTTTTCTGTTCATTTAAAGTTGCAATTTTGACTTCAAACTTAACACAGCATAAACCGCAGATTAGCATTTTCAAATTATAATTGTTTCGAATCGTAGATATCGCAACAAAATTACACATCTAAATAGGACACGATAGAAAAAAAGCCTGCTTCTCTAGATTACTAGGGAAAAAGAGAGGTGCATTCTTTTGAAATTCTGATATACAAATAACAAAAAAGTGAGATGATAAATCAAAAGATTTAAAATAGTTCCAAACCATTTCCAAAAGTAAGAGCGTCCATCACATTCTCAGAAAGAAAGAGGTTGTGATTGTGGGTTGGACACGGAATAGTGTCGGGCTATTACTAACGATCAAGATAAGTTGTTCCAATAAGTTGCAACAATATGCCACACAAATCCAATTTCAAATATCAATGGCAAAAAAATTATAGGAATTGCAACTCTCTTATAATTTTAATCAGTTTCAAGTCCGAACATCAGAGTTCGGACATCCGCAATTGCTTCGATCAGCGGACACTAAATAATTTCCCAATAAAGATAAATTTATCTTCTAATACGAGAAGCAAGCACAAGGGGTGACTCATGACAGTCGTGATCAAAAAACATTTGTGATACATTACAAATACCTGCCGTGTTATCATGATGCGACCCCTAAGGTTATTTCCGTTTATTTCTTAATTGAAATGACTGCAGTGCATTAGTAATTCGAAAACAATTATTGTACAAAAATAATTGGCGCTGATTTATAAAATACAATAAAATGTTGAATTCTCGGAAAGAATGACTCCGCCAACTTATTGTCAATACAACTATGGGTTATAGGTTTGTACACCTATAAGAAACATTTTCAGAACAGTAGTGTCACCACTGACGGCCAACGAACTAAATTCTGTAAAAACCAGTGAAAATATTTCTATGGTAACCAAAATAAACACTGTTTAAGGGTCAAATCGTCCGCAAAAGAGGCTTTTAAATGTAATCGCAAAAAAGGGGAACATAACCAGATTTAGCAGGAAAAGAGGTAACTTAACAGACTGGCGAAAACCTTACTTTAAATACCTTTTTTCTAAAATTTGCAATAATATATTATATCATCATTGAACTTATTTATTGCAATTCGAAATATATGGTGCTTTGGTGCTCCGATTTTCTAAAACTAAAATTCGTCTAAGAATTTAATAATATAAAGTTTCAGCCTATTGATATTTTGTTCTTAAAATATACCTCTTAAAGAAAAAGAAATTATAAAGTACGACTATATATAAACTATAAAATGAATAGTATACTTATTATCAATCAATTCGTTGTCAATAATTTCGATTTGATATGGAGAACAGTATGCACTCGTATGAGTATATGTATATGTATATATATTATTGTGTTAATATTATTTTGAGCTCTTTAATAATACAATGGATTTGCAATATTTTAAAGTGAAAGGCAACTTCACTTGAGTGTGCAATTTGAACTGAAACAATTCAATTGATCCACAATCATCAATTGCAAGATAGTTCTGAACCTTCTTCCACTTGCAGAGCGATTCAATTTTCATTCAACTCATTACAACAGTCAATTGCCAGTGTCGCTTTTAATTACTTTGTTTACTTTGAGTCTACCTTCTCCGCAGATACGCAGCCCTTTGCTGCAAAAATATTTTCTGTTGAGCGCGCACTGATTGTGCGTTTCCGTCAAGCTAATTTCGTGTACATATAGGAACAAGTTGTACAGTATACGCTTCCATAATCAAAGTAGGATATCTACGTAGCCATTCAACATTATAAGTTAAAACAAAAAGGTATAAAAAGGCAATTTCATATAATTTGTATTAACAAATAAAGATTTTTATGTCAATTAATTCAGTTTTGCATTTCTAACCTAAAATAAGTCTATTTTTTTTAAACAAAAAAAACTTGTACACAAACTTTAGCTATAGAAATTTGTTTAAAAATCAATAATTTGATGCAAACTAGTACTTAATGTGGCCACTTTTGGCATCTAGCACGGCTTTATGTCTTCTCTTCATAAAATGTGGTAAGTCCTTGGTAACTTCCTGTGGTATATTCTCTCATATATCCTGAAGGGCATTTTTTAGGTTAGTTTTGCCCCTCAGATAGTAGCTTTGGTTAACATATGCGTAAGTTCAAATTGTGTATATATATATTAATATATATATATATTATATATATATATATATATATATATATATATATATATATATATATATATATATATATATATATACATATATATATATATATATATATATATATATATATATATATATATATATATATATATATACATATATACATATATATATATATATATATATATATATATATATATATATATATATATATATATACATATATACATATATACATATATACATATATACATATATACATATATTCAGGTCCTAGAAGATGTTAGTGAAGACTATCTACAAAGCATATATATCTACTTAGAATAATGTGTGCCATATATTGCCCACCAAAATTCACAATTGCTATTCTCTTGTTCATAGATTCTTAGCAACAGGCGATTTCAACAGGAAACATACACAATGGGGATTTAGGCTAATCACGCCGAGAGGCAGGAAACTCCAATATGTTGTGGCAAACATGAGATTGGACGTGATATCTGCCGGTGAACCAACATTTTGGCCTTCTGATCGTAAAAAAAAAAAATACCAGATATAATCGACTTCGGCATATCCAATCCAGTATTTTCATATGATTTATCCTCTGATCACTCACCAACAATAATTACAATAGATTTTAACGCAACAAAATGCACCTCCACATCAAAAAGAACATCAACTCGTTAACCTAACCTATCGTAAGTACATAAGCTCGCACATAAAACCTTTAAAAAATTAGGAAGATATAGAGGTAGCGACAAAAAACTTTGGAAACTTACTTACTGTGTCCGTTAACCTAGCAGGATCAAAACTTAAAAAAAATAGTAGGACAAATCACTGCGGTAATGCTAGCATTAATGAGCTTATTAATGACGAAAGGAAAATCAGACGACTCTGGCAAGAAAATCTGTTAAGAAATTAAGATTTGTCCTAAAAGAACGTAGTGAAAATGAATTTGAAAATTTCTTGGAGAATCTTGCACCAAATGAAAATACAGACTACTCACTGTGGAAAGCTACTAAACATCTTAAAAGGCCAATTCAGTCACAACCGCCCATTCGACTACCTGGCAACAAATGGGCAAGGAGCTATACGGAAAAAGGGATAGCATTCGCAAACCACCCTTTTTCACCTGAAAAAAGTATTCACATACGAGAATTGCCAAAGTTAAGTAAAAAGCCAAGGGGTCATCCGATTGTTTTTAATAAATTTTATATACTATAAGCCGGGCCATGACCAGTTACGACCAAAATGATTATTGATCTACAAAAAATAGCGGTAGTGCACCCTAATGCATATCTTCAACGCAATTCTACGCAGTGGTCACTACCCAACAATATGGAAATTGTCACAGATCAGTATTCTTGCTAAGCCAGCCAAGGACGTCACCAAATTAGATTCTTATAAACCTATAAGCCTTCTACCAACTATATCCAAATTATTTGAAAAACTGCTACTAAAGGAAATTCTATCTACATTGGAAAACCGAAAAATAATACCACAGCACCAATTTGGTTCCCGAGCCAGACACAGTACAACGGAAAAAGTGCAGCGAATAGTTTCTGTCATAAAAAAATCCTTCGAAAATAAGCAATACTGCGCTGCGGTTTTTCTTGATATAGCCACAAGCATTCGAAAAGGTTAATTTTCAAAATTAAAACGCTTTTGCCGCCAAATATACACAAATGTTACAAAGTTATCTAACCGACAAGAAATTTACAGTGAAATATAAAACTTACATCTCGGCTAGCTACAATATATGTTCTGGAGTTCCACAAGGAAGTGTCCTCGGTCCAATTCTTTACTTGCTGTATACATCTAATATGCCCACCGATGCAAAGACAACAACCTCAACATTTGCTGACGACACGGCAATTTTAAGCGCTCACATTAATCCAATAACATCAGCAAGAAATCTACAAATACACATCGACACACTAATTAAATGGTTAAACAAATGGCAAATAAAAGTCAATGAAACCAAATGTGTTCATATAACCTTTACACTAAGAGGGAAACCTGCCCAGCTATAAATATAAATAATCATGCCATTCCCTAAGACACCTGCGTGAAATATCTTGGGATTCACCTAGATCAGCGATTAACTTGGAGCAAGCGTATAGAGGCAAACTTTAAACACAATAAGAACTCGAAACTCAAATTGGAATACAAAGTGCTACTGTATACAGCAATAATTAAACCGATTTGGACATACGGAATACAGATGTGGGCTAGTGCAGCACCTACTAACGTAGAAAAATTATAGAAAATGCAATCGAGGATAATTCGAATAATTACGGGAGCAACCTGGTATATCAAAAATTCAAATATCCACAATGATCTCCCAATTCCAAGTGAACAAGAAGAAATAGGGAGACTAAAGAAAGTTTACCTTCTAAAATTGGAAAACCACCCAAACGAGCTAGCCCGAAATTTGCTGCTGCATTCAGGACCCAAACGTCTAAGAAAGATGTATATATTATACATCTTAGCTAACATATAAATCTAACAATGAATTACTTAATTATAAACTAACATCTTTTTCAAATATTTTTTCTTAGCTTATAAGATTTCAAAACTTATTGTTAGTTGTTTTGAAAGATAAATAATAATTGGAAAAAAAAAATAATTAAAAAATAAAAAATAAAAAAAAAAAAAAATATATATATATATATATATATATATATATATATATATATATATATATATATATATATATATATATATATATATATATATATATATATATATATATATATATATATATATATATATATATATATATATATATATATATATATATATATATATATATATATATATATATATATATATATATATATATATATATATATATATATATATATATATATATATATATATATATATATATATATATATATATATATATATATATATATATATATATATATATATATATATATATATATATATATATATATATATATATATATATATATATATATATATATATATATATATATATATATATATATATATATATATATATATATATATATATATATATATATATATATATATATATATATATATATATATATATATATATATATATATATATATATATATATATATATATATATATATATATATATATATATATATATATATATATATATATATATATATATATATATATATATATATATATAGACATATAGACATATTATTATTATTATTAATTACAATTAAAATTAAGAAAGCACTAGCTGCCAGGGCTATCGGCTAATGTTTAAATTAATCTTAGATAAAATATAAATGTTTAAACTTATTAAATTAAATTGTGGATAGTTTTTTTTTTTTTAATTAGAAATAGTTTGAATATTTTCTACGGAAGGTTCACAAAGTAAATTGATCAGACTTTGGTTAGAATTTCTGGAGCGGGTGATGAGTGGGCAATCTGCGAGGATGTGGGAAAATGTGAGTTGGGTACTACGGCAAAACTGGCATATAGGTGACGATTCCTTTTTTATTAGGTATCCGTGCGTGAGGTTTGAGTGTCCTAACCGAAGTCTAACGAAGCATCTGTTCATTGCAGCAGTGGTCGATGGTGGAAGTATTACGGCAGTGTGGTTAGTGTTGAAGGGCTTGTATTCATGATTGTAGGTCTGCCAGTTTGCGATAGTTTTCTTGATGGCACAGGATGATGCGACCTTTGCTACAAATTTGTTGGCGCAATGCATAAACGTGTGCAGTGGAGATTTCACTGCTAATTTCGCTGCTTTATCTGCGTATTCGTTTCCAGTTATCGCTGCGTGACCTGGTATCAACATTAAACTCACCTGCTTGCCTAGTTCAATTAGCAATTGCTTTATAGCCACAATTGGTTCAGAGCAGTTAGTCATGTTTTTTGCGCCTTCAAATACTGATAGGGGTCAGTGCATATTATGACTCTTTTTGGAGGCTTTGGTTAGAAGCAGGGCTGTTATAGTTGCTTGTACTTCTGTGTCAAATGCGCTGGCAGCAGGTGGGAGGCTCCTCCTGGTACCATTTGCGTCCACTACTGCGAATGCTGCGCCATCGTTTGATTTGAAGCCATCCGTAAAAATCAGTTAACATTATTTTTCTACTAGGGGTTGGACTGCCTCCATATACGAGTACAACTGTCTGTATACCGAAGCATTCGTATGTTCTTTATGGTGTGAAATAAGATTTGTAATAAATGTATTGTTATTCAGTGACCAAGGTGGGTATTTTGTGGCTGGAGTAGGCATCGGTGTTATATCTAGATGAGTTTGAGTTACCAGGTCCAGTAATTCGTTAATAGCAGATTAATGCTTCAGGGGACGCTTCCGTGACTTCAGCAATTGAATCTCTTTGGAGAGCACTGAGTTTTTGTTACTATAAAGTTTAGGAATTTGGCGGCATCTAATAAACAGTAACCGATCCTCAATGCAGGTGAATCCTCCTTCGGCAAGTAAGTTGACAGTACGTGTAGTTTTAAACGCACGCAGACCTCGTCTGTTGGCGGCATGGTAAGGTGATTTAATTCGCATTAATGAGCTTTTAGCGATTTTCCGTATATGGAAAGGCCATAGTCGATCTTGGATAGTATTGTCAGTTTTGTTATATGTGTGTTTGCATGTACTCGTACATGATTTTTATAAGAGACTTAAGCTGGCAACTAGGCTTTTTCTTAAGCTATTACAATGTTCTCTGAAAATATTTTTACAGTCAAATTCAGACCAATTATCGATTGTTGCTAATGCAATATCGAAGTTGGTAAGAATTTCATTATGATTTTTTTTTTTTGTTGCAAGTAGGCAAAGAATATCAACGAAATAAGAAGTTCCATCAAGAAGAAGAACAAAATATTTGATTTTCTCTTACACGTTACGAGTTAAATGGGCGACACAAGGGTGCGAAACGCGAAATAAGAGCAAAGAAGACTTTTTTCAAATTTACATATCAATTTGAAATTAAAGAATAATTTGATAATGTGAAGTGTGATGCTGTTTGGAGATGTGCTTGCAATGGACTCGTTTGCTCCTTTACGAATGATTTTTTGGATTAAAGCTGCCTCACCTTTGATGTTGTTAACCGGTGGTGAACTTGAAAGTGAAAAAGTTAGTATTTTATTTTGAAATAATTCCCAGTTGGCCTTTTTTATATTATATTGTGTTATTTTGTGCGATTGGATGATACTGAAGTTATTGTTGGAAAGTGATCGCTATTATGGAGGTCATTAATGGTATGCCATGAACATAGTGGTAAAAGTATCGGAGAGCACATCGCTATATCAATATGTGTTAGGGAATTGTGAGTGCTAAGATAGGTTGGGGATCCGTCGTTTAAAACAAAGATTGGATGTCAAAATCAAGTCTTCAATAATCTGACCCCTTGGATTGCTTGTAGATGATCCCCACAGAGGCACCATGCGTTGAGATCGCCCAGTATTATAACTGGTCTGTTTAACATGTTTAAAATCTTTAAGAGATCTGTTAGGGAAAAGCTTTGTTGAGGAGGTATATATATCGATATTACGATGAAACTAAAGTTTATTTTAATTTCAGCTGCAACAATAGAGATGTTTGAGGGGATATTTAATAGTTTATATGGTATGGATTTGTGAATTAAAAGGGCAGTCCCTTGTTTAGCTGTGGTGCTTTGAATAAAGTTGTGGAAATGGCCGTAATATTCTTTACGGACTGTGGGACTCATGTTAATTTTGCAATGAGATTCTTGGAGACAGATGATTTTAGGGGAGAGTTCTTTTATAACCAGTTGGAGTAGTTATTATAATAGCCACGAGTATTCCATTGCAGAATCTCCAGCAGCAATTAACCTAGGCGATTTATTTATCACAATAAACTTAATATATTGTGGGAATTGAGACTGCTTACGATTTGTCTGATATATCTGAGTTGTTGAGATTAACCATGTGATTATAATGTTTTTTTGATGTTGTATGTGGAATGTTTCGGATGATGAGTGTGTGGTTTATCATTTGGAGAGGTTGACGTGCGAGTTTTGTGTAGTTCATTGTTTGTGGTTACTTGGTTTTCTCTTGTTGTATATATTGGATGAGGGTCTGATTTTAGAGTAGTAGAATATGTAGTTTCTTTGGTTGGAGTGTGATTTTGCCTATAAATACGTTTAGCATCAAAGATGCTGCACTTGATTTGTGTTTTTATTTTTAATATGTGTTGTTGTTGTTGAAATGTCGGGCATGTGGTAGCAGAGGCTGGGTGCGGACCTAAACAGTTGGCGCACATTACACATGAGCACTTGGACGGATTAAGCGGTGGTAGATTCCAATTGACACATGTTTGATTACCTTTGCAGTGTTTGGCCCTGTGGCCTTCTGACAATTTTTGCACCGCATTGGGTTAGGGAAGTATTCCCTAACAGGTAGTTTGTACCAGGCAACGTTGATGTCTTTTGGAAGTTTATATAGATTAAATATTTGTATGATAAGTCCCGTAGGAGTGAATTTTTTGCCATCTTTTTTTGTAAATTTACAATTTCTTCTTCAGGTGTTTGGATCAGAATTTTATCAAATACTGTTCCTTTTGAAGAGTTCAAATTTTCATGAAGTGTGCATGATATTTTACATAGACCACCAAAGTTTTTAGTGTTAAGAAATTTATTTGCCACTTTTGTGTTCTTTGTTAAAACTAATAAACTACCATCACGGAGCATATTGACAGACTCAATTTCAGTGCTGATTGAGTCCAAAGGTTTTTTTTTACAAGTACACTGAAATTAGAGAGATTGATTGATTTAATCACTATAAATGTTGAGTTCGGTAAATTGTTGGCGGTAGGTGCCGTAAAGAGTTCATTTATATATATTTTATATATACTCGTATATTATATTATACTTTTTTATTTTTTTTTCTTTTTGATTTGGGGCTGGTTAGTGAGCTATCCTGGAGCTCACTGAAACTATTCCCCGTGTACGACGGCGAGTCGGTCGGCATTTAATGTCACTTTTCACTATATGAGTTTGATTAAATTATACCTGAATATGAAACAAGAGGTCGAAACACTGCTTATAATGTAAGAGAGTTGGTCCGATTGTTACACAATGGCTTTAATAAGTTTAAAAAGAAAAACTAAAAAAAAAGAAAAAATGAAATGAAATAATTTTTTTCCGATTTTTCCGATTAGTTAAAAACTGCTTGTTTCCTATTTTCGAAAAATATACACCACCACTGAATTCTGACAACGAACATCACGCCACTAGAACAGCCAATGAACAAGAGCCACGTATATTTGGCGGTATAGCAGCAACATATGCAGAAACCGGCTTGACAACGAACATCACGCCACTAGAATAGCTAATGAACAAGAGCCACGTATACTAGCTTGGATGGTAACAGGAGCCAAAATAATGAAATTGCTAAACCGGTTTCCTAGTAAAGTCACGCCACTTAAGCAAGTTGGGTAGTTTAACTAGTATACGTGGACACCTCAAAATGATATAAAAGGCGCTGCATGCCGACATTCTTCCTTCTTTCTTTGGCGATCACCAGCAGCGGTAAGCAGTTACAGCGAAAATAACTTTTTGGGAAAAGTTGTGTAAATCCATGCGAGCAGGGTGCGGACTTCTAGTGGGCATTCGGTAACCAAATAAACATAGGCCACGGTAAGATTTCTTAAGCCATAGACTTTTATTACGATCTGAGCGCGTCAGTCAGTGGCGCCGGACGTTGACCTGACGAAGGACGCGCGACGCAAAGGGAGCTCCACCGGATGGTTCAAAAGTCAGTAATAATATTCAAAGTGTAAAATAAATCAATAAAGAAATATTTAGTATTAAAAACAAAAATATTAAAAAAATCGTAAACAAATTTCTTGTCAAACGGACCCTGGATACCGCTGAGTCTACCTCAGTTATAGAAAACATACTCGTATAAAGATCCAGTGTGTCGTTAAAAGTGGCGCTCGAGCAGGGACCCGAAAGAGAAATTAAAACGTGGAAAAACAATAAGAGAGGAAACAAATGGTACGCACTACGTGGGTGTACAGCCTGCGCAAAGAATACTTAGTGGCAATCGATGACGAATTCCACCTAGATGCCGTAGGGACGGTAGAAGACCTACGAGGGGTGGCGTCGTTTATATCGAAAGCCGAACTCCCAGCGGAGATGCAAGAACGGTTACGGGAGTGGGAAGCAGAGTTTTAAAGGAATCCTTCCCCTGTCGTTGTACCTAGCAACGCTGAGCATACACTGCTAGGTGTTGCAGCGCCATCGACGAGAGCAAGAACGCCGCCAGCTACCATATCTACCGCACCCAGGACCCCACAATCGTGTGATATTGCTACACCATCGTACCCAACGGGTGCGGAAATGACGGTGGGAGCTGGCCGATTGATTTTCTACCATGAACCATGTCTGAACTGTTCCGCGAGAAGGCGCTAATGTGGTTCCGCAACAACAATCTGTAATGGACGACATGAACTGCGTTCAAAAAGGATATCCTGCCATCCTGATATTTTGAGGGCCTCGACGATGAGATCCGTCAGAGGTATAAGAAGCCGAAAGAGT
The DNA here is from genome assembly GCA_920105625.2 of Clusia tigrina. NCBI lineage: Eukaryota > Metazoa > Arthropoda > Insecta > Diptera > Clusiidae > Clusia > Clusia tigrina. Next base: position 162,666,063 of record OV050031.1, read on the forward strand.
CATTCAAAGACTATGTCATTAGCATGCAGAATATAATGAGGCATGCGCAGTATACCGTTAAGCGGAAGCTAAACGTATATTTCACAACAGTGCTCCCGAGTATCAATTATATATCAAGCCCAAAGATTTCACTGATTTAGAAGAACTGATTTCGCTGGCGGAGGATATCGAAGCCATTCGACCCGCTCAGATGACCCAAAAGTCTAATCCACGGACTCGGCTCGCCCACGTCTACCGCAAGTAAGATTTCTTACGCCCACGCGCATGTACACACCATTATCTTTGGAAGAAGAACGACATCGAATGGTAGCTGTAACTCCGGACGCAGAAATCAATCCTTCCACTGCATTCGGGCAATGTGGACGTGACGGCCGATTCGTAAGAGGATGCAGAAATCGCTCAATTATGTTCTGCTGGGAGTGTGGGAGAAGAGGGATGAGGACAATCGGCTGCTGCCGTGCGGGAAACGCCCAAGCGTCTCATCAGGATCCAGGTCAGACGGGAGCTGCAACAAACAGACCTTGACAAGAATAAACAGCCTACGCTTCCTAACTACACCTCAGGTTAGGGCCGCGAGGAGCATAGTGGTGCGATTAGCAGATGGATCCAGGCGAATCGTCCAGGAGATGGTGAGAGTAGGGACCCAGATGGGTGAAGGGTAGCACATCATCGCTTTCTTAATTTTGCCAGACGATATAGACGATCTTAACTTGGGCATGCACTTCCTAGCAAAATATGGTGTTGCATTGACGTATAGATGGAGTAGTATCCTGTTGCCAAAGGAATACACCAAATTGGTTTCAGAGGTAGTTCAGGGCACGGTATCAAGGAGTAGCGAAGATGAGAGCGGGCCAGATACAAGTTCCTTCATCGCGACGGAGTTGAAACTGTTTGATGAACGGAAAGGACTAACCAGTGTAGCGAAACACAACATTGTAATGAAGGCCGAGACATCCATCAAACAACGATATTTCCCCAGAAACCAGCAATGCAGCCCATTATCAATGAAAAAGTCGATGAATTGATAACCAAAGGCTGTATCGAAAAATCGAACAGTCCGCACTGTATGGACTGGGTATATCGTGTTGATGCAAAAAAAAACGGGAAATTGGAGGCTATGTGTGGACTACCGGCAGTTAAACACCAAAGCATTGCCGACGCATACCCTGTACCCCGTCTTGGATCGGCTCAGTGAGTCCAAGAGTATCAGTAGCCTAGATTTGAAGACCGGCTATAGATACCAATGGAGGAAACTAGCAAGCCGTTCCTGAACGAGGCTTATATCAGTGGAGAGTGATGCCATTTTGTCTCCATTCAGCACCTGCGCCGTCATTGTCCCCGAAATGGAACCTCACGGTTTCGCTTATTTGGATGACATCATCATCACATCCAAATCAGAAGCAGATCACAGAAAACACCGGCAGGAAGTGTTCCATCGACATTGGAAATACTCTAAAACAACGACTCACCGAAGCTCTTATCTTGGCATGTCCGGACCTCACACAACGCTTTGCGCTGCAAACAGATGCGAGCGACTACGGATTGGGCGCCTTACTAACACAGGACCTAGAGGGAAAAGATCGTGCCTGCGCCATCACACATCTCAATAAAGCAAAAAAGAACTACTCTCCAACGGAGAAAAAATCTCTGGTAATCGTCTGGGGTATCCGAAAGATGCGGGCATATTTGGAAGGGTATGAAGTCACAGTGATCACCGATCACTTGGCACTCAAATGGCTCAATTCCGTAGGGAGCCTTTCAGGTCGCACCGCCAGATGGGCATTGGAACTGCAGCAATATACGTTCGACATAAAGTATCGCAAGGGCAAACTGAACGTGCTGGCAGACGCTTTCTCCCGAGAACCAAGCGATGGGTCTGTCGAGTAGCTACTCAGGAACAAGGCGAGGTGACATGGCCATGGTGGCAAAAGAAAGTCGTGGAAGTGCAACAGGAACTCCAGAAGTTTCCCGACTTCACCATCGAGATGGGGTAGTTATACCGTCATATTCCATCACAGGTGACGGAGGAGGACTGCGCGTCTTGGAAGATAGGTATCCCTACTCCTTTGCGCGGGAGCGCAATCGCAGAAAATCATGATACTCCAAGCACCGGACACCAACGGCGAAGAGCAATCTGTCATTGTACTGATTTTTGGTCACACTTTTTTGGAGAGTTTTTATAAATATAAAATACAAAAATATTTGCAAAGATTTATTTTTAAAAGCAGAGAATTCTTCCTTTCCCTATATATCCTTCCTTAAAACTACATATAAGTGATCATAACTGAATTTTTACAAAAGTTAATATCTGTCAGAATACCAAACCGATATGTACTCGAACAAAACTAATTGATTATAATAATCACTTTTCGGAATTACGTAATAATGCTAGTAAAGAAGAGTCGTACCAACTATTACGAGTCTATAATATCACTTGTTTTCGCTTTTATTTTGTTTACAATATTTGAGAAAGATATGTGGTGCGCATAGACAAGAATGTGTGGTTGTCCTAGCTCTTTGGTTGCAAAGATAAGCCCAGTGCCAGGAAAAATCCGTATAGGAACTGGGTCTGGGTTTATACTCCGCACTACTCCATAAACTATAAAGCTCATCTGAGTGTCGAACCTTATCTATGTGCAAAATTTTGAAATATAAAAAAAATCATTTAATAAAAACACAATAAATATCACTTTCATACTTGAGCTATGGTCTTTAGAGGAAGTTAAGACCTACATGATTAAGTCCGTTTCAAACGGTTTCAGTATGATTCCATTCGAAATCATCATTTGTAGCGTTGTAAAATTATTAGGGAAACAATTTATTTTATTTATCCAGTTAAAGTTAAGGTATATTCATTGAGTGAGTAATGTTTTATACATTTGTATAAAACTTCGTGGTGAGTGCGTATTATGCCCATAACCCAACTAACATGACTTCACAAATAAAGTTCAAGGTCTGGAAGGTGACATAAATATCAGACATGCCCTTGAAACTTAAATATGTATATCTTCAAGACGATGATTTAGGCTTTGCATAATGAGTGATTTATAATCTGTTTTTAATACAATAGACAAAACGTATTTGAAACTACATTAGCGATGGAACCTTATAATCACAAAAACGAGGCCTTCATGCATGCAGGTAAATGTTACAAGTCAACAACAAAGCAGATATCATGAAAAATTCACCAAGCGTCTGAACATTTTAACAATGCACCAAAGCCGCACAATACACAACACGAAACCAGTGTGGGGGAATGATAGGACATTACTCATATTGACCAGTTTGGCAGAAAGACTACAATATATCAAATGAGTAATATCCGCTGAAACAATGTCAATGATATATCTGACCGCATGACCAAATGATATATTAGCAAAGTGGATACTACTTTGGTATTATCGAACTGAGGTGATCAAATGACAGTTTTTCAAGAAAAATTATATACTTAACACGTATGAAAATTATTTACTAAATTTATTACAGATATAAGCAAATATGAAATAGAGATGTATTATAATAATAAATATATTAATATTTGCAATTAAAAATGTATGTGTAATTTTTGGTCCACTCGTATTGCACTGATATTTTATGGTTTGACTTGAAAGTGAACCTTTTCAGAACAAAATAATTTTTTTATACACATTTACATATTCATATATTCGGGTCTCACCCGAAAATTGCTTCACAACTGATCGGGGTCGGCTAATCTGTGAAACTTCTATAATTTGTACTAAATATCAGAGAACAAGCACTTGGAGGGCTAAAGTAAGTAATTTTTCGATACATGTCATAGAATCAACAACCACGGTAAAGCGCCTAAAGCACCCTAAACAAATTCAATTAAGTGTTGTTAAATGCGAATACATTGTAGTGTCAGACGAATAAATATCTGAGCACAACGAAAAAAAATATGCTAGCTTGGATGTGTAAACCATACGGGTGTAGCTTAAATGTCAATTTTTTTACCGTATGAACAAAAACATATACGAGTATAGTGTATATGAGTTCACCTCGAAAAAAAGGGTGGCTTACATAGCACGAAATTGGAGTAGGGAAAGCAAAAAATGATTAATTCGAATAAAAGAGGTATATATATATGAATTTTTTTAATTTTTATAAGATTATACAAATACAATAGTACAATACTACTGACAATGTGCAATACTACTGACAATGTGCAATACTACTGACAATGTGCAATACTACTGTCAATGTGCAATACTACTGACAATGTACAATATACTTTCGAATAAATACACCATTTTCCGAGTAATTTAATTCTCTCAAATGTTAAAGTGTAAAAGCGTTACATATGAATAGTCTAAATTTGGATAAGGGCCAACCAAAATAGACGAGACGTGACGTAACGAGTAAGTTCAAGCATATGTGAATCAATGTTAATAATCAAAATGGCCGTACGTATTTGATCGAAACTGAACGAAACATTTAGACATGACGTTCTGTTCCGTAAGAACCGAACTGCAAATGTCTGCTACTCGTCACAACAGCTACTTTGTTGACGATTGTTATTAAAAAAAAAAATTTTTAATTAAAATTACGGAGTTTAGCTACGATTTAATCGCCGCTGTGAATGATGAGCTCCCAAGTTGTGTAAAAAGCCATCAATCCATCAATGTGTTTGATAGCGTCACATTTTGAGTCAAATGTCAAAATCGAATAAACGAGGGCAGACGTTCGTCCAATCGCTATCGTTACGTCTCGTCTATTTTGGTTTTACCTTAATTTGTCACTCTCTGTAGCAATGGGATAAATCAACAGCGCCAAACATACATACGAGTATGTACATAAATATTTCCCAGTTATACTATGGAAGGAGTAAATAGGCCTTCTAAAAGGCCTTCGCCATTCACTTCGTACCCCTAATTCTTTATACCCTTTACCTTTAAAAAAGGTAAATAGGGTATGCTAACTTTGTGCTTTTGAGAGGGGTTGCAATTTCAAGAAGGAGGCGTGGTAGGTATGGGCATACTCGTATATATACAGATATGATCAGAATCACTTTCTAAGCAATTTTTATTTTGTCCGTCCGTCTGTCCGTCTGTGACCACTTTTTTTCTACACCGTTAGAGCTATCTTAATGAAATTTTGCAAAAGTATAGTCTGGACAAAGATACAGAACCAGATTGCTATATGGACCGATTTGGACAAAGACCACGCCTACCTCCCATATAAGGAACTTTTTTCACCATTTTTAAAATGAATATAACTTCGGTCCAATTGACGGAATGGTGGCTATTTGGCAGTTATGCAGATGTGGGTCCCACTAAATATTGTGCAAAAAGTGGGCGGTATATATTAACTGCCACGCCCACTATTAACAAATATTAATAACTTAAGATCTGGTAGAGATTTACGGACGAAATTTACGTGAAGGAACATGTAGATATTATAAAGCTATCTGCAACAAATGGGGCTGATCAGAGAAAAGACACGCTCACTTTTGATATAGGGAACTTTCGGGTCTAAAATTAAAATTAGCATACCTATGCTCGTATTGATGCCAGCGGAATAAAAATTTGCAGAAATATGCATGGGGTCCATAATAGTGTGTGTGCAGAATATGGAGATCATACTAGAACTGCCACGCCCACAATTTGCCAAAAATCATTACTGTGTTCCTATTAAATATTTATCAACGAAATTTCACAGAAAGGTCGCGGGTACTAGCATTAAACACCACACAAAAAATGTGCGTGTTATTTCTACAGCCACGCCCACTATTCACATATTATTATAACTTACGACCTATATAATATTTTTGGACGACATTTTATATTAGTATGTATATGGACCCTACAAAGCCATATACAAGATTCGGGGTCGATCAGAGGAAGGATACGCCTCCCTCCCATATAATGAACTTTGGGGACCCCACTTGAAGACGATATAATCATTTCAAGGTACCCTACCAAAATTACCGTAAATGCGGTCCTAATGATGATTTACTACTGATACGCTCACAATCAAACAAAACTCATTACTAGGTTCATCAACAAATTTTCACAGGAAGTTTGCGGGTACTAAAATATTGGAGCCATACACACTATTGACATCTTATTATACCATAGGGCCTATACAATATTTTTGGACGAAATTTTATATTACTATGTATATTGACACTACAAAGCCATAGACAATGGGGTGTAATTCAAGGTAGCACACCGAAAATTACCGTAGATATGCTCCTAATGATGATTTATAAAGAAAACATCCCAATTGTTGAACTCGCACGCACAAGAAAAGGTAAAGGGTATTTCGTAGTCGGTCTAACCCGACTTCAGACTTCTTTACTCGTTTTTATATGAAACGGGACTCGAAATCAGGCCTTCCATTAGAAGGCAGAGCAGAAGGTAGAAGAAAAAGAGTAGAAAAATGAGAGCTAGTTTAAGATGTGAGTGTTCTCAATTGTATTTAATAGAGCAGCAGAGGGTGGAGGAAATTTTCGTACCAGCATTGGCGCAATCTTCTAATTTATCATTCTTGGCTTCTGATATTTCCATTTTTAATAATTTTTAATGTTTTTATTAGTTAATAGTAATTTTAATTTTATTTTGTAATTTTTATTTCACATAGCACCACGCACATTCAATATGAAGTAACTATTAATCTTACGTTCAAAAAGAACAAAAATTTGTTAATCTTATGTGTATTTAGTAAAAAGTAACTGTAGTTTATACCTAAAGAGCAAAGTGTTTGTTCCTCTCTTTTCATTTTTGAGAAGATTTTTATGCTTTCTTTTTTCTTATATGAAGCCCTACCAGCATGAGTAGTGAACCCAATAGAAGGCCAGTTATCAGGCAGCTTCGCATGGCAGTTTTGAATTTTGTGAACTGTTTATTTGTATGTGGAGCTTTCGGAATTATTGTTTGCACACATTCACAGTGAGAATGTTGTTCCCCAAAACAAAACCAATAATTCCATTTAACGAAAGCGTTGTCACGAGAAGGACTTAAAAGAACGGTTATAAAAAAAAAAACGTCATCGATAACGTTCTACTGAAATAGGCTGATCGCTCATCTCCACTGATGATTTCCTATCACGCTTTTATTAAAATTAGCTATTTCTGGTTACTGAAAAATCACTGGATTGTCCATCTCTAATGGGTAATCAAATAATCGCCCCAGTCCTAAATTGTGAAATAAAGGCAGTAATTGGTTGTTTTGTTTGGTGTTATATTCCTGTTTAAAAGCATATATTATTAGGCGTATTCGATTCGTATCTTGTATCGAGATCGTATCGAGTTGTGTGAATAAAATGGCAAACGAGTAAGTGGTATACTTGGCAGCACTGTTTCAAAAAAATACTGAAAAAAAAAATTTCAAATTTGTGTTGGTAATTTTTAATCCCGCTGGTTTGCAAGCAATTTTCAATTTGGAAGCACTTTCTATCGAGGATAGAAAAACTCGCTTGCTTCATCTGAGTATAATTTACTCGATAACTTTTTCCATACAAAAGTCTGTCCTAGCGTCGATAGGGTGGCGAATCGAATACGCCTATTATAGCACAACTCATTATGGCTGCAAGGGTTTAGGGAATAGGTGAAAGGATATATAAAAAATCACTTTGAGACCACGCCCTGGGAAGGTTCGAACCCGCAGCCCCACTACTGCGAGACTGTTGTGCTTACTACTAGGCCTCGGAGGCCAACCATTTTAAAATAAGAGAGCGAGGCTGTGGTATCAAACGCGGTTTTATATTACACAGAGTATCCGCTATGTTAGTCTGTCTGACTGTTTAAGAAAATCTCTAGAACTCCTAAATTGTCTCAATTTCTTTGAATGCATGTCTGTTAATAATTTTAACATTCAATTATTTTTGCTGTAATTTGTTCATAGCACGATATCAAATAAAAAACTAATTAACAATTAACGGAATGCAAAGTCACATATAGTAAGAAATAGCGAAAATCAGTGATCTTACACAGCTTTGACAATGGGTTGATTGAAAATAAACCCTTTAAACATTAGGCACGAAAGTTGCCTATCTGGAAGCTTCGTCGATCTCCAATTACGTATGGATAACTATTTGTGGGTGGTCAAGTGACGAAAAGAACCAATCACTAAGGCGACACTTGCAGATTCGCCTTTATATAAAAATTTTAATAACCACAAAATTCAACTCCAGTGTGGAATTACAACGCTCCATCCAATTAAGAGGCATACACATTGAATCATTACGCTACAACTACAAATACGCTGCAGAACCAGTTAAGATTAAAACCTTTAATGGAACTACAACCCTTTCAGTATGAACGGAACCTAATCAAGAAGCACCAATCTGAAGACTACGTCGTACAATGATATAAATCAGAATCACGTTAACAATTTTACAAGTTCCATGGGTAATATTTACAAGTTAATATTTACGCTAACAAGATTTTATTCTTTGGTCATGCTGCATGCTGTAGTAAAACTTTGATCTCAGAAATGCGATCTTTACAGCAAAGTCAACAACAACAAAGCTACCGGATCTCCCAGCAGAGACATGAGTAGACAAGTAAAATGCTTGTTAAAGCACACAAACATGCAGATTTCATTTCAGATATGCAAAGTGCAAGGCATATATCGACTTTGCAGGCGGCTGGTAAATGGAAATGGTGTTGAGGGAAATTAAAGCGGACTAGAGAGCGCAGCCAAAGTAATCGATTTAAGCTCAAAAAGGCTTTCAGGAGATGGTAATACAAAGGGTTACTTAATGTACTCGCAATTTAGTTACTTGGCTGCATAAACGCTCACTGAGCTCTTCCAGTAATTACACATGGTGGGAAAAGTAGATAATAGTACACAAATAAATAAGGAAGAACATCCATGGAACTGGAACTTTATAGCCCTTATATCGGTTTCACTAATATGAGTAAGTATATGGACAAAATGCCCGGCTCGGAAAGGACCGGCATTTTCAAAAATGTGTGCGATTGCGCAACTTATACTTCGCAACAATCACTTGGGGTAATTTCTCCATTTTACCAAATAAGTTTCTTCGGAGGTACACTTTTTGTCAGAACTAAGATAAAGTCTTTATGAATGCAAATCAGTTGACCTTCCACGTTTTTATTTGCTGGTAATGCTGGTGCTTAAAACCATTTCACAACCCACACAAATGCGGGATTGCAGTGTGTCGACTCACGAAACAGCGGCGCGCGAGTGAATCACACGCGGTGAAGCATTCTTACTTTAAGAGAGATTCTTCTGTGGGTTTCTCGTTGTTGTGATGGTTGCGGTGTCTGTGTTTGCCGATGGAGTAGAGTGGCTTTGGTGGTTCTTTATATTGTCACTTACTTAGCGATTATCAAACGTTAGTCATAAAATTGTTTCAGGGGTTTTGCCAATTTTGATGAACAGGTTTTACAACGTAAAGAAATTGTGATTTTTATATTGAATTCAATGGCATTTTAAAAAAATCAAAATTTAATTCTGGGAACATTTCTCTCAAATTGATAAGTACACTCGTATATACATACATATGTACATGTGTATATGTTTGTGAAATTATAAAAATAAAGGCCTTAACAAACCATATTCGAATATATTACGTTCCTCAACATCAGTTTAAAGCCAGCAAAGCTACACTTTTACCGATTCTTAATAGGCTTAATAGTCGTATTTTGATGTAAACACAACACAAGTGTATCACTCTGTTTTTGGTGTGGTGTAACGAACAACAGATGGTTAACAATACTCGTACCTACAACAACAAAAATAAAATAATAAAAACTAAATTAACAAAAACATTTAAGTAATAAGTTTGCTTAAATAACACATAATATGTACCATAAAAGAAGACACACTGAAACATAAGAGTGATAGCCAATAGTACACAATGGGATTTTCGTATTAATACGTGTTAAAATGGAGGAGCAACTAAACTAGTAAAAACATAATACTTATTTAGTGATCACTACGTTACATTCAAATCATTTGCAGAATTCCCATAGAAGTGAAACATTTGAAACGAAGTAGCAAACACGACCAAATCGCTGACATATGAAATATCCATATATATAGTTCTCAATAGATAGAATATAGTTTTTCAATAAATGTACCGCTTTTCTGATAAAGGGAAAGATGATTTTGTTGATTGAAGAGGTAATAGATGGGTTTCTATTTTGATAGCTCAGACAAATAATTTTATTCAAATGGGATCGAAAAATTGGAGAATCGATGAACAAAATGTATAGAGCTGAAAATGGACTATTTTGAAAAATAAACTGAAACGAAAAATTTTACTTTTTAGTTCACTATCTCAGTTTTATTTTATACCTATCTGATTAAACTATTGTAGACATCTGTTCAATATGGATGTGTTACTGGGCGATCGTTTACTACATTTGTCGATCTCAGATGATGCACAGAAATAATATGCCCCAGTTTTAAAAAACAATAGTTTACTAACAGAGATAATAGAGATTTAGGAATAAAATTTGTCGCCATCGTATCAAATTAGATTATGAAAATTAGTGATCAATGTGGGAATACTATAATAACTGTCCCGCCTACTTTCATGTGAAATTCAGAATATGAAAAAATATTCCTTACAAATATAATGTTAATTATAAAGTTATATATGGATGTAAAATCGTCATGGTTTAACTTACATACCAACTTTGTAGACCAACTTAAATATTATTTTAAATATATATCCCAGAGTAAAGGCAAAGTCGGTCTAGCTAGCTTCCTATTCTCAATGTCCCAACACTGTGATGATCTCTGTCCATGTTAAAAGAAAACAGATATTACAAGTCACAATACTCTTACAGTTTTCTTTATTCCCTACATGTTGGTTATTTATGATTTTGGTGTTTCATAGTTAATGTGATAGTAGGCGCGGCCGAAAACATACATTCTCTTACCTCACAATTGAACTTCCAAACTATTCGTGTAAATTTATTTAATATATTCAAATAGAAAATTTACTAATCCAAATGAAAATAATATATAATAATATAGATTATGTGAAATAAATTTTCCAAATATTTATTTATTATTATTTTTTGTCTGCTTTCTTTGCGAATTTATTGAAACTGGTTAACGGTTAATTATCCATGGGCGCAGGCGTATAAAACTGTATTAATTTATTTATGAATTAAATCTGTGGAAGCGAAAAACGAAGTTGTTGCAGAAACCGGTATGTGAGATACAAATTATTAGTAAATGCATAGAAGTATGTTGTTATTGCATTTAGAAAAATTTATCCTATATCACGAAGATGGGCCAAACTCATTTTTTTAAATATATTTTGCTCATCAATACGAAAGATATAGTTGTACCAAACCACTGAAGACATTATTAAACATGAGATTAGATAAATAAATAAATAGGCTTATATAAAAATCCTAGTAGCATATAAATTGGGGGAAAAAAATCATTTTTACTTCAAATGTATTTTTTTCATTCATACGCTTTCGTAGCAAAGAGAAAAGCTTGCAACAAAAAATATGTAAAATGAAACGTGACTAAAACGTCAGTGGAGTGCGTCTAAACTGAACTGTTTGCATGGAATAGTTGAGACAATTTTGTTATTTAGAGCGAGAACTGACAGATTGGCTAGGAATCAATCAAGAAAACAATTTCGGAAAATATTTCTAGACTCGCCTTTGTAGTCATTCATGCCAATAATGGGCCAACGTCTGCCCCATGACTTCTCAGAAAGTATAAATTAAATCACAAAAGAAGCCAATACAGGTCAACTGTTGCTGTTTGCTACTCTTCTTGTAGAATGGGCTTCAAAAGAGAAATTTAACTAGCTCTGAATATTCTCGACAAAAGATGAGAAAAGGTTGCTTAAAAACCTGACAGCCAGAAACACCGAAGCTTAACTCTATAAACATTTTGAAATGGGCACTAAACATTTGAAATAAAACATTCGACAACGCAACGGCGGATTCCAACCAACCGTATTTGCTTCTAGTTAGCAATTTTAAGTATTGTCTTTTACATCTGCTAACAACTAAAACTGTATTTATAACATTTACTGACCTTGGGGAGCACGCAGTTAACTCTCTTAAGTGCTACAAGCAGCCATAAATTGTTATACAAAAGCCACAAATGTGGAGCGAGAGGGGCCTCTTCGCAATCTAATGGCGCTAGTAGCAAACATTAGTGTGCTTGAGTAGATGTTATATAAAACGAGTATAGAAGTCTGAAGTCGGGTTAGACCGACTACGAAATACCCTTTACCTTTCCTTGTGCGTGCGGGTTCAACAATGGGGATGTTTTCTTCATAAATCATCATTAGGAGCATATTCACGGCAATTTTTAGTAGGGTACCTTGAAATGATTATATCGACCCCATTTCTTGTGTATGGATTTCTAGTGTCGATATAACCACTAATATAAAATTTCGTCAAAAAATATTGTTTAGGACGAAAGTTATAATAATATGACAATAGTGGGTGTGGCCGTAGAAATAACACGCCCATTTTTTGTGTGCTGTTTAATGCTAGTATCCGCAGCATTCCTGTGAAATTTCGTTGATAAATCTTTAATAGGAACCTAGTGACGATTTTTGGTTAATTGTGGGCGTGGCAGTAGTAATAATCTGCCCATATTTGGAATGCATGCTAGTACTGACCCAGTGTATACATCTACCAATTTGTATTCATATATCATCACTAGAAGCATAGATAGAGTAATTGTCTTTCAGTGGGGTCCCCAAAGTTCATTATATGGGAGGGAGGCGTATACTTCATCTGATCGACCCCGAATCTTGTATATGGCATTGCAGGGCCCATATACGTACTAATTAATAATTTCGTCCAAAAATATTGTATAGGTCGTAAGTTATAATAATATGTCAATAGTGGGCATGGCCATTGAAACCACACGCCCATTTTTTGTGTGGTGTTTAATGTTAGTACCCGCAACCTTCCTGTGAAATTTGTTGATAAATCTTTAATAGGAATAGAGTAATGAATTTTCGATAATTGTGGGCGTGGCAGTTCTATTATGATCTCCATATTCGGCACACACACTATTATGGACCCCATGTATATTTCTGCAAATTTTTATTCCGTTGCCATCAATACGAGCATAGGTATGCTAATTTTAATTTTAGACCCGAAAGTTCCCTATATCAAAAGTGGGCGTGTCTTTTCTCTGATCAGCCCCATTTGTTGCAGATAGCTTTGTAATGTCCACATGTTCTTTCCCGTAAAATTTCGTCCGTAAATCTCTACCAGATCTTCAGTTATTAATATTTGTTAATAGTGGGCGTGGCAGTAGGACCCACATCTCCATTACTGCCAAACAATGTCACGATTCCGTCAATTGGACCAAAGTTATAGTCATTTTAAAAAAGCTGAAAAAAGTTCCTTATAGGTAGGCGTAGTCTTTGTCCAAATCGGCCCAGAAAGCAAACTGGTTCTTTGTTTGTCCAGGCTACACTTTTGGAAAATTTCATTAAGATAGCTCTAACGGTGTAGAGAAAAAGTGGCCATAGACGGACAGACGGACGGACAAAATAAAAATTGCTTAGAAAGTGATTCTGATCATATCTGTATATATATGTCCATACCTACCATGCCTCCTTCTCGAAATTGCAACCCTTCTCAAAACCATAAAGTTAGTATACCCTATTTACCTTTTTTAAAGGTAAAGGGTATAAAAATTCAGCAATATCAGATCTGCTCTACGAATGGAGCCGTAAATGTGCAACCCTATAAAGAGGAGACAATTACGAGGTGTGATCAAAAAATAACCGGTATTTTCTAATTTCGTGAGCTACGTATGTTCGATGTTTGCATTTTTTTTTTCTGTTATGTTGGTACACATGTCTGTTATATATGTTGGCAATACCAACCATTTTGGATTGTCAGTTTGTTTTTGACAGATAAAAAGGTTAGTGGTTTTCTGGTGTGCTCTTCGATTTTGTACTATTCGAAAAAATGGATCAAAGAAACTGTATTCAGAGTATATAAGTTTCGTTGTAAGTATTCGTTGAGTGATTCGGACGCGTGTCGGGTTGCTCCGTGAAGTTTTCTAAAAAGTGTAAAAATTACTATTTAATAAAACTTTAAAACTTGTGCGTACCTGTAGTGATCTCCGCCCCGTTGACTGCTGGTCCAGGGGTCGGTATTCCTGGTGGTAACCAATCACGGTCTTCCTCAGGCGCTAAAAGTGAAATTTTATTAACGGTTAAAGGTTTTTATTTATATACATATTACCTTAATTAACTCAAAAGAGAGACCTGCAAATAAATAAAATAAAAATAAAAAAATAACAGCATATGCTTCACAGCAGCTGTCTCATTGATATAAACAGTTCAATCTATTACTTTGTAAATCTCAGTATAGTTGGTTTGTGTATGCACTAAGTCTTTTTTGCTTAAGCCCCCCCTACACTTAGTAGTATGAGTGTTATCCGCTCCCCCAAAGGGGTCTCCAAAAATGTTAACCCACAAGCGGAAACCCGCGCCAAAAATACTGATTGTGATCAGTGCAGTACCGTAGAACCAGGAAAAAATAGAAGCGAAGGTTATCGAGGCGAAAACATCACTGGTATGGTGGCTTCAACGAGCCTTAAACTCCCACAATTGGGAGTGGAGGCATCTGGAATATGGCAGAAAGCAAACTCGAAGAGGAATAGATCTAGCCCAGGCGCAACATCGCGTCCCACTCCAAAACAATCCAAATTGGATAACTACTGGCTCGGAACACCTTCTTTAAAGAGCTCGAATAGATTCGCTGCACTAGACCAAGAAGAGGCACGTCAAGATGCATCAACTGACGTCCGGAGAGAACCAAAACCTCCACCTATTTTTGTTTCAGGCGTGAGTAATATAATTCCCCTAAAAGAATTACTTGAAGTAATTGCTAAGAAAGAATATGAACTCAGAGTTATAAATGGAGACGTTGTCAAAATACAACCAAAGTCGTCTGAAAAATACTCAGCCATTACAAAGGCTCTAACCGAAAAGAACACTGAGTTTCATACTTTTAAATTGAAGCAGGAAAGAGACTTTAACGTAGTACTAAGGGGTATGCACTGTTCAACCCCAATCGACGAAATAAGAGAAGCAATTGAGGAGTTAGGTTATACAGTTGTTAATGTTTGTAATATTAGGCAAAGAACTACAAAAAAACCGCTTCCTATGTTTTACATCAGTCTGAAGCAATGCAGCAATAACAAAGGCATATACGAATGTAATACACTTTTAAACACACGAATAAAAATTGAGCCACCTAGGAAGAAACGTGAGATTCCTCAATGTGTCCGATGCCAACGTTACGGACACACCAAGCGATACTGTAACCGTAGCCCACGATGCGTTAAATGTACAGGTAACCACCTTACTTCCGAATGTTCCCGCAAACTCGTCGCACAAGACGTTCGATGTGTGCTCTGCGAAGGCAATCATCCCGCTAATTATAAAGGTTGCACTGTCTATAAGGAGCTGCAACAAAAGTCGTTCCCAGCACTCAGGAACAGAGAAGCGAGGAACATTAACCAGGAAGCGCCTCAAAGATCCGCTCCACGAACAACAACGTCGTATGCAAATGTTGTACGTAACAATACTCCGGTAGAAACCAATACGAACCTAACCACTCCGCTCAACAATCCAAATACTCAACTGAATGAGGATATGACCGAGCTAAAAACCATGCTTAAAGCATTGATGGGTCAAGTGAGTACTCTACTTAATCTACTAACCACAGTCGTAGCAAATATGTCGAAATGAATAAATTATTAAAAATCGCAGTCTGGAATGCCAATGGGCTCAGTCGTCATATACATGAAATATCAGCTTTCTTAGCAGACAAAAATATTGACATTATGTTGATATCTGAAACCCATTTCACTGAAAAAAGTTACGCAAAAATTCCGCAATATGACCTATACTCCACAATCCACCCAGCTGGCACTGCGCGTGGGGGAACTGCTGTAATTATTCGCAACAGTATTGCACACGTGGAGCACGAATGTTATAAAAAGAAATACCTGCAATCAACGGTTATAACAATTGATGATTATAAAGGCCCCATAACAATTGCAGCGGTATATTGCCCTCCCAACCATCCAGTTAGCTGCGAACAGTTCCAAGAATTTTATAACTCCCTAGGATCAAGATTCATCGCTGGGGGTGATTATAATGCTAAGCATCCACAATGGGGGTCTAGAATAACAACTCCTAGAGGCCGTAACCTATATAAAGCTATGCAACAAAACAGCCTGTCCCACCTATCAACGGGTGAGCCAACCTACTGGCCAACGGACAGAAACAAGCTTCCAGACGTTATCGACTTTTTTGTATCCAAAGGTGTACCAAAAACAAACACTTCCATGGAATCGTGCCTGGACCTGTCATCAGATCACTCACCGATAGTTCTAACAATTAGCTGTGAGGCTCAGATCAGAGCAAGAACAATCTGTCTGCACAACAAAAGCACAAATTGGGAGCTGTTTAGACAAAGCATTATCGAGACTCTAGTCACCAATATTCCTTTAAAAAACAAAACAAATATAGACGATGCAGTAGAACTTTTGAACTCAGCCATTCAGCATGCTGCATGGACTTCCACATTGGAGCCCAGCTGTATAAGTAATCATCGTGATATAAGCCAGGTTGTAAAGGAGCAACTAAAAGAGAAGCGGAGACTGCGTCGAATTTGGCAAATGACCAGAAGCCCCTATGACAAAAACCGGTTCAATTGCGCTACAAAGCAACTCAAAAACGCCCTACGGTCAACAAAAAATTCAGAAATACAAAGCTATCTCAGCAGCTTGTCACCTTCACAGGCTTCAGGTTATTCTCTATGGAAAGCTACAAAAAAACTAAATCAACCAACATCACATGTGCCACCTATTAAAACGAAAGATGGCGGATGGGCCAGATCTGACAAGGAAAAAGCACAGTCATTTGCTCTTCATTTATTAGAAGTATTTGCGCCGTTTCCAAGCAAATATCCACAAGAAGACATAAAAATAGCTGAATTACTTGATGCCCCATACCAAATGGATATTCCGATCCAGCATTTTAAACTAAAAGAAATTAGAGGGATTATCAAGAATACGCTAAAAGACAAAAAATCGCCGGGATATGACCTTATTACGAGCAGAATCCTAAAGGAGCTACCAGATTGCGGCTATAAATTCATTGCACAACTATTCAATGCGATTATCCGATGTGACCACTTCCCAAGCCAATGGAAAGTGGCTCAAATTATCCTTGTTCCCAAACCTGGGAAACCGGCAGAAGTGGTCACTTCATATAGACCAATTAGCTTGCTTCCGATACTTTCCAAAATGTTTGAGAAACTTCTTTTGAAGCGACTCCTCCCAATCATCGAGTCAAAACAACTTATACCTTCCCATCAATTTGGATTCCGAAAGCATCATGCTACGATAGAACAAATAAATCGAGTATATGCATTTGCACAGAATGCACTAGAAAATAGAGAATACTGTTCAGCTGCATTCCTGGATATCACCCAAGCATTCGACAAGGTGTGGCACCAAGGGTTACTGTACAAATTGAAAATGCATTTACCCTATCACTACTTTGCCATATTAAAGTCCTACTTAGAAAGCAGATTCTTCATGGTCAAAGTTAACAGCGACGTAACTTCCCTCCATCCAATCAAAGCTGGTGTTCCACAAGGGAGCGTTTTGGGACCTGTGCTCTACACACTATTCACGGCTGACCTGCCGCTGACTGTTACCACATATACCGCAACTTTTGCAGATGATACTGTTGTAATGGCCTGCAACAAAAACCCCGTGTTAGCCTCGAAGCATTTGCAGGAGAACCTGAACCAAATTGACTTATGGCTAGACAAGTGGCGAATAAAAGCAAATGCAATAAAATCAGTGCAAACGACTTTTACCCTACGTGCAGGTTCTTGCCCTCCAGTGACACTAAGTAACTCCCAATTGCCACAAGCAGACCATGCAAAATACCTTGGGGTGCACCTGGATCGGCGGCTTACGTGGCGCTATCACATCTTCTCCAAACGGAAACAACTTGGAATAACGCTTAGGTCTTTGTTCTGGCTACTTGGACGAAGGTCAGCCCTAACACTTGGAAATAAAGTCCTGATATATAAGGTAATACTGAAGCCCATATGGACTTATGGTATTCAAATTTGGGGATCAGCATCCAAGTCAAACCTGGACATCCTACAACGATTCCAATCAAAAGTCATACGACTGTGTGCTAATGCACCTTGGTATGTCAGCAACGACATCATTCATCGGGATCTAAACATCCCAAAAGTAAATGATGAAATCATGAAATATAGCCACTCATATCTCAAACGTCTTAGAGTCCATCCTAACAACCTAGCGGTAGAATTGATAACCAGCGATACCAGCGCGCGAAGACTAAAAAAATATGTACCATCGGACTTACCATTCAGATTTACCACCTAAGATCAAATTAGAAATAAAAAAATAAAAAATAAAAAAAAATAAAAAATAAAAAAAAATAAAAAAAAAAAATTAAAAAAAAAAAATTAAAAAATAATAATAATAAGGAATGAATGAAATTAATATATATAGAATCTAACTTTGTTAAATTAATGTACCTAATGTATTGAATGTTACTGAAAATTCATACACATGTTTATAACCAAATATAATATAAGTAATACTGAATGTCCAGCTGGACAGATTGTAGTTAAATAAATGGAGATAAAAAAAAAAAAAAAAAAAAAAAAAAGTTTTGTGTAAAAAATGAAATTAAATGCGCAAGGACATTTGAAATGTTGACTGTGGCCTTTGGCGAGTCTACTATGAGCAGAACACAAGTTCAATTGTGGTATAACCGGTTTAAGGAAGGCCGAGAAGATGTCAATGACGATGCTCGTCCTGGTCGCCCGAGCACGTCAACAACCGATGAAAACATTGACGCAGTGAAGAAAATGATTTTGGATAATCGTCGAATCACTATCAGAGAGGTTTCTGATGATGTTAGCATATCGTTCGGCTCATGCCAAGCAATTTTTAAGGATGTTTTAGGCATGAAACGTGCGGCAGCGAAGATTGTTCCAAAATTGCTAAATTTTGAGCAAAAACAATGTCGCATGGACATCGCTCAGGAGCTGTTTAACATCGTCAACGACGATCCAGATTTCCTAAAAGATCATAACTGGTGACGAATCGTGGGTGTATGGCTATGACATTGAGACCAAAGCCCAATCATCCCAATGGAAACGTCCAGATGAGCCAAGACCGAAAAAAGCACGTCAAGTTCGGTCGAACGTAAAAGTTTTGCTGACAGATTTCTTTGATTGCAATGGCGTGGTGCATCATGAATTCTTGCCACAAGGTCGTACGGTCAACAAGGAATACTACCTTGAAGTTATGTGCCGTTTGCGAGAAGCAATTCATCAGAAACGCCCAGAATTGTGGAAAAACCAATCATGGATTTTGCACCATGATAACGCACCAGCTCACACATCGATGCTTGTGCGTAATTTTTTGGCCAAAAACAAAACCGTTATCATGCCTCAACCACCGTATTCACCGGACTTGGCCCCCGCTGACTTTTTCCTCTTTCCAAAACTGAAGACACCGATGAAAGGAAAGCATTTTGCTACGATTGAGGAGATAATAGAAAAATCGAAACAGGAGCTGTTTGAGATACCAAAAAAAGCATTTCAGAAGTGTTTCGAGGATTGGAAAAAACGCTGGCATAAGTGTATTATATCTGAGGGGAATTACTTTGAAGGGGACAAGATAGTTGTTGCTGAATAAATAAATACTATTTGAAAAAATTGAAAATAACGGTTATTGTTATATTTAATCCTTAATTATTCAACTCTTGTGATTTTCTGTTGTGCGTAGTGATGTTAAATTACCTCTCGTCATTTTCTGTGGCCCTTACGGATGACACTATGTCACCACTTCTAAATGGAAGTAGTAAATCGAAACGAGTATACATACCGACGCAGAATCGCCTGAAAAGTATCGCGTGTGACTCAAATTAGTATAGAATATTCGTTTAAAATACAAAAAATAAAAAATATAAATACATGTTATATAATAATTATTTATGGAAATAATAATAAATATGTTGAAAATATTAAATAAACAAATCCCTACTCCATATTCATCAAAAAATTTATTAAAGAAATTTTATTTTCTGTAGCATTTTCATTTAAGAAATTTTGCTTATACAATATCACCTTGAAATTTTCTGACTCCATTTTTGCAGAATATACCAAAAGTCTATTAAATATTAGAAACATGTTGTTTTGATTGCAGGAAGCGTGGCAAACCGGGACATGATCGATATTGCGTATGTATCAGTGGTGGCACTAAAAATAGAGTCAGAATGCACCAAAAGGACTTGAACCGGAAGCAAAGTCTGCTCAAGAACAGTATTTTGTCAGAATTAAATGAGTTTCACCCATTGAGCTATTGCTCAATTTAAAAAAAAAAAACACAATTGTTGTTGTGAGCATTAACAAACGGTTTTCATATTACTTGACACAGTACAGCTATCCTTAAGTATTAGCAAGAATATAATTTTTCATATCATTATTTTGCTGGGACCCACCCCACTCTCTAATGTGTACTGCTTGTATACGATTACGCTTTCTTACGATCTTTCTATCTAATTCATGTATAGATAACTCACCAAAAATATTCCGGGGTACTTGTTATTCACCACCTACAAAGAAAAGAAAACGATGTAATTAGACATTGTGAAATATTAAAATGTAATCTACTAGCTTTAAAACCGATATAATAAACAGTAGCACCTGCAAAAGTAAACGCCAAAAGAATTGTTTCCAATGTGAATGTTGTTGTTGCACACTACAGTCTTGTACTTGTTTGGTTAACTAGCTATTTGAATATGCATTTTAGAAAAATTTTACATGCCCCAAAAGCATATAAAATAAACCCAACAATTTCCACAGTTATTACAATAATTTCCTTGTTTGCGCTTAAAGTGAAAAAAGGTGTCGATTAGCAGGAAAATCTAAGATACCGTGTACAAAAAAGCAATTGAGCCGAAAGTTGCGCAATCGCACTATGAATACTTGTATACATACGTTTGGCATGGACCGACCACTGCCGCTTGCTTAACATGGAGAAAACCTCAAGCTTTTCGGTTTCATAGTAGAAAATCAGAAATTCCAATTAAATTTTAATATAGAAAATCATGCAGAAATTCAATAACTAAGTATAATATTTAAGATTCACTCAGTCGAAATGGATCCTAACCAAAAATATGATAGAGGAGCTTATTCTCACACAAAACCTGTGATATTCATAAAATAAAAAGTTCTACGTCCAAATCCGGCCAGGCTTTATATTTACGGGTGTGATTTTATTATCATTGTGCGCCTGAAAAGGTGTTCTAAATAAATACCTTGTATACGTAATTTGGGCGGATACCAAATCGACCAAATCAGTTGGATTAAATATCATCATATTATATCTAATCTTAGTAGTCAAAATAAAATTTTTTGGGATAAAAAAATGCCATTCTTGATCGAATTCTTCATAAATATAGAGGATTTTACAGAACGATTTATTCAATTAAACCATTGCCAAATTAATTTACAAAAATCGGATTTGACAGCAAATAAAATTCGGATTATGAAAAAATGTTGATGATATAAGAATAGTAGAATATAAAATGTATTAAAACTTTTCAAGTTATTCTAAAATATATGTACATACGAGTAGTTCATATATATTTCAAGTATATTAATATATAAAATGAGTATTAAGAATTTATTTTTATTTGAGTATTAAGAATTTATATTATCCTGTTCTCTATATTGCTGCAGAAGGGCCCCAAATCAGGCCCTGGCTCTTTTCAACGGTGGTTGAGCCATATCTTTCGTATGGTGCTAACTTCTCTAAATAATGTCAGAAGAACGGATTTCTTTTGTGTAATTTTTCCTACTTTTCATGAACTGAATGAATAAACGACATACAAAAATATAATACGAAATTATAATATAATATTGATTCGTTACCAATTTTCCTATATTTTTTGAAATTATCAGTTAAGAATTCATTGATTTTGTTATTGTGATTGTGAAAATGACATCGACATCGCGATTGAGGTTGTCTTCTTCTTCAAATGTTTCATGGAGAGCATTAACTTTGGAAAAGATCTTTCTGTATCTGATAGGATATTTTTGAAATCTGAGCCAACATGTCAATATTGTTTTTCATGCTAGAATTTAAATCTGATATTGACTTCTATCAAAAAGACTTGTAAAATCCTTGTGCTTGCGGATGAACTACTAAACTAAAACAGTATCCAATACAATATTATCATCATATGATATGATATATTTTATCATTATTTTAAATTTTATAATACAAGCTTTGAATAACTGAATAACTCGATTAATTAATAACTACCCAAAATTTCTGTGCGAAATTTATAGTTTTATAGTCTTCCGACTGGATGCTTTGATTATCCAATTAAAAACTGGCCATAGTGTGTTTAATCCGAAGTAACGATAGGTGGCATTGCCACTGCTTCTAAAATATACCTGTGTTGTGGTTTACGCAGCAACTTCTACGACTTTCAACCTGTATTTTCAAAAAAAGAATTTAAGAGTTTGGATGTATTTTTAATGCAGCAAAGTTTGTAATTCTTGAAAACGTAATTGACTACCGAAAATTTCGACCGAATGGATATCCATACGTTTATATGTATAATATAATTCAAAATGCTTAAAAATATCAGATATACTTGAGGGAGTATGTCGGTAAGCATAGACATCACTTATTAATTTAACGTTTTTGACTTTAAATCGAGGGAACTGAAAATTGGAGTATGTTGTATATTGAAATTGTGTATTGTGTATTGAAATAACGGAAAACATTTATATATTTATGTGATTTTACAGGTTTTAACAATATCACTAGTATACAAAGTGGGCTAATGATTACTTAACGAGAGCTCAGCGTCATAATTTCTGCGAGGAGCAAAAATATGAACCAAGTACGAACATGCAGACCCGGAAGATGCGATTTCTTATACGCGGCGAGATCAAATCATGCCCAAGTACCATTAGAAATGAAACGTCATACGAGGTACAAATGTATATGCTTAGCAATAAGGCAGAAATGGTTATTGACTGGAAATGCAGTTAATAAAACGATCGAATTTCATTAATTGTAAAATAAATTCAAATGGATGCGGGAAGTGCGAGTACCCTGCTGCATTCAGCGTTCAAATAACTAACAACGTTCGAAATGTGAGACATTTATTTTTCACTGATGTTGCATGCATTATGCATTTTAGTCATGTACGAGTATGCTGCATTCGTCACATTCAGCTCGTAGTTGGCCTCGCTGCCTGTCCGTCTGTCTCTGTCTGTATCTCTATGGCTGTCCATCGATTATGCGCACAAAGGAGAAACGCTAATTTTACTTCAACGATCAGTTTCTTGTGTTTAGACAGACGCACACTAATCAAAATTATATGCAGCAGATGCTGGCAATGTTTGTAAAATGTGAGTTGAGATCTGTGACAGATCACAGAAATGTGTTGCATTTCTAATCAAACCAACCGATCGAACAGTAGTTTAGAGGACATGTGTGTGGCTACGTGTGTATCTGTATGTGAATACATACATATAAGCATATGTTTCGGTTTCTTTACCCAATTGGCTTTGTAGCCCTGCTGGAAAATATGTCGAATGCTGTCGTTTGTGACTTATTAAAATACCCGATAGTTTATTCAATAAACTAATAACTAATAACTATCGTCATAAAACGGAGTCCCGTGAAATAAATAATTGGGTATTGATAATGATATTTGTGATAAACAATTAAAACTTCTTATTATTTCGTTATGAGATTTACCAAATTAGAAAAATAAAAAATTAAATTACAATATAAAAAATCATAAGTAAATGAATTGTTTAAATATAAACTACCGAATATGCGGCGTGCGTTGCTACGCCTCAATTAATAAAATGGCTTTGTCCCGTGGCGTTGCCTAGGCAAATGATCGATTAAGGTTCCACATAATTTAAAGAATTAGCTCTGGATTTGATAAAGTGTGTCTACTTCTTCTTCCAATTTTCAATGTTAAAACGCGGTATGCCTGACAAATCAAATGAATTAAAAATGTCTGTTGGATAATTGACATCTTCTTGTTTCATTATAGTGTCTATGGACTTATACGTGGTCTCTTCGACTGATATTTCGTTTTGAATACTGAAATTGATTGTATTGACATCGTTCTTTTTGGCTTTTTCCAATTCCCAATATCCAACAATTGTTTTGTGAAACGTTCAGCGGATCCAACATATTGCAGTTGTACACGCATATTGGTCTTCAAAGTTAATTTCTGAACGTGGCGTCATAAAACTGATGATTTCAAACATGCATTAAGTACATCAGCGGAGGTTCAACGTGGAATAGCTGGTATAGTTTGTCGAAAATCGCCAGACAATAAAATGAGTGCGCTACCGAAGAGCTATTCATTTCCTCTGAAACATTTTAGTGTACGATGTTTTTTGTGCGCCTTAGTATATTAGTCTCATATAATGACTTGACAGGATTGGAGTACTTACCCATTCCTAATTTTTCTTGATATTGCATGTTGGTGTCTCAGTCATTTGCAACTTCAACGGCAATTTCAGTGCTGAATGCGGCCACCATCCAAAATAGTTAACGCAATTCCCGATGATGCGATAGCCAGTGTAATATTTTTTATGATCGTATGGTTGCCAAAATAAGTGAAATCAGAAAAGTTTTTCCTGTGCCTCTGGGCGCATCTAGAAAATACAATCCACCTCTTTGGCTTGTGATTATATTAAAAATTCTGTCATAAGCTATGCGTTGTTCTGGAACCAATTTCAAAAGATTCGCTTGACCAAAAGTAAACAATACGTCGACATTGCTTCTCGTAGCAAATCACGATCGAAAACGGTGTTTGCTGATCGATTGGGCGCCGAAATTCTCAATTGTACTAGTATTTTGTTAGACATTCCCAAACAAATATCCCCAATCGTAACCAATGCCTCATTATACACATTTGGTGTGAATTGAATGTTACTCGTGTAGTCTTTGTATTATCCCAACGATCTTTTGGAGTGGATGGGAAGCATGATTGCAAATAACGTGCGTATTTGTTGTGGTTGAGCAGAATTTGATGCATCAGCGAGTGAAGTGTCCCAATGTACATCGTTTTCAAGAAGATAATTCTTCGCAAGCTTCACGCCAAGTTCCACCTAGTTGACCTTTCAGTGTTCTTAATTTTATCGGCCCACATACATTGATTAACAGTAACCGCAAGTAAATTCATTCTGCATTGTTTGGATGAAGACAGCCTAACGAGTCGGTCGAATATAAATTGGTGTGTCCTTCAAATGCTTTACCTTGCTTGAGACGTTGAAACTTCTTCCCTGATGTATTTCATGCGTAGTATGGTGGCACTTCAGAGTAAAGTAGCGACTTTGCATCATTATTGCGGTGGTGACAATGCTCTTGCATGTGCATTTTCTGTTGTGAAGTCCACGCGCTGTCCATTTTCAAAGTGCACTGCCAAATGAGAAACTGTTGGATGTCGATCATGGATAGGAAATGAGAAAATGCGCCATACTATTTCATTACTACTAATGAAGCCTGATTTTGGTGGATTTCGTCGATAGATGGCGTTGTATTCCACACTCCAAAAACTGCCATATCGCTTCCTTTATTGACATATTTGCAATCTTACTTAATCGACTTCACCGAATTGCAATACTCGACATTGATGTGTGTTTTGTACGCTTTCGAGATACCGGTGAATACAGTACAATCCAACGATTATCAACTTCAACATCATTGTTTCGTACTTTTAAAGTTATGGATTTGCCGCCATCTTCAGTTGATCGCCGAAGATCGAGTGGATATCCGTCATTGCTAGTAATGGTCTTGCGTATAGTTTCGTGGATTTCCGATCAGGTATACACGGTGAAGTGTTGTTGAGTAAAAATATGGACCATGAATCTTGTTTTTGGTAACGACTTCAAATAAGTCTGAATTAATGTCTGCATCTGGTATTTTTGCTGAGATGATTTGATCAATTTGATTTAGTGTGACTTTTTCGATGAACCAAATCAAAATCTGTGCATGAGTCAATCCTCTTTTTTTGCTATTCAATAGAATACATCCAAATGCGAGTCTCTCCAAAAACATGATACTTCCCAATGAAATTAATTAAAGATTTTAGTTTTTATTGGAAAACACGGGCAGAAATATCATGTCGATCCAATGATGATTGTCCAGTTAATAAAAGTTCTTTTCAATATCTTGCTTACTTATCATTGTAATAAGTAAATCTGGGCGCCTACAGGCGCGAACATATGTCATTGCATATTGTGCATATTCATACATATCGCAATGAATTGATGGAGCAATTGTCGACATTTCAAGATATGATTGTCAGCGCTTTCACGAGTCATCAATCGATATGAATAGTAATTGATAGCACTGACTTTTCTGATAGTTTCTTCATCAGTTTGTGGATTTTTTAATTTGGTGTTGAAATTATATCCATCTTCTTCTTGCCAAAATAAAATTGTATATTTCAATCCGTCGTATGAGCCATAAGTTTCTAAAACTCGCTGAACATCTCCATTTCTGCGATGAAGAATTATATCCTTAGCTAATTATAACGATTGACAATTCATCAATTGTTGGTGCGTTGTCCTATCTCTCGTGTTGTCCAACAGGTGTTTAGTCTGCTCTAACTACAACTTTGTAGTCATCAGCTGGCATTTGTTCAAGGGCAGTTTTGAACATTCGAATTAATTCGTTGTGCTCATCGAAGAAATTTTGTAATGCAACGAAAATTTATAGTTTCGTGTTTCTATTTAATCGACATCGTCGTTGATCGATTTGTTCATCATTATTTCTCATGAAATAAATTTGGAGCAATTTGTGATCTGCGTTCGGAAGTGGTAGTATTGATCCAGCACAATGATAAATTTGAGCTTGCACTTTCAATCTGGGGATGTAATCTTGAATATTTGTTGCAACGACCGATGGCATTTGGAAACATGAATTGTACTTAAGTATGTTTGTCAAGAAATATGTGCCTGAATGTAAATCTGACAATAACTTTTCCACCCGCGTAGCACATTCTTGGTGTTTAATTCTTAAATTTGAGTGCACTGCAATACACGCATAATATAACAATTTTTCCAATAACCACACTTGGATGATGATTGGAGTCATAATTAGCATCGCAACGGAATGCACCAAGCTTTAAATGAGCGTGCAGTGTTCGTGTTTATCGTGCGACGCGTACTCGACTGCTTTCCAGTCTTGTTTTCCGCAGCTCGAGTGTTTCAGGCGAACAGGCTTCAGCATTTCGATTGGTTTCCAGTCTTGCTTCGTGTTTCTCGAGAGTTTCTGAAGCACGTAATGCCTTTTTCTTTTGTGCTTAATTGTCGAACGACCAATCGCTTTTCGTTTCTGTGCCATAATTGATTTTATTCTGAAATTAATTATTTGTGACAAATTTTCAAATCAGTTTGATTTTTCTAAATAAAATTTTATTTTTATAGATTTTGTTGACAATTCATAATGTAATACTTTATTTCAGAAATTTTTCGTTTGGATACACAATATTTTTATTTGTTCCATCTGCTGCATATTGAACATTATAAAAACTAAATATAAAACAATTCTAACATCAAAGCAAACATATCTGTCAATTTCAGATCAATCGGTCAAATAATTGATGAGTTATGAATATTTTGTTCAGTGCCACCTACTGTATGTTTTTCAAACTATTATAGAAACCTTTAATCGAATCAAACATATCCTGCAAATTCCAGTTCAATCGGTCCAGTAGTTTCCGAGTTTATCCGGGACATACAGATATGACATTTTTATATATATAAAGATTATCAACTCTGTTTAAGTAATTAGATCTGAACACAGTCGATTGAAGAAGCAGATTAATGCAGAACTCTTGTCCTAGAGTGTGCGAAGATCTTTCAACTTTTAATGACGTTTAACAAATTACATGGTATTGCTAATATTTCGTGCCTGTGATATTAACGAAAGATTAGAATAGATGATATACTCTGACCTATATTGTGTCCTATTTACTAAAACTAAGAGAATAGTCTCATCCATAGCCCTTCTGTTAGGTATACTTTAGATAGGAACTTATGTTTAGAAATTGAGGTAATACCAGAGCTCTGAAGTCTGTGATCAAGTACTGAGGTTTCTTCACTTTCTCCAGAGAATCTATATATGGGATCTGATGCTAGAGCCAACTTATTCAAATGGTAGTTGAGTATTCAAAGACCACTAAATATTCAAGGGCCGTCTCTTAATTTGCTTATAAGATCTTTAGCTCTTTTCTCAGATTGGTTTTGACTTGTTTTAATCCAGGACTCTTCAAAGATTGCTTCTTTTTTCTCTGCGCATTTCTTCAGCAAACTTTCAATAGTATTAGATGATAGTCCACAGAAAGGTGCAGTTCGATTAAAAAGAGAAGATGCAGCTTTCCTAGCTAAGCTATCAGCCTTCTCATTTAATTAAACTCCAATGTAGTCTCGTACCCACAGTATGGATAGGTTATTCATACTGCGTAGGGAATTGGGTTGCCCTATACAGTCCCAATACTAGTTTAGACCTCACCAAGGGTGAGCTCAAACTATTTAATCCTGCTTGACTGTCAGATAGTATCACAATGATTTTTCCCCGATACTTCCGGCCAATATTGAATCGGGCACTTCTAAAAACAACGTTAATTTCAGTTTGAAAAATGGTTGGTTCCCAAGTGTTGGTTCTAAGCCGAAAAATGCCTCCCCCTTCTTCAATAGCCTTAGAACCGTCTGTATACTATAAAAGAGTATCGAAAGATGCATTCCAAAATACATACTAATACACACTAAAAATAAAAATAAAAAATGTGGACGCCGATGCTTTCCCAGATAGAAGTTTGTTTTCAAGGCGGTTTTGGTGTTTCTAAAAATGTATATTTGTTCGCAGAACTCTTTCTTTTTTTTTTAAGTATATTTCTGCGTAACTTTGACCTGCTAATATTTTTCACCAGGTTTCTATGTATTGAATGAGAATGGTTAATTAGATGTAGAACCAAATGCCATGGCATGTACGAGTACATCATATCATACTTAACAGGAATAAACAAATGTTTTTTTACAATTTAAAAACTTAGGATATTATATCGTATACCGTCTTCGGAAATTAAAAGTTTGATATTCTGAGAACTCCACTGGACATTTGTTTTTGGTTCCCTCTCTCTCCTACTCACGTTGGGTTTGATTATAACTATGCACCTCACTAGTTTAAATCGTGTTGGGAAATGTTTACGGAATTACGCAAATAGTCATTTCTACAATACGATTTTTTCTTCACATTGTGCTACCTACAATTTCGTTCTATGGCAATCATGC
Organism: Clusia tigrina; assembly: GCA_920105625.2. Classification (NCBI taxonomy): domain Eukaryota; kingdom Metazoa; phylum Arthropoda; class Insecta; order Diptera; family Clusiidae; genus Clusia; species Clusia tigrina. The sequence continues at coordinate 162,695,434 of OV050031.1, forward strand.
CAAAGCAACCATATTCGGAAATTACCACATCGCAACATTTAACATCATAGAAACAGAAAAACAAAACAATTTTATTCTGAAGTGTAGAAAATGCGGGATTTACTTCAAGATTTGGAAAGTGGTGGTTGATCTAGTTGATCTATGTGATGCTCGACCAATATTATTAACTTTTAACAGTAGTGGAAAATAATGCTATGAAAATTAGTCGATAAATAAATACTTGATTAAAAAAGTGTTCTATTCCATATGTGGAACATTTAAAAGTTTTGTAGTAATGTTTAAAATGACCTGCACCAATTATGAATAAAAGGAACTAGAGGGTGACCTGGAAATCTACATTTCCCATTGACTGACAGACGATATTCTCTAAACAACTGTTAAACTATGGGATATTTCGGTGTAAGAAAGTAAAGAAATAAATAAAATGCATCAGAAAAACACAAAAATTTAATAAAATTATAACTTAGATTGCATTTCCATAAATTATTAAACCTTCATTTCACAGCGATGCAAATTGTAGTCAGGTTTTATCACATTTTTAATTAAAGTTTAAATAGGAGATGGTATTTTAGAGCAACGATGTCCACGCCGAACAAAAATAAGCTCCGGTAGCTCCGAGCAAATCGAAGGCATTCTCATATACTTTACACAGATTGAGCGCAAAAACAATATACAACAAGACTGTGCAAATCGCTCTTTAGAAAACAGGGGACATGTAACCCATGGCATCGCCGTGGACCTGCTGTCAAAATGTAACATTTTTCTGCTAAAAATGATTATAACAGCGGCATATTAACAGTGAATTTAAAAAGAAATTTGAAAAAATTTAATTTCAACCAAAAAATGTCTAAATTATTAAAATGTATTTTTAAATATTTATTGCTATTTACAATATATATTTTAATAAATAAATTACTATTATTACGTTAATTGTATTTTGAATATTTCCATATATGAAACTGCATCGTGGCCAATGTTTGGCAAAGGCACAGAATTCAAGAAACGTTCTGCTGTTGGATATAATGACGCCAAGCAAATTGTTTAACTCACAAAAATCTCGCAAAATTGCCGAAATATTTGCGAGCATCGGTAGCTCAAGGGGTAAAGCGTTGGTCTATCAATTTTATGATGCCGGTTACAAACACGCTGAGAAATGTATTTTTTTTATATTTTTTAATTGTTAATCTTTTTTTAAAGAAAACTAATATGTTTTTATAAAAAATAATAAGAATAGTTTACTATTTTAACATAAATTATCCAGTTTTAAATGATTTTGCTGAGCCATATTTAATTGCAGAACACTGCAGCAAGAAGTTTTTTGGGGATAAAGAAATAATTTAAATAAATACATATTATTATTTATTAATTTTATACACCAATTTTTTCTTTTTTTTTACTAATTTACAATTTAAATTTTAAAAATATTCCCATAATTAGTTATAGAAATATACATGCCTACCTACGTAAATGAAATTATTGAAATGCAAATAACTTATTATTATTATTAATTCCATGACATTTGACACAATAAAACTATACTTATGCTAACAATTAGCATAATAATAGTTAATTAACTTACATATAGTAATATTAATATTTACAAATTAATTTTTTTTAAAATATATATTGTAAAGTGCATTAATTTTAATATTAATTAAAATTTTTTGTAATTTTCAAAAAAAAATTTTTTTCATTAAATTCTTAGAAATTTCAAATTAAATTTAATATGAATATGCGTCGTTTTAGCAGTGTTCACTTTAACAATTTTTAACCGACTAGCGATAGCCATGAACAAATACTATTGCTTAGATTTGATATTAATGTATTATTAAGCTAAATTGTATTAATTTTTATGTTATCAATATACTAATAATTAATAAATAATAAGACTATTAAATCTGCATTTCTTAATTTTCCTATTATGACAATAAAAACCTTTCCTTCTTAAACTCATATAAAATTAATTTACTTTGAATCTGTTATGAATCGTTTTTAGCAGAATAATGTTATGTTTAACATCTGTTAACGGTTTCACGGCGATTGCCATTCAATTCCATTCCTCTCTTTTGCCAAAGAGAGTGACGGAACCTCTATATGTAAATACTCTTTGTTGAGCGTACCTCGCCCTTTACCCTGAAACTCCGACTTCACTTCACCATCATACATACAAACCAAAATACATTTACCAGGTATTATTAATTGAGAGAGTGAGAGGAAAACAGTCATAATATGTGTCAAATCTGCTCTCTTAGCGAATGTTGTATACAGAAAGAAACTAAAAAAGGGAAATAGTAAATTATTGTGGTCAGCTTCCAAAGTGTAGTGAAATCACTTAAAAATATATATAAACAATAATAAATAGAAAAATGGAGCATTGTCGTTGCGTTATTTGCAATAATACATGGAGAAAGGAAAAAGTTAGATTTTTCAGCGTTCCTAAAAACGCAATCATTAGAGATCATTTTCATAGAGTTCAACGGAAATAAAATTGTACACTGCAAGAATTTCCGTGAAAAGTTAATGGAATTAAGCAATAAAGTTAATTTACCAAATGCGGTAAAACAAATTTCTTTTAAATGTCGAATGTATTTTAGAATTAAATTTTTAAATAAAAAATTAGCAATTAAAAAAAAACAGAATAATAGGCAATAGTAAATTATTAAAAATATTATTTTAAGTTGTATTAGTTTTTATATGTGTGTATGTATGTTTTTAAATAATAATAAATTTAAAAAAACCCAAAAAATAAAGGGCATTTTACTTATTACGAAAAACAATGCAAAGCCCGAAAATTGCGGCCAAAATTTACAAAAGAAGCATCATTGTTTATTCATTTTGACACTTATTATGACTGAGAGAAAATTACATTTGGAAAGCGGTCTTCTATTAATAATACCTGGTAAATGTATTTTGGCTCCGAATAAATTTTTCGTGGACATCCCTGTCTTAGAGGCTCAGATATTTTAAAGCGTGCTCCGAAATAACAGTCTCGCTTTCGGGCGCAAAGTAACTGTTTTGAAGCCAGTAATCGCTCCAATTATATTTTGGAAAATGGATATCGGCATTAGTTTTTGGTATTTTTAATCAAATTGGATATCGAAATCATTTCCTGTATTGAAATGAGTCCGATACGGTTTAGTGTGCGTTACAGATAACAAATCCTATCCCTGCGTAATTGTCGTTTCTAGGGCATTGGCAGTATAGTTTCTATGAATTCATTTGCAGTTGGCATTTTCTCAAATGCGCAATTCCTTAACTCACAACCATAAACATAATTAATCAACATGCATGTGAAAAACAATTTATCGTCGAAAGCGAAACAATAACTATAAGAAAATTATCAGCAATAACAAAACGCGTTGCGAAACCGGATATTTCACAAGGCTTGGGGCTACCCGAGAAAAATATTGTAATTATGTAATAGAAATAAAAGCACTTAAACTATAGAACACAACAGAAGAATATAAGTATACACGATAATATATATTATCATAAACTAAGATTAAATGGAGGAAATATTACATTGTTTACTTTCGAACCTCATAGGGTATATGGAGTAAATAAAGAAAATACGAACTCGAGATTGTGAAGACAGTAAAGCTACTATTTACTCGTATATTTGTAGACTAGACCTATATAGAATACCGTAAACAAAAAATAGATCCAAGTAGCTCCTCAGGCACGTCCATTATTGACATTTCAGAATTACTTTTATCAACTAATTTGGACAAGATTGCACGTGGAAAGTGAATTAGCCTTTATGTGCAACTCATCTATGGAAGTAATATTTTAACTGTCACTGACACACGTATCAAATTTATATATTATAATATAAATATATTATATTTACTTAAAATATATATTATCAATTATATATATTATATATATTTAAAATATGTTCAGAAAGTTGGTGGAGTTTGAAGAATAGAACTTATATACATATGTAAAACTAAAGCTCCAACGTGGTTTAAAAATGTGCCCTCTTACCTATAAAAAACACTTCACAAGTTTTCAAATTGAATTCTGTTTTCTTTTATTTTTCCTGGCTACTACCGTGTGGCTACTTCATGGCTTCTTTGAAATGTTGCATGGTGTTGTAACATTTACAAAAATGCCGCAGGTATTGTAATTTCTTTTCGGGCTTTGCAAGTTTGATCAAGACAAGGCAGCGTGTAATTAGTGAATTCACTGTAATTTTAGGTTCAAAACTTTAATATTTGCCCGTACATCGTCCGAAAAGAGTAAAAATAAAAGAACTTGTTGCTGCGACCACACCTCAACTGGCAACTGGCATGGATGGATTGTTTCGCCGATGTTGTAAGCTGTTACATAAACTCAAGCCAATTGGCCGCCAGTTCACTGCCCACTACCCATGCGAATTCACAAAATGAAAGGTGCAGATGACGAAGCTGAATTTAAAGCGTTTTTTGCATTGAATTTGAAGAGATTTGTAATTTCAATAAAATCATATTTTTAGAAGCAGGGGAGGAGGCACATCCGATACGTTCCGGCTAATTATCATTTGGATTATAATATATACCAGAATATAACCAAACTTGAAGTGTGCATAGTTATGGTAGCAGTAAGATTGCATTTAGAATGTCAACGACTGTTTGTGGTGAAAATAAAAGTTACAAACTAATGAAAATAAAAACGACAAACGACAATTAATTTCTTAATTAGCACCCATCGGGAGGTACTTCCAAGAACTGATTTTGAAAAGGTATACTAAGTTTGTATGTATGATATGATCAGGATCACTTTTTTTCCTACATCGCAAGAGATATCTTAATGAAATTTTGAACTAACACAGCATCCGACTGCTATATGATCCGATTTGGATAAAGACCATGCCTACCTCCCATATTTGCGACTTTTTTCAGCTTTTTTAAATGACTATGACTTTGGTCCAATTGATGGAATAGTGACACAGATTAGTAGTTATGTATATTATGCAAAATGTGGGCGGCATATATTAACTGCCACGCCCATGAATAACAAATATTCATAACTTAAGATCTATTAGATATATGGACGAGATTTTATGAGAAGCAACATGTGGACATTATAAAGTCAACTGTAAACGTGGTTGATCAGAGAGAGGACACGCCCACTTTCGATATAAGGAACTTTCGGGTCTAAACTTAAAATTAGCCTATCTGTGCTCGTACTGATGCTATGGAAATAAGAAGAGCAGTAATGTACATTGGATCCATAATAGTGTGTATGGAAAAGACGGGGATCATTCTACTACTGTCATGTCCACAATTAATCAAAATGCAATACTAGGATCCTATTGAAGAGGTATTAACGAAATTTCAGAGGAAAACTGCGGGTAGTAACATTAAACACTACACAAAAAATAGGCGGTTTATTTTTACAGCCACGCCCACTATTGACACATTTTCATAACTTAAGACTTATACAATATTTTTGGGCGAAAGGACACGCCTCATATAATGAAATTTGGGGATCCTATTTACCCTATCTATGCTTCTAATGATGATATATGAATACAAAGTAGTATATATTAGGCTCGTATTAGTTTGCATGCAAAATATAGGTAGAATATTCCAATTGCCATGCCCACAATTAACCAATATTTATCTTTTTGGCACTAAACAAGGTTGATTTGTTGATTGGTTGGTTATAGTGGTTGATACGCATCTGCTCGATGCGCCTCAGAATTAGCGCCGCACTGTAGCGCCGTTTTGACACCAATTCCTCATCGAGTAACGGATTTATGGTAGATGCTAAAACCACCCCATCGAGTTTAGTTAACATAGTAATTTCTTCGGACTGACCCCCGATTAGTCCGGTAGGTTATCAAGAAAGAACGCTCCCAGAAACCTATACTTTGTCCTCGACAAAGCCGGACATTTGCAAAGGTAATGGAAGAGTGTTTCTTTTTGGGTTAAGTCCCCACAGCTTCTGCAGTTTTTGTTGAAGGGGACACGCATTCTCTCTGCATGAATACCCACGCACCAGTGCCCAGTGTAAACTGCCGTGGATTGATTAATGGCCACCTGTGGTGAGTGGACGCCCGCACCTGCCCCACAATCCATCTGAGATCAGCCCGCGAATATGGGAATATCGTATTCCTCAAGAAAACTGTTTACTTTCCACTGGGCTCGTGTCGGCAGTATTACCTTGAAGTCACTTCTGAGACGCAGTTGTGGTATCATGTAATCTGTTGTTCCCATTCCCAATGAATTCGGTATTGTGCCTAGGACTTTGCTATGTCCATAAGTTCGTTCCGCCCAACAGTCGGTTGTCAAAAGCCTCACCACGTTATTGAAGGCGATACTATATGTCAATAGGGAGGAGATGCAGTATAACGTTCAGGGCGTCAGCTCAGCAACTACGCACAGCTGCTGTAACGCCCACAACCCTCAGCTCTTTGTACTCTGCTGAGTTTCTGAACATTATAGCTCCTGCTTAAAGCTGGCCACCGGTATATTGCACCGTAAATTAAAATTGGTCGTACTATTACCGTGTACAGCCTGTGAGTAATATACGGCCGCAACCCCCCTCTCCTACCAAACAATCTGTTGCAAGAGTACAAGGCCACCCAAGCTTTCGTGACCCGCAACTCGATATAAGGTTTACAAGGCCCTATGCAAGATTCAACAACGAAATTTCACTCGAAGGCTCAGAGTGCCGGTATAAAACACAAAACAAAAAATGGACAGTACATTTTGAGAGCCATCCCCTATTCTCTATGTGTATAACGTATATGGGACAAAGGATATTGCAGCTGCAAAGCCATTCACATAAAATGGAGACGATCAGATAAAGGCCACGCCTCCCTCCATTATAATCAACTCTACCCGAAACTACTCCTAATGATGACTTATGAAAAAAAAACACATCCATTTTTTAACTCGCAAGCACATGTAAGGTAAAGTCGGTCTAACCGGCCTCAGACTTCGTTACTCGTTTTCTTTGTTCTAACTTGACAAAATAATGGAATCAACTAATCAAAATTATTTCTCCGATGCTGTGCCAGATTTCTGAGTCAGATTAATTACCAAACCGAGATTTTTGCATATAAGCAACCTGAAAAATGTCTGAAATAGATTGTGTTCTCTACATTAATAGAATTCCAAAAATTCTAATCTAATTAACTTTCATTCCCAATGAAGCTCAAATATGACATTGCCAATTACTAAGATAGCAAAATGAAAGCAGCGTAAGTGCTGTTGCCAAATGTGAAATTCGGCTTACACTTAATGGTTTGAAGTATTTTGTGATTATTAAATTTATCTATATACGAGGCGTACTATTTATAATTAGGCAGCTGGCAACACTAATGTCAATAGCTAAAATATGGCAACACCATAATAAAGTTTGACATTTTTTAGCATAAACGTACTCACAACGTGTTGATGTACAAGTGCTATTTGTTTTGTTTACAGTGAGTTAAGAAAATCAATTTGGCCAAAAAATGGAAATTTCAGGAGAAGGTTTTCTTTGGATTATTTTTCACATCCTTCGACGTGGATTATCTCAACAAGAATGTGTCGAAGAACTCAGTTCTTTGTATGGCGATAAAGCACCATCAAAAACCACAGTATATCGCTGGTATAGTGAATTCAATCGTGATCGTAGTTCGGTCGCCGATGAACTCCGTGAAGGTCGTCCAATATCGGATATTGTGCCACAAAACATCGATGCAGTGCATGCAAGATCGTCATGTGACATATCGTGAGAGAGAGGACACCTTGGGCATTACTTCCATACATTCAATATTGCATGAACATTTGGCTGTAAAAGATTTTTTCGGATCCCACATAATTTGACAATCGCTTAAAAAAAGGCTCCTGTCAATTGGTGCAAGGTGCTTCAAAAGACGTTCATAAAATCGTGCCAGGTAACGAATCATGGATATACTCGGATGCGTATGAGCCGGAAACAAAACAACAATCGACCGTGTGGGTATTTCCAAGACGAGCTAAATCTAACAAAAGTTGTTCGTGGAAGAAGCACAGCGAAGCAAATGGTCGCCTGTTTCTTCGACCTAATGGGTCATGTGGCCACTGTTCCCCTTGAGCAACGTAGGACGGTCAATTCTGAGTGGTACACGACCATTTGTTTGCCGGAAGTCTTCGGAGAAATTCGTAAAACCAACCGCCAAAGACGAATCATTCTCCATCATGACAATGCGCGCTCTCATTCATCTCGTCAAACAGGTGAATTTGTGAGCAGTCAAAACATCGAATTGATGACTCATCCTCCGTATAGTCCTGATTTGGCATCCAATGACTTCTTCTTGTTCCCGAATATCAAAGGTAAACTGCGTGGTCAACGATTTACGAGCGCTGAAAAAGCAGTTGAAGCGTTCAAAAACCATGTTTTGGAGGTGTCTCAAGAGGAATGGAAAAACTGCTATGACAAATGGTTTGAACGAATGCAAGTTTATATTTTGAAAAACAATAAGGCCATTTTTATTTAAAAGTGTTTGTTATTATTTGCTATTCCCGAAATATAAATAGTATTCAAATACTTATTTGCAGCTGGTTAGCTCAACCCACGCGACTGATTATTCTACATATTCTGCCTCAATTCTAGAAGAAGATTCAAAATCCACATAAATCGTGCTGCGAAGCAGATGTCTATATTTATTGCGTTTATTTATAAAAATGCAGGTTTTGTACTTGCCGTTGACAAATCAAAGCCCGCATCTTGAAGAGTCGATTACATTGAAGGCTTACCCTGCTGTAGAACACCCATACATACGCATATAAGTATTTGCAAATGAAAGGAAGCTCAGCGCTGATGACGTGCTTTATACTGATAACGTAGTTTATAATATCAAAATTTCTCTGAAACATTGGTCAACCAGTTTTAATGTTATTTAACGTTGATAACCGTGCAATAAATATTAAAACTGGTTGAGCAGTGTTCCAGAGAAACTGTAATATTGAAAAATTCGTTAAAAATTCTTATTGATGGTCATATCAACTATTGCAAACCATGTACTCGTATGTGTTATTATTATATTTAAAATTAAGAACCAAGTGTTGAAAAATAGCATAGAATTTAGAAATTACTTAAAGGTAAGTTTTTAAGTTTTATTTTCATTAAAACAGAACCATTTAATTTGAAACCATTTTACAACAGTTTCGAGTATTTAAAAAATCGACTCAATTTGGTGTATTGTCCAATAAATTTTTATGATTAAGTAACCTGTAAGCAGAGCAAAGTATACAGTTATATGCTTATATTAGGCTTGTAGTGAACGACCGAACGAACTAACTGATCTGCTTCACTGAACTAGTTCAGATCTGTTAAACAAAATAGTTCACTTGCTCCAAATACCATATATTATTCTTTTTACTGTATTTGGAACGAACGAACGTAAAACTTAATTGACTAGGTGAGCAAATGAGATGTTCTAATAATCATGACATACTGAGCGCAACTGAACTAACGAGAATGAGCGGATCGGTCAGCTGAACGACCAAGTCCAACTCTAGCTTATATGCGAAAAGTATCGGTTAAACTACCGTTTGTGTAATCTTGCAGGAATTTTTGGTTAATGATAGGTTAGGGATTAAATAACAATTGAAGAGTGAAGTTTGAAATTTGAAAAAAAATTTCAAGAAAAAAAAATTAACTCAATTGGAATTACAGTTATGATATAGATACAAATTGGTTGAAAAAAAACTAGTGAGCCTTTTCGAAGTCCAGACGACCCTACTTATGAAATTTTATATTATGTACTATCTTTGCTTTGTGTGCTTCTTTGCTTTCCTTTACAAAAACTGTTTTATATCTACTCAGCTTATCTGGTTTCTATTTCAGTCAAATACCTTCCTTGGTTCTGGAGTTATTCTATTTGAATCCAAGAAGATAATGTATGAGTCTTCCCTCTGATTTGATTTGAGGCAAAAGTTTTGCCCCGCAGGATACACAAACTTTACGTTTCTTTGCTTAGCTTCATACCAAAGTGTAACGTGTTTGTAGCAATTGAGCTTTCCTCTGCTGCCATGACTTGTTGCACAATTCACTGCGCACATTTAATGAAATTCAGTATTGGTAGCACTTGGGAATAAGTGCAATGTGAGCAAGACCGCCTTAAACAAGCGTTGAGACTGGTCCCAAACTTGCGTGTGGCATTTTAATTTAGCGCGGCGTGTTTAATTTAGTTTAAATTTTTTAGTGTACATAATAATTTTCGTTCTGTGACTGTCTGTTGATATATAGGTACTCCTGGGATGAATTTCTCATATTATTATTTTTCAACCACTGTACAAATATTTAATATGATTTTTTTTTTGTTTCAATTCAGTTTTTTTATTGTATATTCTACAAAAGATCGACAATTGTGTTCAAATCTTAACATTCATAATTTAATATATTGTTACGAAATGCCCTCCTGACAATTTATACTAATTCTCAATACTCGGATTGAATTTAAATAATTAAATCTGGAGCCATCCTTTTTCTTGACTAATATCACGGGAGAACTCAAGGGGTTTTCTGATGGCTCAATGACGTTGTTCTAATGCATTTCTTTCTGCAGCACATTCACTCTTCTCTCTTCGCTAGAGGTACCCTTCTTGATGCTTGACGAATGGGTTTGGCATCACCAGTATCACCAGTTTCACCATCTTTGTGCTGCCTTCGTTTTTACCCTTTTCAGCAAATACTGACCAATGCCATGTCAAAAGTTGGCAGGCAGTCTTCCTCTGCTCTGTAAATAAGTTTTTAGTCCATTCTTTCGTCAAATCGTCCAGTACCTTTTTATCAGCTGGTATCTTACTATTCGTGCCTCACGGTTGGATCTCACAGTTTACAATTGCTGAAATTGCCTGGCAATTTCGAATTACCTTTCCTTTATCTATGGTTCTAGCGATATTTGTAAGATCGACCACGCTTACTTGAACTATTCTGTTCTGCAGTTCTTCTACGAGGGTTTTTCCAATTATGATGTCGTCCAGTACAAGTTTTTTATCAGCATCCACCACCCACAACTTGTTCTTCTCAATATCTCCGTCCATTTTGGGCCATATAACTGCCTCTGACTTTGGCGGGATTTTTGTCGGCCGCGATACAATGACTTGTTTAACACCTCCATAATGATCGTCAACAAAGGATAACGGTATTTTGGTGTTCGCATATTTCAACATTTGGCTTTTCAAATCTAGCATGTACCATCAAATCCATACCTAAGATTAATTCGTCCACAATATCCGCAACTACAAACTCGTGCATCACCTGTTGTAGTGTCGCTAGTGATTTTCGTGCAATCTTATTCCCAGAAGCGGTTCGATTGCCCGAACGAGATCCCTTCTGATTGTGGAATGTGATGCACCCGTATCCAATGTTACTACAATTTTTCTTTCCTTTATTACACTGTTGACAGTTAGTCTGTTGATTTTCCGTGCCATCTGAGAAACGAAAATTCTTCGGCTACATGTTGTAAGATAATGCCCCTCGAGACTGACTCCATTTAGTTTGTCGACAGCTTAACAACATTTTCCGATTCACTATTTCGGAATCTGACTAGCTTTAGCAGTCTTACCGGCGGCCGAGATGTAGAATGTGTGCGTCTCGACTGACAATTACGAGCCATGTGTCCGACCTCTCCGTAGGTAAAGCATTTGCCCGTGAAACTTTGTCCGCTTTCGACTCTTACCTGACGGGCTCTGCATTCTGCCCGATACACCAATGCTGCTGTTTCTGATAACAAAGCGCTTGCTACTGTCTCCATATATGTAGCTTTCGGATTGGTTATCATTTACGAAGATGTCCATCATACACCTCTCAGCAATCTCGCCTGGGTAGGCAAGATGAGAAAACCGTTGCACTTCTGCCGCAAACTGTTGTAGAGACTCACCACTCTTCTGTGCATGTGTTCGTATCTCTACTTGGTACATCTGCTTGCGATGTTCACTATCATACTTGCGTTGAACGGCATTCATCAAGCTGAGATAGTCAAAAATACATCTGCAGCAGCACCTGTCATTGACACGGTTAATGCCGTCTCTTTTGCACAAATACTCCAACCATTTGTTCTAGCGACGGTCTCAAACTGTATTCTGAAGACGCTAAATGTCGTGGTTCCATCATAACTAGGAGGCTTTAGTTTTATCGAGGATAAAGCTGGTACAGGCAATGAACCTTGCTGTAGTATGTGCATCCTTTGTCCTATTTGTTGTTTAAATTTGTTCTGATTTTCCTCGTTCGCAATGAACTTTTCGTCTCGATTTCATAAACATTCATGTCTAACATCTCGGCCATTTATTTTATCTTCTGTGAGTTGTGCTCTGCTACTTGTGTAAGTCGTTTTTCTCTTTGCTGTAACTGATACCCTGTTTGGCGGATTCAACATTTTGTTGTAACTGCATCTGTATTGCCACGATAAGTGAGTTTATGTCAAAGTTACCCGTAGTATTTCCAGGCGGTGTTTCTTCAAATTAGAATTCATGCTCATCGATGTCGATAACCTGCTCCAAAGCGTTTCTTGACCGTACATACAGCTCCGCCTTAAGCCCTTGTTTTTGCAAGTTTAAGCGCTCAAGCTCCTTCTTGCGCCGTTCCAATTTCAGTTTTTCAAATTTAACCATTGTTTATTACTGATATACAATTCCACTTCTGACAACAATTGTTGCGAAATTGCCCTCATGACAATTTATAAAAATCTCAATACTGGAATCCGCACCGCTGGATTGTATGGTAATCAAACAATCGCTTGGTTAAATGAAAATAATTAACTCTATTTAATTATTGCAATTTGCACACATAATCTTAGGCTTAAAGTTTAATACAATTTTGCACTTTATTTAATTATTCATTTAATCATTTTATTACTTATTAATACTGTTATTGTTACGAATGAAATGCACGATGTACACACTGTTACGATTGGTGTTCAACTGTGGCGACATTAATTGTGTGGTGGCTTATATACGTGTCGTATGTTGAAGTAGAACATTTCAGAATATTCTCCACACTTTGAAAGAAGTTTCTGGAACATTCTAGAATATTATCTACACTTCGAAAAAAGTTTCAAGAAGATTCTAGAGTATACTTTTACGCATGGATTGTATCTTGGCTTATATACGCCTCTGGCGTGGTCACTACAATGAGTAGACGATACACTAAAAGTATGCATCATTTATGTTTAAATATATGTTATAATTCTGCACCAGTGTGCGAATTATTAGTTGACTTCAAAAGATAGATTATAATAATGGAAGATCTCGTCATTTCAGCTGATAAGCTCCGAGTGTGTTGCAGGACGTGGGCTAGCGAGTACGGAAGATGCAGAAACCTTGCATGGTATATTTCAGTAAGAACGATTAGTTCTTCGTTAACAGATGCAATGTTTATATCGCGATGGATATTCACATTCTTAATGTTATAGACTGAGCTCGTTGATTTTTCTCTATATTAGAAGAACTTGCAGTTGACCATAACTGAGCGCCATATGACCAAATCAACAAATGACCAAAATGACATAGTATCGCAGTGTCGGCAGCAAAAGTACAGATTTTTGTTTTTTCATCTGTCGGTATATCTGCCGTAAACAAAACATACAAGATTGGCCGGAGAACACTACCAGACTCGATGCTGTAGATGTTCGATGTGGATTCGTTGCACTTCACTCAATAACTTCGGTCCAATTGATGGAATAGTGACGCAATTTTGCAGTTATGGAGAAGTGGATACTATGCAAAAAGTGGGCGGTATATGTTTTTCCACGCCCACAATTAACAAACATTCGTAACCTAAGATCTATTGCAGATTTATGGACGAAATTTTACGAGAAGCCACATGTGGACATTATGGGGATTATCAGAGAAAGGACACGCCCAATTTTTTATATAAGGAACTCTCGGGTCTAAAATTAAAATTAGTCTACCTATGCTTGTATTGATGCTATCGGAATGAAAATTTGCAGAAATTTACATGGGGCCCAAATGGGAAAATATGTGGATCATATTACTGCCACGCCCACAATTAAGCAAAAATCATTGCTATGTTCTCTGAAATAATTCTCGACGAAATTTCACAGGAAGTTTGCGGGTACTAATATTAAATACCACAACAAAAATGGGCGGGATCTTTTTAATCCACGCCCACTATTGACATATTTTTATAACTTACGACCTATACAATATTTTTGGCAGAAAATTTATATTGGTATGTATATTAAAGCTACAAAACTATTCACAATGGGGTCGATCAGGTAGAGACCACACTTCCCTCTAATACGCGTATAATCATTCAAGGTACCCGTAGATATGCTCATAATGATGATTTATGAAGAAAACATCCCCATTGTTGAACTCGCACGAACAAGGAAAGGTAAAGGGTATTTCGAAGTCGGTCTAACCCGACTTCAGACTTCTTTACTCGTTTTTATTACTGACAATTTCCAAATTTTTGGGAACTACTCGAGGAACTGCATTGAACAAGTTTATAATTAACCTGATTGCGCATTTAGGTAATGGAGCTATAATCTCTGACGTTATCATGTCGTAGCCAGGAGCTTTGCTCGCTTTACAGTTCGTTTTTATAGCAAGAGCCAATTCTTTAAAACTGGACTTTACCTGAAGGTGTGTTTTAGGAACTTCCATATTTGGATATATGAAGTTGTTTGAAGGTGGATTTAGCCTAAACACACCTTTGAGGTGGTTCGCAAATATATTTGCTTTTTCAGCATCGCTTCTAGCCCATTTCCTATTTTCTGCTCTAAGGGGTGTATTATGTTTTTGACGAAATTACATGTTTTCACACAGAGTAATTCGTATCCTTGCCTGGAGTAAGTTTTGCTGTGAACTCTCTTAAACTTATATCCCTCTGATTTCTAACGGCTTCCTTTAGACGTTGATCAGCTTCAGCTAGTTTTTGCTTCAACATTTGTGATCGAGCCCTCTGCCACTCTTTTCTCTCTTGCCAGCTCACGTCTCTTCTCTCTTGCCAGCGCATCAATATCTCCGGAAGTGACAGTTCTATTAGAGTACGAAGACGAATTAGTTGGGCTCACGGCTGCCGAGACTAGTAGTGCGATAAGTTCGTCAACAAGGAAGTCTATATTCTCTGCAGTTTTTAACTGTGGATCAGTCTTCAGATGGCTGCTAATGTACGAGGGCGGATTGATATTGAAGCTACCTAGCGCTAGATGGCAGCACAAACACAAAAACTTTTTTTTTTAGAAATTGCGATCTGTCAAACGTCAGCTGTTAAAATTTCACCCAAATTCATCAATTAGTTTAATTGTTGTAGTTGTTTGAAGTAAGCAACTTTTGTGTTTCTTGAAAAATGGAAAAAAGCGAATTTCGTGCAGTGATTAAACACTATTATTTGAAAGGGAAAACGGCGAAAGAGACAAAAGAAAAGCTCGATAAACATTACGGTGAGTCTGCTCCGTGAGATTAAATGGTAAAATATTGGATTGCTGAATTTCAACGCGGCCGAACAAGCACTGCAACAATACCATCAACAGGAAGGCCAAAAGAGGTGGTTACTGAAGAAAATATCAAGAAAATCCTCGATATCGTTATGAATGATCGCCGAGTCAAGTTGCGTGAAATAGTTGAAATGGTAAACATATCATATGAACGTGTGTTCAACATTTTGCATGAACATTTGCATACGAAAAAGCTATCGGCAAGATGGGTGCCGCGTTTGCTCAGTGTCGAACAAAAGAGAGTTCGACAGACCACGCTAAAGCGTAATCCTGTTGATTTTTGGCGTCGATTGATAACTGTTGATGAAACGTGGGTCCACCACTACACACCTGAAACCAAAAATCAATCGAAACAATGGGTGTAAGCTGATGGAAGTGCTCCGAAGAAGGCGAAGGCAGGGAAATCGGCTGGCAAGGTTATGGCCACTGTATTTTGGGATGCACATGGAATATTGCTCATCGATTATCTTGAAAAAGGATCCACAATCACAGGAAAGTATTATCGTGGATTATTGGTTTGCAATTGATTGATGCATTCAAGGAAAAACGACCACATTTAAAGAAGAAAAAAATGCTCTTTCTTCAAGACAACGCACCAGTTCACACAGCATTAGATACGATGCTAAAATTACGTGAAATACACTTCGAATTGGTTAATCATCCAGATTTAGCTCCTAGTGACTTTTTCCTGTTTCCAAACTTGAAAAAACGGCTCGCAGGAAAAAGATTCATCTCAAACGAAGAAGTGATTACCGAGACTAACGCGTATTTTGAGGGGTTCCCGAAATCGTATTATTCAGATGGTATAAAAAAGTTGGATTATCGTCTTACTAAGTGTGTCGAAGTAAAAGGAGACTATATTGAGAAATAAATGGTTTTTGAAAAAAATAAATGGTTTTTTCCTACTTAGGTAGCTTCAATATCAATCCGCCCTCGTATTTACGATTATTTAGCTAACTGGTTTTGTGGTTTGTTATTTTCATTGGCTGTGCATTTCGCATGGAATGTTTCTGCAAGTTAATTATAACAGGGGAATGATCTGACGATAAGTCGCAGCATTCTTCCGCTGGATTGAAGTGTTGGTCAATGTTTCTAGTGTCGCCAAAATCGAGTAGGTCAAGAATTTTGCTAGAATCAGATAGTCAGTAGGTGGGTTTACCAGTAGATATACCCAGTTTATTTGTCGTATTCATTACAGCAGATTACAGCTGCCTTCGTTTTGGGTTTTTAAGTTGAGGGCCCAAAACGGATTATTGACATTAAAGTCTCTTGCTGCGAAAAATGTTGAGTGTTGGATGGCAATACACTGCGCTTATTATAATTTCATCACCCCAGCACTGCAGCGAGACCGATGTCGCTTGTATGTACTCTTTCGTGTATTCTTCCATTGCATGGTGTTCAATATGGCTTTTAACTGGAATTTCTGTTCCACCACGTGCTTTATGGTCTGGTCGATTTGTGTTGTAAAATTTATAGCCTAGTGGTTTAAAATATTTGTTTGAAGTTAAATGGGTTAAAGATAGCAGTAGTAGTCTAATTCTTTTGTTTGCAGGAAATTTTGAACTTCGTTTTTGCGATTTTTTCGAGATTTTTAACATTAGAAAAACATGAAAAGATAACCCATGCTTGTGGAGATTAGGTTCCATCGATCAAATCCATTCAATTTAGATTAAGAAAGAATTCATGTCTAGTTTCAATTTGAAAAAGGAGCACAAGTTTTACGAGAAATACATGTAGTGCTAGCTGAGATGTTTATCTATTGGACCATCACTTTTTTAATAACAAATTTCATAGTAATATTTAATCAAAGTCATTCCCGCAAATTACTCCACAGCCGATCATCCACGCGCACCCCACCACTACTAACTAATACGAGATGTAAGGTCAAGGACTGGTAAGACTGATGTCATTAACAAAACGCAAATAGCAGTGAGAAATGTATTAAACGAACACAAAAAATTTATAATAAAGTATTCAGAAAAATATTTAAATTTCAAGCTTACACTTGCTTCGGGATTGAAACCTGTTGGACCAGAGTGAGGAATGATTTTTGGATTATTTTTATGTTTCTTGAATTTATTTGTTATTATAATTAAAAACATTCCCTATAAATAAGCATATGTATTTTTTAAAACCTGCGATATCGTAAAAGTTAATAGTTAAATAATTTGTATTGATACCAAATAGTCATAATGTGAAACATAGAATAAATAAATGGAATAGAAAAAAATATATATTATATATTCAGAAAGTACTGTCTCCGAGTCGTAAAACGCTTGAAGTCATCACTGGTTACTGTGCCATATGATCTAATGTCAAATAATGGCGCACCTCTTCTTAATTAATGTCTGCTGGAGCTTCGGAAATGAGGAAGAGGCAGAAACGATACAAAACTTCCTATGTCAGTCCAGATAGGCTGATTCCGTACTATGGGGTCAAGTTTACTTATCGATCTAACGAAATTAAGTAGTCCAAGTTAAACTATCGGATCTACAGGCCTGTAAAGGAAAGCAATACTTTGGACCGATCATCTTGGAAGTTTTGAAAGATATATCAAGTATGTTCGAAGACATAGATCCAAATCTGGTATCATGTGTTTTTTACAAATATAAATATGTATATCAAAGTAAAGGAATTTTAAAAAAATTTCAGTATAAAATATTACTGAATAGGGCTGTGTATATACAGATCCAGTAAATACTATTTTTGTAAAAACTAGTTTTTCATCGAAGTTTTCATTAAATGAATACCGATTAATTAGTAAGTGTAAATATCTGGTTTCATTATCAGTTGTGAACGGGGATGTTATATACCAATATACAATATTCAAAGAATTATGGTAAGAGCTCACAAGTGAATAAAAAAAAAACAAACATGACGATCTATAAGCAGATTACTTTGAAGAGATCATTTAATGCTTTTGAATAGTACTTCGTCGTAATTTTCTTCTTTCGATAGTACTTCGACGTACTTTCCTCTTTTCATAGTACCTCGTCGTACTTTCCTTCTTTCAATAGTACTTCTTCTTTTCATTTCTGATTGTACATTCTTGTGTGTTTACTTATAATAATTGAAAGCCAATTAATAAAAATTGGCCGATATTGATACAAGGTTGCCATATACGAGTACATATGAAAAATAAACAACTTTATTTACCATATACATATATATAAATTTGTTTTGCTTTTTGTAATTTTTATGAAGGAAAATAAAAAAGATTCACAAAAAGGAAAGTTCTAAAGTAAAGAAAAAATTTACAAAATGGAAAGTTCTAAAGTTATAATTATTATAGTTGGGGATTTTTGTTGTACTGTTTTATTTTTAGTTCATACACACTACCGTAGGTTCTAAAGGGTACATTTTCAAACATTTTAGTTGCGAGTTTTTTGTTTCTCATCTTTTTTTTTAACAAGAGTACTTTTTTTTCTCTTGTGCAACACTAACTCAAATACTTAAAAACATGCAATTGAAACAAGAGAATTTTTAACAAAATAAAAAAAATTGGTAATGAGATAAAAGTGACTTCATAACGGAATATGGAGAATTGAGAAGTGAAATGTCCAGAAGGGAAAAAACCGAAAATATTCCAAATGAAATCTTAAATTTTTATCACGTCTGCAGACTGTCAGTGCGACCCAAAAATCCTATTATTGATCCATTCATTTTCATTCAATCGCGTGTTTCACTTTGCAGTTACTTCACCTTTCTTGTGAATCCGTCAGACATTAAAACTGGTTACAAACACTCCGGGTGGGGCGCAGCTAGTAGAAGCCCTCGAACTGAGTATGCCTACAAATTGAACATCCAGTACTTAATTATAATTCCAAACAATTTTTAGTAGCTTTGCATCAGCCAATATTGAAATACCCACGCTAAATTCCAGCGATCATAATTAACGAAGTAAATACATATTATGCCGTCACTGGAAACGCACACCACCGTGCCCCACTGCGTTGCGTCGCTTATGTAAGCCACGAATGTTTTCCAAACGAATTCCTCAATGCCTCATTTAGTAATTATCGCTGCTTTTTCACTTTTATTTCAAAACAAAAAAACATTTCAAATTTACTACTTACAAACGTAAAAAATAATGAGAAATATGTAAAATACTCCCAGCATGTTCGGGTCGACGCGTCGGTGAGCATTTGGTTGTACAATAAAAATTGGTTACACCAGTTATGCTAGCTTCGAATTATGCACAGATTCCGGTGAGCTCGAGTGAAGGTTGTGCTGGAGTTGCACTGGCGTTTTTACAGTAGAGATTAATTATGAGTGAGCACCTGTACCAGGCGCATAAGCTGCAAAAGTTGTGCTAACTTTCAGTCCAAGTGAAGCTTTAAAAAATTGTTGCTCAAAATTGTCAGATGGGATGATCATGCAAATCAGGCAGATAGGAGAATTCTTTGAAAGCACAATATGGGTCATTAAGTATTTGTAGGTGATAATACCTTCGCTCACACAGCGCACGAGTAGCGTGAACTTCAAACGAAAACTTGTTTCTTTTTCTTCAGTCGACCATGGTCAGCTGCAAAGGTAACAACTACATTAAATATTTAAGTTCGATTCCAGCTTTCAATACTGGTACTTGACACAAGATCCACTCGAACGAAATGAAATATATTGGCTTCATCTTGAACTTAATTTTGTGCGAGTATGATCTTAAAACTGGTACCGGTACTGACACTGGTCAATATAAACGAGTCACGCTGATAACGATTGCCGGCGGCATTCAGCAGCGCTTAAACACCGATTTGGTTGCCGATGCCAATGGCCATGTTGCACTGGGGTGGGTATCCACAATAAATTTAGGAAAAATGAATTATCTCGCAAGCAAAAGTTCAACAAGCAAATAAATCGTTTCACACTCAACTGCTGCGGCAATTGGAATTTGATATGCATTTTTACCTTTTTTATGCCAGTCGCCTGTACATTAAAACACATGTGTACCAATTTCTTTAAATCAGAAAAAAGCCTGCGCTCGAATAATGAAGTGAACAGGTTTTTTAGAAGTTAGTTTGCAACAGTTGCGAGTGACCACGGCGTGCAGCTTGGCAAAGGCATGCGTCTTTTTTGTCCCCAGTGATTGTGCACTGGGCAAAAATTTCTGCAGGGCGGATTATTCAGGTGCAAATGCAGCGCTGCTGTTGAAGCCATTCAACAAAAATTGTACTCGCACTGCGATTTATGAAGAAATATCATTATCAAAAAAAAATTATGTATATGAATAAATCACAAAATTAAATGTTATTCATATAAGTACAATGTGGGGCAAAATATACTTGATTATTTTAATTCAGTAACGAAGGCTAGTGTTAGACAAACTTCGAGATACCCTTTACCCTAAGATAATTTATTAAACCACACTTATACCATGAAAAGTAGGTGTGAAAGTTAATCCATGGCCATAATGGTGCCACTATCTTTGTGGGCATGTTTACATACTGATGAATTATATGCTTAGGTGGGAGTGGCGGCTGGAATATTACGCCCACCAATATAATTACAATTATTCACTATTTTTCACAAATCTTGTACAGATCTCAAGTTATGCATAAACATTAACAGGCTAACCCGCCCGTTTTGGCTTGATGTCTTATACTGGTACTTTGATCCATTTTGTGTGAATTCGGTGATGAGTCGTATATCGAGGGCCAGTGTGCTTTATGGGCGTGGAAATATGGTGTAAATTGTATGCATGCACATTTTTACTGAAATTTATTCATATATCATGAATAGAAGCATAACGGGGTACATTTAAATAATCCCGTAAGTTGCTTATATGGAAAATAGGCAAATCCTGTATCTTATCCACTACATTTCTTGCAAATGGCTTCATAGCTTATCTGCATCTAATGTCATCAATGTAATGCAAATCTTGAGTTATGAAGTTAACAGTGGTCCTGGGAGTGAATATATACAAACCATATTTGACTTAAGTCACGCAGGACCCACATTTCAATAACTACAAAATTTTGTTGTCAACACAGTAACAAACTGCCTACGTTCTCAATAGACAACTGAAGCGAAAAAAACTGTATTCTCGCGACAAAATAAAAGCTCTCGGATTGCTTGTTGACAACGAAAAGTGTTACCTGACGAACATATGGTAACAATAAGCAAAACATAAGAGAAGTTAATTTTATTTTTCTATTCTGTTTGCGTGCGGTGCTCTACAAATTTAATTTTAGTTAATGGAAGAAGAGCTCTTCCTGTGCATTTTATAGAATAATGAAGAGTATTGTGAAAGACGCCATATTTTGAGAGTTGCGGGTTCCTTTCAGCATGGAGGAAAATTTATTTGTGTAGAATTATCGCGTTTCAAAATCGTTGTGCCAAGATCTCCTTGAAGAATTGAATCTACTCGTGCATGACACACAAAAGTCGAGTGTGCTTATTGAAATACGCTTCTTGTGCTGCCTTTATTTCCATGCAGACGGTTCCTACCAGAAGTCTGTGGGAAACAATTATGCTTTGCCGTTGAGTCAAGCGTCTATATCCCGTGGCGTGGAACAAGTGTCAATATTAATTTTTAAAGTAAAAGACGGTGAAGTTCGCTTCCCAAAAAACATTCGAGGAGCAAAACAATATAAAAATTGGGAAATATAAATACAAATATGTATTCAATACACAAAACGCTGAATCTTCGTTTGCTTCTCACTACACGAGGTGAAATCGAAAAGCTTTTTCGGTATTACCAATCCGCGGGAATAGGGTATTCAAAATATGGTTATCAAGAAAAGGTTGTCAACTGATGCTAGTGGGCGAGAATAGCGTTGCAAATCATAAATTAGACCAAGTTATAGTCCAAAGTAGAGACAAATGGTCGGGAAAATTGATTGCAAAATAATTCCACCGTCCAAAATATATACTCTTATTCCTCCTTTTAAGGGTGGAGTTTAAAAACTAACGGTATATAAAAGAAAACATATAAAAGGAAACGTTCTCATTAAAGTAATATACTTAATTTTCGAATACTATAATAACGAAATGTATAAAATATATATATACTCGTATATATATATATAAATACATATATATATATATATATATATATATATATATATATATATATATATATATATATATATATATACTATATACTCGTATATATATATATATATATATATATATATATATATATATATATATATATATATATATATATATATATATATATATATATATATATATATATATATATATATATATATATATATATATATATATATATATATATATATATATATATATATATATATATATATATATATATATATATATATATATATATATATATATATATATATATATATATATATATATATATATATATATATATATATATATATATATATATATATATATATATATATATATATATATATATATAAATGAAATATGAACAAAATCGAAGGAACCGTATTCTAAAAAATCGAGTTCTCGGCTCACGTAAACACCTCAAGTTCAAATACTGAGTAAGATACGCTAAATACTTATATTCAGCCGCCCTCTGTGGTCTAGTGGTAAGCATGCTAGACTCACACCCCGAGGGTCGCAGGTTCAAATCCTGCCACGGGCTTGGTCTCCAAAATGCTTCTTTCTATAAAATCCTTTTCCTTTCGAGTCGAAAGCCTCTGTAGCTAGTGCTCATTCCCCCAACACCTTGCACTTATAATTAATTATGGTTTAAGATATAATAATAATAATAATAATACTTATACTCATACTATATCCATACAGATACACACACACACACACTCCCGACGTAATCACATATGCGGTCCCGGGAGGGTTGGTTGCCCGCCACAACAGTGAGGAGGTTTTAGTGGGTTGATGTCCCACACAGACTAATTGGCTTAAAGCTATCCCCCTCGATAAAAAAAACACACACACATCAACATACACGGTTGGTTCACTTCCTATTATAGCCACTCAATCTGGAAGAGTATAACCGGCAGTAAAATTTAACTCTAGGAAACACGAAAATATAGTAAGCTTTCACCCGAAGAGCACAATTAAATTTTATATTCGGTTGAAAAAATTGGTGTTTTTTTCTATTAATAGTGATATGTTTTGACACCTGAGTTGATAAAGCGTAAAGAATTTTGGAAGTACTTTCGATGTTTGCTTAGTACTTTTGTCTGTCATTTTCTCTTCTATATCAGCATTATTGGATTTACTACACAAATAGTTGTAGATTAGTGATAACCAGAATATATATATATATATATATATATATATATATATATATATATATATATATATATATAAATATATATATATATATATATATATATATATATATATATATATAAATATATTTATATATATAAATATATATATATATATATATATATATATATATATATTTATATATATATATATATATATATATATATATATATATATATATATATATATATATATATATATATATATAACTTTTAATAAGTGTTCTGAGTTATAGAAAACTATGAATAGAAGAACACCTAGGTAGGTAGGTAGGTAGGAGTGGCAGCCTTTGTCGCAAAAAGCACACTTAAGCACATAGAATGGCTCGTTGTGGTACCACACTAAGACGACGCGACTCCCCCGTCTAGAATTTTGGGAACCACAGTGATTCCGAAATGAACCTGGCTATGTCCTTGATGTTGATGGAAGATAGTTCGGTTAAGGAAGTGAAGAAAGGTGAGCCTAGGAATTTTAATCTACGCCTGGCCAGAGCTGGGCACTTACACATGAGATGAAGTACTGTTTCTTCCTCCTCCTCAGAGCCACAGCTGCGACAGAAGCCACTATGGAGCAGTGCTAATCTTTCAGCATGTTTCCCGATCAGACAGTGTCCCGTGAGCACATTTATTATAGTGCCGATGGAGTTCCTGCTAATATTGAGTAGCTGACTAGTACGCCTAATGTCGATAGTGCTCCAGGTTTGTCTGGCAACACTACAGGTATGTTCATTTACCCAGGCTTTTTTAGCTGCCTCAAGGTAGTCATGTTTTATGGCCCATTTGACCGTGGCCCGTGGGACACCTACATCAAAGGAGGGGGAGATGTCAGGGAGCAGCGTACATATTTTGGCCAATTCATCGGCCTCGCAGTTTCCTGGAATATCGCTATGTCCAGGTACCCTAAGAAGAACACCTAGGTTTGCAGAATCTTTTTTGTACCAAATTGGCCAAAATTGTGTGAAACACACACTTTCTTCAACTGCTTGATGTCCGATGGTAAAATAACACACACTTTCCATTTTCTTTTATATAACAGGGTTTGCACGGTTGAGTAATTCTAGTCTGAGCAGGCCCATTTAATATAAATTTAAGCAATATGTTTCACTGCTTTCAATTATGAATGTTTCTCAAATAAAAACTTACTAAAAAGGAAGATTTTATTAATTTGTAAATTTCAATATATGCAGTTAGCAGACGAACTATTTGAAGATAAGGGAAATAGATAACGGGAGAAGAGACTATATTGTTACCAATAATTTTTAACATCAAGAGAGATAAAAGATGATTATATAAGACAGGCTTAAATCGCATGCATTTATTTTCAGAAAGGAATTCCATTACCGATTTATCAAGTTTAGTGACTTGCACGTACTTTTATATATAAATTGAGTAGGCCGAATCCCCCTTAAAATTCATCTTATCTAAAAGTTGCGATAAGGCAACCGCATCATTTATTACTGCCCATAGTAGTGAACTTATCTATTTGTAAAGACAATAAACCAAACAAATGGTGCGATGACGTCAGCTTCTGAAAACATACATTTTAACATTGGAAGTAGACGGGAAAATAAGGTCTTAGTGAACATGTGAAAAATTTTCATGTATGTAGCAAACACATTTACGAGTATGTGTAATTGCTTTGTTGCGACATGGTCAATTTTTACGTAGTCGCCACCGTCTCACAGTGGTAGAAATGGCCAATCTAGCTCCGATTAATTCAAATTTCAAAATCTATTTTTACGGAAAAACAGATTTGTATTTGATTACTGATACATCAGATAGATCACTGACATTTTTCATTTTGTTTTTCTCTCAATATTCGCACAGCTGTAAAGCTTCAAACAAAGCATATGTTGCATCAGATGCTGCCAAAAACCTTTCCGCCTTTTTTAACAAGCAGCTGCAATTGTTCATTAAATTTCTCAAAGTGATTCTAAAATTCTTTTTAATTTTTTTATTTTAAGTTAAAGGTGTGTATTAACGAAAAAAAATGTGTTTGTGTCCAGTGTTTGTGTTTCGTGTTTTAGATTTGTTGTTTAAAGTGCTAGTAAGAATTATAATGTTTTCCAATAAATTCACCTGTTGTAGAGGTAAACTTCTGTGATTCGAATGGAATCGATCTAATTTTATTTTTTTTAATTAATGTAGAGTGTTGTTATGTGAAATGTCTAAAATGAGATGCACGTTTTTGAAACTTTTTTATAAATTAATTTTTTTAGTTACAATGTCAGTATCTAAGCGAGCGCTATTTTTGGTATGGTATGCGGAACATGACGCTTCTAAAAAATTTTCTGCCGTGGAATCCTATGTTTTCGACATCATAGATAAAAGCAAATATAATGAGGATCAATGCATTGAAATATCCAACAGGGTAAAAAATTTCACCACAAAAATAAGCATGAAATGGAGACAAAGCCACCGGGCTCGGATGATTTTTGAGAGAAATAACAAGGTCTGGTTAGATAGTAAAATTTTATTGGTAGACCCAACCCCAAGTACTGGGCGACCCAAAATAAGCTTCACGGACAGCCAGGAAAAAACAAAAAAGAAAAAAGTGTCTGATATCGCCAAAGAAATCCCGTGCGTTGAGCTCATGTCTGCGGCCAGCACTAGTTTATACAAGGCTGGCAAGAGGACTGAATCAGTAGTCGTATCAATGTTGAACTCCGATGAAAATTTGCCAAAAAGCTTAAAATCTGCCATATTAACCAATAATAATGAAGTCATAAAATACACTGCAGAGGAAGCTTTCGCATTATATATTGATGGCGGCTATACAAAAAGGGTTTACATGGACTTGCAGAATGGAACTAAAAAAGAGAAATGCTAATATATTTCCCACTTATGATGTTTTACTGTCTGCGAAAAAATGTGCTATCCTGATGGGCAGTTACTGATCATTCTTTGAGGTGCCTTTACAATGTTTGGTTAATCACACAGTGGCCAGAATTATTGAAAAAGTCTCGCTACCAATAAGAAGTCAGAAAAGGCACTTGAGGCAAGAAATAAAGATTTTCGCACTTATAAGCTGAACCACACGCGAAAAGACACGAGATTGCACACAATGGAAGACTTACTGCACGCTCTATTGGTTTCGTCGGATCCTTTTATTACATATAAATCTAAAAGCACCTCGAAATACTCGAAAAAACACATCCAAATAGATGATGAGGTCAAGCAGCTTCTTTTAAATATGAATGATATACCTGGCGGCCTTAATTCTGAAAGCTCCGACTCTGAATAGTTTTTTTCATTTGCACCTTAGATTCATCTAGTAGTTCCGAAACGGAATAAAAAACTTTTATTACTATTGTTATTACTACAGTTATTTTTTTTTTGGAATTATAATTAAATTTTTGTTATGAAAACAACAAAAATATATGAAGACTGCATATGGCCAAAAATAGTTATTTCAACAGAAAAAAAATTAAAACAAAAATAAATAAATAAATGTTTAAAAAAAAAAACTGTTTTTAATATTAAAGTTTAGTATATTTTCAGCCCAAAGGAATGTGAAACATTAAATATTTTAACTTTACGATATTTTTCTGAATAAAATAAAAAAAAATCTAAAATATGAAAAAAAGTTGCAACTTTCACAAAAAAAAAAATATATAAATATATTTTTAAAAAATTTTTTTTTGTTTAGCATTGTAGCTTAATCTATTTTCAACTAAATAAAAATATTACACAAACAAACAAAATTTTTCCCTAAGCGCTATTAATTAAACGCCGCTAAATGAGCCTTTTCGGCCACTGTGCGTCTGCGGTAAATTTTTAAAACGGTGTAAGAAAATATTGTACAACGCAGAATTAAGCTGCATAACGAAAGGGCAACAAGATATACTCCCAGCAAAGTCAATTTGGTGCAACTTGATGCGCCCGATACAGACATACAACAACACCACAAGAAATATACATAAATACTTGTAAACCTTGACTTAATTACATTTTAGCAACTCACCTCTGTGTGAAATTGGTGAAAAAGAGACATGCGCACATTAAAAATGTACACTACATGAATTGTTTGAAGATTTAACAATTATTTTGGGTCTAGTTTAATAAAAAAAATTATGTCTGCAGACTAATGCATCTTTATTTTCAATTTCTTCTTTCAAAAGATTTATAAATATTAGGAACACAACATTAGTGTTCCTTGCAGTAACAAGAACATTTAAAAACTTTGGTAGGTATCATATTTGATTGAGGCGAACACTGTATGCATTGATCAAAATCTGGTACATTTGAAGCAGCAAGGAAACCGAGAGACAGCTGCTTTCTTACTAAAAGATGGCAGGCAGAGCAAGAAACGCAAGCAATTCACTTCACCAAACCTCTTCGCATCTGTGTACGAGTATACTGAAGAGATCAATATGCGGTGGTAAGAACAGTGAAGTGTGATACAACTACGGCAACTTTCAAATGATGAAAAGTGTTATGCAAATGTATGCTTAGCCAAACGCAAGGCTACCAATTGCAAATATTTGCCTTCAGTGACTTTCAGTGGTAAACACGCGACTACCAGTATCAGCACCAGGTTTTCTACTCAATACTTGCGTTAGATGTGCAAACACTGCCAGATATAAGCACAACTATTAACCAGCTTTGATATATTAGTAGGATTCATATGGCTTCTGTTGCAACCGCCTTACTAGGCTGAAGAGCTACCTTGCTAGACTCAAATAGTTATGGCTTGAGCATTAGTCGGTTGTTGGCACTTCGCATCTTCGCTTGCAGGCTGTGAAAGCGTCGAAAATCTTTGTGAAAAATTTTCACCGTTGGATATTGTACCTTTAACGTTTGTTACTTTGCAAACTAAATCTTGGAAATGCATTGATTTGTATAAATCATAAAGTCCGCTGGCAAAGTCAGTTAGGTGATTATTGCACCGAGGATTCGTTTCTTTTTAATTGTGTACCGAATAGTGAAATTCCTAAAAATAATTTTTAAAAAACACGTCATAAGGTTTAGGATCCAAAAATAAAAGAATGTATATAATTGCAGGCATATACGTCTATTTATGATTATTTCATTAACGTTAATTAAAAAATATCTTCAGAATTATTCGTTATGACCAAGGCAAATAGAGAAGCTAACTGTTTCGCTGCAGGCACTTGGTGAAAATGTGATGGCTCAGAAAAGGATGCTTGTTTACATATGTATGTAGGCGAAAGAATAACGAGTTTGATCTGGCTGCGTATGCCCTCTATATCAAAATGTACATTTTTTTAAAAGTATAAACTTTCTTGAAAAACGAAAGAAAAATAATATAATTCAATGAGATTTTTTTAAAGAAGGCACTGTGTAACCTTCGAACTAGCATGAGATACTAACAAACGCATACCTACATATCTATTTATTCGAATATACATTTTTGTAATTTAACGACCTCATTACTATCAAATGTGCATATGTTGTAATTTTCTAGCTACGAAGTGTAATTACCAATTAATTCGAATTATTTTGATGCGAACTTCCGCTTCGAGATAGTTTTCCACTTCGAAATTCCATTTTATCTGCTTCCTGCATCTGCAGAAACCGTTTTGAAAGCGATGACTGCTCGTCTGATTATAATATAGTTAATGTTTAATGACGGAGAGTTTGTATGTATTTGTATTTTTTAGATTGCATCTCTTTAGGTTCTCAGTCTTACTTCGCATTTCGAAAAAGAAATTGGCTAATTTAAACTCAAATACAAAATGGAAAAGTTACTGAATCTTTCAAATGATAATTATGACCTCATCTCTTTAGTAAGTTTATCGTTTCGATCAAGAATTATAATAGCTAATTCTAGGCATAAAATGTTGGCGAATTTTACTTAAAAAAATTTATTATTCAATTTTTTATGTCTTTCATAGTTTCTGTGTTTTTTCAAAGATGTTTAAAACTCAAGCGAAAAATTACCTCATGCAAAAGCATTCAAAAGCTAATAAGCAAAAAATTCAATTTTAGAGATTTCATCTCCCATCAAAACACCTGACAAAAACCTGTTCAGCACGTCAAATCATCCAAATTAAAACTTATAAAAGAGCTTCTTAAAAACTTCTATTAAAAATCCGACTCCGAATTTTTATACACGTATGTTTACATACAACGAGTAACGAAATTTGCATTTTTTATACAAACCACATGAGCAACTCTGCCACCGGAAACATAATGATCTCATACGAACTGTATCTGAACTTCAAATTTGTGATGTGTGGACTTGAATGCCGCGTTAGTAGTAAACAGAGAAACCGCCTCAAAAACAATTTGGAATTATGAAATTATACAAATCACTCTTAAGCCACTGCGCAATGAATAACTACTTGATCGTACGTTTAGTAACGATCAGTTTCCCAGCTACTTGGCATACGAGTTAGAGGAATGAAACTTTGTGCGTCAATCGCAAATGTCAAATAAAATGCGGAGTTTATGTGGGATTCGAGCGATTAAAATATGCACGGACTCTGCGTTTTACATGTGAAATGAAGGCAACTTGGAACTGTTTCGACTGACTGCATTATGAAAAGGTGCAAAGTGGCTTTCCATCGCGACTGTAATTGGTAATTAAAGTAGAAAATATACCAAAACGTTTTCAGTTTTGTCAATTAAACAGTGAAAGTAGTTTTGAATGAATGAAAATTAGTTATAAAATTCATAAATCATGCCAAACAGAGTACTTAAATTTGCATTTTAAAATTTAACATCGTTACTCAGTACGCGTTTATAATATATGACCAGATAACGATACAGTATGCTATTCGACCACGATGCGGGCGTGTGCTAAATTCGAGGCTGATTTCATCTTCCTTTATCGCTATCTAAGGTTATACAACTACGAGCGGTTGGAATAAAGTTTCACATCGATATAGACACGCTTAAATGATTTTCATGCGGAAGATATTCAATCAATCGCGAATCGATTTGAATCGATGGAAACTAAATGCGAAAAAGCTAGATTGCATCACAACCCACACGAGACAATGAACCAAATAAGTAATTATGCATCTGATCTCATTAGTTTTTGTGCCGATGAGATCAGCCACTACCTTCTCTCTGTTTTAAAATATACGAGTCATTTCAAGTATTTTAAATCTCACTTGTGCACTTTGATAGGAGTTGCCAGTTCAACCTTGATAAAAACCTTGATGCTATGTTGAAAGGAGGCAATCGAAATTAGGGAGAGTAAATTGAAAAAAATTGTTAGTTCTAAAAAAAAAGAATCCAAGAAGTTCATAGTTTTAAATTTTTTTTTGGTGAAGCAATTAAGATCTTTTTTTTAATTTTCTTCCGCAGGCTTACAATTAACAACCAGCACGGAGCAGCAAGCATTTTCCATTCTAGCCAGAAACGCATTATCGCACTACGCCACTATGATAGCTTCAAATGTCTGCCAGTCAAATAAGTAAATAAGATTGGTATTTTTAGATGTCAAAACGATGCAACATTGTGGAATCGGACCGTACCAGCATTTTGTGTCAATTAAGAAATCACCAACTGCCACAATGCGGTCTAATATAAACGCAACACAATAATGTTAAATAGAGTAGGAAAGTGTTTTCGGGAGGCCCCTTCATTAAATGAAACTTTTTTCAGCATTCTTGTCAACAGTGCAGAAAGAATTGTTAGGGAAAATGTAGCTCATTGGACACGAAGCGTCATATTACAACTGAAATGAATGGTTACTTTGCTTCGACTATGATAACTCCATTTTTAAAGTCTGTGGACACTGTCGGCTAAACTGATCATCGTTGGGTTGCTCCTAATAAATTCTTGGTATTGAGTTGTATCAAAAAATACGTAAGGTTGAAACGGTTGACTCGATGTTTAAGTCAACGTGTCCGCCTAGGTTAGATAGGGCACGTGGGCATCCCGTCGGGCTGCTGGCGGAGGAGCAAACCCTTTTCAAGTTAAAACCTCGCCTAACCCAAGGTGTTACGCAATCCGTGCCTACTGGGTAAGTTTAACAACCAGGGAATCATACCAGGCTGTCTTCGAACGGAGCCCTCTACGATATCAGGCCGCCTCGGAGTGGAACGGTGGACTTACCTTAATATGGGGCGCTGCCACGTCTGACCTTTTCCTCATAGGTCTCAGTGCATTCTGACTTGTTAGGATGGACAGCTCCGTTTCGTCTGAGACCAGGAGGAGCGGAAGAACGTACTAAAGAGGTAATGCACAAACAAAACACAAACACGTTTTCGGATAATGAACCACAAACGAACAGACTTGCGAACATGGAGCTCGCTATAAGCTTCGAACACGAATTATTGGCTTCAGCATTCCAAACAACAGTGCCAACTGGTGGAGGCAGTAGCAGTACACCACTGGCAACGGTAATACCAGTAGCGGCAAAGGTGAAGCCCAAATCGAGGAAAACAAATCCGGACGCACTAGTCACGAAGAATCAGTACTAGAAGGCCCTCTTGATAATTGGCAAGTTTGCTAGGAATGAGGGGGGTGGCACAGTGCAGGAACATGACCCGGCGGAAAAAGGGAGATACCAGGCAGTGGTTGATGATTACGAGCAGTAGCTAATCACACACCTGAAACCGGGCAAAACTACGAAACGGGATCAGTCTCAGGATGAGACGGCTCTCGTTTCGCAAGTCCAAGATTGCCAAATTGTCAGATTCCGATTCACCATCCAGAACTGTTAAGAAGAAGTACAACGATGTGGTACAGATGAGCTGGCATTTGTTGACGCGAACCCCAACAGCAGCAAGAAGGTATTGGAGAAGTTGGGGGGATCTAACCCAGATTGACAGAGATGGTGATGGAGTACAGTCACATGATTGGGTAGTCATTCAAGACGAGGATCTCAGAAAAGTAGCATGTCCCTTCTGCTCTCTATAAATGAGGAGTCTGTGAAGCCGATCGGGGCCACCGACAACAAAATGAGGTTCGGTGTCAGGTACGCCAAGCTGAAAATCTTCCGACATTCAGAGAATGGGCAGGTGAGGTTAAGCAGGTGAGTTGGAGGAGACCAACAAACAGCTTAATTCCGCAAAACCAGAAGGGGCGATTAGCAACACCACAACCACCAGCTACCGATGTTCAAGGCTGTGCAGATAAACCAACAGCATTCTAAGAATGCCTCGGACAATCTTGCTGTCCTCCTAGACGAGGAGGATGTGGACATCGGCATCGTGCAGGGGCCATGGGTCAGAGGTACTGATATCATGAGGCTCAAATTTCAAAACTATTTAAATTTTTACACAAAGGCTGGCGGCTAGTCAAGGTGATGTATCCTTGTAAAGAACAATATTAACGCTTTTCTTTGTCCACAGCACATGCGATTTAACAGTTGTTAAAATTTAAGTGCCAACGGAACCGGGACTGATGATAGCATCAGCATATATTGCGCATGACAGGGACGCACCACTGGAAGAAGTTGCGTTGTTAACGGTCAGCTTAACCGCTAGAGGTACTCCTCTACTTCTTGGATGCGATGCCAATGCGAGGCATACTCTTTGGGGCACCACCGAGGATAATGAAAGGGGTGAGTAACTTTTTGATTTTATTAGCAGCTCCAATCTCACTGTATGGAATAGGGGAACACACCTACTTTCACATTTCTAATGTCTAACAAACGGGCCTGTTCGGACCATAGTGTCTAGGAACAATAAACCTAAAATCTTTTAGGAACCCTAGGAGAATCAAATGGGGAACGCTCTCCAGAGCCAAAACTTAAGGGATTAAGGGCGCACAAACAATCAATTAAAGACTTGGACAAGCAACTAGATAATCTTGAGGTAGTGTTTACTACAGCCTTTAAAAAATCCAGTCCAATTAGTAGGATTAAAAAATCCTTTCCACACTGGCGGAATGAGGATATTTCAAAACTTATCAAAAAGAACAAGAAAGCTATTCAACCAATGTTTTAAGGATAAAAATTGGCAGATATAAAGATAGCCTCACGGACCACAAAAAATCTATCAGGAAAATCAAGGGTGGAGGGCTGGAAAGATTTCTGTCAGTCAATTGAGTCAGTTTCAACCTCAGCAAGACTCAGCAAGGTGCATTTAAAGCAACGTACCAATCCAACTTTTTTAAAAAAAGAGGACGGAAACAGATTACTGGGTCAATACACAAGTAGCTCTAATTCATCCGTAACGGATTATCTATCATCATCAGTGAGCGAATCCATAGTTACGGAAGAGAAAATTAAGTACTCAATTAACAGCTTCTCTCTCTCTCTATACATAACCCGGGATGAATGGTATAATTCCAATCCTGATACAGAAACTACAGGATGTGGTAATTCCATAGCTTGAGGTGATTTATAGGGCAAGCATAAGTCTCAGATATATTCCACTCAGCTGGAGAAGAGTATAGGTAGTATTCCCAAGGCAGGGAAAATCGGTCACGCGTCAGCCAAGGACTTTAGCCCGATTAGTCTTACTTCCTTTTGGCTGAAGACGATGGCTTCTCAAAATGCCAGCATGCTAATGTCAAGGGTAGATCCACAGAAACGGTTCTGCAAGAGGTCATTCACATCCCTGAGAGATCAATACAGTTTAAACAATGCTTGTTGGGAACCTTTTTAGATATTGAGAGGGCTTTTAACAACGTAAGCACGGAAACTATCCTAGATTCTCTCAACAGGGTCAGTTTAGAAGAGGATAATAGCAATGTTAAACTCTAGCAGAGCTAAGCAACAAAACTCTGTTAAGGCCAGCCAGTAGAGTACCACCACAGAGAGGAGTTATTTCACCACTACTGTGGCTACTGGTTATGGATAACATTCTCAATATATTAGAGAAAACGGTGGTGAAGGCAGTAGTATATGCGGACGACACCGTGATAATGGTATCAGGAATGCTCCCAAGCACGATAAGCGGGATTATGCAAGGGGCTTCGGAAAAACTCTCCACATCGGCTGTGGGGTGTTGACTTAGGGTAAATCCGGGTAAGACGGAGCTTATGCTTTTTACCACTAGAACCAAAGCTCCAATCTTTAACCTCCCTGCTGTAAACGGGCAACAAGAGGCAACTGACAACCAAGGGATATTGCTGGATATAAAGTTGAATTTGAAACCTAATATCAAGGCCAACGCCTGGTAATTTTGCAGCAGATTGTTTGGCAAAAGATGGGGGTTACGCCCGTATACTACTCATTACCTGGACACGGAAATAACTGGCAATAGTCTTGTGGCCAGTTTCAAGTAGCAGCTATAATGATCAGAAACTCAGCAGAGTTCAAAGAGCAGCATGTGTGGGCATTACAGGAGCTGTGCGTACTTGACCCACTGACGCCCTAAACTTTATCTTGCATCTCCTCCCTTTTGACATATATACCAAAAATGTCGTCTTCAATAGCACGGTGAGGCTTTTGACAATCGGTTGTCACAATATTGAATTCCCTGGGTACAGGAACAACATATTACATGATACCACAACTGAGTTTCAGAAGTTACTTCAAGGTAAGTCTGCCTACACGAGTCCAGTGCAAAGGAAGCAGCCTTCTTGAAGACTATTATATACGAGGGCGGATTGATATTGAAGCTACCTAGCGCTAGATGGTAGCACAAACACAAACACTTTTTTTTTTAGAAATTGCGATCTGTCAAACGTCAGCTGTTAAAATTTCACCCAAATTCATCGATTAGTTTATTTGTTGTAGTCGTTTGAAGTAAGCAACTTTTGTGTTTCTTGAAAAATGGAAAAAAGCGAATTTCGTGCAGTGATTAAACACCATTATTTGAAAGGGAAAACGGCGAAAGAGACAAAAGAAAAGCTCGATAAACATTACGGTGAGTCTGCTCCGTCAGATTACATGGTAAAATATTGGATTGCTGAATTTAAACGCGGCCGAAAAAGCACTGCAACAATACTAACAACAGGAAGGCCAAAAGAGGTGGTTACTGAAGAAAATATCAAGAAAATCCTCGATATCGTTATGAATGATCGCCGACTCAAGTTGCGTGAGATTGTTGAAATGGTAAACATATCATATGAACGTGTGTTCAACATTTTG
The DNA here is from genome assembly GCA_920105625.2 of Clusia tigrina. Classification (NCBI taxonomy): domain Eukaryota; kingdom Metazoa; phylum Arthropoda; class Insecta; order Diptera; family Clusiidae; genus Clusia; species Clusia tigrina. The sequence goes on from OV050031.1 coordinate 162,731,051, forward strand.
CATGAACATTTGCATATGAAAAAGCTATCGGCAAGATGGGTGCCGCGTTTGCTCAATGCCGAACAAAAACGAGTTCGACAGACCACTTCACAGCGGTGTTTGGACATGATAAACCGTAATCCTGTTGATTTTTGGCGTCGATTAATAATTGTTGATGAAACGTGGGTCCACCTGAAACCACAAATCAATCGAAACAATGGGTGGAAGCTGGTGGAAGTGCTCCGAAGAAGGCGAAGACAGTGAAATCGGCGGGCAAGGTTATGGCCACTGTATTTTGGGATGCACACGGAATATTGCTCATCGATTATCTTGAAAAAGGATCCACAATCACAGGAAAGTATTATCGTGCATTATTGGATCAATTGATTGATGCAATCAAGGAAAAACGACCACATTTAAAGAAAAAAAAAATTCTCTTTCTTCAAGACAACGCACCGGTTCACACAGCATTAGATACGATGCTAAAATTACGTGAAATACACTTCGAATTGGTTAATCATCCACTTTATAGTCCAGTTTTAGCTTCTAGTGACTTTTTCCTGTTTCCAAACTTGAAAAAATGGCTCGCAGGAAAAAGATTCATCTCAAACGAAGAAGTGATTACCGAAACTAACGCGTATTTTGAGGGGTTCCCGAAATCGTATTATTCAGATGGTATAAAAAAGTTGGAATATCGTCTTACTAACTGTGTCGAAGTAAAAGGAGACTATGTTGAGAAATAATGGTTTTTGAAAAAAAAAAATGTTTTTTTCCTACTTAGGTAGCTTCAATATCAATCCGCCCTCGTATATATTCTCATATTCACGGACGGATGTAAGATGGATTGTGGGGTAGGTGGGGCGTTCACTCAGCGCAGTTGGCCATAAATCAATACATGCGGTTACCTAATAATGCCATGGTATTTCAGACAGAAGTTCTGGCGATTAGAGATGCGTGTTGACTAATAGTACGGCACATAATAACTAATAACTTCAACAACCACTGCAGAAGCTGTGGGGACTTAACCCAGAAAGAAACGCTCTCCGATTATCTTTGCGAATGTCCGGCTTTGTCGAGGACAAGGTATAGGTTTCTGGGAGCGTTCTTTCTTGACAACCTATCGGACTGCTCGGAGGTCAGTCTGAAGGAATTACTATGTTACCTCAACTCTACGGGGTGGGTTAAGCATCTACCATAATTCCGATACTCGGAGAGGAAGTGGTATCAAAAGGGCGTTACAGCTCTAATTGTGATACGTATCTAGCAGATGCGTATTAACCACCGAAACCAACCAACCACCATTCTAATTACCTTACATACCGATTATCATTCCCTTTGCCTAGTGGAATGTTGTGGAAAATATACACAGGGCAATGATATTGAAGTTAGTTTCTAGTGTGTCTTGCCACTTTAGATGTACTGTAATAGAAATCTTCAAACATAGTCTCTATATCTACTTAACTAGTTCTTTCTACTCCTCCAAAAATTTTTTTTCTTTGAGGAGTATGAACTTACGACGAGATTTAGGCTATAAGTACCTCAGTCTGTAAAAAAAAAATGTAGACTAACATAATGTATAAAATAGTTTGGAAGATATTCATCAATGAGATTTTATGCAACAACGCGAGTACGAGATAAATGACAAAACCTTAAACTAATAGTAAAAAAAAAATAGGAAGTAAACTAATTATAATAACAGGACGCTTTATGTGGCAATGAATGTAAAAATGTGGCAACACTAACTTCAATTCACATAAAAAATGCATTGCGATCTGCCTCCTTTAGTCAAGAACATTAACATTGTAAACATGTTGCCCAATGAGTCACATGCGAGTATATCTACATATAATGAATTTTCTGTGGTTTGATTCTTATTTTCGTTAACATTTTAAAGTTACATATGTGTGTATGAAGATCGCTTAGAGAAATGATTAATTTTGTAAATTTAGATTAATATTTTCGACATAATTACGATTATTCTGTAGCGTTACTTTAGAAAGTCTCGATTTGAGCTGTTGTGTAAAGCTTCATGGTCACTTAGTTATACAAGATGGCATTCCACTATTTGACTCATTTTTCGTTTTAAAAATGATCCACGATAAGCATATTCCACGCAACTGCCATAGCACCCAAGTATACAGTAGGCCATTTTTATTCAACGTGTGTCGCACCCAGTGAAACCAAGTTTCACGCACTCATGTGTTAACAGACATAACAAAAACGTAGTAATTCTAATTTCTGCAGCGGTGCATTTTCGATTCTTTGCAGTACAAATTTACATTTTTACCTATTTAACAAATATAAAACTTGAAGCGGTAGATAAATGCTTGCATGCGCAGGTCTATGGAAAAACAACTCGAATGTGGTGGAAACGCAGTCGCAGCCATAGCCACAGTCAGCAAACAAACAACGTGCACATTTATTTTATGTACTCGAGGTGTTTACTTCATGCCTTGCTCACAAGCGAGCCATATTTTCCTACCTGCAACTGTGACTATTTTATCTATTACATAATTTAAGTGCTGCCACATGCGGCAAGCTGTGTCTATTGCTCGGCATGGAGTAGATTTGGGCGACTAGTGGCAAACCGGTGCCAACTGTGTTCGGCATAATTCACTGCATTGAGCTGTTAACCTCATTGCTTGGTTGTTCTCTTGCTGGCAGCAAATTCTGCTCAAATAGCAAATTGTAAATATGGCAAAAAAGGACACCGGCGTAATTTAATCGTTAAGAATTGGAGCAGAGATGGAGCAAGAATCTTAATTCCTTGTCGTCCATTTGGTTTCGTTTGTGGTGTTTATTGACGTGGTGTTAACACATACAAATTGCTGCCCGACTCGAAACTTTATTTGCCTGCAAATGACTTAGTTGCAGATAATTTGGAATTAATTAAGTGGTTGAACTTGTTATGGCACAATAAAAGGAAGAATAACAGATTAACGATTTCGGTGACCAGTGCAACATATCAGGTAATCCTGTAATACGGGTGTACCTATTAGTAAACAAACAAAACACCACTATAATGATCCAAAATTCTGAAAAATTTTGTGCAGTGGCGTATTTATTGATGATATGACTGAAATATATGGAAGTACTCTTTTCTGAAAGACAATAATTCAAAGAGTGAAACTGTAAATTATGTGTTCCTAAAATTAATGAACGGAAGTAATATTTGCAACTTATATCAAAATAGTATCTTAAAACACAACAAGCCAATTCTATCAAATTATTTCAAAGGAAATAAATTAAATAAAACCCAATGATTCAGGGGTAAATGGGTAATGGCTACTTAGTTGTACCAAAGTGAACAAATTTTTGTCAATCAATTATGGCAATATCTATTCTGAATTTTTAGCAACTCGTGGTATTTAAATTGTAGTAATTGAACGAAATGTAACAACTCAAATTAATTAAGTATAAGATTCGAATACCACTATAAAACCAATAAAAAGAAACTCAATGAACATATGACAGACTTATCCTGAGTCAGTCACTGCCGCCATATCCTCCCTCGGTTACCAATTCCTACATTCTAGCTTGGAATAAGGTTTTATTATCCCTGCCGATAATCAACCATAATTAAGAATTCAGATATAATTAGTCCCATTGTAATCAGAGTATCCAGGTCACCCTCCAATTTCACTAACCTAGCATGTTTCAGTGTACACAAGTATATTCCCTTCTTGGTATACCTAAACTAAGTCCATATAAGTTCCCATGAGACAAACCCGGAAGCCAAAAAACCCGCGCAACACAGTGTAGATTCGTAGGTTCTCTGATTTTGTAAACACTTAAAGATTTGGTTATGATTAGCTTAGTTTTTTCAAAGTACAGAAGAACCACCTTTAGGTGGTCGGTATTAAGGGCTTTTGAAGTTCTCAAGTAATAGTACAATAATTCAGTCTTTTTAAATACAATCAACAATTGCATTCTTTTTTTTCCTTGTGTGTTATTTAGTTTTTGATGGCACTTACATATTTGGTTTCTCTTTTCAAGATGTCAATGCGCTGAGTCTTCTGTCATTAGGAAAGATTTGATAAATCTTATATTCAGTATCTAACCAAATATTTTAATTTTATGGAACATTCTTGGCTTTTAATTCAGCAATCACTCAAAGAAAGTAAGTATTGACAGTCAAATTCATAGGCAAATATATACAAAAAACTGTTTGGTAGTTCATTTTCTTAAAGTTGACTACCTTTTTAGAATCAAATAACTATGTTGTTAAAAGTGTGCTGACATAACAAACCGTCGAAAACCTTAATGTGCTTGTATAGGAAATGGTCCTTTTATGATAAAGTCTTCTTTTGCAGTATGAAGGTGGCACGCATACTCATACAGAAGTACTTAAACAAATATCGCACAGACCTATACACAAGGTGGAGAGGAAATGTATTTTTATTTCTTATATTTCAGGTGATTATCCCCTTTGTGCAGCACCTCCAACGCATCTTTTCTTAGAGCAAATAAACAAACATTGCCCGAAGAAACTACAAATAAGAAGGTCTGGCAACGTGAACTTTAGTGAATTGAAAGCAAAAATATTACCAGTGTGTGGAGACTGAATTCAGTTGTAATAAAATCGGCTGCAACGTTATGCACAACACTGAAAGTAAAATGCCCCACATGGGCGCGATTTGACTAATCGAAGGTCTTTCTTTTGTATAACAATGTGACACACACGGATTTTTACTTGATGTGGTTGGAACTGGAAAATACATAAATAGAATAGTACACAGTCAATTATGGATGTGATTATATCGACATAGGCAGGGAAACGTATACATGAGATTGCTTGAGAGAATTATCTTTATTGAAAACGGTCAACAGCACCAAGACGTAATTTCAAAATATTTCGCTGATGGATTTTTTAAGGTTTTTTTTGTTTCTTTTTATTTATTTTTATTCGTGTTAAACATATATCTGCATTTAATATTAGATAAATGTGTATGTTTGGTGTTTGTACATGAAAACATCGACCGATGGTATATGGACAATGGACAATGAACAACGGAATAAGAACGTAGGATCACAAGCACAGTTTTGGAATTACAAAATAAATGGTCGTTTTATTCATATCCAAATTGAAATTTTATACTTAAACAACTCAAAAGAAATGTAATAGATCTAGTAAAATTACCCAGATTAAGTATGTTGTTGTTACAAAAACCAATTGAATAATCTAAAAATTGCATGAATACCTGCAAGTCTTAGCCTTCCAGGACCTAGACTAATTGATATCGGTTCTAACCATAACCTAATCAGGAAAATATTATGATGAAAATATATTCAATGGTATAGTGCAGGTCGCCAGCTCTACTCTGCAAATATAATGCGGATGAAACTGAGCTCTATAATGCAAGAATAATTTATAAAACTCCCTTTGTTTTACGTTTTCCTAATTTTCATTAGGGTTGATTTGTGTGTCCGTTAGTCCACATTATAATTGTACATTCAATTTATACTTGTAATGTTCAGACCTACCCAAAAGAGTTCAACTTATTGTTCAGAACTGAAGCCATACTGGGGACTTTTGTTTACAACTGTTTACAAAATGACACGACAACCACTTTACGCTTCTTAGCAGAGTTCACACAAAACATAATCGCATGGCATATTGGTGAGCAACAGGGGCGGCCCGGGTGTAGTGGGTGCGATCGTGCGGCCAGCTGCGCAATAACACGGTCGCCGCCACCACTCAGCGCTTGCCTCTCTGTGAATGTGTCAGTGACGACGACCGTCCGCCAAATAGCCGCAAAATAATTACTTCTACAAAACGCTGCTCTGATACGCTCTGTTTGCAATAAACAACAAAAACAAATGATTAGATTGCAATTGCATGATAGCGCTCTATAGAAACTGAGCAAACTGCAGTCGCGTCCGCGCACAATGGATTGGCACTAACAACAACAGCCACAACAACAATCATGCGTCCTCAGATCGCGCGGTTCGGTTACAACAAATGTGCATGCAGTACACGCTTCAATTGCTGCTTGTGTGCAGTTTAGGATGTCGTTGTTGATTATTTTTATGAAACTTGCTAATGGATTCTGATACGAATAAACACAATGCTTGTGTGCCTCAGTTCCAGAACTTGTGGCTGTAACAGTTTCATGGAAAAATTGCTAGTTATAGAAAAGAGTCCTTCTCTTCAAATGAAGAATGCAATTATAAAAAATATTTTTGCTTGAGTGATGATGATTGTTCCGAGCAGTCGTTTAAACTGGGGTGCGTCGCTAGAATGACTGTTGTGTGATAGTGATCATAATTGTCTAGAAATTATTACAATTAATTGTTCGTATCCATCAGTATAATACATTTATATTTATTTTAGCACAAACGAAAACATTCTTTCTTCAAAAATTTTTGCAAAGCAAAATCACCCAGCTGAAAATGGAAATAAGTGTGAGGTCTAAAGCGCTCACGCAACCTTCCAGTCGTAACTCAAATGTTCATAGAAATACATGTTATATACCTAATTCTCCTGAAAGCAAAATCGGTATATTGCACATTCCAGATGCCACTTCCTGCTCCAATCCACTTGGTAATATCTGCATACGAATATTCATCTAGTTAAAGAAATGAGCCATATTGCAATTTAGCTTTCTGGGTAGAATATAATATATATATATATATATATATATATATATATATATATATATATATATATATATATATATACATATATATATATATATATATATATATATATATATATATATATATATATATATATATAAATTTATAGTATATATACATAGATAGATATTCGCCAAACGCAGAGGTAATATTTATATATATGTAGATCGTTTTATTTTTAGTGTGTTTTGTTGACATCGTCATCAACATTTTATATGTGCAACGAAACACGTCAAAAACTTGGCAGTAGTTCAAGGGTGACGCATGTATGTATGTATTATAAAAACTTAACCAAGGCTGAAATGTAACAACGACATTTTATGCAAATATATTTTTTTGTCAGTGTAAATTAGACTGTTGTAAACAACATTTCTAAAAAAATGGAAACTTCACATAAATAAAATTTGGAACCGGCTACAAATAGACATCCCCCTAAATAAAAATTACTTTCAGCGATGTATCAGAAAATTATTTATCCACAATCCGCCATGGTGCACACCACAGTATGCTGATCATATGCTGCTCTCAATTTCCGAATCAAACTGTCTCTATCACTCTGATTAGCGTTTTTAATTTTGATAGTAAAGCGGGTGGAGCAACGGCATGTCCAGAGAAGTTCTTCTCTGGGCATGCCCACATTTGCCTGTGAAGTGGAGGAGTGGAAATATTCAAATAGAAATTGCACCCTATCATAACAACTCGCACTCGGGATAACATTGCTGAATGTCATTGACTTCAGTTCCGTTGATCCGCTGCATAAAAGTTAAAAGAAAAGTTTTCAACAAATTTGTAGCATTCCGAGAACACTTGTGACATACATACATATGTATGTATGTATGTACATAAACATTTCGGAGTTGACGAATGTGTTCATTGAGGAAACAATCTCTCAGAGAAAGAACACAATCTAACAAAATGAAAAATTTATAAAAATAAAAAAAGTATGCATGAGTCCACGACGTGCTCCGCACATAGTCAGACTTACGTCAGGCTACGATGAAATTGTTAGAAGGTTGTCTTGGCAATGAACGGAAACCGGTTCTCAAGCAATTCAACTCGAACTTAATGAAATGAAAACTGTAATTACCACTCCATAAACTGAGCTCTCCGTCTACGAACAAATACTGTAATAAAGCTAAATTCGATTAATTTAAGTTCATCAAATTGATTTGGCGTATTCACAGCGTTCATGTGCGAATGTTTGTTTAATATTTCTGCGCGTCTGTTAGCATTCAATGATAAATTGTAGACTCCAGAGAAAAGGGGCAAACATAAATAATAATTTAATAATTTTTAAGCAATTTAAATATTTTTAGAAACGTTAATTGCTTGTATGAAATTAGCTATTATCAAAATTTAAGTGCAGGGAGACTAGAAAATAACATATGCTAATGAAGATGTGACTTCACCGACCGTGTACCAGTCCGCATATAGTCGTAAGTGTCTCTTCCAGTGTGTGTATTCTAATGGTCGTGCGAGTGTAAGCGTTAAATTAAATGAGTCTCTACAGATAGGAAACTTGTTCTACAACTTGTGCGTCGCGTTGGGCTGCTGTCCAGTTGCACAAGAAGCTGTATCCATTCGCAGATGAGGAATGATGTAATTCCGCAGGAATGTGCAAAGTCGCAATTTTTAATATTTCTCAGATGTAAGCTTGCAACGAAATTGTTAAAAATTAGTCAATCAAGAAATCCCCTTGTGCGTATCTATTAAGTCGAATCAGGCAATCTCACTATGTATCTACTACGAAATATGGCAAAATTCTTAATCAATGTATGTATGTACATTAGGCCGATCCAAATTTTTTTCCTCAAAGGTCAATTCTATTACCTCAATTTTTTCCATTCTACCAGAAAAAACTTACTAAAAATGTCAGCCATATATGTAGATTCATGTTAAAACGAGTTAGCCGTCGAGGACTTTAAAATATCCCAAACAAAAGACAGATAATAAAATTGATATATGTACATACATATTTGGGATTCAGGGTTGAAAAATCATTTTTAGAAACATTTATGACTTATTCATTATGACTTATTCATGAAAGAAATGATTAGTAATAGTGAATTAGCCGCCCTCCACTGCTACAATTAAATATTACAGGAATCAGAAAACCGAACATTTATAATAATACTTGTAATTAATTACTGTTATGACCTATTGACTTGCACTTTTCATTGAATTTATCATTTCCCTTGTTCGACCCTGCAAAAATTACATTTTAATTTGTAATTTACTCTTTCTTATTATATTTATATAATAATGTATATATTAAATAATGTGCCAATAATACAAGTTTCTTTGCTTTGTATAGAATATTAAATTTTTTATGAGTTGGGTTTAATTAGTATTGACTTATCTCTTGGTGATGGATGGTCAAAATGTCAGGTCAATACCTCTGTTGTAAAATGTTTGTCACTTTTTATAAATTTTTTATATTTAAGGTGGTCCTCGTAGCTATTTAACGACCACTTTTCTACATAGGGACACCAAATATTTGACTTCTTTGTCAGCTGGACATATCAGTTGACTATCTTATCATTTACATTTAAGTAGTCGACATCAAATATTACTAATATTACACTCTTTCTTAGTTTTGACGTTGTAAGTAGATCGGATATTTGAACAATTGTGCGGTGGCCTCAATGGCATCAACCAAATCGACTTGTAATTTTGGTGAATTTATTCTTTTTTAATGGAACAAAGTACCTCTAATGCCAGAACATCTTAAACTTATGATTCGGTTGTTTGTCATACTGTCGAGAGTTTCAAAACTTGTGGCAATAAATGGAAAGCTGACTGTTTGTCATTGTGTTTGTATTCTTTGCACGTAAAAGTGTGCAAAGCAACTGTGGTACCAGGACAACGCCAGCGAAAGCTCAATGAGAGAGGAGTCGTGTGTGTGCTATTAGTCAAAAAGTTTCAAACACACAATCCTTGTGGTCCTACCTGGTAATCATTTTAGCTCGTATTAAACTGCATTTCGTTATATGAACTTGCGTGATCATTTCCAGCGTCAGATCCTTCAGTAATGCGACAATGAAAACCAGGATGAATAAAAATAGAAGTATCGTGAAAAAAGACTAATGTAACTTCTATAGCGACAACAGTATAATAAAATAAAAAAGATCAGACATAAATACATATGTATGTATTTATATACAGGGTTAAACATGAAAAATACTTTTTGTTAAGCAACTCAACCATTACCGTAATTGTCATATCTGTTATATGGTGTTGCTCGCAATAATAACGTACAGAAATAAGTAACCAAAAAATGTGGGTTTTCAAATCAAACTCAATTCAGTTGATAACTTATTTTATTGAAACCCGTCCATACTTTTGAATATATTATATTATTTTTTGGTGGAACTATGTAATATTATATACAAACTTATGTATGTATAATTGCCTATACATATCAGAGAATACATTATTATACATATATTTCAGTGCCCCTATTCAGCTTATCGCATTCACAAGCTTAAACAGCAGCAACAAATACAAATGTCAAATTCTTATCGACGAAGTTCTACAGAGTGCGCACAACTCTACGAGTACTTCTTTTATTTCTGCATGAAGAACGCGGTACTCGTACAACAAAGTGTTTAACTTTTAATATTTTGCAAAAGAAAAAGAACAATAAATATGTAGGTAAAACTTACGCTGAACCAAGGCAATTCAGTTGACTCGGTCATTTTGTTTACTTAGTGAGTAAGCAGTCAGCGATAAGAACTGTCAAAGTAGAAAAGGAGCGGCAGTTCATCAATGCTTAACACTGATGATGGATGAAAGAAACGTGGAACACCCACCCCCGCACCCACACACACACACAAACCCAACGGACTTGCATATTTTGTAATTACTTATGTAAACATGCGTGTGCAGCTATTCAGACGACTGAGAGAAGACAGAACGCTTCTTGAGTTCATCACTGACAATACACAGGAAGCAAGTCTTTTGAAATGCGCACGTTAAATTATGCCTAATGGGCTTCGAAGCTGTCAAACCGAAAGAGAATAAAGAATACGAAGAAAAAACATTTGTATATGCCCTGTGCCTCAGTGGAGCCGCATGGAAAATACAAGCAAGGCTTTTAAGGGTTTTGACTTTTAGCTGATTAATTGATGCAGTCCATTACTAACTGTTATGAGTGCAATTCGCACATTCAGTTAAATTACATTGTGGGTGTATCAATTAAGAGACTTTTCCATGTGTGAGAGTTTCCAAGAAATTTCCCTAAAAAAAGTAATGTATTTAACATAAGTCAATATCCAGGCCAAAAATCAGCTACCCCATAGAACACATGGACTGGAGAACTTCAGTATACATTCTGATGGTTCATTATGATGGGATACCTAGGCGACCACAACAAAGTATACATACATACGTTTATGTTCCTAAAACGTTTTATGAAAATTGGACTCATTTTCTATATGACTATTTTCCCGAAAACAACGTTAATTTCGGACACCATTCATATTTTCTTGAAAAGACTAATAAATAAATATTCTAAGTTTTCACTCATTTTGTAAATTTTCACCAATTATACAAATAATGTTGTTGATGTATGTATGTAGATGTATGTATGTAAGCATGTACACATATTGGAATTATTCACCACCATAAGTATTTGTACGTTTGGCTAAGTCCACATCACTGACAATAAAAAATATTTTCTTATGTATTTAATTTTGAGTACACGAAATAAGTCTTATTATTTCTGAATGTTAAATATACAGATATTCAGCATTTGCTACTTATGGAGATGTGGGTCCTACTAATCACTATGCAAAAAGTGAGCGGCATATATAAAATGCCACGCCCACTATTAACAAATATTAATAACTTAAGATCTATAAGAGATTAATGGACGAAATTTCACAATAAGTAACATGTGGACTTTATAAACCAAACTGCAAGAAATGAGGTTGGTCAGAGAAAGGACACACCCACGTTTGATATAAGAAACTTTCGGGTCTAAAATTAAAATTAGCCTACTTATGCTCATACTGATACTATCGGAATAAAAATTGACGTAAATATACATGGGGTCCATGGGGGGCATGTGTGTGCGTGTGTTTGTGCAAATTATAGGGACCATACTGCCAAAGAACAAATAGAACAGACACTTGATATGAATGTACAGTGGCTCACATTTAAAGTCCGGCAAGAGTTTGTTATAAGTTCAACTAATATTTTATTGGCCAAATTGAAGTTGTAAACAAATATGTATGTTTTTAAAAAGTCATTGATTCAAATATATTTTACGGTAAAAACCAATTTTATATTTTGAAACATAAGAATAAAAAAGAACAAAAACATAAAAATTCAATAAAAAGATAGCCACATTGAAAGTCGCCACAATATTTTTGTACTTATGCTAGTGTGAGAATGTTTTAAAATTGATATATGTAGTGGTAAAACTACAGTGAACCTCATTTAACTCTAGCCAGCGTAATTCCTCAATTCACTTACCTTCTCAAAATAACTGAAAACACAAAATTTTGTTGATAATTTCTCATTGTCAATGAACTCTCAAGATCGAAATATTGCAGTTGCGTTTAAGTAAGAAAATTAATTCGACAAACTAAACAATAGAAGGCTGATAGCTTAGATAGAAAGGCTGCGGCCTCTCCTTTCAACGGCCCTGGACCCTTCTGTGGACTATCATCCAATACCATTGGAGGTCTGCTGAAGAAGTGTACAGATGCAAAAAGAAGTCAAACCTGGAAAACTCTTCCGGGATAAAGACAGTCCAAACCTCTTCTGGGAGATTTTAATCCTAAAAGAGCTAAGGAGTTAATAAATATGTCTCGGAGTAAATTAAGAATCATCACAGGCATTTTAAGTGGACATTGTAGACTCAACTACCAATTGAACCAGTATATCTTCAAATGCAATCTGTCGATTCTATGAAGAAAGCAACAAATCCTCACTGCACCTCAGGGGATCATTGGCACATAATAGACTCAGGTGTTTTGGATAATATATCTTAGATATGAGCAAGATCCCTCAACTTGATTCCTCCAAAATATATGAATTCCTGTTGAAAATTAACCTGACAGAAGATTTGTAGATGAGACTATCTTCATCTTTCAAATATGTAGGGGCATCACAATACATCTTTCAGGTCGCAGTGTATAACACCCTTAAATAAATCTAAGGAATCTAAGGAATTATTGTAATTAATTATAGTAAATAAATAATTATGCCAAAAAACCAAATTATGATTCTTCAACTTATAATTACCATGGTGCATTTACAGTGAACAAAAGCGAAAATGGATCAGATTTTATATTAAGAATGGTTATAATATATTAAATTAACTTGTTAACATATGAGTGTTTAATTCCAAATTAAATATTATAATTTTTTTGGACTAATTATTACATTTTTTTTTTAGAGTTTTGTAGTTCGTTTTAAAATACAAGTAAAGTTACTCCCTAAGAGTTAAATTTAAACATATCCCTGATTTCTTGAGATTTTTTTCGCCAAATATTCGCCATTGTAGTTAAAATACTAGTAAAACTCATCCAATTAAAGACCGACGAGGAATGGACAGCAGCAATATTCTCAGTTGTTCTTGAGCGACGTGCACGGGTTTTATTCTTCACATCACTAACTTGTCCCAACAGCTCGAATTTTTCCACCAATTTCTGTATTGCGGTCCGACAAGGTGCTTCACGACGACCCAAAAATGCTTTAGTTTTGCGAACTGTGACTGCAAGATTTTCACCATTTTTGTAGTGAATTTTAATAATTTCAGTGCGTTATTGAAGCGTGTATCGTTCCATTTTTAGTAATGGCGTAGTTTCTACTTGTCAAATGTCAAAGAATAAAGTCTCAAAAGTGACAGCTACCGAAATACCGGTTGATTCAAAATAACACCTCTTGTTTTTGTGCATAAATGAGGAATTGAGCTTGTTATTTCATGATGCCGCATTTTTCTTTGCGGACACTGCCGATATTTTAAAACACGCATTAATTTGAAGATTTATCTCTAAAATGAGGAATTACAAAAAGCAAATGAAATTATAAAAAGAACTCTTTTGCTTCAATGTTTATCTTTACTTCACTTTTTATCAAATTGACAAGAAAGGAACAAAAAATACTCAAAATTTATTATACATGCAATGAAGTGCCGTAGAACCAAAGACAATATACATATATAGTGTTTGGTAGAAGGCAGCTATTAGTTAACTTACAGATAAGTATTGAACTAGTAAATTAACCACTTGATTTTTTACTATTAAATTTACTAGTATATTTTGATGACTGTCTATAATTTTCACCACAGGGATATGAAATACGTGTACAAGAAACACAATAAAATCGCATACACTATACGTGTGACCAAAAAAAATCGATGAAACGGTAAATAAATAACGCGCGAATCGACTGTATTTTCTTATTCTTTTTTGATAATACTACTGCCACGCCCACAATTAAGCAAAAATCATTGCTATGTTCTCTGAAATAATTCTCGACGAAATTTCACAGGAAGTTTGCGGGTACTAACGTTAAACACCACACAAAAAATGGGTTATTTTTACAGCCCACTATTGACATATATTTATAACTTACTACTTATATAAATATTTTTGTGGAAAATTTGATTATTGGTACGTATGTTGACACTACAAAGCCATACACAAGAAATGGGGTCGAGCCAATCAAAGTACCCTACCGAAAATTACCGTAAATATGCTCCTAATGATAATGTATGAAGAAAACATCCTTATTGTTAAACTCGCACGCACAAGGAAAGGTAAAGGCTATTTCGATTTCGGTCTAACTCGACTTCAGATTTCCTTACCCGTAAAAGATAAAGGGTATAAAAATTACGGCAAGACTTTCACACATAATGGCGAATTCAATGAATCAGCATTATTATTAAATTTTAAAAGTAATTATGTGCTTGGAACGGTTAAAAGCCCACTAGATACTTGTATATCTGTATGTGCGTTACGTCACTTCCAAAATGAATGCAACCACTCAAAGAGTTGCTGAGTATAACACAACGGCTTCTTTGGCAGCTGATAACAGTATTTCCATTATGCACGTTTGTTTTTCGTATTTTCTTTTCGATTTTTATTTATATTTTTATTATTCTTATAATTATAGAGTTCAAAAAGGTCCAAAAACAACATGTAATAAAAGTAATCAATTTTAGCACATTTGTACATAAAACCAATACTATTATTAATATGATTGCAAATACAAATGGGGCGCCATTGCACTTTTGCCTCCGCTGGCTCATACTTTTTTCAAGGTAAGGTGCAGAGCGATTAATAAAGTAAACACATCGATGTGAATCGAAATGAGTCACAGATAGAGACAACCAACCGAATAAGACAAAAACAGCTGTCAGTGGCTACCACTGCGGATTCATAAGCGTTCATTGCTTCTTGAATTTCAGTACAAAAATAATTAATTAATAGCCCTTCTTGCATGCACAGGGACAATATTACAGAAAATAATTGCAAAAATAAAGTTTATAATTAAAAACAAACTAACCTGTTGTAACCAAGTAGCCTTCAAACGAAAACAAAGCATAAGCGATGCGCCCCTTCACTTGGAACATTTAGTGGCAACTGCACTTTCAAACAAAAATCTTGGCAATATCAGACACATATCGCCTTGCCAATGGTATCTCACAGGTTACTCCCCTATCGGTATTAGTTTTAATACGAGTATCAACTAAGTTAATGTATATATTCAATTTGTAAACCATTGGAAAAGTATTGGAATTATCTATAAGTCTACTTTTAAGGAACTTTGTTTACAGTTAAGAAAAAGTCTTACTTCCAAATACCTAACATCTAAACAGAGTTTAATTCAAAGTTCAACACTAATAACGTTTTCTTTTGTACGCAAAAATGTTACACTTGCCTAACACTGAATAGATTTCGTGTTCTTTTCTCAAATTAGTGTGACACTGTATGAGGGCTTTGAGTTCTTTTGTGAAAATGTTACCCCGTGAGCGTGTGAAAATGCAACACTTTCTACCCTGTCGTTGAAAACAGTAAGTGTTTCAGCTGATCGTATGCATGCAATGGCACTATACGATACTACGTGTAGAAGAAAGATGTGACCACTGATTTTTATGAATTACTTAATTTATTTATATTTTCTAAATATAAATATGTAACCCTCTGGCAGTGTTGAGGGCAACATTGAAAGAGTTGTACATGGTAACATTTTTATGTAGAAAAGAAAACCCTATAACATTACTGGAGCTCTCATACTTTCAAAAATAGACTACACATTGCCTTTAGGAGCATTATCGCCTTTCGTACATCGCCTATAAAAAACATTTTGGCTGAGACAGATTTAACAACTATTCAATCGCCAATTGCCAATGTCTACATCAAAACTCATTGTACTTAGGATGATTGTGAACAAAAACCAATGTATAAAACCAAGCCAGACTTCAACCGAACACTTTTCGCCGAGTTCATTATCACTTTCTAAAGATTTCATCAACAAAAATTGGAGTCTCCTCTAAACTATTATTATTATTATTATTACTATTATTATCATACGCCACTCTCCTCCCCGGATACCGCGCGAGACGGTATCCATTTTCAGCGAGCATGACGGTTATTATTATTATTTCTATTATTATTATTATTACTATTATTATTATTATTACTAAAATTATAATTACTATTATTATTATTATTACTATTATTACTATTGTTATTATTCTTATTAGTGGTCCCAGATTTCTTTGCTGCTTAGCATAACCTCCACAATGTTTTCGGCGGCTAAAGTTTTCCCGCTTTTCATTTCAAGAGTGGTGCGTTCTGTTTGCCACCTTCTGCATTTGAAAAAGGTGTGCTCTGCATCATCCACATTGCCCTCCAATTTTTCTCATTCGGTGTAGATACTTGCAAAGTGTCCGTGACTATTAACTGCGTGAGGTAGAAATTGACGGTTCCAGCTGTTCCTCATATCCAGCTCGCTATGTCGGGTATGAGTCTCGCTGTCCATCTTCTACGACTCTCGGCGGCCCATCGTTCTTGCCAATGTTGCACGGTTTGTTGCTTTATATCCTGCGTGGTTCCTCTGGTATTTTTACCCATCTTGGCTTCTCGTAGGTGTTTGCGTTCGAGGGCCAAGAGATCGATAGGGATTAAGCAGCTAATTACCAGAATTGACGGCTCCGATACAGTACAGTACGCTGATGCTACTCGCAGAGCTGCGGTTCGTTGCACGGAGGATAAAGTTTCCTCTTGCTGGATGTCGCTCCTCCAATGTTTGCCATTAGTCTGCTGAGAGAAGCCGTTACCCGTGCTGCCTTCGCCGCCGTATTTTGCATTTGCACCCAGTAGGTGAGCTTGGAGTCAAGCTGAATTCCCAGGTACTTTATCACCTTTTGTGTCCTGATGGTCTCGAAGCAAACTCTCAAGTCGAATTCTATTGGAATGTGCTTTCTCATGAGGAATAGCAGTTCCGTCTGTTCCGTGGCCAACTTCAAACCATGTGAATCGAACTACCTCTGGGTTCTGATCATGACCTGGTTCAGCTTTCTTTGGGCGTCTTCCGAGTCGCGTGCGGTGATGACAGAGTGTCTTCTGGCATCTCTATGCGTAAAATGCCGTCGTAGCTTATATTCCAAAGGTCCGGTCCGAGTATGGACCCTTGCGCTGCCCCTGACGTGATGGTTTTGCTTCGGGTGCCATTTTTGGTCTCGTATATCAACATTCGATCTTTAAGGTAGCTCCGAACTATCTTCTTCAGATAAGCTGGTATCTGAAAACGATTTTCAAGTGCCTCGATCATATCCACCCACCTGGCGCTGTTGAAAGCGTTTTTAACGTCTAATGTAACAAGGAGTACCACTCGGAAAAAAAGTAGTGATTTCCTTGCTGTGGCGCTAGCGCACTTTCTATGAAATCTTCTACGGCGCTAATTGTGGGCTTTCCTGGCGGCAAACCGTGTTGTCGAGTGGATAATCCCCCCGCGTTTTCAATGGCTGCTGCTATTCGGGGTTTGAGTAGTCGCTCCAAAAGTTTGCCCGCGGCGTCTAGCATACACAGTGGTCGATATGTTGACGGTGATTCGGAGCTTCCTTTTCCCTTGCTGATGAGCACTAGCCGCTATCTTTTCCATACGTCTGGGAATATTCCTTCTGTCAGGCAGGCATTGTACATATCGAGAAGTTCTTGGGCATGGCCATTTGATACTATTTTTAGGACTTCTGCTGGAATACCGTCGATACCCGGTGCTTTTTTTTCTCTGTAGGGTTTTGGCGGCTGCTTTAAGTTCATCATAAGGAGGTGGGACTTCCTTTACCAGCACTTCTGGTTATTGTCTTCAGGCATGTATACGAAATAGAGAGTTTACTATGTTTTCCATAGCGTGGGCTTCTAGTTGGGGTACCGATGCTCTTGCTCCAAGATTTTTCATTACGACTTTATATCCCAGTCCCCATGGGTTGCTGTTTATGTCGTTTCGGAGCTCCTCCCATTTCTTTTCCTTGCTAGTGCGAATAGCAGTTTTGAGGGTTTTCCTAGCAGCTTGAAGATCTTCTCTTTCGGCAATCGCGGATCCTACACGCCTGGCCCTAGTGAAGGGGTGTATGACCCGTGTTTAGCAACTGATGGCATCACTCCAAATGTGTATGCCATCATTTATTGCCATCTTTAAAACAATGGCTCTGCCAATTTCAGATAAATTTATCGATTAGTTTTGTTTTGACAGCTGTTGAAAGTAGTCTAGCTCATGTTTGTTTAGAACTATGGAGAAAGAGCAATATCGATCAGTGATTAGATTTCTTTTTTTTGATGGGAAGATGTGTTAGGAAATCAAAGTGAAGTTGCATGCCGTTTATAAGGATCATGCACCTTTGATGACTATCATCAGATATTGGTTTAATAAATTTAAGCGTGGTCGAAAACATTCGTTTTTTATGAAGAGGATATGGTTAAAAAATCCATTATATCGTGTTAGCAGACCGCCGGGTGAAGATCAGAGAGATTGCTGACATTGGACACATCTTAATTGAACGCATACAAAATATCATACACGAAAAATTGGGTATGAAAAAGATATTGGCGAGACAAATGCTGCGTTTGCTCACAATGGAGCAAAAATGGAATCGTATGACAACTCCGGAGCACTGTTTGGATATGTTTATGCGCAATCCGAATGAATTTCTACGGCGTTTCGGGACTGTTGACGAAACTTGGATCCATCACTACACACCAGAAATTAAAGAATAGTTAAAACAGTGGACTTCACCCGGCAAACCCGCTCTAAAAAAGGCGAAAAGGGTTCGATCGCCCGGAAACGTATTGGCCACTGTGTTTTTGGATTCGCAAGCCGTCATCTTTACCGACTATTTGGAAAAGGGAAGGACAATCACGGGGCAGTACTATGCTGATTTGTTTTATCGATTGATGGAAAAACAGCCCCATTTGGCGAGAAAAAGTGGTCTTTCACCATGACAACGCACCAGCTCACTCATTCGCAATCGCCACAGCAAAACTGGCCGATTTACGCTACCGTATTCTGCAGATTTGGCCTCATATAATCTTTTTTGTTTCCAAACATGAAAAAATGGTTTGGTGGAAAACGATTCATATCAAACGAGGAAGTCATAGCCGCACCAGAGGCCTATTTTGTGGAGTTCCACAAATCATATTTTTTGGACGGCTTGAAAAAGTTAGAATATTGCTAGACCTAATGTATCGAGCTAAAAGGAGACTATACTGAAAAATAAAAAAATTAAAAAAAGTCATTTCTGGGGGACTTACCCCTCGTATCTCTCAAATTGAATTAACCATGTCGTCAGTAAAGGCGAGAATTTATACTAGCGAACGATGCATGCATACCCCTTGCTCACAGCAAGACTTAAGAATTAATCGTATAAAACAACAAAAAATAATATTGGCTTTAATGAGTGCATTGCATAGTCCAATGTACTCTGAGCCACCATTGCAGGACGATGAAGCAATGTAGTGTTATGGACTGTAAAGCCTTACTTGCAGACCTTGAACGTGTGTCGCCTACACATACGAGTTTAGCAGATACAGTGAGCCATAATTTAACAGCGAACAGTCTAAATTTATTAAATGGCTTCAAAAGCCAAGAAATACAACGAAAATAGCAATAACAAAATAAGCAATAAAAACAATAAAATAGAATGAAAACAAATAAATAACCAAACAGTCGAATTAGCCAACCAATAAAAATGAAACCGGAAATTTGTTGTATGCGAATTTTGTTATAAATTATACTGCAGTATGGTAAAAGCTAGACAGCGATATGAGCTGCAATTTTATGCAGTTCATATTGGCCACAATTGTAGTGCACCTGTTAGCGCACCACGGTAGCTATATGCCGAACTCAATGCAATGCCTACCATTAAAATATTAAATTGGTACGAGTTGTGTGGTATTATCTCTTCAAACACCAAGTCAATATCCATTTCCAGCAACGTTTTTATTCGAATTTAATTGTGATTTTGATAAACCCGTGGCTCCAAAAATTGCACAAATGACCAACAATTTGCTTCGAAATCACTGCAACCAGGACAATTTATATTATAATATATATATACTCGTATATATATATATATATATATATATATATATATATATATATATATATATATATATATATATATATATATAAAATATTATATATATATATATATATATATATATATATATATATATATATATATATATATATAATATAATATATATATATATATATATATATATATATATATATAATATATATATATATTATATTATTGTTATTAGCTCCAAATTGTCTCTTAAGTTTACTGACAGTTTGACTATTTTAATCGGCAACAATATGCTGACACTTGACGTAAAATAAAACTACAATCTAATTATCTATTCTCGTAATATTTTGGATGTCTTGTAATCAAAAACGTAAAAATATAGCAATTTACAGACGCTATATTTCAACAAAATCGATATATCGCTTTTTATATAAGAAAGCGTCTCGTAAAGGATTGGCTTGGACTCCTTTTATTTATTTTTTGTGTTGACTTTTTTATGTCTTTGTTATTGTAAGTGGATTGTTGTGCTCTTGTCTCAATATTTTCTCGACAGCGCGCAAAATTTTTCACTGACCATAAATCACAGTCTATGGTTACTTGGTTTGTGGTTACTTCTCACTGAACCGTTTCATTTTGATTGATGTTATTACGCCAAAATTTAACGGGTTTCTATATGATATACCAGAAATGCCAAATACTTGTAAATAAATGGCAACGATTTCACTGTGGATGCAGACGTATCCACACAAACTACATTTTGAACTGTTTAATTGGTTTTTTTTTTAAACTTAAACATTGATGTGTATAATTTTATTTTTAAAATAGTCTACAATATGATATTTTTATTTTGAGTAATATCAATTGAGAAATGCTGTCTTAGTCTGTGGAAAATGTTTATTATTTTCATTTTCGGGGTTTTTTTATTCGCATCTCATGATCCACCCCACATTTAGTTCACATACAATTTCTGTACCGGATTCAGAGTACATTTTTACGCATACATTCATACCTCCAGTTTCAATTAAGATTTATTTATTTATGTGTGCTGATGTGCTCGAACCTATTCTTCTTCGACAGGTTCGTCGAAAACGTTCTTCTTTGCCAACATGTTCGGCAAACAAGCAGCCAAACGACACAACTTTCGAAGTTGCTAGTTGATGAATTTAAGTCTATTTTTTAAATTAAAATTCGCTTTAGTAAAAAAATTAAAGAATACAACAAAAAAAATTGAAGATATTGGGATTTAATCCAATAAAGGGATACTATATAAACATAATGTAAATGTATTTAAACCAAAAAGAAATACAAATTTTTAAAAATAAATGACAATTGGTCCAATGCAAAGCCATAAAAGAAAAGTAATTAAAAACTGGTTTCATTCAATCAAGAAAATATTCACATTTAAAGCAACAACTTTATAGACAAAACCCAGTAAGAAAAGTCTGAAGTTGGGTTGGACAGACTACGAAATACCCTTTACACTAAGAGAATAAACCAAGTGTTCCAGTTCAACATTAATCACTTTGGTACATCTCTCTTTGCCAACTACCGCGGGGTCAGCCTTCTGAACATCGCATATAAGGTCCTGTCGAGCGTACTCTGTGAAAGGCTGAAGCCCATCGCCAATGAACTGATTGGGCCTTATCAGTGTGGCTTCAGACCTGGTAAAGGCACCATTGACCAAATGTTCACACTACGCCAAATCCTGGAGAAAACCCTAGAGAAGCAGGTTGACATACACCACCTTTTCGTCGATTTCAAAGCCGCATTCGACAGCACCGTAAGGAGTCAACTATACGCCGCTATGTCTGAATTTGGCGTCCCTGCTAAGCTAATTCGGTTGTGCAAAATGACGCTAAGCACCACCACTGGCTCAGTTAAAATCGGTAATGACTTGTCCGAGCCGTTTGTTACTGAGCGAGGATTCAGACAAGGTGACTCCTTATCGTGTGTTTTCTTCAATCTAATGTTGGAAAAAATCGTACGTGCAGCAGGTCTAAATCGCACAGGCACTATCTTCCACAAGAGTGTCATGTTACTGGCGTATGCTGATGATATTGACATCATTGGCCATAACAGCCGCGCCGTGAGTGCTGCATTTTCCGGCTTGTAGAGAGAAGCGAGGCGAGTGGGTTTAGCGGTGAACGAGGACAAAACGAAGTACTTGGTGTCAACACACAGAGTCTCAGCGTCTTGGACACCACGTCACTGTTGGCGACTACAACTTTGAAGTTGTGAAGGATTTCGTTTATCTGGGAACCAGCATCAACACCACGAACGATGTCAGCAAGGAGATCAAGCGAAGAATCACTCTTGCCAAAAGGTGTTACTTTGGGCTCAGTAGGCAATTGAGAAGCAGAGCCCTCTCTCGACGAACAAAAATTACGCTCTACAAACGCTCTCATCCTTCCCGTCCTGCTTTATGGTGCCGAAACCTGGACGATGACAAACAATGATGAGCGAGCTTTGGGGGCGTTCGAGAGAAAAATTCTTCGAAGGATCTATGGTCCTATATGCGTCTACGGAGAGTATCAGATGGAACAACGAGCTGTATGAGCTGTACGCCGACATTGATATAGTTCAGCGCATTAAAACACAGCGGCTGCGCTGGCTGGGACATGTTGTGCGAATGGATGAAAGTGCTCCGGCGAAAAAAGTATTTGAATCGATCCCGCCGGGTGGCGGACGCAGGAGGGGGAGACCACCACTACGTTGGAAGGACCAAGTTCAAGAGGACCTGGCTGCACTTGGTGTTTCCAATTGGCGCCAGCGTGCGCGAAGCAGAGACGGCTGGCGAAGGCTGATAACGCGGCAATGATCAGAAATGGTTGTACGCCAATTATGATGATGATAATGACATCTCTCTTTAGCAATGTATTTTTATATAGAATTCTATTTTTTTTAAAATATGCATATATAGGGTATATCAGCTTAAGCAGAATTACATACATCTAGGACTGTTGTGGTGTATAATGTGAGTGAATTATTCTTCAGGAGTATGAAATGGCTTTTACTTCACATACATATATACATACATATACATATAGAACAAACACTAAGGTGTCCAAATAGCTCATTTAGGCCTGCATTTTAATCAAAATCAAGAAATCGATAGATCGGTGGACAGCACTAAATCTCGACCACATTTAAATATTGAAATTTGCGACCGAACAAAGAAATTATTTCTCAATTACCATTCTGATTATTAATTTTCTAAACATTTATCAATATTCATCTTTTTATAAAAAAAAATGAGAAGTTTCCTCGAGCGTTTTCAAATGATTACTTTGTACCTGTTCTTTTTGCGCCGAATTACCGTGCATCAAGGAAGTAATTAGGATTAGTTAATGTAAACATTAAGGCTAATATTTTGAAAATCAGAAAATATACTTACATATTAATGTTTATTACTTAAAATTTGCTGTTTACACAAATGAAGTTAAAGCAACATATGTTTAGTTTAATACTCGTAATTAGAAGTAAATATATATTAAAAAGAAAAAAAAATTTAAAAAAAAGTATATATATATATATATATATATATATATATATATATATATATATATATATATATATATATATATATATATATATATATATATATATATATATATATATATATATATATATATATATATATATATATATATATATATATATATATATATATATATATATATATATATATATATATATATATATATATATATATATATAAAACATACTTCTTACATATGTATATATAACATAGTTATTAAGCGTTCGTAAAGTTTATTTGACAGCTGAGAGACAAAATTTGTCTTTCTCTCTTTTTGTACAAGTATGTAAATTAATTCCACTTTGTAAAATTACAATATAAACTATCAAAGATAGGAACACTCGCTCAATAAGATGCTTTCGAGAACAGTTTGTTCCTGTACTTAGCTTACTAATAATAATTCTATACAGTACATACAACTATACGTTTTTCGCACCATTTAACCACCATTCCGAAAAGAAACGTGGAGTCCAAAATTCACGCATAATAAGTAATTTATGACCCAGTTTAGTGTTGCTCCCTCGAAAAGAGAGCTGGAACTACATTAATGCCAATAAATATTTATTTATTCAATGAAATTTTATAAAATTGCCCTTAATATCGCAGCCAGCTCCAAAACCACGCTTATCTTATCGCAAGAATATGAGTAAGTCATGATAACTTATGGGGTGGATAAATTTTCACTACATTTAAATTCGTTTTTGACCGTTTTATTTGTTAATTAATAAGTAAATGAGGATTGCGGATATAAAAAATATCATATAACTATTGGTAGAAAGAATATGTATATCAAAGGCGTTATTATATACGTGTGTAAAAAATTGTGTTTAGTAGTTAGAATTTTTTTCAAATAAGGAAGTAGTCCTAAAATACATACATATGTATGTATGTAGTTCACTTTATCAATATTGTGTTTCACTCAAAATATTGATTTCACAGAAGTAAATCGCAATTCAATATCTTGACGACCATAAAGAGGGCTACTTCCATCAAAAAGAAGCGATGTGGCAAGCTTTTGAGCAACCGTTACATGGGGAAGTGGATGGCGGGCATATTTTAGCACTACCCTTGTGGGAATATGCTTGGTTGTTGCTCTCCTGTCAATAATACACGAAAGTGTTGCTCATATCCAAAATAGTAGCGAAAAAGCCAATCGCAATGAATATATGTATGTAACTACAATTTCATTATTACTCAAAAAGGGGTCGCGCTATTTAGTTTACCGCGACTATTCAAAAAGGGTCATGTAGACTTGGGCCAAAAATATATTGATGTAATTAATGTAATCAGTGGTTATTAAATACGCAAAGTTAGTCCATCTTTATCAAAATGGTATGATTTACGATCTATCAAATATTTTGAAAAAATATATCACATGGTCCGACTGTAAATGCACTTAATATAGTTGTAAATTAACGAAAGATGGCTAACCAATGATGCCGATAGGTGCGTGAACTACAAAATCTTTATACGAGATAGTTTTTTTTTAACAATAAAGTTAAATGGAAAACTTTTATTATAGACGGTTAAAGTTCGGCTAGTCTTGACGGAAAAAGCCAAAAAAAAGTTAGAGAAACTTCTTGTGTAGCGATTAGTCTTGACGTAAAGAAAAAGAAGAAGAGCGTCTGTCAAAGCAAACGTTTAGTGCATGCTCGAATTTTCTTTCATAAATTAATAAAGTGAAAAGATATGGATATAAAGTGAAAAGGTTTTAAAAATGGAAATATAGTGGTTGCGCGTTTAATACATATGTATAATATATGTAAAATTAAAAACACGTCCGTCGCGTTCTCTGTTTCCTACCCCCATAGATTAGGATATGTATATAGATACGCAGCTTGACGAGTCCAACAACAAAATCAATGCAAAATGAATTGCAATAAAATGCGGGACCATTAGCACAAGTGACTCTGGTGAAAAACTGCTTATACACCATTTTTACTCCTATTACAAAGGAGTGTTACCGAAGCACAGAATTTTGAAGTATGTAGGTTGTAAATTAATATTACTATCAATATGGTGAATAAGTGAATTGCTTTGCATACAGTTTGAAAACAGCTGATTGCTATGGGATTTTTGTTTTGTTTCGCTACGTTTGTATTGTCAAGACTAAATGGCCTTTACGCTGTCAAACCCATCTACTCTTTCAGGTAAACCATCTGTGCAAAGATTCAGGAAGCCCAGAATCAGAAATTTTTTAGGACACACCGGTTGTCAAAGTAGAAATTCGAGTGTAGAGCTGGAGAGAGACTCGACTTAATCTAAATTAAATCATAATCTGGTTATGCATCAAATATACTTTTGTTTTTCTTTACTCTTTCTCACTTCTAATTAAATGTGGCTGCAAGTAAAACTAATAATAAATAGAGCACATATGTACATACCTTTATGCATGTAATTACAGCACTGCAAAGGTTAATTATGCACGAAAAGGGAATTTCTGTTTTACTCTCCATAAACAAAGCAGGGAAAACGAAGCATGAAAAGCGACTTTGTGTAATGAAAGGCATATCAAAGTGCAGTAAAATGAAATTGAGGAGAAATTGACAAAACAAAATTGGACAGACGAGAGCATGCATATTCCATGTGCTGTTGGAGTCGCCGCTGATACATGCAACGAATTGAAATCAAAGAGTGAACACACCCAACTTTCAAACTACGCATGTGTACATGGCAGAACACATAAAAAATTACTTGGAATTTATTCAGTAGAATCACTCAATTAGAAGTGCATATGGATGTACATACATACATATGTATGTATCTAATATAGTTAACACTTACAGTGACTATCATATAAAACCATACACACGTGTTTTCAGTTACACACTGCATTTGAAAACCTGTAAACAACGCTGAAATTAGGAATAGTTATAAAGTCAACTAACAAAATGATCACTCATTGAGTACGAATGTGTTGCCAACGTACAAGGACTTGTAGAATTGGTACTATTGATGCACCCATCCATCGAAAATACCAATATGTATGACCCAATATATTCGCTGTATACATACTGTACAACCAAAAAATGGTCGAATATATCTTGTATTTTATATTTGCCCCTCACACTCGTACATTTTATTAAATTTCTTCAATTTGACTTAAATGTTCTCATACATACAAATGCCATATACTCGTATGTATGTATCTAATGTATTCACCATTATTAGTCCGACCTGGGGAAGATTTAATATTGATTTCATATTGCCGTCACTTTTATCAAAATAAAGCAACTTACAAAAGTTATGAATTTGGAAAAAAGCAGGTATGAATTATTTGTGTTAAAGGTGTTTGTACGCTTTTAATTATAATATATTATTTATTGGACGATGTATGACTTACATGAATATCTCCTAATGATTTTTGCGCAACAATTGAAAGTAAGCCTTGCTTGTAATTTTTATTTTTAATTAAAATATTTTCACTTCACATCAAACGAATATAGTACACTTCCAAATATGTCGAATAGAGAAATATTTTGCTATAAGGCAGGTCTGGAAAGAGAAGAAACTAGCATTTAAAAAATGTTTCTGTGTAGATTACAAATTAAATAACAAATAAATACTTATTAAGAAAAATTATCTTCAATTTTGGTACGCCAGATAACACCACTTTCCATTTCCCTTTAGAAATGAGTCTAGAGCAGTTCAAGAGATTTATACTGCACCACCACTAAATTTGGCTCTATATTCACGAATGTGCCATAAAAAAATATATATTGTGTGATGCTCTCCTCGGAGCAGCGGGGAATAGCAGCACGTTATCGTTGATGGACCAATGATGAGCAAGTTTTTATTTTTAATCTTCAAAACATTGGTGGGAACAAGATTTGGTATGATATGCATTGAAGAAGCAATTTAACGATAATGATGTTTCTTTAAATGGATCGGATAACTCAAGTCTCTGCCGTGTGCTAAGATACTAAAAAGTTTAGCACTTTAAAAATGAATAGGACGAAATAAGTCCTCTCCAGAATACTACTTCAAATGTTTAACAGTTTTCAAAAAGACTTTTTTCTTATTACTTAAAATCAATTTCTATATTTCAAATCTTATATGTGTGTACATAGTTACTAATTATAATTTACAAATGTTTTTTTCACATTTCAAGTACACAATAACCGAATAATCGATGAAATTTATATACGAGATAAGTAATTTCAAAGAACATCAAACGTATGATGTTCTTTGGTAACATGCAGATCTGTCTGAATCCCTGTCTTTCGTAACACTTTACTTTCTAATACAAAAAAGCTTTCTCCTAAACATAAAGATGTATTTCTCGGTTGTAAACAGTGACAACAAACACGAATAGTCGTCATATTAATCTAGGTTATTCAAGTCGACATTAATCACAATTTTGTCTCTCATATGTTATTCTTATACATATGTATGTGGAAACATTTGGTAGTACATAGTAAAAAAAAACTTTCAAGATACTCAAAGCTTACTTTCAGATTTCGCCACTAAATTTTGCATTTCACTGAGTTAAAAAATTGATTTTTTGAAAAGAAAATAGTACATATTTTAGGCAATGATATTGAGCGGAAAAATAATAACCCACGGAAATACATTCCAATAATTATGTTGAGGGGAAGAGTATTATTTTCAAATTAAGAAATTGAAGCATTTTATATGTATCATGCTAGTATGCATATACATAGTTATTTAATTAAAATATTTAAAAAAAATTCTAAGCTACTTGAAAAACGTACTGGATATGTTGCCGACGATTTTCAGCTTCAAGTAGGCCTAATGTCAAACAGTCAAACCACGACGAGAAGCAATTAGAAGTCTACACACGCCAACAAGTAAAATGGAAACAACGAAAAATATTACAAAATATAAGTGAGAAGAAAAATAAACAAAAAAAATAGAAATAAAGTAAAAACATATTAGAAACATGTGTGCGCGTTGCTGTGGCTTGTTTTAAACAAAAACCGAACAAAAACTCAAGAAAGAAGCACAATGATTACGTCGGCAGCGGCGGCGACGGGGACGTCGTATGTACGTACATAATTACAAATTCCAGCGAGCGGGCTCAGTAAATGCGAGTGCGCGTGAGTTTTTAGAGTTGCTGACGTTGGAGTTTGTATAAATATCATTGTTATTGTAGTTTTTTTTGTTATTCTTGTTGTTGTAAAATGCATGTGATGTGACAAAAATATTAATAGCATTTTATACATACGGGTGTGAGAGCGAGCCGTATGAAATTACATAAAATAAAATAAATCACTGAAAAAGGTATTAACAAACTAAAAATATTGAAAACGCGAGTACATATATTCAATACCCTACACAAGTATCTGGCAGCCTGTGCGTCGGTTAACCTATGTCTAAGCGGTCAATATTTGTATTCTTAACCCCATGATGCTAGAGAAGCACTTCAGTACAGCACCCCTATGAATAAAGCACCTTCAACAACAACTGAAAAAACTCATAGTTATGGTTTAATACCCTTTACCTTTATAAAAGGGTAAAGAGGGTATCTTAAGCTATCTTTATGAAACTTTGCAAAAGTATAGTCTGGACAAAGATACAGAAGGTACTTTTGCCATATAAGGTACTTTTTTCACTTTTCTAACGCCACTATACATTCGGTCCAATTGATGAAATAGTGAAGCAATTTGATAGTTATGAAGATGTGGGTCCTAGTAAACACTATGCAAAAAGTTGGCTGTATATATTAACTGCCAGGCGCACTATTAACAAATATTCATAAATTACGATTTATAAGAGATTTTTGGACGAAATTTTACAAGAAGCAACATGTGAATATTATAAAGCTAGCCGTAACCAATGGTTGATCAGAGAAAGGACACGCACACTGTTGATATAAGGAACTTTCGGGTATAAAAATAAAATTAGCCTACCTATGCTCGAATTTACACTATCGGAATAAAAATCGACAGAAATGCACAAGAGGTAATAGTGTGTGTGCAAAATATAGGGTTCATAATACTACTGCCACGTCGACAATTAACAAACAAGAATAATAGAGAAGAAGATTACGCATTGCGCAGGTCCCAAGGTGAATTTACTTACATGGTGGCCGCAAGGTGAATTTCGTACCTCCGGAATTGTCAAACATAAGCAATGTTCGATCATAATAAACGAAATTGAGAGGAATAGATAAGATCTGCTTAAAGTGGCACACAATTTATGTAAAATATATTTAGTAGATAAATAGTCTCATAATTTCTTCATATTGTTCAAATGTAAGTAAATTCACCTTGCGCAGGTCTGTTATAATTTTCTTTCTGAGTTTGATATTTCGTTGCTGGGCTGTGACGTCACCGTAGCAATAAATACATAATGTGGATGGGTATTTTTTGACATTTCTCTGCAACCATGCTACTGTGACGGAGATGCGCAGAACGAAAAATGTTTGTACTCCGCTTTGCGCAATCTTTGTTTCTATTATTTTTAATTAACAAAAAATCATTACTTGGTTCCTATTAAAGAAATTTCAATGAAATATTACAGGAAGCTTGCGGGTACTGATATTAAACACAACACAAAAAAGGGCGTGTAATTTTGATAGCCACACCCACTATTGACATATTTTTATAACTTACGATCTATATAATATTTTTAAGTGAAATTTTATATTAGTACGTATATTGACCCCAACAAAGCCACGCACAAGAAATGAGGTCGATTAGATAAAGGTCACGCCTCCCTCTATTATAATCACCTCAACCTACAAATCCATGTACAAAAAAATGGTGCCGATCAGATAAAGGACACGCCTCCCTCCCATATAATGAACTTTGGGGACCCCGCTTTTAAAACTCTATTTATGCTTCTAATGATGATATAGGAATACAAATTGGTAGCGGTATACAATAGGTCTGTACTAGTATGCATTCCAAATATGGGTAGATTATTACTACTCTTACGCCCGCAATTACACAAAATGAGTACTAGGTTGCTATAGAAGATTCATCACCGAAATTCCGCAGGAATGTTGCAGGTGCTAACATCAAACACCACACCAAAAATGGGCGGGTTATTTTGACAGCCACGTTCACTATTTTTATAAATTACGACGTACACAATATTTTTGAGCGAAATTTTAAATCAGTACGTATATTGACCACACAAAACCACGCAGAAGAAATGGGGTCGATCAGATAAAGGTCACGCCTCCCTGTATTGTAATCAACTCAAGGTACCTTACCGAAAATATGCTCCTAATGATTATTTATGAAGAAAACATCCGCATTGCTGAACTCGCACGCACAAGGAAAGGTAAAGGGTATTTCAAAGTCGGTCTAGCCCGACTTCAGACTTTTTTACTCGTTAAGGCTGAATATAATACATATTCCGTCGTCACTCTAAAAATGTATCTATCTGGATACCTGGCACATAAGAAGCACTTGAGAAACTGGCATATATTGACATATTGATGTGTACAATTGTTTTTTATACATGAAACCAAGGTTCCTTTTAAGTAGGTGGAGTCAGTTCCACAATTCAATTTATTAATTTTCGCTGCTTTCGAGATCGTTCCAAATAAATGTAAAATAGCGCATAATAAAAAAAGGAAATAAACTATCAATGACTTAAAGCATTATCGAAAATGGCGCGGAAGCAGCTTCTTATCTGATGACTGAAAACCAAAATTCAAAATTTTTTTTTTTTATTTTTATTTTTAAAAAAGTTTATACACAAATAAATTTAATGCTAAACTTATTACCTAGGCAACTAACAACTAAGGTCTTCGGCCTAACTATTAATAAAATTAACTAGTATTAAACTAATAAAAGTATATACATATATATTTTATATTTATATGTCAAAGTAAATCTGACAGAGGTGGAGCAGTGAAGTTACGTCTTTTATGTTTTCTGTGGATATATTTTGTAATGCATGTGGTAAAATGATTTGTTTAAAAAAATGTAGTTGTTTTTGAACCACAGTCGGTCAGCTGTTGATGAGATGGACTATTGTTAGTGTGTAGGAGTTGCAAAGTGGGCAAGTTGGTGGTAATGTTCCTTCAAATAAATATTTATGTGTGATCAATGTGTGCCCAAGACGGATCCTTATGTATTTTCGTAAGTTCAATTTGGATATGTTACTTGGGTATCTGGATGCATTCCCGTCTGGGTTAATTAGTTTATAATTGTGCGAGTATTGAGTCCAGTTTTGTTTTCGTTGGATAGAATGGTATGCATTTATTTGGTTTTTTAAGTCGCTTCTGCTGTATGTGGGATGAATTAAAAGTGGTGCACTTGTAGCATATTTTGCGGCTGCGTCGGCCAGGGTATTTCCAATAATTCCAGCGTGTCCCGGTATCCACATTATTTTTGTTTTATGGGGAAGTGTGATTAAAATATCACGAATTTTGCATATTGTTTCGTCTCCGTGTGATGGGTTTTGAACAGCTTTGATAACCGACTGTGAATCGGAGCATATAATATACTTTCCTTTTTGTATTTTGCAATATTTTAAAGCTGTATATATTGCTTCGGCTTCGGCTGTAAATATTGAGGAGTATGCAGGTAATTGGGACACTTGGAGTACTTCCATGTTAGCATTTACCACAGCAAATCCGGAACCGTTTGTTTTCTTGGAGCCGTCAGTATACATGAATTTCCATCCACATTTTAGCCAAGAATTTTGAATTTCTTTCTAGTTTTGATGGTATATGGTGGCAGTGGTTGTAATTTTTGAGAGAGCGAATAATTCACAAATTACACTTTATTTTTTTAGTAGCCAAAATTATAAGCTTGTGGATAACATAAAGCAATGGAGAATTGTAACTGCAACAACCATTATTATATTAAATTCATTTTATTAACTCTGTTATGAGTCATTGAACCGAAGAAAAGATTTATATCAAAAGTTTAATAGATTGTTCTAAAAACTGAACTATTGTGCCTGATGATGAGCCATGTTAGACTGAGGCAACAAAGTGTAATAAGTAAAATTAGAACAATATTATGATATTTTCCGTTTGCTACAGTTTGAGTAACACGTGGTAAATTCCTATATACATATTACTTTTTTGGTTCTATTGAGAGATCAGGGGACATTAATAATATTTTCAATATAAGACAGAATAATATATTAAATTATTTTAATAGAATGGAATATAAGAATATAAGTAGTTACATAAATATATTATACTTGTCTCTCTGACACCCCCCTTTTTCTATACATTACTACGAAAAGACCGGATATACTTGTAACACTGATTTTATTATTATTTAAAATTAATTCACGATGCTACTAGAGAAAACAAAGGCGATTTATATACCATGTGCAGGATATTTAGCATCGCCAATATCGAAGATATAATTCATATTGTTAAATAAAAATAAACAATAAAAATAGCAATAATATCTAACATGCATGAAGCTTGGGGGACCACACCGACAATGGGAGCAAACAACGCTAAACATTTGTGATTATGTTATAAACAGTTTCACAACCGAGATGTTCCAGCGATTCAAATTTAAAAAAAAACAATGTCTGCCTGCCAATATCCAACATTTTCAAAATAACATGCAGAGTTCTGTAAACGGATGAAGAGACTATTTTTTGTACTCTGTGCAGTTGGTACACATTTTGAAAGAGCTGATGAAATTGTTTTCAGAAAAAATGGGCACAAACTGCGAGCATACGGAATCGATGTTTTGTTACAAACGTATCTTAATGTAAACATGGTGGGTGTGAACTAATATGATAAAATTAAATGCCCGGATGACTGCTACTGTTAACAATCAGATCATTTTGTTCACGAAAGTAAGTATTCATCTTAACTGAGGTAATTTAGTGTTATAGTCAGTCCATTTCATGGAAGATTCCCCACTCCACAACTCATAAACTCATTTAAATGATAATCGAATGCACAGCTTCAACATACCCTCCAACCAATAACAACCACAAACAGGTAAAGATTTAGTGTATCGTACCGACTAACAATTGCGCTACATCTAGTTATGTGTCAGAACTAATTTCTACATTATCTTTTTTATTTAGGTTGTAATAAAAAATATTAAATATTTTATTAAAGAATATTAAGCACATATATAATTAAATATTAATATTATAATAAGTGATATTTTGGTGCCCCTGATGGTAATTATTGCACTCTTAATAGAGTAGAATAAAAAGTGAAACGAAAGTATCTTCTGGACTATTGGAAATGCCAGAAACACCATAAGTAAAAATATCCATAAATGGATGTGCTGAAAAAATATAAACTTTTTATATAGGTTTATTCAACATTTCCAATTAATTACATCACATTGCTGTGGCGTCTTTATAAAAATTAATTAGTAATATGCAAATTCCGTAAATTTTTGTTTATTTTACGTACTTAGTGTCTTTTACCACGGAAAAACACAAGAAATGACAAAACCGGCAGCAGTCCGCTGAACGGTTTGAAACCGAATGTAAAATCGTAAATTCTGTTTTCAGAAACCTCCGTTCGGTTTCGACGCTAAAACCGAATATATTCGGTTTTCAGAAGAGGCCTGATTAATTCGTATTTGTTAATGTGGGCCCTTTCAGTTGGCGGGTTTTTAGGGAATTTTTTTAATTAGCTAGTGGTCTAATTTTATTTCGCGTTTGATTCATTTGTGAGGAAATTTTTAGTTGCACTGTGTCAAGAATTATAAAATAGAAGATAGCGTCAATTTTGGTACGAAAATTTCCTCTCTCTGCGCATGTCGTAATAAGGCGCATACGAAATGAGAGAACAGCCAAAATGAATACATTTTTGTGTGAGAAATGTGATAACTTGTGTTCAATATTAAATATTTTAATATTTACCACATTTTATATTAATATTTATATAAATAAATGTGAAACAATATATTTCAATTGATTTGGCATTAAAATTTTTGTTCTATTCAATAATTTGTTGGTTGAATTTGTGCCGTGAAAGTTGTTATTTACTTGTTTGGTGTGATAATGGGAATATAAAATGAAATAATTATGGGGAAATGAAATTCTAATATGTGTATATTTATTAAATTAATGTATATTTATATAATATTAATATAATTATATTTATTAAATCACTACACAAATTCACTTTTTCGTTTTTGGTACATGAAAATCCGCTTAATCCGCTGTTTAAGTACTTTTTATCGAACGAGTTTTTCAATAATTGTACTCGCTAACTTGCAAGTGCATTTGTTAAGTAATATATTATTAAAAATAATTTAAATCCTTTTAATTCATAAATTCAAGTAGTTTACAAAATAAAATTTTTTCATGCACATTTGATTAGAGGTGAGTTTTCTTATGTATTTTCATCTGCTGAATTCGAAAATCAAGGTTAAATTTTTTTTCATGGAATAGTTTTTGAGATATTGTAATTTTTGTATTTTTTCGACTTTTTTTCATGTGACAAATCATATCTCGAGCTAGAAATGTCCGATTGGGTCGTTCTTGGTACCCAATGCAAGGTATTGAGATGACGAACAAACATGTATAATTTTTTTCTAGTTGGTCTTAGTTCTTACGTTAAAGTATCATCTTTACGCACATGAAGAGAAACCATACGTTTTTTCAACGATTTGTACTTTTCCGCCGGCAGAGAATCACTGTAAAATATTATTTTTTTGAAAATGTGCCCTATTTTCGTCGATATATTTTGAACCGCTTTACCAATCAAAGATCCGATTATACATGTTTCTTCGTCATCTCAATACCTTGCATTGGGTACCGATGACCCAATCGGACATTTCTAGCTCGAGATATGATTTGTCACGTGAAAATAGGTCGAAAAAATACAAAAATTAAAATATCTCAAAAACTATTCCATGAAAAAAAATTTAACCTTGATTTTCGAATTCAGCAGATGAAAATACATAAGAAAAGTCTCCTTTCATAAAATGTACATTTTCGGTGTAAACTAGTGTTATTGCCTTTGCACATGCCTGTTTTATAAAAAAAAAACACATTTTAAAGCGCCTTATGACGTCACAGCCAATCAGATGTGCTGAATTTTTATCGAGAGAGGAATAGCGGACCTGCGTAATGGCGTAATCTACTATTCTATCATTCTTAGAACTGTTTTTATCAGAATACAGATGATGCATAGGAAATAAGCATGTTGGAAATAGAGGTGGTTCCTGCTAAAAAGTATGCTTCAAATTTTCGTTATTTATCGTTATTAATTTTAAACAGTCTTGGTTGTGTGGTACTTGCATCGATTACCTACTACTTGCATTCGTTGTATGCCGATACAGTTTTCTAGCAAAATGTGAGATACGATAATTGACTAATTGTCACCCCCATCAATGCCATATCAAAACTATGTTATATGATCAAGTCAATGGATTGAATTGATGTAATTGACGCAAAGCTGTCATAATTGCCTGTTAATTGTCAGCAATACATACGAAATCACTAATACACATTGCAATTTTGGCAGACCCGCGATGCGACCTTTTGTCCCTCACTGACTTTACCGTTTATAATTTTTTCATATCATGCAAAGGGCATATGCATAGAGAGGATTGACAGTTGTTGAAAATCTTCAATCGAGCGCCTTGCTGATTTTGCAATAAAATAACTTCATTATTTTGCTTTTATCCTCCAAAACTTGCACGGTGGAAGTAAGTCCTTCGTTTACTTTTCCGGAACGTATGTGCCATTCTACATAATTGCATTTGAATGCATTGTTTGAAATACATACATATGTAGCTACGCGAAAGTTCCTGCACTCACGCTTTCCGATCAAATTAGCATTCATTCTACAATGGTCTGAAGCGCAGCAAACGCAGAGAGAACTCACATATAGCGGTAGTAGTTGTGGAGTAACTGTAAAAAGAGTGCGTTCCAAATAGGTTATCGACTAGATTATCAGAAAGAGAGCACAACAAACGAACGATAGAAGCAACACAGAAGCAGCTCAAAACGCAAGAGCAGAAGCGTGTGTTTGTTTCATATATGTACATATGTATGTACATTGGGATATGAATGAAAAATTCTTGACTTTTGTTTGTAGAAGACTTTTAACTTTTCTCTTTTTAGTAAGCTTATTTAAAACTATTAATTTACCATCAAAATCTCCTACGTCCACTAGACTTTCGTTTTGAACACGAAAAAAGAGCAAAATACCAACACTTTAATTTTCAATGAACTTTTTAAATTTCAAATAAATTTTTCTTTTATATTTAATTTTTTTATTCTCTTTTTGTAATTTTTATAAACACCTCTAATTTTCTCATTACTTTTCCGCTCTAACTAGGCGCCTTCTTTATAATTCACACTTCCATATAAACAAGCAAAAAGGAAATAAATTCTTTAGGATCCGTTCCAACGCACTTTATTGTATTTCCTCTCTTTATTCTCTTTCAGCACACACCCAAAATTTTCGAACATCTTTTAAAACTCTATATATGCTTGCCAAATTATTTACAAATTTTCGTTTTAATTGGTAATCAAAAATCGTAAAAACCAAACATAATTCCAAGCAGACATTAATTCACTCGGTATAGAAAATTACTAAAACTCGCGATTCGCAACCCGCTCGTCACACCAATCACAAAAAACAAAGTTGTTCGCACACTGGCAATCGGTTGCCGACTGAGTTGTGGTCGATCGTTTCGTTTTCACTTCTCTCAGCTATCGTAGCATTTTCACTCATTTTCCGGTTTATGTTCGAACTTGTTGTGAGTGTTTTTAAGCAACACGACATGTTCGTTCAACAATTTCCTTCAATTGCCTTCTTCTTTCTGTCGTATTACTTTCTGAGAGCGAATGTTGGTATCAAAACAAAATTGATCAAATTTTTGTTTACTCTCCATTTGCATGAGTAGTGGTAATAACTATAATAAGAATAAACTTGGTTGAATTGGAGGTATTGGAGACATTCATTGAACATATAAGCTTATTAAAAATAAACATGTTTGTGATATAAGACCGGAAGCGTAATTATAAAATTTAATTAACTTATTAAAAATTGCTCTCAGAATTATGCAAAGCATATTTCCAACATACATTTTCTTTAAAACATATTTATTTTCACTCAATATTTTTCTACATACATATGTATGTATGTACATATATCCTCTGCCAAATTTTCTGGCAATTTCAGTTGTTGTTAATGTTATTGTGTGTAGGAGATTTAAGCACCGCAACCTTTCGATTTATTGTGCCCCCCATCAGAGGTTCAAGGTATATCTTTGAGTCCTATCCTTTGGAAAACCGTGATGACAAGTTTTGGCCCCAGAGGCTTCACATCACTGACAGAGCCCTCGAAAAATCCCAAGTATTAGTAGGTGTGCATGAGAGCCGGACAGTCAACACATGCAAAGATGTCTCCTCTTCCTCCATACAGAATCTGCAGGAGCCTTCCGAGGTGACCCCTATTTTCACCATATGTGAGTTCAGTTTACAGTGTCCTGTGAGTAGCCCTGTCATCATCCTAAGATAATACTTAAGAGAGATTGATGAGTGATTCGAATCTCTTTAGGTGGTATGTCCCGAGCAGACTCTTTGATACCCTTAGGCCTGGTGTGTTAATCCAGTGTTTGTGCCTATGGTGTCCCTCATCAATCCTAAGCTGGCTGAATAGCTTGCCCTTGCCTACACCACAGAAGGGTTCTGGGCCAATAAAGGGTGTTGCAGCCCCCTTCCTTGCAAGTTCGTCGGCAATCTCGTTCCCTTCTATGCCAGCATTCCTGGTACCCATAGAATTGTAACTTTGTTGCTTGAGCCAAGAGCATTAAGTTTTTTGATGCACTCCCATACCAGTTTTGAATTTACCTGATAAGAGGTAAGTGCCCTAATGGCCGCTTGGCTATCCAATAAAATAGAAATTTTCTTGCGCTCGTAACCTTTTTCAATGTTGAAATGTGCACATCTCTCAATGGCGTGGATTTCCGCCTGGAAGATGCTAGTATATTTGCCTAGGGATTTATAGTATTTGTATCTAGGTCCAAATACCCCCGCGCCGGAACCCTCTTCTGTGAGAGATCCGTCGGTGTACCAGGTGATCGTGGACTGATCTAACCTGTAGGTCTCGCTGAGACCTCTCCATGCGTTTTTGTAGCTACACTCTGTTTTAAACATCTTAGTGAAACTGTAGTGCGTAATTGTAAAGTCCTTCGGTATACAGATGTCTGGAATGGCCTTTGATAATGTTTCTACCATCTGACTACCGATGAGACTTTCAGGACCACTTATTGCTCTCATCATTCTATACAGAGTCCTCTTCTCTTGTGTTTCCACAAATATGTGTAGGGGTGTAAGTTCCAGTATGACGTTCAGGGCGGCTGTAGGACAGGTTCTCATAGCCCCAGTTATACAGACGCCAACAAGCGTTTGCACCTTAGCTAGTGCTTGCGCAAAGTTTAGTTGTCTTGCTTTCTTAGCTCCGTAAGTGATCATTGGACGTACTATGTACATCCATCGCACTATGTACATCCATCATTGGACGAACTATGTACGTATGATGTACATCCATCACAGGATCTTTGGATTGCATACCCAATTTTTCCCCGCGATTGATCTACATATTATGAGAGATCTTTTCGCTTTACTAATTGTCTCATTGATTTGAGACCTCCATAATACTTTTCTATCTAGTAACGGGTCCGCCATCTAACTTTTTTTTTTGTCAACTAGTGCTTATTTCGCGAATGGTAACACTTAGCTCATGTCTGATTCGACAGATAATTAGTTTTATCCTTCCGCTGAGCGAATATGGCTGTGTACACGCTTGAACAACTCTGGGAAATATTGCGACATTACTTTGAAAATCATGGTAATGTTGCAGAATGTGTGCGAAAATTGCGTACAGATTTTGGAAGAAGAGAAGCACCGTCAGCTCCGTATGTTCCTTATTTTGTGAAAAAAGTGAAAGAAACTGGCATCCTCATCGATAAACCAAAGCGTGAAAAGCCAAAAACAGTGCGTACACCCGAGAATATTGCTGCTGTGGCAGAAAGTGTGCGTGAAGCGCCATCAACATCAATTCACCGTCGTTCTCAACAATTGATCATTTCGGAGACATCATTGAGACGATTTTGCATAAAGACCTTGGTATGACCCCATACAAAGTCCAATTGGTGCAGGAGTTGAAGCCAACTGACCATCCAATGCGGTTTCGCTTCGCTAAGTGGGCCTGCGATCGACTTACAGAAGATGCCGATTTTGCCAAAAAAATCATCTTTTCAGATGAAGCTCATTTTATTCTTGGCGGGTATCTAAACAAGCAAAATTGTCACATTTGGGGCACAGAAAACCCGCACGCATACCTTGAAAAGCCGATGCACCCAAAACGAGTCACTGTTTGGTGCGGATTTTGGTCCAGAGGCATAATCGGGCCATTTTTCTTCGAAAATGAGCAAGGAGTGGCCGTTACAGTCAATGGCGATCGTTATCGGGCCATGTTGAACGAATTTTTGTTCACAAAAATTTAAGAGGAGGATATTGGCAACATTTGGTTTCAACAGGACGGCGCTACGTTCCACACAGCCGAAGCTATACTCGATGTTTTCCGCCCTGCTTTTGAAGATCGCATTATCAGCCGCAGGGCTGATGTCGTTTGGCCACCTCGGAGCTGCGATTTGACACCGTTGGACTATTATTTGTGGGGTGCACTCAAAGATAAGTGTTACGCCGACAAGCCAGAGACAATTGACGCTTTAAAGGACAATATTCGTGAAGCCATGGTGAAATACAGCTGCACACAATCGATAATGTGCTTAAAAATTGGACCGATCGTCTGCATGGCCAGTCGAGGTAGCCATTTGAATGAAATTATTTTCTATTATTAAAAAAGAAATTTGAGAAAGTATCCAGTAGTTTTTTTTTATAGAATCTTCAAAAAAAAAAGTTATTTGGCGGCCCCGTTATGATACCTAGAAATTTTATTTCAGATTGCACATTGATCTCCACTCCATTTAGTTTAATAGGTTTAAGGTTTTTGAGTTTATATTTCCTCGTGAAAGGGACAACAGTAGTTTTTATGGGGTTTATTTTAAGTCCCATCCTGTTGCACCTATCACCTGTAATTCTTAAACCACATTGGAGTAGTTCACATAGTATACTCTCGAATTTTCCCCTGCATGTAATCGCTATGTCATCAGCATATCCCTGAAGCATAACCAAATGTTAGTTAATTCCCAGAGAAGTTCATCCACCACAAAGCACCACAGCAGAGAAGATAGTACTCCTCCCTGCGGACATCCTCGAACAGTGTTAACCACTGTGGTTGTTGAGGTGAGGGATACTTCGGCTGTTCTGGTTTTCAGCATTTGTTCTATCCAATTGGATAGGGTAGAGTTTACCTCCTTGCAAACAAGAGCCCAACTCACTGCCTTGTGTGAGGTGTTGTCAAAGGCTCCTTTAATATCCAAAAAGGCCCCTAACGCCACCTCCTTGCCGTCAAGGGCTTGCTGGAGTGTTTCCGTCAGCTGATACAGAGCAGTTTCAGTAGGTCTGCCTGCCCTATATACTTGTTGGTTCGGATGGAGGGGTGCATGAATCTGTGTTCTGATGAAGTTGTCACAGACCTTTTCAGCTGTTTTCAAGATGAATGAGGTTAGGCATATTGGCCTGAAGGATTTGGGATGAAGTGGATCCTTCTTCTCAGCCTTCGGGATGAAAACTACCTTGGCCCACCTCCATGGTGCTGGTATGTAGCCCAGTGCCAGGCTCCTCCTAATAATTTTTAGTAGTGGTTGGAAGATGACATCTAACCCCTTTAGTAGTAGGGCTGGCAAG
Organism: Clusia tigrina; assembly: GCA_920105625.2. Lineage (NCBI taxonomy): Eukaryota > Metazoa > Arthropoda > Insecta > Diptera > Clusiidae > Clusia > Clusia tigrina. The sequence goes on from OV050031.1 coordinate 162,772,453, forward strand.
ATACCATCCACCCCTGGTGACTTAAATGGTTTTAATGTGTGGATGGCCCATTTTAGCCGATCACCAGTGCATATAGATTTTACTATAGCCCATTGGCGTCAAATCCTATCAGCAGTGGCAGTTTTTTGGAGTTGCAGTCTCCACCAGTTTAATGATTGCGTCCGGAGGAGCGCAGTGTACATCTCCTGGAAAGTTTACTGATGCCACCACCACTTCCTTCGTACTTCCATTGATGGATACGGGTGCCTGAAGAGCGACTAAGTCTCCGGAGAGGTATTCTGAAAGACATATAAAATTATAGGTATTTCGTAGAATAATGCAAGCCCGTATGTCTTTGCCTGTCAGGCCCTTGACCTGACCCCTGTGCACCCAGGGTTCCTGAACGAGCACCAACCAAAGTTGTTGTTTGGTGAAGCATCTCGTAATAACCGCGGATGCGGCCTTAGCGTGATGCAGATTAATTTGTGTCACCCTGGTGCTGGTCATTCCATCTACTGCATTTGCTCGTTCTCCTCCGTCAGAGTTTGGTAGTCCTCTGACGCAGTGCCTACAAACATACAGCTGACCTGCATTTGGGTTAGACCCTCCTCATCACCCTCACGTTCCTGAGGAAGAAGGCTGATCTCTTCGGTGACATTAGACACCGCCATCTCATCAGCCACCTTGGTTGCGACCTCCGCAGGTAAAACTGGTTGTATGGTCCCAGTTGGAACGCTTATTGTTGTCGTTGCCGCCTGCCAATCCGAGGTTTATGCAGGTGTACAGGCAGCCGACCAAATCTGTAATGCAGGAAGCTGCCTCGCTTCTTTATAGCGTCTAGAGATCTGTCGTCGACCCCTATCGTTAGAAGCTTTCCATTGTTTTCTTCTTTACTCTTGAAAATCCTCCACAACGAGGTATGGAGGCCCCCGTTCTGGGTCACGAGGATATTCAGGAGCGTACTGTCTTCCCTACCTGCAACCTTGGGCAAGTAGACCGTCATGAGGTGTATTCCTGGTATATTATCACCCAGGTATATTATCGTCAGATCTACTCCCTTCCAGCCAGGTAGTTTGGAGACTACTTCCTGCAGCCATTCCGCAGCTTCCTTGCCGAGGCAGTCTACCAGTATGTGCCCGGGGCTGAAGCATCTAGCTTCAAAGGCTATTATAGTTTTCCACACCTTTGCCAAGGCATCCACGAGCGCTTCGTCAATTTCTCGGAGTTGTTCTCTAGTAAGGACCTGCTCGGAAAACGCTTTGGGTAGGACAGCATGTCCTGGCTGCATTAGCGTAACGGACCCCCCTGGCTGCAATATTTACAGGAGTGCGTTTGTCTTCCTACTTCTTCTCCGCCACATTATTCCTCAGAGGAGAGCCCTCTGTGGAATTTCCTTTCGGAGCTTCACTAGGAGGTGTAGTTTTGACACGATTAAGGGCTTTCTCTTTAGCTGCTTCATGTGCCAAATCCTCTTTTAGGTACCTCATGTACCACTTCGCGCCGGCGACACTCAAACCCGTCGTCTTACGTATGTCACGGAACCGTAACATTTTCACGGTAGATCAGAGACTGGACCTCCGGTTTCGCCGCTCTTCCCGGTTAACCTACCGGGCAGACCAGTACTTGTAGATTCCATTGGTATAGTTGTAGGTCCAACTCAGCAAAGTTGTTCTTTTAACAATTTGTATCAATTGAATTGGGGCCGTTCAAGTATTACGTAAGCAATCGTAGTTTTTAATATAACAATAAGTATTAGCAGTGGATGAACAATTCTTTCCACTTCGAATAGCGATACATGTTGACCCAGAATATGCAACGGTTTCCGGTTGTTTTAGCATCTAGGAATTATTTTAATACCCTCATAAACAGATGGTATCAATTTATGGTCCTCGTAAATTACCCAGTGGGGATCAGGCAATTTGACTCTTTGCATTAGAATAGGTGCTTGCTTATTTGGTGCAGGTTCACCAATAGGGAACCGAGCTTTATCATCTTGAGATATGAAAAATAGGTCTGGTCCAAGTATTGATGGATGTTACGGCGAAACTGATATCTAAGTGGGTTTTGTGGTGATCAGTTTGTGCTCGTGTGAGCTTAGTGTTTGAGTTTAGTGTTTTTCGAACCTGAAGCTGGCTGTGCAAGTTTTCTATATTCTACAGATTTATTGGTGGACATTACCCAAAAATGTCCTATTATTGTCAAGAGTTAAGAACACAAAAAAGTAGGATAACATATCTGCTCAGGCATTGTAACATTTTTTGAATTAAAATTATGCTTATGTAATACATGAAAGGCCCCATAAAGTCACCTGATTAATATCGTCTGTCCAAATACCTCCGTTATATCGTTGGAACCTCCTGAAATACCGAGTAGTGGGAACAGTGAGCGCCAGAAAACCTCAAGAAGGAGATAAATATACATATTAAATTACGGCATTCTCCTCAAAGCAGGAAATTTTCGAAAATAATAATGATTCCTAAGCCAGGAAAGAATATTAAAGAGGTTTGTTCATATACCTAAAATCTTCGAAAAATAGTGCATCGGCAGGTCTTCCAGTATTTAAATAAAAGAAGCTCAGCGTTAGAATAAAAAGAAACTGCTCATCTATTAATCATGTTGAGGAAGCTAAGTGTCTGAGATTGTCCTGGATAGGAAGCTGAAATGGAAGGCTAATGTAAGTGAGAGCATTCGGAAGGCTTAAGTATCTCTGAACTCTTGGAAAAGAGTCATAGGGAAAATGAATATACACAGCAGTGTTACGACCAGTGGGGTGCTTATTTGGTGGACAGCTCTAAGTAAGTCCACATAAAACAAGCTAGTAACAAAGGTACAAAGAACGGCGAAGGTATTCATAAGTGGAGCCATCAGAACGATTCCAACGGATTATGCATTTATCTTACGATGTTTGGATGGTATTCCTGATTCTTTTGGTTACATCACACCATTTTACGACTTTAATGGCAAGTGTAGAATCTCCATTCCCTCTAGGGACGAACGGAAGGAAGGAACATGTAAAAGGGATTCAAATCTACACAGATAGATCCAAGCTACGGGGAAAGGTGAGAGGTGGTGTATTCTCAGATGAGCTCGACATTAACATATCCTTTAGGCTTCCCGACCACTGCAGCGTTGTTCAGGCTGAGGTCACGGCTATAGAAGCAGCACTGTCATGACAAAAGAAGAAGAAGAAGATATTAGGACAATCAGCGCTCCCTGGCGTAGGATTTTATTACCTCAAAAGTCGTCAAGAGCTGCCGCAAATCTTTAGACGAGATAGCTAAGCAGACTCGTCTGCATCTGATCTGGGTTTCCGGATACAGGGATATTCCAGGGAATTGTAAATCGGATGAACTCACCCGAGAGGGTTCTACAATATCGATTCAACCATAAAGGCCAAACACCTGTATTCCTATTGCACTATGTAAACTCTTAATTTATACAATATCCTTAGGTGTACAGGATGCAAAATAGCTAGAGTAAACTGGCCAGAAATAAATGTTAGGCGCTCAAAAGATTTATTATCTACAAATAGAAAAAGGTATATAAGTATCCCAACGGGGCACTGGATCCTGGGTACTCATGGTAGTAAGTTGAGGATTAGCTCTAACGGGATCTGCAGGAGTTGCATGGACGAGGAGGAGAAAGAGTCCTTTCTGGCCTCTTTTGTAGATATTCCAAATGAGAATAAAAGTTCCATCATATGTTCCATAAGAAGCTCCAAATGGCTGGATCTTTGAAAAGGATTGGGACTTGTGTCTCGCGGTATCACAATGGGTCAATTATGGCATAAGTGTGGCATCGCTGTCTAGTAAACTGACAATTTCAAGAAACAGCACAATTTTCAACAGTGGAAAACTGAAGCGTTATCAGCAATGAAGGATCAAAATTCACCTGCGAAACACCATGCACCAGCACACTTTAACACAAATATTCGATAATGAAATACAGAGAATTTTCCAAAAATGTATAATTTCGCGCCCTATCGTAGACTAAGCATTTATATTACGAATTACGATCTGTTCACTGAACACTACAAGTATATGCATATCTGGAGATTATGTCGAAATACCTCAGACATACAAATATTATCGGAGAGATTTTTAATTTAAGAACTACGAGGCTCTTCTTTCTTGACATATTCCGAGAATGATACTTCTAGTCCAAACAATATGTACACCAAATAATTAGTAATTCGAACAAAAAACATTCAACTCACATTCACACTCAATTCTAAACATCAGTTATACATCTACGAGGGCGGATAGATATTGAAGCTACCTAGCGCTAGATGGCAGCACAAACAAAAAAACTTTTTTTTTTGGAAATTGCGATCTGTCAAACGTCAGCTGTTAAAATTTCACCCAAATTCACCGATTAGTTTATTTGTTGTAGTCGTTTGAAGTAAGCAACTTTTGTGTTTCTTGAAAAATGGAAAAAAGCGAATTTCGTGCAGTGATTAAACACTATTATTTGAAAGGGAAAACGGCGAAAGAGACAAAAGAAAAGCTCGATAAACATTACGGTGAGTCTGCTCCGTCAGATTACATGGTAAAATATTGGATTGTTGAATTTAAACGCGGCCAAACAAGCACTGCAACAATACCATCAACAGGAAGGCCAAAAGAGGTGGTTACTGAAGAAAATATCAAGAAAATCCTCGATATCGTTATGAATGATTGCCGAGTCAAGTTGCGTGAGATTGTTGAAATGGTAAACATATCATATGAACGTGTGTTCAACATTTTGCATGAACATTTGCATATGAAAAAGCTATCGGCTAGATGGGTGCCGCGTTTGCTCAGTGTCGAACCAAAACGAGTTCGACAGACCACTTCACAGCGGTGTTTGGACATGATAAAGCGTAATCCTGTTGATTTTTGGCGTCGATTAATAACTGTTGATGAAACGTGGGTCCACCACTACACACCTGAAACCAAAAATCAATCGAAACAATGGGTGGAAGCTGGTGGAAGTGCTCCGAAGAAGGCGAAGACAGTGAAATCGGCTGGCAAGGTTATGGCCACTGTATTTTGGGATGCACGCGGAATATTGCTCTTCGATTATCTTGAAAAAGGATCCACAATCACAGGAAAGTATTATCGTGCATTATTGGATCAATTGATTGATGCAATCAAGGAAAAACGACCACATTTAAAGAAGAAAAAAATTCTCTTTCTTCAAGACAACGCACCGGTTCACACAGCATTAGATACGATGCTAAAATTACGTGAAATACACTTCGAATTTGTTAATCATCCACTTTGTAGTACAGATTTAGCTCCTAGTGACTTTTTCCTGTTTCCAAACTTGAAAAAATGGCTCGCAGGAAAAAGATTCATCTCAAACGAAGAAGTGATTACCGAAACTAACGCGTATTTTGAGGGGTTCCCGAAATCATATTATTCAGATGGTATAAAAAAGTTGGAATATCGTCTTACTAAGTGTGTCGAAGTAAAAGGAGACTATGTTGAGAAATAAATGGTTTTTGAAAAAAAAAATGTTTTTTCCTACTTAGGTAGCTTCAATATCAATCCGCCCTCGTATGCCAGATCCAACGTAAATAAAAATTAATTTCTCATTTAAAACTCCATATCTATACATATCTGCATATGTATATATCTACATATCTTGACAGGCACAACAAAACATTTACATTTTGAACAAAAATACGTATATGATACATAACTAACAACAACAGCATTTATGGAAAACGCAAATTGAATCACCACAAAAACCCAGTCTGATTTCCTTATCAGTGAGCACAAATAAATTCTTATCTGCAGCTGTAGAGATTAAAATTGCAGAATATAAAATCATAGAATCACTTTATTCATTTTACGAGATCCAAGGGTGTTAATTATGTTTTAAACATAACCCAGAACTGAGAACATGTTTATTTAAATCCAATGGAATGGAGGAACTCGTTGCCGCTACCGTTACCCTTTAAATAGTAATTGTTATCAGTTGTTGTTCCTGAAAAACTTAAAAGTAACAAATATATTACCCTGGCGAACGGTGCATATTGATCCAAATACGACACTTCGTTGTCGTTGAAATGTCTTATTTGGAATGTGCTGGAATAATCTCGAAAGCTAACGAAATAGTTCAGTTCAGTTTAAAAACTTTACAAAATTCAATATTATGCGGGTTTAAACTTTTTTATAAATTTAAAACGCATTTTGGTTTAAATTAAATTAGCATAATTAAAATATTGATCTAGTACTTACATATATCTCCAACTAACCTAAGCTCTTTATGTCGCTCTTTACTACTTCGCTAAATAACCCATCGTCATCCGTTACCGGTAAAGGAACGTCATTACGGTCAGCATTTAGAATAATTTTACCAGTTAGCTTTACTCATTTCGCCTTTTTGATTTTTCTTAAACACTAAAATTTTATCGGAAGGACTCTAATAACTTATACAGCATGTTATGTTGGAATCAAAATACGATCACCAGTAACGGCCTTCCTCCTTGTTCTGCAAAAAATATGTTCTGAAAAATATATGCCGATTTGTGTTATTAATACTCATTTTTTTAATGCCCGCAAGGACTGCTCAGGGTCCCAGACGTTACAGTTTTCATTAACTCTTAGTGCGTAGTTGAAGATTCAGAGCACTTTTTTGAGCTACTCAAGAGCAGCTCTTTCTTTAAATTCCATTTAAAGTTACTTTCTTCTGAAATATATTAGCTTATGTACACGAATGCTTCCCAGACCTGCATTTTTATTTTAAAATGGTGATATTGTGTTATTCGGGAGATAATTATACATGCCCTGTGTGTGTTAAATAGCGTTGTAACAGTATTTTTACCCAAAATTATATATTGAAAAAATTTTATTTATAAATACAAAAAATACCTTATGGTGTTTTAGGTAAAAGTATCACTCTCACAATTTTCATATTATTTAAAAAAAGAGCGAGACTCCTCCCAATTACCAGCACAATTTTTAGTGTTCATGTAATCGATCATCGGTGGATTGCGCCAGTCATAGATACTGATTTCAAAGAATTTGTAATTGTGCATAACCACATACATATACGAGTATGTCGATTCAACATTCGTCTTTGATAAGGATATTCCCTTAATTTGGAATTTCTCATTTTCTTTGAAGAACAAAGAAGATTAATCTTGATAGATGGCTTTGTCTTCTTTATTTGAGGTGTGCAACACAGTGCATCCAAGAAGACGGTGTAATAAATACAAACAGAACAGTTGACATTCCAATCAGATTTCCATTCCTCGATTTTCAATTATAATTTAAATGGTATGAAAAACAAAGCGATGAAAATGGTGATTCTAATAGAAACGATTAAAGAAGTTTGTAGTCCTGTTAGACCGACTTCAAAATACCCTTAACCTTATATGTTCGTGCGAGTTAAGCAATGGCAATGTTTTATTAAGATATCATCATATCTAGTGCCATTTTCAAGAGGGTATCCTGAGCTGATTACAATGGAGGGAGGCGTGGCCTTTATCTGACCGTCCCCATTTTTTGTGAATGACTTTGCAGCATCAATAATCATATTCACATACAATTTGGACCAAGAATTTGGGTTACGTCCTAAGTTCTGAGCACGTATAACCCGAAGGCTCGAGCCTGAAAATGTACCGCCCATTTTTTGTTTTGTGGTTTGCACTAGAACTCTGAACTTTCGTGTGAAGTTCCGTTGATGAATCTTGCACAGAGTCCCATAAATGAATATTGCATAGAGTCCCATAAATGAATAGTAATAATCTGCCCATATTTCGCATGCACGCTAGTACGTACCTAGTATCTACTGCTACCAATTTGTAATTTTAAGTACGGTCCTCAAAGTTTATTATATACAATCCCATCCTTCCGGCGTTTCCGTTATGTGATCGACCCATTTCTTGTGTACTCGTATGTAAAATAATTTATAAGTCGTAGGTTATAAATATGTGCCAATAGTGGGCGTGGCTGTAAGAATAACCCATCCATTTTTTGTGTAGTGTTTAATGTTGGTACCCGCAAATTTTGTATAAAATTCCGTTGAGGAATCTTTTATAGGAACCTAGTAATGATTTTTAATTAATTGTGTGCGCGGCGGCGGTAGAAGTATGATCGCTATATTTCGCACACACTATTATGGACCTAATGTACATTACTGCCAATATTTGGTTATATATCAACAATACGAGCAGAGCTAGGCTATTTGTAATTTTAGTCCCGAAAGTTCGTTACACAGAAAGAGGTTCCTTTTTCTGATCAACTACAGTTCTTGCTGTTGGCTTTATAATCCCTACATGCTGCTTCTCATATTATTGCATCCATAAATCTTTAATAGATCTTTAGTTATGAATAGTTGTTAATAGTGGGCGTGGCAATTTATATATACCGCCCACATTTTCCATAATGTTCAGTAGGATGCAAATCTACGTCACTATTTTATCAATTGGACCGAAGTTAGAGCCATTTTAAAAGGGAAAAAAAGTAGCATATAAAGGGTTTCCAACAAGAGGTGTTATTTTTAATTACCCGGTATTTCGGTAGCTGTCAGTTTTAAAGCTTTTATTCTTTGACATTAGATAAGTAGAAACTACGCCATTACTCAATATGGAACGATACACGCTTCAATAATGCACTGAAATTATTAAAATTCACTACAAAAATGGTGAAAATCTTGCAGTCACAGTTCGCAAAACTAAAGCATTTTTGGGTCGTCGTGAAGCACCTTGTCGGACCGCAATACAGAAATTGGTGGAAAATTTGGAGCTGTTGGGACAAGTTAGTGATGTGAAGAATAAAACCCGTGCACGTCGCTCAAGAACAACTGAGAATATTGCTGCTGTAGCCCAAAGTGTTGAAGAAAACCCAGGTTTGTCCATTCCTCGTCGTTCTTTGGAATTGGGCATTCCACAAACGTCATTACACCGTATTTTGCAGAAAGACTTGGGTCTTAAGGCTTATAAAATTCAGTTAACACAAGAACTCAAGCCGGCCGATCATCAACAACGTCGTGTCTTTGCTGATTGGGTCCTTGAAATGAATGAAAATGATCCGGAATTCCATCGAAAAATCATCTTGACAGATGAGGCCCATTTCCACATCGGTGGCTACGTCAACAAGCAAAATTGTGTACATGTGTACCAACATTAAAGAAAAAAAAATGAGAACATCGAACATACGTAACTCACGAAATTTGAAAATAACGGTTATTTTTTGATCACACTTCTTACTTTCATTTTAAGTTATATAATTTTGACTTTGAGATATATGATTGTGCACTGCTTAAAGATGTAAAGTGGCCATTATATATCCGGCAAATAAAGAGGGTTTATAGAATAACCTGCATACCTGAATATACATTTAGAATAGATTTGTTGTAAAATATTACTGAAGTTACCCCGGCCCCTTTGACAAAGCTCAAAAATTGTCATTTCATATTGGCCATCAAGGTGAATTTACTTACATGGTGACTGCAAGAACAAATTTTTTTGAACCAATTTTCCCGCATTAGCTGTCAAAAGTTAATGTATAGAAAAATGCGATCAAAACATATATGCATCAATTGCAAATTGGGTTGTGCGTCCGAATGTAACAGATTTGGAGTAAAAATTACTTGTTGAAAGTCTACATACTCGTATATTACTATAATATTAGTTTAATTTTTTGCCAAATTTGTATCCGGCCTAAGACATATGCATCTCCTGCTTATGTTCTGCTTCCTTTTCTATTACTTTTATCTTTTCTGGTGTATTAGAAGATGCCATTTTAATAAAATATTTGTCACATGTATTATATGTATCGGACCTGAGAGTTCCAAAACGCAAATCAAAGTCAGAGTTAAAAATATTTCTTAATGAACTGCCTGAATATTTTTCTTGATGTAATTCAAACATTATAGCAATACTTAAGTTTGGGTAGACATTTTTTTTCTGAACTTCTACCATAATGTCTCTCCTGACCTGGAAAGCTGTTTAGGTGTTCAATAACGCATTTTTTTTCTTCATCTACTACTCTATTTGGTCGGTTTTGGTGTTTTCCTTTGTCTCGTGATGTTACTTCTGCTACCCGCTTTCCATTTGGTTTGACTAATAGAATCAAAGATTTCAATAGAGCTGATTGTTCGTTGTATGTTTTTTTCCGTATACAGGTTTTTAATTTCGTCTGAGTTGAAATTTTTGCAATACCAATTACAAGCACAATTGCAGACCTATGTGTATACAATTATAAATTGTATTAATGTTTGTGCATATACAAAGTTTTTCCATATTACCATTTCAGGAGTAGTTTTCTCCGGAACGGGTTTCCCTTTTTTGGACATGTAGTATTCTCCACTATTTCTGAGTAAATTTTTATTAATATTTTTCCAATTTTCTTATTTTTCATTTATTAAGCTTAAACAACACACTAAATTTTTCCGCACTTGCCATTATATCGATCACTTACAATGCTGTTCCAGCGACTGTTTTCTTTAAACTTTAAGCAAAACAAACGATCAAGAGTCTACAAGCACTAAATATACGAGGTGTGATCGAAAGATAACCGTTATTTTCATCTTTTCGTGAGTTACGTATGTTCGATGTTCGCATTTTTTTTTCTGTTATGTTGGTACACATGTCTGTTATATATGTTGGCAATACCAACCATTTTGGATTGTCAGTTTGTTTTTGACAGATAAAAAGGTTAGTCGTGTTTTGGTGTGCTCGTCGATTTTGTACTATTCGAAAAAATGGATCAAAGAAACTGTATTCAGTTTTGTGTAAAAAATGAAATTAAATGCGCAAGGACATTTGAAATGTTGACTGTGGCCTTTGGCGAGTCTACTATGAGCAGAACACAAGTTCAATTGTGGTATAACCGGTTTAAGGAAGGCCGAGAAGATGTCAATGACGATGCTCGTCCTGGTCGCCCGAGCACGTCAACAACCGATGAAAACATTGACGCAGTGAAGTAAAAAATTATGGATAATCGTCGAATTACTATTAGAGAGGTTGCTGATGATGTTGGCATATCGTTTGGCTCATGCCAAGCAATTTTTACAGATGTTTTAGGCATGAAACGTGCGGCAGCGAAGAATGTACCAAAATTGCTAAATTTTGAGCAAAAACAACGTCGCATTGACATCGCTCAGGAGCTGTTTTTGGCCAAAAACAAAATCGTTATCATGCCTCAACCACCATATTCACCGGCCCCCGCTGACTTTTTCCTCTTTCCAAAACTGAAGACACCGATGAAAGGAAAGCGTTTTGCTACGATTGAGGAGATAAAAGAAAAATCGAAACAGGAGCTGTAGGCGATACCAAAGAAAGCGTTTCAGAAGTGTTTCGAGGATTGAAAAAAATGCTGGCATAAGTGTATTATATCTGAGGGAATTATTTTAAAGGGAACAAGATAGTTGTTGATGAATAAATAAATACTTTATTTTTTGATCACACAATAACGGTTCTTTTTTTTATCACACTTCGTATACAAGCGTTAGAATGCAGTTTCATAACTAGTCGGATCACAGCGATGTTTAAGCACCTCCACCAAACGGTTTTTCATCGAAGCCACAAGTTTCCTGGTTTCCTGAGCTGTTATCTCAGTCCACTCTTTAAATATTATGTCTTTGAGCTGCCGTTTACTTGATATTTTATGTTTTCGTATTCATGTTCTCTCCGGAAGAGCCCATAAATGCTCAATAGGGTCTAAATAGTGTGACTGCGGAGGCATGTGAAATTATTCGGGGGCGTTATACAGCAACCACAGGCGCACAGTTTCTGCAGTGTGCTTGCGATCATTGTCATGTTGAATATGAAATCTGTTTTGTAGTCGCAATTTGTCAGCACTCGATCACATATTTCGCTTTTAAATGCTTAAATAAACATGCTTGTCCATCGTTGTCTCCACAAACTCTAGGTTGCCCGCACCATTATCAGCCATACAACCCCAAATCATGACAGCACCACCTCCATGTTTTTCTGTTGGGAAAATATTACATTTGTTGTATGTTTCACCAGGCTTACGCCATACTAATATGCGTCCCCTAATACCGAAAATGCAGTACTGCGATTCATCGGAGAACAGCATTTGTTCCAAAACTCTTCTGGCATATTTAAGTATTTGTTTGCGAAGGAAATGTGCTTTTTCGATTTTATTGATTGATGAAACAAGCGGCTTCTTTCGTGCTACTCTGCCATGAAAACCAGCCCGTCTCAAAATTCTCCGCGCAGTAACCACAGAAATATTTTTTGCAAATCTTTCCTGTACATCAAGTGCAATCAGCGATCCACTCAAACGCGGATTCTTTTACACTGCATTCAATGTTGAGCGACGTTTACATAGCGTGAGTTTCGGTGGGCGACCAGAACAATGCTTTGACATGATAGTTCCGCTAGTTTTAAAATTGTGTATTATGGAATAGACCGAGCAGTGTGATATTCCAACCAAACGTCCAATTTCCCTATTTGATTTCCGTTCCTGCCAGAACTCAATGATGACTTTCCTATCGCCGACATTTATTTCTTTCCGAGTAGACTCCATGATCAATTTTTAGTACGTATTCAAAAAACACAAGACTTGATTCCAGATTTCTGATAAACTGACACAACCACAATAAAATGAAAGCAAAATTTTGAGCAAATTAGCAGAGTATGGACTTAAAAATCGCAGAAACAATAAGTGCTTGCAGACTTTTGATCATTTGTTTTGTTACCCTGATATATATACTGTTATAAAATTTTGATAATTTTATTGTCTGTCCGACTGCTGGCGCGTGTAAAAGTCAATCCGGTGCATTCTCAAAAAACCTTCCTGTTGAAATTTTCGCATGGTAAATTTAGTGCAGTCAGCTATTTACACTTAGTTACGGGCATTGGTGGTGTGATTATGCTAACTCGACGCATTAGGTCACGTAGGAGCTTGATCGAGTTTTCTTGTGTAAGTCAGGGAGTTACGTTAGTTCAAGCTCAGCAACCCGAACAGGCGAAGAGTAGTGAATTGCAAACCGAACTAAACCTAATCGAAATTGTGAGCAAACCACCCATGAAATAAAAATATAAAAAATTTGAATTCTAAGCTTAAAATTAAAACATTGATGTAATAATTAGAAATTAAACTTAATCTTAATATTAAAATTATATTGAATTATAAATGAAAACAATTAATAATAACTAATAATAATTTAATTTATTTATTTAATCATACAATAAGTTTTAAAAACTTATGCTGTACATTTAACTTAGCTACAATTGTAACTTAAATTAAATACTTAAAGCTAAAATTAAAATTAAAATTAATACTATTGATAATTATTTAGAAAATAACAAACAAATATAACAAAAAACAAGAAAAATATATAAAAAATAAAAAAGAAAGAGGGTAGTAGAACATGGAAGGAAAAGAGAAGAAATAAAGCGTCAGGAGTTACTACGAAAATAAAGATAAATAAGATGCTTGAAGTTGTTGTGATTCACAATATTTTTTAAATCATTAGGTAATGGGTTCCATAGTCTAGTGGTGCCAACGAAAAACATTCTAGCCGAGTTTCGGAACGTAAACCTCGGTATAATGAGATTATTGCAATGATTCGACAGGCTGAAGCGCAACTTGTCATAAAGGTATAGCGGAGCCTTAGACTATATTAATTTATGCATAAATATACAATTTCTTGCCTTTAAATAGCTCTCAATATCGCAACCCAGAATCATGTTACTCCAAGATGAGATATGGTCAAATTTGCGCAAGCCATACACATAACGAGTAGCATTATTGAATGCCACTCGCAGCTTATGTAAAGACCGAGAGTCCAAACCACTATACACCACCTCAGAGTAGGTAATCATAGGCACAAGCAATTGCACAACCAACCTGCGCCTGGTTTCAACGGGAGTAAATCGAGCAGACATCCTCAAACAGCGCAGCGTCATATACATTAATGTGAAATAAATATTTAGGGAAATTCCTTATGATATGCTCATGATAATATTTCATGGGAAATTAGGAAATAAATATTTGGGAGTATTTCCTATTAAATACTCCCAATAACATTTTATAGGATATTGCGAATGTTTAGGAGCATTTCGTATGAAGTTGTCACGACAATATATCATAGGAAATTATGAAATTAGCTTTAGCAAATAAGATATAAGAGGCCAGTTGCATTTCACTACTGGCCAGTTGGAGTTGTAAGTTTGAAGTGCAAAACAGTTAAATAAGTATAGCTCATCAAAACATTAATAATAAAAATAAATATAAAGTTAAATCTATTGCAGTAAATTGTCTTGTTTTTTGTTGCAGTCCATCAGCGGGATATCCGCGTGCATCAGATAGCTGGACAGCTTGCTGTTCTACACTCAATATCATTCGCCATCGGATCGCATGCCATCCACTCAGGAGATCATAAGTTGGATCAGCAGCAGGATATTTAATATCCTTCGACGTCGGATCGCACATCATGCACTTAGAAGAGCGTTCGCAGAACCGCCGCGTCGGATCCATAAATCTTTGCACGATATTTAACCGGCGCCCGAGCACACGAAAGGCGTGTTCCAGCACTAACCCAACCCATCATAACGGCGCAACCGGAAAAGCCGGTGCATTGGCCAGGGTATAATATCGGGCCGGTGCGATAAAACTAGAGCGCGTGCAGCGAGCAGGCGGTTTGCAATTACGACATCGATTCAGCTACATTTCGACATGGCAACATTTCGGCATGCAAATAGACATTGTTCAATTATTATTTAATTAAGTGCAATATTTAAATTATTAATGCTCGTAATATAAATAAAATGTTTAAGAGTTTCAGAAAAATCTTGGAATTAATAACACTAACTTAATTTGATTTAACCTTATCTTAGTACTTATCATTTACTAAAAGTTATATAATTGTATTTATACCATGGGACATGGCATTTGACGCAAATTCGGGGATAGAGGAGTCATTCGTGCTAGTGCAAGCATTGAAGGAATTCGCAGGTAACCGCGCCCAATACGTCTCAAGGCGCAGTGTTGCACAGAGCGTGTATGACCCTTTTACGCTATTTGAAGGCACTACTAGGCATTATCAGGCCGTTCATTTGATAAGGAGGAAGCTCATAGAGGAGGCATATAATCTCTTAACATCCTTTAACACCCCAAATAATATCCAGGGTATCACGGCAAGGCTGGATTTCACTTATGATGATAAGCGACCCACTTACCAAATCCAGCAGGAGTTCTTAGCGCTGTGGCAAAGACGCATGACCGTATTTCAGTCCTATGACGAGATGCAAAAGCGGCTGAGATTGCTTACAAGCGAGAATGAGTTGAATAAAGCAGGTGACAGCGAGCGAAGGAACGTATTGAATGAGGAATAGACGAACCTCGCCAATAGCGTATTCATTGCAGGATTGAATCTGTCCATGAGTTCTTCGATAGTATGTGCCAGCCCCGCAGACATGTCAACTGACCTTGGCTTGGCGCTGGAGCTGGAGGCTAACCAAGTCCGAGTACAGAGCGACAGTGCCACGGAGTGGCAGCTCGATAGATGATAGGGATCATATCGGACGCCATATTACCATTCGCGGCCGACGCAGCCCATGACGAAGACTCCGCCGCAGCTGGAAGGTTCTTCCACGTCTAGCGCTGCTTTTGCACCATCCGGGAATAATACTGAGCATCCTTCCGGAAGGCCACCCTTCAGCCATGTCACCATTTTCGAACCCGGCTATGGAATGTCTAGACGACTTAAGCCTGCGGGTCAGCGCCCTCAGGCCCTTTAAGAGGAACCTGAACAGTGCAGAGTCCTTACATATGTCCAAGTACCAGTGCGCCAATCACATTTCGGAATCTCCTGAGGGGCAGGAAACAGGGGCAAACTGCAGCCGCGATAAGTGAAGGGCACTCCAGAACCGGGGAGTGTGCTGGGTCCGAACGTATTTTAGATGAGGTAAATATTTTAGGGCAAGTCGACCAACCCTAACCTACGTAGTCGTAGAACTTGACAATAGGCACCTCAAGTTCTTGTTGAGTACCGAAGCCTCCGAGAACTACATAGGGAACCACGATTTCCTGCGGGAGATCAAACCGGTAAGCATTCCGTTGCTGAGAAGGCAAACCAGCGTGTTCCGATCCGGGGAAAGGGTCATAATAAAAATAAATATAAAGTTAAAATTACTGCAGTAAATAATTGTCTCGTTCTTTGTTGTAGTCCATCAGCGGGGTATCCGCATGCATCAGATAGCTCGGCAGCCTGCTGTTCTACACTCAATATCCATTGCATGCCATCCACTCAGGAGAGCTTTCGCAGAACTGGCGCGTCGGAACCATGAGTTGGATCAGCGGCAGGATATGGAATATCCTTCGTCGTTCGCACGCCATCCATTTAGGAGAGCGTTCGCAGAACCGGCGCGTCTGATCCATAAATCACTGCAGAATATTTAGGTTCCTTCGCTGTTGGATCGCACGCCATCAATTTCGGAGAGCGTTCGCAGAACCGGCGCGTCGGAATCAATATATGGAGGATATTACCGTAATGTAAATGGATTGTAGGAACAGCAGGATATTTAAAATCCTTCGCCGTCGGATCACACACCATCCACTTAGGAGGGCGTTCGCAGAACCGGCGCGTCTGATCCATAAATCACATAATTTTTTTTTGTGTGCATACAAATGGATTCGTAGCCAACTTCATGTAAGAAAATAAAGTAAAACTTAAACATTTTTAATTAGCTAAAAATGTCTTATATTATTAACATAACTTTAACATTTTATGTGTTGGTGCTATCATATCCCCGGATACGGCTGCTGGGAAAGACCCAAAAGCACCAAATTTTTCCTTTCGCCAAAATAATTATAAGGATTGCCAATGTCAATAATAAGTTGGGTATAGATAACAAAAAGGTGCGATCAGTCAAAATCGCGGTGTGACCGCTGAAGTATATAGGAAAAGCAAACAAACTACTGCATACACTAACACTACATACGCTGGCAGTGAAAGGGGCATTCCTTTCTCTGTATTCTCTGGTTATAAGTACTATTCAAAAATTTTTCGATCTGCGCATCTACGTCGCAGTAGTTTGGTTGCAAAGTGATATGTCAAACTAGCGTACATTTTGTAAACAAAAAAGTAAACATTAGTATGAAATATTAAAAAAACCACATTTATTATTTTATATCCAACATTTTTTGGTGAAATATATATAGCAATATATTACAAATATATTGACGCAAATACTTAATTTAAATTGCAATTATTTCTATTAGAAAACCAATCATCGTAAAGGGTTTTCCAACAAGAAGTGTTATTTTGAATCACCCGGTATTTCGGTAGCTGACAGTTTTAAAGCTTTTATTCTTTGACATTTGACAAGTAGAAACTACGCCATTACTAAAAATGGAACGATACACTCTTGAACAACGCAATGAAATTATTAAAATTCACTAAAAAAATGGTGAAAATCTTGCAATCACAGTTCGCAAAACTAAAGCATTTTTGGGTCGTCGTGAATCACCTTGTCGGACCGCAATACAGAAATTGGTGGAAAAATTGGAGCTGTTGGAACAAGATAGTGATGTGAAGAATAAAACCCGTGCACGTCGCTAAAGAACAACTGAGAATATTGCTGCTGTAGCCCAAAGTGTTGAAGAAAACCCAGGATTGTCCATTCCTCGTCGTTCTTTGGAATTGGGCATTCCACAAACGTCATTACACCGTATTTTGCATAAAGACTTGGGTCTTAAGGTTTATAAAATTCAGTTAACACAAGAACTCAAGCCGGCCGATCATCAACAACGTCGTGTCTTTGCTGATTGGGTCCTTGAAATGAATGAAAATGATCCGGAATTCCATCGAAAAATCATCTTGACTGATGAGGCCCATTTCCACCTCGGTGGCTACGTCAACAAGCAAAATTGGGACATCTGGGGCTCGGAAAACCCAAGAGTTATTGTTGAGAAGCCTCTCCATCCTCAACGTGTGACTGTTTGTTGCGATTTATGGCCCGGCGGGGTCATTGGACCTTACTTTTTCGAAAATGAGGTTGGATCAACAGTTACGGTGAATGGATTGCGCTATCGAGAGATGATTAATGATTTTTTATAGTCGGAGTGGGATGGTATTGATCTGGACAACGTTTAATCTCAACAAAACGGCGCTACGTCCCACAGAAGCAACGTAACTATTGCTCTTTTACGGGAAAATTTTCCGGACCGTATTATCTCTCGAAGAGGTGATCACAATTGGCCACCGAGATCTTGTGATTTAACACTTTGCGACTTCTTCCTTTGGGGCCACGTGAAAGATAAGGTCTACGCCAACAGCCCAACGTCGATTCAAGACCTCAAAGATAGAATTCGTGTGGCTATCGAGGACATAGGTCAGCCACTTTGCGATTTGGTTACGGAAAATTTCATGAAAAGGATATGGACCTGTAAGCATGGTCGTGGTGGCCATTTGGCTGATGTTGTTTTTCATTATTAACGGCATACCTTCCTCTTTATTATGAAATAAACATCCGATCATTTGTCTCAAAAAATGGCATTTTTCTTTGAATACCAAAATAACACCTCTTATTAGAGAAATTGAATAAATTAGCTGTGCGAAGAAAAATTAAGTGTGTGTGTTCTTTCAAAAAGTTTATTATTAAAAATAATAAACGAATTAATAATAATAGTATAATATTAATAATAATAGTAAAGTAGTAATAATAATAAAACTATATTAAAATTTTACAAAATTTTCTTTTTCTTTTGTAGGCGTTTTCTTCAATTTCTTTATTTAATTTCCAAATTTTAAAAAATATTCTCGCCAAGAAAAACAATTTTTGTATTTTAATATTGCAATCGATATCGGAGACTTGCTCAATATTTTTTTCAAAAAAATTATTTGCAATTTATAAACCGTCTTCTTTAATTGCTTCAAAAATGTTGTATGGATTACATACTCGTATATGTATATGCCATCATATCTTCTGTTGGTTTTGATAACCTCCCTTCACTTAAGTGGTTCACCCATGTGTACAAAGAATCGGTCTTGTCTTGAATTACAGTTTAGTCGATTTCGTCGCGCAATTTGTGGCATATGTAACCAGCAAGATTTTCAACACCATCATACGCTATGTCTTCCAACACTGTGTTCCATTTAAAAGTCGGTTTGAAAATTTTAGGCACAGCGCCGCCGTTCAACAATATCCATGTAGTGAGGTCTGGAAGAATTGTACAGTTTCAGCAATACGAATGCAATTTAAATTATTTATATTTTACCCATTTGATATTACAAGCTATTTGCAAACTCATCACTTGTGAAATGCTCCATGCAAATGAAGCTGGTCTTCGGATTGAAAACGTTTTCTCGCCAGCAGAAAATTATCAATTTTTTCAAAACAGTCGCATCGGACAGAAAGGTGAAAAACTCCACTCCGACGCTTTACTTCCATTCCCGTTAATACAACCTGCCACCGAACATTTCATTATTCACAATTGACCCTTTATTTTCTTATTTATTTCATTATTTATTAAGAATACACAATCCGCACTATATATTTATTACTACTGTGACGTCTCAGCCCAACAACTAAATATCAAACTCAGAGAGAAAATAATAACGGACCTGCGCAATGCATAATCTTCTTCTCTATCATTCTTGATAAATACTGTGAGACATGAGGTGTACTCAATTCGTATCTTGTATCGAGCTCGTATCGAGTTGTGCGAATAAAATGGCAACGAGTAAGTGGTATACTTGGCGGCACTGTTTCAAAAAAAGCACTGAAAAATCCCACGGGAATTTTTATGGGTAATTTTTAAACTCGCTGGTTTTCAAGCAATTTTCAAATTGGAAGCACTTTCTATCGAGGATAGAAAAACTCGCTCGTTTCCTCCGGGTATAATTTACTCGATTACTTTTTCCATACAAAAGTCTGTCCTATCCTCGATAGAGTGGCGAATCGAATTCGTGTCGATGGAGAAATGCCATAATTCGCTACTGATAGCATTAACAGTACCAACATCTAATCGAGTCATTTAGTAAAATTTTTGACTTCATTTGAAATTACCTTCGCTGAAGAAAAACTGTTATCAAATTTTGTTTTTGTTAATTTAATCGATGAAGGAAGTGCAACACTGACTTGTTTGATTTCTTCTTCTTCATTCCAAATTCTTTCATGTGGTGAAAGCAGATAAGTTGTTAATTGCTTATTAATGCTCGCAGTTGTCGTAAACTTCAATTCAATTAAATCGTAAACAAATTAACGCACTTTTCCGCTTGCCCGAGCAATGAGGAGCTGTGAATATCACTATGCAAATTGTGGGTATGCGCGAAGTGAAAAGCTTGCTGCACTTGCGCAGAAACTGTACAGCTTTTTAAGAGCCTTGTCTGCTTATAAATTGACGGCATGCTGAAGACAGTTTGATGGGCGCATTGGCCCCCGTTTATTAAAAAATTATGAGTGTTAAATGTTTTCCATTCACCGTAAATATGCAAACACGTGCATTCACAAACACATTACTCGCATAAACATTTTTATTTATGACTGAGTAAAAAGTTATATGAAAGCTGTGAAACATTTTAATACCGGGCGTTTCTTGTACATATATTGAGACATGTATCCATAAGTAATAAACTATCTAGACAAGTAAAGCTTACATAATGAAAAAGGAACCTTCATTACTTAGAATATGGGGAAAGCCACCAAAATAGTATGAATGTAAACATGCATTTCCCAATTGGATACGATAAAAGAAAAGGAGACCGTAGAAAACTGACATAAATGGATTGTTGGGTTTAACCCGGAGTGCAGAATTGATATATTTTTTCAATACAATTTAAGTCAGATTCTCGTTTATGAATAAGCCTTTTAAATGCACAGGGCTCAGATTGAGTGGTATAAATGAAATAATACCAGAGCGAATTTATGCTGATAGTTAACAATGACAAAGATTTGCAAAAAAAAGTTTGTGGAAGGGGAAGAAATCAAAGCGATACACGTAATTTAGAAACCGAAATCCATTTTTATAGTTCGAATTTTGTAATTGATGAAGAAGCCAGCAGTTACACCTCAAAATAATATGACGAAATTGATACGATGTGTGATATTATAAGCGCCGTAAATGAAATTTGAATTTATCCAATTATCTAATCAATTATGATGGACAGAAACTAAAGTTACTTAAAAGGAGACTCAACTATTAAAAATGGTAAATTTTCACATAAACAAAAAACTTTGGAAAGTTGAAAGAGCACCCTTATACTAAATCCATCATTATTCGAAAAAATTCAATTGGATTCTTCTATCGGTTTCATACATACTTTTGACTAATATTTACCATTAAAATGTTCTTATATGGAACTACTATAATTTGTGACGAAATAGTCACTGCATTGTTTAAGTGTGAACATAAATACATTCAACATAAGATTCTATTGCTATCCCGTTCTGCTTAATATTATAAATTCAGCAGTAATAAGTCATTATTGTTATTGGCTGATACCAACATAAATGATATTCATAGCATATCTTACAGCATATCTTACGCAATGAACTTCATTCCGCAATGTGTTGAATACATATCTGCAGGAGTTGAGTTGAGTATAAAACATTAAATTGTATTTTTGTCTATATAATTTTAATGACAGTTGGATTTTGTTGGGGGTAAAATAAATTATCAATTTTATTTTGTTTACTGCTTTTATTTTATTGCATTATTTCTTAGACTAAAAACATTTTAGAATTATATATTCTACGTACTACTATTTTACAATATAATATTATATTGTCAATATTATTTGAAGCTAGTACTGAGGTAACGAACACAACCTCTAATAAATAATACCATATATTAAATGAGAATCTCGGGCATGTGGAGAATTAATTAAATATATAACCATCAAGAACCTCAAATTCATCCATATAAAATATTTTTCGTAGGTTTATATCGAGTCGACTTTCCCCAAACGAACCATTTTTCATAATTAAAATTTGGTTGAAAAATTCAATTTGTATCAAGCTTTGCAGATGACGTCAACACGAAGTCAGCAGAAATTTTCAAAGTTGCTTGTTCGGTAAGTGAGAGTGATCAGCCAAAATGAACTGCAATCTCGCTGAAATGTAAGAAATGCGCACCATTGAGGCAAACAAAGTGTGACACTTTAATCTACAACTGCAATTGACTTGCAATTGTCGCTTTTGGTAAGCGCAGCGTTGACAATGGGCAACGGAAAACACGGCAGCTGTTACTGGTGCCACTACTGCCGATTGCATGTCCATGTCCATCGTTGCAGTTTTCATTGCACTACATTACTGTGAAATACAATTTCACTCTGCTTATGTGCCTGACTGGTGACATTGTTTCCAGCGCAGGGTGTGCGTGTGTGGGCAGTTCACTGCCACTGATAAATTGTGCAATTGAGCATCTTGGTGCAATAAAATTAAAAATGTGAAACTGCTGGAAAATGAAATGGCAATTAAAAGAGCTGACTTTTAAGTTAGCGTTTTTATGCTTGTATTTGCATGAAATTCTGCAAATCTGTATCTTAACACAGCCGTCTCTTCGCACGTCTTTCTCTTTAATACCTCTGTGTGTGCCGAGTGATACGAGTACGTTAACTAAATTCACATAATTATGCTATGATCGATATTCTCACCAATCCACACACTTCGTCGTCAGGAATCCTTGTAGTCCCAATTCCGTGCCAGTCTTTGCTAATGTAGGCGCTTGACATTTTCCACTTATTTGCTTTTAATTATTTCCTTATTACTCTTGAAATGAGAGCAACGAGAATATTCCGCATTATACGCAGTACATACATATGTCTAAATTCCGTAATTTTATACTTCATGTCTTTTTCACTAAAACCAGTGCCAGGCGAGATTAAATTGTGTTTATTTTTCTATTCTCGCGTTACTTTCTCCTCATTAAATTGTAACTGGTAATAAAAATCATTTCTACATACGAAACATTTTATGATACTTTAAAATTCGATCGAACCCAGAAAGTCGTCAAAACTGGTCGTTGATTACGCGTTTAAGCAAACTCACTTTAGATTCCGCAATATGAAAAACTAACTAGTTGCGTTTTGTTCTTATTATAACTCAATTTATATTAATCAACTTCACATATGAACGTTCCCATCGCTGAAGTCTTTCGAATATATATATAAAGAATTTCTTGCCCAAAAATTGCAATTTTCGGATATATTGAAAATATTACGATTTTTCAAAGGTGACAATTAGAAATCTTTTCTGAATTTGTTTGAAAATATTTACACTCTTTTAAGCTGAACGGTATATTGATGAAACCCGATTATAATATTCTATGCTTCCTAACAATAATGGAAGATAATACAGATAACGATGGCCTTATAAAATATGCTCGGAATTTCAGGAGGCTACTAATATTTTGAATGTAAAAAGTTTCCGTTGCAAGAACAGCCTGAAGTACCTCTACTTCTTGGGAAATCGGAGGGAGGTTCAAAGTTTTGCCAATTCTGATACAAAATTTTATAAAGGAATAACCTAGATAGGTGCTTAGTTATAGAGAGAATATCTGCTCACATACAAACTGAGCTGGTGCAGTTCAGCAAGATGCATGGCTTGGTTCTTATTCCCATAATAGAATACGGAATCGTATTAGAAAGACATATGTAGCTCTAGAGTCTTGTCACATGACAGTAGGAAAAAATAAATCTAACCTTCTAGGGAGTTGTAAGACCTATTCTATTTTATTGTCGCGACACTTGAATAATATACACTTTGCTGACTATATGAAGATTCAATGAAAAAGTATGTAGCACTAATTGCTGGTCTTATTTTTAAATAAAAGAAAAATTGTATGCTTATTGAAATGATATCAAAGTTTTGCTTATTAAAAACACAAAATTGTACCCCTATTATACTTATTTAAAAAAGAAGTTTATTTCCAATGGTATAGAATATAACAAGTCCAAACTACCGCTAATGAAGAAATATCGATAGATTTGGGTGATATGATGCCTCAGTCTTATTTTCATTGGCGATCACTGATGGTTTTTCTAAGATGCTTCAATTTGGATTTGTTCTGTGAGTGAAGAAAATGGTTGATATCTATCATACAAGACCTAGCTGATTGAAGTATCGCCTCAACCAATTGTTATTAAACGTTTAAACACCGTATGGCAGAAAAACACACCCACACACATAGTAGATTGACACTTTAATAAAAAAATATTTTGCGTATTAAAAAAGGAATACATATCGTATATATAAATATACTGAACTTTACACGTCTGAATTTCCATGGCGTACAACTAGAACTCTTCACCAAACGAAAAATTACATACAAAGTCAAAATGTCAAAACAGAGAGTTGCCATCGATACTTAATAATATTCAAAATGAAAAGTAATTTTATATAAATATAGTACTGTTAACAGTCGGCCATCCTGTCTTAAAGGGCGTCCTCGCTCGGGTCATCGTCATCTTCACACTCCTCCTCGCCATTATCGTCAGGCAGTCGACACCACGGCTTCATCTGGATAGCTGGAAGGTCTTCCACCACATATCGGTCTTTACGCAGCTTTTCGATTACAATAAACTGGCCTTTGCTCAAGCTTTCGTGCGCGTCCCAAGCTCGGTGATTCAGATTCCACCAAGATCAAGTTATTGACATCATAATCTTTAGGCTTCCGGTGCTTAGAATCGAATCTCTCCTTCGCACGTTTTCTGGATTCATTTATACAGACGGCGGCAGCTAATCGTGTCCGTTGCATTTCTTCATCGGTTTTTAATTCTTCATCTCGGTGAAGCATATCGACAATCTTGTTGCGAATAACATCTCTAGGCTTGTATGAGAATAGAAGCTCGTGTGGCGTTTTTTTGATTGTCGAATTCGAACTATTTAGCCGTAAAAGTTGTGCTTCTGTCGCTAACAATTAATTATCTCTGGAATTCCAAAATATCCAATTATCTCATTTAACAAATCAAGGACAAGTTTGGTTTTTCTGCTCTTCACGGCACAAAAAATTGAGAACTTTGTGAAGGCATCAATAATCGCTAAAACGTATTCATTTCTGCGCTTTTCGGAAAAGGTCCCAAATATATATTACTTTAAATGGAACCGGTATGCATTCATCATAATGAAATTCTGCTTCTTTTTTTCCTGCCGGAGCTTCGTTGAAGGCACGATCGACGCAAGAGTTTGTATACGATTTATCGGCGTTTCTCATACGTGGGAGCCAGAAGTATTTTTGTATACATTGAAGAGTTTCATCAATTGACAAATGGTCAAAATCATTGTGATATTTATGTAATATATTCCATTGTAAAGTTTTGGGCACCACCTATAATTTTAATTGATTCCACTTTAAACTTTTTAAAAAGTCGGCCATCCTCTAATACATAATTTTCGTTGGCACGATTTTGTTTTCTTTTAAGATCTTCTATGGTTCGTTGTATCGTACTATCCTGCAATTGCATAGAATATAACCAATCACATTCATCAATATTTACCTTATTAATATGCAAAGATGCCTCTTCCACTACTCTCGATTCTTCGTAAGGCATTCGGCTTAAGGCATGTTCCATCAATCGACCAGCACGTTGTTCAATTACAATATCAAATTCCTGTATGCGAAGCCACCATCTAGCAATTCTTGGTATAAGGTCCTTTTCTCCATCGCCATTTTAACAGCATTGCAATTAGTGTCAACTCTAACTTGCTTTCCCAACACATAGTATTTAAAACGTTCGAGAGCCTCTACTATAGTCATCGCTTCTAATTCATAATTATGATATTTGCTCTCACGCTCGTTTGTCGCACGACTGAAGTAGATAGCAGGTTTTAATCCTTCAGGTTCAGTTTGGAACATCACCGCTGCCAATCCTATTGAGCTGGCATCCGTGTGAACATGACGATAAGCGCTCTATATGAGGTTATGACTGGTTTACCCGATAAAATCGTCTTTATCTCTTTAAGAGCTCGGTCTACATCGTCACTCCAAACAAATAGATCATTTTTCTTTATAAATTGTCTCAGTGGCATCGTGATAAGAGCATAGCCGGGTACGAATTTTCGGAAATATCCACTTAATCCTAAAAATCGACGAACTTCAGTTGGCGTTTTTGATTCTGCAAATTCCCTAATAGCTGCTGTTTTTGCTCGTCCCGGACTAATTCCATCCGGCGATAATTCATGTCCCGAAATTTGAATAGTCGTCTTTAAAAATTCACATTTTTCTTCATTTGTCTTAAGATTAGCCTCTTGCAACATCACAAACATTCGACGCAATTTGTGATACATTTCACTAGGCGTATTAGATCCAACTAGCATGTCGTCCATATAACAAATAAAATGGTCTTCTTTATTCAATTCCTTCAATTTTGCCATCAACCTCTGGAATACAATTGGAGCATTACGTAACCCAAACGGCATACTTTTAAATTGATACTGAGTTTGAGTCGTCACAAAAGGGGTATATTTTCGGCTGCGTTCATTTACGGTATAGTATCCACTATTTAAGTCTAAATTTGAGAAAAACTTATACGATATTGCAAGGTATCTCATTCACAGTTTCACGATTCAATTTTCTATAATCAACACTTAAGCGCATGCTATTATCCTTTTTCGGTGTGCATACAATGGGGCTTGCATATCAGACGTTGAAAATTCAATAATATCGCTTATTATGTTTAAAAGTACTATTAGTATTATGTTTAAAAGTAATATCGCTTATTATGTTTAAAGTACTACTCGGTTCGTTTAGTTGACATTGACTGACTTTATTCATTGTTCTTAAGTCTAGTTTTCTTAAATTACTATTGTAAGTATAGGGTTGCCATGTAGCTATTATTACATACATAACAACCGTTCTCCATTAATTCATTTATAATTTTATGAACTGCCAACTTTTTTGGTTCAGCTATTCTATACGGTTGCTGAGCTATGGGTCGTGACGTCTTCAAGTCAATATCCATTGTGATCAAATAAGTTTTACCAATATTACTGAAGCCTGTTGCAAAAATATCACTAAACTCTTTTCGTAGCAAAGCTATTTCAAATCTTGCATCCGAAGCGTATACTGGTTCCACAATCGTTTTACATTCCGCGTTATTGCTTTGAGATTTAGCACATTCATTAAACGGAATCTTACCACCGCTTATAGTAACGTAGATATGGTCATGGTTTAAGGCATCTTGACCCAACAAGAAGTCGTGTTCTAAAAGGTCGTTGTCTACAGCGAAAATTGTTACCGTCATTGGTATGCCATTTATTATTACTTCTTGGATAATTTTATTTTTCGAAAACGGGACACCTCCACATAGACCTTGTATTTTAAGTGCACATTCTTCAGCATTGTTATCAAAAATTTCCAACAAAGATTTTCTCATCATAATGCATTCACTGCCTGTGTCAGTAAACGCTTTATATAGCTTTCCCTGAACATAGACACCCTTCGGCACATTGAGTACGCCGCACTTCCGCCTTACTTTACGCCGCAATTTGTAGGTTCACCTTTTCCATGCAATTTTCACAATCTTCACAATGTTTACGTCGAGGGGGTTTAGAACAATTTATAGAAATATGCCCCTCTTCCTTACAATTGAAACAGGTAATTGTCTTGTTGTCTTTAGTAAACTTATACTGGTTCGTATCAGACTTCGGTTCATTAGCTGACTTGGTAATCTTACTTGCAGTCATCAAATGGATTTTAAGATAATCATCTGCTGTTTCATGCAGCTGCTTCATTGTATTAAATTGCATTGCCACCACTGCTGCTTGCAATTCACGAGGTTTCAACCCAACAAGGTATATTCTATAATTGCAGACTCACTTAATTTATACCGTCTCCCCAGCACGTGCATGCGAAGGCAATACTCGACCACTTTTTCACCATTGTTTCTAGCTGTTCGACTCATTTCATAATGTACGAGGTGTGATCAAAAAAGAACCGTTATTGTGTGATCAAAAAATAAAGTATTTATTTATTCATCAACAACTATCTTGTCCCCTTTAAAGTAATTCCCCTCTGATATAATACACTTATGCCAGCAAGTGTCGAAACACTTCTGAAACGCTTTTTTTGGTATCGCCTACAGCTCCTGTTTCGATTTTTCTTTTATCTCCTCAATCGCTGTAAAACGCTTTCCTTTCATCGTTGTCTTCAGTTTTGGAAAGAGGAAAAAGTCAGCGGGGGCCGGTGAATACGGTGGTTGAGGCATGATAACGGTTTTGTTTTTGGCCAAAAACAGCTCCTGGGCGATGTCCATGCGACTTTGTTTTTGCTCAAAATTTAGCAATTTTGGAACAATCTTCGCTGCCGCACGTTTCATGCCTAAAACATCCGTAAAAATTGCTTGGCATGAGCCGAAGAATATGCCAACATCATCAGCAACCTCTCTGATAGTGATTCGACGATTATCCAAAATCATTTTCTTCACTGCGTCAATGTTTTCATCGGTTGTTGACGTGCTCGGGCGACTAGGACGAGCATCGTCATTGACATCTTCTCGGCCTTCCTTAAACCGGTTATACCACAATTGAACTTGTGTTCTGCTCATAGTAGACTCGCCAAAGGCCACAGTCAACATTTCAAATGTCCTTGCGCATTTAATTTCATTTTTTACACAAAACTGAATACAGTTTCTTTGATCCATTTTTTTTCGAATAGTACAAAATCGAAGAGCACACCAAAACACGACTAACCTTTTTCAAATCTGTCAAAAACAAACTGACAATCCAAAATGGTTGGTATTGCCAACATATATAACAGACATGTGTACCAACATAAAAAAAAATGCGGCCATCGAACATACGTAACTCACGAAAAGATGAAAATAATGGTTATCTTTTGATCACACCTCGTATATCAGCTTCATCAACATGAGTGCCAAACTCGTCAAGCATTTCGTTACAAAATTCTCTCCAAATCCACTTGCTTTTGCAGGAATCTCTTGTCTCCTATGTCGATCTCAATCTGATCCCTTCCATCTAGTGCTTCAATCAATCTCAATTCGTTTTTGTTCCCGTCGTTGTTAGATTTCGTTGACGCAACAATTCCTTTAGTTGATCTAGTTTCAGCGTGTCAACTTTTACAATATTTTTCATCTTGATATTTTCTGTTAGTTGTTCGTTTAATTTTCATTTCTTCTTT
Organism: Clusia tigrina; assembly: GCA_920105625.2. Lineage (NCBI taxonomy): Eukaryota > Metazoa > Arthropoda > Insecta > Diptera > Clusiidae > Clusia > Clusia tigrina. Next base: position 162,801,483 of record OV050031.1, read on the forward strand.
TCCTCGTACAAGCTATCGTCTCGTTTCGTATAGTTTTGACTTTAGTTGATTATTTTAGTTTCGTTCGATTCGAGGACTATACATTCTCGCTTTATATGATAATTCTGAACTGTTATTAAACGTTTAAACACCGCATGGGAAGAAAGCTATTAAATAATGTTGTCTGTCAAAACTTTAATCACCTCACAAAGAACATTTTGAATGGCTTCTAGTACTTCAACGGGTAGGTTTTTTTAAGAGACAAACTCATTCATCTACAATCTGCAGATTAAGTGGCTTTTGACACAATCTTCTTTTCTACTGTGGTGCCCTAATTGTCCTTAGGATTTATGGCCACAACTAATGGTAATTCAATAACTTTTAATGAGTTCCGACTTATTTTTTTAGCATTTTCATAACTTTTACTTGTGACATGCGCTGCTAGGAAGACAATCTCTAACTCATTTCCTCGTGCTGAAAATCTGACTAATACAGCGGTTGAAAATAGCGATCATTTACATTTTGAACCTAAGGATTGTTTTCAGTTACTAGATTCGGCATACCTAAATGGTATCTATACATAAAGATATGCTAAATATACCATACTGTTACGAATATTAATTAGTTTTAGTTCGATTAATCTGTTTTATTAACAACCAGTTAAATTAATACCAATTCACTTAAGAAATAGTTGACATTTAATTTAATATAACAGTTAGTTTCACTTCACGGTTAATATATATATATATATATATATATATATATATATATATATATATATATATATATATATATATATATATATATATATATATATATATATATACATACTTCAATGGGGAGTCAGTGGTTCTAAAAACGCAAATCATTATTGCCAAACATTCAAGTTCATTTTCATTTGTCACTGGAGTTCTAATTGGATCCGGTATGAAAAAGACAACATCCAATCTCAAAGATTGTTGAAGTAATGCTTGTTCCGGTCACACAAACAAATTTAATATTTTAATTTTGGGATACAGTTTTGAAAATGACGAATCATCCTGATGAGAAAGCTCATTGTGAGACTGGAATAATATTAAGAGAATTGACTATTCAAACCTATACAAACCTATCTAAATGTATCTACTATAGGGATTAGAATTCTTTTGGAGCACATTAACCTAAGTATTGTTTACTACCCACATATTAAATAATGTGTTTTTAAAGCTTTGGGAAGAAATTCTTGATGAAGGAGATTTTAATGCACAACTTCTGGCGTTCCTCAATTATTAATCCCAAACGAAACTAGTGGAACCCAGCGGCCGAAATTCGACCGCACTCTACTGAAATTCAAAAATGGATGAGACCACATTCATTCGTTCATTCAAATTTACACTTACAGGACATTTTCAATATAAAAGATTAATTCATGTGAGATTATCCAAGGGAAAAAATTTAAAATTTATTCTATTGCGGGAACATTATTACGTATAATATTTTGCTGAAAAGTAGCTTGTTCTTGGAATTAACGGTGAATAATTTGTTCTTCGTGAATACCCTATTATTATCATTGGATAAATGTCCTTGGTCAGAAGTATCTGAAATATAGAATCGCAATCCAACAAAAGATCGATCTCTACTTGCAGCATCGTACAGTTGCCCATGAGTAAATACAGGTTGCAGTAACAATACTCATATACCTACTCGTACATTGTCGAATATTTGGAATTTTGATATATTTATAGTCATTGCTAATTGAAATTGAAACGTAAATGGTAAAATTATACCAGAATAAGTTCAGTGAATGCGTGGAATTATGATTATTTTGCTACGTGCAACACCAGTCAAAACTTCGCAGTCAATTGAATGCCGACGCATTCGTTTTTCACGCATTCGAGTTCCATTCGCCATCGCCCTGTATTTAAATTACTTATAAGCAATACAATGCAATTCTCTTTCAAAATAAATTTGTGTGAAGGTTAACCGCTAACAGTGAACTTATTCAAAAATTCAAAAGGATAATTCGCTTGCTCTCGAACATCATCACAAACAACTTTATCATAACTGAAGTATGCTTTTTCCTCTCCTGGTATACGATTCAAAATTTCAGTATTTATAAATGAACAACTGTCATTTTTCGGAGCTAATACAACTGACTTCAAAACTTGATGAGAAAAAACAGTTTCCAAAATATTGCCAATATTCAATAATATTTTCAGGAACAGCAATAAGTTGATTTGGAATTTTAATGACTTCTTGACTGAGGAAAACTTGCCATTTCACCATTACCAATTTTTCGAAATTTAATAAATTGGACTTCTTGAGGAAGAGCTCTTATATTCTGTGTTAATGCTACTTAATGAAAATTAGAAAATTCATGCCTGAACATACAACAATTTTCAATTAGAGTTACACGTGATCCATGAGATACAACGGGCAAAATATTCGAAAATCACCACACAATAAAATTGTCTTCTCTACAAATAATTTATTTTTATTTTCATTAATACTTAAATCTCTCAACAATTTATCAATTACATTTTATGCATGAAGTGGGCACATTGAAACTTCATCAATAATTATCAATGAAGCTTTATTAATGAATTGACCGTATGGACTGTTAGCTCTAATATTTGACACAGAATTCTCCAATATTGGAATCGGTAATTTGAAAACATTATGCAAAGTTCGGCCACCAATCAAAAGAGTTGAAGCTATACCACTGAAAGCAGTTGGTATACATAAAAGATTTAACGAATTCAACTTATGAATTATTGCTGTTTGAATATAGGGTTTACCACAACCTGCATGAGCCGTCAGACAAAATGCATTGCTACTAGTATCGTGATGCAAAACTTCATGCAAAATTCTATCTTTTACATTACGATGTTCATCATTAGCAGTATTATACATTTTGTCAAAAGTTTCACCTTCTTCAACAAAATCAATTTGCGTAATATCATCCGAGGTACCCAGAACGATTGGACGTGGAAGCCCAAGTGCTTCACATGAAATATTATGTGTTAATAAAATATCCTCAATTTCAAGAAGATTTCTGCTGAATGAAACACCTTCACTGTAATTTCTCAAGAAATCCTCACTCATATGCTCTTTAAACTCATTACATAATCTCAAAGAATTCGCTGGAACATTCAAACCTCATATAAAACCAAATAATTCACCTAATTGGCGAGGAGATGGTTTTTCTTTTGTTTAATTTAAACACATTCATTTTCATTATTCATTGTCATTAGAATCAATACCGCGAAGGTTGTATACACAACGTCATTACACAATCGCATGTCTTCAAACGATGTTGGGCCACGAACATGGAATAAAAGCAAACGCAAATGAAATATTTCAACATCCTTGGATACAACCGAGCAATCACTTTTCCTACCCCTCGCTGTCTCTTTGTCCAAGTCTTTCCTTGATCTTTCCATAAAAAATGCACTGGAATTTCAGAGGATAAAAATTGATGAGCAGATGGACCAGTTCTATTCAATTCGAAAAATGATATCACCTTCGTTCTTGATGGGTTATCTATTGCTTCTTGTTCCATTCCGTCTCAAAAATACACATTTTGCCTTTGAGGCAAGTGACAATCAAGTTAAATCGTCTGCGATTGAAACTGCATCGGAAACTCAAATATAAGCTTCTGTTCCAACATAACGACCATAAGCAAAATTTTGAATCTCATCAATCTGCAATTCATTATTCACTTTAGGGCTGGCTACTCATGATTCTGTCGCACAATCATATCCTTTATACACGCACTTGTAAATATATTTCACACTCTTAACAGTCGTACATACGTCAACATACGAGTATAAATATGATTCGAATTCAGCTAAGAGATATGGATTGAATGGAACAACATGTCAGTATGTCAAAGCACGTCAGCTGTGATTCCGTTAATGCGATGTTTATAAACTGGGTAGCCATTCACACAATTACGGGTTTCACAACAGAAATATTTTGGAAATTTTTTAGAACACACACCATCCCTCATACAGACTGAATTCGGTTTAAGAGTTCCACATGGTCCATAAATCATATGACGCCTGACCAATTTATGTAATTTTTGATGAGTTTCTGGATTGGGAATTTCAGCAGAAACTGCTTTGTCAGTATCTGCATTATTACTGAATCTGTCTGTATGTGCCAAAGTTATCAATATACGAGTATGTGCATGCGGAAGACCACGTTTTTGAAACTTAGTGGTGTAAATGCTTGCTTCTACTTTGCCAAAAATTTCTTTTCGAACAATTATTATTAATTAAGCTCTTTAAGCGTACTTTTGAAAACGGGCACAACAATTTCAGGTCTGAAATGTGCTTCACTGCTATGAAGAGCCTTAACAATTTCTGGCCATTTCGGATTACACGTCATCGTAATAAATTATGATGGTTTTCGAAAATGTTGAACAATTGACATTGCGTCTAAATAATTTTGATACATGTTACGTGGGGAACCTGTAAACGAAAATGGTAAAATGACTGTTGCTCTTATTATTTTGCACAAAATAAGATAAATTGTTATAGAGTTCAGCACGAAGCATTTTTTGATTTTGACGAATAAAAAATTTTGACGAGTACATCGAACAACCATTGAAGAAATAATTTTTCCGAACTGTGCAATATACTAAATTCGTCATGAATGGTCAGATAATAGTAAATATATACTAGCATTGTAAGTTTTCTTCGAGGAGCATTAGCAGTAGAAGCAGAAGCTATGTTGTGAGATAGATTTATATGCCACCCTGTATCATCGTTGAGGAATAATAATGTATAAGCTAATGGAGCCGAATCCAAAAGAGAAATGTTACGAACTGCATTCGATAATTTAGAAAAAAATAACTATATTTCTTTCAAACGGTGGCTCCCCATCATCAATTCTAAATATTGCTGCTTGCTACATCAGTTTGCACAGTATCATTGTAGCGTCGAAGATCTGTATCTGTATTGACAACAATAATTATAGAAACATTAGCTGCTTCATTTTGTGACTGTCGACAATAATCGGCCATCGACTTAAAATATCGAACAAATTATTACAACTGCCCAACTCACGCATCAAATTCACATTACATTAACATTTGCTCCTTCACGCATTCTGTATATTACCGCGGTACTCTCATCGTAAAAATTCAAATGTGCATAACATAATGGCTGACGACCGTAGTCAGAAGTTAACGCACCAGCGCGATGCTAAAATATGTCATGTTTTTTCAAATGATAAACGCCATTCAAAGTTGCATCAGACAACTTGGCGTCAGCACTAACCTTTGCAAACGAAGAATTATAAGAACGAATATTTGAAAGATAATTTTTGTTGCTTAATTTTTGGATCTACTGAATTAATGCCGACGAAAAGATTTTGAACGAATGCATTTGGAGTAATTGGTGATACATAAACTTTACCATTGTGCCCACATAATGTAAATGATGTAATCTCTGAACAATGTAATGATAATTCACCACAATTAAATGAATAGAAATTTCGAGGAACTAAATTAACGCCACATTATTGGAGTCAATTAAAATACATTCGAATTATTATTTACTATTGAATTTGCGAAACTACTTCTAGAATCAATTTGTTTCTCTAGTGTGTTCTCCAAGATTTGACGTATTGTGAAGATTTGGTCGATGATACCTTTACCAGGCCTGAAACCGCACTGATAGAGTCCCATCAGCTCGTTAACGATTGATGGTTTCAGTCTTTCGTAGAGTACGTCACATAGGATTTTGTATGCAATGTTAAGAAGACTAATTCCGCGGTAGTTACTGCACATTGTAGAATCACCCTTCTTGTGAACTGGACAGAACATACTAAGGTTCCAGTAGCTGGGCATGCATTCTTCCGACTCTACTCTACTCTGGATAAGAGCTTAGACACATGCTTAGCCTCCAGCTTTAAACAGCTCCGCCGGTAATCCATCGGCCCCATCGCCTAATGGCTGTTTAGACTTCAATAGAATCGGATGGCGGTATTTCGATTTCAGCTGCGTCGTTAGCTTCACTGCTATCGCCATTAAGCAGTTTCGCGAAGTGGTCTCGTTATAACCTGAGTATATTATGGGCACCTGTTACCAGCTCTCCTTTTTCATCTTTGCAGGATTTGGTTCCGATCTTGAAACATTTGGCTTAGCCCTTCACTTTTTGAAAAAATGTTCGAGCCATATTCCTGCTACCAAATGCTTCGTTTTATCTGCAGCAGCGTTCCGACACTGCTGTTCTTTTTTGTTCGGTGGTAGCCAACCAGCAGCTGTGCGCATGAAGTGGGAAACATGCGTCCACTGGGCGCATCTACCATCAAGTTGAGGGAGAGTGTCTTCAAATAGACTTGCGTGGCGGGTTGCGAAGGCATTGGATGTCCGTTGTGACTGCAGCTTCAGGACGTCAAATTTTCTCGGTGCACGTACCTTGTTTGCCGCACTGCGAACATTTGCTGCTACAATGTAATGGTCCGTGTTCATGTTGGCGCCTCGGATTGTACGCACGTCTATTACACTGGAGGAGGATCGTCCATCGATCACAACGTGATCAATCTGGTTTCGCGTTTTCTGATTGGGGATTCTGGCTTTGTGGATATCGATATGCTTGAATTTAGTGCTACTGACTACTATGTTCCGGGCTACGGCGAAATCAATCAGCCTCAATCCGTTGTCGGATGATTCGCCGTGCAGGCTGAAATTTCCGACCGTTGGGGCAAAGACTCCCTCTCGTCCCCAAGCACGATTTTTACATCGTAGCGGGAAGAGGTCGCAAGCTCCTTTACGGCGATCGTAGAAGGCGTCCTTGGTCACTGCGACTTTTTCGTCCGTCGGATGATCGCAGATGATGCTGGTATGAAAATATCGTTTATAGGAGTAAAGTGCAAGATATTTTTTCTTAGCTCTCTGCCGACCATGAAGCCCACGCCGAATTCGGTTTTCGTCGCATAGCAGCTGTGGTAAACGTCACCAGTAGTTTGCTTGAAGCATCCTTGTCCCGTCTATCTCATTTCTGCGGTGACGACTGCCTTGTATTGATTGGCTGGCATGTACAGTTGAGGGGTGTATTATCCGAGGCAGCTTATGGTTTTTCATTGGAAATTGATATTTCTGTGGCGGGTCCCAAACCCTGTGCACAACCCTGCTAGTTTTATGGAGGACTCGCTGCACACATTAGCTAACTATCCAGCGGATGCTGAGATAGCTACCCCGGTGGCGCCACATGGAGGCTGTGTGTCAACTTGCTAATGTTTGAAACACAGATTGCTCTGGCCATCACCAAGTTGAAGGTAATCAGAAGTCTTACTTTGCTCAAATAAAAACTTGGCCACTCAAAAATCGCCTAGAAAAATATTACATGAAGTATATTGCTCAGGTATTTGATAAGATCTGTCTGGCCAATATGCAAATTATGCAAATTTTTACATACGAGTACAAGCGTACATCAGATATTGAAATCTTATTTTCACAATTGGAAGCTTGGAGTCAGGTAGAAGGGGTATGTTCCCCTGAAATTAAATCTTATGTCCTGTAGGAAAGTGCACTTCGGTCAATATCATACCTAGTGTTCAATTCACGTCACTCTGATCAATATTTGTTGATACTTGCTTCTAGAGCTCGTACAAATATTCGAGAATCGCAAGTTACGCCCTGAATAACCGACTGACGTATTCGCGTCAATGAAAACCAAAGTATACATCTCACAATTGCCTTGCGTAGGGAAACTTGCACTAAGGTTGTCTACATGGCGTATTTATTATTCAAGGTAATAATAGCTGTGTTTCTTTCAACGCGAGTGTGAATAAAACGACACCAGTCGCTTAGCAGTCTACCATTTGGTAGCACTAGTTTTAACAATTGAAATGCTTATTCATACACATTTGTAAACAAATTTTAAGGAGGAACAGGTAAAATTAAAAATGGCAAATTCTGAGCAAGCGTTGGTAATTTAACTTTAAATGTGTATATATTAATTAATACACGATAATATATTATATATGTGATTAGTTAGGTCACAACAGCACTTTGCGTCGCCTCAAAGAGCAAACCGAAGATTTGCTTGACACGTTGTATGCACAGAGTTCCAGTTCCTCCAGGACAAAATCCCATATCCTCCAGGACATGTTTGTACGCATTTCGTTTGCCCTTGTATTCAAACTCCTCCTTTCGCGCCTGGTAACATCTGAGCATCCCCATGGTCTCCTCTCTAGTCCACCGCTTTGCTATTAGACACATAAAAATTACAATTTCAATTTAATTTGAAACAATCAAAATACTAATAAAATTCAATTCAAAAGTTTCACTTTATTTTTTAATTTAAATTAAAAGTTATTACATATTACCTATTTTCTTTATTCTCCATTTTCATTTTCATGTAATTACAGCGGTGTATTCTTGATTTAATCTGTTTCCTCGTTCACAACAGACAACAAAATGGTCTTGGCAGCACTTCTGTTTGAGGCGCTAATCAACAAGCGAATACAAACAGCTTGCTTTAACTAAGCGGTCAGTATGTATGGATATACGGTTGTTTCATTCACACTCGCGTCGAAAGAAACACAGCTAATGTACAAAATTTATACAGGAGCCTATCTATATCGTAGACTCACTGGACACAAGCAAATTGGAGCAAAGCTCAAATAAATACACTTGAAGGTACAAGGCACAGAGTCCGTTATAAACATTTCCGTCGTTATTTATTTTATTTAATTATTTGATTTGTTTTTATTTACAATGAATGATGAAATAGTTAAAACAATATGAAACAAATAGTATACCGAATCACGGAGTGCTCGAGTCCCGTAGTAACTGTCTGCGCGGGTGATTGATTCGCTCAAGTCGTCGTTACGTGATCAAAGAAGAGTTTATTAAGTTAACGCTACTTTCGTTCAAAGAGACTGAGTAGTCGCATGCCTTTTATAGGTTTTTCATGCGCATACCAGCAACATTGTCCGTGCGTGTAACTAACCCGGTAACCCGGTTTTGACCAAGAAACCGGTTTGCATGTAGGCTGCTGTTGGTAAGCGTGATCTGGCGACAGGTGACTATACGGAATTTAGCTGCTCATATATTTACGCTTATATGTACACTCAGAAAACAAAAATCAAGCATTTTTCATTGTTGGGACATTGTGAAGTGAAAATTGTTGTCGCAACAGCGAGTTCTTGTCCCAAGAAATTTTGTTCTCAAAAGCTGTTGAGTTAAGAGTTTTCGTTTTTGGTTACTTTTGATCGCTGTTAAGTCTGTAAATTATTGAGATAACAAATTAAATTGTTGTGCTAAGTATTTTATTTGTAATAATTGCAGCTTAAAACGAAATATTTAGAAATACTTTTAGTTTTGGCCACAAAACGAAAAAAGAGGTCATATTCTAAGAACTCCATTCTTTTCATAAGAATTTATTCTACAGAACAGCTATCGCTTCGCTTATTTGATATTAAATAAATTTTGTTGATCGTTGTAAAAAATTGAAAGTTAATTAAAAGTGAAAGAAAATGTCTGACCAATACGAGATGGCTAGCAAAGAAGCTTCAGTGCTAGAACTGTTGAGAGTGTAAATTGAGAGTTATCCCGTAAAGGCTTAAAAGCCTTGGATGAGTGCAAAGTTGGGACTGAAATGTTATTAAACATGTTGACATCGCACGGCATTTACTCGATTTATAATGAGAGACGATTGATGGCCGATAAAATTAAATTTCGATACAACTTAAGAAAGTGACATGAGGACAATAATGTAAGTAGTATATAAAAGTTTATTATAAAGGTGAAGAAATACAAGTACAGTGTAAATTACATATAACTGTTCAATGTAGTGTGATCTATTGACATGCTGTCCGTCCATCATTTCATTATCCGTTAATAATATTATATTCAATAATAAGAACAATGTTGTATGATTTACGAATTAAAATACTGCATTTGTTCTATGTTGTTTCATATTTGTATTGTATTTTTTAATCAGCCAAAATTGAATTAAAGCGAGTAAATAAGCCTGAAGTCGGGTTAGGCCGACTTCGATATACCCTTTACCGTTCCTTGTGCGTGCGAGTTCAGCAATGCGGATGTTTTCTTCATAAATCATCATTAGGAGCATATTTTCAGTAAGGTAACTTGAGTTAATTATAATACAGGGAGGCGCGACCTTTATCTGATCGATCCCATTTCTTGTGCGTGGTTTTGTGGGGTCAATATACGTACTGATATAAAATTTCGCCCAAAAATATTGTGTACTTCGTAAGTTAAAAAAATAGTGGGCGTGGCTGTCAAAATAACCCTCCCATTTTTTGTGTGGTGTTTAATGTTAGTACCTGCAATCCTCCTGTGATGAATCTTCTATAGGAACCTAGTTATCATGTTTGTGTAATTGTGGCGCGACAGTAGTAAGAATATGCCCAAATTTAGAATACATACTGGTACAGACCTACTTTATATATCATCATTAGAAGCATAGGTACAGTAATTTTGAAAGAGGGGTCCCCAAAGTTTATAATATGGGAAGGACGCGTGTCCTTTGTCTGATCGATGCAATTTTGTGTACATGGCTTTGTAGGGTCAATATATGTACTAATATTTCGCTCAAAAAAATTGTATAGGTCGTAAGTTATAAAAAATAGTGGGGTTGTCTGTCAAAATCAGTACCCGCAACCTTCCTGTCGAATTCCTTCTTCTTGAAATTGCAGCCCCTCCCAAAAGCACAGAATTAGTATACCCTTTTTACCTTTTTTAAATGGTAAAGGGTATAGGGAAACCCCGAGCTCATGTCTGCTTTTATTGTGTGTGCTTCGCATGTTGACTGTATCTTGTGCTTTAAGTATTATCCAATATTTCCAAGTTTTCATTGTTTACTTAACAAGTAATATTGGGGTAATTTATCAAACAAATAACATCGCCCTTTCCAATATCGTTGCCAATCATTCCGATTTTATATACTTATCCTATACTATATCACTTTTGTTATTTGGTTCGGCATCGGTTGTCTTTGGAGACACATTTTTTTATACTTGTCCTCCTTTTCTTGTTATAATGACTTTGGTACTAGTTGATTCCTCTATATAATTTACTTTGGGTGGTTATTTGAAGCTTCTTCATCTCTAATTTTTGATAGATTTTCAGTGTAATTGCTGCAAAGGATTATAAGCGAAAAACGGAGTATAACAAATTTGTTAATGTACATACTCGTATATTTGAATTCGATATTTTTTAAGTTTTGTTTAATACTGCAATTTGGATTTCTGTTCAATTTATTCTTTGCGGCAATAATAACAGAAGTTCGTTGCACTTTGCATTACAACAGTTTGAATTCTCTTGCACATTAAGCAGACGGAAATTCGACGCGTCTGTTTGTTGTTTTTAGTCTCATGATAATATGCTACTCTAGCATATATGTTGTGCAACGTGCATCGAACTACAGTATTGCTGATCATATGTATTATTTGTATTATATAGTATTGCTATGGATTTTAACATGTAAATTTTGTATAAAAACGCCAGCAATGATTTAATAAAGTCAGTTCGAAATTAGAACCCTAAAGAACAATTAATGAATTATTATTTCTTCGTGGTTTTCTAGTTCAAGTACTAGAAGAATTCAGACTAAATTCTTGAGTTTTTAATCATCGTGAATTCCCAGTTCAAGTACTGGAAATTCAAATCACAAATTCAAAACAAAATTTTGAATTAACATTTTGGTGACCCCGAAGTGATATTTCAGTTTAAGTGCTGAAGTATTATCATACATACACCATGGCAAATTTATCGGAGCTTGCAGAACGGCAAAGAGAGGTCGTCGAAGAAATCACGAGGATAATTCGAAACTTCAACAAGGATGCCGCAGGCAGAAAAACAAGGTCCACCTATTACAATGAGTAATGGCGTCAATTGACTCAGTTCTAGGACGACTTCGTTGATACAGATGGCAAATTAAGGGCATTAATAGATCATCCGGCTGACTACGAATATTTCACATCCGGATACTACGACCAAATCAGCAAGTTAGCCGATGCCACCCGTCTCCAGGCAAACGAGGAAGGTGGGATTATACCAGGCGAAAAGGCGGCAGCACCATTGGCAGCAGCAATCCTACCGGCCATACTAGAACTCACCAAGCATTAAATTGAAAACATTGTAAAGATGTAAAGATGGCAGGATCGCCATGTAAAGATGGCAAGGATCGCCATGTAAAGATGGCAGGATCGCCATGTAATGGTGGGCTCAATTAATTAATTTAGCGGCGCGAGAGCTAGCGCACAATTTCAATCGGCGACTACGTGAGGACAGCCAAATATTAGTGTATGAAGCGAAACATATGATCGCTATGTAAAGATGGGCTCAAAGTATTATTTAGTGGCGCGAGAGCTTGCGCACAATTTCAATCGGCGACTACTGGAGTACAGCCAAATATTAAATGAGAAACGAAAGGTTTGGTTTCCGATCGAATCTGATTTATTGATAAAATCTTATTGCTATTTATACTTTTAATTCCTTATGTGCTAAGACTTAGTATATAATATAGTTCTTAATACATAAAGAGGGCTTTTGCAATGTCAGCGGAAAGTATCACGGTCAATGCCAGCGTACATTCGTTCGAGGGCATCGAACATTAGAATGCAACGTAATCAAAACGTGCGCGCTGTTCGCGCTTCATAACGTACATATTCTTATATGCGTTCGATGTACTTACGTTGGGTCTCCGCTCACATTGCATGTGCCTACGCCGCGTATGGTGTTGGCGTTTGTGTGTATATATATACATTATGCTTTTCATACACTACAACATACCAACAACAGCTCCTCTTGTAGCGCAAAGGACATCGTTCATGAGGGAACCCTTTAGAACCTCTTTCCGATATGGCATAGTGAAGAAGATGACTGCTCGCATAGCCACGTTGAGGCGAGCACTTGAAAATCTGGAAGCAGTCCAAGAAAACCAGCCATTGCAATTTTATAAATTAAAAATAAACAGCATCAGCCATCTATGGACCCAAATAGAATTGGTGTACGACGAGCTTTGGGAAAAGTTGGAACATCCGGCAGCAAAAGGCTTTGACCAAGCAGAGTACGATCAATTAGATGAAATGGTACAGTTACTTGACCTCTCTATAAGAGCAGATCAATGCCAAGGTACCAGAGTCAGTGCTTCAGCCGCGAGAGAAGAGCAAACATTCCACAGTTCAATGGCGATTACTTGAACAATTCTCCGATCTGTTTTCCCAAATGATCGACAAGCAGCCATTAGCAGCGGTGCAAAAAATGTGGTATCTAAAGGCAAATGTTACAGGAGAAGCTGCTAAATTAATCAACCACTTCTCCCTGACGGAAGACAACTATGTTGCAGCTTGGACGTTATTGCAAGAACGGTACAACAACAGAAGGGTAATAGTAGCTACGCTAATCGAAAAACTACTAAATCAGCCATCAGGGACATCAACTGCCACGACAACTAAGAATTTGCACGACACAACACGTGAATGCATTTTGGCTCTGGACAATTAAGGGGTTGATAAGGGAGCATGGGATCCGATTCTTCTTCATCTGCTAAAAAATAAACTAGAGCGATCCACACACATGAGATTTGAATAATCCTTAACAAATCCAAAAGAATTACAAGGGGTGGATAATTTCCTGCTGTTCTTGGAAGGACGCTTCCATTCAATGGAAGCCATCGGTGTCAATTACAAAACGCCAGTTGTGGATAAAAAAGCAACGACTGTGTTTCAATTGTTTTAAGAACGATCACAATTCAAACAATTGCAAGTCGAGATGTTGCAGCAAATGTGAAAAAACACAATACGTTGGCACATTTTGGAAATGAAAAACAATTAGTTCCAAAAATACCGTCATCAGAAGCAAAGCAATCAGCCAATGAAGCAATAAATCCCATTCCAAATTCAACAGTTTCATCAGCAGCAGCAAGCAACGTGTCAATTCAAGGATACGTACTACTGGCAACAGCAAGGATAAGAATCACTGCGGCCAATGGCAACTCAGGGGAATTTAGAGCAATTTTAGATTTCGTTTCCCAAGTTAACATCGTCTCAGAACATCTCATGAAGAGATTATGCATATCTCCAAGCAAAGCTTCCTTGTGCATTGAGGGAATTGGCTATGCGCAAGAGACGGTCACTCAGAGGATTAATGTCAAGATGCAATCCACTAGTGGCAGTCTCACAACTAATTTGGAAGCATTTGTACTTCAAAACATTATTTCCGCTGAACCAAGTAATCAATTTGATACTTCAAATTGGAAAATCCCGGCCAACATACAATTGGCAGATCCGAGATTTTGCAAGCAAGACAAAATTGACGTCTTGCTGGGTACCGAATTTTACCTGAGTCTCTTGGCACCTGGTCATATAAAGATGATGAATAATGGCCCGATTCTCCAAAACACATCACTTGTTTGGATTGTGAGCGGAAAATTTGGAGCGTCTGAACCATCGGCGGATTCATTGACATATGCAGTGTTCGGGATGAAAACAGGCACCGACAGCAGGGATCGTCCACTGGTCGAGGCAATTGAAAAATTATGGAAGATGGATGAAGTCGAAACAATTGGAAAGAGCATGTCACCAGCAGAACAACAATGCGAAACACACTTTGCCCAAAATATGCGCAAATATCACTTGGGACGCTTCATCGTAAGATTGCCATTTTTCGAAAATCCAACAGCTTTGGGAGAATCAAGACGAATGGCTCATAATCGATTCCTTGGTCTCGAACAGCGACTTCAGAGAAATGTGGAGCTGCGAAAACAATATGTGGAGTTCATGAGAGAATATGAAAGATTGGGACACATGAAGAAGGTGAAGCCTGACTCAATGCTGTCTCCTAACTACTTCCTTCCTCATGATTGTGTTCTCAAACCCGATAGCACAACAACCAAATTGCAAGTGGTGTTTGACGCATCCGCCAAAACCACAACATAATATTCATTGAACGATTTAATTTATACCGGGCCCACAGTTCAAAGTGAACTTTTTTCAATACTGCTACGCTTTCGATTGCTATGCTTTGTGTTCATGACCGATATCGAAAAGATGTATCAGCAGATCATAATATATCCAGAAGATCGACGTTATCAAGTCATCGTATGGATAGAGGATCCAACAGCAAACATTGGGTACTATCAACTAAACACCGTTACATATGGAACACGGGCAGCACCGTACCTAGCAACCAAATTTCTGCAAAAAATCGGTAGCGACAACATGATAAGTCATCCTTTGATAACAAAAATGTTACATGATAATTTTTATGTGGATGATGGACTTGGAGGATCAGACAGTCTGGCTACAGCCATAGAAATAAAACGACAGCTGATAAAAATGCTAAGCACACATGGATTTAATTTGCGAAAATGGTGTGCAAATCATTTCCAACTATTAACAAATATTCCACAAGGTGACCAGGAAGTGAATTTAGATTTCTCTAATGACACTAATGACTCAATAAAAACGCTGGGGTATTGTGGTTGCCGAAGGTTGACATATTATGTATCAGATCAACGCTGGATCCTGTGCGGGTAATCACTAAACGAACGGTCAGCTCCGATCTAGCACGACTGTTTGAACTTCTTGGACTACTGGCACCGGTGATCGTCAAGGCAAAAATATTCATACAGCATCTATGGCAAATAAAGTTATCCTGGGATGAGGCTCTACCATCAGATCTCAACGCTACATGGACGGCATTGAAAGAAAATCTTAACCACTTAAACAATCTCTGAATATCCAGACACATATTCAAGGGAGAACTATCATCATCAACACAACTACACATCTTTACTGATGCTTCCGAAAGGGCCTTCGGCGCGACAGCATATCTACGAGCAACGCTAAAGGATGGCAGGATAATGACGCGGTTATTATGCGCCAAAACCCGTGTTGCACCACTAAAAACACAAACTCTGACTCGATTAGAAAGTAGCTGCCCAACTCGCATCTCGGGTAAAAACAGATTGTCAGATAGAGGATAAGCCAATCTTCTTTTGGACCGATTCAGAGGTTGTGCTTCATTGGATAAATGCACAATCATCAGCATACAAAACTTTTGTGGTAAATAGAGTAGCAAAAATTCAAATGTTAACTCTACTCGAACAATGGCGACATGTCAGTTCAAAGGAAAATCCAGCGGATTTACTGTCAAGAGGATGTTCAGCAAAGACATTGGCTGACAGTGCAGTCTGGTTTCAAGGACCAATGCTTCTGCACGCCAGGCAAGAGCTATGGCCCCCAGTATGGTCAAAACAGCTGCAAATTCCTTCTGACATCGAAAAGAAAAGGGAAACAGCCATGTCATTGCTCACAGGGTCAGATAACACAATGCAAGTAAATGTAGAATGGATTTATCAAATAAACCATCGCAACTCGTTTGTCACACTTCAAAGAATCATTGGATATGTCTTACGATTTATAAATAACACAAAGAACAAACGGAATTTTAGAGTAAAAACCATTACTTTAACAACAGTCGAACAGGATCATGCATTAGCAGCCGTCGTCAAGACTATTCAGGCTAATGACTTCAAAGATGAAATCCAAAATCTGAAACAACACATTGAAAACAAAATTAGCAGTGCTATCAGCAGCTTATCACCATTTTTAGATGACATGAACATTCTTCGAGAGGGGGGACGATTAGAAGCTGCTGCACTGCCATTCGATGCTAAACACTAAATGTTGCTACTCTACAACGACTCGCTGGTCAAGTTACTCTTCATTAAACTGCATGAGGAGAACAAGAACTGTGGTCCTCAAGCCTTGCTGGGAACCTTAAGGCAACGATTTTGACCAATAAAGGGAAAAACAACAGCTCGATCAACTGTTCAGCATTGTATCCGATGCAATAAAGCTCGCCCTCAATTCGCACAACAAATGATGCCAGCTACAAGAGTGACACCAGCTCGACCATTCATTAACACTGGTGTTGACTACGCTGGACCTTTGTGGATGCATTATAAGTTCAGTGGAAAGAAGCCAACCAAAGCGTACTTAGCTGTATTCTTTTGCTTTGCCTCTAAAGCTGTTCATCTGGAGTTGGTAACGGATCTGTCAACAGAAGCGTTTATTGGAGCCCTCAAATGATTCATAAGTCGAAGAGGTCGCTGCCAAAACCTATATAGTGATAACACTACCAACTTCGTCGTAGCTAGAAATCAATTGACAGAGTTATCATCAGCACTCCATTCATCAAGCGCTCAAGACAAAATTGGAAAAACATGCAGTGAAAAAGGAATACAGCTCCATTTCATTCCTCCCAGATCCCCTCATTTCAGAGGACTGTGGGAAGCAGCTGTTAAATCTGCGAAACATCTTCTACTAAGAAGTTTCGCATCAGCTTCATTGACATATGAAGAATTGGAAACTGTATCACCGGACCCTTCGGATTTAACAGCACTAACGCCAGGTCACCTCCTCATAGGAGAAGCAATCGCCGCCCAAGTAGATAGCAAAGCAGACTCAACAAAGCAATCACTGTTGTCAAGATGGAAATTGGTGGCGCAATTAAAACAAAATTTCTGGAGAGATGGTCCAATGGATATCTCAATGAACTCCAACAACGACACAAGTGGATAAGACAGAGAGATAACATCAAATTCGTCGACATGGTGATCATCAAAGAAGACAATGTTCCTGTTATGCAGTGGCCTCTTGGTCGAATAGTAGAAGTCTATAACGGACCAGATGGAGCAGTACGCGTTGCTGAGGTTTAGATGGCAACGGGAGTTTATAAATGTACATCGCCTCGCTCCACTACCCATAGACGCAGATACTGGTGCAGAATCTAACGAAGAGGCGACTACAAGAAAACGAAAAAACGAAATGAATCAAGAGGAATAAAAACGGCACGACAGTTCAGCCTATCATTTTGAACACATCGGACCAAGCCAAAATATTGCTAGTGAGTGGAAACTGGTGTTTTGATATGATCAAACCTTTGCGTACTGAAATCCAACTATTGAGGGATGGCGCCTCGGCTATGTATCACATCTGCGAAGAAATACAGCCAACAACAATATGCGATGAACTAGTCACACAGTTTCAACACACTGATGCAGAGCTGGACTTGGATACAAATTTGTTAGCAAGCCATCGTCAGAAAAGAGGTTTGGTGGGGATTTGGTGGGGAATGTTGCTAATTCGCTGTTTGGAGTTTTGGACTCAGAATTCGCCCGTCAGATGTCAGAAACAATAGCGGCCATCAATGACAATGAACAACAGTTGACAAGCATGATGAAGCAACACATCTCAGTAATTGATTCAACCATTATAATCATAAAACGTGATCAAACCTCCGCTCAAATATCTTTCGAAAAACTTGAAAGAAGACTGAGAGACATCAAAAAACAAATACTTCATAATGAACTGGAGGCACAGAAGGAACATACATTTCAGACGTTCCTATCTATAGCTCTTCAACTTTCCCTCATGACATCAAATGTTCAACGTATTCAAGCGGCACTCATAAATGTTCTTACAAATGTTCATCACGGACAGGATCAGTCCTCAGTTGTTATCACCACAGCAGCTTAATGATGAAATTTTAAAAATCACAGCACATTTGTCACCAACAATGCAAATACCAGTTTATCAAGGCGACATCAGAGTTTCAATAACAGAGAAACACGCAATCTTTCAGATAACTGTGCCGCTAACCAGTTTGAACCATTAACTTGTACCGATTAATACCAATTCCAACAAGAATAAATAACACTATGGTAGCAATAAAATTATCTACAACAATTCTGGCGATCAACTTACATCGAGATCAGTATTTTCCAACCACGATTGAAACTCTACAGTCTTGTCAGAATGGAAAACGAATTATATCTTTGAGCCATATACAACAAGGGATGAGAAATATGTGCCTGCGAGGTCGGTTTACTCAACAATGAAACCAGATCCCACTGTAAACTTGAGCATAGCGGAGATCATGTGTGGACACGAACCAATAAAAGAAATCAATGGATGTTCGCTCTGGCAACTCCAATGCAAGTAACAGCAGTATGTAATAACCAGGTCTCGCAAATATCACTGGAAGGGTCCGGATTTCTCGAGCTGACGGCAGGATGTGTATTAAAATATCAACTCTTAACTATAACAAGCAACCAGATAGTATCATCATTTACAAGCACTTCCTTCACTGCAGTTGGACACGGTTTCAATATAAACATAACAAAAACAGCATCACCTCCAGTCTTGGACAACACAAAGATTGATTATGAACCACAACTAAAGGAATTGTCAAGGCTGCAAGAAATTTTGGAAACACACGAAATCAGCGACCTTCCAAACAAACTTCAAATCCATCAATAGCATAGCTTTGCAGTGGGTTATTCGGCCTTGGTCTTAAGTATTGTCATCATCATGGTAAGCTTCATCAGATACAAGCAGCAAGAGAAACAGCGTGGAGGAGCTCAATCAACGGCTTCCCAAGCAAACTCACCACTACAGGAAATCCCACTGTCAGAGGCAACTCCAGACGCCCCACCACAATCAGCGTCGCGGTACTCTAGTAGCTTCTGCGTGGACTTGTAGACTTGTTTGTTGAACATTCGTTCAACGCGGGGGAGAATGTTAATGTACATACATATATATGAATTCGATATTTTTTAAGTTTTGTTTAATACTGCAATTTTGATTTCTGTTCAATTTATTCTTTGCGGCAATAATAACAGAAGTTCGTTGCACTTTGCATTATACCAGTTTGAATTCTCTTGCACATTAAGCAGACGGAAATTGTTTGTTGATTTTAGTCTCATGATAATATGCTACTCTAGCATATATGTTGTGAAACGTGCATCGAACTACAGTATTGCTGATCATATGTATTATTTGTATTATATAGTATTGCTATGGATTTTAACATGTAAATTTTGTATAAAAACGCCAGCAATGATTTAATAAAGTCAGTTCGAAATTAGAACCCTAAAGAACAATTAATGAATTATTATTTCTTCGTGGTTTTCTAGTTCAAGTACTAGAAGAATTCAGACTAAATTCTTGAGTTTTTAATCATCGTGAATTCCCAGTTCAAGTACTGAAAATTCAAAATCTCAAATTCAGATTAAATTCTTGAGTTATTTAATCATCGTGAATTCCCAGTTCAAGTATTGGAAATTCTAATCACAAATTCAAAACAAAATTTTGAATTAAAAAAATTCTTAAGTAAATTTAGTGGCTAATACACTACATATAGTTTTTATGCGGATGTATATTTGTAACACCCTGAACAATGCGTCACATGCATGGAAATATCTATATTTGCCTGTCTGTCGTCACTTTTTCAAATAGTATACTCTAGAAAAGGTAGAAAAGCCGATATTTTACATGTAATGAATCAATAAGCCAAAATTAACAGATTTTAAAACTATGTTGCAAATAACTCCAAAAAACAATGAACATAAATTCGAAACAGTTCACTTCATTTCAATATACTAATTGAAAAACTTTAAGAAGATGGATTTATTTAGAAGGAACAATTCTGCATTTAGAGCGAGTTGTACGTGGCCATAAAAAAATATATATTATTGCACAGAAAAATTTGTGCGACTAAATCGGATTTCCCAAGCCGGTCGCTCTAGAAGGTATAATATTTTTTAGTTACTCGTATCGTATTCATAGTTTACAAATAATACCGTTTTTTTGCCTTTTCTGAAAATGTTTGTGTCTAGAGTTGTATATTTTCGAAATTTCTAATTTATGTGTATTTAGTGTCCGTATTTGTCCCCAAAACTTTTATTATGGCCCACGATTTGCCCATGTACGTACATATGCATTCATACGAAAACAAGCACAGATGTGGCACACATTGCACCTCACCCAACAAGCAAACCAATGAGTGAGCAAATGTAAAAACGCTAAGTTGAAAAATTATTATTTTAACTAACAAACTGACAGCGTAATTGTTTCAAAATAAACACGTTGGAGACAAGCCATAGAAAGTTCAGCAATTTCCAATTGTGGCAAGTCACTTGCTTTACCAAATAAAGAACACGGACATAAGAGTGTTCAACACTTTGCACTAACCACATAGCTGATAAAACAACAAAAAGCAAATATACAAAACAACGTCAATTGGATGGAGAAAATATATCTTAACGAAAAACTACTCAATTAAGTTAGATAAAATTCCATGTTACCGAGGATGGTTTCAAGAGTTTACTCTATTAGACAGAGGAAAACAGGAAAACAAAATTAACATATCTAATTCAATTTCATATCCATTCTAAACTAATTGTTAGAAATGTAAAACTTTTGTTAAGTTATACTGCTAATAAACTAGGTCTGGTATTTTTTCCGTGGAGAATTGAGTTCCTTTCTTTGGAACCATATTCATACCTCATTGGAGAGACGCTTCTGATATAAGGAATCGAGGTATGATAACCAACTATCCTGACTTTATCTCCATTCTGCATGTTTTCCCACTTATACGAATCCATTCCTACACTCCCATTTATTATATCTAAAAATTGTTATATACATAAATGAAATTTGATACAAGCTGCGAAGGGAAAATATCTGTGAGAATTTGCACATTTGGTTTAATATACATATAACTGAATTTAATTCTTAAAGGCTAATGTAGATATTAATATGTATTGGAGTTCTAACATCCAACATATTCGAATCGGTAGGATATGTACTTTTCAATTTAAGTACAATTCTGTGGGTCTGTGTCTGTAAATGAGAGAACCAACCAGCTAAATATCCACTTTTGAACGCTTGCAATAAAATATTTCCAATTTCTTAGCCCGTTTGTAAAACTAGCTTGCTTAGCTTCATCTCAACAAAAGCCAATACTCTCATAATCATTTAAATATGTATGGTATACAGCAACGATTTATTTAGAATCTTAAATTTCTGAAACTCTAAATTAAATTTTGTAGGAGCAGAATGCAAGGGCCTGAATACAGGGCATTGACTTTTGGTAAAGTGCAGAATTATTATTATAAAAAGTGGGAAAATGTTTTATAAAAATATTTAAAACTTCGCATCCAATTTCGATGAAAGTTTTTGTAACGTATTCGGTGTAGAGTAGCTTTTACAAATCGGTTTCATTTAATGTATTTTTAAAGGTAGTTTTACTTGGGAATAGATTTCTGTGGGTATATTAATTATTTAAGCTTATGACTAATAAAAAAGAGGCGCAGAGATAAAGAACAAAAATCAAATACATATTATTTTTATAAATATGTGCTGCTGCCTTAAAATGCCCAATATTTCATTCACATTTTATGTTTTTTGGTAGTGAATTCCAGAAGTTGGTAGAAGTGTGGGATATCTTCCTCCTCGTCCAACGAACCGCAGCTGCGACAAAAGTCATTGAAGAGAAGGTTAAGCCTCTACACGTGTCTGACAATGACATAATGGCCATTGAAGACCGCAACTGTTGTGGTGACGGAGTCGCGACTTTCCTGCAGTAATTGCGCTGTTCTATTTGGACTCAGCGGCCTACGTATCGCTGGTGATCCTACAAGTCTGTTCCTCAGACCAGAGCCTGTTAGCTACACGCCTGTACCCCTTTCTGATAAGAAGCTTTACAGTCGTGAGTGATGTTTGTTGTTGTGTGGTGCTTCTCGTCCGCCTCACAATTGCCGACAATACCCCTGTGACTTGTGACACACCAAAGATAAGCCCCTATTCGACCTGATAGGGTATTTAGAGCTGATTGGCACATTACCACAAGCTTAGAAGCGGTGCAGAACCCAGAAAGCGACTTTATAGCTGCTTGACTATCAGAGAAGATATAGATATCGGAGCTATTGGTGACGTTGTCTGTCAACGGTCATTTCGGTGCTATCAGAATCGGCATGACCTACTATAGTGGTCCGGTAGGCAGAAGGAGAAGTTAATCCCCTGAATTTCGCAGTACACTCCACAGCCCACTCTGTCGTTCAGATTCGAACCTTCAGTGAATTTTTTTGTTGTATTGGGAATGGAAAGGTGACTTTCAGACCACTCACCATTTGGACAATGACCTCTGAACTTGTGTACAAAGCATGGTGGGTAGACCGCATGGTCAATGTCTTTCACCATGAGAGGATCAAGTAACAGAATCTTGGCATGACCCAAGTCCTGGACTATTTGCTGACCCCGTACGGCAGCGAGTTTCGCAGATTGGTTGATGAAGGGATCCGAGGGGAACAAGTTAAGGGAGTTGTACGGAGAACCCAGTGACTAGGACGGAGACGATTCTCCTCCGGAGAGAGAACATTTAGTTTCGGATACTATAGAAAATTAGCTAGGCAGCAATATAATATTTGCATAGAAAAGTCGGAAATATCGTCATATTCAGCTTAAGTCAGCTTAAGTTATAATTTATTAGCAAATCTGTACTTCTATATGTGTAACAATTTTTAATTTCATTACTATGTGTTAAGGTACAACCAAAATAGACGAGACGTAACGATAGCGATTGGACGAACGTCTACACAATGGATGGCTTTTTACATAAATTGCGAATTCGTCCCTCATAGCGGTGATGAAATAGTAGCAAATCTCCGTCATTTTATTTTATTATAACAAGCTCATCAACCGAGCAGCAGCTGTGACGAGTAGCAGACGCTTGCAGTTCGGTTCTGGCGGAACAGAACGTCAAGTCTAAATGTTTCGTTCAGTTTCGATAAAATACGTACGACCATTGTGGTTACAAACATTGGTTCACATATGCTTGAACCTCGTTCTGTCGCTTCTCGTCTATTTTGGTTGGCCCTTTGCTCGTTATAAAAACATGTGCGCGACGGAGCAGTGCATAGAAGTCTGTTGAATTTTGATTTATATGTTATGTTGTGACATTTCACGAAAACGGTTAATTTTGGATTGTTTATCTGCCACGAAGTGTAAGTATTTGTAAATCAAATAATTATTAATTCTTAAATTGGTTTATTTATTAGTTAACATATGATTGATAATAAGAATTGTTGCTTTTCAATCTTAATTCTTAACAATTTCATTGCACACACACACCGAGAGAGCAACCAAGCGGCGCAACAACCCAGCAGTGGAACCAACTAGTTAAAATACTAATAAAACTACTAGTTAAAAACAAACCAGCACTAGTTAAGCCGCTGCCCCTATTATTTCCATGAAGCCAACTGGTATTTTTTACATGGCGGTGTTCTACGCAAAGACAATTGCCCTGTTAAGTATAAGGTTTTAAGTAGTTATAATACTAGTATGATATATAACAGTTCAATACTAGATATTATGTCAGTAGTCCGTGACTAGTTACAAAGTAGTTAATTTTTAAGTAGTTATTAAACTAGTTTGGATTACACTAGTTATGAAATAGTAAAATTGAAAAAAACACCTTAAATTTTTGTATTGGTTTTTATTTTATAAAATTCACATATATTGTTACGAAATCAACACGCCATCTGACTGGTTGCATAGTTTTAGGTTAAGCGTCATTTTCAACGTTCAAAGGCTAGTGGAAGGTCTGTTATACAAGAAGTATATAAGCGACTACACAATTGACATCGAGATCAGGAAACAAGTGAAAGTGGCAAAGTGAACATCGTAGTAGCAGCAGCAGTGGAACAGTGAGCGTAGCCGAGAGTGAAC
The DNA here is from genome assembly GCA_920105625.2 of Clusia tigrina. Taxonomy (NCBI): domain Eukaryota; kingdom Metazoa; phylum Arthropoda; class Insecta; order Diptera; family Clusiidae; genus Clusia; species Clusia tigrina. Next base: position 162,826,002 of record OV050031.1, read on the forward strand.
ATTGTAGTAGCAGATCAGTTAACCAATGACAACGGCAAAGTGAACATCGTTGGCAGTAAGGAGTGAAAAGTGATCATAGCCAAATCCTGAGAATGGCTGCAAGCTGTGTGAACGTCGTATTGGCAAGATAAGTTAACCAGTGACAGTGGCAAAGTGAACATCGTATGAGCAACAACTAGTTAACCAGTAGCATAGTGAACATCGTGCAGCAGTAGTTGACCAGTGGTAGTTGCAGAGCGGACATCGTGTTAGCAACGGGCAGTAGAGCAGTGATCGTCGCAGAGCGGACATCGTGTTAGCAACGGGCAGTTGAGCAGTGTTCGTCGCAAAGAGGACGTCGTGTTAGCAATGGGCAGTTGAGCAGTGTTCGTCGCAGAGTGGTCATCGTGGTAGCAATGGGCAGTTGAATAGCGATCGTAGCCGACGGTACACCGTGGTAGTAACAGCAGCAGTTGAAGTAAATAAAAAAAGTGTGGTGCAACAACTGACTAACTGAAGCAAACTAAAAGCGAACACGAAATGAAGCGAGCAAATAGAAAATTTATCAGTATTTTATTTATCAGTGAGTATTACTCAGTCTGTACGCTTAACCGAGTCTGAAAACAATCCGCCCGGCAATGAGTTCCCCATCGAGTTCGATGATTTGAGTTGCAATTAAGACACTTTACGAGACGACGCCTTGGAGTATATAGCAGGTTATATTTTTCGAAGAATGAAACTTAATGAACACGAATTCGAAGGTAGCACTTGGACATGTGTGGACTAAGTCTCAAAAGGAGGTCTTAAAACGCCTTCAGAAAGATTTCATTAGAAGTCATTAGAGGTAATTTTTATTGAGTTCAATAGAAATAAAATTGTGCACTGCAATAAATTCCGTGATAAGTTAATTTACCAAATGCGGTAAAAAGATTTTTATTGAAATGTCGAATGTATTTTCGAATTAAATTTTTAAATAGACGATTAACAATTCACAAAAAAAATATTCTTAAAATAATGGGCAATAGAAAATTATTAAAAATATTATTTTGAGTATTAGTAAATAATTTTTTTTTTTAAATTATAATAAATGAAAAAATAAAAAAAATAAATGTCACTTGAGTTTTTACTTATTACGAAAAAAAATACAAAGCCCGAAAATACCGGCCAAAACTTTACAAAAGAAGCAACTCTGTTTATTCATTTTGACACTTATTATGACTGTGACAACAACATTTGGAGAGCGGTCTTCTATTAATAGTACCTTGTAAATTTATTTTGACTAGCACCTAATTCTGACCAGAGAACATAGAGAAAGGAAAGTCTTTTTCGCTGCTAGCGTCCGTAGCGGGCAAACCACGATTCTGAGCGGATTCACCACGATTTTGAGTGGATGCGTGTGCAACGTCCGCAAAGACAATACATAACAAGACTGTGCAAATCGCTCTTTAGAAAACAGGGGACATGCAACGCATGGCATCGCTGTGGACCTGCTGTCAAAATTTAACATTTTTCTGCTAAAAATGATTATAACAGCGGCATATTAATTGTGAATTTAAAAACAAATTTGAAAAAATTTAATTTCAGCCAAAAAATTTCTAAATTATTAAAATGTATTTTTAAATATTTATCGCTATTTACAATATATATTTTAATAAATAAATTACTATTATTACGTTAAGTGTATTTTGAATATGTCCATATATGAAACTGCATCGTGGCCAATGTTTGGCAAAGGCACAGAATTCAAGAAACGTTCTGCTGTTGGATATAATGACGCCAAGCAAATTGTTTAACTCACAAAAATCTCGCAAAATTGCCGAAATATTTGCGAGCATCGGTAGCTCATGGAGTAAAGCGTTGGTCTATCAATTTTATGATGCCGGTTACAAACACGCTGAGAAATGTATTTTTTTTTATATTTTTTAATTGTTAATCTTTTTTTAAAGAAAACTAATATGTTTTTATAAAAAATAATAAGAATAGTTTACTATTTTAACATAAATTATCCAGTTTTAAATGATTTTGCTGAGCCATATTTAATTGCAGAACACTGCAGCAAGAAGTTTTTTGGGGATAAAGAAATAATTTAAATAAATACATATTATTATTTATTAATTTTATACACCAATTTTTTCTTTTTTTTTACTAATTTACAATTTAAATTTTAAAAATATTCCCATAATTAGTTATAGAAATATACATGCCTACCTACGTAAATGAAATTATTGAAATGCAAATAACTTATTATTATTATTAATTCCATGACATTTGACACAATAAAACTATACTTATGCTAACAATTAGCATAATAATAGTTAATTAACTTACATATAATAGTATTAATATTTACAAATTAATTTTTTTTTAAATATATATTGTAAAGTGCATTAATTTTAATATTAATTAAAATTTTTTGTAATTTTCAAAAAAAATTTTTTTAAATTAAATTCTTAGAAATTTCAAATTAAATTTAATATGAATATGCGTCGTTTTAGCAGTGTTCACTTTAACAATTTTTAACCGACTAGCGATAGCCATGAACAAATACTATTGCTTAGATTTGATATTAATGTATTATTAAGCTAAATTGTATTAATTTTTATGTTATCAATATACTAATAATTAATAAATAATAAGACTATTAAATCTGCATTTCTTAATTTTGTATATGAAACTGCATTGTGGCCAATGTTTGGCCAAAGCAACAACGCTCTGCTGTTGGATTAATGAATTCAAAACAGTTTGACTCCCTGCCGCAAAATTGCCAAAATATTTGCTGGCATCGGTAGCTCAAGGAGTAAAGCGTTGGCCTATCAACTTTATTATGCCGGTTACAAAGCCGCTGAGAAATGAAACTTTTTTATAATTTTTAATTGTTAATCTTTTTTTTAAAGAAAACTAATATGTTTTTATAAAAAATAATAAAAATAAGTTACTATTTTAACATAAATTACTCAGTTTTAAATGATTTTGCCGAGCCACATTTATTTGCTGCTGCTATAGCAGAACACTGCAGCAATGAAGTTTATATTTTCTAAAAATAGTCATAACGGCGATTCTTAACTCTGTATGTACATAAATTCATGTGTTAGGATTTGTACGATTTCAATACCTTTATTGATGTTTGTTTTGTGTTGCATCTGCGCATTTCGTCTGAAGAGCCTATAAATTTCACAAAATCTAATCCAATCAAATATTTCGTTCTTTCATGAATATGTGCAATTTTGGGAAGTTGTTGTATTTCCGTATATACTATATTAAGCAAATTGTTAGATTGATTTTATTGCTATGGTAAAGGAAGAATTTTGCAGATGAATAAAAATTTGTTCTATGTATTTTATAATACATTATTTACAAAATAAAAATTAACTTAAATTAATATAATTAAATTTATATTATTAAAAAAATATATAAAAAAAAAACATGCAGTTGCATAGAAGAATTTAGACAGCAAATAATTTTAAAAAAAAACTAAAAAGAAATCCCATATATTATTCACAAATGTAGGTAAAAAGAGATAATTTCATTAAAAGTATTTCCTATATACATACATATGTAAGTTAGCAACATACGTGTTGCATGTCGTTGGCGCCGTGCGCTTGCGCAGCGGTACCCAGCATTGTAGGAAATACGCTGCAACAGCGTCTGCTGCCATCCGCTGCGCAGGGGCACGGTAGACGGTGGGGGTTCTCGGTGCGTGAGAAAACACAAGACGGAGAGCATTGGCGCCATGCGCTAGCGCAGCGGTGCAAAGCATTGTACAAAATGCGCGGCAACAGAGTCTGCTACCATCCGCTGCGCAGGGGCACGATAGACGGTGCTGGTTCTCGGTACGCGAGAAAACATACGAAAAGAGCATTGGCGCCATGCGCTTGCCCAGCAGTACAAAGCATTGTACAAAATGCGCGACACAGCCGCTACGCGTAGATACGGTAGACGGTGATGGTTCTCGGTGCCGGAGGAATTGGCGAGACATTTGTTGTATGTCGGTGCCGCCAAGCCCAGCCGTGAAACGCTGTCGGGCAATGCCGCCTCAAAGCGCAGTCACTATGCGATTGTCGGCGGCGAAAACGTATAAAAAGAACCCGAGTACGAGAGCTCGCATCTTTTGATAGACTAGAGCTCGAAGGAGAAGGACGAGTAAAATAATAAAAAATTAAAATAAAATCTAAATATTTTCATAATTTCAGATAGATGCAGGAGATACTTAACTTGTACATACATAAGTGGATACAAATCCAAAGACAACGTCACACGCACAAAGAAGCACGAAGCAGTAAGAAGCTTTTGAACATTTTTATTAGTTTTCATAACTCAAGTCTCCATGTCAAGGCGAGTTTCAGTAGTGAGTGGCCGGTTGTAGTATTTCGAATGGCGTTTGTGCAAAAACATGCCAGCAAGTCGACTTGGGTAAACCCTGCACACATCATATCGACATTTTTTTAAGAAAATGTCAAATGAAATGGACAAAAAGATGCACCTTATATTAAAATATGTTTTACTAAACTTTATTGATCCTAATATAAATTTAAAATTTCTTGGATTTTTAAATACTTGAAATTATTTTTTATAGATTTTTGATTATAATAATTTTCGATTATGAAGTGGTTTATTATGCGTTGGAACACAATCATGGTTGAACTACATTTTTCCATAGGAAATAAATGTTTATATATATATATATATATATATATATATATATATATATATATATATATATATATATATATATATATATATATATATATATATATATATATAGGTTATTGGATTATATACGGTTTTATTTACAAAACTTTGTATATCAATGCATAACAAGAACATACTCGTATGTATGCATTTATTACTAGATATTGAAGTTCATAAAATTTACTTCAAACATGAACTATGATACGTAAATAGGCAACGTGAATAGGCAACAGACGAACATATGAATATTAAAAGATTATCATTAATTTGAACAAAATTGGTCTTATGTGCATAATAATTTTTTCTTCGGATAGACTCAAAAAATGTTTGATCGCATTCTGTTAAAGCGAAAATATGAAATATAAGATCGAAAGAGTAAACTGTGCTGATATTTGTCCATACTGAAAAATATCCAAAATTTCATGACAAATTGAATTCTGCTTCACTTTATATTTAAAGAAGCCCAAAATAAAACAAAAACTCCAATCGAGACGCTTTATTTTAATTTCAAGTTTCTTATGGCACAATTCGCTACCTGCAAAATGATGAAAACACAAATATGTACATATGTCTGTATGTATGTATGTATGGATATGGTTTGTCAAGATTGAATTTCATACCATTTTCTTCTTTATCAGACATGAAATAATTCTGCTCTAGATTTGGTCCAGTAAAATGTTAATACTGGTTAATTTATGGAAAATAGTAAAATTCTTTTATTATTATTTATAAAAGTGATTATTAATTAAAAAAAAATAATTTGATCAATAAAGCATTTTGGTGGGGCTCGAACCCTAAGCCATAAAAACTAAAGTCCAACGCGCAAACCATTGAGCTAAAGACACTCATGTCACCCTGTCCATTTTCGAGTATATTAGAGAGTCAAAGTATTTGCAGGTGCAATTCTGAATTACCTAAAATTTCTGTAATTCTGTACACAACAAATAACTTTTAGTTTTCTGCTGGTGCAGCCATGAAGATTTGCGATGCAATTCGATGGTGACATTTTTGGGGATAAAGAAATAAATTAAATAAATACATATTACTATTTATTAATTTTATACACCAATTTTTGCATTTTCTTTTACTAATTTACAATATTCCCATAATTAGTTATAGAAATATACATGCCTACCTACGTAAATGAAATTATTCAAATGCAATTAACTTACATATAGTAGTAGAAATATTTAGAAAGTAGTTTTTTTTAAAATATATATTGTAAAGTGCATTAATTTTAATATTAATAAAATTTTTTTTGTAATTTTCACAAATTTTTGTTTGAAATAGAAATTTCAAATTAAATTTACTATGAATATGCGTCGTTTTAGCATTGGGAATGTTCACTTTAACATTTTTTCACTGACTAGCTGACTAGCGATAGCCATGAACAAATAGTATTGGTTAGATTTGATATTAATGTCTTATTAATCTAAATTGTATTATTTTTTATGTTATCAATATACTAATAATTAATAAATAATAAGACTATTAAATCTGCATTTCTTAATTTTCTTATTATGACAATAAAAACCATTCCTTCTTAAGCTCATATAAAATTTACTATGAATCTGTTATGAATCGTTTTTAACAGAATAATGTTATGTTTAACATCTGTTAACGGTTTCAGGGCGATTGCCATTCAATTCCATTCCTCTCCTTTGCCAAAGAGAGCGACGGAACCTCTATACGTAAATACTCTTTGCGTCCGTCTGCTTTATTTCGCTGCTTTGCCGTTTGACGTTTAAGTTTATTTTCTCTGTGTTCTCTGCCTCAGACAAAATACTCTCTATAAAGATTTATAGAGAGTATTTGCTCAGACGCTTTCTGAGCAGCATCGCGGGATCGTACATCGTAGTGAATCCAACTTGTTTTGTTCTCTCCCCAAAGTAAAGACCGACAGCGATAGCATTTCTGTGCCAAAAGTGGACCAAATTTATTTATAATTAATAAAATGGGCGGCTCTCCCGTGCATACTAATTCCAAAGAACATACAAGAATAGACAGTTGATATGAATGTATTTGTGCGAGTTCTGCTACTGAGAGGTGGTTTTAAAATTGATGTATGTAGTGGTAAAAATACAGTGCACCACCCTTAACTCTAACTATCGTCATTCCTCAATTCATTTAACTTCTCAAAATAACTGAAAAACTACAATTTCTTTGATAATTTCTCATTGTCAATGAACCCTCAAGATTCACAAGTCGAAATATTCCAGTTGCGTTAAAGTAAAAAAATTAATTCGACAAAATAAAAAATTGTTTTCTTCATTATTAAAGAAAGAAACACTACCTCTGTTTAGTTAAAAGCATAAGGCCGTTAACCTAATTCGTTTAGCTGCATTTTTTTTTATCCTATTTTGAAGATTTTTCTGAGATTATTGAAACTGTTGTTATTTGTGAGAATACTGTAAAAACGTGGAATTCTCTTTTGACCGTCAATTTCTTAGTCTTCGTCTCCCTACTCCAAATTCTAATTTTCTTACTGTCCCCTGTGCACTTTCATTCGTTCATGGCCATGCATATTTAAACACGCTTGGGGTACTACTGGGGCTGTCGGACCCCATTTTAATATAAATGAATTTTTATTAGTTATTTTAGTTATTAGTAGTATAGTATTATGGCAAAAAACCAAATAATTATTATTCCAGGCCGAAAACCCTAGTCGTTAGTGCCTTAGTTTTAGGTTTATTTTATAATTGTATTATGTAATAAACTGTTTAATAATAATAATAATAATTATTATTATTATTCTACATCTTATGATTACTCTGGTGCGTTTACAGTGAACAGATGTTTAAATGGAAAGCAATTGGATCAGATTTTACATTAAGAATAGTTATAATTTATGAAAAGAACTTGTTAACATTTGAGTTTTCAATTCCAAATAAAATAATACAATTTTTTTTGACTTATTATAACCTTTTCTTTTTAAAAGTTTCGCAGTTCTTTTTAAAATACAAATGAAGTGACCCCCTAAAACTTTAATTTAAAGGTAGCCCTGATTTCTTCTGATTTTTTTCTACGAATTTTCGTTATTTTAGACAACATCCCAGCAGGGAAACCAACTAGTTAAAGTACTAGTAAAACTCAGATTATATGTAAAATTCATATATAAATAATATAATATGTACTCGACATGTAAAATACTAGTAGAACTCATAATTATATGTAAAATTCATATACTCGTATACATAATATTATAATGTGTACACGACATTAATTCGGCATGTTAATTCATGGTGCCGCATTTGCACTCTTCTTTCCGGATATTTTGAAACAAGCGTTAACTTGAAGATTTATCTCTAAATTGAGGAATTACAAGAAGTTGTTGAAATTATAAAAATAACTGTTTTTCTTCAAATTTCAATGTTTGTCTTTACTTTTTTTTTTATTAAATTGACAAGAAACGAAAAGTTTAGTATACACTGCAATGAAGTGCCGCAGAAGTCAGTAACTGGTTAACTTATAGATAAGTTTTGAACTAGTAAATTAACCACTTGATTTTTTACTATTAAATTTAGTAGTACATTTTGAAGACTGCCTATAATTTTCACTACAGGGATATGGAATATTTTTACACCAAACACAATAAATTCACATACACTACAATCGTACATGTGACCAAAAAAAAAAAAAATGGTCGGAACAGTAAATAAATATGGAGGGAATTGAATGTCATTCATCTGTATGCATGGATGTACATATGTATAGGTTAATCACATTGGTGTTATTAAAGTTAAAAAAAATATTTTTTATTGGTGCTATGCACCTTCTGGTGCAGCCATGAAGTTTTGCTGTGCAATTCGATGGTGGCTTTTTTGGGGATAAAACAATAAATTAAATAAATACATATTATTATTTATTAATTTTATACACCAATTTTTTCTTTTTTTACTAATTTACAATATAAATTATAAAAATATTCCCATAATTAGTTATATTCGATTGCTATGATTGAAATTAGTTTTCATTCCAATTCCAACAAATAAATAAATAACATTTTTGCATTCATATCCATACACACATATGCATGCCGTAAACATGAAAGCAAGCATACAAACATTCGCACATGTAGTAAACACACACGCTCATATAGAACGCAAACACCAGAATGTGTATCGACATGTTTTGCCTTTGCATTGCCGAGCACACTTCGGGTTTTGGTCCAATAGGCAGCCACGGTTTTTTAACTCATTTCGCTGAGTGAAGAGAGCAATGTAACGTCTTATAGTATATTGTCTTTGGTAACACAAATACATCAACAAACAATCTTAAAATATCTCCTCAGTGAAATACTCATCTTTCCGATGAGCGAAATCAGCGTACTCCTCTGTTGGGTGAACAAATTACAGCTAGGGCGACATAACAGACATAGCTCGCTACATGCATCTAAAGCAAAAATTTTGCCTTCAAACTAAATTGGGTAAACAAGCGGCAAAAATCCATAAGCCAAATGGTAGTGATAATAGCAATCTCTCTAACCAAAATTGATTTGCTATTTTATCGACCATCGATGCTTCGGACTCGGGAGTCCAAAATCAAACAACTTCCAAATCCTATAAGCCACCACCTATCTACGTAAACGCTGCTCTAACGCATTAGTGTAAAGTTTGAGCCAGCTAATCGGTAGCAAGAAATTCCATATAATTCCATTAATGAAAGTTAACATAGTGGAATCTAAAGTTCAAATTTACGAAAAATGCCACTACCGTATTATAATATCGCACTTCGATAAAAATATAGAGAGTTTTTATACATACCAGCTAAAAAGTAATAAGGGACTTGTGGTATTTATCGAAGGCATTGAATCTGATGTAGACCCGGACGAAATCAAAGAGGCTTTTGAACCTGAAAAGCAATGTGTTTACGAATAATTGTATTAACAATTGTTTATTATTTTATTATATGGCAACACTGACAAGTTATGTTGATGTTGGTGCTTCAATTCCTATTTTATTGCTTTGGATTGTAATATATTTACATTATTATTATTATTATTATTATTATTATCGTTGAGGGGATGTTGCACTGCGACCTATAAGATCTATTGTGCCCCCTTCGTGGACCTAGAGTATTTCTCTTAGCCCAATTCCCTCGATGAATCGGAGTATTGGTCCTACTTCACAGAGTCTGAGTTCTTCATCGAGTATGATGAACACGCCAAGGTGTTTCCTTCTCTTGTGCGTCAGGGCGGGGCAAGTTCCTAACACATGTTGTGCGGTCTCGTCCTCTTCCTTGCAGAACCTACAAAGCGCATCAGGGAAAATTCGCTGTTTTGTTAGGTGATAATTCAACCTACAATGTCCTGTTAGCAGTCCCATAATGATTCTCAAGTTGTTTTTCGTTAGATTCATACAGTCCTCGTAGCGTTTTGGTTTGTATGTCCCTAGCGCTAATTTGGAATGTGATAACCCCGGTAATTTTTCTCAGTATAATCTTCTTTGTCTATCTTCTTCCTACCAGATAATGCGGGAGATGTTACCCGATCCTAATCACAGAATGGTTCGGGTCCTACAAATGGAGATGATGCTCCTTTCCTGGCAAGTTTGTCTACCATCTCGTTTCCATTAATCCCTACATGCCCCGGAACCCATAGAATCCACACCTGATTGAGTTGGATGTTCAGCTTATCAATGCACTCCATCACCAGTTTTGATGTAACTTGGTGAGATTTAAGTGCTTTGATAGCTGCCTGGCTGTCAGTCAGTATTGCTATTCTGCGGTTCCGATAGTTTAAAGGTTCAGAGTATCTTTTCCCTGGTCCATATATTTTGTTGACGAGGTTAAACTGTTGAGGGAAGGTTAAACTGTATGAACAGCTCTCAGCCACTTGTTTCTCTAAACATGACTTAATTTTTCTGAGAATTGATTTTAAATTTAAAATTACGCCAAATATTATAAGTTATCGTGACTTCAATAATATTTACTACCAACATTTATGTACTAAGCTCGACAGTGTCGATTGCGATTCAATCCTGTTGATGACCTCAATAAATGACAAAGTGGAGTACCTGCATTCTAACATTAAGCAACTTTTCGATGAATTTGTTCCGGAAAAAGTGCTCTCTATACGCCATGGAGTGCGGCCTTGGTGTAACAATAAAATAAACACATTAATAGATTTACGTGACGCAGCATATAAACGATGGAAACGTTACAAGATACCGCTTTTTCACGAAACATATAAAAACTTTAGAAGACAGGTCATAAAGGAGGTTAGGATTGCTAAATGTAAATATTATGAGGGTAAATTCTCTAATGCTGTAAGTAGCAATCAGACGTGGAGACATATTCGGGGCATTGGCTTGGGGAAGAGCGGTGAACTTCCAAATATTGATTCTGATCTTAACGAGCTGAATCAGAGGTTTGTTAACCTCCCGATCGAACCAGTGCATGGGAATAGTTATTTAGATTCTTGTAGTCTTGTGTCTTCTGAGTGTATGTTTGGTTTTGGTGGTGTAGAGGAGTCGGATGTGTTGGAGTGTTTTTTGAGTGTAAAGTCGAATGCTTGTGGTACTGATGAGATTCATCCCGTTTTTGTTAAGGCACTTCTTCCTGGGCTGCTTCCGGACATTACCCATATTTTTAATACAGCGATAATGACATCAACACTTCCAACATGTTGGAAGGTAGCAAAAATTCTGCCCACACCAAAGTCAGACAATGACTATCGACCAATTGCTATTTTGCCATACTTGTCTAAAGTATTTGAATTACTTATGGCTAAACAAATGAGGAAATTTTTATCGGGAAATGAGATTATCACTGAAAGACAATCTAGTTTTACACCAAGGCGGAGCTGCATAACGGCCCTAATTGAAGTAGTGGAAGATATTCGGGTGACACTTGACTCTAATAGGATGTGTTTCTTGACACTGTTGGACCATTCTAAAGCGTTTGACTGTGTTGACCATGATATTTTATGTACAAAATTATCGAAAATGTATAACTTCTCACCCACTGCGGTAAAGTTATTAAAATCGTACCTCACAGATAGAACACAGGCGGTTTACCAACCGTGTAGCAGTACTTTTGTGGCATCTAATTTTCTTTCTGTGGCTCGAGGTGTGCCACAGCGCTCCATTTTGGGTCCACTTCTCTTTTGCATATACATAAATGACCTGCCGACTGTCTTACAATATTGTAATATTCAAATGTATGCTGATGATGTTCAGATTTACATCAGTTGTATGTACACCGAACGAAGTTGCCGATTGTGTCACCAAAATTAATAAAGACCTGAATAATAGATATGTATGGGCAGGAAGGAATGGTTTGTGTCTTAATCCGGCTAAATCTAAGTGTTTGGTGATCTACAAGAAACACATCGTAACCGCGGGCCTCCCTGGGATATTTATGCATTCATCGGCAATTAATTATGTAAATGTGATTAAAATTTTTGGGGGTCATATTTGATGGTGCTCTATCGTGGAATAATCATATTGCAGTAACGGTTGGTAAAGTCTATGGCATGCTACGATCCCTATGGGCTACGCAATATTTTACTCCTTTCAGGAGTAGAATGATACTAGCCAGGTCCTACCTTCTCCCAACTATGTTGTGTGGTTGTGAAATATTTGGGAATTGTGATGCAGTAAGTAAGCGAAAACTCAATGTGTTATTTAACACTATAACGATGTACATTTATGGTTTAAGTCGAAGAGATCATGTGTCTGGGCGCGCAATAGAACTTTTTCACATCACTTTCGATCAGCTTCTTGACACTCGAAGTATTTTATTGGTGCATAAGATTATTTGCACTCAGGAGCCTCCATATTTGTTTAGGCGCCTTAAATTTACTCGCTTGTCCCGTTAAGACATTCCTCACTTATGTCTGATCGTCAATTTTTCGTTAATGCTGTGAGACTTTGGAATTCACTGCCTGTACGGATTCAAGGTATTGGCAATGCTAATCTATTCAAAATTGAGCTTAATAAACACTTCCAGGGGCAATAAATTTATGAGCTGAATTGGGTTGCGCTATGGAGTGTATGTGACCGCGTACACTGTTTATATGTATGTATCCTTTTGTGACTAATAACAAATTTAAAGCTGTACATTTTTATTGATTCAAAGCTGTATTGTACTGATGAATTGGAAGATGAATTGTTGAAATTCATATTGTAATGTTCTGTTTTTGTACTCTGTGAGCTATTGTATTTTATAGAATAAGTTAAATTATGTCCGGATTATTGTACTAAATGTATCATTTCATGTTATTGGGACAATCTTACAAGGTTTTGCCTTAATGTCCCAAGGTGAACGTAAATTTATAATAAATAAAATAAATAAATACTCCCGCCCCGGCTCCATCGTCAGTGAGTGAGCCGTCAGTGTTACATGTCATCATGTACTGGTCTACTTTGTATGTTTCCGATATACCTTCCCAATCTTTTTTATTACTAAGTTCAGTTTTAAAATGTTTCTTAAAGCTGAACGTTGGGAGTATGGAGTCCTTTGGCATCGAGATTTCAGGAAGTTGCTTAACGAGAAGTTGTGTCTTCCTTTGATTAAGATACCTGTGCTGGTATTGTTTCCAGCTACCCTCAAAATCGCCCTCCTCGCTTGGGACTGGATATAAATATGAAGAGGAGTGAGATCCAAGAGTACCTCCATTGATGCCGTTGGACATGTTCGCATAGCTCCCGTAATACATACACATGCAAGTCTTTGTATCTTGCTAAGCGTGTTAGTTACTGTCTGCTGATTCGTGCAGTTTTCCCAGACTAATGCCCCATAGGTTATCATTGGCCTGACAATTGCTGCGTATATCCATCGCAGGATTTTTGGTGTACAGCCCCAACTTTTGCCCACAATAGTTCTACATGTCATGAAAGTTTTGATAGCTTTCTGTTTAATTTGCTCAATGTGGGTTTTCCACAGTAATTTTTGGTCTAAGACGATACCCACGAATTTTGCTTCTTTCTGAAGTTCTATCTCTATACCGTCTAAACGGATAGGTTTAAGATGCGTGGGTTTATACTTTCTTGTGAATGATACTAACGTTGTTTTTGCTGGATTTATATTCAGCCCAACCTTGGCGCACCATTTCTTCGTTAGTTTAAGTCCTAGCTGAATTATATCACATCGAGTATCCTCAAATTTGCCTCTACAGAGGATGACTATGTCGTCCGCATAGCCCTGAAATGACAGACCATTGTTTTCTAGTTCTGCCAATAGCTCGGCTACTACTATACTCCACATAAGTGGCGATAGCACACCTCCTTGTGGGCAACCCCGTGTGGTGTTTGCGATTATACTTCTTGTACTAGTTGGTATTTCTACCTTCCTGGTATGAAGCATATTGCTCATCCAAGAAGCTAGAGTGTTGTCATCCCCTCTTCTTGTAAGAGCTTTTCTGATAGCGTCATCTGAAGTATTGTCAAAAGCACCTTCTATGTCTAGGAAGGCCCATAGCGCCGTTTCCTTCTTTCCTAAGCTATCCTGCAGTAAGTTCGTCAGTTGGTATACTGCAGTTTCAGTGGAATGCCCTGCTCTATATGCATGCTGACAGGAGTGCAGCGGGTTTCGTATTAAAACCGTGGTCCGGATGTAGTTGTCTACTACCTTCTCTACAGTTTTTAGAGCAAAGGATGTCAGGCAGATTGGCCTGAAGGATTTCGGATGGAGGGGGTCCCTCTTACCTACCTTCGGCAAAAATACCACCTTTGCCCTTCTCCAAATCTTAGGTATGTAACCTAGCGCTATACTGCTTCTTGCTATTCTCGTCAATGGACCTAATAGCTGCTCTATACCCTTCTGGAGTAGGGCAGGAAAAATTCCGTGTACCCCAGTTGATTTCAATGGTTTAAAAGTGTTAACTGCCCATCTATTCCTCGGTTCCGTGCAAATTTCGCTTGCTATGACCCATTCATTCCTGCTTATTCTTCCCAGATTTTCAGTATATTCTGTCCCTGCTGCCACATATGTGGAAGATCCTGGGAAGTGTGTATCAAGAAGAATTCCACTCTTTATTCTTCATTTTCCGTGAAGGAACCTTCCTCTTTTTTAAGGTTGGTGGATGATATACCACTGCCTTTGGCAATCACTTTATTGAGTTTTGAAACCTCAGTGGTGTGCTCAATGCTTTCGCAGAAATTTCTGAAACTTGTGCGTTTTGCTTCCCTAATCTCTTTGTTGTAGAGTGTTAGAGTCCTCTGTATTCAGTCCAATCCCCGGTAATTTTTGATCTATTAGATAGCCTACGAACCTCAGCTCTTGGTTTCTTTAGATCATTGTTCCACCAAGGTACGTCCTTGGTAGAGCTTACCTTGCTTATTGGACAACTGTCTTCGTATGAATCAATAATTGCTTTATTGAGACTTTCTACCGTAGTTTCTAGTTGTATTTCGTTTCTGATGCAGTCGCCTAGTTCTAGTTGCCTTAGGTTTGCATTCAGATTGCCTAGATAATTTTCCCAGTTTGTTTTCCTCGGATTCCTTAAAGTTCTTTGCGTTAATTGCAACCCCTCTATGCCAAATCGTAGTATCCTATGATCGGACATTGATGGTTCGTTGGATACTATCCAATTCTTACTAGAGCCCCAGGTATTTCCTAAGGTTATGTCTAAGACTTCTTTACGTACGCTAGTTACGAAAGTGGGTGTGTTACCCACATTGAGAATTTCTAATTTATTACTAATGATAAATTCAAGAAGGTACTCACCCCGCTTGTTGGTGTCTGTGCTGCCCCATACCTCGTTATTCGCATTGGCGTCACATCCAAGTATTAGAGGTTGCTTCTTCCTTCCACAATACTTCACCAGTTTGTAGACAAGCTCGGGTGGGACCGGAGTATCTTCCCCTGGTAGGTATCCTGATGCAAATACAACTTCACGTGTGCACCCGTTGATATTGATCGGGATCTCTGGAGGACATAAGTATTTCATATTTTTCATTAGTACTATGCAGGCTCTTGGGTTACCCAGGGTTCCTGTGCCAGCACTATGCTCAGGTTGGTCCTGAGTGTTGCTCTAGCGATGACTGCCGAGGCGGCCTTCGCATGATGGAGATTAATTTGAGCAACTCTAATTCTTTTTTTTTTGATATATTCTCCTTCGCATCGCACTCCGCCAGGGCATAATCGATGTCTGACAGGAGTACTTTGTCGGAGTCTTCTACTTCAGCGGTCAGTTTTAGCGCTGTAAGGTTGATGGCATTGATGTCCTCGCTTTCGACAGCTAGAACGCTGACTTCGGCTGCCGGCCTCTCGCTCCTGACCACTTCTTCTGCCAGCTCTTTTAGGATCTCCTCTGCGTCGACTGAGTTTTGCTCAGTTGTGGCAACTGTATCTGGAGGTTTACCTATTAAACGTTCTTTGTGTAGATGGACGGGGATCTTGCTAAATCTGTAGACCACTCTACAATTCTTGGCTTTGATCGCTTCAAGCGATCGGTCATCAATGCCGATCGTTAACAGCTTGCCGCTCTTCTCGTGCTTACTACTGAAGATTCTACAGAGACTCTGAGTTACCATCAGATCGAGGAGTTTCTTGTCGTCGTTCCCAGCTGCTCGCGGAAGGTATACCGTCATCAGATGTACACCCGGGATAGCGTCCTTAGTGCACGTCGTCAGCTCTGTCCCCTTCCAACCAGATAGCTTGGGTAATGTCGTCTTCACCCATTCAGCAACCGCATCGGTGGAATAATCGATCAGGATGAAGCCTGGTCGAAAGTGGATGCCCTCAAATTCAAGTTCGGTTTCAGAACCCTTGAACATTTCGTCCATAAATAAATTTTCGAGTTGCCCCTGTTCCTCACGCGAAAGGATGACCTCCGGGAAGGACTTTGGTATTACAGCCAGCCTAACGCCTTTGGTGATGCTGGCGTAACTGACACCCGCCCTCCTGGTGGCCGCCTCTGGTTTCGGTGCAGGTTTTGGCAAACTTCTCTTCATGGTAACCCCTGGTGCAGTATCACAAGCCCTGCTTTTTTTGGCGGAGTTGCCTTCAGTTGGACTGATTTCAATAGCGCCCCTTTTCCTTACGTCAGATGTGCTCTTAGCGCGATTAAGCACTTTCTGTTTGGCTTCTTCGGGCGTTAAGCCCTCGTTGAGATAGCGCAGATACCATTTAGTACTCGCCCCACTCAAACCTGTACTTTTCCTGGCTACGCCGAAGCCGGTAAGCTGCCTCGTCTGTTCAGTACTCGTCGAGGGCTGTGTATTTGTGGCCTTGGATGTCGAAGCACCCTCAGCACCCACAGTTCCCCGACTTTCCTTCCGTTTCACGGGTCCATTTGCCGTCCGTGGCGCAGGCGCAGAGTTGTTAACTCTGTTACCTTTGCCCTCCTCCTGTCCTCTCCGGTTAGGAGTTAGAACGTGGCGCTCAGTATTGAGAACATTACGTTCCACCTGATTCGCCAGTTGAGTTGCAGAATGTGTACCTGCTAGTTTATTTATTTTATTTAAATTTGGTGTTTCCATATTTAATCCCACGAGTGTGGGGGAAAGAAGGTTCGCCGTGTCATAGCCCCCAGTAACAGGGTAAGCCCATGATTACTCACTGAGGCGGGCAGGTATCAGTGAGGTGCGACGGTAGAATACAGTATGATAACCCCTAACTGTAAACATCAAGCTGATGGACGCGTGCTATCCCGGCTTAGGGGGGTATTTAACGACCACCCAGTCGTGTACCTAATTTTGTCTGACGTCTCCAGGCTGACCTCTCCATCATGGGTGACCCTACCAGATTGCATAAAGAGTCCGATGGAACAGCCCAGCCTTTCACCGACGCACACAAGCCCTACCACCACGTCAAGGTAAAGGTACGAGGTAAGGATATATTTACATACGAATAATTGTTTTTCATTGATCTTTGATTCAGTTACTTACTACAAACCATCAAGATCAGAGGCTTGCAGCAAGAGTACCGATACATTAAATAAAGTTCTTCAATAACTGTAAAATTCCAATCAGTCGTTTTTTATTGCTTTTTTTTCAAATTCTGGCATTTGTTGCATCAGCCCAGTGTAGAGGAACCTCATAAGAGAAAAGGTCCGGTGCAATGCTCAAATTGTCAAGAGTATGGCCATACGAAAATGTATCGTACGCTACGTTCAGTATGTATTGCCTGCGGTTATCTTCACCATAGGTCACAACTCTCGAAAGACAAATCTAATGCTGCAGCCAAGAAATGGAGTAAATGTGGTGACAATCATACTGCTAACTACCGCGTATATTCAGTTTATATATACTTTAAAAAAAGCTCTTCCAACGTCAACAAATCCAACCCAATCCTACTTCTGAGTCGAGACCAGGTACCACTAACCTGAGGCAGTCTGAGTCCTCTAATAGTTCGTATGCTATGCAGTACGCAAACATAGTAAAAACTACCATTAACCCAAATACAGCCAATTGTATGAACTCTCAAAGTCTAGAAGCGATGCTAATGAGCCTCACTCAATGTTTAACACAGTTCATGACCACAATGCAAAATATGGTTGAAGAGGTCATAAAAACGCCAAACCAAACGATGCAAATGTTCATTTCGAAAAAATGAACTTCCTTTCTATATTTCACTGGAATGCCAATGGTATCCGCCAGCATAAAGTGAAATTAGAAAACTTTTTGCCCTCCAATAAAATTGATGTAATACTTGGCTCGGAAACTCATCTTACAAACAAATTCAAATTTCAATTCCTGGTTATAAGCTGCATATGATGAATCATCCATGGTGGTACTGGGATATTAGTGAGAAATCGAATGAAACACCATGATATTCATGGTTACGAAATATACTACCTACAAGTCACTAATATAGGAATTCTATTTTTCATCCTAAGTGCGTTTTACTGTCCCCCTAGATTTCCAGTCGCTGACCTGCAGTTTAATGATTTTTTTAAAACGCTTGGGAGAAAATTTGTAGCCGCTGTAGATTTTAATGCGAAGCGTTTTTTGTGGGATTCCAGGCTGATTAATCGCAAAGGTAAGCAATTATTCTCCGCTCTTATAAATCATCGCAACAAACTTGATTTCGTGTCCTCTGGCCAACCAACATATCGGCCTACAGATTCTCGGAAAATACCAGATCTTACTTCGGGACAAAAGAGGTAATTTTAAAAAAATTCTTTATAGTGAAGCCATGCCTTGACTTATCTTCTGATCATTCACTGGTAATAATTCAATTATTTAAAAAATATATCGTTTACGGGTCTCATCACTTAACATCTTCAAAAACTAACTGGCTCAAGTATCGAAAATATGTAGCAGTCATATAAATATCTCACCACGTCTAAAATGCGAAGACGAAATCCAAGCAACCCTTCAAAATATAAATTCCTTTCTTATATCAGCAGCTATTAATGCAACTCCTCCGAAATTACCATTCCCATCGGATGATATCCGGAAAACTACCCTGGATATTGAATTCAGAGGCCATTGGCACAAACACAAATCGCCTACGACCAAACAAAACTATCCTTTATCTAAAACGCGTCTCAGTGAAGCTTTACGAGAAAATTATTCCCTACAGAAAAGTCTAATTTTTCCTTGTGGAAAGTTAATAAAAACATAAAAATTTCAAAGGAGTCAGAGCCACCAGTTAGATTGCGAAATGGGACCTGGGCGAGTAGCGACAAAGATACAGCCTTAGCGTTTGCCAATCGGTAGATATTTCCATTTGTCTTCATTACTGCAATTATGAATCATGAAAACATTAAGTTGTGCTTTAGCAAGTATACACGCCCTGATTTTACTTACTTGGAGTCCTCAGTACACACACTCTTCCTCCACTCACGAGTCGCTAAGGAGCTCCTTCTCCGAGTACATTCTCTCCAGGGCAGTGCTAAGCTCAGTACCTGAAGATATGTACCCATCCGCACTCTTACGGCTGTCGACGTTACCACTGTTCCAAGCTCATTATCGGTGTCGTTATTTATTTCCGATTCGGCTGTTGACACGCGACAATCAACGGCTTCGGTGTCAGCTTTATAAGCTTTCACCTTCACCTTACCAAATCCATACTATATTAAGCCGTCGCGTTTTGCTAACGACTCAACTCTTTCTTTATTAAGTAGCAACAGCACCTGTATCGTGGCACGTCTCGTCTCCACCGCTTCTGTTTACTGTTACCAGTTTCAATTTTAATGAATCTCTATTCATTTACCGGGAGTTCCGGGTTACTTGCTCTGAAGATTTTCATTATGGTCTCGGGGTCGTCCGGTGTAGCCGGGATCAAAACTCTCGCTCTCGGTCGAGATGCAATCCCTTCCCTATCGACCGATACCAGTTTGGCGCCCAAGTACACCTCCCCCTACTTCTGAGATGGCAGCCTTATACAGCATTGCTGATCTCTCATCGTTGCAGGCGATCATCTTGATCTGGCCCTGATGCCAGCCTGCTTCCTCGCATGTCGGTGGAGGACCGGGATTATTTGCTTCCATTGCGTACGTGGAATTTTCCCTTCCGGGTGTCTCGTATCTAGTACGCCTATAATTATGAGGTTCTTTGCAACTTTCACGAATGTCTTCCTCGGAGCGACACTTTGGGACTTCACTCTTTTTTACGACTTAGCTTCCTCGAAGGATCTCTATCTCTTCGGCGCCGGGACATGCACACGGTCGAGTTTAAAATCTGGCAAGGCCGCATTTGCCCACTCGATTGAACTTCTTACTTCGTTAGCTTGGCTTTCGACTCTACTGGTTGTTCCGGTGGCCTCAGCCGGATAGCCGTAACCTTTTCTCCAGCACCAGCGCTTGTTTGTAGCACTACTCGGACCAGGCTTCGCCACTGTCCTTGTAGAGGCTTGCTTTGAGCTCGGTAACCCCGCAGCTCTATATACGGATCGACTTGATCCTCCTGGTCTAATATTTGGAGGACCGGACCCCTTAGGTTTCTCTTCAGCTGTTGTTGTTTCATTTTTCATCAAGTTCATTTTTTGGTCCAACGAGTGTCGGAGATAATATGTCCAACTGTGCATATCCCGGAACTACGCAGGTTAGGCTAATTATTACGGAGGGCGCCAGGTAACCGTTAGCTCACGTTAGTGACTGGGCTAATTTTTATGAAAAAAGGCCCCCAGCCGGGCGGATCATCGGCACGGGTCGCATAACACCTTGATTCAGCCCTTTACCCCTGACCATAACAAGAGTGCAAAGAACAGATGCTGTACTATTGAGGAGTAACAATCACCCGACCTTACTACCTCATCTTCGGTAGATATCTCCTGACAACGTGCAGAAACTACTGTGATATCTATTACCAGTCGGCACCCTCGTTTTTTACCAACCAATCAGTTGGTTACTTAATAAAAAATCAACACCACAAAGTTCTACTGTATAATGCATTCATAAAGCCAATAAGGACGTATGGGGCCCAGCTGTGGGGAAATGCTAGCTCATCTAGCATTGAATTAATCCAGCGTGCACAATCGAAAATTCTTCGAACTATTGTAAGTGCCCCATGGTACATAAAAAACGATAACATCCACAGCGATCTAGTAAAAAGTGAGCTCAAAAAAAATTAATTGTAAATACAAATTCAAACTCCGACATCATCCCAATTATTTAGCAAGACAATTACTAAAATACAACACATGGTTACCCAGGCTAGATTGAAATTATTTAATGGAATTGCTCTCACTAGATTTAACTGTTCTACCCAAATATTTAAATATATTACTTTAGTTATGAAATATCCACACTAATACACTGATTGCGGGTTAATCTTGCTATTACATTTAAGATTTAAATACGATAGTTATTGTTAGTCTTATAATAGAAAATTCAATAAATAAACTAACTATTAAAAAAAAAAATTAAATTAATTTATTATGAGTTGAAACAGTTTTGAATTCTGGTTTTAGGTATGTTCCATATTTAAGAACGTTTTGTTTAACTTTTCTCCTATTTTTATTGTTTTATAATATTTATTTGACACACACAAAACGGAACGGAACTAAATATGAAAATGTAACCCTCTGCCAGTGTTGAGGGCAACATTTAAGGAGTGTTTTCTCGTGGCAAAATTTAATGTAGAAAAGAAAACGCTATAATTTTTTGCGAGATCTGTGTAAATACGATTAAAATAAAAATAAACTGTTCGCCGGGAAAAAAATTTTGTTATGTGGAGCCTTTCGGGAAATATTGATATGGTACACGATCCGCTTAAATTGAAAATTAAAGTTAGAGAGTTAGAGAGAGAAAAATAGTTTGCTTCATTCCATCATGTGTCTTTCAACCAAAATATGAGAGCCAGACCAGAGGAAATCGAATTCGTTGAATCATAGGCGAGGTATATTGAATCCAATCAGTATATGTTTCCGGTAGCTTGCCAATTGAGCATTGGATCGTCTTCGTTGCTGTAATTATGGATCATAAAAACATTCAATCGAAATTTTGCCTTATCTTACTTACACTGTTGATGGTGTATATCTTATAGGCTGGAGTTCTCAGTCCACACGCTGCTCCTCCATACACCCACGGATCCTGAATGGAGAAAGTCTTGCCAGACGATTCAGGGGTGCAGTCGAAGTTGTCTTACTGTGGAGGAGGTTTATTTGTAAGAGGTGCATCTGCTACTAGAGTTACATCTGCATCTTTTTGCGAATCGCTAAACAGCTCCTTCTCTGAGTATATCCTCTACAGGGCCTTGCCTAGCTCTGAACCCGAATATATGTACCTATCCTCGCACATTATTCTATCGACGTTACTTGCTCTCTCTAGCTCATTATCTGTCTCGTCATTAGTTTCTCATTCGGCTGTTGACGTGAGAAAATCAACGGCTTCGGTGTCAGTTTTGTATGTTTTCACCTTCAACTTGCCGAATCCATACTGTATAAGCCGTCGCATTTAGCTAACGGCTCTATGGTTTCCTTTGTTAGCAGCAGCAACACCTGCATCAAGGCACGTTTCGTCTACACTGTTTCTTTTGCTTCACTGCCGCCTTCAATTTTAATAAATCTCCAGTCATTCGTCGGGAGTTCCGGGTTGCTAGCCCTGAATATTTACATTATTTCTTCGGGGTCATTAGGTGTGTCCGGGATGCAACCTCTAGCACTCGCTCGTGAGGGAAGACCTTCTTTACCGACCACTACTGTTTGGCGCCTGGAACACCTCCCCTACTTCCGAGAAGACAACCTTATACAACTCCGGCGTCCTCTCATGATCGCAAGCTACTATTTTAACCTGACCCTGATATCAGTTTACATCTTCGCATGTCGGCGGGGGGCCGGGATTTCTTGCTTGTTTCCGTTCCCATTGAGACCGTAGGAGACCGAAGGGGTTTCCCACATAAAGTACACTTATAATTATGAATTATGGGGTTCCTTGCGACTTCCGCGAATGTTTTCCTTGGGGTGACATCTTGCGCTTTCACTCTTTTGCCGAATTTTTTCCTCGAAGTATCTTTACCTTTTTAGAGCCGTAACATGTATGCGGTCGATTTGGAAAGCGGGCAGGACCGTCTTTGCCCATTCGATAAAATTCTTCACCTCTTTTATGAGTTCCTCGTCAGTCGGCATCTTCTCATGTACCTTTGGTAAAATCCTTGCGTCACCATGACAAGAGTGCAAATTCAAATGCTGTACTATTGAGGAGTAACAAATTCCCGACTCTACTTTCTCATCTCAGCTAGATACCTCCTGACAACCTGCAGGATTTTACTGTGGTAAACTCGAGGAAGTTTTTTCTGATATTAAATGAACTTATTGATTTATTTATTCCTAAATAGTGTTATTAACCCTGACACCATATTTGCTGATGTCTGGAAGGGTTTGGGAGAATGTGTACTAACAACAATAAGAAGGGAAACATAATTTTTATAATGAGCATTTCGAAACCGTGCCCTAGACGGCACTTGATCCCATTGCTTCGCGACTTGCATCACTAGACCACTGAAGATGACGAACTACATTCAAAACCAAACTACCGCATAGAAATATTTATATACAGAAAACCTTCGAGATTCGACCAAATAACCATCATTTATTTTTAAATTTAATTGATTTTAGTAAAATTAAAAGTAAGTAACCATTTATTTTAAAATTTGCAAAATTGAAATTAAAATTTTTAAATTGAAGAAAAATTATAATTCTTTTGGTACTTTTAATTATTGCACTTAGAATATACATACATATATGACATTACACTATGAATTTAATAATTTGCTAACACGTCAGTGTAAACAATAGTTTTTGTAAATACACATATACCTTTTGCTAAATGACCTTGTTTATTAGTGTCACAAATATAAAACTTGAGTGCATGAAATGACCTAACTCTGCTTGCAGCTACGTATATCTCACAATCGATAGTATTATTATACAATACCTTGATAAGCATTCTTGCACCTTTAACCAAAGCTTCCTTTGGATTTAAATTTCTTATCAAGAGAAAAATGCAATTTCAATGTCACTTTATGTGGCGGTAGACCACTGACATTCAAGGAATTTAAAAATTCCATTGGATAATTATTGACTTCCGCGTCATTACCGTAAATTATTTTGTCGTAGGTATTATAACTTTTTTCTTCCGCCGGCATTCATTTGAAAATATCTTGGTTTATGAAAGTACAGTCTTCATTGGGGGGTGTTAAAACAGCGGAACTCAAAATGAATTCTGATAATACACTTTCCCCCATATTCCTAAATACATCATCAATTTGCAACTAAGTGTTGCCGTAACTCTAGGAATTCTCTTGCCCCACCATTACTGATACTTTTCAAAAATTCAAGGATTCGATTTCCTCTGGTCTGACTCTCATATTTTGGGTGAAAGACACATGATGGAATGAAGCAAACTTCTTTTCTCTCTCTAACTCTAACTTTAATTTTCAATTGAAGTGGATCGTGTACCATATCAATATTTCCCGAATGTTTCCAAATAACAAAATCTTTTTCCCGGCGAACAGTTTATTTTTATTTTAATCGAATTTACACAGATCTCGCAAAAACTTATAGCGTTTTCTTTTCTACATAAAAATGTTACCACGAGAAATGGAAACACTCTTTCAATGTTGCCCATAACACTGGCAGAGGGTTACATTTTTATACCTTTAAAGAAGGTAAATAGGGTATACTAACTTTGTGCTTTTGAGAGGGGTTGCAATTTCAAGAAGGAGGCGTGGTAGGTATGGACTATATATACATGGTCATGGTATATACATGGATGGTATATACAGATATGGTCAGAATCACTTTCTAAGCAATTTTTATTTTGTCCGTCCGTCTGTCCGTCTGTCCGTCTGTGACCACTTTTTTTCTACACCGTTAGAGCTATCTTAATGAAATTTTGCAAAAGTATAGTCTGGACAAAGATACAGAACCAGATTGCTATATGGGCCGATTTGGACAAAGACCACGCCTACCTCCCATATAAGGAAGTTTTTCACCTTTGTGGAGATGTGGGTCCTACTAAAGACTGTGCAAAAAGTGGGCGGTATCTATTAACTGCCACGCCCACTATTAACAAATATTCATAACTTAAGATCTGGTAGAGATTTATGGACGAAATTTTATATGAAGGAACATGTGGACATTATAAAGCTATCTGCAACAAATGGGGCTGATCAGAGAAAAGACACGCCCACTTTTGATATAGGGAACTTTCGGGTCTAAAATTAAAATTAGCCTACCTCTGCTCGTATTGATGCCAACGGAATAAAAATTTTGGAGATATATACATGGGGTCCATAATAGTGTGTGTGTGCAGTATATGGACATCATAATAGAAATGCCACGCCCACAATTTGCCAAAAATCATTACTGTGTTCCTATTAAATATTTATCAACGAAATTTCACAGGAAGGTTGCGGGTACTAACATTAAACACCAGACAAAAAATGGGCGTGTTGTTTCTACAGCCACGCCCACTATTCACATATTATTATAACTTACGACCTATATAATATTTTTGGACGAAATTTTACATTAGTATGTATATGGAAGTCATATACAAGATTCGGGGTCGATCAGAGAAAGGATACGCCTCCCTCCCATATAATGAACTTTGGGGACCCCACTTAAAGACAATTACCCTATCTATGGTTCTAGTGATGATATATGAAAACAAATTGGTAGATGTATACACTGGGTCTGTACTAGCATGCATTCCAAATATGGGCAGCTTATTACTACTGCCACGCCCACAATTAACCAGAAATCGTTACTATTAAAGATTTATCAACGAAATTTCACAATTCACAATTTGCGTGTCCTAACATTAAACAGCACACAAAAAATGGGCGTGTTATTTTTACAGCCACGCCCACTATTGACATATTATTATAAATTACAACCTATACAAGATTTTTGGACGAAATTTTATGTTAGTGGTTATATTGACACTACAAAGCCATACACAGGAAATGGGGTCGATATAATCAATTCAAGGTACTTTACCGAAAATTTCCGTAGTTATGCTCCTAAGGATGATTTATGAAGAAAACATCCCCATTGTTGAACTCGCGCGCACAAGAAAAGGTAAAGGGTATTTCGTAGTCGGTCGTTATATTTAGTTCCGTTCCGTTTTGTGTGTGTCAAATAAATATTGTTACGAAATTGCCCTCTTGACAATTTACTCTGTTACAAAATTGCCCTCCTGACAATTCCTCTAACTCTCTGTACTCGGACTCGTACCGCTGGATTGTGTAGTAATCAAACAATCGCTGGTTAAATTAAAATAATTAGCTTTATTTAATTATTGCTATTTACACATTTAATATTAGGCTTAAAGTTTACTTAGTTATGATTTGCACTTTATTTAACACTTTATTTAATAAGTAATTTCATCACTGCACAATTACAAATACTGCTGCTTTGATTATAATGCTAGATGCACACACTTTTACGGTCTCTGATCTACTGTCTTCGAGTTTGAACAGTCTTGTCGCTTTTATAGTTTTCGAATGGTTGGTGTAGAAACTTCTACGCCATTCTCGTACTTTCTAGAATTTTCGATCCATTTCGACAGAAGTCGAGAATATTCTTTTTGATATTACCGACAGATGGTTCTTGAATAAGCTTTTATTCGAATAGTTCGCATCTTGACTCACAGGGGGCACTCATTCTCTAAGATGGAATCCTAAAAGTATGCAATCCCTTTTCACTGAGCTATCACGTTTCAATATTATAAAAAAAATAAAAATAGGAGAAAAGTTAAAGAAAACGTTCTTAAATATGGAAAATACCTAAAACCAGAACTCAAAACTGTTTCAACTCATAATAAATAAATTAAATTTTTTTTTTAATAGTTTATTTTTTGAATTTTATTATTATAAGACTAACAATAACTATTTAAATCTTAAATGTAATAGCAAGATTAACCCGCAAGCAGTGTATTAGTGTGGTTATTTCGTAACTAAAGTAAAATATTTAAATATTTGGGTATAACCGTTAAATCTAGTGAGAGCAATTCCATTAAATAATTTCAATCTAGCCTGCGTAACAATGTGTTGTATTTTAGTAATTGTCTATGATGTCGTAATTGGGATGTTGTCGGAGTTTGAATTTGTATTTACAATTAATTTTTTTGAGCTCACTTTTTACTAGTGTAATTTTAAGATCGCTGCGGATGTTATCGTTTTTTATGTACCACGGGGCACTTACAATAGTTCGAAGAATTTTCGATTGTGCACGCTGGATTAATTCAATGCTAGATGAGCTAGCATTTCCCCACAGCTGGGCCCCATACGACCTTATTGGCTTTATGAATGCATTATACAGTAGAACTTTGTGGTCTTGATTTTTTATTAAGTAACCAACTGATTGGTTGGTAAAAAACGAGGGTGCCGACTGGTAATAGATATCACAGTAGTTTCTGCACGTTGTCAGGAGATATGTAGCTAAGATGAGGTCGGGTGTTTGTTACTACAGTACAGCATCTGTTCTTTGCACTCTTGTCATGGTCAGGGTTAAAGGGCTGGATCAAGGTTATTATTTGAAAAAATACTTAGGAAATATATTGAAAAAAGACTTAGGAAATATATTGAAACGTAATAGCTCAGTGAAAAGGGATTGCATACTTTTAGGATCCCATCTGGAGAATGAGTGCCCCCTGTGAGTCAAGATGCGAACTATTCGAATAAAAGCTTATTCAAGAACCATCCGTCGGTAATATTAAAAAGAATATTCCCGACTTCTGTCGAAGTGGATAGAAGCTTCTAGAAAATACGAGAATAGCGTAGAATTTTCGACTCCAACCATTCGAAAACTATAAAAGCGACAAGACTGTTCAAAGTCGAATACAGTAGATCAGAGATCGTAAAAGTGTATACATCAGGCATTTTAATCTAAGCAGCAGTATTAGCAGTATTTGTAATTTTGCAAAGTGATGAAATTCATTATTAAATAAAGTGATGAAATTACTTATTAAATAAAGTGACTAATAGTTTGTGGAATAAAGTGCAAATAATAACTAAGTAAACTTTAAGCCTAATATTAAATGTGTAAATAACAATAATTAAATAAAGCTAATTATTTTAATTTAACCAGCGATTGTTTGATTACTACACAATCCAGCGGTACGAGTCCGAGTACAGATAGTTAGAGAAATTGTCAGGAGGGCAATTTTGTAACAGAGTAAATTGTCCGGAGGGCAATTTTGTAACAGAGTAAATTGTCAAGAGGGCAATTTCGTAACAATTGGTGTCAGAAGTGGGATTGTGTATCTGTAATAAACAATGGTTAAATTCGAAAAACTGAGATTGGAGCAGCTCAAGAAGGAGCTTGAGCGCTTAAATTTGCAAACACAAGGGCTTAAAGCGGAGCTGCAGGTGAGACTAAGAAGCGCTTTAGAGGAGCAGGGTATAGATGTCGATGAGCATGAATTCCAATGTGAAGAGCCAACGACATCTCGACACGAAGAAACACCGCAAGAAACTAACACGGGTAACTTTGACATGAGTGCACTTATCGGGCTAATCCAGATCCAGTTACAACAAAATTCTCAAGCAGCTGAAGAGAGGATCCAACAGCAGTTACAACAAAACGCTCTGGCAGCCGAAGAGAGGATGCAGCAGCGAGATGAAAAGATGCAGCAGCGAGATGAAAAGATGCAGCAACGAGATGAAAAGATGCAGCAACAATTACAACAAAATGCTCAAACCGTCGAAAAGAGTGTTGCATCCGTCAAAGAGGACGTAGAAAAGAGTGCTGAATCGCTCAAACAAGCAGTCAAAGAGGATGTCAAAGAACAGTTACAGCAGAGTGAAATACGACTTACTCAACTAGTGGAAAAGAACTCACAGCAGATGAAAGAAATGTCCGAGATGGTAGACAGGAAGGTTTGTGAAATTGAGACACGGCAAGAATCGTTCGAAAAATCTTTAGTACAAAGGCAGAATGAATTTAAGCAACAAATAGAACAAAGAATTAATCTACTACAGGAAGGTGCATTGCCTGTGCCAGCTTTATCCTCAATAAAACTGAAGCCTCCTACCTATGATGGAACCACCACATTTAGTGTCTTCAGAATGCAGTTTGAGACTACCGCTAGCAACAATGGTTGGAGTGCTCGCGAAAAAGTGGCTGCTTTAACCATTTCGTTGAAAGGTGCTGCCGCTGATGTGCTTCAAACTATCTCAGAAAGTGAGCGAGACTGCTATGAAAGCTTAATGAATGCCGTTCAGCGCAAGTATGGTAGTGAAAACCGGAAGCAGATGTACCAAGTAGAGCTACGAACACGTGTACAGAAGAGTGGTGAGTCTCTACAACAGTTTGCGGCGGAAGTGGAACGGTTGGCTCATCTTGCCTACCCAGGAGAGATCACTGAGAGGTGTATGATGGACACCTTTGTATATGGCATTCGCGATGCGGAGATAAAGCGTTCTGCAATAACTAATCCGAAAGCTACATATATGGAGACAGTAGCTAGCGCTTTAACTTCAGAGACAGCAGCCTTGGTGTGCCAGCCAGTATACAGAGCCCGTCAGGTACAAGTCGAAAGCGGCCAAAGTTTCACGGGCAAATGCTTCACCTGCGGAGAGGTCGGACACATGGCCCGTAATTGCCAATCGAGACGGAAACGTTCTAGATCACGCTCACCGGTAAGACCTCCAAAGCAAGTCAGATTCCAAAATAGGGAATCAGAAAATGATGAAAAGTCGTCGACAAACTAGATGGAGTCAGTCTCGAGGGGCTTGATCTGACTCCCACAACATGTAGCCCCAGAATCTTCGTTTCTCAGATGGCACGGAAAATCAACAGCCTAACTGTCGACAGCGTGGTAAATGGAAGAAAAATCGTGGTAACATTGGATACGGGTGCATCACATTCCATAATTAGAAGGGATCTCGTTCGGGGAATCGAGCCGCTTCAGGGAATAAGTTTGCGTACGGCAACTGGAGATGATGCACCGGTACTTGGAAAAGTTACACGGAAAATCACTATCGGTACCACAACAGTGAAGCACGAGTTTGTAGTTGCGGATATTGTGGACGAATTAATCTTAGGTGTGGATTTTATGATTCGGAATGGATTCACCCTAGATTTGAAATGCCGAACGTTGAAGTATGCGAACACCGAAATACCGTTATCCGTTGGTGAGGATAAGTATGGAGGTATCCGACAAGCCATTGTATCGCGGCGGACAAAAATCCCAGCAAAGTCAGAGGCAGTCATATGGGCCAAAATGGACGGAGATGTGGAGAAGAACAAGTTGTGGGTTGTGGAAACGGATGAAAAATTTGTACTGGATGACATCATCATTGGAAAAACCCTCGTAGAAGAACAGCAGAACAGAATAGTGCCAGTAAGAGTGGTCAATCTTGCAAATTCCACTAAAACCATAGAGAAAGGACAGATAATTGGAAATTGCCGGGCAATTTCGGCAATTGTAAACTGTGAAAGCCAGCCGCGAGACACAAAAATGAAGATACCAGCTGATAAAAAGGTACTCGACGATCTTACGAAAGAATGGAGCAAAGACTTATCCACAGAGCAGAGGAGGACTGCCAGCCAACTTTTGGCAAGACATTGGTCAGTATTTGCTGAAAAGGGTAAAAACGAAGGCAGAACAAAGATGGTGAAACACACAATCAACACTGGTGATGCCAAACCCATTCGTCAAGCGTCAAGAAGAGTACCTCTGGCAAAGAGAGAAGAGGTGAATGTATTGCTGAAGGAAATGCATCAGAACAACGTCATAGAGCCATCAGCGAGCCCCTGGAGTTCTCCAGTGGTATTAGTCAAGAAGAAGGATGGCTCCACACGTTTCTGTGTAGATTATCGTAAACTAAATGAGGTAACGAAGAAAGATAGTTATCCATTACCTCGAATCGACGATACGTTGGACACACTTTCTGGTTCAAATTGGTTCTCAACGCTGGATTTACAAAGCGGATATTGGCAAGTGGCAGTAGACGAACAAGACAAGGAAAATACAGCATTCAGTGATGATGGACTATGAGCCGGTGATGGACTATGGCAATTTTTGGTGATGCCATTCGGACTGTGTAATGCTCCAGCTACATTTGAACGCTTAATGGAACATGTGCTAAAGGGTCTTCACTGGAAAACGTGTCTGGTGTACTTAGATGACATCATCGTTATGGGAAAGGACTTCGAGGACCACTTGAAGAATTTGGAAGAAGTATTGATGCGATTAGGAGCTTCAGGGTTGAAGCTGAGCGCAAAGAAATGCTCGTTCTTCAAGAAAGAAGTCAAGTACCTTGGACATAAAGTCACACCTGAAGGAGTACACACAGATCCAGATAAGATAGACTCAGTAAGGGAGTGGCCAAGACCAACTAGTTTGCATGAGCTACGCAGCTTCTTGGGTCTTTGCACCTATTACAGACGCTTTGTTCCAGGCTTTGCGGACGTGGCTGGTAGTCTGCATGCATTAACGAGCAAAAATTGTCCTTTTGAGTGGAAAAGCGAACAGGAGAAGGCATTCAACAGATTGAAAGAGCTATTGTGTACAGCTCCGATCCCTGCGTATCCAATACCTGGCGAAAAATTTATTTTGGATACAGATGCAAGTGGATTCGGGATTGGAGGTGTCCTGTCGCAAGTTATTGACGGACATGAAAGAGTAATAGCCTACTTCAGTAAGATCTTATCAAAGCCAGAGCGAAATTACTGTGTAACACGGAGAGAACTTTTGGCGGTTATGCAGTGCGTGAAGCACTTTAACAAGTACCTGTATGGACAAAAGTTCTTGTTGAGAACGGATCACGCTGCTCTGCGCTGGCTATTACAGTTCAAAAATCCCGAAGGTCAGGTTGCGAGATGGATTGAGAGACTCCAAAGCTACGATTTCACAATAGAACATCGCAGAGGCGGAAACCACGGGAATGCTGATGCACTATCACGACGTCCTTGCAGTATGGAATGTAAGCACTGTTCTAAAGCTGAAGGGAAAGAAGGAGTAGTCGATGTGCGCTTAATGGCTGTTTTACCAGACGATGAATGGACAGCGGAAAAGATAAAAGAAGAACAACGAAATGACCCAGATTTGGCAAAAATCGTATCAAGTAAGAATGAAGGAAAACGGCCTGATTGGAACGAAATCTCGACTGAAAGCCCCATAACTAAAGCATATTGGGCTCAATGGAATAGCTTAAAGCTGCAAGATGGATGGATGTGGGAGAGCGAAGATGGAAAAACCACGACGAACTTGATTGTGGTACCCAAGGCAAGAATAAGCGAAATTCTCAAGGAATACCATAGTGGGCCAAGCGGAGGGCATTTGGGAATAACAAAAACAGTCGAGAAAATTAAAACACGATTTTATTGGGTTGGTTGCCAGCAATCGGTAGTTGACTGGATTAGTGCTTGTGAAAAGTGTACAGCTGCCAAGGGACCGAGCCGTCGCAGCCAGGGGAAGATGCATTTATACAACGTGGGAGCGCCATTTGAGCGTATTGCAATGGACATAGCAGGTCCGTTTCCAATTAGTGATTCCGGCAACAAATATGTTCTCGGCGTAATCGACTATTTTAGTAAATGGCCAGAAGTATACCCCATTCCCGATCAAGAAGCAGATGCATTTATCAATAATTGGGTCTGCAGATTCGGAGCTCCCCTCGAGTTGCACTCGGATCAAGGCAGAAATTTCGAGTCAACAATATTCAGGGAAATGAGTGAATTGATGGGCATACGCAAAACTCGTACAACCCCTTTGCACCCACAATCCGATGGAATGGTTGAAAGATTTAATCGTACGCTTGAGGACACCTAAGAAAAGTCGTGGACAGAAACCAGAAAAATTGGGACCAACACATACCCCTCTTCTTAATGGCATACCGATCGGCAACTCACGATACAACATCTACAACACCAGCTAAGGCTATTTTCGGTTGTGACATAAGATTGCCTGCAGATCTGAAATTCGGTGCCTACTCATCTACGGAAGTTTCATGTAGCAGTTATGTAGCTGACAAACGAAGACAGCTGAATGAAATTCATGGAACCATCAGAAAGCGCACACAACTGATGACTGATAAAATGAAAGCCAGATATGATCTACGAGCAAACTCCAAGGGATTTCAGGAAGGGCAGCTAGTTATGCTTCATAATCCGCAAATGAAAAAGGGATTATCGCCAAAACTGCAAACACACTGGGAAGGCCCTTATAAGGTGATAAAGCGGCTCAACGATGTAGTATACCGCATCCAGTTGGCGAGAAATGCCAGGAGCAAAATGAAAGTCGTTCATTTAGAGAGGTTATCTCCTTATAAAGGTTGCAGTACTATCTTTGTTCGGGACGAACAAGTTTAAGCGGAGGGCAGTGAAGCGTATTAGCTCAGTGAAAAGGGATTGCATACTTTTAGGATCCCATCTGGAGAATGAGTGCCCCCTGTGATTCAAGATGCGAACTATTCGAATAAAAGCTTATTCAAGAACCATCCGTCGGTAATATCAAAAAGAATATTCTCGACTTCTGTCGAAGTGGATAGAAGCTTCTAGAAAATACGAGAATAGCGTAGAATTTTCGACTCCAACCATTCGAAAACTATAAAAGCGACAAGACTGTTCAAAGTCGAATAAAGTAGATCAGAGATCGTAAAAGTGTATACATCAGGCATTTTAATCTAAGCAGCAGTATTAGCAGTATTTGTAATTTTGCAAAGTGATGAAATTCATTATTAAATAAAGTGATGAAATTACTTATTAAATAAAGTGACTAATGGTTTGTGAAATAAAGTGCAAATAATAACTAAGTAAACTTTAAGCCTAATATTAAATGTGTAAATAACAATAATTAAATAAAGCTAATTATTTTAATTTAACCAGCTATTGTTTGATTACTACACAATCCAGCGGTACGAGTCCGAGTACAGATAGTTAGAGAAATTGTCAGGAGGGCAATTTTGTAACAGAGTAAATTGTCCGGAGGGCAATTTTGTAACAGAGTAAATTGTCAAGAGGGCAATTTCGTAACAATATATATTATAAATATTTATATATCTTCTAGCTGCCAGGGCTATCGGCTTATGATGTTGAGATTTTATATAATAAGAAAAAAAAATTAATTGTATTTATATTATATTTTCAATTCTTAGTTGTTGTAAAAAACTGTATATTGTATAAATATTTTCATGAGAGGGGATGAAAGAATTTCTAAAGGATTTATATTTTGGAAATAAAGATTAAAGATGATTCAAAATAAAAATTAGAATTATTCACAAAGATAATATAAAATCTTAAATTTTATAGGTAAACACAATGATGCGGATCATCATATCCTTACTGGCAATACCCTTAATCACAGCCCAGATAGAAATAATAGATTTGAATCACGGTAACGGCTATTCACTACTAGAACTAAATGAAGTCAACCTTATCGAAAGATATGTTAGAATAATATGCTTATTAAATACAACAATGTATAGAGATCAAGTAAAAAATTTGGAAAAATTAAATTTGAATGCAAAACGACCTAAACCTTTACTAATTACGAAACTAATACTTATTAGAATTCAAATAATTATACTAACCCCACAGCTTCAAAGACAAAAAAGAGGATTTTAAGAACAGGCCTTAAATATATATATGGAACTACGGACGAAGAAGATCGCGTAAGAATTGAAGGAAAGTTAAGTATTAATACGCAAAATGTACATAATGCAATTGAACAAAATAATAAACAGCAGAATATTAACGAAGAATGTTGCCAAGAAATATAACCAATAACTATGAACTTAAACACTCAATATAAAGAATTAGTAAAAAATATGAATAGCATCACTTCAGAACTTAAATATT
This sequence comes from Clusia tigrina, assembly GCA_920105625.2. NCBI lineage: Eukaryota > Metazoa > Arthropoda > Insecta > Diptera > Clusiidae > Clusia > Clusia tigrina. Next base: position 162,860,814 of record OV050031.1, read on the forward strand.
TATCGAAAGAAAGATGGAATAATGAATTATTGTAAAACTTAACGTATATTGAAACAAATATAATCAGAATTAAAGAAATAATAATGAGTAGCCAAAACATTTTGTTAAGTAGAGATATTATCCCAGATAAAGATATAATTAATTTTCATATTACTTTCGAAAAACGTAAAGGAATAAAAATTGTAATTGTCACTTAAGATGAAAATATTATAATATTAGTAAAAGTACCTCAATTTGGAAAAGAAATTTATCAAACCATTCGTACCCAACCTCTACGTAGGTAGTCACCTTGTCGCGGTGTAGGGACTTGATATGTGCTGGAACATGTTACATGGAAGACTGGGATGTGGTCCAGCATATAAACAAAGAACTACCACCAACGCACAGGTTGAAAGTAGATAACTACGATTCCTGGTCAGACGTTGAGGGGCTAGCTAGGTTGCCCGCTTGGCGCTAGCTAATTGGTCAGCCCTTAGGGGAAGGGCGGCTATCTTTCAGACCAATGGCTCATTTTCAGTACGGTCATGTCTCTGCTGAGGTTGAGCCGCCGATAGCCGGGCGGGGAGAAGGAAAACTCCCTGGGGCAAGGGTCCGCCCGCGCTCTGGATCTCCAGTCTGGAGCGCGAACGGGCTTATTGACCCAAACAAACCCCCTAAACCCACAGTGGAACAGCTATGCTTGTGGGCTTGCTTGACGGGGTAGAGCCAAGCTTAATAGCGAACTTGGGGTGCCCAGGCAAGGCCCCATTTCAATCCATGCCTTACCGCGCTATCGGGGCACTGGCGTGGTGGACCGATATTTCCCCTTTACTCGTGGGAACAAAATGAACACAGATAAACAAAACTCGAATGGCGAGAGCAGCCACAATAGCTCACACAAAGAGGCCACAGCACCTCAGCAAAGAGAGGCAGAGCAGCCCTCGATTGGCGCGAGCCAAAACGCCGACCACCAAAATCCGATAGACACGGAAGCAGCAGCTGAAAAGCCTAAAAAACTCAGCGGCGCGGGCAAAAAGAGGTTCAGTTACTTCCTCAAGAAAGGGTTCAGCAGAGAAGAGGCTTACGCCAAAGCTATGCTCCCTATGCCCACAAACAAGGTCGAAGGCGGAAAACCAGGCCCCAAAAGGCAGAGGTCGGACGAACAAACACCTCCAGAGGCCACATATAAAAAGCGGCTAAAGGATGATCAACCCTCCACCTCCAAGGCCGTAGCAGCAGCAGCACCGGCTATTAAAACAGCACAAGCAGCAACATCTGCAGCAGACGCACCAAATTTGATTGAAAATACATCCAAGAAGAGGCAGCCCACTGCCTCCTACAAGGATGTGGTGACAGGCATCAAAATGGCAGTACTCGCAAGGGACTATCCCAATACGCCCCTAACAACGGAGCAAATGGACTCCATCTAGAAACTCATCCTGGATAAAATCATAGCCGGAAAACAACAGGCTACAAAACCAGCGTTCCTGGGCGCTATCTACAAAGCAGGATACATGGTTCTGCACTGTAAAGATAGCGCGTCAACAGACTGGCTAAAGGCGGCCATCACCAATGCGTCGCCTTGGGAGGGTGCTTCACTGTGGGTCACAGAGGAGTCCAAGATACCTCACTCGCGGATCGCTGTGGGGTACTTTCCCAACTCCCAGTCCCTGGCGACCGCTAGGATCCTGGACTTTTTGCAGGGGCAGAACAAAGGCCTCCACGTCGAGTTGTGGCGCATACTACGAAGAGCTGAAAGAGGCTCTAACGTAACTCTGGTCCTAGCAGTAGACAAGAAATCAGCAGCCAGCGTTGTGGAATCCGGTGATAAGGTCAACTTTAGGTTTGGCCAAGTGAGTCTCAGGCTAAAGGCTGCATCCCCCAATGCTGATGAGCTGGCGGATAAAATGGATGCTGTGGAGTTGGAAGAAGAGGACGAAAGTACTCCATCCAATCCCAACTCAGTAGCACCAACATGAAGTGCATCCAGACAAATCTTCACCATGCTAAGGCTGCAACGGCCGAACTTAGCAGAAGGTTTGCCTGTGGAAGCACCAACATAGGACTTATCCAGGAACCCTGGATACATAGAGGCAAGATAGTAGGCCTCAAGACACCAAACACACAGGTAATCTATGACGTGGGTGCAGTCAAACCAAGGGCTGCACTTATCATTGACACCAACATTAAATATCTGCCATTTATGGACTTTATGAATGGCGACACAGCATCAGTACTCCCCGAAGTGGATGCAAATGGGAAGAAAATAGAGGCTGTCATAGCCTCAGCTTACTTTCCAGGAGACACCAACGAAGCACCACCACCGAATATCATAGATCTAGTGAACTACTGTAAGACACACAACAAGACGTTAATCATTGGTTGCGATGCAAATGCGCACAATACAATCTGGGGCAGTACAGATACAAACACAAGAGGTGAGTCGCTCCTAGAATTTTTACTACAAACTAACATAGCTATTGCAAACAGGGGCAATAAACCCACCTTTGAAAATGCCATACGACAAGAGGTTCTTGACTTAACACTCATAACAAATAATTCACTTGATATGATCACGAACTGGAGAGTCTCTGATGAGGACTCAATGTCTGATCATAAACATATTCTCTTTGAAATCATGGGGTTAAATAAGAGCGTAATGCTCTATAGAAGCCCTAAATCAACAAACTGGGATAAATACTCAGAGTGCTTAGAAACTAAGCTAACCAGAAGCATGCTTCACATAAGATCGACAGAGGAATTGGATGCATCAGTTGAAGCTCTGACTGACTCCATTATATCCTCATATCACGAATGTTGTCCACTCAAGACAAAAACCTCAACGAAGAGGGTCCCTTGGTAGAACAAAGAACTAGCTAATTTGCGTCATATAGCAAGTCTAAATAAAAAATCCCTGACACTATACAACAAGGAACTGAGGAAATCAAAAAGGAACTCATGGAAAAACTTCTGTGAAGAACTTAAAGATGTCCCAACGACAGCCAGAATACAAAAATCACTGTCCAAGGGGGTAATTAATCCAATTGGCACTCTAAAGGCACCGGATGGTACTTTCACAAACACTTTTAATGATACACTAAAGCTTCTTCTTAAATCTCATTTCCCTGATTGCCGGCCTAACACAACCAGCGACAACGATCATGGGGTGTCAGCGTACAATCGCTACAGGGGAAGAAACTCTACTATCTTCAGAATAGTAAAGTTTGAAAGGGTTGAATGGGCAATCAACTCGTTTAAACCCTACAAATCACCTGGACCTGATGGTATATTTCCAGCCCTACTTTCAAAAGGGACCAGGAGATTGATACAAATTTTGGTTCAAATCTTTAGATCTACTTTAATATTGGGATATGTTCCTAAGGTTTGGCGGGAGGTTAAGGCTATATTCCTACCAAAGGATGGAAATAAACCCCCCGAATCTCCCAAATCCTACAGGCCAATCAGTCTAACGTCCTTCATGTTAAAAACCATGGAAAAGATATTGGACTGCTACCTAAGAGAGGAGGTAATCTCTAATACTCCACTACATAAGCTACAATTTGCCTATCAAAAAGGGAAATCTACAGTCACAGCACTGCACACAATTGTTCGTAATATTGAAAAGGCACTGGGCCTAAAGGAGGTAGCCCTCTGTGCATTCATGGACATTGAGGGTGCTTTCGACAATGCGAACTTTCAAGCAATAGAACTGGCACTCTCCAATAGGGGAGCAGATCCAGCAATAGTAAAATGGGTAAGCAATATGCTAAACCAAAGAATAATCACAGCCTCTTTAGGGCAAGTTAACATGAGCGTTACAGCGGTAAAGGGATGTCCGCAGGGGGAGTACTATCACCACTGCTATGGTCCATACTAGTTGATAACCTAATACAGATCCTTAATAATAAAGGATACAAAACAATTGGATATGCAGATGACATATCTATAATAATCCAAGGCAATCATGAAAGGACTATTGGAGACCTGATGCAAGATGCCTTAGACACAACATGGGAGTGGTGCAGGAAAGAGGGGCTATCAATCAACCCCACCAAAACCACTATTGTCCCCTTCACCAGGAAAAGGACATTTGATATCCCAACATTAAAAATAAATGGAATAGAGGTACCCTTACATGAAGAGGTAAAATATCTAGGTATCATCCTGGATAAAAAACTCACCTGGGAGGCACACCTTAACTCGGTAATAAAAAAAGCCACGAAAAACCTTTGGACTACAAAACAACTTCTGGGAAAATCCTGGGGTCTGAGCCCCAAAATCACCTTCTGGATATACACCCAAATGGTTAAACCCATCATACTATATGGGGCATTGGTATGGTGGGGAAAAACAAAACAAACAACAGCCAAATTAAAACTGTGCAAATTACAAAGGCTGGCATGCCTAAGCATCACAGGGGCTATGAGAACTACCCCAACTGCTGGCATGGAAGCGCTGTTAAATTTACCACCGCTACACCTAGCAATACAAGAGGAAGCTGCAAGGCAAGCACTCTCAATGCATGCAAATGAAAAATTCAAACCAGCAGATCTCACTGGACACCTAGAAATTCTAAATTTGGTCAAAGATGCTATGCACATGACCCAGGCAAGTGACCACACAGACTCAGTACTCAATTTCACCAAGAGGTACAATGTCATATTCCCATCAAGGGAGGAGTGGAACGATAGCCCAACATGGCTACACGATGATTCGCAAAAATAGTATACAGATGGATCCAAAACGCTCCAGGGGGTAGGAGCAGGAATAGTGGGACCTAGAGCACCCAAATCAATAACCCTAAGTGCAGATACCACGATTTTCCATGCGGAGCTCTATGCTATAATGGAAATAGTGGAAATCTTATCTAAAAGAGGACTTAAAGGAGTGAAAATTCAAATACTCTCAGACAGTCAATCAGTCCTCAAAGCTCTTAAAATCTACAAATTTACATCAAAAGTCCTTATAAAGTGTAACAACGCACTCAACGAACTGGCCATCCACAATCAGGTCTCTCTGATTTGGGTGCCAGGACACGAAGGACACTAAGGTAACGAAAAGGTAGACCTTTATGCCAAAAAGGGGGCTGAAGGATCATTTATTGAACCCACCCCCTTCTTTGGCTTTAATAAAAACAACATAAAACAAGAGACCAAAAAATGGATCCAACATAAAATCAGCGAATATTGGAATGACATTGACGGCCTCGATCACTCCAAAAAATTCCTGAGCTTTGACGCTAATAGAGCAAAAATCGCTCTTACCTTAAACAAAAAATGCCTTAGATCACTCTCTGGAGCATTAACAGGCCACTTCGCCAGCAACAAACATCTACACAAAATAGGTATATCTAACACGAGCACTTGCAGATTCTGCTGTGATGAAGAGGAGTCTATGGGACACTTAATCACCAACTGTGATGCATTAGGCCACAGGAGACACAGGATCTTAGGTTCCTATATACTAGAAGATGAAGACCTTCAAATGCTCTCTCCAAAGGAGCTGGTCGATTCATTGATATACGAAGTATACTAAATAATTAAGTACGAAGGGGCGCACAATAGATCAAGTTGGTCGCAGTGCATAAAGGCCTTAGCCTAACCCGTACAACCATTACATTACATTACATTGGTACCCAATCCCCAATCCAATTCTTAATGTAAAACAAATGGAAATCAAAAAAAAAACGGAATATTGTCCATTAGTGAGATAACTTATAAGAAGACAAAGTTCAAGAAAGAATTATAAAAATATGAAGACAATTGTATTGAAAATATATTTAAGGGAAAAATGCATTGTAACAATGTAAAAAATAATGAAATGTAATTCAAATAACTTTACTATTGATGGAAACTACTTAATTAGATTTTAAAATTGTGTTATTGAAATAATGGAAACCTATTACAGGCATAGGAAACCTATAGCCGTGCAACTTTTTCCAAAACCGATTAAGTTAATTAATATAACTATAATGAAAAACTTAACTATGAAAGAAATCCATTTTGGTTAAATTGACAAGTCTGAAGTCGGGTTAGACCGACTACGAAATACCCTTTACCTTTTCTTGTGCGTGCGAGTTCTGTGGTCTGAGTGGCTGTAAAAATAACACGCCCATTTTTGTGTAGTGTTTAATGTTAGTACCCGCAACATTCCTGTGAAATTTCGTTGATAAATCTTTAATAGGAACCTAGTAACGATATTTGGTTAATTGTGGGCGTGGCAGTAGTAATAATCTGCCCATATTTGGAATGCATGTTAGTACAGACCCAGCGTATACATCTACCAATTTGTTTTCATATATCATCACTAGAACCATAGATAGGGTAATTGTCTTTAAGTGGGGTCCCCAAAGTTCATTATATGGGAGGGAGGCGTATCCTTTCTCTGATCGACCCCGAATCTTGTATATGACTTCCATATACGTACTAATGTAAAATTTCGTCCAAAAATATTATATAGGTCGTAAGTTATAATAATATGTGAATAGTGGGCGTGGCTGTAGAAATAACACGCCCATTTTTTGTGTGGTGTTTAATGTTAGTAGCCGCAACCTTCCTGTGAAATTTCGTTGATAAATATTTAATAGGAACACAGTAATGATTTTTGGCAAATTGTGGGCGTGGCAGTTCTAGTATGATCTCCATATTCTGCACACACACTATTATGGACCCCATGTATATTTCTGCAAGTTCTTATTCCGCTGGCATCAATACGAGCATAGGTAGGCTAATTTTAATTTTAGACCCGGAAGTTCCCTATATCAAAAGTGGGCGTGTCTTTTCTCTGATCAGCCCCATTTGTTGCAGATAGCTTTATAATGTGCACATGTTCCTTCATATAAAATTTCGTCCATAAATCTCTACCAGATCTTAAGTTATGAATATTTGTTAATAGTGGGCGTGGCAGTTAATATATACCGCCCACTTTTTGCACAGTCTTTAGTAGGACCCACATCTCCACATCTGCTAATTAACATCACGTTTCCGTCAATTGGACCGAAGTTATAGTCATTTTAAAAAAGGTGAAAAAAGTTCCTTATATGGGAGGTAGGCGTGGTCTTTGTCCAAATCGGCCCATATAGCAATCTGGGTCTGTATATTTGTCCAGACTATACTTTTGCAAAATTTCATTAAGATAGCTCTAACGGTGTAGAAAAAAAGTGGTCACAGACGGACAGACGGACAGACGGACGGACAAAATAAAAATAGCTTAGAAAGTGATTCTGAACATATCTGTATATATAAGTCCATACCTACCACGCCTCTTTCTTGAAACTGCAACCCCTCTCAAAAGCACAAAGTTAGTATACCCTATTTACCTTTTTTAAAGGTAAAGGGTATAATTAAAATATGAAGCTAACAAAGCTAATGCAATTACAATTCAATAACTATAATATCATCAGTCATAATAATTATAATAATTTGGAAGTTCACGAAGAATAGCAAAAGCAAAGTGGAAGTATGCATTGAACAAGTTCCTATCAAACATGTTCAACAAAAAATTCGGGATCAACCATCGCTTATTTGGCAGGAAGGATAAACTATTATTCATCATTGAATAGGGACGATTCAACTAACAAAGAGAGGACTTAAGGAATAGCATCACTTTCGCACCGAAAAACCGCTGACATTGATTAGTTAAGGAATAGCATCATCTTCAATTCCGTCTGTAGGCATGGGAATTAGCCGGGGGCTCCGTAGGCCGTGTGCTCCGGCCAGCACCCCATATTGATGCATTACTTAAGAATTTGTGCATTATTTAAGTGATGTTATTAGTCAATTCCAATTGTAATAAAGTTCGGTAAGTGAACGCATCAGTTTAGTATTGTTAAAAGAGTGCAGTGCAATATCATTGATTTGTTTCTTGGACTTGGGTTTAATAAGTACTGCAAGTATAATGTAATATTTGTATTGGGGCTCGAATCTTTAGTATACTTTGTTCGCCTCTAGTTTGTAATGCCTCGATCTGTCGCGGTTGGTCAGCATGATACTCGCATAGAATAAAATTTTTCGGAACGTGTGACCGAATTTTCTTTGAAAGCAGATGATCCCCAGAAAAGGTGTAGACCGTTAAATGAAAACATGGGTTTTTGGATTCGTAGTGGACTGTCTTTGAACCAGAACCATGATTCTAACATTTCAAAATCTTGGTGTTTGAATACAAGGATGCCAATGGAAAAATGAAAACTACTACCAGATATCTTTCCAGAGACGTTTGCAGACGTGAATTGCGAAACTGTGAATTCGGAAAGCATGAGTGGCTACTTTATTCTCCAGCATATGGTCGATTATATTGTTTTGCTTGTCGGTTACTCTCAAATAAGGATTCAAGCTTTGCTGCTGGTAGATTCAATGATTGGAAACACAGCCATGCTATTGCAGATCACGAAAACAGAGATAAACTTCGAAAATGTATAACAACTTATATAATCCGTGAAAAAATGTTGTGTGTGTTGATTTTGTATTAAGCCTCTCAAGAATACTGTCGTAATGTTTTGAAGCGCAGTTATATGTTTTCTTGCATCGAGAGCATTCCTTGGAGACAACGAAACTATTGGATTGACAAAGAATGGAAACTACTTGGGTTCTCTTGGAGTGAATTCAACCCCTTTTTGCCACAACACTAAAAGCAATATAGAAATGCAGGAAAAGGATTGTGATCAATGTATTACTCAATAAGTGTAGACTCCACTCCAGATATCTCACATATTCATCAGCTGACATTTACAATTCGATATGTTCGAGTACAATGCGAGCCAGTCGAGCCTTTCATCGCTTTAATGCCCAATTTTTCACATGATGCAAAAATCTGACAGATAATGGTTTGGACTTTGTAACAACGAATTCAACTTCCACTTTCCAATTGCCGGGGCCAAACGTATGATAATGCTTCGAATATGTCGGGACTACACCGGTCTACAAGCACGAATTTGTCAATTAAACGAGTTTGCTATGTATATTCCCTGCGCTGGTCATAGCCTCAATTTTGACGGAGTTAAACCCGCAGAATGTTGCCATGAGTCCGTAAATTTTTTTTTGATTTTGTGCATCGTTTATATTCGTTTTTTGCTGTTTCTACACATCGGTGGAATGTCCATACATCATGCTTGGCGACAGATTGGTGATTAAGCGACTGTCAGGCACGTGATGGTCATCACATTACGACGCTATACATGCATTAAACGAGGGATACGATAAAATTATCGTTGCTCTTGAAACAATATTTAACAACGACGTTCAAGATGCTGTAACAAGATGTGAAGTAATGGGCCTGAGTAATAAAATGAAACAATTAGAGAAAGTTTTTTTGGCAATTCTGGGAAGAGTGTGATCCGCCGAGAGGGCTGAAAGATTACATTTTAGAAGTTAGAGCCTTCCCATTTTAGTTAGAGCATCTACATTTTAGAAGTTAGAAATTTCCCCAAGCGAAGTACTACGATATACAAAAGCGAACAAAAAGAGTGTTAAAAAATCACGGTATGATGGCGAAGGGGAAGAAATGATTTGAAAAGATAGCAAAAAGTTTAAAGTAGAAATGTGTTTACCAATTTCAGATGCATTGAGCTTCGATATGTCCAAACGTTATGAAGAATACAAGAAACTTGGAAATCTCTTTTCATTTTTGAGCTCACTAGGTTCAATATCGGCCACTGATTTGGACAACAAATGCAAAAACTTGGCAAATGTATATTACAAATGCAAAATGGAAACAATACAACAGGGCCAACATTGTACCGAGAAATTTTAACGGACCATTTAATATCTATTTTTCCGAATCTGGAAATAGTGTTAAGGATATATTTGTGTATGATGGTGACCAATTGCACGGGATAAAGGTATTTCCAGGCGTAAACTCATTTAGAAAGATTTGTGAAGTACAATGGGACAGATTTGTCTGTATTCACTAGCGCCTTTGTGCATTGAAAATGACTTACTACAAAGTGTAGATTTTAGCACAATCATCGGTGATTTTTGTAAGAAAAAATGTCGAAAACGTGGTTTCTAAATAAAACTTAAAAAAAATAATAATTTATAAATAATTTTAAGATAAGGGCCCCGGTAAAATATTAAGGTGTCTCTGATCATGTTCCCACCGAAAATTTGATGACATTGGTGGAGCTGCACAAATATATTAAGCGGCGAATTATCAGTAATGAGCAGAACAACAGACAACAAGTTGCAACAGCAGTTTAGTGTAGCAGTAATGACATTTAATTTGTTTTTAAAAAATAAAATAAAGACAGACTCCTCTTAGAGCGCAAACAGTAAACGCTTGTTTTTAATTCTCCATCAATAGAGTACCTCCTGAAACCCGATAAGAATTGGACAGTATCAAGTGAGGAGTCTTTAAATTTATTGATAAATAAACACTTTCCTGACAGCCTAACAACGGGTATAAATGAAATTGCTCACAGCTTATGGGCAATAGATTCTAAATATAATTTCGGATGCAGGCCGGTTCTTCCCAGCTCTTCAGTATTCAATTAACTCCATTATGGAATGGTTAGTAATCATTTTCAATAGTGCGTTTTATTTAAATCATAACCCCTCACTAAAAAAAGAAGTTAAAGTGGACGTTATCCCAAAGGTGGGGAAAAACTCACATGCTAGCTCAAAGGATTTCAGGCCTATCAGTTTATCTTCTTTTCTATTGAGACCTCTAGAACGAGATTCATAGAAACATATATTAGAGATAAAATAATCCCATGACAAATGGCGATTTCACAACACGTGTACTGTAGATGTTACCGCCGTCAAAAACTGAGCCGCACAGTGTAGGCTTAAGTAAAAAAAAAGAACTGACCTTCAGTAATAACCCTTGAATGTTATTTTTATGTATTCGAGTTTAAGAAAAAATAAGCACAGTTAATAGTCAAGAGGTCGTGAGTTTTGCAAAATTTTACTTTTAAAGCACTTTTATGAATAAACATATGTGCTATTAAAAAAGTTGTACCAAAAATAACTCTGGCTATTTGCATTATTGCAAACGACCAAGAGTAGGGATAAATCTACAGAAACAGCTCTAAATTCGCTAGCGATAGAAATTGAGAAATCAATAGAGGAGAAAGAATATACATTGGTAGGTTTTTTGGACATTGAGGGAACGTTTAATAACATCCTACCCAGGACAATAACCTGTGCGCTAACAGGATTGGGCATCCCCGGGGCGCTTGTGAATTTCATCAGACAAATGTCCTAATGTTCAACATTCAACAAGTGAATTCAACATTAGGACATGCGCAGACCTATCAGCAGGGGTACTCTTCACGGCGGCCTACTGTCTCCTCTCCTTTGGGCACTGATAATAAACAAATTGTTGAAGAGCTTAGAGGAGAGGGGAATCCACGTTGTTGCCTACGCAGACGATGTTGCTATCACAGTAATATGTAAATTCTCCAATACGCTTTGCGAATTCATGCGTATTATTCAAAGCTTATTAAATGAGCTAAATCTGTGATCGAAATCAAATGGTTTAGTCGTAATTGGTAGCAAAACAGAGCTGGCACTGTTTAATAGGAAACACAGATGTAAGGCCCCCAATATTGAATGGAATTGCATTATCGTTTAATGATGAAGCTCGCTACCTGGGACTGATGGATAGGAAGCTTCATTGGAAAATAAATTTGGAGGGTAGAGTAAGGAAAGCATCAATAGCGCTGTATTTGTGTAAAAAGACTGTAGTATTAAAATAGGGTATGGCCACCCGAATGGTACATTGGTTATACACATCAGTGGTTAGACCGATTTTGGTGGCCGGCACTTGATAAAAGCTATATTGTGAAGGGATTAGATCGTATTCAAAGAGTAGGTAGTGTATGTATAAGGGCAGACCTCAAAACGACTCCCACAGCTGCACTGTATGCTATGGTAGACCTACTGCGAATTGCACTTGTAGTCAAATCAGCTCTTAGACTTAGGTAACTCTCCCTTTTAGCTACGATTAACAGACATCATTCGACTATAGTAGAACAATATTATATTAATCCAGCTACTACAAATGATTGTAATCCAGTAGAGCTGAATTTATTTATTTATATTTCCTTCAAAGGAGGATTGGGATAGTGGTATCATGAACTGTAAGAATGAAGTTATCAAAGCTTCAAAACTGTATATTTTGAAAACCTGGTCGTCAGTTTATCCTTCCGCATACCGGATCATTGTAGTGTATTCAGAAGTAAAAGCCATAAGAGAGAGTTATGTTGCTTATAAAGAATAGTTCGTTAGCCAAAAGAGAAATATAAAGGGTTTTTCAAAAGAAACGCTACAAAAGTAAATCGATAGTGACAGCAAACGACGCCATATTTTTTCCCGCTCTTTTGACATTTTTCTTCAGTAAGGTTTGCCATTTCATCATGCAAAGATATACGAGCCAACAACGAGTCGAAATTATTAAAATTTACTACCGAAATTCGGAGTCAGTCGCCTCAACTTTAAGAGCGGTACGTCCAATTTATGATGAGGCTCATTTCTGGCTGAATGGCTTCGTCAATAAGCAAAATATGCGTTATTGGTTAGACAGCAATCCACACGTACTCCATGAGTCATCATTGCATCCCGAAAAAATTACGGTTTGGTGCGGTTTATGGGCCGGCGGCGTCATTGGGCCGTACTTCTTCCGTGATGATCAAGACCGGCACATTACTGTGAATGCGAATCGCTACCGTTCAATGATAACCGAATATTTTTGGCCCCAATTGGATAATATGGACTTCGAGGACATGTGGTTCCAACAGGACGGCGCCACAAGCCACACAGCGAATGCCACAATCAATTTACTGCAAACCAAGTTTGGTGAACGTGTTATCTCACGAAATGGCCCAGTCGATTGGCCGCCTCGGTCGTGCGATTTGACGCCGTTAGATTATTTCCTGTGGGGCTACGTCAAGTCTATGGTCTATGCCAACAAGCCAGCGACGATAGATGAATTTCGTACGAATATCGAACGTGAATTTGCAGCATTATCTGCCGATTTATGCTTGAAAACCGTTAAAAATTCGGTTCAGCGTCTGGACTTCTGCAAGCGTGCCCGTGGTGGCCATGCAAAAGAAATCGAGTTCCATACATAATGGCATCGAACGTACTTTCACAGGAATAAAGAATTTCATTGATATCTAAAACCGGGTTTGTTTTATTTAAAAAAACTTTTGTAGCGCTCTTATTGAAAAACCCGATATATCTACTCGGACAGCCAAGTGGCTTTAAAATCGTTAGAGTCAGTAAGGCACTTATCTAAAACGGTAGTACAATGTCATAAATTATTAAGAGAATTATCGCAATACTTTAAAATAAACCTGATCTCTCAGTGGCAGCGATCATTTTCCAATTTTTATCACCTACAACAAAACTCAAAACAGACAAACTCGAACAAAAGCCTTATTTACTCCTAAATTCAAAATTGACACCGCAAATTGGGAAAAATTCACAACTAAGTCCGAGCATAATATTGAGAAATATAACACCTCCAACAACATTAATAAAGATGCATCGGTGTTAAAAAAATCCATTATAGCTACTGCTAACGAATCAATAAAAATCGTCACCTTTCTTCTTCGAAAGGGACATACACTGGTGGAACCCAAACCTTGCGAAATTAAGAGCCAATAAACAAATATTATGGCACTCTTTTAAAAACAGTATAAACACTGAAAACCTACTAGCCTACAAAAGAGCAAACGCTCTTTTCAAAAAAGAAACCAAAAAGGCAAAACGCGATTCATTTTACAATTTTGCATCAAAAATAAACAACAATTCTTCCATGCAAACTTTATGGCACCACGTTAATAAATTATACGGAAAAAACACATCTACCACCATAATTAATATACTAGATCCCACTAATAAAGTAATTTCTGACAAAGCCGAGATAGCATCGATCTTCGCTGATACATGGTCAAAAGCAGCTGACGACTCGAACTTTTCCCCCACTTTTATCAGCAAATAATGGGGGAAACAAAAAATGATGGAGACAATTGACTTTTGTAGGAGCTGTCACGATATCGAGGAAGAGGACCCCGTGGAACACCGCCTGTGTAGATACATGACACCATGCAGAAAAAGTTTTGCCACTCTTGGATTTGCTTTTCTTGACCGTAGTGATGAGATTTCTCAGCTGAAGCTAACGAAAGTGGCTACTTTTATCAAATCCACAGGATGGTTTAAAGAGGATCCGGAGTTGTAAGAGAAAAGCTCCAGTGGTGTCACAATGAGCCTTAAACATGCTTAAGTGAGTGTAAGGACAGCCACATAATCTAACCTAACTAACCTAATATCCTAAAACTATCGATCAAATGTGCAACTGTGATTCCGGCGTTTATGAAATTCTTTCTTTCCAACATAGCTTACAAGCATAAATAAACTCAACAGCTGAACGCCTAAGTTGGTAGTGCTGCCTAATTTTTATATTTTGTATACTACTTTATTATTATACAAATCCTTTTAAACAAATAAATAAAAAAATAAATAAACTCAAACATTAGCAGTAGATTTATTTTGGTCAATGCTGCCCATTAAGAATATCGCTGAATTTCTCCTATAATCGCAACAAACACTATTAGTATCCGCACTTGTTGTTTTTCGAATTTCAATTATTATTTAATGCATACTCCTCAAACATATTTTTGTGGTGATAACTGATTTAAATATTAACTAATCGTCAAACATTTATCGATGTGTACAGAGTTGGAACAAATAATTAAAATATAATAAAAAAATTGAACTTTAAGTATCCTTCGCACCGAAATTAAACTTTATAAGTTTCATCTTAATGCATGTTGTCTGTAAAATTCTTTAATCTCATAATGTAAATATTCAGGTAGATGAAATATAAATTATTGGTTGGAAACCAACCTTTCAGTAGCGCCTCCGTAGATGTACCTTTTTAATGCATGTGCAATGAACCTCCTAAAACTCCTACAAAACATTACCTAAACTCGTACATAAATAGATGGGTTAATTGTGCTGCTTAATTGCACTTAACACAAAAAAAACGACACACATTTACGTATGCATCGAAAAGGTATTTTACCTCAAAATTGTCGACCGCAAGATGCTGTTGAAGCTCGAGACAGTAAATGACACCAACTTTGCTGCCTAAATATGCGTGAACACTACAAACGCCACACTTTAAAAGAGCACAAAACGCCATTACCCAAGTCCAAAAAGAGACCCACACAGAGACCGATTGAACGAATCAACAAAGAAAAAAGAAGGAGAGAAATAATCATGCTAATCGATTTGGACCATATTCGGCGGTATAAAACGAATTAAAATAAATTTCCCACTGCGAAACAGTTTCAAAGAAACACTCGTAAGAGTGCACCTATCGAAATCCAGCGGCTGTTCGTAGAGGTTTGTGGGATGGCAGTAAACTTTGAAAGATACACGTTTGCTTTTGTATCTTGTCACCGCGGAAGGTGCTACTCGAAATATTGCTAACAAGCTCTGGATGGCTGATATTTAGCGCAGCGCGAGAAGCTGCCACAGCGCAAGCGGCAGTGAAGATCGATCGGGCCTCGTAGACGTTCGCCGGCGAGTCAAAAGCTTTGACCCAGTTTAATGTCCCGTTTGATGATGCCAGAAGTTGTGTAATACTTATGATAGTTGTGTTCTGTAATCAACTATATAACTTCCGATAATACTCGTAGATATTATATAACAGTTTTCAGCACCGGAACAGAGTGAGTCAACTTCAAAGGAAAGACGTTACAAAAAAATAATCGTTACGCACTTATATATAAGTAAGAAGATATTGATACTTGGTGTAGAACCTGTCATAATAATATAATTTAGAAAAAATCAATTGCTTCCAAGTCACAAATGTTCTATAAATGATAAGAAATATCATGCTAGTTTCAGCTGCGTTCGAGGTTTTTGGAACACACTCAAGTCCTTCAATTATGACTTGTTCATTACAAACCTCTCAGCAATGATTAATCAGCTTGTAATATATTTATATCTTTTGTCCATATCCGGTAATAAAAGACGAAAAGAAAATATTATAACAATATACTACATAAAGTATTTTATTATTTATATTTTTAGCATTAATTCTGATATTAATTCAATCACTTACTTACCATTTAATTAGATTTAGTTTCTAATTTTCGGCGGAGGTGTCAATAAATATGCGAATGTGATCTCGTCGCCTTAGTATACTATAACCTTCGGTACGGAAGTGGCGAGATTCACACATATTTTCCAAAGAATTTTCAATTTTTTATACGCATGACAAACCCTTCATCATTGTGGAATAACGATTTAAAAAATTGTGGTTTGGATCGGTTATTCTCTCTGAAAAATACCAATGTTTTCGAGAGTTATCAAAAATTATAAATCTAAGTGGACCTTAAATTTTAGTTTGTGGTTTGCCCCTTTTCCACTAAATCTTCAATATTGAAAGAAAATTGTCTATGAAAGCTACTTTATTTATCTATTTTACAATGGCCTTAGATATATAATTCCTCTTATATTAGATATTTCTCAATAGATTGTACTTAACTAATACTAGTGGTAATATACATTTTATTATATATTCACTAATATTTATTATTATTATTATATCTTACACCATAATTAATTATGATTGCAAGCGTTTAGGGGAATGAGTACTATCTATTGCGGCAATCGACTCGAAGAGAAAAGATTTTTTTTAGAAAGAAGCATTTTTGAAACCAAGCCTGGGGCAGGATTTGAAACTAGGACCCTCTGAGTGTGAGCCTAGCAGAATGCTTACCACTAGGCCAAAGAGGGCGGCTTTCAGTATTATTTAATTTACATATTATTACATACAGACTGATAAATAGATTGAAAATCTGAAAAATAATACGGTGCCTGACATTTTTTAATAAAATTAAATCTTCATCATATAAGTTCAATTTCAGATCAATTGAAATAATTATAATTTCACGAAACTATCATCCCACGAAGAATGATCTGAAAAGCTTTTCTTTTATTTCATTATGAAATAGTTTCCCAATGAGACTTACTTTACATTTTGTACGGTTTTTTATTTGTTAATTAATACCATCAACATTTGTTGGCGATTTTAGTTTATAATTAGTGATATCTTTTTAGGTTTATGATATTTATGTGATAGCAAGCAGTAAATGCACAACTGAAAGATTGAAATTAGAATTTGTTAATAATAATAGAATTATTTTTAAGTGAACTATCAAATTAAATTTAAAATAAAATTGAAAACTTTTTAGGCACTGAAAAAAATAGCTATAAACACACCAACAATGAAAAAACTATTTACACTCTCTTTGAAGTGGTTGAAGTCATATAAGTTTATTCAACACTAGGGTTGTTGGACATACAAATTTAGAAGGGGACTCAGATAATAATCAAAGGTCTTAAAAATCGGTGCATGTGTGCCCTTTCAAGGTAATTATTTATAAACATTCTAATGGATATTAGCCATTCTTCGTTCTATTGCTAATTTACCAGACATCATTCTAGCAATTTGACTACAAGGAAATTGCACTGAGAAGATTCTTGTAAAATTCCCACCAACGCCACTAGGAGATACTGAAGCATTCAATAGGGATCATATTTGGAGGGATAATCATTTTGAAGCCTTATGAAATGCATTCGAAGAAATATCATTCCTGAAAACCGCAACTATCTTTTGAAATCATAAACTATCACTCATAGAAAAGAGCTATAAATTATGGTATTTCTTTTGCACTAATAGCCTAATAGTTGAATCAATAAAAAATCAACAAGCCGCGGATTTGGAGTTATGATTTGTAAATAAAATTATAAGAGTGTTATAGACTGAAACTGTTTAGTAATTAAATATTGTGTGAGTAAGTGAAAATGAACCACTTTAATTAAAGCCAAATTATCAATAAGTATTTTTTAATCACTTGACACAATGGTCGAACTATTAGCAAAATTAAATCACGTAATGATATTTTTATATTCTCTTCAAATCCTCTTCCTCTTTCTTGCTGTGGCAACTAATAGCGTTTTCTTTTCTAACTACATAAAAATGTTATCATGCGAAAGGGTAACATCAAAGAGTATACATATATAGAGCTCGCATGACGAACGAAATTATTGCAGGAAAAATTTTGTTCGAAGGGTTTTCTAGTAAACCCCTTGAACAAAAATAAACGCATTGCATCTCGCTTCCCCTTCCTCCTCATCGATTTTTCCATTTCACTTCCATTTCACAAAATTTTTAGTGATTCAATCAAAGACAATATACAACAAGACTATGCAAATTGGTTTTGAACAAACAGGGGAAAATACATTCGTGGAATCGCCGTAGAACCGCTGCCAAAATGTAACTTGTTTCTGCTCAAAATGATTTTAACAGCGGCATAACAGTGAATTTAATTTGAAATTTCAAAAATTTTTATTTCAAACAAAAATTTATAAAAATTCTAAAAAAATGTAAGTTATTAAAATGTATTTTTTTTACAATATATATTTTAATAAATAAATTACTATTATTACGTTAATTTCATTTTGAATATTTTTTTTTTATATATGAAATTGCATCGTTGCCAATGTTGGGCACAGCCACAGAATTCAATGAACGTTCTGCTGTTAGATTAATGAATTGAAAATCCCCAGCATACAGCTCCCTAAATGTCGCAAAATTACTCTGATATTTACGAACGCATTTAGCGCAGCTATTATACATATCAACTCAAAAATAGTAAGGGACTTGTGGTAGTTCTCAAAGGCATCGAATCTGTTATAGATCCGCACGAAATCAAAGAGGCTCTTGAAGTTGCTGGTTTTAAAGCGAAGTCCGTTTACAACATAAAAAATAAGAATAAACTACCACAACCACTATTTCGAGTCGAGCTTGAACCTGACACGCGAAAATTGAAAAGCAATGAAACTCACTCTATTTACGATAATCGGTATTTGTTGCATCGACGTATCACTGTAGAAGAACCACACAAGAGACAAGGTCCGGTGCAATGCTCAAATTGTCAAGAGTATGGCCACACAAAAACGTATTGTACAGTACGTTCAGTATGTGTCGCCTCCGGGATCTTCACCATTTGGCAAAATGATCGTCAGACAAATCTAATGCTTAAGCCAAAAAATGCAGCAACTGTGGTGGCAATCACACTGCTAACTACCGCGGACCTAAAAAAAAGCCCTTCCAAAGTCAACAAATCCAACCCAATCCTACTTCTGAGTCGAGACCAGGTACCACTAACCTAAGGCAGTCTGAGCCCTCAAATAGTTCGTCTGCTATGTCATACGCAAACATAGTAAAGATTACCATTATCCCAAATACAGCCAATAGTATGAACTCTCAAAGTCTAGAAGCTATGCTAATGAGTCTCACTCAATGTCTAATACAATTCATGACCACAATGCAAAATATGGTTCAAGCGGTCATAACAACGCAAAACCAAATGATGCAAATATTCATTTCGAAAATATGAATTTCATTTCTATATGTCACTGGAATGCCAATGGTAGCAGCCAGCATAAATTGGAATTAGAAAACTTTTTGTCTTCCAATAAAATTGATGTAATGCTTGCCTCGGAATCTCAACTTACAAACAAATTCAACTTTTCAATTACTGGTTATAAGCTGCATATGACGGATCATCCATGGTGGTACTGTGATATTAGTGAGAAATCGAATGAAACACCATGCTATCGTATTCATGGTTACGAAAAAGACTACCTATAAACCACTAATATATGAATTCAATTTTTTGAGGAAAACATAAACCTAAGTTTAATGAATTTTTTAAAATACTTGGGAAGAAATTCGTAGCAGCAGGAGATTTTAATGCGAAGCACAATCTCTGGAGTTCCAGGCTGATTAATCCCAAAGGTAAGCAATTAGTCTCTGCTCTTATGAATCGTCGCAACAATCTTTATTTCGTAGTACTGCTCGGCAATTTTCCTTGATATTGCTCAAGCGTTTGATCGGGTCTGGCACGCTGGTCTCATACACAAAATCTGCATATTCTTGCCTGCAAGCGTGCACCAGATACTAAAATCATATTAGTACAACCGCAAGTATAGAGTGAATTTTAAGGAGTTTGTTACCCCTGACTTTAACATTAAAGCTGGTGTCCCACATGGAAGTGTATTAGTACAACCGCAAGTATATAGTGAATTTTAAGGAGTTACCCCTGACTTTAACATTAAAGCTGGTGTCCCACATGGAAGTGTACTCGGTCCGATTCTTTACCTTGCCTTATGACGTTTGCTGACGATTCTGCCATTCTGAGCTGCCATAAAAATCCGAGTATTGCATCGAGAGATCTTAGTGAGCACTAAAAACTAATTAAGTCATGACCGGCTAACTGACGCATTCGCGTAAACGAAAATAACGCTACCACGTCACTTTTACTCTTCGTAAGGACAATTGCCATAACGTCACATTAAATGGCATATCTTTTCCACAAGCTAATGAAGTAACCTACCTTGGGGTCCATCTCGATCGTAGACTGACTTAGCGGAAGCACATCGGAGCAAAACGTACGCAAATGAAATTGAAAGCACAAGGAATAAATGGGTTACTAATTAAAAAATCAGGACTGCGCCTGGAACACAAAGTTCTATTGTATAAGGCAATCATAAAGCCAATGGAGACGTATGGAGCCCAGCTGTGGGGAAATGTTAACTCATCTAGCATCGAATTATATACAGCGAGTACAATCGAAAATTCTTCGAACCATTGTAAGCTCCGCCGTACATTAAAAACTATAACATCCACAGCGATCTTAAAATACCACTAGTAAAAACTGAGGTAAAAAAAATTATATTATACAACTAAAATTTAAGGAGCACTAGCTGCCAGGGCTTTCATCTCGCTTTATTAAAATACTTATTATCTACTGTAAAGTGATTATCTACGAAAGTGATTATATAAATGTAAGATGGTCACCCTCAAGTATGCAGACAACATATGGTATGATAATGAAGTGGCGAATTCAAAGCGAGTTGGTATGGCCTTTTTATAAAAGAGAGGCAGTCGTTGAGAGTCGTTGAAAGTCGTCAGTTGATTAAGTTGTAAAGTTGTACAGCCGTTTTCATATTCAGTTGTTCTATCAATATTTCCTTCGGAATTTGAATTTAATAAAGAATATCATAATTATATCACCACAGTATAATTATTTATTTACATTTGGGGGCTCAACCGGTCCTGAAGGCAAAATATTGAGTTAAAGTGGTCGCAGAGAGTCGATAAGGAGAGTGCAGCGGAAAGTTGGTCGAAGTCACTGAAAGGTGAAAGCTGAATCGTTAGAGGTATTTTTCGAGCATTCAAATTTGCTTGTTTCCTGGCCCGCGATACATCTTCATAATTAAGTTTGCACATTTCACGAAACTGGCAATAATTGTGTTGATCTAAAATAAAAAAAAATAAATAAAAAAAAAACCAGATACTGTTGGAATAGGCGAAAACGTACACATTTTCACTGTGCGTTGTGCCTTGCTGATTGAGGAAGGGGCTGGAGGGGGATGATATTAAGAAGTATGGCAAGAGATCAGGCAAATGAGGAACAATGGCTTAACGAAATTGGCGCAGCAGCGAAGCCACCGACATCACACACAGGAGGACAAACCGATGCACTAGCAATTCTTAACATAGAAAGTCAAATGCAGCAGCTAGTACAACTGTTGTCTTTGAAAATACAAAGGGATGAGCAAAACGACAATCAAATAAAAATCTCTGCAGAGAATTTTGAAAGAGTCGTGAGTAACTTTGATGGTTATTCTGTGCCAGTGAAAAAATGGTTTGAGATTTTTGAAAAAAAATGCCGATGCTTATGATCTAACTGATAAACAGAAATATGTGCAAGCGAGGGGAAAAATGTCTGGGGCAGTGCAGTTGTTTTTGGACTCTGAGTTTGTGAGTGATTTTGATGAGCTGAAGCGCGCATTGGTAAGAGAGTTCGACGCTAATTTAAGTAGTGCAGATATACACCAACAACTGAGAGAGAGAAAGAAGGCCGTTGGTGAAACATTTCATGAGTATATTTTGGTCATGAGAAAGATTGCAGGTATAGGAGGTGTAGAGGAGGCAGCGTTGTTAAGGTACATAGTAGACGGTCTGCACGTTAAGAGCGAGTTCAAGTATACTATGTATGGCTGTAAGTCTTATACAGAGCTAAAGCAACAATATGAAATCTACGAGCATTTGAATAAAGCTGAAATAAATCAAAGCGGGGAGCGCAGAAGCATTGTGAAAGAGCCTGTGGGGCAGGGTAAGAGGAGGGAATATTGTTTCAATTGTGGATCATCGGAGCATAAAAGAAGAAATTGTAATGCTGTAACCAAATGTTTTCGCTGTAATAACTCCGGTCATATTTCGCGTGACTGTCCCGTAAAAAATGATGACGTGCGCGTAATTGTGGAAAGCAGTCGATTTAAGTCAGTTCTGGTTAATGGACTAAATGTTAAATGTCTTATCGACACGGGATCAGACGTGACGATAATCAATGAGAATGTCGTAAATAAAATGAATGGAGTCGAAATGTTTAAAACAGATTCTGTGTTGCGAGGTCTAGGGAACTGCACCACGAAATCAGTAGGGTCGTGGCTGAAGTGATTGTGGATCAGTCGCAAACAAACCAAAAATTTGTAGTCGTGCCAAGCTGCAAAATGGATTGCGATGTACTATTGGGGTATGACTTCATCAAAAAGTTTCGTGTTTCTGCTAACAGGAATGGGTTTACGTTTGAAAGACTGCAGGATGAACATCCACCACTGGATGAGTATGGTGCTAATGTGTATAATGTTTTTGAAATCTCTAATCTCATTACAGCTCCGCCACAATATCAGAGACGCGTCGAGCAGCTAATTGAAGATTTTTATCGGTCACCCCCAGTTGGAAAAAAGCAGTGCCCAATTGAATTGAAGATAGTCCCAGACGGAGTTGTTGTTCCGTTCCGTCAGTCGCCGAGTCATTTGTCATTTAGAGAGGCAGAAGCAGTCAAAAATCAAGTTGACCAGTGGCTTACCGAGGGTGTAGTGCGCAAATCTATGTCAAACGTGGCAAGCAGAGTAGTGGTTGTGAAGAAAAAAGATGACACGCTGAGAGTTTGCATAGACTACAGGAAGCTGAACAGCATGGTATTACAAGACAGCTTTCCGGTACCTTTGGTTTATGACGTGCTACAAAAGTTGCAATCGGCAAAATTTTATACCATAATGTATCTAGAAAATGGGTTCTTTCATGTGCCAGTAGAAGAAAAGAGCAGAGCCTATACAGCATTTGTGACCAGAGAAGGCCTATTTGAATTCAACAAAGCACCGTTCGGTTTCCGAAACTCACCCGCTGCTTTTATTCGCTTTGTGAACCACATATTCCAAGATCTGATTAATGAAGACGTAATGCAGTTATACATGGATGACATCATTATTTATGCAGTTTCACAGGATGAGTGCATGCGGAAGACGAAACAGGTGTTGTCGACGGCAGCGCAGTACGACATGAAAATAAATTGGAAGAAATGTAAATTTTTGCAGTCCCATATTAGCTTTTTAGGCCACGACGTTGAAGATGGAAAAATCTGGCCCGGGAAAGAAAAAACAGCGGTCGTTAGTCGTTTCGCCGCTCCTGCATATCAGAGCAGTTCAATCATTTCTAGGTCTCACCGGGTTTTTCAGGAAGTTCATCCCTAGTTATGCACTTTTGGCCCGTCCTCTCACAAACCTGCTGAAGAAAGATGTTGACTTCAGTATGGGTCCAGCAGAGCTTCAATCAATGGAGCAGTTGAAACTGGCGTTGACTGAAGAACCAATCCTGCACATTTACTCAAGAGATGCATTGACCGAGCTGCATACGGATGCCTCTAAAGACGGTTACGGCGCAGTGCTGTTGCAAATATTTGACGGTAAGCTTCATCCAGTTTACTTTTGGAGTAAGAAGACGTCGCTTTCAGAATCTAAGCAACACAGCTACATTCTGGAAGTTAAAGCAGCATATCTGGCGCTAAGAAAATTCAGACACTATTTATTGGGCATACGGTTTAAGTTGGTCACGGACTGCGTTGCATTTAAGCAAACAACAACCAAGCAGGATGTTCCAAGAGAAGTAGCACAGTGGATATTATATCTCCAGGATTTCAACCTGGAAGTAGAGCATCGAGCGGGCGATAAGATGAAGCACGTAGACTACCTCAGCCCACAATCATGCTCTCAGCGCGCATGGGAAAAGCTCAACGAAATGATGAACACATTAAAGCTATCACCGAGCTTTTAAAGGAACGTTCTTATGAGAACTTTAAATTGAAAGGAGGTCTACTATTCAAAGCGGTTGACGGAAATGAGTTACTGATCGTACCCAAGCTGATGGAGCGCGAAATTATTCAACAATCACACGAAGTTGGCCATTATTCGGCAGTCAAGACGATGCACAATATTCAGCAACAGTATTGGATACCACATCTTGAAAACAAGGTATCAACATTTATTTCTAATTGTATAAAATTTATCATTCACAGCAAGAAGTTGGGCAAGCAAGAAGGGTTCCTCCATTGCGTCAGTAAAGGCGATACACCACTTCACACGTTGCACATCGATCACCTGGGTCCTATGGACGCAACGTCGAAGCAGTATAAGTTCATCTTGACCATGGTCGATGGATTTTCGAAATTTGTTTGGCTTTTTAACTAAGTCCACAGGGAAAAAGGAAGTCATTAAAAAGCTGAAAGAGTGGTCCGACGTGTTTGGTTTCCCCAAGCGCATCATAAGCGACAAAGGTGCAGCATTCACTTCGAATGCATACGTAGAATTTCTAAATGATAATATGTTCGAACATGTCTGGTCTACAACTGGAGTCGCAAGAGGGAATGGCCAGGTAGAGCGTGTACATCGTTCGATTCTATCGGTTATCGCGAAGTTATCAGCAGATGAGCCAACCAAATGGTTCAAATATGTGGCACAAGTACAGAGGGCTCTCAATTATCACATACACAATTCAACACATTCGTCCCCGTTTGAGATCATGTTCGGCGCAAAAATGCATCACCAAGCCCAATAAAAAGGACGCAGTTGGTTGCTGGCCGTGAACAAGCAAGCGCGTTTCTTGGTTCTTATGAAATCATCAATGCTAAAGGTAACGGGCGTTACGATGTGACAAAAGCCGCAAGCGTGGAAGGGCCAATCGTCACCAGTACGAGTGTGGATAATATGAAATTATGGAAATACGTAACTGAGAACGAAGAGCTAATTTCATCTGAGACAGATGATGATGATCAGGAGGGCCGAGTGTAAGATGGTCACCCTCAAGTATGCAGACAACATACGGTACGATCATGAAGAGGCAGTCGTTGAGAGTCGTTGAAAGTCGTCAGTTGATTAAGTTGTAAAGTTGGACAGCCGTTTTCATATCCAGTTGTTCTATCAATATTTCCTTCGGGATTTGAATTTAATAAAGAATATCATAATTATATCACCACAATATAATTATTTATTTACATAAATGATGCTAAATAACCTTAACCAGCTGAGATTCACACAGGAACTTGAAGATGTTGTGGATGTTGCAGGCAGTTGGTTCTTGTAACAAAGCTGATGGGGATATATCTTTCAACAAATTTGAACGTATGGTGTCAAGTTGCGGGCAATTGTCTAAAATGTGAGTAACATATGCAATTTCAACGTTGCACGATGGACACACCAATGCATTGGAACCGCTGAGTAAGCAAAGTATAGCCAAGACGCAATCGTACAAAAGTTTTCAGTTTATTGCATTTACTGGTGGCAGGGTATATTGGTTTGTTACTGTGCGGATTAATACGGGAATAATGTCGACTTCTGTCAGCACAGTTGTTAACATTTGTTAATAATCGTATAAAACGAAAGAAATCGTTGCCTAAAAAATTTTCGTGCGTGAGTAGTGGTTCTCTAAGTGTCAGTTTGGTTCTCTCGTCGGCTAGTTCGTTGTCGTTGATGCCCGTATATGCTGGAATCCACATAATCTTCAATTTGTAAGGGTGTTGTATTAACTTGTCCCGTATAGAAGATATGACAGTATTTTTGCTAGTGATGTTCAATATAGTGGCAATAGTAGATTTACTGTCCGTACAGATGATGAATTTACCATTGGTGACTGAAGAGTAGTTTACAGCTTGTTGCACTGCTGTGGCTTCGGCGGTAAATGCAGAGCAAAAATGCAGTAAATGGCCTACACTAATAATCGCCGTTTGGCTCTACTACAGCAAATGAAGTATTGCAAACGGACTTGGATCCGTCGGTAAAGATCAGTTTACAGGATTAAGATATTAATGGCATCGTGTGTTCTCGGAAAAGAAGATTATAAGTGCGGTTATTCGTAACGCTTTTTCCGTAATGCTGTAATTGGAGAAAAAAACGAAGAGCTTGCAAGGAGCCATGGAGGAAAGAAGTCTAGCTTGAGATATTTAGAAGGTGTAAAGAACTCAATATCTGAAGCGTAGTTTATGCATCTTAATATGGAGGATGGATGGATGTAGTTCCGTTTGTATCGTGATGAAGTATTGACTATTTTATAGATGTTTTTATTAGTGCTTTGAAGAAGTGATAAACACGATATTCGATAGCTGGTAGTCCTGCTTCTGTTAAAATGCTATTGATTGGCGATGTTGGAAATGCTCGGAGAGAACATCGAATTGCTGCATGATAAGGTGGGCAAATAAGCCTGATTTTACTTTTTGCACAGTGACCATAAATAGACAGACCATAGTCAATTTTTGATAGTATTAAAGCTACTGATGTTAAAGATGAAATATGAATATGGGAATAACTTAGGCGATAAATATTTAATAATGTTAAGCATGGCAGCTATTGATTTTCTTACATATGTACAATGATCTCTAAAAGTGAATCTCCTCAAAGAAAACACCAAGAAATTTTAGAGTGTTCACGCGGTGAACCTGGAAGACAGAGCCAGGACCGCTGGTCGCTACCCGGTGCGAGCGTCACCATGTCTCGGCTATGTCCGTGGTCGATCGGCTCTAGCAACTTACGAGCTGACTCACGAGTGAATGCTCGCTCTCTTGCCATTCAACCACCGTGCGGAACACATCGGTCGCCTGGCTAATAAATGTAAACTAGTGATTGTGAAATTACTGTTTAATAAGAATCCATATATTGTTTAATAAGAATACATATGTATACTGTTCATGTAGAATACATACTGTTTAATAATAATACATATACTGTTCATGTAGAATACATACTGTCTAATAAGAATACATACACTGTTCATGTTGAATACATACTGTTTATTAAGAAATACATACGAGTATATTATATTATTGTGAAAATACCGAATTTATTAAAATCAGTGCGCACGAATAAACATTGGTCCTTCGAGCCGGATTACACGGTAAGTTCTGCCTTATTCTCTTATTAGTTTATACAGTCCACAAACCGCGAAGTAGCTGAAGTTGTCGTTAGTATTTTTATTTGTTGGACACATACATACTTTAAATTATTTCCAGTTTAATATACATACATATACATTTTTATACGTTTTACCGCGGCTCACTAATATCCGTTATATTACGGTTCGTTGTCGGCAGTCTACGATTGTCAGCAGCGCTGCCAGCAACGAGTGTAACAAGCGCTGCAAATAAATGCGCAACGCGGTTGGTTGAGATTTGCGAAATAATTTAATTGTTCTTCTCCCTTTCGTGGGAGTTTCACAGCTGAACCGATAGTTGGTTGCACGGTTCTTTTTGGTTAATGCACCCAAGCCGAGTATATGAATACGTAGTGTACGTATATAAAGATATATATATATATATATATATATATATATATATATATATATATATATATATATATATATATATCTTTATATACGTACACTACGTATTCATATACTCAGCTTGGGTGCATTAACCAAAAAGAACCGTGCAACCAACTATCGGTTCAGCTGTGAAACTCCCACGAAAGGGAGAAGAACAATTAAATTACTTCGCAAATCTCAACCAACCGCGTTGCGCATTTATTTGCAGCGCTTGTTACACTCGTTGCTGGCAGCGCTGCTGACAATCGTATATATATATATATATATATATATATATATATATATATATATATATATATATATATATATATATATATATATATATATATATGTATATATATACCCAGTTATAGTCGCTGTCGATGCCGGCACGCTAAAAAGCTAACGTACGAGTATATTTGATTGCGCCGTTATAAAATTCAATTCGAATTCGTGTGGAAGTTTTATCTCTGTTCTTTTCTTTCTTTCGTACTTTACTATTGCCCTGTTACGGGAAATTCAAATCGCCAGGGTAGAATCAACAGGGTAGTGGTAATATTTTATTTAATATTTACAAATTTTATTATTATCACATTTTCTTCTGACCCTTTTTTACACCGTGCCCCTACGATTTTCAACGTTAGCCGTTGCACGTGTGAATTATTTTTACACCGTGCCCCCTTTTTACTTCTGTTGCACGTGTATTAGATTTGAAGCCGTGCCCCTACCATTTATGTTGCAGGTGTTCAACAGCCCTTTTTTACACCGTGCCCCTACGAATTTCAACGTTAACCGTTGCACGTGTGAATTATTTTTACACTGTGCCCCCTTTTTACTTCTGTTGCACGTGTATTAGCTCTGAAGCCGCGCCCCTGCGAATTTCAACGTTAACCGTGGCACGTGTGAGTTATTTTTACACCGTGCCCCCCTTTTTACTTCCGATGCACGTGTATTAGCTCTGAAGCCGTGCCCCTACCATTTATGTTGCAGGTGTTCAACAGCCCTTTTCTACGCCGTGCCCCCACGAATTTCAACGTTAACCGTTGCACTTGTGAATTACATCTACACCGTGCCCCGTCCCATCTCAAAAGTTTAAAGTTGGACACGGACCCCTTTTTTTCTATTCCGCCACCGATTTAAACGACGTTACACACAATGTCCGCTCTAACAAATTTTATCAAGTTAGCAGATGAACTCACAAAGTTAACCTTAAACTTCGATGACCTCCCCCTGAATTGCATACACAATTCACAATCGAACTGGACCAGGAAGAATTGCTATCGGCATGGTATTCAGTTAAAGAAGCGTACAACGCATGCCTTAACTCGGTCGAGGCTGCGGTAGACGATAAGGACGAATTAGAACCACTTCAGGATAAGTACTTCCAATGCTATCGGAAGTATGTCACATGCTGAGCGCAGATGCGTGAGTGGAGCCAAAAGCTGAAACCCAATTCCCACTCCCCACCCACCGAAGAGACAACGAATTTGCACAACTTCAACTTGCCCCCATGTGATACAGACGTTTTTGCAGGAGATTACCTAACCTGGCCTTCATTTCGTGACATGTTCACTGCCTTGTACATCACCAATACCCGAGTTACCCCCGTGGAAAAGCTGTATCACCTCCGACAGAAAATAACAGGAGAAGCTAAGGAAATTGTCCAGATGTCCCCCCTGACCCATGAGGGCTTCAGTCAAGCCTGGAGTAATCTAGTAGATCGATACGAAAATCCCCGTATCTCAGTAAACACACAATTGAAAGTGCTTTTCAATTTGACGCCAGTGACAGAAGAATCAGGACGACACATCAAACGTTCACAGAGAGACATAAAATCAACCTCACCAATTGGGATGCCATAGTGGTATTTTTCTGCTCTACGCGTTTACCCGACATCACCCTTTCAATGTGGGAACAAACAATTCACGACAGAACTGAGATACCCACGTGGCAACAGATGGATGCCTTCTTGACTAGTAGATACCAAACCCTTGAAACCATAGCCGACTTGAGGACTATGATACCACCATACCCATTAAGGTA
Organism: Clusia tigrina; assembly: GCA_920105625.2. Lineage (NCBI taxonomy): Eukaryota > Metazoa > Arthropoda > Insecta > Diptera > Clusiidae > Clusia > Clusia tigrina. The sequence goes on from OV050031.1 coordinate 162,890,550, forward strand.
CCAACAACAACAAACACACGAGACCCAAAAGTTCCAACAACCTCAGCTTCAGACCCCATCATTCCGGAAGACAATCAACACCTGTTCCATCTGTCAGACCCAAAACCACCCTACAAAACAATGCATTCGATTCCAATCTATGACAACCACACTTCTCGCGAGTGTACAAGCCAATTCCGTTGCGCAGTTTGTGGAACAAATCATCACACCTTGCTGCATACCCCCTCAGACACGTCAGTTCAGTACCCCGTCCACCATCCAGACCCCACCGCACAACCCACACAAATCCATTTAAAGAAACCCCGAAGGCTCACACCACCCGGATTCAGTCTCGGGCACCGACGAATACAAAGGGCAGTCCCCCAACTCCAATGAATTCAAGACAGATACTGCTCGGCACATCCATTGTACAAATCGCTCACGAGGGCACCTCGTACGCGGCAAGAGCGTTGATTGATCCTGGTTCCGAGGGTTCCTTCATCTCGGAACAATTCCAACGTCAGTTCCGATTACCAGTCAAGACAGTGTATGCCGAGATCTCCGGACTGAGTAATGTGGTTTCCGCTAAGGCGTCCAAGGCCTGCAAGTTCGTATTGGCCTCCCCCATCAACCCCACCATCCAAATTAAAGCCTCTGCTTTAGTACTCATTCAATTAACAGGCGATTTACCGACCCCCAATCTCAAAACCTCCAAATACCCGCTCTTACAAGAGCTCCAGCTGGCCGACTAAATTCCGCAACCTCAACAATGTATCGATCTCCTGATCGTTGCAGATCTTTACCCAGACATTATCCTAGGCGGACTACGCAAAGGAGTCGCTGGCTCATTATTAGCCCAAGAAACGGTATTCGGGTGGATACTAACGGGACCTATTCCCAGCGAGCCTGTTGCCGTCTTATCCACGCACGTCAATTACCCTCAGCCAGACTCCACCGATCAACAGTTAGCCAGATTCTGGGAGATAGACGAGTCACCAAGAACCGGGCTTCTAATACCCGAAAAGAAGTATCGCGAAGAGCATTATGCAAATCGCACCATTTCGAACTATTCATTACAACATGTTTATATTTCAGAAATACCGGATACGTCACGATATTCGATAGCTGGTAGTCCTGCTTCTGTTAAAATGCTATTGATTGGCGATGTTGGAAATGCTCGGAGAGAACATCGAATTGCTGCATGATAAGGTGGGCAAATAAGCCTGATTTTACTTTTTGCACAGTGACCATAAATAGACAGACCATAGTCAATTTTTGATAGTATTAAAGCTACTGATGTTAAAGATGAAATATGAATATGGGAATAACTTAGACGATAAATATTTAATAATGTTAAGCATGGCAGCTATTGATTTTCTTACATATGTACAATGATCTCTAAAAGTGAATCTCCTCAAAGAAAACACCAAGAAATTTTAGAGTGTTCACGCGGTGAACCTGGAAGACAGAGCCAGGACCGCTGGTCGCTACCCGGTGCGAGCGTCACCATGTCTCGGCTATGTCCGTGGTCGATCGGCTCTAGCAACTTACGAGCTGACTCACGAGTGAATGCTCGCTCTCTTGCCATTCAACCACCGTGCGGAACACATCGGTCGCCTGGCTAATAAATGTAAACTAGTGATTGTGAAATTACTGTTTAATAAGAATCCATATATTGTTTAATAAGAATACATATGTATACTGTTCATGTAGAATACATACTGTTTAATAATAATACATATACTGTTCATGTAGAATACATACTGTCTAATAAGAATACATACACTGTTCATGTTGAATACATACTGTTTATTAAGAAATACATACGAGTATATTATATTATTGTGAAAATACCGAATTTATTAAAATCAGTGCGCACGAATAAACATTGGTCCTTCGAGCCGGATTACACGGTAAGTTCTGCCTTATTCTCTTATTAGTTTATACAGTCCACAAACCGCGAAGTAGCTGAAGTTGTCGTTAGTATTTTTATTTGTTGGACACATACATACTTTAAATTATTTCCAGTTTAATATACATATACATTTTTATACGTTTTTCCGCGGCTCACTAATATCCGTTATATTACGGTTCGTTGTCGGCAGTCTACGATTGTCAGCAGCGCTGCCAGCAACGAGTGTAACAAGCGCTGCAAATAAATGCGCAACGCGGTTGGTTGAGATTTGCGAAATAATTTAATTGTTCTTCTCCCTTTCGTGGGAGTTTCACAGCTGAACCGATAGTTGGTTGCACGGTTCTTTTTGGTTAATGCACCCAAGCCGAGTATATGAATACGTAGTGTACGTATATAAAGATATATATATATATATATATATATATATATATATATATATATATATATATATATATATATATATATATATATATATATCCACGCATAGATATATATATATATATATATATATATATATATATATATATATATATATATATATATATATATATCCACGCATATATATATATATATATATATATATATATATATCTTTATATACGTACACTACGTATTCATATACTCGGCTTGGGTGCATTAACCAAAAAGAACCGTGCAACCAACTATCGGTTCAGCTGTGAAACTCCCACGAAAGGGAGAAGAACAATTAAATTACTTCGCAAATCTCAACCAACCGCGTTGCGCATTTATTTGCAGCGCTTGTTACACTCGTTGCTGGCAGCGCTGCTGACAATCGTATATATATATATATATATATATATATATATATATATATATATATATATATATATATATATATATATATATATATATACCCAGTTATAGTCGCTGTCGATGCCGGCACGCTAAAAAGCTAACGTACGAGTATATTTGATTGCGCCGTTATAAAATTCAATTCGAATTCGTGTGGAAGTTTTATCTCTGTTCTTTTCTTTCTTTCGTACTTTACTATTGCCCTGTTACGGGAAATTCAAATCGCCAGGGTAGAATCAACAGGGTAGTGGTAATATTTTATTTAATATTTACAAATTTTATTATTATCACATTTTCTTCTGACCCTTTTTTACACCGTGCCCCTACGATTTTCAACGTTAGCCGTTGCACGTGTGAATTATTTTTACACCGTGCCCCCTTTTTACTTCTGTTGCACGTGTATTAGATTTGAAGCCGTGCCCCTACCATTTATGTTGCAGGTGTTCAACAGCCCTTTTTTACACCGTGCCCCTACGAATTTCAACGTTAACCGTTGCACGTGTGAATTATTTTTACACTGTGCCCCCTTTTTACTTCTGTTGCACGTGTATTAGCTCTGAAGCCGCGCCCCTGCGAATTTCAACGTTAACCGTGGCACGTGTGAGTTATTTTTACACCGTGCCCCCCTTTTTACTTCCGATGCACGTGTATTAGCTCTGAAGCCGTGCCCCTACCATTTATGTTGCAGGTGTTCAACAGCCCTTTTCTACGCCGTGCCCCCACGAATTTCAACGTTAACCGTTGCACTTGTGAATTACATCTACACCGTGCCCCGTCCCATCTCAAAAGTTTAAAGTTGGACACGGACCCCTTTTTTTCTATTCCGCCACCGATTTAAACGACGTTACACACAATGTCCGCTCTAACAAATTTTATCAAGTTAGCAGATGAACTCACAAAGTTAACCTTAAACTTCGATGACCTCCCCCTGAATTGCATACACAATTCACAATCGAACTGGACCAGGAAGAATTGCTATCGGCATGGTATTCAGTTAAAGAAGCGTACAACGCATGCCTTAACTCGGTCGAGGCTGCGGTAGACGATAAGGACGAATTAGAACCACTTCAGGATAAGTACTTCCAATGCTATCGGAAGTATGTCACATGCTGAGCGCAGATGCGTGAGTGGAGCCAAAAGCTGAAACCCAATTCCCACTCCCCACCCACCGAAGAGACAACGAATTTGCACAACTTCAACTTGCCCCCATGTGATACAGACGTTTTTGCAGGAGATTACCTAACCTGGCCTTCATTTCGTGACATGTTCACTGCCTTGTACATCACCAATACCCGAGTTACCCCCGTGGAAAAGCTGTATCACCTCCGACAGAAAATAACAGGAGAAGCTAAGGAAATTGTCCAGATGTCCCCCCTGACCCATGAGGGCTTCAGTCAAGCCTGGAGTAATCTAGTAGATCGATACGAAAATCCCCGTCTCTCAGTAAACACACAATTGAAAGTGCTTTTCAATTTGACGCCAGTGACAGAAGAATCAGGACGACACATCAAACGTTCACAGAGAGACATAAAATCAACCTCACCAATTGGGATGCCATAGTGGTATTTTTCTGCTCTACGCGTTTACCCGACATCACCCTTTCAATGTGGGAACAAACAATTCACGACAGAACTGAGATACCCACGTGGCAACAGATGGATGCCTTCTTGACTAGTAGATACCAAACCCTTGAAACCATAGCCGACTTGAGGACTATGATACCACCATACCCATTAAGGTACCAACAACAACAAACACACGAGACCCAAAAGTTCCAACAACCTCAGCTTCAGACCCCATCATTCCGGAAGACAATCAACACCTGTTCCATCTGTCAGACCCAAAACCACCCTACAAAACAATGCATTCGATTCCAATCTATGACAACCACACTTCTCGCGAGTGTACAAGCCAATTCCGTTGCGCAGTTTGTGGAACAAATCATCACACCTTGCTGCATACCCCCTCAGACACGTCAGTTCAGTACCCCGTCCACCATCCAGACCCCACCGCACAACCCACACAAATCCATTTAAAGAAACCCCGAAGGCTCACACCACCCGGATTCAGTCTCGGGCACCGACGAATACAAAGGGCAGTCCCCCAACTCCAATGAATTCAAGACAGATACTGCTCGGCACATCCATTGTACAAATCGCTCACGAGGGCACCTCGTACGCGGCAAGAGCGTTGATTGATCCTGGTTCCGAGGGTTCCTTCATCTCGGAACAATTCCAACGTCAGTTCCGATTACCAGTCAAGACAGTGTATGCCGAGATCTCCGGACTGAGTAATGTGGTTTCCGCTAAGGCGTCCAAGGCCTGCAAGTTCGTATTGGCCTCCCCCATCAACCCCACCATCCAAATTAAAGCCTCTGCTTTAGTACTCATTCAATTAACAGGCGATTTACCGACCCCCAATCTCAAAACCTCCAAATACCCGCTCTTACAAGAGCTCCAGCTGGCCGACTAAATTCCGCAACCTCAACAATGTATCGATCTCCTGATCGTTGCAGATCTTTACCCAGACATTATCCTAGGCGGACTACGCAAAGGAGTCGCTGGCTCATTATTAGCCCAAGAAACGGTATTCGGGTGGATACTAACGGGACCTATTCCCAGCGAGCCTGTTGCCGTCTTATCCACGCACGTCAATTACCCTCAGCCAGACTCCACCGATCAACAGTTAGCCAGATTCTGGGAGATAGACGAGTCACCAAGAACCGGGCTTCTAATACCCGAAAAGAAGTATCGCGAAGAGCATTATGCAAATCGCACCATTTCGAACTATTCATTACAACATGTTTATATTTCAGAAAACCGGATACGTCATCCATAGCCCCCCCCCCCCACCCTTCCGAGCCCAAGATTTCCCTGAGCAGTTTGCTAGAAAAGCAGCTCCATGGTCCACGAAAGCAATGTTGACCTCCCCAAACCTGAGACATCCCCGCCAGCAACTCCACTCTCGAGCACCAGAGTCGCCAAAGTCGCTGCGAGGCGCCCCACCGGAAGCAGCCGTCATCCAGGCGAGCAGTCGCACTCCTAAATCTTCGCGGTCCACTTCTACCCGACGGCCGAACGATGCACGTCGCCACATGTGCTGCTTGTGCCGGCAACCGCACACGCTCAATCAATGCCGTGTCTTCGCCGCATACACGATGGAAGAACGCCGCAGAGTCGTCAGCGAGCACGACTACTGTTACAATTGTCTGGCCACCTCCCATCGCGCTCACAACTGTACCAGCAATTTCCGGTGCCGTGTGTGTAAACATGAACACCACACCCTTCTCCACCCGGAGGACGCTTGCTGCATGACCAGGTTCACGGCGGGTATGCCGTACTTCCCCCAGAACACAAACGGAGAAGGCCTCCGGAACTCACCCCTCATACTAACACTCCGAGTGCCAGCGATTTCGGTTGCATACGACAAACCCTATTCTAACCCTAAGTCACCACCCCCAAGTGACCCCGACGTCAGTTGCGCCCTACTCCCCCACGTGACCGTAACTTCTGTTGCGCCCTATTATAACCATCTCCGCATGAATCAACCCCAAACATCCTTCCCATATTACCGACAGCAATCTCGGTTGCACCCACTCCCTGCTATACTAACGAGAGCTACTTCGGTGGCACCTACTCCTCCCCGTACCGCAACTGCTGTTGCGCCCTATACAAACCATTTCCGCACTAATCAACCCCAAACTCCCCTCCTGTAATAACGACAGCAACCTCGCTTGCACTCACTCCTCCCCGTACTAATCCTACCCGGCAGCGATGACATAAATCACTCCTAACCCCCGCACCTCCCACACCTCTCTACCAAGTTGCAATCCTTGCAAGGCGGGCGGTATGTTCACGCGGTGAACCTGGAAGATAGAGCCACGACCGCTGGTCGCTACCCGGTGCGAGCGTCACCATGTCTCGGCTATGTCCGTGGTCGATCGGCTCTAGCAGCTTACGAGCTGCCTCACGAGTGAATGCTCGCTCTCTTGCCATTCAACCACCGTGCGGAACACATCGGTCGCCAAGCTAATAAATTTAAACTAGTGATTGTGAGACTACTGTTTAATAAGATTCCATATACTGTTTAATAAGAATCCATATATTGTTTAATAAGAATACATATACTGTTCATGTAGAATACATACTGTTTAATAAGATAACATACACTGTTCATGTAGAATACATACTGTCTATTAAGAAATACATATATTATATTATTGTGAAAATACCGAATTTATTAAAATCAGTGCGCTCGAATAAACATAGAGTATCGGAACAGTTAATATTTATATTATCGTTAACTAAATTAAAACTAGGGCAATTATGGTTTTTACAGATGTGAAATGTTTTGCATTTGTCATAGCAAAGGATGGCTCCAATATATTTAGACCATTTTGTTATGTCAGAAAGAATATTAGTGAAAATTAGCTTTACCGTGTTTTGATTATTATTTTTTGAAAAAATGAGTACGTCATTGGCGTAAATAATGTGATCAGTATTTTTATGTTTTGAAATTATAAGACTTCATTCATCGAAAGCAATTATAAATAGGACGACTGACAAAGGAGAGCCTTGTGCGATTCCGTTGTGGAGATTGTAAGTTTGAGAATGAACATTATTAATTTTAACGCAAAACCTTCAGTTGGATAAAAAACTTCTTACAAAGTTGTATATTCTGTGGCCGAATTTCCTTTTCTTCAGCTGGTGCAAAACAACATGAGCTCCTACACGATAAAATGCTTGAGCAAAGTCTAGACTTAACGTTGAAACATTATTTTTGCATCAGATAGTGTTAGAAATGTAATGTTCAAAGTATAACATAGCATCAGTTGTACCGAGATCTTTTTTGAATGCGAATTGGTTGGAGCTGAGTATATTGTTTTTTACCGCGTACTATTTGAGCACTGAGAGATTAGTGTTTATTGTTTAGAAAAGTACTATGGAAATTTGAATCTTGTGAGTAAGTGGACCAGTGGGAAGTAGTTTTTTATGTTTGTGGGATCGAGTAAAGGGACATGACGAGAGTAAATAAGTTTAATAGAACTATGAACCTAGCTTCCATTTTCATCTGCTAGCTTTTTTATATCACTCCATACTTTTTTGGAAGATGTTGTTGGGATAATTGATTCTGTAAATTTTACTAGACTGGATCTTTTAGCCGTTCTCAACTCCTTCCTGAGCGATCACTTTTGATGATCCATCAAAAGCTTTGCTTCTCTACTCTTAATCTAGTGAGATCAGTATTCCACCAGAGGACAACAGTTTTTAGTAGACGATTACTGATCTAAGGTATAGCGTAGTGGGTTGCAGAATGAATACTTTTTTGGACGATTGCGGCTTCTTTATTTATGTTGAGAACAGCGGAAGAGTTTAATAGGTTTTGCAAATGTATCTGAAACTCAGACCAGCCTTTCCAGAATGAATTTAGGTTTTGGTACTATTTTTTTTCTATTATGGGGAAACGATCGCTGTTGTATAAATAGGGAGGGGAATATGTTTTAACCCTGGGTGCCAGTAATGAGGAGCAAACAGTAAGATCCACATGTGTAAAGATGTTGTCAGATATAAAATGGGTGGGAGACCCATCATTTAAAACTATAAGGTCTTCGGCTAGAATAACATTCTCAAGGGTCTTACCTCTTGTGTTAGGGAGAGGGGAGCCCCAAAAAGGAGACCAGGAATTAAAGTCGCCTAAGATTATAATGGGTGTAGAGAACTGACGGAGAATACTAATTACTTCAATAGAATTAAACGTTTGCTGTGAGGGGATGTACGAGTACATAGAAATAATGGTGAATTTGAATTCAAGAGCTACTTCTATTGCTAGAGTGGCAATATTAGACTGAACTGGAATAAGCTTGTGGGGAGAGTTTTTCTGATTAATACACCTACACCTTGTTTATTTGTTGGGTTTTGAGGTAAGTTAGTGAAATAGCTGCAGTATTGTTTTGGCACTACAGCGATGGTGTTTGCCAGGAGGTGGTTTTTTTGAAGGAAATGAAGCAAGGGGAGTGTTCGTTAATGAGGATTTGAAGCTCATTGTAATTGTTGAAGAAATCACGTATATTCCATTGTAGTATTTTAAAAATATTATTGCTAAAATAACTTATGGATTGGTTATACGAGGTGATGAGAGAACTTATTAATAAAATGTATAAATAATATTTTATGCTATGGATATATAATATATATGCTAATATATGAATAAGTTACGGAATAAATTGATTTAATTTGTTGTCTGAATTATGTGAGAGTGTTTTTTGTGAGATTGGTCCGGGCGCGGTTTGCGTTAGCAAGTGGCTCAAGGTACGTATTTTAAGGATTGAATGCGTAGATGACGACGATTTTACAATGTTTAAAGAGCGGTCTAAATGTGGTGAAGTGTACATATTTTTGTTGTTGCTGTCAGTGTTATTAGAAGAAGTTGAAGGTGTTGTAGGATGTGTAGGTTCTTTATTGTTGTGAATATTGTGCGTTGGGGTTTGCTGTTGCAGAGAACTCGTTTTTTGAGAAGCGGAAGAGATGTCATATGTGGGGTTATTGAGAATGGAGGAGAAGGAAGGGGAAGAATCATTGAAAAACGGTGTATTTGCTTTGTAAAAATTAATTGTAAAATTTCGTTCGTCCATGAATATATGCAATTTTAGGAAGTTGATGTATTTCCGTATATATACTCGTATGCTATATTAAGTAAATTGTTACATTGGAGTTTATTGCTATGGTGGGAAAAGGATGAATTTTGCGTATGTATTAAAATTATTTCTATTTATTTTATAATAGTACATTATTTAGAAAATAAAAATTTATTTAAATTAATATAATTAAATTAATATTATTATAATTTATATATATATATATATATATATATAACAGGCAGTTACGAAGAAGAACTTATGACAGCAACAAATTAGAAAAAAGTCAAAAGAAGTCTCAGATATTATTCATGAATGTAGGTCAAAGGAGATTATTTGATTCAAAATATTTCCTATATAAGTGCATACACATCCAAAGACAAGTTCACACACACAAAGAAGCACCAAGCAGTAATAAATTTCTGCACCTTTTTATTAGTTTCCATAATATAAGTCTCCACGTCAAAGCAATTGATGTATTGAGTAGCCGGTTTTAGTATTTCGAATGGCGTTTCTGATTCAAATTCAAATTTCTTTGATTTTCAAATACTTGAAATAATTTTTTATATATTTCTGATTATTATCATTTCAGGGTTTATTATGCGTTGGAATACAATCTTGGTTGAACTACATTTTTCCATAGGAAATAAATGTTTATATATACATAGGTAATGGCATTATATACGGTTTTATTTACCAAACTTTGTAAATCAGTGTATAACAGGAACATATGCATTTATTACTATAAATCATAAAATTTACATCAAACATAAAATGATATACTCTGAAAATTCGGAAAATCAGTGTTCATACATACATACATTTGTACATATTCATGTACGTACGAGTGGTATAATTTGTAATAGGATGTGGTTTGTAATAGAATGCGGATCTGACAAAGTAACAAGCACTTTCGAACAAGTTGACTTTTTTGAGTTTACACTTAATTTAAAAATATTTTAGATAAATATTCTAATGGAATAGACAAAAGACGAACATATGAATATTAAAAGATTTTCATTAATTTTGGCAAAATTGGTGTTTTGTGCATAATTATTCTTTCGTCGGATAGAATCAAAAAATGTTACATCGCATGCTGCTAAAGCTAAAATATAAAATCGAAAGAATAAACTGTGCTGATATCTGTCTATTCTGAAAATATTGAAATATATAAAATTTCAAGACAAAATGAGTCCTTAATATGTATGTATTTAAAGAAGCCAGACCGTACAAAAAATAAAAACTCCAATACGAGACCTGAATACGCTTTTATTTGCATTTCATGCTTTTTATGGCACAATTAGCTACCTGCCAAATGATCGAAACACAAATATGTACAAATACATACTTTTGTATGTATGCATATGATTTGTCAATTTCATAATAATCCACCTTTTCCAGTCTTCTTCTATAACAGATACAGTACATGGGGTCCATAACCATGTGTATGAAAAACACATGGTTATGGCATACTGCCACTCCCACAATTAACCAAAATCATTACTAAGATCCTATAGAAGAATCATCAAAGAAATTTTATAGGAAGGTTGCGGGTTCTAACACAACTCAGAAAATGGGCGGGTTCTTTTTACAGCCACCCCCTGATATAACATATTTTTGACATATTTTTAACTCTGATGACCTATATATATATTGATCCTACAAAGCCATATACAAGATTCGGGGACGATCCGATGAAGGATACGGCTCCCACCAATATAATCAATAAAGGTACCCTACCGGAAACTACCGTAGATATGCTCCTAATGATGATTTATGAAGAAACCATCCCCATTGTTGAACTCGCACGCACAAGGAAAGGTAAAGATCATTTCGAAGTCGATCTAACCCGACTTCAGACTTCTTTACTCATTACCTTTTTTAAAGGTAAAGGGTACAATTACCCCTGCAATAGTGCACTAAGGTTAAGAGCGACAGGTTACTGGGCTGAGCGATTGTATGGTCATGCTAAGGTGCTATATGCAACGCAGAGAAAATTAACAAAAATGACAACAGACTACATGGTGCTACAACTAGATTTCTCTCAAGAGAAGAGTGGTTATATACCCCTTTATACAGAATCCAGGTCCAAAATGGATTTGGGGGTAGGCGTTGGGGTATTTTGAATACACGCTTACATTTCTGTACACGCCTACCTGATGGGGCTACAGTTTTTCAGGAGGAAGTACTCGCAATAGGGAGGCGTGTCGCCAAACTATCAAACACATTAGAGAATGGCATAGAAGTAAGATTGCCATTTTTGTGGACAGCCAGGCTGCTAAAAAGGCTCAACAGTCAAACACCATCAACTCCAGGCTGGTCAGGCTGTGTAGGGAGGAACTTAGGGCGGAAAGTCTTCATGCTGACATCACAATCATATGGGTTCCAGGCCATAGGAATACTGATGGAAATGAGAATGCTGATGAATTGTTTCGGTGGGTGCGATCAAGAGGGACATCTAGTTTCACTGTCTCTCCTTTACGAGCACAAGATGGAGGTCACTTACAACATGCAATACATCCCGGGCGACCTGGCCAGTCTACAATATAGCTGAGTCAAGGGATCTTATAAACAGGGAGCGTAGAGGCACCAGCCGACTCACGCCGGCCTTTACAGGTCACTGACTAGTAGTTACTCCTGCTGAGAAAATGCAGAGACCTTTCATACCCATTCTAGCAGTTGTAAGGACTCGGACGAGAGGGAAACAGTAACTCACTTTGTGCAATTTGGTATGCACAGCCCACTGTATTAATAACAGCAGTGCGGAATAAAACTCTGTAGCTGTCCCTAGCCACGAGTGGTACCAGAATAAGGGAGTGAGTGGTAGCGAGAAGACGCGGATAAGCTAAATATTAGTGTAAAATTAAAATATCATAAAAATGTATTGAGCTAAACTATTAGTGTAAAATTAAAATATCATAAAATATAATAAAGAATCTATGAATTTAAACATAGAAAGCCAAAGAACCCCGGAGTCGGATTTACCCTCAACATTGATATTATTCACATACACACTTTCTTTGGAAATGCCAAGCTCTGGCGACCGCAAGAAATGGAGCCCTAGGAAACTACATTCTAGCGGAACTATCCGACCTCTCGGCTATAAAACCGATGGACCTTTAAAATGCCTAAATTCTACAAAGTGGATCTATCAAACAACCCATCAGCGTTTAGAGATTTTACAACGGAGCTAAGGCGCTAATTTTGATTCATGCGAGGATGCCGTGGATCAGTCACCTGAACTAACGAACGAACGATACACTAACGTGCATGCAAAATATAGGTATATTACTACTGCCACGCCCACAATTAACTAATATTATTTTTGGAGCCCAATGTAAATTTACCAACGAAACTTCATACGAAGGTTCAGAGAAAAAAAACTTTAATTTATTTTGACTTTATCCCCATCGTCACTTCATTATTATATTATAAATCACTTCTGATAGTTACAGCTGATAGATTACGTATATTCCATAGTAATATGAGCGAAATTTCGTAAATTCCAATGCTCAATGAAACAGAAAAATAAAATACTTAAAAAGTGTGCTACCAAACGTTTGCGTAGTTGCATCGACGTTTCTTCCTAACCTCTCCTACACTCCTATATTAGCTGATCCGAACCGCTCGCGTAAATTTTTTCACTTATTGTGCGATCACGAATGAGCCGAACATTTTTTTTTTGATTTTCCCTACTACAAAAGTGAGGTGATTAGCATGTGCGTAGGGGATATCACGCCTTTGGTTTTTAATTCAACAAAATTACATAATTTGGTTTGTTTGCTATTCGTGTGTGCCTTTCCGCAGTTGAGTTGGAGGGGATTGTGGTTGCCGATTTCGATCAAGTGAATTTAATTTTCCTTTTTAGCTGGATAATAATGACCACGTCATACCCATATCAAATGTCATTTTATATTGCACAAAAGGTAATTTTGTGATATATTGTTATTGGATGAATGCATACTACTAAATAACTTCAACATTAAACTTTAAGAATCTGTTTCAAATAACTACGAAAGAAATAATGACATTTTCAATCATTAATATTGTCATTTTCGTTAAAGAAAAGGCAAAAACAAATAAGGGGATCTGAAGTCAAGTTAGGCCGACTTCGAGATACCCTTTATCCTCACGCATGTGAGTTAAACCATAACTAAGACCATTAACAATTTTTTTCATATATCATCATTAGGAGCCTAGATAGGGAAATTTTCGTTGCAATATTCATAATTGATTATAAGAGAGTGAGGCGTGGCCTTTATCTGATATTCCCCATTTCTTATAACGCTTTGTAGCGTCAATATACTTATTCATATGAAATTTCAGTCTACGAGTATAATATAGCGGCTCTAAGTTTTAAACATTTATCAATAGATGTCTGAAAGAAACCAGACCAATTTTTGATAGGTGTTTATACCTTTCACCCTAAAAAAGGGGAAAAATGGTTTCTAAATTTGTGCTATTGAGTGGGTTTTCAACTACCAGAGGGAGGCGTGGTAGGTATGGACATAAGTTGTTACATCCCTAAATTTTTGTACGCAGCGTGGTCAACACAGATAGCTCAAGTACCTGCGGGTCGTCTATTACCCCGTCACGTTGCATAGGGGTGTAAACAATAAAATTTCTTTTTATATCCTAAGGTTATCTAATACATGGCTACAATGCCATTTCAACTCACCTTCTGTAGTGTAAACATGATTAGTCGCAGGGGACAACAATCGATAAAATACAAATAAAGCGCTAGCTCATGTTACATGCTCAAATTCATACAACAACAAACACTTGTGAATTGTGCCGTGTCCAAGCGAAGTCAGCAAACCACCGTGCACGGACCATTGAACTTCAGAGAATTGCTGGACTAGCAATTTCATATGCTGAATTGTCACATATACTCGTATATATAGTATTTAAAAATGATTATTAGAGTATAATAGGTTAGAAATAAACATAATTTGTATGAACAGAAAAGATATAAAAAGCCAGTGACTGGCTGAATAAAGGCAGACTTGCATCAGGAATTGGGCCTTTCATGTCAAAAGGGCTGAGAATACTGGCCGACAAATAATACGCACAAGCTCTAGTGTGATTAACTTGAGCTTAAACAACTATTCAAACTTATGTTACATGGCGATCTTGCCACTCAAACCTGTGACGTTGATTTCTGACCATGCGGTAAGATCAATTTGATGCCCTCTTCGAAAAGTACACGCTTTGGCTAGCAAACATTTAGAAAAGCCAGAGGCTGATACGACAGCACTAACGCTATACCAAGGTGGGGGACGAGTCCCTGCCCCACGACAGCTACTATCGGTATTCCAAGCAACGAAAGCACAAGAATATGTCCCTAAGGCTTCAAGAAAGTAGCAGCCCCAGTTTATATACCACAACCAAGTCCGACAGCCGCACAGTGCTCCTTTTATGGACAAAAATCAAAAATGCGAGTGAGTCAGAATATTAAGTTTTTGGTATCATTGGAAAGATAGAACTCCAATTAAGAGAAAACTAGAACTTAAAAAAAAAAAGAATTTTCCCGCTTTATATAGCACCTCAAAGCTAAGAGATTCTGCATAAAACTTTTTAGTGGAGAATATACCGTGTTTGAGTAGCTGGGATTTTTTTTGATTAAAAACCATTTTCTAACTGTAATTATTTAAGTTTATGATTTTTACAAAAATTAAATATGTAAAATTTAGAACCAATAAGTTTTTTTGAAAATAAATGTGAAATAAAAATTTTACAATGTATTAACGCCGCAAGTTGTTGTTGATGTAAAATCTAGAAAATTGACAATTTTTAGGAGATAAAAAAAGCTCCATAAAGTTGCTACAGTTTTTTTTTCTTTTATGTCACATTAGGCCTTCTACTAACAGGAGAAAGTAAAACCTTCTCCGTTTTTTCTGCCTTTTTGAAATTTTCTATTTTTAAATAAGTTCCAAAATGCATATTTCAGTGTATCGCCTGCTTTGATATTATTGTACAATTACACTAGCCTGCCAGATTTCGAGATGGGGACGAACATATTTGTCGCTTATAGATTTTTCGCATTTTACTTTTCGTCTGGATATTCATTTACCTTAGAATCAAACTTTGTATTTTAGACCTGGCCAAAGAACGTCAAGTTGCTGAGAATATCAAATGTACCAACTTTTGGCCTTTTTTGAATTGAATCGAAAAGATCTAATGGCCAATGCGTACAAAAACACTGACATTCCTATACACTTTACTTGGATAAATAACGAAAAGTGATGGAAGACGCGACAGAGAGGTGGTGATAAAGTCATACCACGTATTTATGTACGAGGTCTGTTCAAAAAGTATCGCGAATTTTGAATTTTCGCGGGCTACGGATGTTCGATTTTCGATATTTTTGTGGCGTTATGTTTGTACTTATGTCCCTCACTTGTGTTGACAACCTCGACTGAATGTTCAGTCAGTTTTTGACAGCTATTGTGCTTGGACGTTTTTTAGCTTGTCTTAGATTTTTGTCTATCCCGAAAAATGGATTTTGTGTGAAAAACAACATAAAGTGCGCGGAAGTATTCTGAATATTGACTGTTGCAATCGTTTATCGGTGGTGCAAAATGTTTTCATATTGCTAAGAAGATGTGAGCGACGAAGAGCGTTCCGGACGCCCGAGCACGTCAACAACAGACGAAAACATTGATGAAGTAACCCTTCGCCATCAAGGGAAGTGAAAGAGGTCGTTTAGTACGCAGAATCCAATGGGTCGCGCTTGGTTGTGCGATGTGACGGAACTTCATACATCTAACCAAAAAAAGATAGTGTCGAAAGGTCGAAATCCACAAAGGGCGAACTGGAACAATTTGTGGTTGTTTTCGCCATGGATAATTGGGTGCCAAATCAAAGGTCTTACAAATAAGGGATGCAAGTTGGTTTATTATCATCCAGAGTGGCGATTATGATTGATTATAATACTATTTTCTCATTTCAGAACTCACTAGTCAAGATCTAGTAGCCATCCTTGTGGAAGTCTCAACAGAGAAGAGAGCGCAGGAAATTGTTTGCGCGTCCGCCTACTTTCCAGGTGACTCCAACATTATACCTCCCGTGGAGGTGTAGGGGCTTATTGGGCACTGCCAAAATAAAAATCTGCAGTACGTGATTGGCTGCGATGCAAACGCGCATCATCATGTCTGGGGAAGCTCGGACATCAAGTAAAAATATCAACATATTTAAATAGGGTGCAAGGCCAACCTTTATTAACGGGGTTAGAGAAGAGGTACTAGACCTTACATCGCCAATTTTGTCAGAAATTGGCATGTATCTGACGAGCCTTCTCTGTCAGATCATTTGCATATAAGATTCGAATTACCATTACTTCAATAAAAAAAAAAAAACAAATTGGAGACTATATAGGGAATTATTAGAATCAAGATCCGATTCGCTGCCTACAAGTATAAGTTCTTTTGGTGAACTCGAGAAGGCGGTGTATCGACTAAACGATATAATAAAATCTCAGCATATCATGAAAGCACTGTGGTCAAAACTCACAATATGTCTCGCAAGGTCCCATGGTGGAATGATAAGCTTTCAGATATGCGTAAAAAGATAAGAAAACTGTTCAATCGTTTTAAACGCACGAAGTTGTGGGATGACTAAACGGTCGCTCTGAAAATTACAACAAAGAACTAAGAAGAGCCAAGCGTAAGTCTTGGAGAAAATTTTGCGAAAGCATAGTTGAAACGCCAGAGAGCGCTAGACTCCATAAAGCTAAGAACATTCGAACGGTGTTGCAACTTTAAGAAGACCAGATGGGTCTTATACAACTAACAGGAGGGACACTTTAGAATACCTGCTTCAAGTGCACTTCCCGGGGTCAGCTACAGTCTCAATGACACTGGATCAGCCGTCATGCGACCAATGGGCCCTATTCGACAAAAGATCCTGGAGTTTGTCTGGAGTAATATTTTCCCCAGACAAAGTTAAATGGGCTGTTGGGTCCTTTAAACCACTCAAGACACCAGGTGAAGATAACATTTTTCCAGCCCTCTTGATAAGAAGTCTGGATATAATGCTTGAATCACTTGTGGCAATTTATTACAAAATTGGGCAAGACGTCCAGCGAACTGTCTAAATCTTACAGACCTATCAGTCTCACCTCGTTTATTCTAAAAACTATGGAAAGATTGGTGGATCTACATATTAGAGAAACGATGGACAGAACAACACCTCTGCATCAATGTCAGTTTGCTCCAAATGGGGGAAATCCGCAGAGGGAGGCCTTCATTACCTTATAACAAAGATAGACAGAGCTCAATAATCCAAGGAAATTCCTTTATGTGCCTTCTTAGATGTCGAGGTCGTCTTTGATAATACTGGTTAGTGCTCTATAGAGGGGGCTATGCTCTGCAAAAATATCGATAAACTGACTGTTGGGTGGGTTAAAATGATGTTCAAAAGTAGAGAAAATAGCTCATTATCATTGACAGAACAGTATCCGACATTATGAAGCAGGCTCTAATATTCATCTCAGATTGGTGTCGCGCAGAAGGGTTATGCATTAATCCTAGCAAGACCATTCTCATTCCTTTTACAAACAGATTAAAATTGAATCTTGGTACTATAGCTGTTGAGGGAATTAATATAAAATATTTCGATGAGGTCAAATATCTAGGTTTAGTTCTGGATAAGCGAATAAATTGGATCTCTCACCTAAATTCGGTGATAAAAAAGCTTCAAGAGCAATGTGGGCCTCGACTCAAAAATGATAAACTGGATGTATGTAATGATGGTTAGTCCAATCATCCCTTGTGTGGTGGCCCAAGACAACACAAGAATCTGGTAAGATAGAACTTACCAGATTTCAAAGGCAGGCTTGCCTGGCAATCACCGCTGCCATACGAAACTGCCTAACCGCTGCTATTGAGGCCATAATAGGACTAACCCCACTACACGCATTCGTGAAAAAATGTGCTGCTAGAAGCGCATTGAAGATGAAAATCTTGTCTACAGAAGAACCTCTTGACTATGGTCATTTCAATATTTTAAAAAACATACCAGATCGAAACATAATCTGCTCAATAACGGACTATATGATCCCAAAACGACAGTTTGATCGCAATTTTGAGATTATTATCTCAGACCGTGAAGAATGGGACATGGGAGGGTCGACCCTAGAAGTCTAGAATGGTTCACAGACGGTTCAAAAACAAACATAGGAGTCGGTGCAGGGGTCTATGGAACAAATACCAATATCTCAGAGCCAATGGGCAGGTAGCCTAGCGTCTTCCAGGCTGAAATTCAAGCAATCTCAATGTGTGCGACGACAAATCTGAAAACATAGCTATCTATTCAGATAGTTAAGCTGCACTGCAGGCATTAGCTTCATATTCTTTGGAATCGAAACTGGTGGAAGAATACTTCAACAACCTACAATCTCTAGGTGCAACAAACAAGTTTGCAATTTGCTGGGTCCCGGGTCACTCGGGGATTGAAGGCAATGAAATTGCTGACGAGCTGGCAGGGGTCGGTTCCGCAGCAAGCCTCATAGGTCCGGAGCCAAACTGTAGTATCAACTGGGCGGAGGCTAAATCCAGGATAGATAGCTGGGAACATAGTCTCAGAATATCACACTGGGAAGGGATAGAGGGGCTTTCGCAAGCCAAAAGACTGGAAAGGCCATTAACCTACAATAAAAAATTGAGCAATATATGCGAAGCAGACATAGGAAAAATAGTATGTTTTCTATCAGGTCATTACTACCTGAAATATCACCTGACTAAAATCCACATTCTTGAGGATACGGAGTGCCGTCTAGAAGTAGGGGAAACCACAGAACACATACTGTGCAACTCCATTGCGTTGGCAAGAAGCAGAATGAATATATTCCACCGCAACCAGCTGGCTCTGGAAGAAATAAAGAATGCTCCTGTTATGAACATTCTCAAATTCATCCATAAAGCGGAAAAGATAATGAAGAAACATGACTTTCAGCTACCTATCAGAGAAGGAACATCTAGGTAGAAAAGAAACTGATAAATTTAATTGTGACGATTTGACATCACCAAACGGACGAAATGCTATGGCATTACGGAAGAAACGCCGGTACTAAACCTATAGGGCATAGTAGATCGGAGAGTTGTGATCACATGGATCATTAATGACAAATGTAGTATGACACAAAAGATCTTTTAGGTTGCAGTGTCGGCCATGGGGCAAACTACTAAAGCTAAATTATTTTATTATTATACTTTTTGTTATATAAATCATCTATATCGATAAATAGACATGATGTTGAAAATTTGTGCTGTTTTTTGTTCTGCTACCACTAATATAAGATATACGTATATTGGCTATTGTCCCGCCCTTCACTTCAAATCGAACATGTTGCCATGTTGAAAATATTAATTCAAGGGGTATCATATATCACATGTGTTTCACCTCTTCGTATGTGGTAGATAGTGATAAATACTTATATCCATCTTCTGGTGTAACAAATATTTCTAACAAATTCTCTATTACAACAATTTGTGCAATATTAAAATGTTTCCATCCACCCTGACAAACTCAAAATTTATCGCTTTATTTTAATGTTTGAATCCAAAACATATTGCTATGCATATATGTATAAGTTGGCGCCGTGCGCTTGCGCAGCGGTACCAAGCATTGTAGGAAATACGCTGCAACAGCGTCTGCTGCCATCCGCTGCGCAGGGGCACGGTAGACGGTGTTGGTTCTCGGTGCCGGAGGAATTGGCGAGACATGTGTTGTATGTCGGTGCCGCCAAGCCCAGCCGTGAAACGCTGTCACGCAATGCCGCCTGAAAGCGCAGTCACCATGCGATTGTCGGCGGCGAAAACGTATAAAAAGAACCCGATTACGAGAGCTCGCATCTTTTAATTGGCAGGAGCTCGAAGGAGAAGGACGACCTTAATAATAATAAAATAATATTAAAACAAATTAAATATCTTTATAATTTTAGAAAGACGCAGGAGATACTCAACTTATATAATAATTATTTATATTATTAATTATTTATACTATTAATTATAGTATTGTTGCTATAACTGTTGTTATTATTCAAATAACTGCAGTCATACATAATATCTTTTATATATTTGATTTATGAATTGCTAATGCTGAGAAACAAGTCTTTAATTATTAGAATACCATATTTTCAATAACATATTTCAATAATAACATAGCGCAGTCTCCGAATAGCTTTCACCACGTTCGGTTGTGTTTTCGGTCGTGTCTTAATTATCTCTTGTGTTTGAATTTAACATTACAGTTTCTGTTTTTTGTCTCACTCTTGCACACGTTTTACTTTTTTTCTTACAGAGGAATTCACTGGCATCGTATTTTTTTCTCTTGCGAAAATAAAGAAATAAACATGGCCCCTGGGCCACCTCAACTTGAGGGGAACCGTTTTGCGTTGCTGAGCAGTAGTCCTGAACCAAAACGAAAAAAGAAAATAGTTACCTATAGTGATCTTTCATCGTTTCCTGAACTGCCTTCGACACAAAAAGCCGACTCTAAATTTTTGGTTTTATCTTCAGTTGACGAAAAAAATCAATATCCCAATATTCATGTTTTTCCGTTTACAAATCGATTCAGCTTATTAGTAAAGATGTCATTTCCATATCGGAACTCCGCGATGGCAATTTACTACTGTTAGTTAAAAACAAAAAAGTTGCTGAAAAGTTTATAGCCACCAAAGCTCTCCACGGCATATGCCCTATAA
Source organism: Clusia tigrina (assembly GCA_920105625.2). Taxonomy (NCBI): domain Eukaryota; kingdom Metazoa; phylum Arthropoda; class Insecta; order Diptera; family Clusiidae; genus Clusia; species Clusia tigrina. The sequence continues at coordinate 162,911,595 of OV050031.1, forward strand.
AAATCTCTTACCACTCTAACCTAAACCTCAGCAAGGTTACAGTATAAGCACCATACCTTAATTTTATTTCAGAGGAAGAAATAATACGGGAACTTAATTCACAAGGTGTCGTGCCTGCCTACAAATTCCAAAAGAATATTGAAGGTAGATTATCACCCAGTGGAGTGGTTCTACTTGGTTTCGATTTGTATCACCTCCCAGATAAAATTGATATTTCATGGCGATCAGCAAAAGTACGACAATATATTCCTAGTCCCATGCGCTGCAAAGGTTGTCAACTATTTGGACATACCACAAAATATTGCAAACGTGCTCCCGCTTGTTGCAACTGCAATCTTCCACCACATTCTCCCGATGCCTGTACCCGCACTTTCTGCGCCAATTGCAGCGAAGATCACCCCGCATCCTCAAATACATGCACAAAATGTTTACTATTACCAAAAATCTTATTATTACCAAAAAAAACATAGAAACTGAATCCACATCACTCAATCCAAATAACAATCTTACAACAAAAAACAAAAACATAGAAACACACTCATCCTTATCGTCTGCACAAAATATTGTGTCTACTCTTTTCTCCTGCTCTCCTATTCACTCACAGCAATCTACTCCTTCACCTCACGCAAATAACTTTTTTTTGAAGAATGACGAAATTTGAATGGCAGTTTGTCTAGTTTGTTCGCTCTGGCTGCTTGATTTCTGATATCAACCTGCAAGTGAGTGTGCTTTTACAACTTGTCATATAATGATAACAGTGTTGCAATGGAACATCAACGGTTATTATAATAATTTCCATGAACTGCAACTTTTGACGAAAGAGTTTTTTCCAGATATAATCTGCCTTCAGGAAACACATCAAGTCATAAATTCCTGTCCAGTTATTCCAAATCAATATTTCGGATTTTTCCATAATCTTCCACAAAATCTAAGGAACAAACAAGGCATAGCTATTTTAATAAAAAAAAGATATCCCCCATAAAATTTTAGTTATTAATTCATCAATCTGCGCCCTAGGAATTAAAATAAATTTTGGTCAAACATTCACAGTGATATGTATTTATATACCTCCAGACCAAAACTTTTCCAATACCGATTTCTTTCAAATCATGCAACAAGTTTCCGGACCTATACTTATACTTGGCGATGTCAACTCATGGAGCAACCTCTGGGGCTCTGCAAATTCAAACTTAAGAGGAAGGATTATTGAAGATGTCATCTTATCTTCTGATCTTATCATCCTTAATGATGGCTCACCAACCCATCTCTCTACCCACAATACCTTAACACATGTAGATATTACTCTTTGCTCAGCAAGTTTAGCTCCAAAATGTTACTGGTCCTTATGGAAGCGATCATTTCCCAATCTTCACTCAAATTTATTATCCTAATACATTTATTAATTTCAAACAAAAACCTAAGTTCTTAACAGATAACGGAAACTGGGAAAAATATAATTCAAAAATGCAAGAACTCCTACATATAGGCACCCCTTCAGATAACATAAATAAAGAAGCCGCGCAAATTCACAAAATCATATTAACAGCCGCTTCTTTTTCAATTCCACAAAGTAGAAACAAGCAAATTAGGAAATCTGTACCTTGGTGGAACTCTGAACTCGGAGATCTAAGAAAAGAAAAAGAGAGAACTTGGCAAGTTTTTAAAAAATTCCGGTCTAGGTCAAATCTTATAAAATACAGGAAAGCCAATGCCATGTTTAGAAAAAAAGCCAAGGAAGCTAAAAGGAAAAGCTTAGAAGTATTTTCTGAAAAAATAAACCCTTTTACTAAACCTCAAAAGATTTGGTCTGATATCAGAACTCTAGTTGGGTCATCCAAACGTATCCACATTCGACAGATCAGCTCTCCAAACGGCATACTAACGTCTTCTCTTGACATTGCCAACTTCTTAGCAGATCACTGGGCATCAGCTGCTTCTGATGAAAGCTTTTCCCAAGCCTTTATAGAGGAAAAATCTTCTTTTTTTGTTTATCCCTACCCAAATACTCAAAATCTTTCCAAACCTGCAAAAATAATAAATAGTATAATAACACCCTCAGAACTAGATAACGATCTCAAAAGAGCCAAGGGAAAAACGCCGGGATTTGATAGAATTACTTACACAATGTTAAAAAATCTCCCAGCCTCCATGGTCTCTCGATTATTAAATTTATACAATAGTATTTTTGACAAGGCAGTATATCCACAAAGTTGGAAAACAGCCCACATCACTCCAATCCCTAAGCCAAACAAGCCCAAAACTGATGTTAATAGCTACCGCCCCATTTCACTACTAAGTTGCTTGGGGAAAACGTTTGAAAAAATATTAGCAACAAGAATAATGTGGTTTGCAAACAAAAATAATCTTATTAGCCCACATCAAGTTGCTTTTAAAAAGAACCAAGGTACAACAGAAGCCCTTCTTCTTCTAGATAATTTTATTGCCAACACTCTATCCAACAAAAACCACGCAACAGTCCTAACTTTAGACTTTGTAAAGGCATTCGATCGCATTGGCTCACATGTTGTCTTGAGACAATTGGTCAAATGGAAAGTTGGACCAAAAATTTTCAATTTTGTAAAAAGTTTTTTGTCCAACAGAAAGTTTAGGGTAAAAGTAAATGGCTCTATATCCGACACTAAATCTCTTGCCAATGGAATGCCACAAGGCTCTCCGCTTTCAGTAATTCTCTTTATAACAGCTTTTGATGAGATAAGTCGCATAATAAACAATTATAGCAATGTGGACCATATTCTTTATGCTGACGATGTAATATTATATTCAAAAACCAATAATTTAACAACTGTAACCCACACCTTTTTAAAAATACTTAATGATTTAGATGTTTGGTCCACTCACTCTGGTGCTAATATCTCCTTTAATAAATGTAATACCCTCCATATTTGTCGAAAAATTAAATGTTCAAAAATTGATATAAGATTTAGTAATGTAAATATAAAAAATGTAAATAGCTTAAAAATACTCGGATTAAATTTTGACAGCAAATATACTTTTAAAGAACACTGCAAATATGTTAAAAATAGTTTAGTTATAAGACTCAACATTATAAAATATCTCTCATCTGCACACTGTTTCATCCATCCAACCACATTGCTTAATGTTACAAAGGCGCTTATCCTGTCCAAGACTGGCTACGGTTTATCGATATATGGTCATTGTGCTAATATACATATAAAACAAATTGCCGCTCCATATCATTCGGCGGTCCGCAGGAGCATTCGAGCTTTCCCGACTACCCCGATTAAGAATGTCTTGGCAGAGACAGGAATGCCCACTATTGCAGAAAGAGTTAATTCGATCACCTACCGCATGTTCCCTAAACTATTTTTAACAGAGAATAGTTTGATACACAAAACCGTCAAAAACATGCTGTCTCGCAAATGGATATCCAAGAGACCATCCACAATTATGAAGTGTATTCAATTTGGCAGGCAACATGATCTCAACATGACTCCGGAGACCAATAGATCTGGATCTCTTCCAGCCTGGGAACTAAATTCATCATCCCTCGTTTTAAATTTAACTCACTATCCAAGAGAACAAACACACACTTCTACATATAAACATTTATTTTTTCATATAAGTCAACCATACAAAAAATCCGGCTGGCTTTTTATATATACGGATGGGTCAAAAACAAAGGAAACAACATCATTCGCTGTGGTCAGAGAAGATGGGTCGATTATCAACTTTGGATTGCTGTTTAATTTTTGCTCAGTATTTACTGCTGAAGCTGTAACCATACTGCACGCAACAACTTTCGCTCGTGATTTCCAGGGGAAATTCGTGATTTGCACTGACAGCCTAGCTTGCGTTAACGCCATCCACTCACAGTTTAATAAGAACCACATTATAACCAAAATCCAAAACAACATTATTCAGTGTCCTAATAAAATTAAAATAATGTGGGTTCCTGGGCATGCTGCAATTAAGGGAAATTAATTCGCTGACACTGCCGCTAAAGAAACTTGGAAATTTTCCACGCTAATATCCCCCTTCTACATCAAAAACGATATTTTTAAACTGATTGGTGGAATTACCCAACAAGCTCAAAAACGAGAATGGCAGTCATATAACCACCATTATGTATCATGTAATTCTGAACGGAACAGATGTGAACTTCCTGCTTCATTACCATGCTACATAATAAAGATCTTTACACGTCTTCGTTTGGGTCATACTCAGTTAACCCACGCACACCTTCTCAACGGGACTGCCGCTCCTATCTGTAAATTTTGCAATAGGGATACTGTATCAATAAGGCACCTACTCAGTACTTGCTGCTTCTTCAACTACAACCGGCAACGTATTTTGGAAACCAAGTGCCTACAGAACTTTTAATAGCCCCATCTCCAGATTATATGAACAAAATTTACCATTATATAAAATTAGCTAACATTATTCAATCTATATAATATTCAAATTTTCATTTTATAACAATGTATTTTATCTAATCCTAGTTTAAGTATAGTTAACCAGAGAGCTGATTGCCTTTGTAGCTCGTGCTCCTTTTTTATTACATTATAATTTTAATTATCAAGTATAATAATAATAATTATAATAACATAGCGCACATGCGCCCTAATACGCACAATATATTTACATATATGTATATAATGTATGCAAACACATCATTTAATTTATATGTTGCTAGCTCATTACGTGCGCAATACATACACACACACAAACACACAACTAGGCTGTGGCTGCCTGCTACCTTCTACCTATTTCATCAGGAATTATCATCAAACGCTCACTAAGCCACCGCCCCACACTGTGAGATTTAATCAATCTGGCATCTCGAAATTCAAAAAAAAATGTTTTCGTAACTCGCTCATATTTTTTTTTTATGTGAGATGAGACCCCAATTGTTACGAAAACAAACACAAAAGAGATAAAAAAATGTTATTGGCGTGATAACAGCTATCAAACACGTGCAATTGCATAGCATGCAACAATTAATTTGCAGGCTTGCATTGATCACAAAAGTTTGAGTGATCAGGTCGAAGTTGTGAGTGGTTTTTTTTGGCCTAAAATATTTTTTGTATTGAAGGTTATTACTTAAACTTAAAATTTTTGTTTTATACAATATTTATTTTTGCACTCAAGTATTTTGAAAAAATTGTTTTATAACCACCTAAAAGGTAAGACAAATTTTAAAGCTTTCAAATCTTTGATAGACTAGAACTTCCAAGTCTCACGGAGTTTCGTGATGGGAATGCCAGCAGAATCTTTGTTAATGTGCCCAAAACAAATTTAAAAAATAAAATCCTGCCCATTTTTTGCCTTTTTTTAGTATGAGTGAAATATCGCGAGAGGAGCTATTTTGGATTTGGTTGAGCAAGGTGAAAAGCGAAAAAACAGAAGCGGTCGAAAAGCACGTTATATCAATTTTTGGACCAGATGTTGACGATACCAAAATTAAAGATCGTATAAAAAAGCTTTGCTTCCAATTTCAATCGCGATGGAGCAAATCTCACCGTGATAAAGCAAGATTTATGCATGACAATGCTATTTGGCTAAGTTCAAAAATTTCTGCTGTTGATTTTGCTCTTGATCACGCACCATCAACTTCAAAACAAATACCGCAACGCGGAAGGCGAGAAAAATAGTTTGCTGAAAGTGCTTCGAGTACACAAAAACGGAAATGCAAAGAGTTAATATCAAATGTAGCTTCGGAAAAATTAACTATGGCTACCGCAATGCATCTGAGATCCTGTGGAAAAAGAGACTCAGCAAACATTGTCAAAAATTTATCAACTGAGCAATACCGTGGAATACGATTGCATACGATACCACACAGTCCGAAATTGTATCCATGCTATGATTTTTCAAAGAAGCAGAAGACACATCGGATATTACAGGCATAAATGTCGATCTGATCAAGCGGTTTCGAGTAATACTTATTTGCATAAGCAGCGGCTATTTTATCAATATAGATGCGTTCCAAAATTTTACGTCAGAAACAAGAGAGCTTTATTTGAGTTTATATCCTTGGTACTATATGCCAGTAACTCTCCACAAAATATTGTTTCATGGAGGAACTATCATTTCTTCATGCATTCTTCCCATAGGAAACTTTTCTGAAGAAGCGCAAGAAGCACGCAATAAAGAGTCGAGACAGTATCGCGAACTGTTCACAAGAAAAACGTCCCGAGTTGACACCAACATAGATTTATTGCATAGGTTGCTTATCACGTCAGACCCTTTGATTGCAAGTTTACGTTTGCCCCCAAAAACCAAGCGATCTACTTTACCTTCTGAGGTCATTGCACTTTTGTCTGACACCCAACTAAATGATGAATTTGATGATTTAGCATAAAAAACTTTGCTTGCAGCTCTCTGGAATTTTTATTTTTGTATAAATTTCTTATTTTTTTTTATTTCTACTTTTCGCTTTTTACTTTTGTATAATTTGTATATAATTTCTTTATTTTGGTTTTTAATTAATATCTTATTTTGAATATTTTCCATTCTTTTAATAACTTTCGTTGAATTTTTTAATTTTTCCTCTTTATTATGTTTTAGATATCAATAAATTTAACATTGAAACAACATTAACTTTTTTTTTTCTCATTTGCAAAGAATCATCGAAAACTAAAGTTCGAAACTTGAAGCATTTTATAGAAATGGTTGTATGTGGATATTTATATCAATATATCGACAAGTTTTAGTTAGAAGAGAAAAAAAGAAGAAATTTTGAATATAAATGTGTAAAAAAAAATTGTCCTCAACTAGTGTTTTTGAGGATAGTTCGGAACTAGTCCCCTTTGACACTAGTTGGAACTAGTTATCTTTCACCATATTGAAGCTTATAATCTCCTTAACGATCGTGCCAAATTTCAAGTTGACATCTCTAAAACTTCATATAAAAATTAATTTTGAGATGCTAGATTGACTAAATCTCACACTGTGCGCCCCTCTCTAGTCTATACACAAGCCCATCAATCCCATTCAAATTTGTAGTACAGGCAATACAACTCACCACCACAACAACAACAAAATAATGTTGCTACTATACAAAAGTATTTTCTGGATCACAACTATGACTAAGCCCAATATGGAGAATTTTTGGAGCAAATCCGTCCAAACCACAACTTTACACCAGCACATATATTACACAATCCTTAACAATACTTAAACATTAGACTCCGATTTTAGACTTAGTACTCCGATTTTACATACGGAGCAAAAAATATTTACAATTCGTACATTCACATACATTCTTTTTACTCATTTCTACATTTTTACTCCACAATCCTCATCCAAACAACTACAAATCATACCAATGGAGCAAAAAAAGAGCAAAATGAAAAGACCTTTGTATACTTCTAAGAAAGCATAGCTTTATACTCGTATCCAAACATACAAACTTTCGATAAAAGGGAGGGAGGGGCCTTGAGTAAAAATGGTATTCTAGATGGAGATAGTGGTGAAGGTATATATCACAATCAGATAAAAAGAGAGCTCACTCACTAACCACTGCCAGCAGATTCATAGGGATCTAAATAATGTAGGTTAGTGTTATGTCGGTTTGACATTGAGAGATGCCTTTGTTGGATTGGGTGGGACTTTTTTCATCAAATAATCAAAATCGTTCTGCAACATTGTAGCGTTCTGCATTTTCACTTTGGGAGAATGAAACTATCTTTTTATCCAAAATAGAAAGTTTCGAGAGATTGTCAATGTTAAGGAAAATGTCCGTTAAATTTCTACAAAGTTAGCAACCAAAGGGCTGTGACGTATTTTAACTCATTATCTATTTAATTTTTATAACCTTTATCTTTAAAAAACTACAAATGTTGTGCCTTTTAGAAGGGTTACAATTTATTATTAGGAGGCATGGTAGGTATGGACATACCTACAATTCAGATATGATCACAATCACTTTCTAAGCAATTTTTATTTTGTCCGTCCGTCTGTCCGTCTTCCTTCTGTGGCCACTCTTTTTCTAGACCGTTAAAGCTATCTTAATGAAATTTTGCAAAAGTATAGTCAAAGATACAGAACCAGATTGCTATGGGCCGATTTGGACAAAGACGTCGCCTATTTCACATATAAGGAAGTTTTTTCACCTTTTTTAAAATGACTATAACTTCGCTCCAATTGATGAAATCGTGATACAATTTGGCAGTTATGGAGATGCGGGTCCTACTAAGCACTATGCAAAAAGTGGGCCGTACATATTAACTGCCACGCCAACTATTAACAAATATTAATAACTTAAGATCTGGTAGAGATTTACGGACGAAATTTACGTGAAGGAACATGTAGATATTATAAAGCTATCTGCAACAAATGGGGCTGAGCAGAGAAAAGACACGCCCACTTTTGATATGGGGAACTTTCGGGTCTAAAATTAAAATTAGCATACCTATGCTCGTATTGATGCCAACGGAATAAAAATTTGCAGAAATATACATGGGGTCAATAATAGTGTGTGTGCAGAATATGGAGATGATAATACAACTGCCACGGCAGAAATATACATGGGGTCATAATACAATTAATATATATATATATATATATATATATATATATATATATATATATATATATATCATAATACAACTGACACGCCCACAATCAGCCAAAAACCATTATTAGGTGCCTTTTAAAGATCTATCAACGAAATTTCACAGGAATGTTGCGGAAACTAACATTAAACACCACACAAAAAATGGGCGTGTTATTTTCATAGCCACGCCCACTATTGACATATTTTTCTAACTTACGATCTATACAAAATTTTTGGACGAAATTATATATTAGACCGTATATGGACCCTACAAATACACAATATGGACCCATACACAAGAAATGCGGTCGATATAATCAATACAAGGTACCCTACCGAAAATTACAGTAGATATGCTCCTAATGTAGGGCTGCCATACGTCCTGGTTTTCCAGGATCTGTCCTGGGCTTAGACGAATTGTCCTGGTGTGCTGGTCTATCGTCATGTTGTCCTGATTTTTAAATGTACGTAAATAAGAAAAGAGAGCTTTTCTTTCTGTCCAATTATTTTTATGAAAAAATGTTCTTCGCTAGGTTAATCGAAAATCGATAATAAAAACCATATTGAATGATATGATATCATTTGTGTGTGAGACTAAGAGATGCGAAACTCTTGTTCTTCTCTGCTTGTTTTTCTATGGTAAAACTCGTATCATGTCAGCTGTTTTCATGCCATTACCGAAAACCGTGTATCGCTGTTTTTCAGGTTTTCTAAAATTTCGAATACGTTTGATATCTGGTAAATCAATTGTATTTTTATATGGCTGTTTATTGTAGATATAATATTTTCACAATATATATCGTCAGAGACACAACTTTTTTGGGCCGCTTTTGGCGTATACGCGGTTATTAAAAACAAAATCGATATGCGGTTATACAGTTCAGCGCCGATAAAAAAATACAGCAAACAAAGTGCAACAAATCTCGTCCCCAGGAAGTTACGCATCTCTTAATCCTTGGTATTGCTGTTGAACGTGGATTTGCATGTGAGTTTTTCTTATTTATGTTTAATATACATATTTCATTCAAATGTTATTTTATTCGTCTGTAGGAAATCCCAAAAAGAAAGTGCAAATTTTTGGACAGTTACTCAGTTGTATAGAAAAAAAGGAAAAAGTGATCACAATGCGTATGTGGAAGTGAGATTTGCATTGCAAATGGTGGAAAGTCAGGCATTCAAGATCATGTAAAAAGTGCTAAACATCTATCAAAATTATCAATTGCTTCATGTTCAAAAGATATTAGTTCTTTTATGGTTTAAAAGAACACACCACTTGATCATTTGATAAAGGTTGCTGAAATCACAAGTGCCTACAGAGTTATAAGCCATCATCAATCATTCAGCTCTTTGAATTGTACCAGAAAATTAAATTCCGTATTATATCCAGATTCAGAAATCGCAGCAAAACAATTGAACGCCAGAACGAAAGCAACAGCCCACAAAAATAATGTTTTGGCACCACATTTAGTTACGAAATTTACTGATATACTTAAAGATCATTCTTTGGAATATCTACCGATTCGAACAATCACACAGCTGAGAAAATTTTCCCCCTGATCATTCATTATTTTACGGAAAAATAAGGATTGGAAATTAAATTATTAAAAATCCAATCATTGCCGAATGAAACATCCGAAACAATAACAACATACTGCATCGATTTGGTAAAAAGGGCTAATATTCCACTAAAAAATCTTACGACACTTGGAGCTGACAACACAAACGCGAGTTTTGGGAGCAGACAAATGCATGGCGTAAATAACGTTTTTACAAGTTGAAAGACGTATTGGGTAGAGAAATAGAGGGCATTGGTTGTTCTGCTCATATTCTTCACAACACCATTTCATGTGCTACAGATGTACTGTCAATTGACATTAAATCTGTTGTTTTGAAGATTTATAAATATTTCTGCATCTTCACGGTCAGAACTGAACGACTGAAGCAGTTTTGTGAATACGCACAGACAACATTTAACGCAATACTCTCGCATACAAGAAGGCGGTGCTTGTCACTATTGCCTGCAATAGAGCGTATATTGCAGCTTTGGAAACCACTCATAGAATTCTTTGAGGTTGAAAAAGGAGCACCAAAAAATAATTACTGACTTTAAAAATCCATTAGCAGAAACATATTTCACATTCATACACAGCCAAGCATTTTTTATTGAAAAACAAATTTAAAAAATTGAAAGAGAAATATTTCTGTAATGGAAGTTCAATTCTTTTTAAGTGAATCTCTATGTGTTTTGAAAAATAGATTTAAGAACAATTTTATAGGAATTCAAACACAAATAATTTTGAAAAATTTAAAGGGGTTTGGATGAGGGCGAAATTTCACATTTTGAAAATGACATTAAAACTTTTTTTACGTCTGCAATTAACTACTTAGATGAATGGGTGCTCCCTTTAAAACAGAATGAAATTTTTAATAGGATGATATTGGATAATATTCCTGAATGGACTGACGTTCAAAAACTATTACTTATTTGTATGAAAAAAATATTATCTTGTCTGATGAATGCTTCCAAGAAGTTTCATATCTTAAATCATTTTTACGGATGAATAAAGAAAATCTAAAAGAAAAGGATACTTTGGGAAAATGGTTATATTTTTTTGAAAAAACTTCTGAAAAGGAGCGCTAACAGAATTTGTTAAAGATAGTACAATATTTATACACAATCCCCAGTCATAACGCTCACGCAGAGCGCGTTTTTTCTTTAATTAATTCACAATGGACCAAAGAAATAAATTCTTTAAAGATTGATACATTAGAAAGTTTCATTCAATGTAAGTTTAATTTTAACATGACATACTGTAAATTTTATAACTATATCAAAGATAAAACTGACGTTTTGTGCAAAGTACAAACTTCAGAGAAATACTAAGACTTATTTCGTTTAAATGAATTGATAATTTTTTTTTTTAGTTTTTTGTTTGTTTTTACATCAAGTAAATAGTGTTTTTGTTAAAGTTTTTTATTGTTTCAAATGAAAATCAAAATAAATATTTGATAAATTTATCAATAAAATAAAGTTGAGTATTTTTTGTTATGTGGTAAATTTTTGGGATAGGTGCAAGTTTAATTGTTCTTTTGAATTTGATTTTTATCATAAGTGACCTGCTCAGCGGAGTCAGACTTATGACAGCCGTATCCTAATGATGATTTACAAAGAAAACAACCACATTATTGAACTCGCATGCACAAGGAAAGGTAAATGGTATTTCGAAGTCGGTCTAACCCGACTTCAGACTTCTGAACTCGTTTAATTAGAAAAGGGTGCATTCAGGGTGGTACTTCCGAAATTCCGTTTTTCTACGTGTGTCACAGTTTGCAAATCTCTTAAAGGCTTCGAATGATGCCTTTCTTAATAGGTAAGCTATTAACTTCAGAATCTTTTGCTACCGCGACTGAGTTTAAATAGTGTAGTCAGTTACATCTTTATAGCCTTTACTTTTAAAAATGTAAAAAGGTAGATATTCTAAGTTTGTGCGATTGCGCAGCTTTCCTACTACCAGAAGGAGGCGTGACAGGGATGAACTTATATATACAGCTATGAATAATAACTTTCTGATCAATTTTGATTTTGTTCATCCGTCCGTCTGTGGCCACTTTTCTTCCATACCGTTAGAGATATGTTAATGAAACTTAGCAATAGTATAGTGTGGACAAAGATACAGAACCAGCCGATTTAGACAAGGACCAGGCCTACCTCCCATATATGCATTTTTTCCCCGTTTTTTAAAAACTATCACTTCGGTGTAATTGATGGAATAGTCACCCAATTTGGTAGTTAAGTACATGTGGGTCCTACTAAGATGCAAATGTGGGTATATTAACTGCCACGTCAACTATTAACAATGAAGATCTATTAGAGATTTATGGACGAAATTTTATGAGAAGCAACATGTGGACATTATAAAGCCAACTGCAAGAAACGGCGTTGATCAGAGAAAAGACACGCCAACTTTGAAAAAATGAACTTCCGGGTTTAAAATTAAAATTAGCCTCTCTCTGCTCGTATTGATGCTATGGAAATAAAAATAACAGTAATGTATCTTGGGTCCATAGTAGTGTGTGTGCAAAATATTGGTATCATCCTACTACTGCCACCCGCACAATTAACCAAAATTAATTTCTGGGGCCCTATGCAAGATTCATCAAGGAAAGTTCATACGGAGGTTCAGAGTGCCAGAATAAAATACAAACAAAAAATGGGTGGTACATTTTGAGAGCCACGCCCTCTATTGATAAACTTTTAAAACTTAGGAAAATTAATATTATATATAAATTAATAAACATGCTCCTAACGGTGATTTGTGAATAAAACATCTCCATTGTTTAACTCGCACGCATAGGGAAAAGTACAGGGTATTTCGAACTCGGTCTAACCTGACTTCAGACTTCTTTACTCTTTTAATCGTTTTCTGTTCAACTTAAATGTAAATCCGGCTATTAACACGACGCAGTTTTTAATGCTATGCTTGGTAATGCTTGAACAAAATTGTAGTTTTTCCATTGTCGCGTCTAAGCAAACTCAGAAACGGAAGCGCGTACAAAATGCGCAGCACGCATCCGGAATTAATTGAATTGTTAATAGAGTGATGGCTGCATACTTAGGACGCAAAAAACTGAAGAATAAAAATAACTTAAATGGAATTTGAGCTATTAGGTGCTATGTTTTTGGTGTTCAATACTTCTGTGGCTGTTCCTTTAGACGGCTTTGTTAGTGCTGTTGCAGAAGGAGTAAAAATTGCCGCACAAATCAAAGTTTGGTTTTGCGCTCGTTGTCTTCTGTCTTCACCCACGGTTCCTAAATTGCTATCTGCAACTGGGAAAGCCATCTACTTAGAAGAGCATTATCGGATTTTGAATGGTGCAAGTTTAAGTTGTGATGGGAATTCAAATAAAATTGCCTGAGTCAGATATAGAAGGTAATACTTCCACAAAAGGAATTGAGTTTATTCGAGCACCTCGTTTTCAAAACATCACCAGACTTCTGATCTAAACCACAAGAACAGACTCTTTAATAGCTGAAATTTTTTTTACATGAGGATATTGTTATTTAGAATCTTATATCTGTAACTTCGTTTATATATAGACCCATTGAATTTTAAAATTGGAATATCTCTAACCATGGGCTGTAATCACTTTGTACAAAAATTAAAGTAATCATTTGGCACGTGCTTGCTGCAAATCGCGAACACTATTATTAATAATTTTTAATCTAATAATTCAATGAACATTCGAAAATGTTTCAACAATAAAAATTCAAATCACAATTTAAATCACAACAGCTCTATTTCTACAGATTTTCAGTTGAGTGGAGGGTAAGCAAAATTATAGGTCAGTTTTAGGTCAAAGGTAGCAAACAAAATTTTTTCAAGCAGACTTATAGCTTTTAGACCGAAGCTCAACTAGACATTCAAACCCATGGTCTCATTGATACCGCTTTGAAATGTTTGGGTGTGCGTAAATAATCGTGAGCAACTTCTTCGTCTTATTTTTTTGTGCTTCACACAAAGCATATAAAGGGGCATGTGTCCAGGTGTTTCACTTAACATAAATGCGAATAAAACGAGTGCACAAAGAGTGCTGTCTTGAAAAATGTGCAAAATCGAAAACAACTATTAAAAAATAAAAAAAGCTCGCATCGGAGATAGCCAAATGAAACCAATTGAGGAGTTTATCGGAATATCTTGTCGCTTTTTTCATAATTTTCATACCCCGCAGACAAAACAAAAATTGCAGCAGTGCACATGCTGTGCGCTTCTCTTATTGAAATGCAGATGCGACATTATTGGTTGTGCCATTTTTTCTGTCAGACGATGTGCGCCGCAATATTTTAATTTGGTGCGTGTGACTCTCTTTTGCCATTGCAGCGTTGTCAGTTAAGGGACTTTATCAGATTGGCAAAGTGACGGTATTTTAATTGCGTAGGATTAACTGCCTTCAAGGCGGGTTAACAGAAAGACGGCAAAACACATTTCGGATTATAAATAATATATTGTTAAGCCGATAACCAAATATTGGATTATTTGAGTTGGGATTATTGATGAGAATTCATAAATTTCAGAAGAATTGATTTCTGTGTTTTCTTTTGAAGCAAAAGAGAAAGTGCGCACGTAGTCTTAAAGTACATAGTATATATGTATACAATAATTAATGTATGACTAAATACGACTGAAGTCTTGTGCAAGTACACACTCGTATGTACATACATTAACGTCAGAAAAAGTAATTCATTAAAACTTAAGGAAGAAACTCTTTAATAATACATTTTTTGACTGAATAAATTTTACTGTAACAATGACGATACAAATTACTCGTCAGAAGTGTGCCAGAACTATGGAAGAAGCAGAATATTTAGAATAACGTAAATAAGTTTTTGAAAGGCATGGCACATTACTTTAGTAGGTTACAGACACAGACAACTGTGCCCTATCTTTGGATGTGATCCTTAGGAAATATCTAATTATAAATATCAAAGTCCGCAATTTCAAAAATTGTTTTGAACAGAACCATTCACTACAGTTTCTAAAAGAAGACGTTTCTGAAGCATCATTGAAGTGGAAGTTTTTTTAAAAACACTAAGCACCTAATTTGTTTTGCCTACAACTATTTATTAAAATATGAACTGTAAGAGCAATGCAAATTCAATTTTTTAATTTTTATACTTATTTTTTCGTAGGGAAAGAGATGATTTATTTGGGACACCTAGTACTTCAACATAATAAGACGTTTAAATGGTGAGTGACGCAGTTCCCAAAGGCGTATATGCGTTTTTATACTTATTTAGACATTTGACTCGTGACAAGAAAGAATAGTGCATACAATATGTTGCTGTATAGCGTAGCTTTCAAGTGTTCACAATTTGTTTACAGTGTTTCCGATTTGATTATTTGTAACCAAAAATGTTTTTTTTCATAAACTCCTGTTGGTTGTTTATATATACTCGTATGTTGCTAGTTAGTTAATGGTTATTTTCCAAGGTGGTGAATCTTATTGGTAAGTAAAATATATTCTATTATGTATGTGTGTAATTGGGCTTCTCTCTCATACAAATATGGCCGCATAAAGAGAGTCAGTCAGTGATCAAGAATGATAAAATAGAAGATTGCGCCAATCCAAAATACATTTACCAGGTATTATTAATTGAGAGAGTGAGAGGAAAACAGTCATAATATGTGTCAAATCTGCTCTCTTAACGAATGTTGTATACGAAAACAAACAAAAAAGGGGAAAAAATTTGGAATTTTTGGGATTTTTGGAATTTTTGGAATTTTTGGGATTTTTGGAATTTTTGGGATTTTTGGATTTTTTGGAAAAATTTACTGGAATTTTTGGAAAAATTCCCAAAAATTCCAAAAATCCCAAAAATTCCAAAAATTCCAAAAATCCCAAAAATTCCAAAAATTCCAAAAATCCCAAAAATTCCAAAAAAATTTTCCAAAAAATCCGAAAATTCCAAAAATTCCAAAAATTAATTTTTTAATTTTTCTGGAATTTTTGGAATTTTTGAAATTTTAGGATTTTTCGGAAAATTTTTTTGTAATTTTTGGGATTTTTGGAATTTTTGGAATTTTTGGGATTTTTGGAATTTTTGGGATTTTTGGATTTTTTGGAAAAATTTCTGGAATTTTTGGGATTTTTGGAAAAATTCCCAAAAATTCAAAAAAATCCCAAAAATTCCAAAAATTCCAAAAATCCCAAAAATTCCAAAAATTCCAAAAATCCCAAAAATTCCGAAAATTCCAAAAATTCCAAAAATTAATTTGTTAATTTTTCTGGAATTTTTGGATTATTGAAATTTTCGGGTTTTTCGGAAAAATTTTTTGGAATTTTTGGGATTTTTGGAATTTTTGAAATTTTTGGGATTCTTGGAATTTTTGGGATTTTTGGATTTTTTGGAAAAATTTTCTGGAATTTTTGGGATTTTTGGAAAAACTCCCAAAAATTCAAAAAATCCCAAAAATTCCAAAAATTTCAAAAATCCCAAAAATTCCAAAAATTCCAAAAATCCCAAAAAATTCCAAAAAAAATTTCCAAAAAATCCGAAAATTCCAAAAATTAATTTTTTAATTTTTCTGGAATTTTTGGAATTTTTGAAATTTTCGGATTTTTCGGGCCAAAATTTACAAAAGAAGCAACATTGTTTATTCATTTTGACACTTATTATGACTGAGAGAAAATGACATTTGGAGAGCGGTCTTCTATTAATAATACCTGGTAAATGTATTTTGCGCCAATGCTGCTACGAAAATTTCCTCTCTCTGCGCATCTCGTCACTAGGCACATACGAAATGAGAGAGCAGTCAAAATGCATACATTTTTGTGTGAGAAATGTGAAAATTTGTGTTTAATATTAAATATTTTAATATTTATCGCATTTTATGATAATATTTATATAAATAAATATGAAATAATATATTTCAATTGATTTGGCATTCAAATTTTTGTTCTATTCAAAAATTTGTTGGTTAAATTTGTGCCGTGAACGTTATTTGCTGTTTTCGTGCGATAATGGGAATATAAAATGAAAAAATTATGGGAAATGAAATTCTAATATATTTATTAAATATATGTATATTTATATGATATTAATATATTTATATATATTAAATCAGTACACAAATTCACTTTTTCTTTCTTGGTACATGAAAATCAGCTTAATCCGCTGCTTAAGTGATTTTTTTTGGAACGAGTTTTTCAATAATTTGTACTCGCTTACTTGCATGTGCATCTGTTAACTTATATATAATTCAAAAGAATTAAGAAGCTTTTAATATACAAATTATTGAATTTGTGTATGCATTTTTCATATCACAAAATATTTGAAAGTGCTACCTGACGTCACAGCCAATCAGCTGTGCTGAGTTTTTGTCGAGAGAGGAATAGCGGACCTGCGCATGGCGTAATCTTCAATCAATTATGCCAGTTTCAGCAGTTGAATTGACAGTAGGTATATGCTAAATATTCCACAATCTATTCTCCATGCTAATGGACTACTTAACGTACCTCTTGATCGAATGTTTTTCGAATTTGAGAACTTTGATGCTACCTAATACCAAAGACAATATACAGAAAGACCTTTCATTGCTCTCGTGAGTGAGAATCAACATATTGAAATTGATGGCAACCACATTGGAATTCAGATCGGCAATTTCACGAAGCAGTCGTGAATATGTATTCTTGGCAGTCACACACATGGCTATTGTTGTTCGCACATTCGTATGAATAATTTAGTGTGTGTGTGTGTTTGTTTTTTTTTTTTTTTTTTTACGAGGAGTAAAAGCGTCTAAAGCCGGAGTCAGTGTGAGACTCTAACCCACTAAATATCTCTTCAAACGTACGGGTAGATCCTCCCGGAGCCCACCGTCAGGTATTGCGTCGGGAGGCCGTCAGAGCATAATTGCTCAACCGTCAGTCGTTGGTCTTAGTCAACCATCCGTCCTTGTTGCAGAGGATTCTCTACTGTTCACGATCGCATCGCGCAACCTTGCGCGGTCAGCATTTCTCCCTCGCTCAATGCGGCGAAGCTCAATCATGATCTTCGTCGCTGCATCTTGAAAGGCATTTGGATGGTGTCTCACAAATGTGTTCCATAATGTTATCCACGGTTGGAACCTCTCCAAAGGCTTCCGTCACCTCGGCTCGTACGTGGCAAAAACGAGGGCAGTGCATTAGGACATGCCGCGCGTCTTGGATTTCGTGTGGACAATTGGGACAGAGCGGGTCCTCCTCATACTTGAAGCGGTGGAGGTATTGCTTGAAGCAGCCATGTCCGCTGAGCATCTGGGTGGTGTAAAAGTCCACCTCTCCATGTTTGCGACTTATCCAGGCGGTGATATTTGGGATCATGGAGAATGTCCATCTTCCCTTATCGGCTCTCTCCCAGCGTCGCTGCCAGATCATGATGCTCCGATGACGTGGATGCACCTTAGATGCATGTGCGCCTGCAGTAAACGTGCGTTGGCATTCAGAGGTCAGGATGTCCACTGGTGTCATAGCAGCAATCACTAAGATAGCATCATCCGAAACCTTGCGGAATGCACTAGCCACTCTCAATGCACTGCAGCGATACGTTACCCGGATGCCAGCGAAATATGACGCCTTCTCCGTCGCGTCTGCCCATACTGGTGCAGCATACAGCAGTATGGAGCTCGAGACCCTTGCTAGAAGTTTTCTTCTGCTGTAGCGTGGTCCTCCGATGTTTGACATGATGCGTGAGAGCGCGCCGTTTACCTTAGCGGCCTTTTCACTGACCGCTAGCAGATGCTCCTTGAAAGACATTCGGGCATCAATAAGCACGCCCAGATACCGCAGATATGGCCGTGATACTATCTCGTGGTGACCAACCATGAACGAGAAAGTCTCCAGTTTTTTCCGTGTGGTCAGGAGGACCGTCTCCGTTTTTTGTGCTGCCAATTCAAGGTCTGCACACTGCAGCCACCTCGTGACTTTTGACACCGCATCGCTACACCGCATCTCTAGTGTGGGAATATCCTTCGCCACTACCACCAGTGCGACGTCATCTGCATAGCCAACCATCGTCATATCGTTTGGGAGATCCATCGTCAGAACGCCATTGTACATCACATTCCACAATATTGGTCCTAACACCGAGCCTTGTGGGACGCCACGGGAGACCTTGTGACGCTTTACACCGTCGTCAGTGTCGTAGAGTAGCACTCTGCCCTCGAAGTAGTCCGCAATAATTCGCTGCAAGTAGCACGGTATATTGAAGTCACTCAGCGCCTGCAGTATTCGATACCAGTTGCTGCCGGCAATCTTTGTAGGCGGCCCATAGTGGACCATATAAGGTGGGACCGGGGCCGTGCGCGCTGCGCCTTTCTGCGCGCACTCTTACAGCGTCTTCTGAGCTCAGCGATTTCCTCAGTCCACCAGTAAACCGGCTTCCTGGATGGCACGCTCGTCCTTCTCGGCATGGCGGCGTCGCATGCAGCGCTTAGCCGGCGTCTAATGTCCGTGACCATGTTTGTGGCTCCATCATCCGAGGTCTCTGACTCACCCCACACCAGTTGAAAGACTTCAGCATCAAATGCGTGGTGTCTCCAACCTTTTGTTTGTACTTTAATTACTCGGGACGGCTGCATGTTGTGCCTCAGCTCGATTACGATAGCTCTGTGGTCGCTGTGAGTGTGGAAATCCCCAATGCTCCATGTGGCAGTGCGCGCGATCGAGTTGTGAGCGAAGGTAAGATCCACCGCAGACCGTTTCGCCCCTGCCTCAAATGTATGTTGCCCATTGTTTAGGAGTTCAACATCCAACGTGGCAAGACACTCTATCAGCATTCTGCCCCTGCGGTTTGTGCTCCTGCTGCCCCATGTTGTTGACCAAGCATTAAAGTCTCCCGCGATAAGTGCTGGAGTTTTACCTCTCGCTTCTGCGACCAGTTTCGTCAGCATTCGTTCAAAAAGCGCTATGTCCATACTCGGCGGAGCGTAGCACGAGAAAAAATATATTCCGTCGAGCTTTATCCAGGTGAAACCAGAGTTGGGTGCATACGGTTTGTTTTGGTGCATCCTACTTCCGAGCGTCCATAACGCCGCTTTGCTGCTCGCGTCCGGTGTCCAGTGACATCCTCTCACGTTGTGGTGCTGTTCGCTTATGATGGCAAGGTCGAACTGCCCCTCGTAAACGGTTTGCCGCAACAAGTCCTGTGCCGCAACGCAGTGGTTAAGATTGAATTGTACGATTTTCATCGCCCACCTCTCTGCACCGCCTTTTGACGTGCCATACAGCGGGAGCTGCCAGCTGCGTGACCTCCTTTGCATAGCGCACATTTTTCTTTATTGATGCACGCCGCCGCTAGGTGTCCTTCTTCACCACATTTTCTACATTGGTTGCTGCGGTCTACCGTCTCCTTGCAATTACGTGCTAGGTGGTTGTAGCCCCAGCATTTGAAGCATCTTGAGGGAGAAATGCTCTCGCGTACTCGGCACAAGACCCAGCCGATGCGTATCCGCTGCACCTTCAGCACCTTTGCTGCATCGTCGTCCGACAGGCAGACGTAGGCTGTCTGCGTACCATGGTGGCTCTTTCGCAAACTGCGAACTGAAGTCTCGTCCGGACGTTTTATGTCGCACTGCTTATGCAATGCGTCGCACACTTCCGATACTGTTGTGACCTCATCGAGATCCCTTAGCTGAACCGTTATAGAGCGAGTCTTCGCCATTACTTTAGCCTTCTCGCCCAAGATGCCCACCACTGCAACTTGGTACATCGCGGCGCTACTTTCCGGGGTTCGCTTCAGTTCAAGCAGCAGCTCGTTATTTGCTGTGCGCCGCACCGCCTTCACGTTTTCACCGAGTTCCTTCAGCGCACCATTCCCCTTAATGGTCCGAAGGATCTCCGCATACGTTTGTCCGGACGTAGATGTGATTATCAGCGCGTCCGTTCTTGGTCGGAACCTCTGCTTCTTGTGTTGAACTTTTGTCCATTCCTGTTCCTTGTTTGGTTGCGCATGTGTGTCCTCCCTTTGTTTGGCCGCGGAGATTTCTCGCCCCTTTTTCTCCGTGACTTCGGGGTGGTGCCGGTTGGTGACCTTTTTCCCAACTGGTGTAGCTACCCGCTTCGTTGGGGGCGTCTCTAGATCAGTGTGTTTTTTTTCCGCTTCTGATCTGCTCCTGGTACAAAATACGGCGATGTTTGGGACGAGTTGTGCCTTCTTATGATTTGTTTGGCAGCTTCATCCTTCGCTTCTATTGCTGAGAGCTCATAAAGCGCCCTGATGCTCTCAATCGCGTCCCACATTGGTTGATGAATTGTGCGCCTCTTTCCATCTTCCAGCATTTCACCTAGTAACGCGATTTGTTCCCCAAGTTTCCAAAAAGATGTGTTTTTTGGAACTGAGGGATCACTCCTTGCTACAGGTGTAGGCATTCGGATGTTGCTACTATCATCTGGTTGCCTGGGTGGCATGCTGCGCGTGGGGTCCTTAGGAGACCTGGCAAGAACCGCGCTCTTTTTGAAAGGGTCCGTGCGCACGCCAATGCACTCCCCTGTAGTGTTGGGAACCTCGTTCCCCGCCGGAGTTATAAGAGGACCGGTCTCTGAGGTTGTTGTGTTTGAGTTTTTTTGATTCGACATAGTAGATCCCACGAGTGGCGGAGATAGGGTGGTCCATCTGTACAGAGATCCGCTATATACAGATAAGGCTAGATAATCCGGAGGACGCCAGGTATCCGGATACTCCGTTAGTGGCTGAGCTATTTTTAAGACTGGGCCCTCAGTCAGGTTGATTCTCGGCACGGGTCGTATAACACCTTAATCCGGCCCAGGGGGTTGTTTGATACTTATTTAAGGGGCGGCACCAGCTCGCCCTGTCACAGTAATTTCATTAGGCTTTTGTGACCTTTTATGCCACGCCTTCCATTCCTGCCGCTAATGGTCGGGGACTGCTTATTTTATATTCGCAGCTGGCCTACATGTCTGTAGACCGTTCAGCTATCCGCCACCTGCTGACCCCCATAGTAGCCTAAAGCTCGGCCTTATGTGTGTGTGTGTGTGTGTGTGTGTGTGTGTGTGTGTGTGTGTGTGCTCACAGCAGAAGGGACTAATTTGAAATCAAATTTCTATTTTCTGTTCTGTGTGGCTGGGGTAAAATACACAAGAATGAATTTTCTGTATGGCAAAGGTTTCTTATTCGGAAAGTGGGACTTAAAACAAAGCATTTGTGGTTTTGCGTATAAGAAAGATTTGCCATGTCATGACGAAACATAATGCGTTCATATTAGAACACTTGACAATATAAAATAAATATGCATCTTTATGGATATTTTATAAAGATCGATAGTGCAACTGGTAAAGCGTTGGTTTATCAATTTTATGATGCCGGGTTCAAGTCCGCTGAGAAATGTGTTTATTTTTATATTTTTTTATTTGTTCACCCTTTTTTAGAAAGCAAATTAATAATTATTTTTATAAAATATAAAAAGAATAGTTTCTACTTTAGCATAAATTATCCAGTATTAAATAATTTTACTACATCATTGAATTGCTGCTGCTATAGCAGATCATTACAGCAAAGAAATTTATATCTTCTAAACATAGTCATAACGGTGTTTCTTAACTCACATACGAGGTGTGATCAAAAAAGAACCGTTATTGTGTGATCAAAAAATAAAGTATTTATTTATTCATCAACAACTATCTTGTCCCCTTTAAAGTAATTCCCCTCAGATATAATACTGAAACGTGATAGCTCAGTGAAAAGGGATTGCATACTTTTAGGATCCCATCTGGAGAATGAGTGCCCCCTGTGAGTCAAGATGCGAACTATTCGAATAAAAGCTTATTCAAGAACCATCCGTCGGTAATATCAAAAAGAATATTCTCGACTTCTGTCGAAGTGGATAGAAGCTTCTAGAAAATACGAGAATAGCGTAGAATTTTCGACTCCAACCATTCGAAAACTATAAAAGCGACAAGACTGTTCAAAGTCGAATACAGTAGATCAGAGACCGTAAAAGTGTGTACATCTAGCATTATAATCAAAGCAGCAGTATTTGTAATTGTGCAAAGTGATGAAATTCATTATTAAATAAAGTGATGAAATTACTTATTAAATAAAGTGACTAATGGTTTGTTAAATAAAGTGCAAATAATAACTAAGTAAAATTTAAGCCTAATATTAAATGTGTAAATAACAATAATTAAATAAAGCTAATTATTTTAATTTAACCAGCGATTGTTTGATTACTACACAATCCAGCGGTACGAGTCCGAGTACAGATAGTTAGAGAAATTGTCAGGAGGGCAATTTTGTAACAGAGTAAATTGTCCGGAGGGCAATTTTGTAACAGAGTAAATTGTCAAGAGGGCAATTTCGTAACAATTGGTGTCAGAAGTGGGATTGTGTATCTGTAATAAACAATGGTTAAATTTGAAAAACTGAGATTGGAGCAGCTCAAGAAGGAGCTTGAGCGTTTAAATTTGCAAACACAAGGGCTTAAAGCGGAGCTGCAGGTGAGACTAAGAAGCGCTTTAGAGGAGCAGGGTATAGATGTCGATGAGCATGAATTCCAATGTGAAGAGCCAACGACATCTCGACACGAAGAAACACCGCAAGAAACTAACACGGGTAACTTTGACATGAGTGCACTTATCGGGCTAATACAGATGCAGTTACAACAAAATTCTCAAGCAGCTGAAGAGAGGATGCAGCAGCGAGATGAAAAGATGCAGCAGCGAGATGAAAAGATGCAGCAACAATTACAATAAAATGCTCAAACCGTCGAAAAGAGTGTTGCATCCGTCAAAGAGGACGTAGAAAAGAGTGCTGAATCGCTCAAACAAGCAGTCAAAGAGGATGTCAAAGAACAGTTACAGTAGAGTGAAATACGACTTACTCAACTAGTGGAAAAGAACTCACAGCAGATGAAAGAAATGTCCGAGATGGTAGACAGGAAGGTTTGTAAAATTGAGACACGGCAAGAATCGTTCGAAAAATCTGTAGTACAAAGGCAGAATGAATTTAAGCAACAAATAGAACAAAGAATTAATCTACTACAGGAAGGTGCATTGCCTGTGCCAGCTTTATCCTCAATAAAACTGAAGCCTCCTACCTATGATGGAACCACGACATTTAGTGTCTTCAGAATGCAGTTTGAGACTACCGCTGGCAACAATGGTTGGAGTGCTCGCGAAAAAGTGGCTGCATTAACCATTTCGTTGAAAGGTGCTGCCGCTGATGTGCTTCAAACTATCTCAGAAAGTGAGCGAGACTGCTATGAAAGCTTGATGAATGCCGTTCAGCGCAAGTATGGTAGTGAACACCGGAAGCAGATGTACCAAGTAGAGCTACGAACACGTGTACAGAAGAATGGTGAGTCTCTACAACAATTTGCGGCGGAAGTGGAACGGTTGGCTCATCTTGCCTACCCAGGAGAGATCACTGAGAGGTGTATGATGGACACCTTTGTATATGGCATTCGCGATGCGGAGATAAAGCGTTCTGCAATAACTAATCCGAAAGCTACATATATGGAGACAGTAGCTAGCGCTTTAACTTCAGAGACAGCAGCCTTGGTGTGCCAGCCAGTATACAGAGCCCGTCAGGTACAAGTCGAAAGCGGCCAAAGTTTCACGGGCAAATGCTTCACCTGCGGAGAGGTCGGACACATGGCCCGTAATTGCCAATCGAGACGGAAACGTTCTAGATCACGCTCACCGGTAAGACCTCCAAAGCAAGTCAGATTCCAAAATAGGGAATCAGAAAATGATGAAAAGTCGTCGACAAACTAGATGGAGTCAGTCTCGAGGGGCTTGACCTGACTCCCACAACATGTAGCCCCAGAATCTTCGTTTCTCAGATGGCACGGAAAATCAACAGCCTAACTGTCGACAGCATAGTAAATGGAAGAAAAATCGTGGTAACATTGGATACGGGTGCATCACATTCCATAATTAGAAGGGATTTCGTTCGGGGAATCGAGCCGCTTCAGGGAATAAGTTTGCGTACGGCAACTGGAGATGATGCACCGGTACTTGGAAAAGTTACACGGAAAATCACTATCGGTACCACAACAGTGAAGCACGAGTTTGTAGTTGCGGATATTGTGGACGAATTAATCTTAGGTGTGGATTTTATGATTCGGAATGGATTCACCCTAGATTTGAAATGCCGAACGTTGAAGTATGCGAACACCGAAATACCGTTATCCGTTGGTGAGGATAAGTATGGAGGTATCCGACAAGCCATTGTATCGCGGCGGACAAAAATCCCAGCAAAGTCAGAGGCAGTCATATGGGCCAAAATGGACGGAGATGTGGAGAAGAACAAGTTGTGGGTTGTGGAAACGGATGAAAAATTTGTACTGGATGACATCATCATTGGAAAAACCCTCGTAGAAGAGCAGCAGAACAGAATAGTGCCAGTAAGAGTGGTCAATCTTGCAAATTCCGCTAAAACCATAGAGAAAGGACAGATAATTGGAAATTGCCGGGCAATTTCGGCAATTGTAAACTGTGAAAGCCAGCCGCGAGACACAAAAATGAAGATACCAGCTGATAAAAAGGTACTCGACGATCTTACGAAAGAATGGAGCAAAGACTTATCCACAGAGCAGAGGAGGACTGCCAGCCAACTTTTGGCAAGACATTGGTCAGTATTTGCTGAAAAGGGTAAAAACGAAGGCAGAACAAAGATGGTGAAACACACAATCAACACTGGTGATGCCAAACCCATTCGTCAAGCGTCAAGAAGAGTACCTCTGGCAAAGAGAGAAGAGGTGAATGTATTGCTGAAGGAAATGCATCAGAACAACGTCATAGAGCCATCAGCGAGCCCCTGGAGTTCTCCAGTGGTATTAGTCAAGAAGAAGGATGGCTCCACACGTTTCTGTGTAGATTATCGTAAACTAAATGAGGTAACGAAGAAAGATAGTTATCCATTACCTCGAATCGACGATACGTTGGACACACTTTCTGGTTCAAATTGGTTCTCAACGCTGGATTTACAAAGCGGATATTGGCAAGTGGCAGTAGACGAACAAGACAAGGAAAAGACAGCATTCAGTGCCGGTGATGGACTATGGCAATTTTTGGTGATGCCATTCGGACTGTGTAATGCTCCAGCTACATTTGAACGCTTAATGGAACATGTGCTAAAGGGTCTTCACTGGAAAACGTGTCTGGTGTACTTAGATGACATCATCGTTATGGGAAAGGACTTCGAGGACCACTTGAAGAATTTGGAAGAAGTATTGATGCGATTAGGAGCTTCAGGGTTGAAGCTGAGCGCAAAGAAATGCTCGTTCTTCAAGAAAGAAGTCAAGTACCTTGGACATAAAGTCACACCTGAAGGAGTACACACAGATCCAGATAAGATAGACTCAGTAAGGGAGTGGCCAAGACCAACTAGTTTGCATGAGCTACGCAGCTTCTTGGGTCTTTGCACCTATTACAGACGCTTTGTTCCAGGCTTTGCGGACGTGGCTGGTAGTCTGCATGCATTAACGAGGAAAAATTGTCCTTTTGAGTGGAAAAGCGAACAGGAGAAGGCATTCAACAGATTGAAAGAGCTATTGTGTACAGCTCCGATCCTTGCGTATCCAATACCTGGCGAAAAATTTATTTTGGATACAGATGCAAGTGGATTCGGGATTGGAGGTGTCCTGTCGCAAGTTATTCACGGATATGAAAGAGTAATAGCCTACTTCAGTAAGATCTTATCAAAGCCAGAGCGAAATTACTGTGTAACACGGAGAGAACTTTTGGCGGTTATGCAGTGCGTGAAGCACTTTAACAAGTACCTGTATGGACAAAAGTTCTTGTTGAGAACGGATCACGCTGCTCTGCGCTGGCTATTACAGTTCAAAAATCCCGAAGGTCAGGTTGCGAGATGGATTGAGAGACTCCAAAGCTACGATTTCACAATAAAACATCGCAGAGGCGGAAACCACGGGAATGCTGATGCACTATCACGACGTCCTTGCAGTATGGAATGTAAGCACTGTTCTAAAGCTGAAGGGAAAGAAGGAGTAGTCGATGTGCGCTTAATGGCTGTTTTACCAGACGATGAATGGACAGCGGAAAAGATAAAAGAAGAACAACGAAATGACCCAGATTTGGCAAAAATCGTATTAAGTAAGAATGAAGGAAAACGGCCTGATTGGAACGAAATCTCGACTGAAAGCCCCATAACTAAAGCATATTGGGCTCAATGGAATAGCTTAAAGCTGCAAGATGGATGCCTATTCCGCCTGTGGGAGAGCGAAGATGGAAAAACCACGAAGAACTTGATTGTGGTACCCAAGGCAAGAATAAGCGAAATTCTCAAGGAATACCATAGTGGGCCAAGCGGAGGGCATTTGGGAATAACAAAAACAGTCGAGAAAATTAAAACACGATTTTATTGGGTTGGTTGCCAGCAATCGGTAGTTGACTGGATTAGTGCTTGTGAAAAGTGTACAGCTGCCAAGGGACCGAGCCGTCGCAGCCAGGGGAAGATGCATTTATACAACGTGGGAGCGCCATTTGAGCGTATTGCAATGGACATAGCAGGTCCGTTTCCAATTAGTGATTCCGGCAACAAATATGTTCTCGGCGTAATCGACTATTTTAGTAAATGGCCAGAAGTATACCCCATTCCCGATCAAGAAGCTAAGACCGTTGCAGATGCATTTATCAATAATTGGGTCTGCAGATTCGGAGCTCCCCTCGAGTTGCACTCGGATCAAGGCAGAAATTTCGAGTCAACAATATTCAGGGAAATGAGTGAATTGATGGGCATACGCAAAACTCGTACAACCCCTTTGCACCCACAATCCGATGGAATGGTTGAAAGATTTAATCGTACGCTTGAGGAACACCTAAGAAAAGTCGTGGACAGAAACCAGAAAAATTGGGACCAACACATACCCCTCTTCTTAATGGCATACCGATCGGCAACTCACGATACAACATCTACAACACCAGCTAAGGCTATTTTCGGTTGTGACATAAGATTGCCTGCAGATCTGAAATTCGGTGCCTACTCATCTACGGAAGTTTCATGTAGCAGTTATGTAGCTGACAAACGAAGACAGCTGAATGAAATTCATGGAACCATCAGAAAGCGCACACAACTGATGAGTGATAAAATGAAAGCCAGATATGATCTACGAGCAAACTCCAAGGGATTTCAGGAAGGGCAGCTAGTTATGCTTCATAATCCGCAAAGGAAAAAGGGATTATCGCCAAAACTGCAAACACACTGGGAAGGCCCTTATAAGGTGATAAAGCGGCTCAACGATGTAGTATACCGCATCCAGTTGGCGAGAAATGCCAGGAGCAAAATGAAAGTCGTTCATTTAGAGAGGTTATCTCCTTATAAAGGTTGCAGTACTATCCTTGTTCGGGACGAACAAGTTTAAGCGGAGGGCAGTGAAACGTGATAGCTCAGTGAAAAGGGATTGCATACTTTTAGGATCCCATCTGGAGAATGAGTGCCCCCTGTGAGTCAAGATGCGAACTATTCGAATAAAAGCTTATTCAAGAACCATCCGTCGGTAATATCAAAAAGAATATTCTCGACTTCTGTCGAAGTGGATAGAAGCTTCTAGAAAATACGAGAATAGCGTAGAATTTTCGACTCCAACCATTCGAAAACTATAAAAGCGACAAGACTGTTCAAAGTCGAATACAGTAGATCAGAGACCGTAAAAGTGTGTACATCTAGCATTATAATCAAAGTAGCAGTATTTGTAATTGTGCAAAGTGATGAAATTCATTATTAAATAAAGTGATGAAATTACTTATTAAATAAAGTGACTAATGGTTTGTTAAATAAAGTGCAAATAATAACTAAGTAAAATTTAAGCCTAATATTATATGTGTAAATAACAATAATTAAATAAAGCTAATTATTTTAATTTAACCAGCGATTGTTTGATTACTACACAATCCAGCGGTACGAGTCCGAGTACAGATAGTTAGAGAAATTGTCAGGAGGGCAATTTTGTAACAGAGTAAATTGTCCGGAGGGCAATTTTGTAACAGAGTAAATTGTCAAGAGGGCAATTTCGTAACAATACACTTATGCCAGCATTTTTTTCAATCCTCGAAACACTTCTGAAACGCTTTTTTAGTATCGCCTACAGCTCCTGTTTCGATTTTTCTTTTATCTCCTCAATCGTAGCAAAACGCTTTCCTTTCATCGGTGTCTTCACTTTTGGAAAGAGGAAAAAGTCAGCGGGGACCAAGTACGGTGAATACGGTGGTTGAGGCATGATAACGGTTTTGCTTTTGGCCAAAAACAGCTCCTGAACGATGTCCATGCGACGTTGTTTTTGCTCAAAATTTAGCAATTTTGGAACAATCTTCGCTGCCACACGTTTCATGCCTAAAACATCTGTAAAAATAGCTTGGCATAAGCCGAACGATATGAAAACATCATCAGCAACCTCTCTGATAGTGATTCGACGATTATCCAAAATCAGTTTCTTCACTGCGTCAATGTTTTCATCGGTTGTTGACGTGCTCGGGCGACCAGGACGAGCATCGTCATTGACATCTTCTCTGCCTTCCTTAAACCGGTTATACCACAATTGAACTTGTGTTCTGCTCATAGTAGACTCGCCAAAGGCCACAGTCAACATTTCAAATGTCCTTGCGCATTTAATTTCATTTTTTACACAAAACTGAATACATTTTCTTTGATCCATTTTTTTCGAATAGTACAAAATCGAAGAGCACACCAAAACACGACTAACCTTTTTATCTGTCAAAAACAAACTGACAATCCAAAATGGTTGGTATTGCCAACATAATTAACAGACATGTGTACCAACATAAAAAAAAAAAATGCGAACATCGAACATACGTATCTCACGAAAAGATGAAAATATCGGTTATCTTTTGATCACACCTCGTACATACTTTAATTCATGTGCGCATGAAACTGTGCTAGTTTTGTACGATTTCAACACCTTTGTTTATGTTCGTTTTTTGATGCTCATAGATTTCACAAAATCTAATCCAATCAAACATTTTGTTCGTCAATGAATATGTGCAATTTTAGAAAGTTTTTGTTTTTCCGTATATACTATGTATATTAAATAAATTGTTTGATTGGATTTTATTCTTATGGTAGGAAAAGTAAAAATTTTGCAGAGGTATTACAATTTTTCATATATCTTTTATATTAATACATTATTTACAAAATAATAATTAACTTAAATTAATATAATTAAATTAATATCATTATAATATATAAAAAAACATACAGTTGCATGGAAGAACTTAGACAGCAACTTAGTCTCAACTATTATTCACGAATATAGGTCAAGATTTGATTTAAAGTATTTTCTATATACTCGTATGTATGTACGAGTATGTAAGTGGATACACATCCAAAGACAAGTTCACACGCATAAAGAAGCACGAAGCAGTAAGAAGTTTTTGCACATTTTTAATAGTTTCCACAACACAAGTCTCCACGTCAAAGCGATTGTGTTGCCGGTTGTAGTATTTCGAATGGCGTTTGTGAAAAAACATGCAAGCAAGTCGACTTGGGTGAGCCCTGCACACATAATGTACATATACATTTTTAGAGGTAAATGTCAAATGTAATGGACAAAAAGACGCACCTTATATTAAAATATGTTTTACTAAACATTATTTATCCTAATATAAATTTAAAATTTCTTTGATTTTTAAATACTTGAAATAATTTTTTATAGATTTTTATTTATAATAATTTTCGATTATGAAGTGGTAAAATGCATTGGAACACAATCGTGGTTGAACTACATTTTTCCATAAAAAATAAAGGTTTATATATAGGTTATTGCATTATATACAGTTTTATTTACAAAACTTTGTAAATCAATGTATAACAAGAACATATGCATTTAATACTAGATATTGAAGTTCATAAAATTTACTTCAAACATGAACATCATATACTATGTAAATGCGGAGAATCAGTGTTCATAGATATGTAGGCACATATTCATGTACGTACGAGTGGTTTAATTTGTAATAGAATGTGGTTATAGTATTTCAAGCTGATCTGACAAAGTAAAAAAAAAACGTTTAAAACCTTGATTTTGTTGACTGTACCCTTAATCTAAAAATTATTTAGATAAATTTTCTGATGGATTAGATAACAGACGAACATATGAATATTAAAATATCAATACTAATTTTGTGCATAATAATTCTTTTTTCGGATAGACTCAAAAAATGTTTGATCACATGCTGCTAAAGCGAAAATATGAAATATAAGATCGAAAGAGTAAATTGTGCTGATATTTGTCCATACTGAAAATATTGACATATCTAAAACTTCATGACAAATTGAATTCTAATTCTGCTTCACTTTATATTTAAAGAAGCCACACCGCACATCATAAAACAAAAACTCCAATCCAGACAAAAGGGCGCTTTATTTTCATTTCATTCTTTTTATGGCACAATTCGCTACCTGACAAATGATCAAAAGACAAATATGTGCATTCATATGTATGTATGGATGTATATGATTTGTCAAGGTTGAATTTCATAATACTCCACCGTTTCCAGTCTTCTATAACAGGCATGAAATAATTCTGCTCTAGTTTTGGTCCAGTAAAATGATATAATACTGGTTAATTTATGGAAGATAGTAAAATACTTTTACTACTATTTATAAAAATGATTATTAATATAAAAAAAAGATAAAACACAGCATTTTGCTGGGGCTCGAACCCTAAGCCACAAAATCTATAGACCAACGAGCAAACCATTAACACTCATGCTATTTTGCGATTTTGGAGTTAACTAAAATTTCTATAATTCTGTACACAACATTCCCCAAAAAATAACTTTTAGTCTTCTTCTGGTGCAGCCATGAAGATTTGCTGTGCAATTCGATGGCGGCTTTTTTGGGGATAAAACAATAAATTAAATAAATACATATTATTATTTATTAATTTTATATACCAATTTTTTCTTTTTTTTACTATATTACAATATAAATTTTAAAAATATTCCCATAATTAGTTATAATGCCTCGTCTTCGATTGCTATGTATGATTGAAATTCGTTTTCATTCCAATTCCAACAAATAAATAAATAACATTATTGTATTCATATCCATACACACATATGCATGCCGTAAACATGAAGGCAAGCATACAAATATTCGCAACCTCACCGCAGGCAAGGCACTTGCCCATGCAACCCTGTCCACTTTCAACTTGTATCTGACAGGCTCTGCATACTGGCTGGAACACCACGGCCACGATCTCCAACGGTAAAACACCAGACACTCTGTCCATACTTGTAGCTTTTAGATTTGTTATCACTGAACAGTCCATTTCTACATCGAGAATACCACATACGAAAGTATCCATCATACTTCTCTCAGCAATCTCGCCTGGACAGGAAAGATGGGAGAACCGCTCCACCTCCGCCACATCCTGTTGTAGAGACTCACCACTCCCCTGAATGGCATTCATCACGTTTTCATAACAGTCTATCTCACCCTCTGCGATGGTCGGCAGTACATCAGCACCTTTCAATGACATAGCCAACGGTGCCAGTACTTCCCGATTACTCCAACCATTTGTGCTAGCGGTAGCTTGAATTTCGTTCTGCTTTTCCTCTTTCGCTTTGGATTTTTGTTCCACAAATCCTTCTAACGACTCCTGTCGTGTCCCAACCTCACAAACCTTCCTGTCCACCATCTCGGACATTTCATTCTTCTGCTGTGAGTTCTGTTCCGCTAGTTGAGTAAATCGCTTTTCACTCTGCTGTAACTGTTCCTTGACATCGTCTTTGACTGCTGGAGCATGTAGCTGTAATCGCTGGTGTATATCCTCATCGTATTAATGGAAGTACTTCTGCATAATAGCATCAAGTATTTGAGCATGTTGTTGTAATCGTTCCTGCATCCTCTCTTCGGCTGCTTGAGCATGTTGTTGTAACTGCATCTGTATTACCTTGAAAAGCGCACTCATGTCAAAGTTACCCGTGTTAGTTTCTTGTGGTGTTTCTTCGTGTCGAGATGTCGTTGGCTCTTCACATTGGAA
Source organism: Clusia tigrina (assembly GCA_920105625.2). Lineage (NCBI taxonomy): Eukaryota > Metazoa > Arthropoda > Insecta > Diptera > Clusiidae > Clusia > Clusia tigrina. The sequence continues at coordinate 162,944,652 of OV050031.1, forward strand.
TTCATACTCATCGACATCCATACCCTGCTTCTCTAAAGCGCTTCTTAATCGTACCTGTAGCTCCGCTTTAAGCCCTTGTGTTTGCAAATTTAAACGCTCAAGCTCCTTCTTGAGCTGCTCTAATCTCAGCTTTTCAAATTTAACCATTGTTTATCACAGATACACAATCCCACTTCTGACACCAATTGTTACGAAATTGCCCTCTTGACAATTTACTCTGTTACAAAATTGCCCTCCTGACAATTCCTCTAACTCTCTGTACTCGGACTCGTACCACTGGATTGTGTAGTAATCAAACAATCGCTGGTTAAATTTAAATAATCAGCTTTATTTAATTATTGCTATTTACACATTTAATATTAGGCTTAAAGTTTACTTAGTTATTATTTGCACTTTATTTCACAAACCATTAGTCACTTTATTTACTAATGAATTTCATCACTTTACACAATTACAAATACTGCTGCTTTAATTATAATGCTAGCTGTACACACTGCTACGGTCTCTGATCTACTGTCCTCGACTTTGAACAGTCTTGTCGCTTTTATAGTTTTCGAATGGTTGGTGTAGAAACTTCTACGCCATTCTCGTACTTTCTAGAATTTTCGATCCATTTCGACAGAAGTCGAGAATATTCTTTTTGATATTACCGACAGATGGTTCTTGAATAAGCTTTTATTCGAATAGTTCGCATCTTGACTCACAGGGGGCACTCATTCTCTAAGATGGGATCCTAAAAGTATGCAATCCCTTTTCACTGAGCTATCACGTTTCAATATCTTAAACATCTCAAAACTATTTATTATAAAGTGTTAGATAATAGTCAGTGAATTCAATATTATATCTTACTTCTAATAATTTCAACTCTTCCAATAGTTTTTAGAGGCACCAGATTGTTAATTTTCCCTTCCTACCGTATTTTTCTCATTGGCTTTGCCGATCACCATTGTTTTTTAGTCCAAACACTTTTTTCCTTATTGTGGACTACCATACGTCGGTAGGTAGCTTAGATGGGTGTCCTAAGACTCACTTAGGCCTGTTCAAGGCCCATTGTGGCCACTAGAGTCTTTTTTCCTTACACTTCCGGATCCTCCTTAAACCATCCTGTGGATTTGATATAAGTAGCTACATTCGTTAGCTTCATACGGGAAACCTCCTCAATACTGTCAAGAAACGCGAAGCCAAGAGTGGAGAACTTTTTTCTATAGAGCCATGCACCCACACAGGAGGTTCCACTGTTTCCTCTACCTCGATATCTTGACAGTTCCTACATAAGTTATAATAGGGTACCTCTAGTCTACTGGAATGTCTACCAATCAAACAATTACCTGTACCCCTATCGCATTTTTAATATCCTACCTATAAAGTGTCAACAGCAATTTTGTCGGCCGCGATTCCTTTCAGGCCAGGTTTGTCTGCTTGTTTCGCAGGATGATAACTGTCTCCTTCTAACATTTTCCACTGCGACAGTGTGTCTATCTATTAGCAATTTGCAGTTTGCTAGAGGCATTGGTAATGGATGGACTACCATATATATTATATTGAGGATCACTCATTTGAATTCCACATTCCCTCTAAGCTCTATATTGCAAGTATAGATTTCCTATATACACTCACTAATTGAATTGGATAGGCTTATTCTGTATCTGAACTAATATACTTATACATACATACATATGTCAGGAAGATGTATATAATATGCATACTTGCCGCTGTATCTCCTTCTCGACATGCATATGTATATAAGTATATACCAGCTGATTAATACAACTGGCAAGTGGCAACTTGGATGTGCGTTCATATTGTGTACCAATCACAACACTATATTTTCATCTCCTTGTGTCTAACCCCACTGAAATGTACAGTACGAGTACATGCAGTAACATGCCAAAACATTTGATCAACGTCATAAACAATGTGCCTTAATGCAACCATAATTTGCGGCTCATTCAAATAATTTAGGCTTTAACGTAACGTTTAAAAAATGTATACAACACAGCGGGCACATCCGTGCTGCCTGACCTATTTGTCACGTGTGCGTTTATGTGAGTGCAGCCATGGTGAAATACATGGCGGCGGTTCACAGCGAGAATGTTTTGTAGGCTATGTGTAGCCATGTCCAATGTAACTTTGAAATTGATATCGGCAGGCCTATTATAATAACCAAAAATTTCAGAAAGTATTTCACTTTCGGAATTGGTCTACTACCAGTTTTTTATTGAGTTTGGCTGTTGTTGTTCATTCTGCAACGGTTTTATACCCGGTCAAAATCGTTTACTTACATAACAATCAAAAAACTCTTAATATGCTTGTTGCGGCACCTTGGTGCACTACCATGAGTGCATCGTGCTTGGTTTGCAATAAAGAGAAACGATCATAACGAAAAATAAGCGCTGCGTCTCGCGCGTGGGTTACTGTGACACGTTTTGTCATCATTAGCTGAAGTTGGCGGGCATGCGGCTCACAGCACTTTATATTTTGCTGAAACCACAGATACCCTTTACCAACCGTGGTAATGAAGACAAGCGGTAGGTGGAGAAAAGGATCGAATAATCATGGCTGAATTGTATGTTTGTCTGATTTGTATGTTAGTGGGCTTAATTACAAAATGAAATGTTTTATGTACTACGAAACTTTGGTATCAAAGAAAAGTTTCAGCCACAATGTTGGTAGGGCTTATTAAATATAAGATTTGCCCAACACACGGATTGGCACAATATGAAATTCACTGACTATTACCTAACACTTTATAATGAATTATACAGAAAAGGAATAGTTTTGACAAGTTTAAGATATGATTAAGTAATACTTGGATTTATTTTCTTAAAAAATCGAGCAAATTTGACTCTCTATTTTTAATTCCAAATACACAATATAATACTTACTAATCACGCAGTTCTTCTGTAGACAGTACTAACATTAAAGTACATATTAAACTTCAAAAGGACATGTAGGAAGGAACCCTACCACATCTGAACTTGTAGTAGAAATCTAGCCGCCACTTGGAATTTGCCGTTAGGACGATATCGGCGGCCAGTCATGACTAAAAATTAAAATTACGAATATTTTTGAGGGGCATGTGAATTTTTGGCAATTGAGATAATTTTGAATACTTTTATTTGCAAAACTGCTCTAGGCGCTAGAAAAATCCACCATTTTGCATTGAATCAAAGAATTTCATCCTATCATTCCAACATATTATTTATTTATTATGAATACATCAAACCATGCTGAATTATGTCTTCAAGGGGTTGAGAAAATGACTCCTACCTTTGTTTTCTCAAAAGTTCTTCAATATTAGGCATTTTTTGAAAGAATTTTGAGTTTTCATCTGCGATATGGAAATAATAAATACATATTTATTATTCTAGTTGTAATATTATGAATTCCAGTACTCGCTTGTATGGAAGTATACCGATGATAAAAAGAAAATTAATTAGATGAAGGTGTCGTAATTAATACCGGAAAAGTATGCATATCTACGGCAATGTGCATTATACAAATATAGCGAATGAAAATAGTTTTGCAATAAGTACAGAAATGTGGAACAAACACATTATTCGAACAAATGAGCCTTCTTTTATTTTGTCCGTAGTCTACCACCGAACTACTCTCATATATAATTTTCTTATCAAATGGTTTATGCATTTTGTCACAAATACTTAATTGGAACGTGTATTTTTTAAATGAAACGAAATTACAAAAAATAGAACCCACTAAATTTTTCTGATATCCGAACCACATATTTTCTAACAATAAACATTATATTTAACCATTCTGTTGTCGTTCTATCACAGATGCAATACAATCTGAACTCTATTTCCAGAACGTGTACATGAACTTACGTTTCAATCAAATTTAATTTGATTTACATACGATTCTAGGAAATATATGAGGCAGTTTGAAGGTGAGACTTTATTTTATGATCAGAAATTCAGCAATACCTTCAATCTTGCAAAACTGAAATTTAAATGTAATCCACGTCGAATAAAACCTGTATCAAAAAGCAACGCATTTCAATTTGCGAATCCATGCCATGAAACGTTTTGTTTTCTTTATGGCGCAGTCGTGTATTCGATTTCATTTCGATTAAACAACGTGGTTGCCGTGACAGCAGCAAAAGTTCGCCTTCGATGGCACACTTCAATGTAATTCTGATTCAACTCGTTACACATCTTATTCGCTCAGATTATAAATCATGTGCCATATGTACCAACTGTCTGGCTGCGGCGGAGGAAGGTACCCACATTACTCGAATTAAGCACGTTGATTTTGTACACAGTTGTGAGGAATGTCCGCTTGGGAGGTCTCTCGCTGTACTTTGCGGAGAATACTGCCCAGTTGCATTGGGCTGCTTTCCTGCTGGCGTCACTGATTCGGACCGCGCTTAAGCGGGATTCTGTAGATAAAAATCATGATCGTTGAAATTTGCCAATAAGGTATTTCATTTTCGTTCATTCGCTAACAATGCATTTGTTTAGTTATTGATGAATCTTTCCATACTTTCAAAACTTTGTATAAAGTTTCTTCAAATATACACAAAATAAAACAACTCTAAAACGTCTTTTCAATGAATTATGCAACGTTAAATTCTCAATTACCACTATTCATTAAGATTGTACAAGTGACAGTAGCTTCTAAGTGATTAATGAGTGTAATTCAATTGCAGCCAGGAGGAAAACAGCTGTCTTAAATTTGTTTAGCTGATCAATTATGGACACACTCGTAATGCTGTCATAATACCAATAAAATGGAAATGGATTAGTTGAGAAGTGACAGCTTTCATATCTGCTTGTAAGCTGAACAGTACAAGATTTCCATAAATTTCATGAAAAAGGACAATAGTGTCTGTACACATTACCTCCATTATAATTTTCATGGTTTCATTCACTAAAAAAAGTCCGCATAACCGTAATTATCTCTATATACATAAACATGAATTGTAATTCTGAAGGTAACAGCATCACTTGAGAATGGCTGGACAGATTTTAATAAAAACTATTTCATTTCAAAGATAATTTCTCTAAGAAGGTCAAGGTTTTAAAATTTTCTGATAAAATTATACTCGTTAAAAATCGAGGCCTGCCTTTTTAAAATTGGCCTTTCTTTGTCTGCTTGGCAAAGTGTTTTAGAACACAGTATGTGTGGGTTAAATTATCCCCTAAATTAATCTTCACAGTCTTTATAAATACAAATTAGGCTGTGTTTATGACCCGATTTTAATGAAAATTTCACCTTGACTTCCTTAAACAAATTATCTAACGGAGAAAAAAGTCAGTTCAATGAATTATTCTTCATATCGACTGATGGTTCGTGAAAATGAGGACAATCACATCTTGAAATGTCCGGCGATTATTTCACAAATATGTTTCTCTTTTTCTCTCGAAGATATACAAAGCGCACATCAATGACGAATCTTGCCATTCCGTGAAATCCATCAAATACAACTGCAAGTATGTGACCAACGTAAGTAACATGGCTGTAATTGGAATTGGTGCGGAGAATTCCATGAAGATACTCAATATCAAATGGACCGCTATGTTGGCAGTAACGACGCAATCTGACCCATTTTTTCATTCCCCATTCATGAAAGACATCCACTGCTGTTCATTTCCACCTGGAAAATGATCAAAGAGTATACTTCACAGCGAGAATGCGAGCAACAACGAGTTAATCAACCGCCATCTACAACATATACCAGTTTTTTTTACAATTTCGGCAGATCGCAGCTATTCTCCGAAATGCCAAGATATTATACTTGGATTCAAAGGTCAAAAATATTTCAACGACGGAAACAAGGAAATCTAGTTTCAGGTTACCCATATGAGTGTTTCTATTTGAGTTAGCTATTAGTCAACGTTCATGGTCCAACATCATTCCAACATCTACAAGCTGCACATGGTTACTTGTATAGCATATATAGAGAACCCTGTGAACATTTGCGATTTCTAGAGGATAACAATCATTGGGATTACACCCCCAAATGCTCATCAAATACGAACATTGTTTTCGATAATTATCTCAACATGCTTCCCATCGAAATCGATTGTGTTTTGGGCCAAATACAAAGATGATGTGTCCAATTATATTTTGCATGAGATGCGTAGTAGAACATCAAATCCAGATTTGCAACGGAGCGAAGAAATTCATAATGAGGCATTGATATTAACTGAGGACATGTACTTGATAATATCGATCAAGGTATTATCTCAATAAGCATGACAGCGCCCAATCGTACGATGGAACTGGAAGGATTTTCTTCTTCGACCCTCCCGGTGGAACTGGAAAAACTTTTTTGATCGAATTGATTTTGGCAACGATTCGCTTACGAAATGAAATTCCACTTGCACTGGCATCATCAGGAATTGCAGCTAAGTTGTTGGATGGCAGTCAAACACCATTGGCAAAAGTTTTGCAGCAATGCAAATCGATTGTTTGGGATGAATGTACGATGTTGCACAAAAAGTCTTTGAAGACATTCGACCGAACAATGCAAGATCTACGAATCCTGTGGTTAACTGCAGCCGGTGAACTTAATGCATGTTTGAAATAGTCTATTTTATGAAAGCACTTCAAGACACTCAAATTAAGTAAAGGGTTTTTTCAAAAGAAACGAGATAAAAGTAAATCGATAGTGACAGCAAACGACGCCATATTTTTTCCCGCTCTTTTGACATTTCTCTTTAGTAAGGTTTGCCATTTCATCATGCAAAGATATACGAGCTAACAACGAGTCGAAATTATTAAAATTTACTACCGAAATTTGGAGTCAGTCGCCTCAACTTTAAAAGTGCTACATCCAAATTATGATGAGGCTCATTTCTGGCTGAATGGCTTCGTCAATAAGCAAAATATGCGTTATTGGTTAGACAGCAATCCACACGTACTCCATGAGTCATCATTGCATCCCGAAAAAATTACGGTTTGGTGCGGTTTATGGGCCGGCGGCGTCATTGGGCCGTACTTCTTCCGTGATGATCAAGACCGGCACATTACTGTGAATGCGAATCGCTACCGTTCAATGATAACCGAATATTTTTGGCCCCAATTGGATAATATGGACTTGGAGGACATGTGGTTCCAGCGGGACGGCGCCACAAGCCACACAGCGAATGCCACAATCAATTTACTGCAAACCAAGTTTGGTGAACGTGTTATCTCACGAAATGGCCCAGTCGATAGGCCGCCTCGGTCGTGCGATTTGACGCCGTTAGATTATTTCCTGTGGGGCTACGTCAAGTTTATGGTCTATGCCAACAAGCCAGCGACGATTGATGAACTTCGTACGAATATCGAACGTGAAATTGCAGCAGTATCGGCCGATTTATGCTTGAAAACCGTTGAAAATTGGGTTCAGCGTCTGGACTTCTGCAAGCGTTCCCGTGGTGGCCATGCAAAAGAAATCGAGTTCCATACATAATGGCATCGAACGACCTTTCACAGGAATAAAGAATTTCATTGATATCTAAAACCGGTTTTGTTTTATTTAAAAAAACTTTTGTAGCGCTCTTATTCAAAAACCCCTTATGAATCAGTATGAAGTGTTATGTTTGCAATAAAACCAATCTGGTGAAATATTTTCCAAACAATTGTTGGATATTGGCAATGGCGAAATGCCCGTTGACATTTCGACTGGCTGTATGCCATGGACAAGTTGATAGACTGCCACATAAGACTAACCTATTTGAAGAACAAGCCTTTGTGTGGTTACCAATCTGGCAAGTCAATAATACCTGATATACACAGCCTAACACAAGTTACTGAAAAGGCTCTAAAAATTAAACAAATAGTCTGTGCATTCTTGGACATCTCAGGTGCTTTCGATAACTTGTCATTTGACGCAATCAGATATGTATTAATCCGAAAGATCATTCCTCCCCTATACTCCAACTGGATTATAAACATGATAAAAAACTACTATTAAAGTAGAGCTACAAGGAGTCACAAAATCCACAACTACAATCAGGGCTTGTCCGCAAGGTGGGGTCGAACCTCCTCTGAACGTTGGTTATTGATGAAATCGTTCTGATGCTAAGTGGTCGGGTTTCAGAATACATTGTTACGCTGATGATATAGTTAGGGTAGCCATGAGGAGACCATCTGCTCTCACCTCCAAAGGGGCGAAATATCTGGGAGAAGTTCTGGACAAAAAGCTTACTTGGAACTCACATTTCAATTTCATAACCAATAAAACAACAAGATAATTATTTGCATGCCAACAGCTTTTTGGTAAAACCTGGGGAATCTCGCCCAAACTAACATACTGGTCATATAAGACCATTGTATGACAAATAGCGGCCAATAATAAATTAAATAAAGTCCTTCACTTTGTATGCGTGGGAGTAACGGGGGCGATGGGTAGCTGCCCCACAGATGTTCTGGGGGTCAACACGGGCATTCCTCCGATAACCATATACCTTGAGAGGGAGGCCAGTGGTGAAGCCTTACGACTTCCGCACATCCCCAGCATAAAAACCTTTAGGGTCACATGAGGGTGCTTGATCCCTTTCTGAATGATCACCTTATAAGGTTATCTGGCGCTCCATCCACTCATTGGCCCTAAACCTTTATCCAAGAGGATACTCACCCTGAACCGCGAGTGTCTTAGGACTTTAGTGGGGTATCTGAGAGGTTACTGCTGCCTAAGATATGTATTACCTAAACAAGATAGCCTGGTCAGACATATCTGAGATTCTGTGGACACAACTCTGAAACATCAGAACACATCCTGAGTGAGTGTCCAAAGATCAAAAGTAAGTGATTAAAATGTCTGGAGGAGTTCTGTACAGACCCTCGCATAAATTAGAAACTTCAACCTTCTTCAATAAGCCCAAAGTTAGATTGAATCATAGGTGCTAGCACAATAGGTCCTACCGGGCTGCTGTGCCAATACTCCCTGATATTAAAATACAAATCGTAAATTACATGAAAACTCAAAACGCATTAACGAAAGAGAAAGTTAAAGAACATTACATAAGTTATGACATTCAGAATGAGTTGATCAAACTTATGTCGAAACGAGTAAAGAAGTCTGAAGTCCGGTTAGACCGAATTCGAAATACCCTTTACCTTTCCCTGTGCGTGCGAGTTAAACAATTGAGATGTTCTATTCATAAATCATCATTACGTGCATATCTACAGTCATTGTCAGTAGGGTACACTAACTTGATTATAATGGAGGGAGGCGTGGCCTTTATCTGATCATTCCCATTTCTTATGAATGGCTTTGCTGTGGAAATATACTAATGCATTGAAAATTTGTTCCATAAGTTGGGTGTAGATCATCCTAAGTTTTAAACAAGTATTAATGGCGTGGCTCTCAAAATATATATTATATATATTATATAATAAAAATAATATTATATAATATATATAATATTATTTTTATTGTTTTATACTAGCACCGTGAAACTTCTTTTGATGTTTCAGAGGTGAATCTTGCCTAGAGCCCCCAGAATTATTTATGGGCGTGGCAATAGTAACAATCTGCCCATATTGCATGCACGCTAGTACGGACCTAATGTATACTGCCACCAATTCTTATTCACATACAAAATATGGGCAGCATACTACTGTTACACCCATAATTAACTAAAAAGCTTAAAGCTATTAGGTTCCTAAAGAAGATTCATTATCGACATTTCACACTATCGTTAAACAACACTACATAAAAATTGGGCGGGTTATTTTCACAGCCACGCACAGTATTGTGGACAAAATTTGTTATATTTTAAAGGTAGAAAACCATACACAAGAAATGGAATCGATCAGTTAAAATCCACGCCTCCCTCTCTTTTAATCAACTATGTGTACCCCTCACAAAATTGCCGTAGATGTGCTCGTATATGAATACAATTTGGTAGTACGAGGGGTACTATTTATATTTCCGGAACTGGCAACACTAATGTCAATAGCTAAAATCTGGCAACACAATAATTAAGTTTGACATTTTTTAGCTTAAACGTACTCACAACGTGTTGATGAACGAGTGCTATTTGTTTTGTTTACCATGAGATAAGAAAATCAATTTGGCCAAAAAATGGAAATTTCAAGAGAAGGTTTTCTTTGGAATATTTTTCACAACTTTCGACGTGGATTATCTCAACCAGAATGTGTCGATGAACTCAGTTCTTTGTATGGCGATAAAGCACCATCCAAAACCACAATATATCGCTGGTATAGTGAATTCTATCGTGGTCGTAGTTTGGTCGCCGACGAACTCCGTGAAGGTCGTCCTAAATCGGTTGTTGTGCCAAAAAACATCGCTGCAGTGCGTGAACTAATAATGCAAGATCGTCATGTGACATATCGTGAGATAGAGGACACCTTGGGTATTACTTCCACTTCCATATATTCAATATAGCATGAACATTTGGCTGTACAAAAGATTTGTTTGCATTGGATCCCACATAATTTGACAATCGCTCAAAAAAGGCTCGTGTCAATTGGTGTACGGAAATGATTAAAAAGTTCGACCGTGGTGCTTCAAAATACGTGTATAAAACCGTGACAGCTGACGAATCATGGATATATGCGTATGAGCCGGAAACAAAACAACAATCGACCGTGTGGGTATTCCAAGAATTGCTAAATCTAACAAAAGTTGTTCGTGGAAGAAGCACATCGAAGCAAATGGTCGCCTGTTTCGTCGGCCTAATGGGTCATGTGGCCACTGTTCCGCTTGAGCAACGTAGGACGGTCAATTCTGAGCGGTACACGACTATTTGTTTGCCGGAAGTCTTCGGAGAAATTCGTAAAACCAACCGCCAAAGACGAATCATTCTCCATCATGACAATGCGAGCTTTCATTCATCTCGTCAAACAGATGATTTTTGAGCAGTCAAAACATCGAATTGATGACTCATCCTCCCTATAGTCCTGATTTGGCACCCAATGACTTCTTCTTGTTCCCTAATATCAAAGGTAAACTGCGTGGTCAACGATTTACGAGCGCCGAAGAAGCAGTTGAAGCGTTCAAAAACCATGTTTTGGGGGTGTCTCAAGAGGAATGGAAAAACTCCTATGACAAATGGTTTGAACGAATGCAAAAGTGTATTGATAATCAAGGGGAATATTTTGAAAAACAATAAAGCCGTTTTCATTGAAAAATGTTTGTTATTATTTGCTATTCCCGAAATATAAATAGTACCCCTCGTAATCGCCATGTTTCAACTCGCAGGCACATGTAGGGTTAAAGGGTATCCCGAAGTTAGTCTAATCGGACTTCAGCTTTCTTTACTAGTTACTTATTATAAGAGTATTCGCAATTTTTTTCCGATGTGTGCCTCGTTATATTTTCTAGCCCACGTCTAATATTTATAATATTTACGACAAAATGGAGAGAATATGACTTTCTATAACTTTTAGTCACATTAGCATTCTCTAAATTTCCAACGCCTTTACCAAACGTAATGTAACTTTTGCCATACATTTTGCAAAATGTGGTTTAATCTTGAGCTTCCAAAAATTCATTATTGTATTACGGAAGCAACACAGCACTCCATTGTAAAATATGTTCAAGTGTGTGTGTGCAAAAGCAACCCCAAAGTTAAGTTCGGGATTTCAAATATATTCATTACTGTTGACGTAATCCTAGCAAAGCTCCAATACTGGAGAAAAGCTGTAGGTCAAAATTTTACTTCCTGCTCTGTGCCAGAAAGCAAATCTGCGGTCACTCGCCAGTAATCAGCGCTATCTGCATGTGATATATAAATTAATTCTCTTTGATACTGTATCATCGACGCAGTGACTCCTACAGAAATAATACTATATTAATATTGGAATTTTCGAATCAGATAAAACTGAGCCACGGAAGTAGGGAATGAATAACTACGAGTACACTTCCATGTGGCAACACTGGCATTGAATGCGCACTATGAAAACATGCCGATGAATGATTAATTGCGCAGAAACTGCATGCAGCCTGATTCAGTTAATTGCAACTGAAAAATAAAAGTGAGGAAAGCGTTCAATAAAGTGAGAAACGTAGCAAGTTGTGAAGCAGCAGGCCGTGGACCGCAGTGCAAGTGTATCGCAGGAGATATCTGGAGGGTCATTTGGAAACAGGTAGATAGGTGTAGTTTAGTGGTAGCACAGTATTGCCAATGGCAGCATCAGCAATGCACATTTTTATGATTAATTTGTTTTGGCTGCTAGGAAAATTAATTGGCCGAGAAACAAAGGAGGAAGAGTTTCAACAAGCTCGTTTCATGCTACTCCACATCCCAACAGACAAATTTTCATTTTACGAGTTATTATATGTCCACTTCAGGGCAGAGTGCTGAGTAACTTTATATATATTTCTCGTGTGGTCTGTAAAGGCGGCCATTTATTGCATTTATAAAAAGAACACGTGTTTTATAATTTGATTAAGTTTATATATTTTAAATTGTATACATTGCAATTACTTTTGTTCTACAATATCCTCCAAAAAAAAAGTAAAATGCAAAAAATCACGTATTAAAAGGTGTTTGTGAGCCGAAAATGTGGTTTATATGGCTCGCTTCTTCGATTCTTCCCTTTTCTGAAAACGATCTCTTCGATGACCTTTCTACGACGGTCAGTATTGCTTAAAAATTCGTATACTATACAATTCAACTTTAACAAGAGAGTGAATTCAGTATGCTTAGAAATTATGTAGGTGCCAGACTTAATGAAACTGTATGACCCAACAAAAGGATTAAATAAACTTCGTTACATAATAATAATATTTTAATGATATACTCGTATATGAAAATATTAAAAGCTTTGTTTGCGTCGCATGAACATGCTGCATTACACAAACCTCCCTGAACTGTCTCTATGTCGCAGCCAGTCAGTTCCAGTTCACTATCATTTCATTTAATATTTCTTTTTAACCCTTCAATTCCCAACTGTCCCGCGTTGTTACTGCACTGAAGTCGGATAACATTTCATATGGATAATTATGCTAACTCGCTGTAATAAATTAGAAATTGTTCGAAATTCGCACCTTTCTGGAGCGAAACGCAGAATTTGTTAACGAACTGAAATGTTCGCCACACAATGTTTTTTACATTTTTTTCTGTTGCCTTTTTTATATAATTAATAATTTATATATACGACAATTTCAGAATGACGCCTTTTTTTAAACAGTCATCTGTTTGACATAAAAATTTACCATTCGAAATAAGAGGAGTTTTTAGGAGCATTCACTCATGTTATAACTTTAATAATTATAAACTTTCAGGAATACCCTTATTAGTCTATATACAAGGTGTGATAAGTAATTTTTATACCCTTTACCTTTAAAAAAGGTTAAAACGGCATACTAATTTTGTGCTTTTGAGAGGGTTTGCAATTTCAAGAAGGAGGCGTGGTAGGTATGGACATATATATAAAGATATGATCAGAATCACTATCTAAGCAATTTTTATTTTGTCTATCCGTCTGTCCGCCTGTCAGCTCGTCTCTGGCCACTTTTTTTCTACAACGTTAGCTATCTTAATGAAATTTTGCAAAAGTATAGTCTGGACAAATATACAGAACCAGATTGCTATATGGGCCGATTTGGACAAAGACCACGCCTACCGCAAATATAAGGAACTTTTTCACCTTTTTTAAAATGACTATAACTTTGGTCCAATTGATGGAATAGTGACACAATTCGGCATTTATGGAGATGTGGGTCCTAGTAATCACTTTGAAAAAAGTGGGCGGTATATATTAATTGCCACGCCCATTATTAAAAACTTTTCATTCCTTAACATCTGGTAGAGATTTATGGACGAAATTTTACGGGAAGGAACATGCGGCCATTATAAAGCAATCGGCAACAAATAGGGTTGATCAGGGAAAAGACACGCCCACTTTTGATATAATGATATTTCGGGTCTAAAATTAAAATTAGCCTCCCTATGCTCGTATTGATGCCACTGGAACAAAAATTGCCAGAAATATACATGGGGTCATAATACAATTCATATATATATATATATATATATATATATATATATATATATATATATATATATATATATATATATATATATATATATATATATATATGTATATCACAATACAACTGACACGCCCACAATCAGCCAAAAATCATTACTAGGTCCCTATTAAAGCTCTATCAACGAAATTTCAAAGGAATGTTGCGGGAACTAGCATTAAACACCACATAAAAAATGGGCATGTTATTTTTAGAACCACGCCCACTATTGATATACATTGGGTTTGTAGTAGTATGCATTCCAAATATGGGCAGACTATTACTACTGCCACGCCCACAATTAAACCAAAATCATTACTAGGTTCCTATAGAAGATTCACTGCGGTTACTAATATTAAACATCACACAAAAAATGGGCGTACTATTTTTTTACCCACGTCCACTATTGATATAGTATTCTAACTTACGACCTATACAATATATTTTGACGAAATTTTATATTAGTAGTTGTATTGACACTGGTAGTTGTATAGTACGGCCATACACAAGAAATGGAGTCGATGTAATCAATTTAAGGTACCCTACCGAAAATTACCTAATATGCTCCTAATGATGATTTTGGAAGAAAACATCCCCATTATTGTACTCGCACGCACAAGGAAAGGTAAAGGGTATTTCGAAGTCGGTCTAACCCGACTTCAGACTTCAGTACTCGTTTTGGTTAAATTTGTGCCGTAAATATTGTTATTTAGTGTTTTGGTGCGACAATGGGAATATAAAAGGAGATAATTATAGGAAGTGAGAAAAAACACATGTGCATTTATGCTTATTTTATGATTTTAATTATTTCATTTATATATTTATGTACATACCCGTATTTTTTCCCATAATTTTTCTTTATAGATATCTGCTAAAGTAAGTAAGCGGTCATCGCATAGCCTCTCTTACCTAAGTCCTAGCTCAACGTCCAAGCGGTTATGCCTGGAAACCTGAGCAACCCTGTCCGAGATGGTGTATCAAACCACTGTGGATGGCGGGGTCAGGTTCAACGGAGCGGGCTGAAATGGTCCTCCGAAAAGGGGGTTGAGCGAAGGGCGATAATCTTCCTTAATAAAACATCAACTGTTATGAGACCCACTTTTTTGTGGGAGGTCAAGGTTCAACTAGGACCATCGAGCCAACAATGAACCATATTTATTTAAGAGTTAGATAGATAGATAGATAGAAGTGGGGTAGGTAGGAGAGCCGCCGAAGATGGAGGTCTCCAAGCACTCAGGCATTGATGCCAATTGTACTGCAAGCCTGAAAAATATTTAGGGGAATGGGGGGGATATAGTGCAAACTTCTTTGACTGAACGTCAAGAGTCTATCAAGGGATAAAGAATGTACATTATTAGAATACGCAAGTGTGGTTTGGTGTCATAGATATGCCTGTTACTCTGATGCTATTGAATCAGTTCAAAAGCGGTTTTTATTGTTTTGCTACGTTCCTTTACATGGAACTCCAATTTTCAACTACCCTCTTATGTGAGTCGTCTTAAACTTATTCGTCTCCCCTCTCTTAAAACCCATAGAAAAATGCTTAATGCATGTTTAGTGTTTAAACTCATGAGTGATAAAATAAAAAGTGGTTTTTTGCTTAGCATTCTCCACTCCAATGTTCCTGCAAGAAGAAAAAGGAATTTCACTCCTTGTATCCTTCCTTGTAATCGGAAGTATTAAGATTTTTGCGCCGTTTCGTAGTGTGTGGTTTCAACCATTGAATTGGTATAAGAACCATCATACCTGAGAAGAGACTCTAGGGTAACTGCACGATCCCGCTAATGCACCCTGCATAGCCTAGCCGACTCCTTCATGTTGTCAATTTCACTACAGAAGTTTCTATAAGAGTCCACTTTGCCTGACCTAATGTTGTTCTTAAAGATTCTCTGCGCTATTTCATATTCTGTCCAGTATTCTTGGTTTCGAGTTTTTAAAGTCATATTCAGAAGTTTTCTGGACCCTTTTCGGAGCTGTGAAAGTTCAGCCTTCCACCATGGAACTGCTCTACTCGAACCGAACACACTTCCTCATAATATTCCATCAACATACTCGTTACCCGTTGGGTCGCCTCTTCGATTTTCGCTATGGCTCTGAGTTTAGTAAACCTGGGAGTCCTCTTGTGAAAAAGAACGCCAAACTTCTCGAAGTCCGCTGTTTGTGGATTTCGCACTATTATCTTGTCAACATGCAATCGAAATTATATCAAACAGTGATCCGAGAGAGATACCTTTTGCCAGAACTTTCCACTGTTTTATTTGGTATATTAGTTAGTGTTACACTTCAATCACTTCTTGCCTTCTTTGCGTCACAAAGGTCGGTTTGTTACCCACATTGTGTATCGCTAAATCTGAAGACAGAATAAAATCCAACATCTTGTTACCCCGAGAGTTGCATTTAGTGCTACCCCATAGTGTGTTCTGTGAATTTGCGTCACATCCCACAATCAGGCCCAAACCATTGGCTTCTGCGTACTGAACGACCTCTACGACTTCCCTTGATGGTGGGGGAAGTATAGAATCGTAGGGCAGGTAGACCGAAACTATAGCTGCTTCTACAATGTTCCCTCCCAGTTTTTACTTTATTTTTGCTGCAGCGACATCTTGAAAACAAAATTGTCTAAGCATATGATAATACATGCACGCGGCCTATCATTCCCTTCGCACTGAAGGATATTCCACCATTTTATTGCTCCTAGTTCACAGATACATTTATAAAACACCCATGTTTCTTGGATTAATATTATTTGGCGATGAAAGGCAATAACAATATTCACCCCGCAACCAGTGTTTCGGAGTTCTTTAATAATTGAAGTGCTTACTTTATACTTTTTGCTTATAACTATTATTTAGTTTATGTAACCGCGAGTTGAATTTTTATTTGAGTAAGTGTTTGCCCAAGTAGTTGGGATGATCCGGATTTGCAATTTATAGTTGAATTCAATTTTTTTTTAATTCTTTGCTAGCATAGATCGCTGGGGATATTTGAATTTTATGTATTTGTGAGAGTTAACAATGGTTTGGAAGAATTTTGATTGTGACCATTCATTATTGGATGCGCTACCATTTCCCAATACCTGCGCTCTATACTCCCATAACGGTTAGAAAAATTGCATCATATAAAATACCTTTGTGCTCTAGGCGCAGCTCTAAACTTTTATTAAGTAATCTATTGATGCCTTGTGCCTTCAAGCTCATGTGCGTGGGTTTTTCTTCGATTTTCTTCCGCCAAGTCTGTTTACGATCGACATGGAATCCGAGGTAGGTTACTTCATTATTTTTCTTAAATGGGTATAGTAACCTGTTACCGGTTTACGGTATCGCCAATTAAAGACATCCAAGCGATGCTTCCAATTTCTGGGACCAAGTCTATATAGGTGCTCCTTTCTTTTGAGTTTCGATCGTTCGCTGTGGAACTTCAACTCTCGCGTTGAAAGTCTTTCTGGAAGGAAATCATTCAGAGGACATGACAAAGTAAGAGGAGTTGTTTAGTTGTAATCCGCTTAACCACATCAATCGGTGAAAAGCTCATACAGCTAATGGTTGATTTTTTTGCGAGTTGTCGCCAATACGCAAAGGTCTTACAAAGAACACGCTAAGAGCGGCTGCATCTGAGCATGTTTCACCACCGTAAAGACGCACAGGTATAATGAGAGTCTTGTAGAATGTAATTTTTATATGTCGAGAAAAAGCTTTACTACTCAATTGATTACCTATTTACCAGAGTTATTCTTGGTGACCCAAAGCCAAGGTAAAAAAACTCCTTGACTATCTCGAAGGTTCTAAATGTAACTGACGCTGCGATTATTTGCATGTTAACACCATACATTTCGTTTTGCCCTAATTTTTTGCTAGATCCGAAAAAAAATAGAGAGGCAGTGAGTCCAGCAGGGTCTTAGCTTTAATAGTTTCTTATCTTGGGATTCTTACTTTATGCCTTATTCTAGTGCTTTGCCCGTTATGATATTGTTTCTCAGAACAACAAATCATAAAATACAAAGATTGTTCCTATAAAGGGCCAAACATTTTCGTTCTGAGCATCTACGCCACAATATCAAACACAAGTATGGCAAAATTAAAAAGAAAGAAATAATGAAACTAATTTAGTTAAGTTAATGTTTTTGTGTATTTTCGCTTATGTGTTTGAGAATTTTCTTAAATTTTCTTATTTCATATTCAGATTTTTGCAAACATTCTTGTTCTGAAAAATATTGTTACGAAATTGCCCTCTTGACAATTTACTCTGTTACAAAATTGCCCTCCTGACAATTTACTCTGTTACAAAATTGCCCTCCTGACAATTTCTCTAACTATCTGTACTCGGACTCGTACCGCTGGATTGTGTAGTAATCAAACAATCGCTGGTTAAATTAAAATAATTAGCTTTATTTAATTATTGCTATTTACACATTTAATATTAGGCTTAAAGTTTACTTAGTTATTATTTGCACTTTATTTAACAAACCATTAGTCACTTTATTTAATAAGTAATTTCATCACTTTGCACAATTACAAATACTGCTGCTTTGATTATAATGCTAGATGAACACACTTTTACGGTCTCTGATCTACTGTATTCGACTTTGAACAGTCTTGTCGCTTTTATAGTTTTCGAATGGTTGCGGTAGAAACTTCTACGCTATTCTCGTAGTTTCTAGAAGCTTCTATACTCTTCGACAGAAGTCGAGAATATTCTTTTTGATATTACCGACAGATGGTTCTTGAATAAACTTTTATTCGAATAGTTCGCATCTTGACTCACAGGGGGCACTCATTCTCCAGATGGGATCCTAAAAATTTGCTATCCCGTTTCACTGATATGCAATCACGTTTCAATATTTTCTTAATTTTTACATTACAATCAATATCGGAAGCTCCATCAATATTTTTTTAATTAAATCATTTTTTATAAGGGTATTTTTTCCATTCATAGTAACAAAAATTTAATCCATAATGCTCACTTATTCCATCATGATAGCACTGGGCACTGATAAACCGCCTTCACTTCAATGATTTACCCATGAGAGCAATGGATCCTCATTACTTTTAAATGAAATGCTAGGCATCTTCTCGCGTAGTCTATGGCATATATAGCCGGCAAAATTTTCCATCCCATCGTTTTCTAAATCGTCTAACTCCCTTTGTGCAAAGTCCTCACAAGTAACTTTCCTGGGTATCAATATAATACCTGTATAAATAGTGATATAATTAATTATATACATTGTATCAAAAGCAGAATATTTTCCAAAACCTGTAAGAGTAGGCTGAGATACTTCTAAGTCAGGAGTAAGATCTACCTCGACGTTACCCCCAGTGGTAATAGCGCCTTCATTGCGCTTGTAATTAACATTTTATAATAGAAAACACACACTCGCAATGCATTTAAAGAAAACTTTGATATTGTGACTTAGTCGACTGAGCAGCAAACTGTCAAAATCGAAAAGCAAAATTAACGGCCCTTCGCAAAGCGCAATCTCTTTATTCTATCATTCTTGTATCGTACATTGCTTATGCATATAATTTCTGAAAGAGAGACCTAAGCTTTATTCTAATCATTGCCCGTTATGATCATAGATACCATACATATATGTATGTATATTATAAAAGAAATCTTGTATTGACATAGTGTATGCATACATAAAATTTCTCCCCTCTAAATGCCAAACTACATACCACGTTTTCCGACTGCAAACCCGGTTCACACGCGTTCTTCTTATTAGTAAATCAGCTGATATGAAATTTTGTGAAGCTGTCGAAAATTTAAATTTAAAAAAAAAATTCCTCCATTAGGCACAAACAATTTTTATATTTAAATAATTTTAAACATTATAAATTTAAATTTTGTATCAGTTTAAATTATAATCTATTTGTACCACTCTTTACACAATATGTCAGCTGTTTGCCGTCGAAAAATGTGAAAAATTGAAAGTTGCACAACTTTCAATGGCAAACGCGTTTGACACTTTTCGACGGCAAGTTATATTGTTTGTTTCATACAATTGCATGTCTTCAACTTTTCACGTGAAATGCGTTTCAGTCGCAAAGCGTGGCCCCAACGAAGTTTTATTTGTAAATCATATTTTTTTATGTGCAAATTTTGCCGATTACAATTAATCGAATATTCCATTAGTTCTAGTTGTTTGCGCCAATTATAATAGTGGAATTAGTATAGTCTTGAAAAGATTTTTGACGTTAAATATTTGATTTATAATATTGTTACGAAATTGCCCTCTTGACAATTTACTCTGTTACAAAATTGCCCTCCTGACAATTTCTCTAACTCTCTGTACTCGGACTCGTACCACTGGATTGTGTAGTAATCAAACAATCGCTGGTTAAATTAAAATAATTAGCTTTATTTAACTATTGCTATTTACACATTTAATATTAGGCTTAAAGTTTACTTAGTTATTATTTGCACTTTATTTCACAAACCATTAGTCACTTTATTTAATAAGTAATTTCATCACTTTATTTAATAATGAATTTCATCACTTTGCAAAATTACAAATACTGCTAATACTGCTGCTTAGATTAAAATGCCTGATGTATACACTTTTACGATCTCTGATCTACTGTATTCCAGTTTGAACAGTCTTGTCGCTTTTATAGAATTCGAATGGTTGGTGTAGAAACTTCTACGCTATTCTCGTATTTTCTAGAAGCTTCTATCCTCTTCGACAGAAGTCGAGAATATTCTTTTTGATATTACCGGCAGATGGTTCTTGAATAAACTTTTATTCGAATAGTTTGCATCTTGACTCACAGGGGGCACTCATTCTCCAGATGGGATCCTAAAAGTATGCAATCCCTTTTCACTGAGCTATCACGTTTCAATATAAATATATAAATAGCATTCCTTGAGATTTGATTTACTTTGACTCTTTCTAGTTTAGAGTTATATCAACTGGGATAAGTAACCATAAACACCACAATTCTCTCACAAATTGCATCAGAGATTCCGTGTGGCCAATTGTTATTTAATCGGTTTACGTATTTTTTAATTAGTTATTGCTTTTATTTTCACTCCAGCCGCAATGCATTTCAATTTCGTGTTTACATAGCACTATTGCGAATTCAGGCGCGCAAATGACTGCGCATCATGAACATTGAAAATCAATATATTGAAACGTGATAGCTCAGTGAAAAGGGATTGCATACTTTTAGGATCCCATCTGGAGAATGAGTGCCCCCTGTGAGTCAAGATGCGAACTATTCGAATAAAAGCTTATTCAAGATCCATCCGTCGGTAATATCAAAAAGAATATTCTCGACTTCTGTCGAAGTGGATAGAAGCTTCTAGAAAATACGAGAATAGCGTAGAATTTTCGACTCCAACCATTCGAAAACTATAAAAGCGACAAGACTGTTCAAAGTCGAATACAGTAGATCAGAGACCGTAAAAGTGTGTACATCTAGCATTATAATCAAAGCAGCAGTATTTGTAATTGTGCAAAGTGATGAACTTCATTATTAAATAAAGTGATGAAATTACTTATTAAATAAAGAGACTAATGGTTTGTTAAATAAAGTGCAAATAATAACTAAGTAAAATTTAAGCCTAATATTAAATGTGTAAATAACAATAATTAAATAAAGCTAATTATTTTAATTTAACCAGCGATTGTTTGATTACTACACAATCCAGCGGTATGAGTCCGAGTACAGATAGTTAGAGAAATTGTCAGGAGGGCAATTTTGTAACAGAGTAAATTGTCCGGAGGGCAATTTTGTAACAGAGTAAATTGTCAAGAGGGCAATTTCGTAACAATTGGTGTCAGAAGTGGGATAGTGTACCTATAATAAACAATGGTTAAATTTGAAAAACTGAGATTGGAGCAGCTCAAGAAGGAGCTTGAGCGTTTAAATTTGCAAACACAAGGGCTTAAAGCGGAGCTGCAGGTGAGACTAAGAAGCGCTTTAGAGGAGCAGGGTATAGATGTCGATGAGCATGAATTCCAATATGAAGAGCCAACGACATCTCGACACGAAGAAACACCGCAAGAAACTAACACGGGTAACTTTGACATGAGTGCACTTATCGGGCTAATACAGATGCAGTTACAACAAAATTCTCAAGCAGCTGAAGAGAGGATCCCACAGCAGTTACAACAAAACGCTCTGGCAGCCGAAGAGAGGATGCAGCAGCGAGATGAAAAGATGCAGCAGCGAGATGAAAAGATGCAGCAACAATTACAACAAAATGCTCAAACCGTCGAAAAGAGTGTTGCATCCGTCAAAGAGGACGCAGAAAAGAGTGCTGAATCGCTCAAACAAGCAGTCAAAGAGGATGTCAAAGAACAGTTACAGCAGAGTGAAATACGACTTACTCAACTAGTGGAAAAGAACTCACAGCAGATGAAAGAAATGTCCGAGATGGTAGACAGGAAGGTTTGTGAAATTGAGACACGGCAAGAATCGTTCGAAAAATCTGTAGTACAAAGGCAGAATGAATTTAAGCAACAAATAGAACAAAGAATTAATCTACTACAGGAAGGTGCATTGCCTGTGCCAGCTTTATCCTCAATAAAACTGAAGCCTCCTACCTATGATGGAACCACGACATTTAGTGTCTTCAGAATGCAGTTTGAGACTACCGCTAGCACAAATGGTTGGAGTGCTCGCGAAAAAGTGGCTGCATTAACCGTTTCATTGAAAGGTGCTGCCGCTGATGTGCTTCAAACTATCTCAGAAAGTGAGCGAGACTGCTATGAAAGCTTGATGAATGCCGTTCAGCGCAAGTATGGTAGTGAACACCGGAAGCAGATGTACCAAGTAGAGCTACGAACACGTGTACAGAAGAATGGTGAGTCTCTACAACAATTTGCGGCGGAAGTGGAACGGTTGGCTCATCTTGCCTACCCAGGAGAGATCACTGAGAGGTGTATGATGGACACCTTTGTATATGGCATTCGCGATGCGGAGATAAAGCGTTCTGCAATAACTAATCCGAAAGCCACATATATGGAGACAGTAGCTAGCGCTTTAACTTCAGAGACAGCAGCCATGGTGTGCCAGCCAGTATACAGAGCCCGTCAGGTACAAGTCGAAAGCGGCCAAAGTTTCACGGGCAAATGCTTCACCTGCGGAGAGGTCGGACACATGGCCCGTAATTGCCAATCGAGATGGAAACGTTCTAGATCACGCTCACCGGTAAGACCCCCAAAGCAAGTCAGATTCCAAAATAGGGAATCAGAAAATGATGAAAAGTCGTCGACAAACTAGATGGAGTCAGTCTCGAGGGGCTTGATCTGACTCCCACAACATGTAGCCCCAGAATCTTCGTTTCTCAGATGGCGCGGAAAATCAACAGCCTAACTGTCGACAGCGTGGTAAATGGAAGAAAAATCGTGGTAACATTGGATACGGGTGCATCACATTCCATAATTAGAAGGGATCTCGTTCGGGGAATTGAACCGGGAATAAGATTGCGTACGGCAACTGGAGATGATGCACCGGTACTGGGAAAAGTTACACGGAAAATAACTATCGGCACCACAACAGTGACGCACGAGTTTGTAGTTGCGGATATTGTGGACGAATTAATCTTAGGTGTGGATTTTATGATTCGGAATGGATTCACCCTAGATTTGAAATGCCGAACGTTGAAGTATGCGAACACCGAAATACCGTTATCCGTTGGTGAGGATAAGTATGGAGGTATCCGACAAGCCATTGTATCGCGGCGGACAAAAATCCCAGCAAAGTCAGAGGCAGTCATAAGGGCCAAAATGGACGGAGATGTGGAGAAGAACAAGTTGTGGGTTGTGGAAACGGATGAAAAATTTGTACTGGATGACATCATCATTGGAAAAACCCTCGTAGAAGAACAGCAGAACAGAATAGTGCCAGTAAGAGTGGTCAATCTTGCAAATTCCGCTAAAACCATAGAGAAAGGACAGATAATTGGAAATTGCCGGGCAATTTCGGCAATTGTAAACTGTGAAAGCCAGCCGCGAGACACAAAAATGAAGATACCAGCTGATAAAAAGGTACTCGACGATCTTACGAAAGAATGGAGCAAAGACTTATCCACAGAGCAGAGGAGGACTGCCAGCCAACTTTTGGCAAGACATTGGTCAGTATTTGCTGAAAAGGGTAAAAACGAAGGCAGAACAAAGATGGTGAAACACACAATCAACACTGGTGATGCCAAACCCATTCGTCAAGCGTCAAGAAGAGTACCTCTGGCAAAGAGAGAAGAGGTGAATGTATTGCTGAAGGAAATGCATCAGAACAACGTCATAGAGCCATCAGCGAGCCCCTGGAGTTCTCCAGTGGTATTAGTCAAGAAGAAGGATGGCTCCACACGTTTCTGTGTAGATTATCGTAAACTAAATGAGGTAACGAAGAAAGATAGTTATCCATTACCTCGAATCGACGATACGTTGGACACACTTTCTGGTTCAAATTGGTTCTCAACGCTGGATTTACAAAGCGGATATTGGCAAGTGGCAGTAGACGAACAAGACAAGGAAAAGACAGCATTCAGTGCCGGTGATGGACTATGGCAATTTTTGGTGATGCCATTCGGACTGTGTAATGCTCCAGCTACATTTGAACGCTTAATGGAACATGTGCTAAAGGGTCTTCACTGGAAAACGTGTCTGGTGTACTTAGATGACATCATCGTTATGGGAAAGGACTTCGAGGACCACTTGAAGAATTTGGAAGAAGTATTGATGCGATTAGGAGCTTCAGGGTTGAAGCTGAGCGCAAAGAAATGCTCGTTCTTCAAGAAAGAAGTCAAGTACCTTGGACATAAAGTCACACCTGAAGGAGTACACACAGATCCAGATAAGATAGTAAGGGAGTGGCCAAGACCAACTAGTTTGCATGAGCTACGCAGCTTCTTGGGTCTTTGCACCTATTACAGACGCTTTGTTCCAGGCGTTGCGGACGTGGCTGGTAGTCTGCATGCATTAACGAGCAAAAATTGTCCTTTTGAGTGGAAAAGCGAACAGGAGAAGGCATTCAACAGATTGAAAGAGCTATTGTGTACAGCTCCGATCCTTGCGTATCCAATACCTGGCGAAAAATTTATTTTGGATACAGATGCAAGTGGATTCGGGATTGGAGGTGTCCTGTCGCAAGTTATTGACGGACATGAAAGAGTAATAGCCTACTTCAGTAAGATCTTATCAAAGCCAGAGCGAAATTACTGTGTAACACGGAGAGAACTTTTGGCGGTTATGCAGTGCGTGAAGCACTTTAACAAGTACTTGTATGGACAAAAGTTCTTGTTGAGAACGGATCACGCTGCTCTGCGCTGGCTATTACAGTTCAAAAATCCCGGAGGTCAGGTTGCGAGATGGATTGAGAGACTCCAAAGCTACGATTTCACAATAGAACATCGCAGAGGCGGAAACCACGGGAATGCTGATGCACTATCACGACGTCCTTGCAGTATGGAATGTAAGCACTGTTCTAAAGCTGAAGGGAAAGAAGGAGTAGTCGATGTGCGCTTAATGGCTGTTTTACCAGACGATGAATGGACAGCGGAAAAGATAAAAGAAGAACAACGAAATGACCCAGATTTGGCAAAAATCGTATCAAGTAAGACTGAAGGAAAACGGCCTGATTGGAACGAAATCTCGACTGAAAGCCCCATAACTAAAGCATATTGGGCTCAATGGAATAGCTTAAAGCTGCAAGATGGATGCCTATTCCGCCTGTGGGAGAGCGAAGATGGAAAAACCACGAAGAACTTGAGTGTGGTACCCAAGGCAAGAATAAGCGAAATTCTCAAGGAATACCATAGTGGGCCAAGCGGAGGGCATTTGGCAATAACAAAAACAGTCGAGAAAATTAAAACACGATTTTATTGGGTTGGTTGCCAGCAATCGGTAGTTGACTGGATTAGTGCTTGTGAAAAGTGTACAGCAGCCAAGGGACCGAGCCGTCGCAGTCAGGGGAAGATGCATTTATACAACGTGGGAGCGCCATTTGAGCGTATTGCAATGGACATAGCAGGTCCGTTTCCAATTAGTGATTCCGGCAACAAATATGTTCTCGTCGTAATCGACTATTTTAGTAAATGGCCAGAAGTATACCCCATTCTTGATCAAGAAGCTAAGACCGTTGCAGATGCATTTATCAATAATTGGGTCTGCAGATTCGGAGCTCCCCTCGAGTTGCACTCGGATCAAGGCAGAAATTTCGAGTCAGCAATATTCAGGGAAATGAGTGAATTGATGGGCATACGCAAAACTCGTACAACCCCTTTGCACCCACAATCCGATGGAATGGTTGAAAGATTTAATCGTACGCTTGAGGAACACCTAAGAAAAGTCGTGGACAGAAACCAGAAAAATTGGGACCAACACATACCCCTCTTCTTAATGGCATACCGATCGGCAACTCACGATACAACATCTACAACACCAGCTAAGGCTATTTTCGGTTGTGACATAAGATTGCCTGCAGATCTGAAATTCGGTGCCTACTCATCTACGGAAGTTTCATGTAGCAGTTATGTAGCTGACAAACGAAGACAGCTGAATGAAATTCATGGAACCATCAGAAAGCGCACACAACTGATGAGTGAGAAAATGAAATCCAGATATGATCTACGAGCAAACTCCAAGGGATTTCAGGAAAGGCAGCTAGTTATGCTTCATAATCCGCAAAGGAAAAAGGGATTATCGCCAAAACTGCAAACACACTGGGAAGGCCCTTATAAGGTGATAAAGCGGCTCAACGATGTAGTATACCGCATCCAGTTGGCGAGAAATGCCAGGAGCAAAATGAAAGTCGTTCATTTAGAGAGGTTATCTCCTTATAAAGGTTGCAGTACTATCCTTGTTCGGGACGAACAAGTTTAAGCGGAGGGCAGTGAAACGTGATAGCTCAGTGAAAAGGGATTGCATACTTTCAGGATCCCATCTGGAGAATGAGTGCCCCCTGTGAGTCAAGATGCGAACTATTCGAATAAAAGCTTATTCAAGAATCATCCGTCGGTAATATCAAAAAGAATATTCTCGACTTCTGTCGAGGTGGATAGAAGCTTCTAGAAAATACGAGAATAGCGTAGAATTTTCGACTCCAACCATTCGAAAACTATAAAAGCGACAAGACTGTTCAAAGTCGAATACAGTAGATCAGAGACCGTAAAAGTGTGTACATCTAGCATTATAATCAAAGCAGCAGTATTTGTAAATGTGCAAAGTGATGAAATTCATTATTAAATAAAGTGATGAAATTACTTATTAAATAAAGTGACTAATGGTTTGTTAAATAAAGTGCAAATAATAACTAAGTAAAATTTAAGCCTAATATTAAATGTGTAAATAACAATAATTAAATAAAGCTAATTATTTTAATTTAACCAGCGATTGTTTGATTACTACACAATCCAGCGGTACGAGTCCGAGTACAGATAGTTAGAGAAATTTTCAGGAGGGCAATTTTGTAACAGAGTAAATTGTCCGGAGGGCAATTTTGTAACAGAGTAAATTGTCAAGAGGGCAATTTCGTAACAATATATATATATATATATATATATATATCCTGTATGAGTTACTATATGATATTCGTCTAAAGAAATACCAGTGATTTTGCGAAATTTGGCATGGTTTTTTCCACCTCTTTCTTCTTTTAAAAATATTACGCAACACATTTTTTTCATACAAACTATCCCCCTAAAATCCGGTTTTGTGTGACTTTTTAGCACCAATTCTGATTGAGTTAGAAATTAACCCTCAAACCCTTATTTCTGGCATTCAAGTTAAATTTCGATCTTTGGTATATTCAAAGACTTATAATAGAATTTTAACAAATGTTTTTGTGGAACACTTTAGCATATTATAACCCGGTTTTATGTGTATTTTTTGCCCATTTTCAAAAAAGGGACAAAAAATACCAATAAAACAGGGATATAACGGGCTAAAATGTTCCACAAAAATGTTCCTGCTGGAATTTCTTAAGCCGATTCATCATAATGATGTGCAAAAGGGGGGTAAATTTCTCTAATAACCGTGACCTTTTTTATATGAATGTAACTCTTTCAAACTCTATTGTATCGCCTTCTACATGTGATCAGTCTCTACTTGCAAGTTAGTGAAGTCTCAAGTGATCAATAAACCTCCAATATATTATAGTTTACATTTCATTTCTTTTCTCAATTTATAACAATCGTATTCAGACAATTTTAGTCTCCATCGCACAAGATGGAATTGGGTTAGAGGCCTATGATCAATTTGCAATATACATTTTCTACCATATAAGTATCTGAATTATTTGGTTGCCCAAACAATTGCTAATAACTCCTTTTCGATGGTACCATAATTTTGCTCATGGTTGTTTAAGGTTCTATTATACAAAAAGGTCACGGTTATTAGAGAAATTTACCCCCTTCTCTAATAACCGTGACCTTTTTTATATGAATGTAACTCTTTCAAACTCTATTGTATCGCCTTCTACATGTGATCAGTCTCTACTTGCAAGTTAGTGAAGTCTCAAGTGATCAATAAACCTCCAATATATTATAGTTTACATTTCATTTCTTTTCTCAATTTATAACAATCGTATTCAGACAATTTTAGTCTCCATCGCACAAGATGGAATTGGGTTAGAGGCCTATGATCAATTTGCAATATACATTTTCTACCATATAAGTATCTGAATTATTTGGTTGCCCAAACAATTGCTAATAACTCCTTTTCGATGGTACCATAATTTTGCTCATGGTTGTTTAAGGTTCTATTAGCATATCATATCGGATGTCCATCTTGGGAGAGGACTGCTCCTAAGGGGAAATTACTTGCATCCATTTGCACATAGAATCGTATTTGGAAATCAGGATATAAGATCATTTATCAAATGTAATTTTAAATTTCAAAGCTTCGTATATATTCGGGGTCGTCAATCATCGGTTTGGAAATTTTAGAATAGTCCCTAATGTACATTCTATAATAGCAAAACTGTATCTCGTCTATGTTAGGTATGGGTATTTTGTCTATGTTAGGAATACTTATCGTCATAAGGGTATCGAAAAGTTTTTGATGTTTTATAGCGTTAGTAAGTTCGGAATATTCGTTGTAAAAATATCTTAATAATTAACCAATGAGATGAATTTGGGCTTTATTAAGATTTTCGATTCTAATTTGTTCTAAAAAGGGTTTATTTTCTTTTCCTTCTGTAACACAAATTTTGAGTTCTATTTCACTTTTTTTGGTTTATCGTCTAGAATTATTTACGTTAGCGTTTATAAATCCATCTATCGTTTCATAAATGCCCTCTAATATTTCGGCACCTTCTTGTTGAAAGTTTTCTTCATTTTTAAAGACCAAACCTTTAGGTTCACAAACTGGTATTTTAACTAAATATTCTTCTTTTCCTTACATAAATTTATATCATCGTCGCTATTTCCAAAGTAAATCCTCACATTTTTGTTTTGGATAGAAAGTTAATTATAACCGTAATTTATTGTTTGCTTTTTTGTATTGCTTTCAATTGCTTTAAAACGTTGTTACCTAAAATCCCATCACATTTGTCATGGAAGTTACAAATTAAAAATTCGATTCTTTCTTTCGTGTCTCCTAAATCTTCGAACAATGTAATGTTAACTTTTTCCGTAACTTGGACAACATGTTGCAAAGTTTTTACATTTAATTTTTAGGTAGGTACTTTCCATTTTGGGTGACATAGCCCAGGGTTAATAATTGAATGAGTTGCCCCAGTGGCAATTATAAATTTAAGTGGTTTAATATTGGTTTTAACTACTATATATGGTAAGTTATCTGAGGCGCTCTTAAGGGATTTTTTGTTTTGTTTGTGATTGTGTCTCATAATTTCATATTTCCATAGTATTCTGGTGTAGGTAAATAATTTCCGTGTTGAGTTATTGGTTGATTACTAAATGTTTGTTGTTGATTTAAATGTCTGGTGTGTCCTTGTTGCCTATAACAATTATTATTACGATCGTTACTAACTACCCGGTAATTGTTGTTGTACTATCGATTGTCGTAAGGTGTGTTATAATTGTTGTTGTATTGTCTATTATTTTACCTGTATGCATGATTGTGGTTGTGGTAATTTCTTTCAAAGTTATGGTGGTTATTGTTTTTGGTATTGGAATTATTTCTATTCATGTTCACTTCATCACTTATATATTTATACAGTAGGTTGGTATGGCTGTTGTTCTGTTCCTGTCAATTTGGTTTTGCATGTTCTTTTCCATAATATATATACGCTGCTTTAAATAGTATATCCATAGTTGCCTTTAATAATTCAGGGTTTCTGCATATTAAAACTAACTTCATTGGTTCTGGTATTTTATTAATGAAAAAATTCAAAGCTGTTTTTCTGTCCATTCATTAAGTACAGTCCTTATTCCAAGTATTACATGTGTTTTATTACTTAGCCATCTAAGTTTTTCCCTTATCTCATTATAAAATTCAATACTATTTATTTTAAATGTGACAGTTCTCATTTCGCCGAACAATTTGACGAACACGCAATTTGTCGCTAAAATTATTCACTTATACGCCGCCTGACAATTAGTTTTGGTTTATCTTGGAGTTTACTTTTGATTATGTCAACGAAAATGGATTTGGCAATAACCTCGAATGTTCCTAGTAATGGATATATTCGATCGATTAAATCACAGAAGTCAATAGTATTACTTTTAATATATGATAATTTCCGCAAATACTTAAAGGGGTAATTGCTCCAAATATTGAATAATGCTGACAACAAAGAAAATGTTCTTTGCTAACACACTCAATATATAACTATATACATATACACTTCAAAGGCACCTGGGATGAACTGAGTGCTGTCCTCGATGAACCACCAACAATGGACAACCTCTGTGAGCACATGTGCGATACGCTCGTCAAGTGGGAAGTAGTTTGCTCGGCAGCGGCCACCATCATGAAGGCGCTGCGAATCGCAGAACGAGCGCGTATCGCTGAACGCAGCCGCCAGCGCCTCTCCAATACTGAGACACACAGGACTGACATAATGACAGACCTAAAACTGACGTGTGAGCAGTAAATGCTCTTACAGCCTCCCGACGTAAAACCTAATCAGTGTCTCCGGTGGGAATCGCCGTAATGACGAGAGGAGGCTTTAGCGGAGTTAGAGTCCCGCACTGACGGGGTTGTGACTTTAGATGTTTTCCTCCTCGTTAAATATATAAAAAAAAAATAATAATAATAATAAAAAAAATATGTATACATTCCAAGAATGATAGAATAGAAGATTGCGCCAATTTCCTCTCTATGCGCAAATCGTCATAAGGCGCACACGAAATGAGAGAACAGCCAAAATACATACATTTTTGTTTAATATTAAATATTTTAATATTTATCGCATATTTTTTAAATAAATGTATATTTTTATAATATTAATATCTTTATATTTATTAAATCACTATACAAATATACTTTTTTCTTTCTTGCGACATGAAAATCCGCTTAATCCTCTATTTAAGTACTTTTTATCGAACAAGTTTTTCAATTATTTGTAATCGTTTACTTGCAAGTGCATTTGTTAATTAATATATTATTAAAAATAATTAACTCATAAATTATTGACTTTGAACATGCATTTTTCAATAAAAAAAATATTTTAAAGCGCCTTATGACGTCACCGAATTTTTGTCGAGAGAGGAATAGCCGACCTGCGCATAGCGCAATCTTCTATTCTATCATTCTTGCATATACCCTACATCAGAGAACACAGAGAAAGGAAACTTAAACGTCAAAGCAGCGAAATAAATCAGACGGACTTTGTACATGAATCCACTGAAAACCGTGTTGAGTCCACTCAGAATCGTGGTGAATCCACTCAAAATCGTAGTGTGTCCGCTGCGGACGCTGGCAGCGAAAAAGACATTCCTTTCTCTGTGTTCGCTGGGTATATGTATATTATAAAATAAATGTTGTTTTTACATAGGGTATGCATGCATATAATTGTTAATCACCACTACCGAGTTTTCGGCAGTTTATGCTCAAATTTAGAATCACTCATGCAACAAACGAATTGGTGAATTTAAATCAGAAACTGAGTCACTGCAATTAAATTGATGGATTAAAAAACCGGAAAATCTCTGAAAATGAGGGACACGGTTATTACAACTTTGAAATTGAATTGCGATAGAAAGTCATTTTCCGACTTTCATGGCTTTTAGAGGGTATTTCGTTATAGTAATATTTTAAATTATCATACTATTAAAATAATATATAGTGATGAAATCATCATGTTAATATTCAAGAGTATACTTGACAAAGACTACATTCAAATTATTTATATTGCATTGACATTTTATATTTAACAAAAAATATAGCTGCTACTAAACAATAGATATAGCTGCTACTTTTCTGGTTCTTTCGAATGCCATTTGTAAGTAGTGATAAGTCCATAACAAATACGATATATTCTATATATATTATATATCATATATGATTCTTACACACTGCAGCACTAGAAATGCCAAAAGACACACTATTGCAGTGACTTAAACAGTGTCAACTATGTCTTAAGTGACACTAATTTTTGAAAAAATTATTACACCTCCACGCCTTCGATCAGACATTATTTTATTCACATGAGGTACATTTGTAGCATCTTAAATATTGGTGCCATTAAAAAATAAAAGAAATATGACATTCAACATTTTTCTGATTCTATTATTTTTATTATGTGGCATTATTTGAATATAAAACTTTGTGCTAAATGCGAGCGTAAAATATGAACTCCAACGCCTACATTTTTGTAGCATTGTGCCAAATAAACACAAATACGAGTATGCTACGAAGTGTGATCTTTAAAATTACGTTTATCGACATTATTCTCAAAGTTTAAATTGCACGCAAACTTTATTTCTATGGGCTTAGTTGATGCCATTATTTAACAATATTAGTATATTTGCCTATACATATATGACATTAAATGTGGAAATCCATGTTGAAATCATTGTTATTTTCAGCTGGTCCGGTAAATCCCAACATTTAGTTTCATGAAATTTTTGACAGTTTTGATAAAAGTTTGGTAATTAGTTTCGAATTGCAGTTAGATGAAATTAATTTCCTTGGACTGATGAAGTAGATAAACTGAAAAAGATATGATAATAAATATATATAAAAAGAAATGCAAAGCGTAAGAAAAGTCCATTATTTATGGGAACATGGGAAAAATCTTCAGCACAAATTAGGTCATAATGAGGTCAATTAGGTGGATTTTGTCCATGGGGACTTTGTCCATGGGGACCTCTTTGAACTAGGCCGAATCTTCCAGATTGATTTCCGATTTAATTTTCCAAACATTGTTAAATTTTTTGCAAATGTACATTTTTTATTGTACTCGAACGTGGGATAGACCCGAAAAAACATAAACCTGCAAATAAAAGCAAAGAATAAAATAAAATATACACACGGGCATGAGAGAATGTAATCGCACGAAAGAAAAACCGAAAACTTGTGTTACATTGCCAGGAGGCAATGCCAGCATGAGTGCAAACATCTTATCTGTCACACGGCAATGCGTGTATCTGAAGCCAGGCATTTGTTGAAGCGAGTGTGTCGCTTAGACCGTTTGCTCGTCGTATTGACCATTTTCAGCCACATTCAATTGAATGGAGCTTTTGATATGGCCATTTGCCTAAAAATGCTTTGATTAATTGCCGCGTAGTGCTCGGTCTGCAGCAAAGGCATTGGCGCAAGGAAATCATGCGCGAGTTGGAAACGGTGCTGCGTTCGGTGGAAGCGTGAATCATTTACTAGATGACTTGGTTTCAGAGGTTAAAAAGCAAAGTTAACGCTTTCAAAGTGAAAATGTTTTTCTCTTCAGCAGTTCCAGAGAAAAAAACATTTAATTGCAAGTTTTGTGAAATATTTGCTTGAATATATTGGTAGACATTTCGCATTTGAAACCGGAGAATGTCAGTAATTCAATTAAGAGATTGAATCAAAGAAGTGTGCAAAGGGAGGGACTCAGTAGTTCAGATTATCTTAATTTTTATTTATTTACTTTAATTAATTTGGAAATACGGATATTATGTTTATTTATACATTGGGCTTCTGTCTGCCTTAGGTGCCACACAACCGACACCATGAATAAATAACTGCGGCATGCAACTAAAAGTATATTTACGCAAGCTAACGCAATTGCATTAAACAAACATCTGGACGGACAGATAGACAGACGAATGGACAAAGGTTAATGGGCAGCATTAACAGACCTCATCGATGGAGACGCTGCCAGCGAATCGATCGTGTGGAATCTTGTGTAGCGCCGTGAATACCGCACATTTGTTTACAAATTGGTATTGTAGTCTACAGTCTGGTTCATCACCAAGCGCATAACTGATATTTGTAACCACTACAGAGTTGTGTTTTCCTACAAGGTGCTGCAAAATCGTGAAGTGTATATCTACGGGTAATTACTTTCAATGTCCTTTCACTTATTATTATTATCTAGAACGATAATTAACTATATGTTCCAAACTTTGCGGAAATGAGTAGTAGAGAATAAACTTTAAGAGACATCTTCCTGTGTGGGATTCATAGACAAGATACTGCGATCACAGATTTACCCAGAGGCTTAACACTAGTTCGACATTGAATTTATTTGGAAATCCCCATAACCACAATTGTTAAATTTTCATACATATTTTAGGCGGATGGTTCCACCATTCACCTGCTTAATTAAATTAAACTTTATCCGAGTTTCCTTTCACGTATTGAGCGAAAAGTTTATCTGACAAACGCCCTTCGAAAGATCTAGATAAATAATAATTAATGTTAACTAATTACTAATCCATACTCGACTTGTACACCATCCTCTATGAACGTGTGAAGACAAACTTTTCTTTTTTACAAAGAAAAATGCTTAATAGGCATAATGACCTTACGAACTCGGTACATATTGTAATATGAAAAACTTGGGCATCTGTCAGTCTCTGATATGAGTGCACTTTATTGATCACTTATTTCAGTTAATTGCAGCTCTCGATTTTTGTCATTTGATTGATTGATTGATTGATGGGCATTTGGGGCCGCTTTAAAGATGGGATTGGCGTTAAATCCATCGTTCGTTTTAGTTAACTTGAGAGGTGCAGAAGGAGGCTGCAACCAACATCGATGACTGGGAGTGACCACTTGCTGGTGAATTTCACAGACGACAAATCGTAGGGTATGACATCGCAGAGGGATCGGTGAACTTACTAAAAATCATGAATGCAAATATTATTCCCAATTATTAGTATTGAGCTCATTGCTGGCTTTTTGTTCAAAAAAAGTACACCAAAATAAATAAGAACGTCAACAATTAAGATATATTTTCAGCGATTATAAGCGGAATATTTCATAAAATGGTTTATACGAATATAATAGGAATGTTAAAGTTAAAAATAAACCTTTGGTAATAGTCCAATTAAAAGCGTACTTCGCACTCTTCATATTCAGGTGTACTAATTATTTTTAATCATATATCCGCGGATAATGCTCCAAAAATGTACGAGATCGAGTAATCGGAAGTAATACTACAAAAAAGTATACTCCATAGAATACGACTAAAAGGTTTTTTAGCTATTAAAGCCTTCAATAAAATAATTTTACATTTTTCTTTTTCTTCGAAAATTTCAAATTATACAGCCTTTATAAAACGGCGAATGTTGGTATGTTGCGTACATATCCCAATATGCAGCAACCTTAAAATTTATAAAGGTTAATTTAATGTGTGTGCTCTTCCATTAAATATTATAAAGAATATGTCGCAATCATATATAAATTATTTCTTCCAAGGAGTTAAATACTCATAAATTGAGTCGTTTATTAAAATGTCCATTGTCATTAAGGCGGGCGTTTTTTATTTTCTTTAATTATCTGAATGTAAAGATCGCAAACGAGTGTGGTCGAGGATCTTATCGATCTTACAGTTTGTATTCTGTATTTGCATACGGACACTTCTTCAGAAGTTGTTTAAAAAAAGTATTTATTAAGTCTTTCATTCCAAATTGAGTCATTAACTTTATTTATGAGCGCTGAAAAGAGTGAATTTGCACAATTTTTAAGAAATGTATTTTCGGTTGGTTGAAGTTTAACTTCCGCGAATGTTCAATACGGTCAACCACATTTGAATGCAAAAAGAGAATAGTTGGAGTATTGCTTCAATGGCAGAAAAAAACAGCATATTTTGGAGGAGCAGTTTTTATTACACAGTGATCAAAGAACATTTACTTAAAATTTGTGAAGCAAATTTTTCATACTCGAAGTTAATTGAAATTATTTTAAAATAATGTTCAACGCGTTATTGCTTACTTTTGTTATTTTTAGAATTTATCTCTACGAAATTCAGACTTTAAGATAAGTTCATACATTGAATGGATTTCCACTAAATTTAAGAACAAAATTAAAGTGTGAAGAAACTAAATGCAACAGAAACAAGCAACTGCGACGATGCGAAGCATAAGCAATAATATCAATAATACGCGTACATGCTGCAAGTGAATGACACAACGTAGATGTGGTACCACCGCTGGCTGCACATGTTGCTTAGATTCTGTACACATGCTGCGCTAGAATCAATGTTTAGATGGAAAGTTTACATAATGGCAGATATATACACAATTTTGGACTGGCTCCTTCCCACAGCAACTCTTTTTGCCACGATGGACAACAAATTTTTATAGCTGGTGATTTGGTGGCAGTGAATTTCAGGTCTACTGTAATTCTAACAGCAGCTGTCACTGGTTAATAGTCAGCAGTAGCTTACTTAGGTCGTTGGCTGAGCCTTCGTATAGTTCCAAATAAATTTACTCTCCAGATAAAAAGCGACTATCTGCTCCAGTGATCAATACCTTAGCATAGTTCATTATGTCGTTTTTTACTAACGGAAGTTCTGATAAGCTACCAGTTGAATACAGAAGCCATGGAGTGCGGTAAGTTTGTATATGCCTAACAAAGACACAACCAAAACTAATAACATTGGTTATATGTAGATGGTCGTATCGCCAACATGTTGCGGCTACTTAAATGCTAAGTATTTCTCCACCGCCTTTGTTTGTCACACAACCTCAATTTTCGTTGTAATATAATTGTTTAAACAAAGCCCATGTATGTAAGTATTCAAAATCTGATGTAAGTGGAATTTCAGACTGATCTGTCTTGATTTAAGAGTTTTCTATAAAAGCAGGACATTGTCTCACGAACTGATACCAGTAAAGATATGTATCGACAAATGTCCATTAATACTATATCTAGCGTTACAAACAGTTGCCCACGTCGAATATGTAATATGTACGAGTATATGTAGCTTATGATGACGCCATTAAGTCTGATGTGAAAATTGCCACCGACAAACTGCAAAACTGGTCAAGCAAGCAAAACATAAGGCGGTTGCTGAATTTGTATTTGTATTTTGAATAACAGTAATAATTAAGTGAATGGAAATATTTATTGGCACAGTTGAAACTCTGGCTATTTTCTGACTTTGGGCGCAGCATTCCAGCCGACTCCATTAGTGAGTCTCTAAAATTATTAAATGCATCTCAATGTTTGTGTGTCCCCGATCGTTGATTGCAGCAACAGTCATAATTTAGGTAATTTATTGATCCTATTTATACATTGCTGATGACAACACACAACTTATCTTCCAAAGCCTTCCATTTCGTCACTACTTTGCACCACAATTTTCTCAAATATAATAACTCACTAAGATATATTAAGCGAAGCCTCCAATGGTATCCGCACCTGTGTGTTTCCTACAATTAATATTAGACGCAGGACATATCGATATTAATAACCAGAGACTATAGAGACAAGACACTTAAACGTCAAATTTACTGACGTTTAAAAAAAAAACACCTACATTTTACGTGAGTTCACCGCGTTATGAACGGTAAAAAGGAGTTCCCTACTATTAAAAATTTTAAAACCTGAAGCGTAGTAGAAAATTTAAAAATTGGGTAATGTTGATAAAAAATTTTTAAATTTTACAGATTTACTTATTAGTATAATTAAATAACTTTTTTACATAATTTCTGCTTAAATGTATATAATATAAATTTGTATATAAGCACAATTAATAATTTTTAGGTCTGTGTGACATTTTTCATACCATCTGTGACACACTTGGCGCAGTGCCGATTTTTTTAGGTGTTCGGTTCTCCTATAGGCCTATATCACCGGTTACAATTTATATATGTACATGAATAGTTCGATTTGATTGTATATAGTTTTAAAACATGAATATTAAATGTATCTAGAAAATAAGTAATAATCAAGTATTTACGTACAATTTATGAAATATAACAATATATGAAAATAATAATGATTATTACATTTAATAAATATAGAATATATAATAATGAAAAGAAAATATTCAAATTATGTGTATTATTTCGTTATGTTAGGGTATTATTATCAAAGTAGTGGAAATATAAGCTAAAAATTAAATAATATATACAATATTTAATATCATCCGTATTGCATGCATTAACTATGTGGTTTGTGCTAACTAAAAAAAATACTATACATAAAATCTTATTTTTAAAATTGGGTTTCGTTACCTCTCTATTAAAAAATTTAAAAACAAAGTATATTCTAATTCGAATGAAAATAGTAAGAATAAGTGTGGGTCTTATTTACTAGGTTAGGTTAATGTGGCAGCCAGTTCAAGGACCAACTCACTCAGACCACCATGGGTCCATTGTGATACCACCGCGCCACAACGCACCTCCGATTCACTCGTCGAACCATTTTAAGCCCTAATAAAGCGCAGGATTTGTTTGATCTTCGCGCTAGACACCTCTGTAAGAGAGCTAAAATCGTATTTGCCTAAAGAGCCCGCTCTGCTTCTGGCCAGAGCGGGGCAACTACAGAAGAGATGTTCCACAGTCTCCTCCTCCTCCTCATCCCCACAGCTTCTGCAGTATTCATGAGAGAATACTCCCAGCCTGAGAGCATGTCTGCCGAAAAGCCAGTGACCAGTTATACATGCCACGACCTTAGAGATATTCTCTCTCGGCAGGGCAAGCAAGTCTCTAGTTTTCCTACTATTAAGTTCCGGCCACATTAGCCTAGTCGTTAAGCAAGTGCCCTCTTGTGCCCAAGACCCATTGGTCTCACGCACGACCCTATCCTTCAGCATCAGTTTACAGGTGGCAATAGGTATTCCAATTTCACATCTGTCCATGCCTAAAGGAAGGTTGGTACCCCGTCTGGCTAAGTCATCAGCCCTACAGTTTCCCGCAATATCTCTATGCCCCGGAACCCATATAAGGCGTACCTTGAAAGCGGTACTGATATCATTTAGGGCTGCTCGGCAGTCCTGAGCAACCTTTGATTTCAGTGCCACCGAATTCATTGACAAGATGGCCGCCTGGCTATCCGAGTAGATATTTATAATATTTCTTGTTACGGCATGTCTATTTAAGTAGACGGCTACCTCCTTTATGGCTAGGACCTCTGCTTGATAAACACTGCAGTGGTCGGGGAGACGGAAAGAAAGTTCCAGTCCCAATTCTTGTGAGAAAACTCCAAAACCGACTCTATCGTCAAGTTTGGATCCGTCACTGTAGAAATTAAGTTCCCCCCTTCTCCATGGCATTGGTGTTTGCCACTCTCTTCTAGACGGAATATATGTCTGGAAGTGCCTATCGAAGTTGAGATTAGGTATAGAGTGGTCAATGTGTTGGATAGAACTACTCCAGGTATGCGCAATAGTCGAGTGACCAATCTGCCGATCATGCCATAACGCCGCACATTTCAGCCTTAGTGCTAATGTGGCGGCCACTTGTTTCCCTACCAGCTCTAATGTAGGTAGGTTGAGTATTACTTCTAAAGCTTTAGTAGGCGTGGTCCTTAAGGCAGATACATAAAAAAGCCGTTCTTTGGACCTTGCTCAGAAGCTTCAAATAGCTTTGTTTCTGAGTGGCTGGCCACCATACCAGTATTCCATATAGCAATATGGGTCTGACCACCGAAATGTATAGCCAGTGCATAATTCGTGGGGATAGCCCCCACCTGATTCCGACCGCTTTTTTACATGTGTACAAAGCTATATTGGCCTTCCTGACTCTTTCTTCAATATTGGGTTTCCAGATAAGTTTTCTATCTAGTACTAGTCCCAAATATCTAACTGTCTCCTTCATCTGAATTTCCACACCTTTGTATGTTAGCGGGGAGACCTCAGGAGATCTATTTTTCTTAGAAAAGAGGATTAATTCCATTTTCTCAGGGTTTATCCCTAATCCCCTTCTTCCCGTCCAACCAGTAAGCGTGGCCATGCTAGAGCGCAAAATATCCATAAGAGTGTTTGGATATTTCCCTCTGATCACAATTGCCAAGTCATCAGCGTCTTATTTACTAAATTGAAGCATTGTTTTTGAGTAACCGCAAATAAGTTAAGTATTATTGGAGTAACAATATATTAGCATTTTATTTTTTGGCATTTACAAATCATTAATTTAAATAGTGTTTGTCTGAAGTAATCAGTAGCTAGCGCTGTTTTATAACAAATAAATAAATTCGAATTTAAAATTTGTATATCTTCTTAGGATTACCTTAAAACAGATTTCCGGATTTTAGATTTATTTATAAATATTAAAGTGTTGGGAGTATATAATTACATTTCATTCTGTAAAATATTTTATTTTTATTCAATTCCAATTATATGTTATTTTGTTAAGTAGTTTTATTAGTTTATATTCATTAGAAAAAAGCAACCAAATATAAAAAATTAGACATGCAGTATTGAAATAAGTAATTACCTATTAAATAAATATTAACAAATTTATGCTTTCAATATATTGAGTATAACTCCTAATATTAGTAATGATCAAAATTGTCAAATGGCAAAATATTTAAAAAAGCTTATTGGTACTTTTTAGCGCAAGAATAGTAGTTACATTTTATTGAACGACAACCCTAAATATGATTTTCTACCTTTCCCCACAGCTTTGTTTAGCATTAGTGGGAAATCTGGATTGGTTTGTTTATCATTGGTTCCGAAAAAAATCAGCCACACTACTACAGTTTTGCACATGGGTTAGTGAGCGCAAAACAAGAGTCATTTCTCTGTATTCCCTGTTAATAACTTTACATTTCGACACTTTTCCATCATGCAATGCATCTTGCTGGGGTCACACACTTCTTACTAGGTACATTGGGCCCTCATCTTTGCAATTAAATATTGGTACACAGTCATCGCACATGTTGCCAAAAAATTATTTCGATTATGTGACTTTCATCTTTTTGTTATACTAGCAGAAGTTCGATTTCGTACGAGAAAACTTTTAACAAGAGAGAATAAAGGCTATATCACAATGGCGCGTATGTCGGTCGCACGAGTACCGGCGTTTATTGTGCGTTTACTCCACGTTTCCGATATTGTTTGCATAACGCTTGAGGTATGCGTTTGAAAAACGAAATAGCACGTTTGCTCCCGCACAAAAATTTCTAAATTTTTCTTCAAAGGACGCCATTTTTACAAATTTTAATTAAAATGCGAATTGTTTGGGTAATTGGAAATTTTATTGTCAACAGTGTTGCCGAACCTTTGGGAAGAAAATGGCTAACATAGCAGCACTGATTGTCAAACGCACGACCCACTGCAAATTTGCCCTAGTTTGGCGTTTTGAACGCATTTACGATATTTGTAAAAATTTCCGATCAAACTCGTGAAGCCGCGTTGCGAATTGCTTCCTATAATTACATTGTTTCTACTTTAACTGTCAAACGCGCGACCGACCTAACGCTCCATTGTCATATAGCTTTAATCACTGCTTTTATTCAGAACAGTGAAAATATAAATTCTTGCCTTTTACAAGTGAGAAAAGTAGTACCCCAAAAATCATCTCTCAGTTGGGCAGCGCTTGCTGTGCATTTGAACATTCAACTCTGTCTAATTTTAAAAACAAAAATTAAGAATACGTCCCTTTTAGTCTTGACGAAACAAACGTAGAGAAACAAAACAAACAATGGGTGCATTCTTGCAGCCTATCGGTTGCCTATCGGATGAGTGAAACAGCGCACTTTGTTTGTGAATGGGCTGCTACAAAAATGTGTCACTTTATACGTAAACATCTG
The DNA here is from genome assembly GCA_920105625.2 of Clusia tigrina. Taxonomy (NCBI): domain Eukaryota; kingdom Metazoa; phylum Arthropoda; class Insecta; order Diptera; family Clusiidae; genus Clusia; species Clusia tigrina. Next base: position 162,986,639 of record OV050031.1, read on the forward strand.
TTCTACAAACAGCTGTGCTGAGTGTTGAGTACGGAAGCGAAGAAAAATTCAGCTCATAGAAATGGCGTATCTGAGGGGCTGCCAGAATGCAGCCAATATGAGCTATTAGTCTCTTATTTACAAAATGTACATTAATGAACGACGAGAAAAATTTCTGCAGATTGCAGAATTTTCTGTCGGCGTTCGTAAATGATCCGATGACATTTGACAATTTTAAACGCTTTTTACTACTTTGTTGAAAACAGCGAACGTGCGCGATATGTTTTTAATTATTTTCTTTTATTTAATTTAAAAAAATGAATGACGATCATTCTATATTTATTAACACCAAAATATATATATTATACAAGTTAGACCGAAATACTTGAGACTCGTAATCCAAAGACTCGCTCGCTTACTTCTGCATATCGGCAGAGAAGCTGAGGTTAAGCATTGGGAAAGTTGTCCACACCCACAGACTTTCTCTTCGATATTTGCATAGTTGTATTAGGCGATACCGGAGACAACAACAACAAACTCTCCCATGTTTGTGATAATGCAAATATGCACTGACTGCAGCGACGCCGAAATGGTCGAAGGGAGATGAGGAAGAAGCGAGAGAGCGCGGAGTTGAACTTTAATCCAGTCGAGTTTAGTTTTAAGTTTCAGTTCTTGAAAGGAATTCAAATATAGAACAAGCCCCCAACTGACATTGTAAAATAAAATACAAAATTTGGTTCAGCAACCCCAAAAACACTTTAATTGGCGCCCAGCGTGAAGGTCCAGGAAAGTTAATACAAATATTTCATAATCGAATTTCAACAAAAATTTGAAACAAATCAAACTAAATAACCAAAGACGTTACCATTACTGCGTTGAACCACACCGAAAAACGTTGAAAGCAGCATGGCTGAGAAGCAGTTCAAAAAATACCAGCAACTAACATTTTTTTTCTTATTCATTGAAAATCCTGTGTATGTGATTTACTCAATAATTTTTAAGCAAAAATAAAATATAAAATATAAATATTACAAATCATCATTGTGATATCATGTTCATGTCATTCTGACAATACTGAGAAAGTTAATGAAATCATAAACATCCTTTTTTCATATTGTCTTCTTACTTTTTCAATTGTGAAATGCATTAAAACTGTTTTTTGTAAAAGCAACAATTCGAATTATTACTGTTTTCTTTTTTGGCTGTAATACACCATAACACATGATATTTCCTCCCAGAACATCGTGTATTTTATGATTGACTCTGAGTCTGAGCTAGTTAATCTCTTCCAAAATTTAGAAGCAGGTCATAAGATCAAAAACAAAATGAATAAAGAACACGTAACGGCTATTATAGGTGCTGCAGTTACAGCTGCATTAAATATGCATAAACAAGATTTCGACAAAAAGTTAGAAGCGCTCACGAAAAAATTTACAACGACGCTAACGACAAATGTAGAGATTTTCGAAGAGGCAAAAATTAACAGTTTCATTAAGTGCGACGAAACTCTTGACCTTGTGAAGTCTTTCCCCGTTTGTGGGAAAGCAGGAAAGTTATGTGTCATGGAGGCAAGTGTGGACACTGCATACAAATGATATGAAATTTGATGGAAGTGCAAAACACTACCAAACTGTGCAATTATACGTAATAAAAGAGGCTCTGTAGATGCTGTGCTAGCTTCCTTTAACACGGTGCTAAATTTTAAAGCGATAATAGCAATACTAGATTTTACTTACGCCGATAAGTGGCCGATATATTTGATTGAGCAGGAGCTTTGAGACAAGGAAATCAGACGGTTTTGAACATTTTTGATTAAGTGGAAAGAAAACTTAAGCTGCTAACAAATAAGAAGAAGAGTAGCGTTGCTAACTCAATTAATGAAAACTATAAAATGGATGCGCTACGTGTGTTTATTTCCGGTGTGAAAAAACCTCTGTGTCATATACTTTTTGCTACTCGACCAACTGATTTACCATCTGCTTTGACTCTTGCGCAAGAAGTAGAAGCTAACCATGATCTATATGTTCGCAGCGAATTTTTCAAATCGGTTTGAAGGCAATGGTAAAAATTCCACTTCAGTTAAGAAGCCAGACATGAACAGTAATAATCAGCTAATAGGTTTTGGCAGTAAAAAAATCCTTACTATCGAAATAGTGAAAATAGGCAGCAAAAATATAATGATTTTTACACGTCTCGTTTCCGTCGTGCAAAAAGATTCTGCTTCTCAGCACACAAAACAAATCGTTTTCAAAACTCTAAACAGAGGCAATTCAATCATAGCTTACCCAATCAGAGACAGCAGTTTAAAAGACACCCTGAATCCGACAGAAGTATCGGACCAAAAATCCAAGGAATTAATCATGTTTCACAAATGCGCGATTTAATTGATGAGGAAAGTTATGATAGCATCGCTGAAAATAAAGTTGAGGAGTTTGAAGGATACCAGATTCATTTTTTAGGGGGGCCATCCCTGCTACCATGGATCAGCAGAACCGTTGGGCCGGAGGAAAGAAAGTCAAACGGCTAATAGATACAGGAGCCTCAAAAAATTACATAAAGCCATTAAGAGAATTAAAATTACATCGGTAACTAATCCGTTCCGTGGTTAATCAATTCATGGCCTTTACACGATCAAATATAAATGTAAAGTACATTTATTTGGGGTAAATGCGGAATTTTTTTATTTTGGAAGATTTAACAATATTTGATGCTATAATTGGTCGAGGCTAACTCAGGTAAAGGCATTATTAGATCTTCCAAATGTGAAATTTCAAATGCGAAAGCGTTAATCACATGAACATCCAGGAGCATAGTGTCCCTCAGCTGTGAAGGAACAATTTTTTAATATGATCAAAAGTAGATCAAAGCATCGAACAAGCACCTGACATTGTAAAATAAAATATAGAATTTGGTACAGCAATCCCAAAAACTTGTTTAATTTTTAATACCTTTTTTCTTTTTTTATTAATTTATAAAAGAAATTTCGAGCTGGTGCTAAATGTTTGTTTTGACACAACATGTTCTTCTCTTTCTTAACAAAAAGACTAATCGTTACACACGAAGTTTTTCTAATGACACGTTTGCTTCGTTTTGTATGTTTCGTCAAGACTAACCGGTCCTTACTTAACCTTAGTCACTTTAATCTCATGGTGATGGAAATATATTTTCAACTCATTATCTTAAACTCCTAAAATTGTGCAACAAGAAGCGAAATAAAACCAGACCACTAGCTAATTAAAACCCTAAATTTTCAATATAATGACCGAAGTGTATTATGATTAGAAGTTTTAAATTTTTAAAACAAAAGTATCTCCAATAACAGGCAATACTTGCCGATTACGATACGTAATATGGTTACGATATCAGCTTTATTATAGGGAAATACATAAAACATTTATCAGCATTCGACATACGTTTCTATTGCTATCCTTAATGGCATTTGATTGCGAGTTGCAAACAGTAGTAATAAGAAGTGATTTAGATCTCCAATTGAACCTAATTAAACCGTGTATTAAGTAAAGTTATGTTATTTATTATGTAACTTTTAATTAATTAAATTTGGAATTTCACTTGTTATGTTGCGAAATTTCCACTAACACGTACTCATAGATTTCTTGAAGTGGTATTTCCACACATTCCATTCCAACTTCAAATTTTCTGTTCTGATCACACTGATCAAATTTTGAGCTCTTTCTGATGCTTTGCAAGATAGCAGCAAGCGAGCAAGATTGATTTCGAGTATTTGGGATACAGAGAAAAAATGTGTTAAAGGAATATTTTACAATTACTTTGCAATATTTGCGTAGGAAAAGTTCAGTAACTCAAAAATGCAAAAACAGTCACCGAAGCAAAATCGTTGAGTTTTCATCTTAAAGAAGTCTGCCTTTTGTGCAAGTTTCACCATGTTTTTGGTAATTGCTTTTGATTAACACTATTATCGCGGAATATCCCTATTAACAATTCTCAGTTAATTAGTATAGTTGCCACTTAAAACTATTTGAAATAAATTACATCCCTTCTAATTATACTAAGTTATTTAAGCATAGTGTTTAAGCACGCTGCCAACCAGTCTTTCACATAATTGTCAGATCAGGTCGGTGAGCCCCTTTGATCAATTACGACAAAACTGCTAATTTGTTGCAAATGAATTTAAATATATTTCTTTCGTGTCAGTCGTTCGCAAGCATTCACTCAAACTTTGAATGGGTCGTCATTAAATACGATAAACATATACATATGTATGTCATATTTGGTCGTCATACTGTCTGCATTGTAATAGAATAGAATTATTCGTAATGGGATAATTAAAATGTAATTAGAATCGGAGAGAAGTAGTTTATTTATAAAGATTTTGAATGCTTGTTGTAGAGTTTTCACTTCCTTACACGGACGCTTGGCTCAGAGCACTTACTGTGTTGTAAACTTGTTATCACTCCAGTTCTAGAATTTAACTCAAATTCGAGATTCTTGTGGAGTAATCAACTGTTTAGATCTCATTTACACAAACAGTCCCAACTGTCTAATCGAAATCCGTAATTATCCTTCCAAGGTATATCGAGTCAATAGTAGTGTAACAAATAAAAAATTTTAACACACATTAAAAACTATTTTACAAGAATAATATGGTGTGGAGGTACTGCAAGAAAGGTCATCCGAGTTAAAGCTTTTTGTTTAGTAGTTCGGCAAAGTAAGCAAAGATCAGTGGAACAGACGATGTAGTTAAGAAATTTATTTAAACTACAAATATGGGTTAACTGCCGCAAAATTCCTAACAGTCAGAATGGCAAAAGAGGAGTTTTTGTTAAATTTGTTTAAAAATTACGCTGCAAAGGTGATGAAGGTTATTTTCAGTTTTAATGCACACGAGAACTGCACATGCAAAAACGTAGAATTGATTGATTTAGTGAGCAATTTGAAGTTTTGTGGGTCTTCATCATCTGCTAACGACTAAAGTGGTTTAGTTAAAATAGAAAACTTGAACAGTAGAAACTGAAATGGAAATTTTTCAACGATTATAACGTAGCAGTCGCTATTCAGAAGGAAGCACTGAGTGTATGTACTTATACAATAGTCAAGATTAATAGAAAAGAAGATTACGTCATGCGCAGGTCCGCTATTCCTCTCTCAACAAAAACACAACACAGCTGATGTCATGACTTTGACGTCATAAGCTACTTTAAAATATTTGGTGATATGAAAGCGGAATGTGCAAAGGTAATCATTTGTGTATTAACAAATCCTTTAACAAAGGAATCATGCTACAATTTGAAAAGGATAAATTTATAATTGTATTATATTTTAAATTTTTTAATAATAATAATTCTGTTCTTGTTTTAGAAAATGCATCTCCTATCTCCATCTGCGATCCTAGATAGGAAGCTGAACTGGAAGGCTAATATAAGCGAGCGCATTAGGAAGGCTCAGGTACCTCTGTAATCTTGCAAAAGAGTTATAGGCAAAAAATGGGGGTTACAGCCTAAGGATATACACAGCTGTGGTACGCCTAGTACTTCTCTATGGGGTGCTTGCTTGGTGGACAGCATACAATAGGCTGATAACAAAGGCACAAAGAACGGCAGAGGTATTCATAAGTAGTGCCATTAGAACGACTCCAAATGCAGCATTGGAAATTATGCTCAATCTGCTGCCTGCTAGGCTTTTTGGCGAAAAAATGGCTGCAAACTCAGCTATCAGGCTAAAAGCTACGCATCAAGGGGTTGCCAGGAATGTAGGTCATGCGTCCATTTTAAGGCATTTTGAGGTTATTCCTGACTCTTTCGACTACATCACACCAATGTACGCCTTCAATGGTATTTGCAAGATCTCCATTCCCTCCAGGGACGAATGGAAGGATGGCATCCCCCCTAATGTAGAAGGGGTTCACATCTACACAGATGGATCCAAACTACAGAGTAGGGTGGGAGGTGGTGTATTCTCAGAAGATTTGGATATTAACATGTGTTTTAGGATGCCCGACCACTGCAGTGTTTTTCAGCAGAGGTCGCGCCTATAGAGGCAGGACTGTCTTGGCTAAGGAAGAAGAAGGTATCTGGACTTGATATTTGCATTCTTTCCGACAGCCAAGCTGCTTTGCGCTCCCTTGATTCGGTTATTAGCACCTCAAAAGCCGTCAAGAGCTGCCGCAAATCTTTAGACGAGATAACTAAGCAGACCCGTCTGCATCTGTGCTGGGTTCCCGGTCACAGAGATATTCCAGGGAACTCCAAGGCGGATGAACTTGCCCGTGAGGGTACTACCATACCGATTGAACCAGATAGGTGGAACTTCGGTATACCTATTGCCGCATGTAAGCTCTTAATAAATACAATATCCTTATGCACAGCGGGCAGGCGCTGGTCTGACTTTTCAGGATGTAAAATAGCTAGACAAACCTGGTCAGAGATAAATGTCAAGCGCTCTAAGGACCTACTGGCTCTAAATAGACAAACAATAGGTCCCGTGATTAGCGTCCTAACGGGACACTGGACTCTAAGCACACACGGGTGCAGGCTGGGGATCGCCTCTAACGACTTCTGCAGGAGTTGCATGGACGAGGGAGGAGGAAGAGTCCATTGCTCACCTGTTGTGCACGTGTCCAGCGCTGTCCAGAAGGAGGCGCACTTTCCTAGGCGACTACTTTTTGGACTCCTTGGGAGATATCTCAAAAAAAAAGATTAGCTCCATCAACTGCTTCATTAAAAGCTCCAAATGGCTGGACCTTTGAAAGGGATGGGATCTGTTGTCTCATACGGTATCACAAAGTGTCAATGTTGGCCTAAGTGCGGCCTTTTCGGGTGACCGCCTTACCTACCTACCTACCTATCATACAGCCGAACAATGCGTTAAAAATGTTATTCACCGATTGAAAAAATCAATTTAATGTGAAACATCTTGAAACATAAATGGATGCATACTTTTAGGGTAAAACTATTCGTCTTTTTCAACCCTCAAATACACATGCGTGGAGGCATGCTCTGACATCTTCTCGAAACTGCGTCCGAAGTATAGTGTTTATTCTGGCACACGAGAGGTATAGAAGCCACCACATAATTGAAGTCGACGAAGATGAACAATGATCGTAGCAGTTTGTACATCGTGATAGTAACATTAAAAAGTGATAAGTAAATTGAATAAAGTAAGCTTTAAGCCAAGAATAAGTGTGTGAATGGCAATAACTAAATAAAGCTAATTATTCTAATTTAACCAAGAAATTATTTGATTATAACACAATCCAACGGTACGGATCCGAGTATTGAGAGTGTTCTAAATTGTCAGGAGGGCAATTTCATAACAATATATTAACTTATTAACTCTGGGGTATAATCAAGGAGTTTTGTCAACCAGCGCTAACGTAGAAGAGGACGATACAGCCGATTTAGAACGATCTTTGACAGGTACTGTTAACATGTCCATTAACCCAGCATTATCTTACATATTCTTTTATAGGAGTGATATTAAACCGTTTTTGCGGTACTGAATCCGCCAACCACGAAGAAGAATTACAGCAATTAGATTATTAGATTGGCATATGACGGTATAGAGAATCTAGCCGGATATATTTGCCACAAAGTAAAAGAGGAGGTGTCTAATATTACGATCATGGCAAATGAAAACAGAAGCTACACATGGGTAGACCAGCTGAGCGTATGTGATTTATCAAAGCCCACTCACTTAACAAAGATATTCTACAAAATTCAAACAAAATGAGTCATAAAGTTAATAAAAGAGCTAACTGAATTATTCTGTATTTAATTTATGTAGCTTAATAAAATATCAAACCGTTAGAATTCAAAATATTTATTTATCTATCGTAAATATCATAAAAATTTCACAAATTTTTTTTTCGGCTATGTTTTTATATTTATAACTACATATAAATGAATGCATGCATATACACAGAGGGAAAAAAAAACGTTCTAAAATTGTCAACGGGTGGTATCAAATCGACAACAAATCGTTGACAATATTTTGACACCAAATGTTCTCAAATCTAGAACGAAATCTTGTCAAATTAAGAACAAAAAAATAAAAAATACCATACGTTGTCAAATTGAGAACGGAATGTTCTCAAATCAACGAAATGTTCTCAGATTGTTAACGAAAAAATCAAAAATACCAAACGTTATCAAATCGAGAACGAAATGTTCTCAAATTGAGAACACGCTGTTGACAAATCAAGAACAATACGTTCTTGATTTGACAACAACGTTGTCGCTCTATTGCTTTTCTTATAATTTTTTCATTAAGTTATCAATTGTTTGTGAAAGCGGTACGAAGAAAAATTGAAAATGGAAAATACTGAAAATATAAATAATAATCAAGATAATATGTTATTTAATGTACTTATTGATGAAAGTTTTGCTTTTGAACAAAATTCAAACACTGGAACCGCAGAGTACATCGATAATTAGGAAATTGTTGAGACTTTTGTTTTAGGACAAAACACAAACGTTGGGGTGCAAAACAGTGGAACTACGGATGAAATTGATAATGACGACGAAAAACTTGAAAATTTTCTTAAATCCATAAATATGGAATGTATTTTTAACGTGTTAAAAGGTAAGTTGTAAACAAAAACAGCAATTGAATAGTTTTTATTTTATTCATTTTTATTTCAGCTGCCAATATTACTTTTAGAAGCTTACCCTACATAAAGAAAGAAGACCTAAAAGATGCAGTGCCACACTTAGGGCTCCGCGCTGAATTTAGGGAAAAATTGTTTTCGTGGAAAAAAGCAGAGGTAATATTGTGTTACAATTTTTGTTTAAAAAGAATCTTAAGATTTTGTTTTTGGTTGGGAATCGATGATGACACTATTTCAGTACCATCCAAAGTGGAGTTATGGCTTAATCAAAATGGAAGCAATACAATATCTTCAAGTAATTCTGTTGTTGGTAAATCTCTAAAGGTAAAGTAATTGAAAATAGTATTTTCTATCAAGTACAAACAACAAACGTAATTTATTACAGGATTTAAAGTCTTTGTTTAACGAATCAACTAAATACTTTTGTTTGTAAATATTATTAAATAAAAGATAAATGAATTAAAATGTCTATCATATCTATTTTTATATTGGTGGGGCTCGCAATGGGTTATTGGTTTCAGAATGAGAACACTACGTTGTTAAAATAAGAACGATTCGTTATCAAAATGAGAACAATGTGTTATCAAAACAAGAAGGGTTTGTTGTCAAAATGTGAACCATGTGTGGTCAAAATGAGAACAATGTGTTATCAAAATAAGAACAATTGTTGACAAAATGAGAACCAAGCGTTCATCAAATTTTGACACCATCCGTTGTCAAAGTAAGTACAAACGTACTTAGCTCACTATTGACAACGGATGGTCTCATTTTCGGTACTTTTATACCGCTTTTTTCCCTCTGTGTATGTATGTATAACTATGTATGTACGTAAATATATAAATGAAATAATTAAAATCATAAAATAAGCATAATTGCACATGTGTTTTTTTCTCACTTCCTATAATTATCTCCTTTTATATTCCCATTGTCGCACCAAAACACTAAATAACAATATTCACGGCACAAATTTAACCAAAACGAGTACTGAAGTCTGAAGTCGGGTTAGACCGACTTCGAAATACCCTTTACCTTTCCTTGTGCGTGCGAGTACAATAATGGGGATGTTTTCTTCGAAAATCATCATTAGGAGCATATTAGGTAATTTTCGGTAGGGTACCTTAAATTGATTCCATCAACCCCATTTCTTGTGTATGGCCGTACAATACAACTACCAGTGTCAATACAACTACTAATATAAAATTTCGTCCAAATATATTGTATAGGAAGTTAGAATACTATATCAATAGTGGACGAGGTTAAAAAAATAATTCGCCCATTTTTTGTGTGGTGTACCCGCAGTGAATCTTCTATAGGAACCTAGTAATGATTTTTGTTTAATTGTGGGCGTGGCAGTAGTAATAGTCTGCCCATATTTGGAATGCATACTACTACAAACCCAATGTATATCAATAGTGGGCGTGGTTCTAAAAATAACATGCCCATTTTTTATGTGGTGTTTAATGTTAGTTCCCGCAACATTCCTTTGAAATTTCGTTGATAGAGCTTTAATAGGAACCTAGTAATGATTTTTGGCTGATTGTGTCAGTTGTATTATGATGTATATATATATGAATTGTATTATGACCCCATGTATATTTCTGCCAATTTTTGTTCCAGTGGCATCCATACGAGCATAGGTAGGCTAATTTTAATTTTAGACCCGAAATATCATTATATCAAAAGTGGGCGTGTCTTTTCCCTGATCAACCCTATTTGTTGCCGATTGCTTTATAATGGCCGCATGTTCCTTCCCGTAAAATTTCGTCCATAAATCTCTACCAGATGTTAAGGAATGAAAATTTGTTAATATTGGGCGTGGCAGTTAATATATACCGCCCACTTTTTTGTGGGTGATTACTAGTGATTACTAGGTCCAACATCTCCATAACTGCCGAATTGTGCTACTATTCCATCAATTGGACCCAAGTTATAGTCATTTTAAAAAAGCTGAAAAAAGTTCCTTATATTTGCGGTAGGCGTGGTCTTTGTCCAAATCGGCCCATATAGCAATCTGGTTCTGTACCTTTGTCCAGACTATACTTTTGCAAAATTTCATTAAGATAGCTCTAACGGACGGACAGACGGACAGACGAATAGACAAAATAAAAATTGCTTAGGTAGTGATTCTGATCATATCTTTATATATATATCCATACCTACCACGCCTTCTTCTTGAAATTGCAAACCCTCTCAAAAGCACAGAATTATTATGCCGTTCTAACCTTTTTTAAAGGTAAAGGGTATAAAAATTACTTAATAAAACAAACAAAGTTATTGAAATATATTATTTCTCCTTTATTTATATAAATATTATCATAAAATACGATAAATATTACAATTTTTAATATTAAACACAAATTAATAATAAATAAAATAAATAAACAAAAAAAAAATAATACAAATAAAAAAAAATTAATATTAATAAATTATAACATTTCTCACATATACTCGTAAATATATGCATTTTGGCTGTTCTCACATTTCGAGTGTGCCTTATGACGACATGCCCAGAGAGAGGAAATTTTCGTGCCAGCATTAGCGTAATCTTCTATTTTATCATTCTTGTACGATAGCAGCATGTAGGATTGCAAGTGTCTCAGAACTGTATAATAAGAATTTTCTTGCATAAAAAACTAATCAGGATAATTAGATGGATACGGGACAAATTGATGCATATCAGGCATAATACTGCAATAATTTTTTTTTCTGGGTAGTCAGGTCCTGAAGAATACTTAGTGACGAAAAGATTTTTATTTGTCAATGTACTCGTAAGTACAATCACTACTTCAATTGTTCCAATTATTGATGATGGGATATGATGATAGGATGTTGGTATAAATTACGTTCAACGGAATTATTTTCTCGTATATTATTTTCCGGAATTTGTAATGTCCTTATCCTTATTGAAAATAACTTAAATATATCAAAAAATAAGATCGTGGATGCTGCATGAAAAATACAATCAGTGAAGTTTTCACTCAATACTAAAAAATTACAAAATACCAACTTTTCCTTTCGGTCACCTTTTACCTATTTAATTGCATATGTTTGTTACACTAATAATTTTAAAATACTTAGATTAATACTTAGCCATAGATTGACAAAGAAAACATTTAGAAGAATTTCTCCTACTCGGCAAAAAGGAAACAAAGGATAGTAAGAAATTCAAAATATGGAAATATAATTTTAACTAAATACAATCACAAACTTGAAAACCTATTACCAAAATTGCTAATAAAAATACCCACTAAATTATACTCACAGCTAAGTGTGCAAATATTTCCCCAATTTTCCCCAAATTACGCTAAAAAGGTAATCGAAAAATTAAACTGTTGTTTTTGTTGCACAATGTAATTGCACTTTTATAGACAATTTTCAATTTTGTATTATTTTCAATAATGTTATTTGTGAAGTTGGTAAAAATTTCGCAAAGCCCCAAAAGCGCACATTGTATACTCAACAATTTCCGCACAAATTGTAATAATTTTGCTCCTTCCGCCTCAAGTGAAAATAGGTGTCGATTAGCCGCGTGAAAATGCGCGAAGTAAAAGCGAGAGCGTTACGGCAACAGTTGCGCAACCACACAACTTGTGTCCATCTATTATCGCGCCATTATGCGTCAGCGGACTCTCGCTTTCCATAAAGAAACCCTCTTGAGCATAAACGCGGTTAAATCGCCTTGGTCTTTAAGGTACACTACAATCGTTTGTTGCATGTATGTGGGAAAATGGGAAAATTGCATTACTCTATAGTGAGGTTGCCCCGCACCAACCTACAACAATGTCCACAGATTGCAATTGAAATGCAAATTAAATTAAATGGAATAGGCAATCAGAAAATCTTCTGCAAAGGCACTCTCTGTGCGTCGATCCAAATGTCAGCAATTTTTACTCCTTCTGTGGACATATGCAGGGCTGGATTCAGCATTCAATTGTATAAGAAGTAACTTATACTAGATACCTCTGTTTATACCAAACGAAATATAAGCAGTTAAGAAATATATAAATACGCATTCGAAAATATGAAATTAAATTGAGAATTTTATGTAATTTTTACAAAGAGTGCTGCCAAAAGCAAGCTAATTTTTACCATCTTATTCAATCACTTTCAAGAGATCCAAAAATATGTGCAAATAAGTTTTCAACGCTAGCTAAAAACTAATCTGAACTGAATTGATTCTTTAGAAAGATGTCGTTTGTAGAAATAATAGATTACTAAGCAAAGCGCTCATGTTATTAATTGGGCTGCTCATATTATTAATTGGGCTGAAATAAAGAGGCCCTTATTGTGACTCTAAAAAGTGAATGCAGCCATGGGGAAAGTCTTCGTGCTGGGTTTGTTTGGCCATTAATGGCCAATTAAATAACATTATTGCAAATTGTTGTGCACACTAAATGTTTTTACGCAAATGAAAGGAAAATGTAATCGATGAACATTTTCAAATGCTCTCAATTTGGAAACAACGCTCTTTACTTTATGTAAAAGCGCAACACTTTGTCCGACCATAATGGTTTCCTTAATTTAAACAAATTTTCGTAATTGTACACAACTTGTTAAAATTTATTAAAACACTTTAAATTGTATTGGCGTTTCATTTATATAATGTGAATTTATTTTTCGCCATGGTGTTGATCGCGTTTGAATGTGTGGGCTTCGCATCTTTCGCACCATTAACAGTTTTCAATGTGACGGCAGCAGTGGCAAGACTTGTGGTATTAAGGACTCGTATAGATGGTAAGAGAAAAACGTACGCCATTCGTAGATTTTCTTATTTAATACCATAAAATCTTTGAAACAATGTAGGTTAAAGGTCCCTAAGAGTGATATTAATTGTGATAGCCCAGGTAAATTGTTCCAGCATACTCTTTATTGGTTGTATTTTACTTTCTGAATTAATGAGGAAAAGTTTTCCCTTTGCTAAGCCAGAAAATGATTCCGGGCCTACAAGCGGAAAGGCTGCTCTATTCTTGGCAAGCTTGTCTGCCATTTCGTTAACAGAAATTTCCACGTGACCTGAAACCCATACGATCCATATTTAATTATTTTGGTCCAGGATGTTCGGTTTATCAATACACTCCATCACCAGTTTTGATGTCACCTGGTGGCTTATTACCGCAGTCGTGAGCGGAATAGTACTCGTAATTTTGGTATGATGGGACTCTTTACGAATCGAATCGAATTTTAATAGAATTTTAATAGAAATATGCAAAAAGTAGTAAATCGGTAGATATAAGGTAATATATTTAAGAAAAAGTGTAAACAAAAAACATGTGTTAATATCTTCAAAAACAAAAAAGTTAAATCTTAAAATAAATTTATAAAGTTGACATATATTAACATTAGAATGCAAATGCATCCAAGTCTCTATTCCTTAACATTCGAATCTGAAGAAGAAGACATAAATAAAATAAGGAAGGATATAAGTGCTTACAGAGACCCTTTAAGTCTATCAAACAATGAATAAGTACAGAAATTATTTTTAAAGCACACATAAAAATACTCGTATGTATTTTTACTTTAAGATTTAAGTAACGGTTTAGGATGACTAAAAAGCCTTCAATTAAGTTCTTGGAGAGTTGTATTTTGAACCACATTTATCAACAGTGGTACCAGCAAACATTCAGTTGGCAGCAACTTTATTACTGTTGGCTTCTGGAGGTTTCCAAAACATTGTGGGAAATGACTTCCTTATAGGAATAAGCCAAAGCTCTCTTTCAAAAATAATAAAAAGAGTTTTAAATGGAATGGAAAGGAAGCTACGTGAATATTACATACGAGGGCGGATTGATATTGAAGCTACCTAGCGCTAGATGGCAGCACAAACACAAAAACTTTTTTTTTAGAAATTGCGATCAGCCAAACGTCAGCTGTTAAAATTTCACCCAAATTCATAGATTAGTTTATTTGCTGTAGTCGTTTGAAATAAGCAACTTTTGTGTTTCTTGAAAAATGGAAAACAGCGAATTTCGTGCAGTGATTAAACACTATTATTTGAAAGGGAAAACGGCGAAAGAGACAAAAGAAAAGCTCCATAAACATTACGGTGAGTCTGCTCCGTCAGATTACTTGGTAAAATATTGGATTGCTGAATCTAAACGCGGCCGAACAAGCACTGCAACAATACCATCAACAGGAAGGTCAAAAGAGCTGGTTACTGTTGAAAATATCAAGAAAATCCTCGATATCGTTATGAATGATCGCCGAGTCAAGTTGCGTGAGATTGTTGAAATGGTAAACATATCATATGAACGTGTGTTCAACATTTTGCATGAACATTTGCATATGAAAAAGCTATCGGCAATATGGGTGCCGCGTTTGCTCAGTGTCGAACAAAAACAAGTTCGACAGACCACTTCACAGAGGTGTTTAGACATGATAAAGCGTAATCCTGTTGATTTTTGGCGTCGATTAATCACTGTTGATGAAACGTGGGTCCACCACTACCTGAAATCAAAAATCAATCGAAACAATGGGTGGAAGCTGGTGGAAGTGCTCCGAAGACGGGGAAGGCGGTGAAATCGGCTGGCAAGGTTATGGCCACTGTGTTTTGGGATGAACACGGAATATTGCTCATCGATTATCTTGAAAGAGGATCCACAATCACTGGAAAGTATTATCGTGCATTATTGGATCAATTGATTGATGCAATCAAGGAAAAACGACCACATTTAAAGAAGACAAAAATGATCTTTCTTCAAGACAACGCACCGGTTCACACAGCATTAGATACGATGCTAAAATTACGTGAAATACACTTCGAATTGGTTAATCATCCAACTTATAGTCCAGATTTAGCTCCTAGTGACTTTTTCCTGTTTACAAACTTGAAAAAATGGCTCGCCGGAAAAAGATTCATCTCAAACGAAGAAGTGATTACTGAAACTAACGCGTATTTTGAGGGGTTCCCGAAATCGTATTATTCAGATGGTATACAAAAAGTTGGAATTTCGTCTTACAAAGTGTGTCAATGAAAAAAAAATGTTTTTTTCCTACTTAGGTAGCTTCAATATCAATCCGCCCTTGTATATAAATTTTTCTCTCGGAAATTTTGAAGAAACAAAATGTATTTTATGGAAAAATTCTAGCTGGTAGGAAGTTGGCATAAAGAATATAATATTGCCGACCACCGGTTGAAACTTAATTGTTATATTTTTATAGCGAGTTTAAGGTCCAATAAGAAATAATTTATTTTTCAAAATATTTTTTTTTTGTTTTTTTTTCAATTTTCTAATTTTGTTGTTTCCTCATGGTAGATTATTTAAATATAGGGAACAAATTTACACACAACGTACTGGCATACCAATGGGTTCGCCAGAATCACCCATAATATCGGATATTGTAATGGGGGAAATATTTATGATGGAAAGTGGTAAAAAACTTAGATCTTTGACCAAGTACGTAGACGACATTTTCGCAAAAGTGAACAAAAATTAAATAATAGACATATTAAATAAGCTCAACAATTGTCACACAACAATAAAATTTACAATAGAAGAAAAACACGAACAATTACCATACTTGGACACGCTCCTTGTGATAAGACAGAATACAATAAAGATAAATTGGTATCAAAAATCAAATGCGTCGGGTAGACTCACCAATTTTTACTTAAAACTCCCAAAAGGAGAAATTTTTAACACAGCGGGCAATGTAATAAAAATGAAGTTGAATTTAATTAACGTTTTCAACAACGAGACTATAAAGCAAACTTATAAAAAACTGCAAAGTGAAAAGGAACAATTCCAAAAAAGAGGATGCTACGAAAATATACAAATCAATGCCATACATAAGGGAATTTTCAGAAATATTCAAAACATCGAATATGTACAATAAAGAAAAATTCTAAATAGCACATAAAACAAACAACACATTGCAATAACTATATACCAACACAAAAAGTCCGATCGACAAATTAGACAAGACCACGTGATATAAAAAACTAATTGTTATGGAGACAGGTCCAAATTATGCAACAAAGTATATATTGGTCCGACCAAAAATAAATTAAGGACGAGAATACAGTGCACAAATAGTAAAAACAGAAGCACAACTCTAGAACCAACGAGTAAAGAAGTCTGAAGTCGGGTTAGACCGACTACGAAATACCCTTTACCTTTTCTTGTGCGTGCGAGTTCAACAATGGGGATGTTTTCTTCATAAATCATCCTTAGGAGCATATCTACGGAAATTTTCGGTAGGGTACCTTGATTATATCGACTCCATTTCCTATGTATGGCTTTGTAGTGTCAATATAACCACTAACATAAAATTTCGTCCAAAAATATTGTACAGGTCGTAATTTATAATAATATGTCAATAGTGGGCGTGGCTCAAAAATAACACGCCCATTTTTGTGTAGTGTTTAATGTTAGTATCCGCAACATTCCTGTGAAATTTCGTTGATAAATCTTTAATAGGAAGCTAGTAACGATTTTTGGTTAATTGTGGGCGTGGCAGTAGTATAACTCTGCCCATATTTGGAATGCATGTTAGTACAGACCCAGTGTATACATCTACCAATTTGATTTCATATATCATCACTAGAACCATAGATAGGGTAATTGTCTTTAAGACCCCAAAGTTCATTATATGGGAGGGAGGCGTATCCTTTCTCTGATCGAGCCCAAATCTTGTATATGGCTTTGTAGGGTCCATATACATACTACTATAAAATTTTGTCCAAAAATATTATATAGATCGTAACTTATAATAATATGTGAATAGTGGGCGTGGCTGTAGAAATAACACGCCCATTTTTTGTGTGGTGTTTAATGTTAGTACCCGCAACCTTCCTGTGAAATTTCGTTGATAAATATTTGATAGGATCACAGTAATGATTTTTGGCAAATTGTGGGCGTGGCAGTAGTAATAATCTGCCCATATTTGGAATGCATGCTAGTACAGACCCAGTGTATACATCTACCAATTTGTTTTCATATATCATCACTAGAAGCATAGATAGGGTAACTGTCTTCAAGTGGGGTCCCCAAAGTTCATTATTTGGGAGGGAGGCGTATCCTTCTTCTGATCGACCCCGAATCTTGTATATGACTTTGAAGGGTCCATATACGTACTAATGTAAAATTTCGTCCAAAAATATTATATAGGTCGTAAGTTATAATAATATGTGAATAGTGGGCGTGGCTGTAGAGATAACACGCCCATTTTTTGTGTGGTGTTTAATGTTAGTACCCGCAACCTTCCTGTGAAATTTTGTTGATAAATATTTAATAGGAACACAGTAATGATTTTTGGCAAATTGTGAGCGTGGCAGTTCTAGTATGGTCTCAATATTCTGCACACACACTATTATTGACCCCATGTATATTTCTGCAAATTTTTATTCCGTTGGCATCAATACGAGCATAGGTAGGCTAATTTTAATTTTAGAACCGAAAGTTCCCTATATCAAAAGTTGGCGTGTCTTCTCTCTGATCAGCCCCATTTGTTGCAGATAGCTTTATAATGTCCACATGTTTCTTAATGTAAAATTTCGTCCATAAATCTCTACCAGATCTTAAGTTATGAATATTTGTTAATAGTGGGCGTGGCAGTTAATAATACCGCCCACTTTTTGCACAGTCTTTAGTAGGACCCACATCTCCATATCTGCCAAATAACATCACGTTTCCGTCAATTGGACCGAAGTTATAGTCATTTTAAAAAATGTGAAAAAAGTTCCTTATATTTGAGGTAGGCGTGGTCTTTGTCCAAATCAGCCCATATAGCAATCTGGTTCTGTATCTTTGTCCAGACTATACTTTTGCAAAATTTCATTAAGATAGCTCTAACGGTGTAGAAAAAAAGTGGCCACAGACGGACAGACGGACAGATGGACAGACGGACAGACGGACGGACAAAATAAAAATGCCTTAGAAAGTGATTCTGATCATATCTGTATATATAAGTCCATACCTACCACGCCTCCTTCTTGAAATTGCAACCCCTCTCAAAAGCACAAAGTTAGTATACCCTATTTACCTTTTTTAAAGGTAAAGGGTATATTTACCTTTTTTTAAAGGTAAAGGGTATAAAAACGGCACTTTCGGATCACTGTGCTTGTAGTGGACATCAGCCGACCTTCGAAGAATCACAGGTATTACAATAAAAACAACACTACAACAAGCGATGCCTATTGGAAATAATACATATCACCAACATACCAACAAAACAAAGATATAATAATTATAAAACGGATACGGATAACTGTGCACACATATACAGAAAACTTGTACGAGAAAAGTAAATATACAAAATAACAACAACAAATACAAATATCTGACCAAAGAAAAATTATATTTAGTCTGTAATTTGCATTTAGGTGACAGATCCGAAAATTGTAAGCCTCGATATAATTGTTGATTTCAGATATTTTCACATTGGTGTTATTAAAGTTAAAAAAATATTTTTTATTGGTGCTATGCACCTTCTTTATTTGAGGATTGAAAACGAACTAAAATCTAATACAAAATATTCTTATGTCTAAACACATTATACCGTTTGCTGCCGGATGGTTTGTCGCTGGAAGATGCTGAACTTGCATTCCCACGATTCTGGATTGGAATGAGTGAACTAAATTGTAGCTTGCAGGTGTTCGGCTTTTAGCAGACGCGGTGTCATCGCAAAACGTGTGAATTATTTGCACACGGGTTGAGTGTGCAATATGAGATTTTCTTTGGTTTAGGTGAATGTAGTTTATTTCACCTTAACATATACTACCTCTGTGCTTTTGAGAGGGGTTGCAATTTCAAGAAGGAGGCGTGGTAAGTATGGACTCATATATACAGATATGATCAGAATCACTTTCTAAGCAATTTTTATTTTGTCCGTCAGTCTGTCCGTCTGTGGCCACTTTTTTTCTACACCGTTAGAGCTATCTTAATGAAATTTTGCAAAAGTATAGTCTGGACAAAGATACAGAACCAGATTGCTATATGGGCCGATTTGGTCAAAGACCACGCCTACCTAAAATATAAGGAACTTTTTTCACCTTGTTTAAAATGACTATAACTTTGGTCCAATTGACGGAAACTTGATATTATTTGGCAGATATGGAGATGTGGATCCTACTAAAGACTGTGCAAAAAGTGGGCGGTATTATTAACTGCCACGCCCACTATTAACAAATATTCATAACTTAAGATCTGGTAGAGATTTATGGACGAAATTTTACATGAAGAAACATGTGGACATTATAAAGCTATCTGCAACAAATGGGGCTAATCAGAGAGAAGACACGCCCACTTTTGATATAGGGAACTTTCGGGTCTAAAATAAAAATTAGCCTACCTATGCTCGTATTGATGTCAACGGAATAAAAATTTGCAGAAATATACATGGGGTCAATAATAGTGTGTGTGCCAAAAATCATTACTGTGTTCCTATTAAATATTTATTAACAAAATTTCACAGGAAGATTGCGGGTACTAACATTAAACACCACACAAAAAATGGGCGTGTTATCTCTACAGCCACGCCCACTATTCACATATTATTATAACTTACGACCTATATAATATTTTTGGACGAAATTTTACATTTGTACGTATATGGACCCTACAAAGTCATATACAAGATTCGGGGTCGATCAGAAGAAGGATACGCCTCCCTCCCAAATAATGAACTTTGGGGACCCCACTTGAAGACAGTTACCCTATCTATGCTTCTAGTGATGATATATGAAAACAAATTGGTAGATGTATACACTGGGTCTGTACTAGCATGCATTCCAAATATGGGCCGCTTATTACTAATGCCACGCCCACAATTTGCCAAAAATCATTACTGTGATCCTATCAAATATTTATCAACGAAATTTCACAGGAAGGTTGCGGGTACTAGCATTAAACACCACACAAAAAATGTGCGTGTTATTTCTACAGCCACGCCCACTATTCACATATTATTATAACTTACGACCTATATAATATTTTTGGACGACATTTTATATTAGTATGTATATGGACCCTACAAAGCCATATACAAGATTCGGGGTCGATCAGAGAAAGGATACGCCTCCCTCCCATATAATGAACTTTGGGGACCCCACTTAAAGACAATTACCCTATCTATGGTTCTAGTGATGATATATGAAAAAAAATTGGTAGATAATCGATATAATCAATTCAAGGTACCCTACCGAAAATTTCCATAGATATGCTCCTAAGGATGATTTATGAAGAAGACATCCCCATTGTTGAACTCGCACGCACAAGAAAAGGTAAAGGGTATTTCGTAGTCGGTCTAACCCGACTTCAGACTTCTTTACTCGTTTTATATGTAATTGTTATTAATTGAAGACTCTGAGGATGGTTGAAAATTTTGAATTACTGGATAATTTAAATAAAGACAAACAAATTTTATTTTAAAAGATAATAAATTATTTGTCATTGAGCCTTAAACTCGTTATAAAAATATAAAAATTAATAATATAATAATATAATGAATTAATTATTTAATTGATATTTTTCCAACAATTTATTGGCTGTATAGACGGGACACATTTAGGGTTTCAAAAGCCACAAGATGAGGATAAGTTTTTCAACAAGAAAGGAAATGATAGAAAATCCATTATTGTAAGTTAAATATACTTGTAATCTTCAAAACCTAACATCAATCAACAAAAAATTATTAAAGATATGTGATCACAATTAAATATACAATTTTGGGCATAAATTCTAAATATGGAGGTGCTGCACACGATTCATTCTATGGAAGTCATCGGACGAAAGTTTTATTTTTTTGCAAGAATATATAACATCAAATCAAAAAATGTTTGGCTTTTAGGTAAGATTTAAAATAAAATTAATAACTAATAACTGCGCAACTTCTTGGCTTCGTATTTTGAAAACAAAGAGTTCCCTTAATATATTGCTTAAAAAGAAAAAGAAACTTTTATTTTTTCTATTAAATAGAACTAATTCATATAATGTACAAGTAATGAAATATTATAAAAATATACTTCGTACGCAGCTTCTCCGCTTTCCTTTTTCCCGGACACTGCAATTATTTTAATGTGAGTAAAATTGAATGTAAAATAAAAATGGATATTAAAGTTTCAAAAAAAATCGGTATGCTATGATTTTCTTTTTGATGGAAAATATTTTTATTCTTTAGGTAGCGCTGCCTTTTTTGGCAACATTCCCCCCGATAAGTCGACCCATCACGAGACTTTCCATTTTCATCAAATTTGACGACGTCTAGCACTGCTAGCTCCGATGATGGTCTCTTGTATACTCCTGTAGCGGTTTGTAAGACCACACTCCTCACCTGATTGTCCTTGCCGGGTATGACTTGGATCACCTTGCTTGATTTGATGGGTCAACTATAATGACGATATCGCCCTCACGTATTGGTTGTGTATGTTCAAACCATTTAGTGCCTCTTGTCAGATCCGGGAGGTACTCCAACGTTTCCAGAAGTTGTAAGTGAACTGTTCACTGATCCGACAGTTTTTTCTGAGCACCAAACCATCGGCATTGTTTTCATCGAAAATCTTCTATTAGAGGAACCCATTAAAAAATGGTTAGGTGTTAATGCTTCGTTACTGTCACTTTCTATCGGAACATAAGTAAGCGGCCTAGAATTGATTACACACTCCACCTCAGTCATCATGGTTAACAGCAACTCATCCGTTGGATTCCTTGTTGTGTTCATAGCTGCCTATGTATTTTTCATGGAGCGGACAGGTCTCTCATAGCTTCCACCCTTATGTGGAGCAGCTGGTGGTATGAAATTCCATTTCATTCCCGAACTCACGAATTCGCCCGCAATTTATTTGATAGTTATTTCTGATATAGTAGTTTTTGAAAGGCGCAGTCCTAATATTTCGGCTTCCAGTTCAATTCTTGGTATTGAGATTGCCTTTATGGGCGCCACTTTGGTTTTCGCACTAACTAGGCTTCACTCGACAACATTTCCAGAGTATAAACGAAAATATGCGACCGCAGCGTAAGCAGCCTCGTTGGCGTCAACGAATACGTGTAGCTGGATGTTTGTCAATTCACCTATCTTCAACATGGCCTTGGTATGCTGGTAGACTTCATGTGCAGTATGCTCTCTATCCATGTAGACCATTTGTCAAAGTGTTCCTGATAGATTCTCTCATACCTGAGCACAATATTTCATGCAATAATATTTCTAAAAATACAAGGTAATGGGAAATGAGTCTCAGGAGTTCGAAGATTGTCATTAAAGCTTTCAAAATTTGCCTCTTAGTGTGCCATGTTACTCCATTGATAAGATCATCAGTTATTTTGGGCTTTGAAAAGAGAATGTAAAATAATCTTTTGATGGAGACCACCAGAGTCCAAGAACCTTTTCTGAGCTCGAAAATAAATTCCAGCTTGTGATCTTATCGAAGTGTGCTGCTTTATCTTGCAGGAACTCAACGATTTTATTGGAATTGGAAACAAAGTTTCGTATTTCAAAACCCGTTTAGCTATGGACAAAGATAACTTCTTTTGCTAGCTTCGTCGCCGTTTCTTCATAATTAACGTCTTGTTGAAGTTCGAGATGTTCTGGATTTACAACCGAAGTCCTAGTGGGTTTGGCTAAAGATGGCAGCGATGAATCAGCTGGAACTTTCTTAACATGAGTAATGTTTCTACGATACACTCTGCCTTCTCCTGATATCACGACATCATTTCCTTTCCGATCTGTAACTTCATATTCAGTTTTCCCAAAGGTTGTAGATAATTTATTAGAGTGAACAGTATTTCGGAGCATTACCTTATCCCCAACTTTTATGTCACAATCGACGTTTTACCAGAGAGCGGTTCAAGTTTTCCACCTCTCCATTGGCTTGGGGCCAATAAGGCGGTGATGTCAGCAATTCAATATTATTGGTATTGCAAAATGCCGTGAATTCTTCGCTGACGAGTTGGCGACCGTTATCAGCTGTTATTGATCTTGGATATCCATGTCGGGCAAATATCTCCTCGAGAAAGTCAATAATTTCTGTTGATGTTATCTTCTTTATAAATTTAAGTTCGTGATATCGCGAATAGTTATCAATTATTACAAATACTAAGTCGTGATTTGGCAAAGGACCCAACAAGTCCATTGCTACACAAGCCCATGGACTATCGGGCATGATCCGTCTATTCATAGGCGCAGGTGGTATCGGTCTAGATACCAACATACATTCATGACAGCTCTTCACGTATTTCTCTATATCTCGATCGACCAATGGCCACCAAATCTTTGCTCGAATTCTGCGCTTCATTACGGTTTCGCCTGGATGGCCTTCGTGCGCTAGATCTAGCACTTGTTGTCTCAGGCTTCCTGGAATCCCGAATCTCGTACCTCGCAATAAATTTCCCAAAATACTGAGCTCAAATCGAAATGGATAATACCTGTTCTTAGTTGCTGTACTCCAGTTGTCGGTATTTATAAATTCTACTGCCATCAAAAGTTCATCATCTTTGCTATTATGGTGTACAATCTCCAAAACCGTTAAGGCTCGCGGAACTGAATTTTCTATGATAGAACAAATGCTGAATTCGCATGGCTTGTCAAAAGTAACAGCTGTGTTCACATTACATAGTCTGGATATCAAGTCTACAATATTATGCTTTCCTGCTTTGTAAATAATTGTGTAGTTAAACAACTGCAGTCGTAACACCCAACGTTCGATACGAGCAGGCGGCTTCGATGTTGGCTTAAAAATAGCTTCAAGGGGCTTGTGGTCTGTTTCTAGCTCAAATTGAATCCCTGCTAAGTAGTAGTAAAACCTCTCTACAGCCCACACCAGAGCGAGACTCTCTTTTTCCGTTTGTGAGTAGCGACGCTCAATTTCGGAAAGCGCTTTACTGGCAAAAGACACAACATATGGAGTATCTCCAGTGAATTTAATAAGGACAGCTCCCAAAGCTACAGGGCTTGCATCAGCAATCAATCTTGTTCGTCGGTTTGGTGAAAAATAAATTGTGTTGGAAGCTCCGCCAACTATTCCTTGAGTTTTATAAATGCGTCATTCTGTCTAGTGGACCATACAAATTGTTCATTGACTTTCATGGTCGCTCCTAAAGGTTCAACTAGATCACTTAAATCTGGTATAAATTTTCCTAAATAGGTTACCAGACCCAGAAAACTCCGAGTTTCCTCGCGGGTTTTTGGAGCTCGAAAATTCAAAACACTATCGATTTTGTTCTGGTCAGCGCTTATGCCATCTGGTGATAGAATATGGCCCAAAAATTTTAAATTCTGTACCTTCCATAAGCATTTGTCAATATTTATGGCTACATTGAAGCTCTTAAATGCGGTAAGAACATCTTCCAAGTGTTTATCATGTTCCTTCTCAGTTGCGCCGAAGATTATTATGTTATCCAAATAGTTTAATGCATTTTTACATGGAGCCAAAATATTTTCCATAGCCTTTTGGAAATATTTCCGGAGCTGAATTCACCCCAAATAACAGTCGTTTGTATCTAAATAAGCCTTTTGAAGTTATAAATGTTGTTATATATCGGCTTTTCAGCGTATGCTATGAATTGGTGATCTGATTTAAATCGAGCATTCCACATGACTGTTTTTCCGGTATTCAACAAATTCCAATCATCTTCACAAAGGAGGTTGTATTTTGATCCTGAATCTATCAACATACTTATCTTCTTACCGCCTACAAAACACGGTTTTATCTCAATCGCAGATTCTCCTTTATTAAATATTTTAAAACAGCAGTCATCTTTTGACTTGGATTGGCCATCAATATATCTTATCTTGGAATAACAAAAATCTCGACGCTTCGGATTTCTGTTATTAAATGTAGACAATTTTCGTTTGTTTGAACCAGCCACATTTGTTGCCTTTCATTTTCCTGGCTGGACAATCTACACTGCTTCCGTCATGATTGTTTTGCCCACATCTAAAACATTCGCAGTTATTTGCAATTTTATTGATTTCACCACTTGTACTTGGAGCCTCCATTGATTTTGATTGAGCATTAATTTGCTCATGGACTTTACAAATTTCAATGATTTCTTTCAAGGAGTGCTCCATCAATTTGTCTTTAATGCTGATTTCCAGAATATCATTCTTTTTTTTACCAAACACACACCTTGAAGCCTGTTGCCGCGTCCTCAATAAGAATTTATTGAAGGTTTCACCCGATTCTGCCTTAAGTGATCGAAAAAAATGCCTCTCAAATTTTGAATTTCTTTCTGGGGAAAAATAGTCAGTCAATTTGTCAACTAACATTTTATAAGCATCTTCTTTTTCCCCACAAGTAAGAGCACCTGGAATGTTATGCTTAACTTCCTGTAATTGGGTTCCTCCATAATGTAAAAGCTTATTCTTTTTCTTGACTGCATCTGATATTTCTTCCGCCTAAATATAGAAAGTAAATGCCCTTAGCCACTTTTCCCACTCAGTACGAATTAGCGACTTGTCAATCACTTCACAAAGAAATGGCCTAATTCCATTTGTCTCATTCATGTTTGGAATCAATGTTATTGTTTCGGCTGATCGTCTTGTACTTTTATTTGTACTTCAATTTGCCCAACTGGCCCAGATCTTATTGCAAATGGATTTTCCAAATTGGATGACAGATTTTGTACACCTCACTCGTGCTTGTTCTTATTTTAGTTCCTTGAACTAAAATACAGAATTTATTTGCCTAACTGGCAATCTGAAATCATTCATGAAATCATTTATGATCATAAATTTATTTTTTTCTTCTTTCCACAGATTTTCTGTAATGCGTGCAAACGCTAGCTTTTATTTCATCCATATTTACCACGTCGCCAATGTAACAGCCCATGATTTTACCAGATAAATGAAAAATATTTAATTTAGTTATTTATATTAATACTTTGTGTATTTATTATCCAAAACATAAAACAACTGTATGCATCAGAAAAACTAAAATTTTATTAATTCATATAAGCGTTGCCAGATCAACTGGTTATTGTGGGCTGTCACCTTTGGCGGGTTGCCACATGCATCACTATAGGATTTGAATTTGTTCCGCAAGTGATCAAATTTTTCTACGAGCTCCTTGGCATTCATGGTCTGCTTAAAAAGATTAAGTGATTCTATGATGCGCACATTCAGCATTTTCAACTTTTTATGTGAATCTTTTGCAGAAATTTCAACACTTATGATTTTAGATTCAGTTTCGGTGCGATGTGTGTTCGAGGTCCATCTGAATGGTTGCTTTTCGCCGTCGATGCTCAGTCTGGTTGCCAAATCGTTGTTTATCAATAAAACTTACGAGCCGTCGTCAAAAAATGCATAAGTTTCGATTTTCGCATTTGGACCATAAAGAGTTACTGGAACAATTTTGAATAGCATTGCTGCTGTCTTCGTTTGATGAAAGTTACAATTGGGAACTGATTTATTACTCTCCTGACGTGTACCTGTATGTATTGTCCTCGCTTTATGCATCAAGGGATGATGTTTATAAGTGCAGCCATACTCGCCACATTCTTTGAAAGAGGGGCATACATTTTAAATATATTCTAAATTATATTTCTAGGTGATTCAGGCTATCCACTTGATCCTTGGTTGTTAATCCCGTATAGAAACCCTCAAGAAGTATCAATGGAATCACATTCTAATAAGGTGCACTGGAAAGCGAGATGCGTTGTTGAAAGGACAATCGGCATATTAAAAGCTCGTTGGAAAAGTCTATTCCATGAAAACAGAAGCCGGTACAGCCCGAAAATAATTGCACATTTTACCAATGCTTGTGCTGCATTACACAACAATTCATTACCTTCAATTTAACGTAGAAAATTATGAAAATGTGGAGCAAACCCCTGTACAAAGTAATACGTCTCAAATAGATATGGATTATGAAACCAATATAACTAAAATAGGAACAACAATTAATAAAGTTTTTTATTAAATACGTATAAGGACCAAACAAATTATAATTTTATTGGATTAAAATAAGATGATTTGCGTGAATTCATTATAAAAAAAATAAATAAAAGAAAAAATAAGAGCGTGCTAAGAATAGTAAAAACATGAAAACTTACCTTGTAAGAGAAGGTTTTCCAGTTCTTTTGTCCGTATTAGGGCCACAATTGTTTTTGTGCTCATATTCATTTTTAAGGACCTTTTATCCTGTTCGATTAGATTGTCAAATCTTTTCAGCACTTCTTTGTGGTAATCTTCAGTAGTTGCAACATTTTTTTCAGCAAAGTTGTTTTTCTTTCTCTTTGCTCTCTGCTTGGTGTTGGAAGTTCATTCTGAACAAATTTAACTTTTTTGAGATGTTGCTCTTCATCCTCATTTTCATCATAAAAGCCCAAAAGGTAAGATAAGTAATCTTTAAAATTTTTTTTTTTATACTTGCAGAAGTAATGGCAAGGTTTACACATTGTCTTTGAGATCCAAAGCGTTGCACTCCCTTTAGAACATACCACTTCTATTCCAGCTACTTCTGAAATGTGATTAGGATTAAAAACTTTCCTCCAGTTCTTTCTTTTGAAGAATTGTGGAAGGAAAGTTTTTTGTTCACCATTTGCTTCTAATCGGCATAAACTTACACCAAAACGCATTACAAAAATTTTACAGTAAAATGGCGGCCCAGACCCATTCGTCGTTAGGTTTTCGCACAATTTTTTGGCAGCGGTTTTTTTATCACTGTTTGGCAGAATCCCTTTAGCCAAGTCGGAGTGATCTGCCATATATTCAGAAAAAATCTACTTTCGCCTATTATTCCTTTTAGTAATATTAGTTCCGCTACTATATGCTCGGCTGCTAGAAGACATGGGGTGGACGAAACTGCTGTCAAGTGGATCCATTTCATGTTATCAAAAAGACTGTTAACTGTTGGGGATACAAACGACAATTGCACCCTGGCAGAAGTCCCTCAGGGTGAGATACTCTCCTCTTCTGTGGTCTTTTGTGGCGGACTCTCTTCTCACTGAGTTATAAAACCATGAAATACACATCCAAGTGTAAATATCAGTCTTTCCACGGAGGTGAAATATTTGGGCGTCGTTCTTGATAGGAAACTCAGTTGGACGTCGCATGCTGAACTGTAGGTTAGCTACTCGGGCACATAAAATATTTGGGCAGTGCCGAAGAGGATTTGGTAAGACTTGGGGTCTGAAACCAGCTGGTGTATTTTGGCTATATGCAGCGTTGATCAGACCAATTATTTTGTATGCTGCTGTGGTCTAGTGGAGCAGAACTGGCGTTAGGTTCACATATTTGGGGTTAAGCAGACTACAGAGAAGTGTATGTTTGATCATTATGGGCGCCATGGGTACCACATCTGGTGACGTTCTGTATGCTTTGTTGAACTTGCGACCACTGGATCTTATGATTCAACAGGAGGCGATGAAAATGATATGTCGGTTATATTCATATGGATATTGTCACGATGACAAGAACTTTGGGTATAGAGTGATGTTCAAGACGCTATCGGAGCAATACCCGTTGTTTCTGGCACCGAAGTATAAACTCTTACCTAGAGTTTCTTTTGGAAGAAAGTACAAAGTCAGCTTCCCAACAAGGGAGCAATTGATAGATCTAGAAGTACTTGTTGGGGAACCAGTGAAAACTTTCTTCACTGATGGCTTTAAAACTGAAAAGGGAACTGAGGATGGCTGGCATCTGAATGAAAACGTCAGGTGCGTTTCGGCTATGGGAAGGCAACGGTATTCCAATTGCCGTATTGTATTGATATACTGAAGGTAGCGGAATGGGTAATTGAGAAAATATGGCGCGATAAGGAGATTAGAGTGTGTAGTGACAGTCAGACTGCACTGAAGGCCCTAGAAAACGCGATACCCACTTCAATAATATAGTTCAAAAATTGTCCAAGAATGTATGTCAAGATTTAACTCCATCGCAAGATGGAATTTACTTGAATTTATTTATGTTCCGGGACACTGTGGTGTTCAGGGGAATGAGGTAGTTGACGAATTGGCAAACTTGGTTGTGGTAATCACGGGGCATACTCCATGGCGTCACCATAGGCATCATCGAGAATCCAAACTGCGTCTCCTACCAGGAGGAAGAACAGGACGACACAGAGCATTTTCTCTGCGCTTGCTCTGCCTTTGCCAGAACTATTAAGGTGAGATGTTTTGGAATTGGATAATGTACATTCCTAATCACTGGACAGACTGAGTTTCATAAAATAGTCAAAGAAGTTTGAATAGGTGTAACTTCCTTTCCAAAATCCCCTATCTCCTCCTTCCCCAAATATTTTTCCAGACATAAAGTACAATGGGCATCAATGCCTGAGTGCTTGGAGACGTCGAAATATTTTTTGCGAGGGCAGCGAAGTAGCACATCAAGTGTGGGATGTCCTCCTCCTTGTCCGACGACCCGCGGAAAAAGTCATTGGAGGGTAGGTTAAGCCTCTGGGCATGTCTGGCACTCATGAATAGCACAATGGCCTGTCAGGATTGCTACTGTTTTGGCGTAGAAGTCGCGTTTTTGCTGCAGTAACTGCGTTATTATATTCATGCTCAGCGAAGCCGCCTTTATATGAGTATGTGCGTAATTTGGTATATTATCTGCGAGTATACTATACCTCGTATGCTGTCTAACCCACCTTCAGCTTCGTTTACGGGTTTTTCAGTTATTTAAATTTGTTTCTTTGTAAGGGTACACGTCTTGCTTCCAATTGTCAGCGATCATTTTCGGGAATGAAGGCATTGGACTGTTTGACAGGCAAGCTGTGCCCTATAATTTTGTCACATATGCCCATGTGGGTTTAAACTACCATGCATTCCAAGGCAATATTTTATGCGTGCTAAGAATAGCTGTATCATCTGCAAAAGTTGATATTAAAAGGGTTTTATTCCTAGCGAAGTCGGATGTGGGCCAATAAGACCCACCTTGTTGAACACTCGCTAGTATTCAGCCAATGTTTAATAGCCAGCAATGTGAGTGACTCTGTATCCAGTGTATCGAGTTGTCAATAGCTTGTATTCAGTATTACGGCGTCATCGGCAAAATTTGAATATAATGGTGGGACTGAAAGTAGGAATGTCAGCTGTGAAGAGCAAATATAACAGTGACCTACTGCCTTGATATAGGGCTGTTTATATGTCAAAGTTGTTAGAAATAGTATCGCCTTGGCTTGCCATAAATGTTATGCTCTCAATGTAGATTTCAAATAGTTTATAGAATGTCGTGTAAATAATACCTTCGCAAAGGTTTGCGGGATATGAACACAGTAGAACCATCTATCTTATATGTTAGAATGTTGAGTTTATGACCCTCACCGTGCCTTGGACTTTACGGCACCACAATATAGTATTGAGGAAATACATTGTTTGTTTTTAAATTCCGCAGTACCTGACGAAGAACTATATTTTCGAATATTTTCAATCAACCTGTGTTACCTTTGCTCTCGGATTAGACATCTCTATTATGTATTTTCGAAATTATCAATTTTCGTTGAAATAAGATATAACTTTATTAGGTAATTCTTTTACCACTTTTGCTGTTCTCTGATCCAGTCCTGGTGGTTTTTGTAAAATTGATTAATATTTAGATTTAAATCTGTCATTTTCATACCTTTATATTTTCAGGTGCTTATTGTTTCCACTGCGCGGTATTTCAGGTAGCTCAAACGCCATTTCTGGGGGATTCTGATTACCTTTTAGGACTAAACTTTCCCAAATAAACTGCCAAAAATCCTCTTGTTTCTAATGAAATTTTTCTTTTAGTTTGCCAGTGCAAGATGCCACTTCGATCTTCGAATTTGGTGACCGATGAGTTTTCCATTTTCTTTTATAACGTCGCTACACTTTTACCAGTTTCTTTACATCGGTAGAATGGTACAATGGTGACAACTTTTGAGGAATGGACACTTAAACGTCTCTCGATTTGCGCACACTTACCCATGCGCAAAACTGTAGTAGTACGTATAATAACCAATGATAACAAACCTACACAGATTGCCAACTAATGATAAAGATCTATATTCCTATAATATTTATATCTTTTGCTAATACTTACAGAAGATATTTTTCCAATTGGGTTTGATTTTTGAGTAATACTCCACAATTCGAATAAAGACTGATTTCTAGCTTCCCATATTATATTAAATACTTACCTAAAATCATGCTGTGTATTAGCCCAGAATAAATAATTTGGCAAAATTATTTAGAGTAGTGTATTAGTCAATATTCGTGAATTGTATTGAAAGATCGCTAAAGAATTATATATAGAAGTGATTTTCTTTTATCAGAGTTTCTACTTGAATAAAACTTAATTTTAAAACTTAAGATAAATTTTTTTTTTCATTTTGGTAAAATACTTTACTCATATAAAGCCATCAAAATTTTTCACAATAATTATAAAAGTTGATTTATTTAAAAATTTTTCTTTGTATTGAATTATCAAAAGAAAAGTCTAAATTCGTTATTTTTGAAAATATTTTTCAAGTTTCTTAAATAATAATTTAATCATTTTTATAGTAGTAAAATTAATTATTGAAATAATGGCTTTCCGGGTTTTATGGTATTCCAAAGTAGTGGTCCCTCTCTTTATCTTTCCTTACACTACACTGAAATTTAAAAAAAAATTAAATCAACATATATAAAAATATTCTATCAATTTCCAAATCAAATTTAAAATATAATGAGACAATAGTTAGGCAGTTCACAAGGTGTTTTATTTTGTTTTATGTGTTGTTTGTGTTATATTTTTAGAATTGTTGTATCAGCATTATTGTTGTTTCTCATATAATATTTGAATAGCACTGACACAACTCTGCAGCCTATGTTTCTTGTAAGACATATTTATTATATTATTATATTTTATACTTTTTCAAATAAATAGTAGTTATCTGAAACAAATAAATTAGTACAATAGTAAAAAATGTAAAATAAAGTCAATTTCAAATTCAAACCACAAAAAAACATATCAGACTGTGCTATATTGGAATATTGTGAAAACATGTATGCAAAAGAATCTATGTATAGAGATATAAGGCATAAACGCACCTTTTTCTCATGTAAATTTAGGTGAAATACTTTTTTCCACCTCTAACTAGTATTATCTCAGTATCTCATTGATGATAATCACACCAAGGATAGAATGGATTAAGAAATGTTGAATTGCACAGTCCTCTAGCTGCATGCCAGAAATGTATGCGGCAAAGGAAGGAGTCCCAGTATTCTATTGACTCGTTGGAGAATTTAGTTGTACTCAAGGGTTAAAGTACATGCTAAAGCGGCATATGACGGAGTTATTCTAAACCCGCAAATATATCTATTACTAAATGCTGATCTAGATTCAGAATTATATTGAACATGCAGAACGACCATCCATCAGACATGAAGAAAAACACACCTGTTTTTAGATACGACCATAAATAATTGAGAAAACGAAAATTTATAACCGTCGCATCTACAAAAGAGAATATCTGGTATACAACTGCTCAACAACAGCCAGGCTCAGATTACTGCATTCGTTAAAATCGTCAAAATTATGATACCTTGAAATCAGTAAAGTACTGTCATTCTCAAGAAGCCTCAATTTCTAATTGGTCGAATACAAAGCAAGGTCCAACAATCATGTTGGTGGAGGTGCGCCGTCTTTGTTCTCACCAATATAAATTGTCAGGACCCGGCATCATGTGAAACTGGTATGTATGGGTCAAATGTATTATATTCTACACGAATAAGAATTTTATGGGATGAGGAGATGAAAAATTGCATGCATTCTCGGCCAGAAGAACCGCTGTATTAAACTGTTTGCGGGTGATCGACAGCGATCACAGATCGTTCACTCCACCTAAGCCGCATATATCAGCGGGTTAAAAATAGGAGGACTGTTCAGTAAGTAAAATAATTATTAATGGATTTACATGTCAGCTCAACTGAGAAATCAAACCTGTCCAGATGTATTTATTAATTTTCAACACACTCCACTGGCAGCTAAAGCGAATAAAAACTGTTTTACCGACTGCTATTATATTCTCAATATTGTACAATATCGAACGCATTGTTAATTTATGTTTTCAAAAATATTCAATTTAAAACGGGTGGGGAGTAATATCAACGAGTTAGGCACGCTGATAACACTCCCAACAACACACGGCAGTGCTTAACTCGTGTATCTACCGTAAATTTTAAAAAATTAATTGTCTTGGAAGAAAAAGATCAACAAGCAAATAAATCTTTTCACACTCAACTTCTGCGGCAATTGAAATTTGATATATTTTTTTCACATCGCAGGCTCTTTGAACATGCACATGCGCAACAATTTTTATTTTTTCTTTTTAGCAAAAATAAAAAAGCTTCAATAATAAAGGAAACCGCCGAGCAGGCTTTGCTGCAAGTTCGTCTACATTTGCTGCAGTTGCAAGCGGCGGCGGCATGTTCGGGAAAGGTGTTCAAATTTACTGCCCCCATTGATTGGCGCGCACACCGATTAACATGCGGCAGAACATCTGCACACTTCCATACTCTTATGTGTAACTTTCAGCCCAATCATTGAAAAAAACAACAAAAAGATTTAATTTTTCTTGCGTGCACACATCTCTGAAGCAATTATTCAATAAAAACTTGCGAACCGTTTTGAAATTTATCGATATAATGATGATCCAAGTAAATATGGGCCGCTTCTTCCAATTGTCGCCATTTTTCTCTGAGGATTAATGTTGGAGTCAGCAAAAAATTAATAATATATATTGATATATAAATATATATATATATATATATATATATATATATATATATATATATATATATATATATATATATATATATATATATATATGTATATACATATATATATATATATATATATATATATATATATATATATATATATATATATATATATATATATACACACACAATTATATATATCGTTTGCACCCCGCTTTGCAATGGTTTCGTTCCATATATAGCACAAGGCTTTTTTCGTTGCTCCATCATGCACGGTTAAGTTAAAAGTCAACAATGGTCTCTTGTAAAAAAACAAAGAAGCACGTAAATAAGGAGTTGGAAGACATTGTTGTAAGTCAAATGTGAACATTTTTATATTTTCGCTATTTATTGCGAGTTCCTTATCTTTGTTCTTGCTTTGATACGAAAAATCTGCATCGTCATGATGTTTTTTTTGTTGTAACTTGATTGATTTTTGTTCATCTTCGTCGACAGAGTTTCTTATATTTGATTTAAAGATTTCGCATGTATTACACAGATCAAGCTGAGGTTTCTTGAACTTAATATCTAGGGTAGTAAATATATCTCTATATTTTTCCGATACGCAATCAGAGTATTTTTCAGTATATAACCGGTATAATGTTGCCAAGTTAAGATCACGTTCAAAATATACTTGATTTGTATGTCGACGACTGTAGTGACTTTCGTACTTCGGAATGCTGTTTATATGATCTATAACTTCATTATATTTATCGATTGACAGTTTGTGGGATGGATCATGTTTTCCACGTCTATCGTGTGGTATAAGTCCTCCAGATTTCATTTTTATTTTATTTAAATTCACTGTTTTAATCGCCTGGATTGTTTCTCCATATATTTTTAGGAAGCATTTATGACATACCCGAATCTTTTGTCCATTTTTTTCACAATGGTATTTGTACACATATTGTCGGTTTCGTTTTGTGTTTCTTAAACGTGGTGTTTGCCTGCCAAATTTATACCTCGCATGAACTCCAAAACAACTTCTTTTGATCAAAATATTTATTTTCAAGTCCACAAAAACACTTCTTTGCAAACAATATTTTACTTTTTATCAGTTTTTGTTTTCACATAATAACTTCTTTTCACACAAGTCGTTTAGTCAAAATTAATGTTCTCTATAAACCATTTTAAAATTTATCTTGTCTCAAGCAAGTTACATATTTTCTAAATTTCAGTTTTGATAAAACAACATCTTTGAAGAGAAGTTGTTTTGTTAAAACAAAATGTATATATGCAAAACAATATTAACTACAATTTAGATGTTTTGTCAAAAGGATATAAGAATTTTATTTCTTGCAGTTTAGAAAATTTTTAAACTCTTTCAGATAAGATATTTTATCAAATATTTTTTCCAAATATAATGAAACAAGTTGATTTGGCAAGAACTGTAGATTTTTAACCAAATGGCGTAGAAATGCAAGGATTACACCAAAAGAACCGTCTTAAAAATTTATATTTAATATAAAAATCTTGCAAAAATTTCTTATTTCGAGAGAAGTTGTTTTGTCAAAAGTCCACAGATATATAATATATATATATATATTGTTACGAAATTGCCCTCTTGACAATTTACTCTGTTACAAAATTGCCCTCCTGACAATTCCTCTAACTCTCTGTACTCGGACTCGTACCGCTGGATTGTGTAGTAATCAAACAATCGCTGGTTAAATTAAAATAATTAGCTTTATTTAATTATTGCTATTTACACATTTAATATTAGGCTTAAAGTTTACTTAGTTATGATTTGCACTTTATTTAACACTTTATTTAATAAGTAATTTCATCACTTTGCACAATTACAAATACTGCTGCTTTGATTATAATGCTAGATGCACACACTTTTACGGTCTCTGATCTACTGTATTCGACTTTGAACAGTCTTGTCGCTTTTATAGTATTCGAATGGTTGGTGTAGAAACTTCCACGCTATTCTCGTATATTCTAGAAGCTTCTATCCTCTTTGACAGAAGTCGAGAATATTCTTTTTGATATTACCGACAGATGGTTCTTGAATAAGCTTTTATTCGAATAGTTCGCATCTTGACTCACAGGGGGCACTCATTCTCCAGATGGGATCCTAATAATATGCAATCCCTTTTCACTGAGCTATCACGTTTCACTGCCCTCCGCTTAATCTTGTTCGTCCCGAACAAGGATAGTACTGCAAACTTTATAAGGAGATAACCTCTCTAAATGAACGACTTTAATTTTGCTCCTGGCATTTCTCGCCAACTGGATGCGGTATACTACATCGTTGAGCCGCTTTATCACCTTATAAGGGCCTTCCCAGTGTGTTTGCAGTTTTGGCGATAATCCCTTTTTCCTTTGCGGATTATGAAGCATAACTAGCTGCCCTTCCTGAAATCCCTTGGAGTTTGCTCGTAGATCATATCTGGATTTCATTTTATCACTCATCAGCTGTGTGCGCTTTCTGATGGTTCCATGAATTTCATTCAGCTGTCTTCGTTTGTCAGCAACAAAACTGCTACATGAAACTTCCGTAGATGAGTAGGCACCGAATTTCAGATCTGCAGGCAATCTTATGTCTCAACCGAAAATAGCCTTAGCTGCTGTTGTAGATGTTGTATCGTGAGTACGACGAGAACATATTTGTTGCCGGAATCACTAATTGGAAACGGACCTGCTATGTCCATTC
This sequence comes from Clusia tigrina, assembly GCA_920105625.2. Taxonomy (NCBI): domain Eukaryota; kingdom Metazoa; phylum Arthropoda; class Insecta; order Diptera; family Clusiidae; genus Clusia; species Clusia tigrina. The sequence continues at coordinate 163,023,495 of OV050031.1, forward strand.
CAATACGCTCAAATGGCGCTCCCACGTTGAATAAATGCATCTTCCCCTGGCTGCGACGGCTCGGTCCCTTGGCAGCTGTACACTTTTCACAAGCACTAATCCAGTCAACTACCGATTGCTGGCAACCAACCCAATAAAATCGTGTTTTAATTTTCTCGACTGTTTTTGTTATTCCCAAATGCCCTCCGCTTGGCCCACTATGGTATTCCTTGAGAATTTCGCTTATTCTTGCCTTGGGTACCACAATCAAGTTCTTCGTGGTTTTTCCATCTTCGCTCTCCCACAGGCGGAATAGGCATCCATCTTGCAGCTTTAAGCTATTCCATTGAGCCCAATATGCTTTAGTTATGGGGCTTTCAGTCGAGATTTCGTTCCAATCAGGCCGTTTTCCTTCATTCTTACTTAATACGATTTTTGCCAAATCTGGGTCATTTCGTTGTTCTTCTTTTATCTTTTCCGCTGTCCATTCATCGTCTGGTAAAACAGCCATTAAGCGCACATCGACTACTCCTTCTTTCCCTTCAGCTTTAGAACAGTGCTTACATTCCATACTGCAAGGACGTCGTGATAGTGCATCAGCATTCCCGTGGTTTCCGCCTCTGCGATGTTCTATTGTGAAATCGTAGCTTTGGAGTCTCTCAATCCATCTCGCAACCTGACCTTCGGGATTTTTGAACTGTAACAGCCAGCGCAGAGCAGCGTGATCCGTTCTCAACAAGAACTTTTGTCCATACAGGTACTTGTTAAAGTGCTTCACGCACTGCATAACCGCCAAAAGTTCTCTCCGTGTTAAACAGTAATTTCGCTCTGGCTTTGATAAGATCTTACTGAAGTAGGCTATTACTCTTTCATGTCCGTCAATAACTTGCGACAGGACACCTTCAATCCCGAATCCACTTGCATCTGTATCCAAAATAAATTTTTCGCCAGGTATTGGATACGCAAGGATCGGAGCTGTACACAATAGCTCTTTCAATCTGTTGAATGCCTTCTCCTGTTCGCTTTTCCACTCAAAAGGAAAATTTTTCCTCGTTAATGCATGCAGACTACCAGCCACGTCCGCAAACCCTGGAACAAAGCGTCTGTAATAGGTGCAAAGACCCAAGAAGCTGCGTAGCTCATGCAAACTAGTTGGTCTTGGCCACTCCCTTACTGAGTCTATCTTATCTGGATCTGTGTGTACTCCTTCAGGTGTGACTTTATGTCCAAGGTACTTGACTTCTTTCTTGAAGAACGAGCATTTCTTTGCGCTCAGCTTCAACCCTGAAGCTCCTAATCGCATCAATACTTCTTCCAAATTCTTCAAGTGGTCCTCGAAGTCCTTTCCCATAACGATGATGTCATCTAAGTACACCAGACACGTTTTCCAGTGAAGACCCTTTAGCACATGTTCCATTAAGCGTTCAAATGCAGCTGGAGCATTACACAGTCCGAATGGCATCACCAAAAATTGCCATAGTCCATCACCGGCACTGAATGCTGTCTTTTCCTTGTCTTGTTCGTCTACTGCCACTTGCCAATATCCGCTTTGTAAATCCAGCGTTGAGAACCAATTTGAACCAGAAAGTGTGTCCAACGTATCGTCGATTCGAGGTAATGGATAACTATCTTTCTTCGTTACCTCATTTAGTTTACGATAATCTACACAAAAACTTGTGGAGCCATCCTTCTTCTTGACTAATACCACTGGAGAACTCCAGGGGCTCGCTGATGGCTCTATGACGTTGTTCTGATGCATTTCCTTCAGCAATACATTCACCTCTTCTCTCTTTGCCAGAGGTACTCTTCTTGACGCTTGACGAATGGGTTTGGCATCACCAGTGTTGATTGTGTGTTTCACCATCTTTGTTCTGCCTTCGTTTTTACCCTTTTCAGCAAATACTGACCAATGTCTTGCCAAAAGTTGGCTGGCAGTCCTCCTCTGCTCTGTGGATAAGTCTTTGCTCCATTCTTTCGTAAGATCGTCGAGTACCTTTTTATCAGCTGGTATCTTCATTTTTGTGTCTCGCGGCTGGCTTTCACAGTTTACAATTGCCGAAATTGCCCGGCAATTTCCAATTATCTGTCCTTTCTCTATGGTTTTAGCGGAATTTGCAAGATTGACCACTTTTACTGGCACTATTCTGTTCTGCTGTTCTTCTACGAGGGTTTTTCCAATGATGATGTCATCCAGTACAAATTTTTCATCCGTTTCCCCAACCCACAACTTGGTCTTCTCCACATCTCCGTCCATTTTGGCCCATATGACTGCCTCTGACTTTGCTGGGATTTTTGTCCGCCGCGATACAATGGCTTGTCGGATACCTCCATACTTATCCTCACCAACGGATAACGGTATTTCGGTGTTCGCATACTTCAACGTTCGGCATTTCAAATCTAGGGTGAATCCATTCCGAATCATAAAATCCACACCTAAGATTAATTCGTCCACAATATCCGCAACTACAAACTCGTGCTTCACTGTTGTGGTACCGATAGTGATTTTCCGTGTAACTTTTCCAAGTACCGGTGCCTCATCTCCAGTTGCCGTACGCAAACTTATTCCCTGAAGCGGCTCGATTCCCCGAACGAGATCCCTTCTAATTATGGAATGTGATGCACCCGTATCCAATGTTACCACGATTTTTCTTCCATTTACTACGCTGTCGACAGTTAGGCTGTTGATTTTCCGTGCCATCTGAGAAACGAAGATTCTGGGGCTACATGTTGTGGGAGTCAGATCAAGCCCCTCGAGACTGACTCCATCTAGTTTGTCGACGACTTTTCATCATTTTCTGATTCCCTATTTTGGTCTTACCGGTGAGCGTGATCTAAAACGTTTCCGTCTCGATTGGCAATTACGGGCCATGTGTCCGACCTCTCCGCAGGTGAAGCATTTGCCCGTGAAACTTTGGCCGCTTTCGACTTGTACCTGACGGGCTCTGTATACTGGCTGGCACACCAAGGCTGCTGTCTCTGAAGTTAAAGCGCTAGCTACTGTCTCCATATATGTAGCTTTCGGATTAGTTATTGCAGAACGCTTTATTTCCGCATCGCGAATGCCATATACAAAGGTGTCCATCATACACCTCTCAATGATCTCTCCTGGGTAGGCAAGATGAGCCAACCGTTCCACTTCCGCCGCAAACTGTTAAAGAGACTCACCACTCTTCTGTACACGTGTTCGTAGCTCTACTTGGTACATCTGCTTCCGGTGTTCACTACCATACTTGCGCTGAACGGCATTCATCAAGCTTTCATAGCAGTCTCGCTCACTTTCTGAGATAGTTTGAAGCACATCAGCGGCAGCACCTTTCAATGAAACTGTTAATGCAGCCACTTTTTCGCGTGCACTCCAACCATTTGTGCTAGCGGTAGTCTCAAACTGCATTCTGAAGACGCTAAATATCGTGGTTCCATCATAGGTAGGAGGCTTCAGTTTTATTGAGGATAAAGCTGGCACAGGCAATGCACCTTCCTGTAGTAGGTGAATTCTTTGCTCTATTTGTTGCTTAAATTCGTTTTGCTTTTGCTCGTTCGCAATGAATTTTTGTTCTACACATTTTTCGAACGATTCCTGCCGTGTCTGAATATCACAAACCTTCCTGTCTACCATTTCGGACATTTCTTTCATCTGCTGTGAGTTTTGTTCCGCTAATAGAGCGAGTCGTATTTCACTTTGCTGTAATTGTTCTTTGACATCCTCTCTGACAGCTTGGGCATTTTGTTGTAATCGCTCCTGTATCCTCTCATCGACTGCTTGCTTGAGGGATTCAGCACTCTTTTCAACGTCCTGTTTGACGGATGCGACACTCCTTTCGACGGTTTGAGCATTTTGCTGTAATTGCTGCTGCATCCTCTCTTCGGCTGCTTGAGCACTTTGTTGTAGCTGCATCTGTATTTCCCCGATAAGTGCACTCATGTCAAAGTTACCCGTGTTAGTTTCTTGCGGTGTTTCTTCGTGTCGAGATGTCGTTGCCTCTTCACATTGGAATTCATGCTCATCGACATCTATACCCTGCTCCTCTAAAGCGCTTCTTAATCGCACCTGCAGCTCCGCTTTAAGCCCTTGTGTTTGCAAATTTAAACGCTCAAGCTCCTTCTTGAGCTGCTCCAATCTCAGTTTTTCGAATTTAACCATTGTTTATTACAGGTACACAATCCCACTTCTGACACCAATTGTTACGAAATTGCCCTCTTGACAATTTACTCTGTTACAAAATTGCCCTCCTGACAATTCCTCTAACTCTCTGTACTCGGACTCGTACCACTGGATTGTGTAGTAATCAAACAATCGCTGGTTAAATTAAAATAATTAGCTTTATTTAATTATTGCTATTTACACATTTAATATTAGGCTTAAAGTTTACTTAGTTATGATTTGCACTTTATTTAACACTTTATTTAATAAGTAATTTCATCACTTTGCACAATTACAAATACTGCTGCTTTGATTAAAATGCTAGATGCACACACTTTTACGGTCTCTGATCTACTGTCCTCGAGTTTGAACAGTCTTGTCGCTTTTATAGTTTTCGAATGGTTGGTGTAGAAACTTCTACGCTATTCTCGTAGTTTCTAGAAGCTTCTATCCTCTTCGACAGAAGTCGAGAATATTCTTTTTGATATTACCGACAGATGGTTCTTGAAAAAACTTTTATTCGAATAGTTCGCATCTTGACTCACAGGGGGCACTCATTCTCCAGATGGGATCCTAAAAGTATGCAATCCCTTTTCACTGAGCTATCACGTTTCAATATATATAACATAAATAACGTAAATAATTACTATGACTGTTTGTAAAATTTAGGAACAAAGTCAATGAAAATCAATGAGCCAATTTTTTTTTAGATGGAGCAGAGCCCCTTATAATATTTTTATTATTTCCGTAGTAAAGGATTTTTTTATCAACTGACGAAATGCAATTTTTTCCATTTTTGCTTGTAGAGTTAATACATATACATACATATACATATGTGCGTACCACTGAATGAGTGCAGAAATAATTGCCAGATCTGTTGGCAAATGTTAACGTAAGATAAAATTCATGGTATATATAAGAGAAAATTTATGATTTCGATACCCTTGTTTTGTATTCTACTATACCCTTTCAGAATTTGCAATATTACTAATATTATGTTATCCATAAAAGCGGTACAACTTTTTTGAGTACTGAGTGAGTGCATAGAAATAATTTATATCATCAACTCTTTATATTTGAAACGAATGTCATTGATTTTCTCCAGAAATTTCAATGTACATATTTATATATTATATGTATAAACATATGCAAAAAAATTTTTAAATTATATTTTTGATGGTGAATTGTAATGCCTTTATAAAATCGGAAAAATTAAAGCCACTTGCTAGAAAATATTGTAGTCTCCTACTTAATTTAAAAAATAAAAAAATCAAATCTCCTACTTAATTTAAAAAATCAAACCTCATAATACTCGTATTTTTAATACCAGAATATTTCGGAGTTTTAATTTTAAACTGTCAATTTTCGTTTCTATAATTAAAACTATATAAACGAAAACCAGTTTGCATTCATTGCCTAGAAAGCCGCCTATAAATTGCATAACAACATTGCCGTGAGCTTCTGAATGCGGCGCATTTCTAGTCTCGAAGCACATTTGCTTTGCTGGTATGTTTGTTTGTCAACATAAAACTCGACATTACCATTTCGAGAAAATAACATTCGTTCATATTTTTCCAGTTTCTTTCTTGGCAGCGGCTGAACAGCAAATCAATGGCGTATAAAGTATGGGAGACACAAGTAGTTTGTCCCGTACTCTGCGCAGCCCCATAGCCGCAAAGCGCTGAAATTTGAATTTGGTAGCGTTGACATTTGTTGTCATTAAAATATTCTTTGTTTGTTTCGCTGATAAGATTTTAAACAATACTGATAATTATAAGCAAAAGTTTATCTATACCGCATACGTCACACACACATATACATAAGGTATGCACACAAATGTCATTGCCATATTCTTCTTGAACTTTGTAGCTTCTTAAATATAGTCGCAGAACTAGAATTGTGTCTAAGAAGTATGTACATATGTATGTATGTATATTAATTTTTGTTTGGGTTTACTTTGAACTTGCGTGTATAATTGGCATAAACTTCACCTAATTCGTTACACAAATAAAATAAGATAGTTTAACATTTTTCTATAGCTTTGTTGAGCAATAATTATGATGCATCGGATATGAACACCTTCCTGAAATCGTCAGGCTACGAACGACGGATTGAATTATTTATAATATGTGCATTTAGAGGTAGATATACGACTTTTGTGGAGAAAAAGGTATCATGACCTACAAATTTTCAAAATTAAAAAATGGGAAAATAATAATAAAAAATAGAATGAAGAAACATAAAAAACTCTTCTGTACAATTGAAAAAAATTTCGAAACTGACAAAGGTTTGTTTATTGTAGTCTGCTTGGATAAATATTTGTTTATTTGTTCCATACAAAGGTTATGGAATGTTATGCGTTATCCACGCAACATCTGCAGTTGAACCTCTCGATTCTAAAATGAAAACATTAATATGCGTGTGTTGATGATGGTGATGACTGATGCCGTCGTTTGGATTGGAATGATGAGGAAATGTGATGACGCGGTATTTGCTTAAAAAAGGCAATCAACTTTATGTCAATCGCCTTTAAAGCTGTTTGCTTTTATTTGCTCTTTCGTATTGAACGAATACGGTTCAAAATATGCACATTTCTTATTAGAGATTATTTTATGACTAAGACGAGAAGACAGAATAATATGGAATAGAGCATTCAAAGAAGTAGGTTCGGTAGACGCAATTTCTTTGAGCGCAAATTTTTTTCGCTACCGTACTCAACACATAGCACAGCTGTTTGTAGAACAGATGTTTATGTATAAAGTGACAAATTTGTGTAGCGGCCAAAATACATTTACCAGGTATTATTAATAGAAGCCCGCTCTCCAAATGTCATTTTCTCTCAGTCATAATAAGTGTCAAAATGAATAAAGTGTCAAAATGAATAAAGTGAAAGTAAATGAACAAAGTTGCTTCTTTTGTAAATTTTGGCCGCTATTTTTGGGCTTGCAGTTTTTTTCGTAATAAGTAAAAACTCAACTGCCCTTTATTTTTATGGGTTTTTTTTCATTTATTATTATTTAAAATATAAATTATACATACACACATACAACAACTAATACAACTTAAAATAATATTTTTAATAATTTATTATTGCCTATTGTTGTTGTTTTTTTTTGGGTTGCTAATCTTCTATTTAAAAATTTAATTCGAAAATACATTCGACATGTTTTTTACCGCATTTGGTAAATTAACTTCAGTGCTTAATTCCATTAACTTATCACGGTGATTATTGCAGTGCACAATTTTATTTCCGTTGAACTCTATAAAAATGATTTCTAATGATATGATGAGACACAAAAACATTTCTGAAGGCTTCCTAAGACCTCCTTTTGAGATTTGGTCCACCCATGTCCAAGCGCTGCCTTCAAATTCATGCTCATTAAGCTTAAGTCTTCGAATAATATTCCAAGCACAATAATTTATTTATTTCCCTTTTTTAGTTTGTTTTCGTATACAACATTCGTTAAGAGAGCAGATTTGACACATATTATGACTGTTTTCCTCTCACTCTCTCAATTAATAATACCTGGTAAATGTATTTTGATAGCGGCCCATTCTAAAACAAAGGGCGCTGTTTCACTCACCCGATAGGCAACCGATAGGTCGCCAGAATGCAGCCATTGTATACGTGAAAAAAATGTTTATTAAGAATTTTATTGGAGGTGTGTGATTATACATAATTGTATTGAACATAACCATGACGAGATGAACTGCATTTCCACATATGAAACTAATTAAATTTGAGTTTTGTTCCAAAGGTACAATATACAAATAATACAAGCTACCAAACGGGATAATATACGACAAACCCTGCATAATCAGAGCAAAGACACCAAATAGATCACTATATTGATTGCTGACTGTATTGATTAAAACTATGTATTTGAGAATAAAATACCTCCCACCTAATATCAATTGATGTTCTTTCCACACTATCCGAATGGAAATTCCAAAAGAATTCCACTTCCAGGCGAAGCGCGTTTTAATTGTTCTGGATATTTCCGTTATGCAAATTACTTTTTCAAAATATGTTTCCATAGCTATTCCAGCACTTTCGTGGTAAATCTCTCGTCTCCCTTTTGTTATTATTAATTGGTATCGTATTTTAAATTTTACGTTTCACTGTTTCAGCACAATGCAATTCAGCACATTTCTTCTTGATACGAAATGTTCGAAGAATCTTTACACATGGCCAATCGATTGCAAACTGAAATGCCGGTGATCGCGATGGATCCATCAAAGACAATGTGTGCTCTCTTGAGTGAGAATCAACATATTGAAATTGATGGCAACCACATTGGAATTCAGATTGGCAATTTCACGAAGCAGTCGTCAATATGTATCCATCGCCAGTCACACACATGGCTATTGTTGTTCGCACATTCGTATGAATAATTTATTGTGTGTGTTTTTGTGTGTGCTCACAGCAGAAGCGACTAATTTGAAATCAAATTTTTATTTTCTGTTCTGTGTGGCTGGGGTAAAATACACAAGAATGAATTTTCTGTATGGCAAAGGTTTCTCATTCGGAAAGTGGGGCTTAAATCAAAGCATTTGTGGTTTTGCGTATAAATGCCATGTCATGACGAAGCATAATGCGTGCATATTAGAATACTTGACAATATAAAATAAATATGCATGCATAGGATATTTTATAAAGATCGATAGCAAAGTTGTAAAGTGTTGGTCTATCAATTTTATGATGCCGTGTTCAAATTCGCTGAGAAATGTGTTTATTTTTTTAATTTTTCATCCTTTTTTGAAAGCAAACTAATAATTATTTTTATAAAAAATAATAAGAATAGTTTCTAATTTAGCATAAATTATACATTATTAAATAATATTACTGAACCACATTGAATTGCTGCTGCTATAGCAGATCAACAGAGCAAAAAATTTATATCTTCTAAAAATATTCATAACGCTGTTTCTCAACTCATGTATGTACATTAATTCATGTTCGCATGAAACTGTGTTAATTTTGTACGATTTCAATACATTTGTTTATGTTAGTTTTTTGATGCTTTTGAGCAATTCGTCTGAAGAAGCTCTTAAATTTCACAAAATCTAATCCAATCAAACATTTTGTTCGTCAATGAATACGAGTATGTGCAATTTTAGGAAGTTTTTGTTATATCGTATATTGGATTTTATTCTTATAGTAGGAAAAGGAAGAATTTTGCAGATGTATTAAAATTTTTCATATTTCTTTTATATTAATACATTATTTGCAAAATAATAATTAACTTAAATTAATATAATTAAATTAATATCATTATAATATATAAAAAATATGCAGTTGCATGGAAGAACTTAGACAGTGTAACGACTCGTTTTCGCTGGGGTAAAAAGGGTCACTTACATAAATTTATTCCAATAGTGTTAGTTTTTATAAGTGTTTTATTTATTTATAAAAAATTTTAAACTTATTATATAATTATTTTTAATTATACCCTACTCTGTGTGCTCGTGGTAGTGTCCGTGGTTTGTACTAGTGTCCCAGGGAGAGTCGGTCAAAACCATAAACTCCTGGCTCTGTCTGCGTTGCGTATGTGTCCCAGGGAGAGTCGGTCAAAACCATAAACTCCTGGCTCTGTCTGCGTTGCGCATGTGTCCCAGGGAGAGTCGGTCAAAACCATAAACTTCTGGCTCTGTCTGCGTTGCGTATGTGTCCCAGGGAGAGTCGGTCAAAACCATAAACTTCTGGCTCTGTCTGCGTTGCGTATGTGTCCCAGGGAGAGTCGGTCAAAACCATAAACTCCTGGCTCTGTCTTCGTTGATTTATTGTCAATAGTCAAAGTAACTAATTTCGAAGCTTGGTGCGTCTCTAGGAGCTTGTTGCGTTGTATACTTACGGCGCGATGCTGGATCAAAGAGGCTCATTGTTTGGTTCACTCCGCTTATATAGCGAAAGCTTGCCATGGGATCAATGCTCGTTGTTGTTGTGGTCCAGTTGTCCTTAGGCCACCTTCAACTTCCGCTGGTTAACCACCTTGTTGTAATTCCCCTAGTTGTCCATCGTAGTTGTTGCATGCAGTAGTGTGGCCTGATCGCTGCTGTTAGTTGTCGCTTTGCTGTTGTTGTAATTAATATATCGGTTCACACTCCGCTTGCTTACGGCTCTGTGTTTACGATCGGTGCGCTCTCGTTGTCATCCGTGTTTCGCCTTCGGTCGCTATAGTGTTGTTGTTGTTAATATATTGTTTCACTCTCCGCCTGCTTACGGCTCTGTGTTTACGATCGGTGCGCTCTCGTTGTCATCCGTGTTCCGCCTTCGGTCGCTGTACTGTTGTTGCTGTAAAAATATTGGTTTCTACTTCTTTGTGTTTACGATCGGCTCGCGTATGTGTGGTGCGCTCTCGTTGTCATCCGTGCTCCGCCTTCGGTCGCTGTAGTGTTGTTGTTGTTGCAGAGATTGGTTTGCACTCTGCCTGCTTACTGCTTTGTGTTTACGATCGGCTCGCGTATGTGTGGTGCGCTCTCGTTGTCATCCGTGCTCCGCCTTCGGTCGCTGTAGTGTTGTTGTTGTTAAAATATTGGTTTCTACTTCTTTGTGTCCCGCCTTTGGTCGCTGCACTGTTCAGTAGAAATGTTTGCTTGCTGTTTCTTTTTTCCTTTATAGCCGTACTAGTCCCTTTTGATGTTCTTTGTACTATTAGGCCGTCGTCGTCGTCAGTCTAACCCTTTCGGTTTCTGAGCTCCTCACAACCTGTACATTTATTGGTCCGATCGTCTGTGCGTAAATGTTTTGTTATACTTATCCGCTGTCTTTGTTGTTGCATTTATCGTGGGAGGTGGTTACCTTTTTAAGCTGCATGATATCGGGGATGGTTGCATGCTTGAATATTGTTGGTGGTTATTTCTAAATAAAATATGGTGGACATCGTTATTTGTTTGTGGAGTTAACACGGTCTCTGGTGGTAGCATATAGTTTTTGTTGTATTCTTTGTAGGAGGTGTATGCGGAAAATACTTCTGGTACTTCCCGTCTTTACAACAGCAAATAATTAAAAAATAAAACTGAAAAGAAGTCCCAACTATTATTCACGAATGTAGGTCAAGACAGATTATTTGATTCAAAGTATTTTCTATATACATATGTAAGTGGATACACATCCAAAGACAAGTTCACATTCATAAAGAAGCACGAAGCAGCAAGAAGTTTTTGCACATTTTTATTAGTTTCCATAACTCAAGTCTCCACGTCAAAGCGAATGAGTTGCCGGTTGTAGTATTTCGAATGGCGTTTGTGAATAAACATGCAAGCAAGTCGACTTGGGTAAGCCGTGCACACATCATATAGACATTTTTAGATGTAAATGTCAAATGTAATTGGCAAAAAGACGCACCTTATATTACAAATTCTTTTACTAAACATTATTTATCCTAATATAAATTTAAAATTTCTTGGATTTTTAAATACTTGAAATAATTTTTGATTATAATAATTTTCGATTATGAAGTGGTTTATTATGCGTTGGAGCACAATCATGGTTGAATTACATTTTTCCATAAAAAATAAATGTTTATATAAGTTAAGTATCTCCTGCATCCATCTAAAATTATAAAGATATTTGCTTTAATATTATTTTATTATTATTAAGGTAGTCCTTCTCCTTCGAGCTCCTGCCAATTAAAAGATGCGAGCTCTCGTACTCGGGTTCTTTTTATACGTTTTCGCAGCCGACAATCGCATAGTGACTGCGCTTTGAGGCGGCACTGCGCGACAGCGTTTCACGGCTGGGCTTGGCGGCACCGACATACAACAAATGTCTCGCCAATTCCTCCGGCACCGAGAACCTTCACCGTCTACCGTATCTACGCGTAGCGGCTGTGTCGCGCATTTTGTACAATGCTTTGTACTGCTGGGCAAGCGCATGGCGCCAATGCTCTTTTCGTATGTTTTCTCGCGTACCGAGAACCAGCGCCGTCTATCGTGCCCCTGCGCAGCGGATGGCAGCGGATGGTAGCAGACTCTGTTGCCGCGCATTTTGTACAATGCTTTGCACCGCTGCGCTAGCGCATGGCGCCAATGCTCTCCGTCTTGTGTTTTCTCACGCACCGAGAACCAACACCGTCTACCGTGTCCCTGCGCAGCGGATGGCAGCAGACGCTGTTGCAGCGTATTTCCTACAATGCTGGGTACCGCTGCGCAAGCGCACGGCGCCAACGACATGCAACACGTATGTTGCTAACTCCTCCCCCCCCTTAAGATCAGCCGTCCTCGGCTGACGGGCGTCCCGCCCTGGGGCACTACCACGTGTATCCTTGAAGACATTGAGGGTTTCCAGTAGGGGTCCTTTAAGGTCCACTATACTTCTGGTCTTATTGGTTTTACGATGGCAAACTTGCGGAACTTGTGCAGGCATGTGAGGAAGTGGTGATCTGCCGTGGAATAGATATCCAGATGCAAAATTTCAACCGGATGCGTGGGAATAGGGGTTTTTCCTATTTGGATTGCGTGTGGGTGTCGATTGTATTTATCTTCCTGACATATGCAGCAGGCAGATGTCAGCTGCTTGAATTGCTTACGGTTACCGGGGAAATATGTCCTTCGCAAAGCCTGACGTGTAGTTTCATTCGGCGAACGGTGGGTTGTGTTGTGCTGTCTGGCTAGGATTTCTTGTTGCTCGCTTGTGTTGGTGATATCCTTTACCCTTCTCTCACTGAGTCGGAACCTCATGGATGGGAAGAGATCCTGCAAGGTGTCCTCCAAATATTGCAATGTAACTCGATCGTAATATATTCCATTCACAACATTGACGTTAACGGACTCGTTTAGCAGCTGGGGCAAGTCCGAAGGTGAGGCATAAGTTAGGACATGCCTGAGCTGCTTCTGGAATACTATGAAGGAAGTTTTCCTCGACTTCTCTGTACCTTGAGGATAAGCTGATTTCTGAAGCCATTGACGGGGTTATCGACAGTCGGGATAGGTGATCCCAGCGATTTTTCAGTACTGCTATTGGTTTCACATTACTTAGGTTTCTTCATTATTGCATTTATGTATGTGCTGTCATGAAAGCGCGTCCGCGACAATGTTGAGTCTTCCTGGCTTGTAATGGAACTTCGTGGCGAACTCCTCAATGAAGGTTCGCCATCCTTTCATCTTTGAGTTAACATTTCTGTCCGAGAGATCGAAGGTATTAATGTGCATATATTGCAATTCTATATTTTTTTCATTTTGTTTAAAACTGCAATTTTGATTTCTGTTCAATTTATTCTTTGCGTCAACAATAACAGAAGTTCGTTGCACTTTGCATAACAACAGTTTAAATTGTCTTGCTCATTAAGCAGACGGAAATTCGACACGTTTTTTGGTTGTTGTAGTCTCATGATAATATGCTATTCTAGCAAATATGTTGTGCAACTTGCATCGAACTACAGTATTGTATTGCTATGGATTTTGACATGTTAATTTTGTATAAAAACGCATGCAATAATTTAATAAAATCCGTTCAAAATCAGAACTCAATAAGAACAATTATTGAATTATCATTTCTTCGTGGTTTTCTAGTTCAAGTACTAAAAGGTCAGTTTTGAGTTAATTTCAATTTTGTTTCGTCGAGAATCTTCAGTTCAAGTACTGAAAATTCATAACCATAAATTCAGATTAAAATCTTGAATTAAAAATTAATCATCGTGAATTCCCAGTTCAAGTACTGGAAAATCAAAACATAAATTCAAAGCAAATTTTGAATTAACAAACGGTAAGGGGTTGATAGTCTGTAAAAACATTTAGGTCCTTGACTCCGTATAGGTAATTTCTCAGCTTCTGAAATGACCAAACAATTGCAAGCAGCTCCTGCTCATAAGTCGCATAGTTCTCCTCTGTATTGGAGAGTGTGCGCGATATCATGGTGATGAGCCGACCTCCCTGCGATAGTACAGCCCCTAAGGCATAGGATGAAGCATCCGCAGTAAGATCGAATGGTTTTCCGAAATCTGGATAGAGGAGCAAAGCATGTGCTGACCTCACACGCCGAAAGGCGTCTAATGCATCCGCGTCGAGGACAATCGAAGTGTTTTTAGATTTTGATGCTACTATATGACCATTCTTCCCCCTCAGATATATGGTTAGTGGCTTCTGAGGAAATTTCCGTTTGATCGTTGCCGCTGGTATGCTCTACTTTTTCATTCTCGTCTATGCTGGAATCTCTGTAATTCATCCCTTCACACTCCTGAAAGAGCAGTGTTTACATTCCCCGCGCATGTCTGAGGGTTCCCACGTCTAAGTTGACACAAGCCGAGACGTCCGTTAGCAGATCAAACCAGATTATAGCATCAAAGGTGTTTAGAGTGGGAAGTATGTAAAAGGTAGATGTCCTTCTCAGCATATTGATTCCACATTTCCTAGTGACATGCACACTCCCCACCACAGTTTTGACCTTAACTGGTTTGATTATCGGCTTTATTCCCCGTAGATCGGGGATATCCCTAATATAATTCTTGGCAGAGCCGGTATCCACCAAGAACTTTAAACGCTGTGATGCTAGAGTCATTTGAAGGTATGGAAGAAGTGGCCTCTCCCCAAGTTGTTTCTCCCTCAACATCGGCACCGGCATCACCCCGTCTGTAGTTTCGGTTGCGACGACGACCTTCACTCCGGCGGCTTCCATTGTCCCAGCCTACCAGGAGAAGAATCAATTAACTTAGTTCCCAGGTAATTGACTCCTGGGTGTTTCCAATCGTGTGAAGGTGGTTGCGACGAAGGTGGCCTTTTTGTAGCTAGTTCTCTCACTTCAAATTGCTGGCCATCCGAATATCATTTCTGCATATGTGGAGCGCTGGTAGAAGCTCCAAACCGGTTTGCATTAAAGGGATTTCATGGAGGAGCGTCTATGGCGGGTATCGTATACGGATTGCTAAATCGGGGTGGAGTTCTCGGCTGTGGGATGACTCCAGTTCCTTGGCGACCAATGGCAAGTCGAGCTGAGTCGGGCTGATACATCCTTATAAGCTGCTGGTTGATGCTATAATTGAAGGATGGTTGCATTCCCTGGGGGCCCCCGTCGCTTCCATGACTGGTCTATGTGGGCTCTGGCTGTGTTTATTTCTAGCTCCAAGGCCAGAGCGAGGGCTGCCGCATATCCGGGGGACTAGCACAAAGAACTGATGAACTCATGGGCTCGTTAAGCCCCGAAATGAATACGCTCCTAGCCAGGTTCCTGTGCTCTTCATTCAGGATTTCATTTCCGCGATGCGTCACCAGAATTGCTCATGTCGTTCTGGTTGGTTAGAAGGGTGAGCCTCTTCTGAATATCGTCATAATACGGACCATCCACTTTGCCTGAGACTCCGCATTTCTTGTTGAAGCGCGTCTTCTGTCTGCATATGTAAAGTCTAACCGAGCCAGTATTGCGTCAAGGTATTAAAGGGTGTTAGGAGGACATCGGCCTCTCCCATTACCTTACTTCGGATCAGGTGAACGGCCTGGTAATGGCGAGGAAGACCTTCCGAACCCGTGAAAGGGACGTAAGCGCTAGTGACAGATCTCCGCCAGGAAGCGTACTGCGTCCTGCTTCCACCAAACTCGCGAAGCGAATGAGCACGAATAAATCAACCCCTTCACCCTCTCGATCGAACATAATATCGCTATAAACTGTGGGAGGTACTGCCGGTTGTCCACGGATCTGCAGTTCTTTCCGGAGTTCGCATATCTCGTTGCGATTCTCAGTAAATCGTCGGTTGCTTTCTTCAGTCAAAGAGGAGAAGGCGGTGTTGATCATAGCCTCAAATATAGCCAAATCTCCGCGGGATTGGTGCGCTGCTTCCTTGTGCGCCATACTAGAGTCTAGAAGCGCACTCTACTTTGCGATGAACGGTACTAGAGACCTGACTCAATGTAGCCTGTGCTGGTCTTCCCTTGTTACAGCGGAAGTCCTTGGTGTGGTGAGCCGTGCACCGTCTTTTTCGGATGCTCTCTACGTCACCAAGAATGTGCTAGAACGTATGGTTGGGCTGTGTAACGCCTTTTGGGTAGTTCTAAAAATTTTAAGTTTTATTATTTAAAAATTTTTTATTTTTTTTTTATTCATTTTTTTAAATTAAAATTTTGTTTACGTTAAACCTGGAGGGTCCCGTAGGAATCGCAGATTTTAACGTAATATAGCACCACATATCGCCATTCGTGCTTTATACCGGTGAACGTGGAGATGGGCTATGCACCACCTTTTTCGGTCGCACCGTGTTTAATAATAAACCTTGCGAATGGTCAATACGCAGCGAACCGCCTTTTTCGGATGCGCTAAAAATTTATTATTAATTATAAATTTTTATTTATTTGTGCTAAAAACTGGAGGGTCCCGTAGGAATCGCAGATTTTACCTCAATATATACTACGTATATGTTACAAAAACTGGAGGGTCCCGTAGGAATCGCAGATTTGCTTTTTTTATTAACCCCTCTCAAGGGTATGGTAAGAGCTTTGGCAGCGACTTTTTCGCATGCCTCACACTTCCGACACAAAAACTGGAGGGTCCCGTAGGAATCGCAGATTTGTTATTTATTCACCCCTCTCAAGGGTGGGTTATGAGATTGTGCAGCGACTTTTTCGCATGCCCCACGTTGAACGCCAGTTAAGTATCTCCTGCATCCATCTAAAATTATAAAGATATTTGCTTTAATATTATTTTATTATTTTTAAGGTAGTCCTTCTCCTTCGAGCTCCTGCCAATTAAAAGATGCGAGCTCTCGTACTCGGGTTCTTTTTATACGTTTTCGCCGCCGACAATCGCATAGTGACTGCGCTTTGAGGCGGCACTGCGCGACAGCGTTTCACGGCTGGGCTTGGCGGCACCGACATACAACAAATGTCTCGCCAATTCCTCCGGCACCGAGAACCATCACCATCTACCGTATCTACGCGTAGCGGCTGTGTCGCGCATTTTGTACAATGCTTTGTACTGCTGGGCAAGCGCATGGCGCCAATGCTATTTTCGTATGTTTTCTCGCGTACCGAGAACCAGCGCCGTCTATCGTGCCCCTGCGCAGCGGATGGCAGCGGATGGTAGCAGACTCTGTTGCCGCGCATTTTGTACAATGCTTTGCACCGCTGCGCTAGCGCATGGCGCCAATGCTCTCCGTCTTGTGTTTTCTCACGCACCGAGAACCAACACCGTCTACCGTGTCCCTGCGCAGCGGATGGCAGCAGACGCTGTTGCAGCGTATTTCCTACAATGCTGGGTACCGCTGCGCAAGCGCACGGCGCCAACGACATGCAACACGTATGTTGCTAACTCCTCCCCCCCCTTAAGATCAGCCGTCCTCGGCTGACGGGCGTCCCGCCCTGGGGCACTACCACGTGTATCCTTGAAGACATTGAGGGTTTCCAGTAGGGGTCCTTTAAGGTCCACTATACTTCTGGTCTTATTGGTTTTACGATGGCAAACTTGCGGAACTTGTGCAGGCATGTGAGGAAGTGGTGATCTGCCGTGGAATAGATATCCAGATGCAAAATTTCAACCGGATGCGTGGGAATAGGGGTTTTTCCTATTTGGATTGCGTGTGGGTGTCGATTGTATTTATCTTCCTGACATATGCAGCAGGCAGATGTCAGCTGCTTGAATTGCTTACGGTTACCGGGGAAATATGTCCTCCGCAAAGCCTGACGTGTAGTTTCATTCGGCGAACGGTGGGTTCTGTTGTGCTGTCTGGCTAGGATTTCTTGTTGCTCGCTTGTGTTGGTGATATCCTTTACCCTTCTCTCACTGAGTCGGAACCTCATGGATGGGAAGAGATCCTGCAAGGTGTCCTCCAAATATTGCAATGTAACTCGATCGTAATATATTCCATTCACAACATTGACGTTAACGGAATCGTTTAGCAGCTGGGGCAAGTCCGAAGGTGAGGCATAAGTTAGGACATGCCTGAGCTGCTTCTGGAATACTATGAAGGAAGTTTTCCTCGACTTCTCTGTACCTTGAGGATAAGCTGATTTCTGAAGCCATTGACGGGGTTATCGACAGTCGGGATAGGTGATCCCAGCGATTTTTCAGTACTGCTATTGGTTTCACATTACTTAGGTTTCTTCATTATTGCATTTAGATATGTGCTGTCATGAAAGCGCGTCCGCGACAATGTTGAGTCTTCCTGGCTTGTAATGGAACTCCGTGGCGAAGTCCTCAATGAAGGTTCGCCATCCTTTCATCTTTGAGTTAACATTTCTGTCCGAGAGATCGAAGGTATTAATGTGCATATATTGCAATTCTATATTTTTTTCATTTTGTTTAAAACTGCAATTTTGATTTCTGTTCAATTTATTCTTTGCGTCAACAATAACAGAAGTTCGTTGCACTTTGCATAACAACAGTTTAAATTGTCTTGCACATTAAGCAGACGGAAATTCGACACGTTTTTTGGTTGTTGTAGTCTCATGATAATATGCTATTCTAGCAAATATGTTGTGCAACTTGCATCGAACTACAGTATTGTATTGCTATGGATTTTGACATGTTAATTTTGTATAAAAACGCATGCAATAATTTAATAAAATCTGTTCAAAATCAGAACTCAAACAGAACAATTATTGAATTATCCTTTCTTCGTGGTTTTCTAGTTCAAGGACTAGAAGGTCAGTTTTAAGTTAACTTCCATTTTGTTTCGTCGAGAATCTTGAGTTCAAGTACTGAAAATTCATAACCATAAATTCAGATTAAAATCTTGAATTAAAATTTAATCATCGTGAATTCCCAGTTCAAGTACTGGAAAATCAAAACATAAATTCAAAGCAAATTTTGAATTAACAAACGGTAAGGGGTTGATAGTCTGTAAAAACATTTAGGTCCTTGACTCCGTATAGGTAATTTCTCAGCTTCTGAAATGACCAAACAATTGCAAGCAGCTCCTGCTCATAAGTCGCATAGTTCTCCTCTGTATCGGAGAGTGTGCGCCAGATCATGGTGATGGGCCGACCTCCTGCGATAGTACAGCCCCTAAGGCATGGGATGAAGCATCAGTAGTAAGATCGAATGGCTTTCCGAAATCCGGATAGAGAAGCAAAACCTCCTCTGATGCAAGTGCTGACCTTACACGCCGAAAGGCGTCTAATGCATCCGCGTCGAGGACAATTGAAGTGTTTTTGGACTTTGTGCGCCTATATGACCATTCTTCCCCCTCAGATACCTGGTTAGTGGCTTGGTAATCTGAGCATCATCCTTGATGAACTTTCTATAGTAGCTTGTCAAACCTAAGAAGGACATTAAGGCGCAAAGACTGTGGGGCTGCCCTAAATCAACGAATCCTTCACCTTGTTTGGGCAAGTTTTTATGCCCATGTTGGAATCAACAAATCCCAGGAACTCTAACTCCTAGACTTTTCTCTAGTGACTCGCATATTAGCCTGGAACAACTTGACCAAGACCCTGCGTAGATCCGTAAGATGCGTTGTCGCATCTGGGGAAAATATGATCACGTCATCCATGTAAGCATAACAGCTCCTTCCAATCTCCTCCCGGAGTACGTCATCAATAGCTCTTTGGAAGATACTAGGGGCATTCTTATGGCTCATGGGTAGGCAGCAATATTCATACTTGCCATTATTTATTGAAAAGGCAGTTTACTCCCGGCCCTCCTCTGCAAAAGCGATCTGATAGAAGCCCTTTCTTAGATCGATAGTTGAGAAATATGTAGATTTTCCCAAGTTTGCGAGAATGACCGAAGTGTCGGGTATTGGATATCGGTCGCTGATGGTTTTATCATTTAATCGCTCTAAATCCAAAACCAGTCGCAGTTTCCTGTCCCCGTTTTTATTTACCCATTTCTTGGGTACTACCCAGAGGGGGTTATTAAAGGAGACCGAGAAGGTCGTATGATCCCGTCCTCGAGCATGCTAGTTATTTACTTGTTTACGAATGTGGTGGCGGCAATGGGGTAAGGGTTTGATCGGGCGTAAACTGGATCTTTGTCTGTAGTTCAGATAGTTGCAAGGACGTTTGTATTGAACGGCAGGACATCTCTGGGTTCCGCAAACACCCGATTCAGATCAATCATGAGTTGCTGGAATTCCGTAGTGGCCTCAAAAGGAACTTCCCTTTGATTGTTGCCGCTGGTAGGCTCTCCTTCTTCGTTCTCGTCTATGATGGAATCTGTGTAATTCACTCCTTCACACTCCTGAAAGAGCAGCGTTTCTATTCCTCGGGCATGGCTGAAGGTTCCCACGTCTAAGGTGACAAAAGCCGAGACGTCTGTTAATAGATCAAACCCGACTATAGCGTAAAAGGTGTTTAGAGTGGGAATCATGTAGAATGTAGATGTCCTTCCCAGCACATTCATTCCAGATTTCCTAGTGACATGCACACTCCCCACCACAGTTTTGACTCTTAATGGATTGATTACCGGCTTTATTCCCCGCAGGCCAGGGATATCCCTAATATAATTCTTGACAGAGCCGGTGTCCACCAAGAACTTTAAACGTTGTGATGCTAGGGTCATTGGAAGGTATGGGAGGAGTGATCTCCAATCCCTAAAAAATTCACCTCGTCGAAAGTTGTTTCCCCCTCAACATCGGCACCGACGTCACCCTGTCTGTAGTTTCGGTTGCGAAGAAGACCTTCACCCCGGAGGCTTTCATTGGCCCAGCTACCAGGCGGAGAATCACTTAACTCAGCGTCCAGGTAACTGACTCTTGGGTGTTTCGAATCGTGCGTAGTTGGTAGCGATGAAGGTGGCCTCTTTGTAGCTGGTTCCCTCCCTTGAAATTGCTTGCTATCCGAGTATCCTTTCCGAATATAAGGAGCGCTGGTTGAAGCCCCAAACTGGCTTGCATTAAACGGAGTTCGTGGAGGAGCGTCTATAGTAGACGGTTTGTCCCATCGGGGTGGAGTTCTCGGCTGGGCGATACCCCCAGTTCCTTAGCGATGAATGGCAAGCCGAGCTGAGTCGGGCTGATGCATCTTTATAGGCTGCTGGTTGATGCTATATTTGAAGGAGGGATATATTCCCTGGGGCCACCGACGCTTCCATGACTGGTCTATATGGGCTCTGACTGTGTTTGTTTCTAGATCCAAGGCCAGAGCGAGGGCTGCCGATTTATCCGGGGGACTAGCACAAATAACTCATGGGCTCGTTGAGCCCCGAAATAAACACGCTCCTAGCCAGGTTCCTGTGCTCTTCATTCAGGATTTGCTTCCGCGATACATCACCAGAATTGCTCATGTCATTCTGGTTAGTTAGAAGGGAGAGCCTCTTCTGAATCTCGTCATAATAGTGAGAAACAGATCATCACCTTTGCCTGAGACTCAGCATTTCTTGTTGAAGCGCTTATGAGGGTATCCTGTCTGCATATGTAAAACCCAACCGAGCTAGTATTGCGTCAAGGTTAGTAGGCGTATTGAAGGATATTAGGAGGGCATCGGCCTCTCCCATTACCTTGATTCGGATCAGAGGAACGGCCTCGAGCCGAAGGGCTTCAATGAGCACGAATGAATCAACTCCTTCACCCTCTCGATCGAATGTAACATCGCTATAAGCCGTGGGGGTACTGCCGGTTGTCCAAGGATCTGCAGTCCTTTTCGGAGTTCGCATATCTCGTTGCGACTCTCAGTAAACCGTCGGTGGCTTTCTTCAAAGAGGAGAGGACGGTGTTGATCATAGCCTCAAATATAGCAAAATCTCTCCGCGGGGTTGTTGCGCTGATTCGTTATGCGCCATGCTATAGTCTATAAGCGCACTCTACTATGCGATGAACGGTACTGACGGATTGGATAATACCGGCTTGAGAAAATCTTAATTTTTATAATTTCATTCGCTTTTTGTTATTCCTCATTTTAGAGACAAATCTTCAAGTGAACGTGTGTTTTGAAATATCCGCAAAGTGTCCGCAAACAAAGGTGGCAATGCGGCATCATGAATTAACATGCTGAATTAACATATTCCTGATTTATGCACAAAAATTATTATACATGTACGAGTACACATTAGCTGTGTTTCTTTCAACATTTTAGCATTTGGCAGCACAGGTTTTGACAATTAAAATGCTTATACATACACATTTGTAAACAAATTTTAAAGAGCAGGAAAAATAGAAAATGGCAAATTCGGAGGAAGCATTGGTAATTTAACTTTAAATACTTATTAATTAATACAAGATAATATTTTATATATGTGATTATTTAGGTTACAACTATTTTATTGGAGGACAACAGTACTTTGCGTCGACTCAAAGAGCAATTGGAAATAAAAGAATTGCTTGACATGGTGTATGCGCAGAGTTCCAGTTCCAGCTCAAGCTCTGAAGGATGTGGCATGGACCAAGAGGAGCATACTAAATGCGATGAGTTTGTGGCAACTATACAATCATATGGTGATGCGGACTTCAGATCCCATATGAGGCTGCAGCGTACAGCTGTGCAATATTTAATATGTAATTATAAATGTAAAAGGTTTAAAATTAAAACTAATTTTTGTTTGCATTTGCATTTTATTAAATTTTTTACCATATGTTCGAATAGTAAGATATGCGTTGTTAGAAAATAAAATTAACCTATATTTGGCATTAAATAAATTTAAACGTTATTTAAAAAATGGTTTTCTTAATTTATTGAAAAATTTCTTTAATGAGAAAAATAGTTCACTATAATATAAGCAATAAACAGGTAAATTTTCAGTTACTTAAAATTAATAACATAAAATTCAAATTCGTCCTTACGCGCCTGGTAGCATCTCAGCAGCCCCAATGTCTCCTCTCTACTCCATCGCTTCCGTTTGCTATTGAACACAAAAAACAACAATTTCAATTTATTTCAATCAATCAAAATATTTATAAGTTAGTTTCACTTTCATTTTTAATTTAAATTAAAAGTTATTAAAATATTTACAAACCTATTTTCTTTGTTCTCCATTTTATACGACAGCTCGTTCTCGTTCACAATAGACAACAAAATGGTTTTGGCAGCACTTCTGTTTGAGGTGCTAAACTTTAAGCGCATACAAGCACCTTGTCTTAACCAAAGACAATATACTATAAAGACATTACATCGTTCGCTTCACTCAGCGAAATGAGTTAAAAAACCGTGGCTGCCTATTGGACCAAAACCCGAAGTGTGCTCTGCAATGCAAAGGCAAACATGTCGATACACATTCTGGTGTTTGCGTTCTATATGAGCGTGTGTGTTTACTACATGTGCGTATGCTTGCTTTCATGTTTACGGCATGCATATGTGGGTATGGATATGAATGCAAGAATGTTATTTATTTATTTGTTGGATTTGGAATGAAAACGAATTTCAATCACAGCAATCGAAGACGAGGCATGATAACTAATTTCGGGAATATTTTTAAAATTTATATTGTAAATTAGTAAAAAAAAGAAAAAATTGGTGTGTACAATTCATAAATAATAATATATGTATATTTATTTAATTTATTATTTTATCCCCAAAAAAGCCACCATCGAATTGCACAGCAAAACTTCATGGTTGCACCAGAAGGTGCATAGCACCAATAAAAAATATTTTTTTTACTTTAATAACACCAATGTGATTAACTTATACATATGTACATCCATACATACAGATCAATGTATGCACATATTTGTCTTCTGATCATTTGTCAGGTAGCGAATTGTGCCATAAAAAGAATGAAATGAAAATAAAGCGCCTTTTTGTCTCGATTGGAGTTTTTGTTGTATGATGTGCGGTGTGGCTTCTTTAAACATAAAGTGAAGCAGAATTAGAATTCAATTTGTCATGAAATTTTGGATATGGGCAAATCTTAGCGTTCGGACGTTACGTTCGGACGTTACGTTCGGACGCTTTTTTCATGTAATTTGCACAGAAATTGGACATATTTTTTTAAATGCGTTCACTGCTAGATTACTTTACAAATGCAAAATATATATAAAGAAAAATATTAGGGTTCTCAAGTCTTTTCTCAGAGATATTGTTTTTAAAAAACTGCGTTCGCCCGTTACAAAAACTGCGTTCGCCCGTACGAAATTAACACAGTTTCATGCGCACATGAATTAATGTAGTATGTATGTGAGTTAAGAAACACCGTTATGACTATTTTTAGAAGATACATATGTACATATGTATAAATTTCTTTGCTATAATGATCTGCTAGAGCAGCAGCAGTTCAATGTGGTTTAGTAAAATTATTTAATACTGGATAATTTATGCTAAAGTAGAAACTATTCTTAATATTTTTTATAAAAATAAATATTAGTTTGCGTTCAAAAAATGGATGAACAATTAAAAAAATATAAAAATAAACATATTTCTCAGCAGACTTGAACCCGGCATCATAAAGTTGATAGTCCAACCCTTTACCACTTGCTGTATCGATCTTTATAAAAGATCCTATGCAAATTATGGTTTTTCACCTTATTTCTTAGTTTTTAAAAATTATTTAACTTAAGATACAAAGTAAAATTTAAGTTTTGGTCCGAGAAAGGCCTTCTATTATGAACGTCAAACTTTGGAAACCGCTAGTCGCGAAACTATACGAAAAACTGCAACTGTAAGCTCAGTGTCTCACTTTTATATCATATTTCTAATGCGCATTTGATAATTCTATTTCATAATGTTTACAATATAATGTTTATGTTTATGCGCCCAATTTTAATTAACTTCTTTTTATTTATGTTTATCTATTTATGTTGATGCAATATTCTAATTGTCATCAAATTCATTCGCTCTTAGCGGAATGATCTCATTTTTAAGATTCTATTGTATCTACGAGATGCGCCTTAAATTAATCTTTTGGATATACTTTTGCATATGAAATTGTGTATTAAAATTGTAACTTAACTTGCATGCATATTTCTTTAATACTGTCAAGTGTTGCAATATGCACACATTATGCTTCGACATGACATGGCAAATCTTTCTTATACGCAAAACCACAAATGCTTTGTTTTAAGCCCCACTTTCCGAATAAGAAACCTTTGTCATACAGAAAATTCATTCTTGTGTATTTTACCCCAGCCACACAGAACAGAAAATAAAAATTTGATTTCAAATTAGTCGCTTCTGCTGTGAGCACACACACACACTCACACTAAATTATTCATACGAATGTGCAAACAACAATAGCCATGTGTGTGACTCTCTTGAGTGGGAATCAACATATTGAAATTGCTGGCAACCACATTGGAATTCAGATCGGCAATTTCACGAAGCAGTCGTCAATATGTATCCATCGGCAGTCTCACACATGGCTATTGTTGTTCGCACATTCGTATGAATAATTTAGTGTGTGTGTTTTTGTGTGTGCTCACAGCAGACGCCACTAATTTGAAATCAAATTTTTATTTTCTGTTCTGTGTGGCTGGGGTAAAATACACAAGAATGAATTTTCTGTATGACAAAGGTTTCTTATTCGGAAAGTGGGGCTTAAAACAAAGCATTTGTGGTTTTGCGTATAAGAAAGATTTGCCATGTCATGTCCAAGCATAATGTGTGCATATTGGAACACTGGGCAATAGACGCACATGAATATTAAAATATTAACACTAATTTTAGTAAAATTGGTTTTTTGTGCATAATTATTCTTTCTTCGGATAGACTCAAAAAATGTTTGATCACATGCTGCTAACGCGAAAATATGAAATATAAGATCGAAAGAGTAAATTGTGCTGATATTTGTCCATACTGAAAATATTGACATATCTAAAACTTCATGACAAATTGAATTCTAATTCTGCTTCACTTTATATTTAAAGAAGCCACACCGCACATCATACAACAAAAACTCCAATCCAGACAAAAGGGCGGTTTATTTTCATTTCATTCTTTTTATGGCACAATTCGCTACCTGACAAATGATCAGAAGACAAATATGTGCATACATACATACATATGTACATTGATCTGTATGTATGGATGTGCATATAAGTTAATCACATTGGTGTTATTAAAGTTAAAAAAATATTTTTTATTGGTGCTATGCACCTTCTGGTGCAGCCATGAAGTTTTGCTGTGCAATTCGATGGTGGCTTGTTTGGGGATAAAACAATAAATTAAATAAATACATACATATTATTATTTATTAATTTTATACACCAATTTTTTCTTTTTTTTACTAATTTACAATATAAATTTTAGAAATATTCCCATAATTAGTTATAATGCCTTGTCTTCGATTGCTATGATTGAAATTCGTTTTCATTCCAATTCCAACAAATAACTAAATAACATTTTTGCATTCATATCCATCCACACATATGCATGCCTAGCGTTGCCATCATATCTCTTTAAAAGAGGACATGTTCTCTTTTTTTCTCGAGATCTTTTTTTCTCTTTTTTGAAAATTGAAAGTCCTCTTTTTTTTGTTGGATCTCATTTATTTAAACCTTTATTTTGTTTAACTTTTTGAAATAATTAGTAGATGTATGATGTTTTTTATTTACTTTATGAGGAAAACTTAATATATTCATTATAAAATTTATTATATTTATTATTAACTAATTTGTATTTTATGTTATTACTTTTTCAACAAATGTTTTAAAACAAAAAAATGGAATATGCAATATTTTAAAAATTTTTATTTTATGTTTTTACTTTACAATAAATGTTATTGAATTAAAAAAGTCCTCTTTTTGTTCTCTTTTTTTTGTCAAGAGTTCTCTTATTTTTTCCTAGACTTCTGGTAACCCTATGCATGCCGTAAACATGAAGGCAACCATACAAACATTCGCACATGGAGTAAACACACGCGCTCATATAGAACGCAAACAACAGAATGTGTATCGACATGTTTTGCCAAGCACACTTCGGGTTTTGGTCCAATAGGCAGCCACGGTTTTTTAACTCATTTCGCTGAGTGAAGAGAGCAATGTAACGTCTTATAGTATATTGTCTTTGGTATATTGTCTTTGGTTATAGTATTTCAAGCTGACCTGACAAAGTAAAAAAAACCTTGATTTTGTTGACTGTACCCTTAATCTAAAAATTTTTTAGATACATTTTCTGATGGAATAGGCAACAGACGAGCATATGAATATTAAAATATTAACACTAATTTTATCAAAATTGGTATTTTGTGCATAATTATTCTTTCTTCGGATAGACTAAAAAAATGTTTGATCACATGCTGCTAAAGCGAAAATATGAAATATAAGATCGAAAGAATAAATTGTGCTGATATTTGTCCATACGGAAAATATTGACATATCCAAAATTTCATGACAAATTGATTCTAATTCTGCTTCACTTTATATTTAAAGAAGCCACACCGCACATCATACAACAAAAACTCCTATGCGACAAATGACGCTCTTATTTTCATTTCATTCTTTTAATGGCACAATTCGCTACCTAACAAATGATCAGAAGACAAATATGAAATATGTAGTTTTGTTGTGCAATTACATATTATACATATTATTATTTATTAATTTTAATACATAATTTTAATATACATATTTTTATTTATTAATTTTATACACCAATTTTTTCTTTTTTTACTAATTTTAAATATAAATTTTAAAAATATTCCCATAATTAGTTATAATGCCTCGTCTTTGATTGCTATGATTGAAATTCGTTTTCATTCCAATTCCAACAAATAAATAAATAACATTCTTGCATTCATATCCATACACACATATGCATGCCGTAAATATAAAAGCAAGCATACAAACATTGGCACATGTAGTAAACACATACGCCCATATAGAACGCAAACCCCAGAATGTGTATCTACATGTTTTGCCTTTGCATTGCCGGGCACACTTCGGGTTTTGGTCCAATAGGCAGCCACGGTTTTTTAACTCATTTCACTGAGTGAAGAGAGCGATGTAATGTCTTTATAGTATATTGTCTTTGGTACAACTACTAACTTTGAACAAATTCAATAGATTTTTCTATGGTGGAAGTAATATCGGGCAGCAGTACCAAAGAAGACAAAGAAAAGACATTCAATTCCCTCCAAATTTATTTACCGTTCCGACCATTTTTTTTGGTCACACGTATAGTGTATGTGAATTTATTGTGTTTGTTGTAAAAATATTCCATATCCCTGTAGTGAAAATTATAGGCAGTCTTAAAAATGTACTACTAAATTTAATAGTAAAAAATCAAGTGGTTAATTTACTAGTTCAAAACTTATTTATAAGTTAACCAGTTACTGACTTTTGCTGCCGTGTATACTAAATTTTTCCTTTCTTGTCAATTTAATAAAAAAGGAAGTAAAGACAAACATTGGAAATTGAAGAAAAACAGTTATTTTTATAATTTCAAGCACTTTTTGTAATTCCTCAATTTAGAGATAGATCTTCAAGTTAACGCGTGTTTTAAAATATCCGCAAAGTGTCCGCAAAGAAGAGTGGAAATGTGGCACCATGAATTAACATGCTGAATTAATGTCGAGTACACATTATTATATTATGTACATACAGACATATATGTATATGAATTTTACATATAATCTGAGTTTTACTAGTACTTTAACTAGTTGGTTTCACTGCTGGGATGTTGTCTAAAATAGCGAATATTCGGAGAAAAAAATCAGAAGAAATCAGGCCTACGTTTAAATTAAACTTTTAGGGGGTCACTTCATTTGTATTTTAAAAAGAACTGCGAAACTTCTGAAAAGAAAATAAAATAATAAATCAAAAAAAATTGTATTATTTAATTTGGAATTGAAAACTCAAATGTTAACAAGTTCTTTTCATAAATTATAACTATTCTTAATGTAAAATCTGATCCAATTGCTTTCCATTTACACTTCTGTTCACTGTAAACGCACCATAGTAATCATAAGATGTAGAATAATAATAATTTGGTTTTTTGACATAATATTATACTACTAATAACTAAAATAATTAATAAAAATTCATTTATATTAAAATGGGGTCCGACTGCCCCAGGAGTACCCCAAGCGTGGTTAAATATGCATGGCCATGAACGTATGAAAGTGCATAGGGGACAGTAAAAATATTAGAATTTGGAACAGAAGGAGACAAAAATTAAGAAATTGACGGTCAAAAGAAAATTCAACGTTTTTACAGTATTCTCACAAATAACAACAGTTTCAATAATCTCAGAAAAATCTTCAAAATAGGTCAAAAATGCAGCTAAACGAATTAAGTTAACGGCTTTATGCTTTTAATTAAACAGCGGTAGTGTTTCTTTCTTTAATAATGAAGAAAACAATTTTTTATTTTGTCAAATTAATTTTTTTACTTAAACGCAATTGGAATATTTCGACTTGTGGATTTTGTGGGTTCATTGACAATGAGAAATTATCAAAGAAATTGTATGTTTTCATTTATGTTGAGAAGTTAAGTGAATTGAGGAATGACGATAGTTAGAGTTAAGGGGGGTGCACTGTATTTTTACCACTAAATACATAAATTTTAAAAACTCCTCTCAGTAGTAGAACTCGCACAAACACATTCAAATCAACTGTCTATTCTTGTATGTTCTTTGGTAGTACTGTGATGGTCGAAACATGTTGATAGAAATCAAACACTGTCAAATACTAGCTCTAGTGGCAAATTATGTGAGACTGAGTGGGATGCGGTTATTGGGTTGACAAATAACTGAAAAATTTGTCATAAAAAATAGGGGGAGAAAATGAGAGAAATAAGAGTTCAAATTATAATGCCTAATATATGAGACCTTAGTGGATATATGAATCTAGTTAGTATATCTTTATCATTCGAAGAAGGGGGAGGGAGAGAAAAACTGGGTGAGGGTGTACCAAAATCAAAGACAGTGTACAATACGTAAATACTCTTTGCTAAAAAGGTGAACCAACAAAAAAAGAGACACATATAATACGAAACCGAAAAGCTGGGAGTAAAAGAGCTGAGAGCAAGGCCGATGTTAGAAATTTTGGTGACCAAGGGGAGTGTGTATTATAGCTTACAAAATAAAAATCTTTTACGCTAAAAAAATTTTATATGTGGGCTGTATAATAAATAATTCAGTGATCAATTTAGAAATGACTTTACAATCTGAGTGTATGCTTTCGCGTTAACCACAGAGGACGAACCTCATTATAAACGAAGTGTTTAGTTTACAATTCTAAAAACTTTTCTTATACTCGTAAACTTCTCAGATACTATGTACCTTGGTTTTCAGTTAGATCGTCGAATGACCTGGAAGTATATCTTTGCTAAAAGAAAACAATTGGGCCTAAAACTAAACTCGTTGAGCGGGCTATATATAAAAAGTCATACTGAAGCCTATGACATCCAGTTATGGGGATCTGCGTCCAAATCTAATATTGCGGTTCTGCAAAGATACCAATCAAAGGTACTACGTCTAATAGCAAATGCCCCTTGGTAACCAACTTTTACATCGAGATCTAGAAATACCGAATATAAGTGAAGAGATACTTCGATATAACTCAATATATAGTGAACACCTTTCAAGGCACCGTAACATACATGCTTCAGTCCTTCTGAATAATAACCCTATCAATCGCAGACTTAAAACACGATTTCCTTTAGAAACTGCCTCCATCTCTTAATTAAAATCTACGGTAAACAAAAACAATAATTTTAATTAAAATTTAACTAAAAGAAAAATTTAAAAAAATAAAAATAAAAAATAAATAAAAATAAAAATAAATTAACCAATAATTACTTAATATGTAAATATTTTTGTAAATTGTCATTCGTTAATATTCTAATTGTTTTGATTTAATCTATGTTTAAGATATTTTAGATTTAAATCTAGTTTTAAGATATAATAATTTCTTAATATTCTAGGAGAGATTGCAATGAAATAAAGTGGATTAAACAAAAAATCTTATATTTACATACAATAAACGAAATCTAGATTCTAAAAAATATTTAAATAATTATGTAATGATTATATAACATGCACTTCGTTAAAACCGTTTTTATAAATACTCTCAGCATTTCCATTGTTCTCATAAAACTAACCCTGTGTTGATTGTAACGGAGGGAGGGGCGTGGCTCTTATCTGATCGACCCCATTTGTAGTACATGGCTTTGTAGCGTCAATATAAAATTTCGCCCAAAAATATTGTATAGGTCGTAAGTTATAAAAATGTGTCAATAGTTCAGTTATGAATATTTCTTAATAGTGGCCATGGGAGATAAGATATATCGCCCACATTTTGCATATGTTCTATATCTGGTTCTATATATTTGTCCAGACTATACTTTTGCTCGCTAAGATTTCAAAAAGGTAAAAAGGGTATCCTAGTTTTATGCTTTGGAGAGGGCTTGTAAATACAAGGAGGCGTAGTAGGTATGGACTTAAGTATACAGATATGATCAGAATCACTTTCTTGATTTTGTCTGTCTGCCTGTTCATCTGTGGCTACTTTTTTTCTACACCATTAGAGCTATCGTAATGAAACTTTGCAAAATTATAGTCTAGACATAAATTGGCAGCAGTATACATTAGGTCTGTACTAGCATCCATTGTAAATATGAGGAAATTATTACACTGCTACGCCCACAATTCCACAAAATCATAACTAAGTGCCTATAGTAGATTCAGCAACGAAATTTCACAGAAAGGATGCGGGTACTAAAATTAAACACCATACAAAAAATGTGCGGGTTGTTTTGACAGCCACGCCCAATATTGACATATTTTTGTAACATACGACCTGTACAATATTTTTATTCAAAATTTTATACTAGTAAGTATATTGACCTTACAAAGCCATACACAAGAAATGGGGTCGATTAGATAAAGGCCATGCCTCACTCTATTATAATCAACTGAAGATACCCCACCGAAAATTACCGTAGATATGCCGACTTCAGATTTCTTTACTCATTTTAATCTCAATTAAGGAAAGTAAAAAGAGAATTAATATAAAATATTTTTATATACAACATTTTTCGTAAATACATGTTCATTATTCATTAAATAGCCTTATCCTGGGTAGTCTGAAATGTTAAAATGAGACCGTCAAATTTACGAACTCTACTGGCAGCAACCTGTAATTGACCATGACTGAATATTGGTTTTAGAACATGAATAACAACTTTATTGAAAGTTTGCCCTTTTGATTTGTTAAAACATGTAGTAAGTGCAAAAGTATAATTAGAATTGCGTTGTCGAGTTGTAAATGGTAGTGACGTATCAGAATATGTTAGATACATTCGTGGTATCAAAACACTTTGCCCACTTGATACACCGGGAAAATCTTCACAATCAATTCAAGTACGAAACATTTTTTTACACGCATTCTTGGGAATTTTTCTTCTGCTCAAGGATGGGCAGTGGTATAAGAGGTGGAAAACCGTCCCGTCCTCCTCCTAGGAGCCATAGCCTCGGCAAAAATCATTTGAGGTCTTTCTGCGTGCTGTCCCATAATGCAGTGGCCGGTCAAAACCGACACAGTTCTCGACAGTGATACGCGATCAAGTCGAAGAAGTAGATTGGTTCTGTTTTTAACCATTCTTGCCCAAGTTAGTCCAGCTGTGTGGCAGGATTCCTCGTCAGCCCAGGATTTGTAGGCGTCAGCCAGATATTTCCGTTTGATTTCAAGTTTGGCTGTTGCCAGTGGAATGCCGATGTTTACGGAGGGGTGACTGTCGTGCATTAGGGTGCCTGCCTTGGAAAGCTCGTCCGCCTCGCAGTTTCCCGCGATTTCGCTATGTCCGGGAACCCAGACTAGGTGCACCCGAGAGTAACTTGCGAGCACATTTCAAGATGTTCGACATTCATGAACTAGTCTTGATGTGGCCCTGGAGCCAAAAAGAGATTTAATGGCGGCCTGGATATCTGAGAAGATAGATACGTCGACTGCGCCGATATCACTACTCAGCATCCATTTGGCTGCGTGATAAATGGCCATGACCTCAGCTTGAAAGACGCTGCAATGGTCTGGGAGACGTAGGGAGATGTTTAAGTCCAGTTTGTTGGACAAAAAAAACTGCTGCCGACTCTACCTCCAAGTTTAGAACTGGCGGTATAGATTTCGACTGTTTCACCGACGATTAAGTCTTTTGAAGTCCAGTCGTTTCTACTTGGAATAGTGAGGTCGAATTCCCTGTTCAAATCGGGATAGACCGACATATAATCGATAAAGGTGGGGACAGGTGGATCCTGATTCAGATTAGACGCATGGCCCGTGAGGGTTATGCGCCAGTGCGTTGCTTAACCAGAAGCCCAGAAGGGAGCCAGTGCAGCATGGCAAAAAGGGCTTTCGTAGGTGTGCTACGAAGAGCGCCAGTGATCAGTAGAGCAATGGATCTTCTGATTTTATCGAGGGGTTTGATATTGCAGGCTTTTTCGAGAGCTTGCCACCAGAAGACCGACCCGTATAACAAGTTGGGTTCAACGATGGCCGTGTATAGCCAGAGCATGACTCGAGGACGAAGTCCCCATCGTGCACCAACTACTCTTTTACAGCAGTATATAGCGCATATTACTTTACGTGCCGTCTCAGCTAGATGGGCTTTCCAATAAACTTTGATTCGAAAATCAGGCATAAGTACTTAGCGTGTGTGCTCAAAGAGAGCGGAGTGCCGTTTAGACCAGGCATTGTAAACCTTGCAATTTTATACTTCCTAGTGAAAAGCATAGCCTCGGTTTTGGATGGGTTAACCCCAAGTTCAAATTCACGATACCAGTTCGACACAATAGAAAGTGAATAGTTAATTTTTTCGTTAAGTGTTTGGGTGAATTTGCCGGATGCCGCGATTTTTATGTCGTTCGCATAGGCCATCACTTTGCATCCAGTAGATTCCAATCTCACCAGTAGTGTGTTAACTGCCAGGTTCCAGAGGAGGGGCGATAAAACACCCCCTAATGGCGTGTCGTTGTTAACCACCATCCTTTATTGGGCAACGCCGATCGTGGAAGTGAAGATTCTAGACTTTAGTAGAAGCTCTATAAATTTAAGAAGGCCTGAATTCCGGTTAAGGTTATAGAGTGCGGAAATGACAGTGTTGGGGCATACATTGTTGAATGCTCCATCGATGTCCAGAACTTGTCAACTTGAGAAATGAGAGAATGAGGTGCTGTTTCAACCGATTTGCATTTAGAGTAGGCGTGGTGAGATACAGAGAGAAAAGAAGGGCTGATCGAAGTCCTGATATGTAGGTCAAGAGCTCATTCTAGACTTTTAAGATGAAAGGATGTTTGACTTATGGGTCTGTAATCCTTAGGTTTGGTATGTGAGGCCTTCCCCACTTTCGGGATGAAGACGGTCCGAACCGTGTGCCAACGTAAGAGAATATATAGCAATCTGAGGCTTGCAATTTATATTTGTAGCAGCCATGGAAGGATAATCTCTTCCATTTTGGATATCGGCAGGAATGATGCCGTCCGGTCCGGGGGACTTGTATGGCTTAAAGGTTTGAATGGATCACTCAAGGTGACTTTTTGTCACTTGGAATGTGGGGAGGCTATAATGGGAAACCTGCTCCTCATGGTAGAGTGCTTGATCCGCTGAGGCTAAACTCCCTGGGAAGTGGGTGTCTAGTAGAATATGAAGGGTTTCGGCGGTTGAGTGAGTCCAGCTGCCATCTGCTTTTTTGATACAGTCAAGGGCTTTGTTAGAGGAGTGGAGAATTTTACGAAGACGGCTAGCTTCGGACGTAGATTCAATGCTTTCGCATAATTCCCTCCATGACGCTCGTTTCCCTCGCCTAATAGCGTATTTAAATTCTTTTTGTTTATTTTTGAAAGGGGCCCAATCAGCTGTAACTTTAGCTTTGCTGAAAAGCATTCTACAAGTTTTGCAAAGGCTTGCAATTTCCGAGTTCCACCACGGAGGTTTAGGTTTGCCCCGTGGTTCGGGAGTGATGCAAGAAATAAGAGTGGCTTTTTTAAAAGCTGTGGTCAGATCGTCGACCGCCCGATCATTGTCGGGGAAGTTGTGGATAATGGGCGGAGTCGTTGCTAAGCATGACCCCAGTTTGAGCCGGAAAAGAGGCCAGTTCGTGTTTCTCCTATTGCCTGTAGTCTCCCCCGAGTCAATGTCAAAGGTGATATAATATAATGTCCGAAAAGGAGTATTCCTGGGAGACGAACCAACTGCTTATCATGTTGGAGTACTTATCGCTGACGAGGGTGATGTCAAGCGCTTCCTTCCTGATGGATGTCAGGAAGGTCGGCTCATTTCCCCGGTCAGTAATGCCTAAGTTATTTGAAATGATAAAGTCGAAAAGACCCTCACCTCGATCATTTGTGCCGGAGCTGCCCCAAATTTCGTGATGGGCATTGGCATCGGCGCCGATGATTACCGGAATCCGCTTCTGGTCGGCTACCGCAACCATTTGCTTTAATATCCCCGCAACCATTTGCTTTACTCCCCTATATCCGAGAGTCGGAGAAGCAGGGCTGCCGAGGCAGTTTTCGAATTCTGAAGATTAATTTGTAGTACCTTCAGCATTGCCTGGAATATTGATTATGGTGGTATTCAACTCTTCCTCTTCGGACATTGGAGAGATAATTCCACCAGCCGCATCCGTGTCGATGTGGTCGAAGAAGTCTCCGACCAGTTCGGAAGTGGAGAAACGGTTGCTTCTGGTAGTTTCGGAGCACATACTCTCGTTGCCACTATGCGGCAATGGAGTGAGGGCCGGGCCAGAGCAACTAGGCTCATTGGCAGTGGCTTGTGGGACAGCACCAGCTGGGGGAGACTGTTGGGGGGCTTGGGCATCGCACTTGTAGATACGGAGAGTGATGGCTCCAAAGCCATAGTTAATCACACCCTCGCGGGAGTTGATGGGAGCAAGGGATTGCTCGTTCAAAATGCAGGTGACCTCACGCAAAGTACATTTTGGGTCACCAACTTTCGCGACCTTCCAACCATTAGTGGGAAGATCGGTATTGCTGAGCTTGAGGATCTTTATGATTGCCTCAGGCTCGAGGGCAGGAAGCCATGTTTTGGAGCGAGGGCGTTGGGGAACCTGGTCCAAAGGTAACGCATTGAGCTTTGCACCCGGCCAGATTTCACCTACCCTGTTGATCGCTACTTTATATAGGTCCACCGAGCGTTGGGCCGAGCAAGATATGATTTTGATATCTCCTTGATACCACCCTGCGTCACGGCAGCTGGGTGAATGACCAGGGTTGAGGGACATGACCTCATCGAAAATTGGTAACAGCGCCAGTTCAACCTTTCTCCAATTGGCAGGAGTAATGGTCCCATCGGCATTGGCAGAGTCGACCACAGTCCATGTGTGGCTCTCTTTCACATACTCACTGAGCGGTTTCTAGAGCTCAGGCTTGGTGGTAGCCAGCCTTACGCGCTTAGGGATGCTTTGGGTGGATTAGCCAGGGCGATCGGCTGATCTCTGCCTCTTGGAATTACCTGCTGCTTGTGCTATGGAGGAGGGGACATGCACATCAGTGTGTGCCTTTGCCCACTCAAGCTTGCCCTTGTCGTATTCTGACAGTTGAGAGGGATCTGTAGCGTTGCTCTTGGTCAAAATACGTTAAGCCGCTCTACGTGTCCTTTACGCCCTTGTACACGGGTTCACGTTGGTAGGTGCACCTGAAGGACTTGTGAGGCAATATCGAGGCGTTTGCTGAAGAGGGCTTAGGCAGAGCGTCTGCTGCTGGTTTGTGAATCAATACCTTGGCAGCCGCTGAAGAGCCTGAGGACAGCGAAGAGCTGTTGGGTGGCTTGGGAGCCGAAGCTGTGGTGCTTGTTGAAGGGGCAGTGCTTATGCTGCTTGCCTTCGAACCAAGGGCGGGGGTGTTGCTGCTGGGTATTTGCCTATCCAGGGTTTGGCGCGTCCCTGAGGGGATAGCCGCGGAAGGTTTGTTTGTGTTTGTGTTTTTAGTTTTTGTTGTTTTGTCCATGCAAAACGGGTCTCCACTCAAAGCCGCTATCTCAGTCCGAACGTGTGGTCACTAAATATGTTCCCATGGTTATCTATGCAAGCAGGGAGGCCATGCGAGGGTAGGCACAAGCCCTTGTGGGGTCAAGTGCTCAGAGCCAGACCAGTGCTAATCGGGAGTTCCACTCAACCGAACCCACACTACCGACTTAACGGTAACAGACGTCGAACGTACTTTGAGCCCTGCCAGGGTTTTAACGGGACGAGGGCAGCTGTAACCTTAGACCGTAGCCGTTCACACTCAAGTTTCACCTTGGTGCTATCGTGCCAAAAGACAGCTAGGTCCAGCAAATTACATCTACTAGCCCAGGGCATTCAGGATAAGGACATTGGTCCAGAGAGAAGTCCGGAGACGAAGGATAGGGGTCTTGCCAATTAGTGCTACTAAACTCCCTTACAAGAAAACAGCACCACCTGGGGGGTGTCGACCATTTAGCGTTACCCAGGGTGCACCGGGTGGAATTGATCTACCTTTCACCCCACGAAAAGTTATACAATGCAATTTTCGTCCAAAACTAATTTATGTGTTGGTAAGCCACTTAATGATAATGAGTCAGTTAGTATAATATCATAACTATTATAAACATGCGGTTGTCCGGACAAAATATTTAAAATATGATCTCGTTAATAAAACTATAATCGTCATTTTTTAGAGCTAAAATGACGCGATTTAATACTTGTGGAGTATTAATTGTTTCAGCAATGTTATCACAAATATCATCGATAAAAGAATCTGCGCATACTACGTTATTAAAAACTTAATTGATATTATCGCTACCCAACTGTGGAAGAGTCTAAACCTTCTATCAGTTTAAGAATTTCAATGAATTGAATTTCACTTTCCAATGCTCTCATATTTCTGATCAATATAAATTTATGAATTGAAGGATATTCTGGCCAAGAAGTAATACAATTTTGCATTAAAAGATGTGGTGAAGCATGTGAGATTACAGACAATGTTTGGCGAAAATTACCACATACTAAAACAGGTTTACCTCCAAAAGGTTTATTTTTATCATGTAGTTGATTGCAATATCACTCAATAACCTATCAATTAACTAAAAGTGGGCACATAGAAATTTCACCTATAATTAAA
Source organism: Clusia tigrina (assembly GCA_920105625.2). Classification (NCBI taxonomy): domain Eukaryota; kingdom Metazoa; phylum Arthropoda; class Insecta; order Diptera; family Clusiidae; genus Clusia; species Clusia tigrina. The sequence continues at coordinate 163,061,440 of OV050031.1, forward strand.
TAATAATCAAGAAAGCATTCTCTATTTCATAAGCTGCAAACTATTTACTTTAATACTTACTAAATTGGAATAGCAATTTTAAAAACATTATGCAAAGTTCTTCCACCAGGTAATAAAGAAGAAGCAATACCACTGTATTCACATGAAACACTTCCAAAAAAAAAAAAATACATTGCTACCAGTATTATGAATTTGAATTTCCTGTAAAACTTTATCGATGATCATTGTTGGCATATTTCTACATTTCACGAAACCACAATCCTTCTCCTACAGGATCAATATTTTGTGGTGTATCTGTAACATCTTGATTTGAAATATAATTTGGAGTAGGTAAAGCGAGTTCTCTGCAGGAAATATTATGTGTAACTAATATTTCTTCGATTATAATTAAAGTTTTATTGTAAAACATTTCCTCATTGAAGTCCTTTAGAAAATCTTCCGATAAGAAGTTTTTAAAATCATTCCGGAGTACTAATGTAATAACAAGACGAAACCGACTAATTGTCATAATTGAAATATACTCTGCAATTCTTTTGCTTCATGTCGATCATATGCTGCTCCATAACAAGTGTTATAAACGACATTATTGTAAGTTCGTAAGTCTTCGAATAAAGAGAGACCTCGAACATGTAGTAAGAGCAATCTTAAATGGAATAATTCAACATTTTTAACAGAAATTGCGTACAAACGTGAAATCACATTTTTGGTAATACGCAATCTTTTTGACCGTACTTTACATTGGTTATCCCAAACATATTTTCAGGAATTTCTGTACACAACAAACTATTGGCAGAAGGGTCATACTCTTTTAATTCAAAGATAGTAGATAGTGTATTTCGAGGATAGTTTAAAACTTGCTCTTCGTTTCCTCCCCTAAAAACGATAGATTATCTGTTTGGTAAATGACAATCAAATCGAACTATTTTCTGCGTTTGATAGTGCATTTCGTATTCAAATACATACGATGTTGTTTCGGATGAACCAACATATCGACCTTTCAAGAATGAATCAATTTCATCGTAATTTACGACTTCATCATTTCCATGAACAATTGTAAAAGGTACAACAAGACTATCATGACTTTTATGCACATACTTATAAATACATTTGACACTTTTGACAGTCGTGCAGACTTCAACATTTACGTGGCAATCGAATTTAGCCAAAAGGTAAGAATTATATGTCATTACAAAACGCTTATCAAGACTTTTACCACGAATTTCACGTCGCTTAGACAAACGCTAACCACACACATCATCACGGGTTATCGCACAAAATTCATTGGGAAATTTTTTTTGCATATGCCATCTTACGTACATACAGAAATAAGTTTAAGAATGCCGCACGATCCATGCATCATGTGATTTTTACCACACTATCCAATCTTGGATTTAAATTGAAATCAGGAATTTTGCTAAAACACATTTATCAATTTCTTCAATTAATTGCATTCTATTGTTGACATCAATAAAATATGTCCGTGTGGTAAGCCACGATTTTGAAATTCAATAATATATATAAGAGCTTCAAATTTTCCAAAGATTTGTTGTTTGATAATAGAATCTATTACAATGAAAAACAAGCACAATAATATCCAGTCGAAAGTTTGAAGATCAGTGAGTGCTAAATTATTTTTTATTTCTTGCCAGTTTGGATTGCATATCATAGTGATAAATAATGAAAGTTTGCCATATTTTAGCAAAATTCACTTTGCATCCAAGTAATTTTGATGCTTATAATGTGTGTGTGTGATCCAATAAATGTAAAAGGCAAAGTTACTTGACGTACAATCTAACATTATTATTATCATTTTCGGCTTTGAGAGGGTTGTCCTACGGGTAGTGATATGCGAAATACATTGTTATAGTGGAACCATTGCCTATACGAGTACTCTATCAAGACCGTTAGTGCGTGATGATGAGTCACATCCTGCTCGAGGTGACCCTGCCACTAACTGAACACAGCGGATGTAGAGAGAGAGAGTCAATGAACTCTTCCCTCTAATCCAGGGTGTTATGCGTCACCGTGCCCATTAGATTAGTTTTGCAGCCAGGGGGTTACATACGTAGAATGTATTTGAACGGCGAAACCAGGCCACATCGGGGAGTAACGGTGGCCTTTCCGCGGCATAGGGCTCTGTCGTGGTGGACCGCCACTTTCCCTACAAAAACCCTTGACTGCCCAAACCTTCGGGGGAGGGCAGTCGTACCAATCAGATGGATACAACTAAAAGCCAAACACAAAAACCACACCGGTGTCTTGCACCACCTACTCAGAGGATGAGTAGCTCTAGCAGTGTGAAAACATCAACACCGACAACAACGAAAACAACATTCATGTCGGTGGCGGCGAAGAAAGACACTGACGTCAAAGTCTGAGGCAGCGGTCAGGAAAAGCCGGTAGCATAAAGCCCTCTTCATTCTAAGCAAAATTGCCAAGAATGAGGCGGAAGGGTCGGTACATGAGTTTGACCTGGCAGACAAGGCTAAATACCAAGCAGTGGTCGACGAGTATGAACAGTACCAGATCACAATCTCTCTCTTAGAAAGGGCGACGAAGCGGAGTAGGTCACATGATGTGACTTTTTTGGCTTCCAAGAGACACAAGGTCGCTAAGAAAGCAACAACAACCGACGAACCATGGATGAGCACCAGATGACCATACGAGCTACATGTGACGCTTATCGATGATATATCGTAGGGGGGAAGAAAGTTGTGGAGAAATTGGGGGAAGATTGAATCCAAATTGGCTGAGATGGTGACGGAACACCTCATCTCCGATGCGGATGCCTCACACCCCCCCACCCCTGCTCAGTGGACCAGACTTGATGATTGCATCAGCCTATATGGTGCACAATAGAAACGTACCACCGGAAGAGATTGCGATCTTGGTCGCCAATGCTGCTGCCAACAACACACCCCTCCTTCTTGGATCCGGCGCCAACGCGAGGCATACGCTATTGGGTAGCACCGAGGATAACCAAAGGGGTGAGTCACTTTTTAACTTTATAATTAATTACAATCTTATAGTATGTAAGAGAGGGAATACTCCCACTATTATCTTTCCCAGTTCCAAAGATTATGTTGGATGGGAAGAGATCCTAGATTTCACCCTAATTTCAGGAAACGAAACAGTCCAGGAAGGATAGTGGAGGGTATCCAATAAAAAGTCTTTCTCGGACCACAATCGGGTAGTCTTCAGGTTAAGTTTGGAAACTAGCGGTGCCATCCTTTCAGAAACCTTAGGCGAATAGAGTAGGATATTTTTACAAGGGTAGCTGGAATAAAACTAAAGAATTCTGAGACGTGAGGAATTTTGAGGAAGCCTTTAATATGGCTTACAAGTGCGCATGTCCCGTCAGTAGGAGTAGAAAAAACCTTCCACCATGTTGAAAAAAATTCAAACTGGGTACCGCACAAAGAGAGCCTCAAAACTTACAAAAAATTCATCAGGGAAGCCAAGAACAATGGCTGGAGGGAATTTTGTGAATCAAACGAGGCAACCTCAACTTCCTCAAGACTCAGCAAGATACTGTCCAAAGAACGTACCATCCCCTCTTTTCTCGAAAAAGTCGGATGATGAATGGACGGAAATATCTACCGAGACATTTGACCTCTTACTACAAACACACCCTATGTATCCCTATTGTCCGTAACGGATAAGGAAACGCCATCGGTTTGCGAATCGATATTGACGGACGAAAATATAAAATACTCGATTGATTGTTTTTTGCCTTATAAATCACCAGGCCTGGTTTGGTGTTTTGGTGGTCCAATGGCTTAAAGGTATATATATGGCATGCATACGTTTTAATTACATCCCCTTAGTTGGAGGAAAATAAAGGTTGTCTTCATCCCAAAGGCAGGAAAAATTGGCCACAAGTCAGCAAAGGACTTCAAACCAATTAGTCTTACTTCGTTTCTCCTCAAAACGATGGAGAGGGTTTTAAAAATTCATCTTAGGCATATAGTGGATCAGATTCGCCTTTCAAAATCGCAACATGCGTACCTCAAGGGCAAATCTACTGAAACAGCTTTACATGAGGTGATTCGATCAGTGGATAAACCTATTCACCATAAACAGTATACTGTAGCTGCCTTCGTAGAGTTAGAAGGGGCTTTTAACAATGTTAGAAATAACGCAATTTGGAACTCTCTTAACAGGGTAGGTGTAGAGGAAGTTCTTAGGGACTGGATAGTTTCAATTCTTAAGGCTAAGATCATTCAGTCAGCCCTTGGCAATACAGTTCTCACAAAACATGTCAGTAGAGGAACACCACAAGGCGGGGTGATTTCACCACTATTGTAGATACTGGTCATTGACAATATACTTAACATACTAGACTCCATGGGGGTTAAGACTGTAGCATATACGGACGATGTGGTGATAGCTGTATCAAACATGTTTCCCAGCGTAATAAGTGATATCATGCAAAAGGGCCTGGACAAAATGAATTCCTGGTCTACAGGATGTGTACTATGTGTGAATCCGGAAAAGACAAAATACTCTTCAATATCAAAGCCAAAATTCCAATATTTAAGTTTCCGACTCTTACTGGACGGCAGCTAAAACTTATGAGAAGGCTAAATACTTAGGTGTTATATAGGATCCCAAGCTAAATTTGAGAGCAAATATAGAGTTACGAGTCCGGAAGGCCTATTTAGCCTTCTATTCTTGCAAAAGAATGTTCGGGACAAAATGGGGACTATGTCCCCATATCACTCATTGGATGTACGAGTCAATACTCACTTACAGCTCAATAGTTTGCTGGCCGGTGGTAGATAAAGGCTATATTGTTCGGAGGCACTCAATGTAATGCTAAATCTTCTCCCCGTTGACCTTTACATTAAAAATTTAGCCTGTAATAGTGCAGTAAGGTTAAAAGCGACATGTTCCTGGACTGAGCGACCGTATGGTCATGGTAGGGTACGAAATGCCAAGGGAACTAACACAAAGAACAACAGACTACATAGTACTTGACTTTAAAAAGGACTTCACGGTTAGATTTGCTTCAAGAGAAGAGTGGTCAAGGCGAAAATTTGAAACGGAATACGATATACCCATTTATACAGACGGGTCCAAAATGGATCTAGGGGTAGGCGCTGGAGTGTTTTCAATACACGCTAACATCAATTACTGCACACGCCTACCTGATGAGGCTACAGTTTTTCGGGCGGAAGTACCTGTAATCAGTGAGGCGTATCGGCAAATTACCCAATAAATTAGAGAAGCAAGGTTGCCATTTTTGTGGACAGCCAGGCTGCTACAAAGGCTCTACTGTCAAATACCAGAAACTCTCGGCTGATCAGACAGTGTAGGGATGAACTTAGGGCGCTAAGTCTTCATTCTGACATCACAATCATCTGGGTTCCAGACCATAGGAATATCGATGGGAATGAGAAGGCTGATGAATTAGCGCGCAGGGAGGCCTCTTTCGACCTAACCAATGCGGAACTAGTATCTATTTCGGTGGGTGGGATCAAGAGGAGCATCTACATGCAATGTCTCTCCTAGGCGGGTATAAGATGGAGGGCACTTACAAAGTGCAATACATCCCGGGAGACCTGGCCAGTCTACAAAATAGTTAGGTCAAGGGATCTTATAAACAGGGAGCGTAGAGACACCAGTCGACTATTGGCGGTTTTTACAGGTCACTGGCTAGTATGTGGTAAGCATGCGGAGAAAGTCCATAGACCGTTCAATACCTATTGCAGAAGTTGTAAAGACTCGGACGAGAGAGAAACAATAACTCACTTTCTTTACAAATGCCCAGCTCTCGCGGCCGTTAGAAATTGAGCTTGGGAAACTATTTTCTAGCAGGACTATCCGACCTCTCGGCTGTAACACCGAAGGATCTTCTTAAATATCTAAATTCCACAAAGTGGATCTAGATAACAACCCATCTTTTTCTAGCGTTTAGGAGGGGTAGTGGTTTTAAAACGGCGCTAAAACGCTAATTGTGATTCATGCAAGGATGCCGTGGATCAGCCACCATTCACATTCTGAATTTGATCTCTGTTGCATTCTATACTACAAATATGTTTCTACATCGTAGAAATACAATTGTGCATATCATGGATTTTCACCGTAGGGTGGAACTAATCCACCAACAGAATGATTACACATTATGAATTTGAAAATGGTAAACACCATTTAAAACCGAACCGAACCAAGCAAACGAAGTATTATGGAGTAGTATATTATAATTATTTTATCGTGCTTTGAAGGTGCTATCGTGCGATGTGACACCTTCGATAAGAGATTGAAATAAACGGAAGAGTTTAAAAGTGGTAATTCTACCTTATATTTACGACAACATAGCATACATTTTGTTCTGTCATTTGAGGTAACTTCATATGAAAAGTGAAGAGCATTACATCTAGAATAACGTAATATTATTGGATGGAGATAAAACTTTCAAAATTGTTGGAGATGACAGTTAATGCACATTTGAAAAAATCATGAAAAACAAAAACTTGACTTATATTATTCATTTCAACATCAGAGCATATACGATTTCTTTTTCTACGACTACCACAAACGGTTAATCATTTTCTACGCGGCATTGAAGCTTAACAAATTTTGAAATGTACACAACACTTTTTTATAAACTTAGTTCAAATCGATATTTGACAAAAAAAAAAACCAAAAAAAAAACACTATGCAATTGATTCACACGATTAACTACTGTGGTAATAATCCAAATTGAGAAAACGCGTGTTGTTTGTAAGAGTAAAAACATTTGATTAACAATATAGGAACATTTATTAGTAGTCGAGTGTATATGTATATTTTTCGTTTCGATTATGCTTTGATGAACATAGGAAAATAGCAAAAGTGCTCCAATCACATATACGAGGTCTGTTCAAAACGTATCGCGAATTTTGAATTTTCGCGGGCAACGGATGTTCGATTTTCGATCTTTTTGTGGCGTTATGTTGGTACTCATGACCCTCACTTATGTTGACAATCTCGGCCATTTTGAATGTTCAGTAAGTTTTTGACAGCTATTGTGCGTGGACGTGTTTTAGCTTGTCTTCGATAGAAACCAAAGCTCAATCATCCCAATGGAAGCTGCCGCATAAGGATTTTCTTACCCTGGCTTGTAAATTGATGACAAAGCGCCTCGTCTTAGCAACCTTTTATTTGCAAAATCTAAGAAATATGTTAATACATTTTCATTAGTATAACCAAAATTAAAACAATAAAAAAAATTATATTTACCCATAACTGCATGCTATTTTGAAAATCTTCACTTACGAAGTGTTCCATACAAATGTAGCAATTTTTAAAATCGAAATATTTGCCTTTCCGGCAGAGCTTCATCCATTTGCGCGCCAAATTTGAATCCGCAGGGGAACGTGAATAAACTGCATTCCGCTGGCGGTTTTTTTATTTTTATTACAACCAGATACCAACAATTAATTTTTAGATTTAGTTTAAAGGTTCTCAAAAATGTTCTTAAATTATCACAATTTATATAAACAACACACCGCTCGCAATGCACTTTTCAAAAAACGTTGATAGTGTGTCGTAGTCGACTGAACACCGAAAATCGAAAATCAAAACTAACGGACCTGCGCAAAGCGCAATCTCTTTATTTTATCATTCTTGTTGCAAACGTATACACATATCATTATACCACCAAACCAATAACAAAAACTGTACTAAAAATGCTAAAATTAAAACCCAATTGCCACATCTAGAATCCAATATTTGCAAAAAAAGAAAACCAAAACCAAAGCCAAATTCTTTTCATTTGATTTTTGTTACCCTACGTCTCCACGGGCAATTTTTGATGGCATAACATCTGTCAAATTTGATTGCAATGGTTGGCAATATTTTAATGGTGGGCATTGCGATGTTATGCCATTGTCATTTTGAAAATGCCGTCAAGCAATCTAGTTCGCTGTGCCCGCGCTTGAAAATTTTTTTTATTTATACGATGAAGAGAAAAAATAAGAAAATCGAAATTGTGGGTGAATCCTTTTTTACAAAGAATGCAAATGCACAGCCTCCATTCATTTTAGCGTTTTTATTAATTTAATAGATGCGGTAAAACGAAAATGTCCGACGATGCTTCCACTGTGAGCGTCACGAAAAAATGAAAAAGGGCTGTCAAACAAACAAATTGACAACTGATTGCAACACAGCACGTTGGTAATTTATGGCATAACATATTTCATAACATAAATTGCCAACTTGAAGCAATTTGGAGTCTCCATTGGCAATTTGCTTGAAATTGCCAATGGCATACCATCAAAAATTGCCCGTGGAGACGTAGGGTTACATTAAATTTGATCTAGTAGTTCTTTTTAAAAACTAACGAAACATTAGTATGGAGACAAACTATGCTGATTAATACAAAAAATTTGTTGTTGCTTTTCAATAGAAAGTACATTGATTAAATGAAATTAATTAAAACGAGTAAAGAAGTTTGTCTCTCTCTCTCTAAAGTCGGGTTAGACCGACTTTGAATTACCCTTCACCTTTCCCTGTACGTGCGAATTAAACAAATGAGATTTTTTATTCATAAATCATCATTAGGAGTAATTTTTGGTACACTGAGTTTATTATAATGGAGGGAGGTGTGGCCTTTATATGATCCACCCCATTTCTAGTGAATGACTTTGCACCGGCAATATACGTATTCATATTAAATTTTGCCCCCGAATTTGGAATAGGTCCTAATTTTTAAGCATGTATGAATAGAGGGCGTGGAATCCAAAATGTCCCGCCCATTTTCTGTTTTGTTTTTTATACTAGCACTCTGAACCTTCGTATGAAGTTTCGTTGATGAATCTCTCACAGGGCCCAAGAATTTAATATTGATAAATTGTTGGCGTGGCACTAATAATCCCCATGTTCTGCATACATGCCAGTACGGACCTAATGTATTCTGCTAGCAATTCTGATATTCATATATCGACATTAGGAGCATAGATAGGATGTCCCCAAAGTTCATTATGTGGGAGAGAGGCGTGTCCTTTATTTTATCGATTGCATTTCTTGCGTATTGGTTTGTAACATAAAAAATTTCGACCGCAAATATTGAATAGGTCGTAAGTTATAAAAATGTGTTAATAGTGGTCGTCATAAAAAGAACTTTCCCCATTTTTTTGTGGTATTTAAAGGTAGTACCTTAAACCTTCCTGTGAATTTTTGTTTATGACTCTTTAATAGGAACCAAGTAATGATTTTTGATAAATTGTGTGCATGGCAGTATTTGTACGACCCCAATATTTTGCACACACACTACTATTGACCCAATGTACATTACGGCCAATTTTTATGCCCATAGCGTCAATACGAGCCTAGGTAGACTAATTTAAATTTTAGTCCCCAAAGTTCCGTATATGGAAAGTGGGCGTGACCTTTCTCTGATCAACTTCATTTTTTGCAGTCGGCTTTACAATCCAATGCTCCTTCTCATAAAATTTCATTCAAAAATCTCTAGTAGATCTTAAGTTATGAATATCCTTCAGAAATGTTGCAGAAAGCTGTATATATGGGTGGTAGGCGTGGCGTTTGACCAAATGGGCTCATATAGCAATCTGGTTCTGTAACTTGGTCCAGACTATACATTTGCAAAGTTTCATTAAGATATCTCAAACGGTCTCGAAAAAAGTGGCCACAGACAGACAGACAGACAGACGAACAGACGGGCGAAATAAAAATTGCTCCGAATTTTGAGCATACTCGTATGTGTATACTTGATTCCATACCAGCAACACCTCAGGAAAAACGCGAAATACTCAAAATTATAAAAAAAGAGCCAAAAACTCCGTCATAGGAAATTGCTGGAGAGCTGAAGGAAAACTTCTTCACAGTTGTACACCCTCGTACTGTCCGTAGAGTCCTCAATTGCGCCGGTTACAGTGCCCGAGTATGCAGAAAAAAGCCACTAACAAGCAAGATGAATCAAATCAAGAGGCTTTCCTTTGCAAAAGATCATATTAGCAAGACAACAGACTTTTGGGACAAGGTAATTTTCTCCGATGATTATTATATATATGTACATGTAAATTAATATATATGTACATGTAAATCAAGATATATTCAAGAAATAAATCTGCTTCTGGAACGCATAATTTGAGTATAGAAGCAAGTGCTAAATTAGGCATAATACAATACCCTCCATCATGTAGAAAATTAAGAAATATTCTTTAATATAATTCTTCTCGTTTGATCTTATGATTTACGTATCCAAACAAGTCGTTACTAATGCGTGTGTTTTGTCAATAGGTAGTCTGGAGGTTTAGGGCATATCACATTCTCTTCAACCCATCTTACGCTATCGTTATTGATTAAATTACTATTTATACCCTTTTCCTTTAAAAAAGGTAAATAGTTATACCCTTTAAAGGTAAATAGGGTATACTAACTTTGTGCTTTTGAGAGGGGTTGCAATTTCAAGAAGGAGGCGTGGTAGGTATGGACATATGATCAGAATCACTTTCTAAGCAATTTTTATTTTGTCCGTCCGTCTGTCCGTCTGTCCGTCTGTGGCCACTTTTTTTCTACACCGTTAGAGCTATCTTAATGAAATTTTGCAAAAGTATAGTCTGGACAAAGATACAGAACCAGATTGCTATATGGGCCGATTTGGACAAAGACTCCCATATAAGGAACTTTTTTCACCTTTTTTAAAATGACTTCGGTCCAATTGACGGAATCGTGACGTTATTTGACATTTATAGAGATATGCGTCCCACTAAACATTGTGCAAAAAGTGGGCGGTATATATTAACTGCCACGCCCACTATTAACAAATATTAATAATTTAAGATGTGGTAGAGACTTACGGACGAAATTTTACGGGAAGGAACATTCGGCCATTACAAAGCTATCTGCAACAAATGGGGCTGATCAGAGATAAGACACGCCCACTTTTGATATAGGGAAGTTTCGGGTCTAAAATTAAAATTAGCCTACCTACGCTCGTATTGAAGTCAGCGGAATAAAAATTTGCAGAAATATACATGGGGTCCATAATAGTGTGTGTGCAGAATATGGAGATCATAATAGAACTGCCACGCCCACAATTAGCCAAAAATCATTACTGTGTTCCTATTAAAGATTTATCAACGAAATTTCACAGGAAGGTTGCGGGTACTAACATTAAACACCCCACAAAAAATGGGCGTGTTATTTATAAAGCCACGCCCACTAGTCACATATTATTATAACTTGCGACCTATATATTTCTGGACGAAATTTTATAGTAGTACGTATATGGACCCTACAAAGTCATATACATGATTCAGAGTCGATAAGACGAAGGATACGCCTCCCTCCCATATAATGAACTTTGGGGACCCCACCTAAAAGCAACTACCCTATCTATGCTTCTAGTGATGATATATGAATGCAAATTGATAGTTGTATGCAAAGGGTCTGCACTAACATGCATTCCAAATATGGGCAGATTATTATTACTGCCACGCCCACAATTCACCAAAAATCGTTACTAGGTTCCTATTAAAGATTTATCAACGAAATTTCACAGGAATGTTGCGGGTACTAACATTAAACACCACACAAAAAATGGGCGTGTTATTTATACAGCCACGCCCACTATTGACATATTATTATAACTTACGACCTATACAATATTGTTGGACGAAATTTTATATTAGTGGTTATATTGACACTACAAAGCCATACACAAGAAATGGGATCGATGTAATCAATTCAAGGTACCCTACAGAAAATTACCGTAGATATGCTCCTAATGATGATTTATGAAGAAAACATCCCAATTGTTGAACTCGCACGTATAAGAAGAGGTAAAGGGTATTTCGTAGTCGGTCTAACCCGACTTCAGACTTCTTTACTAGTTTTTATTACACTTTTACAACTATTTAAAAATTATTTTCGCTTTAATGACCCTAATCTATCGTATTATGGGGTCCTTTAGGGCTAATAAATATATGGGTTTCATCTATTCATACATATAAATTGGATATTTAAATTTGCATAGGCTTATGGCTGATATAGATGTTCTATTTAATAAACTTTAAAATACTACGATGCAAGGCAGTATTATTTCGCGTTTACCAGAAACGATAACTGAAATCATGGGAAAAACAAGTATTTAGAAAACTGTACTATATATTCCTTAGAGACATTTGTCGGCCATACAGAAAAATAACTTATTATTAGGTACCTACGAAAAACTTTGCTTAAATCGCCTATTCAATCCTGGATCGATGGAAATGGAGGGTAGTGTGCGGATATTGTAGCTCGTGATTGGTTCAAATCTCCGTTGGACCTTCCATACCTGTTTCTACACTACCTAGAATTTCTATGAATTTTGCGAGTGCAAAAATACCCTTTCCAAACAAAAACTGCAGTATTCATCGAAGGTAAATCGAGAATTGAACCATCAACTTTCAAATTCATTCTTCATTAAATTCTTCACCAAATTAAACCGAGTACAATTCTCAGTCAAAAGGAATCCGTACTCGTCTGCGAATATATCGACTAAAATCTGAGCTGAAGCTCCATACACAATTTACAATTCTTTCTTCTCTGTATTTCAGGAACTCGAAAGAGTCGTTAGGTAACCGGAAATTATAATTACCAGATGAATTCGGCCGACGTTTGCGACGTTTGGTGGCAAGATAAGACTAAAGGTAGAACTTGGTTGTGAGGCCCTCACATTCTTGGAAGTGCTTCAGATGACAACACACGAGGTTATTAAAGTGGTCAAAACATAAATTAATGTAATGTAAGAAATATACCATATATAATATAACAGTAATAGAATGTTCTAGAACGGTTGTAACGGCTACATTTATTCTTCAGCAATTAAAAAGTATATCTTTCAATCCAGTTTGCACCATTCTTGTTTCTGGTAATGCAGATATCCTCTATAACAAATAACTCCGCCTACTAATAAGGACTGGGTTTGTGCCAGAACTATTTTCCTCTTCTTATCATCTTGCTTCTGTCGTTGATCTTTTAAACACTGTGCCAACAAAAATATAATGCAATCGCTTCCAAAACTCGAACTTTGCCATGCAGTTTATCGTTTAATCAAATCCCGAATGTGTGGCGAGATGAGTGATTGGCGAAATATTGCTGGGAGCGTTCTCAATCTTGGCCAAACTAATGCGAATAGGAATAATATTCCCTTAGCACAAGTTTTGAAAATGATTGCGTTATCCGAAAGTAAAAAATAATCTCATATACTGCATTAAGGAAGCCAATTTTATTTGTTAATTTAAATTTAACCTTAATCGTGTACAGAGCCTTTCCTGAGCGCAGTTTCACTGATTATGCAATATTGCAAATAATAGCAGACTATACCTTTCTCAAAATAACGCCATAAACCAATTAAGAGATCTCGTCAATGTGAAAACACGAAACTTCATTTAACTAGGGCTCTGATATTTTAATGAAGACTGCAAACCAAATTAGATTTTGCATCTTATTCAGTTTAAAAGCGGGAAATGCATCCAGCGCAGAAATGACGAGCGTCTGTGCCGCAAAAAGATGGCTGCGTGTGGGTAGAAATGTGACCAACGCTGTTCAGTTCAAAGATCGCATTGCAGATTATTACAGAAAGTGGCTGAATAAGGAGCGGTGGGGAATTTTCAAGCCTTTGCATTTAACTTAGGCATGTGTGGAAGTTTATTATACGAAATGCAAATTTATAAAAAAAAGAATGTCAGGCTATTATAACAAAATTTATGACGGAAATTAGCAACTGATTTGTTTTAATTTAAAAACCATAAAAAGTTCGCTAGCGAATGCTATCAGTGGGTGAAAGCAGATAGTTATGTTTTGGATAATAATCATATTGTTTTGGATAATCAACATAATTGTTTATTTTGTCAATAATTATATATCGTAAATTTCAGGTCTTTTAAAAGTGCCATAAATAATCGTACTTTTGTGCGAAAATCCATTAGGGAAAATCTTTAAAATTAAAATTGAACTTTCACTGAAACTACGAAGCAGTTTATGTGATTACTTTTTAAAAGTAAGTGACTTATACGTGCGGAGACAAATTCGGGACAAAACCAATTCTTTTGTCTTTGTTGGGAACAGCGTAAGAAATTAAACTATACGATTTTCACACTATTTATTATTATTTATATATGAATATTTACAAAAAAAGCGTTTTAGGGTCACTAAAGAGGCATATAATTATTCGCTCTCAGAACTGGACTTCAAGAGTCATATGTCGACGTCAGTAACCCTAAGTCTCCAATTAACAACAACACTTTCTCTTTTGGCCAGTGACAGCTTTCGGCACTCAGTGGACAATGACTACCTACTTAGAATGTTTCAAAGCTCATTATGTAAAATAATTTCAAATGTGGTCAAGGAATTTGAAGCCACACGGTGTTCCAAGCTCATTAAATTTTTTCCTGAAATCTCCACAAATTGTAAGGCATCATTTATAAATAAATACAAGAGTGAGCTTTTCCCAATTTTAATTTTATAAAATAAATTAATTTTTTAATGTTTCTCTAATGTACAGACGGAACACCCATCGGACAGCAAAAGACAACTATAAACAAGCATATGTTTTTATTATTATTTTATAATATATACATATATATATATATATATATATATATATATATATATATATATATATATATATATATATATATATATATATATATATATATATATATATATATATATATATATATATATATATATATATATATATATATATATATATATATATATATATATATATATATATATATATATATATATATATATATATATATATATATATATATATATATATATATATATATATATATATATATATATATATATATATATATATATATATATATATATATATATATATATATATATATATATATATATATATATATATATATATATATATATATATATATATATATATATATATATATATATATATATATATATATATATATATATATATATATATATATATATATATATATATATATATATATATATATATATATATATATATATATATATATATATATATATATATATATATATATATATATATATATATATATATATATATATATATATATATATATATATATATATATATATATATATATATATATATATATATATATATATATATATATATATATATATATATATATATATATATATATATATATATATATATATATATATATATATATATATATATATATATATATATATATATATATATATATATATATATATATATATATTATAAAATAATAATAAAAACATATGCTTGTTTATAGTTGTCTTTTGCTGTCCGATGATATAAACAAGCATATGTTTTTATTATTATTTTATAATATATATATATATATATATATATATATATATATATATATATATATATATATATATATATATATATATATATATATATATATATATATATATATATATATATATATATATATATATATATATATATATATATATATATATATATATATATATATATATATATATATATATATATATATATATATATATATATATATATATATATATATATATATATATATATATATATATATATATATATATATATATATATATATATATATATATATATATATATATATATATATATATATATATATATATATATATATATATATATATATATATATATATATATATATATATATATATATATATATATATATATATATATATATATATATATATATATATATATATATATATATATATATATATATATATATATATATATATATATATATATATATATATATATATATATATATATATATATATATATATATATATATATATATATATATATATATATATATATATATATATATATATATATATATATATATATATATATATATATATATATATATATATATATATATATATATATATATATATATATATATATATATATATATATATATATATATATATATATATATATATATATATATATATATATACGAGGTGTGATAAAAAAATAACCGTTATTTTCATCTTTTCGTGAGTTACGTATTTTCGATATTCGCATTTTTTTTCTGTTATGTTGGTACACATGTCTGTTATATATGTTGGCAATACCAACCATTTTGGATTGTTAGTTTGTTTTTGACAGATAAAAAGGTTAGTCGTGTTTTGGTGTGCTCTTCGATTTTGTACTATTCGAAAAAATGGATCAAAGAAACTGTATTCAGTTTTGTGTGAAAAATGAAATTAAATGCGTATATATATATAGTAAAGTATAATAAATTATCAAAATAAACCTACATTATTTATAGGGCCAACAGACTATTTGCGATGTACTCCCAAGTATATGCAACTGCCAATTACATTTTCTCTTCATTTCCTGTAGTGCAAAAATTAATTTTTCTCTTTATGGTATAAGAATAAGTTTTTATTGTCCAACAGATGGGGCGTATTTTTTTATTTTCTTTTTACATTGTTTTAAATGCCATTACATTATGAGAAAACTTAAAAAAAGAATAAAAACGATTTAGTGATTATTGCGTTTGCCCAAGATGTATCGAATAGCATTTCGAATGTTGGCATTCGATGTTAATTTCTTTCGTATGCGATGATCCAAAATTACAACACGTTTTGCTCGATAACGTACGCCGTGTTTCAGAACGTCAAAATTACGAAAGAGTTTACTCGCTCACGAATGCCGCGCTTTGGCCCCTGTATTGATTTAAAAAAGTAGTTCTTCTTTTTGATGGACATGTAAATATTGGATGGAAATAATTGCTCGATTTGCCTAAATTGATCGTATCTGTAGGAAAATTTTCTTATTGACAATGAAAATATCTCTCAGTGTATGAGGAAAGAAGCATTCGAGTAATGTATTTACACCTTAAACCAATTCCAATGATATTTTCTTTATCAAAATCAACTTTCTGATTTGCCTTAAGTAAATAGTTGAATTTTGCTTGCAGTAGAGTACAACATATTCAATTGTTGTTGGTTGTTGTTGTGTGTCACTTTCATTCGCATTTTTGCTACTGAAAATGCCAAAGGAAAGTACAAGTGAACCGCAAACTCGTCAGGCACCGTCAAGCATCTGCTGGCATGAAATGCGCAGCGAATTTGATGCTTTGTTTGGTTGAAAAAAACATAAACGCACCGTCAACGCGCATTTGCAGTGACAGCAGAGACAGCAACGGCTCCCACCAATGTGCAGCAAAGATAGGCAGCACCGGAAAAGTCGCGCTCTGCAATTCTACCAATATGGCCTGACAGTTCAGCAGTGGAACTGTATTCAATTTGCGCAGTTCAAGTTTTACACTTCTTGAAGACTTAGACGTTTCTTCAAGTTTGGTTTATACGTGTATTGTTGCACAGTTGACAACAGAAATGGGAGGTACGTGATTCAAATTACTACAACGAAAGTCGAATCGACCATGATTCAAACGGTAGAGGAGCAGAAAGTTGACTGTATTTGTTTTTTATGTACTCTGCTCACAAACTGTACTGTTGCATATAGCGATACTGAAATAAAAGTTTTTCCTGCTGTTGTTTTTATTCAATTGCTATTGAAGTTTGCGTGCAGCTGGTGTCAACAGACTTAATTGGCAATATTGTTCGAATTAGAAAATCCCCTTTCTCGTACTGTAGGGATCCGCAATCGCCGTACAAAAACAAATATTGGTTGTTGGTAAATCATAAAATTTATGATATTAGTTATTATTACTCTTGTATGTCACATCTTAATTAATTTGGCCTACAATGCTTTTGAGCAATAAATACTAGCGACTTTCGACTCGAAGAAAAAAGATTCTATAATATAAAGAAGCGATTCGAGAAGAAGTAACCGGCTATGTACCTATCGTACTCATCGCCATCGAGAGATGGCCCTAAATCCAGTAAATCTCTATTTCAATTAATCTTATGGAACCGTATTCTTATTAACCATACGCATGTAGGTAACTGCTATAGTATCGTGGAAGTGTTTGCGAAGTCTGATATATTCCCTATTTTACATTCTTCTCATTGAGCTTCCTTTGCAAAACACTGACGGATACCAGAAATATATTTAAGGTACATTACAAAAAGTAAATATCCATTGATATACTAGGTTGAAATGGGAATTAAATGGCACGAAAACTAAAAAAACAATAAAATTAACTTTCAAATACTAAAAAGTATCAATTAATTAATATTTTAAGAACTGCTTTATTCGATTATCATATTTCCCAACTATGGAAGACTCACAATTTAAAAAATGTATGGATAAATCAGCCAGATAATGTTACATAATTTTAGAAGAGATTTTAATTCAATGTCAAAAAAATAAACCTAATTTCTGATAGAAGGAGTCAATATATACTTATGGCTCCTTTCAGAAATAGATTCAATACACGTTAAATGGAGACTAAATCCAATTGTACAAATAACTTATTGCAGTATTTACAATGCGATGGAAGTTGCTCATCACTTCAGTACTGTCACAACTTATTAACCATTGCATAATATTAATAAAATCAGTTGAATTGGTATTAAAAACCATCACTGAAACTGTCAGTGCTTCATTGTTGAAATAACTTAACAAGAACTTACTTATTAGAGTAATGAAATTCTGGGTTATTGACACATATCATGAAGTTAGCACAAAAGTGTCTACCGCAATCAATTTCTCATCCCGTAAAGCTAAAAACTTATGCAGGCGTGGATGAGTATTAGGAGGTATGGTGTGACTATTTTTATACATGGTAGATGTCTCAGAAGCTTCATTTGCCTAGCAATCTGTTGAGACCTTTATACGGGTATAAATAAATAATATAATACCTTATTTTGCTACACTTTCCCATAGAAGCCACGCATTGGCATATCACAGAGCAGGTATAAATTGCAACATATTCACACTGAAATAAATATCGTTAAAACTCTGTCCATAGATATTCACGGTGCCATGAATTGAGAATAAGGTCCACCCATATTCATTTCTTACCCTACACTATGAAAAATGCACATTAATTTAACGTTCAAGTTTTAATGCGTTGTAGTAAACTAGTTCCTACTATTGGAGAGGAAGACAATACTTTCAATACCTTACTGTTACTATTTAAATTCTCGATCTGTACACTGCTACGATCACTGTTCAATTGTAAGTTGACTTTAATTGTGTGGTGGTTTAATCGTGTGTTGAACTAGAACATTCTAGAATAGTCCCTAACTAAGATAGTACTACAACGTTTATAAGGAACTCACATCTCTAGATGAACGACTTTCATTTTGTTCCTGACATTTCTCTCCAACTGGATGTGGTATACTACTTCGCTCACCCGCCTTATCAACTTATAAGGATCTTCCCAGTGCATTATCTGTTTTGACGAAAATCCCTTTTTCCTTTGCTCATTATGAAGCATAACTAGATGCCCTGGCTGAAATCCCTTAGGGTTTGCTCCGGCATCTGGTTTTCGTTTTATCACTCATCAGTTGTGTGCGAATCCTGATGTTTCCATGAATTTCAATAAACAGTTTTCCTTTCCTGCTTTACAACTGCTGCATGAAAGTTCTGTAGAAAACTTTTTAATCCATTCTTTCGTCAGATTACCTTTTTATCGCCTGGAATCTTACTCTTCATGTCTGGCGGTTGGCTCTCACAGTTTACACTTGCCTAAATTGCCTGGCAATTTCCAATTACATCCTTTCTCCTTTCACTATGATTCTAGCGGTATTTGAAGATTGACCACTCTTACTGGCACTTTTCAGCTCTGTTCTTCTACGAGAAGAAAATTTGAAAAAGAAATTTGTTATTAGCCACGGCCTACAAACCTAAGATCAATTCGTTCACAATATCCGCTACTAGAAACCCGTGCGTCTCAATTGTGGTACCAATAGTGATGTTTCGTGTAATTTTTCCAAGTACCGGTGCATCAGCTCCAGTTGCCGTACGCTGTCGGAAGCGGCCCGATTCCCCGAACGAGATCCCTTCTGATTATTGCATGTGTTGCTCCTGTAAAGAATTTGACTAGGATTTTGCTGTCGTTTACTACACTGTCGACAGTTAGGTTGTTGATTTTCCGTGTCATCTGAGAAACGAAGATTCTGGGGCCACATACTGTGGAGTCAGTTCAGTTGCCAACGGCTTGACAACCTTTTCCGAATCCCTCTTTCGGAAGCTGCCGGCGGGCGTGTTGCAGACAGTTTCCGTCTCAACAGACTATCACGAGCCATGTGTTCAACATCACCGGAGGTAAAACATTTGCCCGTGAAATGGTTGAACTTGACGGTCTCTGTATATTGGCTGCCATACCAAAGCTGTTGTCGCTGATCTCAAAGCAGTAACTACTGTCTCCATATACGCAACATTCGCGTTTGTTATCGCTGTACACTTTTTCTCTTTAATGCATGTAGAACAAAGTTATACAGATGGTCGATGGATGAGGAAATGTATTTGCCGTTCAAAATACCAATGGTTTGGAGACAATAGAAAAATTACACCGATGGCTGTGATTTTTGTTCCACGAATGTCTTTGGTATTAGTACAAGAACTGTACGAAATATAAAGTATGCCGACGTTTCATCAGCATCGAAGCCAGTTGGACGTTTACACAATGAACCATTACCGAAGTGTCCAGGTGTCATAGATGTGGAAACTTCTGATCCCAATACGAGCAGTGGCAGCGAAATGGTGTTCAACGAAAAACATTTAGTAACACAAGCTGAACTGAATGATTTGGTCCGAAATCAGCATATATCCAAAGGAAACGCTGAAATACTGGGATCACGTTTGCAACAGTGGAAATTTCTCTCGAGCGAAACGAAAGAGAAAGGAATAGAGTCCTATTGTCATTCTTCGAGAAGATAAATCAAATCTGTTTCTGCAAAGATATCAATGGTTTATTTCGAACAATGAATCAATTACGTCAAAAATGAATGGCGACCTTTCATCGACGGTTCTAAATATAGTTTGAAGGCCGCTCTCCTGCATATTGGAAATAAAAAGCCATAAAAAGCAAATTGGAATCGACCAATTGCTCATGCCGTCAACACTAAGGAAAGTTACGAATCGATTAAGGAAATTTTGGGATTGATCAAGTACAACGAACATAAATGGAAAATTTGCGGCGGTCTAAAGGTATTTGGTCTTGAATGAGGATATTAATTTAAACTATTTGATTACGCTATATTCCAGGTTATTGGCATGTTGATTGGGTTGCAGAGCGGCTTCACGAAATACTGTTGCTTTTTTTGTCGGTGGGATAGTCGAGCAACATCGCATTATTACATAGAAAAAGAATGGCCCTCTCGAGACCATTATTCACCAGGAAGACAAAACGTCTCTAACAATTCACTGATTACTCCAAATAACGTTTTACTTCTTCCACTACATATTAAACTGGGCCTCACAGAGAATTTCTAAGTACTTAGCTCGCCTGTTTCCGAAGATTTCTTACGCCAAAATAAAAGAAGGGATATTCGTTGGACCTGACATATCACCCACAGAAAATTCAGCATGGGCATCTTTCAAGAGCATTGTCCATAACTTCCTTGCCAACCGGAAAAGTGACAACTACAGGCAAATTGTCGTGGAACTGTTGCTGAATTACAAGAGAATCGGTGTTCGTATGTCGCTAAAAATTAATTTTCTGCATTCCCACCTGAAGTTCTTCCCGGAAAATTTTGGTGAAACGAGTGACAAGCAGGGCGAGATGTTGCATTAAGATTTGCAGAGATTTGAGAAAAATTACGAAGGTTTCTGGGACAAGGGCATGATGAGCGATTATATTTGGAGTCTATTACGTGAAACAGACCCACAAGAATACAAACGAAAAAGTTACACCGAACTTCATTTCTAAATTTTCAACATTCGAAATTTCAATTATCTCGAAAAACTGACGAAGGGTTCGCAATCAACCTTGAAAATTACCATAGGAACTCAGTTTGGTTGCTCAGGAACAAAACCGTGTATTCCTGTGTTATTGCAATTTACACTCTTAATCATCATAGGCATAAAGTTTATGTTTAATACAATTTTGCACTTTAAGTATTTATTCATTTAATAATTTTATTACTTTTTTACACGATTACTGGGACCAGAGAAAATAATCTTAACCTCTAGGAAGGGGTTAGGGCGATTCATACAGAGAACTCCTCCAAGAAGACTCACTGCCTCCACGTGGCGAGCCCGGGGAATGGTATACCAACATCAGCTGATTATTAGCCACAGTGAGCGATGACTCATCCAGTGATGACCCCAGCGATGACGCCGCCGAATTCAGAGCCACTAATAGTACAGGACAACACAATCCAGTCTAGTGCAAATCCGACACCGAATATCTCTGTGAATGAAGCGACTTATGTTGTGCTGACAATCACTAATAGTCAGCAGACTAGAAATCAGGAAACAGAGACAACAGAAACAGAAATTGCGGTGGAGGCAATTATGACAAGGGGAAAGACAGCTGCAAGGGGCATCATGCTGCAACCGATAGCCACAAGCACGAGCACAGAGAGGCGGATAGTTCCGAAGGAGCCAACAAAGACAAACATCATAACAAAAAACAAAAAAGACGCAACTGGCAGTTCCCGCGAGCAAAGCCATAACATACTTAGAGGTGGCAGCAGAAATCACAGCAGCGCCAACTAATCCACAGATAGGTGTAAGCAGAAGCAGTAAAGAGACTCCAAAATCTTGAATCGGAGGTGATAGAGGCCAAGAATGATAAGATTGCGCCATGCGCAGGTCCGCTATTCCTCTCTCGACAAAAACTGGCTGTGACGTCAGGTAGCACTTTCAAATATTTTGTGATATGAAAAATGCATACACAAAGGCAATAATTTGTATATTGAAAGCTTTTTAAGTATTTTGAATTATATATAAGTTAACAAATGCAATTGCAAGTAAGCGAGTACAAATTATTGAAAAACTCGTTCCAATAAAAATCACTTAAGCAGCGGATTAAGCGGATTTTCATGTTCCAAGAAAGAACAAGTGAATTTGTGTACTGATTTAATATATATAAATATATTAATGTTATATTTAATAAATATACACATATTAGAATTTCATTTCCCATAATTTTTTCATTTTATATTCCCATTATCGCACGAAAACAGCAAATAACGTTCACGGCACAAATTTAACCAACAAATTTCTTAACAGAACAAAAATTTGAATGCCAAATCAATTGAAATATATTATTTCATATTTATTTATATAATCATAAAATGACATAAAACGACAAATATTAAAATATTTAATATTAAACACAAATCTTCACATTTCTCATACAAAATGTATGCATTTTAGCTGTTCTCTGATTTCGTATGTGCCGAGTGACGAGTTGCGCAGAGAGAGGCAATTTTCGTAGCAGTATTGGCGCAATCTTCTATTTTATCATTCTAGATAGAGGCTATGCTTGATGCAACGACATGATGTCGTTGCATCAAGAGGCTATGCAAAAACCAAAGACAATATACAGAAAGACCTTTCATTGAGTGAGAATCAACATATTGAAATTGATGGCAACCACATTGGAATTCTGATCGGCAATTTCACTAAGCAGTCGTGAAAATGTATCCATCGGCAGTCACACACATGGCTATTGTTGTTCGCACATTCGTATGAATAATTTAGTGTGTGTGTTTTTGTGTGTGCTCACAGCAGAAGCGACTAATTTGAAATCAAATTTTTATTTTCTGTTCTGTGTGGCTGGGGTAAAATACACAAGAATGAATTTTCTGTGTGGCAAAGGTTTCTTATTCGGAAAGTGGGGCTTAAAACAACGCCTTTTTGGTTTTGCGTATAAAAAAGATTTGCCATGTCATGACGAAGCATAATGCGTGCATATTAGAACACTTGACCAAAATACATTTACCAGGTATTATTAACTGAGAGAGTGAGAGGAAAACAGTCATAATATGTGTCAAATCTCCTCTTAGCGAATGTTGTATACGCAAAGAAACTAAAAAACGGAAATAGTAAATTAATGTCGTTAGATTCCAAAGTGTAGTGAAATCACTTAAAAATATATGCATTATCGTTGCGTTATTAGCAATAATACATGGAGAAAGGAAAAAGTTAGATTTTTCAGCGTTCCTAAAAACGCAATCATTAGAGATCATTTTTATAGAGTACAACGGAAATAAAAGTGTGCACTGCAAGAATTTCCGTGAAAAGTTAATGGAATTAAGCAATAAAGTTAATTTACCAAATGCGGTAAAACAATTTTTTTTTAAATGTCGAATGTATTTTAGAATTAAATTTTTAAATAAAAAATTAGCAACTCAAAAAAAACAGAATAATAGGCAATAGTAAATTATTAAAAATATTATTTTAAGTTGTATTAGTTGTTATAGTATGTGTGTATGTATAATTTTGTTTTTAAACAATAAAATATGAAAAAAGCCCAAAAAATAAAGGGCGTTTGAGTTTTTACTTATTACGAAAAAAAATGCAAAGCCCAAAAATAGCGTCGAAAATTTACAAAAGAAGCAACATTGTTTATTCATTTTGACACTTATTATGACTGAGAGGAAATGAAATTTGGAGAGCGGTCTTCTATTTATAATACCTGGTAAATGTATTTTGCACTTGACAATATAAAATAAATATGCAAATTAATACTCTTTCGCGGGATTTTGCGTTTTAAAAAAATAAAATTATTTATTACAATCTCAACGATAGCGAAGTCAAACAAGAACTCTTAAGAACCGCACAAACTCTTAATTAT
This sequence comes from Clusia tigrina, assembly GCA_920105625.2. NCBI lineage: Eukaryota > Metazoa > Arthropoda > Insecta > Diptera > Clusiidae > Clusia > Clusia tigrina. Next base: position 163,086,147 of record OV050031.1, read on the forward strand.
CAACTGCCAACTGTTGCCTGCTAAAATCCAACTGAGTATCTCAATCAACCCTTAGTCTTTTTATAGTTTTTTAATATAAACAAAATAATTATTTCATCATGAGAAACAATTATTTCATCATTAGATAAAGAATTGGATGTCTTCACTTTTAGCGTGAGAACGAAATAAGACAAAGCCCCGTTTGAGTCCTCAGGATGCAACTTGTTTATGTTTATTTTATCATGAGATATGGCATCAATCAGATTTTGCCGATGCTCATCTTCTTATATGAATTTACTTTTATGCATCTTTAAGATGCTATTTGTTTATATAAGCATTGGCTTTGCAAATAAAGATTTATCCTAACTTGCATGCATAGGATCTTTTATAAAGATCGATAGCAAAGTGGTAAAGCGTTGGTCTATTAATTTTATGATGCCGGGTTCAAGTCCGCTGAGAAATGTGTTTATTTTTATAATTGTTCATCCTTTTTTTGAAAGCAAACTAATAATTATTTTTATAAAAAATATTAAGAATAGTTTCTACTTTAGCATAAATTATCCAGTATTAAATAATTTTACTGAACCACATTGAATTGCTGCTGCTATAGCGGATCATTACAGCAATGAATTTTATATCTTCTAAAAATAGTCATAACGGTGTTTCTTAACTCCCATACATAAATTCATGTGGGTATGAAATTGTGTTAGTTTTGTACGGTTTCAATAGCTTTGTTTATGTTAGTTTTGTGATGCTTTTTGCGCAATTCGTCTGAATAAGCTCATAAATTTCACAAAATCTAATCAATTCTAATGCAATTTTAGGAAGTTTTTGTTACATCGTATATTGGATTTTATTCTTATGATAGGAAAAGGAAGAATTTTGCAGATGTATTAAAATTTTTCATATTTCTTTTATATTAATACATTATTTATAAAATAATAATAAACTTAAATTAATATAATTAAATTAATATCATTATAATATATAAAAAACATGCAGTTGCATGGAACAACTTAGACAGCAAATAATTAAAAAATAAAACTGAAAAGAAGTCCCAAATATTATTCACGAATGTAGGTCAAGACAGATTATTTGATTCAAAGTATTTTCTATATACATATGTATGTATGCAAGTGGATACACATCCAAAGACAAGTTCACATGCATAAAGAAGCACGAAGCAGTAAGAAGTTTTTGCACATTTTTATTAGTTTCCATAACTCAAGTCTCCACGTCAAAGCGAATGAGTTGCCGGTTGTAGTATTTCGAATGGCGTTTGTGAATAAACATGCAAGCAAGTCGACTTGGGTAAGCCGTGCACACATCATATAGACATTTTTAGATGTAAATGTCAAATGTAATTGGCAAAAAGACGCACCTTATATTACAAATTCTTTTACTAAACATTATTTATCCTAATATAAATTTAAAATTTCTTGGATTTTTAAATATTTGAAATAATTTTTTATAGACTTTTGATTATAATAATTTTCAATTATGAAGTGGTTTATTATGCGTTGGAACACAATCATGGTTGACCTACATTTTTCCATAGGAAATAAATGTTTATATGTATGTAGATTATTGCATTATATACAGTTTTATTTACAAAACTTTGTAAATCAATGTATAACAAGAACATACGCACTTAATAGTAGATATTGAAGTTCATAAAACTTACTTCAAACATGAACATCATATAGTATGTACATGCGGAGAATCAGTGCTCATAGATATGTATGCACATATTCATGTACGTACGAGTGGTTTAGTTTGTAATAGAATGTGGTTATAGTATTTCAAGCTGATCTGACAAAGTAAAAAAAAAACGTTTAAAACCTTGATTTTGTTGACTGTACCCTTAAGCCGAGACGTCCGTTAGCAGATCAAAAACGATTATAGCGTCAAAGGTGTTTAGAGTGGGAAGTATGTAAAATGTAGATGTCCTTCTCAGCATATTGATTCCACATTTCCTAGTGACATGCACATTCCCCACCACAGTTTTGACCTTAACTGGTTTGATTATCGGATTTATTCCCCGTAGGCCAGGGATATTCCTAATATAATTCTTGGCAGAGCCGGTTTCCACCAAGAACTTTAAACGCTGTGATGCTAGAGTCCTTTGCTCCAGGATCAGAGCGAGGGCTGCCGACATATCCGAGGGACTAGCAAAAAGAACCGATGAATTCATTGGCTCGTTGTGCTCCGAAATGAACATGCTCCTAGCCAGGTTCCTGTGCTCTTCATTCAGGATTCGGTTCAGTGATGCGTCACCAGAATTGCTCGAGTCATACTGGTTGGTTAGAATGGTGAACCATTTTTGAATCTAGTCATAATAGTGAGAGACGGACCATCCCCTTTGCCTGAGCCTCCGCATTTCTTGTTGTGCGTATTTTAAGACTAAACGAGCCAGAATTGCGTCTATGTTAGAAGGCATATTGAAGGATGTTAGGGGGGATCGGCATTCCCATTGCTTTGCTCCTGGTCAAGCGGTCGGCCTGATAATGGCGAGGGATTCCAAATGAATCTTCTGAAAAGGGAATAAACGCTTGTGACAGCATTCCGCCAGGAAGCGTACTGCGATCTACTTCCACCAAACTCGTGAAGGGCTTGAATGAGCACGAATGAATCAACCCCTTCACCCTCTCGATCGAACGTAACATCGCTATAAACTGTGGGAGGTACTGCCGGTTGTCCAAGGATCTGCAGTTCTTTCCGGAGTTCGCATATCTCGTTGCGACTCTCAGTAAATCGTCGGTTGCTTTCTTCAGTCAAAGAGGATAAGACGGTGTTGATCATAGCCTCAAATATAGCCAAATCTCCGTGGGGTTGGTGCGCTGCTTCGTTGTGCGCCATACTACAGTCTAAAAGCGCACTCTACTTTGCGATGAACGGTAATAGAGACCTGACTGAACGTGGCCTGTGCTGGTCTTCCCTTGTTACAGCGGAAGTCCTTGCTGTGGTGAGCCGTGAACCGTCTATTTCGGATTCTCTCTACGTCACCAAGAATGTGCTAAAACGTATAGTTGGGCTGTGCACCGCCTTTTTCGGTTGCACCGTGTTTAATTACAAACCTGTCGAATGGTCAATACGCAGCGAACCGCCTTTTTCGGTAGCGCTAAAAATTGAATTGTATTTATTATTAATTATAAACATTTATTTGATGTTTTTTCTTTTATTTTTATTTATTTGTGATAAAAACTGGAGGGTCCCGTAGGAGTCGCAGATTTTAACACAATATACACCATGTGTAAGTTACAAAAACTGGAGGGTCCCGTAGGAGTCGCAGATTTTAACACAATATACACCATGTGTAGGTTACAGAAACTGGAGGGTCCCGTAGGAATCGCAGATTTGTTTTTTTTTTATTAACGCCTCTCAAGGGTACGGTAAGAGCCTGGGCAGCGACTTTTTCGCATGCCCCACGCTTACGACACAAAAACTGGAGGGTCCCGTAGGAATCGCAGATTTGCTTTTTTTATTAACCACTCTCAAGGATATGGTAAGAATCTGGGCAGCGACTTTTTCGCATGCCCCACGCTTACGACACAAAAACTGGAGGGTCCCGTAGGATTCGCAGATTTGCTTTTTTTATTAACTCCTCTCAGGGGTATGGTAAGAGCCTGGACAGCGACTTTTTCGCATGCCCCACGCTTACGACACAAAAACTGGAGGGCCCCGTAGGAATCGCAGATTTGCTTTTTTATTCACCCCTCTCAAGGGTGGGTTATGAGCCAGTGCAGCGACTTTTTCGCATGCTCCACGTTGGGCGCCAGTTAAATATCTCCTGTATCTATCTGAAATTATAAAAATATTTGGTTTTTATTTTAATTTTAATATTTTAATCGTCGTTCTCCTTCGAGCTCTAGTCTATCAAAAGATGCAAGCTTTCGTACTCGGGTTCTTTTTATACGTTTTCGCCGCCGACAATCGCATGGTGACTGCGCTTGAAGGCGGCAGTGCGCGACAACGTTTCACGGCTGGGCTTGGCGGCACCGACATACAACACATGTCTCGCCAATTCCTCCGGCACCGAGAACCATCACCGTCTACCGTATCTACGCGTAGCGGCTGTGCCGCGTATTTTGTACAATGCTTTGTACTGCTGGGCAAGCGCATGGCGCCAATGCTCTTTTCGTATGTTTTCTCGCGTACCGAGAACCAGCGCCGTCTATCGTGCCCCTGCGCAGCGGATGGCAGCGGATGGTAGCAGACTCTGTTGCCGCGCATTTTGTACAATGCTTTGCACCGCTGCGCTAGCGCATGGCGCCAATGCTCTCCGTCTTGTGTTTTCTCACGCACCGATAACCAGTACCGTCTACCGTGCCCCTGCGTAGCGGATGGCAGCAGACGCTGTTGCAGCGTATTTCGTACAATTCTTTGTACCGATGCGCAAGCGCACGGCGCCAACGACATGCAACTCGTATGTTGCTAACTTATATTAGAAAGAATCTACAAAATCAGGCGGAGTTGATTAGAGGAAGAGCAGCAGTACTGACGAATCTTGTTACCGCGACGCCGGTATCAACAAGCAGGGTGAGGGTACACGGATCTCGCCTAAAGAAATTTCAAAAAGAATTAAGGCGTAAAAACGAATAAACCGATAGCTGCGGAGGAACCGACAAACAAGAAGACTCCAGCACTAACAGAGAAATGCGGGTGAAGTATGTGAAATAAGAATACACCGAGTTAAAAAGACCCAGTGCCGGTAGCGACGACAGCGGCTAAGGCACAAAGGTAGCAGAAGGTTACGTCGAATCGCAAGCCAATACACAGAGCAGGATTTAGGATGAAGCCCGATGCCTTCATTATAAAGTCAGATGGCAAGGAATGCCTAGTGGATATAGAAAGCTAAATAGAGACCAGCGAAGAATTGCAGGAATTTGGCTCTGCGGTCAACAGGCTTAAGCGAACTCAAAAAGGCGATATGCTCATGGAGCTGAAGAGGGGACCAAAGGCGACGTGCTTTGAAAGCAAATTAGCCAATGTTTTAGGAAAAGGCGTAACAATAGACGCCAAGACGCAGATGGTCACGATTCACGTGCGAGGAGATATGCCGGAACTAAAATCGCCCGGAGACTTCGCAGCTGATCTAAATAAACACCTAAGTATCGTTGTAATAGAGAAATTGATACGTATGGCAAATACTAGGCGAAACGGCACATGCACCGTATATATATATAAATGAGAGCCGGCGGTGCAAAGAAATCACTGGCTGAGAAAAACATCCGTCTAGGCTGGACAAGATATTCGATAACTGAAGTCGACAGCCAAGATGCTGTGAAACCGGCCACCAAGCATCGAGATGCACCGGTACAGATAGGTCAAACCTGTGCAGAAAATGCGCAGAACCGAGACACAAGGCGGCGGAGTGCACGAATACTCCGAGAGGCGTCCACTACACCAGTCCTCACACAATTGGCAGCAGCAGATGCAAGGCAGGCGCATGAGATTACTAGAAATAATTCTAAATCACTGCATCGCGGCACAAGCTATCCTTTGGCAGATCGCGGATGAAGTGGAAGCTGTTATCATTGTTATAGTAGAACCATACAAGGCAGAAAATGTGCACTCGTGGTATGCGGACCTGACGGGAACAGTGGGGCGTAGTGAAAGGTGTGTATATTTTTAGTATTTATGCTCCTCCACGTCTCAATATCCGAGAATTCGAAACTGTGCTTACCGCAGTACAAATGGAGGTACAAGAGAAAAGAAACAATAATACTTGGCGAATTCAATGCCTGGTCCACCACCTGAGGCTCCACACAAGATAATAGAGCACAAATAAAGGAGGTGCTGTACTGGAGGAGTTCGTCGGAGCCCTAAACATATCGCTGCTGAACACCTCTGGCGTGACCACATTTGAGAATGGCAGCAGCTCGTCGAACATTGACCTGGCTTTCGCTAGCAGTAACATGGCAAAAAATATGCGCTGAAGGCAAAGCAACATACACACACTGGGCGCTAGTAATGGAAATACAGCCAAATCTGAACCCAAAGCCATGACACCTAAGGATTGACAAAGAACTTTTCGTCCATATCTGGAACAATTTTACGCAGCCCGTTGATAATGCAACAGCCACATTAGCAATAGTAAGCACAATGGCAGCAGTTATGACATTGTCTGAAGCAGCAATGCCGGGCCAGAAAGGGCACATTGCCAAGGAAGACTACTGGTGGAGTGATGAGATTGCAGACATCAGAGCGAACTGCATTAAGGCTAGGAGGATAAGTCAAAGAGCATGGCGCACGCCCGGCTTTCAACAACTTCATGACGAGTTCGCCAAGCTACGGAAAAAGCTCCGAACGAAAATTGTAGTTAGTAAAAAATGTGCATACCGTGAGCTTATCGACTCTGCAAATGACGATCCATGGGGAAAGGCTTATAAGGTGATCATGCGGCAGTTCCACGGTCCGAGGTCGCCGCACCAACATACCCAGGACTGCTAAGGGACATACTCGTTGTGGTGACATTATTTCCAATGCAAGAAGAAACGCCAGAGTATGATGTGCCGCCTAATGATTTCCTCACAGGAAGTACTAGATGCGGCAGCTAGTATACTTAGTGCTTAAGAGAAGGTTTCCAAGGGCCTGAACGGCTGGTAATCTTGCTCGAGCCCGGGAAGAAGCCACATCAGCCATCACCATAAAGGTCCTTATGTATGCTGGACACTTCGGGCAAAGTATTTGAGCGCATAGTCTGCGCAAATTTACAAAACGCAGTCGATCCAAAGCTATCAAAAGATCATTTTGGTTTCACACGCGGGAGATCAACGATTGCCGCCATAAAACGAGTCACAACGATCGAATCATACCCCACGGAGTACAGTACAAGGCAATACTACGCGGTCATCAAGCTGGAAATCCGAAATTCTTCCAATAGCGCGAGATGGGACCTCATCATACAAGCGCTGAAATCATTGGATACTCCTTCATACTTAATCCATATCATACGCAAATATTTCAGGGGCAGAGTACTGCACTACAAGACAGAAGAAGGCACAAAATATCACAAGTTGATGGATGGCGTTCCGCAAGGGTCCTGGGTACTGGGCCCAACATTATGGAATATAATTCATGATGGGGTATTTCATATCGAAATACCACAACATGTCACTTTAGTAGGATATGCTGACGATATTCAGTTAGTCGTCGCAATGAAATGACTTTCAACACTAGAGTTTACCTGCAATGTTAATGTGGGAATTAACATTAGGTCACAGAGCTCGGTAGAGTACCTTGGAGTCCTACTTGACCAAAGATTGAATTATAAGGAACACACTAAGAGAACAGCGGAGAAGGTGAGCAGGGTGGTTACGGCCCTATCGAACATATTTCCAAATATCGGTGGAGCACGAGATGGCAAAAGACGAATATTGTCTAAGGTGGCTGACTCGATTGCCCTATATGCGGCACCAATCTGGTGTGGAGAAAATTGCATGGCTCTTGAGCCTCTCAAGAAAGCAATGCGGATTAACGCGTTAAGGATTGCGAATGCATATAGAACTGTATCGGATGTGCCTGTTGCTGTAAATGCATTGAGGGCGGAGATATTGGGTCAACTATATAAAACACAATGTGAAATAGCAACGACGACGGAAATATAAGAGTCCACAAAGCAGATGATGCGCAAGTGGAAAAGTCGATGCGATGAGACAAGAGTAGATGGAGGGTTTGCAAACTGATCCCAAATCTCGAATTATGGTACAAGAATGTGTTTGTGTGACCAAATTTCTACACAACGCAACTTATTTTAGGCCATGGGTGCTTTCGACACTATTTTAATAGGTTCAATATTGTAGAAGGCCCGCTGTGTCCGACGGGCAGAGTGACTGAAGATGCAGAACACATCATTTGGAGAACGAATAGAGTGTACCCATAAAACGATAGCATACTTTTAGGATATCACTTATGTTTCAGTATGTTATTACGATATGGAGTAGTCAACAAATTTAACGCCGCTGGGATTATTTCATGTTAAGACGCTAGATTATTTCAGCAAACCCACAACGATTGATGCTTTGGAAGCCAATATTATCAACGTTATTTATGAAACACGGTTCCAATCACTAGTGAACATCGTCAAAACTGAAATATCCTGAATGCGCTATGTAAGAGGCACAACCACGGTTCACATATGCCTGAAATTGTCTTTATATGCTACTTTGGATCGTTTCCTAATTTTCCTTTCCCATTAAAAAAGGTATACTAATTTTGTGCTTTTGAGAGGGTTTGCAATTTCAAGAAGGAGGCGTGGTAGGTATGGAGATATATATACGAATGAGATCAGAATCACTTTCTAAGCAATTTTAACTTTGTCCGTCCATCTGTCCGTCTTTGGCCACATTTTTTCTACACCATTAGAGTTATCTTAATGATGCAAAAGTATAGTTTGGACAGAACCAGATTCCTATATGAGCCGATTTGGACAAAGACCACGCCTACCTCCCATATAAGCAACTTTTTTTCACCTTTCAGTTAGCCCACCTATCCTCGTATTGATGCTGTCGAAATCAAAATTACCAGAAATGTACATGGGGACCTTAATAGTGTGTATGCAAAATATGGGGATCATCACATTAACCACCAAACAACACGCACAAAGAAAGGTAAAAGGTATTTCGAAGTCGGTCTCACCAGACTTCAGACTTCTTTACTTTATATATATTTTATCAAAAATATTTTGTTTTTCGCTCTTATAAGGACTCCTCTCATTTTCCTTTTATGCTGATATTCTTTGATGATATATGTTGCACCTATAAGATGATGATGATGATGTGAATACGGTGTGAATTGTTCTCATCTTCCAGCACTGCGACACCCGTTTGCAACTTAAATGTTGTTTATTATATTGGCGAAAGCAATAATTCCCTTTAACGATAGGTTTTGGTAGTTCTCCTCTTCCAATGTATAATTATTTAACAGTCTTACTCTGCGTCTTGTTAGCGCTGGACAGTTGGTGAATAAGTGTTCCATAGGTTCATTCCCTTCACTGCATTATCTTCATTTTTCAGTATTTGATAGACCGAGCTTGGCCATGTGATATCTACATATTTAGTAGACAGTGGGTGCACCACATAGGATGCTTCTATTTAATTCCAGGGCTTTTGTCCCCCTTTTTGCATCGAACTTAACGAATTTTTTGGAGTGATGAAGTCCTTCCAGGTTGTCCCAATAAGTTTTTACTTCTTATTTGGTTTGTACTGAGATAATGTTTCGAGTATCGTTGTTCGTGAAGCTGTACACCGGGATTGGCCCTATAAAGAGCTCGTTCGCCCCATTTATGGCTTGTACATCCGCAACCTTTAAAGCCTTTTTGTCCAGGCACCCATATAAGTTTCACCTTGGTATGTGTTGCCAGTAGGTTTAGGTTGTTGTGGCATTCAATAATAGATTTGAACATAAATTTGTAGTTGTTAAGGGCTTTAAGTACGGCTTGGCTATCTGATATATTTTTATTCTTTGGATATTGGGGTCTGATAGTTTTTGTGTTGCAGTATTTATAGCAAACAATTCAGCGTCAAATATTGTTCCATCTTTGCATAATGAGATGTGCATATGTCATCGGGGACCGACTACCCCAGTACCTACTCCGTCGTTCGTTTTGTAACCATCCGTGTACCATTTTTGGACGTCATCCCGTACCCAGTTGGGATGTTTTCCCATTCGTCTCCATTTGTAGCTTTCTGTTGGGCCTTCTACGGGATATTTTTGGTTGTTGAATGCTGCAATTTGCTTTGCATCCTTTGCGTAATTTAGTATTTCAAATTGGCTTTGTGATCCCATTCCTTGAATTTATATATTTTGTGCAGGTTTACAGCCTCTTTAGCGGATTCTCTTTTGATAGTTAAGTGTAGCGGTGTGCAGTTGAGAAGAGCTTCCAATGCTGTTGGTGCAAGTCTTTGAGTTTTGGTGAGTTTGCGCTATGCGTTTCGTTAAGTTACCTTATTTCACCATATGATTCATCAATATAGCCTGGTTTGTATCATCAGGCTTGGGAAAACCGGTCTCTCATTCTGGTCAGAAGGGTGTTGCAGGGAGAAACCTGGGAGAGGTGGTGAAAACCGAAACGCTGACTGAGGTCAGGGGCGGGGGGTTGCTCCGGGGATCAATCGGCCGTAGGCTCAAAAAATGTTGCTGGGGTTGGCCAGGGGGGACCGGAAAAACATGCCGGGCGGAAAAAAAACATGGCCGAAGACTATCTTGGATGAAAACTCAGGACCGCCTCCTTTCTGTTACGATGCGGGGTGGTATCAGTGCAGGCCCAAGCTCACCGCATGCGATGACAGCAGGTCAAGCATGCTCTACAAGATTGCGGTAAGCAATGTTGGCGAGATTTTGCAGGGAGCCAGGCTTGAAGCCATCAGCAAGGAAGAAGTTCCCAGAAGACCCAGAGCTCGGGTCTGGATTCCGACTAAGCCAGCAATAGGGACCTGCCAAACTATAACTGGAGGGTGGGGAAACTAGAGGAGCCAGAAGAAGGTAGGAGACAGGTGTTGTAGATACTCAACGCCGAATCCCTTGCCCCACTGGTAGAGAGGAAAGGGATAGTCAGGTTCGAGTTCGTTGACGCAACCATTCGGATCTACCGCAGCGACGGACAAGCTTTGGAACCAGAGGACATAGAGGGTGACAAAGCTAGCGTGTGTGGCGGCAAGGATTGAGCTGCAAAATAGCAGCTTCTGGGTAGCCTCTGCCTATATGCTCCATGACAAGCACGCCCCACCGAAGGAGGTTCGGGCATTGGTGATGGAGGCAACCGCAGCCAACAGGAACTTGGTTGTCTCCAGCGATATTAACGCCAACAATACATTGTGGGGAAGTACCGACACAAATACAAGAGGTGAGTAAATTTTAGACTTTATTATAGAAAATAAACTTAGTGTCATAACTTTATGCTCATCATCATCATCATAATTGGCGTACAACCATTTCTGATCATTGCCGCGTTATCAGCCTTCGCCAGTCGTCTCTGCTTCGCGCACGCTGGCGCCAATTGGAAACACCAAGTGCAGCCAGGTCCTCTTGAACTTGGTCCTTCCAACGTAGTGGTGGTCTCCCCCTCCTGCGTCCGCCACCCGGCGGCATCCATTCAAATACTTTTTTCGCCGGAGCACTTTCATCCATTCGCACAACATGTCCCAGCCAGCGCAGCCGCTGTGTTTTAATGCGCTGAACTATATCAATGTCGGCGTACAGCTCATACAGCTCGTTCTTCCATCTGATTCGATACTCTCCGCAGACGCATATAGGACCATAGATCCTTCGAAGAATTTTTCTCTCGAACGCCCCCAAAGCTCGCTCATCGTTGTTTGTCATCGTCCAGGTTTACTTTATGCTCAGAGCCGACTTTTATAACAAATAATAGAAAGGAAGTTTTGGATATTACCCTGACCTTCGATCAGTTCGCGAATAATGTAAAGAGATAGAGAGTTTTGAATGAAAATTTCCACTCTGACCATCGTTATATAGAATTTTAATTGAACTTCCCAGTATCTCCAGTTAAGAAATATACGGAGAACGGATTGGGGAAGCACCACAGGCCCTCACTGCCAAGGAATCCCCCGTCTGATCCCACAGACCCTGTGAAATTAGACGTGCTGATACATCAGATAACCAGGACCTTGGTTAATTCACTGGCAGCCGGGTGCACGGGTGTGAAACTGAGAGGCAAGAATAAACCACCATGGTGGTCGATGGAGTCTAACAGGCAATTATTCAACAGGGCTAAAACTGCGGGTCTGCCCTCGAACTGGGAAGCTTATAAAGCTGAACTAAAAACATATAAAAAAGCAATTTGAACTGCGCAACGAGAGGCCTGTCAAAAGTATTGTAGGGATGTGGAAGAAACATCGAAAGCAGCCAGACTAAACAGAATCCTAGCGATGACACCATACAACCTGGGCTACCTAAATGGTCCGGGAGATGTGTGGAGCGTATCGAGCGAGGGATCTTTGGCTCTTCTCTAAGATACGCATTTTCCAGGTAGTAGCACGTGGAGTGTAATAATTCTAAATCTATGGGCAGACCATAATATGTGTAGTATGATACTATTGTCTTGGGGTTCCAAATTTAATAAATTTTTGTATTTGTATTTTTGTTTCAAGGTTATGAGCAAATTCAATCTAAATATAAGAAACCTCAATATAAGAACTTTTTGATCCACCCGTGTTCACTTCTCAACGTAAACTAAACTGGCGTGTAGGTGCCAAAAAAAGTATATGGCGTGACAATATGGACAGCGTTAGCGGCTCTTTGATCGGGCTCCGCGCACAGTGGGGTAGGATTGGTGAAATTCACGATGGAAATTGTACATGCCGCCCGCAATGCTTAGCCCAGCATGACAAACCAGGTGCGTCGTGATAGCAGCAGTACTGTTGTAGCTAGAACTAGAAGAGAAAAGGGTTAAGTGTGTGCAGGGAGCTTAATTTGCTTGAGCGTGTTGATTGTTGTCACTGTAGGTTGGAATTTGTAAGCGACAGGTTTTGGAGATTGCTCGTTGGTAAGGGCCGTGCTGCGCGCGAACTGTGATCACACGCACTAGTTTGTCTGAACCGGGGTGACGCACCACCACTCTTTCTATCATCCACTGGTTTGGTGGGAGACGATCATCTTTCACCATGTGTGAATGCCAATCCGTGGACCATTTTGACCAAAATTGTCTACGCAGTCTTTGGAGCTCAATTAATAAATGTCCCGGCGTAAACACAATGAGGTCGTCGGGTTCGGACGTTAGTGGACATAAAGGCCGTGAATTCAAGCACGACAGCAGACAGTAGCTCGTACGTCAGCCTGGTACCATTAACCGTGCCCTTTAAATGGTACTTTATGGATTTCACGTTCGCTTCCCAAATATCTCCCAAATACCTCCTTGCTTTTAGGACAGCATCTGCACCGATGAAGTTGGTGCCACAGTCACTGTATATGTCGTGACACATTCCGCGGCATCCGATGAATCTCTGTAGAGTCCACAGGAACTGCTCCGTGGTCATGCCTGTAACCGCCTCTAAATGTATGGCCTTCGTAGCGAGGCATATAAATATGGCTATATAGCCCTTATAGACCATATGACCGCGATATCTGGAAGATTTGAGCTCTATGGCCCCGGTGTAATTTACACCAATTTTCGGTTTGTTTCTGAAACACCGGATGCAAAGTCGAAGATGGTTGCGCATTGTCTTGCGTGCATGGATTATCCAATATGTGTGACGAATGCGTGATGGCATGCGCGTGGTCGATGATTAACCATGTAAAATGATTATTGCTGGGTAAAATTATTGGATGTCGTTAGCGAAAATGCAGTGTTGAGTGCTTCAAACGACCTCGTACACGTATGATTTATCCTGCCGTATGAAATATCCAAACACTTGCCACGCTTACTTGTTGGACGAAAAAAGGGAATTAGGGTTAAACTCCGATAAAATGGAATTAATCCCCTTCTCTAAGAAAAAATAGGTCTCCTACGGTCTCCCCGCTAATACACAAATGTGTAGAAATTCCGATGAAGGAGACCGTCAATTATTTGGGACTAGTACTAGAGAGGAAGCTTACCTGGAAACCCAATATTGGAGGAAAAAGTTAGGAAAGCCAATATTTCTTTGTACACGTGTAAAAAAGCGGTCGGAATCAAGGGGGGCTATCCCCATGAATTATGCACTGGCTGTGGTCAGACCTATATTTCTATATGGAATACTGGTATGGTGGCCAGTCACTCAGAAACAAAGCTATTTGGAGCTTCTGAGCAAGGTCCAAAGAACAGCTTTTCTGTGCATTTCTGGTGCATTAAGGACCACCCCAACTAAAGCATTAGAAGTGATACTCAACCTACCTACATTAGATCTGGTAGGGAAACAATTGGCTGCCGCACCAGTGCAAGGCTGAAATGTTCGGAGTTATGGCATGATCGGCAGATTGGTCACTCGACTATCGTGCATACCTGGGGTAGTTTTATCCAACACATTGACCACTCTATATCTAATCTCAACTGTGGAACATCACTTCTGTAGATGCTCTGGCTTGCAGCGGAGCGGGCTCTTTACGCAAATACGCTTTTAATTCTCTTACAGAAGTGTCTGGCGCGAAGGTCAAACAAATCTAGCGCTTTATTAGGGTTTCGAAATGATTTAACGATGTAATTCAGAATACTGAAGATTAATACATAATTGATATTTGAGTTGCATGTACAATGGAATTCTATATTTCAACACGACTCCTCAGTTGTGCTTTATGTCTTTACTCCTAAAATATTAGCAAATTTAAAATGTTTACATTTGCCAAAATTTCAGTAAGTATATCCGCGGTCATTTCTTCCGTTGATTCGTATTTAATTTCAAGTAATTTCTTTTCATATAACTCTCGAATGAAATGAACGCGTATATTAATATGCTTTCTTCTAGCATGAAAAATATGATTTTTGTTTTTGATTAGTTTTTTTAATAATTTGTACAAAACCTATTTCTGCAATAGAATTTCTCAGATAAATTGAAAAGTTTAGAAAAATATGTATGTATGTAAATTCTTGATCGGCATAACTAACGACCTATGCAATATTTTTTGCCGAAATTTTATATTAGTACGTATATTCAGATAGAGGCGATAAAGACGAGTCCCTATATTATATTCAACTAAAGGTACCCTACCGAAAATTACCGCAGATATGCTCCTAATGATGATTTATGAAGAACATCCGCATAGTTAAACTCGTATGCACAAGGAACGCTAAAGGGTATTTCGAAGTCGGCCTAGAAAAGAAGTTAGCTGTCGGAAGCGAAGTTAGCTGCAATATGCTGTTAAAGCTAAATCCCAGTTTAGAAAGTATATAAATTTGGAAAAATCTCATATTAAATTAAAAAAATCTGAACGACGCTATCGACATTTTTTGAGTGTTTTTGTTTGGAGGAATCTTTATAATAAAAAGCAGACATTTACATAGAAAGAGTAAGGTGGGGAGGGGTCAGGTTGAAAACAGGCTCTAGGCTTAAATATCCCCTCACAAAAAAGAATATATCCTAAACAGTAAAGCACGAATTAAAAAAAGAGATGCAGTTTTGAAAAGAAGAAAGTTCAAGTATTAAATAAAAAAAGGGTTTAAAAACGTATGCAGTTTTTATATATTTTTTTAAATTTTTGAAAAAGGTGTAAATTGAAAGTAAAAACGTGAATTTTGAGAAAATTAATGATTTCATTTTTGGAGTCAGTGACCCTAAACTAAGTAGCATGCTAAATTTCATGAAGATTGAACCACTCTTTCGTTTTTTGTCCAACTTTTGTATGGGCTCGAAGTACTGTGCGTCGCACAGTGCTCCTTTTATGGACAAACATCAAAAAAGTGAGTGTGTCAGAATATTAAGTTGTTGGTATCATTGGAAAGATAAAATTCCAATTAAGAGAAAACTACAACTTTAAAAAAAAATAATCATTTTCCTGCTTTATACAGCAGTTTAAAGGGAGAATATACTGTGTTTGAGTAGCTTTTATCATTAAAAACCCTTTTCTAACTGTAATTATTTAAGCATATGATTTTTTCAAAAATTAAAAATGTATAATTTAGAACCAATAAGTTTTTTGAAAATAAATGTGAAATAAAATAATAAATAATTTTTTGAATGTATGGAATTTTTAAAATGTTTGGAATTTTGATATTTTTGGAATTTTTTGAATTTTTGGGGTTTTTGGAATTTTTGGATTTTTGAAATTTTTGGGATATTTTGGGATTTTTCGAATTTTTGAGATTTTTGAAATTTTAGGATTTTTGGAATGTTTTGATATTCTGGAATTTTTGGGATTTTTTAAACTTTTGGTACTCTTGGAATTTTTGCAAATTTTGGAGTTTTTAAAATTTTTAGGATTTTTGGGATTTTTGGAATTATTGGAATTTTTGGAAATTTTGGAATTTTTGGTATTTTTGGAATTTTTTGAAATTTGTAGAATATTTGGCATTTTTGAAATTTTTTGGATTTTTGGAATTTTTGAGATTTTTTAAATTTTGGAATTTTTGAGATTTTTGGAAATTTCGGGATTTTTGAAATTTTTGGATTTTTAGGATTTTTGGGATATTTTTAATTAAAAATTAGTATTAATGCCGCAAGTTGTTGTTGAAGTAAAATCTAGAAAATTGACAATTTTTAGGAGACAAAAAAAGCTCCATAAAGTTACAGTTTTTTCTCTTTTATGTCACATTAGGCCTTCTACTAACAAAAGAAAGTAAAACCTTCTCCGCTTTTTTCTGCATTTTTGAAATTTTCTATTTTTAAATAAGTTCCAAAATGCATATTTCAGTATATTGCCTGCTTTGATATTATTGTACAATTACACTAGCCTGCAAGATTTCGCGATGGGGACCAAAATATTTGTCGCTTATAGATTTTTGGATGCTAAATTCGAATTCCACTCAGATTTGCTGCATCATGTAAGGTTTTAGTGGAATTTGATCAAAAGTTCTAAGTCCACCTATTTGATGCTATTCACTAAGATATTATAAAAGCGTGTTTCTCTACTGTAAACTATTCAGTTATTAGTTTTATGCGGTTAATTGGTGATGATATTTTCCTTTTAAATAAGTTAAAAAACTTTTCTGCAAAATCTTTTTTGCAATGAAATTGCCAAGTTCTATGCCGAAGTTCTAATTTAGCAAGCTAGTGTTATCATAATGAAAATTCACCGTTTTTGGCTTGGCTTAACCCTTTATTGCGTGCTACGGATTTTGTCTAACAAAGACTGTTGGTATCTTCGGATCCATTGCTTTCGTCAAAAAGAAATATTAAACGAAGAAATAAATTTTTATTGGGCTCCGATAAATGTATGGCGCAATATATAGTTCAAGATGAAAATACGAACGATAATGCAGAACAGTTTTAATCCTTATTAAGTCGTTGGTCTTCTTCATCATCAGAAAATTCGTATGGCTTCGAAACAGATTCTACAGAATAAAAACTATGCTTAATTAGAATCGTTGTTAAAATATCTTGGAGTTCATCAAGTGAAAAATATATATACCAGGTGTGATCAAAAGATAACCGCTATTTTCATCTTTTCGTGAGTTACGTATGTTCGATGTTCGCATTTTTTTTTTTATGTTGGTACACATATCTGTTATATATATTGGCAATACCAACCATTTTGGATTGTCAGTTTGTTTTTGACAGATAAAAAGGTTAGTCGTGTTTTGGTGTGCTCTTCGATTTTGTACTATTCGAAAAAAATGGATCAAAGAAACTGAATTGGCCAAAAACAAAACCGTTCTCATGCCTCAACCACCGTATTCACCGGACTTGGCCCCCGCTGACTTTTTCCTCTTTCCAAAACTGAAGACACCGATGAAAGGAAAGTGTTTTGCTACGATTGAGGAGATAAAAGAAAAATCGAAACAGGAGCTGTAGGCGATACCAAAAAAAGCGTTTCAGAAGTGTTTCGTGGATTGAAAAAAATGCTGGCATAAGTGTATTATATCTGAGGCAAATTTCTTTAAAGGGGACAAGATAGTTGTTGATGAATAAATAAATACTTTATTTTTTGATCACACAAAAACGGTTCTTTTTTGATCACACCTCGTATATATAATTTGTTAAAAATAATAACATTAAAAAATGTCAATTAAAATACATGGCAAAGGCAACAGCAAGAGAAACATCAGGAGATAGATAAAAATCAGAAAGATAATTATTTTACTAATTTATGAAAGTAAACCTGCAAATGCTCGATCGATCGTTCGATGCTAGTATTCAAGATTTATATGTAAGTTTCAGTTATATGAAAAATTAACATGTATACATATTTCGAACAATTTCAAATGGTATCTGCTATCAGGTAAGGTTAGGTTAGGTAGGAGTGGCCGCCCAGTTTGCCAAAAGCACACTTGAGCACACATAATGGCCCATTGTGATACCACGGTGTGGCGCCGTTCAAGCACAGACTAAAAAAAAAAAAAAATCCCGTACTTGGGATGGTGATAGTCAGCGCAAGGACAGCGCCACGAAAGGCACGACTCCCTCGTCATGTTGCAGGAAACCATTATGATATTTTGATGAACCTGGCTATGACCCTAATATTAATGGACGACAGCTCTGTCAGGCTTGTAAGAAATGGGGCACCAAAGGTGCGAATTCTTATTCTGCTCATGGATGGACAGTGGCATAAGAGGTGGAGAACCGTTTCGTCCTCCTTCTCGGAGCCTCAGCCTCGGGTCATTTGAGTCATTTGAGGGTAGGCCCAGTCTTTCTGCGTGCTGTCCCATTATGCAGTGGCCGGTCAAAACCGACACAGTTGTCGACAGTGATACGCGATCAAGTCGAAGAACTTTATTGGTTCTGTTTTTGTCCATTCTTGCCCAAGTTAGTCTAGCCGTGTGGCAGGATTCCTCGTTAGCCCAGGATTTGTAGGCGTCAACCAGATATTTCCGTTTGATTTCGAGGTTGGCCGTTGCCAGTGGAATGCCCATGTTTACGGAGCCTTGGCAAGCTCGTCCGCCTCGCAGTTTCCAGGGATTTCGCTATGTCCAGGAACCCAGACTAGGTGCACCCGAGAGTAACTACCGAGCTCACTTAAAGATGTTCGACATTCATGAACTGGTCTTGATGTGGCCGTGGAGCCAAAAAGAGATTTAATGGCGGCCTGGCTGTTTGAGAAAATAGATACATCGACTGACCTCAGCTTGAAAAACGTTGCAATGGTCTGGGAGACGTAGGGAGGTGTTTAAGTGCAGCTTGTCGGAATAAATACCGCTGCCGATTCTACCTCCAAGCTTGGAACCGTCGGTGTAGATTTCGCCTGTTTCACCGACGATTAGGTTTTTTGAAGTCCAGTTAGGTTTTTTGATTTTGATATCTCCTTGATACCACCCTGCGTCACGGCAGCTGGGTGAATGGCCAGGGATGAGGGACATGACCTCATCGAAAATTGGTAACAGCGCCAGTTCGACCTTTCTCCAATTGGCAGGAGTAATGGTCCCATCGGCATTGGCAGAGTCGACCACAGTCCATGTGTGGCTCTCTTTCACAATCTCACTGAGCGGTTTCGAGAGCTCAGGCTTGGTGGTAGCCAGCCTTACGCGCTTAGGGATGCTTTGGGTGGATTACCCAGGGCGATCGGCTGATCTCTGCCTCTTGGAATTACCTGCTGCTTGTGCTATGGAGGAGGGGACATGCACATCAGTGTGTGCCTTTGCCCACTCAAGCTTGCCCTTGTCGTATTCTGACAGTTGAGAGGGATCTGTAGCGTTGCGCTTCGTCAAAATACGTTAAGCCGCTCTACATGTCCTTTACGCCCTTGTACACGGGTTCACGTTGGTAGGTGCACCTGAAGGACTTGTGAGGCAATATCGAGGCGTTTGCTGAAGAGGGCTTAGGCAGAGCGTCTGCTGCTGGTTTGTGAATCAATACCTTGGCAGCCGCTGAAGAGCCTGAGGACAGCGAAGAGCTGTTGGGTGGCTTATTAGCCGAAGCTGTGGTGCTTGTTGAAGGGGCAGTGCTTATGCTGCTTGACTTCGAACCAAGGGCGGGGGTATTGCTGGTGGGTATTTGCCTATACAGGGTTTGGCGCGTCCCTGAGGGGATAGCCGCGGAAGGTTTGTTTGTGTTTGTGTTTTTAGTTTTTGTTGTTGTGTCTATGCAAAACGGGTCTCCACTCAAAGCAGCTATCTCAGTCCGAACGTGTGGTCACTAAATATGTTCCCATGGTTATCTTTGCAAGCAGGGCGGCCATGCGAGGGTTGGCACAAGCCCCTATGGGGTCAAGTGCTTTGAACCAGACCAGTGCTAATCGGGAGTTCCACTCAAGCGAACCCACACTACCGACTTAACGGTAACAGACGTCGAACGTACTTTGAGCCCTGCCAGGGTTTTAACGGTACGAGGGCAGCTGTAACCTTAGACCGTAGCCGTTCACACTCACGTTTCACCTTGGTGCTATCGTGCCAAAAGACAGCTAGGTCCAGCAAATTACATCTACTAGCCCAGGGCATTCAGGATAAGGACATTGGTCCAGAGAGAAGTCCGCAGACGAAGGATAGGGGTCTTGCCAATTAGTGCTACTAAACTCCCTTACAAGAAAAGAGCACCACCTGGGGGGTGCCGACCATTTAGCGTTACCCAGGGTGCACCGGGTGTAATTGATCTACCTTTCACCCCACGAAAAATTTATACAATGCAATTTTAGTCCAAAACTAATTTATGTGTTGGTAAGCCACTTTATGATAATGAGTCAGTTAGAATAATATCATAACTATTTACCATACGATATCCGTATGCATTGAGTCCGGAAATCCGGTCATTTACGACCCAAGCTTCTTGGACGAGAATGAGCTACTCCCCTATATCCGAGAGTCGGAGAAGCAGGGCTGCCGAGGCAGCTTTCGAATGCTGAAGATTAATTTGTAGTACCTTCAGCATTGTCTGGAATATTGATTATGGTGGTATTCAACTCTTCCTCTTCGGACATTGGAGAGATAATTCCACCAGCCGCATCCGTGTCCATGTGGTCGAAGAAGTCTCCGACCAGTTCGGAAGTGGAGAAACGGCTGCTTCTGGTAGTTTCGGAGCACATACTCTCGTTGCCACTATCCGGCAATGGAGTGAGGGCCGGGCCCGAGCAACTAGGCTCATTGGTAGTGGCTTGTGGGACAGCACCAGCTGGGTGAGGCTGTGGGGGGGCTTGGGCATCGCACTTGTAGATACGGAGGGTGTTGGCTCCAAAGCCATAGTTAATCACCCAGATGGGAACAAGGGATTGCACGTTCAAAATGATGGTGAAAGTTTCTTTGGGGTCACCAACTTTCGCGACCTTCCAGTCATCGGTGGGAAGATCGGTATTGCTAAGCTTCAGGATCTTAAAGATTGCCTCAGACTCAGACGGCTCGGCAGGAAGCCATGCTTTGGAGCGAGAGCGTCGGGGAAACTGGTTCAAAGGTACTGCATTGAGCTTTGCACCCGGCCAGATCTCACCTACCCTATTAATCGCTACCTTATATAGATCCGCCGAGCGTTGGTCCTAGCAAGATATGATCTTAATATATCCTTGATACCACCCTGCGTCACGGGAGCTGGGTGAAGGACCGGGGTTGAGGGACAGAACCTCAACGAAAATTGGTAACAATGCCACTTCAACCAGTTTCCAATTGGCAGGAGCAATGGTCCCATCGGCATTGGCAGAGTCGACCACAGCCCATATGAGGTTCTCTTTCACAATCTCACTGAGCGGTTTCGAGAGCTCAGGCTTGGGGTAGCCAGCTTTACGCGCTTAGGGATGCATTGGGTGGATTGGCCCGGGCGATCGGCTGATCTCTGCCTCTTGGGGTTACCAGCTGCTTGTGCAGTGGAGGAGGGGACACGCACATCAGTGTGTGCCTTTGCCTACTCAAGCTTGCCCTTGTCGTATTCTAACAGTTAGAAGGTTCTGTAGCGTTGAGCTTCGTCAAAATACTGTAAGCTGCTCTACGCGTCGTGTACGCCCTTGTAATCGGGTACACGTTGGTAGGTGCACCTGAAGGAGGAGCGGTACGGGTAGCAGTTTCCATCGACTTGTGAGGCAATATCGAGGCGTTTGCTGAAGAGGGCTTAGGCGGCGCGAGTGCTGCTGGTTTGTGAATCAATACCTTGGCAGCCGCTGAAGAGCCTGAGGACAGCGAAGAGCTCTCGGGTGGCTTATTAGCCGAAGCTGTGCTGCTTTTTGAAGGGGCAGTGCTTATGCTGCTTGTCTTCGAACCAAGGGCGGGGGTGTTGCTGGTGGGCATTTGCCCAGCCTGGGTTTTGCGCGTCTTTGAGGGGATATGCGCTGAAATTTTCTGTGTTTGTGTTTGTGTTTTTAGTTTTTGTGGTGTCCATGCAAGAAGGGTCCCCACTCAAAGCCGCTATCTCAGTCCGAACGGGTGGTCAATAAATATGGTCCCATGGTTATCTATGCAAGCAGGGAGGCCATGCGAGGGTTGGCACAAGCCCTAATGGGGTCAAGTGCTCAGAGCCAGACCAGTGCTAATCGGGAGTTCCACTCAACCGAACCCACACTACCGACTTAACGGTAACAGACTTCGAACTTACTTTGAGGCCTGCCAGGGTTTTAACGGGACGTGAGCAGCTGCAACCTTAGACTGGAGGCGTTCATACTCAAGTTTCACCTTGGTGCTACCGTGACAAAAGACAGCTAGGTCCAGAAAATTACAGCTACCAGCCAGGGCATTCAGAATAAGGACATTGGTTCAGAGAGAAGTCCGGGGACGAAGGATGGGTGTCGTGCCAATTGATACTACTGAACTCCCGTGCAAGAAAACAGCAGCACCTGGGGGAGTGTAGACCATTTAGCGTAATCCAGGGAGCACCGCGTTTAGGCGATCTACATTACACCCCTGCTATCAGGAGCTTAATAAGAAATTTATTTAATATACATAGTATATACGGAAAAACAAAAACTTTCTAAAATTGCACATATTCATTGACGAACAAAATGTTTGATTGGATTAGATTTTGTGAAATCTATGAGCATCAAAAAACGAACATAAACAAAGGTGTTGAAATCGTACAAAACTAGCACAGTTTCATGCGCACATGAATTAAAGTATGTACGAGGTGTGATCAAAAGATAACCGATATTTTCATCTTTTCGTGAGATACGTATGTTCGATGTTCGCATTTTTTTTTTTATGTTGGTACACATGTCTGTTAATTATGTTGGCAATACCAACCATTTTGGATTGTCAGTTTGTTTTTGACAGATAAAAAGGTTAGTCGTGTTTTGGTGTGCTCTTCGATTTTGTACTATTCGAAAAAAATGGATCAAATAAACTGTATTCAGTTTTGTGTAAAAAATTAAATTAAATGCGCAAGGACATTTGAAATGTTGACTGTGGCCTTTGGCGAGTCTACTATGAGCAGAACACAAGTTCAATTGTGGTATAACCGGTTTAAGGAAGGCCGAGAAGATGTCAATGACGATGCTCGTGCTGGTCGCCCGAGCACGTCAACAACCGATGAAAACGTTGACGCAGTGAAGAAAATGATTTTGGATAATCGTCGAATCACTATCAGAGAGGTTGCTGATGATGTTGGCATATCGTTCGGCTCATGCCAAGCAATTTTTACGGATGTTTTAGGCATGAAACGTGCGGCAGCGAAGATTGTTCCAAAATTGCTAAATTTTTAGCAAAAACAACGTCGCATGGACATCGCTCAGGAGCTGTTTTTGGCCAAAAACAAAACCGTTATCATGCCTCAACCACCGTATTCACCGGACTTGGCCCCCGCTGACTTTTTCCTCTTTCCAAAACTGAAGACACCGATGAAAGGAAAGCGTTTTGCTACGATTGAGGAGATGAAAGAAAAATCGAAACAGGAGTTGTTGGCGATACCAAAAAAAGCGTTTCAGAAGTGTTTCGAGAATTGAAAAAAACGCTGGCATAAGTATTTTATATCTGAAGGGAATTACTTTAAAGGGGACAAGATAGTTGTTGAAGAAAAAATAAATACTTTATTTTTTGATCACACCTCGTACATGAGTTCACCATTTATTCCCAGCAGGAAATTTGACTAAAATAATTGTGAAAATATAAAACTTATACCAAATCTCATTACTATCCCAACAATACACAAGAATTATTTTTGAATTTCCTTATATTATACGATATATTCCAAATTACCCTTAAACAATTCTAACATAAGTTATTATATATATATATATATATATATATATATATATATATATATATATATATATATATATATATATATATATATATATATATATATATATATATATTATATTTATATAATATATATATATATATATATATATATATATATATATATATATATAAATGTGTGTGTGTGTGTGTGGGATTGTGGAAAACCTAACATGATGGAAACCAGAGACCATAGAGACGGGACACTTAAACGTCAAATTTTCTGACGTTTTTAGAAAACCGTCTTTGTTTACCATTAGTTGCCTATATGGATAGGTTTGTTTTTCATTGGTTAACCAGAATTTTGAACAAAATCAGCCACATTACTACAGTTTTGCACAGTGTGCGCAGAACAAGAGTCATTTTTCTGTATTCTCTGATGGAAGCCCTGGCGTAAAACCAACAGAACATCAACTTAATGAAGACAAGGAAGAAGGAACGAGTTGAGTCAGAGACGCTGAACCGGCTAGACGTTCGACGGATTGGTGGGAGTTTTAAATCATCAAATTTATTTATCTTAAATTACTTTTTATAAACTTTTTTATGAATACATATACTAAATAAACCGTACTCTTAATAGCGAATTAATCCCACATATTTCGGGGCTCAGCGGGAATACAATTTATTTGTATAGAAAACGGACTGTGCGAAAAGTACTTTGTGATATCGGTTTGTTGCACCATACATACTTATGTATTTACAAAAATGGCCAGTTTACAGAAATTTTAGTTTGTAGCCGAAAAGAGAGTATAGCTGCTCTTCACAAATTCATATTCGAATCAGACGGCGACAGGTCAAACATACAACGTTTACGCGAATTTACTGGATTCGTATTCGACGAGCATTACGATAATTGCAAGCAGAAGGTTATGTATATTGAGAACAATTTGACAGCCACTGATCTGATTTTATTTGTAACGTATTGGGTTTGTGCTGTATTATAGCTGATGTGAAGCTACACAATTTTCGAAATTTGCAGAACGTGACGTTGTTAAGCGCTGCAGCAGATGACGATAATTACAACGAACAAAGCGAATGTGGTGTTGATCAAAATACATTTACCAGGTATTATTAATAGAAGACCGCTCTCCAAATGTCGTCCTCTCACAGTCATAATAAGTGTCAAAATGGATAAACAGTGTTGCTTCTTTTGTGAATTTTGGCCTCTATTTGCAATTTTTGTCGTAATAAGTAAAAACTCAAGAGCCCTTTTTTGGTTTTTTTCATTTATTATTATTTACAAAAAATTATAAAGGGTTTTCCAAAAAGAGGTGTTATTTTGGTATTCAAAGAAAATGCCATTTTTTGAGATAAATGATCTGATGTTTATTTCATAATAAAGAGGAAGGTATGCCTTAATAAAGAAAAACAACATCAGCCAAATGGCCACCACGACCACGCTTACAGGACCATATCCTTTTCATTAAATTTTCCATAACCAAATCGCAAAGCGGCTGCCCTATGTCCTCGATAGCCTCACGAATTCTATCTTTGAGGTCTTGAATCGACGCTGGGCTGTTCGCGAAGACCTTATCTTTCACGTGGCCTTAAAGGAAGAAGTCGCAAGGTGTAAAATCACAAGATCTCGGTGGCCAATTGTGATTACCTCTTCGAGAGATAACACGGTCCGGAAACTTTTCCGGTAAAAGAGCAATGGTTTCGAAGCTTGTGTGGCACGTAGCGCCGTCTTGTTGAAAGTAAACGTTGTCCAGATCAATACCATCCAACTCCTACCATAAAAAATCATTAATCATCTCTCGATAGCGCAATCCATTCACCGTAACTTAATATTAGCTTTTAATATAGGTGGAGCTCACGGCAAAAGCCTGAAAGATCACAAAAATCTTTAGAACGTGATAAAGGGTAATTATTAAAATTATATTCAATATATATTTTATTACATTTCTTGCAGATACAATTGAGTTGCTGCCATCTCCCCATAGCTGCCAGATGCAACTTAGGAACGCCTCCCAATGTGTTAAAAACTCACTTCCAGAAAGTGTCCGCAAAGAAAAGTGGAAAATCGGCATCATGAATTAAAACACAGAATTAAACATTCTTAATTTATGCACAAAAATTGTTATACTCGTACATGTTGGGGTATACATTATTATATTATGTACATACATATTGAAACATAAATGATTGCACACTTTTAGGATACTTCTATTAAGTTCGGTTATTACGAGAGAGGTGTATCTAAGTCAACAGACAATCTATTCGAAAACAAAAAAAAACTTACTTACTCTTTTGAAGTGTAGATAAAATTCGAGAATGTTCTCGAACTTATACCGAAGTGTACGGAATGTTCTAGAATGTTCTACTTCAACCATAAGAAAAGTATATAAGCACAATTAAAGTCGAGACTCAGTTGAATAGCAATCGTAATAGTGTGTTGTGATAAGCGATCCAGTGATTTTTGAGTATCGCCGTTGCCAGTGATTGCTATTTTTCAAACACCGTGATTTTATACAATGACTGCGATCGCTGTTTCCATTGCGTTCATGCATATCCCTACGTCTCCACGGGCAATTTTTGATGGTATAACATCTGTCAAATTTGATTGCAATGGTTGGCAATATTTTAATGGTGGGCATTGCAATGTTATGCCATCGTCATTTTGAAAATGCCGTCAAGCAATCTAGTTCGCTGTGCCCGCGCTTGAAATTTTTTTTTATTTATACGATGAAGAGGAAAAAATAAGAAAACCGCAATTGTGGGTGAATCCTTTTTTACAAAGAATGCAAATGCACAGTCTCCATTCATTTTAGCGTTTTTATTAATTTAATAGATGCGGTAAAACGAAAATGTCCGACGATGCTTCCACTGTGAGCGTCACGAAAAAATGAAAAATGGCTGTCAAACAAACAAAATGACAACTGATTGCAACACAGCACGTTGGCAATTTATGGCATAACATATTTCATAACATAAATTGCCAACTTGATGCAATTTGGAGTCTCCATTGGCAATTTGCTTGAAATTGCCAATGGCATGCTATCAAAAATTGCCCGTGGAGACGTAGGGTATAGATATGTATGTAAGCAGTCAACCAAACTGTTATCAAATATGCAAAGTAACAGCGAAAAGCACGATTTTTAACAGACAGCTGTAATCCACTGTGATTGAAAAGAATAGAAAGCGTGAAATAACAGCAAATGGTGATTTCATTACTTTGGTAACGAATGAATATATCAATCACTGTTTTTATCATATTAGTTAAATAAATTTATGTATGTATGTAGTTGTTGCTGTTAAATTATCCCATTGCTGGAGAGAGTGATAATTGATGCAAAGTTTGAATATTCATACGTATCGCTTTATATTTTAAAATTTGCGCATACTCGTATATAAGGTTTTGCAATAAGAGGTGTTATTTTGGTATGCACAGAAAAAGGCCATTTTTTAAAATAAATTATCTGATGTTTATTTCATAATAAAGAGGAAGGTATGCCGTTAATAATCAAAAACAACAGCAGCCAAATGGCCACCACGACCACGCTTACAGGACCATATCCTTTTCATTAAATTTTCCATAACCAAATCACAAAGCGGCTGCCCTATGTCCTCGATAGCCTCACGAATTCTATCTTTGAGGTCTTGAATCGACGCTGGGCTGTTCGCGTAGACCTTATCTTTCACGTGGCCTTAAAGGAAGAAGTCGCAAGGTGTTAAATCACAAGATTTCGGTGGCCAATTGTGATGACCTCTTCGAGAGATAACACAATCCGGAAACTTTTCCCATAAAAGAGCAATGGTTTCGTTGCTTGTGTGGCACGTAGTGCCGTCTTGTTGAAAGTAAACGTTCTTCAGATCAATACCATCCAACTCCGACCATAAAAAATCATTAATCATCTCTCGATAGCGCAATCCATTCACCGTAACTGTTGATCCAACCTCATTTTCGAAAACCGCACCAAACAGTCACACGTTGAGGATGGAGAGGCTTCTCAACAATAACTCTTGGGTTTTCCGAGCCCCAGATGCGACAATTTAGCTTGTTGACGTAGCCACCGAGGTGGAAATGGGCCTCATTAGTCAAGATGATTTTTCGATGGAATTCCGGATCATTTTCATGCATTTCAAGCACCCAATCAGCAAAGACACGACGTTGTTGATGATCGGCCGGCTTGAATTCTTGTGTTAACTGATTTTTATAAGCCTTAAGACCCAAGTCTTTATGCAAAATACGGTGTAATGACGTTTGTGGAATGCCCAATTCCAAAGAACGACGAGCAATGGACAAACCTGGGTTTTCTTCAACACTTTGGGCTACAGCAGCAATATTCTCAGTTGTTCTTGAGCGACGTGCACGGATTTTATTCTTCACATCCCTAACTTGTCCCAACAGCTCCAATTTATCCACCAATTTCTGTATTGCGGTCCGACAAGGTGATTCACGACCACCCAAAAATGCTTTAGTTTTGCGAATTGTGACTGCAAGATTTGCACCATTTTTGTAGTGAATTTTAATAATTTCAATGCGTTGTTGAAGCGTGTATCGTTCCATTTTTAGTAATGGCGTAGTTTCTACTTGTCAAATGTCAAAGAATAAAAGCTTCAAAAGTGACAGCTACCGAAATACCGGGTGATTCAAAATAACACCTCTTGTTGGAAAACCCTTCATAATAGAGAAGTTGATAGATATTTGGAAGATGACGGAATTCCGCGACATTCCGATTGTTTATTATATATTTTAATTATATATATTATAAAACAAATTAACCAAATAGTTTGATAGTAGCGCAAGAAAATCTTTACACATTGGCATCTTCCATACCATGTGTACGCCTTTTTTCGCATACTGGACAGATATTAAGCGAGCGGCGAATTCGTTTAGGGGATGAAAATGTAAAAATGTTATTATTTTTAAATTGTAACTATAAATACTATACTTAAACTTTAATTATTAATATTTTTTTTATTATTTATAAATATTAGATTATTAATAATAAAATGTATTTTTCCAGCTGAATATCATAATTTAATTATTAGACGATAAGATATTAAAACGACTACTTGCAAGTTATTGAAAGAGATATGTCACTAGCAATGCACCAATCTTTCAATTGATTAGTTTTAGTTTACATTCTAAGAAGAGTGTGTTCAATTTCTACAATGCCGATATATGAAATTTACTTATTCAATCAAATAAATTTTATAATAACAAAATGTATAACATCATTGAGAAATTCCATTATTGTTAGCTACCCTGTATAATTAATTTCAAAACTTTACTAATTATTTTAAAAAATTCAAATACAAAATTTCCCTTTGCATAAAATTCATACATTAAAAGTAACAGCAATCAAGAAACAAACTTCTTAGGTCTTTATCTTGCTGTTGAGCACGACGTAAAGAAGTCAAGAAATCTGCATCATTTACCATCATAATTGGGTAACGACTGAAGGCATCGACATGCCTCATAATCATATTCTTGAAGGAATAATATCCAACGAGCTAGCCTAGTACTCAAATATTTTTCTTCAGCGTTTTCATGAAACTATTACAGTCCGCAATTAGTTTAAAGTGTAAGCCCAGAAATACATTCGAAACTTTTTCAGCGCTTCTATTACTGCTAGTATTTCTAGTTCGTAGCTTGAGTATTTTCGTTCTACATAAGAAATTTTCTTGCTCATATAGTATATGGGATGCAATTGGTTATCGTCAGTATGCACCTCAGTTTCATATTGCTGATGCCTAACACCGGTATCTCTCTCAATATTTTTTTAAGTGTGTTCAATGCCGAAATTTGTTCGTCACCCATCTCAAATTTCTTTCCTTGCTTAGTCAAATCAGTCAATGGTTTTGCGATCACCGAAAAGGATGGTACAAATTTCCTAAAATACCCCGCAAGACCCAAGAAACTTTGCAATTTTTTAATATTTTTCGGCAATGGAAATTTAACCAAGGCATCGAATTTGCATAGTAATGGCGAAATCTTTTGACTTTCAATCACATCCCCAAGAAATACATATAGGCTTTTTCAAAAAATGAAATTTTTCCTATTAATAATAAGTCCATAGTCTCTACATTGATTCAACACTTCTTTTAAATCGCACAAAGCCTCTTGCTCATTTTTGGCTGGTATAATTATATCGTCTATAAATGGCATTGCAATTCCACGTCGAGTCAAATCACGAAATATTGCACTCACGTGCAGCAGCTTAGCTAAACCTCGCAAAGCTTTCTTTCCAAATATGAATTTTTGTAGTTGATACAATCCCATTAAAATTCGTGTTTCCTCAAACTCGCTTAACCACACTTTAACAGAAATATTTTCGTTTCCAACAAAATATCGGACTGAATCTTCGATGTCACGAAAATTTCATGAAAATCGCGGTACTTGTGTCGGTTCTGCAAATGTTTTTGTTGTTCTTACGCCTCTTGCAACTAATCTTTCATTTTCTTCGTTTTTTCTGCATTTCTCCTCTCTATTAGCTCATTCTCGAAACTTCCTCCATTTATTCGAGGCAGATATTCCAATTGGATATTACTCACAGCTACTTCCTCAAAGCTACGCATAGCCAAAATACATTTAACCAGGTATTATTAATTGAGAGAGTGAGAGGAAAACGGTCGACATATGTGTCAAATCTGCTCTCTTAACGAATGTTGTATACTCGTACAAAGTAAAAAAGGGAAATAGTAAATTAGTGTGATTCGAAACAAGTAAATTATTGTCGTCAGCTTCCAAAGTGTAGTGAAATCACTTAAAAATATGTAGTTAAACAATAATAAATAGAAAAGTGGTGCATTATCGTTGCGTTATTTGCAAAAATATATGGAGAAATGAAAAACTTTCTGCGTTCCTAAAGACGCAATAAAGCGAAATCGGTGGATCGTGGCTTGTGCCGTTGATTTAAAAGAAAAATCAAAAGTGTGTGAGAAACATTTTGTAAATAGTGACTTTATAAATAATCCGGAAGCCGCCACAACTAAAAAAGTGCTGAATGTGAATTTGAAGGCAACACTTGGACATGGGTGGACCAAGTCTCAAAAGGAGCCTTCAGAAATGTTTTTGTGTCTCATCAAATCATTAGAGATAATTTTTATAGAGTTCAACGGAAATAAAATTGTGCACTGCAATAATTTCCGTGATAAGTTAATGAAATTAAGCACTGAAGTTAATTTACCAAACGCGGTAAAAAAAATTTTTTTTAAATGTCGAATGTATTTTTGTATTAAATTTTTAAAAAGAAGATTAGCAACTCAAAAAAAACAGAATAAAGGCCGATTTACATATAGCGTAAAAGCCGATTTACATATAGCGTAAAAACGCCAGGCAGCAAAACGCTAGCAGCAGAAAAAACTGTCGCTTCGATAAAGTTTCCATGTAATCAAATGGAGCCATTTACACATAGCGTTTTGCAGCTAGCGTCGGCGGCGCGTTGTCGCGCAGCAAAATTTTAGTTGCTCCTGGTAGCGTTGCGAGCGTCGTTTCGGAGTGGCAGAATCTCGTATGTCGCATTGTGTGCGTCATTACACCGTATTTTGCATAACGACTTTGGTCTTAAGGTTTATAAAGTTCAGTTAACACAAGAACTTAAGCCGGCCGATCATCAACAACGTCGTGTCTTTGCTGATTCGAATTCCTTCGAAAAATCATCTTGACAGATGAGGCCCATTTCCACCTCGGTGGCTACGTCAACAAGCAAAATTGTCGCATCTGGGGCTCGAAAACCCAAGAGTTATTGTTGAGAAGCCTTTCCATCCTCAACGTGTTACTGTTTGGTGTGGTTTATGGTCCGGCGGGGTCATTGGACCATACTTTTTCGAAAATGAGGCGGGATCAACAGTTATGGTAAATGGATTGCGCTATCGAGAGATGATTAATGATTCTTTATGGTAGGAGTTGGATGGTATTGATCTGGACAACGTTTACTTCCAACAAGACGGCGCTACGTGCCACACAAGCATCGAAACAATTGCTCTTTTACCGGAAAAGTTTCCGGACCGTGTTATCTCTCGAAGAGGTAATCACAATTGGCCACCGAGATCTTGTGATTTAACACCTTGCGACTTCTTCCTTTAAGGCCACGTGAAAGATAAGGTCTACGCGAACAGCCCAGCGTCGATTCAAGACCTCAAAGATAGAATTCGTGAGGCTATCGAGGACATAGGGCAGCCGCTTTGCGATTTGGTTATGGAAAATTTAATGAAAAGGATATGGTCCTGTAAGCGTGGTCGTGGTGGCCATTTGGCTGCTGTTGTTTTTGATTATTAACGGCATACCTTCCTCTTTATTATGAAATAAACATCAGATAATCTATCTTAAAAAATGGCCTTTTTCTGTGCATACCAAAATAACACCTCTTATTGCAAAACCTTATATACGAGTATGCGCAAATTTTAAAATATAAAGCGATACGTATGAATATTCAAACTTTGCATCAATTATCACTCTCTCCAGCAATGGGATAATTTAACAGCAACAACTACATACATACATAAATTTATTTAACTAATATGATAAAAACAGTGATTGATATATTCATTCGTTACCAAAGTAATGAAATCACCATTTGCTGTTATTTCACGCTTTCTATTCTTTTCAATCACAGTGGATTACAGCTGTCTGTTAAAAATCGTGCTTTTCGCTGTTACTTTGCATATTTGATAACAGTTTGGTTGACTGCTTACATACATATCTATATGCATGAACGCAATGGAAACAGCGATCGCAGTCATTGTATAAAATCACGGTGTTTGAAAAATAGCAATCACTGGCAACGGCGATACTCAAAAATCACTGGATCGCTTATCACAACACACTATTACGATTGCTATTCAACTGAGTCTCGACTTTAATTGTGCTTATATACTTTTCTTATGGTTGAAGTAGAACATTCTAGAACATTCCGTACACTTCGGTATAAGTTCGAGAACATTCTCGAATTTTATCTACACTTCAAAAGAGTAAGTAAGTTTTTTTTTGTTTTCGAATAGATTGTCTGTTGACTTAGATACACCTCTCTCGTAATAACCGAACTTAATAGAAGTATCCTAAAAGTGTGCAATCATTTATGTTTCAATATGTATGTACATAATATAATAATGTATACCCCAACATGTACGAGTATAACAATTTTTGTGCATAAATTAAGAATGTTTAATTCTGTGTTTTAATTCATGATGCCGATTTTCCACTTTTCTTTGCGGACACTTTCTGGAAGTGAGTTTTTAACACATTGGGAGGCGTTCCTAAGTTGCATCTGGCAGCTATGGGGAGATGGCAGCAACTCAATTGTATCTGCAAGAAATGTAATAAAATATATATTGAATATAATTTTAATAATTACCCTTTATCACGTTCTAAAGATTTTTGTGATCTTTCAGGCTTTTGCCGTGAGCTCCACCTATATTAAAAGCTAATATTAAGTTACGGTGAATGGATTGCGCTATCGAGAGATGATTAATGATTTTTTATGGTAGGAGTTGGATGGTATTGATCTGGACAACGTTTACTTTCAACAAGACGGCGCTACGTGCCACACAAGCTTCGAAACCATTGCTCTTTTACCGGAAAAGTTTCCGGACCGTGTTATCTCTCGAAGAGGTAATCACAATTGGCCACCGAGATCTTGTGATTTTACACCTTGCGACTTCTTCCTTTAAGGCCACGTGAAAGATAAGGTCTTCGCGAACAGCCCAGCGTCGATTCAAGACCTCAAAGATAGAATTCGTGAGG
Source organism: Clusia tigrina (assembly GCA_920105625.2). NCBI lineage: Eukaryota > Metazoa > Arthropoda > Insecta > Diptera > Clusiidae > Clusia > Clusia tigrina. Next base: position 163,119,482 of record OV050031.1, read on the forward strand.
CTATCGAGGACATAGGGCAGCCGCTTTGCGATTTGGTTATGGAAAATTTAATGAAAAGGATATGGTCCTGTAAGCGTGGTCGTGGTGGCCATTTGGCTGATGTTGTTTTTCTTTATTAAGGCATACCTTCCTCTTTATTATGAAATAAACATCAGATCATTTATCTCAAAAAATGGCATTTTCTTTGAATACCAAAATAACACCTCTTTTTGGAAAACCCTTTATAATTTTTTGTAAATAATAATAAATGAAAAAAACCAAAAAAGGGCTCTTGAGTTTTTACTTATTACGACAAAAATTGCAAATAGAGGCCAAAATTCACAAAAGAAGCAACACTGTTTATCCATTTTGACACTTATTATGACTGTGAGAGGACGACATTTGGAGAGCGGTCTTCTATTAATAATACCTGGTAAATGTATTTTGATCAACACCACATTCGCTTTGTTCGTTGTAATTATCGTCATCTGCTGCAGCGCTTAACAACGTCACGTTCTGCAAATTTCGAAAATTGTGTAGCTTCACATCAGCTATAATACAGCACAAACCCAATACGTTACAAATAAAATCAGATCAGTGGCTGTCAAATTGTTCTCAATATACATAACCTTCTGCTTGCAATTATCGTAATGCTCGTCGAATACGAATCCAGTAAATTCGCGTAAACGTTGTATGTTTGACCTGTCGCCGTCTGATTCGAATATGAATTTGTGAAGAGCAGCTATACTCTCTTTTCGGCTACAAACTAAAATTTCTGTAAACTGGCCATTTTTGTAAATACATAAGTATGTATGGTGCAACAAACCGATATCACAAAGTACTTTTCGCACAGTCCGTTTTCTATACAAATAAATTGTATTCCCGCTGAGCCCCGAAATATGTGGGATTAATTCGCTATTAAGAGTACGGTTTATTTAGTATATGTATTCATAAAAAAGTTTATAAAAAGTAATTTAAGATAAATAAATTTGATGATTTAAAACTCCCACCAATCCGTCGAACGTCTAGCCGGTTCAGCGTCTCTGACTCAACTCGTTCCTTCTTCCTTGTCTTCATTAAGTTGATGTTCTGTTGGTTTTACGCCAGGGCTTCCATCAGAGAATACAGAGAAATGACTCTTGTTCTGCGCACACTGTGCAAAACTGTAGTAATGTGGCTGATTTTGTTCAAAATTCTGGTTAACCAATGAAAAACAAACCTATCCATATAGGCAACTAATGGTAAACAAAGACGGTTTTCTAAAAACGTCAGAAAATTTGACGTTTAAGTGTCCCGTCTCTATGGTCTCTGGTTTCCATCATGTTAGGTTTTCCACAATCCCACACACACACACACACACATTTATATATATATATATATATATATATATATATATATATATATATATATATATATATATATGTATATATATAAAGTATATACGAGTATATATATACATACATATATATATATATATATATATATATATATATATATATATATATATATACATATATATATATATATATATATATATATATATATATATATATATATATATATATATATATATTATATAAATATAATATATATATATATATATATATATATATATATATATATATATATATATATAATAACTTATGTTAGAATTGTTTAAGGGTAATTTGGAATATATCGTATAATATAAGGAAATTCAAAAATAATTCTTGTGTATTGTTGGGATAGTAATGAGATTTGGTATTTTACAAAATAAGTTTTATATTTTCACAATTATTTTAGTCAAATTTCCTGCTGGGAATAAATGGTGAACTCATGTACGAGGTGTGATCAAAAAATAAAGTATTTATTTTTTCTTCAACAACTATCTTGTCCCCTTTAAAGTAATTCCCCTCAGATATAAAATACTTATGCCAGCGTTTTTTTCAATTCTCGAAACACTTCTGAAACGCTTTTTTTGGTATCGCCAACAGCTCCTGTTTCGATTTTTCTTTCATCTCCTCAATCGTAGCAAAACGCTTTCCTTTCATCGGTGTCTTCAGTTTTGGAAAGAGGAAAAAGTCAGCGGGGGCCAAGTCCGGTGAATACGGTGGTTGAGGCATGATAACGGTTTTGTTTTTGGCCAAAAACAGCTCCTGAGCGATGTCCATGCGACGTTGTTTTTGCTAAAAATTTAGCAATTTTGGAACAATCTTCGCTGCCGCACGTTTCATGCCTAAAACATCCGTAAAAATTGCTTGGCATGAGCCGAACGATATGCCAACATCATCAGCAACCTCTCTGATAGTGATTCGACGATTATCCAAAATCATTTTCTTCACTGCGTCAACGTTTTCATCGGTTGTTGACGTGCTCGGGCGACCAGGACGAGCATCGTCATTGACATCTTCTCGGCCTTCCTTAAACCGGTTATACCACAATTGAACTTGTGTTCTGCTCATAGTAGACTCGCCAAAGGCCACAGTCAACATTTCAAATGTCCTTGCGGATTTAATTTCATTTTTTACACTAAACTGAATACAGTTTCTTTGATCCATTTTTTCGAATAGTACAAAATCGAAGAGCACACCAAAACACGACTAACCTTTTTATCTGTCAAAAACAAACTGACAATCCAAAATGGTTGGTATTGCCAACATATATAACAGACATGTGTACCAACATAACAGAAAAAAAAATGCGAACATCGAACATACGTAACTCACGAAAAGATGAAAATAACGGTTATCTTTTGATCACACCTCGTACATACGTCCATGAGCTTTGTTTCACTGCTTTGCCGGTTGACGTTTAAGCTTCGATTCTCTTTACTCGCTGATATCTGTTTCGATGTCATATCTAAAATGGTAGTGGAATAACCAAAGTGAATTGACTTACATGGTGGCTGCATGAACAGATTGCTACAATTGAACTAATTTTCCCGACGTAGCTTTCACAATTGAATTTATAGAAAAATGCGATCAAAACAAATTTTGCAAACAATTTCAAATATAGTCTTGATTTTAGTAAATAAGAGTTTTTTAATTGTTATTTTTGTGAAATTATGAGTCTATTTAACTATTAAATATATTTTATATAAATTGTGTAACAGTTTAAGGAGCTCTTATGCATTTCTCTATTCCGCTCAATGTCATTTATTTTGAAGAGTATCTAATCGCACATTGCTTATATTTGATATTCCCGGAGGTACGAAATTCACCTTGCAGTCACCATGTAAGTAAATTCACCTTGGGAATAACATAAATGCCCACCATCACGGCATAGTCATTGCTTTCAATGAAATTTGACAGATGGAAAGCAATGAAAAATTACTAGTGGAGACTACCAGATCGCCACAAAATAAACAAATTTGAGAGTTGTCACCGAATTGTCAAAATGGATTACGAACAGCTCGTGTGAACATAGTTTATTTCGATGAAGTAATTTATGACAAATTAAGAAATTAATGCCGTAGTATGAACGTAATATTAAAAAAATAGTTACCAACGAAGAGCGTTCACTGGCGACGGCGTTCTTCTAATATAACCGGATAGCTCATCTCTAAAGTAGACTGTGTGTTTGAAAGCATAAAACGGGATATCATTTTTTAGAGAATACTTTTCGAGAATAGTCTTCTTTTAATATCGATGCTTCATGTCACTACTAACTTGGCTCTGGAAACTATCCCAAATAGATAATACTCGTATTAGTAAAATACATATCAAAAACAGGGAATGGACTCAAATTGTTAATACTAATTAGGAATACTTCATTCATTTAAAAACAACAGAGAAACTATTTGATTGAAGAGCCAGAAAGGGATTCCAAATAAAATTAATTATGGATATTAATTAGCATAGAACATCATATACATAGGTCCTCATATATAAAATGGCCAGCAAAGATGCTGCAGAATTTTGCTTCCATAACATTTACAGTGTGTTTGATAGCACAGAAAAAGATTTTTTCAAAGCAAGGAACTGACCAAATACAAAAGTATTTAATCTCTGGATATGTGGATATATGTATGTAAATATAAAATCTCTTCAATAAATGTATTTCAATTTAATTTATGAGCCTTTGGCAAATATTTTTTGCCAAAACGGATAAAATAGAATCACACTTGATTTTTCTGGTATACTTTACGCCAACAGCAATATCGAAGACAGTTTTAATCAAGTTTATTAATTTTGGTTTGCCTTTTTTGTACATTACATTTTTCGCTTGATTTCTGTGTTTCCGTAATTCAGAGTACCAGCAAAGAAGAATAAGAAAATACATTCGATTCGCGCGTAATTTATTTACCGTTTCATCGATTTATTGTTTGTTTTTTGTTTGTGTTGTTGTACATGAATTCCATATCCCTGTAGTGAAATTATAAACAGTCTTCAAAACATACTAGTAAATTTAATAGTAAAAGATCAAGTGGGTACTACTTCCAAACTTGTCTATAAGTTAACCAGTTGCTGACTTCTGCGCAACTTTATTGCGTGTATAATAAATTTTGAGTACTTTTTGTTCCTTTGTTGTCAATTTGATAAAAAGAGAAGTAAAGCATAAACCGAATATAACTGTTATTTTACAATTTTCAAATAAAAAAGGCATAACGAAAAGGTTGCCGGTGAACTTTTCAAATATGCCATTAAGATCCTAATGGCTGCCGCTTTACGAATATTGAACGCCTTTTAAATTTTCGACTGTTACTATAAAAGTTAAAATTAACTGTTATTTTCGTCTTATCAGCACTATAATCGTCATGAGCAATATTGGGTCCTGGGCACTATCAAAATTTTTTCACAATCATTGCATATGTATGAGTACGTGTGCTTTTGACGCTTACCACTCACTGCTCAAAATAATTTGTCAAAGCTCATTTTATTTTTGCTTTCGTAGGGTGCGATCATTGAATAATCATCGGACGAAGATCACTTGTTGTTGCTAATAGTAGTATCTTATTTTAAAACAAACAAACAAAAAATAAATAATCGATGAAAGACTGGTTAAAGAAAAGAATTATTTTACTAATGAAAATTTATTATTTAGTTAATTACTTAGCATGGCGCCAGCGCTCTCTGGCTTGTGTTTTCTCGGGTACCGAGAACCAGCACCGTCTACCGTGCCCCTGCGCAGCGGCTGGCAGCAGACTCCGTTGCAGCCTATTTCGTACCATGCTTTGTACTGCTGCGCAAGCGCACAACACCAGCGACATGCAACTTTTGTGTTGCTAACTCCTCCCCTCCTTAAGATCCGCTGTCCTCTGCTGATGACGGGCGTCCCGCCCGCGGGCACTACCACGCTATTTCTAATATGGTTGAAAATATAAAATTAAGAAAATATGCCGTAACGTAGGTTGTGTTTGTGGACTATTCGGCCATCTACCAGGATACTCGATCCGAGGTCTGCGCCTACAGTCTTCTGGTTGTAAACTTTTGATAGTTTGTTTCCAAGTCTTTTATTTGCCTTAACAAATACCTTGTCTCCTGTTTTGAAAAATCTCCTTTTTCGCAGCCGGTTGAATATTGGAGTTTAGTTTGTTGGGTAACTCGTAATCTGGCTTCCACCTCGCCTCTCATTACCTCGGAAATAGAATGAAGTATGTCGACAGGTCTCTGATTAGTAACAGAGTGGATTGTGAGGTTATACCTGGATACCGCTAACAAAACTAGCTCCCCTATATCCGAGGAATAGTCCGCTGCTTTGAGACATCTTGAAATCTCCGTCAATGTGCTGTGGAAGCGTTCCACCTGTCGATTAGATGTGCTGTGAAGGGGCGGAACTGCATGAACGCTAGCATCGAACTGATTTTGTAGTAGTGACCTCAGAGTGTTAGAAGTCAGTGATTTTTCGTTGTCGCATACCACAGTACGTGTATCCTTAAAGACACCGAGGGTTTCCAGTCGGGGTCTTTTGAGGTCCACTATACTTCTGGATCTTATGGGTTTTACAATGGCAAACTTGGAGAACTTGTCCAGGCATGTGAGAAAGTGGTAACCTGCCGTGGAATAGATATCCAGATGCAAAATTTCGACTGGATGCGTGGGAATAGGGGTTTTTCCTATTTGGGTTGCGGCAAACAGATGCCAGCTGCTTGAATTGTTTAGGGACACCGGGGAAATATGACCTCCGCAACACCTAACGCGTTCATGCTGCGAACGATGGCCTCTGTTGTGCTCTCTGGCTAGGATTTCTTGTTGCTCGCTTGGGTTGGTGATATCCTTTACCCTTCTCTCACTGAATCGGAACCTCATGGATCGGAAGAGATCCGGCAAGGTGTCCGCCAAATATTGCAATGTAACTCGATCGCAATATATTCCATTCGCAACATTGACGTTAACGGACTCGTTCAGCAGCTGGGGTAAGTCCGAAGGTGAGGCATAAGTTAGGACATGCCTGAGCTGTTTCTGGAATACTATGGGGGTAGTTCTCCTCCATTTCTGTCCAGCTTGGAGGATAAGCTGATTTCTGAAGCAATTGACGGGGTTATCGACAGTCGGGATAGGTGATCCCAGCGACTTTTCAGCACTGCTATTGGTTTCACATTACTTAGGTTTCTTCATTATTGCATTTATGTGCTGTCGTGAAAGCGCGTCCGCGACAATGTTGAGTCTTCCTGGCTTGTAATGGAACTTCGGGGCGAACTCCTCAATGAAGGTTCGCCATCGTTTCATCTTTGAGTTAACATTTCTGTCCGAGAGATGGAAGGTGTTAATGTGATTCTACATTTTTTGTATTTTGTTTAAAACTGCAATTTTGATTTCTGTTCAATTTATTCTTTGCGTCAATAATAACAGAAGTTCGTTGCACTTTGCATAACAACAGTTTAAATTCTCTTGCATATTAAGCAGACGGAAATTCGACACGTTTGTTGGTTGTTGTAGTCTCATGATAATATGCTATTCTAGCAAATATGTTGTGCAACTTGCATCGAACTACAGTATTGCTGATCATTTGTATTATATGTATGTATTATATTGTATTGCTATGGATTTTGACATGTTAATTTTGTATAAAAATGCATGCAATAATTTAATAAAATCTGTTCAAAATCAGAACTCAAACAGAACAATTATTGAACTATCATTTCTTCGTGGTTTTCTAGTTCAAGGACTAGAATGTCAGTTTTAAGTTAACTTCAATTTTGTTTCGTCGAGAATCTTCAGTTCAAGTACTGAAAATTCATAACCATAAATTCAGATTAAAATCTTGAATTAAAATTTAATCATCGTGAATTCCCAGTTCAAGTGCTGGAAAATCAAAACATAAATTCAAAGCAAATTTTGAATTAACAAACGGTAAGGGGTTGATAGTCTGTAAAAACATTTAGGTCCTTGACTCCGTATAGGTAATTTCTCAGCTTCTGAAATGACCAAACAATTGCAAGCAGCTCTTGCTCATAAGTCGCATAGTTCTCCTCTGTATCGGAGAGTGTGCGCCAGATCATGGTGATGGGCCGACCTCCCTGCGATAGTTCAGCCCCTAAGGCATGGGATGAAGCATCAGTAGTAAGATCGAATGGCTTTCCGAAATCCGGATAGAGAAGCAAAACCTCCTCTGATGCAAGTGCTGACCTTACACGCCGAAAGGCGTCTAATGCATCCGCGTCGAGGACAATTGAAGTGTTTTTGGACTTTGTGCGCCTATATGACCATTCTTCCCCCTCAGATACCTGGTTAGTGGCTTGGTATACTGAGCATCATCCTTGATGAACTTTCTATAGTAGCTTGTCAAACCTAAGAAGGACATTAAGGCGCAAAGGCTGTGGGGCTGCCCAAAATCAACGAATCCTTCACCTTGTTTGGGCAAGTTTTTATGCCCATGTTGGAAACAACAAATCCCAGGAACTCTAACTCCTAGACTTTTCTCTAGTGACTCGCATATTAGCCTGGAACAACTTGACCAAGACCCTGCGTAGATCCGTAAGATGCGTTGTCGCATCTGGGGAAAATATGATCACGTCATCCATGTAAGCATAACAGCTCCTTCCAATCTCCTCCCGGAGTACGTCATCAATAGCTCTTTGGAAGATACTAGGGGCGTTCTTATGGCTCATGGGTAGGCAGCAATATTCATACTTGCCATTATTTATTGAAAAGGCACTTTACTCCCGGCCCTCCTCTGCAAAAGCGATCTGATAGAAGCCCTTTCTTAGATCGATAGTTGAGAAATATGTAGATTTTCCCAAGTTTGCGAGAATGACCGAAGTGTCGGGTATTGGATATCGGTCGCTGATGGTTTTATCATTTAATCGCTCTAAATCCAAAACCAGTCGCAGTTTCCTGTCCCCATTTTTATTTACCCATTTCTTGGGTACTACCCAGAGGGAGTTATTAAAGGAGACCGAGAAGGTCGTATGATCCCATCCTCGAGCATGCTAGTTATTTACTTGTTTACGAATGTGGTGGCGGCAATGGGGTAAGGGTTTGATCGGGCGTAAACTGGATCTTAGTCTGTAGTTCAGATAGTTGCAAGGACGTTTGTATTGAACGGCAGGACATCTCTGGGTTCCGCAAACACCCGATGCAGATCAATCATGAGTTGCTGGAATTCCGTAGTGGCCTCAAAAGGAACTTCCCTTTGATTGTTGCCGCTGGTAGGCTCTACTTCTTCGTTCTCTTCTATGATGGAATCTGTGTAATTCACTCCTTCACACTCCTGAAAGAGCAGCGTTTCTATTCCTCGGGCATGGCTGAAGGTTCCCACGTCTAAGGTGACAAAAGCCGAGACGTCTGTTAATAGATCAAACCCGACTATAGCGTAAAAGGTGTTTAGAGTGGGAATCATGTAGAATGTAGATGTCCTTCCCAGCACATTCATTCCACATTTCCTAGTGACATGCACACTCCCCACCACAGTTTTGACTCTTAATGGATTGATTACCGGCTTTATTCCCCGCAGGCCAGGGATATCCCTAATATAATTCTTGACAGAGCCGGTGTCCACCAAGAACTTTAAACGTTGTGATGCTAGGGTCATTGGAAGGTATGGGAGGAGTGATCTCCAATCCCTAAAAAATTCACCTCGTCGAAAGTTGTTTCCCCCTCAACATCGGCACCGACGTCACCCTGTCTGTAGTTTCGGTTGCGAAGAAGACCTTCACCCCGGAGGCTTTCATTGGCCCAGCTACCAGGCGGAGAATCACTTAACTCAGCGTCCAGGTAACTGACTCTTGGGTGTTTCGAATCGTGCGTAGTTGGTAGCGATGAAGGTGGCCTCTTTGTAGCTGGTTCCCTCCCTTGAAATTGCTTGCTATCCGAGTATCCTTTCCGAATATAAGGAGCGCTGGTTGAAGCCCCAAACTGGCTTGCATTAAACGGAGTTCGTGGAGGAGCGTCTATAGTAGACGGTTTGTCCCATCGGGGTGGAGTTCTCGGCTGGGCGATACCCCCAGTTCCTTAGCGATGAATGGCAAGCCGAGCTGAGTCGGGCTGATGCATCTTTATAGGCTGCTGGTTGATGCTATATTTGAAGGAGGGATATATTCCCTGGGGCCACCGACGCTTCCATGACTGGTCTATATGGGCTCTGACTGTGTTTGTTTCTAGATGCAAGGCCAGAGCGAGGGCTGCCGATTTATCCGGGGGACTAGCACAAAGAACTCATGGGCTCGTTGAGCCCCGAAATAAACACGCTCCTAGCCAGGTTCCTGTGCTCTTCATTCAGGATTTGCTTCCGCGATGCATCACCAGAATTACTCATGTCATTCTGGTTAGTTAGAAGGGAGAGCCTCTTCTGAATCTCGTCATAATAGTGAGAAACAGACCATCACCTTTGCCTGAGACTCAGCATTTCTTGTTGAAGCGCTTATGAGGGTATCCTGTCTGCATATGTAAAACCCAACCGAGCTAGTATTGCGTCAAGGTTAGTAGGCGTATTGAAGGATATTAGGAGGGCATCGGCCTCTCCCATTACCTTGCTTCGGATCAGAGGAACGGCCTCGAGCCGAAGGGCTTCAATGAGCACGAATGAATCAACTCCTTCACCCTCTCGATCGAATGTAACATCGCTATAAGCCGTGGGGGTACTGCCGGTTGTCCAAGGATCTGCAGTCCTTTTCGGAGTTCGCATATCTCGTTGCGACTCTCAGTAAACCGTCGGTTGCTTTCTTCAAAGAGGAGAGGACGGTGTTGATCATAGCCTCAAATATAGCAAAATCTCTCCGCGGGGTTGTTGCGCTGATTCGTTATGCGCCATGCTATAGTCTATAAGCGCACTCTACTATGCGATGAACGGTACTGACGGATTGGATAATACCGGCTTGAGAAAATCTTAATTTTTATAATTTCATTCGCTTTTTGTTATTCCTCATTTTAGAGACAAATCTTCAAGTGAACGTGTGTTTTGAAATATCCGCAAAGTGTCCGCAAACAAAGGTGGCAATGCGGCATCATGAATTAACATGCTGAATTAACATATTCCTGATTTATGCACAAAAATTATTATACATGTACGAGTACACATTAGCTGTGTTTCTTTCAACGCGAGTAAATAATTCGCCAAAACGCTACCCGTCGCTTAACATTTTAGCATTTGGCAGCACTGGCTTTGACAATTAAAATGCTTATACATACACATTTGTAAACAAATTTTAAAGAGCAGGAAAAATAGAAAATGGCAAATTCGGAGGAAGCATTGGTAATTTAACTTTAAATACTTATTAATTAATACAAGATAATATTTTATATATGTGATTATTTAGGTTACAACTATTTTATTGGAGGACAACAGTACTTTGCGTCGACTCAAAGAGCAATTGGAAATAAAAGAATTGCTTGACATGGTGTATGCGCAGAGTTCCAGTTCCAGCTCAAGCTCTGAAGGATGTGGCATGGACCAAGAGGAGCATACTAAATGCGATGAGTTTGTGGCAACTATACAATCATATGGTGATGCGGACTTCAGATCCCATATGAGGCTGCAGCGTACAGCTGTGCAATATTTAATATGTAATTATAAATGTAAAAGGTTTAAAATTAAAACTAATTTTTGTTTGCATTTGCATTTTATTAAATTTTTTACCATATGTTCGAATAGTAAGATATGCGTTGTTAGAAAATAAAATTAACCTATATTTGGCATTAAATAAATTTAAACGTTATTTAAAAAATGGTTTTCTTAATTTATTGAAAAATTTCTTTAATGAGAAAAATAGTTCACTATAATATAAGCAATAAACAGGTAAATTTTCAGTTACTCAAAATTAATAACATAAAATTCAAATTCGTCCTTACGCGCCTGGTAGCATCTCAGCAGCCCCAATGTCTCCTCTCTACTCCATCGCTTCCGTTTGCTATTGAACACAAAAAACAACAATTTCAATTTATTTCAATCAATCAAAATATTTATAAGTTAGTTTCACTTTCATTTTTAATTTAAATTAAAAGTTATTAAAATATTTACAAACCTATTTTCTTTGTTCTCCATTTTATACGACAGCTTTTTATATAATTACAGCGGTTAATTCTTGATTTACTCTGTTTCTCGTTCACAATAGACAACAAAATGGTTTTGGCAGCACTTCTGTTTGACGTGCTAAACTTTAAGCGCATACAAGCACCTTGTCTTAACCAAAGACAATATACTATAAAGACATTACATCGTTCGCTTCACTCAGCGAAATGAGTTAAAAAACCGTGGCTGCCTATTGGACCAAAACCCGAAGTCTGCTCGGCAATGCAAAGGCAAAACATGTAGATACACATTCTGGTGTTTGCGTTCTATATGAGCGTGTGTGTTTACTACATGTGCCAATGTTTGTATGCTTGCTTTTATATTTACGGCATGCATATGTGTGTATGGATATGAATGCAAGAATGTTATTTATTTATTTGTTGGAATTGGAATGAAAACGAATTTCAATCATTGCAATCGAAGACGAGGCATTATAACTAATTATGGCAATATTTTTAAAATTTATATTGTAAATTAATAAAAAAAATAAAAAATGGGTGTATAAAATTAATAAATAATAATATGTATTTATTTAATTTATTGTTTTATCCCCAAAAAAGCCACCATCGAATTGCACTGCAAAACTTCATATTTCATATTTGTCTTCTGATCATTTGTCAGGTAGCGAATTGTGTCATTAAAGGAATGCAATGAAAATAAAAGCGTCATTTCTCGCATAGGAGTTTTTGTTGTATGATGTGCGGTGTGGCTTCTTTAAATATAAAGTGAAGCAGAATTAGAATTCAATTTGTCATGAAATTTTGGATATGTCAATATTTTCAGTATGGACAAATATCAGCACAATTTACTCTTTCGATCTTATATTTCATACTTTCGCTTTAGCAGCATGTGATCAAACATATTTTGAGTCTATCCGAAGAAAGAATAATTATGCACAAAAAAACTATTTTGCTAGAATTAGTGTTAATTTTTAATATTCGTCTGTTGCCTATTCCATCAGAAAATTTATCTAAAAAATTTTTAGATTAAGGGTACATACAGTCAACAAAATCAAGACTTTAAACGTTTTTTTTTTACTTTGTCAGATCAGCTTGAAATACTATAACCAAAGACGATATACAGAAAGACCTTTCATTGCTCTCTTGAGTGAGAATCAACATATTGAAATTGCTGGCAACCACATTGGAATTCAGATCTGCAATTTCACGAAGCAGTCGTGAATATGTATTCATCGGCAGTCACACACATGGCTATTGTTGTTTGCACATTCGTATGAATAATTTAGTGTGTTTAATCAAATATTTATTTGCTGTTCTGTGTGGCTGGGGTAAAATACACAAGAATGAATTTTCTGTATGCGAAAGGTTTCTTATTCGGAAAGTGAGGCTTAAAACAAAGCATTTGTGATTTTGCGTATAAGAAAGATTTGCCATGTCATGTCGAAGCATAATGTGTGCATATTGGAACACTTGACAATATTAAAGAAATACGCATGCGTAGGATCTTTTATAAAGATAGATACAGCAAGTGGTAAAGGGTTGGAGTATCAATTTTATGATGTCCGCTGAGAAATGTATTTATTTTTATATTTTTTAAATTGTTCATCCTTTTTTTGAAAGCAAACTAATAGTTATTTTTATAAAAAATATTAAGAATAGTTTCTAATTTAGCATAAATTATCCAGTATTAAATAATTTTACTGAACCACATTGAATTGCTGCTGCTATAGCAGATCATTACAGCAAATTAATTTATATCTTCTAAAAATAGTCATAACGATGTATCTTAACTCACATACATAGGTATGCACATACATGTACGAGGATATTATTTCATGTGCCCATGAAATTGTGTTAGTTTTGTACGATTTCAATAACTTTGTTTATGTTAGTTTTTTGATGCTTTTGCGCAATCCGGCTGAAGAAGGTCATAAATTTCAGAAAATCTAATCCAATCCAACATTTCGTTCGTCAATGAATAAGTGCAATTTTAGGAAGTTTTTGTTTTTCGTAAATGCTATATTAAGTAAATTGTTAGATTTTATTCTTATGGTAGGAGAAGTAACAATTTTGCAGATGTATTAAAATTGTTGATATTTATTTTATATTAATACATTATTTACAAAATAAAGATTAACATAAATTAATATAATTAAATTAATATTATAATATATAAAAAAACATGCAGTTGCATGGAAGAACTTAGACAGCAAATAATTAAAAAATAAAACTAAAAAGAAGTCCCAAATATTATTCACGAATGTAGGTCAAGATAGATTATTTGATTCAAAGTACATATTTTCTATATGTATGTAAGTGGATACGCATCCAAAGACAAGTTCACACGCATAAAGAAGCACGAAGCAGTAAGAAGTTTTAGCCTATTTTAATTAATTTCCATAACTCAAGTCTCCAAGTCAAAGCAATTGAGTTGCCGGTTGTAGTATTTCGAATGGCGTTTGTGCAAAAACATGCAAGCAAGTCGACTTGGGTACGCCCTGCAGACATCATGTATACAGTTTTAGAGGCCAATGTTATATGTAATGGGCAAAAAGACGCACCTTATATTAAAATATGTTTTACTAAACATTATTTATCATAATATAAATTTAAAATTTCTTGAATTTTTAAATACTTGAAATAATTTTTGATTATAATAATATTCGATTATAAAGTGGTTTATTATGCGTTGGAACACAATTAGGGTTGAACTACATTTTTCCATAGGAAATCAATGTTTATATGTATGTAGATTATTCCATAATATACGGTTTTATTTACAAAACTATGTAAATCAATGTAGAACAATAACATATTCACTTAATACTAGATATTGAAGTTCATAAAATTTGCTTCAAACATGAACATCATATACTATGTAAATACGGAGAATCAGTGTTCATAGCTTTGTATGCATGGATTAGTGGTTTAATTTTTAGTAGAATGTGGTTATAGTATTTCAAGCTGATCTGACAAAGAAAAAAAAAAAGTTTAAAACCTTGATTTTTTTGACTGTACCCTTAATCTAAACATTTTTTAGATAAATTTTCTGATGGAATAAGCAATAGACGAACATAAGAATATTAAAATATTAACACTAATTTTATCAAAATTGGTTTTTTGTGTATAATTATACTTTCTTCGGATAGACTCAAAATATGTTTGATCACATGCTGCTAAAGCGAAAATATGAAATATAAGATCGAAAGAATAAATTGTGCTGATATTTGTCCATACTGAAAATATTGACATATCCAAAATTTCATGACGAATTGAATTCTAATTCTGCTTCACTTTATATTTAAAAAAGCCACACCGCACATCATACAACAAAAACTCCTATGCGAGAAATGACGCTTTTATTTTCATTTCATTCTTTTTATGGCACAATTCGCTACCTGACAAACGATCAGAAGACAAATATGTGCATACATTTGTACATTGATCTGTATGTATGGATGTACATATAAGTTAATCACATTGGTGTTATTAAAGCTAAAAAAATATTTTTTATTGGTGCTATGCACCTTCTGGTGCAGCCATGAAGATTTGCTGTGCAATTCGATGGTGGCTTTTTTGGGGATAAAACAGTAAATTAAATAAATACATATTATTATTTCTTAATTTTATATACCAATTTGTTTCTTTTTCTAATAATTTACAATATAAATTTTAAAAATATCCCCATAATTAGTTATAATGCCTCGTCTTCGATTGCTATGATTGAAATTCTTTTTCATTCCAATTCCAACAAATAAATAAATAACATTCTTGCATTCATATCCATACACACATATGCAGGCCGTAAACATGAAAGCAAACATACAAACATTCGCAGATGTAGTAAACACACACGCTCATATAGAACGCAAAGACCAGAATGTGTATCGACATGTTTTGCCTTTGCATTGCCGGGCACACTTCGGGTTTTGGTCCAATATGCAGCCACGGTTTTTTAACTCATTTCGCTGAGTGAAGAGAACGATGTAATGTCTTTTGCTATAACCACATTCTATTACAAATTAAACTACTCGTACGTACATGAATATGTACATGTATGATCACTGATTCTCCGCATTTACATACTATATGATGTTCATGTTTGTAGTAAATTTTATGAACTTCAATATGTTCTTGTTATACATTGATATACAAAGTTTTGTAAATAAAACCATATATAATGCTATAACCTATATATAAACATTTATTTTTTATGGAAAAATGTAGTTCAACCATGATTGTGTTCCAACGCATAATAAACCACTTCATAATCGAAAATTATTATAATCAAAAATTCTTTCAAGTATTTAAAAATCCAAGAAAATTTAAATTTATATTAGGATAAATAATGTTTAGTAAAAGAATTTGTAATATAAGGTGCGTCTTTTTGCCAATTACATTTGACATTTACATCTAAAAATGTCTATATGATGTGTGCACGGCTTACCCAAGTCGACTTGCTTGCATGTTTATTCACAAACGCCATTCGAAATACTACAACCGGCAACTCATTCGCTTTGACGTGGAGACTTGAGTTATGGAAACTAATAAAAATGTGCAAAAACTTCTTGCTGCTTCGTGCTTCTTTATGCATGTGAACTTGTCTTTGGCTCGCATCTTCTGATAGACTAGAGCTCGAAGGAGAAGGACGATTCAAATAATAAAATTAAAATAAAAACTAAATATTTTTATAATTTCAGATAGATGCAGGAGATATTTAACTGGCGCCCAACGTGGAGCATGCGAAAATGTCGCTGCACTGGCTCATAACCCTTGAGAGGGGTGAATAAAAAAGCAAATCTGCGATTCCTACGGGACCCTCCAGTTTTTGTGTCAAAAGCGTGGGGCATGCGAAAAAGTCGCTGCCCAGACTCTTACCATACCCTTGAGAGGGGTTAATAGAAAAAGCAAATCTGCGATTCCTACGGGACCCTCCAATTTTTGTGTCGTAAGCGTGGGGCATGCGAAAAAGTCGCTGCCCAGGTTCTTACCATACCCTTGAGAGGGGTTAATAAAAAAAGCAAATCTGCGATTCCTACGGGACCCTCCAGTTTTTGTGTCGTAAGCGTGGGGCATGCGAAAAAGTCGCTGCCCAGGCTCTTACCGTACCCTTGAGAGGGGTTAATAAACAAAAATAAATCTGCGATTCCTACGGGACCCTCCAGTTTCTGTAACCTACACATGGTGTATATTGTGTTAAAATCTGCGACTCCTACGGGACCCTCCAGTTTCTGTAACCTACACATGGTGTATATTGTGTTAAAATCTGCGACTCCTACGGGACCCTCCAGTTTTTGTAACTTACACATGGTGTATATTGTGTTAAAATCTGCGATTCCTACGGGACTCTCCAGTTTTTATCACAAATAAATAAAAATAAAAGAAAAACATCAAATAAATGTTTATAATTAATAATAAATACAATTCAATTTTTAGCGCTACCGAAAAAGGCGGTTCGCTGCGTATTGACCATTCGACAGGTTTGTAATTAAACACGGTGCAACCGAAAAAGGCGGTGCACAGCCCAACTATACGTTTTAGCACATTCTTGGTGACGTAGAGAGAATCCGAAATAGACGGTTCACGGCTCACCACAGCAAGGACTTCCGCTGTAACAAGGGAAGACCAGCACAGGCCACGTTCAGTCAGGTCTCTATTACCGTTCATCGCAAAGTAGAGTGCGCTTTTAGACTGTAGTATGGCGCACAACGAAGCAGCGCACCAACCCCACGGAGATTTGGCTATATTTGAGGCTATGATCAACACCGTCTTATCCTCTTTGACTGAAGAAAGCAACCGACGATTTACTGAGAGTCGCAACGAGATATGCGAACTCCGGAAAGAACTGCAGATCCTTGGACAACCGGCAGTACCTCCCACAATTTATAGCGATTTTACGTTCGATCGAGAGGGTGAAGGGGTTGATTGATTCGTGCTCATTCAAGCCCTTCGCGAGTTTGGTGGAAGCAGATCGCAGTACGTTTCCTGGCGGAATGCTGTCACAAGCGTTTATTCCCTTTTCACAGATTCATTTGGAATCCCTGGCCATTATCAGGCCGACCGCTTGACCAGGAGCAAAGCAATGGGAAGGCCGATCCCCCCTAACATCCTTCAATATGCCTACTAACATAGACGCAATTCTGGCTCGTTTAGTCTTAAAATACGCACAACAAGAAATGCGGAGGCTCAGGCAAAGGGGATGGTCCGTCTCTCACTATTATGACGAGATTCAAAAATGGTTCACCATTCTAACCAACCAGTATGACTCGAGCAATTCTGGTGACGCATCACTGAACCGAATCCTGAATGAAGAGCACAGGAACCTGGCTAGGAGCATGTTCATTTCGGAGCACAACGAGCCAATGAATTCATTGGTTCTTTTTGCTAGTCCCTCGGATATGTCGGCAGCCCTCGCTCTGATCCTGGAGATAGAAGTAAACAAAGCCAGAACCCATGTAGACCAGACATGGAAGCGCCGGGGGCCCAGGGAATGCACCCTTCCTTCAATTATAGCATCAACCAGCAGCCTATAAGGATGAATCAGCCAAGGAACTGGAGTCATCGCAAAGCCGAGAACTCCACCCCGATGGGACAATCCGTCTACGTTACCCGCCATAGACGCTCCTCCACGAAATCCCTTTAATGCAAACCGGTTTGGAGCTTCTATCAGCGCTCCACATATGCAGAAAGGATATTCGGAAGGCCAGCAATTTCAAGTGAGGGAACTAGCTACAAAAAGGCCACCTTCGTCGCAACCACCTTCACACGATTGGAAACACCCAAGAGTCAATTACCTGGAAACTAAGTTAATTGATTCTTCTCCTGGTGGCTGGGACAATAGTAGCCGCCGGAGTGAAGATCGTCGTCGCAAGCGAAACTACACACTGGGTGACGCCGGTGCCGATGTTGAAGGAGAAACAACTTTCGCTGAGGTGAATTTTTTAGGGAGGGGAGGCCACTTCCCATACCTTCAAATGACTCTAGCATCACAGCGTTTAAAGTTCTTGGTGGACACCGGCTCTGCCAAGATTTATATTAGGAATATCCCTGGCCTACGGGGAATAAATCCGATAATCAAACCAGTTAAGGTCAAAACTGTGGTGGGGAGTGTGCATGTCATTAGGAAATGTGGAATCAATATGCTGAGAAGGACATCTACCTTTTACATACTTCCCACTCTAAACACCTTTGACGCTATAATCGGGTTTGATCTGCTAACGGACGTCTCGGCTTGTGTCAACTTAGACGTGGGAACCCTCAGGCGTGCGCGGGGTATGGAAACGCTGCTCTTTCAGGAGTGTGAAGGGATGAATTACAGAGATTCTAGCATAAATGAGAATGAAGAAGTAGAGCATACCAGCGGCAACGATCAAACGGAAATTTCCTCAGAAGGGACAATCATATATCTGAGGGGGAAGAATGGTCATATAGTAGCATCAAAATCTAAAAACACTTCGATTGTCCTCGACGCGGATGCATTAGACGCCTTTCGGCGTGTGAAGTCAGCGCATGCTTTGCTCCTCTATCCAGATTTCGGAAAACCATTCGATCTTACTGCGGATGCTTCATCCTATGCCTTAGGGGCTGTACTATCGCAGGGAGGTCGGCTCATCACCATGATCTCGCGCACACTCTCCAATACAGAGGAGAACTATGCGACTTATGAGCAAGAGCTGCTTGCAATTGTTTGGTCATTTCAGAAGCTGAGAAATTACCTATACGGAGTCAAGGACCTAAATGTTTTTACAGACTATCAACCCCTTACCGTTTGTTAATTCAAAATTTGCTTTGAATTTATGTTTTGATTTTCCAGTACTTGAACTAGGAATTCACGATGATTAAAGTTTAATTCAAGATTTTAATCTGAATTTATGGTTATGAATTTTCAGTACTTGAACTGAAGATTCTCGACGAAACAAAATGGAAGTTAACTTAAAACTGACCTTCTAGTCCTTGAACTAGAAAACCACGAAGAAAGGATAATTCAATAATTTTTCTTTTTGAGTTCTGATTTTGAACGGATTTTATTAAATTATTGCATGCGTTTTTATACAAAATTAACATGGCAATACAATATAATACATAGATATAATACAAATGATCAGCAATACTGTAGGTCGATGCAAGTTGCACAACATATTTGCTAGAATAGCATATTATCATGAGACTACAACAACCAACAAACGTGTCGAATTTCCGTCTGCTTAATATGCAAGAGAATTTAAACTGTTGTTGTGCAAAGTGCAACGAACTTCTGTTATTATTGACGCAAAGAATAAATTGAAGAGAAATCAAAATTGCAGTTTTAAACAAAATACAAAAAATGTAGAATCACATTAACACTTTCGATCTCTCGGACAGAAATGTTAACTCAAAGATGAAACGATGGCGAACCTTCATTGAGGAGTTCGCCCCGAAGTTCCATTACAAGCCAGGAAGACTCAACATTGTCGCGGACGCGCTTTCACGACAGCACATAAATGCAATAATGAAGAAACCTAAGTAATGTGAAACCAATAGCAGTGCTGAAAAGTCGCTGGGATCACCTATCCCGACTGTCGATAACCCCGTCAATTGCTTCAGAAATCAGCTTATCCTCCAAGCTGGACAGAAATGGAGGAGAACTACCCCCATAGTATTCCAGAAACAGCTCAGGCATGTCCTAACTTATGCCTCACCTTCGGACTTACCCCAGCTGCTGAACGAGTCCGTTAACGTCAATGTTGCGAATGGAATATATTGCGATCGAGTTACATTGCAATATTTGGCGGACACCTTGCCGGATCTCTTCCGATCCATGAGGTTCCGATTCAGTGAGAGAAGGGTAAAGGATATCACCAACACAAGCGAGCAACAAGAAATCCTAGCCAGAGAGCACAACAGAGGCCATCGTTCGCAGCATGAACGCGTTAGGTGTTGCGGAGGTCATATTTCCCCGGTGTCCCTAAACAATTCAAGCAGCTGGCATCTGCCTGCCGCATATGTCAGGAAGGCAAATACAATCGACACCCACACGCAACCCAAATAGGAAAAACCCCTATTCCCACGCATCCAGTCGAAATTTTGCATCTGGATATCTATTCCACGGCAGGTTACCACTTTCTCACATGCCTGGACAAGTTCTCCAAGTTTGCCATTGTAAAACCCATAAGATCCAGAAGTATAGTGGACCTCAAAAGACCCCGACTGGAAACCCTCGGTGTCTTTAAGGATACACGTACTGTGGTATGCGACAACGAAAAATCACTGACTTCTAACACTCTGAGGTCACTACTACAAAATCAGTTCGATGCTAGCGTTCATGCAGTTCCGCCCCTTCACAGCACATCTAATCGACAGGTGGAACGCTTCCACAGCACATTGACGGGGATTTCAAGATGTCTCAAAGCAGCGGACTATTCCTCGGATATAGGGGAGCTAGTTTTGTTAGCGGTATCCAGGTATAACCTCACAATCCACTCTGTTACTAATCAGAGACCTGTCGACATACTTCATTCTATTTCCGAGGTAATGAGAGGCGAGGTGGAAGCCAGATTACGAGTTACCCAACAAACTAAACTCCAATATTCAACCGGCTGCGAAAAAGGAGATTTTTCAAAACAGGAGACAAGGTATTTGTTAAGGCAAATAAAAGACTTGGAAACAAACTATCAAAAGTTTACAACCAGAAGACTGTAGGCGCAGACCTCGGATCGAGTATCCTGGTAGATGGCGGAATAGTCCACAAACACAACCTACGTTACGGCATATTTTCTTAATCTTATATTTTCAATCATATCAGAAATAGCGTGGTAGTGCCCGAGGGCGGGACGCCCGTCAGCCGAGGACGGCTGATCTTAAGAGGGGGAGGAGTTAGCAACATACGAGTTGCATGTTGTTGGCGCCGTGCGCTTGCGCAGCGGTACAAAGAATTGTACGAAATACGTTGCAACAGCGTCTGCTGCCATCCGCTGCGCAGGGGCACGGTAGACGGTACTGGTTCTCGGTGCGTGAGAAAACACAAGACGGAGAGCATTGGCGCCATGCGCTAGCGCAGCGGTGCAAAGCATTGTACGAAATACGCTGCAATAGCATCCGCTGCCATCCGCTGCGCAGGGGAACGATAGACGGTGCTGGTTCTCGGTACGCGAGAAAACACACGAAAAGAGTATTGGCGCCAGGCGCTTGCGCAGCAGTACAAAGCATTGTACAAAATACGCGGCACTGCCGCTACGCGAGTTACGAACCCCTCCAACGCCTACGCTACTGCAACACCACAGAAACCGCCAAGAACGACACCGACAACATAAGTTGCCAGAAGTATTTTAAGTAGGTCACATATGTGCATTAATATCACTTTGTATCTTTTTTATTACTTGACATTAAGAATTCTCAGAATCATTTGTATATTTTTTGACATTAAGAATTCTCAGAATCATTTCCCAATAATTAAATATTGATTTTCTTTGTAATTTGTTATTTCACAACAATGCTTTGCTCAACAACTTAAGACTTTTGCTTACAATAACTTTTATACATTGTGTCACTTTATTACTTTTCTTTTTGTTCACTTTGGTATGCATATGAATATCGATACTTAGCTGATTTCGATCAGAATCTTGGTTTGACAGAATAAATTATAACGTAAAAGGAAACGGTTGTGTTTTTTAATTCTCGTTGAAAGTTACATTAACAAAAAGTATAAAATCACTATTGGAATAAATAATGTTGAATGAAACTCAGTTGGAATAAACTTCATCTTCCTGCGATTTTGACATCAGAGCATACCTTATTACCAGCCAAGGAGCAGTAGACCACATACATATTCGAAAGCTTCGTTCCAACATACATAAGTGGCGCAGTCGGTACCCCGTTTAATTGTCTGTGATATTTGAAAAAGTGAAAAATTGTTTAGTGGTGGCATACAACTAAATAATTTCTAACATCACTAAAGGCATTTTTGTGTAGCGGTGGCATACAACTTCACAGAACTAAAGTTGAAGGAATATCAATTTTAGAGCCGGTATCCAGACAAGTGGTTTTCGAACCTTAATAAACGGAAGAACTTAACTCCAGATGGAACTTCTTCTTGTTCTACTTTTTGGGCAGACGTAAGTAAATATTGAAATTTTTTTGCTCAAGAAAAAAATTATTATTCAAGAATTAGAAATAATAAAAGGTTATATGGAAAATTATTATAACACTCATTCAGAACTTTATTCTTTTGGTGAAAAAGCAGAAATAAATAGAGAATTCGCAAATCTAATAAGTGAAATAAAAAAAAAGAATCAAAAAATAAGTATCAATTTTATATGTTAAAACGTAGATGCATATACCTACGCATACGAATATAAAAAAATTCATAGTACAATCGTTATAAATTAATTAATAAACGGAAAAGTGCTATTGTTCCGCTATTCAAACTAATGAATAAATATTGAAGTGCAAATAGTCCACTTAATGAATAAAAACCAGAGAAAATTCCAATTTCTTCCCTACTTCCGTAGACACCGTAGTTTAAGTTCAATTCCGGAAGGGTTAGTCAGTGAAAATTTTAATTTTGGCAATATGAGTACACCATTGAACCAGAATATAGGAGCAAGTAGTTCGAATATCCAATTAGGCCTACCAATTAATCAAAATCTCAGTGAAAAGTTTAATAATCTAAGGATTCCTGACGTAATTAAGGATCTGCCCAAATTCGATTGGAATCCAAAATCGTTACACGAATTCATTAACAATGTAGAAGAAATTTTACAACTAATACGCGGGACTGACGAAACACCGTACGGACAAATCTTACTCAGGGCTATAAGGAACAAAATTGAAAGCCAGGCAAACGATATCTTAAACATGTATAGTACACCACTTAACTGGGACGAGATAAAAAATAACCTTATCTTGCACTATGCGGATAAACGTACCGAAACTTCTCTAATCAGAGACTTGCACGGATTGAGACAAAAAACCTCTGTTGAAGAATTTTATGATCAGATAATAACTATACAGTCTACTCTGAATAACAATTTACTCTTGAACGAAACTGACAGAAATGTCATAAAATCAAAGAAGGACATGTTCACAGAAATGTGTCTTAACTCGTTCCTCGTTGGATTAAAAGAACCGTTGGGATCAAATATAAGGGCTATGCGACCAGACAGCCTTGCAACAGCATTGTCATGCTGTATTAAAGAGCAAAACATTTATTATCAGCAAACAGGTATTAATAATTACTACAACACACCAAGGTATGTGAGACAAACAAATAATAGTACTCCTTATAACCCATTTAACCAAGCACAAGCTTTTACTTACCCCAAACCGGAGCCTATGGATACCAGTTCAGGCTTAACTAGAAATACGTCTCGTACAAATTACACAATGAGAAGCACTAGGTCCAACTCCCAAGGACCAAAGGAAATTCATTACATGAATGAGGATCACAATAATAATAACGCAACAGAAGATCTATGCAATATCGATGATACCCTAAATTTTCAGACATGTGCCTCGAAAAACCTACGGGATATTTAGAAATTAACAAACACGGTACTACACTACCCTTTATAAACATAAGTTCTCCTTTCGGTAGGGATCTCAGATTCTTAATTGATACAGGAGCATCGTCTTCTTTCATTAATCCTAAATTCATTGACTCAAAAAAGCAAAAAGAATGTCCTCCAATCAACATAACAACAGTTCTTCAGAGTTATAAAATAAATAAAAAAATAATTTTGCCATCATTCACAGAATTTAAAGAACATAGTAATTTCACCTTTTGGTTATTCAAATTCCATAACTACTTTGACGGTCTAATAGGTCTAGACATTTTGAAACAACTTAATGCAAAAATAGACCTGATAAATCAAAAACTTATAACCGAACACACTGTTATACCAATAAAATTAAAACCAAAACTTACATCCGGTAAGATAACGGTATGTCTAAAAGCTTGGTAAAACTTCCTGTAGACACGTGTAATGGTGATGTCTTTATTAAATCATTTGAAATAGCCCCAAAAATACATATATCCGAAGGTCTTTACGTAGCAGAAAATTGGTTTTGCACTATGGAATTATGTAACCAATCAAACGAAGATAATGAAATTATCTTAGAACAACCATTGAAAGTAGAAGCATATAATAAATCAAACTACATTGAACTTCATAATTTAAATCTCCAAACTCCTTCTAAAGAACATAATGTTCAAAATATTATTAGAACATCTCATCTCAACAGTGAAGAAAAAAAGGCAATAACTAACCTATGTGTTGAATTTCATGATATATTTTTTAAAGAAGGAAATAAATTAACATTTACTAATAAAATTAAACATAAAATCAGAACAGTAAACTTCAGTACCCCGACTTTACAAAACCATTTGTTGTAACAACAGATGCGAGCAACGTAGCTCTAGGGGCAGTTCTCTCCCAGGGACCTAAAAGCAAAGATAAACCCATCTGCTATGCAAGCAGAACATTATCAGACTCAGAGATTAACTACTCCACCATCGAAAAAGAACTTTTAGCAATTATATGGGCTACAAAGTATTTCAGACCATACATTTACGGAAGATGGTTTACGATAGTAACAGATCACAGACCATTAACTTGGCTAATGGGTTTGAAAGAACCCAATTCAAAATTAATAAGATGGAAATTAAAACTAGAGGAATACGACTATCACATCATTTATAAAAAAGGTAAAATCAACACAAATGCTGATGCCCTAAGTCGCGTAAAAATAGATGAAATAAAAAATACTGACATTGAAATAAATATAAATGACACACAATCAATTGCAGCAACGCAAGGCTCAACAGTTCATTCATCTGACGAAAACGTTGACACTGGGATTCACATATCAGAATTGTCATTAAATGAATTTAACATCCAAATAATACTAGAAAAAGATCAAACCTCTTCCAACACTTTAGACATTATTTTTCGGAACAAACAAAGAAGAATCATTAAACAACCTTTATTTGATGAAACATCAATAACAAATATTCTCAAAAAGTTCCTTCCTCCAAACAAACTCTCAGTACTCTACACAGACGACGAAACTTTCAAAATAGTTCAATCCGTCTATTCTGAATATTTTGCTCACAGTAAAATTTACAGAATTCTTAGATGTACTACCATTCTTCAAGATATAATAAATAACGACGAACAGGACCAAATAATCAAGGAATATCATGAAAATAGCAATCATAGAGGTATCACCGAAACTTTCCACCACCTTAAGAGAAAATACTATTTTCCCTTACTAAAATACAAGATAACCAAAATAATCAATAATTGTGATAAATGTCAAATACTCAAGTACGATAGACACCCTCAGAAACCAAAATTCCAAAAAACAGAGACACCATTAAAACCCCTAGACATTGTCCACATTGACATCTACACCATCAACCACAAACAAATACTGACTATCATTGACAAGTTCTCGAAATTTGCTTCAGCCTACACACTTACCGATAGAACTAGTCTCTCCGTATTAAAATCATTAAAACACTTTATAAGCCACTATGGCATACCAAAGAAATTAGTTTACGACCAGGGATCAGAATTTTCAAGTTTAATATTTGGAGACTTCTGTAAACAATTCAACATCGAACAACACTGTACCTCCTTTCAACAAACAACAAGCAATGCACCAGTCGAGAGATTACACTCGACATTAACAGAAATCTACCGTTTCATACTTACAAAACGGAAAATAGAAAAACTTGATCTAGATCATGACGAAATGTTAGAAGAAACCCTAATAACTTACAATAATTCAATACACTCTGCAACTAAACTCACACCTTTGAGCTTTATCACGGTAGGACCCTCAATTTTGAAAATAATGTTAAATATAATAACGAACATGACTATCTACAGAAACTTAATGAATTTCAAGAAAAGTTATACCCTATGATAAAAGAAAAAATGGAAAAAGAAAAAGATAAAAGAATAGACAAACTAAATTTTAATAGAAAAAACCCAGAAGTACTGAAGGAAAGCGATACAATCTATAGAGAAGATAGTAGAAGAAACAAAATTGCACCCCGTTTTTCAAAGCACACGGTCAGAACCGATAACAATATCACTGTACAAACCACATGTAATAAAAAGATTCATAAAGCTAGAATAAAAAGAACAAAAAACAACCCTATAAATTTTTCTCTTTAACAATTTCAGAATATCCCTAATCACATCCCAACCCATCCAAATCCAGAACCTTAACAACAACCAGGGAATCCTTCCATACTACATGGGTCCAGCAAAATCTATAGTAACTCATAGAAATATTCTTCACATAATAGACTTAAATACATATGGAAACAATATATTAAATATTTATAACACCATACAAAGCATCGAGAAACACACATATTCAGTAGACGGTATCGACATAACCAAACTAAAGTTAAATGAATTAGAAAGAAAATATATAAGAGCCAATATACCAATAAAAAGGCAAAAACGTGGAATATTTAATGGTCTAGGAACAGTAATAAAAACAATTACAGGAAATATGGATGCAAATGATGCATATGCACTTAATAAACAGATAGAAAATATTAGAGAAGGTACAACAAACATTACTTCTGTTATTAATAATCATGCCATTTATAACCATAAACTATCAGAAAGAATTACAAATATTACAAAACACATAAATAAGGAGCAAGAAAAAATTGGAAATTTTATTAACAAAAATGCTAATAAAATAAAAAACATTGAAGATATAATACAAGAACAACAATACCTTAATCAAGTCAATTACAATATTGATCTACTTACAAATCATTTAACAGAAATAGCGGAAACAGTTGCACTCGTCAAGTTAAATATAATTTCTAAATCTATATTAAGCCTTTCGGAATTAGAAGAAATTTTTGAAATAACTAATAACGAATCACTTAAAATTATATCGGAAGAACACTTATATGAAATAATAAAGCTACAAGCTTATTATAATTCCTCAAACATCATATTAAATATCCAAATCCCAGTCCTTTCTACTGAATCCTACAAAACATTCCATCTCATAACACTTCCAATTAAGGAAACACTAGAAATAAATATTAAACCATATATCAAATATAACGAGCAAAATATCCAATATTTTTCCGAAATCTGTCCCAGGATCGAGAACACATATATATACGAACCGTCACTATATCAAGAAGAAACAGACCAATCACAATGCATCGGAAACCTGATGAACAACAGAGAGGCAAACTGTCCAATGAATGATGTCGGAAAACAACAAAACATCATACAAATAGAAAACAATAACATCCTTTTAATAAATATACCAGAAACCTTAATAAAATCCACTTGTGACAATATATCTTTCACAGCTAAGGGAACACAGTTGATTCGATTCAAGAATTGCAGCGTACAAATTAACGAAATTACTTATGATGACACAACAAACGAATACTGGGATAACACATATATAGTACCGTTCTATCATTCAAGTATCACCACAAATTTCACAAAAGACGTTCTATCTCTCGAAAAACTGAAACTTCAAAACACCCAACAAGAAAAGATGCTACTCGAAACCAACCACATAACGTTCAACAACCAAATGATAACATATACCACCATGATACTGATGTCCATCTTCATCTTAACAACATTCATCATAGCCAAGAGGAAAAAGATCATCAGCTACATAGTACAAGATCCAAAGATCGCTTCACCCACATCGAAGTCTCTTAGGGGGGGAGGAGTTACGAACCCCTCCAACGCCTACGCTACTGCAACACCACAGAAACCGCCAAGAATGACACCGACAACATAAGTTGCCAGAAGTATTTTAAGTAGGTCACATATGTGCATTAATATCACTTTGTATATTTTTTATTACTTGACATTAAGAATTCTCAGAATCATTTGTATATTTTTTGACATTAAGAATTCTCAGAATCATTTCCCAATAATTAAATATTGATTTACTTTGTAATTTGTTATTTCACAACAATGCTTTGCTCAACAACTTAAGACTTTTGCTTACAATAACTTTTATACATTGTGTCAATTTATTACTTTTCTTTTTGTTCACTTTGGTATGCATATGAATATCGATACTTAGCTGATTTCGATCAGAATCTTGGTTTGACAGAATAAATTATAACGTAAAAGGAAACGGTTGTGTTTTTTAATTCTCGTTGAAAGTTACATTAACAAAAAGTATAAAATCACTATTGGAATAAATAATGTTGAATGAAACTCAGTTGGAATAAACTTCATCTTCCTGCGATTTTGACATCAGAGCATACCTTATTACCAGCCAAGGAGCAGTAGACAACATACATATTCGAAAGCTTCGTTCCAACATACATAAGTCGCGTAGATACGGTAGACGGTGATGGTTCTCGGTGCCGGAGGAATTGGCGAGACATGTGTTGTATGTCGGTGCCGCCAAGCCCAGCCGTGAAACGCTGTCGCGCACTGCCGCCTCGAAGCGCAGTCACCATGCGATTGTCGGCGGCGAAAACGTATAAAAAGAACCCGAGTACGAGAGCTCGCATCTTTTGATAGACTGGAGCTCGAAGGAGAAGGACGATTAAAATAATAAAATTAAAATAAAAACTAAATATTTTTATAATTTCAGATAGATGCAGGAGATATTTAACTTGTACATATGTGAGTTAAGAAACACCGTTATGACTATTTTTAGATCATATAAAAGTTTTTGCTGTAATGATCTGCTATACCAGCAGCAATTGAATGTGGTTTAGTAAAATTATTGAATACTGGATAATTTATGCTAAAGTAGAAACTATTCTTATGATTTTTTTTTTAAATAATTATTAGTTTGCTTTCAAAAAAAGGATGAACAATTATAAAAATAAACACAATTTCTCAGCGGACTTGAACTCGGCATCATAAAATTGATAGACCGACGCTTTACCACTTGCGCTTCGATCTTTATAAAATATCCTATGCATGCATATTTTTTTTATATTGTCAAGTGTTCTAATATGCACGCATTATGCTTCGTCATGACATGGCAAATCTTTTTTATACGCAAAACCACAAATGCTTTGTTTTAAGCCCCACTTTCCGAATAAGAAACCTTTGCCATACAGAAAATTCATTCTTGTGTATTTTACCCCAGCCACACAGAACAGAAAATAAATATTTGATTTCAAATTAGTCGCTTCTGCTGTGAGCACACATACACACACTAATTATTCATACGAATGTGCGACCAACAATAGCCATGTGTGTGACTGCCGATGAATACATATTCACGACTGCTTCGTGAAATTGCCGATCTGAATTCCAATGTGGTTGCCATCAATTTCAATATGTTGATTCTCAATCAAGAGAGCAATGAAAGGTCTTTCTGTATATTGTCTTTGTCTTAACTAAGCGGTCCATTTGTATGGATAAGCAGGCGTTTTATTCAGACTCGCGTTGAAAGAAACACAGCTATTATTATATTATTTGCATACATATAAGTTAAGTTACAATTTTAATACACAATTTCATATGCAAAAGTATATCGAAAAGATTAATTTAAGGCGCATCTCTAAGATACAATAGAATCTTAAATATGAGATCATTCCGCTAAGAGCGAATGAATTTGATGACAATTAGAATATTGCATCAACATAAATAGATAAACATAAATAAAAAGAAGTTAATTAAAATTGGGCGCATAAACATAAACATTATATTGTCAACATTATGAAATAGAATTATCAAATGCGCATTAGAAATATGATATAAAAGTGAGACACTGAGCTTGCAGTTGCAGTTTTTCGTATAGTTTCGCGACTAGCGGTTTCTAAAGTTTGACGAAGGCCTTTCTCGGACCAAAACTTAAATTTTACTTTGTATCGTAAGTTAAACAATTTTTAAAAACTAAGAAATAAAGTGAAAAACAATAATTGGCGATCCTGCCAGGAGGTCTTCGAAAAAAAAACGACGCAAATATTTTTTTATATAAAAACTAATATTGGAGGAGTACTCAAAGTAGTACATCCAAGTGGTTCAAATAAATTAAAAGTGAAACCGTGAAAGAAACGAACGAAATAACTCAATACCTCTAAGTATCCTTATAAAAAAGGAGAAAACAGAAATAAACAAACACTAAAAAAGCTAAGTATCCTTATTAAAAAGGAGAAATACAGTTAAAAAATTAAAAACACTAAGTATCCTTGTGAAAAAGGAGAAAAAAGAAAAATATCCTTGTGAAGAAAGGATATACCAATAAAAAGTGGCGAAATTTTGATTGGTCGCGAAGAAGAAAAAAAACAAAACAAGAAAGCTTAAATAAAGAAGGATCATAACAAACACTAGACTTGCTGAAAGGAAGAGAAACACAAAAAAGGATCATCATACGCACTGGATTGGCTAAAAAAAAAGGTAGACACCATATAAAAAGGATAATCAATACGTGAGTAAGCACTGGATAAATATAAAGAGGATTTATACATTAGAAACATTTTATGTTAGTTGTAAGAAAAAGTTAATAAGAAGCATTTAAATTTGAGGATTTTTTCGTGTATGAAAAATTTATATAAAAAATATAAAAGAAAGGTTAAAAAAATGGCTAACGACGGTCCAACATGTTCGCAAAACGCGGAAACTCCCGCAAGTCAGGGTTAGAGTTCGTTACGCAGTAATCCGTTTAATACATCCTTAAGTGTTGATGTAATTGCACGAGTTATCAGTGCAAATACAGCTCCATTAAGGTCGGAAATCGATAATTTAACTAAACAAATTCAATTGCTAACATATAATAGTGATTTTACGGAATATACTCATCAAGAAATTGATGACAATATTATATGCGAAGAAACATTAGACGTAATAAAATCGTTACCAGAATTTTTCGGCGGAGAATTATATGTGAGTTGGCGCGAAGCAGCTCATAATTGTATGAGTTTATATATCGTAGGAAGCAAAAGATATTTTGCTGCACTAACGATTTTAAGAAATAAAGTTGTAAAAGAGGCTAATAACGTTCTAACAGCCCACGGAACAGTTTTAAATTTCGATGCTATTATAGCACGACTAGATTTCGCTTACGCAGACAAAAGACCGTTACATATTATAGAACAAGAGTTAAGTGTCCTTCGGCAAGGACAAATGTCTATAATAGACTATTATAATTTGGTCAATAAAAAATTGACACTCTTAGTGAACAAGACTATAATGACTTATGGTTCGGATTCCTCTATTACAAAGGAGTTAAATAACAAAAATAGACAATATGCCTTAAGAGTATTTATCACTGGATTGAATTCTCCATTGAATGATATATTATTTTCACTTGAACCGGGCAATTTACCAAACGCGTTAGCTAAAGCACAAGAACTCGAATCGAATAATTTAAGAGCAGCATTTGCTCTACAATTTAATAAAAATCAAAACAATAATAATTTTCAGAGGAAAGGATTTCAGGATAATCAAATTGTTTTGAGATATCCAAAAGGGCCTCAACAATTTGGTAAAAGATTTCAAAATTTTAATCAATTTTCTAAACCAGAACCTATGGAAGTAGACGAAAGTCAAAACCATTTTAAAAAATTGAATAAATACTAATTCAATAATACAAATAATTATTGGCACAATAATAACTATAGGCCACATAATTTCAATCGCGGTCAAAAACGTCCTCATAATACTGCTCATGATAGTGGACAACATAGTCAACAGCCTTTTCCAAAGGCACAAAGAATTAACAATATAAATGAGAACCATTTTTTAGGGAAAAGGTAAATCTTCCTTACATTTTTAAAGAGATGTTAAAACAGGAAGAGAATTGAAAATTTTAATAGATACAGGAGCGACTAGTTGTTATATTAGAAGAGGCATATATAAAGAAAGAAATGAGTTGCCAATAAAGAAAAAGGTTCGAACAGTTAACAGTTATATTATTATAACTCATTATCAAATTATAACATTGCTAGGAGTTCAGTAAATATTTTATGAAATTGATAATTTAGAATCAGATTTATTAATAGGATATAATTTTTAAAAAAAATCAAAGTCCATAATTGATATGAAACATGGTGTACTACAGTATAATGGAGATGAAGAAAAAATTTTCAGTGCAGAAATAATTCGTGAAGAATCTATTGAAAAAACATGTGAAAGTGAAAAGCATGTAATAAATAATTATGCTTTAGGTAAAGATATCCCTAAAGTGAAAGCCGATGATAATGCCGGCAATGTGAAAAGTTTAAAGAAAAAAAATAAAGTAAAACGCATTAAAGAAAAATATAATGTTGAAAATAAGAAGAAAAATGTTAATTTGAAATATGATTCTAGAACGCTAGTAAATAATGATAATTTCGATGAAGAAATGTCGGAAAATGAGAAAAAAGCAATGTGTGACATTTCAAGAAAAAGTTGTAAAAAATCAGATAAAGTGTCAAATAAAAATATAGACAATTTGAAAGAAGAAATTGTCAATAAAATAGAATTAATACAAATATACCATTTAGAACGGACATTAAGGCAGAAATTCGTACAACTGTTGAAACCCCTATATGGAGTAAACAGTATCCTTATCCTTTTTCTGCAAACAAGTTTGTTAATATGGAAATATCAAGAATGTTAAAAGTAAAAATTATAAGACCTAGTAGAAGTCCTTATAACTCACCAATTTGGATAGTTTCTAAAAAAGGAATTAATGAAGATGGTACTCCAAAGCAGAGACTAGTTATTGATTATAAAAAAATTAATGAAGTTACAATTTCTGATAAATATCCAATTCCGGATACAAATGTAATTCTGTCAAATTTAGGAAAATCAGTGTATTTTTCTACAATAGATTTAGAGTCTGGATTTCATCAGATTTTAATGCATGAAAAACATATAGAAAAAACAGCATTCTCCATTAATAATGGAAAATATGAATTCTTAAGAATGCCATTTGGATTAAAAAATTCTCCAAGTATATTTCAAAGAGCTATGGATGATATTTTAAGAGAATATATAGGAAAATTTTGTCAAGTCTATACAGACGGTATAATTGTTTTTTCAAAAACTATTGATGAACATACAAAACATTTAAATATGGTTATAGAAACATTAAAAAATGCACATATGAAAATATCACTCCAAAAATCTAATTTTTATAAAAAAGAAGTTGAGTTTCTAGGATATTTTGTTGGACACAAAATAATTAAAACAGATCCTAAAAAAATTGAAACAATTAAGAAGCTTTTTAGGAATGACAGGCTATTATAGAAAGTTTATTAAAGATTATGCTTCTATTTGCAAACCCCTTACTAAGTATTTAGCAGAAGAAAGTGGAAAAGTTTCACAATATATGTCTAAAAAAATTGAAATAAAATTAGATCAAGACGCAATTTATGCATTTCAAAGGTTAAAAAATGTATTGACAGATCAAGTAGAATTAACTCAACCAGATTTTAATAAAAAATTTATTTTGACAACAGATCCTTCTAATTCAGCAATTGGTGCTGTATTGTCACAAGAAAATAAACCAATAATTTTTATTTCAAAGACATTAAATTCAACAGAATGTAATTATGTAACAAATGAGAAAGAATAGTATGCTATAGTATGGTCATTAAAAAATTTAAGAAATTATTTGTATGGAGTAACAAATTTAGAGATTCATACAGACCATCAACCATTGACATTTGCTATGTCACATCGTAATCCCAATACTAAAATGAAAAGATCGCATGCTTTTATAGAAGAATTTTCTCCAAAAATTGTCTATAAACCAGGTAAAACAAATTTAGTTGCAGATGCTTTATCTCGACAATATATTAATAATTTAACTAGTAATGATTCTAGTACAAATATGCAACACTCTGCAGAAAGTAGTGATAATAATCAAATTGAAGATACTAATAAACCATTACATCAATTTAAACAACAATTATTATTGTATAAACATAGATTTACTATTCATGAAATGATAGTTAACTTTGGCAGAACTCGACATATTATAGAGTATGATACCATAGATAATTTAAAGACAATTCTGAAAGAATTTCTACAGCCAAATATTACAACAGGAATCCATTGTACTAGAGAAGCTCTACATGAAATAAAAGATTTATTAAAGAGCACTTTTAATGGAATTAAATTTAAATATACAACGAAATTTCCAATGGATATATTAAATGAACATGATCAAAAAATAATCGTCCAAGAGACACATTGTAGAGCACATAGATATTATAGAGAAAATTTAAATCAAATATGTAAATTTTACTATTGGCCCAAAATGGTGAAACATATAAAAGAATATATAAGACATTGTGAAATATGCAACAAGAATAAATATGATCGACATCCAATAAAGATACCAATTGGAGGGGCTCCAATTCCAAAGAAGGAAGGGAAGCAAGTGCATTTAGATATATTTTTTGCACAAAAATTAAAATTCTTAACATGCATTGACAGTTATTCAAAATTTGTCATATTAAAGTTAATAGAAGACAAAACTAAACTAGATGAAAAAGTTTTAGAAGTACTTCAAGGTTTTCCAGAAATTGAAAACTTGACAATCGATAATGAACCAGGTTTCACTACACCTCAATTTAAATCATTAATGGAAAGATTAAAAATAAAAGTATACTACTGCGATCCAGGTCATAGTACAACTAATGGACAAATTGAAAGAGTTCATTCTACGATTATAGAGATTGCAAGATGCTTAAAAGAAGAATACAAATTAATAAGTGATTTAGAATCTATATACAGATCAGTTCAAGAATATATTAAATCTATACATTCGGTTATAGATAAGAAACCATTTGAGGTATTATTTAATAAAATAAATCACGATGATATTCCCGATAAATTATCAAAAGCACAAAATGATATGTTAAAAAGAAATAATGCAAAAAGAACAATGAGAGACTTTGACAAGGAACAAATAATATTTGAAAAAGTCATAGGAGAAAGGAATAAGTTAAAACCCAGATACCGAAAACAAGAAGTAAAGGTAGATCTAAAGAACAGGGTTAAAATAAAAGAGAAAAATAGATTGGTGCATAAAGACAATATAAGAACGTAATAATTAATTTTATTTTTCAGAAAATGTACCTAACGTTGTTTCTAATCGTTATATTGCCTAATATAAAGGCTACTGAAATTATTGATTATACAAGAGAGGATTACGTACTAATTGAAGATGGTGAAGTTGCCATTTATAATGATTTTGGTAATATATTTCATATTACAAATTTAACTTATTATAACGAGATATTAATGGAAACAAGAAAATTATTAAGTAACCACACATATACTAGTTTTGATATTGATAGTAAACAAAACCCATATTACATTTCATACGAAGAATTTGATCCAGAGAGTGATAATATTTTTGAAATCAATTTAGAATTGAATATAATTGAAACCTTATTGAAGCAATAAGAAATACCCGATAAAGTAAATGTTAGAAATAAAAGAGGTATAAATGAATTAGGCACAATTTGGAAATGGATAGCTGGAACACCTGACCATGATGATTTTATATCAGTTCAAAATAAATTAAATGAATTAGTGCAGAATAATAATAAACAATTTGTGATTAATTCACAACTATTTAAAGCAGTAACAGAATTAACTCAAGTAGTTAATAACTTGTTGCGATCGTTGTTTTTGGCGTCTACCGTCTATATGTTTGTTTTGCTTCTCTCCTTCTTTTGTTCCTTCCACTTGTCCGCTTTACTAGTGAATGCGGCCAGGCTAAAACCTACCAGATGATTCTGAGGTACAGATGGCGCTGCCTCAGAATAGTAGAAATTCCAAAGAAAGGTGACTGACCGGCTCGACCGCTAGAGCGGTCACTGATGGAATAGCGGAAGAGGCCGAGGAAATGGAAAAGATACGGTTTCAGGAGGGAGGACAAAAAATCATATAAGGCAGTGGTAGAGAAAAAACGGGGCGATAAGGTGTTAAGTGTTTAGGAAGAAAGTGGTGTCGAAAATTTTTGGTTGCCGCGCGCGTTTAAATTTTGTGTTTTACTGTGGAGGATTTTTTTTGGAGCGAGAAAATTAAGATTTTTTTATTTGCATTCGTGTCGGATTTTGTGTGGATAGTCTCTCGTCTCGTCCGTGGTCCTGTTATTTATTCGGATATATTTAAAGTGTGAAAGATTCCAAAAAATTTTGAATTCAAGTACAATGTACATGTCTAGAAAATAAACGTTAAAATTTTGAATCAATTTAAAGTGTTAGTTTAGTTTAAAGAGTTGGCGTTAGAAAGTTTACCTTGATTATTGAGTGTGCTGAATAGATCCATAACCGCTTGTTTCCGGCCCATCCCATAAGAGGGATAACTGATTGTTTCCGGCCCATCCCATTCGAGAATCGGAGGAAAAAGGAGGCTGCCGCCCGCCCCCTAGAGATAAGTATATATTTATTAAGTATACGCGTGTATGTATGTATTATTAAGTATACGCGTGTATGTATGTATTATTAAGTATACGCGTATATGTATGTTATTTATTTAAGTGCAAGTAGAATGTTTAGTATGTTTAATTTTATGTTAAAAATGTTAGGCTAAGGCGGCAAATATGGGGCGGGCTCGCTTGTCGTGGTAGAGGAGGATGCTAGGAAAAATGGTAAGTTGAAGTTTTTTTTTTTGTAGTGTTGTCCCACCCGATGCAGTGTGGCGGGTTAAGGACCACGACCATTGCTGTGAGCTAGCCGTGGCCACCACACTGCATCATTCTAGTGGTGCGGTAACATTAATGGCGCCCAATTAAAAATAAAAGAAATGTAAATTAAAACTTTCCTTGTAATGTATTGTGATTTTGTAGTGAAGCATTTTGTGGTTTAGTTTTTGGTGTTTAGTTAATGTGCTCCACTCTTGCCGCTGACTTGACGTGCCAATGCGTAACGCCAACTGCAGCGACAAGAGGGGGAGGCTAAATGTGAGATGAAGCCAGCTATCTCATCGTGGCCGTGGTCTGTTGAACAGATCATCGTAGCACTGATGAGATAACTGAGAGGCGGAGTCTCAGTAAATGTAAGGAAACTTTTAATGAAAAATGACAGCTCGCCTGGTAGAAGAAACAGTCCTCCGACAGATTGAAGACAAGGGAGCCCCACCCCATATATTCGAACATTTATTTGTATTAGAAAATATTATATTTTTTGTTAGTAAATATTAAGATTGGTATTATTACTTATTATTACTAAAAATTAGTAAATTACGGTCATAGTGAATGTAAGGACTATTTAAAGAAATATATTTATGGTATATGTAGGTATATACGAGTATATTGAAAATTGGAATATATTTGTTTTGGCTATATTTACAAAGGATTACTTATATGGATAAATTTTTGTATAAATATGTATTATTCTTTTGGGGTATAGGGTGGCAGGTGTAGATCTCCAGGCATAGTTTTATGTTTTTTTTTTGTTAGAAGTTAGTTTTTTTTTTTAACAAACATGTCAGCGGAATACGGTGAATACGGCGCTAGGCCATCAGCACTGCCAAGTCAATACCGATCAGCCGTGAACTTATTGATATTGGAGAGTGAAAATAGTTATCGGGCGGCGATGAAGGTGGAGTTTGGAAAGATAAGGGAAACGGTCCGGGCGAACCATTTAGAGCTGATGAAGCTCATTAGTGATGCAATGAGACCCATGCTGCAATCACCGGCGCAGGAAAGCAGCCTAGCAGCTGCAGAGTTGGAGAAGAAGCCCCAAAATAAAGTAGTTGAAAACTGGGAAGAAGTTAGGGGAAGTGGCAACTCACATGTTAGTTTTGAAGAGGAAAGTACTACCATTCATAATTTAAGTTGTGAAGAGGAAGTTTGGACAATATACCAACAAGTCAGGACGATGAGGACTTGGCCTCAATAGATCAAGATATTTTTGAGATATTGTTAGACGATAATTCTGTTGATGGTAGTATTATGGCTGAAGCGTGTAACGCAAAATTAAGTCATAGTTGCGAAAATCAATCTTCTTTGGACTTAATAGATATGTTTGTTAACGATTTAGTAGGAACTCCCCTCTCACAAAATATGAGCCTTAGTGACCATAGTGAACAGAGTACAGAAACCACTAGTCAAAGTGACTCCATAAAATCTGCTGGTAAATCTTTATCTTTAGTTTCAGACAGTAAAGGTGCTGTTGCAGCAGATAAAAGCAGTATACCATCGAATGGATCAAAGACAAAACATTCAGAAGGGGCATCATATAGAAATGATGTGAATATAGTGAATGAACCTAAATTGATTGCAACTGTTTATCCAACTGTACTACTTACAGATCAGCCGACATACTTCGACAGAAGCAATTGTACTGGAAAAAAGTTAAATTATATTCGAATTATTAAGAAATTGCGAGGAGCAGTAGATCGCGTTTTTGGGTTGCAGAATCTTGTATTCGATAGGGGGAAGTGGTTAGAAAGGGTTAAAACCTTAGGTTAAATTGGTGAAGGCCTAATGGCACTTCTAATACCTATTAGAAGATTTGCGAGGGAAACCGGTAGGAGTGTTCCATGCCAAGGACATAAAACAATAGTAGGAATCTAAACCGGTAAGAGCACGCGACTCTTAATCTCGGGGTTGTGGGCGTAGCTCACGTTGGCGCCTGTAGTACGTGAAGCAGCAATAGTTGGAGGAAAGTTAATCATAGGGAATTATTGATTATATAATACCTAGAAAAGAACTTACTCCCAAAATCAGCTTCGTTGGTCTAGAGGTAATCTGAGTTAAAAATCTGAAATTAGAATTGATTACTATGTGTTTTTTTTAAGGTAAAATAAATAAAAATGTTCCTCTTTATACGATAGAGTATAGGTGTGTAGGTCAGCGTTTATTAGTGAGTAGAGTGGTGAAGGTGATTCTTCGAGTCGAATGGCTGGGAAG
Organism: Clusia tigrina; assembly: GCA_920105625.2. Classification (NCBI taxonomy): domain Eukaryota; kingdom Metazoa; phylum Arthropoda; class Insecta; order Diptera; family Clusiidae; genus Clusia; species Clusia tigrina. The sequence continues at coordinate 163,158,673 of OV050031.1, forward strand.
ACAAGATAGATATAGGGTTAAATTAAGAAATTTTGTGTTGCGAATAATTACCGTGCAATTAGGTGTTGGGATCCGTAATCATCATCAGTGTGGTGGTTCTGTAAAGGAAGTATTGTTAGTTTATATGTTTAGGTATATGTAGGTATAGTTGCCCGGCTAGCTCAGGGTAGAGCATTAAGTGCTGATCGACGCTTCCATCCGTGTTCCGGCGGAGTTTATAGTGCTCCTGGCAACCCGTGTGTTTTGTTGCGATCGTTGTTTTTGGCGTCTACCGTCTATATGTTTGTTTTGCCTCTCTCCTTCTTTTGTTCCTTCCACTTGTCCGCTTTACTAGTGAATGCGGCCAGGCTAAAACCTACCAGACGATTCTGAGGTACAGATGGCGCCGCCTCAGAATAGTAGAAATTCCAAAGAAAGGTGACTGACCGGCTCGACCGCTAGAGCGGTCATTGATGGAATAGCGGAAGAGGCCGAGGAAATGGAAAAGATACGGTTTCAGGAGGGAGGAAAAAAAATCATATAAGGCAGTGGTAGAGAAAAAACGGGGCGATAAGGTGTTAAGTGTTTAGGAAGAAAGTGGTGTCGAAAATTTTTGGTTGCCGCGCGCGTTTAAATTTTGTGTTTTACTGTGGAGGATTTTTTTTTGGAGCGAGAAAATTATGATTTTTTTATTTGCATTCGTGTCGGATTTTGTGGATAGTCTCTCGTCTCGTCCGTGGTCCTGTTATTTATTCGGATATATTTAAAGTGTGAAAGATTCCAAAAAATTTTGAATTCAAGTTCAATGTACATGTCTAGAAAATAAACGATAAAATTTTGAATCAATTTAAAGTGTTAGTTTAGTTTAAAGAGTTGGCGTTAGAAAGTTTACCTTGATTATTGAGTGTGCTGAATAGATCCATAACCGCTTGTTTCCGGCCCATCCCATAAGAGGGATAACTGATTGTTTCCGGCCCATCCCATTCGAGAATCGGAGGAAAAAGGAGGCTGCCGCCCGCCCCCTAGAGATAAGTATATATTTATTAAGTATACGCGTGTATGTCTGTATTATTAAGTATACGCGTGTATGTATGTATTATTAAGTATACGCGTATATGTATGTTATTTATTTAAGTGCAAGTAGAATGTTTAGTATGTTTAATTTTATGTTAAAAATGTTAGGCTAAGGCGGACAATATGGGGCGGGCTCGCTTGTCGTGGTAGAGGAGGATGCTAGGAAAAATGGTGAGTTGAAGTGTTTTTTTTTGTAGTGTTGTCCCACCCGATGCAGTGTGGCGGGTTAAGGACCACGACCATTGCTGTGAGCTAGCCGCGGCCACCACACTGCATCATTCTAGTGGTGCGGTAACAAACTTTAAAGAAAGTTCTAGAATGGTCAAAATAATTAAACAAAGAAATACTATTTTAATAAACGAACTGCATAATTTGATTCAAACTATAACTTTAGCCAAAGTGAACATATTGAATCCAGCAATTTTGAATATAAAAGAAATTAAAGAAATAATTAATTCAGAACATGAAAGGATCACTCTAACAGATTTAATTGATGCTTCAAATTTTAAAATTGTTCAAAATAAAGATGTGGTTGTAATATATATTAAGTATCCAATTGTCCAAAATATTTGTAAACTATACGAAACAAGAGCAATAGCTCAGAAAGGAGGAAAATTGAATATTGAAAAACAGATTGCAAATTGTAATAATGAATATGTAAATGTTAATAATTGTAAACTTGAGATAAGAAACACTTATTGTAAAAATAATGCTCAAAATAATAATAATACATGTTTGATTGATATATTAAACTTGAAAAATGGAAAATGTCAGAAAATTATTGAAGAAAATAAAAATATTGAAATACTAAGAGATGGCGCAATATTAGCATCAGGAAAACATTTAATAGATGGTATTGTAAATGGAATCTATTTAATTGTATTTATAATTATACAAAGATTGATAATGTAACCTATGAAAACAACTAGAATTGTAAATTATTTAAAAACAATTTCAATGCATGAATATGAAATTACAGAATATTTAGAATTAAAAGAAATATAATTGAATCTCGAAAATATAGATTTGGTGGCAAAATATGAAAATGATAGATCAACATATTTTGTAATTTGGACTATTGTTATATTATCGATAACTTTTGCAATATTGTTAATTCATAACAGAATTAAATCATATTTAAAAAAGAAAAATTTTAAGCAAATTGAAATTAATGAAACAGATTTGAATAAAAGAATTCAAGAACTTTTAATTGAAGAAACGGGACGTTCCTTCTAAAGAAAGAGGGGAGTTAAGTTACAATTTTAATACACAATTTCATATGCAAAAGTATATCCAAAAGATTAATTTAAGGCGCATCTCTAAGATACAATAGAATCTTAAATATGAGATCATTCCGCTAAGAGTGAATGAATTTGATGACAATTAGAATATTGCATCAACATAAATAAAAAGAAGTTAATTAAAATTGGGCGCATAAACATAAACATTATATTGTAAACATTATGAAATAGAATTATCAAATGCGCATTGGAAATATGATATAAAAGTGAGACACTGAGCTTGCAGTTGCAGTTTTTCGTATAGTTTCACGACTAGCGGTTTCTAAAGTGGCGAAGGCCTTTCTCGGACCAAAACTTAAATTTTACTTTGTATCGTAAGTTAAATAATTTTTAAAAACTAAGAAATAAAGTGAAAAACAATAATTTATATATGAATTTTACATATATATAAGTTTTAGTAGTATTTTAACTAGTGGGTTTCACTGCTGCGATATTGCCTATATTTGTGGCAAATGGCGAATATTTGGTGAAAAAAATCATAAGAATCATACGCTTAAATTAAAATTTTAGGAGGTCACTTCATTTGTATTTTAAAACGAACTACGAAACTTCTAAAAAAAGGTGATAATTAGTCAAAAAAAAATTAACTGTTAACAAGTTCATTTAATATATTATAACTACTAGCTGACCCGGCAAACGTTGTTTTGCCTAAAAATGTCCCATGATCTGTACTATAGATGTACGAGTACATATATGTATTTAGGACTAAAACATACATTGATCATACCCCTCCACCAATGAAACTGAAATGAAAAATGCAGATATAAATTGATATCTGTCTACGTCAGTAATATACGAGTATATCTTCAGCCTTCTTGCTCTAAACAACTCATTTGCCACGTCCCTCCGCTGACGAACCTAAAATAATAATAAAATCCGGCTTTAAACTGATACTCCTCGTCGCCAGTACTTTATGTGTACTTACTCGTATGAAATTATTAACCTTCAATTATAAATTGTGCGGCGGCAAGCCAGGCACATCCAATGAATTCAAGAACTCAGTTGGGTACTTGGTTGCTTCGTCTTCGTTTGTTACACAGTCGATAGATTTGAAGGAATGCAGTGGCCCAACGATTTGATTTTGAATTGTGAAACTTAAGTGATCCACATCCTCGTTCTTTGCCGCTAAAATTGCTCTTTCACTTAACCAATCGTAGTTTTGGTGGTTAGCAATGATGTTCGGAAACACTTTGTTGATGAGCTCCTCTTTCGTTGAGACTAAATTGCAAAAATTCGATGCGTCGACAGGAACACGACCATTACCGATAGTTAGCAATTGATTGGAGAACACTTCGGCAAATGGATCGTTTAGCAATGCAACTCGCATGTTTGTCGTCAGCCGAAGTTTCTTCACATAACGCCACAATGGTGATAATTTCAGGCAAGCATTGATCTCATCGGCAGCGGTCGATCGTGGTATTACTGGTAGTGTTTGCCGGAAATCGCCAGAGAGTAAAATCAATGCACCCCCAAAACATCTTGCGTCATTACGCAGATCTTTCATATTGCGATTCAGAGCTTCTAACGTTTATGCGACATTGTGCATTCGTCCCAGATAAAAATTTTGCTTGCTACCAAAACTTTGGCCATTGCTGAATGTTTCGCTATGTTACATGTTGGTTCTTCAACCGCTTGAGAATGAGCGGTTCGGGAACCTTCCTGCAGCGTAGCTGATATTCCAGAAGAAGCAACTGCTACAGCAATTTCTGATCTTGCATGAACTGTAGCCAAAATCAATGATATGAGGAATGTCTTGCCAGTGCCACCAGGCGCATCAAGGAAAATCATGCCGACATTTCCATCATCAATTGCCTTCCTCACCGTATCGTACACTTCTTTTTGTTGGGGCTTCAACAAAGGTACATTCGTTCGAACTAATTGGCTTAATGCATTTGTGTCGTATTCACGCTCACGCTGCAATTCTCGTTCGAAAGCGTCGTTTATTCCACGATCAGGCGATGTCATTCCTAACCTAACTAACAAACTGCCGCACATTAGGTAACACATGTCTTCTATCAAAACCAAAGCCTGGTTGTGCATCTCTTCATTCATCTCAAGATGGGGATTCTCTGAATGGACACGAACTCGATGCAAAATGTCTTTTGACATGTCATCCTTGTACTTCTCCCACAATTCACGTGGATTCGATGGAAAACATGTGGAAATAATGATTGAAAATAATGTGCGTATCTGACTTGGAGATGCGGGAACAGTTGCTTCAGCGATTGTCGTGTCCCAATGCGTATCGTTTTCTAGCAAATTAAGCTCCTGAAATACTGCACGAAATGTTGGCAACACTACACCATTGACAGTTCGAAGAGATTTAAATGATGTCGGGCCACGAACATTCACCAGCAATAGTCGCAAGTAAAAGCATTCATCATTTTTCGGATGAACTGTATAAATACGGCCAGGAGCTTCAATAGAACGCACATCCGGATGACCAGGAACTACATCGCCTTGCTTTCGACGTTGAAATTACTTCGATGAACCATTCCAAGTGTAATAACGCGGCATCTCTGAGTAAAGTAACGTACGTGCAAACGGATCACTTTGGCAAATCGAGAAGAGACTGGTCAATGTTGTCGCTGGTGGGTTTTGAGCACGTTGAGCGGCATTTCCTGCAGTGAAATAAACTCGTTGACCGTTCTCCAGATGCACTGCCAAGTGTGTAACTGTCGGATAGCGTTCGTGAATGGGAAATGAGAATATACGCCAAATCGCCTCATTGCAGCATACGTACCGACCAACTTGATAGCGCATGATTTCATCATTGGGGTCAGGAGCTTGAAGACCAAAAGCCACCATGTCACTGCCCTTCGTGACATATTTGCAGATGTACTTGATGGACTTCACTGAATTGCAATACTCCACGTTACAATGCGCCCTGAATGTTTTGGAAAGAAGTGGCGAATACGGAACAACCCAAGAGTTGTCGACCACGAAATCATTTCCTTTCACTTTGACTGTGATTGTTCTACCGCCATCATCAGATGATCGACGTCGATACAGTGGATAACCATCGTTGCCAGGTCTCATCAGTCAAATTTCGTGGATAACGCTTGGAACACTTGCCGTCATCCATGCATGGTGATTGTGGGTTAATGGAGCCACACGGTCCATGAATCATGTTTGTTATTGCGACATCATGCAGGTCTAGATCGGTTTCGGGATCAGGATATGATGTCATCAATTTGGTGTGGCTGTATTCTTTCGACTAACCAAATGAGAATGTGCGCATGCGGCGATCCTCTTTTTTGCCATTCACTCGAATACATCCAACATCGAGTATCCCCAAAGACACGAAGCCTAACAAGATAGTCCATGAGCGACCGGATTTTTTGCCTGAATACACGTGCGGTGATATCATGCCGATCACTTGACGTTTGGCCAGGAAGCAGCAGTTGAACAATTTCTATCCACTTTGGTTTGCACGTGAAGGTGATGAACAGGTCTGGATGGCCGTAATGACGTACGTATGTCATTGCATCTTGCGTATATTCATGCATATGACGTAGGCTGCCGACGAATGTCGCCAGTAAAATGGTGAACCGACCAAAATCAGATGCATTTCCTTCGGTGCAAATTGCATCGCGTAAATGAATGTACTCCTCCGTACGTAGTTTGGTTTGATTTAAAGTGATAAAAAGGAGGCGCTCTGCTTCTATTTTGGCATACATATCGACGCAAAATTGCTGAAACAATCCGCGAAATCGAAGCAAATAGTTGTCTACATTTTGGCGAATCATCAAACGATACGCGTAAAAATTCATTGCGCTGACCTTCCTGGTAGTTTCCTCACCTAAATGATATCAGTGACATTAGTGTCATATTGAAATAAAAATTATTTTGATATCTATACTCACCGGTCGATGGATTTATCATCTTGATGTTGATATAATATCCATCGTCTCCTTGCCAAAACATCAGTGGGTATTGCAATGCATCGTATGAACGATGTGTTTCGGAAATTCGGTGCAATTGCCCAGAGTCCCGACGTGTGAGCACAATATAGCGTGATTCCCGGTTTTCGCCAACAATCACAACTGCAACCTCATCTATTGTTGGAGCGTTAAATTGGCGTTCGTGCGTTCCAGCAGGTCGTTTATCCGCTCTGATCACGACTTTATAGTCATCAGTTGGCATGCGATCCAACGCAGTTTTGAATAAACGAACCAATGCATGATGTTCATGAAGCAGCTGCTGCAGATCTCGAAGAATTCCTCTTCTTATTTCCGTATTGATTGTTTGGCGCTGATCAAGTTTATGTTCCACATTGCCCATGAAGTAGATTTGGAGGAATTTATGTTGTGCGTCTTCAAGCGGTAGCAATGATCCAATTCGATGGTGAATTTGGCCTTGGATCTGTAGAGTCAATGACGAAATTAGATTCAAAATTTTTTGTGCATCAAAAGAAAATGATTGGTTAATTTATTACCTTGAATGTCGGATTGAATCCGCGTTCATGAATAATATCTGCTCTAAATGAAGTCATTTGAAAGCATCCGTTGTATTTCTGAGCGTTCGATAGAAAATGACGTGATTCTGGTGTTTCACCATGAAGCAAAGAACGCAATGGCTCTGTTGGCAAGGGCAATGGCGGTAATTTAACCTTGCCACTGAGACAGCACAATCCAGGTGTTTTTCCAGAAAACTTCAATGCACCGCAATGGTTGCACACAACCTTCAATGGGCCAATTTGAACGGAAGGATGCTAGCTGTAGTCAATTCTGCAATCGTAGGGTCGTTTTTTAAAAAAATCTCCATAGCTTCGTCAATCAAACACATCGCTTTGGAAATTTGTTTTGAGGTTAAATTTTGTTTTTCGGAGATTTCTATTGAACGATCACTGTCACCTTCTTCATTAGCAAAATGCAATTCCAGTTGCAATAGTTCTTTATTAGAAAATTCTTGGTTGTGCGAGGTTATGTCAGTCTCCTCATTTATGTCAGTCTCCTCCATACCTTCAAAACTAGACTCTCTAGCTAAATTAGAAATTTCATGACGAACAGCTGGTGTACCGCTATTATCTGCAGCGGTGAACACATTCAGGCCATATTTTGGGCCAAACACCATTCATGGTTTAACCTCCTCCCACGAATCTGAAATAGTTTCTATGGCTTTCATAATGTTGAACTTTTTCCAAAACTCTAGCATGGTCTTATCTTGTCCATCAGTCTCACTTAAAAGAAGTTTCAATGTTCGTCGAAGGTAATAACTTTTAAAAGTCGATATTACTCCCTGATCCAGCGGCTGAATAACTGGTGTCGTATTAGGCGGCAAAAATACAAATTTCACGTTTTCTGAAAACTCATCAACATAAACTGGGTGGCCAGGAGCATTATCTACTAGGACCAAAGCCTTGAAGTTTAAGGTTTCCTTTTTGCAATAAGCTTAAATTTCTGGAATAGCACAAGTTAAAACCCAGTTTTGAAATAATGATTTGGCATCCATGATTTTTTGTTTGCTCGACAGGAAGCAGATTCTTTGAATAACCTTTCATAGCTCTTGGATTTTCTAAGTGATAAATGAGAAATGGTTTAAATTTAAAATCACCATTTGCATTACCACAAAGAAGAAGAGTCAGTCTATCCTTGCTAGCTTTAAATCCTGGCGCAGATTTTTCTGTTTTAGATATGAAAGTTCTTTTAGGTAGACGTTTCCAAAATAACCCAGTCTCGTCAATATTAAAGACCTGTTTCGGATCATAGCCACCTTCATGAATTAATGCTTTTAAGTCTGTCGGGGAGCGTTCTGCAGCAGTTACGAGTATATCAGCGCTAGCTGCTTTACCTTTAAGAGCGATGCTGTGCAGATTTGCTCGAATTTTGAATCTCTCAAACCAGCCCTGACTAGCTTCAAATGTTTCATTCTTGTTTTTACTACCACTAGCATTATCGTTGGATACTGCTGCTTTACTTGTTATGTCAACAAATAAGCTTTTTGCTTTCGTCTGAATTACCATTTTACTTAATGGTATTCCATGCGCAACTTGCTTTTCAATCCAAATAGAAAGCAAGGACTCCATTTTGATCATCAGAGCACTCCTTGTACGGGTCATCGTTTTAGCATCTAATGATGTTGCAGATTTTGCAGCCTCTCTTATTTTATCCCCATCTCGATCTCTAATAGTTCTGACAGTTGCTGCAGCCAGACCAACAGCCTTTGCTATATCCACAGCCTTCTCTCCCTTATCAAATCGTCGCAGAATATCTAATTTTGTCTCCAAACTGATCGTTTTTTTCTTATTTTTGGTAATTCTACCAGCAGCGCCCTTTCCACTCATTTGGCTAAAAAAATTATAAGTGTATGTAAAAAAAAAATATAACTCTACCAATAAATAAATTGGAAAAATATTTACTTTTTTTATAATCAGAAACAACTCGTAAAAATTAATTATTCTCTTTTTTAAAAATAACAAACACTAATTGAAACATTACAAAAAGCACAATACACTACATAATGGAAACTGAACTCTAAAATTAGCAAAACAAAGTGAAAATAAATCTGTATTAAAATTGCGTTGATTTTCAGTTAGAAGTGGAATCCCCGAGTTTTGATGGCATGGCGCAATTAGAAACAAAAGTGGAGCCATCTGTTACACTGCGGCCACACGTGCCAGTAACTGGCTGCCAGTTGAGAATACATATTATTTTCGAAATTTCGAAATTTTGCTGCCAGTGGCCACGGTGGCCACACGTGCCAGTGCAAGTTCATTTATAAAATATTATCGTGCGGAAAGGTTCTCCCTATAGTAGCGTTTTTATAAGTTAGAACCCGTTTTGCAACTGTTTTTTTAAGGTGCGCCCATACATTTTCAATGGGGTTCATATCAGGGCTTTATGCTGGTGTGTCTATGACTATATATATGCAATTATATAGGAGTTTTATTTAAACATAATTTACTTTTAATTTATTAGTTTCTTCTTTCGTACCATTTAGGGTGCCTTTTAGTATGGCGCATACGAAGCACAGTTACTTTGGTATTAGTACTTTTTTATTGTTTTCAAACTATTATACACTTTTTTCTTATTTGTAGTACCAAAATGTCCAACTCTTACATTACAACAAAAAATTTTGTGAAAATAATAATTGTAGTTGGTGTTTTTTTATAGCATTTTTTAAATTCAAGAGTACTTTTTTATTTCTCTTTCGTGCATCAATGATTCAGAGTATGAATTTGACATTTACTGGCCGCATGTGTCAAAAATTTACTGGCTATGAAATTTCGTTGCCAGTAGCGCCGCCAGTAGCAAATGTGTGAGAGTATTGGTGAAAATCTTTGAAGGTATTGAGTTTTTCGAACTTGCGACGCAACTTCGAAAAAACGCAAAACGAAACGACGCAAAGCGAGGTATTGGTGTATATAGATTCTTAAAATAAAATCTGATCCAATTGCTTTCCATTTTCCTCTTTGTTCATTGTAAATGCACCATGGTAATCACAATTTGAAGAATCATAATTGTTTGGTTTTTTAGCATAATATATTACTAATAAATAAAATCATTAATAAAAATTAATTTATATTAAAATGGGATCCGAGCTCTCCAGTAAATCCCCTCTGCGTGCATATTTAACTATGGTCATGATCGAATGAAAGAGCATAGGGACACGAAACCTCGAAGAATTAGGAGCATAGGGAAACGAAACTTAGGAAATTGCCGGTCATAAGGGAATTAAACCTTTTTACAGTATGCCCCAAATAGCAATAGTTTCAATAATCTCAGAAAAATCTTCAAATAAGTACAAAATGCACCTAAGCGAATTAAGTTAACGGCTTTATGCTTTTAATTAATCAGAGGTAGTGTTTCTCTCTTTAATAAGGACGACAAAAAATTTTTTATTTTGCCGAATTAATTTTTTTACTTAAACGCAATTGCAATATTTCGACTTGTGGATCTTGAGAAATTATCAACAAAATTTTGTGTTTTCAGTTATTTTGAGCAGTTAATTAAATTGAGGAATTACGATGGGTAGAGTTAAAAGCGGTTCACTGTATTTTTACCACACATGTATCAATTTTTAAATATGCTCACACTAGCAGAACTTGCACAAATGCATTCATATCAAGTGTCTGTTCTATTTGTTCGTTAGCTCCAGTGTGGAGCCTCGGGAAAGTGTTACCATCTACAAAATGATAAGGAAGGATGTCCTAATGTTAATCATAATTACTTACGATTATTAATATTATCAATTATAAGCGTAGTAGGATTGTCATCGGGCAATATGTAATCTCAAAACTGTTTTATTTTTATTGATATAAATTTTAGCTTATGAAAGTCCCTAATATAAACTCAAAGGACTCAAGCTTTCAGATCCGTCTTCTTTAGTTAGCTGTTCAGTTGAAATTTATTTGCCAAGTCAAGATGGAAGACGTGCCTAATTCATATAATGACAGCGCGGTAGTTTGTCGACACATCTTAGAAATCCACACCGAAAATACATACATACAATCGAGTAAGTATGTACGCAAATACATACTTACATACTTGATATGCAACATATTACTATCTCTCCATGATAGGGAAATGCAAATTTTTCCATCGGCGATGTGGAGGAACTGTGGTTTTGGCGTGCATATCTATGAACGTGGCTGCTTTAACATAATTTGCCTGTCTTTTTTCATTGCACAGCGCTTTCATGGCGCAGCGTCTGGAGTGATCTCATCGCAAATTACAAATTACAAAGAGTCACGATATCAATTCGGTTCTGTAGTTTTCGATTTTATAATTAAATTGTTTTAGGTGCGCTTGCTTCACGTCAATTAAAGTATCTTCGCTGTAGTGTTGGTTATTTTCTATTTGTTTTTGATTGGATTTGTGTAGTGATATTCTGTTTTCCTCTTGGAATTGGTGAATGCTTCTACGGTTTGGATATGAGGCACTATTAACTATCTGATACCAATAGAAAACACACTTCCCCATGATCGGTGGCGTTGTGATGAGCAGCGCTTCAATTGATTTGACCCGCCGCACAGTGGTAAAAAATAAAACAATAAAAAAAATTTCAGACCTTTTTTAATAAATATTAAAAAGTAGTGCTTTTTTAATACAAACAATCTTTATTTAGGTTAAAATTTATTTCTTTTGATTAAGAATTTAAAAAAGAAAAATAATAATAAGAATATTGAATATAAAAAACACATATCGTCATTTTTAAGCATAAGCTTAATTTGTTTTACTCACCTTATAACTGGCGCAGTCGGAAAAAGTGGCCAAAGCTTTAGCTAAAAAATTAACAAATCTAAAGATTTGTGAAATATTGAAAATTTACAAAAAGGAAAAGAAAAACAAATTATAATTTAAATTGAAAAGCAAAAGTTAACTTTTAAGCATATTTTGTGCAATGTTAATATTTAAGCGATAACAAACTAAACAAATATATTAGACAAATGAGCAAAAGCAAAAACGATATAAGTGAATGTAATTTGTGAACTAGAAAAACAAAAGAAGAAAAAGAACAATTTGTGAAATAGCGAAGTTATGAAAGACAGTTTGCAAAAAGCATTCGATAAGAACAAAAAAGTCAATATGGAGCAAATCAATAAGGAAAACGAGGACGTCATTAAGAAGCAGGAGGAAATCACTCCAACAACAGCTGCAACAACAAAATGTACAGCTGCAACAACAATATCAACAACAGTTACAACAACAAAATGAACAGCTGCAACAGCGACAACAGCAACATCAATATCAACGAAATGAATCACAAAATGAATATTTTCTGCGACAACAGGACATCTTGGACCAGTTTAGACGGCTAAGGCCTTTCGAAGACAACAAAAACTATGGCTACTTTTCCTTTATAAAATCAGTGGAGAACACTTTGGAATTGTGTGCAGCTAGTGCACAACTTTACAATTATGGCATGCAGATTACTATTAACGAAAAAATCCATGGGGAAGCAGCAAGGTGTATTCGTGAACTCGGTGATTTTCCAAAATGGGAGGATATTAAGCTGAAACTTAGACAGCGCTTCAAGCCCAACAAAACATATGGAGAACTTTTCAATAAGTGTCGGATCATGAGGGTAAATAATTTAAGTGAATTATTTAAATTAACTTTTGAAATTAAGTACGAATTAAATGAATTATATGATTTTGACGAAAGAAAACCTGATCTATATAGGGTAGAAAACGTAGATAGAGATTTAGTAGAAATCATTTTAGAGAAAATTGATGGAACCGTAAGGGCCCACGTTGATAGTGATAAAACATTGGATGAAATTTATAAAAGATATAATAGATTAAAGTTGTTAACAGACCCTAGATGCATAGCCTATGGTCATAAAAAACATTTCAAGCCACCAATAATTCCACAAAGGAAAGAAGATTATTTTAGTCCTCCTGGTCGAAATGGCAGCGACCAATTTTTGAGAAGAAATCTCAATCAAAACTCTAACGGTACTAGGCCATATTCGTCTAATAATAAAGTCAATTCGGAACTTTTAGAAAGAAATTTCAATCAAAACTTTAACGGTACTAGATCTTATTCGGTTAATAATAGAAATAATTCAGAGTTTAATCCAAACCGTAATGGTACTCGACCGTATTCAGCTAATAATAATAATAACTGTTCAGAGTACCGAAATCAGAATAGGGTTAATTCGGCTCAAACTCGCAATTCACACATGAGTGTTGATACACAAAACTCTAGACGAAGCCAATTCCAACCGATGGAAATTGGAAATTTCGAAGAAGATATAAATTTTACCAACGAACCTCGGAACTCACATTGCCCTTAATTAAACTAAGTATAGAAAATAACACTTTTAACGCGTTAATAGATACTGGCTCAAGCACCAGTATAATAACTCCAAATGTAGCTAGAAAATATCAACCTTTTTCATGGGAAAAAGCAAAGTTTTTTTCAACCATAAATGGTGTAAGCAAAATTACTGAAAGGGTAGTCACTCCAATACCAAAAGAATTTTGTGCTCATGGTAGTATTTCTTGGAATGTAGCTCATCTACCTAACAGGAAGTATGATGCCATTATTGGGCAGAATATTTTAACTAAATTTGATGCGATAATTGATTTAAATGAAAAATATATAAAAATGAAAGGTTGTGAAATTTGGTTTACTAACACAAATCTTCCAAACAGTACCAATGATGTGTGTTCACTCGAACCTATTCAAAATGATTTTTTAGGAAAAATTAATTTACACCATCTTTATAGTGAGGAGAGGAAAAAAGTGCATGAATTATTGACCCAATATGAAGATATATTTTATTTGGAAGGAGATACACTAACCTTCACTCACAGCATTGAACATGAAATAGTCACAGAAACAGATAGACCTATATACGCAAAAATTTATAGGTACCCTAAGGTACATGAAGAGGAAATAGAAAGGCAATTAAATGAAATGCTCCAACAAGGTATAGTAACTGAAAGTAACTCGCCATACAATAGTCCTTTGTGGATAGTCCCCAAAAAGTCAGACAGTTCTGGGAATAAGAAGTGGAGAATTGTTGTGGATTATAGGAAGCTGAACGAATGTACTGTTAGCAATAAGTATCCAATTCACAATATAGACAATATATTGGACAAATTGGGGAAAGCTCAGTATTTCTCCACAGTTGATTTGGCCAAAGGGTTTCACCAAATTATGGTAAAACCTGAGGATAGGAAGAAAACTGCGTTTTCAACTCCGTTTGGGCACTTTGAATTTGTGAGAATGCCATTCGGCCTCAAAAATTCTCCCGCAACTTTCCAGAGGCTGATGAATTCAATATTAAAGCAATATATCAATAAAACTTGTGTCGTGTACTTAGACGACATTTTAATATTCAGCACATCGTTGCAAGAACATATAAACAATATTAAATCTATTTTTGAAACTCTTAAGAATGCGGGACTGAAAATTCAAGTTGATAAGTGCAGTTTTTTAAAAAAAGAAACTGAATACCTAGGTCATATCTTAACACAAAACGGCGTAAAGCCGAATCCAACAAAGATCGAAGCTATCAAAAACTTTTGCCTGCCCAAGACACAAAAACAAATTAAGTCATTTTTAGAAGCAACTGGTTTCTATCGTAAATTTATCAAGGACTATGCAAAAGTTGCATTTCCTATGGTTAAATATCTAAAAAAGAACTCGAAAATTAATACCAAATTATATAGCTTCTTTTGAAAAGTTAAAGGAAATTATTACAAATTATCCAATTCTGCACTATCCAAACTTCAATAAAAAATTTAAGCTAATAACAGACGCTAGCAATTTTGCTTTAGGAGCTGTTCTAACACAAGACGGACATCCGATATGTTTCGCTTCTCGTACTCTAAATGATCATGAGAAAAGCTACTCTACTGTTGAAAAGGAGTTATTAGCAATTGTTTGGGGTTGTAAGTATTTCAGACCATATCTATATGGCAAAGAATTTGATTTGAATACAGATCATCAACCACTTAAGTGGCTTCACACCAAGAATTCTGGTAGAGATATCAACCCAAGACTCCAAAGATGGTTGATTCAATTAGGGGAATACGATGCAAGGATAGATTATGTTAATGGCAAAGAGAATAAAATTGCAGATTTTTTAAGTCGCATCGATGTTGATAACAATGAAATAAATCTATACGAAAGTGATTTCGACGAAGAAAATGTAGGTAACGCTTCAATGGATGCCCAAACAGCACATTCACAAGAAGAAGATTTGAACGATCACATTCCAATCTTGGACACAATCGTGAATAGGTTTAAAACTCAATTAATTTTGGTAGAAAGAAAGGAAAAAGAATTTGAAAAAATATTGGGTAACAATAGAATTTATATTGAAAGAGCTGATATACCGGAAAAAATTGCCGACATTGTCCGAAGACATATATGTAAGGGTGAAATTGCTTTTTACACTGACTTGGATGACACAACTTATAACCATGTTCAACAAAAACTTATCGAGTTGTTTCCAAAAGACTCAAGCACAAAATTTGTCAAATGTAGCCATTTTGCAAGAGACATGAGAGACGAAGAAGAAGCAATAAAACAGGTAGCTCTTTTTCATAAGAGGGAATCCGGTCATTCAGGAATTATCGCAAATTATGAAGCTTTGAAGCACAAAATATTTTATCCTAAATTGAAAGTCATTATCCATTAGGTAGTAAATAACTGCGATTTATGCACCGTAGCGAAGTACGATAGAAATCCTATTCAAGCCAAATTTAAAAATACAGAAACACCTTCTGATATAAACGAAATAGTACACATTGATACATACGTAAATTCTAAACATTCGTTCATAAATTTCATTGATAGGTTTTCCAAACATGTTGTAAGCTTTTATCTTGAAGATAGAAACAGCGTAACATTAATAGAAAAAATTAGACTTTATATATCCATACAAGGAAAAATGAAGAAAATTGTATGCGATAATGAATTCTACAGAATAAATATTAAACAATTCTGCCAAGACGAGGGCATTGAGATACATTTTGCTAAACCTAACAGCCATACTGGCAATTCTGATATTGAAAGGCTAAATAATACACTAACGGAAAAAATCCGGGTTTTAAATTTAGAAAATAAAATCCCAATAAAACAGCAGGTAATTAAGGCCATAGAAGCATATAATAGTACCTACCACTCAACAATTAAAGCAACACCGTTTGATGTTGTGCAAAATAAGGTTAAAAAGGAAATTATAAGAAGTAGGATTGACAAAGCAAAAAACGTAGCTATTGCAAAACTAAATGAAGACAGAGAAAGTTATGAAGAGAGTAGACAAGAGGGGTTCATAAAAAATTACATTAGCGTAAGGCATAAAGAACAACCAAAATTTAGAAAATACCCATTAAAAAATGTTCATACTATAAATATAAAGAGACCTTTGAAATTTTCAGGTGATCAGCTTTTTGGTGCTTCTGGGGATAGTGTTTCCAACTGAGGGTCTATTGCAGATAAGCCCCATTGAAGCGGAGTCGGTGTATGTCCAGATAAAAATGAGAGAAATTGAAGTGATGAACCAAACTTTAACAATTTTACATTTAATTGATACAAATGAGTTAAGCCTTATTGTAGACGAAATAGAAAACAATGTAAAGTCTCTCGAGTTACATAACAAAGAAATAGTTCAAAGAGAAATAAAAATAATAAAATCTAAAATAAAATCTATAATCCCAATAGAACCTAGGAAAAAGAGGGGATTGATAAACCTTGGAGGGAAGCTTACAAATGGTTTTTTGGAGTAATGGACGATGACGACCGTCAGGAAATCGTTGAACATCTCAATGTGATTGACCAAAATAATCACAACATCATAGAAACAGTTAATAAACAGATTTTTAACAATACGCATTTTAACGAATCAATTCAAATTTTAAAATCGGCAATTGAAGAAGACAAGGAAATTATGAAAAGTTCTGAAAAGGAAATAAAAAACAGGCAAAATGAAATTATACGGCGCCTTCTGTATATGGATCAAATTTCTAAACTTACCTATCTCAAAGATAAAGTTAATCATATACAAGAAAGTATAGCATTGGCTAAAAACCATATCGTTAATCCAAATATACTGACATCCGAAGAAATAGATCAATTTGAGGTGGACTTCTTTAAATTGAAATTAATGAAAGTTGATGTACTTAATTATAAAAAGGGTGTACTTATTATAGCACTTAAGATTCCAATTAATTATATCTCAGCTGAATTAAAAATAATTGTACCACTTCCTAACAAGAATTATATGGAAATTGTCGAACCAAACAGCTATGTAATTCAAATTGAAAGCAATATATTAGATTATCAAGAAAATGTGTATTTGAAAAGTTTAAAACGAAGTAAACATTGTACTATTTTAAATAACTGTAATTATAAATATAATAACAAAACTCAAATCGAGGAGCTCGAAGATGATATGATTTTAATAAAAAATGCCGTTGATCTGCAAATAAAGCAAAATTGTGATAATAGAAATTTAACCGTTAGTAAAAACTATCTTTTCACTTATTATAATTGTAAAATAGAAATTGAAACTGAAACTTTCCAAAACTATTTAACAATAGTGCAAGATAAATATTTTTATCCAAGTAACAACCCTTTATTGACCGAAATAAAATCAGCCAATTTTGGAAAAATTGAATTAGAAAATTTTTCAAATATCAAAGAGATTAAAGAACTAAAATTTCATAAGAATGTTTCTTACGGAATAAGCATAACGATTGTAATTGTCATTGTTTGTGTAATCATTATATTTGTGTTAAAAGCAAGAAGACAGCCCATAGTAATTAATAAAACCAAAATTGTAAATGAACCTAAAGCAAATGATATCGAGTTGAAAAAAATAAAAAATAAATATGGCATTAAGTAATAAGTACGAGTATATAATATTAAATTTTACGAGATCCAGGAGAATCGCCAATCAAGGGATGGAGGAGTTATGTCCGCATACCCTACATATATAAATACATATATACAAATTCGATGAGACGAAGGATACGCCTCCCTCCCATATAATGAACTTTGGGGACCCCACTTAAAAGCAACTATCCTATCTATGCCTCTAGTGATAAGATATGAAAGCAAATTGGTAGATGTATACACTGGGTCTGTACTAGCATGCATTCCAAATATGGGCAGATTATTACTATTGCCACGCCCACAATTAGCCAAAAATCATTACTCTGTTCCTATTAAAAATTTATCAACGAAATTTCACAGGAATGTTGCGGGTACTAACATTAAACACCACACAAAAAATGGGCGTGTTATTTATACAGCCACGCCCACTATTGACATATTATTATAACTTACGACCTATACAATATTTTTGGACGAAATTTTATATTAGTGGTTATATTGACACTGCAAAGCCATACACAAGACATGGGATCGATGTAATCAATTCAAGGTACCCTACAGAAAATGAGCGTAGATATGCTCCTAATGATGATTTATGAAGAAAACATCCCAATTGTTGAACTCGCACGTACAAGAAAAGGTAAAGGGTATTTCGTAGTCGGTCTAACCCGACTTCTTTACTAGTTAATGTTTGTATTAGTTCCGGTACAATTGCAAGTACTAGAAACTTGTCCCTTATCAATTCTCTGACTCTACCGTTAGTGTATTTCTGCAATCGCTTTAAATTCTCAGCATTTGAGTAGCCCGCGTACTGTTTTCAAAACTACTTATGAAAAGCGGCCAGTCTTCCGGATCATTGTGAAAATTAGTAGCTCTTTAGGTATAGCATGTCTTGCTGCTAATTGAGCTGGCAGAATTGAGGATTGGTGAATGTCCATGTGTTCACGCTTACATTGGTCCACCGGTGAATTGCTATTTAAAGATATTATTTTATTTTTCTATTCAGATATAACTGATGCAATTTCATCTCTCCCTCTAATTTTTCCAGTTGTAGAGTCTGAATATACGGTGCATCGGCAGCTTGCAAAATGTTTGGCAGTAAATAGAGAGGTCGTCTCATAAGACCTTGTCCGAAGGCCACTCGATTTGGAAATTGTTTGTTGTTACAATTGGCTCTATATTTGGCTGATATATCGTTTCTTTTGTACGTATGTACATTGCTCTTGCATTTGTCTGACTAGCCTGACTCAAGCTGTCACCACTTTGCCACCTTTTTTAGTATTCTTTTATGATAGGCATTAGATTTAAAATACTAGAAACAGTTGACCCAAAGTTGCTGATAATAAAATATTTATCTGACGGCAATAAGTATGTATATGGAATGGGGTGTGTCTTGAAAAACCAGTGGGGTGTGTCTTTAAAAACCAAAAGAACATTATTTTTACAGAGAAGTGCAGATTTTGTTTTCTGAATTTTATGTCTCGCTGATTTTTCGGGTGTTTTCCCTTTATTAGCCTAAAGAGAAGAAACTCCACGACTTTTTTTTTTACTAATATGTGCTTTGACTCCACTAAGTTGTCCTTCGTGCATACTATTTTATTTATTGCTTCCAAACTTGACAGTATTTGGCGTTTAATCGTAATTTTTGCACTATAATTAATGTGTTTTTTCAGTATTATTGCTTGCTAGGGTGCTTCCAACTAAATGCGATCTGGTGGGATTATAAAAAGACCTATAACATTAGATAATTCGGATATATGTATTCCATTTTTATATTTGAAATGACCACTCATAAATTACTTGAACCTTGAACTTGTGTCAAGATAATCTGGTGAGCGCTTTCTAATAATAAGTAAACTCTCTGAGGAATCCATTAAATTGCAAGAGACTAATGGAGGAAAGAACGTTAGTGTTTTCAAAACTACTTAAACAACAAATTTCTCGACTTTTTTCGATTACACTTTTTTTTGCACCATGAGGCTATTAATAGCACTGGTTTATCAAATTTAGCTTCCAGAGATCCCACTATTGTCATCGGTTGCTGGAATGTCTAATAGTGAAAAGTTGGTGCATGTTCCCTTTGCCCATTATTCAGCTTTTTACTATATACATAATATATATATAACTCTCAGATTCTTTAGTTATTCGGAGTTTTTATTTATCTTTGCTCGCATCTTCAAATATTAATAGATGAGATCATCGTCTGGAATTCCAACAGCTGGGCATACAAGTACAGAAAGCTTTATTCTCTTGACTTCAGTAGTCAAGAAGAAAGGAATTTGGTGGTGGCAAGAGATTTAATATTTTTGGTGAATGCAAAAAATCACTTGCGTTACCAATAAAGAGAATATAGACGAAAGAATGTCTCTTTCGCTGCCAGCGTATGTAGTGTTAGTGTATGTAGTAGTTTGTGTGCTTTTCCTATAGTTCACCGGACACACCAAGATTTTCAAAGGATTGACCACGATTTTGTGTGGACCCATGTTTTTGTGATCTATGCCCAACTTCACTTGATTTTGACATTGGCAATCGTTATAATTTGAAAATCGTTTTGGCGCAAGGAATAATTTGCTGCTTTTGCGTCTTCACCAGCAGCCGTTTACATGAAGTTGGCTACGAATGCACAAAAAAAAATTGTTTTTCTTACCGGACATGAAGGCCGGTAGAAGACTGAACCCTCCATGGGGGTACCGGCTGGTAATAGGTCTCTAATGGCATCACTTGTCTGATGGTGCTGGATAGCTAAGGTGAGGATGTAGCGCTCAGTGTTTGATACTCCTCAATAGTACAGCATTGAGAAATACACCTTGACTATGGTTCGAAGGTAAGGGCTGGATCAAGGTGTCACGAGACCCGTGCAAATGATCTGCCAGGCTAGAGACTCTGTTAAATAGTCTAGTCGTGAACGGAGCCCCCGAATAAAAGGCGCCCTTCGGTGGTAATAGCCTAGCTCGGATATTGCGGATCTCTGTTCGAGTGGTCTTTATATTCTCCGCAAAAAATAGTTTTCATGAAGAAAAATAAAAGAAAACAAAAAATTCCGCGGGACATCACCGCAATTCAATTGCCAAAACAGATGGAGCAACGAATCCTTGATGAGCCAATGCTTAGTGGGGCAAGATCGCCCGCTAAGTC
Source organism: Clusia tigrina (assembly GCA_920105625.2). Lineage (NCBI taxonomy): Eukaryota > Metazoa > Arthropoda > Insecta > Diptera > Clusiidae > Clusia > Clusia tigrina. The sequence goes on from OV050031.1 coordinate 163,179,461, forward strand.
CAAATCAGGTGCTGCAACGGTCAATGAACGGATACCTTCATCCGTGACCAAATCAGTGGGTTGACCTATGAGGCCCCCAATGGCAGTAGACAGGGCGGGAGGTGCAGGTATTTGGAAAATTCCGATAATGTGCCATCCAATTCTGCTGCTGCTACGGCAAAAATAGGACCAACCCAACAAACTCTCATCTCCACTAAGGAGAGACTGTTGACACTAGGAGTAAAACTGGGAGGCAAAGGGAGGAATCCATCCCTACCTACCAGCTCGAAAAAGACTTCCAGGATGGCCAAGAAAGGAATCCCTCTTCCTGATCGTGGTCAACCTGTGGGTTTAGATAACCCGAGAAGAAAGGAGCTAAGTGGAGCTGGAGTCAGATGGTATCTCACCAATCTGGCTCAGAGTTTGCAATCAGATGATGCTCTTACCAAGGCAAAAGAGCACATGGCTTTTCAAGTAAGTTTACAAGGGTAATATATGGAGCAAATTCTGACACTTCCCGTACCTGTTTCCTGATTAGAAATGAAATTAGTTACTTTTGTCTTTCAGAATTCATGTCGCGAGATCTGACATCCATCATAGTAAAGTATATAGATGATGGGGTCTCTCGCATGGGGTTGCATCGGCCTACTTTCCGGGAGACATGAATGACACCCCGGAAGAAGTCGTTAAGCTGGCGAGGTATTCCAAAGGGATTCCACTCTTGGTAGGCTGTGACTCCAACGCACACAATACCATCTGGGGTAGCAGTGACACCAATAAACGACGTGATTCAGTTATAGAATTTTTATATCACTTTATTTATATATATTGAATAAGGTGAACACACCCACTTTTAGAAATGTAATTAGGGAGGAAGTTCTTGATCTGACTTTCTGTAGTCCAGGGCTAACTGATATTGTGACAAATTTGAAAGTTTCGGACGAACTCTCTCTGTCGGACCACAATAGTTTTTAGAAAAAGGTATACTAACTGGGAATTAGTCGATAGTTCAGTGCATTTACTACTCTCATCCTCAAACAACCAAGGAATATATAAAAATCCGGTGGAGCCAGAGGAGGGTGTCAATGAGCTAAATGAAATTATTTCCGAATCCTATGTTTTATCTTGTCCTCTAAGAAAACAGCAGGAATGTGCCTTGGTGGAACTTTAGTCTGTCTACTAGATGTATTAAGGTGCGTAAGCTATTCAACCTAGCTAAGCGTGCGGGGGACTGGGGAGAATATACAAAAAAGTTGACGATCTATAACAAAGAGATCAGACAATCCAAAAGGACAAAGTTTTAGATCCTTTTGTGAAAGTGTAGAATCGACTCCTTATGTATCACGACTCCATAGAGCTCTTGCGAAAAACAAAGTCAACTAAAAGGCATTGAGATCTGAGGATGGGACGTTCACTGCGAATGAAGAGGGTCTCACTCTCCTTTTGCTGCGTGTGCACTTTCCTGGAAGCTCGATCCAGATACCGCCATCTTCGCAGATGGATACTCTTCCTAGAAGAGCAAGCAAAATTGGCTGGAAGGTGGCCCAAGAAATTATAACTACTGAAAGGTTGAGATGGGCAATCAACTCTTTTCAGCCATACAAATCTCCGGGTGCGGATGGTATCTTCCCAATTCTTCTCCAAAGGAGCTCTGAGGTACTGATTCCGCACCTGGTAAATATCACTAGGGCAAGTCTTCTTTTGAGTATATACTGGAAGCATGGCGTACAACTAAAGTGATATTTATCCCCAAGGTAGACAAGAAGAATATGGCCCATCCCAAATCCTTCAGGCCTATCAGTTTGACATCCTTTGTACTAAAAGCATTGGAGAAAATAGTTAATATACATCTCCTTTGAGACTGTACTGAAAAGGGAGCTTTTTCATCCTTGTCAGTTTGCGTATATTGCGGGAAAATCTACTGAAACTGCACTATAGCAACTGACTGATTTTATTCAAGGAGCACTGGATAAAAACGTAATAGCACTTTGTGTCTTTCTTGATATTGAGGGGCTTTTGACAACACTCCTCACGAATATTTGATTAGGGCTGTTAACAGTAGAGGAATAGATAATACCACTTCTAATTGGATACGAGCTTTACTCAACAGTAGACTGACTGAAGGTGAAGCAGGTGACAAAACTGTTAAAATCAAAGTCAATAAAGGATGTCCATAGAGTGGCATATTATCACCCATTTGGTGGAGAAATCTTCTGGTAAAACTCACAAATCTAGGCATATCATGTCAAGGATATGCGGACGATATTGTGATAATAGATGGACGAAAATGTGTATCCAACCTTTGTGATATTATACAGGGGGTTTATTAGCAGCTAGTTAATGGTGCAGGGGAACAGGATTGAAAATCAATGCCTCGAAGACCACCATTGTGCCGTTCACTAGAAAAAGATCTTTACAATATATGAAACCTATTCTTCTTAATGGTACACATGTTGATATTAGCTCTGAGACCAAATACCTTGGAATAATTTTCGACAAAAAGTTATTGGGAAGGCTCACCTGACAGCAACCACCTAGAGGGCTACAGCTTCCTTAATGATATGTAGACGGCTTGCTGGTAAATCTTGTGGATGTGACCCAAAAATCGTTCGCTGGATGTATACCATTAAGGTGAGACCAATCATCACCTATGGTTCTGTAGCCTGGTCAAATAGAGTCAGACTTAAGACAGCGAATTCTGCGTTAAGTAAAGTGCAACGCCTTGCCTGCCTTGTCATCACTGAAACTATGCGCACCTGTCCAATAGCAGCAATGGAAGTTATACTAGATGTAACACCATTACATCTAGTAATACAAGGCTCTGCTAGGAAATCTCTTAGCAGAATACAAGAAATTATCTCGAGAGAATCAAATTACACCCAAAATATATGGGGTAGCACTTCAGCTCAAGATTATGATGGTATCCTAAAATCTCACAAGGATTTTATGCCAAGAAAATTATATTTTGCACACAAATACAGTACAATGATGAGTTGCAAAAAAGAATGGAAAAGTCTAACTGAGACGTATAAAATTAGAGAAAATTCTTATGGTATACATACGGTTCTAAGACAATGGACGGAACTGGGGCAGGAGTATTTGTGCCTAGAACCAACTACTGGTCTATGGACGCGAGTTATATGTTGAATAAAAATCAACTTAAGCTTAAGTAAGACTTTATTCGTTTGTCATGAATCTTAAGACTAGCTTAAAGTATTTTTTCTATTCTACTTTACTGTTCAAATTCATTTGGCCTTGAAGTGCAAATTACCTAAACTTGAGACCATCTGCTATGCAATAACAAACACATTATCTAATAACTGTAACTGTATATACTTATACGAGTACACACAAGTTTTGTAATCTCTGTAAACAAACAACAACAAACTAAATAATAAAAACAAAAACTAAGCGATTACGCTATTGCATAGAATAATATGAATTTGTATATTTAATTTTGTTTGTATGTTTGTATATATGTAGGGTATGTATGTAGGGTATGAGGACATAACTCGCGTATATTTACACTATACCCAATTGACAGACATATTGCATTTGCAAAATAGGATTCACCCAGTTTGTATTCGCATTTTTCTACTAACGTTGATCTTTCATAAAATATACTGAAATATAAATGATTGCATACTTTTAGTATCCCATTTAAAGTTTGAGAACAAGCGCGCCACCCCATATATGTATTTATGCCAAGACACAATCCGTACAGATACGAGCCGAAAACCTTATCAAAACTTCCTTTGAGGTGTAGATAATGCTCTGGAATGTTCTTGAAACTGCTTTCGAAGTGTAAGGAATATTCTATAATGTTCTACTTCAACCATTCGAAAGGTATATACTCGTAAGCCACTACGCAATGAAAGTCGGGTGTTGGAAAACTGAGATTGGAGCAGCTCGAGAAGGAGCTTTAGTGCTTAAACTTGAAACACAACGGCTTAAAGCGGTGCTGCGGGTGCGCTTTAGAGGAGCAGGGTATAGCCGTCGATGAGCATGAATTCAAGCCAACGACATCTCGGCACGAGCTTATCGGGGTAATACAGATACAGCTACAGCAATGCGATGCGAATATGCAGCAGCGGTTACAATAAAATGCTGAATCAGTCGAAAAGAGTGTTGTATCTATCAAAGAGGATGTCAAAGAACAGTTACAGCAGAGTGAAACACAACTTACTCAACTAGCGGAACAAAACTCAGAGCAAATGAAAGAAATGTCCGATATGGTACACAGGAAAGTTTGTGAAATTGAGACGCGTCAAGAAGAGTACCTCCCGCGAAGAGAGAAGATGTGAATATGTTGCTGAAGGAAATGCATCAGAACAACATCACTGAGCCATCAGCAGGGCCCTGGAGCTCTCCAGTGGTATTAGTCAAGAAGAAGGATGGCTCCACACGTTTCTGTGTAGATTATCGGATACTTAATGAGGTAACGAAGAAAGATAGTTATCCATTACCTCGCATCGATGATTTGAAATTGGTTCTCCACGTTGCATTTACAAAGCGGATATTCGCAAGTGGCAGTAGACGAAGACGACAAGGAAAATACAGCATTCAGTGCCGGTGATGGACTATGGCAATTTTTTTGTGATGCCAATCGAACTGTGTAATACTCCATCTACATTTGAACACAAGTGAAAAACTAATCCGATAGTGATAATAAAATTTAACAAAAATCGAGGTATTTAATGAGAAAATTATAACAATTTCGAACAAGCGTGAAAGTGCAAAATTTTCTGCGTCGGTAGAGTGCCGAGTGCAGTGATTCTGAAAACAACTAACTTAAAATTCTTTAATTTTTAAATAAAGTGTAAAAACAAAAACAAAATATACAAAAATAAAAACAACAAAATTATAAAGTGAGAAACAACAAATAATCACAAAGTGAGACAACCGCAAAATAGCACTGCTATTATACGGTTATGTATGTACACAAATACGTTAAATTAAAAGCGGCTTAGCAAGTATCTAGTGTAGAGTTGCCAAAGTTAATTTTAAACAAAAATAAATAATAAAGAAAAAAAAATGGGTGTAGACCGTAACCCACCTAGAGGGGAAGGTCAGCAACAAGAAGAGCAGCAACAACAACAACAACAACAGCAGCAGCAACAACAACAACAACAGCAACACCGAGAAAAACAACATCAGGAACAACAACAGCAGCATCAACAACTGCAAACACAAAAGAAACCCCTTCTTCAGAATCCGCTCCAAAATTCCTGGAGTCCTCAATGCCCCTCGCCACAATCAAGCTCGACTTTTCCAAATAAAAACAGCTCTCAACAAACTGTCCAACAACAAATTGATCAGCTTCAACGCCAGCTTCAGCTGCTATACAAACAACAGCAACCAGTTGCCTCTCCCCAAGTCACAGTAAGTGTACCCTCCCACGACGAGGAGTGGAAAACGGTTCTAAACAAGAAAAGGCAGAGAGAGAGTCCAGGTAAGACAAAGACCACTCAAAAACAAGCTAAACTTGAAAAATACTGGCTAGGAGATCCGAAAGGAACCGAAAATCGATTTTGGTCCCTAGAAGAAGTTGAAGAATGTGACCAAAAAAACACAGAACATAAAGAAAAAGTGTCTAAGCCCCCACCAATATTTGTTGACAGAGTTACCAATATAGCTCCTCTAATGAAACTATTGTCTGAAGCTGCTCCAAATTCATACGAATTAAAGCTCATAAACAATGAGCAAGTTAAAATCCAGGCATTTTCTCCAGAAGCCTACAAGACAATAGTCAACCAGCTTGAGCTAAAAAACACCGAATTTTTCACCTATAAGCCAAAACAAGAAAGAGGCTTCAAAGTAGTACTGAAAAATATGCACCCATCTATAGGCAGAGATGAAATAACCCAAGCCCTGCAAAACCTCGGTCACTCTGTCACGAATATTTGGAACATAAAGCGAAGAAACACAAAAAAGCCTCTGCCAATGTTTATCATTGAACTTCAAACAAACTCAAACAATAAAGAAATTTATGCAGTCAAATACCTGCTTCATACAAAAATTGTTTTTGAGCCCCCCCGACCGACTCGCGATATTCCCCAATGCGCTAACTGTCAGCAGTATGGGCATACAAAAACGTACTGTCGCAGGAAACCAATGTGCATTAAATGCGCCGGAAGCCACACGTCTTCAGATTGTGTACGTAAAAGCAGATCAGATGAAGTCAAATGCGCCTTGTGTGAAGGTAATCACCCAGCAAATTACAAAGGTTGTGTAGTCTATAAAAATCTTCAGAAAATGAAATACCCACAATTAAGGAAAAACGACAATTTACCCATGAATCCTACTCAACAACAGGAAGTTCTGGTAAATCCCAGTACATCAAAACAAACTCAAAATGTACTTTCATACGCTCAGGCACTGAAACACTCAACACAAGCAACTAATGAAAACACAACGGCCCTACCAATTAATACTGTTCCTGCAGAAACCCAAGCTCCGAACGAAATGCGAGAAATGATAATGCTACACCGGCAAGTCATGCAACAAATCACAACAATGATGAACTTATTAGTGACCCTCACGACTAAGAATTGCTCATCCTCAATCCCATAAAAATCATTCTATGGAACGCTAATGGGCTGTCAAAACATTTATTAGAAATTAAAAAATTCCTTAAAACATACGTAATAGATATACTCCTATTATCTGAAACCCATTTCACCAACAAAAGCCATTTTCAGATTCCGAACTTTAAGTTTTATTACACCCTGCACCCAGATAATAAGGCTCATGCAGGTTCAGCAATATTAATACGCAATAACATAAAACACTGTGAGAGCACAACTTATCGCACAGAAGCTATACAAGCCACGAATATAATTGTTGATGACTGGAAAGGGCCAATTACAATTTCCGCTGTCTACAGCCCACCTAAACACACAATAAAAATGGAGGAGTATGAGAAATTCTTTAAGACCCTTGGCAATAGATTCCTAGCTGGAGGAGACTATAACGCAAAGCACACATACTGGGGTTCCCGTCTCACTACACCAAAAGGTCGACAGCTTTATGCGGCCATTGGAAAATTAAATTTACTCCCTGTCTCTTCAGGTACACCAACATACTGGCCAACAGATGTAAGAAAAATTCCCGACTTGATTGACTTCTGTGTGACGAAAGGTATCATGCTTAGTGATCTTAAATGTAGCCCATGTTTTGAGCTGTCTTCTGACCACTCTCCAGTTCTCGTCGAGCTTAACAACAATCTTGCCCTTCTTCCCAGTCAATGTAGCTTACATAATCACAAAACTGATTGGAATCGCTTCCGATATATGGTATCTTCCACAATTGATTTAAAACTATCACTGAAATCTGAAGAAGATATCATTGCGGCTGTTGAACACTTCAACAACTGCCTGCAACAAGCTGCGTGGGACTCCACCCCCACACTAAATGAGCGAAAATCAACGAACATCTCCAAACCTATAAAAGAAAAACTGAGAGAAAAGCGATATGCAAGAAAGAAGTGGCAACAAACTAGACATCCTGAGGACAAGAAAAAATTAAATGCGCTTACAAAAGAACTTAAAGAGATCCTTAATAACGAACGAAACACCCAACTCCATCATTACCTCAGTAATCTCGATGCAACAGCTGCTACAGAATACTCTCTCTGGAAAGCAACTAGGAATCTAAAGAGACCCACAATGTTCCAATCCGCTTTACGAATGGAAAATAACGAATGGGCTAAAAGTGACCTTGAAAGAGCAGTCACATTTGCCCGACACTTAAAAAAAGTATTTACCCCACAGGAAATCGAGCCCCCAGCATGTGTAACAGAAGAAGTGAAAAGTGTTCTGAGTAATACCCATCAGATGGACCTACCCATACGTAAATTTTCCAAAGCTGAAGTGAAAGCAGCTATTGATAAGCTAAATATTAAGAAACCCCTGGGTACGACCTTATCACTGGAAAAATAGTAAAACAACTTCCAGAAGAAGGAGTGACATATCTTACCTACTTATTTAACGCGGTACTAACATCTGGCTTTATACCTCCCCAATGGAAAGTGTCACAATTAAAAATGATTCTCAAACCCGGAAAAAGCGCTGATAAAGTTGAATCGTATCGCCCAATTAGCTTGTTACCGATTGCTTCTAAACTCATGGAAACCCTTTTCCTGAAAAGACTACTCCCAATTATAGAAGAGCGAAAGCTAATTCCAAATCATCAATTTGGATTCAGGAAAAAACACAGCACAATCGAACAGGTTCATAGGATTGTTGAGTATATACACACTGCATTCGAACATAAACAATATTGTACAGCAGCGTTTCTTGACATCTCGCAAGCATTTGATCGCGTTTGGCACGATGGCTTGCTTTACAAAATAAAAACTACACTCCCCATTAACTATTATGTGTTAATCAAGTCCTATCTTACAAATAGATATTTTTTCGTAAAGCAAGGTGAGGAACAATCTGAGCTCCATGAAAGCTCAGCAGGCGTACCCCAAGGAAGTGTCATGGGCCCAATACTTTATCTACTTCACACGTACGACTTACCATCAGCTGAAGGAGTCACCATAGGTACCTTTGCAGATGACACTGCTGTCTTAGCTGTTGACACTCTCCCACACTTAGCTTCCTCTAAAATCCAGAGTGGGCTAAACAAAATTACTGACTGGCTAAAAAAATGGAAAATCAAGTTGAACGAAACAAAATCAGTCCAGGTTACATTCACTCTCAAACGAAACACCTGCCCACCCGTTAAACTCAACGGCATAAATATACCCCAATGTAATGAGGCTAGATTCCTTGGGATGCACCTCGACAGAAGATTAACTTGGAAAACACATATATTTACAAAACGAAAATAACTCGGTATAAAGCTCAGAAATCTACACTGGCTCTTGAATCGAAACTCCAAAGTCTCAATCGATAGCAAATTGCTCTTGTACTCAGCAATTTTAAAACCAGTTTGGACATACGGTATTCAGCTGTGGGGCACTGCGGCAACTTCCAATGTTGAAATACTTCAAAGATTCCAATCAAAGACCCTAAGAATGATTGTAAACGCGCCCTATTATGTCACAAACAACCAAATCCATCGTGACCTCAAAGTTCCTACAGTCGCTCAAGAAATAAAAAAGCTCTCTACTTCGCACAATCTGAGACTCCTAGTCCACCCAAATCCACTGATATCGGAACTCACTTCCAACCCCTTCACTTTCATCCGACTGAAGAGAAAATCCACAACAGACCTCCTGTGCTAATAGGCAATGGCTGCACCACTGGGTGTAGTCCATAAAAGACAGTAAATACAAAAATTAGTCTTAAGTTATTAAATATTGCTGAATGTGATTGAATGTAACAGATTGCAATAAAATATTTGGATATTACAAAAAAAAAAAAAAAAAAAAAAGAAGAGTACCTCCCGCGAAGAGAGAAGATGTGAATATGTTGCTGAAGGAAATGAATACAGCATTCAGTGCCGGTGATGGACTATGGCAATTTTTTTGTGATGCCAATCGAACTGTGTAATACTCCATCTACATTTGAACGCCTAAAGGGTCTCCACTGGAAAACGTGTCTGGTCTACTTAGATGACATCATCGTTATAGGAAAGGACTTCGGGGACCACTTGAAGAATTTGGAAGAAGTATTGATGCGATTAAGAGGTTCAGCGTTGAAGCTGAGCGCAAAGAAATACTCGGTATTCAAGAAAGAAGTCAAGTACCTTGAATATAAAGTCTCACCTGAAGGAGTAAACACAGATCCAGATAAAATAGATTCAGTAAGGGAGTGGCCAAGACCAACTACCTTGCATGAGCTGCGCAGCTTCTTGTGACTTTGCACATTTTACAGACACTTCGTTCCAAGCTTCGCAAACGTGGCTGCTAGTCTGCATGAATTAACGAGGAAGAATTGTCCTTTTGAGTGGAAAAACGAAAAGGGGAAGGCATTCAATAGACTGAGAGAGCTTTCGTGTACAGCTCCGATCCTTACGTATCCAATTCCTGGCGAAAAATTTATTTTGGGTACAGATGCAAGTGTTGATGGACATGAAAGAGTAATAGCCCATTTTAGCAAGATCTTATCAAAGCCTGAGCGAAATTATTGCGTAAGACCGGGAGAACTTTTGGCGGTTATGCCGTGCGTGAAACACTTTAATAAGTATTTGTATAGACAAAAGTTCTTGTTGAGAACGGATCACGCTGCTCTGCGCTGGCTATTACAGTTAAAAAATCCTGAAGGTCAGCTGGCGAGATGGATTGAGCGACTGCAAAGGTATGATTTCATGCCTGCAAAGGTATGAGGCATGTTGATGTATTATCACGACGTCCTTGCAGTGTGGAATGCAAACACTGATCTAAAACTGAAGGGAAAGAAGGAATAGTCGATGTCCGATTGATGGCTGTTTTACCAAACGCAGAATGGACAGCGGTGAAAATAAAAGAAGAACAACGAAATGACCCGAATTGGCAAACATTGTATCAAGTAATAGAGAAGGAAAACGACCAGAATGGAACGAAATCTCGACCGAATGTCCCGTAACTAAAGCATATTGGGCTCAATGGAATAGCTTAAAGTTGTAAGATGATTGCCTATTCCGCCTATGGGAGAGCGAAGATGGAAAAACAACGAAGAACTTAATTGCGGTACCCAAGGCAAGTGTAAGCGAAATTTCAAGGGGTACCATAGTGGCCCTAGCGGAGGACATTTGGGAATAGCAAAAACAGATGAGAAAATTAAAACACAATTTTATTGGGTTGGCTGCCAGCAATTAGTAGTTGACTGGATCTGTTCTTGTGAAAATGCCACAGTTGCCAAGGGACCGAGCCATCGCAGTCAGGGGAAGACCACTTATACAACGTAGGAGCGCCATTTGAGCGTATTACAATGGACATACCAGGTCCGTTTTCAATGAGTTATTCCGGCACAAAATATGTTCTTGTCGTAATCGACTATTTTAGCAAATGGACCTGCAGATTCGGAGCTCCCCTTGAGTTGCACTCGGATCAAGGCAGAAATTTCGAGGCAGCGATATTCAGGGAAATGAGTGAGTACAACCCCTTTACACACGCAAGCCGATGGAATGGTGGAAAGATTTAATCGTATGGTTGTGGAACACCTTAGGAAAGTCGTGGACAGAAATCAGAAAAATTGGGACCAACACATATCCCTGTTCCTAATGACATACCGATCTGCACCTCACGACACAACATCTACAACACCACCCAGGACTCTTTTGGGTTGTGATACAAGATCACCTGCAGATCTGAAATTCGGTGCCTACTCCTACAGAACTTTCCATATAGCAATTATGTAGCTGAAAAGCAAAAACCAATTGAATGAAATTCATGGAATCATCAGAAACCGCACACAACTGAAAAATTAAAGCCAGATATGATGTACGAGCAAACTCCAAGGGATTTCAGGAAGGGAAGCTAGTCATGTTCTATAATCCGCAAAGGAAAAAAGGATTATAGCCAAAACTGCAAACATACTGGGAAGGTTCTTATAAAGTAATAAAGCGGATATATGACCGCCTCTAGTTGGCGAGAAATGTCAGAAACAAAATGAAAGTCATTCATCAGGAGAGGCTAGTTGATTATAAAGGTTGCAGTACTATCCTTGTTCTTAAGTGGAGGGCAGTGAAACATAAAAATCATACCCTAAAAGTCTGCAATCATTTATGAAGACTCTATTCGTTCTTATTCACCACACCATCTTGATTCTTCTCGAAACTTCTTTCAAAGTTTAGAGAATATTCTAGAATGTTCTAGTTCAACACACAAGAGGTAGGGAATACTCTAGAATGCTCTAGTTCAACACATGACAGGAATATAAGCCACCACACAATTAAAGTCGAGACAGAGCTCAACAGTGTTCGTAGCAGTGTGCACATCGTAACAGTGACAGTAATAAAAATTAATAAAGTGATTAAAGATTAAAGTTAATTGTTCTAATTTAACGAAACGATTGTTTGAATACTATACAAACCAGCGGTATGAATTAGAATATTGAGAGTTGGTATAAATTTTCAGGAGGGCAATTTCGTAACAATATAATAAACTGGATATCAAAAAATTTAAAAATTCAGATGAACATAAACAGATATGGATAAGCTACTCGCACTACTATAAACGGACGAACCCGTTCGTCAACTCTCATAATTTCTCTTCTGACTGCGGAAGAAAGCATATCAACAAATGTGCAAGGCTCCGAATGGGAGACACACTACTCACACACCAACAATTAATGAAAAAAACCACCGCTAAAATGTGTCTAGTTTGCAGAAACCGAACTATATCCATCTAACGGGTTACTAAACATTATAAGAGATACAAGCGATTTTAACAACATGATCGACTTTCTCAAGAATGCGACCAAAGCAAATATTCAAACTATTATAGATTTACTAAAGAGCCCAAACATATACAGTAAAATTGAATATACTAATTACCATAGCCGTTAGTGCCTATTTTTATTTTGTCCGTCCGTCTGTCCGTCTGTGGCCACTTTTTTTCTACACCGTTAGAGCTATCTTAATGAAACTTTGCAAAAGTATAGTCTGGACAAAGATACAGAACCAGATTGCTATATGGGCCGATTTGAACAAAGACCACGCCTACCTCCCATATAAGGAACTTTTTTCACCTTTTTTAAAATTACTATAACTTCGGTCCGATTAATGGAATCGTGTCGCAATTTCGCATTTATGGAGATGTGGGTCTTACTAAAGACTGTGCAAAAAGTGGGCGGTATATATTAACTGCCACGCCCACTATTAACAAATATTCATAACTTAAGATCTGGTAGAGATTTATGGACGAAATGAATAAACATGTGGACATTATAAAGCTATCTGCAACAAATGGGGCTGATCAGGCAAAAGACATGCCCACTTTTGATATAAGGAAGTTTCGGGTCTAAAATTAAAATTAGCCTACCTATGCTCGTATTCATGCCAGCGGAATAAAAATTTGCAGATATATACATGGGGTCCATAATAGTGTGTGTGCAGAATATGGAGATTATAATACAACTGCCACGCCCACAATTTGCCAAAAATCATTACTAGGTTCCTATTAAAGATTTTTCAACGAAATTTCACAGGAAGGTTGCGGGTAATAACATTAAACACCACACAATAAATGGACGTGCTATTTCTACAGCCACGCCCACTATTGGCATATTATTGTAACTTACGACCTATACAATATTATTGGACGAAATTTTACATTAGTACGTATATGGACCCTACAAAGCCATGTACAAGATTCGGAGTCGATCAGATGAAGGATACGCCTCCCTCCCATATAATGAACTTTGGGGACCCCACTTAAAGACAGTTACCCTATCTATGCTTCTAGTGATGATATATGAAAACAAATTAGTAGATGTACACACTGGGTCTGTACTAGCATGCATTCCAAATAAGGGCAGATTATTACTACTGCCACGCCCACATTTAGCCCAAAATCATTACTAGGTTCCTATTAAAGATTTTTCAAGGAAATTTCACAGGAAGGTTGCGGGTACTAACATTAAACACCACACAAAAAATGGGCGTGTTATTTCTACAGCCACGCCCACTATTGGCATATTATTATAACTTTCGACCTATACAATATTTTTTGACGAAATTTTATATTAGTACGTATATAGACCCAACCAAGCCATATTCAAGATTCGGGGTCGAGCAGATAATGGATACGCCTCCCTCCCATATAATGAACTTTGGGGACCCCACTTAAAGACAGTTACCCTATCTATGCTTCTAGTGATGGTATATGAAAACAAATTGGCAGATGTATAAATTGGGTCTGTACTAGCATGCAGTCTAAATATGGGCAGATTATTACTACTGCCACGCCCACAATTAGCCAAAAATCATTACTCTGTTCCTATTAAAAATTTATCTACGAAATTTCACAGGACGGTTGCGGGTGCTAACATTAAACACCACACAAAAAATGGGCGTGTTATTTCTACAGCCACGCCCACTATTGGCATATTATTATAGCTTTCGACCTATACAATATTTTTTGACGAAATTTTATATTAGTACGTATATACCCAATCAAGCCTAATACAAGATTCGGGGTCGATCAGATGAAGGATACGCCTCCCTCCCATATAATGAACTTTGGGGACCCCACTTAAAGACAGTTACCCTATCTATGCTTCTAGTGATGGTATATGAAAACAAATTGGCAGATCCAGCTTTCCATCAACTACCGGTAATACAGCTGACAACTACTTTTACTGCGAGCGGATCGCTGGCCTAGAAAAACCAAACTATTAACCAAAAATCATCTTCGTTACCCGCAACAAAAGGCGAAGAGTCTTTGCTACTATAACAATTCACGAATAATCCAGGGTGTTATAACAGATCATTATGCAATATTTAAAAGCACAATACTACTCGTACTTGTCATCAATGTGTAATGCAATTTTTCTTGCCATTCTACCTTTCACACCTGCTATTCGTAAACTTCGAGATGAATACATCCCAGTAGAAATATCCAACTTTAAGGTATACAGCAATTTGAAGGACGATATGTGATGTGATGTAATTTGAGGAAAGAGAATCTGGGACATCAGGTTTTTAACAACGAATCACAATCTATCTGCAAAATTAGAAGCATTTCCAGTGGAATCAAAGAACCAATGGATATTTGAGACTGATTAACAATTGTGTCCAAGAAACAAACCACACAAATAACCATATCTGGATCCGGTATGCTGATATTTCCACTAGAATGACCAGTGAAGACCATCCTGTCACTATTGGTGGAGATCCAATACTAATCAATAAATGTACAATAGTATTGTTGTGGATCCCATTACCTCAAAGAGTAAACTTCACCAACTATAATAATAAACTAAAGAATCTGACGACTCTTTGAAATTGACAAAGAGTGTACCAGCCAGTTCCAGCAGACTTCTATGATACTCTCAATTTTTCACAACCGAAAAACTGCACAATACTAACAGGACTTAATCCATCTTTGCTCGTACTGGGATGTAATGTAAAAATGTAATGAAATCACAGAATGAAATTGATTTTAACTTTTTAATTATAGTTCTAACTACTCTAGCTGCTTTTACTCGTGTTTATTTTTTATCGTTTGAATTATGCACTTTGTGAACAAGGCGATATAAATTTGCATAAAATTTAAGCATTTGAAACCTGAGTATTTTTATGGATGTAGTGGATTCCCTTGAATAATTCTCCTGACTCAAAACACGAGATTTCTACTTCCTTACGTAGCCATTAAGCCAGAAATAAGGATCATCGATAAACAAAAAGTGTTCCTCTATCAATAACACATATTTTGGACATACATTTCCACAATTTGAAAGTGCAGCTGCGTTTCCCAGAGTATAATGAAGACAAACGTAATCTTGAACCCTCACACAAATTTGTTCTCATCCTTTCAAAAACTGCTATTTATTTGCTCTCATCCTTTGCCAAGTTGCAATTAAAGCAAATTCCACTCATGATAACAATCACGATTCAATTAGTAATTTTTGTTCCTAGTACTTTAATTTTCAAATATTCGTGGATTAGTTTGGAAGGACTCTTGCCCACATAAGAGGATTGAATATATATATATATGTACTATTACAAATTTTCAAACTACGAAATACACATTTTTATTTATAGGAAGTAACTTTAAATGTTTCATGCAAATTTTGTAACTGTTGAATTCTACTGAACATTAAACTTTCAAAAGACCAAATTAGGTTTAATTGTCTATGGAAATAGTCTTCATAGCTGCACTAATGTGATCCACTAAAGGCAAATACTCATCCAGTGTAGAGTGGCGATAGCTCTCCATAAAGTAGCATGTGCTGGAGCCAGTATTCGGGAACTCTTTTGGCAAGCACGAAGGATCGCGTGGCTGTAGGTCAAACTCAAAGCCAGGATATTTTTTTAGCCACCTGAGTAAACATACCTGAATAAGAATAAATGTGGGCAGCAAATGGCATTAGTACTCACTGTTTAGTAGTTGGACTAACGTTGATTTTGCAAGCCTCGCTTCCTGACTCAAACTTGTTGGCAATGGTGACGTTATGTCCAAAAAGACAGTAACGTGGCATTTTTCGACCGACTACTCCTGCCAATACTGTGCCTGTGTGCAGTCCGATGCGCATCTTTATCTGCTCGCCATCATGTGTAATGTGCTTTGAACAAGCGTCAATCATCTTCAACGCCATCCATGCCACTTTGTGGGCGTCGTAAATCGAAGCGCGATGTAAGCCACTAGCCACGCAGTAGGCATCCCCGATAGTTTCCACTTTATAAACATCGAATTGATCACAGAATTCATCAAAATCCTTGTAAAGACTCTCCAACATACTAATCACCATAAATGGGGTGGCACGCGAGCAAATACTAGTAAAGCCCACGATGTCGCTGAAAAGTATTGTGACATCGGGATATGTCTTCGCATCAATGCTGGCACCCAACCACAAGCGCTCAGCGATTTCAGCGGGGAATATCAAGTGTAGTAGACTGACGTTTTTCTTCCTCTCCTTTGTGACGGCCGAATTTGCCTCTTCGATTGAGCTCTTCAGTTTGTCCATGCGACGTCGGAGACCGTCTTGGGCACGTGCCTGCTCTCCCACTAAAATAACTTCACGAGTGGCATCGTGCAGGGGTATATCAGATATGAAGAGGCCGTTGCAAGTAAGGCCATCTAAGCCATCCAGAAAAGGAGATCCAATGAATAGCAGTGAGTTTGATTCAGGACAGTGCACCATTTGCCCCTTAATCTCAAGTCCCTTCAAATAAAACATAAAATTTTTGACTCAAATTCAGATATATAACTACATTTGTGATATTTACCGTAGCAGGAAAATCCTTCGCTTCCGGCGGACTCTTCAATGCTACCAAGAAAGGTGTGTAAGTGCGTCGAACTATATCACGGAATTTCATGGTCAAACCCTTTGGGCGCTGAAAATCGAAGTAGGTTGAGGCCTGACAGCCATGATCCGCCATAAATAACTTGTAGAGCTTGCTAAATCCACGGCCTGCTCTTTGAAACAGGAAACTTGTGAAAAGATTGGCAAATGTTTTGACATGCTTACCCAATTGTACCAAATCTAGCTGTTCATTCATAATAAAGTGCCAAGGAAAAGCTTTGCAAAAAGTACTCGGATTGATTGCTAAGTCTGTGGCATTAGCAACGGTGCTGCGCTGTGCAATCGTATCCTGAAACTTTACCAACTCAAGATCAGCTTTTGTTGAAGACTCCTTGACCAACGCGAATAAATAACGGTAACGGCGACAATCACCTTCTACGGGCTCTATTTTTATGTTTACATTCACACCGAACAACATTCGAGTCAAAGCCTTTAATAATGAATTTGTACACAATTATGAAATTCTTCAATATACATACACGACCTGACCTTGAGAGAACCCAGAAGAAGCCAAGCTATGACTGGACGGTCTGTAGTGAAAATTAGTTCACCATTACCGGCACACACGAAACCTGTATCAGTTACACCTTCCTAATATTTATAAGAAAATATATAATGCTTAAGAGCCATATTCGGTCGTTCTTATATTACGTAATCGTTAAGTTGGGAAGGGCAATGGTAGATAGGATCAGTGAAGAGACTGAACTATTGTGGACGGAAACTACTGATTACGTAATATACCCACAACCCCATTGTAAAGTAGTACCTCCTGCAACTTTAGCACATCGTAGACTCCATCCAACGAACCTAGAAACTCTTGTAGGTCGGTGCCAAGGCACCGAAATGCACGCTCAATGATACCTGTGCAGCACGATGTTATTAACTCCTCTCCCAGCAAAACTAATATCTCGCTTGCACTGGCTTCATCCATTTCCAGTAAAAGCTCCTGGATATCGGCTAAGTAGTCGTAGTGAGGATAGTTCTTTAGAGAGGCCAGGTCTATTTGGCTGTAATAAATATGAGTAAGGGGTTTAAGTGGGCAAAGTGTTCTGCTTATTCTTACAGTTTTGAAATATTGGGCCAGTTCTGACTGTATTTGGAAATCAAAACGGCGACGGCGCTATTGAGGTCGTCATTCTAAAAAATGAGAACAGATTTCTCCAATCAGCAACAGTTTTCTATGACAATTGCGTTATTTTTAATTTTACCGAGGGAGCAGTTAGCAATTGAATTGCCATTTGCAAGTGCGTCAAAGTCAGTGCATCATGCGATATTTCTTCATCTTCCAGTGCCCAAGTATTGCCGGATTCAGCAATAACTGAAGGCTGTCGCGACAATGAATCGGTACGACAGAAAAAAGGACAAGCCATTGTTGAGCAGACCTTCCAATTTTCTCCAATGCTTTAACGTCTTAACCCTGAAAAGTGTAATAAGAAAAACGTTAACAGAAAAATCAAATAAAAATATACACTGATGAAATGAAGGTAACCGTTTGAGCAAACACACACACAATTCCAATGATATACAGCTAGTGCAAGAAAACTAAATTCAAGATGAGTGAGGTACCGAGAAGGGTAAGTCGTAGTAAATTCGTATGTTGCATTAGCAGAATGTTGGAACTGACATCCAAGTTCAACATGCACGTGGGGGTTATTTCGTAAAGTGCCACCCATTGCAAAATTCATGAGAGGGAGTTGAAATATTTGCATGCATTCCCAACACCTACTGCGTCATTGATTTTGATTTCAATGCAAACACATTATTAATCAAACCTAACATTAAAACATACATTCATGAATCCACCTCACGAAAAGACAATTATTTACCAAGAGTCAATACTAACGAAAATAAATGACTATATATTTTTATGTCTAAATGAAAGTCATTTAATTTATTAATGGTAAAGTGGTAAATAAAATTCAGTATTTACTGTTCCTCTACCAAGTTGTGACAGCCACCCTCAGTACATATTGTATTAAGCCCTGTCCCTTTCGATACGTATACACGGGGAGGCAATTGCAATGGATACACACTTTTCCAGCTGAAAATTTCTTCTGTAGTTGGTAAAATAAATATTTCTTAAAAATGTATGCCGCGTTTATATTTAATACTTTTTTATATTAACTACTAATTACTACAAGTTTAAACAATAAGCAGATTCTGTGTACCTTGATTTATTATGCCTAAGTTAAGCGTTTCTTCCCGCTGCACAATGGACAGTATAACAAATGAACGACCACCAAAACGAACTGAATCACTTAGAACCGAACTGTGAAATGACCGCTCGAGAATGGTAATTCGTAATGCCAGGACGAAAGCACTATTGATGTCGGAGGCTATTTGGGGAAGGCCTTGCGCGCATAATCGGTAGAAAGTTTGCTCCCACATTGAAACTTTTCAAGAACTTTCGAAGCTTCTGCATTTGCAAGTTTCGCATTAACTTTGCTTTGAATTAAACGTTTTTTTTTTCAACTGTCATCAAGTTGAAGCAAAACCGCTTTAACAGGCTGTGTCAAGATTTGCATTCCATTCAGAACATTAATCGATTCTCATTGGTGACTTTTTTAAAAATACAAGTAAAATTTTTGTTTGCAATCAGAGAGCTTGTGACCTTGGTACATTACTGAAGAGTTTAATAGTGATTTCTGTTGAAAGATCAAGAGGACAGCTAGCGAAAGCTGAAACTGCATTTAACGCATAGTTCGGACGTGTAGAGATGTCACAGTGATCGAAGAGATGTATATATTTTTTCGAAAGCGAAAGGTGGCTGAATATCGAGTCAGCTTGAGTGGTAAGCAAAGTATACAAAGCTCGAAATCGAAATTTATTTGTTTCTAGATTTATTTTTTCATTTTTCAATGACTACTCTCGAGATTATATATTTTGATATATTAAGGGAAAATAAGCATAGACGACTTGTTGCTGTTTGGTATTTAGCTATAAATTGTAATAAAAAAGCATTAGCTACAGGACACACATTCCAGTTAAAGCTACCAAACGCCGCTTGGCAAACATATCTTGGAACCGGTCCAGTTACTCAGTTCAGTTTTTTTAATTTCGAAGGCTGAAACGGTTTTACGTTGAGTGTAGTCATTTCTTCATTCAAATCATTGATTACTCTCTGTATCTGAGAAATATAGTAGCGTCTCACAGGGGATGAAAAGGGTTCTCTCTCTACAGTGGCGAGGTATATTTTGGATATGTTGCCTTTCTTTTGTTAACATTTGGTGCTTTGCAACCTGCAATCATTTGCAACTTCCACATCCTTGATCTTCGCATGGTATTTATTGTTACTTTTTGTTGTATACGAGGACTGTCAAAAAGCATATATTTCCTTAACGAATCATAAAAGTTGGTCGGTATTTATTTGTAGAAGTCGCAGCGTTTCCTCCTTAGTCATATCCGAGTGGACCAGAAATATTCAGTTCTGAGAATTAAAGGATATTTCTTTGTTCTTTAATCCAGTTTTTTCTCAATTGCTTCTTTGCTCATTATGGACATAAGGCAAAATATTGAAATAGAAAAGTAGATCACATATATGTTAACATACCATAACATAAATGTATAAATATTGTTACGAAATTGCCCACTTGACAATTTATTCTGTTATGAAATTGCCCTCCTGACAATTTACTCTAACTCTCTGTACTCGGATTCGTACCACTGGATCGCATAGTAATCAAACAATCGCTGGCTAAATTAAAATAGCTAACTTTATTTAATTATTGCTATTTACACACTTAATATTAGGCTTAAAGTTTACTTTATTACAATTTGCACTTTTTTTAATAATTAATTTTATTACTTTACAAAATCACAATACTGCTGCTTCGATTAAAATGCACGATGTATACACTGTTACGATCTCTGCTCAGCTGTGTTCGACTTTGAATAGTGTGGTGGCTTTTATAGCTTTCGAATGGTTGAAGTAGAAAATTCTACACTATTCAAGAAGTTTCTGGATCATTCTAGAGTCTTATATTCACCTCGAAGGAAGTTTTTATTTTCGAGAACATTCTTTACACTATCTGCATGGATTGTGTCTTGGCCTTAGTACATAGGGTGGTGCACACAACCTCAAACTCCAGATGGGATTCTAAAAGTATGCAATCACGTTTCAGTATGCAATCACGTTTCAAAATTGAAACCTAAATGACACCCTAAACGTATGCAATCGTTTATGGATATACTCTATTCGTCTTTTTATTCAACACACTGGATTGTGTGTGTGCCTAAAAGAATACTCTAGAGCAGGCATGAGCAACACGCGACCCGCCAAGCATTTCTAAAATTGATTTTATTTTATCGACTTTATCCCATCAATATATTGTTATAAAATTAATTATAATAAAATGGTAGTACATACTAAACCGAAACAATTTTTGGTGACGAGTTACTCACTTGTCGGCAACTTGTTCAAACATGCAATACGAACGCGCCGCGTCTGTGCTTGTTTGTGTTTGCTTCTGTCACACAATCAGTCAGACTGGTAAGCTGTTAACTAGCAATTTTAGCAATTCTTGTGTGTTTTGAAAGGCGTGAGTGCAATATTATTGTCAAAAAGGTAATATTAGAGTTTTTTTATTCAAAATTAGGTTAGGTTAGGCTGACTTAAAGCCACACATAGACCTATTTGTCCCTAGCGATACCAGATGGGGTCTGACCTTTATGCAGATTTCCAGTAGACATCTCGTAGGATGTCAACGCTTTTTGCGAATTTATTCAAAATTAAGTTTTCCTACAAATTTTTTTAACTTTCAAATTTTTAATTCATAATAGCATGTCGGAAAAGCAAACAAAAAAACGGAAGATTGCGGACAAGGTGAATTTACTTACCCTACGTCTCCACGGGCAATTTTTGATGGCATGCCATTTGCAATTTCAAGCAAATTGCCAATGGAGACTCCAAATTGCTTCAAGTTGGCAATATATGTTATGAAATGTGTTATGCCATAAATTGCCAACGTGCTGTGTTGCAATCAGTTGTCATTTTGTTTGTTTGACAGCCTTTTTTTCATTTTTTCGTGACGCTCACAGTGGAAGCATCGTCGGACATTTTCTTTTTACCGCATCGTTTAAATTAATAAAAACGCTAAAATGAATGGAGACTGTGCATTTGCATTCTTTGTAATAAAGGATTCACCCAGAATTTCGGTTTCCTTCTTCTTTCCTCTTCATCGTATAAATAAAAAATTTTTTCAAGCGTGGGTACAGCGAACTAGATTGCTTGACGGCATTTTCAAAATGACAATGGCATAACATCGCAATGCCCACCATTAAAATATTGCCAACCATTGCAATCAAATTTGACATATGTTATGCCATCAAAAATTGCCCGTGGAGACGTAGGGTAACATGGTGGCTGCAAGAGCAAATTTTTTTGAATCGATTTTCCCTCAGTAGCTGTCAAAATTTAATGTTTAGAAAAATGCGACCAAAACAAATATGAACAAAATTGGAAATTGAGTTTTTATTTGTGTGAATAAGTTTTATAATTGTTATTTTTGTGAAATTTGAACATTAAAAGATTAAAAAATAAACAATATGCAAAGCAAATGTGGTATGTGTAGTAAATACTCGGGTAAATGGATCGTTTTTCCGTGTAGCCAAAAATGAGTAATTCCGACAACAGTGGGTGGATGTATGTGGTGTTAATTTTAAAAAAACGGCAGTTATTTGTGAAGACCATTTTTTGCCCAGTGATTTCATAAATGGTCCTGGAGATGTGTGTGGAATAAAACGGTTGCTGCCAAGTGCTGTGCCTTCTTACTCCATTCCCAGTGTGAATTTGCAGGATAGCTGTTCATGGTGTTGTTAATTCCTCCACGCAAACTACTTACTCATATTTAAAGAATATTTCATGTTAAGAGTTGATATGATTATTTATGAAATATTAATGTTTTAGTGGTTTTACTAAGACAGCAATAATCAATGAAAACAAAGCTCTTAGGGAAAAAGTGAAGAAGCTGGAGGCAGAGATCACTGAATTAAAGCTACAATTGCAGAGTAATAAACCTCTGACCACAGCAGTACACGAACTATTTACTATGGGTCAAATAAAAAGGCTATGCGATACTGATGGTAAAAGGGCGAACTGGCGGTGGGAAGATGTGTCCAACGCTATATGCTTACAAGCTGCAGGTCCAAGAGCGTATAGACATTTATATAGCAAAGGATACCCTTTACCACATTTTATAACACTGCAGAGGTGGGCAAACAAAATTCATATTGAGGAAGGAATACTACGGTTTCCCATAGATTGCATGCGATTTGTGAACAATCTGTCGGAAGATGACAAAATTTGTGTGGTCTCTTTTGATTAGATGAAAATTGCTGCTGTATACGAGTACGACTCATCAAAAGATATAGTAAGAAAGCCCACAAATTATGTTCAAGTTGCAATGGTGCGAGGTTTAATAGCCTCCTGGAAGCAGCCTGTCTTTTATAATTTTGACTGTAAAATGAATAAATCTATAATATATAAGATTATAGAAGCTCTTCACAACGTGAGCTTCCCCGTCGTTGCCATTGTTTCCGACATGGGTACAACAAATCAATCGTTGCGGAAAGAATTTGGTGTGTCTATTGGTGAGCTGCATTATAATAATGAATAGGTATATAATACAAATATATTTTAAATACAATACAATAAGCCTTGGTTCCAAAACCCATGCAATATGGGTGACAAAGTATTTGTGTTTGCTGACGGTCCACATCTGCTGAAGCTCATGAGAAACCACTATTTAGATTCCGGAATATTGTGGAATGAAAATATTGTCACACCACAGACAATAAAACAACTAATGCAGCATGTGTCCGGATCTGACGTGTCAATTGCCTACAAATTAACTGAAGATCATTTATCCATTCGACAAGCAGGTAAAAAATATAGTAGTTTCATTTTCAATTTTAAAAAAATGTGTAAATACAGGGTGGCCCAAATAAGACCAGCTGATGTGAAACACAAATAACTTTTTTATTTTTTAACATAATTTATTTTTTCTTTTTGCAGATTATAATTGAACTCTTGGAAATTTAAAATGAATACGTACAGTCCACAACAACGCATTAAAATTATCGAATTTTATTATTCTTCTCAACGATGAATTGTTCTGACGCAGCGAAATTTTCGCCGTTTTCAGCGCCCACATCTTCCATGATTACAAGTTTACTTCGCCGTCGTGGGGCTCCGAAAATTCAAGGGCAATACATCAGCATCAGTCAAACCCAATCAGATGCACTGTTTGGTGCGGTGTTATGGCCTCAAAAATCATCGGCCCATATTTCTTTGAGAATGAGGATGAAACGCCAGACACGGCAGATTTCATTCAGTTAGTGAACGATTGGTTTGATGGTCACAACTCCAAGTTAACGACATTACACTACCCTGGAAAAGAACCATATGGCAGAGATCTACCAAAACAAAAAGAAATTCTGGATAGAATGGACATGCTAGTGGGTAAACCAATTATACCCAGAAAAAATACTTTGGCTCCCTTCCAAGTGTATTTTGTTGTCAAACATTTCGCTTCGCTTGATGCATGAATATGTGTCGGAAAGGTACGGAATGCAATATATTTGCACTTATAGATTAAACCAGGATATTCTTGAGCACTTCTTTGGAGCCATTCGCAGCAAAGGAGGATTACATGATCATCCCAGCCCTAAAGATTTTAAATTTAGACTACGAAAATATATTCTAGGTATTTCTCTCAAAAAACTTTTGTGGACGTTCAATATTTACTAATTGTGTGTTTTTACAGCAAAGGAGCTGCTATTTGTGTTTGTTCAATGTTTAGTTATTGTGTTGCAATAGTTTCTATCATATCGTTGAAGGTAACCCAGTAATAATGTGATTGTGATAGTAGGATTTATTGAAAAAATTTTGATATACTCGTATATTAAAACATTTTTCTCTAAATAATCAGCACGAAATAGAGAATATTTACGTGGAACCGGTAATGTGGAGGGAGACGACACGGAGTGGTTATCTTTTGACCATTCTAATTCTCAGAGCACTGTTAATCCAAATGGCAGTACCGTAACTCTCACTCAAGATTTAATTGAGTCTATGGATGCTCTCGAGTGTGAAAACATTGTTGAGAATGATTGTGTGCCCGAACTGTTTCCACAGGAACTAGAGGTCATTTCTAACATCGATATCGACATTCTGCATGAAGATGGGTTAGAATATGTGGCAGGATATATAATTCGTAAACTCAAATTGGAAGACTTTGAGGAGAATATAGACACTGGTACTTGGATGGATCAAGTATCTAAAGGTTGGTTAAAGAAACCTTCTACAATTTTTTTGAATAAAATAACGAGTTTGGAAAGCATCTTTAATACAACAAATGGGAATGAAATTGTGCACGCACCCAATTTGCAAAGTAGATTAGTTGCGTTAAGTTCAGCTATTTAATTGCCTACATTAGCTACATCGTTGTTTTTTAAATGCCGGATGCATTTTCGCATAAAACAATTGAATAAAAGGTTGAGAGTGCAGAAAGCAAAACAACGCATAATGGGCAACAAGAAACTATTGAAAATTTCATTATAATCAGGTTTATTAAGGTAAATATTGAAATAATTGTTATAATATTTATATATTCTTATTCTTTATATTATATTAATCCATTGATTTATTTTTATTCCAGATTTTGCGAACTACTTCAGTGGGTGCGACAACAAATGCAGCAGGAACTGTCTCAGGTAACTTTCAATAAATGTTCTCCATTTAAATATTCAAACACTGCACCACTTTATAAATCTATTTGTATAAACTTCTCTTTCATATAAACATATATGAATAAAATCTCACTCACATACTGAAAAATATAGAAATTATAAGTTTATTTTACTATTATATAAATATTTTTATATTTTAAGCAGTTCTTATGTATTCCTCCATTCCTCTCAATTTCGTTTATTTTTATCGCACATTGCCTATGTTTGACAATTCCAGAGGTCCTTGCAGCCACCATGTAAGTAAATTCACCTTGGTTGCGGATGAGCACAGGCATTTCGAAGAAAAGTGGAAATCTGATTATTTTTTCACTTTCGTCAAAGATAAAGCTGTATGCTTAATATGCATAAAAAGGCATTACGATACAAAACATGAACAACAATTTAAAAACTTAACAGGACAACTCCGGATAGATAAGTTTAATCAAATGGAGAAAAACTTAAGAAAAACAGGCTATTTTTAAAAATCAAGCTATTTTATCAAATACGGCAGTAAACGCTAGTTTTGTTGTCAGTCAAATACTGGCAAAAAAAATTAAGCCCTTTGCGGATGGAAAAATAATAATAGAATGTCTGACTGCTGTTGCAGAAATAGCATTTGCTGATAAAATAAATATTATTTCTAACATTAGTTTATCAAGATTCACCATTGCAAGGAGAATTGAAGACTTGTCCGAGAACATAGCAACAACGCTTCGTGAACAAATTGCAAAATTGGAATACTGTTCTTTGGCACTTGATGAGAGTTGCGATATTAGCGATACAGCACAACTGGCTATATTTTTGCGTGATATTGACACCAAATTTAATATTACTGAATAATTGTGTTCCAATGCAAGGGACTACAACCGGCAAAGACCTGTACGATGAACTACTCTGTGTTGGAAAATTTTTCAATTTTATTAGAAAAGATTATTGGTATGTCGACAGATGGAGCACGAGCAATGTCAAGCATGGAGGTAGGAGTTGTTACCGCACCACTAGAATGATGCAGTGTGGTGGCCGCGGCTAGCTCACAGCAATGGTCGTGGTCCTTAACCCGCCACACTGCATCGGGTGGGACAACACTACAAAAACAAAACTTCAACTCACCATTTTGCCGGGCATCCTCCTCCACGACGACAAGCGAGCCCGCCCCATATTTGCCGCCTTAGCCTAACATTTTCAACATAAATTTACACATAACTAAACATGCTACTTTACACTTAAATAAATAACATACATATACTTTACACTTAAATAAATAACATACGTATACCTAATAACTTAAATAAATACCATATATACTTATCTTTATCCTTATCTCTAGGGGGCGGGCGGCAGCCTCCTTTTTCCTCCGGTATCATGACTCAACTCCGATTCTCGAATGGGATGGGCCGGAAACAAGCAGTTATCACTCTATTCAGCACAATCACTAATTAATGCAAAATTGTACTTGAATTCAAACATTTTTTTTATTTTTTTGGAACCGTTCACACTTTTACTGTATCAGAACAAATAACAGGAACAACCGACGAGACGAGAGACTATCCTCACAGAATCAGACCTGCACCAACGAATATCCGCACTAGACTTTTTTCTATACCCGTTTCTAAACAGCAAAATCCGGACTTTGTGGTAATTTGAATATTTTCAGTACCCGAATGTAACTGAAGTTATTTTTCTCTGTCAAATGAGCATCCACAGTAAAACATAAATATTGAACGCGCGCGGCAACAAAATTAATTCGAAACAACTTTCTTCCTAAACACTTAAAACTGCATAGAGACCGTATTTTCCCTACTACTGCCTTAAATGTTTTTTTTTCTTTTTCTCTTGAAACCGTATTTTTTCCATTTCCTCGGCCTCTTCCGCTATTCCATCTTTGACCGCTCCAGCGGTCGAGTCGGTCAATTACCTTTCTTTGGAATTTTTACTATTCTGAGGCAGCTCCATCTCAACCTCAGAATCGTCTGGTAGGTTTTAGCCTGGCCGCATTTACTAGTAAAGCGGACAAGTGGAAGGAAGAAAAGAAGGAGAGAAGCAAAACAAACATACAGACGGTAGACGCCAAAAACAACGATCGCAACAAAACACACGGGTTGCCAGTGCTCTACCCTGAGCTAGCCGGGCAACTATACCTACATATACCTAAACATATAAACTAACAATACTTCGTTTTCAGAAACACCACCCTGATGATGATTACGGATCCCAACACCTAATTGCACGGTAATTATTCACAAAACAAAATTTATTAATTTAACCCTATATTTATCTTGTCTTCCCAGCCATTCGACTCGAAGAATCACCTTCACCACTCTACTCAACTAATAAACGCTAACCTACACACCTATACTCTATCGTATAAACAGGAACATTTTTATTTATTTGACCTTACAAAACACATAGTAATCAATTCTATTTTCAGATTTTTAACTCAGATTACCTCTACACCAACGAAGCTGATTTTGGGAGTAAGTTCTTTTATATGTATTATATAATCCATAATTCCATAATTCCCTATGATTAACTTTCCTCCACCTCCTTACTAACTATTGCTTCTTCACGTACTACAGGCGCCAACGTGAGCTAAGCCCACAACCCCGAGATTAAGAGTCGCGTGCTCTTACCGGTTTAGATTCTTACTATTGTTTTATGTCCTTGGCATGGAACACTCCTACCGGTTTCCCTCGTAAATCTTCTAATAGGTATAGACAATTCCCCAGGGGCTTCACCACTCGACACTTTACAAATTTTCTGCAAAATTTTGCATTCACATTCCTTGAAAAATCACTCAAAGTAAAATTACGTCGAAAGACTTCCTAGCCCGGAGTAAAATGAGTTCGCCTAGCTCGCTTGTTGTACTGTCGCGCTCCCTTTTCGTACGCTAAATTTGAAAGTCATATGCCTGAAGCTGAAGAGACCACCTGGCTAACCTCCCTCTCAAGTCTTTCAATAACATGAGCCATTTTAAGCTAGCATGATCGGTGATCACGGTAAAAGGCATCAGCTCCATATAGGCCCTGAACCGCCGCACCGCTAGAACCGCTGCCAGGCACTCCTTCTCTGTCACGCTCTAGTTCAGCTGGCAACTATTCATTTTGTACGAATAGTATGCTATAGGACGTTCATGTCCAGCCTCATCTCTTTGGAAGAGCACCGCCCCAACGTAATGGGACGCATCACACTGGATATAAAACCGTTTCTCAAAATCTGGTTGTGCTAATACGCGTGCTGTGGTGAGAACCTGCTTCAATTCCGCAAATGGCCTCTCACAAACCCCAAATATTTTACCTCTTTATATCAAACTTCGATTTCTGTAATCCTATTGTTAGATTCGCATCAGACAGACATTTCGCTACTTCTCCTAATAAACGCACATGTGTACTGAAATCTGGGGCTATTACTAACAAATCGTCCAGATACACAAATACATTACCCCGGAGACGTTGCGGAATTACTTTGTCCATCAGCCTGCATAATCTCTGTGCCGCATTGCATAGCCCAAAGGGCATTACCCCAAACTGGTACAGGGGTCTTCCTGGTATGGTAAAGGCTGTAAATGCTTTACTCCCCGGTTCCAGTTCAATCTGCCAAAATGCGAACTTGAGATCTATGCTGCTGATGAACACTGCCTCGTCTATGCGACTTAGGATGCCTTCTATATTCTGAATGGGGTATGCATCTTTCACGGTCCGCTCATTCAACTTGCGGGCATCCAAGCACAACCGATTCTTACCCGGCTTTCTGACTAACGTGACCCGACTGCTCCAAGGGCTCTCACTTTCTTCGATCACCCCTAGCGATAGCATCTGATCTACTTCAGCATACAATAATTTCTGTATCGCCGGAGATACTGGGTAGTAACGGTCCTTTACTGCTTCCGCTCCCTGTATCAACTGTATGCTGTGTCTTTCTGCCGTTGTTCTACCTAGTCCGTACTCTTCATATGCCCTAAACTCCTTCTTTACTCTAACTAATTGTTCCAGCTGGGTCTCTGACAAATCATACATGTTTGCGGCGTCGTTCTTTCCACTGTTATCCTTGGTATCAGACTCCGCGACTATTTCATCCACTCCAACTATCCCCGGTGCTAGGCTAAACACCCGCCAAAAGTTGACTCCTAAATAAACTTCTTGTTGTAGTGTAGGACACAAAAAAAATGTTATAGCTTTACTCTCCCCGTTAAAATTCACGGGCACGGTTACTCTCCCCACCACAGACTGTTTCTGTCCACTAGCTGTATTTACTATGGTCACATAGCTCCGCACTTTCAGCCCCAAGTCACTTACCAGTTTCTTACAATTTCTTCCTAGTATACTCACAGATGCCCCAGTGTCTAGCAGACCTCTAATACTTTTCCCCTTGATTGCTATTTCCGCAAACGACCTTTTATCCTCCCTATCACTTCTTTCCACCGTTTCTGCTACTCTCTTCCTTTCCATCGTTCTCCTCCGGTATCGCTCCCGGGCTTTCCTTACTCGATTTGAGACAATTAGGCTCCCCACTCCATTCACCGGTGCGCTACTCTGTAGCCTGTAAACTCCTTCTTTCCGCTCTAAGTCTTCCTCACTCGAAATGGGTTCTCCGCAGGGACTTGTCCGGAACGTGGCGGTCCCTCTTGTGCCACGTTCCTCCCGGGGTTTCCCTTCCTGCAATTAGGACACTCTGGAGTCACCACATTCTCCCTTCCACACCTATAGCAAAATATTTTCCTTTGCCTCGAATTACATTCTCTAAATGTATGCCCGAGCTGTTTACAATTCCAGCATACCACTTGACTCTTACTTGCCGGTTCCCTTACTTGGTTCCTCTCCTCTAACGCACTTCTCCCTGTTACCACTTCCTGACGATTTTCCCCTACCTCTTCAATTGCCGTGTTGCTCACCTCACTTACTACTCGACCCGAACCATATTTACAAGGCGACTGCACCATCCTAACTTCCCTCTTTTGAAAGAATCTCTCCGCCTCTTGGCATTCATATTTTAGCTGCTCCACGCTATAGCAAGCGATGGGATACACTATCTTCTCTAATCCCTCCCTTAGGTTTCTCTTTATAATTTTGATTAGGTCAAATTCCGACACAGGGTAAGTCATTCGTGCTCGGAGCTTCATCACTTCAAAAAAGAAAGAGTCCAAGCTCTCGCCTGGCAGTTGCCCCCTTTCTGACAATTCCCTCAATAACTCAAATTCACTCTGGTTTAAGCGAAACTGCCTTAGCATAGCGTTCCGAAGCGCTGGCCACGCCCTGACGTCGGTTGTCCGTACGCATAGCCAGTACCACTCTATTGCTGCCCCACGCAACAGTACATGAAATTCCTTTATTACTGCTGGCCAAGGAACCTCATACTGCGCCTGCAAATGCTCCAACCGGAATATAAATTCTTCTACGGGCAGATTCTCGACTTTTCCATCGAAGAATAAACCCCATTTCTCTAGTCTCACTACCATATGACTCTCTTCTCTCGGAAACTCTCTTCCGTTCCTTCGCCCTATATTACTTCTTCTCGCTTGCACCCTGGTTAGAATCTCCGGACCACCCTCTTCCGCCACCATCCGGATTGGTGGTGCGCGGCCACTAGTAGGGGCAAGCTGGCTCCTCCATCTGACACTTTCGCGACCTTCCTCTGCTCTACTTAGGGGTTCACAACCCGACTCCAATGTCGCGGGCATCGCCCCCCGCTCCGATAGCTGTTGCCGTATTGGCCGCACTGCGTCATTAACCATTTTCATCAACTCAATGTGATTCGCCCTTACCGTTTCTTTTATTTTTTCCGTCTCTACACTTAATGCTACTCGATATCTATTATGGCTTTCGAGCAACATCAAATTAATTGCCGATCGGTATTCGCTTGGGAGTTCTGATGGCCTCATTTCCCGTTCTGGCCTGGTTTCGTACGCTGCCGTGGCTAACCAGCTATCCTCACTGCCTCTATCCCTTCGGCACCGCCCCCGTGCCGCTCCAACCTAGTGGTTCCCCACCTGCCTTACCTTCCTCACTTCCTCCTTGGGGCGAGTGTTCCACCGTCATATTATCCCTGTTTCCTTGTCTTCCTGGAATATCACGGTTTCTATAAAATTCGGCACTTCTTCGATTTTTTCTTGGACCACTTCTCAAGTGCATCTGACTTATCAGAATAGCCCAAATTGATAAATAACCGAAATAACTTCTGACAAAAAAACTTAATACCGGCAACTATGTCTGGAGGTCTACACCTGCCACCCTATACCCCAAAAGAATAATACATATTTATACAAAAATTTATCCATATAAATAATCCTTTGTAAATATAGCCAAAACAAATATATTCCAATTTTCAATATACTCGTATATACCTACATATACCATAAATATATTTCTTTAAATAGTCCTTACATTAACTATGAGCGTAATTTACTAATTTTTAGTAATAATAAGTAATAATACCAATCTAAATATTTACTAACAAAAAATATAATATTTTCTAATACAAATAAATGTTCGAATATATGGGGTGGGGCTCCCTTGTCTTCAATCTATCGGAGGACTGTTTCTTCTAACAGGCGAGTTGTCATTCTTCATTAAAATTTTCCTTACATTTACTGTAAGGATCATCAGTGCTACGATGATCTGTTCAACAGACCACGGCCACGATGAGATAGCTGACTTCATCTCACATTTAGCCTCCCCCTCTTGTCGATGCAGTTGGCGTTACGCATTGGCACATCAAGTCAGCGGCAAGAGTGGAGCACATTAACTAAACACCAAAAACTAAACCACAAAATGCTTGACTACAAAATCACAATACATCACAAGGAAAATTTTAATTTACATTTCTTCACTAGAATGATGCAGTGTGGTGGCCGCGGCTAGCTCACAGCAATGGTCGTGGTCCTTAACCCGCCACACTGCATCGGGTGGGACAACACTACAAAAACAAAACTTCAACTCACCATTTTGCCGGGCATCCTCCTCCACGACCACAAGTGAGCCCGCCCCATATTTGCCGCCTTAGCCTAACATTTTCAACATAAATTTACACATAACTAAACATGCTACTTTACACTTAAATAAATAACATACATATACTCGTATACTTAATAACTTAAATAAATACCATATATACTTATCTTTATCCTTATCTCTAGGGGGCGGGCGGCAGCCTCCTTTTTTCTCCGGTATCACGACTCAACTCCGATTCTCGAATGGGATGGGCCGGAAACAAGCAGTTATCACTCTATTCAGCACAATCACTAATTAATGCAAAATTGTACTTGAATTCAAACATTTGTTTTATTTTTTTGGAACCGTTCACACTTTTACTGTATCAGAACAAATAACAGGAACAACCGACGAGACGAGAGACTATCCTCACAGAATCAGACCTGCACCAACGAATATCCGCACTAGACTTTTTTCTATACCCGTTTCTAAACAGCAAAATCCGGACTTTGTGGTAATTTGAATATTTTCAGTACCCGAATGTAACTAAAGTTATTTTTCTCTCTCAAATGAGCATCCACAGTAAAACATAAATTTTGAACGCGCGCGGCAACAAAATTAATTCGAAGCAACTTTCTTCCTAAACACTTAAAACTGCATAGAGACCGTATTTTCCCTACTACTGCCTTAAATGTTTTTTTTTTCTTTTTCTCTTGAAACCGTATTTTTTCCATTTCCTCGGCCTCTTTCGCTATTCCATCTTTGACCGCTCCAGCGGTCGAGTCGGTCAGTTACCTTTCTTTGGAATTTTTACTATTCTGAGGCAGCGCCATCTCTACCTCAGAATCGTCTGGTAGGTTTTAGCCTGGCCGCATTCACTAGTAAAACGGACAAGTGGAAGGAAGAAAAGAAGGAGAGAAGCAAAACAAACATACAGACGGTAGACGCCAAAAACAACGATCGCAACAGAGTATCTGGAAGGCTATTTCAAGACATTAAGAATGTCACAGGAAGGGAAATATTCGTTAGCCACTGCATAATTCACCAGGAAAATTTGTGCGCGAAAATATTGAGTTTGCCAAATGTCGCAGTACCAATAATTAAACTAATCAATTTTATAAAGTCGAGTGCGTTAAATCACCGTGAATTTGAAGAATTCCTGAAAGATTTAGAAAGTGAATATGGCGACGTGGTTTTTAATACCAAAGTACGTTGGCTTAGTAGAGGTACAATGCTAAAAAGAGTATACAACTTAAAAAGCGAAATACATTTGTTCTTGGATATGAAGGGATATGACTTTCCTCATTTTGGTAATAAAAAATGGATGTGCGATTTTGGGATTCTAATCGACATGACTCAGCATCTCAATGATCTTAATGTGGAACTTCAAGTGAAATGACAGTTAATTCACAATTTGTATGCTCAAATTCAGAGCTTTGAGCGAATTGTGGAAACAGCATCTTTCACATCACATTTAGAAAAAGAAAACGTTACTACTTCTCAAAAATACTCACAATATATAGACATTCTAATCAACGAATTTCAATTACGATTCCAAATGTTCAAAGCTGAGAAGACAGCGGTTTCCATTGAAAAGTTTTTCTCGCCATTTAATGTCGATGTGGATATAGTTCCTGAAGAGTTCCAAATGGAATTGATTGGCATGCAGAATAATACCGATTTAAAAAATGTATTTTCTCATGTTTACATCGAAAATTTTTATAAATCGTATGTGAGCCCTGAGAAAGGTCCGCTTTTAACGACAAATGCTGTCTCTGTTCGGAAGTACGTATGTTTGCGAACAATTATTTTCAACCATGAAATTAATCAAAAATTACCACCGATAAAGACTGAGTGATGCACGATTAGAAAGCAACGTACGTGTAGCTGATATTGATCAGCTTGTATCGAAAAAACTGTGCCAAATTTCTCATTAAAAATTTCAAGTAAATTCGTTTTATTGTTCTTTTCTTGTTTCTTTTTATTTTGCATTAAAATTTGTATATGAAACCTTTACTTTTTTTAAATTTTATATTTTTTTATTCTAATGCTTATTATAAATAAAGTTTTGTTAATTACACTGTTCAAGTTTTTGACACGAAATTTCTGGTACAAACGTGAAAACCATATGGTTGTATTTGGATGAGCCCCCTGAGTACTAATCCATCGATGAAAGTGCCAACTTGGCTCATTGGGAAAATTTTATGGCGTTTTGTTTGAATTTCGGTCAATTAGTGAATTTTTTACCATTTAAGCCCATTTAAGTCGCTATTCCTGTATTCAAAATTTCTTTCGTTATTTTTATACGGCTCGCAATTACTAGTTCTACCATTAGAACGCACATTTCAACTGAGAAAATCAAATTTTTTAGCCTATTTTCATGATTTTTGCCCATTTTTCATCGATTTTCCCCATTTATTGCTGTTTTTATGCGCTTTTTTGAAATTCTTGGGCAAACTTTTCGACATAATTCTTACAGTTTTTCCTTTTTACAATATACTATGCAATATTATTGCCATTTCAAGCAACTCAACACACTTTTTAAATACAGAAACCATCCTTTTTACGCTTTTTCGGATGATTTTCGCGTTTTTTATTGATTTAAATAAATTTTTTGAATACATTTTTTCGGTATAAAAATGAATGGAAATGCGTGTTTCTCCGTATTAATGTAATTAATTTTAAATTGGCAATTGAAATATAGAATTATTCAATGGAATATCATTCGTTATCCTCCAATTCCATTAACAAATTCCAGCAAAGATCTGCCAAAAGTGAATCTAGGAAACGATGATTCGATGAAACTAATCTTGGATTCTGTGAAATACCATGAACATTGTTGGAAAATATGCGCTGATTTGAAAGTGGTTGCACTTATCTGTGGCCTTCAAACTGGTTACACTAAAAATATGTGCTACTTGTGTACGCGGGATTCGCGATATACACCACAGTATCAAAAACGAGATTGGTTACCGAGAACAAATCGTCTAATTGGACATCAGAACGTTATCCACGAGGAGTTGGTGCCGATGGATAAGGTATTGCTGCCACCATTGCACATTAAACTTGGTGTAGTGAAGAATTTCATCAAAGCGTTACTGGTGCGTGGAAATAGATTGGCGTTTGAACGATTGCAGTACATCTTTCCATACTTGAGTGAAGCGAAAATTAAAGCAGATAAATAAATATTTGGCATTCTTTTTCCGCCAAACGAAGATGAAGCATTCTTAAAAGTTTTTATATAAAATCATATATTGAATTCAGGTGTGTTGAATGGCCCAGACATTCGCAAACTGATGAAGAATGAATACTTCAACAATGTCCTTCAAGAGACGGAACTCATCGCTTGGGATAGCCTGAAAGCAGTGATCGAAAAAGTTCTCGGCATTCATCGGGTGGACAATTGGCGTGCCATTGTTGAAGATATGCTGCAATCTTTCGAAAACATCGGTGTTCGAATGTCGTTGAAAGTGCATTTCATGCATCACCACCAAGATCACTTTGAGCGTCAGTTGCCGTCTGAATCAGACGAGCATGGTGAACGTTTCCACCAGGTATCAGCACAGTTGGAACACTGGTACAGTGGAAAAAAATTAGATTCACTTTTGGCAGATCTTTGCTGGAATTTGTTAATGGAATTGGAGGATAACGAATGATATTCCATTGAATAATTCTATATTTCAATTGCCAATTTAAAGTTAATTACATTTATACGGAGAAACACGCATTTCCATTCATTTTTATACCGAAAAAATGTATTCAAAAAATTTATTTAAATCAATAAAAAACGCGAAAATCATCCGAAAAAGCGTAAAAAGGATAGTTTCTGTATTTAAAAAGTGTGTTGAGTTGCTTGAAATGGCAATAATATTGCATAGTATATTGTAAAAAGGAAAAACTGTAAGAACTATGTCGAAAAGTTTGCCCTAGAATTTCAAAAAAGCGCATAAAAACAGCAATAAATGGGGAAAATCGATGAAAAATGGGCAAAAATCATGAAAATAGGCTAAAAAATTTGATTTTCTCAGTTGAAATGTGCGTTCAAATGGTAGAACTAGTAATTGCGAGCCGTATAAAAATAACGAAAGAAATTTTGAATACAGGAATAGCGACTTAAATGGGCTTAAATGGTAAAAAATTCACTAATTGACCGAAATTCAAACAAAACGCCATAAAATTTTCCCAATGAGCCAAGTTGGCACTTTCATCGATGGATTAGTACTCAGGGGGCTCATCCAAACACAACCATATGGTTTTCACGTTTGTACCATTTTACAACTTGAACAGTGTTATTAATAAGTGTTACTTTATGTGCGGCCCGCCAAAAAATTTTAAAATTTAAATTGGCCCGTTGATCAAAAACCCACCCCTACTCTAGAATCTTCTCGAAACTTCTTTCGAAGCGTAGGTAATATCTTAGAATGTACTATGCACGAGAGGTAAATAAGCCACCGTGATCGTGGCTGTGTGTACATCGTGAATTTCAATGGTAACAGTATTAAAAATTAATAAAGTAATTGAATGAATAAAGTGCAATATTATATTAAAAGTAAACTTTAAGCCTAAGATTAAGAGTGTGAATTGCAATTATTAAATAAAGTTAACTATTTCAATTTATTTAAATATTGGAAGTTGGTATAATTTGTCAGAGGGCCAATATTCGAACCATTCGATTGGCCACTCTAACGACGATAGAACAAACATTTGTATGGAAAAGATATCGAGTAAATTATACTCGGATTAAACGAGCGAATTTTTCCATCCTCGATAGAAAAGTGCTTCCAAATTGAAAATTGCTTAAAAACCAACGAGATTAAAAATTACCCAAAAAAATGCTCTGGGATTTTTTATATTTTAGCTGTTTAAATTTAAAGAAAACAAAAATTAATCTTTGGATTTTGCTTTTTGATTTTAAATATTATTATTCTGTTGATTTAAATTATATTCAGATGATAAGTTTGCATAAAAAATATAAGGAAAGTAAATGTTTCAAAAAACAGCTGAAACAGTGCTGCCAAGTATACCACTAGCTCGAGTGCTGTTTTATTCGCACAACCCGTTACGAGCTCGATACAAGTGACGAATCGAATTATTGAAGAAGATGTGCTGACCTGCGATACTAAACGAAGTTATAAAGGCGGTCACCAACTCACCATTCTGGAGGAAGCAATATTTAATTATTATAGAAACCAATGTAATATGAAACATATAAAAGTTTAAACCATCTCCGATTAAGACATAATTGAAGTCTAGTCTAAGCCACAAAAATTACCTCTAATGGAGAGATGAGTTTACAAAGTCTCCAGTTGACTAGTGAAACAATTTTCCAAATTTCTACTGCAGTTAATGCTTAAATTTCATCAATTTCATATGTTTTTAAAATCATTATAAATTGCTTAATTTTTGATAACACCTAAATCGGGTCAAAATGAAATGGGCAAGTATTATCAATTGCCAAGTAGAAACGTAACTGAAAAGGACATTAAATTATCCCAATATAATTCCTGATTCACCTTACTATTGTTTTATCCCAGCATCTTATCTTAAGTTTGAAGCTGAAGATGACAATAAAACAAAAGAAGTTCCATTCAAGAACTGTAGAACTACAGTTTTATCAATTTTATTTTCATTTTTGAAACCCTCAGTGTAAGATTAACAACAAAATTTAATATGATCCCTTATATTGAAGTCGTGAAGATTTGTACTGAATGTGAACTAAATATCTCTACTACTGTGCCCATCATATTATCGAAAGTTTTAATATGATTAAAAAGATTAATCGCATGTTCACTTTATAGCGTTTCATAAGGTAAGTATATTTCGGCGTTCTTAACTAGTTATATATGCAATCCAATATCTTGTAAAAAAGTATTTCGTATATATGTATGTATATGAACCTAATTTAATAAGTCCTGATAAAATCAATCCTAACAAAAGGAGTCTCGAACTAGAACTATAAAATTAAATGGATCAAAAAGAGAGAGACTCTTTCAAAGTAATACATCAGTGAGTTTGAACTAATCAAATAATAGCCTTTAAAATATTATGAAATTAAATTAAATAGTAAGAAGAGGCGATATAAGTCCCGATTGCTGGCAACAATATTACAATTCTTATTTTTTAACTTATAACCATTTATAGAAAACCAGGTATATAAGGTATAATATGAACGAATACTAATTAAAATAAATCAAATTTCAATATATACGTGCTTCCGTTAAATTTAGATATATAAGTTAAGACGCTCCCCCAGGGAACCAGAAACTTGGCTCTTTATCAACTGAATATATTAAAAACAAGGCTTTTAATTGTTCAGATTTATTACCTTTCCAATCGGTTGTTTACTTAAAAGTAAAAGATACTTTTTATTTTAATTAAAATTAAAGTAGTCGAATAACCACATATTCGTATATAAACCAGTTTTTCATATAAACTTATAAATTCGATTTCAATTCGATTTTCATAGCAACGTACACCCTAGAAAACTTATACCGAGAATCTATATTAATATCTATCTAATCTATAATGTAATGAAAATCTATATTAATAATAATCAAGAGACATAAATAAATGTTTTATTGATATTAAAAAATTATGTATATATAATTACATCTAGAATATTCATAATTCGCTGGGTTTGTTTTTTGATTCTCACTTTTGATATGTAATTATTGATATTTAAAGTTTTCCTTATACGAAGACTAATGGACACAAATGGATGATCTTCTCGAATGGTTGGAATTATATCAAAATCAATGGAAATAAATACGAAGGTATACATCTTAACAGGCGGTTCAGTTGTGAATTGAAGCGATAAGACTATTATTATATATAAGATAAGACTTGTATATTAAATTACATTTTATAAACCATTGGTTTAGTTAATTGCTGTTAAATTAAAATATGTGCGTATACAGCTAGCTTATTATGCATATTCAGTAGTACATATCACAATCCAGTGATAAGAATTATTAGCCAAACTGATTTCCATAACATGTTACGAATCAGCTGGCTGCTCCCTTAGTTAGAACACCCTATGGCTGTTCTGTTTAGCATCTGTATACTCCGGTTGGTACTCTCTCTTTAGGTATACGTGTATATATGTATGTATATCTAGTTTGCAGGCCTAGGCCTCATTTATGTGTTTAGAGACTTTCTTAAGATTTTCGTAAAGTATGCATTGGTACGATCAGCTGGCAGAAGCAATGGGTAGAAAGGTACATTGATTTTGTCTTGTTGTTTTTTTTTTGTGGGTGTGTGGCTTCTTTCATCTGTTTGGTTTTGCGCAGCAGGAAGGGCCGATTTTATATCATCACGTTTTGTTTATTTTTTTTGTGTGAGAGGATAGTTTGCATTGAAAACTTAGGTTGAGTGGAGGGGAGTTTAGTTTCTCATTAGACCAGCTCTTGCGTACGCAAGAGCTGGTCTAATGAGAAAGGCTGGGTGTATGTGTGGGCGGATCGAGTGTTAGTGTGGGGTTAATATGTGAGTGTGAGTTGGAGGGGAAAAGAGCAGAAAAAGAAAAGTGGCGATGAAAGGTTAGTAGCTGTCCTTGAAATGGTTGGTTGACCCACAAAGCACAGCTGTTGCCAGGGGGTATGCTTAGTGGGTGGGACAAAGACGGACGGACTGGTTGTGGAAAGGATAGTAGAAAGTATGGTGTGAGAGGGAGAGAGCTGGGAGTTGAAGTACCGGAGGATAGTGATTTTTGAAGTCAGTTGAGAATGCGGAAAATTTTTAGAAGGGATTCCGTGTTCGATATTTGGGCGAATAACATGTTTTGAGTCTAGAGCTGCAGCAAGTTGTAATTAAAAGTGCTGTGAAAGTGTGAGAAACTGTGCAAAGAAAAAAAGTAAAAGTGAGATTCTGCATGGTCGAGAGTGAAGTTAATGTTAGAATTTAGCACTAAAAAGAGTTAAAGAAAAAAGTAAAAAAAGTGGCTTCGACTGTATATAAAAGTGTAGTAATATCGCATAGAAAGGTGAATTACCTCGAGACATCAATATTTCGAATTTTTCCCGATTATAAGGGAAGTAAATGGATACGGATCGACCGCCGAAGACCAGACTCCTCCTAACCAGAGCGACAAAAAAAGAGATAATTCCAACTTGTTAAGAATAAGTTCCAAAATATAAGTATGTATGTACATCTTTATTTAAGTTTCCTTTTTGTTGGATGTAAAGAATTAAGTTTTTATTTGTTTTGTTAATAAGTAGAATGTATAAATTAATTTAAAGCGTTAGGATACGGTCTCAACAGAGCGTGGCGGTGGCGCGCTCGGTAAGGATAGCCTATACTGGTCGAGGGAGCTCCTAAGAGTAGATAGGGGCAGAGCGAAAGCGGGTTTGGGTTTGTCTTTGTTGCCTAAATTAGCCTGCCTATACGTCGCTTAGTGGAGGCCGTAGTAATTGTCCGTGTATGTGTGTGTTTGTATAATAAAAAAAATAAATTGTGGTAGGCTAAGGTGGAGACAGGAGGGGAGAATGAGGAAAGGCTGATCGGCACGTAGGAAACCGGTGGGGAGGTGAGTAGTACCAAATATGAATGATGAATGTTAGAATAGGTTTAGAGAACGGTGGAGTAGTAGTAGTAGTTTGCTCCACGATCTGGGTTGGGAACCCACCAAAGAAAATAAAAGGGAGTGAGCTAGTCAGGGCGTCTGTGCCAGGTATGATGACTATGGGGACGTAACAAACAATATAATATAATCTTTTCCGTTTACACAGCTTTTTTTATAATCCGTATTAAAGAAATATAATCATCGATTTACAGCGCTATTCTCGCGCACTAGTATCAGTTGACAATCAGTATCAATTGACAACTTTTTCTTCATAACCATATTTTGAATACCTTATTTCGCAGATCGGTACACCGAAAAAGCATCTCGATTTCACCTCTTGTGGTAATAAGCAACGCAGCTGCCAAAATGTGCAATGTTGACAGAAAAATATGTACATATGTATGTACAAATAAATGAAAATGCGAGCGAAGACGATATTGTAAGTATGTGGGAAATTTGTTAGTGTCTATCAAATACATTAATGATATTGTTATTTTAATTAAGGAAAAGCCGCACAAACGGACAACACCGGAGCATACGATGCCGATATGTATAAGTTAGGCTGAACAACAACCACAAGAGCATCGTTATCTTTTACAACAGTAAAAAGATGAGCAGACTGCATAATTGTGAGTGAAAGCGACGAAGGTAAAATTAGCTAGTTAAGCCACTTCACTTGTAAAACAGGTGTGGAAGAATTACATGAATAAAGAAAATAAATGAAAACATATAATTGACGCCCAACGTGATATAAGCCTACGGAATAAATGTACCGATCAATTCGCAAAAAGCAATTGTAGTTTAATAAAATTAAATAGTTGATTAGCAAAAAAATTCGCTAAGAACATTGGATGACTTTGAGAGCAGCACAAGAGTAACCACTTTGTTAGTGAACATTTTATAATAAATTCGTCGACATTGGATGACTTTGGAAGCGGCGCACGTAGCTGCAGCAACAACCTCTCTGCCAGCGCAGGATTTCTTAAAGTAAGTGATTTGCTCAGTTCAAAAAATATTTATTAAATACTTGAATTATAAAAATCATCATTTTTGGTGGATTAAAAAAAGTTATATAATTGTTATTAATTCAAAAAGTTAGTTGCAAATAGAATTTTTTTATTTTTTACTTTTTAATAAATTTTCAAACAAAAGTACTTTCATTTAATAGAATTGCAATTTGATAATTAAAAGAACACAGGGATTTGTTTTTGTTATATTGACCTTCAATCTGATGAGCGACTCTGAGTTAGCCA
Organism: Clusia tigrina; assembly: GCA_920105625.2. Classification (NCBI taxonomy): domain Eukaryota; kingdom Metazoa; phylum Arthropoda; class Insecta; order Diptera; family Clusiidae; genus Clusia; species Clusia tigrina. Next base: position 163,221,804 of record OV050031.1, read on the forward strand.
ATCTATTTAAACAGTTAGACTTGAGTGAAAAAACAAAAACAAAAATGAACAGTGAAGAGCTACAAGCTATCGTTAATGCAGCAGTAGACGCTGCGCTAAGTGTGCAAAAACAAGATTTTGAAGAAAAAAATAGAACAACTAACACAAAGGCTTTCAACAGCAGTGATAAATGATGTAGAGACCTTTGAAGAAGTTGAAATTAATGATAATGTAAAATGTGAGGAAACACTCGACTTAGTGAAGAGCTTGCCCGAATTTAATGGGAAGCAAGAATGTTATATTTCATGGAGACAGGCAGCACACACCGCTTATAAATTATACGAAAGGTTCGATGGAAGTGCAAAACATTATCAAGCCGTGGCAATAATCAGGAATAAAATACGGGGACCTGCTGATGCTGTGTTAGCTTCCTTCAACACTGTTCTAAACTTTAAGGCAATAATAGCAAGGCTTGATTTTACTTATGCCGATAAATCTACCTAATTGAGCAAGAGCTGAGCACTCTAAAACAGGGAAGTCTGTCAGTTATAAAATTCTATGATGAGGTTGAAAAGAAGCTCACGCTTTTAACAAACAAAACAATAATGTCGTATGAGAGTCACTTAGCAAACTCATTAAATGAAAAATATAGAATGGACGCTCTTCGCGTTTTCATTTCTGGGTTGAAAAAACCTTTATGCGATATTCTTTTTGCTTCTCTTCCAGCTGATTTACCTTCCGCCTTAGCCCTTGCCCAAGAGGTAGACGCTAACCATGAACGGTACATATTCGCAACCAATTTTTGAAAAAATTTTGAAAGCAGTTCTACCAAGAGGCAGGACGAGGATTATACTAATCAGCAGGCATGTTCCGGTGGGCGAAAAAATCCCTATTTTCATAGAAATTATGATAAGCTGCAAAAATCGAATAATGCTAATGCTGAAAACAATAAACGACCCGAACCAATGGATGTGGATCCATCGTCATCTCGCGTCCGTTACCCAACAAATTTCGAGCTCCAAAATCAGAAAGCTGGTTTCTCACAACAGAATAGGGCAAATCATTCCCAAAATTTTAGACAGAAACAATTTAATTACAACACACCAAATCAGGGACAACAGTTTAAGCGACACATGGAATCTGACAGGCAGACTGGGCCTAAATTCCAAAGAATCAACTACACTTCACAGTCGCAAGACATTATTAGTGAAAATACTTATGATGACATAGTTCAAAATGAAGTTGACGACATTGACGAAGCCCATCTTAGTTTTTTAGGGAAAGGTCCCTGCTCCCATGGATCAGCAGAACCATAGGAACAAAGGGCAGGGAGATTAAACTTTTAGTAGATACAGGAGCTTCTAAAAGCTATATTAAGCCACTAAAAGAGCTGAAAGGCATTGTACCATTAAATAAATCATTTCTAGTTAAATCAATTCACGGCTATAACAAAATAAAAGATAAATGTAAAATAAATCTGTTTGGGTTAAACTCAGATTTTTTTTTGCAACCCAACCTAGAAACATTCGATGCAATAATTGGCCTCGACCTGCTTACGCGGGTTGGCGCAGTTGTCGACTTCCAGAAAGGAGAGATTATCCATAATTTCGGATCGGAAAAACTATTATTTTTTAAATGTGAAAGTGTTAATTTTACGAAAATTCAAGAGGAAAATGTGCCCCTGGCAGTGAGAGAAGAGTTTCTCCATATGATAAGGAAGAGATCCTATGCATTTGCCGATCCAAACGAATCGCTTCCATATAATACCAATATAGTTGCAACAATTCGTACAAAGGATGAAAAACCTATATATTCCAAATTATACCCATACCCGATAGGGGTAGCGGACTTTGTTAATAAGGAAGGTAAAGAACTTTTACTTAATGGCATCATTAGACCATCTAGATCACCTTATAACAGCCCCGTTTGGGTCGTCGATAAAAAAGGTACAGATGAACTGGGTAACAAAAAGAAACGTTTAGTAGTAGATTTTCGAAAGTTGAACGAGAACACAATCGATGACAAATACCCTATTCCTAATATAATGAACATACTGTCAAACTTAGGACAGTCATTGTACTTCACAACCCTGGATTTAAAATCGGGGTTTCATCAGATTGAACTCGCAGAGCGTGACAGGGAAAAAACTGCCTTTTCTATTAGTAGCGGCAAATATGAATTTTGTAGACTACCATTTGGCTTAAAGAACGCCCCAAGTATCTTCCAAAGGGCTATAGATGACGTCCTTAGAGAACAAATTGGGAAGACTTGTTATGTTTATGTTGATGACGTCATAATATTTTCAGAAACAAAAGAACAGCACGTCAGGGACATAGAGTGGGTGTTGAAAAGTTTATATGAGGCTAACATGAGAATATCGATAGAAAAGTCAAAGGTCTTTAGATCAGAAGTTGAATATTTGGCATTTACAGTTTCAAGAGGTGGTATAAAAACTTGCCCCGATAAAATAGATACAATGTTAAACTTCCCCATGCCTGCGACGTTATTCAAGCTCAGATCTTTTTTGGGCTTAGCAAGTTACTATAGGTGCTTCATACGGGATTTTGCCAGTATAGCCAAACCATGGACCGATATTCTAAAAGGCGAAAATGGAAAAGTTAGTGCCAGACAATCAAAGAAGGTGACATTAACATTTGCCGTTTCAGACAAGAATCCAAATATGAAAATCAAGCGTTGGAAAGCCTTCATTGATGAGCATAACGCAAAATTGCACTATAAGCCAGGGAAAGAAAACTATGTTGCTGACGCTTTGTCCCGTCAAAATATAAACTTGATAGAAGAAGAACCAAGTTCGGACTCAGCGACCATTCATAGTGAGACTTACACAATAGAAACTGTCGAAAAACCTGTAAACTGCTTTCGGAACCAAATCGTTATAGAAAAAGCAAATTTCCCATCAACACGTACATTTATAATCTTTGGGAAGAAAACGAGGCATATTATTCAGTATCACGATAGAAGTACCATTTTAGAATCTATTCAAGAGGTTGTAAACACCGATGTCGTATATGCAATTAATTGCGAACTGTCCGTTTTAGCTTACATTCAACACGGATTGGTACAAATGTTTCCGAACACCAAATTTAGATACACTGCCAAATTCGTAGCCGATATTTTTAATCCAAATGATCAGCTGGAGATAGCAACAGCAGAGCACAACCGTGCACACCGCGCAGTGCAGGAAAATGTAAAACAGATTTTAAACGAATATTTCTTTCCAAAGATGGAAAAAAAAAGTAAAGGAAATAGCAAGAAATTGCAAAATATGCTCCAAATCGAAGTACAATAGGCATCAGCCAAAACATACAATATCAAAAACCCCCATTCCATCATATGCAGGGGAAATACTGCACGTTGATATTTTTTCCACTGATTCCAAATATTTCCTAACTTGTATAGATAAATTTTCTAAATTTGCGGTTGTACAAACGTTATCATCCAGAACAATCGTAGACGTAAAACCACAATTGATCCAACTTTTGAACATTTTTGCTAATACGAGAGTCATATACTGTGACAACGAAAATTCGTTAAATTCGCATACCATTACATAGACATCTCCTGGCTAGCAATTTTAATATTGAAATTGTGAATTCCCCCCACTGCACAGCACTTCCAACGGACAAGTAGAAAGGTTTCACAGTACGCTGACAGAAATTGCTAGGTGCATAAAGTTAGAAAGATGTATAGACGAAACAAATGATTTAATTTTGTTATCGACTATTGAATATAACAAGACAATCCACTCAGTGACAAAAGAGAAACCGATTGATATATTCCGATCCACAACAGTAAATTTAAATAGTCAGGTGTCAGCACGGATAACTCAAGCTCAAGAATCAGAACTGAAAACACATAATAGAGATAGGGTAGAACGTACGTTTAATATAGGAGATAAGGTTATGGTGAAGAGGAACAGAAGACTAGGAAATAAGTTAACCCCCTGTATGAAGAACAGGTGGTAGAAAAAGATTTAGGAACCACAGTTCTCATTAAGGGGAGGGTGGTCCATAAGGACAATATAAAGTAAATAAACTTGTATTTTTTATTTTTCCATTTTTAATAGAGACTTATTTGACTTGATATTATTTTATTAAAGTACATTTTCTTTAAGTAACCACTACCCAAAATGATGATTTGAAAATATAACTAACTGAGCATATCACAAGTATGAAATTTTGGATGTAATACAAATTAACAATGCGGTGTATTTAGTTTTCTAAGATATTATAAGTATTTGTAATATGTAGTTGATATAATATAATTTAACAATGCTGTCTATTTAGTTTTCTAAGATATTATAAGTATTTGTAATATTTTTGTCGCTCACTCATGAAAAACACCGACAACTCACGAACAAAGAGCTCCAAAAGGTCCTCTGATGGCAAAAACGAACCAAAAACAACTCCACTATTAACACTGTTCAATGCGTTCAAAGTGTCCATTAAATATATGTTATTGCTGCTTTATTGTGGACAAGGATACAGCTGCAGGATGAGCATCTTTATTGACTATTTGTTGCGTGATTTGTTCCATTACGACTGTCATTTCCGATCCTTAACAATCCACACCGCAGCACTATCGCTTGGTCGACGAGGCTGATTTTGATGCCGCCCTAGTCTTGCTGCCTTGTATGAGGTCGCATTATTTTATAACGCAAAAAGGGCACTTAAAAGCGATATTACAAGCAGGACCAGTGACGTACCAACAGTTCAAATAGGAATCAATGGATCGAGGACGCTCCATATTTAGAAAGGGAGGAGTTAGGCTGAACAACAACCACAAGAGCATCGTTATCTTTTACAACAGTAAAAAGATGAGCAGACTGCATAATTGTGAGTGAAAGCGACGAAAGTAGAATTAGCTAGTTAAGCCACTTCACTTGTAAAACAGGTGTGGAAGAATTACATGAATAAAGAAAATAAATGAAAACATATAATTTATATAGTCAATTGGCCCTATTGTTGCATTATCCCGAACTTTCTATAAAAAATAATAAGATGCAGCGTTTTGTGTACTGAGTACATATAAACATACATAGATATGCACATATGTACGAGTATATGTATATTACCCAATTTTTATATTCGTTTGCTCCTCGAATGTGTTTGGAAAGCGAACTTCAACGCATTTAATTTTAACAAGGCACGGGATACAGACGCTTGACTCAATAGCAAAGCATAATAGGTCCCCACGTACTTTTGGGATCGTGTGCATAAAAATATAGGCAGCACAAGATGCCTTTGGTGTGTTATAAGGTGGCAATTCTTCAATGAGATCTCGGCACACGATTTTGAAAGGCGAAAATTCTGCACAAATAAATTTTCCTCTATGCTGAAATGGTATCTGCAATCACGCATCTCTCTCAAAATATGGCTTCTCTCAACAATACTTTTCATATCATTATTTAATAAAATTCAATTTGTACAACACCGCTCGAGTTATGGGACCCACAACCAAAGAGTATTTACGTATATTGAAGCTACAGAGCCATACACAAGAAATAGGGTCGATCGGATAAAGGCCACGCCTACCTCTAATATAATCAATGGAAGGTTCCGTACCGAAAATTTCCATAGATATGCCCCTATTGAAGATTTGTGAAGAAAACATCCCAATTGTTGAACTCACACGCACAATGAAAGGTAAAGGGTATTTCGAAGTCGATCTAACCCGACTTCAGACTTCTTTACTCGTTTTTCTATTGTGTTTGCGCGAGTTATAAATCTCAACCTTTCTAAAGGGTCCACCATCTAACGTTTTTTTTTGTCAACTAGTGCTTATTTCGTGAATGGTAACACTTAGCTCATGTCTGATTTGACAGATAATTAGTTTTATCCTTCCGCTGAACGAATATGGTTGTGTATACGCTTGAACAACGCTGGGAAATATTGTGAAATTACTTTGAAAATCATGGTAATGTTGCAGAATGTGTGCGAAAATTGCGTACGGATTTTGGAAGAAGAGAAGCACCGTCAGCTCCGTATGTTCGTTATCTTGTGGAAAAAGTGAAAGAAACTGGCAGCCTCATCGATAAACCAAAGCGTGAAAAGCCAAAAACAGTGCGTACACCCGAGAATATTGCTGCTGTGGCAGAAAGTGTGCGTGAAGCGCCATCAACATCAATTCACCGTCGTTCTCAACAATTGAACATTTCGGAGACATCATTGAGACGAATTTTGCATAAAGACCTTGGTATGACGCCATACAAAGTCCAATTGGTTCAGGAGTTGAAGCCAACTGACCATCCAATGCGTTTTCGCTTCGCTAAGTGGGCCTGCGATCGACTTACAGAAAATGCCGATTTTGCCAAAAACAAATCATCTTTTCAGATGAAGCTCATTTTGATCTTGGCGGGTATGTAAACAAGCAAAATTGTCGCATTTGGGGCACAGAAAACCCGCACGAATACATTCAGCAGAGGCATAATTGGGCCATTTTTCTTCGAAAATGAGCAAGGAGCAGTTAATGGCGATCGTTATCGGGCCATGTTGAACGAATTTTTGTTCACAAAAATTGAAGAGGAGGATATTGGCAACATTTGGTTTCAACAGGACGGCGCTACGTGCCACACAGCCGAAGCTACACTCGATGTTTTCCGCCCTGTTTTTGAACATCGCATTATCAGCCGCAGAGCTGATGTCGTTTGGCCACCTCGGAGCTGCGATTTGACACCGTTGGACTATTATTTGTGGGGTGCCCTCAAAGATAAGTGTTACGCCGACAAGCCAGAGACAATTGACGCTTTAAAGGACAATATTCGTGAAGCCATTGGTGAAATACAGCTGCACACAATCGATAATGTGCTTAAAAATTGGACCGATCGTGTAGGCTACTGCATGGCCAGCCGAGGCAGCCATTTGAATGAAATTATTTTCCAGTATTAACCGGAAGGATTGTACTTTCAAATAAAAAAAGAAATTTGAGAAAATATCTAGTAGTTTTTTTTTACAGAATTTTAAAAAAAAAAGTTATTTGGCGGACCCGTTATATCACAATCAATCTTATAATGAATAAAATAACTTTAAAATACAATTATTTATACTTTAAAATATACTTATTCTAAGGAAATGAATTAGATGTTTTTAATGAGAATATGAATTAGGCAATTTTACAGAGAATTTCAGTTTACTGATAACTTAAATAAGATGTTTTTAATGAGAATATGAATTGGATGATTTTACAAAGAATTTGGGCTGCATAATTTTATTGATAATTTCATTGGAAGATTTTACAAAGAATTTGAGTTGGGTGATTTCTTACCATCTTTCCATCAGGTAACAATTTTCGTTGACAACAATCAATCCGAGAGCTTTATTTTGCCGCGAGAATGGCTTTTTCCTTCAGTAGACTATTGTCGACGAGATCAGTTTGTTACTGTGTTGACAACGTCGCCAGAATAGCACGGTTAGCCTCGCTTCACCCGAACGGCAACGGCGCGCCACGGCGATGATAAATATACACAAAACTGCTCAAAACTCACAACATCGGCGAAAAATGTGTATGCTCATACCAAGAGCTTCACACGATCAGACAATCTATGATTGCGGCTGATAAACAAAACAAAAAAAAACAAAAATGCCAAATCAAAATAAAGAATACTGCCCAATTCGCATAGTTGCCGGCGGAAAATTTCAATCGTCGAGCGATTTTGTTGTTTATTTTGGCAAATTCTGCTTGCATCTTTTTCGTTTTTTTTAAATTTCTGGAGAAAAAAAACAGACGAGACAGACCTTTTTAATTTCTTTGGAAAATTGAATTTGTGGCACTTGCAGAAGAAGTTTTTATACCTACCTACATATGAGACTGCAGAAAGATCAAATTGAATTATTATTGCCTTAATGCAAAGTGTGTGTACGTATATCTACGCTCCATTGTATAAGAAATCCAATTGAAACATAAAACACAAAAAGAGCGGAGGAGACCTTTTTAATTTCTGGGGGAAAATGATTTTGTCGCACTTGGTGACTAGTATCATAGAGTCGGACTGCGGCGCCGTAAATTTATATATTGTTTTGGTTTTGGGACTTTGTTGTGCAGTTTTGTGTATATTTATCATCGCCGTGGCGCGCCGTTGCCGTTCGTGTGAAGCGAGGCTTAGAGTATGCGAACGATTACTGTCCCTCTTCAAATATTTGCCGTTTGACGTTTAAGTTTATTTTCTCTGTATTCTCTGATGCAGGCTATCCACTTGAACCTTAGTTGACACCGTATAGAAATCCTCAAGAAAGTTCAATGGAATCACATTTTAATAATGTGCTCTGGGAAGCGAGATACGTTGTTGAAAGAATAATCGGCATATTAAAAGCTCGTTGGAAAATTATATGCAAGGAAAAGAGAATCCGGTACAGCCCGACTAAAATTGAACAATTTACCACTGTTTGGCAGAATCCCTTTAGCCAAGTCGGAGTGATCTGCCATATATTCAGCAAAAATCTGTTTTTGCCTTTAATTCACTTTAGGAATATTGGTCCTATAACTTATAAAAAAATTATAATTCAATAAAATAAACTAACAAATATGCACAAACATTTCGATTCTCTTTTAATTTCAATTTATTTTAGAGTTACACAATAAGACAATGTCTTATATATGTAACTACATATCAGTTATTAGAATAGTTATATTACATTCAATTAAATTAGCAGCTAATTAAATAGATAAATAAATGAATAAATAATAAGTTAATGAATACAATAATTTTTTATTTACGGAAAAATATAATTTCGTTCGATAATTTGCTATCGAGTAAAACTTCGAACGGGCCCGTTCAAATTCCACTCGTGAGCTGGTCGCATCATACCAAATTCCGATACACTTTACTTACCAAATACAAAAATTCCGCACATTCGATAAGAATTCCACTCGTTCACGACTGCGAGAATTAGCCCCCAGATCACCCCAATATGTATGTAATTGAAGCTTTTTGGTTTGCGATGATGTCAAATATAATGTTTTTGAACATTTCCCATTCAAAAGCTCTTTTCGTTTATTGCAATGTTGAGCCACAGACGCAGTCATATGACTACGTTGTTTGTGGTTGAGCAAATAATGGGTCAGATATGACTTTCATTATTTTAAGTAAATATTGAACATTTGTCAGGAGAGTGTATTCTAAAAAAGCTTCTGTCAAAAATTCTGTTATATTTTTAACAGCACACCACGAGGAGCTGACAAAAACCTGCAGGTACCAAAAGAAAAATTACTTTATGTAGAATTGAATAAGTAAATAATACACAAGAGGAAAGGGCGGCAACGACAACAATAAGCGCTCCAACTGGGACAATAAAACCAGTTTTACCTGCGGATGTCGCAACCAAGGTGGCTGATGAGATGGCGGTGTCTAATGTCACCGAAGAGATCAGCCTTCTACCTCACGAACGTGAGGGTGATGAGGAGGGTCTAACCCAAATACAGGTCAGCCGTATGTCTGTAGGCACTGCGTCAGAGGGCTACCAAACTTTGACGGAGGAGGACGAGCCCATGCAGTAGATGGAATGACTAGCACCAGGGTGGCACAAATTAATCTGCATCACGCTAAGGCCGCATCCGCGGTTATTATGCTTCACCAAACAACAACTTGGTCTGGTGCTGGTTCAGGAACCCTGGGTGCACAGGGGTCAGGTCAAGGGCCTGACAGGCAAAGACATACGGGCTTGTATTATCCTACGAAATACCTATAATTTTATATGTCTTTCAGAATACCTCTCCGGAGACTTAGTCGCTCTTCTGGTACCCGTATCCATCAATGGAAGTACGAAGGAAGTGGTGATGGCATCAGCAAACTTCCCAGGAGATGTACACTGCGCTCCTCCGGACGCAGTCATTAAACTGGTGGAGACTGCAACTCCAAAAAACTGCCACTGCTGATAGGATTTGACTCTAATGGGCTATAGTAAAATATATATGCACTGGTGATCGGCTAAAATGGGCCATCCACACATTAAAACCATTTAAGTCACCAGGGGTGGATGGTATATTTACAGCCCTGCTACAAAAGGGGTTAGATGTCATCTTCCAACCACTACTAAAAATTATTAGGAGGAGCCTGGCACTGGGCTACATACCAGCACCATGGAGGAGGGCCAAGGTAGGCTGAGAAGAAGGATCCACTTCATCCCAAATCCTTCAGGCCAATATGCCTAACCTCATTCATCTTGAAAACAGCTGAAAAGGTCTGTGACAACTTCATCAAAACACAGATTCTGGCGCATGTACCCCTCCATCAGAACCAACAAGTATATAGGGCAAGCAGATCTACCGAAACTGCTCTGTATCAGCTGAAGGAAACACTCCAGCAAGCCCTCGAGGACAAGGAGGTGGCGTTAGGGGCCTTTTTGGATATTAAAGGAGCCTTTGACAACACCTCACACAAGGCAGTGAGTAGGGCTCTTGTTTGCAAGGAGGTAAACTCTACCCTATCCAATTGGATAGAACAAATGCTGAAAACCAGAACAGCCGAAGTATCCCTAACCTCAACAACCACAGTGGTTAACACTGTTCGAGAATGTCCGCAGGGTGGAGTACTATCTTCTCTGCTGTGGTGCTTTGTGGTGGATGAACTTCTTTGGGAATTAACTAACATTTGGTTATGCTTCAGGGATATGCTGATGACAAAGCGATTACATGCAGGGGAAAATTCGAGAGTACACTATGTGAACTACTCCAATGTGGTTTAAGAATTACAGGTGATAGGTGCAACAGGATGGGACTTAAAATAAACCCCATAAAAACTACTGTTGTCCCTTTCACGAAGAAATATAAACTCAAAAACCTTAAACCTATTAAACGAAATGGAGTGGAGATCAATGTGCAATCTGAAATAAATTTTCTAGGTATCATACTAGATAGAAAAGTATTTTGGAGGTCTCACATCAATGAGACAATTAGTAAAGCGAAAAGATCTCTCATGATATGTAGATCAATCGCGGGGAAAAATTGGGTATGCAGTCCCAAGATCCTGCGATGGATGTACATCCTGATAGTACGCCCAATGATCACTTACGGAGCGGTTCTGTAAGCTAAGCAAGCAAGACAACTAAACTTTAAGCAACCACTAGCTAAGGTGCAAAGTCTTGCTGGCGTCTGTATAACTGGGGCTATGAGAACCTGTCCTACAGCCGCCCTGAGCGTCATACTGGAACTTACACCCCTACACATATTTGTGGAAACACAAGAGAAGAGGACTCTGTATAGAATGATGAGAGCAGTAAATGGTCCTGAAAGTCTCATCGGGTGTCAGATAGTAGAAACATTATCAAATGCCATTCCAGACATCTGAATACCGAAGGACTTTACAATTACGCGCTACAGTCTCACTAAGTTGTTTAAATCAGAGTGGAGCTACAAAAACGCATGGAGAGGTCTCAGCGAGACCTACAGGTTAGATCAGTCCACGATCACCTGGTACACCGACGGATCTCTCACAGAAGAGGGTTCCGGCGCGCGGGTATTTGGACCTAGATACAAATAATATGAATCCCTAGGCAAATATACTAGCATCTTCCAGGCGGAAATCCACGCCATTGAGAGATGTGCACATTTCAACATTGAAAAAGGTTACGAGCACAAGAAAATTGCTATCTTATTGGATAGCCAAGCGGACATTAGGACACTTATCTCTTATCAGGTAAGTTCAAAACTCATGGGAGGTCATCAAAAAACTTAATGCTCTTGGCTCACGCAACAAAGTTACAATTCCATGGGTACCAGGACATGCTGGCATAGAACGGAACGAGATTGCCGACGAACTTGCAAGGAAGGGGGCTGCAACACCCTTTATTGGCCCAGAACCCTTCTGTGGTGTAGGCAAAGGCAAGCTATTCAGCCAGCTTAGGATCGATGAGGGACACCATAGGCACAAACACTGGATTAACACACCAGGCCTAAGGGTATCAAAGAGTCTGCTAGGGACATAACACCTAAAGAGATTCGAATCACTCATCAATCTCTCTTAAGAATTATCTTAGGATGATGACAGGCCTACTCACAGGTCACTGTGAACTGAACTCACATACGGTGAAAATGGGGGTCACTTCGAAAGGCTCCTGCAAATTCTGTATGGAGGAAGAGGATACATCTTTGCATGTGTTGACAGAATGTCCAGCTCTCACTTCATAGGCAGTGGAAGTTCCCAGCAGTGTCATGGTAACAATTACAAAACTGTTATGAATCAGCCTTCAATGTCTCGAGCAATTCCAGAAATGTTTGACTTGTTAGTACGAGTGAAGGGACCTGCTGCTCGTTTCCCAAGAACTCAGGAATAGTTCTTTTATCTTTCTGGTTATTTCTATAAATGTTAAAATATATATAACAATAAAGTTTAAATATCTAATAATGATAAAAATTGCTTACACTTTACTATGTGCCATTTCTGCGCTTATGTGTGAGATCACAGATGTCAAATAATCATTACATTCCGCCGTTATACTAAAACAGCTACCTCTTAACGTAAGAGCTTTTCAAATACAGACAGATTTGTGACATCTATTCAGAGGCAACTGTCTCAAGCAGAAAGCTCTTTAAATTCACCATTCAGTGGTGAAAAAGTTTCGCTGTGTATTTTTTCAACTGAAGGGTTAACCAAAATAGATGAGACGAGACGTAACGAGTAAGTTCAAGCATATGTGAAACAATGTTAATAGCCAAAATGGCCATACGTATTTGATCGAAACTGAACGAAACATTTAGACGTGACGATCGGTTCCGTAAAGGTAGGACCAAAATAGACGAGACGTAACGTTAGCGATTTTACGAACGTCTGTACTCTATATATATATATATATATATATATATATATATATATATATATATATATATATATATATATATATATATATATATATATATATATATATATATATATATATATATATATATATATATATATATATATATATATATATATATATATATATATATATATATATATATATATATATATATATATATATATATATATATGTATATGTATATATATATATATATATATATATATATATATATATATATATATGTATATGTATATATATATATATATATATATATATATATATATATATATATATGTATATGTATATATATATATATATATATATATATATATATATATATATATATATATATATTTATATTAAATTTTTATTGTTTATTTGTGATTAAAATAAATTATTAAATAAAAAAAATTAAACTAATTTTTTATATGTACGAGTATATCGCTGTGACCTGCTATCGAGGTTGTCTCAATAAAAATCTCCTGTGTCACTCAGAGAGCTTTCAGTTTTCTCTGTGAATAGCTCTGAGTCTCTACTGATACTCGGCTGACACATATGCCTGTGTTGAGTTTTGAGACTGAGTAAGAATAGAGGGGTTAATTTAGAATGTGGGATACAAAAGTGTGATCTGACAAAGTAGATAGAGACTGTCATATGACAGAAAATTTAGAATTATGGTGTTATTATACATTATTTAATCAATAATAATAATATTGTGAACAAAAATTTGTTAAAAAAATATAATTTGCATACTATATACCAATTGACAACTACAAAAGTGTTTATCTATAAGATTACACTCAATGAGAAATTTTAATTTAATTTTTCTTTATATACTCCTTATAATATGTACTTTACACTTGGGCGTTTGTATGTTATGTTAATATTGTTAACTTCAATTTGAATCCACAAAATGAAAGCATTGTACAACATGCGACATAAGTACACACAAATTAACAGTCCTCGATAGTATAGTGGTTAGTATCCCCGCCTGTCACGCGGGAGACCGGGGTTCAATTCCCCGTCGGGGAGGATTTGCAAAATAATTTTTTTATAAAAGATACTATTTATTTAAAGTGAGCAATTAAATTACTTTTACCAAAAAATTGGTACAATTTTTGTGAATAAAAAAAATTAAAACAAAATAAACGAGCAATTGAATTGTCTAAATTTATTGAATGCAGAAAGAATTGCAAAAATAAAACTACAAAATTCCAAAAACTATACTGAAGGATCTTCTGGCGTCACGATCACTGTCATTTGCTTCAAGCCTCGAAAAATCGTAATATCCAAAGTCTTGGCAGTATCTGATAAAGCTCCATAAACATCAGACGAGTTTTTTATTGGTTTCCGGTTAATGTGAGTAACTATGTCACCTGGGTTGAGGCCACCGCTACAAAGTTTATAAAATATATTATTAAATTATGATTTTTTTTTAAATAAAGTGTTCAATTACAATTCGCAACTTACATATGCGCAGGTGAACCTAAAATCACTTTCCATACTAATACGCCATGCGTTAAGTTGTCAGGAACACTTTGGCTGCGGCCCTTAAGTTCGAAAAGCAAATCAGGCGTGAGTGTAAGCATGGTAATTCCCATATACCGTTTGGCAGGATATGCCATTTTGTTAACCGAGTCTTTATTTCGGCGCTCTGCAGCACGTCTCAAGTAAATTTTCACGTAATCACTCGGAATGGCAAAGCTAATTCCAGCTGTAACTTTCATGGAGTTAACACCAATAGCCTCGCCATCCAAATTTACGAGAGGACCACCCGAGTTACCAAAGGTAATCGCAGCATCTGTCTGTATGTAGTTTATATCTCGATTGCGCAATCCCAGCTCTTGAGAAGCACGCTGCGGAGAACTGACAACACCCGCAGTTACAGTATTACTTAAAGCTAAAGGACTACCAAGCGCCACGACAAATTCTCCGGAGCGCAGAGTAGAACTTTCACCTAATTTCATAACACGTAAATTGTCGCACTTTATCCTTACAGTAGCAAGATCGGAAATTTGATCTACATCTTCCACCACACCCGGAAAGGTCCGACCATCGGTTAGTTTCACTTGCACCATTGTGTGTGGTTTGTTAATCACTACATGAGCGTTGGTCAAAATCAGTCCGTTCGAATCGATAATAAAGCCTGAGCCATTTGAAGCCGTCACCGGTTTGCCGGTAAAGTAGTCAAAGTGTCTCGTGTCCTTAATTTCGATATATACCACTGAATCGGCGCATACGTCCACTACATCAGCGATAAAATTAAATTGTTTGCGGCGGTCGTTCAGAACTGGAAGAGTTCTAGCAGCTACAGTAGGCAGTAAATGTTCTCGTTTCTGGTAGAGTGCAACAGCACACAACGTTCCTGCGGCAGCAGCAGGTATCCATAGAAAACTTCTCTGGTTAGCTTTTTTGTTGTTGTTTTCGGAGGAATTGCTGTAGAGCTTTCGCTTTAATAACGGCAATATATGTCGCGTCAATGTACTTCTCCTTAATGATACCAAATGTTTGTTGAAATTCTGCACCGCCATTAAACAACAAATAATTTTTTAACCAACTTTCCAAACTTCAATGTGATTATGGAAGCAATTCAAACAAAAGACTTGTTGTTATCAGCTGTTAAGACAATTTGACGGCTGCTATTGAAAATATGTCCAATTGTTGCCAACTACTTATTCCTAAATAAACTGCAAAACAAAAAAAATACGATATTCAAAGAAAAATACGATACAATCACCAAGGTGATTTCATTTAAGAGGTGAATGCATCAAATTTTTTAATTCCTATTCTTATGAACTGCTATTCTTTTTTAAGCTTATTGTGCTTGCCTTGTATTTTGCTAATCTACACCGGAAATATTTGCTGACATATTCACTCTTGTATTTTAATTGTTTCAAATTATATCGGTTTCTTATTGTAAAACTTAGGTAACTCGTGGTGATGACTAGACTCTACTTTGACTTATCGATTTTATTTACCGTGCAAGAAGTTAGCATTATCAAATAGGTCGATAATCAGGGCTATATGAAAAATTAACTACTGGAATAGGTGTGTCTCAACAGTTTTCAACAAAAAAAAAAAAAAAAAAAAAAAAAAACAATTTAGGGTTATTCAGTTCACTTCAGATAAATGCAAGCACAGTATTTTTCCACGAGCATGATGGGAAAGAAATTTGAAAATAAAATTATATGCAGACAGTTAATGGAGTTACACTATCTATAAATGCCTTTTGTCGATTGTAATTAATGAATTATAATGAATTAATTCCAATTCGCGGCGATTTGTTACACTTTTTCCCGTTAATGCTATGCAACACATTTATATTGCGACGTATAAAGAAGAATTTCGATTTATTAGTCTGGTTTCGATTTTCATCTGTTTTTACCACATGAGCAGCCATTACCGTTTCTCTCTGTGATTCAAAGAGACCACATATTTTACGCGACATATATTAACTTTTATAACTCTTCATTTTCTTTCCACTATATGCATTTTATTCTTACGTTAAACTTCAAATTTTATAATATTGAATATGAGCTCTCAATGTAAACAGTACGGGGTAAAGATGGTTGGCAACAATAAAAGAGCTCATTTTGTTTGAAAATAATTCTCAATTAGTTTTATTTGCGAGATGACAGTCGCGGATACAATTTGTAAGTTGGTTTTCGTTCCACGGAAATTTTAATAAAATTTGTTTTTGTTATATGTAATTTGTTGAAAACTTGAATTTTGTAGTGACGATAAGTGCTGAAACAAATTATTCTAATATAGTGATAAAAATTTAATAAAATGGAAGTGTTTCAAACGGATAACTTTTATATTTTTGTAAAGCGTGAGAGGAGTTTGTGGTGGGATCGCACAACTTCAGAATTTACAATAAAAGCAGGTAATTATTAATGTATGCGATTAAAAGTATCCAAATTGCAATAAATGTGAAAACAAAATGAGAAATTACATAAATGTGGCAGGTATCAGCGTCATAAAACATCACACGCAAACTCTATACTTGCTTAATTGAGTAGGTTTGGGGGCGTTTATGCCTTGGTGGCTTTGTTTACTTAATCTTTTTTTGTTATTTTAGTGTAAGCAATGCACAATTTATTTCTGTGAGTAATCGAAAGTCAAGTAAAACACTTCCTTATCGGTTACATATATTCGTATATACAACACTTCCCGGAGGCTAACTACTTGAAACCTGGAGTTAATCCTCCCATTTTTACTCTCCCTTACAAATGGCTTTGTAGCGTACATTTTCTTGTGGGCAGTATAATATCTTTAACATCACTGTACTATAGAAAGTGGTGCAAGTATTTTTGTTAGTATAAATAATTAAATGTTCTTAACCCAAAATTTAAACTTGGACCTTTTTACACAAGTGAATATGTGCATACTATTTACACAATCATATGTACTCGTATATAAATGTTCGCGTATTCGCAAACTTTGAATTGCGTTCTTCTATTTTAATAGGAACGAAGTTCGGTTTTTTCAGTTCATTTAACTCCACAAAAATATGAACATTTAATTTGCTTTTGTTGGCACTGAGCTTAAAAAATGTGTCGTGTGGTAAAGTTAGTATACACGCAAAACGGAACGGATGAAATATCATATCCTATAGAATACATATTCGGAATTAATGATGGTGTGATTAATTTAGTTTGAAAACAAGGTATTCAATTTATATTGTTTGGATTCCTGTATCTAGTTTAGTTATTTCGAGTTATTTATAATGCAGTCTGGTCAAAATTCCGAATCGATCGAAGTCCAACCGCTTTGTGACCAAGTACGGGTCTTTGTCCCATTCGCTGGATGTTTTAGATGAACTTCTCAGAAGGGTAAGGGGAATCTCTTTTTAAACGATTTTCCATATAAATTCTTTACAATATTCATCACGTTATTAGAGTTATAACGTTTTCTGAACTACGAGTTTGAATATTTCTACGGGATATTTTCTTCGTAGTTAACATTTTAACATAAAATAAATTTGCCATTACAATTGAAATCTGTTTTATGGTGTTTTCTAAAGTTTCTAAGGTTTCGTTATTTCTGATATAATAGTTGCCTTCTTATCTGAAATTTTACTTTTTTCTAGTTTCTACCGTGGTAAATAGTCGAACGTAAGTAAAAGAAGACATATTAGGAATTTAATGACACACAAGCTTTGTTAATAATTATTTGCATAATTTAGTTATAATCATAATTGAAATCGCGTTAATTAACCACTATTACTTTTATCTTAAATTATAAAATATTACGGAAACAGAAAAAACGAATTTGAAGGGTGGAGATTATTTAAAGTACGTCTACACAAGAAACAAAATGCGGAAATGAAGTAATAAGAACATAATGCGTGGTGGCTCGCACAAGTCTGAAAATAGAAGGTAGATTTTATCAAAAGAGAAAACTAACTTATTTATTATTTATTGATTTTTATTATTGAATTTGTGAATATGTTCGTATATGGTGGCATGTGTATAGGCTTCCTTTTGATTCTATTATATATTAATAAAGCATTATTTTGGCCTTACGCTTTGATAATTTCTGTAAATAACTTCCAGCGTATTATCACGTTTCTGTAAATTGTCTTATTAACAAATAATAATCGAAATGGAAATGCGTCATTGTGCAACAAATGTTTAATTTGTGTTAAGAGTATACACGCAATGAACTTTAATCTAACACAAAAATAAAATGTTCCAATATCCCCCAATTGTGACTCATTGCTGGATATGTTCACTACGCCATTTTTTAGTATTAAAAATGTAAAAAGGTAATACGAAGATTCTGCGGTTGAGCTATATGTATTTCAACTACCAGAAGGAAGCGTGGTATGCATGGACTTAAATATATATTCAGACATTATCAGAATCACTTCCTGAGCAAATTTGATTTTTTTCGTCCGTCTGCCCGGCTGTGGCCACTTTTTTCCAGACCGTTAGAGATATTTTAATAAAGCTTTGCAAATGTATAATCTGGACAAAAATACAGAACCAGATTGCTATATGAGCCGATTTGGACAAAGAGCACACCTACCTCCCATATAAGGAAGTTTTTCCACCTTTTTTAATATGAATATAACTTCGGTCCAATTGACCGAATAGTGCCGCAATAGTAGTAATGTGCATCCTAATAAACACTATGCAAAATGTGGGCGGTATATATTAAATGTCACGCCTACTACTAACAAATCTTCACAGCTGAAGATCTAGGAGGGATACTATTTATATTTCGGGAACTGGCAACACTAATGTCAATAGCTAAAATCTGGCAACCCCATATTAAAGTTTGACATTTTTTAGCTTAAACGTACTAACAACGTGTTGATGAACAAGTGCTATTTGTTTTGTTTACCATGAGATAAGAAAATCAATTTGGCCAAAAGATGGAAATTTCAAGAGAAGGTTTTTCGTTGGATTATTTTTCACAACTTTCGACGTGGATTATCTCAACCAGAATGTGTCGATGAGCTCAGTTCTTTGTATGGCGATAAAGCACCATCCAAAACCACAATATATCGCTGGTATAGTGAATTCAATCGTGGTCGTAGTTTGGTCGCCGACGAACTCCATGAAGGTCGTCCTAAATCGGTTGTTGTGCCAAAAAACATCGCTGCAGTGCCTTAACTGATAATGCAAGATCGTGATGTGACATATCGTGAGATAGAGGACACCTTGGGCATTACTGCCATTTCCATACATTCAATATTGCATGAACATTTGGCTGTAAAAAAGATTTGTTCGCGTTGGATCCCACATAATTTGACAAATAAAAGGCTCGCGTCAATTGGTGTAAGGAAATGATTAAAAAGTTCGACCGTGGTGCTTCAAAAGACGTGTATAAAATCATGACAGGTGACGAATCATGGATATATGCGTATGAGCCGGAAACAAAACAACAATCAACCGTGTCCGTATTCCAAGACGAGCTAAATCCAACAAAATTGTTCGTGGAAGAAACACAGCGAAGCAAATGGTCGCTTGTTTCTTCGGCCGAATGGGTCGTGTAGCCACTGTTCCGCTTGAGCAACGTAGGACGGTCAATTCTGAGTGGTACACGACCTTTTGTTTGCCGGAAGTCTTCGGAGAAAACCAACCGCCAAAGACGAATCATTCTCCATCATGACAATGCGAGCTCTCACTCATCTCGTCAAACAGGTGAATTTTTGAGCAGTCAAAACATCGAATTGATGACTCATCCTCCGTACAGTCCTGATTTGGACATTTTAAAGTAAACTAAAAAAAATGGGTTGATCAGAGAATGGACACGCCCACTTTCCATATCAGGAACTTTCGGGTCTAAAATTAAAATTAGACTACCTATGCTCGTATTGATGCTATGGGAACAATGGGAAGTAATGTACATTGGGTCGCTAATAGTGTGTGGGCAAAATATGAGGATCATACTACTATTGCCAAGTTCATAATTAACCAAAAATCAATACTTGGTTTCTATAGAAGATTCATCAACGAAATTTCACAGGAAGGTTGCGGGTACTAACATTAAACACCACACAAAAAATGGACGAGTTATTTTTACAGCCACGCCCACTATTGACACATTTTTATAACTTACGACCTATACAATATATTTGGACGAAATTGTGAATTAGTACGACGCTAGAAAGCCATTTACCAGAAGTTGGGCCGGTCAGATAAATAACACGCCTCCCACCCATATAATGATCTTTGGACCCCATTTAAAATTACCCTATCTGTGCTTCTAATAATGATATATGAATACAAATTGGTAGCAGTATATGCTAGCATGCATCCAAACTATGGACAGATTATACTACTGCCACGCCCACAATTATCCAATATACATTTCTGGGGCCCTATGAGAGAATCATCAACGAGATTTCATAATAAGGTTCAGAGTGCTAGTATAACACACAAAACAAAAAATGGGTGGTACATTTTGAGAGCCACGCCCTCGATTGATACATGTTTTTTACTTAGGACGTATGCGAAATTCTTGGACGAAATTTTATATGAAGACATACTCGTATACTGATGCTACAACGCCATTCACAATAAATTGGGACGATCAGAAAAAGGCCACGGCTCCCTTCATTATAATCAACTTAGGGCATTATACCGAAAATTGCCGTAGATATGCTCCTAATGATGATTTATGAATGAAACTTCTCAATTGTTAAACTTGTACGCACATACGAGGTGTAATCAAAAAATAACCGTTGTTGTGTGTGTTCAAAAAATAAAGTATTTATTTATTCATCAACAACTATCTTGTCCCCTTCAAAGTAATTCCCCTCAGATATAATACACTTATGCCAGCGTTTTTTCCAATCCTCGAAACACTTCTGAAACGCTTTTTTTGGTATCGCCAACAGTTCCTGTTTCGATTTTTCTTTTACCTCCTCAATCGTAGCAAAACGCTTTCCTTTCATCGGTGTATTCAGTTTTGGAAAGAGGAAAAAGTCAGCGGGGGCCAAGTCCGGTGAATACGGTGGTTGAGGCATGATAACGGTTTTGTTTTTGGCCAAAAACAGCTCCTGAGCGATGTCCATGCGACGTTGTTTTTGCTCAAAATTTAGCAATTTTGGAACAATCTTCGCTGCCGCACGTTTCATGCCTAAAACATCCGTAAAAATTGCTTGGCAGGAGCCGAGCGATATGCCAACATCATCAGCAACCTCTCTGATAGTGATTCGACGATTATCCAAAATCATTTTCTTCACTGCGTCAATGTTTTCATCGGTTGTTGACGTGCTCGGGCGACCAGGACGAGCATCGCCATTGACATCTTCTCGGCCTCCTTAAACCGGTTATACCACAATTGAACTTGTGTTCTGTTCATAGTAGACTCGCCAAGGCCACAGTCAACATTTCAAATGTCCTTGCGCATTTAATTTCATTTTTTACACAAAACTGAATACAGTTTCTTTGATCCATTTTTTTCGAATAGTACAAAATCGAAGAGCACACCAAAACACGACTAACCTTTTTATCTGTCAAAAACAAACTGACAATCCAAAATGCTTGGTATTGCCAACATATATAACAGACATGTGTACCAACATAACAGAAAAAAAATGCGAACATCGAACATACGCAACTCACGAAAATATGAAAATTATTATTGTTATTTTTTGAT